>CM061528.1:0-2682500 GCA_030068015.2 Neoceratitis asiatica | reverse complement strand
GTCAAAAAAATGATTTCTACAACGACAATTTTCCTAGTGTGCGTATTTAGAAGATGCATACGTGTCTCTGAGTACTGGTGTAAGCGTTGGTCACCAAGTCTGGTGGTGGTGGGAGCAGAAGTCTTCCTGCGAAAACGTTGCATTGCCGGTAGATAACTAACCGTACTCAACCAAACTTGCCACTTCACCTCTCTACCCGTACTCCAGCTGGTGCCACGATGAGCCGAAAGCACACCACTGTACTTTCGACACTGCATTACCAATAAAAACAACAACAACAATAACATTTGGGAGCTGGAAAGGCGGCAGTCATTATGGCACTGCAGGTTGTACGACATGAAGGTCGGCTACGAAAATCAAACAAACTAAGCGCACTCGTCGAACGAACTGGCCTTAGCCGAAAGCAACGAAAGTGTCGAAAGAGGTTTTCGTCGCTTTCACAGCCATACACACACACACATACACACACACACATTCCACTCATACACGTATCCATTCTATGTACTACCAACACTTTCGGCTGGCTCGTTTGGTATGGGGTTTATTTGGGTTGTTGCATTTTTTGCGCCGAATATCATCGCATCGCACCAAACTTCGTTCCAACTAGTCGTGTTGTTGTTGCCGGTCGTTTTGTAATAGTTTTATTTTGTAGTTAATTTTTTTTATATATTTTTTTCTGCGCAAA
Source organism: Neoceratitis asiatica (assembly GCA_030068015.2). Lineage (NCBI taxonomy): Eukaryota > Metazoa > Arthropoda > Insecta > Diptera > Tephritidae > Neoceratitis > Neoceratitis asiatica. The sequence continues at coordinate 2,681,815 of CM061528.1, read as the reverse complement.
CGAACGCAGGGTATGGTTGGTCTTCCTCATTGCGAGTCCTTCTCTATGTATTTATATATATATATATATATATAAATAACTGCAAGTCTTCGTTACACAAGTTGTTGCATCGCTTGTAGAATGGACGTGGCGCGCGAACGTCGTCGTCTTTATCACGTAACAAAATCCACTTGTGGATTCAGCAAAGGTTATATTTCTTCATGCAAAAAGGATACTGTTGCGATAACGGTATTCCATATATTTATACGTACATGAGTATATTGCGCAAACGTGACATAGGTTTTAGGGCGTGAGTTTCGAAAAGGAATTGCACGAGCTCTGGCACATGATGGAACTGCAAAATCCTGAGTATACGGGATTTCGTTGCTTAAAGGGCCCTTTCCAGTATAGTGTCGCGGACTAAATCACTCCTAAAGTATAAAAACGACGAAACTCAAAATACAGCTGGGCGAAGATAGCTATTCAACATTACCTCAATTACCTGATAACCTAAACGGAGTTAGATCGCCGAGAGGGTGATAACCCTCGGCCATATAAAATCTGGTTCATACTGTGTAAGCAATACCTCTTGGGATACTACTGCCGCGGTCATCCCAGGCATTCAGACATCTACAAGAAGCCGAACCTAAATCTAGACACATCAGGAGGCGAATACTAGACTGCCGCTACTCCGTATATAAATGTAGACAAGAACCGCAGTAATAGACGGTATACCGACAGGTTTTTAATACCATTCAACTTTAACACCTTTGCGAGCTCTCTTCCCGTGAATTGTGTTCTCGGAATCCGAACACCATGCCTTGCCGAGCAAAAGCTCGAGCTATCTCGAGAGACCAGAATGACACTGGCACAATTAAGGTTTGGATATTGTAGTGCACTAAAGCTCCTACCCATTCAGACGAGACCTCGACATACTTAACTCATGTCCTGCATGCAATGAATCCCCGCACGACACTAACCACCTTCTTGCATGTCCACTCAAACCGACTCATCTAACACTCCTCTCCCTCTGGTTGAAACAGCACGTTTCCTGGTCCTCCCGTTAGATGTCCTCGATGACTTAGACTACTAGGCCACCAAACCATAAGTAGGGTAAGTGAAACGCTACAGCAACAACAAAAAGCCAACAGTTCTTCAGAAGGTAAGTGGAACTCAGGTAATGCTGACGCAACTAAAGTCAGCCGATAGGGAGTGGGAGGCCGTAATATTCTTCTTCAAATGAAGAAAGGAGTAGTTTAGCTCTTCTGTAACCCAAGTAGTTTCTTCCTTCTGCAGAAAACTGGTAGACTAACTATATAACTTTGTTGCAATTTTTGCTTGATCTGCTCCCAAGACTGCGACTGGTCTATTCTTGCAGAGTTAAGATGAAGAAAAGAGTTCTTGCGAACACGCTTTAATTTAGAAACGAGCTCACTATGCGAAACTTGCGATAATTCTTAATCCCCGGCTTCTTTCGCTTCTCGAGTCTTATAGCACACAGTTTCTCTGTGCTTCCAGAATTACAGCGAATTACTAAGTGTAGCTCCAATTGGCGACCTATACCAGGCGTAAACTCAACCGAATAATATCGACTTAGCTTTGGTCACAGAGCTAAGACAATTGGAGTGCAGACACCAACGCTTAAATAATGTCAAGCATAAGCCTCCCTCCGAATGGCGCCACGTCTTTGCCTCTTCAGTCCTTTGTCTTCGCACAATCGCTGAATAGTTGCACCATGCAACAAGCGAATCTCACACGCTGTTGCGCCACAAAGTACCTCAATACAAAACACTTACATTAGTGAATGCAGAAGGATGGAGATGGTCTTCGAGCAAGGTGCAGCAGACGTCTACTAGCCGAAGACAACGGAAAAACTAGTAAACTAGAGAGTGAGAAGAGAGAGAGAGAGAGAGAGAGAGAGCGCAAGTAAGAGAAAGTGCCAAAACCAAACTTACGAGAGTATCAAATTGTACAGCAACAAAAATAACGGTATTAGTTGTGCAAAGCAAAGCCCACGTAGCCGGGTTGCCTCTGAGGTATGTGTGTGTGTATGTGTTTGCGCCCAAGATGCATGTAAGCTCAAGCAAGTAGGTAGCGGTAGGCATGCAGTTATGTATGCACGTCTGTAATATATATTTTTGTGAATTTTTTCAAACGGTTTTTAGGTTATATTTTTACGAAACCTATTCGGGCTTTCGGGCTTTCTTCGTTCGTAGCATTTGCTGCCATTTGGATGTTTTCGTTGGTGCTCAAATGCAACAAAACCAAAAACAACAAGTTCCGTTATTGCCGTCATCGTCGTCGTGGTCGTCATCTAACGACGTCGTGGAAAAATATGCGCCGCAACAACAGCAACAACACCAACAGTAGCAGCTAAAAAAATTAGAGCGAGCAAAGCTAAACTATCGAAAAAGACTGTTCACAGCTCGACGACGACAGCGACGAAAAGCAGCAAGTGGCTCATTGTGTGTGTGCTGAAAACAGCAGTAACAACAACAACAACAACAACAACAACAATAAAACAACAAGTGCCGTGCAAGCAAAAAAACTCTAACAACAAGTTTGACTGTTAAAAATGTGCTGCCGAGTGAGATGCCACAAGTGGGTGGTGTTATCAGCGCCGATGGCATGCAGCATGCAGTTAATGGCGCCCACTACGCCCTCTACATTGCACATAGTTCGTACTGTTAGTAGTTGCCTGCATTGTCAGGGTTGTTTTGGCTGCAAATAGTTTTTGGGTTGGTATTTGGGTTTTTAGTAGCACTGAACACAGAGCTCCCTCGGTGTCGGTTACTGCTGGCACTGGTGGCGGTGGCAGTGAGGGCGTCACCAAATGTTAGAATTTCAGCGCACACTAGCTCAATTCCTTTTAGCTCAGTGGTGGGTTTTGTAGTTTGACTGCCTTTGGCCCCACTCACGTCTCTCTCTCTGCTCCCTCCCTGCATTTCAGCGAACATTTTGGACGTTTCTTTTTATTTGCTACTCGTTCGGTTGCATTTTTTCTACTGCATTTTCGGTATTGGACGATTGCGAGTGGGTGGCGGTGGTGTTGCTGGTATCTGTGACGGTCGATTGGATGTTTTGGAATTCAATATTAGTTGGCATTTCTTTGGCCGAATTGGGACAACCCACCAAGTGTGCATATTGTTGGCGCGGCAGGGTTAGTGGTCGTGTGTTCCATTTGTGTGGAGTCCTCACCATCGCTTATGTACATATGTCTGTCGGCAGTGAGCACATTGAGTAGCGTTTAACTTTTGTATTTTGTATTTTTACGTGGCCGAATAGCGAGTAATGCAATTCTGGGTCTGATACTTTGATGTTGTTGTTATTGCTGCTTTAATGTGGGGTTGTCGCCACAAGTGTTTGTCGGAAGAAACAATCTTTAATTTTATTTGTGTTGTGGTAGGGAAGTTCGCTGTTTGGGGATGCCACAGGCTAATGTAAAACTAACGGATGAAAGTTTCCTTAGGAATTTGGGATGCGGGGCCCCTTGTAGTTTACTAGTATTGCTTTGGATGTGTTCTTCGGAGCTCAATATTTTGGGCAGCCAATTGTTATTCTTCATCGGACGACTTATACTATCTGTCTGAGTCTCCTTGGTAGTTGTTGTTGTTGTAGCGTTTCACTAACCCCACCACGAAACGTGCTACTTCGACAGTTTCAGACGGAGTGCGAGGAGTGATAGATGAGTCATATGATGAGTGGGCAAGCCAGGAGGTGGTTAGTGTCGTGCGGGGATTCATTGCATGCAAGACATATGTTCACTATGTCGGGGTCGCTTCTCGATAGGTAGGAGTAGAAGCAGCTCTCATGGCAGCCGGCTCAACGTACCGGAATTGAACCGGACTTTATCCGGCCAAAGACTGTCACTCTTTTGGCGACCTAACCCCGTTTAGATCATCAGAAAATTCTACTCCTTGGTGGTAATCGAGTGTGCCAAGAGGGATCTCGAAAACGCAGCTGATCTTCTTTTACATCCAATTTCGATGACTTTTTTTTGACTGCTTTCCTAACTGAATATCTAGCCATTTTATGTTTCCGCTCGTAGTCCATAGTATCTCTTGAGGTCAGAACATTTCCAACACTGTGGCTACCCTAATTTCCCAAAGGCACTCAACACACGAAAAAATTCTGCACTCACAAGGTAAGGCAATCAGACATAGACGCTAATGCAACACCCTCGCTCATGTCTAACAACGCAAGCAATAAAAACAAAGCAACAACAAATACACCGTTGGTTTCCGTGAGGAAGGACCAAACGCAATATGCCAAAAGAATGAGACGGAAAAGTACGAAAAAAATAACTTACAAATATGGAGGAGGCAGAAGGGGGGCGTGGGTAGCGACGGAATGGTCTGCGCTAAGTAAAACTGTATTGGGGACGGCTTTTGTGGGATTGAGGTCAACAGACGTAGTAGCGAGGCTGAAAGCAAGGGCGCACAAGGATGAGTAGACGAAAGTAGAATGCAATGTCGCATATGACGAAAAAATACCAAAGGAAGGAAGTAGAAGAAGAAGCAGCTGCGGCGACTATACACAAAATGCCATGAAATAACTAAGCAGATAAGAAGCAACTAGGGCGGGCTACACGACGCAGGCGGGTAAACAGCCTTTGCTTTTTGTTTGTTTGTTTTTTGTTGCTGTTGCTTGCAAACGAGGAAAAGGTTTTTCTTGCGTCCTCGCTGCAAACCTTCACAAAAAATATGGCGTAAAAAAAAACAAATACAAAAAAAACGACCAACTATGAACATTATGCAACAACAACAATAAAAAAAATAATAATAAAAATGGTAAATACAACGAGGATAGAGCAAAGTATAGCACGTCTGCTGGTTGCAAAGACGGTCGCGCGGCTCAAACATTGCAGTCCTTTGCAGTGTGGGTGTGGAAGAACTGAGAAAAATTGAGACGTACGAAAAAAATTTATTCGATTGGGTGGCTAGGCACACAAATTTAGCAGAATCAATTGTTGTCGTTGTTGTTGTTGTTGTTGTTGCAGAAATTTTTTCACGCGACTGTAGCGTGTCCACAAGGTATATGGAGTTTCTGCAGCTAACGGTCCAATGTAACGAATAGAAAAGTATAAAAACGAACTTCATAGAGTAAAAACTCAATTGGATATCTGAACAACTATCCAGAAGGATTTTCGGTAGGCATTGACAGAATTAGATCAATTTTGGATTTGGTTGAATTTGGTTCCGAAGAAGTTAGTTCTCTTTTTCAGCATCCTTTGGCTAGATTATACTGATTGGTGGTCACTCCATATATAGACCTGTTGGTTCTTTATACAGACAGATGGAGGTTCAGTTTAGTGTAAGATTATTAGGGCCCTAAAACTAATTTTGATACTTCATCTAATCCTTTGAACTGTGAAGTTTCTAGATATCTCAGACGAACTGTGGATAAGCTCAGACAGAAGCATAGGAGATGTTCCAACGTCTCGCTCATGCTTTCTTCTCTGCACTTCCTGCATGTGTCCTCGTTACTAATGGGAAAAAACAATGCTGCAATTCTTTAAAGACCACGTGAGCAAGAAATATGCGTGTTTTCGTTCGGTGTACATGATTTTTGGGACTCTGCATGTCGCTAAGGCATTCTATCTCACCCTGATCGGTCTGTTGGCACATTTGGAGACTTTCTTGTGCATTTTTAAACGACTTGTGTATATCCTGTACAGGTTCGATAACCAGGCGGATAACACTTTTAACAATCTCATCAAATATTTCATTTCCAGTAAAGCCCTGTGGCCTGGATCGCAGTATATATACAACCGCTTTATGGCAGCCGTCACATCAACTGTCTCTCTGCTTCGTATCCGATGTGTGATTTTTGCCTTAATTGCCACTTGGATATTGACGTATATATTGATGTTTTTTTTCATATGATTTCCTAAGTTACTAGCTTTCTCAGCAACTTTCCTAAGATCTAGCTCTACGCAATAGATAGTCGCTTGCTCGAGCCATCATTCTACACCCTTTTATTGTGATTTGAAACTTTCTTTTTCAGATAAAACGTAAGTAGTATGTGGTTTACTTTTCCAACCAATCCTCTGCTTATGGAGCTGTACTCGAAGGTCCTTGTAAGTTTTCTAATTCACCTAGCACAGACAATCTCGCAGCTAATTTCCGCTGTACAGTTGGAATAAATAGCCTTTCTAGTGCAGCCGTTGGAGTTGGAACGAGCCGATGTATTCGCTCTAAAATCAGGATTAGCCTGGCTACGGCTATGTAACACCAACGCTTGTGGTCAGGTGATAGGCACCATGTAGACCCTAGTATCTCCTTACATACGTAGAGAGCACCATTGACTTGTTTAGTCCTTTCCTCAACATTGAGTTTCCACATCAGTTTGCTTTCGAAAATTACTCCCAAGTACTTGATATGCTCCTTTATTTTTAGCTCAACCCCGTTGAGCCTCGGCATATACTATGCTGGGGTCTTGTTCTACTTTGTGGGGTCTTGTACTGGCATTTACTTCCAAATTAAGCGATGACACCTTTCGTTGTATAACCCTTAGAGTGTTGTCCACCACTTTAATAGGTGTGTCTAGGAACTCGCCTGTCACTAGTATAGCTCTGGCGGCTGCATAGTATGTCCGCTTGGGTGCTCTCCCTTCCATTATTTTTTCAGAAACGCATTTCCTCCAAAGCGATCCTAAGAGCGGTGACGGTGTCACTCATGAGGTGTTCCGGATTAGTCTTCCTACAGCTCAGTAGAGCTTTTATCCATGTTCAGATGGCTGGTTCTATCCGGGTTGTTTCCAGACAGTTGACGATTCCTTCATTAGAGCTTTAATTGAATGATCCACTTATATCAAGAAAGATTTCTAGGGCGTATTCTTTATGTTCTAGAACTTTTTTTTTATTACGATAAGTGAGTTGAGTGCAGTGCGAATCTACCGTACGTAAAGGCATGCTGTGCTTTTGAAGTAAGCTTTTCGCTAATGTAGGTGTCTAGAATCTTTTCGAAAGAAAGACCTCAGAGAGAATGAGATTATTATTATTGATCACTATTATTTCGAGTATGAATGTGACCCTTGCCTCTCTCCAAAGGATGGGTAGATGGCTGATCCTTGAAAATCCTTCATATATTGTCGTCAGGTAGGGCACCAGCACTGTTACGAGTAATTCATTCTGCACAATAGCTAGAAAGATACCTTCTGTACCATAGGTTCGAAGTCGTTGATTACCCAAAGTATTGTTTCCTTCGTTACTATACCACTCGGAACGTGCTTTGCGTTATCTCTTACGGATTGAGAATTTATAGCTTCCGTAAACCCTGGAGAATGCATGTTGACCGAGTCTTCCAGTGATTTCCCACTGCATCCAGTCCATTCTCCACGTTTTCTGCATAGTTGCCTAGGCATGGTCTGGTGTTTTCAACTAGTCAGTAGTCCTCCTTCACTCGGGCATGGAATACAAGCTTGAATTTGAAAAAAAGTCGGATATCCGATGTCCTAATAGAACTAAGCTCTTCCTTCCTTCTTTCTTTGCGCGCATGCAACAGTGTGCTATAAAGCTATAGAGTACACTCATTCACACACACACACACACCCATACAAATGCTTAGAAAAAATACAAATGTGCGCCGCTGAGCTTGAGAAGCCGTGTGGCACGTAATTTTGCATGTGTCCTTATGGATGTGACTGTGTGTATGAGTGTGCTATTGCTATTGTTGTTGTTGTTCTTGTTGTATGTACGCTAAGCATGCAAGAGACGAAAAATATAAAAATTCTGTACAAATTCGATGGCGGCATGGCGTTGGTGGGCGGCTAGCAATAGTTTTTGCCTGTATATACAGCTGTACATATGTGCAACAACAGCAACAACAATGTCGCCAAAAACAAAACAAAACATACAAAACAAAACAGAACGAAACAAAAAAACGCCAACGAGAAAACGGCGAAAAACTATATAAAAGTTTTTTTGAAAACTTTCGTGTGCTCGAAAAAAGTTTCGTTGTCGTCGTCATCGTCGTTGCTGTGCTCATAGGAAGCAGCGCTGCAGCAGCAGAGTTGACGTTGGCGTCGCCTCTGTTGGGTGGGTAGGCTGCTTGTGTGCTTTGAGTGTGCGGCCTGTTGCATTGTGGCACTTATTCTTATTTTTCTTCTGCTTCTTCTTCTTCTTCTTCTTCCGCTTCTCGCTCGCTTCCTGCGCTTCCTGCTTTTTGTCTGTTTGTTGGCGCTGCCAGCAGAGTTTTGGGTTTTGGGTGTTGCGACGCGCTGCACTTTGGGGGACGACAACGCCATTTTTCGTTTAGTTTCGTCGTCGAAATTGCAAACACACACACATACACATACACATACAACTATATATGCACATAATATGTATGTATATATATATATATATATATTTAATACATAATCAGGCATAGTCTGTGGCATGAATGTGTTTATGTAAAAAACTATCATCATCTATACGAGTGTACGTTTGTGTATGTGTGTGTATGTATGCATAGAAGTTTTTGCTAGTTGCATGACTACAACTACTTTCTGGCTGGCTGGCTGGTTGGCTGCTGCTCCTGGCTGGCATTGTGCAACAAGTGAGTTTGGCAGCGGCAACCAACCAAACAGGACGACGAAAACGACTTAAAATCGACTCCTCTTGGCATTGCGTTGTGAATTTTAGGCAGAGCAACCGAAACCACTTGTAGTGTGCGCTTCAACATAACACAACTGCAGTGCACTCGTTGTGCGGCACTTGCCACACTTGCCACTTGGCTTAAGAAATTGCCGAAAAACTCTAAAAAAAAATTCAAACGTTGAGGATTCCAGCAACCAGCAAACAGTCGCGCAAGCAAACTTAAGGGTATCAACAGTTGGCATCGCATTTAACGGTGTTTATTGCAATTCAAATTCCAATTGTAGTTGACATTTGTGCTAAACATTTGACTTTTACAGCAATTTAGTGCTGTTGTTGCTGTGCATATTGACACTCCGCTTAGTGAATTGGTGACACTAAAGTGGCAACAAATAGCAGACAACAGGCAGCAGACGACAACAAACAACTGTTGCTCCTTTGCCGCCACACAAATTGACATTTCACATTCGTTATTTGCATGCTGTGTGCGGTCGGTGTGGCATACATTTAGGCGAGTGTACGCAATTCCACATCAATTTACATACAAAGGTGTTAGTGTGTGTGTGTGTGTGTGTGTGTGTGTGTGCTGGCAGCAAAGTGACGAGTGATGAATGACACATAACATGACACTGGCGGCTGGCATTCCTTGCAGCGTGTGCAACTTGCAACTAAACTAATCACAGCTGTTCACTTCCGCTGTCTATTTACACTTAACTGTATATTTGTAAAAGTTTGTGTTGAGCGTGTAATACGCATTTAAGGCGTTAAAGCAAGCCTAGAATAAAATGTGAGTGCAACATATGGTGGCAAATTTAAAGAAAAAACTAAACAAAAACAGAAGTGTAATTTAATCAAAAATTAAATTGAAATGAGAGAATAAAAGAAAGCCCCAAAAAATTCAAAATTTAAATTAATATAAGAAAATGAAAAAAAAACATTAGTAATTTTCAAAAATATATTACAATAGAAAAAAAATTATAAAAAATTTGACTAAACTTAAGAAGAAAGGGCAACAACAATAAATAACTAATTTAAATAAAAATAAAAATTAATTAAATTAAACAATTATATAAAACCCATCGCTTTGCTTGCAAAAAATTACTTATTGAATTTTAAAGCAGTAAAAAAAAACTTTAATATAAAAAACTCAAAAAAATTTTTGGAATTAAGAAACTTTTACTCAAGCTGCTATGTAAAATGAGGTAAGTGTGGCAAAAAAAAAAATTGTAAATAAAAAACTTGAAGAATTAAGCGAAGAGACGTGTGCCATATGGCAGATCGTTTCAGCTGAGCTTGCAGTTGCGTAAGTAAATGTGCGATAAGTAGCGAGTGAAAAGGCTTCACAGATTAATTTTTATTATAATATTAACAAACCAAACTTGGCAACCAAAAAAAAAAAAAAAAAAAAAAAAAAAATTAACCAACTAAACTTTTGGAATAAAAAATATTTAATATTTCTTTTTAAGAAAATAAAAATAAATCGAACACTTTTACAGAATATTTCATAAATTTTTTTTTGAAATATTTTTTGTTAGGTTTTAACTAAACAGATTCGAGAAGCAAATATCTTCAGTGCAATACAAAAGAGTTAACATTTTTGAAAAAAAAAATTTATTAAAAAAATATTTTTAATTAAAAAAATTGTTTTGTTTTATTATTAATCATGTTAAATTTTTAGCTAATAATAAATAATTTAGCACTAGAAATATGATCAGTATTTACCTTTCATAATTCTGCAAAGCAAAGTGTTAAGTTTAACAAACAACAAACTGCTCGAAATTAATTAACGGCACTTCTACCTTAAATATTTTTAAAATTACAAAATGGATTTAAATATTCTATCGCATAAGTGGAGAATTTATTTACAGTTAACAGACAAAAATTTATTTTTAATAAAAAAAAATGTTTTTAATACTAAACTAACATCAAACTGGACAAAGACTCTCTAAACTCTCATTAAAACTGAATTTTAGTAATTGGTAAAAAAATGTAAATTAACAGGAATAATTTTTAAGATTCAATTAAAGCAGCAAAATAAATTTAAATAATATGAGATGGTAATCTTTATGAGTTTTATCAAACCAATCTTTTTTTTTTTAATGATTATGTACGGATTTAAGGGGTTAAGCCACTCTAGAATTTTCGAAAAATGGATTTTTCTTCTCTTTTAAATGATACATTATGGTCTCAAAAATATTATTCCGTAAGATTATGACATATAAAGATTTCTAAATTCCCCATTTTCGTTCTCTAGTTGAAGCGTCTGTTTCAGTCAGTAAGACAAACTCAAAATTTTAAGCGCGTTTATCTCAAAACTGCTTTTTTCAAGTTGGCCGGAAACATAATTCAAACAACTTATTTATACAACCCATTCAATTGATATTTTGAAAACAACTTTTTATCTTGCATAGTTTTTTTATTAACAAATTTCGAACAATTTTTTCGGGTCAAAATATTAATTGTTCCTTTAGAGACCCGCCAGTTTCTCAAAAATTCATATATTGAAAAAATCCTACGTACATCTGTAGATATTAGTATTTACAAGCGGAAACCGTTCAACAGCTAAATTAAGAAAAAAAACTACAGGAGCTGTGTGTCCGGCCGTGGTTCCCGAAAAAATGGAGACATCCTAGGGAGAACGCTGTATAGCCGCCATTTTTAAATTTTTTTTAAACATAGTTATAAGCAGTTAAATATATGTATAATAAATATAATAGTTTTTCCAAAAAAAAAAAAATATCAAAAAGGCCTATTTTGTGTCCCTCTAGATTGGCCTAACCGCTTAAACATTTTTGATTCATAGTAATTATTATTATTATTAATTAAAAAAAAAGCAAGCAGACAACGCTCAATCGGTGCCTGAATTCAGCTACTCAAAGAACATTTTTAATACGGAACAATTGAAGTACATACGAGGTGTGTTCAAAGTAAAATAAAATTTTTATTTTTTTTTTTTTTTTTTTTTTTTGTTGTTGAAAAGTCCATATTTATTCATCAATATCTATTTTCTCCCCTTCCAAGTAATCCCTCTTGCAAAAAATACAATTGTGCCAATGATTTTTCCACTCCTCGAAGCACTTCTGAAATGCGCTTTTCAGTATGTCCATCAGCTCTTTGTTCGATTCTGACTTGATCTCAGCAATTGTGGCAAAATGCTTTCCTTTCAATGGTTTCTTTAGTTTTAAGAATAGAAAAAAGTCGAAGGGTGCCAAATCTGGTGAATACGGTGGTTGAGACATGATAGGAAAAAGCCGCAGGGAGTCAAATCTGGCGTTTTTTGCCAAAAAAAAATCACGAATAAGCATTGATGTGTGAGCTGGTGCATTATCATCATGCAGAATCCACGATTTGCTTTTCCACAATTCCCATCGCTTGAGACGTATTGCTTCACGCAAACGTTGCATAACTTCCTTGTATAAGTAGTAATCATAATTGCATAACGACCTTTTGGCAGGAACTCATGATGCATCACACCATTGTAATCAAAAAAAAAAAAAAAAAAAAAAAAAAAGCAAGCAAAAACCTTTAGCTTTTCCTTTGAACATACCTCGTACTAAGTGTTGCTCAACTAATCTTCTTTTTTTTTAATTTTAACAATTAGATACTATTTTGAGTTATGTATTGAAATTCTACGTAAAAAAGTGGATGCCAACATCATTACTGATAAACTCACCTCATTGCGCTATTCAGAGGATTTTGTACTGAGAGAATTAAAATATATATATATATATATATATATATATAACCGAAAAAAGTGTGTCATATAAAAGTAAATATATTTCTTAGTGATTTATTTATTAAAGTCAAAGTTTTGCTAGAAAATATATTTTTATATACATATATTCCTCTCTATATGTTCATCTCAGTGATTCGCTGAATGAAAAGTGGTCTACCATTGAAGATATTTTTACCCACAGTGGCATTAAAACGGCCGAAACGTATATTTCTATGAGGGTTCCTTTCAATATTAGCCCCTTCAATCCAATCTTAACTAACCTAACCTAAAATTTTTGGAGCAGAAAATTCCTTCAGTGGTTCTAAAGCGCCTGAAATACTAATCAATAATTTGCAAACCGAAATATAAAATCTACTTTTTTGGCACAAAATCTATTCAAAGACAATTTCCCTATTTTGGATATTTTGGCTTAACAAATACTTCTTGGGATTCTCAATGCAATGTTCCTCCTTATACAAGCCGTCAGATAGTCTAATTGGGCTATTGTGGATGCTAGGCCTCATTAATGTTGCGAAGAAAGCTTTTTTGCTTTATTTGTTTACTGCAACATCAGTATGAAGTGTGAAGTTGAGTTTAGCGTCCTTAGTGATACCCAAGTTCGGTAAAATATAGTTATTTAATGATACCATACTTTAAACTGCCTAAATGGTGGGATAAAAAATGTTTTTGAACGTATATGTAAATGTACAATCTTGAAATATTTTGTAATATTTTAAGATGCAGTCGATTTTCATAATATATTCAAAACCAATGGAAGTAGTTTAATTGGCAGCTCAAGTACCATACGACGAAAGGCATAGTCAATCGATCACAGAAATTTTTCGGGCTCATCCATTCAGGAAATTTTAATACTAATAAGATACTGCTATACTGCAAATTTACCATTTTCGAGAAAAAAATTATCAATGTGAAGTCAAAATATTCTCTCAATACCTTCTGAAGCGATTGATCTTAGTTCTGGATATATTCAATGTATTATTTAATGGTGGCTAAATTCTAGGAAAAAAAAAACAAGAAGATATATCGGTTCAAAAATGTTCAAAAAAAGTGAGGTTATATTCAAAATTTCTGTAATTTGAATTGTTAAGCATTTTAGGATACTGATAAAATTAAAAAAATACGTTTTGCATTTCTAATTTTTTTCGGTGGTGGTTATGGCAATTTTTTTCGTTTTAACGCATTTTATTCAAAGCAAAAATACTTACAAAATATTTAATAAACATAAAAAAAAATATTAAAAAAAAAGATAAAATTAAGGCATCTTGATTTCTATGCGGCGAAATCATTAAAATCTTTTTCATTACTAAAATTAAGTCTGAGGTGAACACTCATCAAGCCTAAGCCATTTAATCTTTCTTGTTTGGTCGAGTTCCTCAAAATGGCTTCCAGACGTTTCATAGTTCAAAAAGAAAGTTATCCAGTACATGTAGAGACCGGCAATGTTGCATAAATTTTTAGTAAATTCAAATAAAGTTTGGTAAACATTGATTTTGATAGACATTTAGTACTCCTAGTGCAGTTGTTGGACGAATAGCAGGTTTTAACTGGCTCCACATCTTTTTCCATAAAGAGAAACTACAATTTTGAGATGGTGATTTTATATTGAACAAATTTTTCTTGCGCCTCTTGTAATTGCATGGAAATGGCAAAAATGAAGGGCATTGCTATGGCCACCTTGTGGTATGCTTCCATTCACATATTCAAGGTGGTCGGTCTCTGAAGTCTAAATTAGGCATCTGTAGAGTCTTACACAATGGTAATGTGAGTTCGAATGCACGAAACTTCCGAAACTTCAATATTAGACTCACACAACAACTATTCGAGAGCCCAAATAATTGGGATATACAGGGTTTCAATTTTTGTGGTTTCCAAATTTAAACTGATTTTTTTCATGAAATTCTTTTTCGATATAGAGCCTATGGACCTAGAGCACTATATGTGAAACATTACACCATTCGGATGACCGCTTCGTGAATTTTTCGAACGGTACGTAGTTTTCAACCATTTCTAGGCATATATTGGGCCGGATCTCAGCCATAACTTGACGAATGTTGGTTTTCAAGGGGTCAAGAGTTAAAGGTTTATCCGCATAAACACGATCCTCTGCGTAGCCCCACAAAAAAAGTCAAATCGTACGATCTTGGTGGCCAATTTATATCGCTAAGACGAGAGATTACACGGCCGGGAAATTTCTCTCGCAATAAAACCATATTTGCACGTGTTGTGTGTCGCATGTGGCACCATCTTTTTGGAACCAAATATTGTCCAAGTCGTGTTCTTCAATTGTAGGCCAAAATAAATCGATTTGACCACAACGCTCCGTGACAGTCTTGCCGTTATCGTTTTCAAAGAAGTAAGATCCAATCATACTTCCGGACCAAAGGGTTAAATGGTCTCTCTTGAATTATTTGATTATTTGAGGATCACCGGATCCCCAAATGCGACACTTTTGCTTATTTACATATCCACCGAGTGAGAAATGTGCCTCGTCGGACGCGAAGAAAATTTTATTGAAAAAATCGCTGTCCGCGTATGAATTTAATATTTTTTTATTACAACAAAGTAAAATGGTGGAAGTGATAGCTGTTTCGGAGATCACCATATCTCTTTATCAGACTTCTTTTGCCAGGGAATGAAATAGATAAGTTGACTCTGACAAAACACTGCCCTGCACTTTCCACTAAATGGATAACGCTTTACACATCTCTTACAATTTTAAAGAATTTAATATTTAATTTAACTTTTTATCAAATTTTCTTTTTTATTTCCATTTTTTTTTAATTTTTTTTTTAATTTTTTTTTTTTTTTTTTTTTTTTGAAAAATATCGGAAAAATTCATTATATTCTGATATATTTCTCACTCAAAAAAAAAACTTAAAATTTTGTACTGGTGGAATTGAATAATCCTTCCAATGCACTTCATTATATTCTGATATATTTCTCACTCAAAAAAAAAACTTAAAATTTTGTACTGGTGGAATTGAATAATCCTTCCAATGCACTTGAGAATGGGGATTCCAACTTTGCACCTTACTTAAGCCAACTTTTAGCTGAAAGTGAATTAAAGTTATGCCCCATTTTTACAGCTTCATGTAGCTCATAACCTGCGCGTATGTGCTTTACTTGAGTAAGCCCGAAGTGGATATTCAAAAACTTTATTATTCTTCGTCTATTTCATAAGGCTAAAGTCAAAGAGTAAATAAATTGATTTCAGTTCAACAAGTGGTCCTCACACACTACCCTCACCTCTCTCTCTCTCTCTCTCTCTCTCTCTCTCTCACTCTCTCTTGAACTTACTTCAGCTTAAATACGTAAATACCAAAATCTACAATAGCAATAAAAACAACAACAGCAAAAAAAAACCCCGATTTTGTAGATGAAAGTCAATAAAAAGTAATAGCCCCAATAACAGTCTACGTGCTCATACAACAAATGCAACAAGTTGAGCACACATTAAACACGTGTGTGGATGCAAGCAAAAACTGGTGGCGCTGATGCTGCAACGACGTCACACAAAAAGTCTTCGAAAAGTCGTCAAAGTTTAAGTTTTCAAAAAGTCCTCCCAGCACAAGTGCATCTACTCGTACTTATATACGAGTATAACCAAATGTACATACATACATATGTATGCTGAGTGAATAGCGGTTCTTGAAAGTTTGTTGCAAACAACAAGCTAGTTGAGGCAACAAGTGAACGTGCAACTTCTACAGCGACATGTGCCACACTTTGCGCGACACTTGCAACGGTTAACGGGTTAAGCGGCGCGAGCACTTGGAGATATTGGAAACATCACGACTGGAGTAAGGATAATTTCCACTTGGGGAGAAGAATCCAAAGCAACTCGCGAAGGTGTGTAGTGGTAGCAACGGTGGATGGTTAGAAAGAAGTTTCGAGTAGACAAAATATGATAAATGAAATGAAAACTATCAACCAACTATGCCTGAGACTGACAATGAGGAGCACATTGAAAACAAAGGACTCAGTCGGTGGAAGGACGCCGGGTTTGTATGTATGTAGTCAAGTGAAGAGCAACCACACACACACACACACACACACACACAAATGCTAAAGCGAAAAACCTTTAACTGTATATATAGAAGGACTAAATAACGGTAACTACAATGACAGTGCCATTAGTGAAGCTGAAGAAGCAGAAAAAAGAAGAATAAGAAGAAGAAGAAAAATAAGATGAAGAAGAGAGCGTTTCGGTGCACCAAAAGTGCTTAATGCTGCACACCAACAACAGCAACAACTGTAACAACAAAGAAAACTAATGCTTTTTAGCAAATAACAAATAAAATGTACAAAAACAAAAACAAACGCAACAAAAACCAACGTTTATTGTTTGTCTCACTTCCTCCTTCTTCTTCTTTTCCTTCTTGATTTTCGATGTCGAATTGTCGCCAAGCAGCCGAAGATGCGTTTGCTGCTTCCCTCTGTTTTCCGTTGGAGGTTTTCCTACATTTTCTTCCTTTACTTAGCGTCTTCGTGCTGACGCACTTGTTGCATAATAGTTTTTGTTTTTCATGTTTGCCTCTTGTTTGTTGCTTTTGCTCTGCTGCTTTTCATGACCGAATTGCAACGGCAGACGCTGAAAGGCAGCAAGCAGGCTGTTGAATGAGTGAAAAACTTTCGACGACTCTCTTCCACACGTTTTTTCGAAGGATGTGTCGTTGGGTAGAGATTCATATATTCATGTATGTATATATATGTGTGTATGTATTTTATTACGTAATTTGGTTTTTATGCATAATATCACTGATGTTGTGCACAATATATTGACTTAAGACTCAAGACTTTATTGTTTTTGCTTTCAAAGTTTTTGTTTCATATCGATTAAGCTAACCTCAATCAGCTATTGAGGAAATTTAAAATACATTTTTTTTTTTTTTTTTTTTTTTTTGAAAAGTTCTCCCTACTCCACCATAGCTTAAAATACGTGGTAAAACATTTTTCCCCATCACCAGAAGGTATTGAGAGTAGAAGGAAGTAGTTAGAAATATCGCTCAATATCACCATCATATTAGCCACAGAGCAGTAAAAATACTGTAGCCAAAGAGAAAAAAGGGTCACTCATATTCGAAAAAAAAGCTCCGATAAGAAGAAATACATCACCCCAAAAAAATTAATGTTAGTCCTTGCAATCTCTTGCAGTGAATACGTTTGTTCTTATATCCAAAAAATCTGCTAGGAAATCAATGCTAACCGTGAAAATGACTTTCATGGTGTAAGGAACACACCAGTTGGATCATTGGATCGAAAACGATTGAAAAGAAGTAATATTTTCCGATGAATCGAAATAATTATTATTATTTTTTTTTTTTCTTATTGGATGGAACATAAAAGTTAGACGAAAAAACGAGTAGCGTTACAGTGCTGGTTAATATAAGTTAAGGAAATTAGCACAGTAAAACACTTCTCGTCGTATTTGATGGTACGAGGATGCATCACATCACTTGTAATTAACGGTATTATCATCCTCAATGCATCAGTGAATGTGAGGAAATACACAAAATGTATAAACGAAGAAGTGTCAGACATAATTGCTGGGATTTTCAGTGAATATGTGAAAACATTATATTTCTGAATCACTCTGCTGCTTGTCTTCGTGCAAATTCAGTGAGTAATTCAAAGTTTCTTTCGAAAGTGAAATTAGTTTTACAGTCAGTTTTAGCTTTTAATTGTTTTATGTGAAAGATCATAAACAAAAATTGAAATGGAGTCTCTTTAATGGTACGGAAACAGTCCAGATCTCAACATAATCGCTCTTCGCGTGTATTTCCGAAAGTGTACAAGTGTAAAGTACAAAAAGTAATCATAAATGTTGTCCAAAAAAAATGAATTTGCGTAATATATTTACATTGTGGTGTTAATTGTTTGAAAAAAAAAAGTAAATTAACATGACAGAAAGTGAGTGAAAACATTTTTCTGTCGCTGCGTGTACTCGTAGTGATCACTCACCCGGTTTTCTTCAACAGTTTAAGATACCACATTTTTGTAAAAAAAAAATATATGTATATGTTTTGAATATGTTATTGTGGAATATTTTAGTAGACACCGAATCTTTTCAAATCGAAAACTTACCAAAAAATATTTTTTTAAGAAAATTTTTAAAACTAAATCTGCGTCGTTAAAGTAATACTACAATTCATTTCCAATTGGTATTGGCCCGGTAGAGCATAGTGGTCATCATATCAGGATATGTGGGATCAAAAAAATACTTCAATGTTGCTATTTCGATATCTATCTTTTACCATTTCTAACTAAATCAAAATTATATGAAAATAATAATTCAAATTAAAATTAGGAGAATTTTAATGCTGCCTGTAATTGTTTTTGGTTATAAGTAAATGAGGATGGCGACCGATTTAACAGCTGACAAGTGATTTATTCTCAGTTTGGTTTGGCAATTCATCATGAATAGACTCACGCCTGAACAACGCTTGCAAATAGTGCAATTTTATTTCGAAAATAATGGTTCTGTGCGGAAAACGTATCGCGCACTACGTCCATTTTAGCGATGTTTAGCGATGAAGCGCACTTCTGGTTGAATGGCTACGTCAACAAACAAAACTGCCGCATTTGGAGTGAAGGTAATCCTCAAGTGTATGTTGAAACACCGTTACATCCAGAAAAACCGACTGTTTGGTGCGCTTTATGGGCTGGTGGAATCATTGGTCCGTACTTTTTCAAAAACGATGGTGGCCAGAACGTTACAGTCAATGGTGATCGGTATAGAGCCATGATTACTAACTATTTCATTCCTGAATTGAATAACCATGATGTCTAGGAGATGTGGTTTCACCAAGACGGCGCAACATGTCACACAGCTCGTGCCACAATAGATTTATTGAAAGACACGTTTGGTGACTATATGTGACCAAATATGTGACCTAATTTCACGTTTTGGACCTGTGAATTGGCCTCCAAGATCTTGTGATTTAACACCGCTAGACTACTTTCTGTGGGGCTTTGTAAAGTCATTGGTCTATGTGGATAAGCCACAAACGCTGGACCATTTGGAAGACAACATTCGCCGTGTTATTGCCGATATACGGCCACAAATGTTGGAAAAAGTCATCGAAAATTGGACGTCCAGATTGAACTACATCCGCTCCAGCCGTGGCGGTCATATGCCAGAAATCATATTTCAAATGTAATGCCGCAAGATTTTCTTTCGGATAAATAAAATTCATGTCAATCGAATAATCCATCGTTGTTTTATTGCAACTTAAAGTTCTATACCTCTATAAAAAACACGCTTTAAATTTGCTGCATGAAAGACATTCAGCATTTCGATCAAACGATTCAGAGGTGCTGAGATTTATTGATTTATTTAGATAATTATTAGAAACGATTGAATTTTATTACTCGCTTGAGCAAGCAAATAAATGTTATTCGTAAAATTATCGAAATCGAATGTCCTGAATATTACGTATACGACGTGGATACCACGCGCTACATACGAGCATTCACTTCTGAGGTGTTTTTTTCTATCATTAAAAATCACAAATATTCACATAGCGCTTTCTAGTGAAAAGAAATTATATTCAAACTAAAAATTTACAATTAAATATATATATATACATTTATATATATACATATATAGCATATCCATTTCAGTTCAATATATGTAAATAGAAAGAAAAAGCTTCCTTAAAGCCAACTCTTAACATATTTCCCAAATTTGAAGTGCATGAAAAGAGCCACCGAAAATCGGGTAATAATAAACACACAAATTCAATTGTATGTAAATATGTGTGTGTGTGTGCGCACATAAATCTCTGTGGGTAGATTAACCACAACAATTAGCATATTAACTGCTGCATGAATGCCATTGCCAATTAGCAAATCAACACACTTAAATGCGTACATACATATGTATATATGCAGTGCTTCTAATGCTACAATATCAATGTTTGTATGTATGTATATCGTAGCATAAACAACTCGTTTAGCTGCACACAACAGCAACTATAGCATCAGCAATTTGCCGGTGGCATGCAACAGTTGGTTGTTTTGAATATACGCACTTTAAATGTTTGCATACATACATATTTACATATATACACTATGCTCACCCGTATACACATATATTAGCCAACACAGCTGATGCTGCTGCAGCAAAATGTTCCACCATAACGCCAGAGCGTCATTTTTGCCACAAAATTGATTCCAACATCACTTGTTGGTGTACTTATTCTTCTTCTTCTTCTTCTTGCGTATACTAACGCTGGCGCTAGTTATGCTGCTGCTGGGGCTGCTGCTGCTGCTGCGTTGCGTCGTCGGCAAAGTTTTTTGTGAATTTTCGGGGCAGCAACAAAAATACAAACAAAACAAAAAACCAAGGGAAACCGAAAACTTAACCACGCACTATACTCAACAGCAACAACAGCAACAACAACTACCACTACCACTACATTATGAGTACATCTATGCATCTGCCTGCCTGTCGCAGCATCTAAGAGCAACAAGAGCTGGCAAGCCACACGATGTGTGCGAAATTTCGCCGAGAGGCAACCCAACAACCAACCAAACAGACAAACACACAAACACACAAACAGACAAACAGACAGACATACGATGGCTTCGGCGCTTAGTTTCTAATTTGTTTATCAACAGGTGTCTATGCTCACGCACGCACACACACACATGCACACACGCGCGCACAACTTTGTACAGTGTGAATTTGTGTATTTGTTTATATGCGCGCGTGCGTGTGTGTGTGTGATTGTGTGTGTGCAAGTGTACGATTACATTTGTTAACATGTGTTTTCTGTGCTTCTTCATTGTTGCTGTTATTGTTTTTGTTTTTGTTTTTGTTTTTGCTATTTTTGTCGTTCATCTCTTCGCTTGGGCTGCGGCACGCGTTCATAAGGATGCCAGGCAGAAGAATAAGTAAACATCGTTTGCGCTTAATGTGAATGTGGGTATATATATATATATATGTATGTGTGTTAGTGTGTGTGAGTGCATTTATATGCAATTTCTAATGCTACGCTAGCCACATGTGGCATATGTATGTATGTAGCATATATGCTGTAGTAGGCATGCAGCAAAGCACGACACTTCACACTTGCTTTTTTGGTAGGTGAGCTCAGGTGGCTGGCTCGTTTGCTGTTGTATAAATATTTGTGAATGCAAATATATGTATAAATGTTTGTGTAAGTAATGGAGTAAGTGACTTAGATATCAATGCATATTTGTTTCTTCTGTAATTTCATTTAGGTATTTGATCTGCTTGTATATATATACATACATATGTATGCCTACATTTCGGTTCTTTATTATCAGACACGTGCGCAAAAATTTCAATTTGCTTAGTTTTCATTTAAAAAACTTAAATTCGCTCATTTTATAACGTATATATAGTGGCGGACAAAAATCTACATACGACACCCTGTTTTCGTTGAATTGAAAGTCCAAAAAGTTTATTGGAAAATTTAACGATATAATTTATTTCAACTATTTTCGCTTATCATAAAAAAACAAGAAAAAGAAAAAGGTTCCAAGGTTCGCATCAATAACAGCTTGAAGTCGTCATGGCATCGAAGCAACCAAATTTGTCAATTCTGAGGGAGTAATACTGTCCCAAGTTTCAAAAAGACGTTCTTTGAGAAATGCTGGGCTGGAAATCTGATTTTTTCTCATTTTTCGTCAAAAATCTCCCAGAAATATTCAATAACATTCAAATCTGGGCTTTCAGGTGGTGTGTGCGTGCCTTGGAGCATGATAAAGCAACCAATCCTTAACAATATGGACCGTATGCTTTGGATCGTTATCCTCTCCAAAGCTCCAGCCTGCGCCAAGCTCCTAACTGTCCACCGAAGGCTTCAGATTAGCTTCCAACAATGACTTATATTTGAACCGATCCATATCACCCTCAATAAGAGCCAGCTTTCCAACTCTAGATGCCGCAACCGTTCCCCAAGCCATTACGTTGCTCCCACCATGCTTCACTGTTGGTACTATATTTTTGGAGTTAAGTGCAGTGTTTTCTTTTCTCCAAAATTTTTGCTATTTCATTGCTGCCGAATATATATTTAACTTCGATCGCTGTCTGTAAATAAGACTTTTTGCCAAAAATCCATTCCCTTGTCTAAATGTGCTTTAGCGAACTCCAAGCGAAGTTTACGATTTGTTTACGTGGCGTTCTACTGTGGGAGCCGTTATCGTTCAGAGCTCTTCGAATTGTTCTTAAATGCACACACTTTCTTGATGAGCTCGCAATATTTTTTGCTAATTTTGGAGCAGTAACTTTGCAATCATCATTCTTTTCCTACACAATAAAGCTGATATAGCTTTTTTTTCCTGAGGATCCATTTTTTTTTCAGTTTTTTACAATGGTCTGTACCTTTGGTGGACTTAAGATTAAAATTTTTTAAATTTCACCATACGATTTCTTCTCTTTTCTGTGCTGAATAGCCAAGTTTCTTACGTCAATAGATATTTCTTTTCGCGGAGCCATTGTTGATGCTAATGTGTTGAAACCACAACTAAATTCAATACTAGCAAATTAGAAAACATAATTTAAAAAAAAAAATAGTAAAAAAATGGTGCCTACCCGCCATAAAAACACAGCATATCGACATGACTGCTAATAAACCCGTGGTGTATGTAGACTTTTGTCAAGAACATTTTTGCCATTTTTTCACTGTAATTGATTTTCTGTTAGAAAATGGAATTGTTTCAATACATGTAATAAGAAAAGGATTTAAAATAAAACTGTATACCAACATTTTTCCAGCAAAGTGATAGTACTTTCTACACAACGAATACAGGCGGTGTATGTAGCCACTGTATATACTTGGTAGGGACATAAATACTCTTACAACATTGAACACACACATTTCAATAGAAGAATTGAGCATACCACATAATTCCCATATGATTTATAAAATATAACCTGTAAGGCGTTAGTCTGCATCGGGAATTCTAAATTGTGTGAGTTTTCAACATGGAATGGTCAGATAATGAAAACCGTATCGCTGTTATAGCGCTTTTTAAGTGTGAAATGAAAAAAGGTGATATTTTCAAAACAATCCGTCTTTTGGTGAAGCATGCTGATAACTTGTACAGAAAAATCTTGTTTACCGATGAAAAATTGTTTACCGTGCAGGAAAAATTTAATAAAAAAATGATAGGGTGTATGCACGGTCATCTAAGGAAGCATCTGAACTGATTCCACGGGTCGAAAATGGTCATCACCCAGCTTCAGTCATGGTTTGGTGGGGTGTCTCTTATGATGGACCGTTTTGGAAGCTGTTGTAAGACCACTTAACCATTCCATGTTCCAAAACCAATCATGGACTTTTCAGCAAGACTCTGCGCCGGCCCATAAAGCTAAAACGACCCAAATCTGGCTCCAAAACAATTTACCAGCATTCATTTCCTCTGAAGAGTGGCCCTCTGGCAGTCCTGACTTGAACCCGCTGGATTACCAATTGTGGACAGTTTTAGAGGATATGGTTTGGCATAAAAGATACCCCAATATTGATTCTCCTAAGACAGCTTTGACTCGTGCTGTGGCCAATTTCCCAATGGAGGAGGTGCGTGCGGCTATTGATGATTGGCCAGTCCGACTTAAGGTGGGCATTTCGAATGAAAACTGCTTTTTTGTATACAATATATATCAATAAATATGTAAAAAAAATTAATTATTTTTTATTTTATAGCATAAAATGTGTGTAACAGTATTTACGTCCCTACTAAGTATATATATATTTTTTTTGTACCACAAAAAAATAGTCCATAAACTTTTTATATTTATATTTTTTTAAAAGCAAAATATTTAGTTAAAATCATTCCCAAAAAAAATTGAAATTTTCGTAATGATTAAATTAATTGTATAGAAAACAAGTAACGTTATTATTAAATATTTCTTGAGCTGAATTCAGAATATATAAATATATTTACATATACATCAATTTTCTTTAATTTTTTTTTTTTTTTTTTTTTGTAAAATTGTATATTTAGTAATATTTAATATTCTTGATTTGATTTTTCAATAGACTTTAAAAAATTATCAGTTATTTTTTTTATGTAAAAATATTGGCCCGTAAGCCGCTGGCTGATCTTTAACCTTGAAAATGGGCGTTGTGCGTGCACCACTATATCTCAGCTGGCAAGTAAATGGAAATAAACATTTAAATTTAGTTAAAATGCCGCTATACGTATACTTTTCCCCTCAACGTTCTTGTATATTTTTTTTTTAACTCTTAAAATTTTTCTGCGCATTTAAAGCAAATTCGTTAATTTTTAATGAAAATTTTTTGAGTCAAAAAAATCGTGAATATAAAAAATTAAACACACCACTAAACCCTGGGAAGAGGTGTACGTAGAAGTCGTGTACCTTTTTCGAGAAAATACTTTGAGATAATCACCTTCAAATTGTAGTTTCAGTCGCCCGCTAATCTCCCAAGCAGAGAGAATCTAGTTTACAGCTTCCAAGGTTTTTCTCAGATCGACTTCAAATGTTCAAATGATATTCTTAGAATGATGCAATATAAGAAAAAATAAAATAAATAAAAATTGCCCGATTTTTTTACCAACAGGAAGAGATAGATTTTAATCACCATTTTGCTACTCAAAGCCTTAACATTGTTCGGCATACGTAATTATTTATGCACGGTCACGATTAAATCACAACCAATTTCTATACGTCCCTCAGGGAGCCGGTGAGAAAGTACTCTAAATGTTTATTTGGGTAAAACTATCAGCTAAATTTGGTGGAAATTGCACTTAGTTCCTGGTCCTTGGTTCCTTTCCTCTGCCAAAACTCAGCCAAATCGATGTAGAAATAAATTTTGCAAGAAGAATTACAAATTTACTTGATCAAAAATACTAAAATTTCATCACTGCCTGAAAATTGACGCTCGAAGGGGATTTTATATATTATAAAAAAATTTGAATAGGTTTTAAATACTTCAATATCTCTCCCGGTGAGCCGTCGGCTCACGTTGCTTTGTTATATTTTAGTTAATTTTAATGTTAATCGCTTTCCGATTTTCAGCATAATTGCGTGATGGAACACTTATTCTGGTACTCGTCATCGATAATCGATGGAGTCTCGGGATCAGCAGGATAGAGTATTTTTGCCTCCAAACAATTTTCTGAGATTTTTTTTTGGGAAAACTATTTTAAAAAAAGTCTGACTTTGGCAAAAGCCATTTATTATATATAACTGCTTACAATTATTTATATATATATATATATTTATTTTCCCTAGGATGTCTCCATTTTTTCGGGAACCACGGCCGGACACGCAGCTCCTGTAATTTTTTTATTTTAATAAGTTGTTGAACGGTTTCCGCTTGTAAATAGTAATATCTACAGATGTACGTAGAATTTTTTCAATATATGAATTTTTAACAAAATGGTGGATCTCTAAAGGAAAAATTAACAATTTGGCCTAAAAAATTGTTCGAAATTTGTTAATAAGAAAACTATGCAAGATAAAAAAATATCCTACGTACTTCTGTAGATAATGTATTTCTGAAGATGTTGTCAAAATTTCAAGTAAATCGGTTTGTAAATTGTTTGGGTTATGTTTCCGGCCAACTTGAAAAAGCAATTTTGAGATAAACGCGCTTAAAGTTTTGAGTATGCCTTACTGACTGAAACAGACGCTTCAATTAGAGAACAAAAATGGGGCATTTAGAAATTTTTATCTATCACAATCTTTCGGGATAACATTTCTGAGACCATAATGTGTCAATTAAAAGAGAAGAAAAATCCATTTACCGAAAGTTCTAGAGTGGCTTAACTCCTTAAAACATCTGTCTACTTTTTCCTAACTGTCAAAAAGCCAATGGCGATCACAATATCTCTGTCGTACGGACTTTTACTATTTGCAAATACCGAATTCTAACAGCCAATCAGCAATCGCCACGTTGACAACATTTTTTTTTTTTTTTTTTTTTTTTTTTGCCTAAAATTGATGAGCTGTACATGTGATTTCAACAAGACGGTGCCACATGCTACAGAGCACGTAAAAAGAAGGCCCAATTTAGAGGCGAGTTCAGTAAGAAGGTTATTCCTCGTTACGGGTCGGTCAATTGACCGTCTAGCTCATATGACTATGTTTGTTTTCTGTCTATAGCGGCAAGCCTATATTGATTGACGTACTAACAGCCAATATTGAAGGAATTATTCATGACGTACCGACCGATATGTTGGAGATTGTATACCAAACTTGGAACCAGAGTTGTCGCTGCCAAAATTTGTATGAAATAATGATTAACTATTAATTCATATCGATTTATCGATTGTTGTATCGACTCAAATAAAATATTTAGAAATTTTTCTGTATTTAATTGTTTTTATTTTTTTGATTTTTTTTTTAAATTAAATCCGGAAGCTCTTAAAAAATCATTTTTTGTTTAATCAATTTTCCGCAATGTAGTGTAAACCTAACTGAATGTCCAATAGCACGAACGCAAATCATTTGCTGAAGACTTTTTCCCCGATTGCTGGGAAGAACTCAAATATGTTTCTTGTAAATAAACTTCAGATAACCTCAAATAATTTTTTTTTTTTCAAATAAAACCTTTTTTATTTCAGAAAACCAGATATTCATTGTGGAAAAGTTTCAGTTTCAGAATATCTTAGGTATTTTTCAATGAATATAAAAAAATTTTAAAATTTCAAAAACTATTGAATCAAAAAAAAAATTAAGTTCATTTTCCCCACTAAGTTAAACCAATCCAAATAATGATATTCATATTGAATATTCACATCAAATTTCGCAATTTATCGAAAAAATTATTGCCGTAAATATTCATTGCAACTTGAGTATGAATGAATTTCCTTTTTAAATGTGAAATGTGCGCAACTTATGAAATATTTATCGATTGATTGCGATTGCGAATAAAAACAACAACCACAACAACAACAACAACAACAACAACAACTATACGATATACATATGTATGTAAATGCATTCTAACACGCACACAAGCGAACTGAATCCATAAACTATCATCCTTCGAATTGCGCCGGAGGCTACAGTCACTCAAGGCGAAGCAACCGAAGAAAACGAAGAAGAAGAAGAAGTAGGAGAAAAAGAACACCATAAGAAAAAACAAACAAATAAAAAAATTTGTGCTTAAGATAAAAATCAAGATGAATCCCTAGCATTTATGTCACCCTCAGCCATAGCCATAGCCACAGCTGGAATGAAGAATGAAAAATGCGGCGCGCAGGCAGCCAAGTGAAGCAGCGCACACAAAGGTGTGCGACGAAATTGAAAGGAAGAAAAATTACAAGAGTTCATGTCACTGCATAACATCAAACCAAAATTGGGGAGAGGAGAACGGCTTGGCGCGGTGAGTTGAGGTGGCGTGTGGCGATTGCGTCTAAAAATGCTGTAAAATAATGTGGATAGCGAACGTATTGATAAATGTTGGGCGGTCAATTTGGGGGAAAAATTGGCGAAAAACTAAAAGAATTCGAAGATAGTGCCAGACAGAATATTTCCCTCTCCTTCTCCCTCCCCCCTTCGCTGCTTTAGCATTTTTATGCATTTTTGCTGTTTACATTTTTAATATCCCGAGGTGATGTAGAACAATTTTGATCATTTTTTTTTTTACATTGGAAATTTTGGTTATAAAAATAAAAAAGAAGAAGAAATGGAGAGTGTGATGGGGAGCATATTGTCTGTGCAGTCGAAAATTTGCTTCGACTGAATACGAAAAGGTGAAATATAAATTTTTGTCTGTTTTTACGTACTATTTTGGGTGTGGCTGTATAAAGGAAAGAAATATTGATAGCAATGAGGAATGATAGACAATAGACAAAGAAAAATTATTATATTTTTAATTAAAAAAATAAAAATAAAAGAAATAAAAAAAGCGAACAGAGAAAAAAATTTTTTAAGATAATTTCAGATTTACTTACATGAAAACACCTGAAAAAAAAAGAAATTTGATTTCAATACATACACACATATAAAAAGAAATCACCGCAATGTATGTATGTTATATATGCGCATAACTCGAGAATGACATGCATTTGTCTAATTTAGATCTTGAAATATTTCACAGAATATTTCCATCTCCTTTCCTCCTCCCCCCTTCGCTGTTTTAGTATTTTTATGCACTTTTGCTGTTTACATTTTTAATATCCCGAGGTGGTGTATAACAGGGAAAAGTTTAAAGGGTAAAAAATGAACGGGAAGTGGACCATAGACCGACCTATTCGAAAAATTCGTAATTATTCTTCGATTTTCTTGAAATTTGGCACATAGCTTTTATCATAGGATCTCTTAGATAACCATGGATACTGGACTTTTCTTTCCCGAAAGTGGACTAGGAATTGACTTAGTCGTAATATTATTTATTATTTGTTTTATTTAAATGATAATTTCCAGTAAGGGGACCGATCTTATTGAAAACCAAAATTATGTTTGCTTCCACTTGGTTAAAATTTTGGATGATATGTTTAAATGGAATGCTTTTGTTTCCCGGATGTGGACCATGTAGCAGAAAATAAGTTCAGCTCGCTCGAAACTTTGGAAAATTTCTTTCCAGGAAGGCATCACTGATAGCAATTTGAATTAGACGATGCTTACCTAGAGCTGTAATGTCCCTTTACAATACCAACAAGAATGAAAATTGGAAAAAATACCGGAAATTACAACAACGACTGGTAGTCGTGAATAAATTATTTGAACTATAACCTCATTTACGCGTTTATTTGAAAACGTTTATTTAAGAAAAGCTTAT
Organism: Neoceratitis asiatica; assembly: GCA_030068015.2. Lineage (NCBI taxonomy): Eukaryota > Metazoa > Arthropoda > Insecta > Diptera > Tephritidae > Neoceratitis > Neoceratitis asiatica. Next base: position 2,652,798 of record CM061528.1, on the reverse strand, counting down.
CCAAAGTACGTCTATCTGTTTTGATGTGAACCATATTCCAGTGAGTGAGCAGGGGCAAGGTCTGCACTATAAGGTGTATGAGGCAAAATTTCCAGCCCTAATTTTCCAAATAGTTTTCGAAAATACCGGGCAAATCGAAAAATTGATAGCAGCTGACCGTCTCTGCTCGAATATTTCTGAGGGGGGGGGCGTGAAGGAAAAGTGTTACACCAACCATTCAGAGACTTTTAGTGATTTGAAAGACGAAATTTAAGTCACAAATTGCAGCGAAGGAGGGCCACACAATCGAAAATGTGTGAAAAAGTAAAATAAATCAAACTAGTATCGATAGGCTTCAATCCAAATATATTTTTGAATATAGTTCTCAATGAAAAAAAAATTAAAATTATCATAATTAGTAGATTGAAGGAAAAATATAGATTTCACATGTTGGATATTTTTGAGAACACTTTCATCAATCACTTTGTGAATTATGTTTCCGTACCTTGCTTTGAAGCATAGAAATGTGCCACATAATGAAAATGCGGACGATGTAACTCGCACTGGCCCAGCTGGGCTGGAGGCTGCCGCCATTGACTGCCTCAGGTCTTTCAATGTTCTCAAATATTGTCTAAAGTTGTAGACCATAGAGGAGCATATAAAGTTTTGGAACACTAAATTATTATGGGGCAGTGTAGATTGGAATTGAATAGAAGAGCAAACTATGAAAATGAAAATATTTAAAAAATTTGAACTTAGTATACTCGTGGGTGCATTGACAGGGCACCTACCCTGAGATACCATTCCCACAAACTAGGTAAATATGAATCTGTTGAGTGCAGTGCATGCACAGAAGATGACGAAACGATTAAACACGATGAGTATTCGGCTTTTAGCGGATTGAGTTTTTCACGTTGCCCCAGCTCTTACCGCATGAATATGGGCAAAAGCATAGTTGGCATATGCAATTAGAAAAAAAATTTTTTTTTTTTTTTGATTTTGCCGGGGTCGAAACCAAGACCCTTCGCATGGGCCGATAAAAAACTTAATAAGATATTAAAATAAAATTTAAATAATTTTAAAGCTTCGAAAATGCTAATTTTGTACAAGAAAACATTTCATGAAAAAAAATCCAAAAAAAAATTCTGGAAAATTTTATTAAAACTTTTTATTCTCATTTCTACTGTACTTAGAAGGAAAAAAAATTGGAGTAAAAACTATTTAACCATAGAAAATGAGTAACTCAGAGCGAGTAATGCGATCGACACACGCCAATCGCCACTAAGTTATAAACGAACGATTAATTGTACGCGCATTTACGTATGTGTGTGTGTACATGTAAGCAACCGATCGGGAACAACAACGACGACGACGCCGACGACGACATTTCAATGTTAGTGACCATTTATGTGCATTTAAAAACCGTAATCGAACGATAATAAAAATGTTAACTGCCACACGTTAGCCTTGTAAATTGGCGGCAACAACAATGACAGTAACAACAACAGCAACAGCAACAGCAACAACAAATGCAGTTACAAAAGCAGCAAAATACCATAACTATACAAAGCCAACCAAACAACAACAACAAACGCCAAATAACAATACACAAGTGAAGAAGTATCGAGTAGCGAGTAACGAATGGTGAGTGGCGAGTGGCGTATGGCGACTGGCGGGTAGTGGATGAGCGCACATTATATACACTTGTTGCTGCTGATTTGTGCATGCGTTGCTGTTGTTGTTGTTGCTGCTGTTGTTAATCTTGACTTGTCTTGTAAATACAACCGACATTAAATACGGAAGCAAATTAAATGGCGTTCTCCAAGTGCGGCCTACAAGAATAGCAATAGCAACGACAAATGCAACAACAACAACAACAACAACAACAAAAACAACTACCGCTCGCATTTATTTACAGCAGAACAACACTGTAAATACTTCAAGTATGTATGCGAGTATAAGTCATACATAAGCTGCCGCCAAATGAACTAGTTAGAGACTAATTGGAGACTAGTATGTCAAAGTAGCAAAAAGCCTGACATTTTTACAATAAAACGGTATTTTTATGAGTATGTCTTTAGCGAGTAGGTAATTGCCAAATTTCGTGCGCAAATAATTAGTTTTATACTAGTTGAAAATGGACCAAATTACAAGTAGTTTAAATTTAAACATGTTTTTTTTCTTTTTTCCACAAACAAAGTAATGGAAACCACACCAATTATTCAGCAAAGCACTCGATATGACCTGGTTTTCATTAATTTTGTGATTTTTTTAAATAATTAATTCAAGAAAAATATGAAATTTACCAAACTGAACTCACTTTTTAAATATTATTTTTGGTCAAACTAGAAATTGAAACTAAAATTTTTCGGTATATTCCTCCAAAGAAGAGAAAAAATCTATTATCGTAATTTTTTTTTTTATATTATAAATTTTCGAAAACTTCGATCCGTTTGAGGTCATTTTCGACCAAGTTTTGGCACATATTGGGCGGTATCTCATAATATATAACTATAACTGGACAAATTTTGGTTTTCAAGTGCTCAAGAGTTAAAGGTTTATTCGCATAAACACGCTCGTTCACGCAGCCCCACAAAAACAAGGTGCAACGGTGTCAAATCGCACGATCTCGGTGGTCAATTGACATCGCCAAGAGGTGATATCACGCGGCCGGGAAATTTCAATCGCAATAATTGAGCAAGTCGTGTTTCTCAATTGCAGTCTAATAAAAAATAAGTTATCAGACGACCATCTTTCAAAGAAGTTAAGTCCAACATCGTCAGACCAAATAGCGCACCAGACAGTAAATATTTTTGAGTGTAATGGCATTTCTTCAATTGTTTGAGGATTCTCGGAGCCCCAAATGCGACAATTTTGCTCATTTACGTATCCACTGTGTGGGAAATGTGCCTCGTCGCTGAAGAGAATTTTGTTGAGAATATCGGGGGTTCACTGCTTGTTGTTCCATCACTCAATCAATGTAACTACGGCGTTGCGAAGCTGACTTTAGTAAGTCCAAGTGTAAAATATGATATAATGTGCCGTAAGAAAGTTCCAGCTCTTGAGAACGTCGAGAAATATACACATTCGGGTCTTCGGCTATACTTTCACTTACAGGCGCGATATTTGAGATGGAACGAACAACAAAATGATGCGTATGCCTTACAATATCTGTAACCGATCCAGTCTCTTCGAATTTCTTTAAAATTTTCCAAAAGCATGACACGTTTGAATCACTATTTTTTTAGTAGTTTTACAACAATTTTAACGCGTTGTGCGATTGTTAAGTGAACCATTTTCATAACTGTCTGACTTTTAACTAAAACAAAACATTTTCGGTTTGACAGTTAAGTTTGACATATGTCAGAAAACAACCCGTCGCTTTCGAAACCACTAAATGGATAACCCTATATTATCGATGTCAAGTTGATATTTTTCGGAGTGGTCCGATTAATCAGTTTAAGTTGCCACATTTTTTTTTGTTACGTCATTTTAGTAATAAGTAAGTAAATAAATAAATGGAGTATGTTTCATATTTTTCGGACTAGTACCATTGTAATTAGGATTATATATCAATGCTGAATAGTACTATTTCTTGACACTAGAATATTTCACCATAGAGCTTCTTGACCAAGTGGAGAGTGCGTAAGCAAACTATTTTTGTATCTAACTATATACTTACTTATGTACACAGTAGAGAATAAAAAAATTAGATTTTTTTTTTGAAAATTTATCAAACTTATTTTTTGGTAGTTTATTTTTCTTGTTAATAAAATATTTCTGTTTTTTCTATCAAAATTTTATAAGGCTTTAACTTCGTAGTTAAAAAAATTATAAGAATTCCTAAAAAATTTAAAAACTTTGATTTATTGTTTTCTTTAAATAATTTTTATATATATTTAATTGAGTATTTGCTGTATTTTCCTTAAAGAAAAATTACTTAAGTTTTATTTTTATTAAAAAAACTTCTTTTTTAAAAAAAACTTATTTCTTAGGCTACTCCCAACTTCATATATCTACAACAATAACAACAAACTGTTGTAAGAAATAAATTTCGTACTTTTTTCATTGCTGGTCTTGTGCATGCCTGTACTGGTTGGCGACGATCGCCACCAGCGCCAATCTCTCTACTTAACAATGTAAGCAGCTGTGTTTTGGCATTTGGGTAGGTAAATAAGTGAAGAGGCCTAATCGGCGTTTGTGAATGACACGAATGGTGTGGACAAGTGTTGTTGACCAAATGTCTGCAACGGTGTGCCAATCAGTCCATGGCACTGTAAATAAATAAATACAAGAAGTACGTAAAAAAGAGAATATGGAAAAATGTGACAACAGAAAAATTTGGTCTAATTTTTATAAGAATTTTTTTTAAAGCATTTGCTGATTAAGATTTATTTTACATTAACGAAGTGAAGCTAACATGAAGCGTAACACTGGTAAGACTGAAATTAGCTTGTTGTTGAGTCTCCTGGAAACGGTCCGTTCTGTTCCGGTTCTGAAAGTATTTAAAAAGAAGTCATCTTTCACCCACCTCCTCAAAAGAGTACATAAAATTAAAGTTTATGTTTCTTTACGGCTTAGTACGTGCTGATTGTAACGAACTGCTCCGATTGATACCATGGTAACTGCAGTAAGGATTCTTCATAAGACGTACACCAAAATTTTTCATTTATTTTCATTTTCGTCATGAGTCGACTTCCCTGACTGTAAGGTTCAAGTATTTAATGCATTTTAGATCTACTTTCTCGCTAAAAAGGTTGTGAGAATCATCTAATCCTCAGCATTTATCTATATACCTGTAAATAAGAGAGGATGTATGTATGTAACTAATAGACTCTGAAACCACTAAGCTTATTTTGTTAAAATTCACGATGTCTTCACTGGAGCACGGAGAGTTTTCGAAAAATTAGAGGTTATAAAGGGTGATCCAAGTAGAGGTACTTTTTTCAATAGCCTTTTTTTGACAGATCACGCGTGAGTCGTGCCAAGCTGTCATGTTCTTTTTGCTCAGTATTCTTTGGCATTTCATAATGGAATGACTTAAGCCTGAACAACGTTTACAAACCATTCAACTTTATTACGAAAATTCAAGTTTTGTAAAGAATGTGTTTCGCGCGCTTTGCTCAACTTATGGTCAACATAATCGGCCTACTGAGCGTACTATTCGCAACACCATCACCCACCGTGAGACTCAGCATTCGTTATTGGATGATATTCGACCGAATAAACAACGTCCAGCAAGCAGTGATGAAAATATAACGGCCGTAGCTGAGAGTCGATTCGGCGCCGTTCGCAGCAACTCGGAATGACGTATGGAATGACTTGGCGCATTTTACGTCGATATCTTAAATGGAAAGCGTACAAAATACAGTTTGTTCAAGAACTAAAGCGAAAGGGCGACATCGCTTCGCTCTATGGGCTCTTGAAAAATTCCAAGAAAATCCGACGTTTTCGGGCCAAATTTCGTTCAGCGATGAGGCCCATTGCTGCCTCAATGGGTATGCAAACAAGCAAACTAGCCGCATTTGGAATGAAGAGCAACCTGAAGAGATTCAAGAGCTGTCATTTCATCACAAAAAAAAATAGAAAAACTACGGCTTGGTGTGGTTTGTGGGCCGTTGGAATCATCGATCCATATTTCTTCACTTCCCACTTCCCACACATCCATCAACTAATGGTTTTATTGAGAAAACTCTTCGGTGAGCAGATAATTTCACGTTTTGGGCCGGTCGATTGACCACCAAGATCGTTTGATATCACACCGTTAGACTTTTTCCTGTGTGGATGTGTAAAGTCTAAAGTCTATGCGGACAATCCCGCTTTGATTGAGGTCCTGGAGCAAACCATCACGCGTGTCATTCGCCAGTGACCTCTCAGAATGCTCGAACGAGTCATCGAAAATTGGACTCTACGGATAGACCATCTGAGACGTAGCCGTGGTCAACATTGAAATGGATCACCTTTTAGTTCGATTTTCGTAAATTGTACTTCGATTTGCTTGAAACTCAGTACGTTAGTAGATTTTTGTCTAGATTAACGTTTACATTTTTTTTCTAGTAAGGAGTTCACAGATCAACAGGTCGATGAAAATAGTCATGATTCGAATGAAAATACGGATCGTCCGTAGATCGTTACGTCATATTCGGATACAGACTTATTTGAGTATTACGATTCGGTTACTTCTATAAGGTTGCGAACTATTTTTAGTCATCCAATCTTATTGTACGGAAGCATAGACCAAAGCAACGCTGTTCTCCTTACATCTGGGCATTGATATTTTTCTTTCCGTGGAACACTTTGAGTGGTGATTAATTTCTGACTCTTTGCTGATGATGAAAGGTCTATATAGTTGGGCAGCATCTTCTCTCCATCTCATGAGGTTCCAGGCACGTACACTCAAGATGTTCTCTGCATCTTTTTTTGGTTTAAAGTGAAGATATTGAAAATTTTTAAAAATTTCTGCAAAACGATTAGCCGTTCTCTCTTCTCCCAGTTGGCTGCGATTCTGTAAGGACTTACTCGCCATAAATGATCTACTCCGTTTTGATTTTGGGATGTGCGCATGGGTATGGGAACTCAAATTTAAGGACCTCAACCGCACAATTCCACCCACCACCATCGTTTTCGATAGTTTTACGTGAAATCAGATAACAACATGTGTTTACATATACAAACATATGTACATACAAACATACGCTCGTATGTATGTAATTTTAAATGCCGCAAAACTTCAAATGCTGTCATTATGAATAAAACGTCAACTTATCGTTTGACTATTATGACAAGCGTGTCTATATAAATGCATATAAAATGCCATACATACATATACGTATGTATGTATGTATGTAAATTTCTAAATGAACAAACTTGCAAATAAACATAAAAAGGGCCGGCAAACCGGCCGCTTGCAGTCAATCTGGGTGGTGGTTGAAACCAGCGAGGGGTGGTGTGGGGACGCTGAGAGCACCAACAGACAGCAGACAGAGTACAAAGTAGTTGTATTCAATAATAATAATAATAATTCCATGTCATTCGCCGCGTCATGCGTTCATTGCTATAATCCTCAATTCCTTCATTCGCTTATTCGCTTAATTCTTCACTCAAAATGCAGCAAATTCGTTGTACGAAAATGCACAAAATATAAAAACGAAAAAATTACAAAAAAATACATAAATACATATGTACATTACAAGTGAATAAAACGCAAAAAAAAAAGTAAAAAAAAACTACAACAACAATGACAAATAATAAAGCATTTTTGTGTGGCTTCATTGCCGTTTCGTTGCATTCGCGCAAATTGGCAATGAATGAAAGCGATTGTGGACAACAACGCATGCAAACAACACGAGCGTACTACACACGCATATGCAAACATGCAATCACACAAGCATTCATACTTACCTACTTACATGGGTATGTATGTACATATGAGCTGTAAATTGTATGCGCTGCATGCACCGCCGCAGAACAATGCTCCAACACATGCATGCATATGTAAGTGTGTGTGTACATGCACTTGCCGCCAACGTGACCGTAGGGACCACAGCAATAATGTGTACAAGTATATGTATATACATACATATATATGCATACAGTAGTATATACTTAGTAGCAAATTCACACAAGTCAATAGCCGCCAGACCTTACCCTATCATAACCTAACCCAACCCAAAATGATGCGACAACGAACAACGTGTTTAGTGCGTCAGTCAGCCAAAGCGCAGCAGCGACATGCATAACTACATATGCACATATATATACGTACATAAATATTTTTATTTACAACTGTTTGCAAAAAGTGCTAAGTTGAGTCAATGTGAAGTGCATTCGCTGCATACGTGAAGTTTTGACTCATTTTCAGCGCGGAAAAAAACGAGTAGCGGGAAATTAAAAAAAAATATTGAAAACACTGCAAATAATTAGCAACTAAAATGTTAGTGAAAAATTACGAAAAACAACGAGAACGAAACCAAACACTGAAGATGGCGGTTTGCCGAAACCGGTGTGTTACTAAACCAAAATTGACAAGGGATGACGGAAATTCGTTCCGATATAAATCTAGTATCCACCCTGTCGGAAAAACACAAAACCAAATCAACTCATATATTTTCCAATTATATGAATGCATTATTTTTGGTAAATACTTCTTCATATTCAGCACCTTTTTTTTTGTTTAGAATGATTTCATAATTTAATTTAACAAAAAAAAATTGAGAAATTTTATATTTTTAATTTTTATTTTTACTGCTCAATTACATTTTGTTTTTTATTTTCCATAAAAATTAACATAAATTTCGTATACTTAGTAGGGACATAAATACTGTTACACACATTTTATGCTATAAAATAAAAAATAATGAATTTTTATTTTGCATATTTATTGATATATATTGTATACAAAAAAGCAGTATTCATTCGAAATGCACGCACCTCCTCCATTGGGAAATTGGCCACAGCACGAGTCAGTCAAAGCTGTCTTAAGAGAATCAATGTTGGGGTATCTTTTGTGGCAAGCCATCTCCTCTAAAACTGTCCACTATTTGTAATCCAGTGGATTCAAATCAGGATTGCCAGAGGGCCACTCTTCAGAGGAAATGAATGCTGGTAAATTGCTTTGGAGCCAGATTTGGGTCGTTTTAGCTTTATGGGCCGGCCCAGTGTCTTGCTGAAAAGTCCATGATTGGTTTTGGAACATGGAATGGTTAAGTGGTCTTACAAAAGCTTCCAAAACGGTCCATCATAAGAGACACCCCACCAAACCATGACTGAAGCTGGGTGATGACCTTTTTCGACCCGTGGAATCAGTTCAGATGCTTCCTTAGGTGACCGTGCATACACCTCATCATTTTTTTATTAAATTTTTCCTGCACGGTAAAATTTTTTTCATCGGTAAACAAGATTTTTCTGTGCAAGTTATCAGCGTGCCTCACCAAAAGACGTTTGCATTTTACCACCCTATTTTTTTCCAAAGCTGCAGTCAACAAATGTCCGGTAGGGCGTTTGCGAAACATTTATCTCCCGGGCCATGATTTTCTGTTTTCGGAGCGGATTTCGCAGAATTCTTGATTTGACAACTTTGATGACTTGCGGCGCTCGAACTGTGTGTGGACGGCCCGACCGGTGGCGGTCTTTAACATTCCCAGTCTCCTCAAACAGTTTTATGCACCGGTAGACGAACATGCGACTAATGCCGAGCGGACGGAGTGTTTTGAAAATATCACCTTTTTTCATTTCACACTTAAAAAGCGTTATAACAGCGATACGGTTTTCATTATCTGACCATTCCATGTTGAAAACTCACACAATTTAGAATTCCCGATACAGACTAACGCTTTACAGGTTATGTTTTATAAATCATATGGGAATTATGTGGTATGCTCAATTCTTCTATTGAAATGTGTGTGTTTTATGTTGTAACAGTATTTATGTCCCTACCAAGTATACATTTTTTTGATCAAATTGACTAAATATTTTATTACACTGGTCTACAAAAAAAAATCCCCTCCTTATTGCTTCCATGCATAAATTTATTATATTTTGTACTCTAAACAAGGAATTTGGCATGCACGTGCAGGTAGATTTTTTATATAAAGTCCATTTAATCAAAAAATGATTTTATTAAAATAAAAAAAAAGTGAAAAATAATAACGATCCAAGTCTTACACAAATACTAGAAATCTCAGTAAATTATCGTATCATGGTGAAAAGATTAAATTTACTTGGTCTTTTTTTTCCTTTCATTGTTTCCATTGGAGTTTCTCGGTGAATCGACCAACAGAAATCAGCAAGCATTGCTGCTGACCATTTCCCTCAATTAGTAGCGTTTTTCAATTTGCATAATATCCTGATGAAACCTTTCACCATGATCATTTGATACGGCACCAAGATTTTCAGGAAAGAAATTCACGTGCGAGTCCAAAAAATGAATTTTGAGCGACAGATTGCATCCTAAATTGCTTTATAAGCCACACAAGCTTTTTTTCTGCTTTGTTTAACTTGGAATTAAATGCTTTATCTGTCATCTCATCTCGCGTATCTGTGCACCTACAAAAATTCCTCCTTTCAATTTCGCCTCACTGATTCGAGGAAATTTTGTTTTGAGATATTGAAAGCCTACACCTTTCGTATTCATAGCTTTCGAAAAAAATTTCCATCAGTCCCAACTTTATGCGAAGAGGTGACAGAAAATTTTTATCACTTGGTACTAAAGGTTTTTAAGATACATTTTCAAGACCAAAAGTCGTTGCTCTTTTTTAGTGGCCAAGTTTTCACTTTGTAATGTTTTTCTCTTGCGCGACTGTTCCATTCGCATAAAAAACAGCAAAATTTGGTGTATCCTCCTTGTAATCCAGTAAGTATAGCGACAACTTTTAAATCAGCACACATATTCCATTGGTATTGAGAATATTTTATTTTTCAAGTAATACCTCCAGATTTGCATGATTTCCCTTCATTTTTGTTGCATGTGCAGCATGTACTGATGGGTATTTCTTGCCATTATGAAGCATCAATAAAAAGTCTCCATTCTTCAGAATTTTCTGGAAAACTCAGTTCTTGCTACCCTCGTTAATTTTCCAAATCCTTCGAGACCGAGCACTGGATTGCTAAATAAAACTCCCAAAATTTGTTCGTTCGGTCTCTTAATCGTCAAGAATTTACTCCACATAGTAGTATGTTGTCCACAATAAACTACAATTTTCTTCACTATACACAATGGTTGACTTTACAAATCTTTCTCACACAATTATTTTCCGCTTTTCTTTACACCACTGCTATCACAACTGAGTTTTCAACCCGATTGCCTGCAATAGCTGCTGCCGCTCCTTACCTAAGGATAGTTCAAACATTCTGTTCACTCGCTCAAGAATAGGCTGATTATTCGTTTTCCAGCGATAGCTGCTGTCGATCCGTTTATACCTAACGATGGTCCGAATATTCCGTTTATGCGCTAACTCGTCTACCTGCAGTAGTTGCTGCCGCTCTTTTCGTCTGTCATTTGTGCTAGGAAAAACCGTCATAATATTTTACACCGCTAAAATGTATTTTGTAAGTCTATATACTGTTCTTGATATTGACACATAAAATAAATTGAAAAAAAAAAAAAAAATTTATGAAATTAAAAAGAAAAATTCAAATCGAAAAATCTAGACGTGATTGAGAAAAATCGGCCAACGGCAATAGATTCAGAGCATTAAAATCTTCATATTTATGGCATAATTTTTTAAAGTAGTATTTTATTGCAGACCAGTGTTACTATTGCTTTTCGATCATAAAAATGCTGAGGTTCGCTAATAGGTTTCGTTGAAAATTTCTTTATTGATGAAGGACATATGAAAAACACCAAGTAAATTTTATATTTTTATAAAAATTTTAACAAACAAAAAATATATAAAGTTTTTTTGTTATTTAATGTTTTTAAATGTTGCTTAATCTGTTTGAATTTTTCCCTCAAGAAAACCTCATTTTCCAATAGGTTTCTCTACATTTTTTTGTTGGTATTTTGAGCAAAATACTTTTTTTATAACACAACTTTTTGAACTTTTGAAAAATTTAATTTTTCTAGAATGTTTACTTTCTGTTTATTAACATTTGCAAATTGAAATTAATATAAAAATATTTAATTTTCAAATAATTTGTATATATTAGAGCTCTAGATACCCGGATATCGTGCACTACGAGCAGCTCGATACTCGCTCATTGCTAAACTGCTTAGCAGAAGAAAACAAATTTAATTTTGTTTGTCAAAGTTTATTTGGCATTTCAATGATATTGACACTTTGCATAAATAAATTTAAAATTAATAAAAGAAGGTTTTGAGATAAAAGTCAAAGTGTTTGTCAAAATACTCGAAATGCTCGTGTTCGGCTCTAAACATTTTCGAGTAATGAGCAATGAGTAGGTGTGCGAGTACTCGTTGCCAAATGCTCACACTGCTCGAAAATGTTTTAGCAAAATCTGGAGCTGTAGTATATATCAATTGTTTTAAGTAAATTATTTTATTAATTCATACGTAAAATTATTGTTTGTATAGCAGCAATTTCTACAAAAGATTGCACTAATTTAATTTTTTTTGTGAACCGAAGGGTTTTTCAAATTATTTCATTTTATAACAATTTATGTATTTTTTTTTTGTATCATTTCAATTTTGTATGGCTCTGTTAATCTTTTAAAAATAATTTTTTTTTTAATTTTTTGTTGTCGCGATTTTTATCTTTATATGCAACATTTTATTATATATATTTTTGAAAACGTATTCCTCAATACATATTAAATTTTAATTTTTCCAAAATATATTTATAAATTTTTTGGATATTCCATATTTTGTTCTGCCAATATTTGCTCTCCATGAATATATATTTCTTTTAAATTTTAGTATTAAGGGGTTAGGTGGCTTTCAGAACTTAAAAAAAGGAATTTTCACTATTTTTTTCTATATATATATAATCATATATTTTACATACTTAAACAGTATTTTGTGAAATTTTTATTCAAAAATTCCTATCTCAGGCAATTAATTGTGACAGCTTCAGATCCATATTTGCCGTGCTGCCACCTGGTCGCAAATTAATTATTTCAAAAATTTAGAACACCAAAAATATATTTTACTCAGAAACTTCATGTTGCCATCTGCATTAAAGTTTTGATTGGATATCATTGCCATATTTAATTTGTGAAATAATTTTTTTTATTTAAAGTTTTCAGATGCGAACACTTTTTGAAAACATTTTTTCTTAATTTTTTCAATTTTAAATTTTAAAAAGATGGCATTTCTCAAAAAATTTTGAACTTGAATCCTACAAAATTTTCTTTAGTATAATACCCTCGAAATTACATTTCATTTAATTTACCAATTTAGGTGTGTATAAATTTTCAAACAGGTGGCAACTCTCCTCAAAAATTTGCTGAACCATTAAGTTTTATTAAACTCGTTATTCCGAAACATATAAAGTATAATGTATAATGTATTATGTCTTTTATCGATTACATTATATTAAATTTTATAAACAGGTGACAATGCTGCTCAAAAAAAATTGTTTTCGTTAAGCAAATCTTAATCTCTTCAGTTTGCTACTCTTATTATTATTGTCATATTTAATTTATTTTATTATTTATTTTTTTTCAAATATAATTTTCAAAACAGGTGGTAGCCCTGCAAATTGTTAGTCCCAATCATTCGCAATCAATTTGAACACAAAACTGTGCATTAATTTCGGTGCAGACGTTTGAGTTCCTACTTACTTAAAGAAGACTTCATATGGTAAACGAAAAATTTTCAAATAGGTGGCAACTGTGCTGAATTATAAATTTAGCTATTTTGAAGTTTTCTTTAATACACACGGAAAATTATATCTATGTAACGGCCGTTTTGAAGGACTTAATTCGCAAATATACAATCCGAATGTTCGTATGTATATGAAGTTAGGGCCACTACACCCCCAATTCCAAATTTGGGAAAACATAAGCCACCTGCATGATCTCCGGAATGTACTGTATAAATTTTGTTGAATTCTGCGTAGCCGTCGTTCTCGAGTTATAAGGTAACAAATCAAGTGTTCACCAATTTTGATATTTTATAAGTAGTTAGTATTGTGGGAGCCACGCCCCCTTTTCAGTTTTCCGACAAACTTTTTATAAATTATCTCGTCCATAAACGGAATATACTGCATAATTTTGATTTATCACCAAAAAGTTGTGCTGATTTTTGGTTTGTCCAAAAATTTACTTTTTAATTTTTTAATATTTTTTTAAATTTTTTTTAAAATTAATTTTATTTATTTAACGATTTTTGACATATTAAATTCAATATAATCCGTTTTAAGATCAAATAAATTATCCAAAACATTTTGAAAAATTCATATTTTAATTATTTTGAAATGTATAATCTGCACATTTGTATTGAATAATTGTCAGCTGGGCAAATGATTAAAGATTTTCGATTGATTTTCTAATTATCTCAGCGGAGAGCTGTAATGACACAATCGTGTTTTCAGCACAGATCACGACCCAATTTCAATACAATAAATACATATATATGTACGTGCATTCATACATACAAACACACATGCATAAGAGTATGCAGTCAAAACTGTATAATAGGAAGAAGAAGAAGAAGAAGAACAAAGGCAACAAGAACTATGCATAATGAAAGCTTATTAAAGCGTCTGATTCGTGTCACAGCTGCGCCGCAACGCTCTTTCTTTCCAATTGCGACACTGCATATAAGTATGTATGTGCACGTACATACCTATATATATATATAATTGCATATATAATATTTAGTCAAATTTATTTTAAACCAATGCAATCACCACCACCGCCGCTAACCACTAACAACAAACAAGCGCTAATGGGAAATTCAAGTTCGAACTCGAACTTAAAATACTCACATATGTATTTATGTATGTATGTAGCATATGTATGAGAAGGTGCTTGTACTTAAACTCAGATTCGAATTTGGTTTGACACTAATAGTTTTGAAAATTTCACTAAACTAGATTATCAACCGTTTAATGAGTAAAATGGAAAACGAATTAAATTTATTATATTTCATGATGACACCCTTGAAGTTGGCTGCAAATGTCAAATTCCATTATTGTGTTGCATTGAAAATTGCTCATTAATCGCTTTAGTCAATTAATTCGATTGAGATTTGTAATTAAATGCATTACTTTGGTTGAGGAAGTTTCCCGACTCTGATAAAGTTTTTAAATATTAAAAAAAGAAATTAATAATTAATTATATTGGAAATTAGAATATATTAATTCCTGAAATTGGAAATTATTGTTATTATTGGAAAAATATTAAATTTTTAGTATTTTAATTATACCCAGTAAATATTTGTGGGCCATATGGTCCACTGGAGTACCTACAAATATACTCCTCTGTGTGAACTATTGGACCAACTCATGTTTTTACACGGCCTTAGTGCGGCGCGACCATTCTTCGTGTTACATCGATCGCTATCACTACACGAAGTTACAAATGCGCAATAAGTTCTATACTCGTATACAGAAAATGTGTTAGAAATGAAACTGTGTCAGTTTCGTTTCGCTATTCAGCTCTGCTGGTACGGAAAAGTCGTGCAAAATTTATTATTATTTCAATGAAAATACGTAAAACAAATGCGCAAGCTAAAATTTAATATATATTTATTAACAATAAACTATTAATAATAATATAAATTTACACGATAAATAATATTTTTAATGACCTGTCACCAAAGCAGATGGTATTCGAAACTAAATTTTTTTTTCACATATACTCCAAAATAAAGGATCTTCCACTAGGGATGAAATGATTTCTTAGTGTCGCTTTGCACATTTTTAATATGTCATGATCTGAATTTTTTTTATTGTATTCAATAATGTTTACAATTTCATCATGGTAAGATATACGCAAGAACAACGTTTACAAATTAGTCAATATTATTATCCAAATAATCGTTCTGTATTTTAGATTTTTTTAAAAAATCATCTTCCCCGATGAGCCTCACTTTCATCTGAGTGGTGCGGTAAATAAACAAACCTGTCGATTCTGATGGGAAGAAAATCCACAAATTATTCATGAACAACCATTACATTCACCTAAATTGACAGTTTGGTGTGGTTTTTGGTCTGGTGGAATCATCGTTCCATACTTCTTTCGAAACGAAGCTGGTAGCACCGTTGCTATCAATGGAGAGCGGCATACATCGATGATAATCAACTTTTTATGGCCACAATTGGAAGAAGTTAATCTTAACAACATCTGATTCCTTCAACAAGATGGGGCTACGTGTCACAGAGTACGTGCAACAATCGAATTATTGCGAGAAAGGTTTGGAGACTGGATTATTTCAAGAAATTGTGACATGGAATGGCTTCCAAGAAGTTGTGATTCAACACCATTAGACTCTTTCTTGAGGGGTTATTTGAAGTCATTGATCTTTAGCAATAAACCAAACTCTCTTCAAGCTTTAAAAGTCAATATTGAACCTGCTATTCATGACATACGACTTGATTTAGTGGAAAAAGTGCTCAAAAGTTGGGTTCATCGAATACGTTACTGCAAAGGAAGTCGTGGAGGTGGATTGTACTTCACATTAAATAAAAAACATATAAATTTCCTTAAGGGGTGAAGACACTCTAGAATTTTCGGAAAATGGATTTTTTTCTTTTTAATGATACATTGTGGTCTCAAAAATATTATTCTGCAAGATTATGACAGATAAAAATTTCTAAATGCCCCATTTCCGTTCTCTAATAGAAACGTCTATTTCATTCAGTAAGGCATACTCAAAGCTTTAAACGCGTTTATCTCAAAACTGATTTTTTTCAAGTTGGCCGGAAACATAATTCAAACAATTTACAACTGATTCAATTGAAATTTTGAAAACAACTTTTTATCTCGCATAGTTTTTTTTATTAACAAATTTCGAACAAGTTTTCGGGTCAAATTATTACTTTTTCCTTTTGAGACCCACCATTTTGTCCAAAATGCATATATTCTATAAAATTCTACGTACTTCTGTAGTTATTGCTATTTACAAGCTGAAACCGTTCAACAGCTAACTTAATAAAAAAAAAACTACAGGAGCTGTGTGTCCGGCCGTGGTTCCCGAAACAATGGAGACATCCTAGAGAGAACGCTGTATAGCCGCCATTTTTTTTTTTTTTTTAAATTAGTTATAAGCAGTTAATTATATATGTAATATATGCCTTTTGTCAAAAATCAGATTTATAGTTTTCATAGGTTTCCCGAAAAAAATCTGAAAAGAAGGCCTATTTTGTGGCTCTCTAGAGTGACCTAACCCCTTAACAAATTAGTGTGTGAAATTATATCACTCTTATTGGAATACCTTATATTATCCTCTGCTGGTACTCCATGGTGTACTCGGGTGTTATGCAGAGCTGGATTATATGGTCCAGCCCTAGGACATCACAATTTTAATTGGATCATATTTTTTGTATGGATTGTGGTTGGTTTTGGATTACTCTATTGAAGTACTCGCCGTTTTTACAGGTTATGTTATGCAAAAACAATAAGTTTTGAGTTTTTCTAATTATAATCAATTTTTAAAAATCTTCATAAAATTTTCAAAAGCTTTATGTGAGAGTTTATCGTTACTTCTTAGTGTTGAGCTTAACTTTTATAATTTTTCCAATTCCAATTAAAGAACTAAAATTAAAATTTTCTAATCAACTACTTATCCAATTGAATTTTTTAACTTTTCGCATTTTTTAATTTCCTAAACGTTTGCTTTTTTTTGCTATAAACCGTTTCTTAAAATTTTTTTTCTTTTTATTTTTTTTTAGTATAAGTAAAGCTTCGTGGAAAAGTTGGAAAGAAAAACAAAAAAATTATTTTTGAATGCAAATAAAAAATTTATTATAATTTTTTTTAATTAGCCTTAAACACTTTTAATTCGGCTCTTCCAGTATTATCTTTCTAAATAAATAAAAAATATATAAAAATGTAAGTGAAATAGACTGTATGTATTTACAACAACAAAAATGCAAATTTCGCACTGATAAGCCAATTAAATTTCGCTTGCTTTGCCCCTAAACTATTTTAATTTCACTTCGAATCGCATTGTTGTTGTTATTGTTATTTTTATTGCCTCATTAGCCTCAGCCCATTATCAACACTTGGCAAATCGTCTTATCACTAGAAGTGTGTGATAACTGTTGTTGTTATTATTGTTATTGATGTTGTTGTTGTTGTTGTTGTTTGGGTATTTCAGCGATTACTGCATCGCCCATACCGCTATGGGATGTATGCTTAGTTGTTATATGCTTTTCTCCCACTTTTTTTTCATTTTTGCAAGCAATTATTTTATTACACCCATTCAAATGTTGTTGTTTTTGTTGCCTGGACAACTGCTGCTGCTGCTGCTGCTGCTGCGTGATGTAATTGTTTGAAGAGTGGCAGGCAGCGGCGTCAAGTAGTAAGCGCAACTACAATAATAACATAAATACTATCAACAACAATAACAACAACAACAACACCGGCTGCCAGCCCATCGGCAATAAAATCAAATAAGCGCAAAACAACTGTAAAAAATGAGATAATACCTTGAACGAGTGTCAAACAGGTCGTTGTCTGCCGCACGTCGACGTCGCGTCATCGCCGTTCGTTGTTGTCGTGGCTACCAAGCTTCCGAACTGCCAAGCTGCCAAGCTGCTACCAAGCGACCAGCAAGTAAAAAGTCAGTGAGGCAGCAATGAAACCAGCGAGCCGCCACCGGCAAAGTGTCGATCCGTTCCATATGCACGGCAGCCCCGCCGATGCGCTTCGTTTTGCCGACATATTCGTCATTGTCATCATCGTCAGCGTCACTGAATTTTCGTTTGCCCCTTTTTTCTGTTCTGACTTTTTATTTTATTTTCATTTCTTTTTTTTAATACAACTGTTGTTGTTGGTGGTGTTGTTATTGTAGCTACTGTTGCTATTGTCATTTTAATGCGTTATTTCATTGCTGTTGTTGCTGCTTTGCATGCCTAAAGCATCGTCAAGATTGCATATGATTAGCGAGTTTACGCTAATCTCTCGAAAAGAATTCTTTATATACATACATACATACATAACTTATGTATATATGTATGTGTGATATATGCATATCCAAGAGCGTTGAATATGTTAAAAAGTTAACTTTGATATTCGAAAATCTTCTTGTTTATCAATATGAGAATAATTTGGTGGCGCATTTTTTTGGGGTTTTTGATTACAGCTCCGTTTGTGATCTGATTTTCATTTAACTCTAAAAGTTTTTTATTATATTTATTTTCAACACAATTGGAATGAACAAATTTTTTTCTACAAACATAATTTTTATAAAAAAAAATATTTTTTTTATTCTAAAAATATTTATTATTTTATTTATTCCAAAAATATTTTTAGAATAAAAAAATATTATTTTTCATTCTAAAAATATTTTTTTTTAAATATTTTTTTATTCATATAAAAACATTTTATTTTTCACCAATTTTTAATTTTTAATTTTTTTGAAAATATTTATTTTTTAAATTTTTAATCCGAAATTCGAAGCATTCCAATTTCTCGTTAAAATATAGTTTGACTACTTACAAAAAAAAATTTTTTTAATAATCGGCCTTTTCTATGTTTTTTTTTTTTTTTTTTTTTGAAAAAAATCTTATGATAAATATACAAGTAGTACTATTTCGAATTTTTTTAGTAAATTTATTTTAATTTTCAACCAGAAAAATCGTTAAAAAAATTTTACATTTTTTTATTAAAAGATATTTTTTATTATTAAAAAAGTTGATTCCTTCAATTTTATAGAAAACATTTTCTCAACTACAATTTTGGTGTTTTCATTTAAAAATAAATGCATTTTTTAATTAAAAAAAATGTTTTTTTAATAAAAAAATATTTTTTCATACCAATAATTCGAGGAAATATGTAAGAAATTTTTTTTTATAATTATTCTACTTAAATTTAAAAAAATTTTATTCACTTGTCATAAGTAATATACACTATATGTATATATGTATATATATTGAATTTTCAAAAATTTTCGAATTTTTTGAATTTTCGAAAAAAAATAGTATAATTTTACCAACATTTTCATTTGAAATTTAAGCATTTTTGTGTATTTAATTTATAACAAAAAAAGGTTTTTTTTTTCCTAAAAAAACTTAAGAATAAATCAAATTCAAATGTCCAACCTTTTTCCTTCTAAATCTTTCGTGAATACTTATCATAATGGTTATCATAAAAAAACAATAATTTCTAATAAAATATTAATCGTTCCAAAAATTTATAACTTTTAGTCAACTGCGCAGTCAATTCAATTTCAAGCGAATCTCACCACCACCACTCGTAAGTGCATTTCTTACTCGCCTCGCATTGCTTTCGTCCGTTTCTACTCACTCATTTACTCACTAATTGTCGCCATTAGAGTGCACTTGAGTGTGAGTAAAGTTCTAAAGCGATAATACAAACAGAAACAACACAAACATATGCACATACATACATTTATGCATACATACATACTCAGCGCGCATCTCAGTGCCAAACTCACCATACTATACTCGAAGGCACACTCACACTCGCTCACTCACTCACACACATTCACCATTTGGCAGCAGAGGAAATGCACTTTTTGATTGCTACTTTTTATTACATACATACATACACACCCGTAGTATATTTTGAGTGCTAAAAAAAAGCTGTTGCTATAAGCGATTCTCAAAGCGAACGTCGTGAGCTCGTTTTCGTGTGATTTTTGAGTAAGTGAGTAGAATTCTAGATTTTGCAGTACGCCTTAAGGGGGTAGGTAAACGTAAGTTTAGATGAAATAAAAAATATAGGAAAACAAAGTTAAATTAATTAATAAATAATTACAAATAATTAATTAATAATAAATCATAATTTTTTCTAAATTTTGAAAAAAAAAACATTATCTAAACAATCATCTATATTTATAACAAATAATTAGTCCTCTAGATGGTGCAAAAACTGACAAAAATCAATTTGGTTCAATTTTGATATATTTCTAGCGAAAACTGACAAAAATTGATTTAAATGAATTACGGCATATTTCAAGCAATTTGATTCGACGCTTGAATTTACCATTGGCGACGATAAGACCAGCAATGCCGCTTATCTGCTATCCGAGTATACGATTGCCTTCTATACTCTTTACTCATTATTATGCAAATAACTAGGTGAGGTTAGATTGAAATGGTTTCTGGCTTAGGAGCTTAATAGCCTCCAACCGTTAGACAAACTAATATATGGAGTTAGCAAACCAGATGAATCCGTACACCCACTATTTCGCTTAATTCTCTTAGGGTTGCTGCGACCCTAGAAATTTCAATCTTCTCCTACATACTGAATTTGTCCTTTTTTTTTAAATCAGTGGGTACCCCTTCGAATACATTCAAAGCTAAGGTGTTTTTATCCATTCGGATATTCTTTAAACAATATCAATGTCTGCGGTATTCGCCGTTTCCGACACGCAGAGAATCATAAATATACCGAAAAAATGTTCTCTTGAAAACTCCTAAAGCCGACTCATCTATCTAGAACTTCAAAGTTATGACTGTAAACAGTGACGTGGGAGTCAAGACGCGAATGCACTGACTGTTTGTTTGATGACAGAAGATATTTTGTCTTGTACTCGTTCAATACGGGACTTCGTACTATTTTCTCCAAAACTAAAGAAATCATATGATAAAAAGTCATCTCGTCTAAAACCTCGCTTGGTATAAGATAGCTCGAAGAGGTCCTTTCCAATTCTGATTGCGTTTGTGGTATTATCCAGGGTCTGTTTACATAGCCGTGGTGGTGTGCATGGATTCATTTTTCTCTGGTCTTCTCCAAGATTTATCGCATGGTGAATATCTTGTCAATTGTAGAGTTTCCAGGTCTAAAGGCACATTGATAAGGTCCAAACAGTTTGCTGACTGTAGGGTTTAGTCTTTAACAAAATTCGCTGGAGAGGACCTTATGTGCGACATTGAGGAGGCTTATCACACGATAATTGGTACATACCGTGGAGACCCTCCGTTTTTTTTTTTTTTTTTTTTTGACTGGGCAGAGCACAAGCAAGTAAAAAGAGATTTTAGACAAATTTGTCTTCAAAAAATCAACAAAACTTATGTAATAGGACAAATGACTGAAATGTTGGTTTTAAAAAAAAAGTTCTAGGATGGTTAACTCTCTTTCTTTTGGCGTAACAAAGCATACCAGGGTACCGCTAGTTTACTATAACTGCGAATAGTTTAAAAACTATTATATAATTTTTAATTAATTTTTTGAAACCTTTCAAAAATGATTGAAATATTTTATTTTGTATGAGTTGGAAAAAATGTTGATCTATATATAAAGAAAAATAACTTGAGAACCTAAAAATCAAATTGCACCAAATTTTGACGAATTATAATCGAATATTTGGTGAAGGTTAATCTATAAGTTTTCAGGAAATTAGCGCAGCCGTTCCAGAGACATGACCATTTTAGTGCACATTGGTCGCTACCCATACAAAATACATGCAACAACAACAAATACATGTAAAATTCCGAAATACGCGTACATTACGTTGAATGTGGTGTTGAAAGAGAGAGAGAAAGGGTGAAAAACAAAAAATGAAAATGAAAAAAAAATCAACAAAAAAATTACAAAAAAAATTTATAAATAAAAAGTTTGAAAAAAAAGTTTAAACAATTTTTTTCCTTTCCTTTTCCAAAAAAAAATCGAAAATTCCAAATTTCAGTTAGTATATGTATAAAAATAATAAATTCAGTTTTGTAAACGGAAAAATTAAACTTTTCTGGTTTTATTTATTTATTATAATTTGAATAAAAAAAATTATTTTTGTTTAAGAAATGGTAAAAACATATACCTACACATATGATTTTTGAATTAATTATTATTATATTTTTATCTAAAATTATTTCGCTTGAAATTGAACCTCAAACACTATAAACGTGCGAGCGAGCGAGTGAGCGAGTGAGTGAGTGTCAACTGAGTAATGAATGCATTAATTTTCCAATCACGAAAATTTTGCAAAAACAAAAAAGTCTACGCCTCTTAACTACTCGTAATGCAAAATATACAAACACACACTCATACCTATTCTTAGTAAATATTAGCGACGTCAACGCTCATTACCACAGTATAAACAGAACAGTACAAAACAGTGAAGTTAGTAGTAGAAGAATGAGTGCATTTGTCGTGGCCTGAGTGCAATGAGTTCAATTTGCGACCAACAAGAGAGACAACAACAGTAAAACGATAAAGTAAAAAACCAAAAAAAAAAATTGCAAACAAGAAAATTCGCTTATGGCCGTTTCTTTTTCCCTGGCAAAAGAGCTAGAACGAAGCGGAAAAGGTTCTCTTAGGCCATGAGTGACGGCCATTCAAGCTGTAATGTAATGAAATGTACACGTATGTATGTGTATGTGTATGAAATTGTTGTAATATTGGAGAATTTTAATTTTTTTCAAAGCGAGCCACAGCAAGAGCTGCTGTTTGCGGTTCTCTTTTCAGTATTTTCTTAATCACGCTGTGTCGCTGAGAAAAAAAATGCTGCAGAGTTTTTTTTGTTTTTTGCTTTTGAATCAAACAAACAGCACTCGAGCTCAGCCAGCTTTGAATAAAGCACAAAAATGGCAGTGCAGTCGACGGCAGCGTAGCTTCAATGTCGACGTCAACAGCAATTGCAGCTGCAGCGACGGCAGTAGAATTTGTGGTGAAAACTCATGCCATCCAGCGAATACATGACCACTCATACAGACAAGTGAGTTTGTTATGGAGTGTGCTGCGCTTGTAGTGGTATGAGTGGCACGTGAATGAGTGAATGTTTACTTGTATTTGTAATTTTTTTCGCACACACACACACATATATATATACACACTCATAAAGCTTCTGCTACATGTCCTGACACTTTTTTACACCCCAACGTGTGATGTATGTGCGGCGAGTAAAAATAAAAAATGGTTGAAATTTTTTTAACTCAAAGCTGAGTGAGTATGAGTTGAAGAGCGTGCTATGCGGAGTTCGGAAATAGACTTGGTATGATTGCGCTGCTTGCTGAGTGTTGAACGTTGAACTGGTAGACAAGCTTGAGTTGATTCTATGAATGGTTTGTTGGGCGGAGCGCTGTGCGGCTGGGCGGCGATGGACAGTTGAGTGGCAGTTTGCCTGCAAAGGTGCATTTGGTCGCGCTAGTTTGTATGTATGCGTAAGCTTTGCTAATTTTTATCACACAAAATGCATTTCGTTGTATTTGTGCACTTTTTCTAGCTTGATTTGTGACTTGCGCTTGTGTGCGCTGCTGCTTGTATACTAACATACGTACAAACATTTGACTTTATTTGTATTTCTATTCTGAGCGCCAATATATATGGCAATTTTTTTAAATAAATTTAGTGAGCGCCGAGGTAAGCGCTGAGTTAAGGTTTCGCTGATTCTCCCCTTTAATGTCTGTGGAGCGCCTTGCAGTTGGGGAGCGCGTTGATTTTATGGAAAATGCTCGGTTTTGGCAATTTTTTGTTCAACAGCTGAGCTTTGTAGGAAAAAAAATCAGATTCTCCGTAAGTTATGTCGAATGACGGCAATTAGAAAATGTTCAGTTGCTCCAAGCGCGCTTACATCGCCATTCATAATATGCGCACCGCATATGAGTTAAAAAGTGCATGCTTCCTCATACTCGGCGGCACAAAAAGCGAACGCTCTCATTGTTCTGTTGCATGTGAAGTCAAGTTGCGCGCGCGCGCTCTCTCTCCTCTCTCTCTCTCTCTAACCCACACTCGCGCACTCTTGGTTGAGCACTTATTGCATTTTTTTATAGAAAAAAACCCTCACACGCTGCAGCGCGCCAAGTAAATCATGCATTCTAACTGTCTTGGCGCTCGCAACTGCCATACATTGGCACACCAAGTTGAGTGCAATTTTTTTCTTCGTACTTTTCTACTTGCGTGTCCTGCCCCTCCTCCTCATGTCCATAGCGGGAAATGCAGTGTGCGCTAAATGCAGTCGCTGCTGCTGCGTTTCTTTTGTTGTTCTCGACGTCTCAAAGCCGCGTCGTGCTTTGCGGTGTGTCGTGTTATAATTTTTATAGTCGAGTCGGCTCGACAGTCGCAAAAACGCAACGCATCCGATATGCAACGGAACGCATTTTCGGACGCGGCCCGAGTCGATCCGAGTAAGCGGCGTCCGATCGCGCGTTCAACAATAGTAAAGCGCTAACTAACAGCATACATTTCATATTTAAATTATTATTATTATTATTATTATTGTCGTTGTAAACTAACTTTTTTTTCTTGTTTTTGGCGCTGCAGTTGCATAGTGTTAGTGTTTTCAAGCGCGCGCGCTGGTATTTGTGTGGTTGAGCTGAGTTTCAGCTGGCATTGACGCTGCGTCGCAACGCATTTACAACAAAAAGTTTATTAAAAAAAATTTTTTTTTCAATTTTTTTTCGCGCATATACTTATAGGCACGTCATTTCATATTTCAAAAAATTAATAATAATTAAAGCGGCGATAAACGCAACGCTGACCACAGCCCAACAGCCGCGCAGCCAAGAAAGCGATAACAACAACGCACACAAGCACGTGTGCCATAAAACTCGAAAGCATTATGTAAAGCAGCAACAACAATAACAACAACAAAAAAGAATAATTATTTATGTTGACGAAAATTTTGCAAAAATCATGCGAGTGCAGTGGCCGTGTGTGTGGCTGTGTGTGATTGCGCGTGACTGCGTAGAATGCGTTTGCTGTCCAGTGGCGGCCAACCAACCCAATGCAAACGTATGAGTGCGCTGCGATTTTAGTTTCGCCTGTATGTATGTGTGTTCGCGCAACTGTATGCATGTGTGCAGGCGGCAGCCAGGCAGCGCGCAGCGACGTCAATCATACAACGAGCGGCGGTCTGGTAGCCAGCCGCTCAAAAAAGTAGGAAATTGAATTTATTCTTTTGACGCGCGTCTGTCCAATGCGAACGCGCTACATTTCCGCTACTTACAGTTGCGCTTGTTGCAGTTGTCGTAGCATTTTGCGGTGCATCGAGCAGCGGCAGTTAGCACCAAAAGCAACAACAAGCATAGATCAAAACATCACACAACTCAGCAGCGCATTTTATTCCGTCATTGTCAGTGCTATTGTTTGCAACGCCGTTGCCGTCGGTCTGTCGGTTGGTCCAAAAAAAAAAAACCGAATTTTAAAAAAGTTTGTATCTTTTTTTTTTGCACGCAACAAATACTCACCACCGCACGTCACCTACACCGCGCACACGCACTTCATTCTTTCGCGCTCGCCGGTCAGGCAGTGTACAATGCAACGCCACGCCACCTTCAACAGCAGCCAGCCGCCCACCGCCCACCGCCAATGTAAATAAGCGCACGCATAACGCCGCGCGTTGTACGTTTCGTGCGAGCCGCGTAAAATAGCGCGCCGTCGCCAACACACGTTCTGTTCTATTCTATGCTGTGCTGTGCTGTGCTGTTGTGTTGTGTAGTAGCGTACGCGTATCAGCGGCGCAACGTTGTCGACGTTGTTACTATTATACATATATGCATATGCATACCCATATATTTGATGGCTATTTTTCACGTTATTTTCACGATATTTGTTGTTACTTAATTTTTACACTTGTCGACGGCTACTTACTCTGCGATTTTCCTGCTTTCTCGCGTCGTGCCTGCGTCGTTCTTCGAACAGTCGGTGATGGTGTGGCGTTAACAACGCGTCAACAACATTTAGTGCATTTTTTACAATTATTGATTTTTTGTGTGACTTTTGATTTTACGTTTAAACAATAATACGAATTTGAGAATTTCCAAATATTGAAATTCACAGCATTTTCTGATTGCAATAAAAATTCGATAAATTTGATTGCAAAACGGGCGAGAAACGTCGATAGAAAGTGAGCAGTGAGGAAACAGTGAATTTGAGAACTATTTTTTTTTTTGTAATTATTATTATTATTGTGTAGTGAGAAAAAAGTTCTGAAAATATTTAAAGCGCTAAATCGATTTTTTAACGTTCACCAAAACTGGAAATCAAGCGTTGTATAGGGAAAAAACGAAAAATAAAAATATTCAAAAATTGTGTGCAAGTAAAAATTGACAGAAAAAAATAAAATAATTATATAGAATTGATTTTGAACACAAAAGAAATATAAAATTTTCAAATATAAATAAATCAATATAAATTAATTAATATATTTAATTAAAAATGATTAAAAAACGAAATAAAAATTATTAAAATATAAAAATATTACGAAAAAGAGTGTGCAAAAGCTACTAAAGAGATAAAAAAAGGAATATTATTGGTTTTAAACATAAAAGCGAAATGAAAAAATCTATTTTACTTAAAAAAATATATTTAAAAAAAATTAAAAAAAAAATATTTAAAAGAAAATTATTTAAATAATAGCACAAGTTACTTAATTAAAAATGGGCTTCTGACCATCAAAAAAATTAGTAATATTAATTAAACATAAAAATAATTTACTTTAATTTTAGCAAAAAAAAAAATTCATAGAAAATTTTGAACAACAATTTATTTAAAATAACAACATTTTTTCGCCCAACAAAAAATTTCATGCAACATATATTCCCGAAACTATTGTGTATTCATAAGTGAAGAGTGTAAAAACAAAAAACCAAAAAAACACAATTTTTTTTGCCTTTAAACGATAAAGCGTCTCTATCAATTTTTGTTGTCAGAATTAAAAATTCGATTGGAAAACGCGTTCTTCAGTGATTTCTTTAAAGCTTTGTTATTGTCTGATGTGCGAAGAATGTGCATGTGTGTGTATGTAAAACTATAGAAATTACTTCAAAAAAATTCTGCAAAAAAAAATTGTATAATTTCAAAACGAGATATTTAAACGAAATCATTTTCGAAAGAAATAATATTACGAAATCATTGAAACAAACAAATAGAAAAAAACCAAAGAAAGTGCGTAATCAGATTTGTTACTAAGAAGAAAAAAAGTTGAAAAAACAAGTGAATATAAATATTCCAAAAATACACCCATGGAGTAACCTCTGCCTCTGAGGCCTCTCTTAATGCGCTATTTGATTTTACTACTAAAAATTAAATATAATAATACACTTGAGCGTTTCGTAGAAACATGACTTCTTCGGATTGATTTTAAATCAACTTTGCATTTTTCGGGTTCAAAACACACTAACCACAACGTCTTAACGCTGCAAACTGCTTTCAAAACCACTAGCAGTCGCTTGGGCACGAAATAGATTTATATTTAATAGATATGAAAACAAGTTGCGATCAACCAAAATATGATAAATTATATAAATATAAAAATAAAATATTAAAAATAAATATAAAATAATAACAAAAATAAAAATAAAAACAACAAGAATTTTTTCACGATTCTGAACGTTTTCTTTGCCTCCTCCCAAATCAATCAATCATACTATTAAAAATCTCATCCACTTCTAGCATTATATAGAGTTATTTTCACTTTTGCTAACGTTTCCAACAAATTTTGTTTTTTG
The DNA here is from genome assembly GCA_030068015.2 of Neoceratitis asiatica. Taxonomy (NCBI): domain Eukaryota; kingdom Metazoa; phylum Arthropoda; class Insecta; order Diptera; family Tephritidae; genus Neoceratitis; species Neoceratitis asiatica. The sequence continues at coordinate 2,624,842 of CM061528.1, read as the reverse complement.
AACCGTTAGGGTGTGACAATTTTGGATAAAATTCGGTAAAAATTTATTCAAATATAAATAAAAATAATTGATTATAAAATTCGTAAACGTTTGTTTGAAATTTATTTTTTTCCAAAAGGTTTTTCTCAAAGGTTAAGTTAGCGTAAAAAAATATTCTCGTGACAGCTTCTCGTGGATTACTTTTGGTTCTTAAGATATCAAAGGATTGATAATGAGTTTTTGAGACCAAGCTATTATTAGGTTTGTTTATTGAGCTGCTCTAGGTTACGTAACATGGAATTGTCATTAAACATTATTTCAAAAATTTCACATTTTGGCTTTAATAGGGTTTCCCAATAAGAGTGATATGATTTCTTTAAAAAAAAAAAACATACTAATTGTTAAGGAAGTTAAAATGTTTTTTTATTTAATTTGAAGTACAATCGAGACAATTAAGTTTTGAATATAACATCATTCAAATGGGGCCTCCACGACTTCTTTTGCATGAACGAATTCGATGAACCCAATTTTTGAGCAGTTTTTCCCCTAAATGGAGTCGTATGTCATGAATAGCACATTCAATATTGACTTTTAAAGATTGAAGAGAGTCTGGTTTATCACTAAAGACCAATGACTTCAAATAACCCCACAAGAAGTAGTCTAATTGTGGTAAATCACAACTTCCTGGAGGCCATGCAATGTCACAATTTCTTGAAATAATCGAATCTCTAAACCTTTCTCGCAATAATTCGGTTGTTGCACGTGCTGTGTGGCACGTAGCCCCGTCTTGTTGGAACCAGATGTTGTTAAGTTCAACTTCTTCCAATTGTGGCCATAAAAAGTTGTTTATCATCGATCTCTATTACTCTCCATTGACAATAACGTTGCTACCAGCTTCATTTCGGTAAGAAGTACGGACCGATGATTCCACCAGACCAAAACCCACACTAAACTGTCAATTTAGGTGAATGTAATGGTTGCTCATGAATAATTTGTGGATTTTCTTCGCACCGGCAACGAAAGTTTTCTATGTTTACCGCACCACTCAGATGAAAGTGAGCCTCAGATCGGAGAAGATGATTTCATTAAAAAAATCATTTTCTTTTTCAAGTTATTGCAAGGCAAAATCAGCAAATTCACGACGTTTGTGGTGGGCCATGGATGAAATTGTTAATATTACTGCATACAATGAAAAAAGAAAAAAATTACAGATCATGACATATTCAAAATGGACAAAACGACACGATAGAAAGCATATCATCCCTATCGGAAAACCCTTTACTTGCTTTACTCTTTGCTTCATGAGTCTGTTCTAAGGAAACCAACATTTTTGCAGAATATGACTACTTGTATAATGGAATGTTCACCAGATACTGAAAACAACTTAAATGATAATTAAAAGAAAAAAATTATGTTATTAAATAATACAATTTATTTATTAAAATAAAATAAAAATTTTACAATAAAAATGTCAAACATTTATATACATTTGGAAGTTATTGGCCGAAAAGTGTTTCATAAGATTATTGTTCCGAGTTGCTCCCTTTTGCTCTATTTTTTGTTAGTTTTTTTTTTTTTGCAGCTGCTCTTGTTTGCTTGAACTTGAGCTCTAGTTTCTATTTCAATAGATACAAAGTTATTGTTCGGTGTTCAGAAATAATTCGGCTCATGTGCCACCTATTAGATTTTTTTTCTTATAAAATGTGATACAAAAAAGGAAGGCAGTTTCACTCAAACAAATTTGACACTAAACAATATAAAATTAAATTAAAAAATTAAAAACTTGATTTTCTATCGAAAACACTGCCAATTTTAAAATACATATTTAAAGAAAAATTTTATACAAAAATTCCAAGGCAACTCAAAATAAATTTATTTCCTTTTTTCAAAAAAAAAAAGGCTAGAGATGAGCAGGAATTCTTTCGAACATGTTATCCTCTTCTTCAGTTTTTGCTTACAACAATATTTTTTCCATTTTCTTATTTAATTTTTTTACTTTGAGAAATTTGAATTTAATTTTTTAATAGACGAAATTGGTAACATAAAAATAGAGCAAAAGTCCAAAAAGACAATTTCTCACCAAGTCAGCTAATAAATCAAAGAAAATATTTGAGCAAAACTACCTTATCTTTTGTATCATGATATAGAGTATCGAAAACATCGAAACCAAAACAACGAATTTGTACTCTATAAAATACGTAAAAGTAGAAAATTGTAGGAAATTGTCATCTCAGTCATGCAATTGAAAGCTGAAACCACACAACTACAGGGACTCAAGCTAAAAAATAATGAGGAATTTATTTTTCTATTTAATTCAAGTGAATTACCGGTGTGTTGTGCATAATGAATTCATTCCATCTAATAAAACTGTCAACAGGGAATATTCATTGAGCTTTATGTGCCGTTTGCATAACCTCTTACCAAAAAGAGACCAGTCGTAGGAAACACACAATTCCAAAACTCTGTTACTTAATTTTTTGGCACACTGTATTGAATTTTCTTAATTTTTCGAATAAAAATCAACTCGTATTGTTCCATAACTACCCTAATCCTCTGATCTGACTCCGTATGACTTGTATATTGGGTATTCAACAAGAAAAAAACAAAACAAGAAGGAAAAGTCCCCCCGTGAAACCATTTTGAGTCAATTGAGGAGATTCAACAAGAATCGGTCATCGAGTATATAAAATAAGTTTCCGAAATAGGAAAAATTTGATATTTTTGCAACGCAGGCCGGAGGAGGAGGTTACTTTGAAGGCAAGGAAAGAGATTTAGAAGAATAAATGTTAACTTTGAAAGTTATACTAAAAGATAGTTTAGAAAATGTACACAGCATAGATTATGGCTTGCAAAAAATAGTATTACTTAAAATAAAACGGTAAAAATTTCATTCAAAAATTACTAAATTGCTGAGTTATAAACTCCCGTAAGCAAAAATCCGCCCCGAAGATCGATTCGCTTCAACGTTTCATTTTCACTTCGATTGCGTTGCATTCAAAACAAAAGACGATCTCAAGTGGCAAAGAATATTTTGAATCTCAATTAATTTTTTATCAGCAACAATTCTAAAAGAAATTATTGGGCAATGACTCAAGATTATGTGACGGCTGACTCTTTAAGTCAAGTTTTTGAATTCTCATAGTTTATTTTATTTTTACTTAGCTCAAATGTGAGAGTTTGCAATGCCAAGATGTACTGCATGTACTGCATAGCTTGTTGATTTCTGCAAATGGTTTCACTTATTTCTTCGAACATTTCTATCCAGCAATGTGCCAGATGCTTCCAATTATTCAAAGAGAAGGCGGCAGATTTCTTTGAAGCGCGCTAAAGGCCTTAATTTGTGCAAAGATCTTTGTTGGTCACCTTTCGAATTCTTATAGGCTTGTCTTAAGGGGTTTTATGCAGTAGCGATGCTCAAAAAAAATATTTTTTATGAATTTCTTATGGGAGGAGTATTTATTCAATTACTTTTATTAATCTATAACAAGTGATGATAATTAAAAAAAGTCTTATTTTAACAAGAAAATATCGTGTGGATTATGTTAAATTATTGCTACGCATCGCTCTCTGGGTAATGTCCCGAACGACATTCAAGAAAAAGTGCATCACGGTGGTGTCCATTGCAATGATTTGGATTATCAGAACGAAAACTATATAGAGTATTCTTTTAGAATAATAACAGTATTTAACGAAGAAATGAGAGAATTTATATTTATGATTTTTTTTTTTTTTTTTTTTTTTTGAAGAGATCATAGTCATATCATATTCGCAGGAATTTGTTAAAAATATAGGATTTTTTTAATTTTATTTCTTGGTGCTGTTCGAAAGATTAAGTATATCTTAGAAGATTGTAGAAAATATTGTTTTCGAAAGGTTTGCGAGAAATCGAGCTCAGCGGATTAGAACATACCATTTTGATAAAAATGCGTTTAATATTTTCAATATGTATAAATTTCCTCTTCAAATAAAGTAATGTTTTCGAAAATATTTATCGGATTGGCTAATTGATAGAGAATAAATAATTTAATATATTCTGAATATTCCAAAAATGCAAGAAACTTTTAAAATTTTTGAAAATTCTAACTGCGCACAACCTCTTAGATTTTTTTAGCTCTTAGAATTTTTAGCTCAAATATTCAAGGAGTAAACACAAAAAAAATAATAATTTTTGCAAATAAAATAATTAGGGAAGAAAACTGATTTAAATACTGTAAAGACATTACTCAAACAAACGCTGTTCCACAACGCTTTCTTCAATTTCATGTCAAGATTTACTTCCATCGAGCTATAAACTCCGAACTAGTTCATTTATTTAATTTTTTCCTTTGGAAATTCAGTGAGTTTCTTATGATTCATGCAATAAATTCTATAATTATCTAATGAACTCTCATTTTGGTCTGTCAGGGGAACTCGAAAGTCCACCATTACAATTACAAAGCTTCATTCCAAAGCTCTTCACATTTAAAGTTCATTGTTATCCGCCATTTGCAAACACACAATGAAACAAAGGTACCAAAAAAAGTAGTAGAAATAAACGAAATACGAGCGAAATAATTCAGCGGCAACGCAGAGACAAGAAATTTTTGTCAGTTTTCATTTTAACTTGACCCTAAACGCCCAAACTCAACAGCCACTGCAAGTGTGCAGACAAAACATTTGCTACCTCAGTTTACCCACGCACACACTTGCATACATTAGTAGTATGTACGTACAAAGAAAAACTGCGAAAAAATTGTCGGGGCAAAAATCGGTGTACCACCCGGCGCACCTAGAGCTCCTCTTTTTCTACTACCAATCGCGCTGACTGGACACGAGTTGCCGGCGGTATTTTCTCGCTTGCTTGCATCTTCGTTTTTTTCTCCCAAAAAAAAAAGAAAAAAACGTTCCAAATAGCAGTAGTTTTTTGGCCAAAATATAGTGTAGTGAAAGCAGCGGCGGTTAATGACTGTTTCTTTTACTTTTATGCTTTTTATTCCACTTTTTGTGTTTTTTTTTTTATATTTTCCGCTTCTTTTTTTAGTATCTGAATTTATTTGTAATAATTTTTCTCTTAACATTTTTTCCTTATTTTTGAGAATGTTATTTTTTCAGCTTTTTAATTTCCGTCAGACTCCGCAATAGTTTGTCTATTTTTAGCTTCCCACATATTTTTTTCTTTGATGCTTTTTTATTTTTGCTACTTCCGTTTTTTTTTCATTCTTTTTCGTGCATTTTTCGGGCACGCAAATTACAATTTACTTTTGGCAACTTATTTCCATTTCTAATGAATTTTTTCTTGGTCAATTCTTCTTCTTCTTTTTCAATGTTTTCCTCTATTTTTTTTATCTTTTCTTTTTTTTTTTGTAGTTTTGTGCAAATTTTTTCATTACTTCTCTTATGTTACCACTGATTTCAGGCAGTTTTCTTGTTTTATTTAAGGCTTTATTAATTCCTTTTCGTTCTTTGTTTTTACTTACTTTTACTTTAATGCACCCCCGACAACAGCGTCCAGACGGTGGTCTTGTGTTAATTATTTTGGACCTTTATCAAAATATATTTTTCTCATTTACAGTTTTTTCGTCATTCTTTGTTTACGTCTACGCTTTCTTAGCTTTGTGCTGCGTTCTAAGGGGATTTACTTCAGATAGCGCTTGAATTGTTTGTACGTGTATAGAATAACAAAAAATATATATATTTTCAACAGATTTAGGAAATTTCTTATGAGTGTACAAAAAAAATCATAATCAAAAGAAAAAATAGAAAGTTACTTTAAACAAAATAAACAATATAAAATAAAAAAAGCAAAAATATAATAAATAAATAAAAAATAAAATAAAATAAAAAATATAAATAAAAATAAAAATAAATTAAAAAATAAAAATAAAAAAAAAAGTAAAAAAAATAAAAAGTAAATAACTTAAAACAAAAAAATAAGAATTAAAATTATTAATAAAAATAAAAGTAAAAAAAAAAATAAAATAAAATAAAAATAAAAATAAAAATAATTTAAAATAATATAAAATAAAATAAAATAAAACCAATTAAAAAAAATAAAATAAATAAAACAAAAATAAAATAAAAATTAAAAATAAAAATACAAAATATGCAAAAATAAAAATAAAAGCAAGAATAAAATAAAATAAAATACAATAAAGTAATTTTAAGCAAATTGAAAAGAAATTAAAGTAAAAAAATAATCCAAAAAGTTAATCAAAATAATATTACATATTTAAAAATAAAATGATTTATAATAAGGTAAGCCGATATGAGAAAACAAAATAAAATAAAATAATTTTTTTTTAATAATTATTTAATTTAAAAATATTAGATATAATAAAAATATTTAACTTAAAATAAAAAAGAAAGGAGAAATAAATTAAATTAAATTAATTATTCAATGAAAAAATTATTTTTCTAACAAAAATAGGCCTTTGAATACAGCTCGTTTACTTATAACCAAAAACAGTTACAGGCCGCATTAAAAATACCCATAAATATAAGTTGAGCCCGACAAGCAATCCTACTTATATACATTTCTCAGACTATTAATGCCTGAATGTATGCAGGATTGCAAAATACTCGCTAACCCAATATTAAGTAAAAATAGCGGCTAAATATTAGCGCACTTAATAGTTGTTGGTTAGTAAAAAATTGAATGAAACAACAACAGATTACATGGCAGGCGTTGGCTCCGTTGGTAGAGCGCTCGTCTGTGATGCCAGAATCCTTCGGTTCGATACCTGGCATAAGAAGTCTGATGAGGAGATGTGGTGATCTCCGAAACAGCTGTCACTTCTACCATTTTTTCTTTGTTGTATAACAAAATATTCAATGAAAAAAATAATGTTTCTAACAAAAATAGGCCTTTGAATACAGCTCATTTACTTATAACTAAAAAATTAAATTAAATTAAATTAAATTAAAAAAATTAGTAATATTAATAATAATGAAATAAAATACAGAGCTTAGATAAAATAAAAATATAAAAAAATATTGAATTAAATTAAAATATTAAATATATAAAATAAAGTAAATTAAATTAAATAGAAAAAACGAAATAAAATAAATTTACAAAATATAAACTAAAAACAAAATATAACAACATAAAATAAATTAAAAAATAAAATAAAATATAAAATAGAAAAATTAAATTAAAATGAAATATATATATATATACATAAACATCAAAAAAAAATTAAAAAAATTAGAAAAATAAATAAATAATATTAAAAAAATAAAATTAAATTAAAAAATTAATTAAAAAAAATGAAATAAAATACAGCATTAAATAAAAAAAGTAGAATTACATATAATATATCATACTATAATATAATAGAAATTAATATAAAAATAAAAAATTAATAAACTGAATTAAAATAAAATAAAATTAAAAAAAAACCAAGTAAAATAAAAATTAAATTAATTAACTAAATTAAATAAAAAAAACAGTTAAAAATTTATTGAAAAATACTGATTACAAATAGCCAAGCTGCGAATTACTAAAAAAAAAAACAATAAAAATATCAAAAAAAAATAATGCAACGCTCAGCAACAATTAATAGGCCTAAAAATTTCATATAATTTTTTTTGTTTTTTTGCAATTTTTGTGCCGAACGTGCTGATTTGGTGTATTTTTTCCCCGGTGCGGAAATAAGAAAGCGACAAAATTGTTAAAAAACGCGACTTAAGTTTAATAAAAAAAATCTACGCACGAACCACAGAGACCTCCAATCGAGTGTGATCAGCTCCCCACAGCAGCATGCTACGCCCCCAACGCAACCGAACGCATATTTTTCACGCGCTTCGCGACATTCAGCTTTGAAAATTCGTGTCAAATTGGCAAACAACCCAGAAATATTTCATTTAATTGTTTTAATATTTCGGTTGGCTACATTATAATTCATAGTTTAATATTTTTGTTTTTTATTTTTATCACTAAAATTTTGCTTATTTGCAGGTTTTTTGAAAACTAAACATTTTTGTTGAGGTAAAACACACATACACGTATTTTTGTTGAGTTGAAAAGAAAAAAGTTTACAAAAATAGCAAAAAATATACATAGTATATGTATAAAAAATATATACAAGCATATAAGAAAAAATAATTTACAAAAATTAAAATTAAAAAAAATTAAAGTTGGAAACAGTTTTTAAAAATTTTACAAAAAAAAAAACACACACAGAAATATATATATACATATGTATGTAGTGAAACATAAAGTGCAATCTCAGAAACAGAAAGAAAAAAACAAAAAAACAAACAAACTTCATTAGCCACCACCGCCGCCTTGTGGCATGCAACGCGTAGAAATTGAATTAAAAGAGCGTAAAAAAGTAGTTATTGAAATTGAAGAAATCATACAAATTGCAAGCATATCGAGCCAAGTAGAGCTGCAACAATAAACAAAATAGCAAAACATACACTTATACATGCGCATATGGTTAGCAGATAATTAAAAAAGTAAATTTCCTTTGCTTTTGAATTATTTTAACAAACAACAACAAAAACAACAACAACAAGAAACGACGTGATATACATACTTGCAAATAATCAAATACATATTGACAAGATACATAATATAAGTATGCACATATAACAACAACAATAAAAAAAATAATAATAATAATAACAACAACAACAATAAGCAGCAGCAACGTATAACAGCATTTGTCGTCAAGTGCAAAGTGCAGGCAGGAGCAGCAGCAACAGCATCAGGCAGCAGACGACGACTGCAGTGGCCGCCAGCTTTTATTGCAACGCTGTCTGTATATATGTATATGCTAACATATTGTATACCAGTATATAGTATATATATATATATATATATATATGCGTAGAGGCAATAACAACAATAGCAATTGCAATATAACAATATAGCGTTTAATTAAGGAATATCTACGCGTTTGGCCTATGGAAAAATTGGTAAAAATTGTTTTATACATACATTCATTCAAATAGACATATATATATATATATATGTATGTATATATATATGCGCATATTTACAGCTAAATAAATAATTGGGGGGTATGTGTATATATTTGTGGATATGTATTTTTTTTTCTCCCTATATACTTATACATATGTATTTACATATATAAATGATATATGAATTTCACAAAACACCACAAACTGACTGCCCACATATTTAAACATACACATAATTATATATACATACATACATATGTAAATATGATACGTGCATTTGAGTAAAAAAAAAATAATATTAAAAACTAAGTAAGCACACAAAAGCAACAAATTGCAGGGTTAAGCGTAAATAGATTTAAATTTAATTAATTAATATACGTACATACATACATATGTATTAAAGTACACACTTACTTAAACATGCGAAAGTTGCAAAATCAACTTTTTTTTAAGATTTCAGTTTTGGCAAGTTATCTTTGTCGATCTTTGGTATTTATGTATAACGCAGGCACTCGCTTGAGCCTTTTCTCAAGATCACCTCAAAAGCTTAGTTGTGAGAGTAAGAAATTTTTTTGTTGAACTCTTCAAACCTTTATCTATGCACAATACATACCAATATAAAGTAGGATTAGCTCTGAGTGTAACCGCTGATAGTTCTCTTCTGAACTTCTTTTTGTGCCAAGTAGCACACAAATCGCTTCCGAAGCGTTATTTCGTGATATTGCCATCGAATCGAAATTCGCTTTAGAAATTTTGTCCAGACCAACATATTGCTTCTTTGTTTTTTATTTAAATTATTATTATTATTATTTTTTTTTTTTTTTTGATAACTAATCTACTTGAGTACATAATGTATGCAGTGTCAGAATTATGGAAAAATATTCTCAAATTGCAACTGCTTCTCATCATGGTATGTCAAGCACTCCTAGTAAAATTCTGATATGAAATATGAAAAAAAACACCAGAGCTTTTAGCCGCCTCAAAATAAATCTAGGTTCCTCCATTTATTGGAAAAGTATCAAAACACCCGCCACAAATTGGAGTAGGAGCTGGAACAAAAATCGTTTCAACGGCTTAAGCTGTTAATTATACATGTACGTAAAGGGTGACAGATCCCGCGTGAGTCGTGTCAAGCTGTCATGTTTTCTGTGTTCATTATTTTTTAGCATTTCATCACGGACAGACTTACACCTGAACAACGTTTACAAATCATTCAAATTTATTACGAAATTTCACATTCTGTAAAGAATGTGTTTCGCGCGCTTCGCTCAACTTATGGTCAACATAATCGGCCTACTCAGCGTACAATTCGCAACACCATCACCCATCTTGAGACCCAGCATTAATTCTTCCATAATATTCCACCGAATAGACCACGTCCAGTACGCAGTGTAGCTGAGATTGTACACGAAGACCGTGGAGAATCGATTCGCCGCCGTTCGTAGCAACTCGGACTGACGTATGTAACGACTTGGCGCGTTTTACATCAAAATCTTAAATTGAAAACGTACAAAATACAGCTTGTGCAAGAATTGAAGCCGCTCGACCTTCCCAACCGGCATCGCTTCGCTCTATGGGCTCTTGAAAAGTTCCAAGAAGATCCGACATTTTCGAGCCAAATTTTGTTCAGCGATTAGGCGCATTTCTGGCTCAATGGGTATGTAAACAAGCAAAATTGCCGCATTTAGGACGAAGAGCAACCTGAAGGGATTCAAGAGTTGCCATTTCATGCTGAAAAAAGAACGGATTGCTGTGGTTTGTGTACCGGTATAATCATCGGTTATATGTATTCAAAAATAATGTCGGTGAGAGCGTAACCGCGAATGGCAACCGTTATCACGCCATAATAACCGACTATTTGATGGCTGAAATTGAATCTCGTGATCTCCGCGACATTTGGTTTCAACAAGACGCCGCCGCTTCCCACACATCACATCAATCAATGGACTTATTGAGAGAATACTTCGGTGAGCAGATAATTTCACGTTTTGGGCCGGTCGATTGGCCACCTAGATCGTGTGATATCACACCGTTAGACTTTTCCCCGTGGGGATATGTAAAGTCTAGAGTCTATGCGGACAATTCCGCTTTGATTCAGGTCTTGGAGCAAAATATTACGCATGTCATTTGCCAGTTGTCAGTCGAAATGCTCGAACGAGTCATCGAAAATTGGACTCAACGGATGAACCATCTGCGACGTAGCCGCGGCCAACATTTTAAAGAAATAAGCTCCAAAACAAAAATTCCAAAAAATGTTCTTTCGCACGATAATTAACATTCTCCATTAAATTTGAATTTTCTGTGTTTTTTTTCTGTAAAAAATTAGGGAACCTCGAAATAGATCACCCGTTATAAAGTTTCCTGTTGCTTAAAAAAATTTTTTTTTGTAGATTTCTTATATGAACTTGTTAGTGGGATGTATATATATATGTATGTGTGAAATCCCAAACTTCTACTCGGAGGTAATAATAACCCTTGTACGCGTGAAGTGCTGCCCAAAGGTCGCACACTCGTATGAAATTTTTGAATTTTTCGTTTCACTTGCCTTCTGCTCACTGAAACACAGTTGGCAATAGTACGGCGAACATACATACATACGAGTATATCACTGTTAAAGATGACAAATACCGCGAAACTCTCTCTGAAAGTCCAGAACTTATCGCTTAAGGTCTCGTCAGCTGAAATAAAAATATTTTTCCCATTTTTTTTGGTATTTCCCATTTTATTTCTTGTGCTGAGGCATGATTGAACGAGAAAGAAGAGAGAAGCAATAGCCGGCAGCATAATTCTGGCAAGCGACTTCGATACATACATACATACATACATATTCAACGTATAGCAAAATAAGTATGAAAAATGAAGCTATGGTAATTGTTATTGTTTTACAAATTTAAAAAGAAATTATTTTATTAAAAAATTGTATCCAGCGGCTGTCACAGGCCAAAAATAGTAAAATTTGTGTGTAATGAGCAGAATTGTGAGCTTTTTATTTACTTTTAATGAGTATATAGCGTATATATATATATATATATCTATATATATATATATGCTTTCATAGAATTGTCAAAAGTCTACATGCATGTACATATGTACATAGATATTATATTTTATACTCACTTTATATATAGTATTTACATTTGAGCATATACCTGTCAAAGGGTTCATCTGCTTTTATACATATGAATGTGTATGTATGCTTATATGCGTTTGCTGTATTCATATACCTTATATATGTACATACTTTATGCACACACACCCACACACACAGAGTTGTCCGACAACAATTATTACCGCATTTAACATTACAACAACCATTATTTTGGCTCCCAGCGAGTGGGTGTAATAAATTGTGTATGAAAAGAAGTTAAAAAATAAATAAAAAGTATTAAAAAAAGTAAAAAAAACACTTTCAGAACAATTGAAAATTATCAACTGCCGCCACCGCATGCATACAAACACCACCCGCCAGGAGAGCGTCAATACGAGTGGTCGTGCAACAACATTAATTGAAACAGAAAAAAAAAAAACAATAAATGAACGAAATGCAAATTTTAAATTATAACAACAACAAAAAATGCAGATTTAACCAACGAAAGCAAAAAAAAAAATCGCGCATATAATTTAAAAAACAATATGCTCGAGCACCAATACATACGTACATGCAAATTGGCAAATTTTATGTATTCCTCATTATTGCATAAAACAATGTTATATACATATGTATGTATAAGTGTATATAAAAATGGCATTAATACTTATAAGCGTCCACCGCCACATAAGCAAATCCACCAAAATCCGTTATATTGTAAATAATAATGCACATATTTACATATAAATTGTATGTATGTACATATATTGATTCAAACAACTATATATATACACATAACATAATATATTGTATGCTCATTACATACACACATAGATTTATGGCAAATACTACATAGAGAAAGGCATGCATATAGAGTTGATGTACGTACTTGGATCTGTTACATATGCACATATAAATTTACCGAAAAAGCCGAAAAAGCCCTACTTCATTTCATTAATAGCAAATTTCTTGGAATAAATGCACATAAATATGCATATAAACATATTTATACAAGTATACATAAGCCCGCAAATATTAAATGTTGCATTTTGTTCTCAAGTATTTACATACATATGTATGTATGTATGTAGATTTATATTCATTTTCATTTTTTTTTTTTTGATGCATATTTTTCACATTTAATTATAAGAATTTCTCTTCGAACGAAATTTCTTCTTAAAAGAACAACAATTGAGGATAACTGCCACAAAAAAGTGGCTACATATACGAGGAAGGATCCAAAAATATTGTGACATAGAGATATACTCATCAAGAACTCATCATTATCAGATCAATTATGATTTGGGTGTGAACAAAAACTAAAAAGAAACCCAAAGCAGAGTGATCAAATATATTATCAAGTAAAAAGGCATGTTTCATTGGTATATAAAGAGTGATTCATTTCGAGGTGCACTACTTTTTTAAAGAAAAAAAACCACAGAAAATTCAAATTTAATGGGGAATGTTTATTATCATTCGAAAGAACATTCTTTGGCATTTATTTTTTAAAGATTATCTCTTTCAAATGTTGGCCGCGGCTACGTCTCAGATGGTCCATCCGTTGAGTCCAATTTTCGATGACTCGCATTTCGACTGGTAACTGGTGAATGGCACGCGTGATATTTTGCGCCATGAACTGAATCGAAGCTGGATTGTCCGCATAGACTCTAGACTTTACATATCCCCACAGGAAAAAGTCTAACGGTGTGATATCACACGATCGTGGTGGCCAATCGACCGGCCCAAAATGTGAAATTATCTGCTCACCGAAGTGTTCTCTCCATAAATCCATTGATTGATGCGATGTGCGGGAAGTAGCGCCGTCTTGTTAACAAAATATGTCGCGAAGATCACGAGCTTCAATTTCAGGCATTACATAATCGGTTATCATGGCGCTATAACGGTCGCCATTGACGGTTACGTTTTCACCGGCATAATTTTTCAAGAAATATGGACCGAAGATTTCACCGGCCCACAAACCACACCAAACCGTTATTTTTTCTGGATGAAATGGCAGCTCTTGAATTACTTCAGGGTACTCTTCGTCCCAAATGCGGCAATTTAGCTTGTTTACATACCCATTGAGCCAGAAAGGGGTCTCATCGCTGAACAAAATTTGGCTCGACAACGTCGGATCTTCTTGCCGCATTTTTTAGGCTTCCAATTTAAGATCTCGACGTAAAATGCGTCTAGTCGTCACATACGTCAGTCCGAGTTGCTGCGAACGGCGCCGAATCGACACTCCACGGTCTTCGTGTACACTCTCATCTACTCTCAGCTTCGGCCGCTATATTTTCTTCACTGCGTGCTGGACGTGGTCTGTTCGGTCGAATATTATCCAGTAATGAATGCTGGGTCTCAAGATGGTTATTGGTATTGCGAACAGTATGCTCAATAAGCCGATTATGTTGACCGTGAGTTGAGCGAAGCGCGCGAAACACATTATTTACAGAAATTGAATTTTCGTAATAAAGTTGAATGATTTGTAAACCTTGTTCGGGCGTAGGTCTTCCCGTGTTGAAATGCCAAACAATACCGAACAAAAATTGGAGAAGGTACCTGTACTTGGATCATCATTTAAGTATAAAAAACCTATGCGGTTTTCGTCACCAGACAGTGTCGACACCAAGGCTACAATATAACGATAAATGTCCATTAATCAGAAAATTTCTACCGTTATCTTTAAGCAATTATCGAAATAAATTTTATTTCGGTTGTAACCAAAGCGAAATGCTTACGTTAATGTTAAATCGTTAACAGAAAATGTTAAGCGTTTACATCTAAGTGTGCTGTAAGCCCCATAGGAAGCAACCGTTTTGAAATTAACGTTAATGATGATTTCGTGCAGATTCAACGTTAAGAATTTTGTTTCGTTTCATTAATTTGACGGTGAAACGAAACAAAATCCTTTCGTTAAGTTTGTTTTTTATATCAACAAAACGAAATGTTTTCGATTCATTACTTGAGTTTCTCTTATTGTGTCAAACTACCACGTGTTTGAAAGTTGATATTTCATATATTTCGTAAAGAAAGACGCCCAAGGTGTAAGTAAAAGTAAAATTTCCAAAGAAATACGTTATGTGCTGCATATTTTCCCGCACCCTACCACAACAGATTGCTATTTAATTTGGTCTCTGCAAACTCTTTCGATGGTGAAAATAAATTGGCCTACCGAAGAGCCGCTGAAACAATGATGATCCCAACACAGCAGTTGACAAAATGCAGCAGAATTTTTGCGGTTTTATGAAAATAAATATTACGAAATTTTTTATATAATTGTAACTGGAGAAAAGCATGAACTGAACAGTTTGAAACTGAATCGAAATGGGTTTTCAGGTATCTAACGGACAGGAATGAAAGGAAGTCTTTAGTAGCGCGCGATGTATGGATTTGTCCATTGTCTTGTTGGAAAGTTTAAGAATCACCATAAAGATTATCAGCAAACTCGATCAATACTTCAGTCAATATCTTGATATATATTTCTGCATTCGTCCTTATAGGTATGAAACACAGCGGAGACTTTCCAAAGGCTGCCCAAATCATCAACGAACCTCCAACATGATTTCGCTTATTGCGAGTTTGGCCAGGCCTCTGTTTATCACGCCAGTACTTATTGCAGCCATCAGGATGATTCAAATCACTGTCCAAAATTTTAGTTTTTCAACAAAGGCCAGACGTTCCGGTATATGTCGACTTTGCAGTTTGGGGACAGGCTCCAGAGACTCATATGTAGCCAATTTATTTTGTATCAAGAATTAATGGAATTTTCTTCTTGATACACCTAGACTTAGATGTGCCTTGATTTCCAGGAAAGACATGCTTTTCTGCGTTGATAACCGCCGAATTTCACGCTTTCACCTGTCATCGATTTTAGTCGGTCTTCCACTGCGCTTAATTGCACCATAACTTTCGGGTTTATTTTGTAACTTGTAAATAGTATTTTTATGACAGTTCATTCTGGAACAACCCCGGAAATTTTCTTTTCCGATTCATGCAAATCTTTAATCAGTCCACGCTCTTCCTCTGATACACGTGTAATCCCTGGCATTTTAACTTAAAAACCATATCCAATATAAATATTTTATGTTAAAGATGAAGAGATTTTTTTTACTTGCCGAGATTCTGGCAAAAATTATCACCAATGAGCCTCACTTTACTTAATCGCTCTTAAAAAGACAGTAATCTCGGAATGTACATATAATTTTTCCACTAACGGTATTTCAGATAAAGTTTAAATAAGAGTTGATTTGGTTTTGTGTTTTTCCGACAGGGTGGATACCAGATTTATATTGGAACGCATTTTTGTCATCCCTTGTCAATTTTGGTTTTGTAACAAACCGGTTTCGGCGAACCGCCATCTTCAGTGCTTGATTTCGTTCGAAGGTGAATTTGAACATGGAAAGATATCAAAGGATATAACAAAACCAATCAGTAACTAAAAACTAAATACTGTTATTAAGAGAGGAGGAAACATTCCGAACAAAAATGCGCATATACTTTTTTCCTTGAGGTATAGGAATAAGACAGATTATTATTAAATGCTGTCTTTCAGGCATGTCCATAAAAATTTGACAAATGGCGTGAGAACGGCTGATAAATTAATGATGGAACAACACCTAGGATATCCGAAATATATTTCATAAGCACTTTAAGTCGCCGCTTAACGGTAACCATCGCTTCCCTACAACATACAGATCTCCCAGCAGTCAGAAATGATCGAAAATGAGCATTTCCATGTTTCAGCAAGATGATCTTGATGAAGTTGATTAGCTTTACTTTGATCAAAAATGAGTTATAACGAACTGCTAGACCAACAACAAAAATATATGTCTCATTTTAAATCCCATGAATTGGATGGATTGGAGTGAATTTTTTTTCATCTTACTGATTATGATAGCATCCATTTTGATTGTGAAGAACTTATTTAACTCAAATTCGAAAGAAAATTTTAACTTCCAATCACCACTCTAGCAGAACAGCCAACATGAAAAGTTTACTCGTCGAATTCAATTTCATTTTCATTCCACTACTCTTCTGGAAATTTGGTGTATAGGTTCATAAGAGCCTAATAACTGTTTTTTCTTTTAATTATCGACCTTTAAAGGATCCCCAATACAGCAGTAAGCCCTTTCTTAATATATATGTATGTATATTGTTTAAAAAAAAATACTTTCTTATGCATGCCTGGTCTGGAGATTTGTAAAATTTCTCGAAATTTTTCACGACTTCAAGTGAAATAACCCATTGACATTGGCCTTCAATTCGTCCAGAGATCAAAAGTGAGGACGATCAATAAACGCATACAGCGCAAGTGAATGCCGGGGCAGAGCAATGTGTGAATTAAAAAAACAGATAACAAAAACAGCAAATAAAAGAGGAAAAAAATTGTTAAAAAGCGAATAATCTACACGTAAATATTAACAATTATCTGCAGTTTTACAAAAAAATGGCAATGACAAAAATATAAAAACACGA
This sequence comes from Neoceratitis asiatica, assembly GCA_030068015.2. Taxonomy (NCBI): domain Eukaryota; kingdom Metazoa; phylum Arthropoda; class Insecta; order Diptera; family Tephritidae; genus Neoceratitis; species Neoceratitis asiatica. The sequence goes on along the minus strand of CM061528.1, from coordinate 2,607,393 downwards.
AAAAACAACTAAAACGACACACACACACACACACAAAAACAAGCAAAAGAAAAATCGGAACAAATTTACGATCATTTAAGTATGTAAATATTCATACTTTAAGTTACTCCATGCGTATGTAAATATGTACACACATATACATATGTATGTATATGCATCTGTATGCAAGCAAACAATGCGCTGCTGTTGTAGTTGCTTTTATTGTACGAGTAGTTGCTTTTGTTGCTACAGCGATCAGCCGGTCTACTATATATACTTGTATGTGCGGTTGTATGCGTCGACGCAGGTTAAAATGGAGGTGAAGGTGAAACGCGCCGCCAGCGTCAACGCAGCGCAGAGCAATTCAAGTGTTCAACTCACGAAGGGACAGCCCAAAACAACAACTACAGCAACTACCAAAGCGGCAACAACAACAATTTTAAAGTAGACGCATTACAGAGCACTGCAGCACTGCAGCACCACATTCATGATCTGCGTCGTAAATGCAACGTACGATCTGTAAACATTTGCTCTCTGTAAGGACACAAGTTCAAGAAACTAACAAAGGCATACATACATACATATACTTGTATATACTCATATAAGTCATTTTGAAGCATTGCGTGCGCACATACTTGTACATACAGATGCGTCGTATAATGCGAACATATGTATGTAGATATGTACATAACTTAAAAAGAGAGTAAAGAAAAAATAAATCTTTGCAGAAGAATGTAGACTGCTGAACACTGTTTACAGTTCCTCAACAGCAACAACAACAATAACAAGAGCGCTTGAGTTGCTAAATACACTCATAAACGCAATGAAATTAAAATATTTGAGTGTGTGTCTAGGCGACGGTAGGCTGACATTGGCCACCCGCGCAGTTAGCTTCTTTTTTTTAATTTCTTTGAACACACTCCTTTCAAATGCACTTTTACTCTAGTAAAATAATATATTCATTTAAAATAATATTTTTTTTTTTCTGAAAAATATCAAAAATAATTTCAGTCTCTTCCTCAGTTCGTGTTTTCAAAACAAAAGCAGGCCTTTGTTTTCTTCTGCTAATAAGTCAATCACATTATCGATCGTTAACGGTATTATTATCGACTTTTTTAATGTTCTAGAGAACGTTTTCTTAGGAAAACTATCAAAGAGGCACTAAAAAGAATTGTTGCTTTCGAAATTTCAATTAAAAAAAAATACTAATCGTTTACCCCCTTTGCCGTTCGACGCAACTTGCAGACGCCAAGTGACACCAAATTGCCCTCTACCTGATCTTTTCATTGGATAAAACGTCTTCCTCTATCTAACTCTGCTTCCATCGGCGGGTACTCCATCGAACACTTTCAAAGCTGAAGTACTTTTATCTCTCTCTCGAAAGCTGCTAGTGCGGAGTCATCAGATATTCTCATTGTCCATGCCTCCGCTCCATATAACAGAACTGGAATGCTGATGGACTTGTAGAGTTTAGTTTTGGTTCGTCGAGATAGGATTTTACTTCTCAATTGCCTACTCAGTCCGAAGTAGCACCTGTTGGCAAGATGGATTCTGCATTAGATTTCAAGGCTGACATTTCTTGTTGCTGGTTCTTATATAGATGAATTTATCTTCAAGACTAATTTCTATCAAGAGTTTCGTGAGGCCTTGCCACGAGGGCTTCGACCGTTTATTTGATGACAGAAGAAATTTAATCTTGTCCTCATTCCATACCAGGCCCAATCAATATGCAAAATTTTTAAATTCTAATAATTTCAAGTTAATAAGGAAAGTGAGATTTGCTATGAGCAAAAATTTCTTTGGTCCATCGGTAACGATAAGGGAGATAATTGCGAAGTCATGAAAATATATAGATGTATTGTAAATTTTAGTGCAGGGTTGTTGTTGTTGTTGATGTTGTAACCGCTAAAATATACCCCAAAAATCGCTTTCGGGGTATATTGCGGCAGTGACAGCACTTGGCCGGATAAAAATCAGTGTCGATTCGGTATAAAGACCCGACCGTCGCGGAAACTATCGGATTTGAGTCGGCTTTTACCACACGCATGCCTTACCGCGGCTAAATTCATTAACCCCTGACCCGCAGTGCTTTTTTGAGAGCTTTTCGTTATGGTTTGTTTTTAAAATTATTAACTCTGTTCTTCTGCTAATAAGCCTGGATGTGCTTAACGATGGTACAAGGTGTGTTCAAAGGAAAAGGTGAATTGTGTTTTTTTTTGAAAAGTACTTATTTCTTCATCAATATCTAATTTGTCATCTTCGAAATAATCCCCCTCGGATAAAACACACTAGTGCCAACGCTTTTTCCAATCCTCGAATCAGTTCTGAAATGCTCTTTTAGGTATTTCCTTCAACTCTTTCTTCGATTCTGACTTGATCTCATCAATTGTGGCAAAACGCTTTCCTTTCTTTCCATCGGTTTCTTAAGTTCTGAAAATAGGAAAAAGTCGCAGGAAGACATATCGGGAGAATATGGTGGTTGAGGCTTGATTACGATTTCGTTTTTGGCCAAAAAAAAAATCACGAATAAGCATTGATGTGTGAGCTGGTACATTTTCATGATGCAGAATCCACGATTTGTTTTTCTACAATTCTGATCGTTTGCGCCGTATTGCCTCACGAAAGCTTTGCATAACTTCCTTGTCGTATTCCTTATTAACTGTACGACCTTTATGGCAAGAACTCCTGATGCACCACCATACCATTGTAATGAAAGAAAACAAAATTCACCTTTTCCTTTGAACATACCTCGTATCCACTTCATTTAAAGAGTTTATTTTCTAATTTGTTCTACACTTACTGCCTGAGGGTATGAAATAAACTTTGAAAAGTTCGTTTCAAAAGCAAACAGAGTTGCATTTATTCGTGGTATTTGATATTTTTCATTTTCTTGTGGGAAGTTACAAAAGCATTAGGGTTTTAACGACGATCTGTAGGTATAGTTGTATTGGAAATTTTAAAAATTAAAATTAAGCAAAGTTTTTGTGCTCTACTCGAGTATATCGAGTTAATAAGAAATCCTCCTAAGAAGACCTCCAAATTTATCGAAGCAATGACTAATTCCACTTTGACTCACTGTAGACATTTTTTTTTTTTTTTTTTTTTTGTTGAAGAGCCTTGTGTGATCGCATGTACTTAATTCCGTATCAGTAAAATGCTATTGCACTGCGCTTGTTGTTATTTTTGTTATTGCGTACACGTAATTATGACCTAATTTCCGAATACCCTGCGGCATCACAAACAATAATAAAATTGATATATTTTATTTAAAAAAATATTTATTTTCGTATATTAATATTTTGGATTTTTCGTTGTTTTTTTCTTGTGTAAAATCGAAAATTTTGCCATCTGACAGAAGCGCATATACATATACATATACATAAATATATATGCTTACACATTATCAAAGGCAAGCACGTAGGCACAATCTGTCCAGCAAAATAAATTGCAAAAAAAAGAGAATCGAAAAAATATTTAACAAAAAATAAGTATTGCAGCACTGGCGTGCAATTACATACATACATACATACATGCAATTCGGCACATATCAACATGCCTGATTGCTGTAATGAGAGTAACTGCAACAACAAAAGCGGAAATTTCGTTTCTTATCAGCAACGTTGAGCAAGAGCAAGCAGCAAAAGAAGCGGGAGATTGAAAAAGTGTTTTTTCTTTGCATATATGTACATATGTACGCATATGTATATATGTTTATATAAATGTGTAATGTTACATAAAATTCTGTGCAAAATTCTTTGCATTTCACCTTTCGAAAAATCGAACGCGTCTCAGTTTGCAAATTACAATTACTAATTTACTGTTATATATATTTACAAGAATCTACATACATATGTATGTAAAATATGAGAAATGATATGAGATCACCACATCTCCTCAAAAGAAAAAAAATTTTTTTTTTTTTCAAATTTGTTGAACTTTAGTTAGTTCAGTTTTTTGTTAAATAATTTTCTAGTTAATTACACAGCTTTACGCAACATAAATTATTTTTGTTGCACAGAATAGATATGAAAACATGAGCTCGTCATGCAGCGATCTGTTTAGTTATATTTGCGATGTTATAAAATATATATAAAAGAAATAAACTTTTACGAGTATATGAATAGTTCGGTTCGAAAATGGAAAAACTACATGAAAAGGGTGATCCATTTCCAGGTACCCAACTTTAAAAAAAAAAACCAACACAGAAAATTCAAATTTAATGGAGAATGTTAGTTATCATTCGAAAGAACATTCTTTGGCATTTATTTTCTTAAGATTATCTCCTTCAAATGTTTGCCACGGCTACGTCTCAGATAGTCCATCCATTTCGACTGGTAACTGGCGAATGACACGCGTGATGTTTTACTCCAAGCCCTGAACCGAAGCGGGATTGTCCGCCAATCGACCGGCACAAAACGTGAAATTATCTGCTCACTGAAGTGTTCTCTCAACAAATCCATTAATTGATGCGATGTGCGGGAAGTGGCGTCGTATTGTTGAAACCAAATGTCGCGGAAATCACGAGCTTCATTTTCAGGCATCAAATAGTCGGTTATCATGTCGCGATTACGGTCGCCATTGACGTTACGTTCTCACCGGCATCATTTTTGAAGAAATATGGACCGATGATTACACCACCCCACAAACCACACCAAAACGTTGTTTTTTCTCAATGAAATGACAGCTCTTAAATCTCTTCAGGCTGCTCTTCGTCTCAAATGCGGCAATTTTGCTTGTTTACATACCCATTGAGCCAGAAATGGTCCTCATCGCTGTACGAAATTAGGATCGAAACGTCGGATATTCTTGAAACTTTTCAAGAGCCCATACAACGAAGCGATGTCGCTTGGAAAGGTCGAGCGGCTTCAGTTCCTGCACAAGCTGTATTTTGTACGTTTTTAATTTAAGATTTTGATGTAAAACGCGCCAAGTCGTTACATACGTCAGTCCGAGTTGGTACGAACGGCGCCGAATCGACTCTCCACGGTCTTCGTGTACACTCTCTGCTACACTGCGTGCTGGACGTGGTCTATGCGGTCGAATATTATCCAATAATGAATGCTGGTTCTCAAGATAGGTGATGGTGTTGCGAATAGTACGCTCAGTATGCCGATTATGTTGGCCATAAGTTGAGCGAAGTGCGTGGAACACATTCTTTACATAACGTGAATTTTCGTAATAAAGTTGAATGATTTGTAAACGTTGTTCAGGTGTAAGTCTTCCCATGATGAAATGGCACAGAATGTTGAACAAAAATAACATGACAGCTTGACACACGTGATCTTTCAAAAAAAGGCTTTGAAAAAAGTACCTCAACTTGGATCACCTTTTACCATGGATACTTCATAAAGTTTGTAAGTTCTGTGTTTGAGACTTTTGTGGAAAAAAGGAGAAAATATGAGATTTTCCCATGATGTGTATGGAATCATCTCGATGATTGTAACTTTGTGTAGTAGAGTCTAAATATTTTAATTGAAATCAAGCGTGGAAGAACCCAGAACAGAAAATTATAACCTCAACAACAATGATATTGTGAAATTCACCGAAATCTGAACAGTCGTGAGAATGAATGGGCGGGTAGCAGGTCTAAGACAAAGTTATTTTCTCAAAATGAGCTCAATGATATTACAATGCGTGATCTCAGTTTTCCTGAACATAAAATCATCACTGTTAGCCTCAATATTGAAAGAAAAAAATCTATTTGCATCAGCAATAGCAACTACAAAAAAATTAATAAAAGACCAGAAAGTGAATTATTACAAATTTTTAGTGAAAATTAAGGAGTGGAAAATGATATAGCGAAGCAGCCTTTATGAATTTCTTTAAAAGGATTCAAATATACTGAGGACGCCTCTTAATGGGCAGTTTTAAAGAAAGTTTTATGTTACAAATTACACTTTCTCTGTAAATATTTGTAAAACTTACCAAAAAAATATAGGAAATTACAGTGAAGAATGGTTCCTTCAGGATCTGAAAATGATAAAGGAGAGATATCAAGGTTGGTAGGATTGCCATATCATGCTTGACAAGTGGTTTTTAAGCAAGAAATGTTCCCTTAAAAATTATTAGAATATTAAAAAAAAAAGCTCATAAAAAACGTTTTATGGAAATATATGTATCTTTAGTTTTGACATTTTCTACGCTATTAACTTCGAGGTATCTGAATTTTTCAAAACCAAAAATATCGTTGAAAACATTCAAATTTTTTTTTTTAATGTTTAAGGAAAATAAGGATTTGAAAAAAAAAAACAAGAACAAAACTTACAAAATCATTGCTAATTTCATATATTCTGGGCATATATATATATCCAAAATCACCCCTGTGTTTAGAGCAAAAAAGCCGCTGTAGACCAGAGAGATATTTGTTTCTCATTATTCCATCTAAGAATGCTTTTCTTGCCTCTTAATAAATCGCAATATTTTTATTTCATTATGTTAGTTCGTTAAATAGAAAAATGGAAAAGGTTTTATTGTAGTTTTTTATGTAACACTTGGGAGTGCACCGCTTATGGGTGAACTGAAAAATAGTTTGCAAATTTCCATGTAACTAAAATAATCAGTACTCATAGAAATATATATATATACAAGTATGTGCACATATATATAACGAGTTCCCTCCTGATAACATTCTTGTGAATTCGCATGTTGTATGAAAATTCTGGTGCCGAAACCCTTTTATTTTCTTTAAAATTAATTAATTTAATTAATTTAATTTAATTCACAACACTATTTTGACGGCGCTCACAAAACTGGAAGACACGCTATTGCGATTTTTTCAATAAAATTTGCGCCAAAAACGATGCTACGCTTTGCTCGCTAAGTTGAAGTTTTGATGCATATTTTTAGGTGCTTGGAAAGCTTATTATGGTGAAACGCTGGGTTTTGTGATGGAAGCCTGAACAGGGGTAATTTTTCAGTTATCGATCGAATTCAAAATAATAATATAACAATTAGACATGTCAAGAAATGAACCCTCTGATTTTTGAACTTGCTTTATTTGGTACTTTCGTAAGCACGGTTTCAAATCTAGTTAGTATCCTCATCACAAAGGACTTGTCACAATGAGTCAAATGTGTTTTTTTTACCTTTTGTGATACAAGAGATCAAATTATATTGACCACTTGTTAAGGCGTTAGATCAAAATCGGCAATATTTTATTTATGTAACGAGGAAATTCCCTGGTCTTAGCATAGAAAAGGTACAAGTGGAATATATACAGGTATAAAAGATATTGATTTCTCAAGTTTAATGAAGAGATTGGAACAAATTACGTGGAACGCGTTTGTTGAATTTTTCTTTAACTGCCAGGGAAATCACAAGCAAAGTAACTACTCGGAAATTGTTAGGCACATGATAGAACTAGGAATGTATTTTTCCGTTTTTGCCTTCTATAGCGAAGAAAAAGACACATAAAAACTATGGAAAGGAGCTATCAAGCCCAACGTGATCAGCAAATGATGGCTGACAACTGCTGCTGGCTGCATTGCGAAGGTTTTGTTAGACGTTCCTAACGAAAATCGATAATAAGAGAGAGTTTTTATGTAACTAAAATTTCAATAAATGTTGTTTTTGGTGTAAGCATTTTTTTTCTTTTGTGCAATTAAAAATCTTAAAAAATAATACTACAGCATCTCGACAACAAAACCCCTGTTGATCTGTGTTATATATTTAACAAAATGTTTTATTTATTTAAATTTCATGTTATGCAAAAAAGCTTTTGCAAGTATGGCTAAATCTTATGTTCTTAAGCATTACGATTTCAGACATATTTTATGTTAAGCCATATTTTATGTCAAGTCATATTTTATGTCTGGCCAAATTACCAAATATTATTTTCCGAAATTAAGATTAGTCTTGTTTTTCTACACACATTGGCTTTAGACATATTTTATGTTGAGCCATATTTTGTGTCGAGCCATGCTTTATGTTTGATCAAATTTTTTTCCAAATTTTTTTTTTAGAAACAACTAATTTGCATCTAATTTTTTTTAATTTTCGAAATTTAATATAATAATTTCTCTCCTACACTCACATCATCAACCTCAACCCTTGTTGCACTCACACTCGAAACACCCCAATGTATGTACCTAGAATAAATCGATAAATCAACAAATATGTTGAAAAATTGACAAGTTGGCAAAAATGTACGTTAGATAAGTGAAACGTGACTTTCTAGAGGTTTACACATATGTACACACATAAGTATGTATATATGTGTGATGTATGTGTGTGTTGAGCGGTGAGGTGACAGCGGAGTGGATGGATTGTATCGGTGGTGTTGAAAATGCAACTATGTAGGTCAGTTCGCCTGCCGGGTGCTATCGAGACATGGTGGACTGAATGTGGCTTTAAAATGTATAGACATATGTATATATGTACATATGTATATGTATATTAGTAAATATGTATCTGGAATACATATTCTCTACACATACGCATACATTTGCAAACAAAAAAATGAACTAAACAATGCCAAAGTGCATAACACGGCGCATATTATCCTATTTGTATATATATACATATATGTATGTATGTATACCTGCATATGGTACTGTGTGTGTGGGTGTATTTTTATGATAGACGTCCGCACGGAACGGCTAACCGTATGCAGCAATTACAATGATCTATGCATTACTAATGTGACATTTTAGTGAAAATTTTACAGCAACAAAAAAAAGCGATAAATTTTTGGTGAAATTTTTGTTTTTATTTTTGCAATTTTATTTCTAAATTTAATTTACTCGTAAATTACAAAAAATTTACAGTTATTAACTGTGCGGTAATTTAATAAATTTTCTGAAATTTCCTTTCACTGACTGGAATAGCTTCATTTGTGTAGATTATTTAAATATTCATTGTTGTTGCAAGCATTTAACTATTTCGCTTTTGATTTATTATTGCACACGAACACACAGCATTTTTGCACAATCGGATAAGCAATAACCAACAATAACAAATAACAAGAAATAACATTTGCCAATATTTGCTGACATTTTAGTCTCTTATCTTGCCTTTTATTGATTAAATTTTGTAATCATTCTTTATCGCCATTTTTTTCCTGTGCTCTTTGCATAATTCCTTTATCGATTAGTTGATAATCGTAAAGTCAAACGCAATAAAATTATGAAATTTCAAGAAAAAAAAACTGATGACAATACTATGCAATAAATGTATGTTTGTAAATATGTGATGCATTGTGATGACATCGAATGATTGCAACTGGTTTAACAGCACTGAGGGATGGAAAAACTCCAGCATAAGGCGTGGTTCACTGAAATTTTCTAAGAAATTTCAATTATTAAACGGATTTAAGTTAATTAATTAACTGAATAATTAGACTTAATCTAATGATTATTTAATTATTTTCTAATTAATTAAAAGGATTAGTTAATTCTAACTGATTAAATTAAATTTTAAATTATCATTAATCTTGATTAATCGAAGTTTTGTTTAATCTTAATTAAGTAAATTTAAGTTAATTATTAAATTTAATTTTAATTAATTTATATTTGCCAATCTTATGAGACAATTACCATACACGTACGTGCGTACGTTCAAGGAAAAACTATTATTTAAGGGGTTAGGTGGCTTTCAGAGCTTAAAAAAGTAAATTTCAGTATTTTTTTCTTATATACACAATCATATATTTTATTCAAACAATTCACCATATCAAAGATAAATATTTAAACAGTATTTTGTGAAATTTTTATTCAAAAATTCCGAAAACTCAGCCGTTGGTACCACATCTCCCTTCACGTCTCAAAAGAAAATGCTCTCGCCGTGGACAGCATAACTCATTATTGGTTCATCTAAAATCAAAAAAACCATTTCATTAGTACGTGGATAAAACTCGTTATTGGACGAAGAAAAAAAATAAAAAATTTTATTTTGAATTTTTGACCGACTTTGAACAAAAAAAAAACACATTTTTGGATCAAATTTTCGCCACGCATTGACTCGAAAAAATTACTTGTAATAAAAGTAAAAAAAAAATCATTCGTTCAAGGACTAGATAATGTTATTACAAGGATGTGTTGGAAATTTAAACAAAATCGCTTTATAACTATTCGAGAAATTGTGTCCACCGACTTAAAAAATAAAGTTTTGAGATAAAAACGTTTAGAGTTTCAAATTGCACAGACAAGGCCTGATAGGCGGAACTCCCAAAGGGTCTATATCTTAGAACTTTACTACGCTCGATTGGAAATTTTAGGAGAATGTTTTAAAGTTTATATTCTAAAGTTTATATATATGTGAAACACTACATCATTGAACTGACCGCCTCATGAATTGTTGCAAACTTCGATCCATTTGAGATAATTTTCGATTATTTATTGGCTCATAACTCATTATGGGCGGCATCTCGGCCATAACTTGAATAATGTTGGTTTTTAAGTGCCCAAGAGTTAAAAGTTTATCGGCATAAACACGGTCTTTCAAGGCTCCACCAAAAGCATCCAATGGTGTCAAATCTCACGATCTCGGTGGCAAATTGACATCGCCAAGACGAGAGATAACGCAACCGCCATTTTCACTCGAACGCTCGTGTTGTGTGACATGTGGCACCATCTTCATGTTCTTCAATTGCAGGTCAGGTCGGTCGTCATACGACCGTAATGCTCCGTGACAGTCTCGTCCGTTATTGTTTTCAAAGAAATAAGGTTCAGTCACTCCGCGGGACCAAAGAGCGAACCATAAAGTAATTTTTTTTTTTTTTTTTTTTTTTTTTTTTTTTTTGGATTTAATGTTCTCCCTTCAATTATTTAAGATTTTAATATGCTCGGATCCCCAAATTCGACAATTTTGCTCTTATTTATATATCCACCGAGCGGAAAATGTGCCTTGTCGCTGAAGAAAATTTTGTTTGAAAAATTGACTGCTTGTTTTACCAGCGCCCAATCGACGTAACTACGACTTTGTGAAGCTGACTTCTCTGTAAGTCCAAGTGTAAAATATGATATAATGTGCCGTAAGAAAGTTCCAGCTCTTGAGATTATCGAGTCTTCGGGTACACTAGTACACTTTCAATTGGCGATATTTAAGGTGGAACAAGCAAAACTAGTATGATGCACAGGCCTTACAATATCTATAACCGATCCTTCTCTCTTCAAATTTCTTTAAAATGTTTCCAATTGCTTGAGTAGTTGGACGATAAAAGCTCCTCTTAAGGTACGAAACGTGGCCACGATTGAATCACTATCTTTGTTTTAGGTTTCAACAATTCCAACGAGTTGTGCAGTTTTTAAACGAGATCTATTTTCACAAATGCCTAATTTTAATCTAAAACAAAGTAACGATGAGCTAACTCGGCACACACCCGCAGTCTAATGGTTTAACCATTGGTTTGTGCTGTGGATATCCCAAGTTCACATACAATTTGAACAAGGGTGTCTGGGACGAAGTCTGGTGAGGAAACGTGGTGGTTTCTACCGCTCAGACTGTTTTTGTAATTTTTTTTACTTTTGCCAAAATCAAAATATGGTCTGATACAGCTCGAAAAACTAGTTAATGATATAGAACAGTGGCCTGAGAAGGTATAAAACATGTTTGGTTTGACAGTTAAGCTTGATAGATACCAAAATAAAGGCGAAACCACTAAATGGATAACCCTTTATAATCATTTCATTTGAGTGAGTAGATTTTCAATATATAAAGCGTTAAAAAATAATAATTTTAAAATTTTAATTTAAAAAAAAATTTACAATTTTCAAATGCCACAGAAGGGGATTGTGTATATTTGATGTAGGTAATAATTAGCTCAATTCAGTTCAGATTTTTTTATTTAAATAACATCAATTTTCTTTCAAAAAACAATTTTCTTTTTAATTTCCACAGAAATAATAATAAAATAAATTTGTTTGTTGTTTTTAATCCATTAAAATTGTTTCTCCTGGTTTGTGATCAATTAGTTTTTAATTAAATAGTTAATTGCAAATAAAATTAATTAATTTAGGATTAATTCAAGCAAATAATTAAGATATTTAATAATGTTAAATCTCAATACATTGATTAATTTCCATTTTTTTATAAAGCAATATTGATTAATTAATTAATTAATTAATTAAATTTAATTAATTCGGCAATAAAATTAATAGTTGAATAAACAGTTAATTAATTTCGCAGTAACCAAAATAAAATTATTTGGTCAATATATTGTTAAAAAAACATTTTTTTAAATGATTAATTGATAAAAATTGAATTTCATTCAATCATTTAGTCAAAATCCGACTAATTGATGAGCCGCACTCCCTTAATTCGTACAACATTCCGTTGTTCCTAAGAAATTGGATGGCTCAAAAATTTTGCCGTGGCTATGTATATAGATGTAAGCTGCACTAGTGTTGTTGTTATTGTTGTTCTGTCCACTAATATCAACTCAATGGCAAATATGTTGTTGGGCATTTCTGAACGATGCAGCCGCCAATTATCAGTGGAATACCGAACATTTGAAGAAACGGAAACAGATGTCTCGTAGTTTCGCATATTTTATTGTTGTGTTTTTGTTGTTGTTGTTGTTGTTACTGTTCATGGAGGCAATGTGTATTTCCTTTTTCATTGCTGCTTTTGTTTATTTTTTTTTTTTGCTATTTTCTGCTATTACGAAATCAAGTTCAGGTCCAGCACTGACGACGGACAGCAGCTGCCACATATAGTTGCCAAGAGCAAGCTTGCAACAACCAACACCTTGCAACCAGCTGCGGCAACATAGTTTTCTTAGTTTTCTTAGTTTTCTGCTCTTTTCCAATCAACTAGGCGCCCCACGACTACTGCTTCCAAGTGATTACTTGCCTACACATACACACACACAAACACACACACATTCGCAACCCATACATACATACAATATATGTATGTATATACCTATATATAGGCTCACAGCGAACAATGGTGAGTTGAACTAAATTAAAGTTGGCTAACGACTCGCCCGCCACGCTGGAGTAGTGCATGTGCATCCCCGTGCCACTTGCCACTTCGTCATTTACTTGCATGCATACCTGCATACAACGTGCTTGCAACATTTACTAGGCAATATCTTTTCGTAATCTATTCGCTAGCTGTTGTTGAGTCGCATAGTAGTTTGTTGTTGCCACCATTGTTGGTTTTGTTGTTGCACTTGACTTTTGCATTGAAAATCGTGCAATTCACCTGCCACATCAGCCGCACGCTGGCTTACATGCCACCACACACCACATACAAACAATTGCGCGCGCGCGCGCTCTGCCACCAATTTGCATCTTGCAGCTGTGCCACACAAGCAAAACTAACAAAAAAAAACCACTAAAATAGAGATGCATGCAACAAACAAGTGCAACGCCGTTTGTGTGCAACATTTACCCGCCACATATTGCAGCTGTTGGCTGGTTGGCGCTTTGTTATGGTTATTGTGTGGCAAGCGAGTTGGTGTTGCATACTCGTATACATGCCTACTTGCAACATGCCGATTTACATATGTTTTTCATTTGTTTGCAGTTTGCTGATGCACAGTTTGTACATAGTGGCGCGTGCAACATACACTACAAGCACAACAACAGCAGAGCAGGAAAATCGTGCAACACCACCACCAACAATGGGCTGACTGGCTGTGCCTCAAGTGTAGCAAATGGCACATAGAGCAATTATCTAGTAGTTGCTCCAGCTGCCGCAACAACAACAGCACCTTGCCACCATTAAACTGCCACCGCCGCAGCACTAGTTGTCCGTCGCTTGCTTACAACGCGAGCATCTTTCGATTTTCTAACAATGAATGAATTTGCAAAAACAGCAACAATAACAACAACAACAACAACTGAGACTCCTTCATTCATTCTAAGCAGCTTCACTCTTGCGTCTTCACTCTCTCTCTCCCTCTCTCTCTCTCTCTCTCTCTCTCCCTCCGCCGCTCGTTGCATGCTGTGCAGTGCTGCCACAGTGATGTTGTCGTCACCTTTGTTGCTTCCATTTGTCCTACCTGCGTTGCAAGCATCAGGCTTTGTCTATCGTCTGCATTGAGTTTACAAGTTGTAGTTCTCTGGTTTGGCTGCACCAACCTGCATCTTTGCCTGCATCTTGGCATGCTCTCGTCCTCGGCGCTCCTCGGCTCTGTATTGCATGTTGGCCTGGCGTTGTTTGTGCGCCAACCACTTGTTGTTTCGGCACGCGGCCGCAATTTTATAGTCAGCAACACTAACAACAACAATTTAAAGCAATTGCATTATTACGTTGGCAATTTGTTCGATCGCGCGGCTGCCGTAGCTGCTGCTGGCTGATTGTCTGCTGTTAGCCTTTCCGGTCGCAGACGGACATACATACATACATATGTATGTGCATGTAAGTTAGAGTTGGGTTGTTCGGAGCTTAAGCTAAGTTTTAATCTCGTAACTGTAAGGAGGTGGTTTCATGTGCTGCTAAAGTAGTGCAAAGTAGTTTTGGGTCTCTCGCAAATTGTTTGCTGGTACAATTGTGTGTCAATATTTAATTTAATTTTAGCGTAATTATATCGCTAGAAGAGGGTTCTCACAAGACGCTTCCAGATCGGCGACTGAAACTTCATATTGATGCCACTTATCCGATTATATCCTTCAACAGCATACAGTACTGACTCAAAATCCTTCCGGCCGAACTGTTCAAACGCGGTGGCGAAGAACTAACAAGCTACATGCCTTAACTGCTTTTCAGAATATGATCGGACGAAGTCATGCCCAATGAATGGAACCGACTGTGCTCTGTCAAATCCATATACCCCACAGCCTGTGCCAATTACCGTGGGCTAAGCCTCCTCAGTACTGCATATAATGTCCTTTCTGACGTATTGTGGGAGAGATTAAAGCCCGCCGTAACTGTGGCTTTAGATCTGGTAAATCCACCACAAACCAAATATTTACCATACCTCAAAGCTGGGAAAATATCCATAACAAGAGCCAGTAGACAATAAGCAGCACCTCTTAGTCGATTTTAAAGCAGTTTTCGACAGGATGATAATGAGATGTCTCTACTCTACTATGTCTGAATTTGCTACCACGCAATTATACTATACGCAACACCAAGAACTCTGTCAGGATCAGGAAAGACCTCCACCTCGTGCCAATTCTTTAATAGTTTGCTGTAGAACTGAATAGAGGAGAAAATGAAGCGTATGGGTTTGTTAATACAAAGCCATTGAAGCTTTATATGATTTTGTCCATTTGGGAACACCAACAACAATGTTGGCCTGGAAATCCAATGAAGAATCACTCTTGCCAAGAGGTGCTACCGAATTCCGCTTGCAATGAAACGTTAAGCTTTACGAGTTGTACGACGACATTGTCATAGTTCAGTGAATCTAGGGACGACGTCTATGCATCCAACCGAGATGGAATTATGGTGAAGTCGTCTTTGAGAAGGATTTGGAGCAGATCCGCTGCAGGGTGTTGCTACATTGATGACATAAATCTAAGATTACCTGATGACCTCAGCTGGGTTAGGTCGCCGAAAGGGTTACAGCCGGCTGTCGTGAGAGTTGTTCTACTGGCAACCCTGGCACAATTAAGATCTGGATATTGTAGCAGGCTTAACTTCTACCTCGACCCTGACATACCCAAAATATATCCGCGCACGACACTAACCACCTCTTTGCATGCCCACTTAACCCGACTCATCTAACATTCCTCTTCCTCTGTTCCGAACCCGTCGAAACAGCACGTTGCCTGGCCCTCCCGTTAGATGACCTCGATGACTAAGATTAGACTACCTGACCCTAGATGGGGTTGGCACAGCCGCTACAACAACAACAACGTCTATGCTGGCTAGGTCATTTTGAGAACAGTACAGTTTTGATGCAGTGCCCACCAATGAAAACAGAGAAAGAGAATGACCCTACACTCCCTTACGTTCAAGAGATCAGATCCCTTTCGTCGAGAGCGATTTGGTTTTACTTGGTATACCCATTCGAATCGGATTAAATCTCTAGTATATTTTCTTTGCAGAGCCTCCTCCAAAATCTAATTAATTCAAACATTCTAAGGCCTTCTCTAACTGTGATATATCCACAAGAATGTTCTGAAGAATGTTCTACTATGCATCCAACCGAGATGGATATCCCAGCTAGCTGTATATTATCCTTTCATTGTATACAGTAGTCGTTGCCGATAGTACGTAGAGATCAAAAATTATTTTTCAAAATCTTATGACACATCGTCGGCGCTTCTACATGGCCGTGGGAAAGGAATGATGAGTGGCTTCTAGAATTTGATTTTTTTTTTGTACATAAAACGAGAGAGAATTTTTCAATTAATTGCTTCTGTTGGTCGGAATGGTTCTGTGCTAGTTTTCAAAGCTGACATTATTATTAGTTTATATTTTCTATAATAAAAAACGGCTATAGGTTCGACTTCAGGGGTTATCATATTGAAAAAGTCGATTTTGGGAAAATTTTTCAATATTAATAAGCGGTTTAACTCAGATTTTCCTATTAAATTTGCGAATAAATAATCTGGGGCTTGATCTCGTAATATCTATGTGTGCATATTTTTGTATTAAGAAACAAGTTTGAACACATTTTCGCCAAATTTTTTTTAATATTTTCTGCGTCAAAACTTTTACAGCCACTTGAATTGAACAAATGTCGCCAAAAGTGCTACTACGAGCTGCACAAATCATTAGATAATCAATGTAACTCTCACATACATACATATGCACATATGTAGAAATGATTATTTAACACAATATATGTATATATATATGTATATATGTATATATATATACATATGAGCAAATGGTTTCACGCCAACGAGTGGCCGGCCGTAGCGTCGACAAAATGAGGTGCTAAAATTTCAATATTTATTTATCCGAAAAATATTACGAATAAAACTATTCAGATACTCGCATACATACATACAAACGAATATTTATTTGTATACACAGCCGTATTTAAATTTGTTTGTGCAATTGCACTAATGATTGTCACGCTTTGCGAAAAAACAACACAAGGCGTGAACGGGTAAATAACGTTGTATGGACGAATGGTGGTTGTTGTTGTTTTTTCTCTTCTTCTTAATATATATAAGTAATAAAAAACAAAAAAACATGTACACATTCAATAAATATAGGTAAATATGAATATATTATAAATGTAAGTGAGTATATACATATATATATACGAATATGTATGTATGTATGTGTGTAGTGTAGGTGTGAATTGATATGGTGTCACTTTATATGTCGATCAATTAGACGATTTTTCATTGCAAATTTGACACATTCCGCCGGCGCCGACTTCTCGAAGCATCCAATTTGAAATTCTAAATGGAAGTGCAAAGCGAAGAAAAAACAACAACAACAACAACAAAACACAAAAACCGTATAAAATTCGAGCAAAATTGTGAAATAAAAAACAGTGACAAACCGCAATATTCGCTGGCTGCGGATTGGTAGGAGCGAGTTCGGCAGGAAAGAGTGTGAGGGTGACAGAAATAGAGAGAGTCGGAAGTGTCAATGCCAATAAATTGAAGTGCTCAGCCTTATAGTGATGTTTTGCTCCAAGGCCTCAATCGAAGCGGGATTGTCCGCATAGACTTTAGACTCTATATATCCAAACAGGAAAGTCTAACGGTGTAATATCACACGATGATGGTGGCCAATCGACCGGACCAAAAGGTGAAATTATCTGCTCACCGAAGTGTTTTCTCAATAAACCCATTAATGATGCGATGTGTGGAAAGTGGCGCCGTATTGTTGAAACCAAATGTCGCGGAGATCACGAACTTCAATTTCAGGCATCAAATAGTCGGTTATCATAGCGCGACGGTTACGTTCTCACCGGCATTATTTTTGAAGAAATATGGATAGATGGCTCCACCGGCCCACAAACCACACCAATTCATTGTTTTTTCTAGGTAAAATGGCAGCTCTTGAATCTCTTCAGGTTGCTCTTCGTCCTAAATGCGGCAAGTTTGCTTGTTTACATACCCATTGAGCCAGAAATGGGTCTCATCGCTGAACAAAATTTGGCTCGAAAACGTTGGATCTTCTTGGAACTTTTCAAGAGCCCATAGAAGTGATGTCGCTTGGGAAGGTCGAGCGGCTTCAGTTCTTGCACAAGTTGTATTTTGTACGCTTTCAATTTAAGATTTCGACGAGTTGCTACGAACGGCATTGAGTCGACTCTCCACGGCCGTCGTGTACACTCTCAGCTACGGCCGCTATATTTTCTTCACTGCGTGCTGGATGTGATCTATTCGATCGAATATTATCCAATAATGAATGCTGGGTCTCAAGATGGCTGATCGTGTTGCGAATAGTACGCTCAGTAGGTCGATGCGCAAAGTGCGCCAAACACATTCTTTACAGAATGTGAATTTTCGTAATAAAGTTGAATGATTTGTAACTGAAAATATATTTATAAAAACGAATAAAATACCTGAAAATGTTACTGAAAATATTTCTACTATATTCTGTGCAGTCTGACGAGTGGGTGTAAAAAATATCTAAATGCTCACAATACATTTACATTTACTTTTGCTGTGGGTTTTCAGTTAACCTTCAATTCCACTCCTGCGCTACTTTCTTCATTCTCTACCTCTTATTTATATGACGTCATCTTATTTATAATTTCTTATTATTTCATTTATTTGCTTTCTTCACTCAAAAAAAAAGTACTCAAAATGCAATTAACCTGTGAAGGTCCATGGTGAACCCGCTATTAATCCCTTTAGCGTGTGACTACTCGAGGTCACATATTCTCGCCTCGGAGTATTCATACATATATGTATGTACATACGTTCACTGATGTTTCTCAAGTGTTGTTCATTTATTTGTATTATACCTATCATTTGATTATTGTTGAGTAAGCTTATCGTCATCACACGCCTGTGTCCGGCAAGGCAAACGCCCACTTATTTGCCTACTCGGCTTTTGCTTTTATTTCACATTTCTTTATCAATAGCTTATCAGTGGCAATATTGAAAGCAAAAAAGAAAAGCGCCGTCTTCCCGCCACACTCTCAACGTGTTTCAGTTTACTAGCAGTCGACGACTCACCACATTCACACATAAGACACATAAGATATACATAAATATTGTCTCCTACAAATTTTGCTATTTTCAATTTCATTTCCAATCGCAATAGTATATGGGCGCAAGCGAAGCGACCTTCGAAATAAATTGCAAGGATTAAATTTCATTTTCAATTGACGCAAAAGCATAGCCGTAAATATACGCAAACATACATATATCAATTGCAATATATTCGAAAAACAGTGTTGTGTTGCGAGTGGACACTTAAGGAGAGTGCTAATGAGCGCTTTCTAATTATTAAAAAACAGAAAATTTAAAAGTGGCGACGATCGCTTCCTTTAATTTAATTTAATTTAATTTTATTTTATTTTCATTTTTTTATTTTAATTGTTTTTAAAATTTTATTTTTTATTTTTTTTATTTTTATTTTTATTTTTTTATATATTTTTTTTTTTTTTTTTTAGGTTTTTTTATTTTTTTTTATATATTTTATTTTATTTTATTTTATTTTTTTAATTTTATTTTATTTTATTTTATTTTATTTTATTTTATTCTATTTCATTTTATTTCATTTTATTTTATTTCATTTTATTTTATTTTATTTGTATTTTATTTTATGTTATTTTATTTACTTTATTTTATTTTATTTAACTTTATTTAATTTTATATTATTTTATTTTATTTTATTTATTATATTTTATTTCATTTTAATTTATTTTATTAAATTTTTTTTTTATTTAAATTTTATTTAATTTATTTTTTTTAATTTAATTTTATTTAATTTTTTTTATTTTTTTTTATCTTTTTTATTTTTTTTATTTTATTTTATGTTATTTTTTATTTTTTTTTATATTTTATTTTATTTTATTTTATTTTGTTTTATTTTATTTTATTTTATTTTATTTTATTTTTCTTATTTTTTTATTTTTTTTTAATTATATTTTATTTTATTTATTTTATTTCATTTCATTTTAATTTATTTTAATTTTTTTTATTGTATTTTATTTCATTATATATTATTATATTTTTAATTTTTTTTTTATTTTTTTAAAATTTATGTTTTTATTTTTTATTTTACTTAATTTAATTATTTTTTTTATATTTATTTTATTTTTATTTTTTTTTATTTTTTTTATTTAAATTTTTTATTTTTGTGTTTTTTTTTTTTGTTTTTTTTTTATAATTTTTTTTATTTTATTTTTTAATTTCATTTTATTTTATTTCATTTTATTTTAATTTGTGTTATTTTTTATTTTTATTTTTTTTATTAATTTATTATATTTTATTATTATTATTATTTTATTTTATTTTTATTTTTATTTTTTTTCTATTTAATTTTTTATTTATTTGTTCTTATCTTTTTAACTCAACATTGAATTGTTTTTTTTTGTTGGTTCTGCGTTTACACAGTCGTGTAATTGTTGTCACTATAAAAATAAGGTTAAGTAAAAATGTGTGATGGCAATTTTGAAAATTGTTTCTCTTCATTCTGTGTAAGTGATTATTAAGGTGTGGCCGCACCATAGTTGCACTCATACAAGAATATAAAAATAACAGTCCATTTGGTGGATTGGTGTGTGGGTGTTTGCTGTATGTTTGTATAAACAAAACTGTTTATTTTGTATTCGTTGCACTTTTGGTGGCAGAAGGCGCTACGGTGCCTATTCTTCCGGTGGCTCGTCACCGGACGTCATTCAAAGAAGCTATCCATTATACTACGCTTAATTTTATTATGACATCCAACATCCAACGACAACAACAACAACAAAGGTATGAAAAATACATACATTGTCTGATATCCACAAAGTCAACCATCAACCATCACTTTCACGGCCATCAATTCGAATTTCATCAGCGGAAATGGAAATCATCGTCATAACCATCACCAACAGGTATTAGTGATTATTCAATGTTATCGCGTCGAGTAACTGTATTACCGCATTTAGTGGATCGCCATCACCAGCAGTCTTTCACCGCTTCGTTACTCATCGGCTCTCATCATCATTATCGCTTTCTCGTCTTCATCGTAACCGATGATAATTATGGCATTTTATGGCCTCCCTCCTGGTCAATTCGTTGAGCTCGCAATTCTTGGCACAGCGACACACTTTGGTTGTACCAAAAGACAGATGAAGACAGGAGAAGACAACCTGTTGCTACCGGCTGTTGTTACTATTTTGCCTATATTTTTATTATGGTTGCTCGCCGGTTGGATGACATAGTCGGCGAGCGCTGTCTGCTCTGCTATTTGTTATTGTTGGTATGGTTGGCTGCCGCAGCGCTTGTTCAATTCGCCTGATCGTAAATCTCATTTATTGCTTTCGCCGTTGAGTTTATGTATGTGCAATTTTCTAATGTTTACAAGTCTATTTTCATTTGAGTGGATTATAAAATAATGCCCAACAACAACAACAACAACAGTCGGCACACATTAGTGTCATTCATGACTCATAATCACATCGACGCTGTGATCCGGCAAATGCTGGAATTTTATGGGTTCAATCACTTTCTTGGAGCTCTCTCACAGTTGTAAAAGTGAGAGTGGAAGAAGTCTTAAGGAAATAAGCGCCCACTCAAACTTAATTGAAATGTAGCCATATCCTCGTGCTTAAGATGATCATAAGCTAATGCCTTAAATGTGATCACAGGCATTCGGATCACAACAGAACAATGTAAAGAAAAAATAGCATAATAAATAAGAAAAAAAATATAAAAAAAAAAAAACAAAAAAAAAAAAATAAAAATAAAATATAATAAAATAAAATAAAATAAAATAAAATATAATAAAAATAAAATAAAATAAATAAAATTAAAATGAAAAAAATTACACTGAATAATTAAATTAAAAATTAAATTAAGTTAAATTAATTTAAATTGAATTAAGTTAACCAAACTAACATTTATTAAATTTAAAAAAATAAAATAGATTAAAATAACAGTAAAAATTAAAAAACAAAATAAAAAAAATAACAAAAATTAAAACTGAAATAAAATTAATTAGTTTAGCAAAAAAAAAAAAAAGAAATGAATAAAAAGAATATTAGAGCGGTATGAACATTACGAGCATTCTGCTTAGCTTTCTATACTATAGATATTTTAGAAGTAGTTAAATTTTCATTTTAATTAATATTTTTTTTTTTTGCTTTAAATACAATCATTTGCTGCCCAACCCAACGCTGTCTCTATGATTGACCAACATCAAAGTGCACATCCCTGCAGTGCCATAATTAAACCTTATAACAAAACAATAACTGCTTAATCAAGAACAGAAATTCACCACACAAAAAAAGGAGGAAGAAATAGACAAAGAGAAAATAAATTTGAATGCCACACCGTGTGGTAAATACATACATATGTATATTTAATGCCAACAAAATGGACACCTGAGCGTTTAGGACGCAATAGATCTGCCACAAACTTGTTGTGTACGCCAACAACAACAACAACAACAACCTAAACAATAAATAAATATAACTACGAGTTTTTTTTCCTTTTGTTATTCTACTTAACGCCTGCTTGTATGTATGTCTGTATGTATGCGTGTATGTATGTGTGCTTAGCCAATTGTTTGCTTTATTGCATTGGGTCAACAATATTTCTAATTGAAATTTAATCATCTCGGGTATTGGACGCCACGCAAAACGCTCTTCCAATTGTATGTATGTATGTACGTATGTGTGCGTGTATATATACGAGTACGTGCGCGTGTATGCTTTAGCGCATTTAATTACTCAAATTGACGGTTGAGTTGTGTGGCACCTGCAATGTTACTGCAACTCATACACACTCAATTACTTGTATGTATGTACGAGTATGTATGCGCTTATGCATATATGTATTTGTGTAGTCTTTTGTTCGCTATGAAATATTCGCTTAAAATGAGTTTCTAGAATTTGTGTGAAATGTCACCATGGATCATGCATTTATTCAAATTTATAGAAGAAAAAAAGAAAGAAATGCCCCAAAGGATCCAGCAAAAAGTGGCAATTAGTTCGCTGAAATCATGAATAAAAAATATGTAATGAGATATGTATGTATATTAACAACGTATGAACATAGCTTTCAAATTGCTCGAACTTGTTGCAAGGCAAATGATTTTTAATATTTTTAGATATTTTTCTAATATTTATTAACGAATAATTTTTGAAGCATTTAAAAAAAAATTATAATTTTATTCGTCAAGTTTTTATGAGATAGCGAACAGATCAATGATTTTCAAGGCAAAAAAAAATTATTTTTTTGGAGGAAAGTTTTGTTAAAAATGTATATATATATATATATATATATAATAATAAATTCAAAAAGGTTACAGCTGGGCAGTGTTGCCACCTGCTTAATATCTACTATCAGCTCATTAAGAAATGAACAATATTTTTTCTAGTTAATATTCCATTTAATGTGCTTTGAACCAAAGGTTTATACAGGTTTTGGGGTTTCCAAAATAAACGTTAGCAAAATCCATTTAAAATATTTTTTTTCATATAAGTTTTTTTTTTTTTGTTATAATGTTTGGCATTATATGTGAATCATTAAGTCATTTGAAAGACCGCCTCGTGAATTTTCGCGGACATCAATCTGTTTGAGATAATTTTCGACCACTTTTTGGCAGATATCGGTTTTTAAATGCTCAAGAGTTAAAGATTTACTCGCATAAACACGGTCTTTCGCGTAGCCTTGCAAAAAAAAAATCCGACTGGCCGACTGACATCGCCAAGACGACCGGGAAATTCATTTCGCAATAAAACCATGCTCGCTCGTTCGATCGATTTGTGTGGCATGTGGCACCATCTTATTGGAACTATATATTTTTCAAATTGTGTTCTTCAATTGCAGGGTAAAAAAGTCGGTTATCTTACGAACATAAGGCTCCGAATTGACAGTGACGGTCTCGCATTATCGTTTTCAAAGAATCACACCGCGATACCAAGCAGCGAACAAGAAAGTACGATTTTTTGCATGTAATATCCCCTCTTCAATTATGTGCAGAATCGCGGAGCCCCAAATGCCACAATTTTGATTACTTACGTATCGAAAGGGTGCGAAATGTGCCTTGTGGCTGAAGAAAATGTTCAAAAAATGTCAGGTGGCTTCAGTTGTTATGTTGTGAGCTGGACTTTATATAAATGTAGGTGTAAGTCCAAGTGCAAAATACGTTATAATGTGCCGTAAAAAAGTCCCGGCTCTTGAGAACTTCGAGAGATAGACACGTTTTGGTCTTCGGCTACACTTTTAGCAGCGATATTTGAGGTGGAACGAGAGAAACGATGATGTCCAGGCCTTGTAATATCTGTAACCCATGTAGTATCATCAAATTTCTTTAAAATTTTTATCAATTGCTTGAGTAATTGGATGATTATCTGCAACAAAATCTCCTCTTAAAGGGTTTTGCAATAGGGATTATATGATTCCCAAGTGTCGTTTTGGCCATTTTTAATATGTCATGATCTGTCTTCTTTTTTTCATTGTATTCAGTAATGGTTACAATTTCATCCATGGACCACCATTAATGTCGTTAATTAACTGATTTTGCTTTCGAACAACTTGAAAACGATAACAATTTTTTTAAGAAAATCATCTTCTCCGATTAGGCTCATATTTTATCTGAGTGGTGCGGTAAATAAACAAAACTGTCGATTCTGGTGCGAAGAAAATTCAAAAATTATTCATGAACAACCATTAAATACACCTAAATTGATAGTTTGATGTGGATTTTGGTCTGGTGGAATCATCGGTCCGTACTTCTTACCGAAATGAAGCTGGTAGCATCGTTATTGTCAATGGAGAGTAGTAGAGATCGATGATAAACAACTTTTTATGGCCACAATTGGAAGAAGTTGAACTTAACAACATCTGGTTCCAACAAGACGGGGCTACGTGTCACACAGTACGTGCAACAATCGAATTATTGCGAGAAAGGTTTGGAGACTGGATTATTTCAAGAAATTGTGACATTGAATGGCCACCAAGAAGTTGTGATTTAACACCATTAAACTACTTCTTGTGGGGTTGTTTGAAGTCATTGGTCTTTAGCAATAAACCAGACTCTCTTCAAGCTTTAAAAGCGATATGACATCCGACTTGATTTAGTGGAAAAAGTGTTCAAAAGTTGGGTTCATCGAATTCGTTCCTGCAAAAGAAGTCGTGGAGGCCCCATTTGAATGATGTTTTATTCAGAATTTAATTATATCAATTGTTTTTCACATTAAATAAAAAAACATTTTAATTTCTTTAACAATTAGTGTGTGCGTGTGTTTTTTTAAAGAAATCATATCACTCTTTTTGGAAAACCCTATATATCACAAAATGAGGTCACTGTTCGTTTGGTAAGCGATCCATTTTCAAAAATGCCTGACTTTTAACTAAAACAAGACATTTTTGGTTTGACAGTTAAGTTTGACAGATATCAAAATACAGCTCTGCACTTACGAAACCACTAAGTGGATTACCCTATACTGTCAATACTTTGTATAACATTATTCTAGAAGTTATTAAAAAAAATATTTTACTTTTTTATTTAACTAAAATATATTTTCAATTCTTCTCTTTACAGGTAAGTTAATGCCTCAAGAACAGACTCTACTTGTATATAAAAGCCTTATACAAATGTGGGGATGGTTTATATGCAAAAATTTTAAAATTTTAAAAACGTGAGTATAAAAATAACCAAATACATAAAAATACATTTTTCAAATTCAAAAAAAAAATTTTATTTTTATTTACTAAAAAAAATTCGAAACTGAACGAAAACATCACTTGCCGAAGTATTCAACATTTGAAAATGTTTTTAAAAATTACTAGCAGTTGAAATTCTTCCCTATTGCTTTCGTGAGCTACTAGAAATTGTTGGGCTTACATATATATATAAAATTTTCATATATTAATACTTATATATCTTCTAAATAAATGTAAGAAAATTATTTAAAAATTAATTAAGAAGAAGACAGCACATGAAAAGCAGGCAGCACTGGCTTTTATCAAATACAAACATACTATCAGCTTCAATGTGCAGGTAGGCAGAGTGTTGGGTATAGCAGTAGGGGGAGCGGTGTTGAGCTATTAAGTTGAGCAGTCATGCCGCCAATTACATGGTTTACTTGCTTAGAACATGAATTATATAAGAATATATAATTCAGGAGGATGGTCGGGTATTACATATAGATTTATACATACACACATATGGATATGCATACATATATATATAGTTAAATGTATGTAAGTATACTTAATGCTGCGGGCATATTTGCATAATTGGCTAGATGCCAACAACATTTCAAAAAATAAAAAATAAAAATAAAAAATATAAAGAAAAAACAACAACAACAAGTATTTAATAGAAAATAAAGTCAGAAGATATGCGAACAAAGAAACTAGTTGTTGTTGCTGTTATAAGTATAAAAAAACCGCTTAAATGCTTACACTTTTATTGTGCGCGATCTAAGCTGCTCGTTGTTGTTGTTGTTATTTGAAACTTTTTTTCCTTTTTTGTTTTTTTTTTGTTTTCCCATTTTAATTTATTTATTTTGCTTGGGTAATGATTAAAATTTATGATTTTTCTTTCCACTTTTTTATTTTATTTCACTATTATTTTACACTGTTTTTTTATGCATTTGCTTTTGTTGCCACTGTTCTGGAATAATTTAATTCCACTTTTTTTTTTGTTTTTGTTTTTTATCTGCTTACAAAATAATTACAATATTTCCTGGTATTTATGAGATACGCATTTGAATAACAATTAATGCTAGCAAACGCGTACTCGCACACACACACACACACACACAAACTGAAGCAAATTTACATATCCACACACATACGTACAATATGTATAAGTATGTGTGGTTTAGCAAGCCTCGCAACACAACAGTCACTCATAAAACTCTGCGCACAAACAAATTAATTTCGCCTTAAAGACGCAATAAAAAATGTAATAATTAAATTAAATTAAATAAAAATACAATAACAACAAAACATGACGAGTTTTGCCTGAAATTAAAGCGTAAAACTTGCGAAGCTGCAAAAATGCGCTGTGAATTGAGAAGCCGCAAAAAAAAACGAAACAAACTTTACTTTTGTAGCGGGTGATCCATTTCGTGGTTCCCTACTCTTTTAAAGAAAACTAAACACAGAAAATTCATATTTAGTGTGAAAAGTTGATTATCATTCGAAAGAACATTTTTCGGCATATATTTTTTTAAAAATTATCTCTTTCAAATGTTGACCGCGGCTACGTCTCAGACGGATCACCCGTTGAGTCCAATTTTCGATGACTCTTTCGAGCATTTCGACTGGCAACCGGTGAATGACAGGCGTAATGTTTTGCTCCAAGGCCTGAATCGAAGCGAGATTGTCTGCATAAACTTTAGCCTTTACATATTCTCACAAGAAAAAGTCTAACGGTCTGAAATCAGACGATCTTGTTGGCCAATCGACCGGCCCAAAACGTGAAATTATCTGCTCACCGAAGAGTTTTCTCAATAAATCCATTGATAGATGCGATGTGTGGGAAATGGCGCTGTTTTGTTAAAACCGAATGTCGCGGAGATCACGAACTTCAATTTCAGGCATCAAATAGTCGGTTATCATAGCGCGACGGTTACGTTCTCACCGGCATAATTTTTAAAGAAATGTGGATCGATGGCTCCACCGGATCACAAACCACACCAAAAAGTTTTTTTTTCTGGATGAAATGACAGCTCTTGAATCTCTTCAGGTTGCTCTTCTTCCAAAATGCGGCAATTTCGCTTGTTCACATACCCATTGAGCCCGGAATGGGCCTCATCGCTGAACAAAATTTGGCTCGAAAACGTCGGATCTTCTTGGAACTTTTCAAGAGCCCACAGAGCGAAGTGATGTCGCTTGAGATGTCGAGCGGTTTCAGTTCATTCACAAGCTGTATTTCGTACGCTTTCAATTTAAAATTTTAACGTGAAATGCGCCAAGTCGTTCCATACGTCAGTCCGAGTTGCTGCGAACGGCGCCGAATCGACTCTCTACGGTCTTCGCAAACACTCTCAGCTACAACCGATGTAGTCTCTTCACTGCGTGCTGGACGTGGTCTATTCGGCCGAATATTATCCAATAATGAATGCTTTGTCTCAAGATGGGTGATGGTGTTGCGAATAGTGCCCTCAGTAGCCCGATTATGTTGACCATAAGATGAGCGAAGCGCGCGTAACACATTCTTTAGAGAACGTGAATTTTCGTAATAAAGTTGAATGATTTGTTAACGGCGTTGTTCAGGCGTTAGTTTTTCCATGATGCCAATGCCAAGCAATGTTGAACAAAAATAACATGACAACTTGACACGACTCACGCATGAACTATCAAAAAAAAGGCTATTGAAAAAAGTACCTCTACTCGGATCACCCTTTATATATATATATATATGCCTTTGTACATATGTTTGATAAATTTATACTAAAAAAACCGCGCGATTTGTGAGACTGATGGCTCCATGCCGGAGATGCACAAATTGAAAGCCAAAAAAAAATTATAAAAATTAATTGCAATAAAATAAAATAAAATAAATTAAGAAAAAAGAAACAACAAAAACTTAATTTCAATTTCGTTGCCATTTCTGCATAATTGCAAATTTTTATGCATACAACTTGACTTGGCTTGGGCCAATCCGCCAATCACCAATCGCCAATCAGCGAGTGCGAGACTTTAAATTACACTTTTCGTGGCAATACACACAGTTGTTGTTTTTTGTTGGCGTTGTTGTTGTTGCAGTTGCAGTTGCATTTTTTATTACTATCCGCATTGTTGTTGCCTTTGTGCAGCTGCAATTCAATTTTGTTTTTTGTAATTTTTCTTCTTCTTCTTCTTCACAGACAATAAAATATTTCAATTTGATTGAAATTTATGCGCACAAAATGTGCGAATAAACAAGATTTTCATGCAAAACATTTTCGTGCTAACACTATGCTATGGCATACTTGTTAGTTTTGTTGTTGTATTTAGATTTTTTATTATTTCATTTATTATTTATATGTTGTGGCAAATCTCAGGCGACTGTCATGGCCAACATGCTGCCGTTCAAGGTGCTGAAGTAAATATTGCAAACACACATGTACACACACTCATACATACACACACACACACACACGTGCATATGTATTTACTCATAAATACAGCGAACATAACCAGAAGTGTGCGATGCTTTGTGGAGTGGTGTGAGGGAAATAGATTTGCTTGGTTGGTTGGAGTGAAGGAAATATGACAATTTGCATATACATACATACACACACACACATTTGCATATATAAATATATACGAACACATTTTGGCATGTGTAAAAATGCTGCTGAAAAAGAGGAAATCGAGTAAGCAATTAGGCACGTGAACATAATTGGGTAATATTCAGTGCTGTTCTGAAAACCTATAGCTATTGATTTCGCATCGATTTGAATTCGATGCTCGGTGATTTGATCAACATTGAAAAATTCGAAGAAAAAAAAATTCACAGTTTTTTATACCTTTCTATAGTACATGAAATCTGAAGTACTATATGAGAACCGGAAGGAGAAGTGATAGGACCCATCAAAATGTATACTGATCGCATCACAATGAAGAGCTGAGTTAATTTAGCTATGTTCGTCTGTCCATCCGTCTGTTTGAACGCAAACTAGTAGTCTCTCAGTTTTTAATATATCTCAGCGAAACTTAGTATGCGGATATATTTTTATAATTTATTGGTCATTTGTCAGAACCGAGCAGATCGGTCGACTATGTCACATACCTACATACCTACCATACAACTGATTCGCTCAGATATGAGGTTTTGGATGAAAAAATCCCTCAAAAACATTTAAGAGCGTGAAATTTCATATGCCACTCACGCAAATTCAAGTTCCAAAGACACAGGAAATCGTTGAAATCGAGTTTTGTCTTTTTCAATAATTTCATAGATTCATGAAAGGTATTATAAGACTTGTGGCATGTGCGAAGACAACACTTATTTCATGTTTATATTATGTAACAGAAACAAATTTTAGAACACCTTTAACCTTGCTTCAAAAATTTAAGATAATAGACTGTTAGAATTCCATAGTGACAAGAATTGCGGAATCCATCTTGGAAAACAGAATAACCTTTGCTGAACAGGGCGGCGGATTAGTTACATTAGAGTAGAGTTCTCTCCCACTGTTATGGCGTCTCACCGCAAAGACTCTACTGACTAGCACTGGCTGTAGGGTATTAGCGGACGAAAGCAACTCCAGATTCTTTGTGATAAACTTCCAAATATACTACACCCTTTCAGCAGCCTAGCTAAAACCGAATTGGTATTCTTCATCAGAAGGCAAAAACCATTCAAACTTCACTCAATAGATATCACAGAAATCAAACTCTCTACTGGTGTTAAATATATCGAAATACTCTTAGATAGCAAACTTAACTGGAGTCTATACACGGAAGAACGAATAAGAAAAACTATAACTGCTCTATGCGCTTGTAGAACGGCTATTGACAAAGAAGTAGCCTCAGACGCGTATATATCGCGGGGTAGTTAAACCCATATTTCTCTATGGCGTACTTTTCGTTAAGTAGCCGGCAATAGAATAAAGACTTTTACGTTCAAAAAGAAGAGAATTCACAGCTATCGTTGCAAAAAGATCACTTCCATCGACATCCACAACAGCACCAGGAGCTGTTCTTCGCATTAGACTGCTATTAATCCTCAATCCAACTGCAATCCAGTGAATTTCAACTCAACTCAGTCTTGCAGGACCGAGGCACGTTCGTATACTATTTGCGCTGTGAATTGCAGAAGATATGAACTAGGCAAACACTTAATTTCGTTTTAATAATATTTTTCCCGGTGTTAACCTTGAGCAGAAAGAAAAGAAAAATACAAAAATATTCTAGATCAGGGAGCAATAGCCATATTTACAGACTTCTCAAAAGTCAATGACAGTATTGGATGTGAAACCTACTTGGAAAACTTACTGAAATTTCCATCACCAATTACAGGAAATTTTTGTTAGTCTTATTTAATCACATTTTATTATATAAAAATTTTGAATAATTCGTCCCAAAATGCTAACAAATCGAATTCGGTAGAATTTTAAGGGGTTCGGTGGGTTTCAGAGGTTAAAAAAAGAAATTTTCACTATTTTTTTTACATACACAATCATATATTTAACTGAAACAATTTGCCATATCAAAGATACATATTTAAACAGTATTTTGTGAAATTTGTATTCAAAAATTCCGAAAACTCGGCCGTTGGTACCTCATCTCCCTTCACGTCTCTAAAGAAAATGCTCTCGCCGTAGACAGCTTAACTCATTATTGGTTCATCTAAAATCAAAAAACCAAAAAAATTTTCGTTAATACATGGATAAATCTCGTTATTGGACGAAGAAAAAAAACAAAAAATTAAATTTTGAATTTTTGACAGACTTCAAGCAAACAAAAATTTTTTTTGATCAAATTTTTTGTAATAAAAATTAGTTGGAATAAAAAAGATCCTTCAATGACTAGATAATTTTATTACAAAGGTGTGTGCCAAATTTGAACAAAATCTCTTCCGTTGGAAATTTCCGTTGGAAATTTAATTTCAGACACAAGCCTGAATGAAAAAATTATAGCAATAAGCGAAAATGAAAGCTTTCGAATATTTAAATAAAATTAAAAATAAATAAATAAATAAAATTAATTTATAATACTTTAAAGATTTTAGTGTGATCTCCAAAACCAAATTTTAATTATTTATTTATCAAAAGCATTCAAACTGTTGGCAACTCTTTTCGAAAGAATTTGATAGTGTTATCCCCTTCAAACCCAATTTACTTAGTACTTTTAAATAAATTTTATATCCACAAACGAAATTAACTTACGCCTTCAAATGTGGTGAATATAGATACGGTCATTTCAGGCGAGATGAGCCTCAGTTGTGTTGAGTTTGTATATGATGAATGAGGTAAGCAGGTTCGAGGTGAGTTAAGATGGTGTACTGTCGTAAGGTGAAATAAGTCTAATGAAAACGCGCAACAAATTAGAAGCAAAACAGTCAAGGACATAAGTAATGATTGGAAAATCAACACTCAAGAAAGGAAAAAGTTACTGTTATTCTACAATTGCTTTCTACGAAAATCAACAAATTTAAGCAAAATCAAGTAAAAATCAATAAAATAATTTAAAAAAAAATTTACACAATAAAATAGTAAATAATTGTTAAATAAGAATGCAATAACAACAACAACACCGAGACAAGCTACAACAAAACGAGGTGCGCCAACACACGACTGCCGTGCGACTATGGCTTGGCAAGAATTGAAAAAAAAATTTATTTAAAAAAACAAAAACTTTAAAATTCGCCAACAACAAAAATAAATTACAACAACAAAAGTTATAGCAGCAATGTAGCTAACTACGAACAAAATGTAGCAAATCAAAACAACAAAAACAAAGTAAGCAATGAATTTATTAAATACTGAAAAAAACAACAAAAGCAAAAGGGTACATACATACATATGTACATATGTATATGTACACGTGGACGTCGAAGCTACAACAAATTGCATTGAAATAAATTTAAAAAAAAAATGCAAAAAGTAAAAAAATTATATAAAAAATTAAAAGTAAAATATAAAATAAAATAAAATAAAATAAGCAACAACAACAATGTAGATTTGCAAAAAAAAAAAATAATGTAGTTAAATAACTATCATTACCAGCTTACACACACACGTGTCTACAAAGAGACAAGCATTCTGCAGCCTCCTTACGGCCGCCTCCCGTGCATATCGACCGTGGCCGGGCCAACTGTTAATGTTTATTTTGCTTTATTTTATTTTCATATTTGCTACCGTTGTTATTATTGCTTTTGTAATTTTTTTTTTTTTTTGGTCTCTCTTTCATATCCATTCATTGCATTACACAGCATTTTGCCTGTTTCTTAAACGCTAACTGCTTGCTTGGTATCTTTCGACGGCAGCGTTGGTGCTGCATCGTTGCACCGTGTTGCCATGAACTGGAAAACCTTGAAAACTTAATGTTGACTACAATAACCACACATAATTTTTATTTTATATTATAATTTTATTTTTTATTTTTTTATTTTTTTCGCTTATTTTAGCTTTATTTACTGCTGTCATTCATTACATTTCATACTCCGTCCGCGCTTGCCGGCAACGCAAATGAATTTCGTACAGAATTTGTTACAGTTTCACTATTAGTAGCTTCATTGTGACGATTCTATGTCGGCTGTGGCAAAATTCTATGAACTTAGCCATTTTTAGAGCACAAATATTTTGATTAATTAACTAACATATAAATAGTTTTAATTCTCACTAAATGTATACTTGGCAATGTCGCACGGGACTTCTAGATATCTTACAATATATGGTATTTAATGTATTTCATGCCGGTTTTATGTGACTTTAGATATATTTTAGAGATCAATATGTATAGTAGAATTATCTAATATTAGATAAACTTGCTGTAATGGCTTTGTGCTCGGGTCTGAAGACTTAATCTCACGCAATACAAAAATGTTCTGCTTCAAAACGTAACCTAACGGAAAGCAATACTAGCGGTGGGTTCAAATCCTAAGTAGACTAACATTAAAAATTATTAAAAACGCTTTTTCTAAATGCGGTTGGCTCTCGGGAGCCAATATCAAAGCCCATTAATTTTTTGTATTTCTAAAATGAAATACCAGCCCCCACAAAAATCTTAAATATTTGTTGCTTTGCAAGAGTTATGTACTCAGAAATCAATCTTCTTGACAAAACATTGGAAATTTTACTGTTATAAATTTGGTATATTTCATAGTTAACCTCAAAAAAATTAATTTTTTATTGAACTCATTTCCAAATGAAAAAATTAATTGTATCTGACACATTTCCATAACTGAGCACTCCTCGTCTGTCTTATTTAGTTGTAATTCTTCCTGAATGGCGCATCTATAAATTTCCGAGAATCTCAAATAGATCAGACCACACTAGAGGACGTGATACCAAAAAGAAAAGTAATTCTCTTTATGCATAGCTGAGCTGAATAATTACAATGGAAATCTCCGAACACGGTGAAGCCTATTATTACAGCGCTAACCCCACCACCAGCAAATTACGTGTGCGCACGACATTCTAATGATCCTAGACAGCCCAATGAGCATTTTGGGTGGCAGAGTGCAACACCAAAAAAAAAAAAAAAAAAAAAATTGAGTCTACATTTAAAACTGAATGCTCTATGTAATAGGTGTTGTCATCTTTTAATTGGATACAACTTGGTTTGGTTCTTTCGTCCAGCGCTTTCGTTGGCTGCTGCTAAGAGGCAATACTAAGTGTCTGCTGGCACGCGGCAACAGCTGGTAGCGCCTGCAGTCTGTCAGTTTAGTTGAAAATCAAGTAATATCAACTGACTGCATGTGGCCTGTGGCACGTCAATTTGGCAGTCTGTCAGTCAAGAGACGACAAGAGAGCTTCAGAATTGCTACTGGAGCTTTGGAAGCCCTAAAGTCTGTACTAAATGCATTTAATTGCGCTTGAAGGCTTCACACATATACAAATGCTAATACATAAGCATTTGGGGATAATTTTTTTTATTTTTTTATTTTTTTTTAAATTACGTTGGCAACTCTATTCAGCTCATGTGTAGCAAATGCCAAATTATTTGCAGCCAGCTGCTGTTAGAATCGCATTGACTCACGCATGCATGTGTCTATGTGTTAGTATGTATATACATGCTTATATATTCTATTATGTGTGTAACTGATTCATGCTGACGCATTTGAGTTGCATCAAATTGCAAAAACACACTCATACACTGCTGCATTTTTCATTTTTCTTTTACACAAGGAATATCAGAAACTTACACACAGGCACTGGTGCACTTCGGGAATCTCATGAAATGCACGCACGCACGCGCACCTCACATTATGCGCATAAACACATATACATACATATATAAATGTGTCTATGTAGATACGTTATGTATTTGGAAATTGTTGTTGCCTGCTCAAAAGCAATTTAGTGATTTTTCTCCTTTTTATTTGCCGTTCTTAATTCTAATTATTTCATTTAATATTTTCGTTTTCATTCCACTTTTCTTCATTTATTTTCTCTGCTGCTTCTTCATTTCCTAAATGCCATTTTTTCGCACTCTTCTTATATCGTTTCTTACATACATTCTCATGGATTGATCAGAGTTTCTCTGCACGTAAACTGATTTCTGATGCTTCTTCTTCTTCTTCTGCCGTATAGATTTACCGCTTCCTTTACAGCTCCACGTAATTATTACTTTATACGCTAAATTGTAGTCTGTGGTTTTTTCACTGGGTAGAGCTCTTTTGTTCAACTATGGAGCAGTTCATTTTGTTAAGACTGCCCTTCCCCTCAGAAGTCGCATTCATCTATTCATCCGTTTCAAATATCTACTACAGTATCATCGAAGTCTCAGTACCAAGAACTACTCGAAGAAAGCTTGAGACATGGCGAACCCAACACTGGCATTATCATTGAGTTGAGGTTGATAATAACTCATCAGGTTTTGAAAGTTGTACGATTTTGGGTGTTTCATGTTTTGCCTCTCTGTTCCGAAGGAAGTGTTTCTCAAGTGTTGCGACCCTGAAAGCATAAAAAGCTTATGGAGTTCCACTCTGACCCATTTAGATTTCGCAACCTTCCAGTTGGTAGTAAATGAAGAGAAAAGCTCCTTCCATTTTGTATTAGACGTTTGTTTCTGCTAATATAATTTTTTTTTTTTTTTTTTTTGGAAATCTTATTTTATTTTGCAACTACAGAAAGTTTTCATAAGGTCTAAAGGCGCTTATTAGGTTCTCTCCGCATAAACATCATCTCTTAACCCTGTAACTGTTGGAGGGATTTGCTTCCCTCACTTAAAAGTATGGAAGCAAAGGCGACTATCATCAAGTTCAGTTAGTGGAGTTGAGAGGAAATGAGCAGTTTCACTTAGGTTAAACCAAAGAGAGTACTAAAGAAGTAAGTTGGTTATCGGTTTGCAAGCGACAGCAGTATTCAGACTTCACAAATTTAAATATTATGCGGTTTTCAGACCAGCTCAGCTAGCATTTTATTGCGAAACCTTGAGCGTCTTTTGTTGAAATAGACAATACAAGATCATATGCTCTCGAAGCCATCTCTGGGTTGATGCGGTTTCACCTTCGTTAATCACATCTACTGTGCCATCACTAAATCATATTAAAACCTTTCTTTCTTGCTGCGATATGGTGGTGATTCCAAAGATCGCTGTTGTTGTTGTTTTTGTAACCGCAGAAAATTCCCCAAATTCGACTTCGGGGAATATTGCGGGAGTGACAGTCCTTGGTCGTATAAAACACCGGGTAGTTCCGGGAACTATTGGATATTAGTCGCCACTTACGACAGGCATGCCTTACCATGCGTAAATTTTTGAACCCCTAACCCGCAGTGGGCTCCAAAGATCCCTACACTTGTACGGTTTTATATACTTCAAAGCTGGAATATACTAGCTTAATTTGGAGTCCAATTTATTCTACATTTTCCTCTAGATTTTAAAAATTCCAACGTAGTTTTTCTCGTTTTGCTCTTGCTCTACGTCACTTCACCGATCCTTTACCTTCCTACACTTCCCACTATAACCTAATAAATTTAGAATCACTTATTTTAAGACGATCCATTCAGTCTTTGCTCTTCATTTCATGGCATCATCAATGCCTCAGTGGATTGCTCAGAACTTCTTGCGTAAATCAGTTTCAATGGTTCCTCATAGAACTTTGCGCTCTCATTATCCGCTTTATATAGAGTTAGTTAATGCTAATTTTAACAATTATGATCCTATTGCAAGAGCAGTCTCTGAGTTTAATATAATATCGGGTAGCCTTGATCTTGATTCCATTTCCCCGGAACGCGTTTTGGCTCTATACTTGAATCTCTCTATTATTGATTCATTTAGTTTTAAGTTTAAACACCAACTTACTCAATAAGTGCAATGCTGGCTGACCAAGGCCCGTTTAGTTCAGGATAGTCTTTGTCATATGTTTGAGAGACGATTTCGACCACACAAAGTCGACCTTGAACTCTAGCTGATAGAGGAAGATGGCATTGCGTCCAGAAACAATCTTTTCAGCGCAGATTACTCCCCCCTCCCCTGAGGGAACTTTAAATTTAGATCCCTTCATATATTTAAGCTGAGCTTAGCGCTTCCTTCAATACTTGTTGTATTTGTTTTTGTTCTTCTTTCTTCTTGTTGTCCCTCTTACTATGCGTTTGGTATCACACAATGTATACTGCTTGTTTCTATTGTGGCAGTCTACAGCCCAAGTGACGTTGTCAGCGACGCATCACTCACTTGGAGCCAACATCAGCGCAAAACGTGTACGAAAATACGCATGCGTTGAGCACGCCACATGTGGCAAGTGCAATGGTTGGCTGATTAGAGCAGCTTCAACCCAAGTCAGATGTGGACGTGTTAGTCAATAGCGCAGAATACATATACATATGTGTGTGCATCCAACTTTTTCCTCACTTACGGCTTTGTTGTGGCCTTTTCTACTCTCGATCCCCCCCTCCTCGTAGCTGCCACACTTGCTTATCATTTGCGCCCTTCATTTTTAACTTGTTGCATGCAACAGGCAGAGTAGTTGTTGGAAGTTAAAAAGATATGTTTGTTTGTTGTTGTTGTTTCTTTTTTTTCATTATTTCTCATTTCATTGTTGTTGTGGTTGCTGCTGCTTCTACGTGCTTTCTGCGGCTGCTGCTGCTGGCATATTATTAAGTAGAATTTGATTTTGTTAATTAGTTTTCGTTGCTTTTAACTTTACATTAAAAACTACACTCGTACTAAGGCAATAACAGTGTGTGCTAGTATAAAAGATACAACAACAACAACAAAAACAACAGCAGCAACACAATTATAATTACACGAGCAACTGCATTAGTAAGAAAATCATCAAATTATACTGAAACACACCCACACACACACACACACACACACATAAATACAATCAGCTAGTTGCATGCATTCAAAGTGTGGCAGGAGTGCATATATTAATGTTGTACTTGCAACATGCCACAGAAAGCAAAGATGTACGTACCACATTGTCATTATTTCCCTCCCTCAAATATAAATAAATTTTTTTTTAATTTTTTCACTTATTTATTTGTTTTGTTGTTTTTTTGATTTGTTGTTTTGTGGCAAGTAGCATATTTAACCAAATTATGGAGCGCAAAGTGCCACTCAATGCATCAACAGTGAGTGACACCGACGGCTTCCAGCGTCACCTTTAATAAATACATTTCGCCCACTAACTGCATGGCGCTGTACGCATGTATAAGTGCGTTTGCGTGTGTGTGTGTGCGTGTGTCATTTCGCTCAGCCTCTAATTATATTGCTCACTTTTTCCCCACCTCCAGCATATTCTATCATTCATTTGGAACAAATATTCTGTTTGTAAATTATTCCACATCAAAGTGCAGATTTGCACGCACTTGCAACAAAAACAAAAACAAACAAAATAATAATAAAAATGCAAAAAAAAGTCATTAATGCACTTGCTCTGTATTTATGCTCATATAAAATATTGCTTTTAGCGACAATAATGGCATTGAGGCACGCAGTTTTTAGAATTTTTTTCAATTTTTCTCCCCTTTTTTTGTAATTTAGTTACACATAATTCCCTTTGTCTTTGAAATTTTATGCCTACACGGCAAGCGAATTGAAACGTCAGTCCAACTTATTCTTAAAAGCACAACGACAGTCTTAAACTTCTACATAACAGTCGGAGGTCATTTTGTGTATCTAATTGATAGCTTTGTCAGGTATAAAGTAAGCGTAAAACCTATTCGGCATAGAAAACGAGAGAAACAAAGAATTTTTCTCTACCAAATTGCTCTAAAATATTCTCCTTTTACTTCAATGTAAGATTTCGTCCATAGAGAAATGCATTTCAACGAAATGAGATCCAAAATGAAATATTAAACCCAAATATTGGTTACTCAGATAGATCGATGAAGTGAAAATAACTCAGTAAATGTCCCGTAGCATGACACATTTTTTAGTTTCTTCCTATAATGCAGGGTGATCCATGTCGACGTTCTCTACTTTTTTGACGAAAAAAGCACAGAAAATTCACATTTAATTGGGGAGTGTTTATTATCATTCGAAAGAACATTCTTTGGCATTTATTCTTTGAAGATTATCTCTTTAAAATGTTGGTCGCGGCTACGTCTCCAGATGGTCCGTCCACTGAGTCCAATTTTCGATGACTCGTTCGAGCATTTCGACTGGTAACTGGCGAATGACTCGCGTGGTGTTTTGCTCCAAGGCCTGAATCGAAACGGGATTGCCCGCATAGACTTTAGACTTTACATATCCCCACAGGAAAAAGTCTAACGGCGTGATATCACACGATCTTGGTGGCCAAACGTGAAATTATCTGCTTTATATATTCCTACAAGAAAAAGTCTACCGGTGTGATATCACACGATCTTGGTGGCCAAACGTGAAATCATCTGCTTTCTTAAGTATTCTCTAAATAAATCCATTGATTGGTGCGATGTGTGGGAAGTTGCGCCGTCTTGTTGAAACCAAATGTCGCGGAGATCACGAGCTTCAATTTCAGGCATCAAATAGTCGATTGTCATGGCGCAATAACGATCGCCATTGACGGTTACGTTCTCACCGGCATCATGTTTGAAGAAATATGGATTGATGATTCCACCGGCCTACAAACCACACCAAACCGTTGTTTTTTCTCGATGAAATGGCAGCTCCTGAATCTCTTCAGGTTGCTCTTCGTTCCAAATGCGGAAATTTAGCTTGTTTACAAACCCATTGAGCCAGAAATGGGCCTCATCGCTGACTTTTCAAGAGCCTATAGATCGAAGCAGTGTTGCTTGAGAAGGTCGAGCGGCTTCAGTTCTTGCACAAGCTGTATTTTGTACGCTTTCATTTTAAGATCTCGACTTAAATGCGCCAAGTCGTTCCATACGTCAGTCTGAGTTGCTGCGAACGGCGCCGAATCGACTCTCCACGGTCTTCGTGTACCCTCTCAGCTACGGCCGCTATATTTTACTTCAATAATGAATGCTGGGTCTGAAGATAGGTGATGTTGTTGCGAATAGTACGCTCAGTAGGCCGATTATATTGACCATAAGTTGAGCGGAGCGCGCGAAAGACATTATTTACAGAATGTGAATTTTCGTATACGTTGTTCAGGCGTAAGTCTTTTTATGATAAAATGCGAAACAGTGCTGAACAAAAATAACATGACAACTTGTCACGACTCACGCGTGATCTGTCAAAAAAAAGTCTATTGAAAAAATAGCTCTACTCGGATCACCCTTTATTGGTTTGAAACAGGGAAAGGCTATATTTAACTTTCCAATTTAATTAAAATGAAATTATATTAAAATAAGTTTCAATGATAATTAAAAGTAATTTTACAAAAGAAACATCCGCTAGATGGCGCTGTGTATGAATTATTGAGAACAAGCCTCAAGAAATGAAAAAAAATTTGTGGTGGGATCTGGTTAGTAGTTTTTATTAGGTATTCATTGGCAATACTAAAAATATTTCTTTATTTTCTACCCTAAATGGCAACCCTCAGTATTTTAAATTTGCCGTAATTAGTACTGTCGGCCGTACGGTTTCAAGTCTTTTAGTATATCTCTATAAATCAATCGATTTTGATAATATGTTTTCATCGCGAAGCAGTCGTCCAATGATCCAAAAGTGTTTTGTTACATTTAAATATAAATATAAAGCCGAGAAGTTTCAGAAAACCAAAACAGTTTTCGTTAAATGTGTATATTTTTCGCACTTTAAGTTTAAAATTGTAGACGAAAATAAGTCGTTGATATCTCACAATTTTTTCAAATGTGCTATGAGCACTTGTGTTAGTGAGTCAGTAGAAGGAAAGAAGTCGCATGAGGTTGTGAATGCTTATGCAATGGAATGAAGAAAAAGATCATTTCGATGACTGTTACTTCAAACTTACAATCGGCTAGAAGACCTTTTCACCACATTCAGTAGAAATACTTGTGCCAACTATTTATGCTACCGGTGAACCTTCATTTGAAGAAACCTTTAGTGAAGTGTCTATCGATAGTGATATCGAAGAAATAGCTTCCACAGAGCCAAAACCATTTCCCCAATTAGAATTAAGCGATTTAATGAGGAATCTTGAAAGGTGCAGCTTTTGTGTAAATCTAGTTCTAGATCCTAACTTTCTATTAGAAGGACACAGTGGATACACCAAATAACCAT
Organism: Neoceratitis asiatica; assembly: GCA_030068015.2. Taxonomy (NCBI): domain Eukaryota; kingdom Metazoa; phylum Arthropoda; class Insecta; order Diptera; family Tephritidae; genus Neoceratitis; species Neoceratitis asiatica. The sequence goes on along the minus strand of CM061528.1, from coordinate 2,566,234 downwards.
ATTTATTTTTTTGTCTTGTCTGTATGGTCTGCGAGTATGGTCTTGTACTGAAGATGTTGTAAGTGGGAAAGCAGAATAAAATAAATCCCTTTGGTTCCAAGAGATAAAACTATATTGCCAACTTTGCACATTAAACTAGGTTTGTAAAAATTTTTTGAAGGTCCTAGCTGAAAATGTGCAATGTTTCCTTTATATAGCACCGAAATTTCCTAGTCTAGGCCTAGAGGAGATAAAACTAAATATTTTTGTGGGCCCACATATAAGAATATTGATAGGAGATGCTGGTTTCTCAAGTTCAATGACAAGTTTGGAGCAACTCGTTACCAAAAACTCTCTAGGAAATAACAAGTCAACTAAACACTCTGAAATTGTTAACAATATGCTAGACATTTTCCAAATCTTAGGACATATAACATCCATCAAAGTGCATTATCACCACAGTCACCGCGGCCAGTTTCCAGAGAATCTTTACTCGAGTAAAAGAATGTTTTCATGTACAATAAAATGCATTAGTTGTTGTTTTTTTTTTTTTGCAAATATACTTTAATACTTTCAATTAAATTTCTTGAAAACTACTAGTGGAAAAGCAATATATTTTTTTCTATTAAAGCAATTAGTGTAGGGTCCAACATTGCAAAAATATTACAGCTTCTGGGCACTAAGCCCGCTGTTGACCAGTGCTATTATCTGTATACGTGAGCCATTGTTGATGATACTTAATTTACCGTTGTTATAGGTTAATTTCGATTGGAAAACCTTGGTTGAAAGCTTTAAAAATCTTCCAGTATTTTCAAATATCTTAAGCTGCGTTATTTTTATAAACATATTTCGCTTCCAGTTTTTTTTTTTCTGTTATTATTATTAGAATGGATTTCAATATTTCAACAAAAAAATTTATTCAACGCTTCCTGAAATTGCGGTCATATCGCCAAAGGTTTTACCATATTTATCCATATTAGTTTACAATATGAATTCTCAATACAAAACTTCCGCATTACGTTTCTCTGTTTTTTTTTTTTAATATAAATTTTGTGATAAATTGTTTTACTTTCAGATGACTCATTGCAGCTTACACTAGTTACATTGGGTAACAGTAAATGGCAATAGTGCCGACACTTTCTCGTTGCAGATTTAAATAAACATATATATGCATCTCACTCACTCCAACGGCATTGCTTTCAAAGTGCTTTTTCTAGTTTTTTTTTTTGAATTTGCATCTTATTTTCGTTATTTATTCTAAAATCTATTTAACTGCACATTTTTTTAATAATAGTTTTTATTTTTAATTTTTTTTTTGTCTTTGTCTGTTTTCTATACTTTTTGTCGTTTTCATGAAACTATTATTATTGTTGTTGGTGTTATTTTGTAATTTATTAAGGAAATTTGAGGAAACGGCAAGCCACAACGTTACGCTACACCTTCATTTTCGTTTTTTCTCTATCTTATTTTTTATCTTTTTTTTTATTCTTCTTCTACTTCGCTATTCATTTCATATTTATTTTTATTAGCATAACAAGTTATTTTCCGTCTTTTGATTACTAATTTATTTTCTACGCCATTTTTTCTTGTTCAATAAATACACAAACCAAATTTGTTCGAATATTTGTGCGTCTGTGTATGTATGTGTGTGTGTGTGTGTGTGTGTGTGTGTATTTATTTATTGTTATAATATATTTATTTATATGGCAAATATTGAAAAAAGCAACAGCGGCAATTCAAAACAGAAAATATCTAAATAGAAAAAATAGCAACAAAAAAACAATGAATGACAGCAACAACAACAATTAGAATTAGAATTAACAATTTCCATACCACAAAATGCAATTGATTCAAGGTAACGTCGCCGCGCCGCAGGGGCTAGCAGCTAGTGGCGTAAGGGAACATGCATTGCGTTCGGCGCTTGGCGTTTGGTGACATTTTTTATTTTGTTGTGAATTCAAGGTGAGGTCCACTTTTTTTCTGTTTTTTTTTTTTTTGCTCTACCTTATTCTCTAGTTTTTGTGCAGCCATATTTATGACGCTAGATTTTCCTATTTTAGTTGTTGCTTTTGTTGAGCTGATCTTAGTGAATTTGATATTTCATTTGTTGTTGGCACTTGGTGTTTATTGTTGTTTGATTTTTTTTTTTTTACCTGGCTTTGTTTCGTCGCAGGCAAGTCTCAATTGGCTTTGGTATTGCTAAAAATAATTTCAATTTTTTATTTATATATACATATACATATGTATAACAACAACAATATGCTGAAACAAAATAACAAAAAAAGAACGTTCGAAATATGCCTAAAACAAACAACAACGAAAAACAGCTCATTATCAACACTAACACCAACAACAAAAATCGCTAATTGTCGTAGATGCAAATTTACATTCACACAGCCATAAGACCGTTCGGCGCTTCGCTACCATTGGATGTTATTTTCGTCATTTTTTTTTTTTGGCTATTTGGTTAGTTATGCAAAAATTTTTATTCATTGTTCCTCTTTCGCCACATAGCTACTAGTTTTTTTGTTTTCGAAGTTGTTGTTGCTTTGTTAGGAGAGCACCTCTGTTGCTTGACTTATTCATAGCCATTTTCTTATTTAGAATTTCATTTCATTTTTATTTAATTTAATTCATTTTTTTTTTTTTTTTCATTTTTTTTTTTATTCTATTCTATTTTATTTTATTTCATTTTAATGTATTTTATTTCTATCTTATTCTATTTTTTTATATTTTTTTTATTTTATTTTTATTGCATCCTGTTAGGGAGCAAATTTCATTTGTTGGCGACAGCTTACCTGCAGGCCAATAATGTACATTTCATTAAATATATGTAAATACGCTTAAAAATATATTCATAATAACTAACATTAAATTAATTATAAACGTTTACTGCAAAAAATTTCGAATAATATGGCACGAATTCTCTGCTGCTTTCTGCAAGTCGAGGATGATGTGTTCTGGCAACTGGAGCCTTCGTATGTTTTCCTTAAGATTAATATGCGCCAGGCCGTGCGCAGATATGATGCTTGGCAGTAGATACACTTTCCTTAACTTCTATTGGCGTTTCACATCAATACCTAAGTCAGAGTACTTTGGCGATTTTTTCCGTATATCTTTTTTGCATGTTTTTTGTTGAGAGGAACCGCTGCTCTGTTTGTGAGCTATAAGTGCGACAATTTTTGGTATACATGCGGAGTCGGGAAATCTTTCCGATATATGCCGTAGACTATCATTTCAGACCATTTCTGCAGTTTTTAATCCATTGCTATCGTGTTTCTGCTTTCATAAGGCTAGTTCATTCGCAGTGGGGTATAGTTATCATCATCAATTCTAGAGTCTGATGAAATTCAAACTGTGGTGAGTTTTGACGGAAATACGAACTGAGATTTAAAATTAGTTTGTCATGCAAGGCCCCGATGTCGATCTGGCCCCTTCCACCTTCTTTCCTGGTCACCGTCGTTCGAAAGACGGAAGCTTTGGGAGGATGAGATTTATATCTAAAGCTCGGTTGTTCACCATTTTATAACTCCAAAACTGTACGATAACACGGGTATAGCAAGCGAATTTATGGAAAGTGTCTGGTTTCTTCCACATAATTGAACTTTGCATATAGCATGAAGTCGTCTCCTAAGCTCCGCCACTAACTTTTTTCTTATTTTATTTATTATTATATATTATATTATTATTTTGATCTATTTTATTTTATTTTTTTTATTTGATATTATTTTATTTATTTTATTTTATTTTTTTTAATTTTTTTTTCTTTTATATATTTTATTTAATTTAATATTTATATTTATGTTTTATTTTATTTTTTTTTACATTTGTTTTATTTTATTATTTTAACTTTATTTTATTTTGTTTTATTTTATTTATTTTATTTTATTTTATTTTCATTTAATCAAAATTATTTTATTTCATTTTATTTTATTTTATTATATTTTGTTTAACTTCATTTTAATTTATTTTATTTTTTACTTATTTTTATATATTTTTTGTTGAATTTACAAGGCAACTCTGCTATTCATTTTATCTATATTTCACCATAATGAATTCATTGTATTAACAATTTTGTTTTGTGAGTAAAGAGTCAGTCTGAATAAAGCCTTTTTAAAGTGCAAACGAGTATTTCTTTTGAAATTATTTTCGGATTCCAACATTTTTTATATATATTTCTCATATTTTTTTTTTAATTTTTATTTTATTTTTTTTTATATTATTTTATTTTATTTTGTTATATTGTTTTTTAAATTTTTTTTAATTAAATTTTTTTATTTTTATTTTTATTTTTTTAAATTAATTTTTTTTTCATTATTGCAGTCACCTTGCCATTGGAAAGTATTCTTGAGAGGAACTTTTCGGTGACGCACGTGACAATAATGATATTCAACGAATTTCTTTCCTGTTTTTTGCATTAAATTAATTAATAATAATTTATTGCAGTAATATTATTAAAAGAATTTAAAAAATTGTGATTCAAGATTGCTGTGGTATTCTAACGACATTTAGATCCCCTAAAACTAAATGTTCAGATTAGCAATATTGAATCACAATTCTGAAAGATTGATTTCACGCAAAAATAGCTAAAATGAGTTTACAAATTAAATGTCGATCCGTTTCCCAGATAATGTTTTTTTTACTATAAATTTCAATTATAAGTGCTTTAAATTAATTTTTCCTCAGCTAACGATGCCTTAGTAAATAAGACATAGACAAAGATGTGTAATTTAAATATTTGATTAGTCGGAGACTTTAATCTGATTACTTAAAATCAAATTACCTCAGACGAGCCTTATTAATTACTTAATGCAAACAAACACTTCCTATAAACACACACAGACAAATTTCAGCTTTTAATCGCCGTTAGTAGAGTTAAGCTCAGCACAATGATTGACATAAATGGAAATATGTATGTATTAGTATTGGTAAAAACCACTTGCTTCAAAGCATAGCAAATTCGCTACCACCAACGGGGCGTAAAGATCAGCGAACTTTGAACTATTTGACGATTTTCGAATACAAAACAAAATTATAACAAAAAATACACACACACACACACATGTACGAGTGTATTAAGAGCTAATAAAATGCTTTAATAGAATAATAATTGCAGTCACTTGCCATAAAACAAAGCAAGGCGAAAGCAGCAACAGCAACAGCAAAAACAGCAACAACAACAACAACAGCAACAACTGTGATTAGAAAATATAAAATAAATTTTTTAATTTCGCCACAAATTGACCACTTCGTACTCAAGGTGCAAAATGCCACCCAACCAGGGGTTAGCTAATAATAACTCAATAATAATTTCGTTGGCTTGGTATAATAAAAGCGACAACAACAATAAGAGCAACAAAAACAAATAAGTAAGCTAAAAGCAAAAAAAAATTGAAAATAAATATAAGACGAGAAATTTCACTTATATAAACACGATAAATTTTCTAATTTTCATACTGAATATACGTATATACGTATATACGTATGTATATATATACATATATGTGTGTTTGTGTGCACAATTCCAGTTTGGTTTTTATATGTTACGAATAAATCTAGGAAATGTGCAATTTACTAGCATTAAAACTTATTTGATTCGGTTCAATTTTATATTCCCTTATTTATTAAGTAATTTGTTTGCGCTAGAAAACATACATACATACATACTAGCATGCATACAAACGCATGTATGTATGAAGAATTAGTTATACAAATGGGTTAACAAATATTTTTATGAATAATTATTACATTGACATACACAGAACTATGAATTTAAATGTATGCATATCCATATGTACGTATGTATGTATATATACACAGCACATATACATATATTTAATGAGTGACGTTGTATAGTTACTTATATGACCAATTAGCAAAATAAAAATGTTTCTTAATACGATTTAAATGTTGTCAGTCATGCAACTTCTCGAAAAATCCAAAAATTCCCAGAATTTTTTACCATGCGATGCAGCAGCGGCGAAAATTGTAGAATAAAAATGAATTTATTTTCATTTAAAAATAGACTGTATACCATATTGAAAAACAGGAGCTAATTTGAAATGCATATTGAAATATGTACTTTAGGGTAGATCAAAAATACATGTGAAAATAACTAACCGGAACTTTTTTCTGCCATCATACATATAAACATATGAAAAATGTTGATTTTTAATTTTAAATCGATTTTACAGCTAAACAAGTAAGAAGAACTACTACCAAGTTCGGTTGGAAATGAGCATAATTTAGCATAGTTTGGAACTATCTGTAGCTGTCATAAAGTAAGCTTCAGTTTTTCGATAAAATCCTTAAATATTCGAACCTACAAGTAAGTACGCAGGTCGATCAAAAACGGAAAGTCTGTGGCATCGGAGGGGTACATATAAAGGGAGATCCATTTCGAGTTCCCTACTTTTTAATGAAAAAAACACAAAAAATTTAAATTTAATGGGGAATGTTTATTATCATTCGAAAGAACATTCTTTGGCATTTATATTTTGAAGATTATCTCTTTCAAATGATGGCCGCGGCTACGTCTCAGATGGTCCATCCGTTGAGTCCAATTTTCGATGAGTCGCATTTCGAGCATTTCGACTGGTAAGTGGCGAATGACACGCCTGATGCTTTGCTCCAAAGCCTGAATCGAAGCGTGATTGTCCGCATAGACTTCAGACTTTATATATCCCCACAGGTAAAAGAAGTAATATAGACCTCTGAGTCCACCGTCCCACAAACCACACCAAACCGTTATTTTTTCTGGATGAAATGGCAGCTCTTGAATCACTTCAGGTCACTCATCGTCCCAAATGCGGCAATTTCGCCTGTTTACATACTCATTGACCCAGAAATGGGCCTCATCGCTGAACAAAATTTGGCTCGAAAACATCGGATCTTCCTGAAACTCTTTAAGAGCCCATAGAGCGAAGCAATGGCACTTGGGAAGGTCGAGCGGCTTCAGTTCTTGCACAAGCTGTATTTTATATGCTTGCAATTTAAGATCTTGACGCAAAATGCGCCGAGTCCTTCCATATGTCAGTCCGAGTTGCTGCGGACAGCGCCGAATCGACTCTCCATGATCTTCGTGTACACTCTCAGCTACGGCCCCTTCACTGCGTGTTGGATATATGGAAAAATTTACCTCTACTTGGATCATCCTTTACTTCTGTACTTACGTCAGCAATTTTTAGTAAGATTCTATATCACCTTAACAGTTGCATATTCACGGAGTTTGGTTGGGTTCTGTTGCTTAATGTCTTAAGTATGCAATCTTGAAATAAGCGGGTACTGGAAAAACAAAAAACCCGTTTTATGGCGAAAAGGCGTAATTATTGTCCGACTATGATAGCATTCATTTCATGTTCCTAGTAGAGCACTGAAATGGTAAATGGTGGGCGTGAGCTTGGTTCAATTAGAATTATTTATAATAGAGTCCCGAAGAATGTGTTCACTAAGCTTCGTCAAAATATCTAAGTTCTTACTTGAGCTATAGTCTACAGAAACGAACGGACGGACAGACAGACATGGCGAAATCGATTCGTCTCGTCATTCCATGAAGTTTGTTATCTATTTCAATTATCTTATGCATTTACTGCTGAAAATTATTAATCTAAACTAATTAAATTTTAAGGTGTTAAGTACTTAAAAAAGAGTTCAATTCCATCAATTATATAATTCTTTATCTGTATTGTAGTATTGTATTCCTTAACTATAAAATAAACCAATTTTCCACACTGGTGGCAACCTTTTCACATATTCCTTTTGTTACTCTACCCCCAAAAATGTCACAATAAAATCTTTGGCTCATCCTAATGCACACGGCAGGCACTTGTATTTATAAATGAAATTTTCAAACAAGTGGCAACCTTCTAAATTTTGCATTAAATTCTTTAAGCGAAAAAAAAATTATATTTATTTCATGCATACGATATACTTTCCGTGTAAAAAAAATTCCTTTGACTCACCCTAATGCACATAAGTAGCAATCAAGTTTTGTAGAAGAAGAAAATACCTTTAAGCGCTGTAATATTATTAATTCCATTAATTTAATTATTTCTCCTTTAGATATTTTACCCTCAAATCGCTGCAGCGAATTTAGCATTTTAAATTGTGTAATATTTAGAGAAGTTAAAAAAAAAGCAACAACAAAAAAGTCAATATCAATTAATTGTCTAAACAAATATACATACAAAAATACATATATACAAACATATAAATGTGTATGTGGAGAGTACTTTGCTTTCAATACTATGGCGCGTTCAATAAACAACAAATTACAAGCGAAATGATTAATCACATTGCTATTAGCGGTTTATTTAATAACAGGTAGCAGGTAGCAAAGTACTAGTTTAATACCCGCATTGCCGCCGGTTAGCCAATTAAATATGTATTTATGAAATATCATATAAATATAAATTTAAACGTGAAAATGAAAATGATTATAAATATGTCATTCATATATGTGGAACTAACTGGAATTAATTGTGATTTGGGAATTTGGGAAAATTATGAATTTGCATTTCGCTAAATTATTTTCCTCTGATTAAAGGTAGATATGAAGGAAGAAAAGATTATATTTGAAGATTTTCAATTCCCTTTATTTTATGACGTTGTTGATGGACCAAAACTCTGCCTTTATTCCGGTCAATCCTTCAAGCGAAAGCATAAAAAATTTTGAAAAACAATCCCACGTAATATTCAATTTTTTTTTTTTTTTGGAATTTTACATACAGTGTGGGCCAAAAAAAGACAACGCACATTTACTCATTTCATCATCTTATTAGTAAAAAAATAATAATTTTCATTTTTAATTTACATTAATATTAAGTCCATTTCCAGTTCAAACTTTATTTTTTATAACATTTTCTAGACGATTTGGCATACTATCGATCAAGTAATATAAGATTTCTTTCGGTATAAGGTTCGAGTCCTTGAGCACTATTTGCCCAAATCATCTCGGTTTGACAGAGCCGATGGCTATTGCGCTACTATCACTATTAACCACTAATTCTCAAATGATTTAAGCTCAGAACTTTTAGTCTGCCACATGATCAACGAAACATTTTAGTCAGCCAGCCATTTCTACATAGCTTTTCAAGTATGCTTCGGATATCCATCTCTTTCTACAGCGTCGCTGATAGTACCTTGCTCAATAAAAATCATTCACTGTGCCATCTATTTCGACTAGTAGCGCATTATTCCACCAGATAAAGCAAATACAAAACATTACACTGCCTTCAATAAGTTTTATGTCTCGATTTGGATTGGTGACAGACCGGTCCCATGGTTCAATATCGGTGTTGTTTTGTACATTTCTCTAAAAGACTGCATACCTTATCTACTCTTCTCTGCAGCTCGTATTATTTTCTCCGGCATTAAATTAAATAAATACGTGATAGAGATTGTATGAAAGCTCGCTTGATGTCGAAAGGTTAGGAGAGGTCCTGTGGGCGCTTTTGGTGTTGCTTAGCGCCAGTTTGCACAGCCTTATCAGTTTTACAGGGACACCAAATTCAGACATAGCGCAGTAAAAGCAGCAGTGAATATCTGATCAATGGTGGATTTACCCGAACTAAAGTCACACTGATAAGGTCCAATCAGTTCGTTGACGGTGGGCCTCAATCTGTCACACAATACGCTCGATAGGACCTGATATGCGATATCGAGGAGGCTTTGAACACACAGGTTCCAATAGTAAAGCATACTTTCGTACGACTACTTAAGACCACTTTATTGTTGTTAAGGCGGGCGAACTTCTTCACAGTCGGCCAATAGAGCATTTTTTCTATAGTCATTGATTGTGGAATTGCGCTCGCTACCTCTTGGTATTCTACTTTCACAGCCATTTAGCGGGCTGGAGAAGTGCTCCCTCCACTCATCCAAATTCAGTATACTCTTCGCATTAATCTTTAGATCAACTCGTTGCGTCCTACAAGAGTAGGACGGTACTGAACCCTTGTCTTAGTCGCCCTATCTTTTCATATAATTTTCCAGTTCTTCATACTCATGCATTTTATTTTTGGAATGTCTCGCTTTCTTCTTCAATTCTCGGGATCTATTTCATCTCAAACGTATTGTGGTCGATGGTAACACGTGGAGCTTAAAATACCAGCCTACAGTTCTCCTATACTGGTTTGCTGATGAGTGCTCTCAGAGAGCAGCAGTGTAGATACTACACCATTCGGCTGTCTCCTCTGATTACAGCTTTTCGACGTCGAACCTTCCTTGCGTTTGTTGGCTGCCATTCTTAGCTTTACAGAGGCAGGTGTGTGACTTGGCTGCTATAAGATAGTGGCCCGAGTCGATATTGGGTCCTCGGAGTATAGTATCTGGCGAAGTTGATCAAATTCAACCCATTTGGGATATTTCGTTATGGGGGCTGCAATTTCTGACAGTTGTGCCGAAGATACCTCCGTTTCCCACCCTGCCGTTAAAGTCGTCAAGCACAATTTTTAGGGCGAGAGCAGGGACTTTTTGCGACTTATCTAATTCACTGATAAGTTTTGTTGCCGATTTGAATGGATTGGTCATGCAAAAGCATTTTAATTGACTTGCGTATCTTGGAAAAATGAATTTCTTTCCCCCCGAAGCCTTGTTCCGATCATTAGTGCCAGTTTGTTTCCTCTCGTTTTGCAACAGTTTGGTTACTGCTCTGTGACTAGTAACAAACATGCGCCTCATTTCTCGTTTTGAAAAGTTTTTGTTTGTAAAAAAGCCATTTTTTCTCCCATTCTTAGTTGAACTCGTTATATTTCTCACAAACGAGCTTTAACCTAAAGTTTTGATGCAGAATTTTTATTTACTAAATATTTTTTTTAACAAATATTGAATTGGAGACTATAATAACTGTTGTTGTAATACTGTTGTGAGTACAGTTTATAGTGATTTCCAGTGAAAAATATGTGCTACTTATCATTAAGCTCGTGAAAGCTTCAAGTGGAAACTTTTACTTGTCGCTAAGTGTGCAAAAACATTTTTTTATAAATTTCTAAAAAAAAATAACCGGTTCTTAGACGCCATACAAATTCAGTGCCACCATCACCACTATTTTTATTACCGCTGCTCGATCGAATTACTCGCACAAAAACAAATATTTATCTTTGCTGCGACGCATTCAAATCAGCGGCGAACGAGTTTTCAGAAGCATTTTGTGTTACTCTGTTTTTTTCTTCTTCTTTCTTCCCATATTTCTTTCTAAAAACTCACTCCTGCATTATGTTTCGGTTTTTATTCTCTCTATGCGAATAATTGTAAATATGTAAGTGTTTGTGTGTTTGTGTGTTGACCAAATGCAGTCGTCGCCAACATCTAATTTGGCCTTGTTAGCGTGTTCGGGGAGCGTACCTCGTATGCGGAATTGAAAATGAAATTGGGCGCTGTTTGCACGCTAATTCGTGAGCTGACACGCTGGCGGGCTTAACTGGCTCCGCTGGCTGGCTGGCTGGCGGCGGCTGCTGTGAGTGCGCGCACACCTCAAACTTGGCAACAAAAATTATGGAAGCAACAACAACTAGATTTGCACCGTAGACGCGCGGCATGTGTGCGTGTGTCTCTGTGTGTGTATCTGTCGCTTTGGTTAGTAACAAATTTGCATTTTATTTTCAATTTCAAATCAATTGCTTTCGATTTCAAGGTTTTTCATAGCATTTTTCACATTAATTCACAAGCGACTATTCTTCATTATTATTCTAAGCTGCAATTTTTTGCATGTTTTTTGTTGTTGTTGTATTTCTGTTCGCTCTATGCACGTTGTTTAATAAAATTAATTTTTTAAATAAATCAAACTCAAATTAAAAAAAATAAACACAAAAATATTTAGAAAAAATCGCCACCACCAACTTAGTGGAATGGCAATGAAATGCTTTGCAATAGCCAATGAAAATGTGACAACGAGCACAACAACAACAGCAACAACAACAACTATGAAGATTTGCGGTTAAGTGTGTAGGAAATCGCTGGTGACAGCGTCAAGCTAGTGCGGTGGGCGGTGGGCGCGGTGGAGTGGTTATGCTTTGCTCAGTTGTATTGCGGCATTTTGGGTTACCTGTTGGGTTTTGCATTCGCTTACCCACCGCCCTTTCGCTGGCAATTATTTCAAATTGCAAAAAAAACCAGAAAAATTTCCTATTTAATTGTGAATTTCTTAGCAAAATAAAATGACGCAAATTCTGGTGAATTTCGAAATTATTTCTTTGGTGTTTATTTATGGTTTGTTTAATGAAAATTTTGTTATAATAAATAGGTTGGCATACAACCGGTGGTTGATTGTGGGCTAAGGGCAGTAGTTTCATTGATAAAATAGGTTAAATATATATGTATGTATGTATGTACTAGGGGTGGAGCGGATGAGTAACATTTTTTAAAGGAAAACTAAGTGGACCTAAATGGGTTTAAAAGAAGCGCTCTGTGTGTATTCTAGAGAACTCGAGAATTATTAAAATTATAAATCAGCAGAGTTGCCACCATTTTACTGCATATACCATATAAACTCTTCTGTAAGTATCTCCATGACTGCATTCCGAAATTGATGAAAGATTTATTTGCGCGTAAGTCTGCTCGAGTACGATTTAGATTTACAACCCGCAGAGTTACCATCTCTTCTGAAATTTATATTTGAAAAAGGTAATAAATAAATAAATTAAATATGACAATGCAACTGAGGATATTGAAGAAAGGCTTAATGCAAAAATATTTTTGAGCAGCGTTGCCACCTGTTCATAAATTTTATTATAAAAAATATATGAAATACATTACTTTAGGGCCATCGCAATAAAAAGATTTCAAAAGCTTGATAGTGCAAAAGTTGTTGAACAACAGTGTTGCCACCTGTTTGAAAATATTAATACACTTAAATTGGTAAGTTAGCTGAAATATAATGTCGAAAGTATTAAACTAAAGAGAATTTTAAATGCTGAAAGCTCAAAATATTTTTTAAAGGGTTGCCATCTCTTTAAAATTGTAAATACGTACAATCAAAATGTTAAGGTAATGAGTGATACAATATGGATATCAAATTGAAGATATTTGAGAAAAGCTTAGTGTGAAAATATTTTTGAAAAGGGTTGCCACATGTCTGAAAGCTTTAAGTTTTTTTAAAGGGTTGCAACTTGCTTGTTGTTTATGGTGAATGCACAATAACATAAAAAATCGTTCGAGGATTCCTAATGGAGGTTTTCGTAGAAGTTTTCAACCATTCGGCAATGCATTGGTATTGTTTCAAAAAAATTTTAGACAAATATTCACTAAAAATATTAATAAAATTTATGCAATAAAACAAATGATTTAAACGCTAATATAAAAAACAAATTTAGAATTTCAAAATTTTGTTCAGGTGGAGATGTTCATATTGAAAAATTATAATTTTATTTATTGAATAACTCTCATTGCATAGAGGTTTTTCATATATAATCTATATTTTTCAGGACCTAAATCTCTTGGAACGAAAATAGTCATATACTGAGTTAAAATAGTGCATGCAGTCTCGAGCGTATTTGTAATTTTTTCTTCGCAGACATTATAAAGGGTCTTTTTTATAGAGGTATAGAACTTTAAGTTGCAATAAAACAACGATGGATTATTCGATTGACATGAATTGTATTTATCCGAAAGATAATCTTGTGGCATTACATTTTAAACATGATTTCTGGCATATGTCCGCCACGGCTGGCGCGGATGTAGTCCAATCTGGACGTCCAATTCTCGATGACTTTTCCAACATTTGTGGCCATATATCGGCAATAACACGGCGAATGTTGTCTTCCAAATGGTCAAGCGTCGTCTGGCTTATCCGCATAGACCAATGACTTTACATAGCCCCTCTTGATCTTGGAGGCCAATTCACAGGTCCAAAACGTGAAATTAGGCGGTCACCAAACGTGTCTTTCAATAAATCTATTATGGCACGAGCTGTGTGACATGTTGCGCCGTCTTGTTGAAACCACATCACCTGGACATCATGGTTATTCAATTCAGGAATGAAAAAGTTAGTAATCATGGCTCTATACCGATCACCATTGACTGTAACGTTCTGGCCACCATCGTTTTTGAAAAAGTACGGACCAATGATTCCACCAGCCCATAAAGCGCACCAAACAGTCAGTTTTTCTGGATGTAACGATGCTACAACATACACTTGAGGCTTACCTTCACTCCAAATGCGGCAGTTTTGTTTGTTGACGTAGCCATTCAACCAGAAGTGCCCTTCATCGCTAAACATCGCTAAAATGGACGTAGTGCGCGGTACGTTTTCCGCACAGAACCATTATTTTCGAAATAAAATTGCACTATTTGCAAGCGTTGTTCAGGCGTGAGTCTACTCATGATGAATTGCCAAACCAAACTGAGAATAAATCACTTGACAGCTGTTAAATCGGTCGCCATCTTGAAAAGTAATGCCAACTTAAAGTTCTATACCTCTATAAAAAACACCCTTTATATTTCACATATTCAAACTGTTAGCAATTTTGGCTGTTGAAAATCCATTGCTTTTACTAATTATTTTATGCAATTTTTATCAACACAAGATTATGCGATTTTCTGGCTTGTCTTGGTTTCTGAAGGTGGTTTTTAATGCGATGTGAGCATTTCATTGACCTCGGTAATGTTCGAATAGTGGGAATTCCGCTCCTCTTGTTCTACACTCAGGTCACCAAAATTTTCAGGAAAACGGCTCCATAAACCAGGAAACCCTACTGATTTTTCTCAGCGAAGAAAGCAAGCAATTCTGTCTCTCGGCAACAATAATAAGAAATTCTTGTTTCTGATATTAGAATATTTTTTTTCGCTTTAAACGAGAGGCTAGAGTATCCGATACTTTCTTTTTTTTTAGAAAAAAATAGATTAGTGAATAATGCATTGAGGTCTCAGAAGCAAAATGTTATCTGGGTTAAAACCAGCTGACACACTTTCCCCACTTGAAGCAGAACTTTTTACTACTCGTGCTCATTTGCCCGTAGATGAAGAAACTGACGAATCGCTGGAGTACATGTGAGGTCGAGCAACAGATGAAAAGTTAGGCTAAAACCATTTCGACAAATTTCCTTTGTTAATTCCGTGTATATAAATCACACAATAATAGTCTTGATGTTGGTAGCGTTGCCGCCACATCATTGATGGTTGATACTTACAATTGGAACTTTTCCTAATCGCCCATAATTGCATAGAGTCCACAAATTTTTTACTTACCTTATGAAGGACTCAGTACTTGTCACGGAAGTCCAAATATTCCAAAAAATATTTCCAATTGTCCCAAAAACAAAAATTGTCTAAGGAAAAAATTTAGGCTTGAAATTAGTATTTTCAAATTAGTAAACAACAGGCATCAAATTCCATGTGTAATGATTAAAATGATTCAAAAAATCCAAAATTATAGTGCCTTCTAGAAAGTATTAAGGAATTCATGGGCTCTATAGCCAAAATTATCCTTAACGGATTCTTGACTTGGCTTCTTTTGTTTTTGTTTATTATTATTAAATTAGTTTTATTCCACGGCTAGTGTAGTCCACTATCTGACTGTGCTCAGATGACAGAAACAGTTGGTGCACCAATGCTGGCTTCCTATCGGGACAGCCTTGAGACGACATAAGGCCGCCACCGTTTCAGAAGTTTGAAAGCGGCTCCAAGGACAGCACCCTTCAGACGCCGAAAGAATCAATCATTAGAAATACCACTTGTGCTGATAAGTCGATGAGGGAGACTACTATCGAGAATTATCCACCAATAGTGGGTTTAGGTTTGCAGATCTTTTAATTGTTTATGAGGCGGGTCGCTATAAAGGAAACAATGGACTCACTGCTTTGATCCAGCCTAACATTTACTCAGATAGCCAGGTGGCTACTTAGCGATCGTAAGTGCCAATGTTATAAGGATTTATTTCCAAGACCGTTCTGTAAAGAAAATGTTTCGCGCGCTTCGCTCAACTTACGGTCAATATAATCGGCCTACTGAGCGTACTATTCGCAGCACCATTACCCATCTTGAGACTCAGAATTGGATAATACTCGAACAAAAATACCACGTCCAGCACGCAGTGAAGAAAATATAGCCGCCGTAGCTGAGAGTGTACACGAAGACCGCGGAGACTTTCACGTAGGCAACTCGGACTGACGTATGGAACCACTTGGCGCATTTTACGTCGAGATCTTAAATTGAAAACGTACAAAAAATACAGCTTGTGCAAGAACTGAAGCCGCTCGACCTTCTCAATCGACATCGCTTCGCTCTATGGGCTCTTCAAAAGTACCGAGAAGATCCGACGTTTTCGAGCCAAATATTGTTCAATGATCAGGTCCATTTCGGGCTCAATAGGTATGTAAACAAGCAAAATTGGCGCATTTGGGACGAAGCGCAACCAGAAGTGATTCAAGAGCTGCCATTTCATCCAGAAAAAATAACGGTTTGGTGTAATTTGTGGGCCCGTGGAATCATCGGTCCATATTTCTTCAAAAATGTTGCCGGTGAGAACATAACCGTCAACGGCGACCGTTATCGCTTCATGATAACCGACTAATTGATGCTTGAAATTGAAGCTCGTGATCTTCGCGACATCTGGTTTCAACAAGGCGACGTCACTTCCTACACATCGCATCAATCAATGGATTTATTGAGAGAACACTTCGGTGAGCAGATAATTTCACGTTTTGGGCCGGTCAATTGGCCACCAAGATCGTGTGATATCACACCGTTAGACTTTTTCCTGTGGGGATATGTAAAGTCTAAAGTCTATGCGGACAATCCCGCTTCGATTCAGGCCTTGGAGCAAAACATCACGCGTGCCATTCGCCAGTTACCAGTCGAAATGCTCGAACGAGTCATCGAAAATTGGACTCAACGGATGAACCATCTGAGACGTAGCCGCGGCCAACATTTGAAAGAGATAATATTCAAAAAATGAAGGCAAAGGAATGTTCTTTCGAATGATATTAATTTCCCATTAAATTTGAATTTCCTGTGTTTTTTTTTTTCTTTAAAAAAGTGTTGAACCTCGAAATGGATAACCCGTAGTACTTAACCGATTATTATGATTGTTTTTATAGAAGAAAGCATTTGCGCTATTATTAGTATTAGTTAGTCCTTACCTATCCTCGACCTCCTTTATAATACTAATTATAATATCTAAACTGAGCAAACTACAAAAAGAAAGCCACAGCAACGGGCGGCTGGATCCGCCAGCATTAATAGTAAATTCTAAGAGAAACAATGAAATTCCCACTAATAAATTTCCTCCGCATTCGCCGTCCCTACAAAGAGTCCGATTCAGTGAGAATGTAACCGCAACCCCAACCTCCCATCATTTGCTAAAGAGCAACATACCAAAACAACCTAATCAAAATTTGTGATCCGTAGGTCACACAATGGTTAAGGCTACATTGCACACAAAATTCTTCAGTTAGCCATTTTAGCCATTTAGAGGCACATTGAATGCTACGTGTTAAACCAATTAGATGCACTTAAGTGCCCACTTATGTATGTAAGTACGTTAGTACGTTAGCAAGTAAGTGAGAGAGTTAAGTTGAACACAAATTGAAGTGAAAAACAAAAATGCAAAAACAAAACCAACAAATTTCGCCACTGAAAAGAAACCACAAACTTTTGTCCGAAAACAACAGAGAAGACTTACAAACATACATATACTCGTATATATACGTATGTACAAGCCAGCAAGCCAGCAGGCCAGCAAGCCAACATATGCGTAGATAAATTCGTTGAGCCGACGACGAAAATGCCGAAAATGAAGTGTAAGTGAAACTTTATGGCTACCAAAAAAAAAAAAAAAAAAAAAAGAGCAAGGAAGAGCAAGAGGAAGATGCGGCATGTGGCATAGCACTACTAGACAACCATTGAACAATGCTACAATATGTGGCAGGCAACAAGTATTCACTTTTGATGCGTCTGGGTTGCATGCACTTCCAAACTTACTTGTACATATTGTGGAGAGGAGCTCAACGACAGCACATGAGGAGCCTGCATAAATTGCCCCAAAAGTCATGATGCTACAATTAGGAGTGATATGGCAACAAGAGATACTCTCGTTTAGCGCGGCGAGGGAGGGCTCACTGCTGCCATTGTGAAGTAGCTTGTTAGCCACTGTCTGTCTGTCCCTCTGCTGGTTGTCCAAAAAGCCCAAAAGTAACCAAAGTTAAGTGGCGCCTCTTAACCAGACTGCCCGCTGGCTGTTGCCTGATATGCTTGTCGCTGCCTGATATGCTCTGCTCTGCTCTACTGGTCGGCTACTTATACTACTACTCAGTGTGTTGGCAGCACCAAAAAATATTCAGGAGCCGCAGTTGTGTTGAGTTCTTGCCACTCCTGGCTACTAATTGTACAGAAGCAAAGCAACAAAAGTGTCCAAAATACAAAAGCAGCGCATTGGTGTGAGTAAAAAAGCGGTTACAATAACAAAAACAACAAACTAGAGCTACTCCCTGCCACACAATGTTGCATATGCTGCATATATTCATGTCACACTGCCGCCATCCGCAATGGCATAATCAAGCGTAGTGATCGCCTTAATCCCCAACACACTCACACACACACGCAGAGCACTTTTTATGCAGGCAAAAATGCATTGCCGAAAAAAATGGGGCGCGAATAACCGCTTGTCTGTCCATATGCCACTTCAACGAGCGACAAAAAAGGATAATGGTAAACAAGCAGCCGAAAAAAGACACCAAAGAGAAGAAGAGAAGCATAAAATCGAATAGCATCAAAGTGTCAAGTGCTTCGCGTTGCATGGACCACAAACGCACACACACACACACACGCGGGCGCACTCGTTAACTCCTTTGCGCGCGGTCATCATCACTCATATGCGCCGCGCAACCGAAGGCAAGGCAGATCAGCCGCCCAGACGACAGACACCACTAGCCGTGCGCCGTGTTGATGCCGTTAAATGCACACAAATGATTGCAGTGTGCGACGCAATGCATGCAAATTAACCCATAACAAGCGAGAGTATCACACATGCACACGGGGACCAACGCGTATGGCGGTGGCAAAAATGTCTGAGGCAATAATGTGTGGCAAGCTCATGTAGTAAGTGGGCTCAAGCGGCGGCTCAAGTAGCGCCGAAAAAATAAATAAATCGTAAATAAGTGAAATTCGTCGAAAAAAACAGGCGAAAAATTACGAAAAGCGAGATAAAAAGTAAACTTGCAACGGCCCAAATTGGCCGTGCTGGTTGTGCTGCAAAGCCATTTGCATATCCTTGCCACATGCTGTTATGGGCGCTCATATGCACGAATGTGTATATGTAAATGTACTTTTATATACATACATACACACGCCTGCTCCTTGAACGCTATGTGTGTTGTGCCCAATGGCCTGTTGCATGCATAAATTCGACGCATTTAAGTCGTGTGGCAGACATATTTGCATGCAACAGCTAAAGCGTTAAATACAACGCTGGTATGTGTGTGTGTATTAGTGTGTGTGTGGGAGTATGGCAAAAAATACCCATGTCGCGGACAACAAATTGCCGCAAGTGTATGTATGTACGTGGAAAACGGTTGCAAGCGCATATAACGGTTCAGCTTTTGTCTTATTTTTGGGGATTTGAATTTTTTTCCTGCAAATTTGTATTTATCTCTTTCTTTTTTTGGCAACGCGCAGACATAACGGTATAAGCATAAAAAGCGTATCAACGCTGTGTGGCATTCGGGAGTAGCATGTTGCAAGCATATGTGGCAAAAAGAGGTAAATAAAAAGAAATGCGCGCAGAAAAAACCGCGTATAAATGGCAACAGCCGCCGACAAGTGGCAAGTGGCAAGTGACTTCAAATGCAACAGCAGCAAGGATAATGCCAACAACAACAACAACTACTGCAAAAACAACAGCAATTGCTACAGCAGCACACAACACCACGGAGTGGCATAAAAACGCTCATAACTTTATCGTTTTCACACGTTGCATTTGTAGTTTGAATTTTTTTGGTTGTTTTACCGTTACATATTTGGAAGGCGGAATGGTTACTCTGCACGTTGCTTTTCGCGAAATATTTCGCATTCAATTTGCATGCAACATGAGGCAACATGAATTGCAAACAAATAAACAAATGAATATGTGTGCGGCACACACACACACACACGTACACAAATATATGTATAGAGTGGCTGGTTGGATTAAGCGAGTATGTGAAATCTGCATAACGGCACTTGTTGCCGCCAAACTTTTTGGCATATTTCATCAGCAAAAATAAAAGAAGAGAGAAAGAAAATAACAAAAACTAAACGAAAAAGTGATGAAAATAAAGAAAATAAACGAATTTGTTGGCAAAAGTGGCGTAACCAAGTTGTGCCACTAACAAGAATTGTCTGCTGTCTGCAGATTCTTGTCCCCGGGCCATATTGCACGGTATCTCCGCCACAACCATAAACTGCCTGCGGCTCAAATTCAACGACGCCGCCACCAATAATCCAGTTAACGATAAATGTTGATGATGGTGATTTCGTGGTCGAATTGAGACACTTGGAAATTGAGAGTTTTCCACTGCACGTGTATGTATATGTAAGTGTAAATACAAGTATGATGCCTTATGCGATGAGCGCCTTCTCGGAAGTTGTACGAAATGCTTAAAGAGTAATCAAAAAGCAATTAATCTGATTTTACTAGGGATTTGTATGTTTTCTGGGAATTTCTTTTTTTTTTTTTTGGTATTTCATACAGTTTCTATACTTGGTCTGGTCGCACGAGACAATCAAATAAAATTAATAAAAAATCGGGACAATCAAATTAAATTTAAAAATAATAATAATAAAAACAGGAAAATAAGTATTTTTGCTTTGTACTCGAAATTCAATAAAACGATTTACGCAATTTCAAAAAAAAAAAGAAAATTTAAGAAAGTACAGTGGCGGAAAAAAGTCTACATACACCGCATGTATTCGTTATGAAGAAAGTACTACAGTTTTATTTTAAATCCTTTTCCAATCACATGTATTGAAACAAATCCATTCTCTAATATAAAATAAAAAAATATGGTGAACAAATGGCAAAAATGTCCTTGACAAAAGTCTACATACACCACGGGTTTACCAGCAGTTATATCTACATGCTATGTTGTTATGGCGTTTAGGTACCCTTTTCATCACTGTTTCTTTTTTTAAATTATGTTTTCTAATTTCTTCTTCTTCTTTGGCGTACACACCGCTTCTTCTTTTTGTTGTTTGGCGCCAGTTAGAAATACCAAGTGATACCAGGTCGCTCTCCACCTGATCTTTCCAACGGAGTGGAGGTCTTCCTCTTCCTCTGCTTCCGCCAGCGGGTACTCCATCGAATACTTTCAAAGCTGGAGCGCTTTCATCCATTCGGAAGACATGACCTAGCCAGCGTCTCGTGATTCGCTGAACTATGTCAATGTCGTCGTATAGCTCGTACAGCTCATCCTTCCATCGTCTGCGGTATTCGCCGTTGCCAACGCGCAAAGGACCATAAATCTTTCGCAATACTTTTCTCTCGAAAACTCCTAAAGCCGACTCATCGGATGTAGACATTGTCCAGGCATCTGCACCGTATGTCAGGACGGGAATGATGAGCGACTTGTAGAGTTTGGTTTTGGTTCGTCGAGAGAGGGCTTTACTTTTCAATTGCCTACTCAGTCCAAAGTAGCACGTGTTAGCAATAGTGATTCTGCGTTGGATTTCCAGGCTGATATTGTTGGTGTTGTTAATGCTAGTTCCCAGATAGACGAAATTATCTACGACTTCGAAATTGTGACTGTCAACAGTGACGTGGGAGCAAAGTCGCGAATGCGATGACTGTTTATTTGATGACAGGAGATATTTCGTCTTACTCTCGTTCACTACCAGACCCATTCGCTTCGCTTCTTTGTCTAATCTGGAGAACGCAGAACTTACGTTTCGGGTGTTATGACCAATTATATCAATATCATCGGCATACACCAAGAATTGTACACTCTTGTAGAATATTGCGCCTGGTCTGTTTATCTCTGCAGCTCGTATTATTTTCTCCAGCATCAAATTAAAGAAATCACACGATAAAGAGTCTCCTTGTCTGAAACCTCGTTTGGTATCGAATGGCTCTGAGAGGTCCTTCCCAATTACTAGTATTGAATTAAGTTGTGATTTAAACACATTAGCATCAACAATGGCTCCGCGAAAAGAAATATCCCTCGACGTAAGAAACTTGGCTATTCAGCACAGAAAAGAGAAGAAATCGTATGGTGAAATTTAAAAAAAGTAAACTTAAGTCCACCAAAAGTACAGACCTTTATAAAAAACTTTGAAAAAAAAATGGATCCACCAAAAAAGCCGCGTGTTGGCCGCCCGAAGAAACTAACTCGAAGAAAATCAGCTTTATTCTGAAGGAAGTGAATGATGATTCTAAAGTTACTGCTCCAAAATTAGCCAAAAATATTGCAAGCTCATCAAGAAAGGGTGGCATCCAAGAACAATTCGTAGATCTCTGAACGATAATAGCTCCGACAGTAGAACGCTACATAAAAAGACTCTTATTTCTGGAAAAAAAATCGTAAGCTTCGCTTGGAGTTCACTAAAATACATTTAGACAAGGAACGGAAGTTCAATATATTCGGCAGTGATGGAAAAGTAACAGTTTTGAGAAAAGAAAACACTGCACTTAACTCCAAAAGTGTAGTACCAACAGGTGGCGGTAATGGTTTGGGGAGCTGTTGCGGCATCTGGAGTTGGAAGTCTGGCTATTATTGAGGATAATATGGATCTTTCAACAGGATAACGACCCGAAGCACTCGCCTCATATTGTTAAGGATTGATTGCTTTACCATGCTGAAAGCAACTACAAACACCAACTCAAAGCCCCGATTTGAATGTTGTTGAACATGTCTGGGAGATTTTTATGCGAAAAATTAGAAAAAATCAGATTTCCAGCTCAGCATTACTCAAGGAACGTCTTATTGAAGCTTGGGACAGTATTACTTCTTCTGAATTGGAAAATTGGGTAGCTTCGATGACACGACGGCTTCAAACTGTTATTGAAGCGGACGGTGGACCAGCTAAATATTAAAAAGATGATCATGTTACCTGATATTAACCAAAGTTTTTTGTCAATGTTGGATTTACGTTTTTTTTCGCCATAGCTTTACTATTTCATGTTAAAAAATATTCTTTGTTTTCTTGGTTTTCTATGATAAGGGAAAATCGTTGAAATAGACTGTGTCGTTAAATTTTCTAATAAACAACAAAATATAAGAATATTGGGTAGAGACCTTTGTAAGGAATTCCAATATTAATTACAAAAAAAAATATTATTTTAAACATTTTTGTTTTCACACTAACGATGTCGCACGGTACGATATTCCAGCAATTATTTTTTTATATATTCCAACAATAATTTTGGTATTAGAAAATCCCTATCTGCGTTTAATATCATTTTCAGCTTTCTGCAATGCTTTTTGACGCACTGAGCACAAATATTGTATTTCAATGTCGCACGGGACATCTAGATGCGAGATAATATAATACAAAAATTTAAGTCGCATAGATTCCAATACTCTTTAATTTAGCACTGTGTGTATCAAGAAAGATTTTAAGAGTGAAAAACAATTCATAAAGTCTCTCTTTGAATATTATTAGGAACATTTTTTTAACCTTACCTTTAATATCTGGAAATTGATTTTTTTTTTTCAAATATATTTTGGTCAAATTATCTAAAGTTGTATTTTTCTTCACATAAAAAGAAAAAACTATTTAACGCGATTTTTCTTTGAGTAGATATAATATCTGTACATAACATGTTCTGTTGTCACAATAATGGCATCCCTAAAGAGTTAAAGTGAAGATTTCATAATTTCTCAAAAAAAAATAGAATGTCGTTCGTTACGTAACAAACACTAATTACTTACGTAGACCAAAATGTTCGAGCTTCGAACCAAATATTTAAAAATTAACTTCCAACTGAATATGTGACTGAACAAACCCTTCGTATTTCTCACTTAATCTACTGCGTGATGTCGCCTACTTGATTTTACCATAATTTTCCAGCAATTATGAACGGTACAGCTAATTTTTTTTTTTTTTGTGTTTTTAGAAATTAAATTTTGTTACGCTTAAAAGCTTAATTGCTTATTAGTAAATTGAGTGCCTGTGTGAACAAATATTTGGTGTCACTTGCGAACAATATGGCTCGGTGTAAATTTCCGATTATGTTCCTTTTTTTTTCAAATTAAAACAAAAATATCGTTTTAAATTACGGTTTTTCTAATTTTTGGTTTAAATAAATTGTAGTTTTGAAAAACAACCATTTAATAAAAAAAACACTTATTTCATTCAAGCATTGTATCTGTAATAAAGTTGCAAAACACAGAGCTTTCCGATGCTGTCAAGCATTTTTCAAAACATAAAATACTTGTAAAATAATAAAAAAAATTCACCGACTAAAAACTACTGCTAAAAACTAAATAAAAACTAACAGTAAACTCAAAACTCGTCAACAATGTAGCCATTGAAACGCTTGTGGGTGACAGTGAAATGCAATTTCCTGTGAAATATGCCTCAAATAGATTAAAATACGAATACAAAAAAAAAATGCTCTTACAACAAGTAAATACCCAAAAAGGAGTAAAATTGAATATACAAAAACACAGAACAACTGAAAGCAACAACAGCAACAACAATATGTATGGAAAAATGAAACACACAAAGCTAGTAAATCGTCTAAATCGACCATCCTTTGGCACATGGTTGGCATGAAAGGCAATGGACATTTATTGTCAGCAATTGTATTGTGGTCCATTGCACATTGCCGACGAATTAAAATGATGCCACGCAGCCTGGCCAAGGAGTATTTGGGGTAGTGGTGGTGGGTAGAATAATGAAAACGAAATAAATAGAAATCATTCCAGACACACATACCAAAATATATTTCTACAATTTCCTATATATACCAAACAAATGGACATTATGTGTTGTAGTAGTAGTGCAGCAACAGGCAGCAACAGTCAGACAACCTAAAAGTATGCAACTAGAGCAAAATATCTAGTTCAACTAAATGCCCATTCCCGGCAGCCGCCATGCTGCAGCCGCCCAAATTCATTCATTGAATTCGGAAATTCAATTTTCTCTAAACGTTATTATTAACAACAACAAATAATGGCAGAAAAAAACTATAACAAAAACAAAAATACTGTTATAACGATACTTAAATTGCCATTTCAAACGGTCGTGTGGCTGATTGCAACAGAGACACACACACACAGAGAGAGAGAGAGAGAGAGAGGGAGAGCGAGTGGTTTTTGATGCTGAAGGAATGTAGTAAATAGTTTTAGTTCTAAATATATATATATATATATATGCAACTATACGCCTGTAAGGATGTGCTGCACAACAGCCTGTTGCATGCTGGAAACACACACACACACACACACATAGTTACTGCAACAAATACCATGCTGAACATTCTAAGCCGGCTGCTGACAGCAACAGCATGAATAAATTTCTCTAAACAGAGTGGAGTATTTGTAGTAGTAAAGTAGTATACAAGCACTTGTTGCATCATTGTTGTTATTGTTGCTAGTTTACTGTGCATAGTAAATGCTGTGTGAGCCAAATGAACCTTAAAGTGCAGGGGATTGTGTTGAAATTTTATGTCGCCAAAAAGGACAACAAAGTATATGCTCGTATGTATGTATGTAGTCTTATGTACGAGTATGTATGCCATAAAAGAGCAATTAAAAGCAGCAAAAACTCCTAGAAAAGGAGCATTCAAGGAATTTAGCCTTTCGTTTGCCAACGATGGACTTTGAAGTAGTAAGAGGATAACAAAAACAATGATCATAATATTACATAATTCGTTTTTCAATTAAAATATAACGCTTTCCGATGAAGCCATTTCAATTTAAATACCATAACCGTGCAACAGGCTACAAATTTGGACTACAGACTAACAGTATTACGGGAACTTGTACATAGAATGCTATTTAGGACTTGATTTTTAGCTTTTTACGGTTGTGGTGCTAGACTGTGAAAGAATTAAAATAATTTCAATTTATTTTCAATTGTATAATAATGCTTTTTAATGAGTTTAATTTGTTCTTAGAATCAATAAATATATAAAATAAAATTGAAAATCTATCTGCTTCAGCTTTCTCAAGGTATTTTTTTTTTGGTCTCGTGATTTTTCGCACAAAAAGCACGTATTTAAAGAAATATTAACAATTTTCGGTAAAATAGAGAGAAATCGGCTCTTATAAAGGATGATCCATTTCGAGGTTCCATACTTTTTTAAAGGAAAAAACAAAGAAAATTAAAATTTAATGCGAAATGTTTATTATCATTCGATCAAACATTCTTTGGTATTTATTTTTTGAATATTATCTCCATCAAATGTTGGCCGCGGCTACGTCTCGATGGTCTATCCGTTGAGTCCGAGTTTCGATGACCCGTTCGAGCATTTCGAATGGTAATTAGCGAATAACAAGCGTGATGTTTTGCTCCAAAGCCCGAATCGTAGCGGGATTGTCCGCATAGACTTAACACTTTACATATCCCCACAGGAAAAAGTCTAAGTCGTGTGATATCACACGATGTTGGTGGCCAATGGAACGGCCCAAAAGGTGAAATTATCTGCTCACAGAAGTGTTCTCTCAATAAATCCATTGATTGATGCGATGTGTGGGAAGTGGCGGCATCTTGTTGAAACCAAATGACTCAGAGATTACGAGCTTCAATTTCAGGCATCAAATAGTCGTTTATCATCGCTCCATAAAGGTCGCCATTGACGGTTACTTTCTCACCGGCATAATTTTTCAAGAAATATGGACCGAAGATTTCACCGGCCCACAAACCACAGCAAACCATTGTTTATTCTAGGTGAAATGGCAGCTCTTGGATCTCTTCAAATTGCTCTTCGTCCCAAATGCGGCACGTTTGCTTGTTTACATACCTATTGAGCCAGAAATGGGCCTCATCGCTGAACAAAATTTGGCTCGAAACCGTTAGGCCTTCTTGGAACTTTTCAAGAGCCCATACAACGAAGCGATGTCGGTTGGGAAGGTCGAGCGGCTTCAATTCTTACACAAGCTGTATTTTGTATGTTTTTAATTTAAGATAAAAAATTGCGCCAAGTCGTTTCATACGTCAGTCCGAGTTGTTGCGAACGGCGCCGAATCGACTCTACACGGTCTTCGTGTATACTCTCATCTACTCTCAGCTACGGCCGCTGTATTTCATTCACTGCGTGCTGGACGTGGTCTACTCGGTCGAATATTATCCAATAATAAATACTGAGTCTCAAGATGGGTGATGGTTTTGCGAATAGTACGCTTAGTAGGCCAATTATGTTGACCATAAGTTGAGCGAATTGCGCGAAATACATTCTTTACAGAAATTGAATTTTGAATGATTTGTGATGAAATGCCAAACAATATATTTCAGCTATCATGCAGCTGGTTTATGTTTTCCAAACTATTAAAAAAGGGGCGTGGCGAACCTAATCTTCATACACATATGTGGATACAAATATTCTGTAAGAGTGTCTATGACTGAACTCAAGCTAAATGTCTAATCAAAAATAGAAAAAAATGAAGAAATTAAATAAAAGCACAGTTTAAAAAAAATTTTGAACAGCTTTGCCACCTGTTTAAAATTTTTTATATAATAAATTTATAAAAGTAATTTATATATGGTCATCACAATAAAATCGCAATGAAAAGAATTCTAAAGTTTAATGCTGCAAAAAAATTGAGAAGAGAGTTGCCACCTGTTTAAAATTTTAAATAAAACTAACTTGGCAAATTAAAGGAATTATAATATATATTAAACTTAAGACTTAATGAGTTATGCAGGGCTGCCACCTATTTAAAATTTTAAATTCATCAAACTGTTAAGACAATAAATGATGAAATATGAGCGCCAAATTGAAGATATTTAAGAAAAGTTTAGCGTGAAAAAATTTTTGAAAAGTCTTGTCTGAAAGTTTTAATTAGAAAATTAATTCCACAGTGCATACCTGTTTAAAAATTTTAATGCAAATGAATGAGCCATGAGCTACTGAATGTAACATAGTTTGAAAGTTTGATATAGCAACGAAAATTCTAAAATCAGACTAGTTGTTTGTGGTGAATGCACAATGCAACATAAAAAATTTTCATAGAAGTCATAGAAGGTATTTCCTTAAAAAATAAAAAATAAAAATAAAAAATTTAACAATAAGGACATAA
This sequence comes from Neoceratitis asiatica, assembly GCA_030068015.2. Classification (NCBI taxonomy): domain Eukaryota; kingdom Metazoa; phylum Arthropoda; class Insecta; order Diptera; family Tephritidae; genus Neoceratitis; species Neoceratitis asiatica. Next base: position 2,538,107 of record CM061528.1, on the reverse strand, counting down.
ATAAAAAAATAAAAATATAAATATAAATACAAATAAAAGAGAAAATAAAAGCATTAACATTGAAATTAAAATTAATATTAAAATTAAAAATAAAATTTAAATTTAAATCAAATAAAACTAAAAATGCAAATTAAATATTAAAATAAAAATAAAAAACAAAAATAAAAAATATAAATAAATAAATAAAAAATTACAATCAAAAAATATAAACAAAAATAAAGTGAATATATAAAAAGCAAAACAATAATAAAAGTATAATATAATAAAAAATAAAATAAAAATAAAAATAATTAAAAAAATTAGAAAAATAGAAATAAAATTAAAAATAAAAATAAAAACAAACATAAACATAAAAATAAAAATAAAAATAAAAATAAAAATAAAAATAAAAATAAAAATAAAAATAAAAATAAAAATTAAAATTAAAATTAAAATTAAAATTAAAATTAAAATACAAATAAAAACAAAAACGAAAAAAAATAAATAAATAAAATAAAAAAATATACATAAATGGAAAAAAATTAAAACTTAAATTACAATTAAAATTCAAATTCAAATAAAAATAAAAACAAAAACATAAATAATATAAAAAAAAAATAAAAATAAAAATTAAAATAAAAATAAAAATAAAAATAAAAACAAAAATAAAAACAATAAAAAAATAAAAAGAGAAATAAAAATAAAACTTAAATAAAAATAAAAATAAAATTAAAAATAAAAATAAAAATAAAAATAAAAATGAAAATGAAAATAAAAATAAAAATAAACACAAAAACAAAAGCATTAAAAATAATAATAAAAAAATAAAAATTAAAATAAAAATTAAAACTAAAATGAAAACAAAAACATAAATAAAATTCAAATTCAAATAAAAAAATAAACATAAATGGGCAAAAAAATAAATATAAAAGATAAAATAAAAATAAAATAATTTGTATAAATAAAAAAATTTAAAATAACAACAACAAAAAAAAACAAAGCAAAAACAAAAGAATAAAAAATAGAAAATTAAAAATTTTAATCATAAAATTTTTTTAAGAATTGTTTATCATCTTTAAGCAACTCCAAGTCTCAAAGCCATAATGACTGGTTTCAATACACAAATAATAAATTCACTGCATAGAAAGTTTTATCGAATCGCCATTGATTTTCCTTCCGACGGTCATTAATTTCCCATTATTTCCTATTGAGGAGTTTTCCAAAAATATATTTACATTAATAAAATATTTAATAGGCGACAACAGAATGGAAAAAGTTTTGAAAGAAAACTTCTAGCCAACCGGCAAATTGATGATTTGAAACGACAGGGCTACCCTTGCCACAAGCCAGCTGACATACATGCATACAAACAAAGTATGTAGGCTTATATGCCACAACGACTGCCCCTACAAAGCATACAAAACAGCAACAACAACAAATGCAATTCCAACAAAACGAAATTCAAACAACAACAAATGCAACTTGCAGCAATACGAGCCTACGACAACGGCAACAGACACATGTATGCATACATATACATACATGCATACATATACATACACATGTGGCTACAAGTAGCCAAATGCCAAAAGCCGAAACGACGAAAAGCAACCGAAAAATGCCCTGCTTGCAACCAATCAAAATGCAACCGAAATGCAGCCCCCACGCGCATTCGTACGATACATGTTGCAACACTTGCAACACAATAGAAAGAGACAACAAATAAAAGCCGACCAACCAATTTCGGCGCCTATTCTGCCGCTATTATTATTGCTATTATTGTTATTAATATCACAACGCTAATTGTTGTTATTATTGTTGTTGTTGGTGTTATTACCATTGTTATAAGTTAAATACGATTTTGAGTTATGAATTTTCGAGTTAATTCTGAAAATAATTGTGCTGTTTTTTTTTTTTTTTTTTTTGGTTATGGGAAAAGTAGCTGCCACTCAGCTGCCACATGCACTCACCCCTAGAACTCTACAGTATTTGTTGTTGTTATTGCTGCTTTTTTCAATTTTTAATAATGGATTGTGGCTAATTTAGACTTGCCAAACCAAAGTAACTGTAAAAAACCGATACTCCACTTTTCAAATCCCGCAAGTGACTGCTCGCCACCCACATTTTTTCGAATAATATTTTATTTCGCTTCATTTTCGATTTATTGCACTGTATTTTTGTATTTTTTTTTTCGTCGGTTGCAAGTTTTTAAGGCCTTGCGGCGAGTGAGTGCAACATTATTTGCTGAGTCACACGCACAAACACACACATATAGTCATGTGTGCATGAATATTTAATATTTTTTCATTTCTCATTCATTCTGGCGCGACTTGCCACATGCAACATATGCACAAATTATTGAAGTTGGCCAAATTGCAGCGAGTTTTTTTTTTTATAAGCCGACAGGGCGTATGAGTAACTTTAAATGCCAACTCGCATTGTGTATGGACAAACAGCCACGCAACAAACATAAATGCATACATACATACATACATACATATTGCCGTGCACTTATAAATAATTCGGTATTTTTTGTGCGTGTGTATAGCCATTGTTGTTGCCGCTGTCGTTGTTGTTGTTGCATGTACGCCCACAATTTTTTGGTCCTTTCATTTGTATCCCGTGCATTTTTAGCAAAACCCCAAGACAGCGTTGACAGTGGTACTACCGTACTGCACCACTGCATTTGCCACACAATTTTCATGCAATGTCATGTTGTTGTTGTTGTTATTGTTTTTTTTTTTCAGTTTTTAGCGTTTATTATTGTGCATTATTCTTTCCATTTTGCGCTGTTTTTCAGTACAGTTTCTATTGCGTTTAGAGTTTTGTGTTGTCATTTTATGGTTTGTGTGTGTGTGTGTGTTTTCACTTTTCGTTAGATTCGCCCTTTTTGGTCACCTATCTCTATTGCTGTTACTTTTAAGAAGTTTATTATGAAAGTTCGTTTCGTGTGGCGAGAATTATACAGGACCAATGTTGACAGTGACTTTTAATTAAAATCAGTCATACATACGTACATATGAGTAGTGAATATGGCATGTGGCTAAACACAGCGTGTTGATGAATAAAAACCAACAAAAATATGTAATCAAAAATTAAATTTCGTTGGCAATGTTGTTGCTGAGCAAACGCAGCCAGTTTATTCCTATGGTTCCCGGCAAGGTTTGGCTCCGAGCGGTGAGCCAGGAGCTGATCTATTCGAAGTAATGGTTTTTATGTTTCGATTTTCGTACAACTTGGTACATAGATAGTTTTTTTTCTAAAATTAGCATGAACAATAGTTTTCTTTCCGAGAAGTGGACCAAGCACCAAGCTATTCGACATCTTTGAATGATGATTTGAAGGAAGTGGACCAACCTGATTGAAAATAAATATAATTTATCCTTCGAATTGGTTCAAATTTAGGATAATATGTCTAAATGGAATACTTTAGTTTCCTGGAAGTGGACCATGGACCAGGGAATAAGTTTGATTTGATCTAAATATATTTAATACTTTCTTTACGGGCAAGGGATCACCGATAGGTTGACAAAAATTAGGATGATTTCGAAATTATTATTATTATTAAACAGACAATAAGCATAGATCGTGCGTAGTTCTGTTCAGCTGCATCATGCTGTTCTTCTGTGAACGAATGGTGCGCTCCGTTTACTTAGAGAATTCATATTGACAATTTCGTGAAAGACCATGAGTAGCGAATAGATAGTTAAATGGGAAAAAATGTATGACCTCGGGCAAAATTAGCGCTGAATGCGCCATTTTGATTCAATATCGTAAAGACCTTCGTTATCCTGCTATAATGTTTCATAATTACATTGAAGCCATTTGGTGCTCTCAATGAAGCTACTTATCCCCTTTATGCTTCTTGTATACACTTTTTCAAAGTTTCATACCTGAAGAATTTCCAGTGCTCTGTGACAAAATCGTGAAAGAGCTGGCCACTCACAGAGAAAATGAGGAATTGTTTCCCTATTACCCTCTTGCTTGCAGCTGCGACAACGGCTGTTATAAGGCAGATCAAGTCTTTCTGCATGCTCTTCGAAGGGCAAAACTTTGCCTAGACCTGTTTAATAGCTTACTTGTTAGCTTACTATCCTGTCATGCTTAAGCCAAATCTTCTTTGCTATCTTACAGTTTGATGTAGAATTCCATCTGTTCTGTGATTTTTATTCAAATTTTAGGTGAAGCTCCCTCCTGATCGCTCCTAATACACATGGTATTGATTCCGCTTGCTTCAGATTCGTTGAGAGATGCTCCAGACTTGGCCTAATTGTTAGCTTTTTCGTTATGTTAATATGGCCGGGAACTCATTAAGGAGATGACGATCTGACCTACCAGCGAGGTTAGAGCCATCCTACAATTGTCGACGACTCTTGAACTTTATCGTTGGCGACGATAAGGTCACTATAGCTCTGTAGGCCTTTTCTATACCTAGTACCTCCGCTTGAAGTCCATCGATGTATATTGAGTTGGTATCCTCCTCTCTCCATTCTCGTCTTGTGGTCATTCTCACCTTGAAGTAACTATTGAAATCTAACCTAGGGAAGCCTTGGTCTGATTTACTTAAAAGTGTTATGTGTTCATTTACTATGTCGCCATGGCCAAATTGTTTTTGGTTCCGACAGCCTCTTTCCATGAGTCTGATAGCAGAATCGTCGAAAACATTCCGAATGAAGACGTCTATTTAGGCAATTGATACTGTCAAATAATAATTAGGTTGCTGAAATGAATACAACTTTGAGAATCGAACTCTTTTTGGTTGTTCTTCTGAATTAAAAGTAGCAGTAACATACTTACAAAGCATTTTTGAGTTCTGTTGTTTAATTTTTCGTATATTTTTGGATCAGATTGTTAACAAATTGACAATACATCTCTTCGTTTCCTTTATGCATGATGTTTGAGTTTAAAAAAAAAAATCGTTAGATTATTAGTTTCGGGATTTTTATATCGGGCTTCTTGTATTTCGGGATTATCTGTGTCAGGATTTCATTATAAAAATACCTTACTAGTACAAATAAGTATTTCTTTAAAACTCGAAAAATTCTGTTATCTTCTATATAATCATAACTAATCGTAAAATATTAGTAAATCACAGTAGCTCACAAAAGTACTTTGCCTTTGACCAAAAATTCACTTAAAAATTTATTTAAACTGTTATATAATATTTATTATGGTAAACACTATATTGGAAAACAACATTGAAAGGCTCTGGAATGGATTTTTAAGAAATTTCGCTGTTAATTTTTTCATTCTTGGAGCAAAACATCTTTGATTTCAAGATAGGTCCAAATATTTTTACAGAGGTCATAGATGGGCACCACGAAAAGAAGTTAAAATTAGTAAGCAATCTTTTGTTTAAAAGTATCCACATTTTGACTTCTTGCGCTATGTATTTTGGATCATTGTCGAGTTAAAATAAAAGCTCATTACTCAAAATACCCATCTTTCTGCCCTGGATTGTGACATTTCTTATAAACGGCGAAATAAACTAAATACCTAAGAATTGTGCACTCTATATTACTAATTTTTGATTTCTACGAACGGTTATTCAACCCTTTTCCATTCTAGAATCGCCATTCGTAACAGAAATTTTAATGTTATTGAGAGACAATGTCATGTATCGCTTTTGTTATACAATAGAACTTCCAATCAATCTAAAAATGGTAAACTTGCATTCATCATTAATAGCTACTATTTTTAAAAAATTTTAAAAAAATTGAATTTTTTTTTTTTTTTGCCAAAATAACTTGTCTAATAAGTCAGAATAATTTTTCCGCCATCCATCCGCATCACTGTTTTTTTTATTTTTTTTATTAATTTTTTTTTTATTTATTTATTTATTTTTTTTTTTGCTATTGTTCTTTTGTGTATTTTTTGTTAAGATAATGTTCAGCAATGACAAACCCGCCAAAACTTTAGAGAGCCTAGAAATTTGAAATGTGCAAAATATTTCTTTGAGTACCTCTATGTTATATATCCATATCAGTCTTGATTATCTTATGCCGTTACATATAACCGTTAGCTAAAAAAAAGGCCAACATAATGTTATTGTAATTGTAGCGGCTTACTAACCTCAGGTTATGTAGAGGTTCAGTCATAGTAATCGAGGTCATCTACCGGGAGGCCCAGCAAATATGCTATTTCGACGTGCTGGGACCAGAGGAAGAATGATGTTAGATGAGTCGGCTTGAGTGGGCATGCCAGGAGGTAGTTACTGTCGTGCGATGATTCGTTGCATGAGGAACATACTTTTTTTCAATAGCCTCTTTTTGTCAGATCACGCGTGAGTCGTGTCAAGTTGTCATGCTATTTTTGCTCAGTATTGTTCACCCATCTTGAGACCCAGCATTTATTATTGGATAATATATAATATAATAGACCACGTACAGGATGAAGTGAAGAAAAAATAGTGGTCGTAGCTGAAAGTGTACACGAAGACCGTGGAGAGTTGATTCGGCGACGTTCGCAGCAATTCGGACTGACGCATGGTACGACTTGGCACATTTTACGTCGAGATCTTGGATTGAAATCGTATAAAATACAGATTGTGCAAGAACTGAAGACGATTGACCTTCCCAAGGGACATTGCTTCGCTCAATGGGCTCTTGAAAAGTTCCAAAAAGATTCGACGTTTTCGAGACAAATTTTGTTCAACGCCGAAGCCCACTTCTTGCTCAATGGATATGTAAACAAGCAAAATTGCCGCATTTGGGACAAAGAGCAACTTGAAGAGTTTCAAGAGCTGCCATTTCATCCAAAAAAAATAACGGTTTCTTCAAAAATGATGCTGGTGAGAACGTAACCGTCAATGGCGACTGTTATCGGGCCATGATAACCGACTATTTAATGCCTGAAGTTGAAGCTCGTGATCTCCGCGACACTTGATTTCAACAAGATGGGATCAGATCAATAATTGGATTTAATGAGAGAACAATTTGGTGATCAGATAATTTTATGAGCCGGTCGATTGGCCAACAAGATCGTGTGATATCAAACTGTTCGACTTTTTCCTGTGTGGGTATGTAAAGTCGAAAGTCTATGCGGACAATGCACGAACGCGTCATCGAAAATTAAACTCAACGGATGGACCATGTGACACGTAGCCGCGGTCGACATTTGAAAGAGATAATGTTCAAAAAATAAATGCCAAAGAATGTTCTTTCGAATGATAATCACTTTTCACACTAAATTTGATACTTCTGTCTTTTTCTTTTTTTTTTTTTAATGTAGGGAACCTCGAAATGGATCACTCTTTATATTAAATTGTATATAACCATTTTCATGCATTTTTACATAATTTTTCATACAACTTGCTGTTCTATTGACGCAGTCACACCTACTAAATAACAATTCCAAGTTCTTGTACATAGACACTATTGAAAATACATACAAACGTTCAACATATGTATGTATATATGTAAAATGTATGTTTATATGTAAAAAACATATTTGTATAGAACTATTTGCTTATATGTAGAAGACATATGTACATAAGTATATGAAGTATGTGATTGAGTATATAAAATTTCTTGACATTTTTATGCATATCTAGGTAAATGTAGGTATTATATATACTTAAGCATATATATAAGTACATGAACTTTATATACAAATTTTGTATACATATATGTACATACATACTCGTATATATGTGCGCCATCATTCGACTGTAGCTCTGTATATGCTTCGATTGAATATTCTTCTGTATGGTTTGACATTTCATTCAATTGTTGTTATTATTATTTTCCCTTTTATTTTTATATATTTTTTTTATAATTATGATAATATTACGTTTTTTTTTGTTGTTGTCATTTTTATTCTTCTCTTTTTGATCCTACATTTTTAACGGTCTCACTGGAAATGTCATGTCAGCAGAACGATGAGTAGATAAATGGATGAAAGGGCGACAACTTCCAGGCTCACATACATACTTATATGTATGTATATACACAAGTAAATGCATGTAAATAGGTATATGACTAGTCCTATGAAAATCGAGACTGCAGAAAGTGTGAATTCCAACTGATCTTCAGGGCATTAAAGACATCAAGCAGTGTTTTAAATAATCAGCCCTGGTTCCCCGTTACTGTTTAGGAAAAGATTTTTGTTATTTATATCAGCATCAAATGCTAACTAACGTCTACAACCTTTTGATGACTAAAAATTTGAGCACGATGAATAATTTAAGCTCAAAAGATCATTTGTTGTGCATGGAAAACATTGTAATGTAGCAGAAACGCGCTATTCGAAATAAAAAATTGCTCGATTTTCCACAGACAGTTCTTGAATAGTTTCGTTTCTCGTGGGACACAACTTGTGTCATGCACAATAGAGCCACCCATGCTGAAAACCCATACTATGTCCTGCTACCCTACCATATCCTTGCTTTCTTACTCTTTTTGTGACTTTTTGTATTTGTATTGTAATGGTATATTTACTACGATGTGTGCGTTACTATGGCAGTGTGTGTCATATTTTTGTTAATATCTCTGCATATATACTTTGCATTCTTGCACATTCATATGCTTTATATATATTAAATCCAACGCTTTTTGTATTTTTCAATTTTTTTTTATTTTTTTTTTTTTTTTTTTTGCTAAATTTTATTACTGTGCAACGCAATGTTGGTCAGTGAACATTTTAATTCAGTTTTTTTTCGCTTAACTGTTAACTGTTATTTTTCGCCACTTTTTGATTTTTCCCCACACCCATTTCCATGCATTTCGTATTTTAAATTTTCTCTTCATCACAACGCACATATGATTCGGTCAAAAGCTTATATGAATGTCGAAGAGGAAGCAACAAAATAGTAAAAAGTGAAGTAGAAAAGGCGAAAAAAAAATTTGCAATCAGCAGCAACAACAACAAAGGCAAACAGTAACAACATCAATGTTTGTGGTGGCGTCAATAAATATTTAATGTTGGGTCTGCCACTTACGCATGCAACCGTACATGCATACATATTTACATATGCTTATGTACTATAGTTTCATGTGTATGTAGTTGTATTTAGCATACATTTATATAACATTTTTCCGAAAAACCGTTGACTTGGACTGCAATTATCCATTAAATTTATTCATACTTATCAATTCATGTAAAATCCTGCATTTAAAGTGGATTTTTTTTATTTTTGCTACAAACAGCTCAATACCAGCAAAAAAGTACATACATTCCAATTATTTTATATAATTATGTATTAAGTTGCTACAAATATATTTCATATTTGGTCACCAAGTGACGCATTTAATTGCTTTAACACATAATTTTTATGTATTATGGGACTTTTTCATACTTATATTGGGGTATATACCCACGTATGTAAGTACTTATACAAGTACAGTACAAAAATTAAATATAATTAACGAAATATTAAAACTACAAATACAAAAATTTCTTTAATGTTTATGATTTCAACTGACTTTTTAGAATCAAATGACTGCCAAATAAATTTTCCTAATAAATAATAAATAATAAATAATAAATAATAAATAATAAATAATAAATAATAAATAATAAATAATAAATAATAAATAATAAATAATAAATAATAAATAATAAATAATAAATAATAAATAATGAAATAATAAATAATAAATAATAAATAATAAATAATAAATAATAAATAATAAATAATAAATAATAAATAATAAATAATAAATAATAAATAATAAATAATAAATAATAAATAATAAATAATAAATAATAAATAATAAATAATAAATAATAAATAATAAATAATAAATAATAAATAATAAATAATAAATAATAAATAATAAATAATAAATAATAAATAATAAATAATAAATAATAAATAATAAATAATAAATAATAAATAATAAATAATAAATAATAAATAATAAATAATAAATAATAAATAATAAATAATAAATAATAAATAATAAATAATAAATAATAAATAATAAATAATAAATAATAAATAATAAATAATAAATAATAAATAATAAATAATAAATAATAAATAATAAATAATAAATAATAAATAATAAATAATAAATAATAAATAATAAATAATAAATAATAAATAATAAATAATAAATAATAAATAATAAATAATAAATAATAAATAATAAATAATAAATAATAAATAATAAATAATAAATAATAAATAATAAATAATAAATAATAAATAATAAATAATAAATAATAAATAATAAATAATAAATAATAAATAATAAATAATAAATAATAAATAATAAATAATAAATAATAAATAATAAATAATAAATAATAAATAATAAATAATAAATAATAAATAATAAATAATAAATAATAAATAATAAATAATAAATAATAAATAATAAATAATAAATAATAAATAATAAATAATAAATAATAAATAATAAATAATAAATAATAAATAATAAATAATAAATAATAAATAATAAATAATAAATAATAAATAATAAATAATAAATAATAAATAATAAATAATAAATAATAAATAATAAATAATAAATAATAAATAATAAATAATAAATAATAAATAATAAATAATAAATAATAAATAATAAATAATAAATAATAAATAATAAATAATAAATAATAAATAATAAATAATAAATAATAAATAATAAATAATAAATAATAAATAATAAATAATAAATAATAAATAATAAATAATAAATAATAAATAATAAATAATAAATAATAAATAATAAATAATAAATAATAAATAATAAATAATAAATAATAAATAATAAATAATAAATAATAAATAATAAATAATAAATAATAAATAATAAATAATAAATAATAAATAATAAATAATAAATAATAAATAATAAATAATAAATAATAAATAATAAATAATAAATAATAAATAATAAATAATAAATAATAAATAATAAATAATAAATAATAAATAATAAATAATAAATAATAAATAATAAATAATAAATAATAAATAATAAATAATAAATAATAAATAATAAATAATAAATAATAAATAATAAATAATAAATAATAAATAATAAATAATAAATAATAAATAATAAATAATAAATAATAAATAATAAATAATAAATAATAAATAATAAATAATAAATAATAAATAATAAATAATAAATAATAAATAATAAATAATAAATAATAAATAATAAATAATAAATAATAAATAATAAATAATAAATAATAAATAATAAATAATAAATAATAAATAATAAATAATAAATAATAAATAATAAATAATAAATAATAAATAATAAATAATAAATAATAAATAATAAATAATAAATAATAAATAATAAATAATAAATAATAAATAATAAATAATAAATAATAAATAATAAATAATAAAATAATAAATAATAATAATAAATAAATAATAATAAATAATAAATAGTAAATAATAAATAATAAATAATAAATAATAAATAATAAATAATAAATAATAAATAATAAATAATAAATAATAAATAATAAATAATAATAATAAATAATGAAATAAATAAATAAATAATAAATAATAAAAGTAAATTTTATTTAATAAGTAAAAATATAATGATAATTCTTTTTTAATTTTTTTTTTTTTGATGAGAAACAAAAATTACATTTCCCTGCCGTGAATATTTAAAATCTTCGACATTTACTTTAAAACCTCGACTTTTCATTTAAATCCATGCAAAAATACATTTCAACTCATTCCCACACACATACATACACATGTATGCATTTGCACTTTTATATTTGTATACATACACATAACCCAGACGGCCTAGACGACACTTAGCCAATATGGGAGGAAAAAACACAAATGGCAAAAAGAAGAAGAAGAAGAAGAAGAAGAAGAGGCGGAGAATAAAGAGCTATAACATTGCAGCAAAGTGCGTACAAGTCGAGAGCAAGAATTAATATGTAAGTGTATATATACACATAGCCACACACATATGGATATGTGTGTGCGCGTTGCATTGTGCTACATAACGGTGCATTGCTAGCGAGTTCAGGCCGACAACAAGCTTTCCACCGCTTGCTTACCTTAAAGCTGGCACAGATCAGCGTATGACGCGGTACAGCGTATATACCGACATATATGCATATGTATAACGGCGAATGGCAACGGCAAACGGATGGAAAGTGCATAGTAAAGAGGAAAAGCAGAAAAAAATATGTAGATATATGAAAATGCATAGAAACTGGAGTGCGAAAAAAACTTTATATGCCATAGCAAACTGCAACTAGCAACAACAACAAAAGCAATACTAACAACAACAATAACAACAACAAAATATAATAACAACATAACACATATCGGCAAGCAGGTGGCAACAAACGCTCATTTACGTGCGGTGGCAGTGGCGAACATGTGACATGCAACAACAACAACAACAGCATTTTCAAAAAAAAAGTTATTTGCGCAACTTGCATATGCTGAAATATATGTATATTGCCACACAGACACATTTGCATTGTGCGTTACACCCCGATGCCGACGACGACGTCTCCATGCTTTGGGCTGCATATTAACGCTTGATGGCAAAAACAACAACAGCAATCAGGAAAACTAACTGCAGTCCCACGAGAAAGTTAACGATGACTACGAATTGTATTGACGGTCCGACGGCCATGTGTCCCACTACCACATTTGCAACAAGCGGCCAAGCAATACCAACAACAACAACAACAACAACGGCACGCACAACAAAGTTGTCGCTCCAAAACCAAAAGCGAAAATAAACTCATCATAAACATAAGAATAAACATAAACATATACATGTGTGTGTGTGTTTGTGTATAGATATGGAAATTTGTGAAGAAATGGCATAACTGTAATTTGTTCGAAATTATTTTAATATTTACTGAATATAATTCTTCAATATATTCTGAATATATATTTGTAATTTTGTTTGTTTTTATAAATTTTTTTTTGTAAATTGTTCGAAATATAAAATGCGATTAGTTGGCAACTCGAAAGCAACGAAGCCAAGTTAAATGGCGAATGGCGAATGGCGAATGACGAGTGGAGCAGTTAACCTCAGCGAGTGAAAATAAAAAATTCTATTAAGCATACATTCAGGCGTTAGACACTACTACAACTAACTACACTCTTGTGTGTTTGTGTGTGTGCAAAAACCAAAAAAATTTTTTTTTTGCAAAGCATATACCAAGGCGCACATTCGTCTACGCCACGCTGCCTGACGCCGCTGGTGATGAAGGTGATAATGATTGAGTTGTCTTTGCCGAAGACACTGAATGCAATGAATGCACATAAATATAACAGCACACACACACATATATATATATGCATTTCTTTGTATGTTTGTATGTATGTATGTCATTGCTTCTGCCTGCGTGCGTCAATAGTTACCAACATACATACGTACATACGCATGTATGTGTATAGATCGAAATGCGTGTATACACATTTCGCCCAGAGGAAAGTTCTCCAAAGCCGTATAGCCGAGGTGATGGGCAGGAGGTTGGCATATATGTGCAATCCATACGCAACGCGGCCGCCATTGCTATCTCTTCTTCTGCATTTCTTTTTTCGCTTTCTCCATACGCGCATTCCAATTAATTTTTTTTTCCTTTTTGTTTGTTGTAAAGCCTACAGTTATATGTGTATGTGTGAGTATATACATGCGTGTGTTAGTGTTTTTTTTATTTTTGCTTGAATAGATGCATTTTTGCTTGTTGTTATTGTTGCGGTGCATGTGCGTGCAATCCCAGTGAACCAAAAACTAATGCCCACATCTTGACATTGCTGGCACAGAATCCCACTTTTCTCCACGGATTATGACCACTCAACAGAATTTGAACATATTTTATAATTTATAATTTTTTTCCTTTATAATTTATAAAATTTTTCATTTCAATTTCTATAATTTAATAATTTCAAACACAATTCTTTGAAGTATTTAAAGAGTTATCCATTTAGTGGCTTCGAAGCTACAGGGTTGTATATGGACATATGTCAAACTTAAAGAAGCAAAATTGTCGCAGTTGGGGCTCCGAGAATCCTTAAATAATTGAAGAGAGGCCATCACACACAAAAAAAAACTTACGGTCTGATTAATTCTTTTATCTGGAGTTGTGATTGGACCTTACTTCTTTGAAAACTATAACGGCGAAACTGTCACTGTCAATTCGTAGCGTTATGGTCGTATGATAACCGCCCTTTCTTGGCTTGCAATTGAAGAACACGACTTGCCCCATACCACGCGACACGATTATGGCATTATTGCGAGAGGAATATGCCGTTGAACTAGTAACTGGCGAATGACATGCGTGATGTTTTGCTCCAAGGCCTGAATCGAAGCGGGATTGTCCGCATAGACTTTAGACTTTACATATCCCCACAGGAAAAACTCTAACGGCGGGATATCACAGGATCTTGGTGGCCAAACGACCAGCCCAAAACATGAAATTATCTGCTCACCGTAGTGTTATCCAATAATGAACAAATCCATTGATTGATGCGATGTGTGGGAAATGGCGCCGTCTTGTTGAAACCAAATGTCGCGGAGATCACGAGCCTATCTCAGGCATCAATTAGTCGGTTATCATCATAGCGCGATAACGGTCGCCATTGACGGTTACGTTCTCACCGGCATCACAAACCACACCAAACCGTTGTTTTTTCTGGATGAAAATTTGCCTCGAAAACGTCGGATCTTCTTGGAACTTTTCAAGAGCCCATATAGCGAAGCGATGTCGCTTGAGAAGGTCAAGTCGGGTTCAGTTCTCGCACAAGCTGTATTTTGCACGCTTTCAATTTAAGATCTCGACTTAAAATGTGCCAAGTCGTTCCATACGTCAGTCCGAGTTGTTGGGAACGGCGTTGAATCGGCTTTTCACAGTCCTCGTGTACACTCTCAGCTCCGGCCGCTATATTTTCTTCACTGCGTGCTGGACGTGGTCTTTTTGGTTGAATATTATCCAATAATGAATGCTGGGTCTCCAGATGGGTGATGGTGTTGCGAATAGTACGCTCAGTAGGACGATTATGTTGACCATAAGTTGAGCAAAGCGCTCGGAACACATTCTTTACAGAACGTGAATTTTCGTAATAAAGTTGAATGAATGAATAAAAACGTCGTTCAGGCGTAAGTCTTTCCCTTGCTGATGAAATGCCAAAGAATACTGAACATGAAATAACATGACAGCTTGATACGACTCACGCGTGATCTGGATCACCCTTTATATCAAACTTACAATAATTTTTCCAAACTCCTGTGCTGGGCGCCATTTGGAGTCGCACAAATATTGATGGAAAACATATGTTTCAAAATTATTAGGCTGACACTGAGGATCGCTTCTGTGGGTTTACTTTTATTAGCTGAAGTGTTACAGTGAAATAATGAATGTACTGAAAGTTTATGGTACACTTGAAGCCTGGGTTAGGGGTGCAAGAATTTACCCGCGGTAAGGTATGACTGAAGTCCTTGGTTAAGCAGCTGGACAAAAAGCTCATAATGTCACTGGCGGATAACTTGGTCACATATTATCAACTAACAAAAACACTACTACGAAATCAAATCACTTTAGTTGGAGCCTTTCTCAAAAATAAGCTTGAGTTGCCATCGGTTAATAGCAGCTAAAGAAACCCCTCTATATTCCTCGACAATTTATTTTACAATTTTCCTAAAATTGTGCTGAGTGGAAGCACTTTGGAATACAGCTGGGAAGTAAGTGATAGAGAAGACAAAATGTCTTAATATCATTCTGGTGTAGATACATTAGATAAAGTTGTCTACTGTCATGCTTGCAAAAAAAAAGCACAAATCGCTTACCCCAATTCCTCTTCCGAGTCAAATTTGATCCGAAAGTCTGTAACGTCAGCAATTTTGGAGACCTTATGAAGGTTAATACTAGTAATCCGAAAAAACGTATCATTTCGAAAACTATTTGTTTCTTTTAGCCTAACTTAAAAACGATTTTCAGTGAAAACTCGACGCCAGCGCCATCTACCAGCATTAATTGCTAATTCTTTATTATTTTTTTGTTCCTTTGTTCCAGCAACAAAACAAGTGACCGCTACCGTAGGTCATTTATGTATGAATCGTCGGTTAGGGGGATGCAAGTTGGTCAATATTTTCGTTTATCAGCTGAATACAAGGTGTTTCTCGAAGTGTTAAAGTCCGTCTAGAACCTTTCTACAAGTAAGTTCGCTTCATTAATATAACTGGAGCCTGAACTTAGCTACAAGTGCAACAAAGACGGGAAAATATGGCTACTCCACCCAATAACCTAACTTGTACTTTCTCCCACGCCCTCCCAGTGGCCTATTCAAAAACACTCACCAACCCACAAGATCACTCATCACCAAACATATAACGCTCTTTGAATGTTACCTTGTGAACCCCAATAACAATGTGTCTAAGGGTCAGCAGAGCTCCCACAGTTGTAATCTTGGATATCGAACCCAACAAGAGACCGAATTCCACAAATCTAGTAATAAATCACAGGTAACCGAGGAAGCGGCTGCAATAGACGAGCGGTTAGCAGTACGTACTGCCTTTCAGAAGGATTGAATGTCAAGCCCCAGGTGTATTTCTGACATGAAGTGAAAGCTTCTTAGTATAAATTGTAGATCTCTTCATTTATTGAAAAAATATGAAGGCGCACACCACAAATTTGAGGAGGAGCTCCAGCAGCCCTGTCTTCTGATTAGAGAGCCTTCCAAGAGGCATCTTTTGACAACGCTCTCCCCGCTGTCCGTGATTAATTTCGTTCATGCACTCGACGGTAGTAGAGCAGTGGCTAGTAGAGCTGCAAGGAATATTTTTCCGATATGAGAACCCAGCAGACTTACGGAAGGAAGCAGCTTCAAGCCGTAAATCTCTTCATATGTGGGAAACCAAGCAAGTCTTGATGGCACAAAAACTAAGTAAAGCGAAACTCTTCAGAGGGTTTATTGGCATACTGCAGTGGCAATGGCATTTTTCGTCACATACGCATATTATATACGATATGTATGTTGATGTGCATGTGAGCCAGAAACAACCCCACTGGCTTGCCATACTTGGGCTTTTATTCATTTCATTTTCTATGCACACACAATGCGTATGTTTGCATGAGCCAGTTTCCAATGTAATTTTTCCCATTTTTTAGTTGCCATACAAAAAATTTATGGCTTTTTTTGATACAAGTTTGAGTTTCAAAAAGTCTCCGGAGGCCATTAACCTCAA
Organism: Neoceratitis asiatica; assembly: GCA_030068015.2. Taxonomy (NCBI): domain Eukaryota; kingdom Metazoa; phylum Arthropoda; class Insecta; order Diptera; family Tephritidae; genus Neoceratitis; species Neoceratitis asiatica. The sequence goes on along the minus strand of CM061528.1, from coordinate 2,520,975 downwards.
AGTGTGGTGCCCTGGCTGACTGTCAAGCCGACCGACCGACCGACCGGCCGGGAAGCGCTACCCTACTGCTGAAGCTTGAATTTAGGTGGTTGGTATGTGATGGAATTGTTGTAATTCTTCTTCTTGTTGTTGCTTTTTTTTGTTGCTAAATTCGCCAGTTTTCCGTTGCAACATGCAGTCATTGCACTAACTTGCCACATGCCACATTTCGACTGCAGTTGCATTCATATTACGCCGTCGCTTATATATGCTCTTGTTGTTGCTTATTGTTTTTGTTGCTGTTGTAGCAGCTGCAGGTTGCATTCGCTGGTTGTTTGGTTTCCAGTTTCCTCCTTTTATTTACATTCTTCAGCGTTTACATGCTGATGGTGTGTAGGTTCGCCTACTGGGGCATGTGAGTGCTTGTGTGCGTAGCAAAAATATTTAATTTTTATTCGAAACTTTTTCCGCTCGCACGTTCAACTTGTTCCGGCATGAAAGTCAGCGCTAAATGCCAAACGTGCAACGTGCAACTTGCAACTGCACAATCCACCACCCTAACCAACCTTCGCCACATGCGAAACCTACTTCATGGCGCCATTAAGTGCGTCGTCACCGCCGCCGCCGCCGCTGCCGCCTTCAAAGTTGTTCACTACTCTTGACTGCTAACCCGGTTCGCTCCCTTTTTTCGTGGCCAAAAGTGCACGCACGCCCGACACACATGGCTCTCGAGCGGTGCGGCAAGAGAGTGGAGACGGCTTCAGACCAGGTGCACTATTAATAGCGCTTTCAACCCATTGCAACTATGAGTTGTACTTCCTGTGTGGCACGGAAAAAAAACTGAACTTTGTACTCTCACAAACGCAAATATGGAACTTTCGCTTGAATCAGCCCCAATACTTCACCCCTCCAACGCTTTACGCAAAGTGCTCTTGGCCCGTCGATAGTCTGCAAAACTTCCCATTGCTACTTGGCCCACCCAAGCACCCCTCACTTTGAGCCGCCCTACTATGTCTCGGCGCGCATAAGTGCGTGTGTTTAAATACGGTCACAAACCCCCTCTGTGCGTACAGGCGCCGCTAACCGTCTGGGTTTGAGCTCGAGCTGCACAAATTGTGCTGTTGTTGTATGTGCTCTAGTGCGTTCCATCAATTTGCCTCATGCGTAACTAACATTTCTCCCAAGCACCAACACATACACACTCTCGCACACACGCATGTTGCGCTGTGTTTAAAAACTGCCTTTGCCTGGAGCCCATTGCAATGCGTGGCAAGTGTTGCTACTTTGCTGTTGCAGTTTTTTTAATTTTTAATTTACTTGCCTTGCAAATTTCATATAATTTCCTTGGGGTATGCGTGTAGCTGCTGCCGCCCTCGTACCGTTTCAACCATCCTTTAGCTCGCTTCTTTACCATTTCGGCTTTCCTTTCGTATGCTTTGGGTGCTGCTTGCGTTGCAAGTTTTTTAATTTTACTCACGCATGCATGCGATTTTGAGAATTTCTTTGGCTCGTCTCAGCTCATGCATTTCATCTTCTCTCATTTGGGCCGTTTTTACCCATATCATTTGCTTTGTTTAATTCTACATAATTTTCGTTTGCGTTGAGTATTTGCTTTTTGCATCAATTTTTGATATTGTTGTTGTTGTTGTTGTGCAACGCCGTTTTCATTGGCATTTGCATCAAATAGCCGTCATTTCACAATCGGAATGCCATTTTTTTTTTTTGAAGGAATTTTACGAATAATTATAGTCCATCGAAGAGCGTATGCGTGAAGCCTGCTGCATTTTCGTTGCTGAAACTGTTAGCAACCAGCGGGTGTGATGTAATAGGGCGAACGAATTTTTGTTTTTACTTCAAAAGAAACTAGTTATAAACTAGATCGTTAATAGCTTTCATCATAAAGGGTTATGATTTAGTGGTTTCGAGAGAACTGTTTTGCTCGTTCTACCTCAAATATCGCTGCTGTAAATGGAAATGTAGCCGACGACCCGAATGTGTCGATTTCTCGGCGTTCTCGATATCTGGGGCTTTCTTAAGGCGCATTATGGAGTATTTTACATTTTACTCACACTTACATCTACTATATATAGGAAATATTTTATCGTCTTTTTTGTGTCCTAGTGTATTTGGAATATGCCAAAGCACTTCAAAGCTGTGGAAAGTCTGGTCACAGTTGCATCGTCCTTCATTTGTCATGATATGCGGGCATATTTGAAAAATTTCTAAGTGGTTGGCATTTTCAGACAAAATTTTACATATTTTTATCATCCAATGCTTTTTCAATAAATCCATTGGTTGATGCGATGTGTTGGAAGTGGCGCCGTCTTGTCGAAACCAAATGTCGCGGAGATCACGAGCTTCATTTTAGTCGGTTATCATGGCGCGATAACGGTCGCCATTGACTGTCACGTCTCACCGGCATCATTTTTGAAGAAATATGGACCGATGATTCCACTGGCCCACAAACCACACCAAACCGTTGTTTTTTCTAGATGAAATGGCAGCTCTTGAACCTCTTCTGGCTGCTCTTCGTCCCAAATGCGGTAGTTTTGCTTGTTTGCATACCCATTGAGCCAGAAATGCGCCTAATCGCTGAACAAAATTTGGCTCGAAAACGTCGGATCTTCTTGGAGCTTTTCAAGAGCCCAAAGGGCGAAGCGATGTCGCTTGGGAAGGTCGAGCGACTTCAGTTCTTGCACAAGTTGTATTTTGTACGCTTTCAATTTAAGATCTCGACTTAAAATGCGCCAAGTCGTTCCAAACGTCAGTCCGAGTTGCTGGGAACGGCACCGAATCGACTCTTCACGGTCTTCGTATACACTCTCAGCTACGGCCGCTATATTTTCTTCACTGCGTGCAGGACGTGGTCTATTCGGTTGAATATTATCCAATTATGAATGCTGGGTCTCGAAATTGGTAATGGTGTTGCGAATAGTACGCTCAGTAGGCCGATTACGTTGACCATATGTTGAGAGAAGCGTGCGAAACACATTATTTATAGAACGTGAATTTTCGCAATAAAGTTGAATGATTTGTAAACGCGCTGTTCAGGCGAAAGTCTTTCGATGATGAAATGCCAAAGAATACTGAACAAAAATAACATGACAACTTGATACGACTCACGCGTGATCTGTCAAAAAAAGGCTATTGAAAAAAGTACCTCTACTTTAATCAGCGTTTATGTTGATGCATCACCAAATCATCTGTATCGTGCAAAATTATTATTTTGAATAAATTGAAATAGAATTCCCAACTTTGAATTTCACATTTTATTGCAAAAAATTAAAAATTTAAATCATTTACTTCTTCCCAGAAAATATATTTTGAATATTATATAAAAAAGAATAAAAAGTTTAGATTTTTAGTGAAACAAAACTCCAAATGCGATGCAATAATAAACAATAATAATGAAAATAATTCGAATGAAACCGCATAACAGAACAATTGAAAAGAGATAAACGATATATACACACATATATACACACAATCCTACATATTTTTTTAGCCATCTCCACTGAGTCAGCATACTTTACTATTACTTAATCGCTTTGTTATTACTGCTTTGGGGTTTTTTTATTGTTTCTCTAGGCACAGCTAATACGTATGTATATGTATGTACACATAGGTGATTGACGATTTCCACGTCACATTTGTACAGACAACTAATTTTCTGAGTCACTTTGATTCGCAGACCAACAGCGGTATGGACATATATGCTAACTCATAAAGGAAAATATTAAAAAAAAAGTGAAAATAAAATAAAATTTTACTTTCATATTTTACATCAGCGAAAATGTTATTGGAGACTTACAAACAAAAAATAACAAAAATAAAATTGATGAGTAGTAGCGTATGTCATCGAATCGTCACTACTGTCAAAATTAAGCTACTCTCCATGCCCCAGGGCTGCATCAGCGCCAACCGCATAGTCTCTTTGTGGTATTTTATCAATTTCAAAACACTTGCCTTACACTTTTATAGTTTTCCAAAAATATATACATATTTATACCTATCTAGTCTGCAATGAAGTCCTAACCTTTTCAATTCTAGTATTTTTAAGAGAAAATCTCGCAATTTGTGGCCAAATATGCAGAAACGGTAATACAAATTTCTTGGGCTACACATAAATGCACTAGTACTTAACTGGTATGAAGCTGATGCATACTTGACCAAACGAAATTTCAAAGAGTTTTTCATACTGAAAACACGACATTTCATAGAGTTTTTCATATTGAAAATACTTAACATGAGAAACAGATGGCAGATGAACCAATTAATAACCAGAAGCACCTGCTTCGCGTAGTCCAAAATGTGCGATCAAGGATTTATCCTGACACTATTTCCTTCTCCAAACTGTAATTTATGACTGAAGGCCAAGCAAAGCTGGTATCCATTTATAAAACTCTGATACTTCTCCATATCTTGTTTTCCTCAGCAAGCTTAGTATCTCTCCTAGGGCTCACTCGATGTTGTCAATGTCCATTTTTTTTTACTAAAAATTACTTTTGTACTTGATTTCCTCTTCGACTCTTTCCCTATAACTATTGCTGTTGCGAATGCAGTGCTCGAGTAATATATATATATATTTGGCGCTTTGTAACCGCTGAAGCGATTTTCGTCCCAGCTCCTCCTCCAATTTGTGGTTTTTGCGTCTTGATGTTTTTACCAACAAATGGAGGGACCTACAGTTTAGTCTAAGCCGCCTCCGAACGGCCGATGGATTCTTATGAAGAGCTTTTTTATATGTCAGAATTACACTCGGAGGGCTTGACATTCCCTGCCGAGGGGCGACTGCAATTAGAAAAACTAATTTTCTATAATTTTGGATGTTGTTCGAACCCAGGCCTTCCGATGTCAATACGGAATGCTAACCACTCGGCTATCGCGGCGGCCAGTGCTCAAGTAATACAGTTGAGAATTATGGCGTCCATCAAAGTAATACGCCTTGTCACAGTAAGGTAACTGTTACTCGCTGAAACAGCCCTATGTTAGGTAGGCTACGTAAGAGTGTACGAGGTGTGTTCAAAGGAAAAGGTGAATTTTGATTTTTTTTGGAAAGTACTTATTTGTTCATCAATAACTATTTTGACTCTTTCAAAGTAGTCCCCCTCGGCTATAATACACTTGTGCCAACGTTTTTTTCCAATCCTCGAAGCACTTCTGAAATACGCTTTTCAGTATGGCCATCAGCTCTTTCTTCGATTCTGACTTGATCTCATCAATTGTGGCGAAACGTTTTCCTTTCATTGGATGCTCTAGTTTTGGGAATATAAACAATTCACAGGGAGCCAAATCTGGTGAATACGATGGTTGAGGCATGATTGCGATGTTTTTTTTTTTTTTTTTTGCCAAAAAATTCACGAATAAGCATTGATGTGTGCATTGATGCATTATCGTGATGCAGAATCCAAGATTTGTTTTTCCATAATTCCGATCCGTTGAGCCGTATTGCTTCACGCAAACGTTTTATAGCTTCCTTGTTGTATTTCTTATTATCTGTGCGGCCTTTTGGCAGGAACTCATGATGCCACACAACATCATTGTAATCAAAGAAAACAGTGAGTCAAAACCTTCATCTTTTCCTTTGCACAGACCTCGTACTTACTGTACGCATTACCAATATTCAGAAAAACGTGTTCAGAGATTACCGGCTCTGCTAAGTCTCGCATAGGCAGCAGCGTCTTCTCAATTAACTAGTATGGGTATATCTCTGAGTATATCTTTTAATCTCCGTCGAGATAGTTTTGCGAAAATTTTAGGCAAATTTTTTTTATTTTTATTTTTATTATACATATAACCGATTTGTTCAGATATGAGATTTTGTGTCCAAATTCATCCAAAAAATTTGGTCTTCTAAAGAGGTAAATTCAAGTAAATGTTGACAATCGAAATCAAATTTTGCCATTTTGCAATGAATTTGCTATGTTCACGAAAGGTATAAAGATTTCGGCATGTGCGAAGATAGGCCTTCTTTCCTTGTTTTTTTTTTCATAATTTTTCATATTTTATGTTAATTTATTTCTTTCATTTATAATCGACTCGCATTATTCGATTTATTGTGAAAATTACAGTTAGTTTTGACGATTTAATAGCTGAACATTTTGCTGTTGAATATTTTATACGATTTTCTATGCCTAATCGCCCCATTGGCCTTTCCATAGCTCTATTCTGTTTCTTTTTTTTTTGTTTTTTTTTTTGTTGGTTTTTGGCATTGCAAACAGATTGCGTACATCACACGCGTGATGAGAATGTGGAGAATGGAGCAGAAGCGCTGATATAAATTTGAAACTTTTAAATCGCAAAAAAATTCGACTTTGCGTACATGAACCTAAGGGTGCAGCAGCGAGCTGGGGGAAACTTTTTCGCAGCAGCGTGGCACATAAGCTGCAAAGGAATCTTATACACGTACATACATGTACATACCCAGTACAGATGGAATAGGAAGTTGTTAAAAGTCTGTGTGGGTTCTTGTCTTAGTATTTTACGGGTATCTGTGTATATGCATTTGTATGTATTGTTGTGTTTGTGTTAAGAATTTTTTGTAATTCCCACCACCTGCCATGTCAATGACATCAATTACCGTAAATAATTACTTCTTTTACTTTACACACTTTTTTTTATCGCCCAGCATTTAATTGCCGACCATAGTCGATAATTTAATTTTACTAAAAAGTAATCAATTTTTTCGCTTCTCTTTCTTCTTCTTCTTCTTCTACTTGCAGGCTTAGAACGGATCGCTGAGGAATTGATGGAACGCATGAAATGGAAGCAATACCAAGAGCCATTAACTACGCGCGCCCATACAAATCACACATCCGTACAATCACCAGCCGAGACGGCAGCAACAGCCGACCTACCACCAGCAACATCTGCCACCAGTTCAGCAGCGACCTCAGTAGCAATCCCAGAAGACCCAACAACACCAAAGCAGCAACAACAACAGCAGCAGCAGCTGGCAATAGCCAACGCACACAGTGCAAAGCTAACCGTTCAGCAACATCATCACAGCCCCAGCGATCAGTGTGTAGGGGAAGAGACGAAACAAACTTCATTTCCACAGCAGCGATCAGCAGTGATCAACGATCTCGTAGACGTCAAGTGTGCTGTGAATCAAACGCCAAACGGCAAAAGCAACGGCATTGCAGCGAACGGCAACAACAGCAGCACGAGCCAACACGAGCAATCGCACGAACGTATAGACATAGGTCAACAACTACAACAACAACAGAAAGGAAATACGCATCAAAGTAACAGCGTAGAAGATTCCATAAGGGGTAAGGAGGGATCGGAAGGAAAGGCGCAGGTGCAAAGTGTTGCAGGTCAGTAAACAGCGACAAAAATATACAGTTACAAATATTTATCTACTTGTTCACCTAGGCTACATGTATAATATTTCTTTCAACTTCCATCGCTGCTTCTTTTTTTGGCATAGGCACCGCTTACACGATTGTAGCCGAATCAACAAAGCGCCCTAATCGTTTCTTATAGTCACTGTTTTGTGACAGTTAGAAATACCTAGTGAAACCAGGTCGCTCTCCACCTGATCCTTCCAATGGAGTGGAGGTCTACCTCTTCCTCTGCTTCCAGCAGCGGGTTCTCCATCGAAAACTTTCAAAGCTGGATGCTTGCATCTATTCGGACGACATGACCAAGCCAGCAGAGCCGTTGTCTCTTAAATCACTGAACTATGTCGCCGTAGTCAATTCGCAAAAGACCACGAATCTTACGCAAAACTTTTCTTTTGAAAACTTCAAAGCCTCTGAACCATATATCAGGACGGTAATGATGAGCGACATTTAGAGTTGGGTTTTGATTTGTCGCGAGAGGCCTTTCCTATTCAATTGATTCTTCATTTCAAAATATCACCTCTTGGCAAATGTAATTTTACGTTGGACTTGGAAGATAATTTGTCTTGTCTTCGTTCACTACCAAACCCATTCGTTTCCTGGACAACACAAGACTGTACCTTGTCTATTTAGCACTGCTGTCTCGTATTATTTTCTAGTCTGAGCTTTTATGATAAACATCGTGATAAGATCGCGGAAATCGATAGGCGGAAAAGAGCTTTTTAATCGTCAGTAAAATTTCAAATATTTTCCTTAGTCGCTAAAGACTATTCATCTTTTCTTTCAAATTATCAGTTGATTTATTTAAATCTTCCTTTGCTTATTGTGTTCTCATCTCGCTCCCTAATAGAAGTGCCTGAAGCCGATTTGTAAAAGAAAAAACGCCACTTCCAACAGAAAGTTCCAGAGAGCACTAGTTGTTCTCTGATCCAAGCTTTCTTAATTTCAAAGCATCAGCGACAAGAATACAAAAGTAAATGCGGATGAAGACTTAGGTCGGAAGAGCTCTACTCACGTGCACGCTTTTCGTTGTAAAATATGCATTTCTTCCTTCTGATTTTTCTTTTTAACCTATATAGACACGCAACTGAGTTCGCGTCTAAGGTTCTCTGATTCAGAGAATCGTTGTGCGGATAAAAGTAGAGTTAAATTGAACCTGCGGAGATTGCCAATCTTGCTTTCCAGTTAATTATTGTACCCACTACCCACACTCGAAACAAGGTCTGTTGGTTGGTTCCAAGCGGTAAATAATTTAAATAGAAACTGTCCGGTAAGCAAGCTTGCTCGGTCTAATATCGAGGATTATTCCCTTCTTCATCTCAATTGTCTTAGAAATACATTGTGGAAAATTAGACTTCCAGAAGAAAATTCTGAAGAAATTTCAAAAATTGTCACTTTGAAATGACAAATGAGCAGATCTCACATTTCTGCTTTCGTTTTTTTTTTCTTAAAAAAAAACGGTTAAAAAAATATAAAAATAAAAAGTTTATTTCAGATTCTATTTGAACCACATTTTTGTTCCTCTTTTTAGACAATACAACAACATCACATAATCACAATCAGCTGCACCACAATAACAGTAATAGTAATTTAGTGTTAAATAATAACTGTAACAACACATTAACATCCACAACAACAAAAACAACAAATTCATCACACGAAATTACACCAACAAGCATCACAAGCGATCTTAGCTTGCCATCTGTAACTACATCACCACCGTCAAAACAGTCCCCGCAACCACCACCCGCAAGAGCAGCAGCAGTAGCAGGGGTGCCCACCGCCGTACCGGTCGATTGGAAACCGAATGAGAAGTGTTATTTTTGTGTGGACGGCAGATTACTCACGGTGAACGCCAAAGGCGAATTAGTAGCCGAGCCGGCGGGCCCTCTAGTGTCCGCCGTCGGCGGCGATCCAGTGGAACACGGTCAAAGGGTTAGTGTTTGGAATAAAAAGAAAGAATAATTTAAAAAGAAAAATTAATCAGAGCTTTTATAAAGCTTTTATGAATTTAAAGCTTTTGAGCTGTACTTTTATTTTATGAGAGCTTTTGTGTAGCTTTCAATGCAATTAATTTTTAATTGGTTTTTTTTTTTTTTTTTACTTGTATTTCCACTAAACTTTTGTAAGCTTAAATCTTTCACATATTGAAAATGTTCACTTATTTCTTATGAGCTGAAGTCTTGAACTCATTTTTGGTGAAAGTCACTGAAATTTAGCATTAGGCAGCTTTTACTTATGTTACTGAAATTGCGAACCTTTACTATTGTGAATTCAAAACTTTCACTTAACACTCAAATGAAATCAAAATGTCGATGAGATTTTTTATATACAGAAATTTATTACCTGAAAGCTCAAAAACAGTTTTTGGAAATTTAATTTTCAAAGAGTTTTTAATAAGTTTTTATAAATACAAGCTTTCACTGTACTCATAAAATTTCAATATTGAGATTAAATACAGAATTTTCTTATATAAAAGCTTACAAAGAGTTTTTGGAAATTAATTTTCAAGGGGCTTTTACTAAGTCTCCTTTTAAATATAAGCTCCCACTGTGCTTCAAACAAAAATCACAGTAGAAATATAAAAAATTCAGCACTTAAGAGCTTTTTTAATTCTAGAGAAAAGCTAGATTTTGTCAGATCAAAAACCAATTGTGACTCACAGGTTTCTCTAATTAGAGTTTTCTGAAATTTGATTTATCAATGAAATCAGTTCCAAGTAAGAACCAGATTATAGATAAAGGGTTTTCCAATAGGGATGATATGATTTCTAAGTGTCGTTTTTGCCATATGTCATGAATTGTCTCCTTTTTTTTCATTGTACTCAGTAATGTTTACAATTTCATCATGGCAAGATATATGCAAAAGCAACGTTTGCGAATTATTCAATATTATTATCAAAATAATCGTTCTGCAATTGCAACTTTTCGTACGCTTTTAGCCATTTTATGGTCGTAATAATCGTCCACCTGTGCTCGCTATTCGTCGAATTGTTGAAAATTTCGGGCATACATTTTCCTTACATAATGTTCAAGTGCCAATAAGACAAAGAAGCGTTCGAAGTAATGAAAATATTGCTGCCGTTCAGGTAAGTGTTGCGGAAGACCGCACTTTGTCGAACTGGAACTGTCTCAAACCACAACTTGGTGGATTTTGAGAAAATATTTGGGCTTGCATCCGTATGAAATTGTTCTCACTCAAGAACTGAAGCCATTGGATCACCATGAGTGTCGTGAATTTGCTGATTTTGGCTTGGAATAACTTGAAAACGATAGGAATTTTTTTAAGAAAATCATCTTCCCCGATGAGCCTCACTTTCATCTGAGTAAATAAACAAATCTGTAGATTCTGGTGCGAAGAAAATCCACAAATTATTCATGAACAACTATTACATTCACCTAAATTGACTGTTTGGTGTAGTTTTTGGGCTGGTGGGCTCAACGGTCCGTACTTCTTTCGAAATGAAGCTGGTAGCACCGTTACTGTCAATGGAGAGCGATGTAGATCGATGATAACCAACTTTTTATGGCCACAATTGGAAGAAGTTGAACTTAACAACATCTGGTTCCAACCTTGATGGGGTACGTGTCACACAGTACGTGCAACGACCGAATTATTGCGAGAAAGGTTTGGAGTTTCGATTATTTCAAAAAATTGTGACATTGAATGGCCAACAAAAAGTTGTGATTTAACACCATTAAACTACTTATTTTGGAGTTGTTTGAAGTCATTGGTCTTTAGCAATAAACCAAACTCTCTTCAAGCCTTAAAAGTCAATTTTGAACGTGCTATTCATGACATCCGACTTGATTTAGTGGAAAAAGTGCTCAAAAATTGGGTTCATCGAATTCGTTCCTGCAAAAGAAGTCGTGGAGGCCCCATTTGAATGATATTATATTCAAAACTTAATTGTATCGATTGTACTTGACATTTAATAAAAAAAAAACCATTGGAATTTCCTTAACCATTGGTGTGTGTGTGTGTTTTTTTCTAAAAGAAATCATATCACTCTTATTGGAAAACCTATACAAGTATATGCGTTAATGGAAAAAAATTTAAATTTATACTGACTTATCGATTATTCTAAAACTAAAAATAATATTGCGGTAATGAATAAAAATTCATACCACCACCTTAAACCACGGCTTAATAATAAATTAATTTTATTATCAAATTTCTGAACCTCACATTATACGACTTGGTCAATTTAAGCAAAAAAAAAATATTTTTTTTATACAAAAATATATTTGAACATTTTTGTTGTAATACGCAATACTTTTTTTCGTTTTGTTCTTTTTTCTTTCAAATATGTGCATGCATATGTTTGTATGTATAAATATAAACGAAATCAAGCAGCTTGAGACCGATAGCGATTCAAATGAATCATCGCATGTGAATTTGATAAACAGTACAATAAAAGCAACAACAACTGCGGCTATAGTAAATCCCCACATACATGCCAACAATAATAACAACAACAGCAACGCCAGCAGCAATACAAACAGCAACAGCAATAACCATAACAACAACAACAACAACAACAACAACAACAATCGCATCGATTGGAACAAACTGCTGACGACACGTTTGGTCGACTTGCCGGCGAACATGACTTCAATGGACTCAATGGCCGCGCAATTAGCAGTAATTTCGGGTTATCCAAGTAAGTGGTGTGGCAAGCGTGAGTGCAGCGCGAATGGCGAAAGAATTTTCGTTTTTGTGTTGAAATTTTTTTTCAGCGAAAATTTTCTATTTATTTTGGCAAATAATTTTTCATTTTTCTGCGTAGATTTCAATTGGCTACAATTGATGCAACAACAGCAACAACAACAACAGCAGCAGCCGCAGCCGCATTCGACACCTAATATACAGCAGCAACAGCAGCAACAGCAACAACAGGCACAGCCACAACAGCAGGAGCAGCAACAGCAACAACAGCAGCAACAACAACAACATCAACAACAGCCACCAACAAATTCGGCGACACCAACTACCTCAGAGACATCGGCCGCCGCTGTCAGTCCACCAATCAAGGATTCGCCCAGTCCCAGTGATGCCACCGGTGAACAACCATTAGATCTTAGTTCGAAACCATCGCCAAATTCATCAATTAGCGGTGATTTGAAAACAGCGCGGTGAGTGGATTTTCATTTCATTATTATAATTTTATTAAATTTCCAATTTTTTTAAATTAATTTTTCGAACTGTACTATTAATTGTTTTATTCAGCAACATTTATTGAAAAATTTTTGTAAAGAAACATTTTTTAATTAGAAGTATATTTAACGATTTTCAACTACAGCGTTATCCATTTTGCGGTTTCCAAAATAAACTTAAATAAAATACATTTAAAATAATTTTTTTTTTAATGAAATTTTTTGTAATAAAATTTGAACTTTAGCATTATGTGTGAAATAAAAGATTTATATCGGAACGAATTTTCGTCATCCCTTGTCAATTTTGGTTTTGTAAAAAACCGGTTTCGGCGAACCGCCATCTTCAGTGCTTGATTTCGTTCTCCGAGAACGAAATTTTGGTTTTTACAAAACCAAAATTGACAAGGGATGACGAAAATTCATTCCTATATAAATCTAGTATCCACCCTGTCGGAAAAACACAAAACCAAATCAACTATGAAATGAAACATCAATCAAACGACCGCCTCATGAATTTTCGAAGACTTCGATCAGTTTGAGATCATTTTTGACCAGTTTTTGGCACATATTGGGCAGTATCTCAGCCATAACTTGACGAGTGTTGGTTTTCAAGTGCTCAAGAGTTAAAGGTTTATTCGCATAAACACGATCTTTCACGTAGTCGTACAAAATATGTCCAACGGTGTGAAATCTTACGACATCGGTGGCCAATTGACATCGCGAGACAAGAGACAACGCGGCCGGGAAATTTCTCTCGGAATTAAGTCACATTTGCTCGTATTATTGTATGTGGCATCACCTTGTTGGAACCACATACTTTGCACGTCGTGTTCTTCAATTTCAGGCCAAAAAAATCGGTTATTATACGACCATAACGCTCCGAATTGACAGTGAGAGTCTCGCTATCATCGCTCATCGAATATATGCATAAATGCTGTAAAGAATGTGTTTTGCGCGCTTCGCTCAACTTATGGTCAACATAATCGGCCATCTTGAGACCCAGCATTCATTATTGGATGATATTCGACCGAATAGACCACGTCCAGCACGCTGTGAAGAAAGTATAACGGCCACAGCTGAGAGTGTACAAGAAGACCGTAGAGAGTCCATTCGGCGTCGTCCGCAGCAACTCGGACTGACATATGGAACGACTTAGCGCATTTTACATCGAGATCTTAAATTGAAAGCGTACAAAATACAACTTGTGCAGGAATTGAAGCCGCTCGACCTTCTTAAGCGACGTTGCTTCGTTCTATGGGCATTTGAAAAGCTCCAAGAATGTCCGACGTTTTCTAGCCAAGTTTTGTTCAGCGATGAGGCCCATTTCTGGCTCAATGGGTATGTAAACAAACAAGATTGACGCATTTGGGACAAAGAGCAGCCTGAATAGATTTAAGAGCTGCCATTTCATCTAGAAGAAGCAACGGTTTGGTGTGGTTTGTGGGCCGGTGGAGTCATTGGTCCATATTTCTTCAAAAATGATGCCGGTGAGAACGTTACCGTCAATGGCGACCATTACCGCGCCATGATAAACGAGTATTTGACACCTGAAATTGAAGCTCGAGATATCCGCTACAAGACAGCGCCACTTCCCACACATCGCAGTCATCAATGGATTTATTGAGAGAACAATTCGTTAAGCAGATAACTTCACGTTTTGAGCCGGTCGACTGGCCACCAAGATCGTGTGATAACACACCGTTAGACTTTTTGCTGTGGGGATTGTAAAGTCTAAAGCGTATGCGGACGATGTCGCTTCGATTCAGGCCTTGGAGCAAAACATCACGCTTGTCATTCCTGATTAAATTTGAATTTTCTGTTTTATTTTCTTTAAAATAGTAATGAGCCTCGAAATGGACCCCCGGTTATTCAGTTTTTTTATCGTATGTTATGAAAAAGAATAAAAAATTGCTTAAACTCAGAAATGGAGATGCCTTTGCGCAACGTTATGAGGAAAGTGTTGGATGATACGCACATATGTTACATATATAAAGAATAAATGAATTCCAAAAACCTTAATGCGCGCTCTGAATTTTTTTCACACTAAAACGCGAAATTTAAATAAGAAACAAAAATTTGTTAAGCAAAATAATGAAAACGAGAAACAACACTTATGCAATTCTCACTTCTCTAAACCAAAAATATGCAATATGTATGAGTGAGTGTGTATGATGCTCAGCGACACGCCGACACTGAAATTAATGCATATTTCAAACAAAGCTGCAGACTAGCGACAATTGTCAAGCGAAAAAAATGGAAAATGAAACACAGAATCTGTGGCAAGAACATAGCCCAGCAGCGGTGGCGGTGCAGCAGCAGACGCACAACAACAAAAGAGGCGAAAGCAACATCAACAATCAACAAGGAGAACAGACAAGGACTCCAACAAACACCAATCCGGCTTACCTGCTTACAAACTTACTATACATACACACAAGCACAACAGACGAATACTCCCTACACGTTGCGCGAGGACGTGGGAAGCGCGACGAATCAGGCTGAAATGCACAGAGCAAACAATTGTGCTGACAACATTGCGCCCGATTGCGACAGCCACCAGAGGATCAAGGTGTGAATTCACTAGAAATAAAAATTAAAAATAAAAAATTTTAAAAATTAAAAACAAGAGTAAGCAAAAACAATAATGAAAAATTTTACAAAATAATATATAAATATAAATGTGTGTGTGTGCTTGTGTGCGTTTAGAAAAATGGCGAGCGCCTGGCATTGGTGCATAACAGCCGAAAAATGGTAAACTGGTCCGCCCAACATACAATGGTGTGTATGTGTAGTAGGAGCCACGGCAGCAGCGTTGATGATGTGTTGAAAGTGAAGCTCTTCTTCTTCTCACCCATTTGGGGAAAGGTGGGAAGGGGTGTGGGTAATATGGTGAATTGAGTGTTGATAAACATTCAAGTGCAGTTGTGTTGGACAGAGCGAGCACATTTATGCTCACACACACATATGCAACTGTTGTTCAACATATATGTATATATGTAGGTATGTGTTTGTATTTATAAGCTCTTACAGAGATCGGATTTACTCATACCACTTCCGAAACACACATGGAAGTGTTTGTCTAGTAAACAACATCCGTTATGTGTGAAAGCGGCATTAAAAGTTGGAGTTAAGCATTTGAGCAAATTGCAGCAACAGCAACAACACCGTGTAGCGTTGCAACGAAAAGTGGTAAAAGTAGCCAAAAAAACGGCCTACCATAAATGAAAACAAGGCGCACACATACATACATACACACATACATATATAAATATATATATATATTAGGGAAATAAGGCCTGTGAGCATTAAGCTGTTGTTCCAAAGCCTAAAAAACGTTTAAACACAAAATGTTGCTAATAGCAAATTACAGATAAATAAATTTAAAAAATTGCTTAAATGTTGTCAAGCACAAAATGTTGCGAAACCATAAAATATTGAAAATTATGCAGAAAAATTTTGCATTTAGAGAATGTTGCTGAAAGAAAATGTTGCAAAAAAAAATGTTGCAGAACTATAAAATATTTAAAGGATGAAGAAAATTATGCTAACAAAAAATGTAGCTAACCAATGTTGATGAACCATAAAATATTGAAAAGAATGAAGAAAGTTAGGCTAATACAAAATATTGCTAAACACAATTATTGCTAATCACAAAATGTTGCTGAACTACAAAATATTGAAAATGATGAAGAAAGTTATGCTAACAAAAATGTTGCTAAACATAAAATGTTGCTAAATCACAAAATATTGAAAAGAATAACAAGAGTATGCCAACAGAGGAAAATTTGTATAACAAAAAATGATGTTTGCAGAAAATGTTGCTAAGAAAAAATGATACAAAATCATAAAATTTTGTCCACCGTTAAATGGATGAAAATAAAATGTTGCTAACAGAAAATAATAAGTAAGAATTCATAAAAGAACTTTTTCTCACGGAAAATTTTTCACAACCCATAAATGGTTGGCAACCAAAAAAATATTGAAAGAGAGGAATAGAGTTTCTGTACGCAATGGCCTGCTGTACAAAAAATGTTGCTAACGAAACATGTTGAGAAACATATCCAAATATTTATTGGGGACCATTAAAAAGAAGAAGAGAGACCTCTGTTTTCTCCTTCCCGTGGGTTCTTCAGTGTATGCATGAGCTGAAATATTTCCACCAAGTACTAAAATGTCTTTTGAGGAGCTTTCTAAATGGCATACTACCATGCTGCTACATTTTCATCGGTGATATTTTGGTTGCTTTTAAGGTAATGCACTTTCACATGCGTCAAAAATAAATGCATATGACATCTGACCAATTACTCGTACATTCCGAGCTCTCATCCCTAAAGGAGCATACTCATTCTGCTCAGAAAAAAAAAGAAAAAAGATAATAACGGACACTAAAGCAACAATTTGTGCCCTTTTTCAATACATTATGAGCCGACTAGAAACAAAAAATTTCAAAAATTTTCCAAGAAAGAAGTCTATGAATATATACTCAAGTTGTATAAGAAAATATTTAATTTAATTTTTTTTTGCAATTGTAAAATAAAGTATGAATTATGCACCGCTATTGGTGGGGGTAGAAATGTATAACCCCCCCCCCAAAAGGTTAAGCAATGAGTGCAAGTTTGTGTCATTTCTTTGTCAAAAGCAGACGCGTTTAACGCTGGTTTTTTTTAGGAATTTTTTCTACATGCGCTTTTCAACACATTTTTCATTACCTTTACTCTTCAGCTTTCTTTTTAGTATTATCTACTGTGCTTTTCGGTTCTCGAAATTACAGTATTTTTTTTTTTTTTTTAAATTGGCAAACGATATGACAGCCAACATACATACTTTTGAAGTACATTAGATGAATATCAAAGTGATTTTCATTTTGGTTATGAGGAAAAATATATGTAAAGGAAGTAGAAGCGAAGACACTTCCAAAAAAAATAAAAAAATTTATAAAATTTCTTCGATTCACTCCAAAGTCCACCGTTTAGGTAGTCATAAATATGTATATGTCATTGTCATTGCCACCGCCACAATTTCATACGGTTGTCCTACCTTGCTTGCGTATCCGCTACTTGCACTTTGTTGCTGCTGCTGCTGCTGCTGCTGTTGCTGCTGCTGCACTTCTCACCTACAACTCTTACTGAGCTGCTTTACTCCCCACTCAGCAGGTCCTGTCTGCCGCTGTCATTATGAATAATTTTTCGGGAAGCAATTTTGTTTGTTGAAAACATTTTTATTTTTTTATTTTATTTTTATTTTTTTACTTTTTTACTTCTATGCAATTTTAGCCATTTTTTCTTTGTTTTTATCCGTAAATTTTTTTTTTCTATTATGTTTTTTCTCTCGTTTGTTTTACATCTCCCACTCGTCTGACAAAATTATAATTGAGCACAAAAATGAAACAAAAAGTGCTAGGAGTAAAAATAAACAAACAAACAAAAAGTCAGCAACTAAGAAAAATCTCTCGAAAACAACAAAGACAGTGGAGTGGAAGTGCATAAAAGTAGAAAGAAGAAATCCATAAAAATTAGAAGGCGACAAGGATGTGAATGTAAAAAAATTTCAATGTCGCCGCGCGTCGCTGTCAACCAATGTGCCAAAACACCTGCTGCGCTCACTCCAGCGCAGCCGACGCTGCTCCCCCTTCAAATTCCTCTCTCACTCTCTACCGCCGACTCTGTGATCGCTCAGGGACCCTCTTCACTTCACTGCTTTATTTTAGCTTTTATTTCAATGCATTTCTGCTTTTTTGTTGCACTTGCGTTATGTTGTGACTTCGTAATGCAGCTGAACGCACACACACACACACACATACACATACGAGTATGTATGCACTTGTGCATATATATTCACTTTTGACTGAGATGAAGTGTACACTTTTCGTGTTTTCCCATTTTCCCACTTTTTTCCACATTTTTTTTGTCTACTTAATTTTTTTCTTCGCTTGTTTTATTTCAAATTGCAGCACGAATTTTTTCTCATTTTTCGTTTTCGTTTTTTCTTTTTTTTTTTCTCTGATTTTATTTCATTTTATTTCATTTTGTTTCTCTTTTTTACCTTTTTTCACCGGTGTGCATTGCAAGGGTTGATTTTTGTCGGTTTATTTGTTTGCAAGCGCATATAATGACTTATCTACACACATATACATATACACATGAGCGTTGTTTGTACGTTTGATTGTTCGCAGCTGCATTTGTTTTTGTCTTAACGCCGACTGCAATTGCATTTTTGCAATTTTGGTTGCATCCCCAGCAGTACATTTATTTAATATGATGCGAGCTTGTTTTTGATGTTGTTGCAATTCTGGTTTTCGTTTTTGTTGCATTGGTTTTTATATATTTTTTATATGAACATTTTTTTGTGTGTGTTGTTGTTGTTGCTACCTGCTGTTGCTGTTGCAGTCATTCGCAATTCATTTTAATTTGTAATGAATATCTTGTAGTCGATACATATGCATGTGTTGAACGGACATACATACATGCATAACAACGTATATTTATACGCATAATTACATACATACATAGGAATGTATAGCGGAGATACAACTTAATTTGGGTAGAATTTCATTAATCGAAAAAAAAGAAATAAAATATATTTATACATATATACACATATGTATGTATGTATATATACTTCCTATCACAATAATGGATTTAACATCGAATATAAATTTCCAAATTTTTCATCAACCCTTCCTATTTGTTTTTGAAAAAAAAGGTGATTTATGAAATTGTGAAAAAATGGTTTCCAAAAATAGAATTAAAGAAAATTAAATATTTCTATCACACTCAAAACAAAATTTAAATTGGCAAAAAGCTCTATTTTACGCTTAATTTGTTTATTATATATATAAAGGGTGATCCATTTCGAGGTCCCCTACTTTTTTAAAGAAAACAAAACACATAAAATTCAAATTTTATACGGAATATTTATTATAATTCGAAAGAATATTCTTTGGCATTTATTTTTTGAAGATTATCTCTTTCAAATGTTTGCCGCTGCTACATCTCAGATGGTCCATTCTTTGAGTCCAATTTCCGCTGACACATTCGAGCATTTCGACTGGTAACTGGCGAATGACAGGCGTGATATTTTGCGACCGGCCCAAAAGGTGAATTTATCTGCTAACCGAAGTGTTCTCTCAATAAATTCATTGATTGATGCGATGTGTGGGAAGTGGCACCGCCTTTTTGTAGCCAAATGTTGCGGAGATCACGAGCTTCAATTTCAGTCATCAAATAGTCGGTTATCATGACGCGATAATGGTCGCCATTGACAGTTACGTTCTTACTGGCATCATTTTTGAAGAAATATGAACCGATAATGCTACCGGCCCACAAACCACACCAAACCGTTGGTTTTTTCTAGATGAAATGGCAGCTCTTGCATCTCTTCAGGTCTTCGTCCAAAATGCGACAATTTTGCTTGTTTACATACCCATGGAGCCAGAAATGGGCCTCATCACTGAACAAAATTTGGCTGAAAAACGTCGGTTCTTCTTGGAACTTTTCAAGAGCCCATAGAGCCAAGCAATGTCGCTTGGCAAGGTCGAGTGGCTTCATTTCTTGCACAAGCCGTATTTTTTTACGCTTTCAATTTAAGATCTCGACGTAAAATGCGAAAAGTCGCTCCAAACGTCAGTCCAAGTTGCTGCGAACGTCGCCGAATCGACTCTCCACGGTCTTCGTGTACACTCTCAGCTACGGCCGCTATATTTTCTTCACTGCTTGCTGGACGTGGTCTATTCGGTTGAATATTATCCAATAATGAATGCTGGGTCTCAAGATGGGTGTATGTATATATATATATATATATATATGTATTTTTATGTAATAAAAAAAATTATAAAAATACGTATGCCCCTGCATTTGTTTGAAAAACATCAAAATACCAACCAAAAATTCGGAAAGGAGCTGTGCTAAAGACCTCTTCAGCAAAAGCATATTCTATTCATCGAAAGTCTTTTTGCAACACTCTCAAACAAAGCCGTAAGAGGCTTCCAAAGAGTCATGTTGCGACTCATCGCTATTATGGTAGCAAAGTGGCCTCACCATGAACATATTCAGATAAGAAAAGGGCAACATGAGTAGATTTCCTGCATTTGATATGCACACGCTGTCTTCTGTGTTCATCAGGTTAGACAAATTTATTTTTTTGTTTTCACTCGAGGACCTTAAAGGAACTTTCATTTTTCAGCTTTCAAAAACAAAATTGAAATATTTTTGAAAGTTTCGTGAATTTCCAAAGAAAAGAATTTGTATGAAAATATAGTCGAGTTCAGCCGAAGAGTTTTACGATTCAAACTGTTCATACATATGATCCACGGTTTCGAGAACCAAATATTCATATACCTGCATTTTATTTAAATAAGTTTGTATTTTTTCTTCCCAGTTCTCATAATTTTTATATTTAATTTCCGCATAATTCTGCATTATTTCCCGTCTCTTCTACTAGCGGCAACAACAAATAATATTTTTTAATTACATTTTTCACCAATAAAATCCATTGCGTGCATGCGTACGTCCGATTGCTGATACCACCGCGCCAACCCACATTCCCTTCACCACTTCCACCACTTCACCCGCAGCGCCCTCAACTCACCAGTTTCCGCTGCAATTTGACTCATTTTTCCATTGCACACATTTTTTTTTCTGCCCCGCAAGGATTGCAAACGCACAAATGTATGCAACGCCGCATGTATGTAGGTGTGTGTGTGTGTGAGTGTATTTATATTTGCAATGCATTGCTTTACATGCACACTACACAGCAATTGTTTTGTGTGCACGGTGTGTGTGTGTGCGTTCGGTGCGTGTTTGTCGCCATTTCGCCTTAATTTGGACAGATATGCAGTTTTTCGTGTATTTAAGCGCCAAAAGCGGGCGGTTTTTCATTTTTTCTACGTTTTTCCATCTCGCTCACTTTGGGCCACTTTATGTGTCGCGTCGCTGTATGTCGGCCGACTGTGTCTGTCCGTCGCACCGCCCCGTCTCGTCACATGCACCTTCCTCTCTACATGCCACGCCGTTTCCGAAAGCGCAAATAATACAAACACACACACACACACACACACACACACACACACACACACACACACACACACACACACACACACACAACCACAAAGCACGCAACACTGCATTCCGCTTTAAAAAAATGTATCACTCATACGCCATGTAAGCCACGTACTCCCACCAGCCGGCGCTGCACCACTCTGCACCGCCCTGCTCCGCGCTAGACAGCTGCTGCCTTCCTACAACAGTTGTCCTCATTCAAATGACAAAAAATGTGAAAAAAACGGCATAAAAATGCATTGCGTTTCGTCGGTTATAAAGCCTAGACAAGCGAGCTGAACGACGGGGGGAGCGCGGCTGCCTGGTTTTTGCACAATTTTTCGTAAACGAAAGTCGAAATGAAAATTACGTAAAAACGGTGAAAAAAAACTCGACATTAAAATAGCAGTAAAACAGCAGTGTGTGTGTATGTGTGTGTGTGTGTGGGGTTTTGAGGGTGGCGGATAACTGCTAGCAAAATGAAACGAACCGACGAATGAGCGAATGAACGAACGAACAAGTAAACGAATTTAAACATGCCAAGCGCGAAGGCACGAAGTAGGTGTGCGTGTGCGTGTTGCTGCAGAAATGCATGGAGGAAAAAAATGCAAAAGAGGAAAAAAAGCGATCGATATGATGCACTCATTTCTGTCTGGTGCGCAGTGTGAAGAGCGTTGTGTTGCCGCACGTTCAACCAACGTACTACCCGCTCCGCTGCGCTTCGTGTGCTGCAAAAACATCCAAAACATATTCGCCTACCCCCCACACCGGCTTCGGCCCAGCCCTTATCCTCATTATAGCGCACACTTCCGACTTACCCTGCGACACGAAACGTGCAGTTTTGGCGCTACAACGCTGCACCAAGTCCATGTGCAGCTGCCAACCACACACATACACACACACACACATACATGCGCGCGCGCGAAGTAGTATAATAATAAACGCTCGAAAAACCAAATTTGCAACGTCAGATTTTTTTGTGAAGAGCTTTTTGATTGTGTCCTCGTAAAAATTAATTTGAGGCAAGCAGCCACTGTACGGGCTGCAATGAACACGGGTGTTGGGCATGTCACCACATCATCATTGTCTCGTTGCCGAAATGAGAATGTATATGGCTGGGTGTGCGGGTATGTGCTTGTGGGATTGTGTGATTGTGTGATTGTGTGGTTGGGTATAATTTTGTGCTGAGCGTTTGTCGTTTGTCGTTTGTCCTTAAAGAGCAGCAGACACAAAGTGTGGAACACAAAAGCAGACAAATTGTTGCAAGCGCCGGTTTGCTTGTGGCTATTGCCTGATGCATTGGTATTGGGGTCCTAACTTCTTGTCTGAACTTGACTTGAGTGCGCCGCTGCTAGAAGACGGCAGAAGACAAGATGGTCGCTCAGGGCATTCCAATGGTGGCAGAATAGCCAGCCGGTTGATGTCGCACCTCTCGGGGGGACAGCTGTCATTATTTTTATTTTCGTTTAACAAATATTGGCGTAATTAATTTAGTTGCATGCAAATTTCTAGCTAAATATTGGCAATTAATTTTTTTTTTGTTGCGAACAAATTGGTTAGAACAACATTGTCACAGCAATAATTTGAATGGAAGAAGAAGGCAAGGCTTAGACTAGTCTTGCCTGCTGCTAGGCGCGGGTTTCATCTAGCCGCAACAGCAGCAACAACAACAACAACAACAACAACAACAACAGCAACAACAACAACAACAACAGCAACAACAACAACAGCAACAACAACAACAGTCTTTTCTGTATGAAAAGTGCGTCGCAGTCTTATGACGACTTCGGGAATATCTTTTCCCCATACTCGTTTATGAAAACCTACTAAACGTTATTTTCTAATGAATTTTTATTTATGACCAAAGAAAACTCAATCATTTTTTTCTTCTCAGTACTCTGTGTAACATTCGGCGAGAGGGCTGCCACCTATTTTCACATTTTATTTAAAAATTGGGTATGGAAGGTGCCTGAGACGGCTTACAGTTTACTATTTCAAATTTCGAGCTAAATTAGTTAATAATTTTGAATAAATGAAATATTTTCACGGTACATTTTTTAAAAATAATATAATTTAAAAAAAATTGAAATATCCAACAACAACTGAAATATTATTTAACCAATAGCAGCCCACCACCCACTAGTGTGTACGTCCACTGTTCGCTTTTCCCTATTTCTTTTTTTAAGTAAATGTGGCACATCCTAACTATATTTCTTTCAGAAATCCATTCATAACACTGGTCAACAAATCAAATTTTTTTTTTTTTTTTTTTTTTTTTTGAAAAATACGTACATACACATCAGATGTTATTGTGACATCAGAACAATAATCAACTATTTCCAGAAAATAATACAAAAATTGATTTATTTATTAATTTACAATGACCACTTAGGATTCGCGGGAATATTTGGTTTTTGGTAGGTCCCTTCTAAGTCTTCATCAATAAACTGCTAGCATTCCTTGACTTCTTTGCCTTTTATAACACTTTTCCATTAAGGAAATGTCCTGATGGAGCCTCTAGTCTTGTGCGTCACTGGCAGCATCCGAGTTAAGCGGACAGAAATCCAAAAATGAACTTAATTAAAATGAATTTAAAATTTTTTTTTTATAAACTTTGACATTATATGTGAAACACTACACCATTCAAATGCCCGCCTCGTGAATTTTTGTAAACTTTTCCCCCTTTGAGGTCATTTTCTAACACATTTTGTCACATATTTGGCGGCATCTAACTTGATGAATGTTGGTTTTCAAGTACTCAAGAGTTAACGGTTTACTCCTATAAGCACGGTCTTTCGCGTAGCCAATTCGGTCTCGGTGGCCAATTGACATCGTTAAGACGATAGAATAAGCGACTTGAAAATTTCTCTCCCAATAAAGTCATATTCGCTCGTTTTTTGTGGCATGTGGCACCAACTTGTTGGAACCACATATTTTCCAAGTCGTGTTCTTCAATTGCACACCTCCGGACCAAAGAGCTCATAATTTTGCTCATTTAGGTATCCACCGAGTGAGAAATGTGTCTCGCCGCTGAAGAAAATTTTGTTGGAAAAATCGCGGGCCACTGTTGGTTGTTCAGGAACTCAATCCACGTAACTACGAAGTTGTGAATGGTCAGCTGGCTTAAATCGTTGTGCAAGCTGGAATTTATATAGATGCAAATGTAAGTCCAACTGCAAAATACACCACAATGTGCTGTAAGAAAGTCCCAGCTCTTGAGAACGTCGAGTCTTCGGCTGCATTTACACTTACAACAGCGATATTTAAGGTGGAACGAGTCAAACGATCATGCACAGGCCTTAAAATATCTGTAAGTGATCCAATCTCTTCAAGTTTATTTCAAATTTTACCAATTGCTTGAGTAGTTGAATGATTAGGTGCACCATAATCTTCCTTAAAGCAGGAAACGTGGCCACGTTTAAATCGCCTTTTTTTTTGTACGTTTAAACAATTTTAACGCGTTGTGTGGTTGTTAAGTGATCTATTTTCATCAATGCCTGACTTTTAACTAAAACAAAACATGTTTGATTTGCCAGTTAAGTTTGCAGATATCAAAATCATTTTCCTGTGCTTTCGAAACCCCTAAATGGATAACCCTTTAGTATGTCATTAAAAGTTCACTCACAAATTCTTTTTAATTTTCTGATTTATGGTGTCCAAGAAAGTTCTCGATAACATTCATAAAACATTGCCTGACATAGAATCCGACCTTTCTGATCAATTTTGAAGTTTTGGTGCAAGCAGGTTGTCACTATGTACGATGGTTCTTTTGGTCGAAGACAAAAATTTGGATAGTGATTAGTGTGTTTGGATTTTTTGTTTAATATCTTTCGTTAAAGTCCAGCAAAAATAAAAAGCACTTGCGTAATCCTTTGGTTCCATATAGAAATCATTGGTATTGAAAACGGCAAATGTCTAGGTTGATATTTAGTATTTATGTCGAACTAAAGAATTATCTTGACTCCTCACCGGAATTACCCAAAATAGTATAAATAGTAGAGTGTGAAATTTCGACGCTGAGTTAATTCTCCACAAACTTAACAGGAAACTGAAGCTTTCGGGGTTTTTAGAACA
This sequence comes from Neoceratitis asiatica, assembly GCA_030068015.2. NCBI lineage: Eukaryota > Metazoa > Arthropoda > Insecta > Diptera > Tephritidae > Neoceratitis > Neoceratitis asiatica. Next base: position 2,495,385 of record CM061528.1, on the reverse strand, counting down.
CTTTTGTGGAATATTTGAGAAGTATTTAACGCAAATCTAACGTAAGGTAATAGAATTCAAGACGTATATAGTCGCAAATGAGCATATATAAGGTCGGAAATGAATATGTGGGTATCACAAACGAACCGAATGTGACTGAAACAAAATAATTATAAATTTTTAATGAGAGTACACTGAGAGTAAACCAAAATCATCAGAAAGTTGGTCAAAAACAGTGTTTACCAATGTAATTAACAACTCATAGCTCAAATGAAATGGGCAAAGCCATTCCCAAGTTATGATGGGATCAAGAAAAATCGGACAAATAAACGGAGGTAGTTAGTTCAGATAACTCGAATCATTCGACTAGTGGCTCAATTTTCGTTATAGATATAATGCTATATATTATCTAGATAATTTTTACAACAAATCAATGATTTTACAGTAATTTTTTATTCGATTTTTAAGAGGAGCTCTAGTTTCTGGGCAGAAATACAGTCCGAGGTGTTGGCTGAAATTGGAAACATAAATTTTTATAAATTGATTTTTTTATCATTTTTCATAATATTTTACTCAAATCATGAAAATCAAGTTTTGGATGCCGTATTAAAAAAAAATATTCATAATATATTTTTCTTCAGCTATTCTTAGTGAATATAAAATTTAGATTATTTTTTTTTCTACCATAATATCTAGTAAAATATTTGAGATTGCAACACATTCGGTTAACAATACAGACAAATAACAAACGAAATTACCAAGTTCTTTGCAACATCGGAATATTGAGCAAAAATTTCTCACATTCCAAGTGCCAGCGACTATTTACGCCCACACCCACATATGCCGCCATAGCAATTTATATATAAATTAATTTGCACTACATAAATACAACAACAAAAATTTCCGCTTAAGCAAAAAGTATTTTTATCAATATGCGATAAGATTATCGTTTGTTGTTGTTGTTGCACAAGCCATATTTCATACAATTCATGAAACAAAAATATCAATAAATTGCAATAAATTTATGTGTGGTATGTATGCATTGGCGTGAGTTTTGCACACAAAAAAAAACCCTTAATTACGTGCCGCTTTCGACTCAATCATCTGCTTACGTAACGCTTTTCGTCAAGGCGTGCAAATACGAGTATGCACTTCCGTTCTTAACTCGCCCGCTCAGCCAATCGACCAACCGGCCTGCCAACCCCCGATTGAGCTAAATTTATTTCCAAATATGAAAAGTGATTGCTGCCGTTATCAATTGTTGTTTTGTGGTGTTTACACGTACATACGTATATACACATTAGATTGTTCCGTATTTTCTGTCGGCATATAAAAATCGATTGGTTTTTCTACAAAAACCAAAAAAAAAATTAAAAGCATTTTTTTAATAAAATTATTACAAAATTTTAAACATTCTTTAGCATTTTATAAAGGGTGATCCATTTTGAGGTTCCCTACTTTTTTAAATAAAAAAACACAGAAAATCCAAATTTAATGGGGAATGTTTATTATCACACGAAAGAACATTCTTTGGCATTTATTTTTTGAAGATGATCTCTTTCAACTGTTGGCCGCTGCTACATCTCAGATGGTCCATTCGTTGAGTCCAATTTCCGCTGACTCATTCGAGCATTTCGACTGCTCCAAGGTCTGAAACGAAGCGGGATTGTCCGTATAGACTTTAGACTTTACATATGCCCACAGGAAAAAGTCTAACGGTTTGATATCACACGATCTTGGTGGCCAATCGACCGTCTCACAACGTGAAATTATCTGCCCACCGTAGTGTTCTCTCAATAAATCCATTGATTGATACGATGTGTGGGAAGTGGCGCCGTCTTGTTGGAACCAAGTGTCGCGGAGATTACGAGCTTCAATTTCAGGCTCTTGAATCACTCTTCGTCCCAAATGCGGCAAATTTGCTGTTTACATACCCATTGAGCCATAAATAGTCCTCATCGCCGAAGAAAATATGGCTCGAAAGCGTCGGATCTTCTTGGAACTTTTCAAGAGCCCATAGAGCGAAGCGATGTCGCCTGGGAAGGTCGACCGGCTTCAGTTCTTGCACAAGCTGTATTTTGTAAGCTTTCAATTTAAGATCTCGACGTAAAATGCACCAAGTCGCTCCATATGTCACTCCGAGTTGCTGCGGACGTCGCCGAATCGACGCCGCTAGACTTTCATCACTTCGTGCTGGATGTGGTCTATTCGGTCGAATATTATCCAATAATGAATGCTGGGTCTGGGTCTCAAGATGGGTGATGGTGTTGCGAATAGTACGCTCAGTAGGCCGATTATATTGACCATAAGTGGAGCGAAGCGCGCGAAACACATTCTTTACAGAACGTGAATTTTCGTAATAAATTTGAATGATTTGTAGACGACGTTGTTCAGGCGTAAGTCTTTCCATGATGAAATGCCAAACAACATAGTAAAAAAAATAGCTTGACACGACTCACGCGTGATTTGTCAAAAAAAAGCACCTCTACTTGGATCACCCTTTATAAAATTTTTTTTTTAAATTTTCAAAGCGTCGGCAGCAAATTAGATATCAAATAAATATATATTTAATGAAAAACAAATTTATATGAATTTATTAAAAAATTTCTTCTTCGCACAATGAATTGTGTTTTCCTACGACCACCCTAATGTTCATATGAGTACACTTAAAAATAAATTTACGAAATTCGCTTTCCGTTTTCTGAATTTTTTCCTTCTTTTTGTGTTTGTGTGTTTGTTGTTGGTTATTGTTGTTGTTCTTATGCTATTGCATTGCCCTGCTGATAAGTGCATTGCCAATGAGAAGGTTCAGTGTGCCAGTTTTGTTGTTAATATTATTAATATTATTAAATTTTTTTGTTTTTGTTTATTTTTGTTGTTGCATTTTATTCGTCATATATTGATAAATATTTGCAACAAATTGAAATTACAGCAATTTTAATAAAGAAATATATTAAAAATAATTCACTTGAAAAACCACACGAATAAAGTCAATACAAATGCGAGTATTTACGAAGTAGTTGAGAATTGAAGTCGACGGCGAAAGGTTCACTGAAAAATTCGGACTTTTTTTTATTCATTGTGAAATAAATAAAATTTATGAAGCAACATTTGAGCGTCTGAAAACGTGGGTACTTTTAGAATTAAAAAATTTTCAATTAAAAATTTTAAAATATTCAAATTTTCAACTCAACATTATGATTTTCTTTCCGGTATCTCCAATTATACTGACGACAACCTCTTTCTCTCATTCCAGCTCCAAAGCGATGCGCGCGACGCCCGTAATCTCTTCACGCCGCCCCTACACCGATGACGCGCTCAGCAGCGCCGTACAGGATATACTCAGTGGCAAATATAGTGCACGCAAACAGTCAGATCAACAATACACCAGCAGTTCAACTGTGAGTCCCGCACGCGTGAGATCTAGCCGTCCATCCATGATGAGCGGCAGCAAGCGCAGCAATGTCCACCTGACGAACGCACTTTTGCAGGGCGTCGATGTGGACAAGGAATTGTCCGGCGATGAATATATGAGTACCGGTGATGGCACAACAGCAGGTGGCCATGGTAGTAATGCCTCCACGCCGCAACCAGAACCCGCCGCGCCCACTGCACTGGAAGAGCTCGCTGCTCGTCTCAGTGCGACGCATTCCCTACGCAAATTTTGTGTAAACAATGGCGCTGGTAGTGATGTGACACGTCGTGATGGCGCTAATGATGCCTCAAGCTGCACGGATGCTGGCACACCTTCAAGCAGCGCCACTCCGCAGCCACAGCAATCACCACCCGTCACTGGGATGGACACTACACTTGCGATTTTGCAGGCATTCCTTTTTACACTTACCAGTTTTGGCGCGTTACAGCAGCGTGCAGATCAGCCAATTACATTGCGTGATCTAGTGGATAATTTGAAGGATATGCTGGATACAGCGGGGGATTTGAATGTAGCGGGTCTTTTCAATAATGGCAAGCCTAGCATCTTGGATCAACCGCTTTTGGCACAAAAGTTGCAGCAACAGACGTCTGCGTATGCGACGCAACGCTTGCCAAAATCAGATACGCCAGAGACAACCAGTTCATTGGACAACCATGAGCCGATGGCTGACGAGCTGGCTGCGTCCATTCTCAAGATTCCGTCCTACAAACCAGCGGCAGGCACACCCACTCCGACATCGGGTTCAGCACGCGCCTCATGCTCGCCATCTTTGCTATGTAACAATTCCACCGCCAACTCAATGCCAAATCCCAATGGCGATAGTCCGCATTCCGCACCCTCTCCACGCATTGCCAACTCAATGTTAGCTGCTGCTGTGGCGGCCGCTAGCAACAATGGCACATCCTCCTCCGTCGGTCGACAGAGCAATGATCTGGCAGTCATTTCACCGCCCCTAATGCAACACCGCCAATCACCACCGTCGTTCAGCTTTCGTGATGTGATCGCGCGTGGCATACACCGCACCATGAACGAGCAGGCCAACCAGGAGGCGCATGCGGCGGCAGCTGCTGTTGCTGCAGCTTCAGCACCCATGCTGGGCTTGTGTTTGGATATGGAGCGTCCAACTAACAATAACAACGTTAGCGGTTCGGATCACAAAAAGCCAACCATATCGGTGGTGAAGAATATTGGTGGAACTGACACAACCCGTTTTGGCGCCGCACCCAATGTATTGGATGGCTCCGCTGGTGCTGGTGTGTCCGGAGGTAGCGCAAGTGCGCATAACTCACACAGCTATCATCATCAAGCGCATATGCATAGTGCACATCACCATCTTGCGCATCACCTAAGTCGGCAGGAAGCAGCAGCACTAGCCGCCGGTAAAGGCACACGACCGAAGCGTGGTAAGTACCGCAACTACGACCGAGATAGTTTGATTGAGGCGGTGCGCGCGGTACAGCGTGGTGAGATGTCTGTTCATCGTGCGGGCAGCTACTTTGGCGTGCCGCACTCCACACTCGAGTACAAAGTTAAGGAGCGACATCTGATGCGACCGCGTAAACGTGAACCCAAGCCACAGCCCGGTCTGGATGGTAGCAGCTCAACATCGAGCAAAACTAACTCCAACATTTCCGGGCATCACAACAATCTTAATAAGATGAAACTGGGTGGTGCCGGCGGCAGTGGCGCCAACTCTAAACTCAGCGAAACACTTAAAGGCAGTAGTAACTCAGCATCTGCTGCATTCCCCGCCGCCGCACCAAATGGCATGAAATTGCCCATTTTCGATCCCATCCAATACCCAGCACATCTCTTTTGGAATCACACGCCAGCGGTGGCCTTCAGTCAAATGCAAATGGAACTCAATCGCAATGCAGTGGCAGCCCAAAGCGCCAGTGTTGCTAATGCAGCCCAACGCTACACTGAGGAAGCGCTACGCGTCGGTGGCGGATCGGCGGGCACACCGTCGAATGCCAACAGCCCCAGTCCTATCGCCAGTCCGCTATCTGCCGCGGCCGGTCACACACTCAATATGAAAAGTGCACGCGAACTTGCCGAAAATCTGTACGAAAGTGGCAGCGCCAATGGTTCCTCAATACTCGATGGCATCATACGAAAAACACTCGATCGCAAAAGCGCCGATGTTGGACCGCCAGCCAGCGCTAGCCCCGGTGGTGCGCTGCTCGATCAGTTGTTGGTGAAGAAAAGCACGCTACCGCCATATATGAGCAACAACACCGGCAGTAGCGATCATCATATATCAGCCGCGGTCATGAATAGCTTGCGTGCCAAACGCGCCGGCAGTCCACTAGCCTACACTGATATAAAACGTGAACGCGGCAGTCCGCAACAAAGCAGCGGCGATGACGACGAGGATGATGACGCCTCACGCAGCGGCAACGAGGAAAGTAGTTATGAACACAATAACAACAACAATAGCAAAAATAATTTCAGCGTTAATCACGAGCTACAGCTGCATGCACATTCACATCAGCACCAGCCACACTTGCACCATCAGCAGCGCAGTCGGAGTCGCAGTCGTCTAACGTCACACGACTCAACTGAGACCGATACCAACAGCATAACCAGCGAGCACATGTCGAATCACACGAGTGCCAATAAAACCGTGATCGATCTCAATGGCAATGGCAGTAGCGCGACTGTGGCTATGAGTGGCATGTTGCCAAAAGTAGAACCCCTACTTGAATTGACACATACAGCACCGGCGCTGGGCGGCACATCAATACTCCAAGAGAAGTTGGCGCAAATCAAAGCCGAACAAGAAAATGAGGAGCATTTATAGGGGTGAATAAGCAGCTGGCAGTACGATGTGGAAGTGCGAGACGAGTATTAGCCAATGCGGCGGAGAGGAGCTATCAGCTCAGCCGTACGGAATGAGCATGTGGCATCAAATGGCATTCAGTATGCATAAGTATGTAGTAGTAAATGGGCAAATCTTTAAGGGGCGCAACAGGACTAAGTGGACCTGCAGGCATGGAACGCTATACAAACGAATGAAAGATACAAAGAAAACAAAACAAACAAGCTGTTGGGCAAACTAGGGCGATGAAAGTGATCGGCGATCGAAGATCGCCAATTGGTAATCGGTTAACGGTTATCGGCAATAGATTCATAAGAAATGTTTTAGTCAAAATTTAAGTGAGGGAATGTAATTAAGCTCTTAGTGTACTACTTACACAACAACAACAACAACAACACACACACACACATATGCAAACAGCAATGCATGCATATATACATTCAATTAGTATATGCATACATACAAATAGTATATAATATGGTAGGAGATAGGCATACACACACTAACACACACACACATATACACACACCCCAACACTCATACACAGACAACAATAAAAACAAAGAAGAAGAAGAAGAAGAACGACGACATCCGACGACGGCATATTAAATGAATAGTTTTGAATGCAAAAAAAAACAACAACAACAAAATTTTATTTAACATATACATACACATATACAATAGCTGTAATACATATTGATGTGTGCATTTAGCCAGAAAAACGCATGTATGTATGTTTATAAATATGTAAAAAAAAAGCTAAAACAAAAACAAAAAAAATTACAACAAATCAAAGTGAAGCGTGGGCGAGAAGAGGTGGAAAACCAAAAACAAACAAACAAAAAAACAACAACAAAAACAAAAACAAAAACAAACTGCAGCAAACAACAGGTTAAAAAAGAATGACACACACACACATATACATATATAACACAAAATAAATTTAAAAAAATAGTAAATTAGCACAGAAGAAGACATACAAAAAACTGTAAAGCAAAATAAAATTAATTCAAAGAAACTAAATTGAAAAGAGAGAGAGAGAAAGGGAGAGAGAGAAAGAAGAAAACAAACAAAAACGTTAATACTACATGGGTAACAATAACAACTAATTAATTATACAATCAAACAACAAATAAATAATTTAGTTATAATATAAGCAACAAAAAAATACAAAAAATAAAACAACAACAACATAACAGAGAAAGCACCTACATACATATGTTAAATAACAAAAACAAATAAAATTAACCAAAAAAAAACAAATTTAAAAATGAAAATACAAAAACAAAAAACCGAAATTTTTCCGTTTCGTTTTCTGACAATCGACAAATAGGCTCTCCTTGTACAAACCAACAAACAAAATGCATCTAACTATATACATACATACAAACATACAAGTAAATAAATTAAATTAAATTATAAAATAAAATTGAAGCAAATAAAGAAATGAAAATAATATGAATACTAAAATCAAAACTCAAAACTCAAAACGAAAACATAAAAAAAAGTTCGATTTAAAAAAAAAATAAAAATAAAAAATTAAAATAAGAAAAAAAATGTTTGTAAAAAGTCAACGCAGAAAACAAAATGAAAAAAACACTAAATATGCAAAGGTGTAAGAGTATTAGGGTGTACCAAATAATTTTCGAAAAATAACAAATAATAATTTACAAGGAGAAAGAAGAATTTTCGTAAACTTTTTTATATTTTTTACCTTTTAAAATCTCATCTTATGGCACACCCTAATATGAAATAGAGGACTAACAAACACTTGCAGAAAATAGTGCTTTCGTATTGATTCGCATTACTCCTTCTTAATTATTCTTTTTAACCGTTCTACTTGTCGGCATTGTTGTATTGCTTTTTCACAGCTTAAAAAAGCGTTACTCAAAACAATTTTCAAAATCGTGCATTTTCTAAATAGCTGCTGTATTGCAGCTGAAGATCTTTCGAGAAAATTTCTTTTGATTTGTAGAAATATTCAAAAAAAAAATATTGTTCGATACGGAGTTTTCGCATTTTCGCCGCTTCACTCAAGCAATTCTAAAAGCTTTGGGGTTTTTTTTTTTTCAAAAATACCCAAATTAACGTGAGTTTGTTAGTCCTCTGCTCTGCTTCTTACATACTGATAAAACTATATATATACAGTAAAAACTAAGACAGTTAAAAACAGTTGCAACATAAAAGTTTTATGAACGAAAAATTTGAAATTTCAGTTTCCTTTGCTTTAGATTTTTCGAATTTTTATTTTAAAATTTGTTTTTTCCTGAAATAATTTTTTTCCTGAACAACACAAGTTACGTAGATTTTCCGTTTTATTCAATTAAAAAAAATATTCTTGTACCAAACCAATAATAAGCAGAAATACAACAACAATAAAAGAACAAAAAAATCAACGATCAGCCAACAACTACAACAATAACAACCAGCCAATACAACAACAAAGCAAATCAACGCAGCAATAACCGTTATAGTACTTAATAGAGAATCATCAACAACAGTAACAACAACAACAACAACAACAACAATAATAATAATAATACAACAGCAGCAGCAGCAATAGCAGCAGGAAGAGCAACAGCAATAATGAACAACAACAATAAAAAAAAAACAAATAATAATAATAATAATTACAATACGATTACATACAACAAAAAAAACAACAACAACAAACAAGCAATAAACAAAACGGTAATATGGTGCCAAAACCCCCATTCAGTAAAAAAGACTTTTTAAGAGTTGAAAACACCAAAAATGAAAATGTTCACCAGGCGATTTCGATTAGCGCAACGCTTTGGGCATATAAATATTCAGTCAAACGCTACACACCCGGGCTTATTTAAAGTCTGCTGTAGTGCTGCTGTAATCGAATTTTGCTGAAGAGTTGAAACTCGCTTGCTTTACTCAAGCAATTCTAGAAGCTTTGGGTTTTTTCAAAAATATTCAAATTAATTTGCATTGGTTAGTACTGTTACGAATTTCAGGCGTTTGGTTTTGGTGCCTATATTACCTGCAATAGTTACATAATTACCAACAACAACAAAGTGAACAGCCAAAAAGCAACAACACAACAGAAAATAGTCCGGTACAATAGAGATCTGAAATGCAGTTACAGCCAATAACAGAAGCACCACCACAACAACTACAACCACAACAACAACAACAACAACAACAACAACAATAGACTATATACGCAAACTACAATAAATTATGCAAGCAACAACAAAAAATCAACAAATCAACCCAAGCAACCAATAGACAAAAAATCAAACTTCACGAGCGTAGTTTCTTTCGTAGTGCCAGCCAAAAGGAAAAAGAAAGAAAAAATGAAATGGAAATTTATCTTTCCAAAAAAAAAGTGCTCACGCATGAAACTAACGCTCCTCTGAAAGCCACATTTTCATTTTCTAAACACTTTTTATTTTTTCATTGTTGTTAATTTTTACATTTTCTAATTACAAAAATCCTTAATATCATTTAAAAAAAAAAAAACCAAATCAAAATAAAATAATAATTAGAACACTTCAGAGAAATCCTCAAGATGGAAATCAATAAACAAAGCTGCCTTCACATTTACAAAAAAAAAAAAAAGATCAAAAAGACATAGAAAAAAAACACAAAATTATGCAAAAGGGAATATTAGAAATTTAAAATACGAAAAATTGCTTAGAAAAAATATATTCAAAATAAAAAATTACTCAATTAGAATACTAAGGAAAAAAAACAATATTAAATGAAATGAATGGAAAAGGCTAAACCAAAATTTTCTGTCTAAAGTATTTAAACAAAAAAAAAACCAAAAGCTTACCCATGCCACAGACACACACACACTTCAACTTGGCATTTACATTTTTTTTTACGAAACAAAAAAAATTATTCAATAATCTAGTCAAAAATAATTAAAAATTAAATTTAAAAAAAAAGCTAATTATCAATCGGTGTTTAAATTTAAAGTAAAAAGTAAAGAAAAATATTCCACTCCACCCTCAGCACATGCATATACATACATACATATATACAGATTTATGTATATAACTATAAACAAAAAAATACCAAAAAATTCTTAAATAAGTGAAAATCTAAAGTAAAGCAAAATTCAATGTTTGGTGTTGCGTGTAACGTCAGAAAAAATTTTACAAAAAATAATTATCAAAAGAAATTTGAAAAACAAAAAAAAATCCACTTTTGGCATAAAATATTATACACACATATGCATATACAAGTATGTATATGTTTATAAGCATTTAGACGGTATAAATTCAGGTTAAGTCTTTCGCGAGTCGCAAAAGGCAACAGTAATTAATTAAATGTATATGTATGTATGTATCTCAAACCTTATATGTATGATATGTATGTGTCTTCATGTCGAGTATACCTCAAAACTATTTAACAAACACATCATCATTATCATTTTGCATAGGTGGAAAGAAGGGGAATGAGTTTGTGGAATAAAAGAAAATATAGAAATGAATTTTGGAATGCAAAAAAAAACTGAAAGTAAAGACTTTTTTTGGAATTTTGTGGCACAAAAATCATATTTAAAAATCGCATGTCATTATATTGGTGAAAAAATTTAGTGTGTGTTAGGGCAAAGTAGATTTCTTTTTTTCTTGTCTAGAAAAGCCTGAAAAGGAATGTTTCAAATATTTGCTAATTTAGCGCAATGCAAAGAAAAAAAGGAAAATAAAAGTTAATATTTTCAAATTTCTTTTATTACCGGCTTTCACAACAGATTATAAAAATTTTTTGTTGTATAAAAATTTTGAAAATTTAACGTTATTACTTACGCTGATCAACAAAAAAATATTTTATTTTTGGCGCTCATGCATAAATTCTGTTTCTAGATATTTGAAAAATACGCAAATTTTCATCTTCAATTCATAACGTTTGCTTTCACCTGGCGTTGATAAGTAAAATTTGAATTCATTTTGTGGAAAAGAAAAGAAGAAGAAAACTTTTTTCTTTTTTTTTCCAGTGTAAAAGAAACTGAAATTTAGCATGCAGTCGTCAGATCCCAAAAAAAAACCCCGTGTTGACCGCTATTATTAGCAAAAATCTCCTAAACTTTCACTTTGAAAAAAAGAACCGTTAAATTAGCAGTTGCATTCCTTTGAAGCTTGTTATAATTTAAATTTTCACTCCACATTTGTAAATGCTTTCCATTTATTTTTCAAAAAAAAAATTCTGTCAAAATTTTTGAAACTAGATTAAAAAAAAGAATAGAACCCAAATTATGTGTATATTTTAAAGTAAATAGTAATTAATATTCCAAAAAAAAAAAAAAAAAAACTTAAATGTACCTAAAACAACAAACAATTTGTGTGCTACGTAGGAAAATGCGTGTAGTGCAACACAGTGTGAGCACAGACAATTTTTTATATACTTATATATTATACGAGTACATACTTGAAATCAAACATATACATAGTACATACATACCCACATATATATTTCAACAGAATAAAATTTATATCCAAAAAAAATTAAAAAAAAAATTATTTAAATAAATGTAAAACAATTTTGTGTGAAAATTATGCATAAACACATACATACATACGCGTACAGTACATAACAAACAATATATGTAAACAATATATTCATATATAAATATCAAACAAACAAAACTATATATATTTAAAGAAAAAAAAACATAAACCTTTTGAATGTGCATATATATTTAGATAAAATGTTTAAATAAAAATTAAGACGGAAAAAGACATATTAAGAAAATCAAAAAAAAACCAAAAAAAAAAAGATTTTGGCATTTTTCTAAAAAAGTCTATGTACAAGTACACACACACACACATACACACTTTAACAAAATTAACCGGCACACAAACACAAAAACATACATGTACGATATTTCGTGGGAAGAAGAAGAAGACATGTCTTAGCGGGCGTCTCTACTAAGCTTAAATGCATTTTTGGCCAATTTTAATGTTTATATGTATGTATGTACAACAATCAACATTTAAATGTATGTATGTGCGTATATTCAATTGAAAATATATAGTCAGAAAACAAAAACAACAACAACAACAACAAAAGAAAACAAATGACCAGTTGACACGTGACAAATGACATATGACATATGACTGAATAACTGTAAACGCCAATGACATTGGCAAACATTTGCCCAGGACACACGGCAATGAGCAACTAACGCAAGGTCAAAACCGCAATCAATATACATATGTACACATACATATGTACATATACACAATACATGCGTATGTATGTGCATAGCTTGCTGTGTAATTGACCTCAGCGGTAGCCACAGTTGCCACATTAGGCTGCACGATCTGATTGATATATATATATATAAGTATACCAGTATATCAGATACACATATACATATACATATATATATTTATATGTATATATATATATATTTATGTAATTATTGAGTATGTAATTTTATTATTATATTTCAAATTTACCACAAACAAACAAGTGCATACAAAGGCATTAACATATTTATTAAATATATACAAATATAAAAGGAAAGAAAAAAAAGAGAGAAAACAAGAAACATAAATACATTATTAGACACTATCTGTGATTTATAATCCAAAATTTTTGATGCGAAAATTCAGTTTTCGGCAAATCTAAAGGCGTAGAGAATGTAGAACAAACGAACGAACGAACGAACGGATGCTGTTGGCAAATGAGTTGAGAAACGTATAAAAGGCAAATTTAAAGTGGAAATTTCTATAGAAAAACAAAAGGTGTTAAAATCGTAAATAAATGAAACACATCATGAGTATATGTTACACATACACTCGCATACAATGGCAAAAGTGTAAATCTATAGATATGTATGTGTTGATGAAAGCTGCATAAAAAATACACTTATATGTATGTATGTACGAAATCTGTTGCAAGACATAAAAACAAATAAGAAAAATTGATAAAAACCGAGTAATCAAATTTCAAAACAAATATACACATATTTATCGAAAATGAATGAAGAATAATATTATATGCACAAGTCTGCAAAAATGTTTCGCTCTCAAAGGATATTCATATTTCCAAACACAAAATCAACTTTGCTTACTCTGAAAGTGGCACTAAAATTAAATGAAAATTAAAATAAAAGACAAAAATAACAAACACACATAACCCAATATCAGATGTATGTATGTGTAAATAAAAATTTTGGCAAACTTTTCGTGTGAGTATCAAAAAACAAAAAAAAAACGCTTCTGGAAAATACACAACATGCATATATACATATATATATATATCACAATAAAGCAAGAAAGTAACAAAAAGTTAAGCTTGCAAACCCCTTTGGCAGCCTAAACATTTATTTCAGTCCCACTTTTCGTGCACTCCTTGGGAGCAAAGCAGAAAAAAGAGCAGCGAAATTTTTTCAGGCTATAAAATTGTGTAAAAAAAAACAAAAACAAATAATAAAAATTCTTAAACTCAGCCAGGAGGAAATATACATACATATACTTATAAACACGCATATGTATTGGAATATCGACACAATAATACATAAAAACAACAACAACAAAATATCAACAAAATTATAAGTGCAATTACCTGGAGAATAAATGATGAATAAATGATGAATAAATGATGAAATAATGTTCGTTAGTAAAAAAGAAAATTAAAAATTTAATTAAAAAATTAATAAAAAATTTAATAAGAAATTTATAAGAAAAAAAACTTAAAAAATTATACATAGAAATTGTGTAAAAGATTTGCGCATAGGGAAAATTTAGCAGCAAATGCATAATTAGAAATTTGATTGAAAAAAATATATATAAAGTTGCAACAAGACGACTAAAAACAAAGCTATAAATAAAAATAAATAAATCAAGAAAAAAATAATAAATTTTATAAAAATGCATTATGATTAGCAACAATTTTTAACATTTAAGTTTTAGAAAAAAATCATCTTATTTTGAAACATTTTAACGTAAATAATTTGCTTTACAATAAGTTAAATCATTCGGAAAAAAAACATCTACCGGACATACACTTACATACACAACTTAAAAGAAAAAGTTTTCATAAAAGAAATTACTCCAAATGCCCAAAGTTATAGAGAAATGCAGAATTTCTGTGAGGAGCTCACTTAACACCCAATTATTTTGTTTATTTTCTTTTCGACGTTTTGAAAAAGATGCATTCTGAAATAGTTTGAAAATAACCACTTCTGTACTTTAGCGACACATTTTTGACGTAACTTTTACGTTACAAAAGAATAAACTTTCAATTCAACTTATTTTCCTCATCTTCCTCACTCTGAATCTGAACGCATGAATGGCTCTGGCACAAGACCGGACTTACATTACAAGCTTATTCGACGACACATGTCATGTTTTGGATCGAAACAGTTATGTCAAACTACACTTGAGTTACATAATAATGATGTTAATAGTAAACTCACTAGACGTTCAACCACGGCACAGTTGCTTAGGGCTGAGTAGGTGATGGTGGAGGTTAGTAGCCGCGCAGAATATGCAGAAATGTATGTAGAAAATCCCTCAGGTATGTGTTTTATTTTCGGAGAGAAAAAAAGATTGACTACCATATTTTTAAAAACTATTTTGATATGCTAAATAGAATGTTAAGGAATACGTCAGCGGAATAGTAAGTGGTGTCGGCGAGGATGGGGGGGTAAAGTGGAGGAAATGTGTGAAAATGTTTAAGTCGTAGCTTCAAATCCAGCTTAGATTGTCGTAGTAAATGCCTCAATTTTTTCAATGTCGAAACCTCATCATCACGCAGTTATGTACATACAGCATATTTTAACTAGTACATATATATATAATTTAGTACTATATACTTGTATATACATACATACAAAAAATAGAATATTTTTTCCATTATTATCGTTCTTCTTATAAATACTGAATTGGAGTAGTTCTGTTAGAGCATATATATATATATAGCTGATAGTAGGTACATACATATATGCATATTTTGTATTTTTTTTTTTGCATAATGTGTCAATATATATAGTTTGGGTGAGTGTACTGAGAGCAGGAGAGCAAAGTTATATTTTTATTATATAATTATTAAATCACATAAATGAAACATTAATATATACATACACACATACATGCGTACTTCTATGTTCGATTATAAGCTATTTATGCCTACGCGTTCTGGCAAGAATGATAATAACAATAATAATATTAATATTAATATAATTTAATGTAATACATTGGTTAACTGTTAATAAATATATATGTATATATATGCTTACATTATTTACAGTGTAGAGTGGGTTATAAGTGGAGCAGGCTAAGTTGGCGACAAAATGGGCTGCTTATATGTGTATATATAGACAAAATTGAATTTATAGTGCAATTGTTTTTTAAAAAACGAATTATAGTAGCGAAAATCTTTTTTAGCGTGTGAGCACGTTGTTAGTTTCAAACAAAGAAACATTATGGCAATGTTTTTTTTCCTTCTTCTAATACTTATTATAAACACTTTTTTTAAGTTTAAATGATTTTTGAAAGTTGAATAAAGGACTCAAAGGACTTTTGTAAAAATTTTTTTTTTTTTTGCTTTGTGAACAATGTTAAATGTTGCTATTATTTAAAAAAAAAATTAATCAATTATATTTTAACGTTTCTCCAGCACAGCTAAATATAAAACAAATTTATGTATTTAGCGAAATTCAAATCAAAAAATACGCAAAAATTTTCTAAACGAATTGCGTAATGCATACCCCTGCATACCATGAGTATTGTGTTTGCAATGAAAACAAAGAAAGAAAAAAACGTTTTTATATTTACTTTATACTTTATGTATTGTATATATATAATTTACAAAAAAAAGGTCAAAGATGTATGTAATTAAAACCATATTTGTATGCTGGTATGTGCGAACGAAATTAATAAAAAAAAATTGTAGACATTAAAACATAATGCAAATCTTAATCTTTAATTATAAAAATGAAAATGTTGCAATGACCTCGTGTACCAAATGTAATTACGATCTGATTCGTTTAGTGTTTTTTTTCTGTTTTTTTTTTTTTTTTTGGTTAGGATTATTTATTAATCTTGTTATTAACTACTTATGTTGTTTACCAACGAATTGTATGGTATGTACGCTCCATAGTTACATTGCTTTAAGTAATATTTAAATGAAAATATAATCAAAAATTACGAAATAATTTAGTGTCAGCTTTGAAAAAAAAAATGAATTTTAAAAATGTTCATATTTTTAGGTTATTGTTTATTGTACATTTTAACAAACTTTCGCAAATTTTCCTCTGCAAATCTAAAACACATACCAAAATGAGAAGAATACAACAACCAACAAGTCCAACTGTCAAATCGAAGATATTACAAAAAAAAAAAATTGTGCAAAAACAAAAACATTGCAACAAGAAAAAAATACATACAAAAATAAAATTCAAGCTTATTGTCAAAAATACATGCAAAAATCAATGAAAGAAAAAGAAAATACAAAACTTATGCTTTCACAAAAACAAAATCATATAAGTCAAACGGACAATAGCCCAAATATATAAGCAATGCTTTGCATATATATCCATCTACACAGTATAAATATTGGAGAAATCAATCACGAAAATAGCCAATAAAATGGATTAATTATTGAAATAAGAATTAACTAAATACACATACATGCAAAAACATGCAACAACAAAAAACATGCAATTGATTACACTAACAACATACATGCATAAATACGTATGTACATATGTGTCAGTTAAGAAACAATTGATTGCAAATAATACAAATTTATTATAAATACAGCCGACAGTCGATTGTTTTTTTTTTTTTTTTGATTTTTTGATTTTCAAATATTGTAAAAATTAACAAAATGGAAAATGCATATGTATTTAAATTATATATGAAGAAAACAGTACATACGATAACCACAAGAAATCAACAATAGCAGTTAGAAAAGAAATTGGCATTGAAGAGAAACTTGTAAATTGTTTACACATAAAATTACTAATTACAACAATAACAATAGTTAGCATAAGATTGTATATGAAATGCATTGATTGTATGAAAATGTGATTGCCGAAAAAATTTGTCTCAACACACTCACCGAATGGCAAAACAGTGCTTGGCGGTCTAGCGGATATAAAAAAAATGTCTACCGGACATAAATATTGATATATTTTCACTTACAATTTAGTAGATTATCTTGAGCATTATACACGTGAAACAATTTTAAGTTTACACAAGATAAACTTTTCAACTTTTTACTTCACAATATTTCTTTATCACTTTCCATTTAAATATTTCTTATTGTAATTTTAATTTTCTCGTACGCAAATACCGACCGGCACTGCTTGAATATCAACTATTTCACCGCACTGCTTTAACGTTTCGCCAAGTCTCTATTGCCGTTAATGAAGTCAAATTTTGGTTGTGTATGAATTTGCAAGCCAAACATTTTTTGCTATTCTTTTCTAGTATCGCTTTTGATTTGAAATGAAAATTTAAAACACTAATAACGCTTTTCGCTTGGTTATGACAACTATTATGCACATTTTCACATCTAATGGTTTTGGACTAATTTTTCACTCACATACAAAAACGAATGCACTAAGCGCCGCCACCGACCGACCGAATGTAACTGTTTCAAATTCTTGCTAAGTCAACCGAAAGAAACGAAGTTGAGCAGAGGAAATGAAGGTGCGCTGTGGCTAAAGCAGTTTCGTAGTATTTTGACATGAATGTTTTTTTTTTTTTTTTTTGTAAATACTAGAATTAATGATCTCAAATAAATGTTCTGGTATTTATATCACTACATCTCTTTGGTGGTATTTTCAGTGTAGCGCTTCAGTGTAGCGGTTTTTTAAATTTTCAATCCTTATTAAGCACCAACTCACCAAAATTATTCGCCATTGATGAACAGCCATTTTGTGCGCTTGAACTGTTTTAACTACGGAAAATAGCACTGCTTACACTTGACTTAGCACCTCGGTGCGGTGTACTCGTTTTTTTTTTTTTGTTTTTTTTTTTTTTGTACGAGTAAGAAAATTTATGAAATTCTTTAGAGCTTGTACTTGTATCAAAGCTGTCAGGGACTCAAAGGCAAACGCATTTTCATGCATTGAATGGCATAGTAAATATTATCTTATAAAACATTGAGCTACGTGTACGTGCACACGTAGAGCAAGCCCTCAAAATATCCAACAATACTTACAATAGATATTCGCTTACAATAGTTATACAATAGTCACCCAAACAACTATTAATTATTACATTCAAAACATTTAACAAAAAGAAAAAACAATAGACTAAATGTACCAATACACACACACACAAGAAAACAATAAAACAATAAAACCATATACATATATATATATGTAGAAATTGTCTTAAAGTAAATGCAAAATCTTCACAATAACAACAGTAAAAATCCAACAGCAATAGCCCAGAATACCACCAGCCTGTAATAGCCCAGTAATAATGGAAGAAAATTTCAATAAATAAGAAATAAATGAGAAACGACAACCACAGCAACAACAACAACAACAAAATACATAATAACCAACAAATATCAACAAACAACAAAGAACAAACATAATAATTAATTAATCAACATTGAACTTGTGTACTTAATAGAAAGAAAAAAACTACAATATTTTAATAAAGCCCACATAGAGAAACTGTGTGTGTGTGACATACACACATAAATTCATGTATCCACATATGTATGTACGTGTGTTACATTGCCATCGAAATGTCGACTGTTTTTTTTTTGTGAATTTTTTGCGTCAATTGCATAAGGGAATACATATGCATTTCGTATAAAATATTGAATATTTCCGTTTTTCCACTTAACTGTTTAATCGTTATGTTCAAATCAATAATTACTGCATAATTTTGTTTCTTATTATATGTATGTATTAATGTAATGTAATGTTCAATTTTTGTTATATTTGTTAACTACATTTCTATACCGTATGTTTATGTTGAAACTGTAACTATTTTAAAAACAAAAAAACAGAAAAAAAAACAAAAAAAAACTACTGTTTGTGAAATATACTGATTTACATACATATATTTTCCTATTGAATGAAATGCAAAGCAAATGCAAAGCAAATGGAAGATGTATTCGAAATGAATCTAAATATCACATACATACATACATACAAATTACAATAGTATCTAACAAATTTTAATGCATAAAAAATACAAATACAATAGTTTTTCAAATACTAAATTCCACAATTACAATTACAATTACAATTACAACTACAATAGCAATAATAATAGCAATAGTTCTAAGGCTCCAACCACACACACAATACAAAAACAATAAACTACAATTCAACCAACGACTACGAGCAAACATGCAACAGTCAAAAAAAAAATATTAAATACAAATAAATTAACGAAAATCACAACAACAAAATTCGCGTTTTTTATGGTTTTCAATCATTTTAATCACCGAGTTTGAGTTGTTGAAACTTTCAATCATATTTTTGAAAAGAAAAATTTTTTATGTGAATTATGCATTAACGCAAAATTTCTGCTGTGCGAATATATCACTCGTCGCAAAAAAAAAAAGAAAAAAAAAGTTCAACTTTTTAGTACTGAAACACGCAAAAGGTTTACTTTTGAGTGTGCGAAATTATATTACTCTTAAAATATCTACTGAAATCCAATGTGTTTCAATTGAAATCACACAAAACTGATGCAAGTACAATATTTAGAATTCATTTCGGTTGGCAAAACTGGATATAGCAAAATTATAGACAAACAAAAAAACGTGAAAACCTTTACATGAAATGTACAAAACAAATAACAACAAAGCAAAAACTATGAAGATAAATTTTTTTTATATATTCATGCTGATACAACTGACTTACTTGTGTTTAATTTTTTTTTAAATATATTTTGTACACATTTCTAGAAATGAAGAAGAAAGAAAATACAAAAGGTAGAAAAAAAGCATTTTCAATGTCATTCGCTGTTTCGTTAATTTCTTTTTTTTTTGTACCACCAACATACCATACGAATCATACGAAATTGTAAATATAAAATTAAAAAAAAATATTTTATTATTAAGTTATTTAAAGTTACAAACACATTGATAATAAATTTAGTAGAACTCTAATTTAATTAATGACTAGTTTAATTTTCATTTTAAAATAATGCAAAGAAATTAAAAAAGTGAAAAAAAGAAACAATTTAGAAATAGTTAAAGCTAAAAAAACAAGAACCTTTGAAGGCGTAATATTAGAATGGTAAAAATAAAAATTAAAATTAATGGTAAAAAAAAGTATAAACGCATATATTTACAAAAAAAAAAGAAAAAAAGAAAATTATTCATTTTGAAAATGATTATGGCAAAGAGAGAGCAAAAGCAGAATCACTTTTATAAACGATATATATATATATATGTATGTATTGTTTAGATTGCCTTTTTACGTGTCTAGTTACATAGTTGACATGCATACATAAATAAATAGCATTATATGGATGTTTGTTTTTATATATACTTACATATATACATATATATATATATATATATATATATGTATTTACCATTTTTATAATTATTAATATGTAATATTAATTTAATATGATTGATTTGTTTATAAAACTATCTTTTTCGTTATTTTCTATTTACATATACAAGTACATACACACACATACCGTATATATATACTTGCTTAAATACAAAACACAATATACATACATACATAAATATATATACGTATATAGACAGATATACGATGCATTAAATGTTTATAATTTTTCAATTGTTTAAAAATATACAAATACAATATATATATATATATATATAAAATAAATACAATACACACAGACATATGGATACATATTATTATTAATTAATAAATATTTTAGTTAAAAAAAAGTGGACAAAAAAAACAAAATGAATTTTCATTTGTGTACTTATTTGTTCTTGCGTTTTGCATAGTTTGAAAGGGTTTTTAGGTGATTTACCTTTGAAATTACATTACTTCTGCATATGTATGTACATTTAGGCGTCTTCAAGCCGGTTTTTTTAGTTTTGCAGAGAGTACTTTAAAACCTTATTCAAAAATAGGTTTTTTTTAATTATTTTTTGTTTCCATGTTTCAAACTCTCTTTTCACCAATACCAAGAAACACTTCGGCTTCAGCAGGATAATTAGCACTGAATTTATTGAAATGAAGAAACACAAACACGCAAATACAAATGCAAATATGAAATCACATAAAATATATGAAAACCAAAAAACAAAAAAAAAAAAAAACACCGCAAGCAATAACCAATTACAATTATAGCAATTAAAATTATATTAAATAAGAGATTCAAATGCAATGCAATAGACCAAAGTGAATACTGGTCGTGTGTGGGTTAAACATGTTGTGGATGAAGAAACTGTTGCTCCTGTCAAGATTAGATTGGATTGTAATTGAAGATCCAAAGCGTAAAGATTCGCGCTTTAATGCGCTCAACTCGACCTTCGAGTTTGAGTTGGGCATTATTTGCGCAGGAGCACGCGCTTTTAAGTCTCTAAGCCATGTTCTCTAACCCAACATTACCATTGTTTGCTCCATTTTCACATTGAAATATTGGCAGAACAACAAGAAGAACAGTAAAAACAAAGCAATAGTAAATAACAGTTATATAAACAGCAGTGAAAGAGAATTTCGTCGAAGTATATATGTACATATATCACGGCCGTCAATGAATAGTTTATGTTTCTTTTTCAACAAATTTGGGAAAATTTTTGTTTGAAATATTTTTCATACTCATTTTCCTCAGTCTCTGTTTTTTTGCTTTTTTTTTTTTGCTTTCAACCGTTAGCCATTTCTGGAGAGATTGTGCGCCAAAAAAAAAACCAAAGAACCCACTTACACAAAATGCAAAACAATACCGAGTTAACCGAGTACTACTAGTGAGTAATCGGTATTCTCAATACTGACTGCGCAACAACAACCATCACTAAACAATAAGTAGAGAAAACACAATTCTTATCTAAACTCTAAACTTAACAACAACTTCAGGGATCAAAATTTCAAATATTTTGATTTTCATTTAGACGAGAGCAACAAGAATTAATTGAAAAATAATAAATATATTTATTGATAGAACAAAAAAAGAAAAAAACAACACTGGAAAACTAGAAACACTTGACCATATCCGAAATTTTTTTACAAACAAAAAAGAGAAATCAAAACAATTTAAAGAAATAAATACAATAACTATTGTGCGGGGGGAACTTGGCGTAAATGGTGGGAACTACAAAAATATATACGTTATTAAATATATATATACATATATATATACTTAGAAATACACGTATATGTGCATGTAAATTTGTTCTTCTCGTGGCTAACCGTTGCCCAAGCAGGCTCTGGTATGGCGCACAGAAGGCAGTTGCATCAACAAAAGCTGTAACCTAACAATCTTTAAGGAAATCAAATCTACTATTTTGTAAATAAAACTGACATTTTTGGTATGAACAAAAGGAAAAAAATACAAACAAACAACAAAGCAAAACAAAAAAGCGAAACAAAAACGTGTAGAACAGAAAAGTATTGAAAATCAAAAAAAAAACCAAAAAAAAAGAACTAGCAAAAGAGAAACCGAATTTTTTGCGTTTCTTTAGAAAATTTAAGCGATAAACTTGTTTCAAAACTTTATATGTAATTTTTTGACAAATGCTAAAAGCACTTAAATAAATTAAGATTAAATAAGTGGTGAGTCATGATGATGATGATGATGATGTATACGATACTAAGTAACTAGTTTAGGCGAAAAATTTAATACAAATAAATAGAAATATGTAGCTTTGAAATTGCTTACCGAAAACATTACGAAAAAAAATGCTGAAAAACTGAATTTTTGTTATATTTGATTTTTGAGATAAAAAAAAATGTACACACAACATACACATGAACACGTAATCAAATGCATTTCAAGTGGGTTTGCTAAAACAAATTTAAAAAAAAAAAACTCTGTTCAATTTAGTTTCGCCAGAAAAGTGTGCAAATTTATTTCAAAACAGTGATTTTCGTATGAAATATTAATATTTAATGCATTATTTTCTACATTTTAGTGCAAATGATGATATTAACGCAACGCTTTTGAGAAAATTTTACTTTTTTTAATTTTATTGTATAAAAACAGTTTTTAATTTAATTCTAATGGCATATTTTTTTGTATTGAGGAAGTATTTTTCCCTCGTATGGCGAATAATGCATTAACTTCTTACTTCACCATTAATGCTTTGGTAAATTAATGCATTTATAACAACTCTGGCTTTTATTTATGTCACATACATACCTAGGTATGTATTAAATATTCCCAAAATAATTTGCTTATATCAAAATTGGACGAAATTATTACATTATTTTGAAATTGTGAGCAAAAAAAATCAATTTTCATTTTCTACGAAATTTTCGCGTGAAAAAATTATGTTATTCAAATATGTATACGTATTCAGTAAAAAAAAAATTACTTATAAACTTGCTGAATATTTAAAAGAAAAATTATAAAAATCAAATCAAAATTCTGTATAAAGTAAAAAAAAACAAAAAATGGGAAAACAACTAACCTTAACGCTGGGCATGACAAATATTGTAAAATATTAATAAAGAATTTAATAAATAAAATCAAATTGAATGTAAGACGCAAGATGTGTACCAACCAAAATGGAATAGCAACAACAAGGAGAACAAAATGATTACCTACCTATTGTAATAATGTGAACTTGGAGCATACTCAGTATTTTTATTAATACTGTAATGATAAATTTATTTGAAAATAAAAACCATAAAATATATAAACAATTGCAACTGCGTTTTTTCTAATCATTAATATTTTAATGTGGACTTCGATGGACCAATTTGCAGGTCGCCACAGAGAGTAATTTAACTTCAATGGCTTGCCTCGCATTGCATTTGAAAACATTCTGCGCATAAGAATTAAATTTTATTATCATTTTGAAAGGGTGATTCCTACTTAAAAAAAAACAACAGAAAATTCAAATTTCCTGGGAACGTTTATTATCATTCGAAAGAACATATATTTCTTGAAGATTATCTCTTTCAAATATTGGCCGCGACTTTGTCTCAGATGGGCCATCCGTTGAGTCCAATTTTCAATTATTCGTTCGAGCATTTCGACTGATAACTGGAGAATGTCACGCGTGATGTTTTTCTCCAAGACCTGAATCGAAGCGGATTGTCCGCATAGACTTTAGACTTTATACATTCCCACAGGAAAAAGTCTAACGGTTTGATATCACACGATCTTGGTGTCCAATCGACCGGCCTAAAACGTGAGATTATCTGCTCACCGAAGTGTTCTCTCAATAAATCCATTGATTGATGCGTTGTGTGAGAAGTGGCGCCGTCTTGTTGAAACCAAATGTCGCGGAAATCACAAACTTCAATTTCAGGCAGCAAATAGTCGGTTAGCATGGTGCGATAACGGTCGCCATTGACGGTTACGTCTTCACCGGCATCATTTTTGAAGATATATGAACCGATAATTCCACCGGCCCACAAACCACATCAAACCATTTTTTTTTCTTGATGAAATGGCAGCTTCGTCCCATATGCGGCAATTTTGCTTGTTTACATGCCCATTGAGCCAGAAATGGGCCTCATAGCTGAACAAAATTGGGCTCGAAAACGTCTTCTTGGAACTTTTCAAGAGCACATAGAGCGAAGTGATGTCGCTTGGGAAGGTCGAGCGCCTTCAGTTCTTGTACAAGCTGCAAGCTGTATTTTGTAAGCTTTCAATTTAAGATATCGACGTAAAATGCGCCAAGTCGTTACATGCGTCAATCCGAGTTGCTGCAAACGGCGCCGAATCGACATGGTCATCGTTTTGCACTCTCAGCTACGGACGCTATATTTTCTTCACTGCGTGTTGGACGTGGTCTATTCGGTCGAATATTAACCAATAATGAATGCTTTGTCTCAAGATGGGTGATGGTGTCCGAGGCCGATTACGATGACGATGAACGAAGCTCGCGAAACACATTCATTACAGAACGTGAATTTTCGTAATAATGTTGAATGATTTGTAAACATTGTTCAGGCGTTAGGTTTTGCATGCTTAAATGGCAAACAATACTAAACAAAAATAACATGACAGCTTGACACGCGTGATATGTCAAAAAAAAAAGGCTATTGAAAAAAGTACCTCTGCTTGGATCACCCATTATTATTCTGATAACTAGAGTGTGAATCGACAACATTCTTTGTTGAGAACAATTCGATCATTCCAGCTTTACTTAGGAACAATCGATTTAGTATATAAGGGCAAAACATAAATGTAAAGCTAATCAGTAATTGCAATATAAGTTATTGTAAATAGTCAAGAGAATTTTTAGTTATTGAGTAATAAAGAACATTGAGTAAATTCTTTATTATCAAGAATCTGCAGACATATGTAGTTGGGACTTTTTTTTAACAATCCAGTGATCGGACTCGAAGGATTTGGGAAATCATCGAACTTATTTAGCAAAATCATAACAATATATTGAAGATAGCAGCAACGTAAAAAACTGAAAGTTGGGCAACTTTGCTCGAAATGCCTGGCCTTAACTACCTTAAATGAGAACAAATGAGTTTAAATGGATGCATTCATTATGTTTATCGAAACGAAAACCTGAGGCAAGACGAAATGAATAATTAATGCTCGTAAAAAGATTGGAGTTGCTCAACTTTTTGCTTCGTGCTAATCAAAAATAAACTATATGGAATGCTTCATGCCTCTTCTTATCTTCCAAAGCGAAACTGTCCGGGAATTCGAAGCAACTTATTTTAGGAACGACATCAAAGACACTTACTCTAAGATAAAGTTAGCCTAATTCACCGACTGAAATCAAGTCACGTGCCTTTAATATTAAAGCATAAGCTGAGCTCCTCTTCCCATTATTTCAAAAGATTTGTATCTCAGGAAAAGCTCATTATCTCTATATAGAATATGTTCGTCCACAAAATTCATGAAACTGATTTAAACATTTTCATTATAACAAATTACTTTAAATTTTTTAACAGTTGAACAATTTCAAATATGAAAATGTATATTAAATTAAGTAGAAATAGAATTATCTCTTGATTAGATACTGATAATTTGTAACGGCAATGTAAAAGAAGACTCACTAGTCGTATTTTTTGGGTTTCGAGAGCATTTCAATCCTTTGTGACGCCTTAGCCCTTAGTGCAGACCTGGATATGGACCAAGGATTAAGACGCTCAAAGGATTCATGCTCTTTTGGTTCAGCTAGTTCTAAAAGACGTGGTGTCGGCTTTGCACGTAACGCTTTTGGCGGTATGCGATAGGGATTTTTGCGTTTATCTACGTTGCCTGATGGTTTCACCGGCGGGGCCGCCAATTCAAGAATACGTTGGGAAGCTATAGAATACAATATCATAATTCGTAATATAAATGAATGTATTCAACTTTTTACAAGCATTCTTACATACGTTGGTAAGCTAACGTATTCTTTGATTTCTTTCGTGACGGCATTGAGTAAACTCTTCCTAATCCACGATTTACTGGTTGGGCTAACTGAATTATACGTTTTGTGGGTCTATAATGCTTTAAAGCTGTCGTCAGCCGCCATTCAGGCTTGCTCCAGTCCAACCGTTCTCGTGGATATGCTAAATATTTGAGTCGTCGTGGCCTCTGAAACATGCTTCTAAATGCACACATGTTCGAACTGAAGAAACAAATCTCTCAACTGAAAGAAATCGAAATGAATAGTAACGGTTAATTTCTTGCTAGATGCTGAGGGAATGGAAAATTTTTATGCTTTTTTGTTGAAAGAATAGTATTTTTTTCATGTAAGCAAAAAATGAAAATTTGACTTTGATGTTGGGAAAATAATTTCTTTTCACATTTGCATAGACCTAGTTCTCACTGGGCGACTTTTGTAGCCTAAACTCTTATCTTGTAGGGGAGAACGCGACGATTTCGGTACATTATCCTCTCCGTCATCGTAGTTATGCATATATGGTGAGGAGATACTACCAGTACATTAACTTTGCAAGTACTATCCCTCGTAAAAAACAATTAGTAGTCATTGAACAGGGACTGATAAATGTAAGCTAAGAATGAGGTGATTGAATACAAAAAGCTTATTGTCAAAAACAACCTCCGGAAATTTCATGACACAAATACCACATATTCCGCTAGAAGTGAGTGTTGATCTGTTGGCAGATGTTAAAAGTGGCTTGGGATTTTGGTCCTCCTATCGCAAATGAGCAGTATATTAAAATTCCTAAGCTTGGCAACCTTTAATTGATACACTGCTTTACCAACAAACGAATAAATTAAAGTAATGTGGATAAAACAGTGCATGGCGCCCGTTCAATTATTTCGTTTGTTTATTTGAGTTGTTCTTTTTTCTTTTTGTCAACAATCCTCTGATAAGCAAATAAATACAAAAATAATTGGGATGGCCTTTTCCCAATCGCTGGGAATTGGTAACAGCACCCTGTTTAATCTGGACAGCCAAGCGCGACATGCCATCGACAAAGGATTAGTGCAACAAGGACACCAGGGTATGGAAAGCCTGTCAAAACCCCATGAGGATGCTGCCGAAGTGATACAGGAATCGCCTGATCACGGACAGCGTACTAAAATATATGGAAATAGCAGTGGTGTGTCCATATTCAGCAGATCGCGCACTCAGCGACAATTGTCTCGATGTAATGGAAGTAATTCCTCTTGCGCCAAAAATGCCGTGAACGTCGAAGAAAAGAAGCGTAGACGCCTGCGCAAAAATAAATCGGATTCTACACTACCCAAACCGGGATTATTAAATGGAAATTCAAAAGTTGAAAACTACACGGAATTGTTTCGCAGCGGTTTTACCTTTTCAATAGAAGATCAACAAAAAAGCAATTATGGTGTTGATGCTTCAGAGTTGCGTGTATCCCAAATAGAAGCTGCATTTCAGATGATAACAGAAGAAAAAGAATTAAACGCGGGGAATGATAATGATTGCTACATAGAAGATGACAATGAAAAGGGTAATGATTTAGATATGGCAGTATTCTCCGAGGACTTTAAAAATATTATAGAAGATATGGACAACTTACAGGATAAAGAAACTGAGAAGACGGCACATGATTCAATACCTTTAAGTGAAGAAAGAAAGGGGAAAGCCAACGGTGCTGAGGAATATAATGTAGCGCAAGAGGAATTAGATGGACAACTATTTGATCAAAGTCGGTTTATTTGTAATGAATCACTCAATTCAGAAGCTAAAAGTCAAATAGCCAAGGAACTTCAAATTAGTCGTAAAGAAGTTTTAAACGTTAATGAAGTTTTAAAGACAATACCGAGTAAAAAGGATCACAATGCCACCTATGCGAAGAAAAATCAAAGTATCTCATTCAATGGCGAATCTCCAATTAAAAACAGAAACGAAAATGAATTGCGTGATTTAGAATCATTAAAACGAATTAGCGCCTGGAATCTGCCACATAGTGTTTTGCAGGAATACGAAAAGAAAGGTGTCGTTAAAATGTTTGATTGGCAAATACAGTGTCTCAGCAATCCGAAGGTAAGGGCAGGTCTACCTAGAATATAATAATCAAAAACTCGAGAGTGAATCTTTGGCGTAAATATTAAAAATACACCTACGATTATAAGCCGCTTTTTGAGAAGTTATGATCATATATTTTCCAACCTCACATTTAAATAAAATTATTTAACTTTGCCGGAAAGAATTCAAACCCCATATGCAACTTCCATTTTTCTTCAGGTTATTTTCGAGCACTGCAATCTCGTCTATTCTGCACCCACTTCTGCTGGTAAATCATTGGTTAGTGAGATTTTATTGTTGAAAACTGTGCTGGAGCGCGGCAAGAAAGTTCTTTTCATACTGCCCTTCGTTTCTGTCGTACGAGAAAAGATGTTTTATATACAAGACTTGTTAACCCTAGCTGGTTATCGTGTAGAAGGCTTCTTCGGAGGATACACGCCTCCTGGCGGTTTTGACAGTATACACGTCGCTATTTGCACCATAGAGAAGGCCAACTCGATTATAAACAAATTACTAGAGCAAGGCAAACTCGCCGACATCGGCACTGTGGTGGTCGATGAAGTACATTTAATCTCAGATCCTGGTCGTGGTTACATACTCGAACTTTTAATTGCCAAAATCTTATACATGTCACGCAAATACGGTTTACAAATGCAAATTGTTGCCATGTCTGCGACTTTAGCCAATGTTGAATTACTTAAACGCTGGCTGGATGCTGAACTATTTGTTACCGACTTTCGGCCGGTGGCGTTGCAGGAGATGATTAAAATTGGTAACACGATATATGATAGTAAAATGTGTGCCCTACGTGATGTTACCCAACCCTTACAGGGTGAAAAATATCCTCT
Organism: Neoceratitis asiatica; assembly: GCA_030068015.2. NCBI lineage: Eukaryota > Metazoa > Arthropoda > Insecta > Diptera > Tephritidae > Neoceratitis > Neoceratitis asiatica. The sequence continues at coordinate 2,465,810 of CM061528.1, read as the reverse complement.
TCCTGCATTACAGAATGATAACGATCACGTAGCGCAATTGTGTATTGAAACATTACTAGAGGGGTGCTCTGCGATTGTATTTTGTCCCTCCAAGGATTGGTGTGAAAACCTAGCGACCCAACTGTCCAATGCCGTACAAGCAGTAATCCTTAAAGAGGACTATTGGGGTAAGCGTTTACGTCAACAAATTAGAAGTGAAGCCATTGAAGAAGTAAAAAAGCAGTTGAGAGACATACCGACAGGTGAGTCTACTGTTTAGGTCAAAATTAATTATAATGAATTGTTTTTTTTTTTTTGTATTTTTCAGGTCTCGATGCGGTGCTTGAGAAAATGATAACATTTGGTTGTGCCTTCCATCATGCTGGACTAACGAGTGAAGAGCGCGATATTATCGAAGCCAGTTTTAAGTCATGTGTTTTGAAAATAATTGTGGCGACCAGTACGCTTAGTTCTGGCGTTAATCTACCAGCGCGGCGTGTACTGATACGCACTCCACTCTTTGGCGGCAAACAAATGAGCTCGCTCACTTACCGGCAGATGATCGGCCGAGCAGGGCGCACGGGAAAGGTTGAACAATTTAGATGTATATAAATATTTAAATTTTTTTATCCGTTAAATAACTTACAGGATACCTTGGGTGAATCCATTTTAATTTGTACGCCAACAAATGCGCGTATTGGCCAAGAATTAGTTCAAGCCGATTTGAAGCCAATCTACTCTTGCCTGGAACAAGAAAGTAGTGTGAGTTTGCGGCTTAATCTTAAAAATCTATAAGTTTTATATATATCTTTGTGCTAATTTAATCATAGACGCATCTTAAACGCGCGCTGCTCGAAGTTATATCTTCCGGCGTGGCAATAACCAAGGAAGAGATCAACAGCTTCGTTAACTGTACACTTTTAAGTGCAGAAAAACAGCTCAGCGCGCAGGGAAAGGATAATAGTGAAGGTGATGGTGAACTTTTTATTACCGAGGCGTTGGATTTCCTCAAGGAATATGAATTTGTGCGACTTCAAGTTGATAGTGATACAAATAGGGAGAGTTATGTGGCTACCCGTTTAGGCCAAGCATGTTTAGGTATGGTAACGATGCTTTGCTAAAAATTATTAAGCATAATATCACTTTCAGCTGCCTCCATGCCGCCCACTGACGGCCTCATACTTTTCGCTGAGTTGCAGAAATCACGTCGTTGTTTTGTGCTTGAATCGGAGCTACATGCTGTATATTTGGTTACGCCATACTCGGTATGCTACCAACTGCAGGACCTGGATTGGTTGCTCTTTCTTGATATGTGGGAAAAACTGACGCCAGCTATGAAAAAGGTCGGTGAATTGGTCGGTGTGAAGGAATCATTTCTGGTGCGTGCTATGCGTGGACAGTCGAAACTGGACTACAAACTCATGCAAATACACAAAAGGTGCCGTATTGAATTTGTTTTAACCAAAAGTAAATAATAATAAGAATCTACTACTATTTTACAGATTCTACACCGCACTGGCACTACAAGAGTTGGTCAATGAGGTGCCAATCAACACCGTTGCCGCCAAATACAAATGCACACGTGGCATGCTGCAGAGCCTACAACAAATGTCCTCTACATTCGCAGGCATTGTCACCGCTTTTTGTAACTCATTGCAGTGGCCCACCTTATCCCTGGTTGTTTCTCAATTTAAAGAACGTCTATTTTTTGGTATACATCGAGACTTGATCGATTTGATGCGCCTGCAAGACCTGAATCACAAACGGGCACGCGCACTCTTTGACGCTGGCATAACCGGACTGGTTGAGCTGGCGAATGCTGATGTTCTCGAAGTAGAAAAGATTTTATATAATGCTCTGAGCTTCGACTCTGCCAAACAGCATGATAATGAGGCTGATTACGAAACAGCGCAACGCAATCAAGCTCGAGAATTTTTCATAACTGGAAAACTGGGCTTGACAGTGGCGGAAGGTGCGAAGTTGTTGGTGGAAGAAGCACGTATATTCGTACAGTATGAAATTGGCGTAGGTGCAATTAAGTGGACGCAAGAAGATGCAAGTGGCACGAGCTCTACGGATAGCTCACACATGTCCTGCGAAGAGAATACAAAGGAGCATGGAACCAAGCGCAAAAGTTCTGAGGGTCCTATCAACAGAATAACTGAGGTGACGCCGCCGAAGTTGAAAAATGTGGGGTCGTATGCAGAGCCTGATATAAATGAAGAAAAGCCGTCGACAAGTAAAGAAGCTTTACGTATAATGAGGCAAAGACAGATGAATGGAACAGAAAAGAATGAAAAGGAGTTGAAAGAGCAGAATAAAAAACTCGCCGTAAAATCTGATACAAAAGCAGTCTCCAACGAGCGGTCAGCACCTGAAGCAGGTGAACAGACACCTAAAACAGAAGAAAAGGTTAATACAAAAGCAAAAGAGGTAACAGGCGGAACTATTTCGAAAGCGAAGAAACAAAACGGCTTATTAACGGACAGAAAATCCAATTCAGAAGATAATAAAGAGAATTCTAAGACTGCACTAACTCCAGACAAAGAAATCACAATTAAAGAAAAAACTAAAATTTTGCAAGGTTTTGAGACTAATAAAACAAAGCCCCTTGAAAATGTTGATAAAAGTGAAGCGAAAAAGCCCTTGAGCCCCTCAAACGGAAAAGCAACAAAGGCGAAAGAACCCGGGCTGTCAGTAGATACCGCACCCCAAAAACATACATTACGTAAATCTACAGAAAAATCGCCAGCTTCAACGTCTGCACTAAAAGATTGCGCAAAGTTCGTACCAAATGCTGAAAATAGTGCCAAAAGCTGTACACCCACAGCCTTGAAAACCGCTATAACCACAAAGAATAGCCCAAAGCCTGCGGATATAACAACTGCACCACGTCGTAGCCCGCGTAACCATCAACACCACTCTAACAACATAAAACACGGCTTAGTTGATGGCCAAACGCGCACACCACAAGCAACCGCTGCACCCAAAGCTGTCTCGAATAAAACGCAGCACTTCGACGAATCACTTTTCTTAGTCGACGACTCTTTTGAGTTAAATTCTGGAATTAAGGCTGCGCTTGATGCAGCAAATCAGTTAAATGCAAACCCACCGCCAGCAACGCAACATCCCAATAAAGTAAAGAATGAAGACGAAATTCCAGAATCGCAGCAAATCGTGCAAGCCGTGGCCGATTCTCCCGTGCCGGCAAAACACTCAGTACATGCCTCACGTCTGTTGCGTACAACACAACGTTTGAAAGCTCACAAGAGCATTCTATCGAGAGACCACAAAAACGAGTCAAATCCCTCAAGTTCAATAGAAGTCTCAGATCTATCACTTGAGAATTCGCTACTCAAAAACCCTTTGCAATTGAATGCTTCACACATTTTAAATTGCTCAAAGGTCGATAGCGCCTCCACCAGTTTTAAACGTCTCGAGATGGTCGATATCTGTGGCGATCAGAAACTTTTCAATGCCGCGTTACGCGAACTCTTGGAAGTTAAACGCTTTGGCTTTTGTGTTGGTTTGCAGCAGCAAGAAAATAAGCGTAAACCACTCATCGGTGGCAATTTGCTCATAAATCAGCGCTCAGATGACGCGACGGAGGCTAAAGACTTTCAAATCGATGATAACACTTATTTGGCTGGCTGTGCATGCGGCGTCACAGAGAATATAGTCTACTATGTGAATATGCAGGCGGAAGGCACGTGCAAGGAAGTGTCGAAGGATATGAAATGTAAATTTTTGCGCACGCTTTTGACCTCCAGCAAATGTACCTTGCTCTGTGTGGATGCAAAGGAGCAACTGAAGGTTTTAAGTCGTGTGCTGGGTGAACTTAGCGAACTGCGAGTCGAGTTAGAGGATCCAAAAGAGGCAAATTGGTTGTTACAGCCGGACAATTACATGAGTTTTCAGCAAATGGTATGTGAACACCAAAAATAGTCTTCAGTAAAAGTTATTTACCCAAAAATATTTATTATTTATCACTGCAGACACAACAATTTGCGCCGGAATGCACAGCGCTTGCGGACATGTGCGGCAAGGGACGTGGTTATGGTAGTTACGGTCTAGATACGGCTAGCGCCATTTTGGCCAAGGTGAGGTAATGTTTAAACACACACACACACACAAACAACCATCTAGAACCACGAAAATTAACCCACTAATTAACTGCAGATGCTCAGTCGAGGCCTGTGTGACGGTGCACATACTGAAAACGCAAGTTGAAAATCTGGAGCGTATCGGTACCGGACAGCTGTACAAATTCTTCAAAGGTTAGACTTTTCTCACTTATATTTTAGCCTCGAAAATATACGTTTTGGTTGTTTATTTTGCAGAACTCCAAATGCCTTTGCAAAATTCACTTTGCAATATGGAGCTCATCGGATTTCCTGCAAATGAAGCAACTTTGCGCAAGATTTTTCAACAGATGGTGGAAACGATGAAAAAACTGGAGTTGAAAATTTATGAAATGCATGGTGGTAAATTCAATTTAGGCTCCTCAACTGCTGTAGCAAAGGTAAAGAAAGGCAATCGCATTAATATTGAGGATATAATGAATTCATTCAGGATTGAAGTCTTTATATGAACGAGCATATTAAGCTTCTTTATATGTTTCTATTAAAGGTGCTCGGTCTGCATCGCAAAGCTAGCGGTCGCATTAGTACATCGCGACAAATTCTAGAAAAAATCGATTCTCCCATTTCTCAAGCAATTATTTCCTACCGTAAATTAAGCACCACTTTGGCGAAAAATATTCAACCGCTTTTGAAGTGTGTGCGAAATGACAGGTAAGGTGTGAAGAATATTGAATATCTCTTTGAAAATCATTACACAAATCATTGCTTCAACAGAATACACGGTCAAAGCATCACCTACACACAAACTGGTAGGATTTCTATGACCGAGCCAAATTTACAAAATGTCGCCAAAGATTTTGTAATTGATTTTGGAGGTAAACCTTTTTGCAATCCTTATGAACTTCAAAAAGTCAAATTTTTTTTTTTTTGCCAAAAGCAGGTGTTGAGAACGTACTTATATCCTGTCGCAGCGCATTTTTTCCAACGCAGAGTGGCCGTTGCTTACTGTCATCTGATTTTTGTCAGCTTGAAATGCGTATACTAGCGCATCTCTCACAGGTTTATATATTATTTTGATTTTTCTTCTGTTTTCATTTCATATATGTGTTTGTATGTTTCTAATATCAAGGATCCGGCATTGCTGAAAGTGATGAATACCGAGCGTGACATTTTCACAGCAATAGCAGCGCGCTGGCACAAGCTGGAAGAGAGTGGCGTTTCTGTGCAGTTGCGCGATGGCACCAAACAAATTTGTTATGGCATTGTTTATGGCATGGGTATGCGCAGTTTGGCCGACGCGTTGAAATGCACCGAACAGGAAGCAAGCTCTCTCTCCCAGCAATTTCATTTGACGTATCCCGGCATAAGGTAATTTTTAAGTAAAAAAAAAAACTGAATAATATGTAGATATATATACGTATGTTATTAATTGGATTTATTTTACAGGGCATACACCGATAAAGTAGTGAAATTCGCACGCAGCAATGGTTATATCGAAACCATAACCGGCCGTCGTCGTTACCTGGAGCACATAAATAGTGGCGAGCCGCAGCAAAAAAGTATGATTCAAAATTTAATTAGTAGAATTTTGAAAAATTCATTTGAATGCCTTACTTTTTCAAAATTATTGCTAATGAATACCTAAAAAATATATATGGTATAAAATTTATCGAAACAATAAGTATTTATTTCTACTACAGTCTGTGTCTGTGTATAGTGAACACCCTTGGATTTTTCTAAATCGTGAACAATCGTAAAACTGTAAATAGTGAAAAGGATTTTAAAAACAATTTTCTATTAAAAATCAACAAAATAACACAAAAAGGAAACAAAAAATGAAAGGATATTCCGCTAATTTGTATTTTTGCTGTTGATTGTTATAAAATCAGCTGTTTCTTGACCTATAATCACTTAGGTTTATTTTTGGCCTTAATGGTTATATTTCTGGTCGAGTGCAAACCGATTGTAATTGCAGGTAGGCTTTTTTAAAGTTTCTGAGTCCGAAAATATTATAGCGGGATTTCATTTAATCATCTCTATTCATTTACACAATGTGAGAATTTCGTGCAAATAAAATAATTTTTTTTTTTTTGCAATATTTTAACTTTGAATAGTGAACAACCTCAATACTGTAGCAGACCTTGCAATAATTAGTTCATTATATACAGACACAGCTGTATTTTGAAATTTGAATTTTCAGGAATTTGATAAGCAAAATTGTATTCATTTTTTTTTTTTGCATTACCAATAAAAGTTTTACGTTTTTTAATTTCCTTTTAAATGCCTTACTTCCACCCCACAGAACAAGCTGAACGCCAAGCCATCAATTCGACAATTCAAGGCTCTGCCGCCGATATATCAAAGAATGCGATTCTGCGCATGGAGAAGAACATTGAAAAGTATCGCGATAAATTGGGCATAACAAACACGAATGCCGTTCGCTTTGTATTGCACATACATGACGAGCTGGTGTTCGAAGTGCCCACAGATAGAGCAAGAAAAGTGGCCAAAATCTTGAGTTTAACTATGGAAAATTGTGTCAAACTTAGTGTACCGTTGAAAGTGAAGCTCAAAATGGGCAAGAGTTGGGGTGAAATGCAAGAAATTAAGTTGTAATTTTACCGTTAGTACAATATTGTTAATATTTAAAAAATTAGAATTCAATTGAATTTTGGGATTTTCCCGCTATTTCACATTAAGACATTACACAATAGTCAAACATTTTTAATTGTATTTTTATTCAATAAACGCTCTACAGTAATTGTACACATCTACATATGTATGTATTTTAAATGCAATAGTGAAAGAGAGCAATCAGCTTAGGATAGCCTTTTGATTGTAAGTATGTATGTAAGCATACAATAGTGTGCAAGTTAGTTAGTTTTCATTTTCTTATATTTTATTTGTGTTTTATACTTAACATTTCTGATATGTTTAACTTTTTACTACTTTCTGCTCAAACCACACAACTTCATTAGAGTATTTTCAATAAAATTAGTTTTTGTTAGTTTTTAAGCTTTGTTCAAGCCTTCCTTTTCGGCCCATTCAGTCCAGGAACCGGGATAGTATTTTGCACTAGAAGTAAAATTATTTAAAATTATAATAAAAAATTATAATAATATCGATAATGTTTGTTGGAAGAAAGACCCTATTGTGTTTTTAAGATGATCTTACGAATCTGCTTTGTAAATTTTAAAACTGCAGCTTAAAACAGATATTAAAACACAATTTTTTATGCACAAATTGCGCTTAAAACTTTTGAATACTTTAGTTTACTCAAAAAAAAAAAACAATTAACTATTAGGCTGGAGTCTTTCTTTCTTTATTTATACTGCGTACATATGTACATATGTATGTTTATTTGATTTACTCACTTTTCATACCCATTAGCCACTGCCAAATCATAAGCTCTCTTAGCACGCCCACCAGCTTGACACGAAAATATCAAGACAGTCGACTTACTCGGCTTGTCACGATTCAATGCGGTTTTAAAGTCGTTTTCAGACATTTGGAAAGCTGCCTCCAAATCGGGCACTACAGGGGATAAAAAAAAAATAAAATACATATTTTTAAAATATTTTTTCAATACAACATGAATGAAATATTTTTACTGCCTTCTTTTCAATTTATTTCACATAATTTATGTATGTACATGTAGTAAATATGCTAGTGACCGGAGATGTAACTTTTTTCAACTTCATGCTCAATTTTCTTGCATATTACTACAAAATATTTGATATCAATTCAGCATCTTTAAGTCAACCAAGAATGAAAACTTTCGTAAATATTATTTAGTTTTTTTTTTTTTTAATAGTCGCATTTGTAAAATAAGTAGTAATTCTCTAGGAACCGGACATTTCTCTTAATGAGGGGGCAAGACAAATCCAAAATCATGGACAACTATTTAGAAGTCATTTTTAGGGAAATGCATTTTTTTTTTAAATATAAGTATTGCGACGGAAATCCCAAATACGAAGGACAGACGAAAGGAGCGGCAGTATGATGAAAATTCCCCGTACTAAGGACAGACGAAAAGAGCGGTAGCAACTACTGCAAGTAGACGAGTTAGCCCTGAACGGAATATTTGGACTGTCGTTAAGGATAAACGGAGCGGCTGCAACTATCACAGGCAAACGAATAATCAGCCTATTCTTGAGCGCGTATTTTGTTCACGTTTGGGTCTTCTACAGGTATAAAAAAAAGCGGCAGCCGCTATCACGCAGAGACGAGTAGAAACCGCAGAGGCATGTGTTTCAGAAGAGGGATAAACTGTGAGAAACGGAAAATAATTGTGTGTTATAAAGAATTGTAAAATAAGCCATTGTATATAGTAAAGAATTGTAATTAGTGAGAACGAAATAAGCGTTCAGTAAATTCCTGACGATTAACAGGCTAAACGAACAAATCTTGGGAGTTTTATTTAGCATTATAGTGATCGGACTCAAAGGATTTGGGAAATCATCGAGGATAGCTACGGAAAAGCGTTGCAGTATGTATGTATGTATGTATTACTATATATTTTGACAAAAAATAAGCATCATATATGACGAACTCCGTCTCAAAATATGAATGGAACTGGCACGGGACAGTTAAGGCAGATGGGTAGATCCTCCCAAAGAAAAAGTAGAACCTCGCCACATCTAAACAAAAATATATATTCGTAAAAGCGGGTTGTAGCACCTCACCAAGACCTCTAAAGTTCGCCCGCCGGATGCCGGAAAGCACACGTGCGTCCTCCTACGAAAGGAGTAGGGTCATAATTCCTCATCGCCTCCAAATACATCATCTAACGTACGCCTAGAAGAACAATTTTTCCTGATGCCCCGCATATTTGTATGTAAATGACATATCGTAGCAACACTAGACTCATTGATATATTTACAACAAAAATATATAACTTATCTCGACGCAGCCAAATTTATTAAAATCTTTTTTCTAAAGTGCTCATATAACTATGTTGCTTTCTTTTACCCGTTAAATACGATTTTAGACTGAACTTGCAAGGAAACTTTGATATCTTTCCTTTAAACGATCTTGGTTGGGGAAATATGGCTCCTGCGTGTACCACTAGCTTCTGGAACATTATTTGAAAATTTTCATTATTATGAACTCGTTTTTTTAAAGGTGCATCAAATAAATCCATTTAAATAAAATCGGCGACGAAAATACATGAAAACAAGAAAAAAATGTTGTCCTCGGCCATGCCGAAGCTTTTATACCTTTTATGAACCTGTAAGATTGATTGGAAAATTTAAAATCCGATTTCGATGATTTTCTGTGAAAATATTTGTTTGCATCTATGTGGGCATTATACTAAATTTATAAATTTCTAAATTATTTTCTGCCTCGATTGCATTTATTTTTGACATGAATTTGTGAAGAATTATTTAATTTTTTTTTTTTTTTAATTTTAGTACTGTTCAGTTACTACGTGGTGTCCGTTCACTTACCCTACATATGTATGTATGTATATTTGTTGATTTGTTTTTATGTTTTTTAGTCACTTCTAATCGCGTAATCACATATCATAAGTTATGCCTAACTGTATTTCTTTTTTTTTTTTGCTATTGACTGATAGGCAACGGGGACTTTTCGGTAGTTTGGGTTTGGATTTTTTCTTTATAATAAAGTCATCAAAAAGAAGGTCATATTTTCCAAACAGCCAAATTTTATTCCTTATATTTTTGTATTGTACATTGCATACATACATACATTTATAAGCTTTGTTACCTGACCCCTTTATAATTGAATTTCGTTAAGATTTCATTTCGAAACAAATTAATTGATTCGTCAGTGAAAAAATATATGTATGGACATGTATATGCATGTTTGTATATATTAGGACAATTCAACACCTGCAATGAATGTGACACCTCGTCAAAAGCAACATGTTTATGCACATATGTACATATACATATATACATATATCTTTATATGACAGTACCCCTCCCGTTTTCTATACCCTTTCAAGGTAATAAAGTATGTATGCATGTATGTATATGTGTATGCACTCGTACTTACTTGGAACATTAATAGCTCCTGGTATTGCGCCAGTCCTAGCCAACTCGTCCTTGTTTCGCACATCGATCAAGTAAGTGTTGGGTTGATTTGGTACATCTTTGACTTCTTCATAGGTTACAGTGGCCATTTTTGGGTTTTTTTTTGCTTACTTGCCGGTAACTGAGCAACTAATGTTTGCTTTTGCGGAAATAAATTGGAGACCAAGTGAGACTTTTGAGTATGTTTCCAGGTAAATAAATGTTTTTTTTTATAAATATTTCAACAAACACTTTGATGATTAATTCGCTGCTTTACCAATTCGTTTATCGATAAGATATGTGCTGTTGCTTTCTGCCAGCTTTGAAGTTGTTTGTGCCGGTTTGGTTGGTGCAATTGGTGAAATTGTTGGTGTTTTAGCATTGATAATTATCAGTGGTAAAAGCTTCTTACGTTGGTGATATTTGTTGCGGAGTTTCCACAACAAAGTTGAAAGCTTTTTTCATATGTGTATTAGGGTCATCCGCTTTATTCAAAAAATAATAATTAAAAAGTTTCAAGTAGCTTCATTATTAAGTGAGCCGGTGTTTTTGACCTCAGGAGATGAACCTATTCACGTTGTTGGTTCAAAAGTTTACCTGAGATAAGGGATGTCTGTCTTAAGAGGAAACTAAAATTCAATAGTTTCCACGAAACTGGAGATTTTATATCGGTTTTTATGCGGTCACGTTAATCCAAAGACTTTCGGCCCTTCCTTCTCGTTTCATTTCTCTTAAAAATCTTTGTATGGCCGCTTGAAAGATATATATACCAAAATCTAACCTCACGAGAAAGCAACACCTCTACTCTAACGGCAAGTCAGTCGATACAGCACTACATGATATAGTTGGGGGTATTGAAAAAGGGTTTGCCATGAAGAAGTACATGTTTGGTATCTTCCGGACCCCGAACTACTCGTAGTGAAGCATGTAGTCCCAACTAGGAAACAGGATCATTTACCGAGAGATGGCAGCTCTAATAGCCCCAGACACACAACAAGAGATACATTTCAAGAAGGAGTTTTATCCTCACTGCCGTGGTATTCCACAGTAAATACGCTGATTCGCAAGGTGTGCAGCGTGGGTTGCGGTGTGCTGGTATACGCTGACGGCATTGTCCTAACAGGGACAAGGAGAAAACACCCACAAACTCCAAGTGGAGTACTTCAAAAAGCTTTATATGTAGTAAGAAAAACTGAAATGGCCCTTTTCACCGGGAGGTGCAAGCCATCCCTACTAAAGGACGTGGAGATCACCATCTCTACCGAAGTCAAGTATCTTGGAAAAATCTAAGATAGCAAACTCAACTGGAGCCGTAACACATAAGAAAGGTCGAGGAAGGTTGTAGCATCACTTTACACTTGCATTGAAAGACATGGAGATAGCCGTGAGCCATGAGTCCGTAAGCTGCTGTATACATAGAGTAACAGACGCAATTAACCGTTCGATGTTTTTCGCAAAGGTTAGGTTTCCCATGACTCAAATAGAACGGCAAGCTGCAATGGAAATTTTCGTTTCATCAAACTCACCAATCATGAGTCCCCGAAATCATGAAGAAGCCTATGTCAACCCCACCATGGATATCATTCTATCAATGTGCAAATGATAGAGAATTTGTTTTTTAATTGTTGGATAACACAGTTCAATATATGTATGTATGTATTCTGTGCATAGATGTGCGATTCTAAAATCAACTTTCTGGCGGTAAATGCTAATTACCCACGGGCACGGCACGATTCATTTATTTGGAACTACATTGCAGTGCAAATAGCCATGCAGCGTAGTTTTGAAAGTGGAAACCATAACATGGTTTTGATTGGTACACTTTGAAATCCACTTAAACTCGTTTATTAAAAATAATTACGAATGTAAATAAAATTCTTCAGGTGACTGTGGATGTCCATTGGAGCCGTGGCTAATGATTCCTCTTCCAAACCTACCAGAAGGAAGTCCCAAGTTTCGGTACAATGAGGTATTGTGTAAAGCACGAAATCCAATCGGGAGACTTTTTAACGTTCCCAATGTAACTTGGCGATGCCTTTTCCAACAAAGAACACTTTTGTATGATCCTGAGTTCACTGGTAGAGTAGTCAATCCGTGCTCAGTGTTACATAACATTAGATTGGGTAACCAAATGTATCAGCCTGAAACCGAGTTCCTAGAACAAATAGCAAATACCGTCATTGTAAACCACGAATATAAACTCAAACATAAATAATTAAAATATTTTCAAAAACGAAAATAAAATATTGAAAAGTCCCCCGCCTGCCACATAGATGGCGCTACTATCCATTTTTAGTTTTTTTATTATAGCATTTTGAGTGAAGCAATTTTTGCTATTGCGAAAAAGGAGCCTGTTGAAGAAATATTTCTTTTTGAAGAGAAAAATATGCAGTTGAAGGAAAACCAAGTCAAGTGATGACGAGTTTCCGTATATTGCCCCTGGAAAATCAACCATCAAGGATTGGTATGCTGAGTATAGACGTGATGAAGTGAGCATCGAATACGATGAACGCAGTGAACGCCCAAAAGAGGTTGTTACCGACGGAAACTCAAAAAAATATCCACAAAACGTTTTTTAATGACCGTAAATTGAAACTGAATGAAACAGCACGCACTCTAAAGATATCAACTGAACGTGTAATGAACTCACTCCAAAGCGTGAGAAAACGCAACAGTCCGCCAGTCGACAATGGCGCATGTGTTTTGAGATGCGCATGGAATAATTTTCATTGACTACCTTGAAAAAGGAAGGGCCAGCAACGGTGGTTATTACATAGCGTTATTGGACCGTTGGAAGGACGAAATCGCCGAAAAACGGAACTATGTTGAATAAAAAAAAGAAAGAAGAAGAAGAAGACTATGGTAGGCCTAAACTGGCCTAAACTTCAAGCTTCTTAACGTATTTATATACATATTTACACCCGCTATATTGCGGTGGTTAAAATATTGAAGGCATCCGTACAAGCCTTTAGCTCTTCTCCAATTGTGGTCATAGCCTCCGCGAATGTCTATTAAAAAGGATAGTAAAAAATATTTGTAATATGGGAATTCCCAAAGAATTTTGAAAAAATTATCTTCAAAACCTCTGCTTGCCTGCCAGCTATTTGCGTAGACGCTGCATTCGACTCTGCTTGCAACTGTTGGAAGAGAAAATGAAGATACAAGCTAATGTAAATATATTATAGTTGAGTATGCGAAGCTATAAATAATTATTTTTAGGGCGTCACAAGCTAACGCCTTAAAAGCTAGTTCCAAAAATGCATTTTGCATGTCGCCCATTCCTCCACACGCCTTCTCTTGGTACCATTGCGTGGTTTTTTTTTTTGCTGGAGTGACAGGAGTCGACGAACACAGCTCAAAACTCATCTCATTGAAGAAGGATGGTAACTCGATAATCAAATGTTCATCGCCAAATGTTCTTATGTTTCGTCACCTCTTCTATTGGCACGGTTTTAGGAGCATTTTATGGCACTGCACGGAGCAACGACCCGCTTCTCAAGCGCTGTAATTGTATACTCATCAATGGAAATTATCACCTGTTATTTGCTCGTTTTCTCGTCCTGTCGCGAGCTTTGATGCTGACAACTCGACAAATCGTATCGATAAAAGTTACAGTTACTGGCGCTAATTATATTTCAAATATAATAAAACATCAGTTGATAATTTTTATTACAGTATTTTCGAAAAAGTTTTATTGGTTTCATTTAATAGCTATAAAAATTTTGTGTTTACATACTTTTTTTTTTTACAAATTTTGTTATTACACAATAGCACACACATAGATATACAACATATGTTTTTAAAGCACATACATATGTACATACAATATGTAAATTATTTCTCTTTTATTGATTTCACTAAATAATTTATTCAACTTGCAATTCATTTAAGGCAATTTAATGCGTTTTTTTTTTTCAAATTCCAACTTCAATTGGTGTTTGTTAATACAAATAAATACATTTGTATGTATGTATGTATGTATGTAAGTATGTATGTATAAGAATATAAAAATATCATTGCATTCAAAAATTATGTTTTAAACATTGCACAAACAGTGTAAAATAAGCGAAATACAAATTTATAATCTAAAAAAAAGTGGAAAGAAAAGCAGAAATATCAACGAGTGTTGCACTCGGCAGCCGAAATTATTGCGGAGAATGTGTAAAAACTACTATTACTTTTCATTTTTTTTTTACATTTTTTTTTTAAATATTTTTCTAGCAATTCATTTTGCTTTGGAGCTTTGCAGATTTTTGTGTGAATGCGACATAGCGGTTAAAAGTGCAAATACATACAAATATAGTTGCAGCATTTCTAAATATCAAATATATTTTAACTTTAATTCTTCAATTACTGTACACATTTACATTTAGTGATAGTTTTCGTTTTAAACACAATTTCATATATATGTATGTATGTACAAAAAAAAAAGAATTTACAAGTAAAGTGCTTAGGATATTTGTGTATATTTGCATTCAATGCTTTATTCAATGTGCATATGAGGTTAGGGTGGTCCAAAGAGAAGCATTTCCTATGACAGAAAGAGCTAGAAAATGAAAAATTAAGTTGAGTTATTTTATTTTGTATTATCTTTAATGCCCAATGGTGTCGCTACAGTTTTGAAAATTCCTCTATTAACTTTTTATATATAAAAAAGTTTTTTTTTTAGTAAAAATGCTACAAATTTCTTTTACATAAATATTATTTGAACCCTTGTAGTGTACTTTGGAAAAATTGGACCCTAAATTTTTATTAAATATTTTGTCAAAACGCTTTTTTTTACATTTCGAATTCTATTTAACTTAAAACGTCAAAAGTTCTGAAGAGATTTCAATGAATATTAAATATGGGTAGCATTTTCCAAAGAATTCAAACTTAAATACTTTTAATGCTTTTGTAGCTTTGATCTAAGAACGAAGTTGTTTGCACGTTTTAAAGGAATTTACCATTAAATTTTAACAAAATTTCAAACAAGATATTCGCAAAATATTAGTGGTGTTTACAAAAAGACTTCGATTTTATTTTTGGACCACTCTAATGTTGGTATTCATGTATATTCATCTAAAGTTTATTAATTTTTTGATACATAGTTAATATACATATATATATATATGCATATATGTGTATACGAATACTTCAAAAAATATGTTTCAGTTACATTCACATGATAAATGACACGGTTCGCGTTTTAAAATCAAATTTTACTTAATTTATTATATGAAAATTATGCTATAATTTCACACCCACACACACAGTGCAATAGTACATATTTAGCAAATTTCGTGCTTAGTTGGGCACATACAACAGTTGGGATATTCGGAATTTCGTATCTAACAATGCACTTTTAACGACGCTTTCTTTTTTTAAGCTTATCGATCGATTGCTTTCCATTCTTGTTTATATATGTTTGCATGTACATATTTCCTATGCGTCCAAAGGTGTAATTACATAATTTTAGTGACTTGACGCATAGAACGATTTAGTTTATTTTTATTTTATATTTTTCTTTTTAACATACTTTAGCAACGATACTATAGGAAATTGTCGCGAGATGATATGAACGCTCGCACGCAATAACGTCGTTTAGAAAATAAACAAATAAATGATAAAAGGAAAAGACAAATTAACATTAGCAACGCTTCGCCGGTGGCACCAAGTGTTCCGGCAGCACATTCGGCAGTTCGTTGCCATCCAATTTGACGTTGATTAAGTGCAAGGCAAGTGCAAATTCATCTGAATCCAGGAAACCGTCACCATCCACATCGGAGAGTTTCCAGATTTTGCTGAGCACCGAATTGGGCAACTTCGATTTGATGAGTTCTTGTTTCGCAGCTGAAAGTGGAGATGGAAAAAATGGATTTTTTAGTTTGAATTTTGAATAATTTTCATGTTAAAATAAATTTTTGGCTTACTCGCTCCCGATACACGGCCATCCACCGGACCAAGCGCATTAAAGATGGCGTCTGTGCGTGGTTTGTCGCGATTACAAATCCAGTCGTGCTCGCCGAAACCAGCATCGATGCCCTCGCCTTTCATGTAGCCGAACGGTGAGACATGATCGTCGATCACTCCAGCGAAGGCGCCGCCTAAAAGATGAAAATAAGTAAATATGAGTGAGTAATTTGTAGGATTATTTGTAAAAATCAAAAGTGCAATGAATAAAATGTAAATTTGTAAAATAACATAGGGGGAAATATATTCAAAAAAAAAAAAAAAAAAAAATTATTTGTGCTATAATTAGAGCATTTTGCATTCAAAAATTTTAGTTTGTTAACTTTTTTTAATTTTTTTATTTTTGTTTAAGAAACTGAAACTATAAGTAAACTAAAATGTATATATCTGTATATACATACATGCACAAGTATATCATTGTTTTTCTTAATTTTTCAAATTAAAGTGAACAGCAAAGCGCTGCAATTGATAGGCCTACTGCA
The DNA here is from genome assembly GCA_030068015.2 of Neoceratitis asiatica. Classification (NCBI taxonomy): domain Eukaryota; kingdom Metazoa; phylum Arthropoda; class Insecta; order Diptera; family Tephritidae; genus Neoceratitis; species Neoceratitis asiatica. Next base: position 2,449,277 of record CM061528.1, on the reverse strand, counting down.
CTTACATACATACATACATACATAAAATACCATGAGACAGTCAGTTATTGTCCTCTATGCTCGGATGGCCTTTACAATCGGCTGCGACTAAGTAGTCACAGAAGCAATTGCAAGCAATTATCATTATGCAATTCCAAAAGTCAGCCAGTGAACTAGCCCACTTTACCGGGCGTCACTTGAATAAGCGCGCGCGCGCAGCAGTTCTTTTAGCGACACATTTTGAGAACTGCAGTGGCCACTTCAATTCTTCTATGCTGCCTTGTTTATGGCAATTTAATCTCAATTGTCGCATTACAATACAATTGATGCGCCTGGTCCACTTACACACATACATATGTACATGCGTACATACTTGCATAGTAATTTGCATCGATGCTTTTTGCATCTTACAAAGCACACTTTCAAACACTTAACGGTGTAATGGGTAGTAACTCTAGACATGTGCGAGAGTGGAAGTAATTAAAAAAGTCTGCCTCTAACCAATTTTTATTCTATTAAAAATATATCTACCATAAAAGCATATGTATATGATATTGTGCTACTGCGGCAGATTATGGGGCGACCATTGTGTGCGTTGAACAATTTGCTTTAATTATTGGCAAGGTAGTACAAAATAATAGCTTGCAAATGCATATTTTCAGCAATAAATTAAAAAATGCACACATACATACATATATGTAGCTGGTAATTTTCCAATGTTATTAAAAACCATTTGTAGCGTAAAGAAAATATGTTTTAAAATAAATTCAATACTTTAAGCAACTATTACTCAATTATTTAAAAAAAAAAAGTGGCCAAGACCTTAAAATAATATTTATATTCCTTTGTAAATTAAATAAAAATTTTTGAAAAAACCTCAAACTCAAAAATTACAAGCAGTTTTGAAGAGATTAAATTTATCCTTTTCTAATTAATATTTTAAATTGTTAATATTTTTGTTTTACTTTTTCTTATTTTATTTTATTTGTCTTTTATTTTTCTGTTAATTTTTTTTTAATTTTCTGCTTTATATTTTTTAAACTTTTTTAGCTTGTTTTATTTTGTGTGAATTTCAATTAGATTTTTATTCTATATTATTTTCAATTAATTTTTTTTTTCATTTTTTTTTATCCTTTTTTATTTCATTTATATTACTTCGTTTTATTTGGTTTAATTAAAAAAATTTATATTTTATATTTTATTTTTTTAATTTTTATAAATTTTCTTAATCTATAAAATTTCATTTCATTTCCCTTCATTTCATTTTATTTTATTTGTTTTCATTTCATTCTATTGCATGAAATTTCTTTTTATATTATTTTGCTATTTTTTATTTTATTTCATTTTAATTAATTTTATTCCATTGTATTTTGTTTAATTTTTGAGTGTAAAATAATCTATTTTATTCTATTTTTTTTGCTCCATTTTATTTTATTTCTTTTCTTTTCTTATGTTTTCTTTGATTTTATTTTATATTAGTTAATTTAATTTTATTTTATTTTTTTTTATTTTATTTTTTTATTTTATTTTTTTTTTTTAATTTTTTTTTTTTTTTTTTTAAATTTATTTTTTTATTTATTTATTTCAATTTATTTTTTTATTATATTTTTTTTTAATTTTTTTTTTTAATTTTTTTATTTATTTTTCTTTTTATATTATTTTATTTTATTTTACTTTATTTTTCTTTTCTTTTGTTTTATTTTATTTTATTTTATTTTATTTTATTTTATATTATGTTATTTTATTTTATTTTATTTTATTTAATTTAATTTAATTTAATTTAATTTAATTTAATTTGATTTGATTTGATTTGATTTTATGTTATTTTATTTTATTTTATTTTATTTATTTTATTTTATTTCATTTTATTTATTTTTTAATTTATTTTTTTTTAATTTTTTTTCTTTTTTAAATCTTTAGAAGTCAAGGAGTAAGTGTAAGTAAATAAAACCTACAGAGAACTTGTCTGCGGAGGGAACAGCAATGCAGAGGCTAATTGTTCAGCAATGACGTCAGCTGTGTGTCATCGCCATTTATGAAAAGAACAGTATTGTTCAAAATACGTGACGATTGGTTACTAATTTTTATTTTCATTATCAATATACACTACTATTTTTCAGATTATTCCGTAAATAGATACATATGTATGTATGAAATTATCTATGTAGCCGCACCTAATCATTCATTTATACAACTCGATTGGCCTTAAAGTGTTTAAGAATCGACACTTGCTAAACCGATATAAGTAATCGATTTTCCAATTGAAGCACAAATATTGAATAAATTAAAATACCAAAAAAAGCAACAAAAAAAAAACGGAGAAAAAATTTACAAAAACTAAAACAGTTTTGTACTGCATATATATGAGTATAAGATTGTATGTACCAGGTATGTATAATGGTTAGGTGTGAAGTAAGCACAAATATGTACATAAATTCTTACATCACAGCTCCCTGCGGTGACGACGCCTGTGCCTGTCCAACAACGATTTATCAGATGTTGAAATCTTTGCATAAAAATTTTAAAACTTTGTCTGAATGTTTGGAAACTGGGTGGGTCAGCGGCGCTGACGGCGTCTAGCGCGAGCATTTTAAACAGTTAGCAGAGAGGAAGTTTTTTTTTTTTTTTGGGAGGGAAAGAGAGAAAAGGCAAAAAAAACTTGATAAGATAGCGCCGAGCAAAAGTAAGTGCACACACACACACACAAAAGTGGATGGCGCATTTGGATGATGATCATAAGAGGTTATGGGGGGAAATATGTGCTTAGTTGACGTATATAATTAAGAAACCGGTGCAAAAATAGAAATAAGCGTATACAAGCACTTGAGCAAATAGAGCAGCACTCAGAGATAGTGAATGATAATTCCACTTGCATAAACTCACTAAAAGCATAAAATGCGATAATATGTGTTAAGTGTTCGCCAAAAAAAAAAAAAAAAACACACACACACAACATTTTATGGAAAGATTATTGAGGCTGGCGTTTGGGGTTATATAAGCATTTAATATATTTTAAAATCTGCCCTGAACATGACCGGGTAATTTACGGTTTTCTTATTTTTATTTTATTTTTTTGAGTTTTTTTTTTTTAAATGAGAAGCAGTAAAACTGGTACCGGTTGCGAACTTACTACTTTTTGCGAGTATATTTCGAAATCATCCAAAGCATTTGCTTGTTCTTCTGCTCCATAAACACACTTAAATTACAATTACATTCACACAGTGCATACTTTTACTATGTACGTATGTCAAGTTCATTAATCAAAGGTCAATGTACGTTTGAAGAATTAAAGATTTCAAAATCACGAGCGAATTCGGCAAAAAAATTTGCCGCGTCTTTTGTGTTGATAATCGTGTTTTCGAGTAGGCACTAATCGCCGGTATTGGTTTGTTTGCCAAAGAGCTAATAATAACTAAATAAGTCAATGAAGTCAATGCACAGAAAGAAAGCTTACGCAAAATTGACAAATTGAATTAGTTGAGTTTAAATTAAATTCAAGAATACATTTTGAATTAAATCATGATCAAATTATAATTAAATAAATATAAATTTTATGCATTTGAAATAAAATTAGCCTCCAGGAAAATTTTGATTTTTATTCCAAATTAATTATTTCAGTTTTTATAACATTTTTTCTTTTACTTAATTTTAGTTTTATTTTTGCATTTTTTATTATTTTAATCTATTTCTTCTTCTTATTTTATTTATTTAATTTTATTAATTTCATTTCGGATCGATTCCTGACAAAAAGAAGTCTGATGAGGAGATGTGGTGATCTCCGAAACAGCTGTCACTTTACCATTTTTTCTTTGTTGTATAACAATATTCAATGAAAAAATAATATTTCGAACAAAAATAGGCCTTTGAATACAGCTCATTACTTATAACCAAAAACAATTACAGGCAGCATTAAAAAATATCCATTTATTAATTTAATTTTATTCAATTTTAAATTTTTTTCTACTTTAATTTATTTTTTATTTATATTTAATATTTTTTCAATAATTTCATTTTGTTATACTACTTAATTTTGTGTTTTCAATTTTTTATTTTACTTTAATATATTTTCTTATATTTAAAAAAAAATTAACTATTTATTTGATTGAGTTTAATTATAATTTCATATTTTTTATGTTTTAATTTATTTATTATTTGTCAATGACAACATCAAGCCGTTTTTCTGAATTCTCTAAATGGTTGAATAATTGTTGATAAATTATAAAAATTAATTAACGAATTTTGGCTCTATAGTGTTCCAAAGCGCATCACTGTCAAAGATCCGCACAATTTTCACTTTTCCCTTTTGCTGAAACCGATCGGAAGTTCATTCACTTTTTGTACACATTGTGTATGTTTGCGTTTCATGCGGTACGTTTTGTAATTATTCCACGAACAAATCGACATTATTTAGTGCATACGCACATACAAACATGTGTTAAAGGTATAGTTGTTGAAATACAATAGATTTATTTGGAGCAGCGGATGAAGCTAATTTTGTAAAAAAAAAAAAAAATTACATACATATATACATACATACAACCATGTAAGAGTGCATAAGCTATTGTTTAGATGAACAATAAAGTATATTAAGATGTACATATGTATTTATGGTTCCATTTGTACATCTGAAAATTAAAAAGACCGAAATTTATACCGATCGTATCACTATGACGAGCTGAGTTTATTTAACCATGTTCCCGTCTGTCCATCCGTCTGTTCGTCTGTCCATCTGTCTGTTTGAAAGCAAACTAGTTTCTCAGTTTTCAACAAAAACCAAACTTGGTATGAAGATGCACCTATACGTTTAAACGATCACTTGTCGGAACCGGCCAGACCGGACCACTTTAGCTTATATACGACCGCTTTCTCAGATTTGAAATTTCGAGTCATAAATCCGTCAAAAAAAGTACCTAAAAACATGAAATTTGGTATACTATATATACGTAACGAATTGCATATTGGTTCTAAAAATCATCGAAATCGGACGACTATAACATATAGCTATTATACACCGATTTTTTTCAGATATGGGGTTTAAAAAAAAAATCCACTAAAATGGCATCTAGTGAAATTTGGTATTATGCACACATATTAGAATTCCAAATTGGTAGTGAAAATAATCGAAATCGAATTTTGCCATAAGCAATAAATTTGATGGGTTCATGAAAGGTATAAAGACTTTGGCAAGGCCGAAAACAGCGCTTCTTTCTTTTTTATTTTATTTCATTTATTCTACATTTTATTCTTATTAATTTATTCAATAACTTTTTTTTTGTTTATTTACTATTTTTTAAAATTTTTTAATTTTTTTTTTTACTTTTATTTTATTTAATTTAATTTTTTATTTTTAAATTTTTTGTTTCTCTGTTTTTATTATATGTATTATTTTTGTATATTTTTTTAAATTTTATTATATTGAATATTACTGTTTTAATTTAATTTATTTTATTTATATTTTTTGCTTTATTTTATATTTTTTATATTTTTTAATTTTATATTTAAATTTTTTTTATTTTAATATTATTATATTTAATTTTTTGTTTATTTAATTTAATTTTGTTCTATTTTTTTTTTTAAATTTGATTTACTGTATTTTTTATTTTTTATTTTATTTATTTTTTATTTTTTTTATTTTATTTTTTATATTATATTTTTTATTTATTTATTATTAATTTCATTAAATTTTGTTTTAACTTTTATTAATTTTTTTTTTTTTTTAAATATTTTTTTTTACTTTTCATTTTTATTTTATATTTTTATTTTATTTTTTACTTTAATCAATTTTGATATTTTTTTATAATAAAGTTTTGTTTATTTTATATTTTTATATTTTAGTTTTAACTTTTATTTTTTCCTTAATATAAATAATTTTATTTTATTTTATATATTTTTTACTTTATTTTTATATTATTTTTTTATTATATTTCATTTAATTTTTTGTATTTAATTAAATTTTTCCTTTTTATTTTTTATTTCTTACTTAGCTATCAATTATAACCTCAATTCGTTGTTCTAAATTTTTTGTATGGTTGACTGGCAATTTCATGAATGAGCAAATACCCATACATACATACATACATGCATACATAGAAACATACATACATATCTATGTGAAATTGCACATCTGTATCAACTGTAAACTGAGACTATTCCATTTACATAATTACATACATGATCTAAACGAACAAGAACTGACACACACACACACACAGTCGTAAATACCAAGAAAGATTATCTGCTTTTGATGGTAATGGAAAAAGGCTAACCCACTTGTATTAACGAGTCATTTAGATAAATTTTATTTTATGAAAGAAAGTGAAAAAAGTGCGAAACGAGCAGCAGCAGGTACTCGTACAACAGCTTGTGCCGCCAATTGAGGTGAGTGCCGCGCAAATGTACGAAAAGTGCAGTGCAGTGTTGCACTCAATGAGTTTGCTGCCTCCGTTGGTCCACCCAACATGCAACCATTCGTCTGTACCTACGCATATGATTCAAATCAGAGCGCAGCTTGACGCTGTCACAAGTGACACTTGGCTTTGAACGAATGCAATTGATCGCACACACACACACATATATATATATATATACACACTAAATACATGCACATGAGTATGGAAACACGCAACCAGAACCGGTGTAGCAACGAAAAAGTTCAATCTGAAGCACCGGCAGCAGATTCATTTCGTTTATTTAAACCCGCTAAATCACACTGCTCAATACATGAAGAAAAACGGCACGACGACGACGACAGCGACAACGACAACAACAAAAGCGAAGGAATAATCGCAAATAATTTGCATAAATTTTTTTTCGCCACTTTGCCGTGGTATTTGCGATATGAGTATGACGCCACAGTGACAGGTTGTGATATGTGCTCAAATATATATACATACATATATACATACATACATATGCAAATGCATATGTTTAGTCCAGATTAGACACGCGGACACAACTGAGAAATGCCTGTCCGTCGCAGTACGTTCACAATGTCAAGTAACAGAGAATTTCAATTACGGCAACCTGCAGCCGGACAAATGGATGTTCATGGGCAGCAAACCGACTGGAAGATACTAATTTGAGTTAAAATACTACTAGACATAATTGAAACTGACTAAACGGGAAGAAGACGATTTTGCAATTAATACGAGTGAAAGACATTGTTGAGAAGAAAGTCTGCAGAAATGGCGAGTTAAATAGATAGTAATTAATATCTAAACACGATGCAATTATTAAAGACGATTATTCGACGTTAAAGGTCTAGGGAAAAGGGTAAAAGGAAGTTTAAAAATGTTTAAAAAAAGAAAAATTGATTTGGTTTTTTAACAGGTGGTAACTTACAACCTAGACTATAAGACCTTTAAAGCTCCTCTGTTGATTACCTTAAACAACCGATTTATATTATAATATTTTCAAATAATTTTGAATATGTTAGTTGAAAGCTATTCTAAACTCCCTTAACTCTTATCAGTCCGATAGATTTATTTTAGTATTTCTTTATCTCTTAATGTTTCTCTTGAAAATTTCGCACATTTCAACTTTTTTCTCGCTTAAATCGTTCAGGCTTAAAAGTAGATAAATTCCTTGAACTCTTATCAGAGCTTCAAGTGAACGCGAATTCGCTGAGTCCAATATCACACCAGGTGATATTGTCGTTAAGAGAGTGCGTATACGTAGCATTATTAGTTTCCACTTGTAATTATAGTGAAAAAAATTTCTATAAAAATACTAAAACTCCAAAAATTTAATTTAATTAATTTAAATTTCAACGTGTATTGTCTTAACAGATCTGAAGACCTTATGGATTTTAGCTCTCCCTTTTGTGACAGTTTTAAACTACAGTAGTAGATATTTTCGAAATTATAAATAACACGTTCGAAATTATGTTCATGCTATTTAAAAAAATAATTGTTTCCCACTTATTGATACGAATGTAATTAAAAATTAATTTTTTTTTAACGAAATGGTGGAAGCTGCAAGCAAATACTTTTCGAATTTCATTAATTTTTATAGCGATTAAAACTCGATTAATTAATATTTGGATAAAAACAATATACATATCTACATATGCATATATGAATATATGTACATATATATATATATATATATATATCCCATTTACACATGTACATAATCATGTATTTTTTACAAACGCATATGAGTAGTAAATTTGTTCATTTCTAGTAAATATTTTTGAGTTATAGAACAGCCATTTACATGCAAACATATGTATGTCAATCAAATAATATACATATGTATATATGTACATCTGCAATCGCTAATAAACAGATGTTAGCTATTTAATTCGAACAATTATTTAAACTCATTACGCTCTGTAGAGTAATTAAGCATAATTCATACATATATATATAGGTATATAGGGTTTTCCAATAAGAGTGATATAATTTCTTTAAAAAAAAAAATCCCATTAATCGTTAAGGAAATTCAAATATTTTTTTTATTTAATGTGAAGTCCAATCGATATAATTAAATTCTGAGCATAACATCATTCAAATGGGGCCTCCATCACTTCTTCTGCAGGAATGAATTCGATGAACCCAATTTTTGAGCACTTTTCCCACTAAATCAAGTCGCATGTCATCAGTAACACGTTCAATATTGACTTTTAAAGCTTTAAGAGAGTCGGGTTTAATGCTAAAGACCAATGACTTCAAATAACCCCACAAGAAGTAGTCTAATGGTGTTAAATCACAACTTCTTGGTGGCCATGCAATGTCACAATTTCTTGAAATAATCGAAACTCCAAACCTTTCTCGCAATAATTTGGTTGTTGCACGTACTGTGTGACACGTAAGCCCATCTTGTTGGAACCAGATGTTGTTAAGATCTACTTCTTCCAATTGTGGCCATAAAAAGTTGTTTATCATCGATCTCTACTACTTTCCATTGACAGTAACGGTGCTACCAGCTTCATTTCGAAGGAAGTACGTACCGATGATTCCACCAGACCAAAAACCACACCAAACTGTCAATTTAGGTGAATGTAATGGTTGTTCATGAATAATTTGTGGATTTTCTTCACCTCAGAATCGACAGTTTTGCTTATTTACCACACCACCCAGATGAAAGTGAGCCTCAGATCGGAGAAGATGATTTTCTTAAAAAAATCGTTATCGTTTTCAAGTTGTTTCAAGGCAAAATCGGGAAAATCACGACGTTTATGGTAGTCCAATGGCTGCAGTTCTTGAGTGAGAACAATTTTATACGTATGCAAGCCCAAATCCTTTCTCAAAATCCGCCAGATTGTGGTTTCAGACAGTCCCAATTCTTGAGAACGTCTTGGAATCGACAAATTGCGGTCTTCACCAACACCTGCCTGAATGGCAGCAATATTTTCATTACTTCGACCGGTTCTTCTTTGTCTTATTGGCACTTGAACATTATGTAAAGAAAATGCACGCTCGAAATTTTCAACAATTCGACGAGTACCGAGCACAGGTGGACGATAATTACACCCATAAAATGGCAAAAGTGCCCTTTTATTTGAAAATACTTTATATTATTTTTGGAGGATAATTATTAGATATAAAAACAAAATAATTAAAAAAAAAGATTAAAATTAAGCAACGAAATAAAATGAAATAAAATCAACTAAATTATTGAAAAAAAAAAATAAAATAAAATAAAATAAAATAATAAAAATTAAATTAAATAAATAAAGCAAGAAAAAAGTGCTGTCTTCGTCATGCCGAAGTCTTTATACCATTCATGAACATATAAAATTTATTGGATATTATAAAACTCGATTTCGATGATTTTCGAATTTAAAATTTTTAAATGATTTTGTAATTGATTTTAGATCCAAAACTCTGAACAAATCGGTTGTAATAGATGTGGGTGGTTTGATAAGTCGGTGACTTTTTTATTAAACTATATTTTTTCGCCAAATAAACGTGCTATAACCTTATTTTAGCTCTATACATTTAGTCCACCATTTTTCTATTTTTTTATTCTTCCTAACAATACGTTTTTCAACATCCTCAAAGTGGGCGTTTGTTTCGGTAGTGATCTCATCATTCGACTGGAATTTTTTAACGCGCAGGTATTTCTTCAGGTTTGGAAACAGGAAATAGTCGCAGGGGACCAAATCTGGATAATATGCTGGATAGCAGTTCCTAGTCCAATTTATGAATTTTCGCCTTGGACTACACACGCGTGCACCCCATGCATTGTTTCGATGGAACAGCCATTGCGAAAAAAGCAAAATGCGGTCGTTTCTACTTCAAATCTATATCGAATCTTTCTAAAAGCTTCGAATAATATTCGACGGTCATCGTTTTACTCTTTTGAAGATAATAGAAGTAAGTGATGACCATGAACTTGTTGAGGCGATAGACCCACCTTGGTCTTCTTTCGTGCACGTTTCCCGGGGAAATCCATTATCTTGATTGTTATTTGGTATCTGGTGGCTGTTGTGGAGTCATGTTTTGCCTTTGATGACGATTGGCTACACGTTGCGCTTATGGCGTTAGTGAGCAATCGCGGCACTCATCGCGCAGTTATTTTTTCATGTCCAAATAATCATTTCAAATGTGATGATATATCCGCTTAGTTGAGCTGCCTCAGCCAGCGTCCTCAGTTTTATTATTCGATCGCCAATTGCATACTATGCATTTATCATCGATATCAGGCGTGACGACCTCTATTGGGCGACACGAACGCTCGGTATCAGTGGGACTGATACACGACCACAACCGAACCACTTATTAACCATTGAAATTTATTGTGTTGAGCCTCCATAGTATTTATTAAGTTTTTCTTTGGTTTCAGTGATTTTTTTAAGCAAAAAACATAATGCTTAATCAACACAGAAAATTCTTTTTTTCCATTTTCGTTCACATATCGCTGCTGTAAGTGAAAGAAGTGAAAGTGTATACGAAGTTCCGGATGTGTCCATTTTTCGACGTTCTCAAGAGTTGTGACTTTTTTACGGCACATTATGGCGTATTTTCCACTTGTACTCACACCTACATCCATATAAAGTAAGACCATTCATAAAGCCGTAGTTACGTCGATTGGGTTCTGGAACAACAAGCTGTGGATTTTCTTCGGCGACGAGGCACATTTCTCATTCGGTGCTAACGTAAATAAGCAAAAGTGTCGCATTCGGGGCTCCAAGAATGCTCAAATAATTGAAGAGGCCATCCGCGGCTCCGATGATATCAGTTGACACTGTTGGACCTTTTTTTCTTTTTGTGGGGCTACGCGAACATTCGTCAAGTTATGGCTGAGATAACGCCCAGAAAATGAGCGAAAATTACCTCAAACGGAACGAAGTTTGCCAAAAACTCACAAGGAGGTCATTCAAGTGAATGATTTTGTGTTTCACATATAATGTCAAAGTTCGAACTTTATAATAAAAAAGGAATTTCATGAAAAAAAAAATATTTTCAATTCATTTTATTTTCGTTTATTTTGGAAAGCGTAAAATGCATAACCCTGTATATACTTATATGTACACATATGCACATAAATATATGGACGCAGTGTTTTGATTGAGCTTTAGACTCTTATAATATATATTAGTTTAGTATTGTTGCTGTTGGTTCAGTGTCGTGAGCAAACAAACGCTTATGCTTATTAATCGCTAATAACTCAAGCGTTATACAAACATATTAGAATGGCGGCAGAGAGAGATACGCTTATCTGCAGTGAAATGAAATGAGGACAAACGACGCTGTTGGATACACTCTTGATAAGGCAAAAAAAGCATGAAATTTTTCTAATTTTAACCAAAAATGTATATTTAGTGCTCCTTTTTCATTTCTGAACTCTTCTAAAAATGTTTTAATTATGAAAAGTATGAAAAGTCAATATTGCAGGCAAGTCGCGGTAATTAAAGTCGTTAAGCTAACAATTTACGTATACGCCACGTCTGAGCGTAGACAGGCAGCAGCTGTTTGATTGGATTCACTAAATAATGAAATTGGCCATCAACAGAGTTGTGCGCTTTTTTGTTGTTGTTGTTGTTGTTGTTGGAGACCTTGAACTTTACATGCCAGCTTTAAGGTGCACGCAAACCTGTTTGGTGTACGAGTAGTATGGATGTATGTACACAAGTATGTGTGCGGTTGTTACTTGAATGTGACGTGATTGGCGGTGACAAATAAAACCAAGAATCAATGGCACTTTGGCTGTGTAGTGTGCGAGGGGAGTGAAGCTCGCTTTTTTTTTTTCTTGAAAATCATTTGTAATCGTAATTGATTTATTTCAATAAATATAATTTAGTATACACACATACATTAAAACATATATGGATGACAGGTAGCATATAGAGAACGGCCCTTGGAGATAGAGGTTAGCTGCGAATAAGTGTGACACAAATAGGCAGTCTCACACATATGGCGGGCGATCAGCTGGGTAATGGTAGAGCGTAGTAACGGGCAATGGACGTTAATATGGTGAGTTTGTAACGCCTTTAAATAGCCTATTCCCCATAGTCTTCTCTGAACATTAATCCTTAGAGAGGTCTCTCCTAACCTTTGGGCCCGGCCACATTAGCTCATGCTCATGAAAATCGGACCAGCCTCGGATAAGATAACCTCTATTATTGGCGACGACTGCAAAATAAATAAAATACCGCGATTTGAGGATGTGCACCCAGAATATCCAGAAGGAAGGAAAGATGTCACTGGCGAAAGCCCTCGGAGTTGATTTAGGAAGGCCTAAATAATCCCCATTCAGGAAATAGTTTGTAGTGGACAAAGCTGCTCCAAACAAATGAGCTGCGATTTTTACTATAGCTGCCATGCTGGAGCATAAATTGTGTCGCAGGCTCATGCATCCGCGCCTGGAGTGTTCGAGAGAAAATTACTTCGCACAAGGTTCGGTTCCGCTCATACTGGGGATGACTATCGCATTCGAATGAACCACGCATTGTACGAGCTCTACGACTCTGAGCTGGCTCAGACATGTTGTTCCGATGGACAAAGAAGCTGCAGCGAAGAAGGTGTTCGAAGTGAAAGCCGATGGAAGGCAACCACGACTCCGATGGAAAGACCAAATTGAAGGGAATCTATTCACACTAGGTGCATGCAAAGATCTGGCGCCGACGTTCATAAACATAAAGGAAATAACAACCTCAGACCGCTGCAGCCAAAGCTATCACCTCTGTTAGTTTTGAATTTTACAAATTTTTCTAAAAGCTATGGTTTGTTGATTTGTTGAAAAGGAAGGTTGAGAACCTGACCACAAGCGGCCGCACTTAAGCCATTTAGTAAGCTCATTGTGCTCACCCGCTGATCACAACTATGCTTTTGCGAGCATTTCGCCCCAATTACTAAACTGCACCCAGCTCCGTGTTGTACGAGCTGGGGGCAAGGTGAAAGATATGACATCTCAATCGGCTAGTAGTCCTCCACATTTCGTCGCGCTTCGACGTGTTCCAGCGTTTCGTCATCCTCTTCTGTCCATGCTCTATCATTAGCTGTTTCCACTTTATCTAGTTTGTGGTGATGATATCTCAGGAGTAGATGTCCCCTTAATACACCCACAAGATTACTAAGTAGTCTTTTGCTAAATACGAGTAACAGCTGGTCTACAATACACACAGCCCCACAATAGTTTAGTGCTACGTCTTACAGTGTTAACCGTTACTCCGTAGTCCACAGCTCTAAACAACATTTGAAGGTGCTGAAAGGTCTGGGGCAGTCCATGATGAAAGTCTCGTTAGCGCGAGCCAGCTTCTCTGCCTTTTCATTGTTTTTTTTACATCTATGTGGTCTGGAACCAAAGTGTTAATTACCTCTTTGCATGTTTTCACGAATTTGGACTTTGTGTTGACACCGTTAATGGCTGTCTACCAGAAACCTGGTAGTTTTTCCCATTAAAGCGGTTGCTCATTTGGCACCTTCAGCAATGCCCGCAATCTCTGCTTGAAGGCAGAGCTGTAGTCATTGAGTTTAAAGTTGACTTGGTTATTGGGGTGGTCACAGAGGAACCTTGCCCCCGTGCCTGCCTCATATTACCATATCTAACAGGGCGATGATATATTTATTTTATGTCAAAATATTGAAAAACAAAAATGGAGTGCTTTCTACCCTGCCTGCCGAAGTCTTTATACCTTTCACGTACATATCAAATTTCGATGGTTTTTAGTGTTAATATTTGTTTGAATGAATTTGCATGTGTAGAATATCAAATTCCACACTATTAGAAGCTTTTTTGAGAAATTTTTGACCCAAAACCTCATATTTGAACGAATCAATTGTATGAGACTATGTAATATAGTCGTCCGATTTCGATGATTTTAAGTAGAAAAACCTCAGAAAAACTTGAGAAATTGGTCGTATATATATTACAATTAAATTTGGTATAAAGGTCCGCTCTAACTGGTTCCACCAATTGCTCAATAAAGTATAAAATTGCATCTACGTGCCAAGTTTGGTTGAAATATCTCAAAAAAAATGAGGGACTAGACGAACAGACGAACAAAAGGACATGGCTAAATCAATTCAGCTCGTGATTTTGATACTATCGGCATAAATTTTGGTGCGTCTATCTCTTCCACTGTCTCTCCTTCTGATGCTTACATACTTCGGACCAAAGTTAATATGTTGATGAAAGGTATAACCACCGACGAACGTTTGAAATTAGTGGTCGAATTTATCTGAAGGTTGGATCACTGTTCCGGATTAATGCAACAAAATGTTCATGTACATATGTATATGGGTATGTATGTATTCAAAATGAGCTTTCACACTAAATATGTACCTAAAAGAGAGGCTACTAAATGTACATTCGAACAAATTGTATACTGGTATACTATGTATGTACGAATATGTCGACATTTACAACTCTCCGCTGCATTTTACGCTTAGTAATTTGTTTTTATGTATTAAAAATTACAACAAAAAACATTCATATTGTTTTCCAACGTTTTCAAGTGTAAATTTCATTTCAGTTCATATTTTTACATAAAAAATACCAGCTAATATGAGTCAGAGTTTGATTCACGCAATGTTCGCGGCCTCATGTGAATTGCTCACATACAAATGCATGTATGTATATATGTATGTAGATGGCTGTATGAATAGGTCAACAGGGTTTTTTTTTTTGCTCGTGTGTAAGTAGGAGTAAACAAGAACAAAAACGCTTATAGCCTTTGTATGTTGGTAATTAATTTGGTTAGCGGATGTTATGAGAGTTGGATAATGCAATCTGGTCAGTCGCTGTTGAGCAGAGTTTCGGTTGTTTTCGATTTTAAATTGAGAGAAAAAAATGTAATTCAGTATGTTCTGCAGTACATATTTACGAGTATTTAGAATTGCTTTGCGGTTATCTTCTTCACAATGCCAGCGACCTACATACTTGCCGCTCCAAAGCAAATATACATATTATGTATGTGTGTGTGTACTTATGTACATTTTTTAAATTACCAATACATACTTGGCAACCGCATAAGTGCTGAATACCTTGAAAGCTTATCACTGATAGCAGTCGTAGAATATGTGTGTTTGTGATAAAAAGTAATGCAAATAGTTATGAGCAATAATAAATGTGCGTACCTGCGATTCACAACTTAGAAGCATAGGAGTGAAAAAAAATATATAATTCAATTATATGTTGTTGTAGTAACCACAAAAAATTACTCAAACTGATTTTCGGGTAATATTGCGAGAGAGACCGTTTTTGGTAGGTCAAAAATCCGGATACTTTCGGTATAAAGACCCGATTGTCGTCAGAGAATATTGGATTTTAATAAGCATGCCTTACCGCGGGTAAATTTTTGAGCCCCTAAACTGCATAGGTCCATAATAATTATACCTTTCACGCACATAAACTGATGTAGTAACTTTGGTCCGAAGTATGAGAAGAGTTTATATTTATATTTATACCGATCGTATAAGCAACACGCGCTGAGTTAATTTAGAGATGTCCGTCTGTCCGTCTGCCCGTTTGAGCGCAAACTAATCCCACAATTTTTGAGATATTTCAACCAAACTGGGTATGAAGATGTACATATTCGATTTTTCAGATTTGAAATTTTGGGTCATAAATCCGTCAAAAATATATATCTAAGAAAGTTTTTATACGACATATACTTAAGGAATTAGCGGACCCCAGCGTGCTTTGCTACACCTAGAAAAAAATTCAGAATATTAACTGAAATTTTCAATTTTCGATTTTTTTTTTTTGAAAAAGGAAACAAAAAATTGATTTAAAATATGTTTTCCAAATCTTTTCTATTAATTTTTTTTTTAATTTTTTTATAATTTTTTTTTAAATCTTTTTCATCTTCATTTCCACATACAACGTAATGTACGCGTATTTTGGAATTTCACATATATTTGTTGTTATTGCATGTATTTTGTATGGTTAGCGCACAATGTACACTAAAATGGTCATGTCTCTGGAACGGCTGCGCCGCAACACGCATGCTTCGACTAATATCCTTTTATAATTCCTAAAAATTTGGTGCAATTTGATCCAGTGGTACATCAAAATTTGCATCGATTTTTATATATAGAGATTGCATATTGATTCTAAAAATCATCGAAATCGGACGACAAAAACATATAGCTCTCATACACCGATTCGCTCTAACTGGTTTTGAGGCTTTGATCGAACTTCTGTCAAAGTCAGTTTGGTACCCTACACACATATTATGAATTGCATATTCGTAGTGAAAATCGACGAACTCGGAATACTATATAATATAGCCCACCATACAATCGATTCCAGTCCAGGTATGAAATTGGGTCACAAATCCTATAAAAAAAACATCTAAGAGCATTAAATTTGCTATTCTTAAGACGTTAATTCAAGTTTAGATTGACACTGAAAATCATCGAAATCGAATTTGGCAATTTGCAATAAATTTGATTTGTTCATGAAGGGTATAAAGACTTCGGCATTACCGCAGATAGCCCTTCTTTCCTGTTTTTATTATTAATTTAGCTTAGTTTTAAATATTTCAAAAAAGAATCGAGGAAGGAAAACTAATACAAGAAAAATATTCTGATTATTTTAATCAGCTTGCCGCGAATCAAGTAAATAAATTTTAATTATATTATGATGAAATGCCATAAATTTTTTATATATTTATAGCAACTAATTAATTTAAAAATCTTCAAACTTTAGCAACATTGTTTGAGAGAGCACCGGTTACTGACTCAACAAAAAAAAAAAAAATTGACAAAAAAAATTATTTTCTATCAAATTCATTAAATAAATATTGGCAAAGCGACGCCAGACCCCACCCCAAAACGACGGCAAAGCCATTGAAAGTACTGATAACTATTATAGAAAATATATATGCATACACAGCTGCAGTCAAAATCTTATTCGTGTGCGAACTTAAAAAAGATATAAAAATAAAATTAAAAAAATTTTATTAAAAAAAAAAAAAAATTCTTTCATTAAACAAAACAAATCACAAGAAAAAGTTGGTGGAATAACTCATTTCAATGAGATTTAATTTTTTTTTTTAAAGAACAAAGAACTTCAGTCAAAAACAGCGGTGTGACCGGTTAACCTAGAAATTTTGACAAGAATTTTATTAAAAAATATTTTTCATTTTCTTTTCATTTTGCATATTGCATATTATTAACACGAGTAAATTCGAAAAATAAAGATGTAATAAAAAATTGCATCACTTTTATTTAAAGAGCGATCACGAAACTACTTTTTGCCTGTCATAAAAGAATCTTTCAAAACATAAAAATACTCCTTTTCATTCTTTCAAGTTTTTTAATTTTTTTTTAAATTTTATTTTTATTTTTTGCTTTTCATTTATTTAGTTCTCTAACGCGCTGAATATATGTATATATATTAATATATGTATGTATATAATACATGTTAGCACATGGCAAAATGGACGCTTATCAGCTTCGACGATAGCTGCAGTTAGCAGTGTGTGTTACATAACAATTCGTAGTAGTAGCGTTTAGTATGTACTTGTATGTATGTATGTATGTATGTGCTTTAAGGTGGTTTAAGAAAACATTTTTATTAAAAAAAAAAATACATTTGTATGACAAACTAAAGAACTAAAGATTTCAGTTCGGATAAGCAGACTTAGGCCCTTTAAAACGTTTTTGAATATAATTCCACAATTTTGACGGGTCTGACAAGTCGTGATCGGAGCTTTTAAATGTGAGGATTTGGATTTCTTTCGCATCGTTTTTTTTTTTTGTTTTTTGTTTGTTAATGATTTGGGAACAGCACAAGATTTTTTGTTCATCATAATTTTATTCTTAACTGAGAAAGAAGATTTTTCAAAGCAAATAGCTTTCAGTTTATAGAAATCATAAAAAGTATAAATTTCAAAACTAACTTAAAAGAAATACCGTAAAATTTGTTTCTAAATACTTTCAGAAAATCAATTTGCACAGGCTAGATCTTTCCGGAACACCATAATAAGCACTAATTCATGTATATTAAGATATTCATATGTATGTATATGTATGTGTATGTATGTACTACATGTTCCAAATAATGTTTTCACTATACAAGTACATATTTGTTTATTCATTAGCAACAATACATAGAATCAACATTCAGCTGAACTGAGCATGGAGTTTGGCGCCATAAAACGGAAGCGATAAATTTAAAAATAGAAAAATTTAAAAGAAAAAAATAGTAAAATACGTACAAAGCAAAATATTAGCTAAAAGATGAAAGCTGCAGAAGAAAACAAAGGTTTTCGAATTCTTACCCTAATTTCATTCCCATAAACTACAACTTCCTTTCATACTTTCTGTTTTTTTTTTTTAGTTTTATAAAAATTTTTGAATTTCAATTTATTATACCTTTCACGTACATAAAATGGATTCCCAACTGCGTTCCGAGGTATGTAAGTACCAGAAGGAGAAGAGATAGACACACCACAATGTATACCGATCGTATCGGAATGACGAGCTGAGTTAATTTAGCTATGACTTTATGTCTGTCCGACTGTTTGAACGCAAACTACTGAGGGATTTTTGAGATATTTAAGCCAAACTCTGTATTTGTGTAATGTATTGAACATTTTTCGATACCGGCCAGATCGGTCGCCTATACCATACAGCTTCCCCACACAACTGATTTTTTCAGATATGAGTTTTTGTATCACAAATCCCTTAAAAAAAAGCATCTAACAACATGGCACATGGAACTTCACACATACAATGAACTACATAAATATTGAATCTCGACACTGGAAATCTTCGAAATCGAATATTGCATTTTACAATGCATTTTATGTGTTCATGAATGGTATAAAGACTTCGACATGGCCGAAGACTGCTTTGCTTTCTTGTTTTAATTTATATTAATTTTTTTTTTTTAATTTTAAGATTTTAATTTCTTTAAGCTTTGTACACAGTTCTCAACAATTTAGAGTTGCAAAACCGGCCAATTAATTTTTTCAACACATTTACCATTTCTCAAAGCTATTCAGGCTTTCCAAGTATGTAGTGCGAACACTTTATTTGATCGTTGCCAAATCATTAAACATTTGTGCACAACTAGCGCATGCATTGTAGCGGGGGGACATGCAGGGAGACGCGAGCAAGCGCATCATATGATTATTTTTCTTACGCTTTTCGTTTTTTCTTTCGACAAAAATTAACTTTATTTACACTTCCAAAGTCATGATTCGCTGAGTTTTCGTACATACATACATACATATATGCATAAGTACTTCGAGAGTGAGTTGTTTTCCTTTATTCGCATACTTTGTAAATATTAGCATCAGCATTTTTAGCTGTATGTGTGTCGCGGCCGGCTACCGCCTAGTTTTCTACTTTTCAATTTTATCTTTGGCAATTCTTTGCTTTGCCGGTACAAACTCGTTTCGTCGACATGATAAATCACGATGAGTAACCAACAACATTAACTTAACTTCCTAACTGCCATGATTTTGCTTTTAATTTTTTTTTTTTTGTTAAAGATTTTTTTAATTATTTTTTTTTCAACTCTTAACTGGGCCAGCCGCTTTTAGACGTGAGTTTGAAGTTATTTGAGTTTTCTTTGGAACTCATTGCGAAATCTTTGTGAAGAAATTGAGGTTTTTAAACGGTTTTGTGAGTAATAGTGGTAATTGAGAGGGTCAGTCACGTGGCTTTTTCCTGGCAGAACAGAATACCTGGTTGTATGGTACTTATGTATGTACATATATGTATACTCATGCTAGGTATTTAATAAATTTTTTTTGTGAATAAAGTATGAAAATGTACCAAAATGTAGTTTATTAAAAATTCCCGAAAATTTATATTTTTCATCTTAAATATTTTTGAACGATTTTACATATATAAAACACTTTGACTGCCCTTATATACAGTGGAGTGTGTGTACTTTTCAACATTTTTATATTTTCAATGTTTTATGATAAAGGTTGTTCAATTTTTTAAGAAATTATTATCCAATATTATTATATTATTCAAATTTTGAAAGAAAAAAAATGAAATTTCATAAAACTATCTAATAAATTTAAAAAAGAAATACAGATGTATATGTATATAAATAGAGTATAAAGCAGCAAATACCTGTATTTTAATTTGATTTTTTTTATTTTTATTTTTTTATTTTATTTTATTTATTTTTTTAATTTTTTATTTTTTTTATTTTATTTATTATTATTATTATTATTATTTTTTAATTTTTTTTTTTTAATTTTTTTTTCAAGAAATATATATTTAAGAAATATCCAAAATATTGTTTTTATATAATTTTTTTATGCACAGATTTTTTACTTCCAATGTATGTAAGTATGTATGTAAGCGGTGATAAGAGAATATCGCGACAATTTAAATCATATCGCGTATGTGAGAACCTGGGGTTTCCCCACAATTTTCTCCGAAATGGTACTAAATCAACCATTTACAGTTCTCTGAATAAGTCAACTTGTGGATTTTCCTTAGAATCTAGCATACTTGAATATATGTATAAATAAATATTTTCAATAAAATAAATTCATAACTGTGACTTTTACAGTTACATAGGTACATATGTATTCCAAAATTAAAATTTGTAGTGTCATTTACCTTTGAGCTCTGATTAGTTACAAAGAAGCAAGGCGATCGCATACATCAGCATATAAAAAAAATATATAAGAAATTTAAGAATTAAATTAGATATTCAAACAGAATAGTATAAATGTATGAATTTTTTTTACAAAAAAAAAAACCAAAAAAGAGTTATGTTTCACTAGCAAAAGCAAGCCCATATGCATGCGTCCAACACCGACAAGCAATGACACTACACACACACATAAATTTTGAGTGAAGTACATTAAAAAAGACTTGACTGTGAGCAACTTACCCTTCACCACCGGTTCTGAAACGAGTGTCATCTCCTCTTGTGGTATCATCTCCATCAATCGCGCAATATCCTTGGCTAACATATTGTCGACAATATCCAGCAGGTGTGGTTTTAGTGAATGGAATTTGCTAAAGTCTTGATGCTGCAATACTTCTTGCATTTTTTTGATATCGGGGAAGTCACCCGGAGAAATGGAGTGTTCTCGCTGTATACGATCATAGATCTGTCCTAGATTTTTGATTAAGTCTTTCTTTTTACTATCTTTACCGAACACGGATGGCATGTCTTTACGCAGTTCGGAAATTATGAAGGCATGTACTTTGGCGAGGCGAGCACGCTTAATCAAATCATTGAGTTTGCGCAGAGCTGCATTACGAGGCAGTGATTGCAAGTCGCGGAACAGATCTTGCTCTTCATCTTCGAAAAGTCGTCGATTGGCGTCGAAACGTAGCGGCTGATCCCAGAAAGAACCGATGTAGACACGTGCTACTTCAGGTGTTTGTAATACCTTGCCCAAGGACCACATCAATGCTCCGTATACACGCATGAGCTGCTGGTGATCAATCATATCAGCTTTATTGAGAATAATGCGTATTTTATCGTCATGTCCTTTAAGCGCCTCAATGGACCGTCTGAACTCATCGGAGATATCCAGTTTGTGTGCGTCAAAAAGTAATATGATACGATCAACACGTTCTGCAAACCACTCTAGCACGCCAGTAAAGTCGTAACCACGATCAATACGTTGTTTTTCGCCGGATAAAATACCGGGTGTGTCAACTATAGAGATCGCTTGCAGGACAGGTGAGTTCAGTGTTGAACATTGGAAACGGTTTAAGAAGGCATTGCCGTATTTGCTTAACGGACGGAATTGCTTTTTCGGATCGACGACCAGTGCATTGCCAGGTATAACACCTTCCTTTTCATCGTACATTACAGCGATGAAACGGTCTGTAGTTGGTTCAGGTCCAATACGAATGCCTGGAAAATCGCGCTCCAACAGGTAACGTATAAAAGTCGTCTTACCTGTGGAATACTGACCAACCAACAATATCATTGGCTTTGCATCGAAGTCTGGGTCCTCAAGTTTAGGTGAGTGAAAGTCATGGAATTGGTAGTGTTCTTCCAAAGGCAACAGTTTACTACGGTAGATTTTTTTCAATTCGCCCACTACATTCTCCACCACCTCTTGGTTATTTTTCTCTCGCTTCAAAAAACTAAACATTTTGTTAGGAATTTACACTACAATGGTGAGTACAACGTTTAAGTTAGCGGCAACGACTTTACACTCCAAGGACTTCGCTTCACAGAAAAAGCTGTAATAATTTATAAGAAAAAAATAATAAACACTATAATTTAAAATAGCTTTTCTTTTATTTTGCTATTTTACGCTTTTTATTTTAATTAAAATTCTCGAATGCGTCCTAAACACTTTTTTATGATGAAGCACATACACGTATACACGTATACAATTTATTTTTGGAAAAATTCCGTCACAATTTTCTCTCCACTTGCACCACAGCCACTTGTATGTACGTCTATGCTATGTTGAGATTTGGTGGTATTTATTATCTATCGCTAGGTATTCCGTACCGATCACAACGAGAAAGCAAGAATCGACACACCGCCCCTTACATTCGTTCCAATTTAACGCACTAGTGCTTTACAAAAAGCCTCACTATCCAACCGATGTCCAAACGCACAGAATAATTTCGAGTTACTAATAATTTTAAGAACTTATTTTTTTAATTTAATTTTATTATAATACAAACTATTAGTTACTTTCAATTTATCTGTCTGTCTCCGTCCACGATTCTGCACAAACTCGACTAAGTTCTGCCTCCAAAAAGTACAAAAATTGGTACAAAAAATATTTAGAAGAACGTCATCGGCTTTTTGACATTTGTCACTTGACGTTTCTGATTGGAAGCTTTTGACAGCAACCAGAGCTGCCACTACGCAAGCAGCTCTGATGTTCATACACTGAGAGAAATAGTTTGCAAGAACTAAACTAACTAATCAATTTTTTTGGCGAAAAGAAACATGCTTCTGTGGCGAAAAGTGAAAGCGTTGGTGATAACACTACTGTGAAGTAAAAATAGAGCATTGTGAAAATTGCGATATAAGTGATTGCAAATAGTTATTAGTTATTGAGTAATAAAGAACATTGAGTATATTCTTTATAATCAAGAAACTGTGAACATAGTTCAAACTCTTTTTTTAACAATCCAGTGATCGGACTCGAAGGATTTGGCAAATCATCGAGGTTAACTTCGCAAAATCGCAACAGTATCAAGTCCAGCGGGAACCACCACAGCAAGAACAGAAATTTAGGTTTCTTAGTTTATAAGACCAAGTTTTGTTTGTGTATACTTCATAATTTCAATTTTTGTTTAGGTGAATAGTCGAATAAAATGATTTCGTAATAATTTTATTTGTGATTGGTTGCCTAAGGATTAAAAGCACAAATAAGCAACATTTTTATTATATAAACTGAAACAAGTTTTATTGGGTTAACATTTTTATTTAATTTTTTATTTTTATAAACATTTTTGTTCTAAAGAACATCTTTTTTTTTTTTTGGACTACAATCTATATTGGATACTCTATGCGTGAGAATCTTTAAAAAGCCTTTGGTTATAAAAAGGGATTCTCCATTAGTCGATGCGAAAATTGCCTCCAGTTGAGCCATGTACTGCATCATTTATAGAATCACTTAAGTGAGTAGCACATGAAAAGATGGAACTTTATTTTCATGGCTAATACTATTTTCAATGTCATTCGGAGTTGCAGTGACAAAATTGGGTCTGAGCTAAAATAAAAAATTCTTTTTAAATTTCAATAAACTACTTCTTCTTCTGCTAACAAACATTACCTTCCAAAGATGTTGAAGTTTAGCCACAATTGCTTTATTATTACGACGTTCAACTTGCTAAGAACGTTCTGAATTTTCATTCATCTGTTTGTAAAGAGTAGGAGTTGACTTTCTCAACGAAATGATCCAAAGAAATTACACAATTTGTAACATTATATCCTATTATATCCTTACGCGCCAAATTTGGATTGTTCAGATCATTATATATTGTTACGATTTTGCTGATTAACCTCGATGATTTCCCAAATCCTTCGGGTACGATCTCTGGATTGTTAAATAAAATCGCCAACTTAATTTGCAGTTTCTTTATTTATAAAGAATTTATTTAATGTCCTTTTATTACTCAGTAATTCACAATTCAATTACAATTTACTTTACTATTTACAATCACTTTTATACAACTTTCACAATGTACTGTTTATTACTTTACTGCAACGCGTTTACTTCACGACCGATTACTGACTACTCATGTGTCGCCCTTATATAGTTGTTTGCTGCTTGAAAACGAAACCTCCGGAATAATCGCTTCGTTACGATAATCGTCTCGTTTACGCTCTAGAACATTCCAGTTGTCGGCTCCTCTCTTTCATCTGTCATTCGCTTCGCATTTTCGCCACAATATATTTAAGTTCACATTAATACACCGCGTAGTTCATTTTGACAATTTTGCTTTATTAAAATTTCACATATAAGAGTAAATACGCGAAGTATTAAAATCAACCGTTTGCCTGCTATACACAAATATGAATGAATCGAAAGTGTGACGTAAGCAAAGCAGAAGCTGATAGCAAAATTTTATTACAGTGAATAACGGTACTCCGTAAGGCGCCATCTCTTCGATCTATCGTTTCTATTGTATGACGTCAATTAATCATGAATATTGAGCCTTATCAGTACGGATAACGATTCAAAAAGTTTCAAATACCTATTAACTGGTCTAATATCTTGCAATTGTTTTCGCAGTTGTCAGGGAGTAAGTTTGAATTTAAAGAGAAATTCAACGAAAGCTCTGACACAGTCAATTATTAATTTCTTTTTTACCTTTATTTAATTTCAAAATTAAAAGTGTTGAAAAATTGTGTTTCAATGCACCGCAAATCTTACTGTAAAATAGCTTCTTTCAAGCCAAGTTTTTATCGATTGGATTCCTCACATTCGCCTCTGATTTCCGTAATTTTTCAACTAACTGAAGAGATACAAGGCATAGAAATAGACGGCCTTTTTCTCTTAGAGCTGGTGATGAGACTTCTATTACATGGTGTTTGGTCAGAGGCTCCGTTGTTTTATGTTGTTGTTGTAGTTGAAATCTTTAGTAAATTCCATGAACTTTCCATTTAACTTTCACTTGTCGCTTCAGAAATTGAAACTCGAAACGCTACAACGTAATCGTCGGAGTATTGAACATTAAGGTCCTTCGATATTATGGCACACATATAAGATCCTGGAAGTTTGTAAGCCCTCCATTCATCACAACATCATCGATTTGATTACTGTTCGTATAAAAAATTCTAGAATTTCTCAATGCTATGCAAATTTATGTAATCACACATAACTCAAAGGAAAAAAATGTCATGGTCATGCAGCTCGTGTGTGTGTCCCGCTGGCGCCAACATCACATACTACCACTCATAGTAAATCATTGAGCTCAAATATACATAGGCTGTGAATGGTTACTCCTTTTAGAGGACACCGCTAGTGTGGCGCCGTCTACGTAATAGCCTTGATTTCATTTGGGGGTAATTCCGAAAATTCCAACAATGCCAACATGTCAATAGACTACAAATATTTATGAATATATATTTGTGGATGCGCAAATATGGATGCGCAGTAGCGGAGCAAAGGAATGGATTGATACCAAAAGTGAGAAGCTGTGATATATTCACATGAATATGCATTGGATAAGTGAGCATGAAATGGATGGCCTCCGCTTGGCATTGACATTGTTGTCATAGAGAAGGCATTAACCGCCCCCAATTTAATTAAACGGTTATGTGTGTGAGTTAACCGTAGGAGTGTTGCGGGGATGGCGGAATACAGCATCATTAATAGCGTGCAAATGAAAAGGAAGAAAGCGGTGGCGGAAATGAAAAGCTTACACCAACGCATATCCATAGCTCTGGGTGATGTACATATGCCTCAACAATCGTCTTATGCATAGTGTAAATCAATGCCAATGGGCGGAAGACAGTGGGGAAACCTCTATATACATATTTGGTCCAAAAATGGCTTGAAGAGAATTTCACCTTTGTGTAAGTAGTTTCAAGGGAAATGTAAAGATCTTTTGAGCTCTGTTCATGTTTTCTTTAAAAATTTTTTTTTTTTTTGTGTACTAATACGATGAAAATAGTAAGTGGGTGGTAGAACAGTGAAAGAAAATTGAAAATAAGCGACCTAAAATTAAAAACTAAGTAAAATTTTTTTGTTTTTGCCAAAGCGATGTTAAAATAAACAAGAAAAAATTTACTGCAAAATGCGACTTCAATTATTTTCAGTATCAATATTGTGATCCCCTTGTGTAGAATACCAGATTTCACACTATTAAGTGCTGCTTTGACGGTTTTTTTCTTATCCGAAGTCTAATGTATGAACAAATCAGTTGTATGGAAGCTGTATGATATAGTTGACCGATCTGGTACATAACTCTACGTCAGTCGGCTCTTTTTCAAATTGATTCTTCGACCAAAAAAAATGCTGGATAACTCTTATTATATATAAATTTGTAGTAGTTGAAGAAAGTTTTAGTGAGGAGGTGCTGCCAAAAACCGTTTCTCCAAGCATGTGTGTAAGTCATTGTGATTTGGGCTTAAGTATTTTTAGCATTCGTGAAGAATTATGAAAAATTTACAACACAGTAATTATTGAACAAAATCTAACAACATTTTCCCACTGTTCCGGGGTGTCGCTGCCACATACATACATTTCCTCATCGATACATACATATTTATGTAGCTAAATAGCGACATGCTAATGCTGATGCTGAGTGTGGGAAGCCAGGAAAATAATAAACCAGATGATAATACTAGCTAATTCATGGAAAACAACGTACGTACATATATATCTACACCAAAATATTTACATGCATATATGTGTCAATATGTACGTATATTTAGAAGAATATTGAAAAAAGAATGCGCAAAGATGGAACGAAAGACACATTAAAAATTAAATTTTATTAAATTTTTTTTTGTTGTTTTTTGTTTTTTACTCGGTTGTTTAGCCTTCATATTTGTCGCGCTTTGCTTCAATAATTTTTAATTTAATTTTTGTCTTGTTTGCATAACGTAATTAATACATATCATATGTACGTGTGTATCTTAATACATATCAGCATATCATTATTCTTACACTCATTCGCCTTCGTCTTTATATGCATATATGTATGTATACATATGTATTTTCTGCTCTTCAGCTTCTAACTTTGTTTGTATCTTTTCATTTGCGGTATTTTTTTTTTCATTTTCCATTTTTTCATTTTTTTAATATCTCATATTAACATATATTAAGTATTTGTATATAGTATGTATGTATGTATGCATGTATAGGGGGGTAGGTAATTGTTACTATATTATTACACTTGTAAACTTCCATTACAATTATTATTGTTATAATTTATCGTAATTGCATTGTAGTTGCATATATGTATGTATGTATATTTAACATATTTTTCTAATATATTATTGTTTTCTTTTTTTCGTGTTGCTTAGTTGCTTAGCCTTTTCATCTATATGTATGTCATTATGTGTATACAATTATTAAATCAATTTATGTATGTATGTTTGTATGAATTGCGTTAATTTTTCATTTCACTTTTATTATTATTCCAACATGAGACTACTAAACGTTTTTTTCCGTAGCTTTTCTTTTATATAATATTTCTTCAATTATCTTCCCTGTTCAAGGCTTTTGGTCTCGCTGTCTAACGAGAACTACATATGTATGTACAAAATGTATGTATTATCAGTATTTTAACCCTTTATCTTTATCCACTCAATCGGTCCGATCTACAAAAAAATTTAACGGACAAGTTTTCGCTAAGTGCTGAGTGAATACAAAAAAAAAAAAAAAATACAATAATTCAACATTTTGTAGTAAACAATAAATAAATTATATACATATACAGTACATATGTATGTTAACGAAATAGAATGGAATGCATGGTATGAATCAAATACAATCTATATATACATACATATGTATATATAAATAAACGTACAGTGTAAAAAAAAGCATTAACAAGTGAAAATTGTGACAAAATATTGAGCGTCTGCAACTTAAAATTAAATAAAAGCTAAAAATTTATATTTTCAAACACAAAACATACAAATTTAATTTCATTTAATTCTCTTTGAGCTCTTTATAAAAGGCAGCAAACTTTTGTTTAAAACATTACAAATGAACACATGTAAAAACGTATGCATGGATGGATATACGTATATACTATGTACGTGTTTAACAGAGTTGTGTATACATATATATTAATGCTTAAATATATCAGCATTGCGATAACAAAACAATTCTTTAAATTAAATATCAAAAACAATACACAGTAGAAAATGAAAATAATAAAATTTCCCCATTTATTAGGTTTAGTTCTTTAGTTATAGTTCATTAGTTGCAATATTGAAGATTGATATGATCGTTCTTAAAATAAAAACTTAATGTTTTCATGTAATTCTTAATAAAATATTAATTAAAATTTAGTGCAAAAAGCATTTTCATTGTGTTAATAAAAACTTAATGCTTTAATTTCAAAATAATCATAGTGAGATGTTCAAAATTTGGAAAAATAATAACTTTAATTTTCCTTAACTCTCAATGATCTCTCTTGTGCTATTAATGCTTTGAAAATATCATGCAAATATCACAACTCTGCAATGTACATATGTTTAAAACTTTGTTTGGAGAGCTATGTATGTATGAATTAGCTTGCAGCTAGAACATTGCAAAACTTTTTGAAACCACATCGCCAAATATGCAACATGCATACATTATGCAACTTAAATTTACATGCAAATGATTTTTTTGTTTTTATTTTTTTAATCATGTATTTTTACACATTTCTTAACAGCTTAATTACAATACTAATATTAACAAATTAAAATAATTTCTTTAACACAGCAAATTGTAAAAACCTATCCGTTTCATTTTCTGCACCACCCCACCGTTACAGCTCATTCTTTATTAATTTGATTTTCAGTTTATTCATACATTTTGTTTAGTGGTTTCATTTATGACACTTTTTTCTACTTTTGCCTTGTTTTTAAATACAATACAGTTCAAACGGTGTTCTCTTCTAAATTTTAGTTTACGTTTATTTTTTTTAGTATATAGTTTCTTATTAAAGGTTTTTTTTTTCAATAAATGTATAAGGTATATTTAAGGTATTTAGGAATTAGGGAGCTCTCGCGCTCAATTTCATTTAATTTATTTTCTCAATATTTTTTTTTACGTTTTTTTGTTGTTTTATATCGCCTCGAAAACATATATACGTTTCATGTAAGAGTTATATATTAAATATACACGTATATAATATTATTGTATTATGCTTAATAAATACATATATATATATAAATATAAATATAAATATAAATAACAAAATAACAACACACACAATGTAAGTATGTAAGTTAATAGCAAGAAATGGGAAAAGGGGCATATGTAAGTATGCATGTAAGTATGTATGTATGTGATGTCTTAAGGATGGCAACAATGATAGGTGCATATGTAGTTTGATGTGTGTGTGTGTGTTACAATAGGCTGATAGTAGGGTAGGCAATAAGTTAGGAGTTACATAAATACTTGTAGCAGCACATTTTTCTGATTTCTTTTTTTCTTTCTACTTCTTGGTTTTGTTTTTGTTTTATATAAGTTTCAAATACATATCATAACATTTAAAAAATTTCCAATTGGTTAAATTGAATTTAATTGAAATATTTATGAATTGATCTTGTGAAATTTATAAAATTTAATTTCCATTTAGTTTAATAATTTATAATAAATACACATCTGAATTATATTAGCGATTTTGCGTTTTGTTTTCATTGATATTTCTATGATTTTTTCTCTTTAAATAGCTTTAAATTTTAGTTAACCGTTTTAAATTTAATATTAAATAATTAATTATTGTTTGTCAACGATGTAGTTGTTGTTGGAGTGAGTTATGATTTGCTCTCATCAAATGCTATTTAGCATACTCCCCGCATTTAATTGCCATTGGGCAGTGGCACCACAATTTGCACATATGACTGTGGGAAGTAGCCGGTGCGTCCATTTAAGGAGCCTTCAAACCAATTATCATCCACACGGTTCAACAATGTAATTGTATCATTTTCTTTGAAGCCTAATTCGCCTGGATTCTCTGCTTCGAAATCGTACAGTGCCTGACAGCATGGTTGCTGTTGACGCTGTGGTGTTGTAGCGCCCGGCACCAGCGATTTGGCTGGTGAGCGCAAGGGCGAGGGTAGCGGTGATGCCGCTGAAGCCCTATGTGCCGGTGTGCTCACACTATCCGTATCGTTAGCGCCGGTGCCATCAAGATTGAGATCTAACAATGTCTTGGGTACGAATTCGGCTTTGGGTCGAGATTCGGCCTCTTCGCGTTTTTCATGAAGTGTCTCCTGCAAGCCACGCAGAATTTCTGCGCACTGCGAGTGGAATTCGTAAAGCGCCTCAGCGAACGTTACCAATTGTGACACGTGTTCTGTGTCGTTTTCGAGCAAGTTAAACATGCCCATTTGCGCTAAATGCAGCGATTCGGCAAATTTCTCCTCGGCGCCACGAATCTCCTCGTCTTTAGCTTGCCGGCGACGCTTACAATCAAAATCGAGGCGTCGTCCCTGCAACTTCTTACGATGATGCATTACTTCCTTCAGTTCTTTCGTCTGTAGGTGGTGTAATGGTTCTAAGACATTTTGCTTAATATTGTCATCCAATGAGTATTTTACATCAGCCATTTGTCTCAACGCCTCGCCAAATTCGACGAGCGCCTGCGCGAATACACTATTGTCCTCACCCAGCTTCTTGCCATACATAAGCATACAATCAGCGAGTAGACCTTCAGGTTGTGGATACGTATTGGACTTAGCCTGACCGGACAATTTCGATATGCCCTTGACGGCTGCCATTTTAGCACGAGCTGTTGGATTAGGCTGTAGGAATTCCTTAGTCTTTAATTGTAGCTCTTCGACTAGTTCAACGGTGACGTCCGTCTTACGCTCCATTTCCATGAAGTCCATATCCAGTTTTGTACCTTCCGCCCCACCCATTTTTTCCGTCACATACTGGTTCGCCTTGTTAATTTGTTTTTTCAATCCTGCGAACGCCATCCTTGTAACTTTCGCTTTTTTACTCGGACTTTCTCAATACACACAAACACACACACACACACACGCAGAAGGTGATTTTCACTAAAGAAATTAATTAGGCGTTTTACTGGTTTTCCAACTATGTTGCTGCTGAACGTTCAACTGATTTGCACTTGAAAGTTGTTTCTGCGTTGATTTTCCGCTTTTCTTTGATGAAATTTAACTTTTTATACGTTTTTTCGATAATGGACTTTTCTCGCGCTGCAAATCGATATTTCACATCCAAAGAATTTGTGTACTTTGTAGCGGAGCTTTCAGTGTGTGTTGGAGATAGGAGAAGAAATGACTGGAAAATGTGTTTTTTGCACTGCTCCAACAATCGCCAATGTTGGGGGGTGCAATTTGGCCGTGATAAAATGCCAAATAATTTGACAGCTGTTTATTTTTGGAGCTCTTCTGACATTCGTGTAAAAGCTCATCAGAGAACGTACGTTCTCTCAGCTTAGTGCAGCTGGTAAGGCAGATCATATGTGTGGGTATAGCAGTGTTTCAGCGACAGGGCAAACATGGTGTAAGAAAACAAACAAAGATAGAGTAAGACATTATACCGGAAGGAAGTGTATTTATAAGCAACAATATTAGTACGTCTTTATTTCCAGTTAGAGTTAAAATAGAATAACGCAGTGAACTCAACACCAAAGTAGTTTTTATTTGTTGAAAATATTTTGTTTTGCGAATTCGTAATAATATTTTTAAGCGACTTCAGACGCTGGTGCTACGCCTACGGAATTTGTAGCTGCTGCAGCTTCAACTCTGGCTTTTGCCTCATCTTCAATGGCCTTTAACTCGGCTTTGGATTTCGATAATTGCAAGGCTACACAACGCATTTGAATCCATGGAAGTGTAGATAAAGTGCCACAACTACTGAAACCCAATTCAGAATTGCTTAATGTGTCCTGTACACGCTGCTGTAAATCAGCTGGTAGATCAGGTGTTGCAAGTACTTTTTGCGCTTCTGCGATGAGAA
Source organism: Neoceratitis asiatica (assembly GCA_030068015.2). NCBI lineage: Eukaryota > Metazoa > Arthropoda > Insecta > Diptera > Tephritidae > Neoceratitis > Neoceratitis asiatica. The sequence continues at coordinate 2,416,825 of CM061528.1, read as the reverse complement.
TGACATTTTGAAAAAACTCTGGTGGCGGTGGGCCCAGTCGCCCTAATCCCAAACCCAAGCCCAAGCCAAGATTTAGTTGAGCCTAAAAGGTAAGTGGCATTTGATTAAAAATTTCTCTGTGGATGTAATGAAAAAAAAAGAAACAATGGAAAATCTCACCTTTGTTGCAACAACACAACAAAACAATACAAAAGCAACCAAGAAGTTCATTTTGAATATTTCGTTGTAGTTTTGAAAATATCGCTTTTTTGGTTTTAGGATGTTTCAACCGCTTTACAGAATTTATCCTTTTTCGCTTTACGTCGCTTATTCGATTGATGCTGCATGCGAGTGGGTTGGCTTTTATAATGGAAAACTGGTCCAATGGCTTATCTTGACTGTGCGTAGATTTCTCTTTAAATGGTTTATTTGCATATTTATCTACTTGTATTTGGACAACTGATTTATGCGTAAATGTGCTACTTACTGTATGGAGTTTTAGACTTTAAAAGTATGCGATTGTTTATCTAATCTCAGTGGCATAATTGCATTTCTGTTCGGTTTTGCTTAACATTTTTGATTTACAAAACTATTTTTATTTGCATTGCACTTACATACTTATATACACACATCGAAACATATTTACGCACTAATAGTACTAACTTAGGAAATATCTAGATTTTACTGCAATTGATGACTAAGCGACAATGAAATTGCATTTTTTCTGAGTTTCTTTTCTAATGTTAATAACAGTAATAAATATTTACTTGCCCGCACTCAACACGCATTAATAGATACACATGGCAGAAAAAGTCTGCGTTCACTCGCTGTATTAAAGTATTCAGCTAAAAAAGTTAAGCATTTCAAAACGATTTTACTATTTTATTTTCACTTATTTTGAAAGCAATTGTTTGAAAAATGTTTTAAATTTTTTTGTAGATTCTGAGTTAACGGCATTGTAGTACCGCTACTTGAGTAAGTTGAGCGGAAAAAGTTTGCGTTCACTTTAAAAATCAATTGTTGCTTGCATTGAAAATACAAATTATTTATGTTGAATTTTATTTTAAATGATACGCGATAGTAAATCGCGATTAAGAAGAAGCTAAAGCATCTATAAATATAGGAGAAACTCATTTTTTTTTTGATTATGGACCAAAGCGAAAACAAATTGAAATTGGCGTAAGGAAAATCATTGTTGGTTTGTGGCAGAATGGTGTAAAAGTTATTGGGAAATCCCGAAAACTGTTGGAAGACAGTACTCCTCTGTCCAGAGATTAATAAAAAAACTTCAAACAAACGAAATCTTATTAGTCTAATCCGCGAACTGATCGTCCAAGAAAACTGAAGGAAAGAGAAGAGCGCAACCTAACCATTCTTGTGAAATCTAAGCCAAGTCTAACAGCAAGCCAACTTTCAAAACACATTGAATTAAAGCACCAAAAGAAATTATGTCCAGATACGGTACGAAAAATTCTGCAATGAATCGGATTTCATGGCAGAGTCGCACGAAGAACGAACTTCATAAGGAGAGTAAATCGTTTCAAGCGGATGGGCTTTGCCAAGGAACACTTAAACAAGCCTCCAGAGCTTTGGAATAAAGTTATTTTTCGAGATGACAGTTAGTTTTGCATTTTTGTGATAAAAGGCCGTAAGATTATTTGGAGGAAAGTCGGAACAGCGCTGGAACAAGCAAAATCTTGTACCTACTGTCAAGAATGGTGGGTGGTGGAGGTGCTATGATGTGGGCTTGTGCATGGCAAGTGCGGGTGTAGGAAAATTTCAGTTTATTGAGAAACAGAAATTGTTAAGCTTTGGTTGCTATACAATATTCCTAAACAACTGCGTGCACCTCCGCAATCACCTGATCTTAACCCTATTGAGCACTTATGGGATGTACTAGAAAAAAAATTGGGCAGCGTACTATAACCAGCAAGGAAACGATTAGGAGCGCGCTTGAAGAGGAATGGGAAGCTATAAGCTCAGAACAGGTAACAACCAAACTTATTGGGTTAATGAAAAAACGCTTTAAGAAACGCGGATATCCAACATTTTATTGACTTCATAAATTTTTTTTTAATTTTTAGCTTTTTTTTTTCATTATACTTGAAGTGAACGCAGACTTTTTCTGTTTGGTTTGAATGACCCTTTTGATTGATTATATGTGATCTCATTTTCAATTTATATTTACTATTGGTACCAAAGTTTTATTATTATTTTATTATTTATTAAGTTACTCTTTTTTGAACTAAATAAAATAATGTAAAAAAAGTTTATGAATGATTTATTCAGGGTTATTCTACATTTTTCGATTACGTTCCCGCCTAAATAAAAATAAAATGTACTTCGGCAATGTTATTTCAAAACTCTCAAATTTTTCACGTTGCTCTTGTGTTGTATCGAAAAGTATCATTTATCTACCAGCATTTGTTGTATACCTATTTCTACCGCTTTGATGTTTCGTTTGAAAAATATTAAAATTTGAGAAAATTTTTATAAGATTAAGTTGCTTTTAACTAAATTAAAATATATTTCAGTAAAAAATTAAAAGTACATTGTATTTTTTATTTATGTAAACAGAAGAAATATTATACATTTTTTTAGGTTATATTTTGATTATCGCATTTTTTGCAAATAGAAATTTTTTTCCAAGTACATACACCACAAACATATTTTTTACAACCACCATAGATATTGGTGGTTTTATTTTTATTGCATAAACCCATTTGGCACGTATCTTAGTATCTTAGAACTTTGATAGTTTTGTAAAAAAAATTGGTAAAGTTTTCTAGTTCAGATTAATTTTCATATTTTGATGAAAGTTCTTCCGCTAATTGAGACAGGAAATCTTTTCTTGATATATTTTCTCCACATGTTTCATTATACAAAACCCATGCATTTATTGCTGCCAAGTGGAGAATATTGAAAAATATTTGGAGCGGCCATCTTCGAGAACAGGACTTCACAGTGTATTTTCTGGCCATTTGCTCGGTAATATCTACACCGAATTTAGTTTTGTTATAAAATATTATAGTTTCAGGCTTATTTTTGTCCCCTTCAGTGTTGACCGAATTATGTTTCGTACTCAGCACCAGCAGCTTTTTCGTTGGCTTACTTTTATAAACGGACAATGTAGCATTACTTGATCTATAAATTACAGATGAATATAGAGGCAATATATATATTTTTTGTTTTTGTGTAGCAGATCTAGGTAATTCTCTTCTGTTTGCACGGATAGTTCCCACCAACGTAGTATGTTTGCAAACGCTGTAGGCCCTTTGTTTTTTTTTTTTTGGAAAATTGTGTGTATTGCTCTTCCTCCTGGACTGGATCCAGCTTTTATTTCATTCCAAATGGCTCCATCAGCAGCAATTTCAATCTGGACGTCACTTTCATCAGAATATGATGGTATTCTCAGAGTTCTTCCTGGTCTACGCCTATTGAGGATATTTTCTACCACACTATCGGTGTCTGAGGATTCATAAATATATATCTTCGTATTTGCTTCTTGGATTTTTCAAACGTCTATGCATCTTTATGGTAAAGATTTTTACTGAATAAATATAATATGTAAAGGGTGTTTTTTATAGAGGTATAGAACTTTAAGTTGGCATTACTTTTCAAGATGGCGACCGATTTAACAGCTGTCAAGTGATTTATTCTCAGTTTGGTTTGGCAATTCATCATGAATAGACTCACGCCTGAGCAACGTTTGCAAATAGTGCAATTTTAATTCGAAAATAATGGTTCTGTGCGGAAAACATATCGCGCACTACGTCCATTTTAGCGATATTTAGCGATGAAGCGCACTTCTGGTTGAATGGCTACGTCAACAAACAAAACTGCCGCATTTGGAGTGAAGGTAATCCTCAAGTGTATGTTGTAACATCGTTACATCCAGAAGAACTGACTGTTTGGTGCGCTTTATGGGCTGGTGGAATCATTGGTCCGCACTTTTTCAAAAACGATGGTGGCCAGAACGTTACAGTCAATGGTGATCGGTATAGAGCCATGATTACTAACTTTTTCATTCCTGAATTGAATAACCATGATGTCCAGGAGATGTGGTTTCAACAAGACAAGCGCAAAATGTCACACAGCTCGTGCCACAATAGATTTATTGAAAGACACGTTTGGTGACCGCCTAATTTCACGTTTTGGACCTCTGAATTGGCCTCCAAGATCTTGTGATTTAACACCGCTAGACTACTTTGTGTTGGGCTATGTAAAGTCAGTGGTCTATGCGGATAAGCCACAAACGCTTGACCATTTGGAGGACAACATTCGCCGTGTTATTGCCGATATACGGCCACAAATGTTGGAAAAAGTCATCGAAAATTGGACATCCAGATTGGACTACATCCGCGCCAGCCGTGGCGGTCATATGCCAGAAATCATATTTAAAATGTAATGCCACAAGATTATCTTTCGGATAAATAAAATTCATGTCAATCGAATAATCCTTCGTTGTTTTATTGCAACTTATAGTTCTATACCTCTATAAAAAAAAACACCCTTTATATATTATATATAAATTATAAGAATATTTTTTACAATTTACTTACAGTATTAGTTGTATAAAAATATATGCCAAAGAATTTTTCACTACGTATTATTATTTCAACTCTACACAAAAAGCAGCAACAAGAAAAATCTTTTTATTCGTGGGAATCACCGTAATCAGAATAAACAATATGATTTTGGATATGCTATAATGCTGCCACAGTTTGCAATACACTCTAGCAACATTATAATAAAGTTTTGTTCGCATTTACACAAGCAATCGTGAACTTTGCTATCTATCGGTCAAAATGACCGCTTGGTAGAAATATGTAGGTATACCATATACTTATCTCTGTAAAATAAAAGCGCACGAATCTAGCAATTTGTTATGTTAAAGATTACATAAATTTAGTAAAATACATAATACATTTACGAAAAAATTTTTTTTTTTCATTTCAACCGCTTGGTAGACCTTGTGTTAAGTACACGAAAATATACAATCGAACTGTCTGTCCTCCACCAACTAAATTACAACGTAGAAAAACGTAGCTACGATCGAAACGCAGAATACATAAAATTGGATAGAATCGAAAGTTTCGAAGATTGATCGAATCGCAACTTAACGCAGAATACCAAATCTGCCGAACGGCGAAAATTTCGATTCGAGTCGAAATGCACAGAATAGGGCTGATTGTTTTCGATTTTTCATAGTGCAAACAAAAAATATACCTAGATGAACGCTGACTTTTTCTGTCATGTGTATGCACATATTTGCATTTAAGAATTTAATTGTTGCAGGGAAACAAGCAGGAGCGTATCTGAGTTTTTGAAAAGGAATCGAGCTCATTTAAAACAATTTTTGGATAAAAACAATTTAGAACACATTCATATGAAATTTTTGTTAATTTGAAAAGATGTTTTCATATTTTGGAACCGCCGTTGCTTGGTGTCTCTTGAAGGATTGGAGGGACATGTGTGATGTGATGCTCGCGTTTAGCCAGTGGTTTATATTAACCTCAGTCAAGGGTTTCATTTTTGTTATTGGCAAATAACAGGCAATGATGTTGATTGCATTATGTACCATTAAATGTAAATATATATGCGAGTATGTGTATGAATTTACATACATACACACACACTTTGCATTGCATATTTGTATGTATACATTTTTATTGAGTGCGTGTACATATTTACATTTCATACACTTCAAAGTAATTTTTTTTCTTTAAATAATGTTTTTCCATTAAACATTCTTGTTGTTGTTGTCGCTGTTGTTTTCTACAGGTACAGGTACAGGCACCACACTGGTGGTTGGCTGTTGTTATTGTTGCTGTTACGTTTGGTGTCGCATATTTTCTTTGCGAGATTAAAAAGTAAAGCGATTTCCTTGCCAGTTGCTACATCTGTGCGAATTCTTCTTAACGAATTTTGTTTTTGTTTTTGTTTTTGTTTTTGTTTATTTATTTTTTGTTTTTATCTTTAATAAAAAATTTTCTACTGCCAATTTTCTTCTTCTTGCTAATAATAGCAGTATGAAAATCCTTGCACTACTATTAGAGAGTTGTTAGTGCATTGTTGTTGTTGTTGTTGTTGTTGTTGTTGTTGTTGTTGTTGTTGTTGTTGTTGTTGTTGTACTAAATATGTTCGTTATTTGTTGTATTGCAACATCTGTTGTCCTTTTGGCATGCATTTGTTTGGACGGATTTATCTTTTTTTTTTTGAATTCTTTTTTCCAATTTTACTTTTAGCTTTTCCTTGTACGTACGTACATATGTCCATATGTATGTATATGCATATATATGTGTGTATGTTAAATGTTAGATTTTGTCGTTTTCCATTCACGTACTCGTACATAGTTATTATTGCTGTTGGCATTTGTTGTCCTGCAAATTCACGTTTCTATCAATCTAAAATGGCATTTTCCATGCGATACAAATGCAAAAAATGCATAAATAAAAACTAAATTTTGCTCAAACGAGTGCAAAGCAAAAAAAAAAAAAAAACTGTAAAACAATAACTTTGACATGGATTTCAGTTGGTTTATTTAGTTTTGGTTTTTTTCTTTCATCTTCCATATCGATTTCACTCATTTGTGTGGTCATTTTGGTTAACCTCCATACTGTCTGTCACCTTTTCACTGTAATTCCTGTATGAAATTGAAACTTTTGCTAGAGGAAAGTGGTTGGAAGGATTTTGTTTAACATTGCAACAACAATTGCAACATTTACAACAACAACAATGTTCACATCGTTGTTGAAATATTGCTGCACTCTATGAGTGATTGCTATTTTGTGTAGCTTCGTGTTTGTATGTATATACGAAGTGGCATGCGAGTACAGGTCTGCACATATAGAAGGGTTAGGGATTATGTATAATATCGGAATTAACATTTACTTAGATTGGAATTAAATAAAGTGATGTATGTAGGTATGTGTAAATGCACTTGAATTTATTTTTTATTTTTTATACATATTTATACATATATAAGTATATATGCATTTGTAGCATGTAGTATGCCTTGAGGTGTCAATTTATCAAAGTGGTTGGCTCGTTTTGGTCACTACTGCATAAGCTACTGTGACGTATTATACGTACTTGCATAATAATAAAAACAAATTTAACGAACACAGTCGAATCTGGTTGTAGTGAACTAATTTTTGCAACGTCTGTTCACAGTATCCACGTTGTTCACCATATTAAGGTTGACATTTTTTATTCAAAAACTTTTTTATTTACTCCAAAATTCATGTTTGTGGATGTAAGCTCAACAGATCCCTTGGAATAAATTTCTACTTAGGAAAATACACAATTTATATATGAATATTTATTGAAATAATTTATTTATTTATATTTATTTATTTATTTATTACGACTTTACGAGCCTAGTTCACACATAAAAGTATAATAACAAAAGAAAAAGTAATAAAATAATAAAAAAAAAAAAATAAGAAAAGAAAATAATTTAAATTATTGCAATAAAATATAATAGCAATTAACGTAACACATTCTTTAGATTGCTAGTTGTTGCCCTACGTATTTAAATTAAGACTGAAATATGTTGAATTGGGTTGAATCGAATTTAATTGAAACATGCACCACAAAACCATTCCAATCAGAGAATCTATTTTATATTCATCGATTTCGCATAATCATATAACCTTCTTTTGCATAAACTATTATCACAATTTTTAACCGTTTCCGGTAGTTCATTGAAACATTTTAATCCCTTATAGAAAAGGCTATTTTTTCAGATTCAGTTTTATAATTGGGTAGTTTGAAATCATTTCTCCTTCTTGTATTTCTGTTGTGAACTTCATAGTTAAATTTCACGCTTGATCTTAGATAATCAGGCAGATTACCGTTTTTTATATTATAAATAAACTTCATAGTATGATAATATATCTGTTGTTTTACACTCATCTAATTTAAATTAAGCGGCATATCCTTTATGGGAGTATCATAACGTTTGCGTAGGATAAAGCGCATAGCTTTATTCTGCATTTTTTGTAATTTTTCAAATTGTGAAACTTTCATTATGAAAAAGATGGTACGGCTGAACTATAGATCTGTATACTTTTATTTTGTAACTATTATTCAAGCTTTTACACGTTCTTTGAATGAACCATAATTTTGTAGCTATCTTATCTATCACGTAATCAATATAGGCATCAAATTTTAATTTGCAATCTATGATAATACCAAGGTATTTAATCCTCTATATGTTTTCAATTTCTACGTTATTTATTTTAATAGTTTCTATATTATCAATATCTTTTCTTGTTATTAGCATGTATTTAGTTTTTTCGATATTAATTTTAAGACGATTAGCACATAACCAAATGTAAAGAGCATTTAAATCATTTTGTAACTTTTCTCTAATATCGTTTACATTTTATCCGCTAATAGAGATAAGAGCGTCGTCCGCAAATAATTTAATAGAGCTGAATTTCAATATCGTATTAATATCATTAATATAAATATTTAATCCACTAATTCAATAAATTCAATAAATTGCTGTTGCCATGCGATAGCTTTATCGAAGCTTTTAATGCTTCTGTAGTTTTTATAGGATGCCGGATCTATCCTTCGCTTCAGATTCATCAGATTCTTCAGTATCCTCGGCATCTTTAGGGACTGTCCATAAACTACGTAGCCTGATTTTGGCCACTTTCGGGCCCCCCCTCCCTCGTAGGTTTTACCCGAACCCCCCCCTTCCGCCCTATAAAGGCACGTGGTTTTTTTATGATAAAATTTTTGGAAAGAAATGTTTATTAAAAATGTTAAATCCAAACTTGGAGTGAAACACGAAACTAGCCATTCATGTAAATCATCTACTACAGGCACACATGCTTCTTCAGTAATGCCTTGACGGTCGACTTGATTAGGGGATTCGTCAATTTCAATGTCATCATCCTCAAACCATTCAATTATCGGTTCAGGGATGCTCGCAATTTCGCACATCAACTCATTATTTCGACGTTTCAGCACTGACTTTGCACGACATTTTTTACCATCTATGGTTTGACCGTGTACTGTTTTGACGTGTGAAGCCTTCTGCTTTTTGGATGCATAGTATACACCGCAACAATCACAGTTTCTTCCTAGTATACAAAACAATGATCTATGAACCATATACAAGTACAGATAATTATAATAATATAATATCATTAAACACTGAGGTGCAGTAAAAATCATAAGGAACCGGCAGGCCTGTAGCAGTCCTTGGCTTTATACCTATAGCTTGTCTTAGAAAAAGATCACAGAAGTTGTCTTTTTCTTTAGCGTCTTCCGGGGAAGGAATTACCAAATTACCATCATCGGTGCTGCGTATTGAAAACGGAGGTGACAGGAAACCCTTAGTAATTGGAGGAAGATATTTTAAGTTGCTCCTACAATCTCCAAAGCAATCTCTATTAGCATATTTGACAATCTAAAATTCAATAAATAATGAAGCTGAATAGAAATGTGTTTCCAGTATTACAACAGTATATTGTGCATCGGGTGCGGAAATGGGCATTGCGGACCAAGCATATGAAGTTAGTAACTCTTTTGGCGAAACCGAGGTGTGGTAAATTTCATACAAGGCGCAAACGCCTGGTCTCTGTGCCATAGCACGTATACTATTTTTTGCTCAAAATTCAAAAAACTGAATGAGAATTAAAAACGAGCTTTTTCGCTACTGTGGCGCAAAAATATGATTTGAACGAAGCCAGTAAAAGTTCCATACCTGCAGAATACCTGAATACCTGAACGTGTAAATCGTACCATTCATAAGAAACAGAATTTGGCTCTTGTATAGTACATTTTGAATCGATATATATACTGCTGTAACTTCGTAGCCATCAATGAGGATTCCATAAGTCAGCTAGTGTTTTTCTAGCGAATTCAAAGTTTTTTATTTCGAGATTTTTATCGATAGTGACAGCAGAGTTATTCAAATGGGAGCCAAACTGATTATGAGGTAGAATTAAACCAGCTAGCTCCCGACTTTGTCTCTCCACGCGATTGTAAGCACTGCGGCCCAGGTGCGTTAGTAATTATGAAGAGTGCAACCAAATTTTACGTTTTAAAATGATCTACAGCATGATCAATGGCTTGTCGATAGCGTGGATTTTGCATCAGGTCCACCATCTGACATAATTACCACTACTGGCTTTACCTAATCTTGATTTTTCTCTAAAAATAAAACGAATAATATTTTCGTCTAATTTTCAACGATGGCTATTTCGTTAAAAATTGAAAATTAGTTTCCCTACCAACCAATATATTATTTGATATTCCAGTCAATATAGTCTTTGTGTTAAACCACAGGTCAGTTAATTATAAATGTGTGCCGTAGTAATGATAATAATTACATAATTTTTTTTGAAAATTCGAATTTTTGACAGCATATATACTTGGTAGGGACATAAATACTGTTACAACATTGAACACACACATTTCAATAGAAGAATTGAGCAGACCACATAATTTCCATATGATTTATAAAATATAACCTGTAAAGCGTTAGTCTGTATCGGGAATTCTAAATTGTGTGAGTTTTCAACATGGAATGGTCAGATAATGAAAACCGTATCGCTGTTATAGCGCTTTTTAAGTGTGAAATGAAAAAAGGTGATATTTTCAAAACACTCCGTCCGCTCGGCATTAGTCGCATGTTCGTCTACCGGTCGGGCCGTCCACGCACAGTTCGAATGCCGCAAGTCATCAAAACAGTCAAATGAAGAATTCTGCGAAATCCGCTCCGAAAACAGAAAATCATGGCCCGGGAGATGAATGTTTCGCAAAAGTCCATGAGTCGAATTATTAAAAAAGACTTGGGACAAGGGGCTTTCAAACGCCGTACCGGACATTTGTTGACTGCAGCTTTGAAAAAAAAAATAGGATGGTAAAATGCAAACGTCTTTTGATGAAGCACGCTGATAACTTGCACAGAAAAATCTTGTTTACCGATGAAAAAATTTTTACCGTGCAAAAATTAAAAAAAAAATTTTAATAAAAAAATGATAGGGTGTATGCACGGTCATCTAAGGAAGCATCTGAACTGATTCCATGGGTCGAAAAAGGTCATCACCCAGCTTCAGTCATGGTTTGGTGGGGTGTCTCTTATGATGGGGTAACTGACTTGCATTTTTGCGAACAAGGGGTCAAAATATCGGCCAAAGTTTACCAAGAAACCGTTTTGGAAGCTTTTGTAAGACCACTTAATCATTCCGTGTTCCAAAACCAATCATGGACTTTTCAGCAAGACCTTGCGCCGGCCCATAAAGCTAAAACGACCCAAATCTGGCTCCAAAACAATTTACCAGCATTTCAGAGTGGCCCTCTGGCAGTCCTGATTTGAACCCGCTGGAATACAAATAGTGGACAGTTTTAGAGGAGATGGTTTGCCACAAAAGATACCCCAACATTGATTCTCTTAAGACAGCTTTGATTCGTGCTGTGGCCAATTTCCCAATGGAGGAGGTGCGTGCGGCTATTGGTGATTGGCCAGTCCGACTTAAGGCGTGCGTGAAGGCCAAAGCCGGGCATTTCGAATGAACACTGCTTTTTTGTATACAATATATATCAATAAATATGTGGAAAAAAATTGGTCCAAAAACATTCATTAGTTTTATAGCATAAAATGTGTGTAACAGTATTTATGTCCCTACTAAGTACACCAAATATAACGTTCACCACTATCTTATATATATTTATGATTGCGGCTGCTGTGTTTAAATCCAATTTAATCTTGAAAAAGGCTTCGCAATAAAAATCCGAACTTCGTGTTAAAAATAAAAATAATATTGACTGAATATATCGAGTAAATTATTTATTTATGGAATTAAATACAAGTAGACCCAATGATCAAATGGGAAGAAAATCTCACAAATAGAAATTAATATAAATATCTAAAGCAAAAATATATTGATATAGAAAACCACGTAGGTTACAGCTTAGTTAAGTTGAATCACATTTTGATCCATAGGCTGAATCAAAGACGTCACATTTGTAGGCATTATAAATCACGAATATCGATCCATCAGCAGTTTTGAGTTCATCTTCTACCGGATAGATAGGGGCGTTATCAAGCTATAGGATATCTTTGGTGGATAATCCCTTTTGTAGCAAATAATTTTGAACCTAATAACAATTAAAAAGGAATAAATACTCCGTAAGCAATGGTTAAGCGCTTAAAGTGCAATATTCATGCATCTGAGGGAGGAAGCATTGGTGAAACCATTCCCTCAAAATGTTTGCTGTCATCCATGCACACTTAAAGTTCCGGTAGTCTAGTCTACTGGGATGTCATACGCCTAAAAAAAGAGCTCGGTTTTTTTGGCACGCCCATTTACTAACGGTTTAACCTTATGCTGCCCAGCTGAATTTGTACATGCAAGAAAAGTAATTCTGACCTTTTTTTCCTTTACTCCGAGGAGCCGTTTTTTTCGATTTGGCTGACATACGTTTTTTCAGGAAGCATTTTCCAAAACAAACCGGCCTCGTCTGCATTGTATATTTGGTCCTTGCAAAGCTTCAACTTGTAAAAAATATTTTTGAATTTGTATGTTAAAGGGATCAGTTGCCTGGGTATCTGATGCTAATTTATCGCCGCACAATTTCAATAATCGTATTCCAAAGTGAGATTTAAATCCAGATACCCACCTGGGGCTGATACGAAAGCTACCCTCAACTTCTTGAAAGTCAGCGTGCAACTTTTTTGCATTTTCCCTAAGTATTTCCCCAGTAACTGGACAGTTTTTTTTTCGTTAAGCTATAAACTACTTGTATAATATCTTCTCCATGAATATTAAAATGCCCAGAGAAGGTGGAAAATATTATTAATAAACATACCACTCCCTATACTTATACAGATCAAGGCCGGGGTTAGGCCGCCGAAAGGGATACAACCTTTGGCCAGATAAAACCCGGGTCAACTCCGGCTGTTGTGAGAGTCGTATTCGAAAGTAAAGTCGTAATTCTCAAGTAAACTGCTATCTTGCCGACCTTCGAACTTTTTCACTGCACGACATCTTCATCTATAACCGGCGAAAACCTCTGCCACCATTTTCACCAGCCGGACGAAGGAGTATCGGCTAGAGCCCAATGTAAAGGTCGATGACGTTGAAATGCCGACCATAAACAACCCAAAGTTACTGGGAGTCACCAATTGCCATCAAAGTACAGAGCCGCAACAAAATCCTCAAATCGCTAGCCGGTAGCACCTGAGGAGAAGACAAAGAAACGTTGCTGGCAACTTATAACTCAATTGGCCGGCCGGTCGTAAACTATGCTGCTCCGATTTGGATGCCAGGGACTAGCGAGACGCAGTTGAAGAAGCTCCAGACTTGCCAGTATACCGCCCTTCGGACCGTGACAGTACACGTACTGATGGCGCCTGAGCATCACTTATACAGTGAAACATCTATGCTCCCAGTTAAGGAGCATACTGTTATGCTGTGTAAGCAATATCTGCTGGGATGCTACCGTATGGATTATTGAAAGCTTAATCACCACCTAGGCACATCAGAAAGGGAGTACTTGACTACCGGGGCGCCGTACAGCAATACAGACTAGACCCGCTGGACAGGACGGTATACAGACAGGCCATAAATACTATATTCACCGAGAGTTCGTTAACACCTTTGTGAACTCTCTTCCTGTGAATGGTTTTCTCGGAGTCCAATCACCATAAATAGCAGAACAAGAGCTCGAGCTGCCTCGAGAGACCCGCGTAACCCTGGCACAATTAAGGTCTGGATATTGTAGCAGGCTCAACTGCTATCTATCCAGACTCAACTCTGACATAACCAAAACATGTGCTGCATGCAACGAATACCCGCACGACACTAACCACCTCTTTGCATGCGCACTTAACCCGGCTCATCTAACACTTCTCTTCGTTTGGTCCGAACCCGTCGAAACAGCACGAATACTGTGACTTCCGTTAGATGACCTCGACGACTAAGACTAGATTTACCTGACCCCCCTGAGGTGGGGTTGGCTAGCCGACACAACAACAACAACATTGCATTGTCTTTGAGCAACATTGTGTTTTTTTTCGCTATCAGTCGAGCAGATTGCTACATTATTCAGTGAACGCGATCCAATTTCAAAAGATTGCACCTTCGCAAACGTGAACAGGCTTGGTTTTACGTAGTTCATGTTATCGCGAGTGTGCTGTACTGTGATGTTTTTGATTTTGAGTTGTAATTGTCAAAATTATGGATAATTCTTTGGCCTTTTAAAACTGCACACACTCTCCTTTCCACACTTTTTTTTGCAAAAATCACAATCACAAAATCACAACTCTTCGCATTTAATAGAAAATCCAATCAAATTTATGCGAAAAAAACTGATTTTTTTTTTGTTTTGACCATCTCGATGTTAAATTAATAAATAAATGAAAATTGAATTCGCTGCCATAGTAACTTCACTTTGCTAAATTCGCCTTGGTATTTCTATATTTTCATTTTTTTTTTAAATATTTTTTTTTTAAGCCACTGACACTATTCACAAAGGACCACAATTAATACGTTCCTTCGGGGAGAATAATCACTCATAAATATACTTATACATGCACTCTCATGCATGTGTATGCAATTGATGGACATATGTACATTCTAATTGAATTGTTTTTCCATATGTACGATAATCCCAAGAGTTTATTTTTATTGCGTGAAAAAAAATATACTCGGATATAAGCTTTTGCTTTGAAAAAATAAAAAAAATATTAAATGCAAAATATGTGTGTGTAAGAATTGTAAAGACAAACTAAAGCCCCTTAAGGATTTACAAGCTGCAGTTACGCCAGTAATTGAATTAAATAAATGATGACAAGCGTAGGTATTTAGAAAAACAAGAAAAAAGTTGTCTTCAGCCGGGTAGTCGATTTTACACCTTTTGGAAATCGAATTTCTGATGATTTATGATAATTTATATATATTTTGGCGCATTGTAACCACTGAAGGGCATTTCGGCCGAGCTCCTTCTCCAATTTGTGGTGTGTGTTTTGATGTTTTTTTTTACCAACAAATGAAAGAAACTAAAGTTTATTTCAAGCCACCTCCGAACGGCTGAAGGATTTTCATGAGGAAGCTTTACTTCATGCCAGAAACACACTCGGAGAGCTTGACATTCGCTGCCAAGAGACGACGGTAATTAGAAAAATTATTTTCTATAAATTTGGATGTTCGTAGGGTCAAGACTCGAGCCCTGTCATTCCGAATGGCAGTAGATACTGCTAACCATTCAGCTATTACGGCCGACAATGATCCCATAGTGGGAGCTGTATTTAAATGGATACCACTCGATACCGAGCCAATGCGTTTTCTTCGCTTTAAGTGGTTCCAAACAATATCTTTTAACCAAGTATGAGGGCGGGGACCATAGATCTTGGCTACTAGGGGATTCCCGATATAGCTTCGAACTATATTTAATAAGAAATATCGTTGATGAGAGTAAACGAAGTTCTTAGCCGATTTAAACGTTGCAAAACCACAATGCCATATGTCCCTGAGAAGATTATAAAAATCATAAATGAATGCTGGACCTTGCACAGCATTTGTCACCACGTAACGTGGATGAGTTATCCACCAGTTAATCCGACGTTGCTGAGAGCCAATCGCCGTTGCTGTTGTTGAATTCAGCGTTGCTCGTCAAACCTTCCGATATGCTTATCAGTTGGCCGGTGTGTTATATTAGGTTCCCACCGTTATCCGCTCTCAATACGACGTAACTGTAATATTCTCGTCCTTTATTCTTTGAATAGGGTTGTCGGCACTCTAGTCGCAGAGCCGTGTTTGTGCTCGAATTAAGCACATTAATTACTGGCGGGGGTTAGTGCAATCTTGGCTCGGCTCTGGATCGGGTGTGCTCACCTCCGCCTATGACCAAATCCACCCCACGAAGTAAATATCTTTTTGGACTTGAATTTTTAGCATTTTTTTTTTATTACCTACCTTATTAGTACTTGCAGCGATCTTAGATTTTTTCTGCAATGAGGACGTTTTGCTGCGCCACTATGTTAATTAATTTATCCATACACCCTTTTGCACTATTGCATTCGGTTAGTATTTTTGTGTTGTCGGTGTTTCTTCACGTCGTCTTTTTGGTGGGGCAGACTCTACTGGACTGGGGTCCAGTGGACAGTTTTTATGGGAACCCCAAATGAGGAAGTATTGGAAGTATTTGTGATGCCTTCCACGGACGTATAGATTCCTCGTATTTGTACAACTTCTTATTAACTGGTGGTTAGCACAAATTTGTTGAATTGCCCTTCCCCAGTAGCTTAGCCTTCGCATTTGTTGAGGCAAGTTTCTTCCCGTTGCATACATACATATATGATTAAACTGCAAAGCTTTTTGCTAAGTCCGGATATTTTGCCTACAAAAGTACAAAAAAAAAATTGTTTTCTGAGCTTTTCTTCTTTTGTCCGCCAAAATTTGAGAGGAAACAATTAATATTTGTAAGGAAACCCAAACCATTGGCTTGAATTAAAATTTTTAAAAGAAGATTGAATGAATTCGCGAACTGTTTCTCACCACTATCAAAATCCGATTTCATTTTCGAAAAAATGTGTAATATTAATCGCAAAGTGTAATTCAGAACACCTTATATAACGGGATTTGGCAACCCTAAAGCTGCAATCTGGCAACTGACAACTTTATTGTAAAATTGTTAATTTTTGATGTTATCCATACTCAGAATATTTTGACAGACGAGCGCTATTTGTGTTGTTTACAGTAACTAAAAATATTAATTTCGCCCAAAAATTGAACTAAATTTTTTAAGAAGAAGCTCCAACAAGGACCAGTGTTTATCGATGGTATGGTGAATTCAATGGAGGTCGTATATTACTCTAAGGCGAACTTCGTGAAGGTCGGCCAAAAACAGTTGTTGCTCCAGAAATCCTATTGCAAGATCGCCATGTGAGCTGTCGTGAGATTGAGACAACTATAGGCATTAGTGGGACCAGCATACATTCAATATTGCATGAATATTTGATTGTAAAAAATTTGACAATTTGACAATCGCTCAAAAGAAGGATCGTCTTTTGGTCGAGAGAAATGTTAAAAAAATACGACAGCGGCGTTTCGAAACAGGTCTATCACATCGTTATAGGTAATGAATCGTGGGTATACGCGTATGTGCCCGAAAGTAAACAGCAGTCGACTGTATGGGTGTTTCAAGAAGAGCCGAATCCACCAAAAGTTTTTCATGCACGAAGTACTTCCAAGCAAATGGTTGCCATATTTTTTTTCTTTTTTTTGGAAGAATTGAACATGTCGCAACCGAACCACTAGAACAACGCAGACAAGTAAATTCTGAAATAAACAACTACTTGTTTGCCAGTTCTCCTTCAAGAAATCACACAATGCAAGCTCTCAGACATCGTCTGAAACAACTGCATATTTGGGCACTCAAACATCGATTTGATGAGTCATTAAATGTATAGAAATATACTTTTTCGACACCTGGAGAGGCGATTAATGCGCACAGAACGCATATTTTGGGGATTTTTCAATCAGAGTGGTAAAAGTGATTCGACAATTTTCGTTCAAACGCATGCAAACGTGTATAGATCTTAAGGGGGGGGGGAAATTTTTTGTAATATAAAAAAGCGATTTTTGATTATTAGTATGATTAATAGTTGTTCTCCCGAAATCCCGAAATATATAAGGTATCATCCTTTCATCATAAATTTCATATAATAACGATTTCTGGAACCTGCCGGAATTTATTTATAAAATAACTCATTGGTTAAAATTTTATTTTTCAAGTTTTAAAAGGCGTGAAATATTGCAAAATTAATAAAAAAAATATTATTTAGAAATTTTTAGATTTTTCTTCATTTAAGAAAATCTACAGAATATCAAAATGCAATATCTTGAAAATGCACCGTAAACTTAACTCCCACTTCCATTAAGTAATTCGAGAGTTTTCCCGCATACTTCGTATTAGAATTTTTTCTTACTCAAAACATTATAGCAAAGCCGCGCCTCGCAAATTGCAATGGAGGAAAAGCTTCAAAAAAGTAGATAAAAAACTTTTCTCCTCAAAGCATTTGCACTTCATTCACACCTTCCTAATACAAATAAATCATATTTTTGTGTTGAATATTTTATGGCTCCATTTACAGCGAACAACAACCACAACAATGAACTACATAAAGATGATTTGAGAAATATGCGAAACGAGATATAAACTGCAACAAAATTGCAAATAATAAAGTACTGCAGTGCAAGTGGAGGAAAAACTACAACAACATCAATATAGTTGGCGCTGGAATTGAAGTAAGAGCAGCAGCTGTTGTCAGGAGTGCGGCCACCTGCTGCTGTTGAAAACTAGAAAAAAAATCACATCGCCACGGCATTGGTATTGCGGCAGCTGAAACTATAAAAAAATTCAAATATAAAAATAATTGCATTATCCTTGAACTTTGGCTAACTCGACGGCCACACGTGCCACATGCCGTCACTTTGACTGCTGCCAACATTTGTTTGCTTGACTTTTTACTGCCGCAGCCATTAGAGCTCCATTCTTTTGCTCAACTCGATTGTGTGGCAATACTTCTTACGTTACTTTCGCAGCAAAATAATGAACTTCTTTTGCCACCACAAACGCTTGGCCTCTCAATTTCACGGCCAAAAATGCACTCGCCGCCACTCGAGAAAATCTCAGCGGCGACTTTGCACTGCATTCCAATTGCCAGCCAGCCGAGCATACGCTTCATTTGTCTTTTGAAGTTATTTACGAGCACAAATCTCCGTCTGCCAAATATTATTCCTTATGTACATATGTGCCAGTGAGTCTATGTGTGTATGTGTGTTTGCGCTTATAATCCCTTAAGAAATGTGAATAACTGATTTTGGTCTAAGGCTATGTGGCGTTGGCTTAATAACGCTGCGCTGCAGGTGCAGCATATTCGGGTATTCGTCTATGTGTGTGTGTACATTGTTGTTGGTTTGCTGATTGCTTTTCTTATTGTTGTTGTTACTTTCTTGCAGCATGCTTGCGAAATACTCAGCCAAACGCCAAACTTTGCCTATTTGCGGCCAAACACAATCGACTCATTGATGAGGTAGCTCGCCATATACCAGTATATATACAGTACTGTGCGCGAGTGTGTGTTATTGCGCCCTATTAATGTATGTAATTGTAGTTGTTGTAGTGGTCGGTTCGTTGGTCATCATTAATAAGATATTTCTGTCCAATTGCTTTCAAGCTGCCGGAAACTGGTACCTCCAGCATTCCTCGCCTGCAGCAATTGCTGATTTCTTGCTGTTGCATACATACAAACACACGTCAAGATGGCAGGAGAGACGAGTTTGCTTGCACATGCGGAAAATTCGATGAATCCAGTGAAGATTTTGAGAGGGCTTCTCGCTCATAAAACTTCAGTGAGACTCATCGAAGCTAGGCAGACACTAATTGTAGAAGCAGATTCCAAATTGCGTGAAAGTAACGAAAAAATAATTATTTTATGAAATTTTTTTTTAAATTACACATTTTTGATTTACTATTTACTCATACGTAGACTTCCCTACAATGAGAATTGTCTTTTGGAGAGGTGGAAATTAAAAAAAAATTTAGAAGTACTACAAAATAAATGTTAAAAAAAGTGGTCAACATAAGCACCATCCTCACCCATCTTAAGACCCAACATTCATTATTGAATAATATTCGACCGAATAGACCACGTCTAGCACGCAGTGGATAGTCGATTCGGTGCCGTTCGCAGCAACTCGGACTGACGTGTGGAACGACTTGGCGCATTTTACATCGAGATCTTAAATAGAAAGCGTACAAAATACAGTTTGTGTAAGAACTGAAGCCGCTCGACCTTCCCAAGCGACATCGCTTCGCTCCATGGGATCATGAAAAGTTCCAAGAACATCCGACGTTTTCGAGCCAAATTTTGTTCAGCGATGAGGCCATTTCTGGCTCAATAGGTATGTAAACAAGCAAAATTGCCACATTTTGGACGAAGAGCAACCTGAAGAGATTCAAGAGCTGCCATTTAATCCAGAAAAAACAACGGTTTGGTGTGGTTTATGGACCGGTGGAATCATCGGTCCATATTTCTTCAAAAATGATACCGGTGAGAACGTAACCGTCAATGGCGATCGCTATAGCGCCATCGTAACCGACTATTTGATGCCCGCAATTGAAGCTCGTGATCTTCGCGACATTTTGTTTTAACAAAACAACGCCATTTCCCACATATCGCATCAATTAATGGATTTATTGAGAGAACACTTCGGTGAGAAGATAATTTCACGTTTTGGGCCGGTCGATTGGCCACCAGGATCATGTGATATCAAACCGTTAGACTTTTTTACGTGGGGATATGTAAAGTCTAAAGCTCATGCGGACAATCCCGCTTCGATTCAGGTCTTGGTGCAAAACATCACGCGAGTCATTCGCCAGTGACCAGTCGAAATGCTCGAACGAGTCATCAAAAATTGGACTCAACGGATGGACCATCTGAGATGTAGCCACGGCCAACATTTGAAAGAGATAATCTTCAAAGAATAAATGCCAAATAATGTTCTTTCGAATGATAATAAATATTCCGCATTAAATTTGAATTTTCTGTGTTTTTTTTTTTTTGAAAAAGTAGGGAACCTCGAAATGGATAACCCTTTATTAACATTTCCATCACTTGTTATGTTTTACAAGTTTAGTTTATGTTTTTAGGAAATTTAAAATTAAAGTTTTCAAAAATGTTGTATTAATAATAATGAAAAAATATGTTTCGGTCAGAAACTCCATAAGTTATCTTTATTAAAATTATTAAACAGACTGTAATCCTCTTCAACAACTCTTTGAAATCTCTCTCTTTTTTGAAATTTAATTTGTGAAATCAAGGTTTAAAATTAAAACTTTCAGGCAGGTGGTAACCTTTTACAAAAATTTTTCCGCATTAAGCCGTACTTAAATATCTTCTATTTGATACTCATATTGTTTTATATTCAACAATTTGATTGTGTTTAAAATTTAAAAAATATGGCAACCCTCAAAGCTTTTTTGCACTATAAGCCTTCAAAAATTTCTTTGGCTTAATGCCCTCGAAATTACACCCCATTTTCTCACCAATTCGAGAGTAACACAATTTCCGAACAGATGGCAACCATCTTCAAAATTTCGCTGCCATTTTGCTTTAGAAACTTATTCCGATGCCCATATAGTAATGTTAATCCATTTAACAATTTTAATTAGGTTTTTTAATTTTGAAGCAGGTGGCAACACTGCTCAAAAATATTTCTTCGTTAAACCTTTTTAATCTCTTCAGCTTAATACCCTCGCTGCCATGCTTCATATATGTTATTACTTTTTTCAAATATAAATTTCAGAACAGATGGCAGCTCTGCGAAATGCAAATCTAAATCTTACTTGAGACAGAATATTTGTATCTATATTATCAAAGCCAAAATGCCCTGTATAAAATTTAAATAAATCCTTTGTAGCCGTTCTTACATTATTTTAGTTAGTATAGGAGGTGCCGCGTCCTCTTTTAATGAGATAACACCGAGAATTTCAACTAATTTTTACTGAAATAATAGAAGAATTAATATAAAATATTTTCTTTTTAAATTACATTCCCGTGTCTTCAAATTTTCCCATCTTAAGTTGAATTGTAGTTTATTTTAATAATTTCACCAATGAATTACCCCAATTTGCCTACCACTGGGCTATGAGCATCACTTCGGACTTCAATGTGCAGTGACGCTTGACCGTGCAAGAGTCCATGCGCCTATGCGCCATTGGCCTACACGCACACATACTTATATACGAGAATACGAGTAAACCTACGAAAGTAATTTGGTCATTTTGTTTGGAAAATTTATATTAAATTGCAGTAATTTGGCTGTCATTCCTTATGCTGCATTGGTAATTGAAAATTTTTGAAAACTAATTTTGTGCTCATTGGAGATTTACGATGCTTTGATGAGGAAAATCAATAAAAAAAAATTTTGAATTGATGATGATGAGTTGAACTAAACTTTTCATACAATTAAACTTTGGTAATAATCCTGTGCTTTTACTGAATTTATTTTTATAAAAAAAATATTAATAAAAAAATTAAAAATTAAATTTTTTTGGTAAATATTAACAGTGGTCAACAGTGATTTTGATGCCGAGAAACTGTAATATTTTTTTTATTGTGGGAGACTCTACTAATTAAATAGAAAAAAAATATTTACACCAAAAACAACATTTATGGAATTTGTATGTACAAAAAAACCTTATTTTACGTGATTTTCGTGATTGACGTAAAGCAGCACAATTACGCTGAGTCCTCAGCAGTAGACAGCCATCATATGCAGATCCCATCGAACTTTTCTTTTCTATTTTTCTTGTTATTCGCTATAAAAGAAAAATTCTCTGGATACTGGGCAAGGTGACTGTTAAGATGATTATGGACATATTACATCCGAAGTTTTTCCAGCAATGTGATTCTCCAGAAAGATTTTTGTAACTTCAACACACGAATTGTACGCAAGATGCCCCGAACCGGTCTTTGAACTTGAGAAATCAGTATAAGTTAAAGGGTGATTTATTTCGAGGTTCCCTACTTTTTTAAAGACAAAAAAAAAAAACAGAAAATACAAATTTTTGTTATTATCATTCGAAAGAACTTTATTTGACATTTATTTTTTGAAGATTATCTCTTTCAAATTTTGGTCGTAGCTACGCCTCAGATAGTCCATTCGTTGAGTCCAATTTTCAATGACTCGTTCTAGCATTTCGACTGGTAACTGGCGAATGACACGCGTGATGTTTTGCTCCAAGGCCTGAATCGAAGCGTTATTGTCCGTTATTGCAATTTTGATTGTTTACATACCCATTGAGCCAGAAATTGGCCTCATCGCTGAAATTGGGCTCGAAAACGTCGAATCTTCTTGAAACTTTTCAAGAGCCCATAGAGTGAAGCGATGTCACTTGGGAAGGTCGAGCGGCTTCAGATCTTGTACAAGCTGTATTTTGTATGCTTCCAATTTAAGATCTCAACGTAAAATGCGCCACGTCGTTCCATTCGTCAGTCCGAGTTGCTGCGAACGGCGCTAATTCGACTCTCCACGAACTTCGTGTACACTCTCAGCTACGTCCGCTATACTTCATGACCGCGTGCTGTACGTGGTCTATTCGGTCGAATATTCTCCAATAATAAAGTTGAATAATTTGTAAACGACGTTGTTCAGGCGTAAGGCATTCCATGATGAAATGCCAAACCTAACTGAACAAAAATAATACGATTGCTTTACACGACTCACGCGTGATCTGTCAAAAAAAAGGCTATTCAAAAAAGTACCTCTACTTGGATCACCCTTTATTCATCTTCTCATCTGTGGGCCATCAAAAAAACTATCCCACGGATAATACAAACATGGGTATTTGATCCATCTACTTTGTTTTCCTAATATGAAGTTAACCATCTTAAAATCTGCACAAAATCTCTTCTGCAGATTCTATAGGTAGTTGGAAAACCCTTATGAAATGATTTAATTTAACTTGGGTAGAAGGTTTTGGCTCTGTAAATGCTATTTCTTCGACATCACTATCACTAGACACTTCACAGTAGGTCTCTTCAAATGATTGTTGGATCAGGTACTTCCTCGGAATATGGTAAAAACCTTTTAGACCATTGTAAGTCTGGATAAAATATTTTTTTTAACATCAATACCAAAAAGATCTAACACAACAGAAGTAGCTGTCGTCAAAGTGCCTTTACTACATAGGCAACCCGAACTTCATGTTTTACCACCGATTCACTGTCTCAAATATTCACATTTTGCAAAAATTTTGAGTTATCTAACTTAAAGTGCGAAGTATATGCACTGTGCAAATCTGTTAAAGATTTCTTCAACTTTTTATCTGTGGATTCCTCACAAATGTAGCAAAACATGCCTGGATCATTAAAATAACTTCTTTGCGATGAAGACGTGATGTGAAAATCGTTTTATTTGTAGAGAAGCACTAAAAAGTCATGAAACCAGGCTCCCGAAAGTACTAACTACAGTAAATTTAAAAACAGAGGGTTGCCACACAACTACACTGAGGAAAAAATTTTAAAAAATATTTTAAGTGTTGCCAATGGATACTTATTACAAAACCACAAGCTACACCAAATTATTTTTTTTTCACTAAAATAGCGTAAAGTTGCTGATGATGAACGCCCTGAACGCTTCAACAATCGATGAAAATATGGAAAAAATGAATGAAATGGTTTTGAACCATTGTCAAATCGTAATAAGAGAAATATAATTAGAAGTAGAGAAAAAAAAATTTTTGGAAAAATTCACATTTTTTGTTTGAAATTCACGAAAATGCTCGAAATGCGAGGGTTTATGGACGAAAAATTTCGTGTAATCTGAGCGA
This sequence comes from Neoceratitis asiatica, assembly GCA_030068015.2. Classification (NCBI taxonomy): domain Eukaryota; kingdom Metazoa; phylum Arthropoda; class Insecta; order Diptera; family Tephritidae; genus Neoceratitis; species Neoceratitis asiatica. The sequence goes on along the minus strand of CM061528.1, from coordinate 2,392,477 downwards.
GTACTCGTTGCTTAAATGCCGGAATTGCCCGAAAATATTTCATCAAAATTGATAACCACTGAACGAGTTGCTCCTCTAATTTGTGGTGTGCTTCTTGAGATTTTCCTTACAAATGGAAGGATCTACAGTTTATACTTAGCCGTCTACGAAGGGTTTACGGATTTTTATGAGCAGCTTTGATTTCATTTCAAAAATACACTTCGAAGAGTTTACACCCCCTGGCGAGCGACGACTGCTGTTTGAAAATTCATTTTTAATAACAAAAAAAAAGAAACAATTTATTGTGAAAATTAGGTGCTGGTCAAGGCGAATTTATACAGATCAGTGCACGAGAACAAATACAATAATTTCCCTGTATTCAATGAAATAAAAACAGTTGAACTAGTTGCGATAGTAACTTCACCTTGTTAAATTCGCCTTGGTAATTGTATAATTTAAGAAATTTTAACTGGATGCCTGAACTCAAAAAAAAAAAAAAAAACAAGAAAGAACAAGTTGTCTTTGGCCGGGCCGATTTCGATTATTTTCCCTACCAATATGCAATTCATAATGTGTGTAGAATAATAAATTTGAAGCCTCTTTGATGCTTTTTTGACTGAATTTTGACCATAGCCTCACTTCTGAAGAAATCGGTGTATGGGAGCTATGCGAGGTGTGTTCAAAGGAATAGGTGAATTTTGATTTTCTTTTTTGAAAAACACTTATTTATTCATAAATATCTATTTTGTCCCCTTCATAGCAAACCCCCTTGGATATAATACACTTGTGCCAACGCTTTTTCCAATTTTTCGGTATGGCCATGAGCCCTTTTTTCGATTCTGATTTGATCTCATCAATTGTGGCAAAACGCTTTCCATTTCTTTTCATTGATTTCCTTAGCTTTGGAAATAGGAAAAAGTCGCAGGGAGCCAAATCTGGTGAATACGGTGGTAAGTGCTTGATTAAGGTTTTGTTTTTGGTCAAAAAATCACGAATAAGCAAGCGTTGATGTGTGAGCTGGTGCATTATCGTGACGCAGAAGCCACGATTTGTTCTTCCACAATTCCGATGCATTGCTTCACGCACACGTTACATAACTTCCTTGTAGTATTCCTTTTTAACTGTACGACCTTTTGGTAGGAACTCATGATGGACTACACCATTGTAATCAAAGAAGAAAGTGAGCAAAACCTTCACATTTGATCGAACTTTCCGTGATTTTTTCGCTCGTGGCTCATTTGGCAGCTTCCATTAAGATGATTGAGGCATGAGCCGATTGATATGCCAACATCCTGTACAACTTCCTCGCTTGTTGACTTGGTCACACCTCCAGGACGCTCAGCGTCATCAACATTTTCTCAGCCTTCTGTATAGCGCTTGTACCACTTACAAACATTTTTTTTGAGACAAAGTGGACTCACCGAATGCCACAGTCAACATTTCAAGTGCCTTGGAGCACTTTATTCTATATATTTATTACAATATACAATTCATTATGGATGTGTAGTATATCAAACTTCACGTTCTTAGGTATTTTTTTGACGGATTTAAGACCCCAAATTTCAAATCTAAAAAATCGGTTGTATATATGCCATAGTTGGGCAATGTGGCCGTAGTTGGATGAATGTAGTTTTGAAAGATTGAATAGTTGAAGGGATGAAAGTACTTGTAGTAAAATTAAAAATATTTTAATAGAATTAAAAAAAATATAAAAAATAAAAATTTCTTAGTAGTTGTCTAACTCAGCTCGTCATTCTGATGCGATCAGTATAAATATCGGATTGCCTATCTCTTCTCCTTCAGGTACTTACTTGTACATACTTCGGACCAAACTGAATATACCATTTCACGACATGAAAGGAATAACTGTTTCCCACTGTCAAACATGAAAAGCAAAGTCGCGGTGAAAGAAAAAAATTCTTAGCTAATTACTCGACAATTCCTCCAAATTTAGCACAATAAAGTTCCAAAATTGAAAAAACTGCCTTTAAAACTTTTTTAAAACCCAAAAAGGCTATAAAGATTTATGATGGGGATGGCTTTATATAGGGTTACCATCATCATATTTTTTATTACATTAATTTATTCATATACTAATAATAAATATTTTCCACAAATTGGATGAATGTAGTTTTGAAAGATTGAATAGTTGAAGGGATGAAAGTACTTGTAGTAAAATTAAAAATATTTTAACAGAATTAAAAAAAATTATAAAAAATAAAAATTTCTTACTTCTTATTATCGGCTTATTGAAATATTTTATTATTAAAATACATTCAAAGATAATTTTTTTTTCGTTTTATTTATTTATTTATTGTTTCGTGTTTTGTTAAGAATTTGTTATTTGCTTAAAGTCGCATTGAAGTTTTTTCAAAAATTTGTCTAACCACTCTAAAGGAACAACTTTCAGCAATAATAGTGTTACTCTCTAAATATGAGTTTTTGTTTTTGTTGTCAATTCTTGATTGAGTTGTTGTGTTTTTTTTTTGTTTTCGAGCACTTCAATTTGAATATAATCAAGTGCGAGTCCAAAATACTCGCAAATTAAATGCGGTAACACCCTCAAATGACACGCAAGACCTAAAAATAGGTGACAGACAGGTGGGGTGGACATCTTGAAAGACAGGTCAGGGTGGGGGCGAGTGGAAGGTGAAACAAAAGAAACAATTGAAAAGTGGCAACCAGATGACAAGGCGTATGAGCAACATACGTCACTACACCACCGCCAACACTTATGTTGGCGTTGGCAAAACATTTGCATACATCACTATATACATACATAGGTGCGTGCGTATGAGTGTGTGTCTTGTTGAGCATGGGGACAGACAATAGAGCAACGGTTGTTGAACTGAGAGCTTATGGCCGCAGGCAAAGTTGGCGAATGGAAATTTGTTAGATTTATTTATTTGTGTAGCATACATTTAGGCTGGCGTTGGCAGCAGCGGGCAAAACAAGGCGTAACGACATAACAGTGAACAGCAGTGAAGAGCAGTGAGCAGTGGCAACAGCAAATGACAAATGCAAAGTTTTGTCACACTTAATTGAAATATTCGCCCGAAGATTAAAACTTTCGAAAACCGAACATTTTGGTGTGAATTTTTAAAAGTTTCACTTGTTTTACAAGCGTTCGAGCGCACAGCGGTACGTACGCACACATATATATATGCATGTGTGTATGTGTGTGTGTCTTACGTGTCTATATTAATTCAAAAGTTTTGCCAAACAAAGAAAAGCATTTGAAAATACAAAGAAAACAAGTAAAAAAACAAAATTCCAAGATTACTCCAGAACTGAAACTTACTGAAGTGAGCAATAATAAAAACAAGAACAATAAGAAAGGAAGTAGAAATCAACGACATCAATTATCATCAACAGCTCTACTAACTAAGCTGAGTAAACAAATTAAGAGGACAACAAAAACAACAAAAATGAGGAAACAAATACGAATAAGCCACACGAAGTGGCAACAGTTCCAAGTTTTCATTAGGAACAGCAATGAGAGTAGAAAAAAGACGGCTAAATTTTTAAAATTGAAAAAAATAATTATTAAAATTCCCAAAACAATTTTTTTTTAAATTTATATTGTAAATAATTTTTATATATAACAGTGCCTTGATTCCGTATTATTTTTTCACATTAATGTTTTCTTTCGTTTTGTAAGTGCGTATATGAACATATCTATACATCCAGAAGGAACATGACTACTTTAAAAATCCAGAAAAGACATAATCCCGTTATTACTAAAAATAGACATAATTAAATCCCGACCAACTAAAATACAGAAAAAATAATAGCCAAACAAGATAAAATTTTGACAACATAAAATCCCGAGACCCTCTATTCCGGCAGCATCGTTTTTATGTAAATATTTCCCACGATTCCCTGAAAAAATTAAAGAAATGTTTTCAATATACATTAAATAAAAAATAATATATACATATATGTATAGCGGGTAATCCATTTCGAAGTTCCCTACTTAAAAAAAAATTTAAATTTAATTGAAGATTATCTCTTTCAAATGTTGGTCATGGCTACGTCTCAGATAGTCCATTCGTTGAGTCCAATTTTTGATGACTCGTTCGCGCATTTCGACTGATAACTGGCGAATGACACGCGTGATGTTTTGCTCCAAGGCCTGAATCGAAGCGGGATTGTTCGCATAGACTTAAGACTTTACATATCCCCAAGGGAAAAAGGCTAACGGTCTGAAATCAGACGATCTTGTTGGCTAATCGGAGACCGACCCAAAATGTGAAATTATCTGCTCACCGAAGTGTTCTCTCAATAAAGCCATTGAAGGATGCGATGTGTGGGAAGTGGCGCCATCTTGTAGAAACCTCATGTCGCGGAGATCGGTTATCATGGCGCGATATCAGTCGCCGTTCTTACCGGCCTAATTTTTGAAGAAATATGGATCGATGATTCTACCGGCCTACAAACTACATCTAACCGTTGTTTTTTCTGAATGAAATGGTAGCTTTTTAATCTCTTCGTCAAATGCTCTTCGTCAAAAATGCGGCAATTCTGCTTGTTTACATACACATTGAGCCAAAAATTGGTCTCATCGTTTAAAAAAAAAAAATTGGCTCGAAAACGTCGAATCTTCTTGAAACTTTTCACGAGCCCATAGAGCGAAGCGATGTCGTTTGGGAAGGTCGAGCCGCTTCAGTTCTGGCACATGCTGTATTTTGTAGGATTTCAATTAAAGATATGAACGTAAAATAGGCCACGTCGTTCCCTTCGTCAGTCCGAGTTGCTGCGAACGGCGCTAAATCGACCTTCACGGTCTTCGTGTGCACTCTCAGCTACGGCAACTATATTTTTTTTCACTGCGTGCTGGACGTGGTCTATTCGGTAGAATATTATCCAATAATGAATCTGGGCTGGGTCTCAAGATGGGTGATGGTGTTGCGAATAGTACGCTCAGTAGGCCGATTATGTGGACCATAAGTTGAGCGAAGCGCGCGAAACGTATTCTTTGCATAACGTGAATTTTCGTAATAAATTTGAGTGATTTGTAAACATTGTTCAGGCGTAGGACTTTCGATGATGAAATTCCAAACAATTCTGAACAAAAATAACATGACAACTTGACACGACCCACGCGTGATATGTTGAAAAAAGTACCACTACTTGGATCACCCTTTATATTTTATGTATTTTAACTCCATATTACGTTTCTAATTTTATTGCCTTTGGATTTTATTTTCACTACGGCTTACTTTGTGTTATCGGTAGTGTTTTTGTTCGAGTCTTTGAAAATAATTTTCATATAAATACTCGGTGTAAAGTTATAAATTGTGCGGTTCCCACAATGATGGCTGCCCACACTCTCTCAGCTGTGGCTCATCACCACCATCACCCTTTCCACCGACAAATATATTTACATCACTGATAAGTACGTTCAAGTACGCCTGTCGCACAATTATGTTGGTATGTATGTATTCACTGTTATTCTTGTAATTTCTTGTCAAAAGTGCTCTGCATAAATTATGTCAGTTGGCAAAACATGTCGAGTTTCCAGCTGTCATAACTCTTTCTGACACTTTCATTCAATCTCGTCACTTTAAAAATATTTAATTTTATTTTATGTTTTCTCTTTTGCTTCGAATTTATCATTTTGTAGGAATATATATATGTACATATAATTTAAAGGCAAACACATTTGTTATTGTTGTCAAAGGAGGGGAAGAGGGATGTTTCGAACGTTTTGGGCTGGAGTTAAGGAGGTTTGTGCTAAACGCAGTTAGTTTGAGTTTTTCTCGTTTGCTTTATTAAATTTTATAAAATTTAAAATTGTATTATTTACATACATATGTACTTCGAAAATTTTAGAACTTTAGTTCATAATAAATTTTGCATTAAGGAATTCGTTCCGGAAGGATCAGGAGACGAACACTCAACTTGGAAGAGTAAAAGTAAGTTAGGGCGTGTGGAAAGATGCTTCATTATTTTTTAAATTCTACTCTCAAAATCGGACTGCACATTCTGATCCTTCTATGTTTTTCCACTGCGAGAAGCCTATTCGCAGCTTAGAGAAACCTTTTCTTATGAGCTCCTCCGCCAATTTGTGGTTTTGCGTCTTGATGTTTTTACCAACAAATGGAGAGACCTACAGTTTATTCTAAGCCGCCTACGAACGGCTGATGGATTTTTATGAGGAGCTTTATTTCATGCCAGAAATACACTCGGAGGGCTTGACATTCCCTGCCGAGGGGCGACCGCAATTAGAAAAAATTTGTTCTATCATTTTGGATGTTGCTCGAACCTAGGCTCGAACCCAGGCTTTCCGAATGTCAGTACGCAATGCTAACTACCCGGCTATCGCGGCCGTATCTTACAATTACAAAACATAAAAAAGCTTAGACTACTTCTTGTTACTTGGTGGAATGGAAAGAACTGGGAGTAAAACAAATATGCGGTAACCAACCCGGCTAAAAGAGAGGAAGCTTTAGTGGCGATATTCCATCATATTCGGTTTAAGGACTCGCTGAAATTCAATTAAAGCGTCTGTTCACCAGAGGTGCAGTTGTGAGCGGACGTCGGTCTTGAATCAAATAAATAGCAAATGTGGGCAAAATTCAAACGTAGTCGCCTAGCGAAGCTGTGCGCTAGGTTTAGGACCCGCCATGTCAAAAGAAAAATCTAACAACACCTATTATAACAGATCCCACTTTTGATGACGACAACTGCAAAAGTATTAAGGAAAAAGCACGGAGATGAGTAGGCTCTTGTGACATAATAATTGAGCGCAAATTGGATGTTGGATTCGTGGTGGGAGAGAGACTCAGTCGCCGAGTCCTGGCATTCACCCCGGCGGGTGAAAGACTGGCCAGAACCCGCATCAAACCGAAGAGAAGGATCACGTGCCTTCTATATTGCTCTCGCCATGATGTCAAAATTGTACTTGTTGTCTCGAACAACAGGGTGGGAGGCTAATCGACTTCGCCTGAGCACGAAATATGGTTTTGTGTAGTAATGGATTCCAGCAGAGAGAATTCATCAAGCTACTTTGCCATCACCGAATCCAAGAACGCGCAACCAAATCGATCATGCTGTGATAACTGGAAGACATAACTCCAGTGTTTTAGATTTGCGTACGTTCCGAGGACCTAACATCAACTCTGATGTCTATCTAGTATCTATGTAGTAGCAAAGATACGCACCAAGCTCCGCGCAGCAAAGAACGCTCGTCAACAAATAGGAAAAGGCAGGCTCGACGTCAAAAAGCTGCAAACACAACAGACAGTTGAACGGTTTTCTACTCCACTTGCACTACTGTGCTCTGAGAGCAGTCGTCAGCAACTCGGTATAAGAGAATTATGGTACAGCTGTAAACGAAACTATTGGTTTTCCGACAGCTCTAAAGAACAGCTGGTAAAGATGAGGTGTGACGTATTGCAGTGGAGAGAAAGCTGACTGCCTACCTCACAACGTAGAGATCGACTGCAACACGTGCGGGGTGGGTTACATACCGGGAACTGAAGAGAGAACCGAGATGTTTTTGTAGACAAAAAAAAAAAGGCGGAAATGCGTGAAGAAGTGGCAACTCACTGAAGGTTTCGCAACAGGAAGGGCCCAAAGAGGTGATCTAACGATTAGTGCCAAGAGTAAACTGAATTTATGGAGGGAACGGATCAACCTGCTGAATAATCAGTGTAGCACCGAAAAGACCTCACCGAGTAATTTGATACTAAACGAGGTTTCAGGTGACTCCATATCGAATAACCTCTTAAATTTAATGTTGAAGAAAATGATACGAGCTGCAGAGCTATAAGATTGTACAACTGCTGGTGTACGAGGATGATATTGATAAATTGGCCTCAATAACAACACCGTGAGTTCTGCTTTCTCAAGGTTAGGGGTAAAGACAACGAAGTGAATGCGTTTGGTAAAGTTCTCCCTCGACGAACGAAAATCAAACTATGGTACGAAGGCCTGAACGTTGACAGTATCTGACAATAAAAACGAGGAATGAGAAATACGGCGACATTGGATAACTCACCCAATTCGGAGACTAGAAATAAGCTAGGCCATTTTGTCCGTGTAGGCGAAAACACTCCGGCTTTGAAAGTATACGATGCAGCACCCGCATGTGGAAGCAGAGGAACAGGCGCGCCAACGCCAATTAAGGAAGAAAATAAGATTAATTTTGTTTTAATTCATTATCAAAATAAAAAAATTACTATTAAAGGGTGATCCAAAACGTGGTACTTTTTTCAATAGCTTTTTTTGACAGATTACACGTGAGTCGTGCCAAGCTGACATGCAATTTCTGTTCAGTATTGTTTGTCATTTCATGATGGAAAGACTTACGCCTGAACAACGTTTACATATCATTCAACTTTATTACGAAAATTCACGTTCTGTAAATAATGTGTTTCGCGCGCTTCGCTCAACATAATTGGTCTACTGAGCGTACTATTCGCAACACTATCACTTCAGCATTCATTATTGGATAATATTCGACCGAATAGACCACGTCCAGTGAAGAAAATATAGCGGTCGTAGTTGAGAATGTACACGAAGACCGTATGGAACGACTTGGCGCATTTTACGTCGATATCTTAAATTGAAAGCGTACAAAATACAGTTTGTGCAAGAACTGAATCGGCTCGACCTTCCCAAGCGACATCGCTTTGCTCTATGGGCTCTTGAAAAGTTTCAAGACGATCCAACGCTTTCGAGCTAAATTTTTTTCAGTGATGAGGCCCATTTCTGACTCAATGGGTATATATACAAGCAAATTTGCCACGCAGGGCACGAAGAGCAACCTGAAGAGATTCAAGAAAAAACAGCGGTTTGTTATAGCTTGCGGGCCGGTGGAATCATCGGTGCATATTTCTTCAAAAATGATGCCGGTGAGAACGTAACCGTCAATGGCGACACAGTAACCGACTATTTGATGCCTGAAATTGAAGTTTGTGATCTCCGCGACATTTGGTTTCAACAATGTGGCACTACTTCCCACACATCGCACCATGGATTTATTGAGAGAACACTTTGGTAAGCAAATAATTTAACGTTTTGGGTCGGTCTCCGATTGGCCACTAAGATCGTCTGATATCACACCGTTCGACTTTTTTCTGTAGGGTTATGTTAAGACTTAAGTCTATGCGAACAATCCCGCTTCGATTCACTCCTTGGAGCAAAACATCACGCGTATCATTCGCCAGTTACCAGTTGAAATGCGCGAACGAGTCATCGAAAATTGGACCCAACGGATGGAATATCTGAGATATAGCCGCGGCCTACATTTGAAGGAGATAATCTTCAAAAAATAAATGCCAAAGAATGTTCTTTCCAGTCATAATAAATATTCCCCATTAAATTCGAATTTTCTATGTGTTTTTTTCTTCTTCAAAAAAGTAGGGAATCTCGAAATGGACCATCCTTTATTTAGTTTTTGTTTCTATTTATATTTTCAAGAAAGTCTTTCAACTGTTTGCGTTGTGATAAATAATTTCTCACCTTTTGAGGAGAAGAGATAGAACGTATTTCGCCAAAAGAGAATTATTTTTTCCTGAATGATCTGCTGACTCAGACTCTTGTTTATTAAAAAGGGATGACTAATTTCGTGTAACGAAAACATTTCTCTTATCTCCTTATGGATGTCAATGACTACATTAAGTGTAACCGCAAATATTTTGTTTTCATTCGAAAGAAATTGCATGGAAAAATATTTATACGAATGAGAAAGAGAGAGAGAAATAAGCAGGGCATGGTACATAAATATAATTTTGTAAACAGATAAGAACTGAAATATGTACAGATGTATATTATATACTCGTATGCCCAATTAACATACATATGTACACCTATGTACACGTACTTACCCAATGCTTATCTCCTTTGTGGGAGTAAACACAAATATTTGTAAGCAGCAAGTATGTTAATTGAGATCAAGACAGCACAGCCAGGTCTCTTGGCGGGATGAGTTCGAAGCTGCTTATCGCAAATCGCTTATCTGCTGCGCGCACATAAATACATACATACATATATACTTGTATGATATGTGGGTTGTGGGTATTGTCAATAAAGTGAAATCTTAAAGACTTGTGAGTTCCTCATTGTATTTTTACTCGAAATTCATCAAAGAAAATAATCATTACCGTTAGACGTGTCGTCGAAGAAGGAACGCAGAATCTGCAATAAGTCAGAGGGCAACGAGTGCAACTAGAAGAATCTTGAAATTCGAAATTGATTTAGTGAGCATGTGTGACAAATCGTTGCTTGCCTGCTGCCACCGAGCAACAACTGCAACTGCAACTGTAGTTGCAACCTCACTTGCCTTTGCTGTGCTGTCATTGGTAATACAAGTAAAAGCTGTAATTTTGCTTTTCACAAAACTTTTCCAATTTCTTTGAAATTAACTTTTTTCCACGTATTCTCCTTTCACTCTTTCTTTCATTTGAAAAGTGTGTGCTGCCAGCGTACGTGAGTGCCACAAACACTGGCGCTGATAGTGGTGTAGCGACGTCGGATGCGGATCTTATTGCTGCTGAGGTGCAACAGTTCAAGACGGATGCGCTGTTGAGAATTGATAACTTCCTGCTGCACAAGCTGCCGCAAAAGATGCGCTCAAAGGGTGAAGCATTGCGCGCCGAGGCGTTGCAAGAGTTTGAGCGTTGCGCTCAATTGGCCACAAGCAAGGAGGAGATATGGCGTTTTAAGCAATGTGCTGCGGAAGAATTGGGCAGTTCGTTGAAACAAATCGCTCTGCTGGTGGACGAAGCATACAGTGGTGCGAGCACATTGGCAACGCATGCATTTTGGTGGAAATTGTTGAAAGTTATTGGTGTTTTCTGAAATGCTGAGGACATATGATTGTGTTTACATATAGTAGTATATATGTGCATAACATATATATATGGAAAAAGATTAGTGTTTTGTTGGTAAATGAAAATAAAAAAAATATTAAAAATTATGAAAAATTTCGATCGCTGAAATCGACTAATCGAATCGAATAATCTCTCGAAAATAAAATATTTGAGCATATAAATTTTTTAAATACTTTACTGCATTTTTACAAAAATAATGAAAATTATTCAGTTCAGAAAAAAAAAAAATAAAAAATTTTAAGCTGAAAATATAAAACTGTTTAGGCTGACTATGTTCAGGAAATTCTACTTTTTATGAATGTAAGCTATAACAAATATGGAAATATTTGTCCTGTACAAAGTTAAATTAAAAGAACTGATAATACTGACTTAACTAATTAGCCATAATATGTGAATTCCATCGGTCTTGGTACTTCTCTTTCATATTTCCTAGGTCCTGGTGAAATTATTTTCCTTGTGTTTTGCTGTAAAAAAACAATGTTATCTGGCAGCTGGCCAAGGTAACTGTGGAGATAATGCAGTTTTATGGACATCTTATTACATCCAAAATATTTGTTAACAAGTTGCTTAAACTAAAAATTTTCCAGAAAAGTTTAAGTAAATTCAGCTAAAGAGTCCCTTGAAAGTAGTTAGTTCCAAACTAGTCATTGAACTTGAGAAATCAGTATCACTTTTCAATATTCTTATCTGTGTACCATCAAAAATTCCCCCTTTTTATCTTTTCTAGGCTTAGACTAGGGAAATTTTGGGTTTTATAAAGAAAACATTTCCCATTTCGAGCTAACGCCTTCACCAATCGTTGCATTTAATAAACTTTAGGGTGCAAAGGGAGCAATATAATTTTATCTCTTGCAATCAAAGCTGATTTTATTACAATCTGTTTTCTACTGCCAATATCTCACGTACGAACCATACTGTTCTGTTTGTCCATTATGATGCTTGCACGACTATTCCGCAGTCAATAAAAACATGGGTATTTGGTGTATCCACTTTGTTGCCTAATAAGAATTTAATTAATTTTATATATACACAAAGATTCCTCTGCAGATTCTTTAGGTAGATCAAGGTTCCTTATTAAATCTTTTTATTCTACTTTTTTTTTGGTTCAGGTTTCGGCTTTGTAGATGCAATTACTTCGACATCACTTTCGTTAGATACTTAACTATCGGTTTCTTCAAATGATGGTTCATTAGTAGGACAAATAGTACATCAGGTACTTTCTCTGAATGTGGCAAAAGTCTTCTAGCCACTTGTAAATCTGTATAAATATTTTTTTTTTAACATCAACTCCAAAAAGTTCGTACACAACAGAAGTAGCAGTAGCCAAAGTGATTATCTGGTTGCCCTCATTGCAGAGGCACTTTCAACCTCATAAGGCTGCCTTATCACTGTCCCAAATTCTCAAGAATTCCTAGCAGATTTTTCAAACAATTGTAGCCGAAGACTCGAATGTGTATATTTCTCGACGTTCTCAAGAGCTGTTACTTTTTTTACGACACAATATGGTGTATTTTGCACTTGGACTTACACCTACATCCATATAAAGTTCAGCTCAAATAACAACTGAAGCCATCTGACCATTCACAACGCCGTAGTTACATCGATTGGGTGATTGAACAACAAGCAGTCGACCACGATTTTTTTAACAAAACTTTTCTTCAGCGACTGGGCACATTTCACACTAGTGGGACCCCTTTATAGAGGGATACCATATCTGGGAACTAGCATTAACAATACCAACAATGTCAGCCTTGAAATCCAACACAGAATCACTCTAGCCAACAGGTGCTACTTTGGACTGAGTAGGCAATTGAAAAGTAAAGTCCTCTCTCGACGAACCAAAACCAAACTCTACAAGTCGCTCATCATTCCCGTCCTGACATTTGGTGCAGAAGCCTGGACGATGTCTACATCCGATGAGTCGGCTTTAGGAGTTTTTGAGAGAAAAGTTTTGCGGAAGATTTATGGTCCTTTGCGCGTTGGCAACGGCGAATATCGTAGACGATGGAACGATGAGAATCAAGAGACAGCGGCTACGCTGGCTAGAGGAAGACCTCCTTTCCGTTGGAAAGATCAGGTGGAGAGCGACCTGGTATCACTTGGTATTTCTAACTGGCGCTAAACAGCAAAAAGAAGAAACGAGTGATGCGGTATTGTTGACGAGGCTATAATCGCGTAAGCGGTGCCTACGCCAAAGAAGACGAAGTAGAAGAACAGGCACTGCTTACCCGACTAAATCCGAGACAACAGTAGCACGCTAGTAGGTACTTCCCTTTAGAGATACTGAGTGAAACCATATTTTTTCAACAGAACAGAAATGTTCGTCTTTCTCTATTTATTTCCTCCAGCTGATACAGAGTCGAAATGTTTCAAACTCGAAGTACTTGCGCCGGTATGGTCCAGCCATCGTTGTCTCTATGTTTTAATTTGCAGGAACATATCCTTGCCATAACGTTTAGTTCTTCTTTTCATTACCGCCGTCATCGCACATAGTCCGAGAACAATAAATCTTCGGCAAACACCCTCTGAAAACTCGTAATACTCACTCATCTCTGCACCGCATTAGATAATGGGAGTGATGAGCGACTCGCAGACCTTGAAGGATGGTTTTTCAGTTGAGTGGTTCAAACTACATTGTATCATTCCAAGATTTACATTATTTTTGGCGCAAATGCTTATTAATCGGTTGACGAATTTGCCTACAATGAACTGGATAGAGTACAATCAGGTTACAAACATCGGGCCTGCTTTCGTGAGATCATATTTTCTAAAGAAGCATACAGTTTGTTAGTTCCTTGTTGCCGTTTAGCCGGTTTTCTATTGAATCACGCCGCATTGCATTACGCTAAGTTTTAACCCCCTGCGGGTTAGGGGTTCAAGAATTTACCCGCGGTAAGGCATGCCTGTCGTAAGAGCCGACTAAAATCCATAGTTCCCGCGACAGTCGGGTCTTTATACCGGAACGACCCGTATTTTTATCCGGCCAAGGACTCTCACTCCCGCAATGTTCCCCGAAGCCACATTTGGAGAATTTTCTGCGGTTACAACAACAACAACAACGCTAAGTTTTAAGTTACGTTTTAGTCGTGTGAACAAACGTATCCATCCTATGCTAGCGATTGGTGATTCGGGCTATCGGTCATCTCCGGTGCCTTCTTCATCACGAGAACCTCGTATGTTACTCACTCATTCAGTCAGTTACTGAAATCAGTAAAATCTTACCTATTTGTATTCCGATCGTGACAAATTTTCAAATTACTTTTTAACCATTTTCGCATATTGCTTTGTTCGTTCCGTTTGCTGCGTGAAAAACTCAAAAATAACCAACAAAAAAAATGTAAATAAATATGTATGAAGAAGAAATGTTGCAACAATGTCACTTTAAGTTTAAGTCATCAAACAACAACAACAACAACAACAACGATAGTAAATGTAGCAACAACAAATATGGCGCGTGCCAGAGCAACTTGACAGTTCAAGACATTTATCATTCTCAATTTCTTCGCGCTCGTGCAACACTTGCCACAGTTACAGTTACAGTTACACGTTGCCACACAACAATAAGCACATACATATAAATGTGCTTGTGGTTGCAAAGACATAAATACAGACGTTGGCAGCATAACGCCACGCCATGTGGCTGCAGCTGAGTTCTACAGCTGAGTTTACGAAGCGTTCACTGCTCAGCGTATTGATGCGGTTTAACACAATCGGAAATGATAATAAATTGCAATTTTGGCTGTTGACCATATACCAGTTTGTATCATAACTGCTGCGTATATGTGCATGTGTGCGTTGCTTTCATACAAATAATTGAATTCGTTTGTGAAATTGGTCAAAATGGTAGTAACGTCACGTTCTGCTTCGGTCTGTGATTGATATGTGAGACGCAATGAATGATTTTGGTTGAATTGAATAATTGAATAGGCAGCGGAGGTGAATGAATTGGTGAAAGATTTGGATTTTGAAAGATTTTTAGTGTTGATCGTTCTATTCAACAAAAAAGAGTGCGATTAATTTGGCAAAAGGTTGGCTTTTGTGAAACCCGTAGCTATGGTAAATCACTCATTTTCCCCTATAATTTTTTTCTCTTATTACAACGTTAAACACTTAAATTTAATACTTTAAAGTCTAGGCCAAATTCTGTGTTGTCTCTCGTGATGTTTGCATCCTTATCATCTCCATTGCTTTTGATTCTGTTGGGTGTTCTGCTTCAATTTCCTGTAAAACTGACGTTTTATTTCAAAGGAAATCGCACCCTGAAAGTGTTTCATTTAGTATTACGGATGATGGTCATCAGTATCTCGCCAAGCGTGTGAAGCTTTGTGTATTATTTAAGCCTAGAGGATGAATAATGCAATGTTTCTTTTACATCCAGTTCATCTACGTCGGGCTCTTAATCACTATCCATATGTTGTCATCAGCCAACCGTCTGACTTTAAATAAAGAATCAGTTGGACGTAACTATGACCTTGTGAATGGTCAGCTGGCTACAGTTGTTGTGTGGGCTAGATTTTATATGGATGTAAGTGTAATTTGACGTAGGAATGCATCAGCTGTTGGGACGGTCGAGAAATATACACATATTCGGGTCTTCGGCTACACTTTCACTTACAGCAGCTATATTTTTGGTGGAACGAGCGAGACGATGATGCACATACCCTACGATAGCTGTAACTGATCTAGTCTCTTCAAATTTATTTAAAATTTTACCAATTGCTCGAGAAGTTGGACGATTATGTGCACCATAATCTCCTCTTAAAGCAACAATCGTGACCATGCTTGATTTACCATTTTTGAAGTTGGTTTCAGCAATTTTAACGCGTTGTGCAGTTGTTAAGCGGCCCATTTTCATAAATGCTTGACTTTTAAGTACAACAAAACATGTTTGGTTTGACAATTAAGTTTGACATATGTCAAAACTCAGCCCTGCACTTTCAAAGCCACTAAATTTCCGCCATATGATAACATACAACTTCAGCTTAGACTCTGATGATTTCATGGACAGAAACGGCTGCTGTTGGTAATAGGGTTGCCGTATACATATATTGGAATTCGGCAACTCTAGTATTGGAATATGGCATCTGACAATTTTATCGTAAAGTTTGACATTTTTGATTTTATACATACTCAGAACATTTGACATACTTGCGGTATTTATGTTGCTTACAGTATCTTAAAAAATTCATCTCGGCCAAAAAATGGAATTAAATTGCTAACTTTTTCGAGAGATCTGTTTTTTTGTTCTTAATTTTGAAGTAGATTAGCGCAGAATACTGAATCGATGAAGCTACATCAAGAACTAGTGTTTATGGATGGTATGGAGAATTCAATCGAGGCCGTAGATCACTGATATCGAAAGATGGCCATGTCAGCTATCGTGAGATTGAGGCAAATATGGGCATTGAATGAACGTTTGATTGTAAAATAAATTTGTTCACATTGGATCCCACACAATTTCTCAATTACTCAAAAAAAAAAAAGGCTCGTGTCGATTGGTCGAGAGAAATGTCAAAAAAAAAATTAAAAAATTAAAAAAACGATAGTGGTGCTTCGAAACTCGTCTATGACATCGTGATAGGTGATGAATGGTGGATTTATTGGTATGAGCTCCAAAGTAAATAGAAGTCGACTGTATGCGTGCTTCGACGAGATGAGCCGAACCCAACAAAAATTGTTCGCGCACGAAGCACATATAAGCAAATGGTTGCCTGTTTTTTTGAAAAAAAAAAAAAAAATGGATATATCGTCACAGTACTACTAGAACAATGAATAGTGGATTTTGATTCGATTTGTTTTCAAGTTGTTTCCAAGAAAGCAGGAAAACCAACCGTCGAAGTCATCGATTTGATGAGTCATCCACCGTATAGCATCCACCGTATGACACCGAATGATTTCTTTTTATACCCGTATGTAACAATAAAAAACTGAAAGGTCAACGTTTTTCGACACCTGGAGAAGCGGCTGATGCGTTCAGAACACATGTTTTGGAGATTTTTCAATCAGAGTGGCAAAAGTGATTCGACAATTGGTTCAAATACATGCGAAAGTGTATAGATCTTAATGTTTTGCAAAACAAAAAACTCCTTCCCGGCAACTTAGGAATAAAGTAAATTTCAGTCTTTCTAGTGATAATCATCATCAATCTCAGTAGTTGTTAGTAATTCCTCCCAATATTTTTCAAAAAGCACCGATCATCTGACCTTAATCAACAAACAACCAGCAATTTCTGACAAGCTTCAGGTTGCCACTGGGTCAGATGCCGGATTCAGTGCGAAGCTCGTAGAAGTTCATAGTTTCTTCTTAGCTCAAGAGGAGGGACATTAGATCCTCAGTAGCTCTTGAAATCTATAAGTACAATATATAGTAGAAAGTTGGATCTCGTCTATTGGGCTAAAATATGCTTAAATACCATCATAGTCGACTGGTAACCATCAGCAGTTTAACGTCATTAGGAGCAATTAACGTCAGCAACACACAGATAGTGAATATTCTTCTCCAAAGCGTGTCTATGTCCTTTACACATTAAAAAGTTGCTAAATTAAAATGAAAGCACAGCGTTCTGGTCTCCAACTCCCTAAGAAAGGCTTTATAGTCAAGTCACAAATTTATTGAGGGATTCTCTCCATGAAATATGTATTAGGAACATAACGCTCTTCCCTTAGTGACTAACTGCACTGCTCTATCTGTCTATCTGTCTGACTTGCTCTATCTGCAGACATGCGATCCTGAGATTTTTCCGCATAAGCACAGAACGAAAGATTTTTCCGAAGGGATGAGGAGGTATTTTTTTGGTGTTTTTTTTTACAAAAAAAAAAAAGGAAAACCACAAACAAGAAAAGAAAGAAATTTTGGTATTTTTTATTTTCTAATTAATAAAATTTATTTTCCTGAATTTATATTTGCTTTTTCCTAATGAATTCTTCTATTTACAAAAGCACATTCATAAATCCATATTTAAAGCATATTTAACTAGTTATATACATGCGCTTGTAAAGGGTGTTTTTTTATAGAGGTATAGAACTTTAAGTTGCAATAAAACGACGATGGATTATTCGATTGACATGAATTTTATTTATTCGAAAGATAATCTTGTGCCATTATATTTTAAATATGATTTCTGGCATATGACCACCACGGCTGGCGCGGATGTAGTCCAATCTGGACATCCAATTTTCGATGACTTTTTCCAACATTTGTGGCCGTATATCGGCAATAACACGGCAAATGTTGTCTTCCAAATGGTCAAGCGTTTGTGCCTTATCCGCATATACCAATGACTTTACATAGCCCCACAGAAAGTAGTCTAGTGGTGTTAAATCACAAGATCTTGGAGGCCAATTCACGTGAAAACGTGAAATTAGGCGGTCACCAAACGTGTCTTTCAATAAAACTATTGTGGCACGAGCTGCGGGACATGTTGCGCCGTCTTGTTGAAACCACATCTCCTGGACATCATGGTTACTCAATTCAGGAATGAAAAAGTTAGTAATCATGGCTCTATACCGATCACCATTGACTGTAACGTTCTGGCCACCATCGTTTTTGAAAAAGTACGGACCAATGATTCCACCAGCCCATAAAGCGCACCAAACAGTCAGTTCTGTCTGGATGTAACGGTGTTTCAACATACACTTGAGGATTACCTTCACTCCAAATGCGGCAGTTTTGTTTGTTGACGTAGCCATTCAACCAGAAGTGCGCTTCATCGCTAAACCAAATTCGCTTACGAAAATCGGGAACAACGGTAATCTCGTTTTGGGCCCAAATTGCACTATTTGCAAGCGTTGTTCAGACGTGAGTCTAACCAAACTGAGAATAAATCACTTGACAGCTGTTAAATCGGTCGCCATCTTGAAAAGTAATGCCAACTTAAAGTTCTATACCCCTATAAAAAACACCCTTTATCTTTCGGCAAGATTTTCTTACGCTTCTCATGCAATTATTAATATCTTTTTGGCTGAGAAATCTCTTGCATTTACCACAACAATATTTTCGAAATTATCAAAACTTATTTATCAGTAAAATGCAGCAGCAGCTCATGCACTTGCTGCCAGCAATGTTGTGGGAAAACAAAGTTTTATTGTTGCAATAAATTAGAATTTAATACTGAGCTGGAAAAAAAATGGCACGAAACATGGAAAAACATAAATGAAAATTAACAAAAAAAATAAAATGAAATGGATTAGATGAAACCGGCGAACCACAACGGCAACAAGAAAAGGCAACAAATACAAATACGAATTAGAAATGGCTAACCGTTATTGTTGATTTAATTAAAAGCTTACCTGAAATGTGTGCAACGAAATATATATGTATGTATGTATGTATATAAAAATGTTCTGGCGTAAATTTGTGGTTACCAACAATGGCAAAAGGCGAGAGAGAGAGAGAGTGCGATAAAGTTGAGCACAAAAAGTGGCACAAACATTTTGAAAGAATTTTAGAATGCAACAAAAAGGAATGAAAAACAAAAACAAACGAGCAGAGGAAGGGAAATTAATAAAAGAGTAAAAATAGCAAATACAGAAATTAAAAATAAAATATGAAAATAATAACAGCAAAAAGTACAGAACAAGTAAGATTGACTAAGCTCAAATGGTAGCAAAAATAACTATTACAAATAAAGAATCGGTTTGTATCAGTTGTTCGAAACGCTCTAAAACAATTATACATATAACAGGTCAATTGGAAAGTCCCCGGCCTGACATACAGATGGTGCTACTAGAATTGTATTCAAATCTATATTTAGTTAGTCCTAGCCAAATGGCGGCCGCTATAGCGGAATGGTTAGATTTGCGTACTATAATTCGGAAGCCCTGGGTTCGAGCCCAGGTTCGAACAACATCGAAATTTATAGAAAATAAATTTTTTTAATTGTGGTCGCCCCTCGGCCGGGAATGTCAAGCCCACCGAGTGTATTTTTGAAATGAAATAAAACGCTCCTCATAAAAATCCATCGGCTGTTCGGCGGCGGCTTAGAATAACCTGCAGATCGCTCCGTTTATAAATTTATACATATATAACATTTAAAATCCGCGTATATTAATTTTACAACTGTCGGATCATTAGCGACACTCTAAGGATATCAACTGAACGTGTACATCATATCATTCACGAATATTTGGGTATGAGAAAGCTCTATGCAAAGTGGGTGCCGCGCGAGCTCACTTTTGACCAAAAACAAAGACGAGTTGATGATTCGGAGCAGTGTTTGGAGATGTTCAAGCGCAATAAACCCGAGTTCTTGCATCGATATGTGATACTGGATGAAACAAAACTCCACCATTTCATTCCGAAGTCCATGAATCGGGAATTTGGTCCCCAGCGACTACTTCCTGTTCTCAGATCTCAAAAGGTAGCTCGCTGGAAGTAAATTTTCGTCGAATGAACAGGTGATCGCCGATACTGAGGCCAGTTTTGAAGAAAAAGATAAATCGTATTACAAAAATTGTTTCGAAAAGTTGGTGGGTCAATATAATCAATGTATTACCCTTGAAGGCAACTATGTTTAATAAAAACCGTATTTTGCCAAAAAAAAAAAGTGTTTTACCATTAGAATTGAGATTCGCCAGATGCTTCACTGACTCCAATCATTCCGTAACCCTTCATACCATCGTGCAGAGTTGTAAAAAAGAGAAATTTACGTAACCTTGCAACCTCCTCCAAAATGCGGGACATTCACAAAGGAAAAACCTTAAGGTTTCTGGTTTTTTCTCCTCTCTACAACTTCTGCAGCAGTGATTTGATGGTACGCCCAACTTTCTTATGTGTCGTGTCTTTTTAGTGAGGTATGAGAGAACTTACTTTTTTTTATTCCATGCCGGCCACATTATCACATTTATGTGGCAAGAAATCACACAAATCCATCTTGAACAAGCATCTGCGATGAAGGACTTTCTTAAATTGTGCTTATAATTGGGGAGCGACATGCCCAGTTCCTTCCAAGATGACAAAAGTGTAAGGGAAGATACCTTTCTTGCAATCTCGTCCACCATCTCGTTAACCGGTGTGTTGCTATGTCCTGACACTTATACCAGATTTAGAGAGAACTGCTTAGCTATCACGTTTAATGATTTGCGGAAATTCTGTGCCGTTTCCCAATTTGTTGAGATAGATTCTATGGCTTCTAATACTGTCTGGCCTATATGAAGGCAAAAGTGGTATTAAAAATATGGAAATTATTCTTAAGTCTTTGTCTCCCAACGATTTCACAAAACATTCGCTTTGGAAAGCGAGCAAATAACTAAAGTCAATAATAAATATTGAAACGCCGTTTAGTCTACCTAACGGTTCCTATGTCAGAAGTAATAAAGAAAAGGTGACTTGTTTTGCAGAACACACCAGTAAGGTATTCCAGCCAAATTTTAATTCAAATATTAATGCGCTCCTGCCAGCTAATCGTCACGTAGAGAGATACCCTATTTTTTGCGGAAAAACGGGTTTTAAAGTGAAAAGGATTGATCCAAAGAAAATCTCTAGGATACTATCATATCACACTAAATTTACTGAAAGAACTGCAAAGCATTGGTCTCGTTTTTTTCAGCAAAGCTCTTCGGTGTCATATTGAGGTCAGGATATTAGAAAGCAGATAATTATGAAAGCTAAACCAGGTAGAAAATGCAACCCTGCCGTCATCATATAAACGATTAAATCAGTTGCCTTGACTTTTCAAACTTTTCGGAAAACCTCAGCTCAAATTTATTAGGGAATGTTAATTGTCACTCGAAAGAACATTTTTTGGCATTTATTTTTTGAAGATTACCTTTTTCTTATGTTGGCCGCGGCTTACATATCTCCACAGGAAAAAGTCTTACGGTATGATATCACACGATCTTGATAGCCAATCAACCGGCCAAAAACGTGAAATTATATGACATAGAGCGAATCGATGTAGCTTGGGAAGGTCGAGCGGCTTCAGTTCTTGCACAAGTTGTATTTTGCATGCTTTCAATTTAAGATCTTGACGTAAATGCACCAAGTCGTTCTATACGTCAGTTCGAGTTGCTGTAAACGGCGACGGATCGAGTCTCCACGATCTTCGTGTACACTCTCAGCTACGACCGCTATATTTTCTTCACTGCGTGCTGTACGTGTCTATTCGGTCAAATATTATCCAATAATGAATCTGGGCTGGGTCTCAAGATGGTTGATTGTGTTGCGGATAGTACGCTCAGTAGGCCGATTCTTTACCGAACGTGAATTTTCGTAGTGAAGTTGAATGAATTGTAAATGTTGTTCAGGCGTAAGTCTTTCCATGATGAAATGCAAAGCAATACTGAACAAAAATAATATAACAGCTTGACACGACTCACGCGTGATCTGTCAAAAAAATGCTAGTGAAAAAAGTAGCTCTACTTGGATCACCCTTTAATTTTCGGACATTCATTCAATCAGCTACATTCCGTAAAGATTTGTTGGTTCTATACGTATGTAATGTGATCTTCTCGAAGCATGTTTTGTTTTAGTTTAAGCAGAGGTGAGCTCAAAAACAGCGGTTTTGCAGTTGCATATTTTCGATCTCGAACTTTAGTTTTTTTTTTTAATGTTAGTTTGGCGATTGACTGATTTCTTAGGTACGGAAAGACAATAGGTGTACAATTGAACTCTCTTTCACAGTAAACCCGGAGCCGCTGCAGAAAAGGTGAATGGATCTTGTTGACATGCCTTCGTAGGTTTCTTGGTAGGTGTTGGGCAACTTCGTGTTTTTTAGGACTTCAATCAGCTGGACTGGACAGCGATCTCCATAGGACCGAACCAATGCAAACCACTGCTTGGAGAACGAACCTAATATGTATATCAAGTGTACATTTGGAAATGAAAATAATGAGCAAATATAATTCTTAACTACGAAAGGATTTGGTTAGCAAAAGCAGGAGGGGAAAAAGAACATACTGAGGAATGTACAAATGGCAGTAAAAAATGGAAAACAAATCTGTTTTGAAAATCTATATGAGTCCCAGTATATTGGTATAGCAGCAGGTGTGATGAGAGGAGCAGACTTGCATGCGAGCAAAAATCAACGGGCACAGCAGTCAATGAGTAAAACTGTATTCATTTAGTTATATGGACACCGAGTTCGTGCTGCCACTCCCAGAACTATTAGCACTGCTATGGTGATTTTAAACCGAACGAATATGCGGCCAAATAACCACTTAGCGGACCGATAACCAAGCTCAGCATGCAATACACTCACATGTATGCAATCAACCAACAACAACAACAACCAACCAACGAACCAAATAAAATGAATACGAGCTGACAGAGAAAAAAAGCTCTGCACCGCTAAACGCAAATGAAATGAATTTTGAGTTTGACCAAACCTAAAAACCTAAATGTTGTGTATTGAAATTGAAAATTTATACATATGCAGGCATATATATATCCAACGAAATGGCGCAAAAGTATGTTAAATACGACCCAACAACGGCGGAGCAACTGGATGTAAGCGCTGGTGCTTAATCCTCACAACTTACTTGAAAATGAGGTGAGCTGGTAGTAGGCTGATTGGGGTCCATGTCCGTGGTCCTGCCTTTATGTACGAGCATTTCGCTTATACTGAGTTTACTGACCGCAAATGCAATTTATTTCACGATCATCAATGAAATTTACTCGGACTCGGAAAATAAATGGGCAACAAAACGACCATAAAGCAGCAGCAACCATCCAACCAGCCAACCAGTTGAATAGGTAGCTGAATAGAAAATGAAATCGCTGTATGTATAGCAGAGCTACCCCCTCCTCACGTGCTATTCGCTTTGTGCTGGCACTGACCTGCTGAAGGATTTTTCAATTTTGTGATATTTTATTTCGTTTTTCATTCTTCTATTCTTTTACCATTGCACGCAAACCAAATGACGCAGACCCAGTGGGAAATGTGTAAGAGATCTTTACTTAAAGTATGTAATCTATTAAACAGATATAACGAAATCACGACCGGACAGAGGTACAATATCTAGACAGATAACACAATATCTAGGCGAAACAAAATCCCGATAACTTTCTACCTTAATTGCTCCAAATAAGTTACTTTTCGTTTTATTCAAATTTTCCATGGATTTACTGAAAAAATTATAAGTATGCGTAGCCTATAAAATAGGTCATATACATATATATAAAGGGTGATCCAATTAGAGATACTGTTTTCAATAGCCTTTTTCTGACAGCTGTCATGTTATTTTTGCTCAGTATTGTTTGGAATTTCATCATCGAAAGTCTTATGCCTGAACAACGTTTACAAACCATTCAAATTTATTACGAAAATTCACGTTCTGTAAATAATGTGTTTCGCTCGCTTCGCTCAACATAATCGGCCTACTGAGCATATTATTCGCAACATCATCACCCATATTGAGACCCAGCATTCATTATTATATAATATTCGACCGAATAGGCCACGTACAGCACGCAGTGAAGAAAATATAGCGGTCGTAGCTGAGAGTGTACACGAAAACCGTGGTGAGTCGATTAGCGACGTT
Source organism: Neoceratitis asiatica (assembly GCA_030068015.2). NCBI lineage: Eukaryota > Metazoa > Arthropoda > Insecta > Diptera > Tephritidae > Neoceratitis > Neoceratitis asiatica. The sequence continues at coordinate 2,368,179 of CM061528.1, read as the reverse complement.
CGCAGCAACTCGGACTGACAAATGGAACGACGCAGCGCATTTTACGTTGAGATCTTAAATTGAAAGCATACAAAATACAGCTTGTGCAACAACTGAAGTCGCTCTACCTTCCCAAGTGACATTGCTTTGCTCTATGGGCTCTTGAAAAGTTCCAAGAAGATCCGACGTTTTCGAGCCAAATTTTGTTCAGCGATGAGGCTCATTTCTGACTCAATGGGTATGTAAACAAGCCAAACTGGCGCATTTGGGACGAAGAGCACTTTGAAGAAATTCAAGAGCTGCCATTTCATCTACAAACAACAGGTTGGTGTGGTTTGTGGGCCTTTGAATCATCGGTCCATATTTCTTCAAAAATTATGCTGGTGAGAACGTAACCGTAAATGGCGGCCGTTAACCGACTATTTGATGCCTGAAAATGAAGCTCGTGATCTCGCGACATTTAATTTCAGCAAGACGGCGCCACTTCCCACACATCACATCAATCAATGGATTATTGAGAGAACACTTCGGTGAGCAGATAATTTCACGTTTTGGGCCGGTCGATGCGCCACCAAGATCGTCTGATATCACACCGTTCGACTTTTTCTTGTGGGGATATAGAAAGTTTAAAGTCTATGCGGACAATCCCGCTTCGATTCAGGTCTTGAAGCAAGATATCACGCGTGTCATTCGCCAGTTACCAGTCGAAATGCTTGAACGAGTCATCGAAAATTGGACTCAACGGATGGACCAGCTGAGACGTAGCCACGGCCAGTATTTGAAAGAGATAATCTTCAAAGAATAAATGCCAAAGAATGTTCTTTCGAATAATAGTAGACATTCCCCATTAAATTTTAACTTTCCGTTTTTTTTCTTTACAAAATTAGGGAACCTCGTAATGGATATATATAAGTCGTTCTATTTGGATCATGATTTGCCTGCATTTGGTCGTGGCTAGATTATGTGTTTCAGGATCTTGAATTTCGGAATTTTGTGTTTCGGGATCTCATTATACCCAATCTATTCTTAAAACATATTTAATACTTTTTTTTCTAATTCCTACTGTCCTCTCCTAGCAACGCATTAGCCGGTTGGTTAGCTTGTTATCAGCCTTTTCATCATTCGCCACAAGCGACGGGGCTCACCATATGTATGGGTATAAGTAAATATGTAAGTATGTGTTAAAAATGGCTTACACAAGCTTTGCATTGCTAAAAGAGACCCGTCCATTCCAGTGGGCATTATGTGAATAGTTTTACCTGGCGCAAATGCGGTTTGTGACGCCTTCATGCATAGTTGAGTTCGAAAAGAGTGCCGATATACATACATACATACATTCATACACACGTAATGACATTTAGTGCTGCAATTAAAATTGAAATGTGTTGACCGCAATGTTATGTGGATGTGTAAGTATAAACAACAAATACATGTATATATATGCGATTTTAAAATTGGTTTCAAAGTACTTTTAAATGAGAAATCATAAAAATCAAAAGTGGAATATGTTCAGATTGACGAAGCTTATGCTCTAGTAATAAAAAAAAGCAATTAACCTCATTTTGGTTAAGTTAGGTTAGGTCAAGATAATAACATCTAGTAGTCCCATTTGCATATCTATGAAATGAAGAACAAAAAGGTTATATGATTTTTACCTGAGGCACCGCTAGCTAATATTGAATATATGTACATACCGCCATGGCCAAAGGTATGAGACACCCTGTCATATCATATACTTATACACACAAGGAATAAGTTAGAAAAAAGGTAATATTTGCTTGGTCCTTCTCCCTTCCCCTCCATTCATTTGATGATGGCAGTGATTCTTTGGGCATGCCTTATACAAACTTTATAGTAGATTCGCTTCATTATGCTTCATTCAAATTCAATCAAAGCATTCTTCAGTGCTGTTTTTTATGATATCCTGTGTTCCCTTATCTTGCGTTATGAAATAGCCCAAACATGCTCGATATGGTTTAGATCCGGCGGCTGGCTGGCGCTGGCCAATCTAACAGATCAATGTTATTGTTTTTAAGCTAGCTCATCGGAGTAGTTGATTTATGGCAAGGAGCATTGTCTTGCAGGAATGTAAAAGTACAGTTTTCCGTACATTTTAGTACTTTCTCTATCTAGACGTCCTTCACAAATGAAGATTTTACCAACCTCATCAGCAGCCATGTAGCATCGTATCATAATATCATCTCTATCAAATTTGACAGTGCGAACCACACAATCTCAAACCAATGTGGTTTTCCTCACATGGTGCATCAAATGCCTATAGAAAGGGTGAAAAAGACGATTTTAAAGAATCCGATCCATTTCAAAAATTTATTAATGTAGATATTCTAAAAAGACATCAACTGAGCCTATCTTAAAATTAGATTCGTTGGACCACAGCACATTCGGCCAATCTTCTTCGATAAAATATTGATGTTGAGGAGCTTACTGCAATCCTTTCAATCCAGCTTTCAGTAGCTTTCCACTAACCGTTCTAGCATTGCGACTTTTATATTCTATTCTTCCGATAGAGAAGAAGCAAGAGCAGAATATGTGATCTAACTATACTTGAAGAAATCGCGGATAATAATTCGATCCTCTCATTCATTTTTTAAGTGTTTTCTCCCCCTTTTCTATTTACTGCAGTAGGAGCTTGTCTACTCAAATCACCTTGTAGCTATTTGAACTGCAAACCGCGAACACCCGACCGATTTGGCAACCGGAATCTCACTCTTAGTCGTTATTTGTAAGGTAGTTCGCTTCTTAGGCAAACCGAGATTCATTACAATTATTCAGGTTTTTTTTTACTACTAAAAGCGTTTTCAGATTTTTTTGGCTAAGTGTGTTTTGACTTTTCTCTGAATGCTTTTTGTGTTGCAATTACCGACCGAACACATCCAGAAAATTTTTACATAAGGCGTTGGTCATTTCGTTAACTATTTTGAAATTAGTTTGCTTGAATTTCGATCATTTTAATATTTCATTATCGTAGACAATCAATCCATCTCGAATTCATCTATTCTGATTCCTTTTAGAAAGTTTTGGTTACAGCGACACTAATTAACGGAAAACTGAAACTAAGAATTCTAAACGTCAACGTTCAAGAAGAGAAGTGTAAGTCGAGTAGATAATCTTAGCAACTATAAGAAAATGGTTCGAGTCGATGTTAGGGCCTCGAAGAGTAAACACCGAAACAAGTCTTTCCTCTTTCACAACAAAATCGATTTGATCGAGCACAGGTAGGTCGATCAGTTCCACATTATTTGGAGCACTTTCGTGGTGCCGACTAAATTTAAAATGTTTTTAATTTTTATACCTGCTTTGCCCTCCACAGGCGTTAAAATCACCAAGTACGATTCTTTTTTACATATTTCGCTAAATCGTCCTTCTCATCCCTCGGAAAAGAACTTCGCTTTAACGTAGATCCATCGGGGTGAATGACAGGACTCGGCAACTGAGTCTCTCTCCGACACTTAATTTGCTCAGCTTTATATAGTCATTGTAGTAAATGTCACAAGGGAATATCCTTTCTCATACTTGTCTCGTCTGTTGCATCTCCTAAGATTCTAAGGGATCTAAAAATGCTTGTGAATGCCCTCAAATCGTGTGCCTTAATACATTGTTCACTTGCTCAATTGATTAAAGAAAAATTTTTTTCATTTACAATTTTATGACTTTAGCGTTGTTGAATTTCACTATAATTCGTTAAGAGGCCTCAGTTATCGCATAGAGAAGAAATCCGATATATGGCGAAAATTGTCACGCCTGTTCCGATAGTGGGCGGTAAGAGCAGTAGTAAATGATTGTAATGGAATTTAACTTGTCGCTTTATGTTATCTCAAAATGTAAAATTGTGAAATTTTGCTGAGATCAGACTTCAGACGCGCTCACCACACATACAAATGTTTGAGAAAATGTGGTAAATATCATTTTTGATGTTGTAGAAACAAGAGTTAAGAGCCTACTTTGAGGGCTTATAACTTCTACACTAATAAATATATTTACTCAAAGTTTTTGATTTCTCTTAACAGGTCAACTGGAAAGTCATCGGCGTGACACATAGATGGCTCTACTAAAATTGATTGTTTAATGTACTTTAGTTAGCCCTAACCTTCAAAAGGTGTGTGTACAAATTTGACTGCTGTTTGATCATTAGTTTGTGAAATAAAACATTTTGAGTGAAGCAACTTTTGTTATTGTGAAAAAAATGAATAAAAAGTGTGACAAGTTTCCGAACACTGTCCCGGGAAAATCAATCATCGAGGATTGGTATGCTAAGTTTAGAAATGGTGAAATGAGCACCGAAGACGATGAACGCCGTGGACGCCCAAAAGAGGTTTTTACCGAGGCAAACTAAAAAAAATCAAAAAATTATTTTAAATTACCATAAATTGAATTGAATGGCACTCAAAGAATATCGACTGTTCGTGTACATCATATCATTCACGTATATTTGGGTATGAGAAAGCTTTGTGCAAAGTAGGTGCCGCGCGAGCTTACTTTTGATCAAAAGAAAAAAAAGACAAGCTGGTGATTCCGAGCAGTGTTTGGAGATGTTCAAGCGTAACAAACCCGCTTTTTTGCATCGATTTTTGACAAGAAAGTGCTGTTTCACCAAGACAATGATGCAAGTCAGTGAAATCGATGGGAGCAACTCATGAATTGGGCTTCGAATTGCTTCCGTGTCCACTGTATTCTCCATATCTGGCCCTCAGCGACTATTTCCTGTCCTTAAATCTCAAAAAAATGATCCCTGGGAAGAAATTTTCATCGAGTGAAGAGGTGGTCGCCGAAACTGAGGCCTATTTTGAAACAAGGGACCCATCGTGCTACAAAAATGGTATTGAAAATCATTGTATCAATTTTGAAGGGAACTAAAGGGTGATCCAATTGGAGGTACTTTTTTCAATAACCTTTTTTTGATAGATCGCAACACCATCACCCATCTTGAAACCCAGCATTCGTTATTGGATAATATTCGACCATCGTCCAGCACGCAGCGAAGAATATATAGCGGCCGTAGCTGAGAGTGTACACGAAGACCGTGAAGAGTCGATTCGCCGCCGTTTGCAGCAACTCGGACAGACATATGGAACTACTTGGTGCATCTAACGTCGAGATCTTAAATTGAAAGCATACAAAATGCTGCTTGTGCAAGAACTGAAGCCGCTCGACCTTTCCAAGCGACATCGCTTCGCTCTCTATGGGCTCTTGAAAAGTTCCAAGAAGATCCGAAGTTTTCGAGCCAAATTTTTCTCAGCGATTAAGCCCATTTCTGGTTCAATAAGTATTTAAACAAGCAAAATATCCGAATTTGACACGAAGAGCAACCTAAAGAGATTCAAGAGCTGTCATTTCATCCACAAAGAAAAAAACAACGGTTTAGTGTGGTTTTTGGGCCGGTGGAATCATTGGTTCATATTTCATCAAAAATGATGCCGGTGAGAACGTAACCGTCAATGGTGACCGCTATCGCGCCATGATAACCGACTATTTGATGCCTGAAAATGAAGCTCGTGATCTCCGGGACATTTAGTTTCAACAACATGACGCCATTTCCCACACATGACATCAATCAATGGATTTATTGAGAGAACACTTTGTTGAGCAGATAATTTTACGTTCTGGCTCGGTCGATTGGCCACCAAGATCGTGTGATATCACACCGTTAGTCTTTTTCCTGTGGGATATGTAAAGTCTAAAGTATATGCGGACAATACCGCTTCGATTCGAGCCTTGGTGCAAAACATCACGCGTGTCATTCGCCAGTGACCAGTCGAAATGCTCGAGCGTGTCATCGAAAATTTAACTCAACGGATGGACCATCTGAGATGTAACCGCGGTCAACATTTGAAAGAGATAATCTTCAAAAAATAACTGCCAAAAAATGTTCTTTCGAATTATAATAAATATTCCCAATTAAAATTGAATTTTCTATGTTTATTTCTTTAAAAAATTAGGGAACTTCGAAATGAATCAAACTTCAATTGCCAAATCGAATTCAATACAAACTATTTTTCAATTTTATTCCTAGCCTCCTATGAAGTCTCTCAAACGTTATTGAATGAATGTTCTTTTATAAATATATGTACGCAAGGATAATTTTGAAGAAATTCTAAATAAATTTCACGAAAATATTATGTTGCTGTGTAAAAAAATCATATATCTTCTCAACCAAGTGGGAGCTATTTACTAAATTTAAAAAAAATGCTCTTTACTTTGTTAAAATTTATTGTGTGAGGAATAATATTTGTATCCCATTAAAATGTATACAAATGTATGTGCGCACAAAAAACTTGCAAATAGCTTACAAAACAAGCTGTACATGTAAGCGTTTTTTTTTAACAAAATACTTTTTTTCAAATGCTACATACATACGTATGTATGTATCTATGACATTTAAATTCGTATATATTTCCAATCAGCTGCAGCCGAGTCCACTGTGGGGCTGCCATAAGCCACAACTGCTGTCACATGTCAATCAAATCAATTACTTTCTGACGAGTATGAGAGCAGTAACAATAACAACAACAATAACAAAAATAAAACAGAAAAAAGTGAATTAAAAATATGCAATGAAATGATAAAAAATGACAAATGCGCTTATGTTTACTAACACACACATGCGCACACCCACACACATAATTGCAGTAAACATTTCAATTTTTTCATGCCGCAAATGTTGATAAATTGACTCTCTCATGAATACACAAAAAATAACAACAGCAACAATAAAAACAATGATATTGAGTAATGTTTTTTTTTGTTTTTGTTTTTTTGCCATTTTCGTACAAAAAAATGAGTTATTCATACATATATACGAGTATAACATTTATGCGTACGAGGTATGTTCAAAGGAAAAGGTGCATTTGGACTTTTCACGAGCTGTAAATAAAGTGTATATAAGTGGTATAAACGCTTTACAGAAGGCCGAAAAGATATTGATGACGATGAGTGTCCTCGGGGTGCGACCACGTCAACAAGCGAAGAAAACATCGATACAGTGAAAAAAATTGTTCTTGAAAATCGTCGAATCACTTTTCGGGAAGTTGCAAAGGATGTTGGCATATTAATCGGCTCATGCCGTTCAAAATTTCTCGAATGTTTTGGGCATGAAACGTGTGACAGCGAATTTTTTTCCGAAATTGCTAAATTTTGAGCAAAAGCAATGTCGCCTTAGTATCAGCTTAGGAGTTACTAAATGACGTCAACAATGATCGTGGTTTGCTCAAACGGGTCATAACAGGTGAGGAATTGTGGGTATATGGTTATGAGTTCGAAACCAAGGCGCAATCATCCCAAACGAGGCTGCCAGATGAGCCAAGACCGAAAAAGGCACGCCATGTTCGATCAAATGCGAAGGTTTTGCTCACTGTTTTTCTTTGATTACAATGGCGTGGTGCATCATGAGTTCCTGCCAAAAGGTCGTACAGTTAATAAGGATGTTATGCAACGTTTGCGTGAAGCAATGTAGCTCCAACGATCGGAATTGTGGAAAAACCAATCGTGGATTTTCCGTCACAATAATGCACCATCTTATCAATGCTTATCAAAGCTTATTCGTGATGTTTTGGCCAAAAACAATGCCTCAACCAACGTATTCATCAGATTTGGCTCCCTTCGACTTTTTCCTATTCCCAAAACTAAGGAAATCAATGAAAAGAAATGGAAAGCATTTTGCCACAATTGATGAGTTCAAGTCAGAATCGAAAAAAGAGCTGATGGCCATACAGCAAAGCGCATTTCATATCCTGGAAGGAGTTATGAAAACGGCCTTCGAGGACTGGAAAAAACGTTGGCACAAATGTATATTATATCCGAGGGAGACTACTTTGAAGGAGGCAAAATAGATATTGATGACAATAGAAGTACTTTTCAAAAGAAATTCATAATTCACCTTTGCCTTTGAGCACACCTCTTAAGAGTACTCAGTTGTGTGTGTTGATTATTTTTTTATTTTTACCATTAAAGTTATGAAATTTTTACGAATGTTAACAACAACAACAACAACAATAATATAAACACTATTAAGTGCACTACAACTAAAGTGTTTTCACTTTTTGAATTTACAAAAAAAAGTAAACGTTACGAAAACTGTTGAAAATGGAGCAATAAATGTATCTTATTTGTGTATATCATTGTTATTGTTATTGTACGCTTAACAAGTTGTGTTGAAAAAGCGCATAACTGTTGGCAAAATGGCGTTTTTTTCATTACTTTTTTCTTCGCTTTCCCCCAATTTATGCTCATAAAATGTTTTATTTGCGACATGAAATGAAAAATCAACTGTTTCGAAGGCTTTGTGTTGTATATGTGTTGCACTTTGAGATTTCACCCTTTTTTTAAACATTTTCCGGTGTAAATTTAAAGGAAATTTAGGCTTTTTCTATATCTTCGAGTGGCACACCAAAATGCTTAATGAAGATTTTACAAGCAAATTGAAATTAAAAAAAATGTCTTTCTTCGTTTTGACACCATTTTTAACGTAAGAGAAAATGTAAATATTTTTATTTTATTTACGGACTTTTAATTATTTTTAATGATTTTATTAAAAAAATTGGAAAATTTCATAAATTTTTTTTTTAAATTTATCTTGATTTTTGACAACTTGACATGTCAAGTTTTTTTTCTATGGTGTATGTAACGCTAACGTGATTGTAACCGAATTGAAGATAGCTCGCCACTTGATTCTTCTCTTTGATTTTTGGCGCCAATTGGAAATACCAAGTAAAGCCAGATCCTTCTCCACCTCAACTTTTCAACAGTGTGGAGGTCCTCCTCCTTCTCTGCTTCCACCGGCGAATATTGTAACGAAAACTTTCAGAGTTGGAGCGCTTTCAGCCATCCGGTCCAATATAACCTAGTCATCCGTGGCTACTGTCTCTCGAAATTCGCTGAACTTTGTCAATGTCGTATATCTCGTAGAGTTCATCGTTCCATCGTCTGTGGTATTCGCTCCTGCCAATGCGTAAAGGATCACAAATTTTTATTTCAAAAACTCTTAACGCCGACTCATCAGTTGGTGTCATCGCACCATGCCTTCGCACCATTTGTCAGGACGGAAATGATGAGCGACTTTTAGATTCCGTCTTTGTTCGTCGTCGGGAGGATTTTATGTTTCAATTGCCTATTCAGTCCAAAGTAGAACCTGCTGGCAAGAGTGATTCTACGCTGGACTTCCAGGCTGACATTGTTGTTAGTGTATATGTTGTTTCCAAGACTGACAAAATTTAATTTTCAGTTTAAAGTTTATAGTTATGATTGTCAATAGTGACGTAAAAGTCAAGACACGCTGACTGCTGGTCTGATGACATACAGCTACTACTGTACAGCTGCACATAAAAAGTCTCCCTCTGCCTTTACAGGTGCACTTACTTCAAGCAAAATTAAGCAAAATATATTGAATTAGGTTAAATTTGTACTTATGTAACATGGGATCTGACCTTTCAACATACGAATAGAATATATGCCCTACATAACGGTATAATAAGTCCACGCACAACACCAACAATCGTTTTATTGAATTTCTTGGAACTAGTCATTAACAGAGATTGCGTGGAGGAGGTGAACATTAGAATTCCCGGATGATGACCGATTCGAAAAGTGGGTTGCTTATTGAAAAACAATCATAATTTATCATGATAATAATTTCGTATTAGTATCGTATATGTTTTATTGATCCAAAAATGTCGAAATTAGGCCCAAATAATCTAAAATCTGAAGCTAAGGTTCATCGATTGCTCGAAGAAGCATACAATGAAGTTGAGAGTATATATCACGAGTGGTTTTAAAATAAAGCAGAATTGGAAGTATTATTGGAGGAAAAATTACGGAAACCCTCTTCCGAACACAGCTTAAGACATTGAGCCGAGTTCCGAAGGAAAAACTCCGGACACGATAAAATGATTCTTATTGAAGATGATGCTCGCCCACATGCAGCGAAAAACTATTCAAAAACACTTGATTGGGAAGTGCTAACCCACCCGTTGTCTTCACCACACATTGCACCGTCCGACTATCATCTGCTCCGATCACTGACAGACACATGCTCTGTTGGAGCAGCTATTCACATCGTATAAAAATGGTTTTTTTTATTTTTTTTATTTTTATATATATATCAAAAGTTTATTAACAAAGACAATTGATTGTAAAATAAATACAAGCATATATCTAAGCAATTACATAGTACGGTTCCTCTGCGCCATATTGGCTTGATAGAGGATATCTGGCTTTTACAAGTATTAGGTTGGAAAACATACATATATAAAAATAAAATATAAATTTAATGAATAATAGTTACTTAGCATTTAATCTGAGGATTCAATTAAGAAGCGATTCGACGCTATCTAGAAGATAGCGCTTTAGCTGAATTTTGAAACTAGATATACGACTCAAATTTTTGATATTATTGGGCAATTTATTATATTGGTTAGGTCCCGCATATTCTATTCTTTGTTTAGAAGTCTCTGATCGGCATCTAACTACTCTAAGCATTTCGCAGTTTCGCGTATAGAACACTGATTGATTTCGATCAAATTTTAAAACATGGTAGCCCACATTATTAATATTTTTATAAACGTAAATTAAAAGTTGCTTTTTATACAAGCCAACTATTGGTAATATCGATTTCGCATACTCATTGAAGAGACTTAATGTGGAATGCATTCTTGGGAGGTTAAAAACAAGTTTTAGTGCGGTGTTCTGACACGATTGGAGGGATCTTATTTCATTGCTTACCTTATGGGCATATATTATTGGAAGATATGACAAATGGCTGTGAATAAGAGACTGGTATAAGGACAACTTAACTTGCGTTGTAAGCTTATTACGAAACTTATAGAGAATTCCAATAGCGGGAGAAATTTTAGATTTTATTGCATCAATATGAGTGGCCCAAGATAAGTTTCTAGCGAGATGAACTCCCAAATATTTAACGGTGTCCACCTCAAAGATCTCCCTTCCGTCAAGAAATACACTGAACTCCAGATTTGTTTGAGGCGTTATTTGTGGTCTAAACCTGACTAGTTTAGTTTTACCTGCATTCAACACCAATTTATGTAAGCGCGCATACTCGGAGATAGCAATAGCATCGTGTTCAATCTGAACCTTAAGAACTGCGGGATGTTTATATGGGTAAAATAAGCTAATGTCATCTGCAAACATTACGAGACGACCATACAAATTAAGATTCTTAATGTCATTTATATACAGCTTAAACAGTAGTGGTCCCAAGACGCTGCCCTGTGGTACACCACAACTAATTGATTTTAAGAAACTCTTTGACCCATTGATCTCTACATATTGTTTTCGGTTTTCAAAATAGTCTGTTAAAAGTTTATGTTCCTTATTTCTTATGCCTAACAAGTTTAGCTTTTGCAATAAAATACGATGGTCAACGAGGTCAAAAGCTTTGCTGAAATCGTAAAACATGCCAGCTACACCAGCATATCCACGATCTAAGCCATCGCAAATAATATTGACAACATTGACCACCGCCTCTTCAGTGCTACAACCTTTTCTAAACCCAAATTGATAAGGAAACATCACCTTTTCTGACTCCAAAAAGTAAATAAGTTGATCGTATATAATCCTTTCAAAAACTTTATCTATAATTGGTAGAACAGCAACCGGTCTGTAATCTTCAGCTTTCTTTGCATGAGTGACTTTTTGAATTGGTATTACTTTATGAATTTTGAGAACTCCTGGATAAGTACAACTTCTAACCATGTTATTAAACGCTTGCGTTAAATAGGGTGTTATAATATCTTTTGTCAAAAATAGTGCTTTTGGTGGTATATTGTCGTGTCCACAGCCTTTGTTTATTACAATGTTTGTCAACGCAAGTTCCATGTCTTGGGCGCTAATCTCATTCAGCATGAAACTGTTTTGAAGCTTTGTTGACATTCTAAACATGCAACAGTCATCATCGTCTCGAACTTCAATGCTGTTTTGTAAGTCTCTTACGGATTCTAGGAAAAAGTTATTTAAAAAGTTAGCCTTATCTATGTCACACGTCAGCGGAACATCATCACTGTCATTGAGCACAATACACTCTTTCTTTTTTCTGCCTAAAATGGTGTTGATAAATCTCCACTTTTTTTTGGATCAGAGCCACATTTATTAAGCATAGACGAATAATAGTTGTTCATTGACAACTTTGTTGCACTTTTAATAACCCGGCTTATTCTCCTAAGTCTTTCACATACCTCCTTATCACGACTAGTTTTTTTCCTGAGTTTCAAAAGTTTATTCTTTAACACCAGCAAAGCTTGAATGTTCTTATTTATCCAGGGTGCTATTTCATAACGTAAAAGGGATTTATGCTCTATTTTTGTCGTAGCTAATTCTAAAGTATTTGAAATATTATGCATGAGTTCTGCTAAGGCGGACTGATCATTTCTATCATACCTATTTGAGTCGTGGATGTGGAGCACTGCAGATATGGAATCCATACGGTGCCTGAAAGAGGGGAAAATGTAGTTGGTAGTGATGGATAATGTTTCGATTAAATGCAAGAAGAAAAAAACGAAGGAAAATAATTTAAGCATTTGTCTCCGCTTCAGTTGTACCGTGACTCTCCGTCGCTGGCGCATCTGGCTTATTCTCTTCTGTGGAACCAAAAACACAATACGGACACTTCTCCTTCAAAACCAAACGATACTTCGGATGACTCTAATCAAAATAATAAAATATTGATTAACAACTGCCATTACTTAAGGATATGCACACACATACATTTACCTACATATATGTATTTGAACTCACCTTCTTCCATAGACCATCGGATTATAAACGGCACTCGTCTTGGCGAATGTCACACCCCAAATTATATTCAACGACGTTAGACTGCTCACCTCAATGAGGCCGCAATAGTAAATGGTTAAATAAGGTGTCCAAGCCATAAACCACAATGCCACTTTAGCCAATTTGGCCTCGGAGTTTTTCTCACAATCCTCTGAGGAGCGCAACGACTAACATTCATCTTTTTTGTTTGTTCGCGCATCACCTTCTCGTGCGCCGCCACAACTGCGGTGATAAACCAATATGAATAGCAACTGAGGAAGAGTGGCGTGAAGTAGACGAGTAGGGAGTAGGTGAGCAGGTAGGAGCGTGGATTCCAATCGCGTGTCCAAACAACCAAATACCAAATATTTTCATTATCGACCGTTTAATAGTCATCATTGGTCGATCCTAAACACCCTTCACAATCACATCGCACCACAATGGGCCGAGTATTCAAGTTTCACAAATAAAGTTAATGATAATGACGGGCGCCTGAGCGACCATCATGCAGAGTCGGAAAATGCCAGGTTCAGCATGAGCAGGTTGGCGGGTGTGCGCAGCGATTTGGTACGAATCCATTAGTGGGAATTTGCTCCAGTAGGGGTTGACTAGATGTGCCATGTCGGGGGTGACCTATTTGAGTGATTAGGAAAAAAATGTTAAAATGACTTTCAAAGAAAGAGGTGATCTGGCGACTGATGCCCAGAATATGCTGAATTTATCGGGGGAATTTTAACTAATTTTATATTTGGGCAGTTTGGGGGGTATGTGAACAGATATTCCCCTGCCCGACTGTGAAGAAGTTCGAATAGCAATTGCCCACCTCAACAACAATAAAGCGGCAGAAGCCGATGAATTATTGGCAGAGGTATTCAAATACGGTTGCGAAGAACTGACAAGGTGCACGAATCAGTTTATTTGCAGAACATGGTAGGACGAATCTCAGTGTGCTCTGCCCAAACCACAAAAAGGAGGATCCCACAGTCGACGGTAATTATCTTGGAATAAACCTCCTCAATATCGCATGTATTACCTATCGAGCGTGTGAGAGTGTGGTAGAGTATGAGAGACTAAAGCCCACCATTAACACGCTGATTGGACCTTATCAAATTGGCTTTAGGCCATACAAATTTATAATGGACCAGATATTCAACATGCGTCAAATTTTGGAAAAGACCTGTGAAAAGGGGTCAGATGACTACATCTGATGAATCTGTGTTAGGAATTTTTGAGAGAACGGGGAATACCGCAGCCAATAGAGCGATGAACTGTACGAGATATACGCCGACATTAACAAAGTTCATTCAATCAAAAGACAGCGGCTACGTAGCTAGGTCATGTCGACCGAAAGCATAAGTACACTCCAGCTTGGAAAATATTCGATGCAGTATCCGCTGGTGGATGCAGAAAAAGAGAAAGACCAAAAATTGGCTTTTGATACCCTTTTGGTTGCCAAGCCGGTGCAATCCTTTTGGGATGTAATTCATAAATGCCTAGAAAAGTGGGAAAGCTTTAGATGAGAAATATTTTGAATACTACTTTTGTACTATGCCGTGCGCAGGACTCAGCTCACAGGGAGAGCTTCTGGATTGAAATTCCATTCACGAATATAATTTGATGAATGAAATTCACCTCTTTTTTAATATACGTTAAATGAGTTGGGAAAATAAAAAGGGGTCGTGTTTTTGAGTATATAGGGGTTGTCTGCGAAAATTATATGTAAAAAAGTATGAAAAAATTTTCCGTTGAGTTTTTTACAGTGAATTTATTAAATTGATCTACGTAAGTAGACTTAAAAAATTAAATTAGATAATTAAAATTTGTTTTCAATTTTTTTTTAAATGTTTTAACATGTTTTTTTTAAATCATTTATTCCAAGTACTAATCAATACAAACCCCCTCCCCTCGCACGAATTAAGTTAAAGACCAATAGACCTAATTTTTTTTTGCTTGAAATTTTGTTGTTATGATTTTTAATAATTTCACTTAAATTTTTCACTCAAATTTTTCTTCACTTTATTTCCATTTATTGGAAAAAATGCTTTCAATTTGTATAATGCAAAAAGGTTTAACTAAACTATCTAACTATTTAAACTATCGCTTAATATCAAAAAATTCTTTCATGTTACATATTCAAATTTTAAAATTGTCATATGCTTCTATTGTAGCTCTTCATATGTAGCTCTCCGAAAAACTTCGATCCTACAAAAGTTTTTAAAATTCTCTCATGCGTTCGTAGCTGTAATACGGCTATATCTGTTAGTTTGGAATCCGATTTACTCCACACATTTCGACAGAGTGTAAATTTTTTTTAACCGTTTTACCCATCAACCACTTCACCTCGTTGCGCAATTACCAACGCAAAGGGCTCGGCGCAATCATCTGACTTACTCTTGATGAGAAGGTACCTTCACAGTTCTGTCTGCGACAGTAGTAAGCTATACTATTATGTAAGGCTATTGTAAGCCCAAAATTAAATGGATAAATGAGAAATGAGACTTTTCAGTGTTCATCGCTAAATCACTATTGATTACGCACTACTTTGAGCTCTTGTCCGGTTTTACCTGTTGAAATCAAGTCAAAGAGTATAAGTAAACTTCAAAGTGGTTTGCTTTTGTTCATTTCCTACTTCACGCTCTTAATGTCATGTGAATTGTATAAATATTAATTTTTTGTTGTTGCTTCTTTCCGTTTACTTTTGCTCTATTGACATTTGTGAATAATTAATTTTGCGGCCGCAGTAGACGAGTGGTTAGCGCAGTGCGTGCTACCTGTGAGGAGGATAATCTGTTTAATACTAGCCAGACCAATATCCAATAAAACTTGGGGTTGCCTCTCAGCAGAGCATCTCAACCCCGTTTGCTTAAATTTAGAATGGGTAGAATACCAACTTTCACAATATAAGTTTTTGCCTCAAAACCTCATATCTGTTGCTGTGTATATCCCTTAACTGATTTTCAGTATCAATGTTTAATGAAGTATGTGTGTTGGATACAAAATTTCATGGGCTTAGATAATTTATTGAAGTAAATATTTCCAAAATCGCATATCTGTTATGTCTGACGACTTTGAGAAATGATCGCATACTAAGTTTCGTTTGAATATCTCAAAAACTCAGAGACTAGTTTGTGTTCAACCGAGTTTGACGGACAGACGCGCAGACGGACAGACAAACATGACTAAATTAATTCAGCTCGTGATTCTGATACAATCGGCATAAATTTTGAAGGGCTTATCTCTTCTCATCCTGGCACCTACATACTTCAGACCAAAGTTAATATTCCATCTCCGGTTCATGAAAAGTATTAAAAAGAATTTAACAGCTTGCAGGTTAGAGTTAGTAAAAATTTAGCGATAATTTTAGAATAAATTATCTTGATTTTGAGGCATAACTAAAATATATTGAAAGTTTGTGTACTGATTTTCCGAGCAAAATCGTCCTAAGCGATGATGCACATTTTCACCTCAAGAACTTTCTTAATTGCTAGATTAATCCCATGTAATAGTCCAAAAACCAATTCAGCCACATCAATATTTAATTGTATAATTATCTTTTTTTAATGATGCAAATTTTAATAAAATAGTGCGTATGCACCAGAAAAATCGTGGAAACATTTAACAGCGTAAGGATCGCAACGCAAAACCTCGTTCACCCTGCTGCTGGCTTTTAATTATCAATACATCATTATGAACTTGTCTCCATAAAAGTTTCCACCTTTGAGTTGGAATTTTCCAATTTTTTAAGAAATCTTATTAATTTCAGAATTTTTGGTTTATATTTCTTAGTTAAGCCGATTTATAGAAACCGATTGAAACTACATCACGGGTACCTGTCACATGACGCATATATTGCAAATTATTACTAACTAAAAGACCCGACCACACGTTGTTATTATTGAAATTGTAAAAATAATGTAGCTAAGCCAACAATATAAAATTTATTATTATAACGGGTGATCCATTTCGAGGTTCCCTACTTTTTTGAAGAAAAAAATACAGAGAAAATTCAAATTTAATTGGGAAGGTTTACTATCATTCGAAAGGAAATTCTTTGGCATTTATTTTTTGAAGATTATTTCATTCAAATATTAACGGCGGCAACGTCTCAGATGGTCCATCCGTTGAGTCCAATTTTTGATGACTCGTTCGAACATTTGGACTGGTAACTGGCGAATGACATGCGTGATGATTTGCTCCAAGTACTGAGTCGAATAGCGATTTTCCGCATAGACTTAACTCACATATTTCCATAGGAATAAGTCTAACGGTGTTATATCACTTGATATTGGTGGCCAATTGACCGGCCCAAAACGTGAAATTATCTGTTCACCGAAGTGTTCCCTCAATAAATCCATTGATTGATCCGATGTGTGGGCAGTGGCATCGTCTTGTTGAGCCTAATTGTCGCGAAGGTCACGAGCTTTAATTTCAGGCATCAAATAGTCGGCTATCAATGCGCGATAACGATAATTTTTGAAGAAATATGAACCGATGATACCACCGGCCCACAAACCACATTAACCCGTTGTTTCTTTTGCTTATTCACATACCCATTGAGCCAGAAATGGGCCTCAGCGCTGAACAAACTTTGGCTTGAAACCGTCGATCTTCTTGAAACTTTTCAAGAGCCCATAGAACAAGCTGTATTTTGTACGCTTTCAATTTAAGATCTCGACGTAAAATGCGCCGAACTCTCCACGGTCTTCGTGTACACTCTCTCTCTCTACGGCCACTATATTTTTTTCACTGCGTGCTGGGCGTGGTCTATTCGGTCGAATATTATCCAATAATAAATGCTGAGCCTCAAGATGGGTGATGATGTTGCGAATAGTACGCTCAGTGGGCCGATTAGGTTGACCATAAGTTGAGCGAAGAGCGCGCTGAAAACACATTCTTTACAGAACGTGAATTTTCGTAATAAAGTTGAATGATTTGAAAACGTTGTTCAGGCGTAAGTCTTTCCATGCTGACCAAAGAATACTGAACAGAAATAACATGACAGCTTGACACGACTCACGCGTGGCTATTGAAAAAAGTACCTCTACTTGAATCACCCTTTATAACATTGATACATAAATTCAATAAAATACAGAAACCCACAACAACGTGTCGCAAAGGACTTTTAGTATCTAATAAATTTTAATTTCTTTTAATTAATTTTCGTTCAACACCAACTGTTCAGTTTTAAACGATTTTTGTTTTTAAGCGTTTTTATAGACTCTTCTGACATATCTATGAATTTACTACATTTATTCTGCCGAAAGTGAGGTTAAACTAGTCAAATTAATTTCACTCACTTACACTAACACACATAGTCTATTCAAAACACTGCCATTGCCACTTGATTGTGCGGAGAATTCCGGAAATTGTAGAGGATGTGAGCTGTAAAACAAGCGAGAACACATACACACATTGCCACAATTTGATTAGTGTTGCACTGGCACAACAATATTACTACTAAACTTCTAGTTATATTAACCGTTATACGCATCTACACTGCAAATAGCTGCTAGTGAGTCTTTGCTATTTTACTCTCCTATTCACTCATATCTACTTGTATGTACATATCTATGTACCTGCCCGTTGTCATTTCCATTAGATCAACAACAACAGAATGCATCAGCAATAACGGTTTTGTTGCAGTTTCGAATGAATTTGTAATTTTTCAGCGAAACGCTTCAGCGTTATTCGGCAGTGGCATTAGCTGGAAACTTTTTCACTCACTCGAAAATTTCAACAAAACACACTATTAAATTAACCGTTAAATTTTGAGCACCGTTACATGCTTCGCATGGTCGACAATCAGTTGTGTTGCTAGCTGTTGGAAGTAGGAGCGCCAAGCTTTTTATTAGCAAAATTCATTTTCAACATTAATTGGATTAGCTGCCACGTACGAAGCGCAGAACGCTTATAAATTTACATAAAAATAAAATTTTAGACAAAAATTTGCATTCAAAACTCAAGCTTATGTTGAGTGGCTTGGTGCTTTGCAAAGCGGCATCAAAAGTGCGCTTCATTTCGACAAGTGGCGAATGTGGGAGTAATGAGATTGGCATGGAAATGTAGACAGACAGACAAGAGTTGTACAAAAATACCGTTAGTTAGCGGTGTAACTGTCAATTTACAATAAATGGGTTTAAAAAAGGGAATGTCACAGTGACGGTATTAGATGCCATTACATATTTACAATTAAAAAATTTGCTCTTACCTTTAACCCTGGAAGCTGTTGTGGTGTGTGCCCTGTAGGACACCTCCCACCTTGAGTTCGCTAGAATGATGCATGTTTCCAAAGGCACTCTCCATATTGCCCACTCAATAGTGCTTTGAATGGTTTGAATGAAATTTGCTACGAGATCGAAATATATGTAAATTCAGGACTTCGCTATAACCCTCAAACGGTTTCGGTAAACATCCTAACTTGCCGAGTGGTTTGTTATTCTTCATGAAAAAGGTTTCGATTGATGCAGCATTGCTATAAACTGTGGTGGTTGTCAGCCCATTCGGGTTTCTAGCATCGACTGGCAACAATAACAATATTAAACAACCGTCAGACGTTCCTACCGACAACAACGATATTTCATGTTCTCCACCCAATAACTAACAAAGTTACATACGAGTACACTACTTGTACGTCGGACAATAATTCTTTCATCGTGCCATACTTCGTACGTAAGTGGAATCAGGTTTCTCCTCCCCTAATCCTTCCAACGGAGTGAAGTTCTTCCTCTTCATCTGAAAACGCATTGAAAACTTTCAAAACTGGACCGTCCTCATCCGTTTGAATAGTTCTGTCGGCAAGCTGTCGGCTTCCGCCGCTTTCTAAGCTGGCAATCGAGTTCCGAACTTCATCCTAGTCGGGTGGTGGAACGTCTATACCATCGATTGGGGTTTCAGGCTTGCCATCTCCAGGTATCCACTGCCATTCAGCAGGCTGGAGAAGTGTTTCCTCCATGCATTACTTGTGCCCTAAACATCTGATACCTCCTTGGTCACTATATGAGAAGCTCTTGTCTTGAAACTTTCTGCATTACCGATGGTCAGTGAGCTTTCAAGCTCTTCATACTCATCCATTTCGGCCTCTTTCTTTTTTTGTTACCAAATGCGTCACGCTTTCCTCTTCGGCTATCGATATCTACCCCGTAACTGTTGTGGTCGACCGCAATTTTGACAGGTAGGTAGAAAAAGAAGAATATTTGCTCTGGTGCGATCTAATGTGGACTCGATTATAAGTGACATCGAAGCCATTTAAGATGAAAAAGAAAGCAAAAGATCAAGTCTGTCAGCAATTCTGATAAAAGCAGACGGAGATTTGGGAACTGGCTACAGGCAAACCAGGCTACTCACCTGACCAAATTGTGGAAAAGAAATGGCAGATGATTGATGACTACACTTGTCAACGAATAGGTTGCGGGTGCCGAACTACGAAGGGTTTGTAAATTCGAGGAATGTAATAGCACGCGCTGCTTAGAACAGAAGGGCAAAGATCCCCTAAGGCAGGACCGTATTTGTAAGCTGTAATATGCACATTACATGCTCATACATACATATATGTATGTATTTAATTTATGTGGAAATAGTTTGCTCCTAGCTTAGCTTAATACCACATGTTTGTACGTATTCAAGCATATTTGCTCAAAGTCACAAATTTATGCATATCTAAAACTTCAAAGTGACCTTAGAAGAGGAGTGTCCCACGAGAAACGAGACGGTTTTGCTTGTTTAATTAATTAATTAAATTTTTTAAATTTTTCTTTCAATCTTTGCTTCGAAACAACGTTCTACCTGATAAATAAAAATATCAAATGATTATTGGAAGACGATTGTATTCATAATCTTGTTGTTGTTGTTGTTGTTGTTGTTGTTGTTGTTGTTGTTGTTGTTGTTGTTGTTGTTGTTGTTGTTGTTGTTGCTGTTGTTGTTAATTTTGTGGTTGTTATTATTGTTGTTATTGTTGTTGTTGTTGCTGTTGTTGTTGTTGTTGTTGTTGTTGTTGTTGTTGTTGTTGTTATTGCTGTTGTTGTTATTATTATTATTATTATTGTTGTTGTTGTTGTTGTTGTTGTTGTTGATGATGATGATGATAAAAATCCGAGTCGTTCCGGTATAAGGACCCGACTGTCGCGGGAACTATTGGATTTTAGTCGCCTCTCACGAGAGGCATGATGCCTTACCGCGGATAAATGCTGAAACCCTAACCCGCAGGGGTATATTCATAGGCGTATATTCATAGACTTCCTTTGAACCGCTTTCTCGAGAGTGGTTAAAAGCACACATTCAAGACAGGTGTATAGGCAAGGATTGTTGGCTTGAACATACAGTGTTTTGTGCCTTATGGTGAGCAATCGTGGCCTCAGGCGACGAATGCAACCTCTCTTATATAGATCGGAATCAAATACGTCATGATAGAATAAAAATCTGGGTTTTTGAAAAAAGCTCCATCTCGGTACATGCTGGTCTCAATGCCTATATTCGAAATATTCAATTTCAGTTAATTTCTCTAAAAAAAATTAAAATTTGCATATTTTTTCAACTTTTTGCCGTGGGATAAACCCTATATATATATATATATATGTTACGTTTTATGTCTTGGCTTTCGGCTGTCCAACTTAATATTTAACTATCCACTTGATTTGCTCCTCCTCACCTGCACTTTGAGAACCGCTATGTGACTTTGACTTAAAGGCTCAGACTAATAATCTCAAAACACACACATGCATTCATCTTAAAGTTACAGCAACAACAACTTTTTCCAGTTAGTGACATAAGCAGAAAGAGCTAAGTGTAGAATAACTAGGTATGTTCTTGTCACCCTTTAACAACAACAAAGTAAAACAGTTATGTAGATATACTTGAAATTGCTTTACGCTTTTAACGCGTTTGCCTAATATCCTTATAGAGCTTACATATAACACTCCTCCCGCTGTAAAGTTGCACATGGAATATATATTTGAAAGGATGTATGCAGTTTAAGCATTCTTGTCGAATAGTTTTCTTACATACAAACAAACATATATGAAATATATTTTCCATACAAATTTGGCTCGCAATTTACTTGGCTTAAATCCTTCCGCTGTCGAATCGTTAAGCATTCCTTTGTGGAAGTCGTTTTATACATACATACATACATACAATGTACATATACTCACATGTATTCGTGTGTTGCAGAATGATATTTAATCCTTGCAACTTAATATCAAACATATTCGTGGTTACGTTTCATGTTATATGACATTTACGTCAACGCAGTAAACACACACATCCACACACTTTCATACATACAGTGGCGAGTCTAAAGAGAGAATTTTAATGTTTTTTTTACTTTTAATATTTTTTCATTAAACATTTTTTATTTTATTTTTTTGTTTGGCTGTATGATTCCTTTTTATTAATTCTTTTTTTTTTACAGAAAACGTAAAAGGTTTTTTATTAAAAAAAAAATTAGATTAAAAAAAAATTTAATTAAAATTAATTATTTTTAGGATTTTTATTTTATCTTTTCGTTAAGGCTTTATAGAATTGCCAGTTTACGATTCCAAAACCGTGACCAACACGGAAAATATTTTTTTGCATATATTTGAAAAATGAAATTTTAAAACCCGTGTTATTACATATATTAAAGTTTTTATATTTTTTCCAATTTTTTATAGTAATTATTTGAAATTATTTGAAAAAAATACCAAATTTATTAAAAACATATCTATCTGAGGTTATGTTCGCCAGTGTACATAACATATATGTGTATAAACTTACATACTAACATATGTATGTATTAACAAATTAACATCGGAGAGTGCATGCTTTGCATTGACTACGCGAGCACAACAGCGCACAGCACTACACTGCACATCCGCTTGCATATTAATATTTTTGTTACTTTAATATTCTTTGTTTTTGTTTTATTTGATTTTATTTTGTATCCTTTCGTCAAAAATCTTTGAAAAATATCCATATGCAAATATTTTTACGAGTTGATTGGAAAATCTGTGGCTTGCGAATCTATGCCAGTGGAATTGGCGAAAATATATTCATATGTAATCGTATGTACGAGCAGCAGCATGTGTTTAGTTTTGAAATATTTGATTTTTTTTTAATAATTTTAATATTTTGCAATATGGAATATTAAAATAGTTACATGAGTAGAAGTGGGAATAAGAAAATATATAAAGAAAAATATGCGAGTTATATGGAAGTGACTACGATAGCCGAGTGGTTAGCATTGCGTACTGTCATTCGGAAGGCCTGGGTTCGAGGCCAGGTTCGACCAACATCCAAAATTATAGAAAATTAATTTTTCTAATCGCCCCTCGGCAGGAAATGTCAAGCCCTCCAAGTTTATTTCCGACATGAAATAAAAGCTCCTCATAAAAATCCATCGACCGTTCGGCGTTGGTTTAGAATAAACTGTAGGTCCCGGAATTTGTTGGTAAAAGCATCAAAGCGCAAAAATCACAAATTGGAGGAGGAGCTCTGCCAAAAATCACTTCAGCGGTAACAAAGCGCCAAATATATACAGTGGCGGACAAAAGTCTAGATACACCCCTTGTTGTCGTTAAATTGAAAGTCCAAAAAGTTTATTGGAAATTTTAACGACACAGTTTATATCAACTATTTTCCCTTATCACAAAAAAAAACCAACAAAAATAAATTTTTTAACATAAAAGAGTAAAGCTATGACAAAAAAGCTTAAATCCAACAATGACAAAAGTCTACAAACAGTACATACATAACTTTTCTTAGCACAAAAACTTTGGTTAATATCAGGTTGCATGATTTTTTTTTAGTATTTAGTTGGTTCACCGTTCACATCAATAACAGCTTGAAGCCGTTGTGGCATCTAGGCTACTAAATTTTTCAATTCTGAGGGAGTAATACTGTTCCAAGTTTCAATAAGACGTTCTTTGAGTAATGCTGAGCTGGAAATATGAGTTTTTCTAATTCTTCGCTTTAAAATCTCCCAGACATGTTCAACAACATTCAAATCTGGGCTTTGAGGTGGTGTTTGTAGTTGCTTGGAGCATGATAAAGCAACCAGTCCTTCACAATATGGGCTGTGTGCTTTGGATCTAAATCCCGTTGAAAACACTAGCCCGCGCCAAGCTCCAAATTGTCCACCGAAGGCTTCTAACAATGATTTAAATTTGAACTGATCCATATTACCCTCAATAAAAACTAGCTTTCCAACTTCAGAAGCCGCAACGGCTCCCGAAACTATTACGTTGCCGCTACCATGATTCACTGTTGGTTCTATATTTTTGCTTTTAAGTGTAGTGTTTTCTTTTCTGCAAATTTTTACTCTTCCATCGTTGCCGAATATACTGAGCCTCGATCAGTACGTTTTTTTACAACGGTCTGTACTGTTGCTCGACTTAGGTTTAAAATTTTTGAAATTTCACCATACGATTTCTTCTCTTTTCTGTGCTGAATCATCAAGTTTCTTACGTCAATGGATATTTCTTTACGCGGAGCCATTGTTGATGTTAATGCGTTTAAACCACAACTAAATTCAATACCAGCAAACAGGAAAACATAATTAAAAAAAAAAATAGTAAAAGAAGTGTGCCTAACCGCAATAACAACACAGCATCTCGACGTACCTGCTAGTAAACCCGTGGTGTATGTAGACTTTTGTCAATAATATTTTTGCGTTTTTTCACCATATTTTTTTATTTTATGTTAGAGAATGGATTTGTTTTAATATATGTGACAAGAAAAGGATCTAAAAAAAAATAAAACTGTATACCTACATTTTCCAGCAAAGTGATAGTACTTTCTACACAACGAAGGCAGGCGGTGTATGTATACTTTTGTTCGCCACTGTATATTTGGAAGTGAAAAATGTAATCATTTTATATTCATTTGCCAGCTATGTTACATACATTCCTTGTGTGTTTTTATTAAATATTATTTGAGAAAATTCTGCAAGATTATACACTTTTATTATTTTTTATCAAAGTCAAATATTCTTAGAAAAAATTTGTATTAGAAAATATTTTACTAGAAGCCAGAAAATTTCTAAACTGTAAGCTATTAAGTTTAATTGGTGTTTCTTTGGCAAAAGAATGATAGTAGGTTGGATTAGGAAAATCTCTTCATTGTCCATTTTCGTAAAACAAACAAAATAAAATTAAAGAATTTTGTGTTTTCCCGTGAGGAGAAGAAAAATACCTACTGCATCGTTATTGTGTCGTCACAGCAATGGTATGTGCCGCTTGCAATTGCACTAAAAAAACTCTTCCTAAGGAGACGTCTGCTTTCACGTTACTTAATAGTTGTGTTCCATATTTCTCATTGTACCACACCGTTGTGTGAATAAGGCAACCGCTATACAAAATCTTTTAGGTGAAGCTGGAGTGTCAGAAATTGAGAATCGGATTTACCAAAATACCATCAGGCATATTCCGTAGTTGTTTATGACAAACAATATTATACCACACAACGATGTAAAAAAATTAAAAAAAAAAGGATAAAGCAACCAAAACGTTCATTTTCCAATGTGTGTGTTGTCCAAAAGCGTTAAAGAGTTAAATATCCATGTGGAACCTATGCTCACTTTAGTCCCTGAATTCTCCACTCAGTACGTACCGACATCCGTGTTTATTTCCACTCTCTTTTGATACTCCAAAGGCAACGCAGCTCCAATAATTTACCAAAAAGCCTTCCTCGCAGTATGAAGCCGATGAAGAAGGTATGTTTGGAGCTTTATATTTACCGACGGTTGCAAGGAAAAATTTACTACCTCATTCTCTGTTGTTGACAGCCCTTGACCGGTTGTCACGAGAAGCATTGGATTTTAGTCGCCTCTTACGACAGTCATACCTTACCGTGGATAAATTCTTAAACCCTTAATCCGCTTTTGTCAAAGAGAATATATATATATAATAAAAACAGGAGTTCTTCCTTTGCATTGCTCGATTGTCACTGTTGAAACATTTGCAATTAGCTTCGCCACTGAATTTGCTGCAAAAAAAACAAAGGAAAATATAACTACAGCAACATATAAACACAATTAAGATAATATGGATACCAGAAGACTGCGGGATTACTGGAAATGATAAAGTTGCCAAAAATGACTTTCCCGCTCCCTGTTTTACGTTTCATGCTACACTAAAAGCTGATATTTTGAAACTAATCGATTTAGCCATAAGAAAAAAAAACGCACAGATGATAAGTGGGTATCGTACAACCATCCCTACAAAATGTTAATCCAACCCGTTCCAAATTCTACACCACAAATCTTCTTCCGCAACAAAAAATTAATATTTTTACGAGTCTTGCCTTCGACTGGGACACACGAAGATTACGCATGAACACATTCTCAATGGGAGCCAAGCTGCAACTAACTTGTCCTACCTGCTATTGTCCACAATCCATAACCCATATCCTCGACGAGTGCCCAAAGTTCGAAATCGCGGAGTGGAAAAACCGTTCAAATTTTTAAATGATCCATCAATAGACAGCATCAACTGTATCTTTTATTTTATCTTCCACAACAAATTATTGTAAGAATAGCTTACATATACGTTTATAAATATTCATTATCTCAGGCCGATAGCCTTAGGAACTAGTGTCTCCAACATATTTATTAATAATTATGTTTCATATAAATAAATAATTTTCTCACTGTAATTACATCTCTCCACTTGCGTCCAGGTCAATTGTCATTTTGATAGAATTTCTGACTGACAGTGTCAGTTCCCGTTTTGCCGACTTGTATAGATCAGCATCTATGGTGGCCTTTACACGTCGTCTTTGTCTGGTGTACTCTTGTCCCATTTGGAGGCAATCGTCAGAGATCGACAATGTTTCTTGTCCACCAGTATGAGGCAGGTTTTCGTTTTAGACATTTCGTTTTTGGCATAGACTTATAGCAAGTTCGTGTTACTCCAAGCATAATTTGTTGTACTATTTCGGTTAGATTTGGAAGAGGGATTTCTCCTGTTGTATGACTGTCTATTTCTGGGAGCAGAGGTGTAGTGCTAAGTTTTAAAACATTCCATTTTTGTGTGGTAATTTTTCTTCTGTTTTCTGTTGGGATTTTATATGTTGATGTTTTAAATGATATGTATTGCTGATCACTTCCAGTGTTGTCATCGAGTACTCTCCAATTTTTTATAGACCCCGCTACGTAGCCGGGTCTTCTGAAAGCAATTGCGTCTTCTGTATTTAAAATTACTAAAGTAAGTCTCACTGGCATTTATAGGATACGCTTTCTTCAGGAGTATGTATTGCCGATCCCCATTCAATAGCTTCCGCACTAAAATCGTCGGCTACTATCAACTTGTTTCCCAAAGTTCGAGATGTGACTTCGATGATGTCAGGTGTGTGCTGGAATTCCATAATACCATCGCTAGATTATTATGAGGGTGTAGGAGTTGCAATTGATCCATACGAAACCGTTACCGCTCTGCTCGCTGTAATAGTAAGCTTACTTCCAGATGAAAGCCACATAGCGGCGGTGCCACTACCAATATTTTAGCCACGTACCGTTTTCCTTTCTCTTGTACAGTTTATTTATGATGACGACATTATAGTAAGGCCTCAGCGTCATTGGGGTAAGGAGGGAATTAGCGGATTTGGATCTATGCACATAAGCCAGCAGCGCCGGTATGTGGTCAATTTGTTCGATGCTGGCTTATCTGCAAAGGCAACACTGCGGGGATTTATTACATTCTGTGAGCCTATAACCTAATTGAGCACATTTTATACAGATGACTAATCTCTTTCTCTTACAGTTCAAGGATAGGTGACCTGGTTCGAAACAGCGGCAGCATCTTTTCATGTTTTCTTTAATCGTAGCCCACAATAGATCCAGCAGATTTTTATGCGGAAGGTTTTCGGCAAAGCTTCGATGAATAAAATAAAAAAATAAAAAATGTAATAAAAAAATAAACAAAAAAATTCAAGTAAATGTAAAAAAAAAATTAATAAAAAAAATAAAGAAAACAATTAAAAAAAATTAAAATAAAATTATATTCAAAAAAAAAATATATATATAATTAAATTAAATAAAATAAAAAAAGTTAAAAAAATTAAATAAAATAAAGATAAGAAAAATTAAAAAAAAAATTAACTGAAAAAATAAAAAATAAATAAAATAAAATAAAGAAAATATATAAAAATTTAATTAACAAAAAAAAAAAAAAATTGAAAAAAATTAAACAAATAAAAATAAAATAAATTAATAAATAAAAATAAAGAATTACATGAAAAAAGTAAAGAAAAAAAATAATAAAATAAGATAAAAAAAATACAATAAAATAAAATAAAACCATTCAAATAGAATATAATACAATACATACTAAATAATAAATTATTTCAATTGTGCTTGGAATTTCATTTTGTTGATAATTGATATTTTGAAATTAAATTAAACTAATTTGATTTCAAATTTCAAATTAAACATTCGTTCTCATGAAATTCGAAAAAAAATTAATATTTTATTAGCAAAATTAATAATAAATGAGAATGCAAATTTTTTCCAATCTTTTAATATTTATTTATAAATTTTAGATATTTGCTTGTAAGTACTTGTATAATTTCAAGTAAAAAGTTCATAAAAGCTTTCACAAAGTGCGCAATCACATTTGTGAGATTTTCAGTTATAATTGCAAATATGTTTGAGTACATGCATAAATATGTATAGCACTAACAAATACAACAAGAAGTAAAATATTTATGCATGTATGTAAATTTAATTACATATGCACTTGTGCAATATGGAATGCATTCGCAGAAAAACAACCACTCGCGACTGAGTGAAAAATTCATCAACTACTAACACATACTTATGTGCATATATAATAAATACAAAACGGTCAAAAAGTAAATGGCAAACATAAGAAGTTGGTATCAAAGTGCATGAGCAGCAAAAAGAGCAATGAGAAAATATAAATGAAAAACGTGAAAGCAGCTGAAAATAATTTGCAATTCAATTGTAATTCTCACTTAATGAAGCTTCGAGCGCAGTCACAGTACAACTACTGTAGTCTTGCCATACGCAGTGCCGTGTTAACGTTACGAAAACAAACCAATGAACAAATAAATGCATATAAGAGAAATTCTTCTACACATGCACACAAGCGAAAATGCAAGCATATATAAAAAAATAAAAATAAAAATTGAAAAAATCGAAATAAACAACAAAATTGGTCTACAAGAAACTATATGCATAACAAAAAAGATATTCTGATTACTCACACACACACATACGTTTATAATAAATAATTTATAATAGTATTTGCTGGTTGAAGGAGAAGAGATTTGCCTCTGATTTCAACTTCTTTTAATTTCCTGTTTTGCTCACTGCCCTTATATTCATGGAATTTCTTCTCTTGCTTAATTTCTTATTTGTCTTCTGTGTGTGTGTATGTGTGTATGTGTGTGTGCGCGTGCGTCTGGGGTGAGATGATTTGTAGTTGTAATTGGGTGTGTTTGCATTTCTTTTTACTTCTTGATGCTATAACCTACTGGTTGGCTCGCTTGTTGGTTTTTAACTCAGTTTTCGTTGCTTCCTCTCTTTGGTGTTTCTCCACCATTCGGAATGCAAATGAAAACTCGAAATTAATAAATTAAAAATAAATTTAATAATTAAAAGGATCAAAGCGAATGGGTATGTGACAGATAAATAATAAAAAAATATATTAAAATTAAAGGAATTTCACTTACTTACTACATATTTACCAGCGCACGGCGAACAGCTTAATTTAATACGTCAGAAAGAAAAGGTGGAAGTGATAATACACTTATAAATATATACATATATCTATTTAAAAATCTGTACTTAATACCTCAAAACTCGTTATGAGTAAATTTCCACATGCTGAGTTCAAGTGGTATTCATCAGTTGTCGATCAAAGATCAATGATTTTTTTTTCAATTAATTAATTTTTCATAAACTTCATTTCAATACGAGATTTAAATGTTTTGTCACGTAATAATCTCATTGAAAATAATTTTTATATTACAAAAGTTTCTCAAAACACTTGCATCTGATACAAATATGCTAAAATGAAAAATATTTTATCAGCTTTTTTCAAATTTGTCTCGTATAATGCAACTTTTAACGGTTATAAAATTTTATTAGCATTAAAGTATGTGTATATTTGCAGTTCTACTGCTGGCATAGCACATGAATAACATATAAAACAATGTGAAAATTTTCAAGGACACACATATTCTTCCACTTTCTTTTTCTTCTCAACAACAACGCATTTTGCTCATACGCACTGTCACCCCGGCCTCAGAGAGGAGTGCCAACAAGCTTAAATGGTTATACAGCAAATAAAAGTGTAGCAAACACGAATTTGTTGTTGTCTTCTTGTTGTTATTTGAAATGAAAATTATGTACTTTTGCCATTTTATTAGCATCATCATAACGGTAATAATATTTATCTAAATGATAAGTAGAAGGAGAAGTGTTGAAGGAAATGTAAATATGTAAGTATGTATAGATGTGCATATGTGTATTTGTTATGAAGGCCTCTGGAGGAAAGTGTGAATATAAGTGGATGAGCTAATGTGGCACAAATGTACTTATATATACTTGTATATACATATATATATATATGTGCAGAAGTTGACAGCAAAGAAAGTGGAGAAATGTGTGAGCATTGTTGTGCCGCAACTGGCGGTGATACGCGTATAATCAGCAGTATTGCCACTGCCTACCATTTCCACTGCTATCATTAACATAACCAACACCAACAACCACGAGGCCAAGTGTTGTTGGCTGCTAAGCAACAATAATCAACTTGAGCAGAGGCGAAATTGCAAAGTTTACGCCACTCATTGCCGCGCCAATGTATGCATCAAATGTTGTCTAATTAACATAAGCATGCATATACGTGTGTATGTAACATATGTCAGCGCACACCAGCAGATTAGACTTGTTGGAGAAAAAACTTAGATTTATTTAATTTATAAAATTTAAAAAATTAATTTAAATAAATCCAAAAAAAAAAAAAAATTTAAAAAATTCAAAAAATAAAAAAATAAAATAAAATAAAATAAAATAAAATAACACACAATATGCACTCAAAATGGATTTCAGATGAATACACAAGACTGGAAAGTATTAATGTGATGGAAGATGTCACGCTCGACGAAGAAGATATCAAACAAGCAGTAAAAAATATCCACAATTGGAAAGCCCCTGATCCGGATGGTATCCACAATTTTATGCTATGAATAGTACTCATGTTTTTATAGCTCTTTACTTTATATAATTACTGCAAAATGAAACATTGCGAAAAATAATGAGCTCATGGCAGGCAACTCTTTACTTAACGCACAAAAATGGCCTCATAAGAACAGCTCCAATACCTATTAAACGCTGTATATTTCAAGGAGATGCCCTGAGCCCTTTATGATTTTGCCTTAAGCCCACTTTCATCAATATTAAATGAAAAAAATTACGGTTTTAACATAATATATATAGATGACATTAAGCTATATGCGTCAAATGAACGTCAGCTAAAAACACTACTGGAACTGACCGAAAACTTCTACAATGACATTAAAATGTCATTTGGGTCAAAAAAAAAAAAAAAAAAAAATGTCGTAGACTTAGTGTAGGAAGTGGTCGAATTTTTATGTGAGATTTTGAGTTATCAAACAATGAAAAGATTAGTGCCATGTCAGAGAATGATACATACAAATACCTTGGATTGACTCAAGCAAAAAGAGTGCATCGTTCTGAAATCGTTCGAGCAACAACGGAGGAATATGTAAGGCGAATGAAAAGCTTGCTGAAGTCTCATCTTAATGATTTTAACCTATTCAAAGCTATAAACACATTTGCTATCCCAGGTTTAATTTACACGCTTGGAAGAACGAAATGATCTGACGCAGACCTAGAAAACGCCATAAGGGCGACAAGGGTATTACTTACAAAATTCGGAATACATCATCCGAAATCAGCCGTAGAACGTGTCTACTTACCACGAAGACAAGGAGGGCGAGGAATGGTAGACATGAAACATCTACATCAAAAGTGTGTATATAACCTCAGGTTGTTTTTTCATAAGTAACAAAGCCAATTGCATAAAGTAGTATGCCAGTCAGATGTGAAATACATCCCGCTAAATTTAAGTGACACCTCAACGAGTGATATCCCACAGTCGTTCAGCATTTCCAGTCATTAATTTTACAATGGAAATGAAGTCAGTCCACGGAAAAAAATCCACATGCAATCGATCAACCGGAAATAGACACAACTACATCCTACGACTGGCTAAATAGACCAGGAATATTTGCTGAAACCGAAGGTTTTATGTGCGCTATACAGGACCAAGTGATTGCAACTAAAAATTATAAAAAATATATCATCCGTGCGACCATTGAAAATGATTTATGTCAACGATGCTAAAGACAACCTGAAACTATTTACCACATTCTAGGTGCATGTGCCCCATTAGCAGCCACCGAATACGTCGCAAAAATTGTGCATCAATGCTTAGCACTCAGATATGGATTAATTAGGGAGAAATGTTCGCATTTCAAATACAACCCCTAAACAATTTTAGAAAACAGTTCAACAAAGTTCAATACTGGGATCGATCAATATTGACGGATCATCCCTCGCAGACCTGACATAACCACAACAGTCTTGACATAACTGTAATCGAGAAACGCAAAAAATGGTCCTGCTAATAGACATAGGAGTGACGAACACACAGAACCTGCAAGAATGCTACACAGAAAAGTGTAGAAAATACAACAACTCAGCGCATGAAGTTAAGGAATTGCGGAGACTAGGTGGCGTCGATATAATTCCAATTATCATATCATCTACGAGAGTTATGCCGAAAAATTTAAACACTAGTCTAGATAAATTAAAAATGACTGAGAAGCGACACCTGATACAGAAGGCTGTGATACTATCCACTACTTCAATAGTTAGAACATTTTATAGAAAAAAATTAAGAAAAAAATACAATAAAATAAAATAAAATAAATAGAAAAAAAATTAAAAAAAAATGAAAGAAAAAAATACAATAAAATAAAAGCAAAAAAAAAAAAAAATAAAAAAAATAAAAAAAAATTAAAAAATTAAATAAAATTAAATAAATAGAAGAAAAAAAATGAAAAAATACAATAAAATAAAATAAAATAAATAGAAAAAAAATAAAAAAAAAAATGAAAAAATACAATAAAATAAATTAAATTAAAAAAGAAAAAAAATTAAAAATAATATAAAATAATATAGTAAAATTTTATTGAATATAATACTTAAAACAAAATTAAAAATTAAAAATATTAGAGATATACATATTTTTGAAAAAACTTGTTGGACCACCCTAATGCTCATATGTTTACAAGCCATTCAATATGATGGCATTTTTAGTTGTATCCGCGCGCCGCAAGTAGGTCTCAGGAATCCAACAGGCAACTCATTAGACACCACATTGTATGCCCTCTGTCAACATATGCGTATGTATGTATGTATGCATGTGGCGAAGGTGGGTGTTTGTGTGACACTAATAGTGTCAGTACCAACGCGTCGTTGCCAACTACGATTGGAAATGTGTGAATGGGTCACATTCATCTTGTTGTTGTTGTTGTTGTGCGTTTTGAAATGATGCGGCAATGCGAAAAGTGGTAACGCAAGTACGTTGTAATTATAAACATTAGCCCAAGCACAAGTTGCGTTGAATTGATGGCGGTGACAGTGACAGTTGTCGCAGCGTAAATACTTATGAGCAGCAATATATGCTCATACATAATACACATACAAGTATATGTGTACTGTAGTAGTATGTGCCGTTATTAGGGACACCATTAATAGACAGTTAGGCTGGCAATTTCACGTCGCGGCCCCATTGGAAATATTTCAACATAGCTGCAGCGGAGTTTAGCTGACATTAGTGAACAGACAGACAGACAGACAGGCTTGGTTGCTGGCTTGCGATTGCTACGCAGCCATTACTGTCCCTTGCAGGCAACTCAACTGACTGTCACAGGTCTATGAAATAGTCATTACTGCTTGACGCCTCTCACGCATGCACACACTCTTACTACTTGGGTGAGTTTTAAAGTCTATACATATGTACTTACATATGCTTACAGTTGGAGGGAATAGTTATTACATATATATATATATATATATATGTAGAGCTTCATAAACTTATATTTGTGCCACAAACTACTGTTGGAATATGATGATTGCGGCAGTAATTATCTAGCTGCAGCTCTAATTTGAAACTTCATTAGCACATTTGCGCATTTCGTAGTAGTGAGCCACGTCCGCCAAAAGCAGTGTCTTTATTTTGCTTTTTTTTATTGCAAAAGTCAATTTTAAATTTTGTGACAATTTCTAATGGCAGAAATGCAAGTCTTTCGGTAGATAGAGAGATTTTCTTTAAGATGGTCTTCAGGGGTATATGATTTCATACTAATGCTTATAATGGGTGATCCATTTCAAGGTTCCCTACTTTTTTAAAGAAAAAGAACAGAAAATTCAAATTTAATTGGGAAAGTTTATTATCATTCGAAAGAACATCCTTTGGCATTTATTTTTTTGAAGATTATCTCTCCGCGGCTACATTTCAGATGGTCCATCCGTTGAATCGAAGGTCTGAATCGAAGCGGAATTGTCGCCATAGACTCTAGTCTTTACATATCTCGGCAGGAAAAAGTCTAACGTTGTGATATCACACGATATTGTTGGCCAATCGACCGGCCGAAAACGTGAAATTATCTGCTCACAGAAGTGTTCTCTCAATAAATCTATTGATTGATGCGATGTGTGGAAAGTGGCGCCAGGACCCGGCGACAGAGTCTCTTTCCCATCACAAACCCAACACCAAATTTGCGCTCCTTTAAATGGCCGCTGTGTGTTTCAAAAGAATCCACCTTCTTACTTCCATGTCCTCACCATTGTATTTCTTGGACGGCGGTGATGTCAGCGTTACGAGGACATTAACCAGCTGTGAAACAGCACCTTCTTAATTGTGGGATCGGACATTCCAAGTGCGTGTCCTCAAATCGTGATCTTTAAACGTCATAAAAGGGGGGATCTTCCATCCGAGGAATTTGTTGGTTTTTCATTGGAGTATAGTTTTAATGTGGTGGTTCCCAAACCCTACGCACAACCGCAGGGGATTCACCTTCAAACGAATATTTGTTGGCTATCCAGAGGATACGTGGTCTAAGACTGGAAGTCGTGAGCTGCTTGAACTATATGTAAAAAAAATCGTTTCTAGCCACTGCCAGGTGAATGGCAGTCAGAAGCTTTCCTCACTTGCGTGAGCTTCTACACGTGACCCTATCCTCCTGAACATAATATACTCGGCTATTAATAATTACGTTATTGTCGCGGTATAATGAAATCAAGAGCCCGATACCTTTCTGGGGTCGATTCACTATACTTATCGTTCTATGGCCTTTTGACCGGCTTATGACAATATTTAAACGAGGAGACAATTAAGAGAAGAAACACTGACCTCGTTTTTGTTTTAGACTTTCGCATGGAGACCCATCATTGGCTAAGTAGCTGTAGCGCGTCCAACGTTCATCACTGGCTCTTAAAGTCATTTAATTAATATAGTGGACCTTTCAAGCAATTATAGACCAGATACGACATGCTCAAAGCACTCTACATGCAAGAATCGTTAAACTTCAGACGCCCTTTCGCCGACAAAGTAGCAACAAAGCCAATTATCTAAAGGGAAAAGCTGCTTTCCCCATTTTTTGTGGTATTCGAATTCAAAGAAAGTAAAAAAAAACCGCAAGTTTTCATTTCCAGTTTACAGCGCGAATATTTAATTAACTTCAGTCGTAAATCAGCTGAGACATTTTTATGAATTTTTATTAAAAGAGAATGTTGATTCTCATAATATAATAGCAACAACAACAGCAATCGCAACCATAACTAACAACGAGCTGTCGTCTGTGCACATGCAATGTGAAAATTTCATTATGACATTTTTATGTCACCACTTACACACCGTTAAATTGTCATTGCACTTAGCCTCCTTCGCTAGCGGTCTCTTCCGCGTGCGCTCTTTTTTCTTTCGTTGCACTCAGCTGCTGCGCAATTGACTTTAATATTTCTGTTAATTACTTTCAATAGTGCTCAAAGCGATTTATGGTCGATGCTTGTAGTTTTCATAAAAAGTAAAAAGACGCTTGCGAAGCGTATAAAAGTGGAAGTAAGGAATACAAGCAGGGTGAATGGGAGAGAAAAAAAGGAAAAGACAGCAAAGCTAATATGCGTTGACCCCTATGCGATAACGGTTAAATTAGAAATCAACAAGGACACAGCCACTTCTTGCTGCACACCCTTTCGGCATCTTTACCACCCGCTCCACTCAGCCCCTATCCCGCCCTGTCTTTCAATGGCATTGGGGGCACACACAAATACTTGTATGTCTGTGTAGCAGAAAATCACTGTTTACTTCATTTGATTTTTCTTTATTTATTTTCTTTTTTACCACAGACACCCTTCAGCGTGGCGACTGCTGTTAGCCGGTGAAGGTCTGTAATGGCCAGCTTCAGTGTCCTTAGTGGCACGTGGCAACAGGTGCTGTTACCAGTGAATCTCCTTGTCGTTGTCGTTGTTTTCGCTGTGCAGTGTTGTGTTTACTGTCACTGCATTTTGTCTTCATTTTCCATGCCCGACTCTGGTGGACACTGACGGTGTATTGATTTAGTTAGAATAACGGGTTTTCGCATTGAGTACTGAAAAGAGTCTTCCTAAATACTTTTTCAATGGTCGCTTGTTGGTGAAGGCAGCAACGGCGTATAAAATTAAGAAAGAACCTTTTGAAAATTTGATTTCAATCATTTTTGATGTCAAAAATTATGCATAGAATACAAATTTCATTCCTTTAGATGCTTTTTCACAGATTTTGGATCCAAAACCTCTCATATGAACAAATCGGTTATATAGGGGTATCGATGGAGTACGAAAGTCAGGCATTTATTAAAATGGATGCTTAAGTCGAAGACCCTAATGTGTCTAATTTTCTACGTTTTCAAGAGGTGGAACTTTCCTATGGCTCGTTATGGCGTATTTTGCACTTGAACTTACAACGGATCCATGGTACTTTTTTCGTATTCGTTCCAAGATGTCATGTTATTTTATGTTCAGTATTGTTCGGCATTTCATGATGGAAAGACTTACGCCTGAACAACGCTTACAAATCATTCAAATTAATTACGAAAATTCACGTTCCGTAAAGAATGTGTTTTCAGCGCGCTCTTCGCTCAACTTATGGTCAACATAATCGGGCTACTGAGCATACTATTCGCAACACCATCACCCATTTCGGGGCCCAGCATTCATTATTGTATAATATTCGACCGAATAGGCCACGTACAGCAGGCAGTGAAGAAAATATAGCGGTCGTAGCTGAGAGTGTACACGAAAACCGTGGAGAGTCAATTGAGAGTCGTTGAGATCTTAAATTGAAAGCATATAAAATACAGCTTGTGCAAGAACTGAGCCGTTCGATCTTCCCAAGCGACAATGCTTCGCTCTATAGGCTCTTGGAAAGTTCCAAGAAGATCCCAAGTTTTCGAGCCAAATTTTGTACAGCGATGAGGCCCATTTCTGACTCAATGGGTATGTATGCAAGCAAATTGCCTCATTTGGGACGAAGAGCAACCTGAAGAGATTCGCGAGCTACCATTTCAACCATTCATGAGTCCGGTGGAATCATCGGTTCATATTTCTTCAAAAATGTTGCCGGTGAGAAAGTAACCGTCAATGGCGACGGTTATCGCGCCATCATAACCAACTTTTTGATGCCTGAAATTGAAGCTCGTGATCTCCGCGATATTTAGTTTCAACAATAGGGCGCCACTTCCCACACATCGCATCAATCAATGGATTTATTGAGAAAACATTTCGGTGAGCAGATCACGTTTGGGCTGGTCGATTGGCCACCAAGATCTTGTGATGTTAGACTTTTAGACTTTTTCCGGTAGAGACATGTAAAGTCTAAAGTCTTTGCGGACAATCCCGCTTCGATTTAGGCCTTGGAGCAAAACATCACGCGTATCGTTCGCCAGTTGCCAGTCGAAATGCTCGAGCGAGTCATCGAAAATTCGACTCAACGGATGGCCCATCTGAGACAAAGCCGCGCGCAATATTTGAAAGAGATAATCTTCAAGAAATAAATGAAAAAATAATGTTCTTTCGAAACGGCGAGACTGTCACTGTCAATTCGGAGCGTTGTTGTCGTATGAGAACCAATTTTTTTTTCGGCCTGCACAACTTGGAAAATAGTGGTTACTACAAGGTGGTGCCACATGCCATACAACGTGGAAAGGCCGTGTTTATGCGGTTAAACCTTAAACTCTTGAGGACTTGAAAAGCAACATTCGTCAAGTTATGTGCCAAAAAGTGGTTAAAAATTACATAAAACGGATCAAAGTTTGTAAAAGTTTACCCTGTATAAATTCATGTTATTGAAGGGTACAAAAAAGTCCGATGGTGGGACAAAGAAAAGACAGAAACAAATCCTAAGCTGAGTTAATTATAGCATTGGCAGTTCTCAGGACAAATATGTTCTATGCAGGCTCGAAAGACCTTTCTGCATTGAATTTACGTCGCACTGAGTTTGCTGAATTGTCTTCGTTTTAATTGGTACTAAAAATTGGCATAAGATGCAAGACCACGATTCCACCACCCTCAAAGGACGGAGGGGCTCAGATACGTCTCGGGCATTCCACTGGAGTCACAATTAAACAAGGTCGAGAAATGTTCAAACTCGTTACCCTCAGTCATCACAATATTTCTCTTGCTTGGAGCTTTTCAAATCAAAAAAATATATTTGTTAAAAAACTGGTTCAAAACACGAGCATGTGGCCATGTGGTCTCAAAATGTGTTAACTGATTTGTCTGCTGGCCACATATTCCCTTTGTGCTTACACGACTTTAGCTCTTCCTTGTTGCTTGCACCAACATTTGCATGTATGTATGTATGTGTGGTTATGTGCATTGAAGCTGTCACCCCAATTGTTGTCGCCATTGTTTCGCTTCTTTTCTTTTGTTTCGTCTCTGAACCGCTGTCTTCGGCGAGCTTAAATGATTTAATTTCATACGGTGCAAACGATGCCCGGAAAAGTAGCTGCTTGTTTAAATGACGCGGCTAGATATTATACATACACATATGAAATCACACTACTAACCCTAAAGAGGAAAAGAGCTAGTATACAAAGATTCTAGTTAAATACTAGTATGAAAAACGATGAACTCATACCAGTTCGTTGTCTGTATAGCTGCTCACCTGACCTCACCAGTAACGGAGTAACCACGCCATTCGTATGTTGTTGTAATTTTTTGTACGCCACGGCCGAATTTCATTTCCTAAAAAGCTCTGTTGAAGTATAAATGAACTGGTATTTAACTAGCATGAAGCTGGTGCATGGTGGTAGGGCAATTGACATTTCAAAGGACTTCGCCGTCTCAAAAATACCACTTGCCTGCATGCGAAGTAGATGGAAGATGAATTAGGTGGTGCAGAAATGCAAACTAGTTGGATTCTATTAGTGAACAACTAGTATTTCTACCTGCAGGGAACTTACACACACACACATCCATACACACACACACATGGGCATGTATGTGCCACATATGCAACCGGAAATGTGTTTATGTGGAAAATGTGTTGATATTGAAATGGACAAATAGTGGAAATGTTGTTGTTGTTGTTGTTGTTGTTGCCTTTTGTTGTTGTTGTAAGTTAACTTCCTGCTCATTTTAGTTGTAAAATGCATATACTTCTCTCTTGTCCACAATAATTTCCGCTGAAAAGTTTTTAAGTACCGTTAAGAAGCGCGCATTAAAGCAGGAGAAGACGAATAAGTAGAAAAATAAGCAGAACTGCAGGGAAAGGGTGTGAAATGGACTCGCCGGTAGTTAGTTGGTTAGTTGGTTAGTTGATAGCGAGTAAATTTCCGCTTGCAATAAATAAAGTTGCGTATACGACGTGGTCGACAGATGAAAGATGTGTGAGAAAAGTTGAACAGAAAAAAATGTAAAGAATTGAAAAGAAAAATAAATACATGCACTGAAATCTCCTTTTTCACGTATTTTTTCAACACCAACAATTTTTCTACGCGCTGCTGTTGTCTCCCAGGTGTTACCAAGCAAATTTAACCAACAACAATTGATACACAACAAGCAACCACATGTCACTCCCTGAGCAATGCGCCGACAACAGCAAAAGCGACAATCAACTAGTGTTACTGTGAAAAAAAGCCAACTCAACACTTTTGCGGTTAGTGGAATTGTGTTTTTATTTTTATTCCGCAAGCTCCCCGGAGTTAGTTGTAAGTTAAACAAATGTCATTTGGCTCCATGTGAGTTGTGGCGATCCTGTTTTACTAACACAACACATGAAAATATATGAAAGTCTATATGCTACATGGACATGCTCTTGTAACGGTATTAGGATGGCTCACACATTTTTTACTGAGAATCGGGATGTGAGCCTTAGTTTTGCTTCTCTTTCCGGGCTAGAAGCTCATTTGACAAACGTGACTTCATAGCTGGTATAAATACATTGGCCAGCTCAGTTGGGTGCCTACATGGAATTGAGTGGTTAACACTTCAGTTACGTAGCTTTCTTTAGTTCTCTGTACCATCTCCAGCCATTCTTAATTTTTCGCTTACCGAATGTCTGCAGAGTCAGCTTTGCATTTAGTATAGACATCAACCGACAGGGCGAAGGTAGCACTTTCAGAAGGTTACCAGACAGTATGTTTTATTTCTCCAAGGCCATCTTCTTCTTTCATACATTTTTCCTTTTTTTAGCATTTGACGCCAATTAGAAATACCAAGGGCAGACAGGTTCTTCTCCACCTGACCCCTCCCACAGTGTGTTGGTCTTCTACTTCCTCTGCTTCAACCGGAAGGTACTGCATCGAAAACTTTCAGAGCTGGAGCGCTTTCATTCACCCGGCGACATGACCTAGCCAGCGTAACCGCTGTCTCTTGATTCGCTGAACATTGTCGTATATATCGTACAGTTGATCCTTCCATCAGCTGTGAAATTCGCAGTTGCCAATTTGCACAGGACCAAAAAATGTACGCAAAACCTTTCTCTCGAAGACTATCAAAACCGAAGCAAGGACAACACAATGCAAGTTTCCGCAACAAAACGCAGTGTTGGAATCGTAAGTGTCTTGTATAGTTTTGTTTCGGCTCGTCGAGAGAGGACTTTACTTTTCAGTTGACAAGAGTGATTCTGCATTAGATTTCCAGGCCGACATTATTTTTGGTATTAATTTTGATTCGGAAATAGTCGAAATTAGTTAGGCCACTTTATTATTTTTTGAACGAGCAATTGGTACTCGAATTGGGTATTGCAACATCTTTTCTATCGTCTTATAGATCGGCGTCTCGGGTTTACCATCTCCTGGTGTTCCATTTTCTCTGCCATTCGGCAGGTTGGGGAAGTGATCCATCCTGCGCACGGATGGGAGCATATCCCCGCTGTTACAAGAAAGGAATTCGTGTCGGCTATAGGTCTTTTAGACCGCTGATTATATGCGTTCTGTCAATCACAACATGGCCGATTTGATTACGTGACTTTTGACCCGGCGAAGGCAATGTAGCTCGATGCATTTCCTTTTGCCGGAATCTGGCACTGCCTTAGCAAACAACCATATTTTCAGCACCGGCAAAGCCAATCAGCCTCAACCTATTTGATTTTGTTTCATCATGAAAGCTGAATTTGCCAACAGTTGTGCAGAAGATGCCTTCTTTGCTCATCGCTCACCCTAGCATTGGCGGTGCACCGCACATAAATTTGCTCAAGGCGCTCGTAAGAGATATTCTTGGTCGCATCGTCCTTCCCTTCCCTCCGAGCGTGGACCCAAATCAGCGATATGTTGAAGAACTTTGACGCTGCGATTAGAGTTCAGGGAATATATCGGAGCGGCTTACTAAAGCTTCATCTCTTTTAAACGTGTTGGTTACCATACCCATTACAGCCCACTCTTAGGCAATAGTTCTGGTATGTAATCAAAGAGGAGATTCTATTTGGAAAAAGGAAACTGCATTGTACACCATTACTCACAAAAATCGCCGGAAAGTGTCGACGCTAAACGAGATCCCAACTAACGTTTCAGTAAAGGAAAGACCTTTCCAGAGACGTAAGATGAAGTGTGGTCATCCGAACAAGCAATATCTACTTCCTTTATTTGAATCTCATCGTGCCTTTCGAAGCTGGGCGTACAAATAATACTCTAATTTGCAACCGCCTTCGAAATCAAATTCAACTGCAGATTAATGTGTTTTGAAACATGCCAGGAGAGGGCGCTGAAAAGTAAGATATCACAGTTTTTTTTCCCCGAAGGGGGAATCTTCCAAAGATACTGCCACTGACAGCGTATACGATTCGTACTGTTCGTTAAAGGCACACCTCATTCGGGACCACGCCGGGACAGCATTTTCTAGCTATGCTGGACTTCCGAAACAGTATGCCTACGTACTAAACCCTTAACTCCGTCTACTATGGCTTATATTTGGACCTACGGGACCGCCATTAAGCATTACTTCGCAGGTCCAAGCTTTGCCGGAATGCCTCTTCACATACTCACTGCAGTGTTATTCATCCGATCTTATGCTTCTCCGCTGCCCATTCCTTCATTTTATCCCATATCAACCTCGATTGCAACATGTGGCTCACAATGTTGTCGGGCGTCATCTCTCACTTTATTAACTGTTCTATGGTAGCTCTCTCTATTGCATACCTCGAGCAAGAGAAGAATATATGCTCTACATTTTCTTCGGCACTACCGTAGAGGAAACATTCCGTTTCGTCATCATGGCTAAATCTGTGAAGGTACTCCCTCAAACAGCCATCACCTGATAAAAACTGTGTGAGAGGGTCAGTCTATCAGACAAATAGGTACTGGTTATTCTGAACAGATACCCAGGTGTATTTTTGGTCTCCAATGCACTCATAATATGCGGCCAGTATGCCGAGTTGAAAGCATTTTTCACGTCAAGTGTGACAACTGCGCAACATTATTTTTCGCCATACATCCATCTGGTGCACTCTATGGCCTTCGCCGCAATGCCCGTTAGTTTTCCTACTGTGTCTATGGTGGACCGATGTCTCCTGAAGGCGGCAAATTGGTTTTCAGATATACCAGGCGACTCATTTTCAATGTGACTTTCCAGGCGTGTACAGATCAGCTCATTTTGCGCTAGAACATCCACTTTGAATTTGATGAGGAACATAACCTTCCATTGCCGTATACAACATTTGAATGAGTTAGAGTTTTTCAGCGAAATTTGTGACCTCTAACCTTTGCAGTGTGTATAAGTTCTTCCGCCGCTGTATTGATCTCTGGCTTTGGACCTTACTTTTACAGTGAATGCTTACCAGGCACAGTTCTAAATCATCAAATTCGCTCTCACATGATCTAGATGAAAAATGATTTAATAACGCCTCTGGAAATAAGCGCGTGGAGTCGCTGAGTTTAAGGCGATTCCCTACATTTTTCGA
Organism: Neoceratitis asiatica; assembly: GCA_030068015.2. NCBI lineage: Eukaryota > Metazoa > Arthropoda > Insecta > Diptera > Tephritidae > Neoceratitis > Neoceratitis asiatica. The sequence goes on along the minus strand of CM061528.1, from coordinate 2,324,953 downwards.
GTTCATGGAGAGTTAGTGTACTAATAAGACCTGGAGGGGCTTTACTCTTACTCGTTCCTTCCAATATAATTAGAAATAAAGTTTATGAAAAAATCACACCCTAATAAGCAAATATCCACACACTCACATGAGTGCGAGTGCAAACTTTGTGTGAGTGCGCATTTTCTCAATGCAATTTTGCTTCATTGCAAATTTAATAAGAATGCGCTCGGCTGTCAGGATGACTTAGCGTCGAATGTCAATTCAGCTTAAAATTGCTGCATTCCGCTCGAAATGAAAATCCACAGTTGCTGGACTCGACCGAACGCATGAAAAATTCAAAAAAAAAAAAAAAAAAAAAAAAAAAAGTTAGAGAAACAAATAAATAAATGTTTGCATGTGTGCGTGTGCGAGAGTGTGTGTGTACACAGAGACCACACCCTGTATGTCGCTCATAAATTTTACTTATATTTATACGGCGACTAAACGCAATGTGTATAATTTTTGCAACACTACGATGGAGGAGTGTGAAGAGAGTGCATACCGTTAGCTTTGTACAATCGCCTGAAGTACATGTGTATATATGTGGACATATGGAAGGTGAAGGAGGCGGAAGGAGGGTCAATAGTTTAATTTCTATTTTTATTTCAATTGCATTTTTTTAAAATAAAAACTCCTCGACGACCAATACACAGTGGTACACAGAAGTATGTACACAACAACACAATGTTGGCATAAGTGCTTGGGGACAGTGAAAGCAAGTAAAAGCAAGTAGAGGCGAGTTTGACATCGTGGTGTGTGTGAGAAATGTTGGCAATTACTTTTTTCCATTGCAACTTTGCTGGTTTGCACACAACAACTATTTGTGTCCCCACTTCTACTGTGCTTTTTTTTTTGGTTTTTATTTTTGTTAATAACTTTTTTGTTGTTGCTTTTTTTGTGCTTCTATTCCATTAGTTTTTGTTACGCGGGTGCAGTTTGCATTCCCTTGTAGTACGTACCGAGGATTGCTTTAAGCTCATTGTGCACAATCATTAATTTTGATTAGCTTTCCTGGACGTTAATGATGTTCTTTTCTCACTCGACCATGATGCATTAAAGAACCGCTGCCATTCACTTCAATGCGCAAAACACAATGGAGAATTGCGAATTGCGAATTGCGAGTGAGTTGACAATTTAATTGTTAGTGGGAATTGCAGGAAAATTAAAAATGCAATTTTTAGTTAACTTCGCGAGAGTTGAGGGTAAAAGTTATTGAGAGAAAGGGGAAGCCATCGTACACAGTAATAATAATAATAATAATAATAACATAAAAGTTTTCAATTTGAAAGTTGAAAAACCTTTCACACAATAATTAAATATTAAAAAAAATGTCATCATTTGCAATGAACTTTTGAGATGTACCTAGCGACATGGAGAACCAACAATTTTGAGTCCATATGGAAAGCATGACATATTTTCAGAGCAAAATCAGATCAGAAAATACAAATTCAATGGGGCATGTTTATTATCATTCAAAAGAACATATTTTGGCATTTATTCCTTGAAGATTATCTCTCAGATAGTCCATCGATTGAGTCCAATTTTCGATGACTCAATCGAGCATTTCGACTGGTAACTGGCGTTTGACACGCATGATGTTTTGCTTCAAAGCCTGAATCGAAGCGGAATTGTCCGCATAGACTTTAGAATTTACATATCCCCGCAGGAAAAAGTCTAACGGTGTGATATCGCACGATCGTGGTGGCCAATCGACCGGCCAAAAACGTGATATTATCTGCTCACCGAAGTGTTCTCTCGATAAATTCATCGATTGATGCGATGTGTGGGAGGTGCCACCGTCTTGTTGAAACCAAACGACAAGCTTCAATTTCAGGCATCAAATGGTCGGTTATCATGGCGCGATAACGGTCCCCATTGGCTGTTACATTTTCACCGACAGCATCTTTGAAGAATATGGACCGATGACTCCACTGGCTCAAAAACCACACCAAACCGTTGTTTTTTCTGGATTAAATGGCAGCTCTTGAATCTCTTCAGACTGCTCTTCCAAATGCGGCAATTTTGTTTTTTTACATACTCATTGAGACAGCAATGGGCCTCATCGCTGAACAAAATTTGGTTCGAAAACGTCGGATCTCCTTGGAACTTTTCAAGAGCCCATAGAGCGAAGCGATGTCGTTTGGGAAGGTCGAGCGGCTTCAGTTCTTGCACAAGCTGTATTTTGTAAGCTTTCAATTTGAGATCCCGACCTAAAATGCACCAATTCGTTCTATACGTCAGTCCTAGTTCCTGCGAATGGCGACGGATCGAGTCTCCACGGTCTTCGTGTACACTCTCAGCTACGGCCGCTATATTTTTTTCACTGATTGCTGGACGTGGTCTATTCGGTAAATATTATCCAATAATGAATCTGGGCTGGGTCTCAAGATGGGTGATGGCGTTGCGAATAGTACGCTCAGTAGGCTGATTATGTGGTCCATAAGTTGAGCGAAGCCCGCGAAACACACTCTTTACAGAACGTGAAATTTCGTATTAAAGTTGAATGATTTGTAAATGTTGTTCAGGCGTAAGTCTTTCCATGATGAAATGTCAAACAATACTGAACAAAGATAACATGAAAGCTTGACACGACTCACGCGTGATCTGTCGAAAGAAAAAAATGCTATTGAAAAAATCACCTCTGCTTGGATCACCCTTTATGAAAGTAGTACAATAAAATTAAAAAAAAAAAAAAACAATTGAACAAGATTATTGATGCAGATAGTCTCGTGCAACATAACAATGTAGTGCGGCACGAACAGCATCGAACAGGTGACAAGAAAACGCTTAACGAAAGACGGGTGAAAACGTACAAGAGACGTGTAACTTCAAAAACGAACAGTGTCAAGATTTCGAACCGTTTAGTCATTTAGTTTAGTCAATCGTTTTCACTTTTAATATTTAGTCCTCCTGGGAATTAATAAAACACGTTTTAAGTCAGCTTATTTAGGTCATCAGAAATAATGTAACTCTATGCAAAGAGGAGAATGTCTCGTGCAACAGAAATTATGTTCACAGAAAATCGAATCATTTTAAAGTCAAATCAATGCTCGATATTATAATTTTAACCCTTTCCCTGCTTTTCGTCAATATATTGTATACCATTCTGTGACCAGAATATTTTCAACTACTGAAGATTTGGATGGAAACGTTGTAATTCTGGAAAAAATAAGCTTCTTTTGTTCCTATGTATTATGGAAGCTTATCATGCAAACATAAATATTACAGTTTTTATGCAGCTCTATAAAAATACTGTCGGAAGAAATTAAAAATTTTCATAAAGTCATGACCGAAATTGGAGATTTTAAAGAAATACTAAAACATTTTTCCACGAACTTTTTTCTTAATATGAATGTCAACATTTCACTCTAATAAACTATAAGATTTGAACAATTCCGGAATGAGGTTTTCCACTCGGCTCTGAGTGCACTCATCAGCGACTTAAGATAAAGGAGCTGTGGAATGAAAGCTGGCTCTACGCCGCTTTGTATGAATTTGGTAAACCTACAGAACTCATATGGCTATGTAAGCTGATTTTGGATAATAACAGAACCGCAGCCTGTATTGGATAGTACCCCTCCGAACCCGAATTTGATGCTGAAAAAAAAAAAAAATAATCTGAGCTGCAGAGCTAAATAGAACAGGTATAATCTTCTACAAGAGTGTACAATTGTTGGCGTTTGCCGATGATATTGATATAAATGGTCATAATAACTGCACAGTTAGTTCTCCTTTGTCCAGGTTAGACAAAGAAGCGAGGCGAAAGGGTCTCGTGATGAACGAAGACAAGACGAAATATCTTCATTCATCAAACAAACAGGCGTCTGGGCTTTCACGTTACTGTTGTTAGTCATAGCTCTCTCGACGAATCAAAACCAAACTCTATAATTCGCTCATTATTCCCGTTTTGCTGTATGATGCAGAAGCTTGAATAATGTCGACATCCAATCAGATGGCACTAGAAGTTTTCGAGCGAAAGGTTTTGTAAAAATTTTATGGCCCTTCGCGCGGTGGCAAAGGCGAATACTGCAGACGATGGGAAATACGAGATATGTGACTGCATTGACTTAGTTCAGTAAATCAAAGGACAGTGCTACGCTGGCTAGCTCAAGTTGTCCGAATGGATGAAGGTGCTAGAATTTTGAAAGTTCTCGATGGAGGTTGGTGAGCTTTATAGACGAGAAGAGAAGAAAATATTGTAATTCTCAGATGCTACTACTCAACTCTTGCTCTTATGAGAGCCGCTGGTGTATATTAATAGATTCAGTCCGTAGCATATTCTGTCCATATACCAAAGGTTTATACACGTTTAAAAAGAAACCTGACCAATCAGCATATATTGACCCCAAACTTCAGGATGATGTGTGTTCTTTGTAAGCCCTAACAAAGCTTAGAATGAACTGGTCCCAATTTCAACTGTCATCTAATAATTTCGGGACAGTAAATGTAGCAAGTGATTTGATCTCCCGAACATACCGGAGGTTTTTCTCTTCCTGTACTTTCATTAGCCAGGATCCTAATACTTTTTTAATTTTTCTGGGGCACATCATTATTGCATTGCATTGAATCGGATGACTCATTTCTGGTTAAATACAACTTCTTATAAAGATTTATCTGATAAATAAATTCGTAACTTTTCGAATATTCAAATATAGTACTTACATACATACATACATACATACACGTAGATATACGCCAACACATCTCTTGAAATTGATATTCAAAGTCAATTTTAAATTCAAATTCCAAGTACGAAAAATTCATACAAAAAACTAGTGGCAACTTAATCAAAATAAAGTGGGCGGGGCACACTTGAAATACCACTCCTTCGAGCTGAGAGAGCGCTCGCTTGTTCGGTTAGCTTCGAAGGCAGATTGTGTCAGTTATTTACTTTTGGCACGCCACGGTAAACTTTGAAAAGTGAATTGTGAAGTTTGGTTAAAAAGTAAGTGAATAACTTTTGCAATTTTCCGTTTGCCAATGAAGTGAATCATATGATGAGCGGCTAAGAGGTGAGGGCTGCGGTGAGGAAGATTGCTACTGTTGTGTTCAGTATCTAGTTTGATGCGACTGTGAATATAGGAAAAGAATAATAGGAAAAAAAGTAAAGGATTCACCGTTAACTCTATGAATAACGGGCAATGGAAGGTGAAAATGAAAGGAAACTCATATGCAAATTAAATATAAAGCACACAAGGTGTTGAGTTGCATTGATATATGTATGCAAAAGTATACATATATGTATGTACGTACATGTGATCAGCAAAATACAATTTTTAATTACCACTTTTGTATAAGTTATTTGAAATATGTCTAGTTTTCAAATTAATCAGTGATGAGGTAAGCAAAGTAGGCATAAACATGTTTTGCACTTTCCCTTTGCTCCTCTTTCTCCTCTTTCTCCTATTTTCCAATTCAATCATTCATTTCATTATGATATCTACGTCAGAAACCTGCCAGTATTCTAAAGGCCAAATGCCCTAATCACCCCACAACCAATATCCACAATGCCTTAGTGGGAAGCATATTTCGGTTATAACAACAATTGACAGGGTAAATTAGACGTAAGGAACTCATCTGGCACCAATTGATGAATTAAGTAGTGATGAATTCTGACATGAGGAGTTTAGATGTGGTGAGTTTCGATTTGGCAATTTTATGAATGGTAAAAAGTCTTTGCTCTTATATCTCACTTTGTTATTAGAGCGTAAATATGGTGAATTTGAGTGTGGTGAGTTTCGAGTAGTTAATTTTATGTGTGATGGATGCGTAATCTTTGCTTTTATATCTCAATTTATATTTAGAGCGTAAGCGTGGTGAGTTTCAGAGTGGTGAGTTTGGGTGTGGTGAGCTTATCTAAGATAAACTCTATTCCTTTGCATGCTCTACTCATTTCCTATATAATTTCACTCGCATTCATATGCACATACATATGTTGTGTAAGGCTTTCAGGAGAGTAAGTTTCCCCTCTCTTTCACTCCATTAATCACTACTTAAAACAATTTACGCTGAGCAGATAAAAACAATGGAGCAGACAAATGTGTACATCAGACAGATCATCGCAGCATATTCTGCGCTTAATAGAAAGCGCTGCTCCTCTACTCCAAGCCAAAGTTGTTTAGAAGAATTCCAAAAAGTTGGCCAAAACAACAAAACCAGAAGAAAAGAAGGCCAAAGCACTAAATCGTCAAAAAAAATATTACAAATTACAATAACAATGACTATTTTGTTAGTTAGCAACAACTCGCAAAGCAAAACTGGAATACAATAACAAAAACAATAACAACAAAAGCACAAAAGTTAACCACTCAACAAGTCAGCGGCGAAATTGCCCATTGAAGGATCTGAGAGTATGAAAAAGCACGAAACGCCAAAGTAATAGGTCAAAAGGACAGCTGACAGGAACAACATCTATATATAGCAATATAACAATAGCAACAACAACAACAACAACAATTACAACTAGAAAGTTTGTTGATTGTTTTTATTTGCTTAGCTGTTCAATCGAGTAGGCAGTTTTGTATTCTGCTGTCCCTGGTTTTTACGAGTGTGTGGATATGTGTGGAAGTGTACGCGCCGTGTATATGTCAATGTTTGTGGGTGTTGCTGCGCTACTATAATTGTTTCATATTACGAAATGAGCTGATTATTGCGTATAAGGCGTCTGAGAACGATATGTACGTACATATATATACATACAGTGAAAATCAGAAATAAGTTTTTGGCTCTAAGTGTATTCAAAATATATTATATATATTTTAAATTTTCAATTAAAAAAATTAACTTGTTAAAAGTCAAAAGTCAAAAACAATAAATTTAATACTTTTTTTAAATAAATTTTTATTAACACCAAACGCAGTTTTGCCTTTGGATATTTTTCTCCAATAGTTTTCACGAAAAATATTCTTGTAAAGCAAAAACAGAAGTTTGAAAATTTGCATTTATTATCAGAAAATTTAAAACATAAAAATTTTATGTTTATGTCCACAAAATGTACTTAAATACCTAAATTCTTATATTTGCAAATTACCATTTCAATATATACAAATATAATTGGTGCTTTTATAATTATTGATGTTTTAATAAAAAGGAAGAACAAAAATTATGAAACTTTTGAAAAAAAGTGCATTATTTTTTATTAAAAATCAGCTCGTAATCAAGGTTTATAGAATAGAAGGCTAGAAGAACAATAAAATTATATGTTTAATCGCGACATACGATCTGAATAGTCTCTTGTCGAAAACATTTCTTTCAATCTTCAAAAATATTTAAATTAAAAAATGTATATGATACTTAACAAAATTATTTATTAAATACGAGAGACATGTGGGAAATGATGTCGAAAAAGTTAAAAATTATTAAAATTTCAACATCAATTTTATATAAAGGTTGATCCAATTGGAGGTACTTTTTTCAACAGATCACACATAAGTCGTGTCAAGCTGTCGTGTTATTTCATGTTCAGTATTGTTTAGCATTTCATCATGCAAAGACTTACGCCTGAACAATGTGCTCAAATCATTCAACTTTATTACGAAAATTCACGTTCCGTAAAGAATGTGTTTCGAGCACTTCGTTCAACTTGTGGTCGACATAATCGGCCTACTGAGCGTACTATTCGCAACACCAACACCCGTTTTGAGACCCAGCATTCATTATTTGGATAATATTCGACCGAATGGACCACGTCCAGCACGCAGTGTAGAAAATATAACGGCCGTAGCTGAGAGTGTGCACGAAGACCGTGGAGAGTCGATTCGGCGCCGTTCGGAGCTCGACAAGACGTATAGAACGACTTGGTGCATTCTACGTCGGGATCTCAAATTGAAAGCTTACAAAATACAGCTTTTGCAAGAACTGAAGCCGCTCGACCTTCCCAAGCGACATCGCTTCGCTCTATGGGCTCTTGAAAAGTTCCAAGAATATCCGACGTTTTCGAACCAAATTTTGTTCAGCGATGAGGCCCGTTTCTGCAACCTGAAGAGATTCAAGAGCTGCCATTTCATCTAGAAAAAACAACGGTTTTATTTATAGTACAGTTGAGCATAGTGGAAGAACGACCAAAATTGACGACAGATGTAAGCGTGAAATTCGGCAACGCAGAAAATTTTGTCTTTCCTGGAAATCAAGGCTCATCTAAGTCTAGGTGTATCAAGAAGAAGTTTCCACCAAATCTTGACGCAAAATAAATTGGTTAGATATGAGTCTCGGGAGCCTGTACCCAAGCTGCAAAGTCGACATATACGGGCACGTCTGGCCTTTGCTGAAAAACTAAAATTTTGGACAGATGAGTTCAAAATGGTTATTTCCTCTGACGAAAAAAAAAATTAATTTGGACGGTCCTGATGGCTGTCATAAGTACTGGCGTGATATACAGCAGCCTCGCCAAACTCGCTATAAGCGAAATCATTGTGGAGGTTCGTTGATGATTTGGGCAGCCTTTGGTTATGATGGAAAGTCTTCGCTGTGCCTTTCATACCCACCAGAAAGAATACAGAAATACATATTAAGCTATTGGATGAAGTACTGATCGAGTTTGGTGGTAATCTTTATGGTGATTATTGAACTTTCCAGTAGGACAATGCACAAAACCATACTACACGTGCGACAAAAACCTTCCTCTTTTGGAGTGGCCAGCAATAAGCCCAGATCTTAGCTCCATTGAAGATTTGTGGGGGATACTCTCAAACAGAGTTTATAGAAATGGCAGACAGTTTGAGTTAATGGTCTCAACTCAGGGAGGTCTTATTGGTGTCATGGGATGAAATTAACAATTTAACGTTAGAAAAGCTAGTTGATTCCATGCCAAATTGGATTAATCAAATTTTACTCAAAAAAAAAAAAGGAAAGCATATCAATTATTGAAAAAGTCGAAAAAATTGTTTACTTAATATATGTATACATAATACATAATATACATATATGTACTTATTGCTAAGAAGTGCAAATTTTAAGATTTTTCATATTACTTAAAATAACATATTGAAACTGGTTTGCTTTGTTGATACTAAAAATAACGATAAAATGCGATGAATTTAAATAGTAAAAAGGTTTTGCCTGCCGTTTTATTTCAAATTACGTCCATGCGTATATACTCTTTTCCCTGAAGTGAAAAACTGAAGTAAAAACTTTCCAAAAGCAAAAAAGAAAAAAAAAGAAGAAAAAAGAAAAAATTAAAATATAAAAGATTCAATTTTTTTTTTAATAAAGTGAAATTTTAATTTTGGAAATTTTTATTCCAATATAATAATTTAATTCAATGAGTCATTCTTACTGCCCACTGTATCCATGTGTGTATGTGTAAATGTGCACGCTATTGTAACGGTGCGTTGGCAAAGATCAACAAAACAAAACGCAACGGAAAAGTAACAATTCGAAACAATTCAAAAAGGCATTGAGCAGCATTTGCCGCTTTGAATGACGCTGTTGTTGTTGGTGCGGTCGAACCAACCATATTGAAATGCGTAGTCCCGGTGGCAAAGCCAAACAAACAAATTACTAACGGATGTTGCCAATTCCAGTCAAACATTTCCATTTGTCTGAATACTTGTCTGTTCCACAATGGAAAATTCATTAAATACCAAAAAATCATAAGTGCGTTCATTTCGCCCTTTTCGTCTCAGCTCATTTTCTGTTCATTCATTGTGCTGCTTCTTGATTGTTTTTATATATGTAGAATGGGTTTTTTGTTTGTTATTGTAGCTGATTCAAGGTGTGTAAGAGCGTATGAATTCTTAACTTATCGCTGAAAGTAAATATTTCAAATTAATTACTTTCAAAGTATCACAAATATATATTTCTTTATATATTTTTTCTTATTAAGCTTCTTGCAAAAATTTAATCAATAAACTAGACTAGGGCTGGAATCAAGGCAATTTTTTCGACATTTACTGTTATGCAAGAAGACTCATCTCCAAAACATATCTATGCCTAGAAGCAAAACATTTAAAACATCCAACGGTTCAATGAAACGGAAATTCTACATCACCAGAGAGACCACTCAATGAGTCTTCCCCGCTCCTGTAGGTATTGTACACCTTCATTCGAAAACTGGAAGCAAATTGCGCCGTCGGAATTAGGGATTAGAGTTTTGGACTACATCCTCAAAAGCTTAGATTTCAACAATTTTGGAATATTCTCGGCAACGAAAAAGCTGTCGAGTTGGCCAATGTTCGAAACATCTCGTAACGAGTCTGTAGTGAAGATAATAACATGTTTGTTAGGAACGATCATGGGAAAACTTCACTTGTAATTTGAACAAATTGCATCGAATAGATGGAAATCCATACCCAACTGTAAGATAGTGAAACAGATCTAGCCCAATTATGATATGATCAGAAAATGGATCTATGAAAAAGGTTGAGGAAAATTAAATACAACGGGTCTTTGGCCATTCGGAGAGCACGCCTCAAAAATCGGCCTACTCTATAACAGTCGATGACGAAGCTGTAATTTAGAAGTGAATAAGTTGATGTTTTATCAATCCACTTTCTCTGCGAATATCCAGCTCTCTCGCAAATTTTACACAAAACTCTTGGAATACATCAGGTATAAACCTGTGAATGGCTGTCCACAAAATGCATCTCAGATATAAGTAGTTTTATTGAGAACACTAAATGCTTTGAATATGATAATTAAACGTGATAGTAGGCATATCTAAATCTTACAATGGCGTTCGTAGCGATAATTGGCACCGAGGTTTAGAAACTTCGGTCGGCACTCCTACCTTACTGTCTAATAAATATTTCTTTTGCTCATGTAGATATTAGTTTTCATCGTATTCAAATACATTTCAGTTTTTATATTTTTTACATCCACAAAAAGACTTATTTTTTTTTGCTTTCGTTTCCTGGTCTAAATCCACCAACTATTTTTTAACAGCTTTCATCAGCATGTGACTTATACGACGCTTCCTTGGTACTGGACTGTAGTATTTCTCTTATTCGCTTTCCGAGATGTTATCTGCCTCTATTCGGCTTGGTGCCTGTGCTGAATTTGTGCTTTGAACTGGATAGATTTTATGTTTGTAATTGTGTTTCTTCTATTAATTAATATTGGCTTGGGCTTAAAAGTCATTTATTTTCGTCTGCTCCCAGTCTTGATCCATGCAGTGTTACAAATTGCCATTGACTGCAGTCCAAACATTGCAACTTAAGTTGTACACGTTGTCATGATTCGTCGCGAGGAGCCCGAGAAAATTTGAAGCAAGTGATCTCTCACCTTCTAATAATCCCTCCTTTTCTAGATGAGAAAATCAATCGGGTAATCTGAATGACTGTAATGCCAGTGAATGCAAGATGTGTTCTCGTGAATTCGGCCGTGAAGTGCCGTTCAATTTCTGAGTTCTACTGACAGTGCTTAATGCACTTCAATCATTTTTCTTGCCTGTTTCGGATTGTTTGTTCCTCAATAATATGGATAAAGATAGTTTAAGGGGTTACATGGGCTTACAAGTATTCGCTGAAAATAATAATATTGTTTTGATCCTCTAGGATTTAGCTTCGATAGAGACCCGCAAATTCTAAAGTGATATCGATTTTTATTGCTCATCTTAAAGAATAACTAAAGTTCTACACTTCATGCTTTATATTTACATATGGAAAGTTCCTAATCAAAACGAAAGGTTTATGAATTATACGCATTTCTATATGATTCTACATGAATTTTTCTAAAGGAGTAAACTCCTCGATAAAATATTGATGACTTTAACTGGGTCAACATCAGTGTCCCAATAAATTGAAAGCATAGCCCGTGCCCTGAGCATATCACAACCTGCTCGACGCATAGCCCGAAAATACGTTCAGTCACCGAACTCCAACAGCTTCAAAACTTCATTTCAACAGTCGATAGACGGTATTTTTGGATGCACACCACAACCTGTATTTTGCTTTCACCGCAGATGGTGCCATCTTATCTTCAACGGCTGGTGCTAACTTTTTCAATACCCGCGATTTACTTGTGATCTTGGATGAAACAATTGAAGGTTTGATAGTTTCAATCTCGAAAAATCTTTTTGAAAAAATGTTGTACTAAAGCATCGATTCAGAGAATTAATGTTGCGACTCTGAAGTGAGCTTTACTTGGTGAATCTTGCGGATTCACGCGGTTTTGTTTTTGTCGGGAAACAATTCTTGGAGTTCCGGAAGTTTATTATCGAAAAGTTCGTTTGCAGATATGAATATATTATAATGAACGTGAGTGAAATGCGACGAGCCTGAAGAAACATCAAAAAGAGAAGTGTTTAACTGGGCAGTCTTTCATAAGCGATATTGCTGACTATAAAATCACTTTTATGAATTGCTGCAAGAAGAGTCGATGTTATTTATATAAACCAGAGAGATGCTTCGCACTACCGGTTCTTTTTATTTTCGATATTTTTAAAATCAATGTAATTGATGTTTGGCCTTGCTGTCTTTTCATTGTGAATATTAGCTTAATGAAAAAGTCATATAACCTCAGTGTGAGAACAGCACTATCGGAGCTCCCGGAATGCGTGTTTGGATAGAGACGCTAACTTAGAAAAATGTATAAATTTGTTGGGCGTTACTCATGGAACCGGTTTCTTTTCATTTCTCTCCTTTGAAATGTTTTCTTTGGCTTTTGCTATAATTATTTTTTATCATTTGGTGTGATTTTAACATATTTTTCATTGAACCTTCAAACCATTTTTTGCATTTTTCCTGAATATTTGTTTTTTTGCTGCTGAGCTGAAGTTAACTTAGCGCATTTCGGTGTTAAGGTAAGGCTGTGAACCTTCTGAAATCGGTGTTGCTTACTGGCGCTGGATGACAGATTTTTATATTCCTAAGCTGCTTTGGTGAATTAAAATGGGAATTTTCCTGAACATGTGGAAATTTCATTGAGCAGTTGAATATACGAACGACCTCATTAAAATGAATTTGTCTATCGAAAGTATCGTACTTAAAGATCTTTTAATTTAACCTAAAAAAGAGCTCCAGACCGTTATGGAATTGCAAGGAAAGCAACAACCATAATGAGGAAGCTTGAAAATCACCAAAAACAAAGAAATATTTCATTGAAAATTCCAGATGAATCACTTTAGTCGAGCATTGCATCTTGGTATGCGGAGCGCTTTAGGTTAGAATTCTGACCACATGGTGAATGTCAGCCACCGAATATATTTCTGACATGAATTTAAAAGCTCCTCCACATGTTGAGTCACCTATTTTAGAAGAAGACATGTCCTTTGAATATACTGTGCATTTAGTCAATCTCGCCTCTCCTCGCTCTTCGCTCTTCGCTCTTCGCTATTTGTATATTTTTAAGTTTTTTCTTTGAGAATATTTTTCGCTGCACTATTCCCGCTGTAATCTGCTATAAGTTCACCTTCTGAATATTTTCGTGTTGTTGTCTTGTCTCTGTCTCGTTGTTTGATGATTTCGTCAGCACGTGTTATTGGCATTTGCCTGTTGAAGGCAACAAAGATAGCGACAGTGGCAACAGCACGTCCGACTGTGATTTTCCACCTTGTTGCCTTGGTGCCCACAAAGTAACACACCCACCACGACAGACAGCTGCACGCCCCGCATGTACGCAAACTAAGTCAGGAGCTTTTTAAAGCGTATATGCCAGCTCAGCTCATCATTCCTTAGCTCAACTTGTCCCGTCATGCCACAGTCAACGGTGCATAGACAAATAGACAGGCGTTGGGGTTGTTGGTGCCAGAGACAACCACAACTTGTTGTCAATTGCAAGATTCGATGCCACTCGGCTACTGCTACTGTGTCTGCCTACTAGTTGTTGTTGCAATCACTTACAAAGTTACTTCAGCTGACTTGTCTGTTTTGTGTTGGCAAGCAAATTCGATTTTGCCAAAAATTTTCTTCGCTGTGCCGAAGAGTTGTCAGAAACTTGTGTAGTGCAATACGAGTATATATATGCAGGTTGTTGTTGTTGTTGTTACTACACTTGAACTACTGCTTCTGCTGTTGGCACTGCTCAATTTCCAAGCATTCTTCAGAGGATCTAACTCAATCACATGGATGGATCAGTTGGTGCATATGCTTCGCCTCTCTTGCCCCGGAGAGTTTGCTAACAATGGCTTTTGGCATCGACTTTTAATATTATGTAAATGTATAATTCTGTCGATTTACTAACAACACTGTTGTACTACTGTTGTAAATAATCCGTGTACTCGTTGCAATATAAACAAACGTATGCCCCTGTTGTGATTCACAACTAAGTTGTTAGTTGAGTTGTCAGTTGTCTATTTTCTATTATGGTAACAACTCAGCTCAACTATCGCTCATATCAGTTGATTTCCAGTTGAGTTCGTTAAGTTTTTACCTCCATCATGGCTCACAACTAGACACAACTAATTTGATATCAGCTGCGAAATTTAGACAACTACCATTAGCAGTTGGGTTCTTGTCGCGAAACCTTATAATGGAGAAAACGTTGTAAATATTTTCAATAAAAAATGTTAAATGTGAATTAAAGTAAAAAATATGCAAATATTTTCAGAAAATATTAAAAAAATAACAAACGAAAATATCAAATAAATAACGGTCGAACGAGATACCTACATTACACAGTGGTCGGCTCCATAGGCAAAAAAAAAATATAAAAATCCATAATTTTGACTAGAAATGATTCAACACTATCTCTCAATAGGTCTATCTATACAAATGTATTCTTGTGTTTGCTTCGTTATAAAGGCCAGAATATCTGAGTTAGCAGTTAGTTAGTTAGTTAGCAGTGAATAATGCCATACGGAAGGCCAGCGTTTCAGACCAGGTTCGTCCAACATCCAAATTATAGAAACTTAATTTTTCCAATGGCGACGCAAAACCACAAAGTGGAGAAGGAGCTCGGCCGAAAATCGCTTCAGCGAATACAAATCGCCAAATGTAGATATGTATAAAGGGTGGTCCAAGTAGAAGTACTTTTTCGTCGAGATCTTAAATTGAAAGCGTACAAAATGTAGCTCGTGCAAGAACTGAAGCAGCTCGACGTTCTCAGGCGACATCGCTTCGCTCTATGTGTTCTTGAAAAGTTCCAAGAAGATCCGACGTTTTCGAGCCCAAATTTGTTCAGCGATGAGGCCCATTTCTGGCTCAATGAGTATGTCAATAAGCAAAGTTGCCGTACTTGGAACAAAGAGCAACCTACAGAGATTCAAGAGCTGCCATTTCATTCAGAAAAAACAACGGTTTGGTGTGGTTTGTGAGCCGATGGAATCATCGGTCCACATTTCCTCAAAAATGATGGCGGTGAGAACGTAACGTCGATATCGACCGTTATCGCGCCATGCTGGCTGACTATTTGATGCCTGAAATTAAAGCTCGTGATCTCAGCGACAATCCCGCTTCGATTCAGCCCTTGGAGCAAAACATCACGCGTGTCATTCGCCAGTTACCAGTCGAAATGTTCGAACGAATAATCGAAAATTGGACTCAACGGAAGGACCATCTGAGACGTAGCCGCGACCAACATTTGAAGGGAATAATCTTCAAAAAATAAAAGCCAAAGAATGCTCTTTCGAATGATAATAAATATTTTTTATTAAATTTGAATTTTCTGTTTTTTTTCTTTAAAAAGAGGAGAACCCCGAAATGAATCACCCGTTGAATGTGAAATCTACCGCATCAATGTACCTTTTTAGTGCCGAAAATTAAGTGCCTGACACATCTGTGTGGTAGTTTGCCATACTTTTGTTTTTTGGTCTTTAAATTTTTTAAACTTTCTGTTGATTCTTTTTCTAGAAGATATAATGATTTGCTCAAATGCACATATATATTTGAAGTAATTTTGCATGCCATAGGTGTATGCTATACCACATCGCTTACAACTTTGTTGTCAACTTTATTTTGCAGGAAATTCATAAATCCATTTACGACAATTGGATTTTGCTCTATTCGCATCTGCATGTGTACATACAAACATACATACATACTCGTATGTGCGTTTTCACATGACAGTCGAATGTTATAATCAGTTTTGTGTAATCAGCAAGCAATTGTTTCATGACATGACGACAGTAAAACAATAGCAAAAGAATAAAAATTATTAATAATAAAAATAAAAAAAATTAATAAAAATCAAATATAAAAGTAAATAAATAATTAAATAAATCAACTGATATTTAACTCCAAAGTGTTAATTGAAAACAGACAATTGAGACTTTTGCTGTAATTTGCTGATTTGGTTAGAAAAAATCTATAAATGTAGCAATCAGAAAAGATTTTTATTCAAAAGATTTGAATATCTTATTAACAATAGTAAAAATATCAAAATTAAAGACTTCTTTGGCTATTGGGAACTGCTTCCGGGATTGGAAAAAACTGTATTATATCTGAAAGGGAATACCTTGAAGATAGCAGACAATAAAGCGGTAAATAAATAAATATTTTTAGCTGGAGGGCGCTCTGTTTAATCCCGAATTTCAAAATTTAGACAGTACATAGTCCAGGGAATTTTAAAAAATTCCTACTTGCAATCTCGACATACATAAAGCAGACATTACGTAATCCCGACCATATGAAATACATATAACACAATAAATATCCGGGCAATATAAAAGCCCGACAATTCCTTAGCCCAACAGCACCGTTTTTTTTACAAATTTTTCCAACAATTTACTGAAATAATTTAAACTGTGTTTTCAATATGCATCAAATGGGCTATTAAGTGATCCATTTCGAGGTTCCCTACTTTAAAAAGAAAAAAAAAACACAGAAAATTCAAATTTAATGGGGAATGTTTATTATCATTCGAAAGAACATTCTTTGGCATTTACTTTCTTAAGATAATCTCTTTCAAATGTAGGCCGCGGCTAAGTCTCCAATGGTCCATTCGTTGAGTCCATTTTTCGATGACTCCTTCGAACATTTCGCCTGATAACTGGCGAATGACACGCGTGATGTTTTGCTCCAAGATCTGTATCGAAGCGGGAGTATTCGCATAGACTTTAGACTTAACTTATCCCCACAGGGAAAAGTCTAACGGTGTAATATCACACGATCTGGTGGCCAATCGACCAGCCCAAAAGGTGAAATTATCTGTTCACCGAAGTGTTCTCTCAATGAATGCATTGATTGATGCGATGTGTGGGAAGTGGCGCCATCTTGGTGACAACAAATGTCGCGGAGATCACGGTCTTCAATTTCAAGTATCAAATAGTCAGTTATCATGGCGCCGATGATTTCACCGGCCCACAAACCACACCAACCCGTTGTTTTTTTCTGGATGAAATGGGAGCTCTAGAATCTCTTCAGGTTTCTCTTCGAGCCAGAAATGGGAGTCATCGCTGAACGAAATTTGGAACGAAAACGTCAGATCATTTTAGAACTTTTTGAGAGCCCATAGAGCGAAGCGATGTCACTTGTGAAATTCGAGCGGCTTCAGTTCTTGAAAAAGCTGTATTTTTTACGGTCTTCGTGTAGACTCTCAGCTACGGCCGCTATATTTTCTTCACTGCGTGCTGGACGTGGTCTACTCTGTCGAATATTATATAAATGCTGGGTCTCATAATGGGTGATGGTGTTGCGAATAGTACGCTTAGTAGGCCGATTATGTTGACCATAAGTTGAGCGAATCGCGCGAAACACATTCATCTGTCGTAATAAATTTGAATGATTTTTAAACGTTGTTCAGGCATAAGTCTTTCCATGATGAAATGCCAAGTAATACTGAACAAAATTAACATGACAGCTGGACACGACTCACGTGATCTATCAAGAAAAAAGGTAATTGAAAAAAGTACCTCTACTCGGATCACCCTTTAGGTAATAAAATATGTGTACCAGTCAGTCCCTGGATAAATTTATCTCTTACATATTTAAATATATTTTCATCCAAGATTTTTCAGTGAAATGGTGCTAAATTTACAACTACGCCGAGATGCTTAGAAGTTTATGAATAATTATGCAAGAATTTATAGATTTTTGTGATTATCACGTCAGAAATACCGCCACTCAACTGATTTTTTTTAGATATGAGCTTTTGCGTCGAATATTCGCTAAAAAGCACATAGGAGTGTGAAACTTGGTGTTCCACACACATAAAAATCACACATTCGTACTGAAAATCATCGTAATCGAAAGCAATTTGCAATAAATTTGATACGTTCATTATAAAGACCTCGGCATGAGCGACACTTCCATCTTGCCTATCTATAATTTCGCATCTTGGTGTGGCACTGCTAACCACTAGGCTAATTCAACTTAATCTTAATAAAATTTAAGTAGATTTCTCCGTATCCAAATTTTTTTTTACCAAATTATACTTTCATCTTTTTAGGCAAAAAAAAATTCTTTAAAAATACCACGAAAAGATTCTAGGAACTACCTGAAATAACTGAGTGCCTTTGTTGCTATAATAATACTAAGCGGTTCGAAGAAATAAAACAACAACAAAAAATATTTCTGCTTCAACAGATTTATTATTAATTTTACAATTCATAAAAATTTCCATGAAAATATGTAAAAAAAAAATTACAATTAATTCAGTTCAATTCGAAACAAAGAAGACACGTGGTAGAAAGTATGTATGTTTTAAAGAGAGATTACTTTCGGTAAAACCCAAATGCACACATTAACAAGTGTACAGATTTATAACTAACTAAATATGCGTAACAACAACCTTGAATATGGATTAAGGAACTTAACGGCAATCACCGCAATAAAATTGCGACATCGTGGATTCTTAGTATTTAAGAGAAACATTTTTGACGTTTGAAATAATTTTTTCGGCAATTTTCCACTTCAGCTTACAAATCGATTACTTAAGAAGTTACTCGCGCAGGTAGTGAAATGGAAACAACAAAAAGCAACAAGTGCAAGCACTTCATCCTTGCATTCTTTTCTACCTGCCGGGTACGCTTGATAAGGCGGAAGGAAAGTGCTGAACTTAGCATTTTTAAGACAAACCGCAAAGTGATCACAACTAGAAAAAAATGCTCTTATTCTTTTGCTCGTTGAACCGCTTGTTTGCGTGATTCTGATTTACTTTTTGATTATTTATTTCATTTTAGATTTTGAATTTCTTGTCGCATAGCGATTTTACCTTTCTCTCTCGCTCTCTGTCTCGCGCTCTCGCAATTTTGTTTGCTTTTTGAAAACTGATTTGGGTTCTTCTGTTTTGGTTTCTTATTAATTTTTTTTTTCTTTTTGGCTGCTTTTCACCAAGCTAAATGCAAATAAATGGTGAAATGACATTTTCATATACATATGCTCGGTGAAAATATGTGAAATATTGAGCGGAAGTAAGAGAGTATAGGGTAAGAGTTATATTTTGATTCACATTACTTCTAGTGTTTGATAATGGATGTTCGGTATTTTCTTGAAGAGTTCTCTAAAATACTCAGAAATAAAAACTGAAGTTAGAGACAATAGTTTTCACACAAAATTAACATTGATTAAGGATTTCAAAGGATGTTTTGCTGTTTCTGGCACAACAGCAAGATAACCACTAGCCTGAAAAATACTCAAAAGAACAAACAAGCTGCATTCTAATACTCATTTCTTTTCCCTGCAAAAGTGAGCAACAGTTGCAACACATATAAAAAATCGAAACGAAAATCAAACATAGAACTTTAGAGCAAATAATATGTGGTGTCCAGCGACTTGAGAAAAGTTAGCGGAGGAGAAAAAGCCAACCGGACGAGCGCCAAAATCGAGAGGGAAGTGAAGTCTAACAAAAAAAAAAAAACTATTCATTTCGACAGTTGCAGAAATTCAATTTCCTGTACGCATCGAACTCCAGCACTAAAGATAGAGGTGTTGGTGGCATATTGGGGCTGAAGAAGGGAAACCAAACTTCTGGAGAATAAAACAAAATATCACAGAATAACCCACAAAGTCGTGAGTAGGAAGGTATATTACATATTTAGTTGAATATCTGAGTGTAAATTACAAAGTTGGATATCATTTCGAGCGCAAGAAAATGAAAAAAGTTACTTTACTATTGAGAAAACAAACAAACAAACAAACAAGTGCAAATGAAAAGCAACGTAGAAAAAGTAGAGAGAGAGAGAGAGAGAAAGAGTGTGAGTGAAAAGATGAATAAAGTTTGAATGAAAAATGCTGAATGGTCGAGCTGCGAAAATGCGCAAAGTTCTTATTTTAAAGCGTAGGTGAGCATATATATATGTGTGTGTACGTACGTCTATCAATATCAGCATAATGACTTGCACAAGACTGGACTGGAAAACTCAAGTTATTTTCAGTGCAAAGGAAATTCATGCAATTTATGTAAGAATAAAAGCTTTTACTTTGTTTCGATTTGATGAAAATTCAAATGCAAACAAACTTTCACGAATGAATGCCACTGGCAAAAATATGTAATGAACAAAAATTTTTTATCGAAGTATGTGGAGAAATTAAGTGTCGTAATAAAGAAAAATGAAAAACAAAAAAAAAATAAAAAAAAGAGGGTATTAAACGGGAGAGTCCGGTGCTTTTTTTTTGGCAAGGTGTCGCTGCCCAGCTGCCCACCGTCCTCAAAGTGCGATGGACAGAAGAAGGAGGAAGGTAGTGGAATCTACTACAGCGGTCATTAAATGGACCACAAACTTGTTGTTGCATAAATGGGGTGGCAGAGAGAGAATCCAACACCGAAGCCTATCCAGAAGCCGCATCAAACCAAAAAGGAGAAGGATGTGACAAAAGATGTGCTTTATGAGCGTCCGCATCGTATCAAATTGATCTTGTGGCAATGAAGACACGAATCCATCTATGTGCAGCATATAATACCTATCAACAAATACAAGGAAAGTTCTACGCCGGAAATCTCGACCGCAACACTAGTTTTCTGAGAGTACTCAACAGCATCTCGACTAAGCGGAACTGTGGAACGTCATCTCAAACTAGAAATAATTGGATTTCGATAAGGCCAAAGAAAGAGCTGCTGCGACGAGGATTGCCGTGATGTAGTGGAGCGAAAGCAAGCTGCCCATGTCGCAACTTTTAATCGACCACAACACGTGCGTGATGGGATAGATACCGAGAGTTGAAGAGGGAAGTGAGATACATTTGCTGACGTATTTTCGTGAGTGAGAAGAGCTTGAGAAGCTGACCGACATGGGTAATGCTCGTAATTCTAAGACTTGATACCTGATACCTAAGAGGAAATCTGGTAACCAATGTCCAGAGCATATTTAGTGAAGGGGGAAATATGATGCTTCTTCAAATTTAATGAGAAATGTGAGGGAAGGGGAAACAACAAAGCGAATTATTTCCGAAATATTTTCAACGAAACCGTATTTCCAAATTATAAACCTGCATATCGAAATAACGGAAAATACCCAGACACTCACACGTATACAAATTTTTTTGAACGATTGAACGTATTTTGAATTTTCCAATGAAATATACTTCTAAATAGTAAATTTTTTATGTGCCACGCCTTACAAGATTTTATTGAAAAAAAAAATACGAAAAATTCGTTAGTATATAAACAAAATGGTGGATTCTCAGTAAAACACATTCATCCAGGTAGTGAAATGTTGACAACAAGTGCAATCTCCAACCTTTCAATCTTTTTCAGCCTGCGGCGAGTCCTTTAAAAGGTGAGAAGCAAGTGCGGAACTAAGCAGTTTCAAAGTAAACCACAAAGTGATCGCAGCTGAAAAAAGAATTCACAAACAAAGAAGTAAATATCAACAAAGGAAGCGTAGAATCATCACTTAGCACTAATCATATAACGGAAAACAGCTTTAATCGACAAAATAATAACAAATTCAAAAAAAAAAAAACTAAAAAATGATGAAAAATGTGTGGAGGAACGGCGATGGCAAAGTATGTGCATCAAACTCTCCACCTAGGACACCTACCAAGGTCAAAGCACGTAAGCTACCCGCTATATCAGCTCGGAACGTACAAGAACGCATTACACACCTGCTCGCCATACGCCCCCTTAAGAAGCTTGAGCTTTATACACGATTAAAGAATGAGGGCTTAAAAGAAAGCCACAGACTCGCGATACCGAAAGTGTTGAAGAGCATAGCCAAGTTCCAAAATAATACTTTCAACTTGCGCTGTTACGTTTGGCGTGAGGTCAATGTCGAGTGGCCTTACTTTACTGAAGAGGAACGACGGCAGGTGCGTTTACAAATGCCAAGCAAAAATGCTATGCTGCCGCCCACACCTGATTCTGTGGAAAGTGACTCCACTGCAATAAGTCCGATGAGTCAGTATTCAGCTGAATCACCAATAGATATACCTGCAGTAGCCGATGCTGGTATTGGTGGTGAGCAATCAGCTAACCGTACTACCTACAAACGTCTTCGAGAAGTAGAAGAAGAAGAAGAAGAAGAAGAAGAAGAGAATTCAGCACATTCAGCACAGAAAAAGTGGATTAGTCACACAAGCAATCAGCTTCCAGCCGCTCACATTCGGTTAAATGCTGCTAAGCACAGTAAGAATCTGACTTCAGCTGCATATGCGACGACCACACACAGCAATGAAGAAGGGCTAAAGTCACAGAATTGCCAATACAATTTAGTGCCTTGGACACGCTATGCCATACCAGTTGCCGAGAATTTATGTAATGCAAGAAAATCGCACGCAGCTGTTAACAGTGGTGATGCGGCTGGTGTGAGGTTAATTAAAGATAACAACCTCTCGGACCCAAGAATTAAAAACCTTATCGTGTCATCCGACAACGGTACGACAAGGTCAGATTTAGTGTGGAACCAAACACCTGCAAACAAAGCCTTGGCAAATGAGCAACAACAACCGAAAGGTGAGTGCGAATGCCAGGGGAGGAAGAAAAGATTGCTTATCGAAAACCGCAACGAAGCCCAAACCCCAGAATATTTATTTAATCGTCAATTTGTGACTTTATATGATGAGCTCACCGCTATCCCTTATGGAAGTCCTGAGTTTGAAGAAGTTGTGACGCAAATCTGCAAATTGTAACTATTCACCCATGGAGAGAGCAAAACTAATTACCAGTGGACTAGCGTAGGCTGTTCTTGAAGAGGCATTAGCACTGGCACAGGTACAGGCAGCTCCAGAGAAGATATATATATATATTTATAAAATATGAAATATTTTCTTCTTTGTTGTTGTTGTTGCTATCCTATACTGTAGCTTCTATTTCTATGTGGTGTAACACACACATACATCCCGGATTTGTTGTATACGAAAAATGACAATAAAAAGTCCTCACTGCAATGAAGTGTATAATTGTTTAAAAAGTTAAAAAGTAAAGAAATACATATATTTAGTGGTATCGCAGATTTTGACATTTTCTATTGAAAACGTGAAAATTTGAAAACAAATTTGAAAGAAATTCAAATAATTGTTAATTTTTCAATGCATTTTTTCTCTACTTTAAAAATTATTTATAAATTTTTATTTGTTTTATAGGATTTTTGTATATATGTATGTATGTATTTTGAGCATTGCACAGCAGTAAATTTGTTGGTTATAATCGTTGATTATTTCTACTACGAGCTATAAGAAGATGATTCCGCATTCAACGTGAACGTGTTCCGGTCCTCTGCTTAGAAAGTTTTCATTAATACGAGTATAATTGTAAATGGTAAAACTCATTCTAACTGATTTTGATCTGATTTTTTTTAAACATGTAAAAATAAAAATTAAAAAATAATCAAGAAGGAAATGAGGTATATTTTTTACTACAGGGGTTTCCAATAAGAGTGATATAATTTATAATTGTAAAGGAAATTCAAATATTTTCTATTTAGTATGAAGTGCAATCGATAGAATTAAGTTCTGAATAAAACATCATTCAAATGGGGCCTCCACGACTTATTTTGCAGGAACGAGTTCGATGAACCCAATTTTTGAGCACTTTTTCCACTAAATCAAGTCGTACGTTATGAATAGCACCTTCAAAATTGACTATTGAAGCTTGAAGAGAGTCTGATTTATTGCTAAAGGCCAATGACTTCAAATAACCTCACAAGAAGTAATGTAATGGTGTTAAATCACAACTTTTTGTTGGCCATTCAATGTAAAAATTTCTCGAAATAATCGAATCTCCTGTCTTGTTGGAATCAGTTGTTGTTAAGATCAACTTCTTCCAATTGTGGCCATAAAAAGTTGATTCTCATCGATGTATGCCGCTCTCCATTGACAGCAACGGTGCTACCAGCTTCATTTCGAAAGAAGTACCGACCGCTGAGTCCACCAGACCAAAAACCACACCAAACTGTCAATTTAAGTGAATTTAATGGTTGTTCATGAATAATTTGTGGATTTTCTTCGTATCAGAATCGATAGTTTTGTTTATTTACCGCCTCACTCAGAAGATAGTGAGCCTCCGATCGGAGAAGATGATTTTGTTAAAAAATCGTTATCGTTTTCAAGTTTTTCCAAAGCAAAATTAGCAAATTCACGACGTTTATGGTGGAAAAATGACAGATCATGACATATTAAAAACTGCCAAAATGACACTTAGAAATCATATCACTCTTATTGGAAAGCCCCATATAATGGGTTATCCATTTTGCGGTTTCGTAAATAAAATGCATTTAAAATTATTTTTTTTTCATGAAACTCTTTTTTTTTTGTTACAAATTTTGAACCTTAGCATTACATGTGTGAATTTTTGGTTAACTCGGATCCGTTTGAGGTAATATTCGACCACTTATTGGTACATATTGGGCGTTATTTCAGCCTTAAGCCCCACAAAAAAAGTAAAACGGTGTCAAATCTCACGATCTCGATGGCTAATTGTCTTTGCCAAAACGAGAGATCATGCGGCCGGAAATTTCTTTCTTAATTCGACCGCGTTGTGTGGCATTTGGCACCATCTTGTTGGAACTACATATTGGCCAAAAAGAAGTCGGTTATCATACGATCACAACGCCCCGAACTGACAGTTACAGTTTCGCCGTTATCGTTTCCAAAGAAGTAAGTTCCAATCATACCTCCGGAGTAAAGAGCGCACCAAACATTATTTTTTTTTTTGGGTATAACGGTCCCTTTTCAATTATTTGAGTATTCTTGGAGCCCCAAATGTGACAATTTTGCTTTATTTACGTATTCAGCTAGTGAAATTTATGGCTCGTCGCTGAAGAAATTTTTATTGGAAAAATCAGGGTTCACTGCTTGTTATTCAAGCACTCAATGAACGTAACTACGGCATTGTGAATGATCTTCAGTTGTTATGTGAGCTGGACGTCATTGGGATGCAGGTGTGGGTCCAAGTGCAAAACATGTCATAATGAGCCGCAAGCAGACTCCAGCTCTTGAGTACGTCGAATAATAGACACATTCGGCTACGATTTCTCTTACATCAGCCATTTGACATGGTGGGACGAGCAAAAAAATGATGCACAGGCCTTACCATTTTACCAATTGCTTGAGTTGTTGGACAATTATGTGCACCATAATCTCGTCTTAAAGCAGAAATTACCATTTTTTTTAGAAGATTTCAACCATTTTCATAAAGGCATATGCCACACTTTTAATTAAAACAAAACATGTTTGGTTTGACAGTTAAGTTTGACAGATGTCAAAATACAGCCCTGATTTTTTTATAATCATATTTGAAGTGTATGCGATTCTATCCGATAAAGAGGTAAAATAGAAAGGAACAGAGGAGACAAATGTAGAAGAGGAAGGGCTTGCTCGCGATCAGGTGAAATAACTCTTTCCCCTCTGCGCGTTGTGCTCACTTCTAACTAATAGGTGAATATTTAAGAGCTTTCGGATTTTATGTTCAAAAAAAAGTCCATAGAACCATCAGCATAATTTAATGTTTAAAGATTATATCATGAAAATGTTGGCCTGCAAATGGTCCGTAGACCAGGTCATACTCTCTTTAACATATTGGCCAGTATCTTTCGAATAAACTCTTCAATTTGTCGCGTTTATAATTGGGCATTAACATAGGCACGGAAAAATATTCTTGAGGCGCACGATCTAGGTGGCCATCCGACCAGCCCCAAACGAGAAATAAACTTTTTACTGAACTCGCCTCTCATCCGATTCACACCCAATATACATGCTCAATATTGTATTCTCCTATATACTATATATTTTGCTATAATTATTATCGTTAGCTCACATAATTAACATTACATGAACTGTATACGCTGCCCTCGTCGCGAAATCAATTGGTTGGCACTGAACTTCACGGTAAAAAAAGACATTTTCAGCTCTTGGAAAATTCAGCCTTCAGAAATGTGGATGAAATGCGTGGCTCTCACTTTCAAGACCGGAGCATACTCATATAGGGACCAATGAGGTAATCTGGTGACAGATGTCCAGAGTATACTTATTGTATGGAAGGAACAATTCTCCAGCCTTTTGAATTGCAGTGAAAGCGAAACAACCGAAAATTGCGAACGCGAAACCACATTCAATGATGATGTCACAGATGTTTCACGCCGATTAATTATCGGCCGAACTCTTCACGGTGGCGAAGAGCTGACAACGTGCATACATCAGCTTCGTTGAAGAATATGGTCTGAGGAAGGTCCTTATTAGTGTGGCTTTAGATCTGGTAAACCCATAATTGAGCAGATATTCACAATGTGACGAAAACCAGTTGCCTCTTTGCCTAGGTTGAGCATAGTTTGAGAGTCATAACTTTACTTTGTAGAAGAACAAACTCTGAGAGCTGCTCATGACTTCCGTCCTGCTAGGAGTTGTTCAGGTAAAGGCATGCGATGATATGATGCGCTGTATGAGACATAAGGCTACAGTGAGATATGAAGGAATTAAGAGACAGTGGCTGGTTTCAGAGATCCACCAAGTTTTCAATGTCAAAACTACTGTAAGACTTCTCATTTTCAAAGCCAAAGAGATGGATTAGAAGCAACTCATGCTAAGCTAATCTTCATGGTCCCTATTTCTGATTATTATTTTGTTATATTTTCTTTTGATTGCATGCTGCATACCTGCATACCAAATATTTCATCTCTTCCAAACTTCACTCTACTAACTTCATTTGCCGAAGACTAAATACAATTGTCTGCATGTATGTGTGTGTGTGTGTGTATCTACTAAGGGCAAGTGTGGCTTTCGTGCTCTTGCAGTTGTTGCATAAATCAGCATCGCAAACAGAATGGAAATCAGACACGGATGCAGCATCATCAGGATCGGCAGTAAAATCATTCTTGGTATCGCATGTCTTGTCTGAAATGCATCTCCGCAACAAAATAGGCACACACACAAACACACACTTACATACTGTAGTTACTACATTTAGTTATTTACGTGAGGTGTACGGTTGTGGCATAGTCGAGTGGAATTTCGAATTTTCTGTTTTCCGGATTGGGAATTTTCAAAAAAAAAAAAAAAAAAAAAAAAAAATGGGCAAAGCAACTCGTCACACTTGAATCTCGTTGGTTTTTGAGATTTCGATGAATATTCGATGCAAATTTTCTGCATTATTCTTTGCATTCCTCTTCGTTGGCGTTGCAATTGTTAATATGTTGCAATATCCATGTCCTTGTACATTGCTGTTTATCAGAGGAGTTGGTTGACAGGAAGAATGTCAGGAAGGGCATGTAGCATCTAAGCAAATTGGTTGTCAGCAATGAAGAAATGTTAACAATGCATTAGGAGTGTGGAGTGTTTCTTGTTTGTACTTTTGAGGCCGCGAGCAGTAGAGGGCAAGAAGGGCCTGTTGCATTATTGGTTTTGAATTTAAAGTAAAGTGGAATTGTAGACGTAAAAATATATGAAATGAATCTTGGGGTTCAAATAAGAAGAAATTTTCATAAACCACAACTCGGTTCTCATTTCTATAACTATTAGTTGAAGCAGAAATCATTGTGGATGAGCCAGGAGAAGCAGCATATTTTTCTGACTGTTAATATGATTTCTACTGTTCTTTTGTTCTCACTTAGACCTCGCAGTGAGAGTTGGTTTTTTTCTATTCCGGCAGATTTTTTGTATAAAACATGAATCCGAGCCGACTGCGTGAATTTCCATCGATCACTAACTAATCAGAGATGGGAATAGTTGACACTATTTACTTCCGTCGAGCGAGGAACTCTCCTTTTCGTTTTTTCATAATTTTCACTGAGCTTGTGCGTTGTGTAGCTGTACAAAACAGAAAATCGAAGAAGAAATTAGAGAGGATTGGAATTTCTGAATTAATTAAGTGCATTATAACGCAGCTTGTGGTTACTAGAGTTTCTAGGCTATCAAAAATCATCAGCATATTGTACGAAAATGATGTTCCTAAACAATCGTAGTAAGAGTTTATCATTTCTACACTGAAAGTCTCAATTGGGTTTTAATAAAGAACTGTACCCCAAAAATTCCCTCGCGGTTCCTTACATTGACCTTCTAATCATTACAAATTCCAACAAATTCAGTTCGAACTTGAGAAATATTTTATTCATTTTTGGCGGATTTATAACGGCTTCTTTAAATTAAAGAAAGCAATTAAAATTTTGAAAATTTATTTAGAAAAGATTTAACTTTAGATACTAATGCAAATTGTTGAAAGTGGATGTCTTTACTTTCAAAAGTATTTTATTGTAATCATCTTGATTTGGGAAAAAGCGTGGATAAACGGTAAGTATTTAGCTTGCAAAGTTTTCTTAATTTTCATTGCAATAGTAAAGTTCCACCATTTGCCACATTCCTACTTTGAAAATAATCTCAAAAGATCATGCCATCTACAGTCTACCATCGAAACCAGAAATGAGGAGAGCACAATTTACCTGTTTTCTATCAGATACATAAGAGAGCATTTTTGAATCATTCGGTGGCTTTGAGATTAAGTGCAGAAAAGAATTTTTCCTTACGAGCACTTATTAAAGCGAGACTTACGGAGACTAAAAATAAAACCAATTAATTGAAAACGTCAACTGCAAAACAGCTCGCCTTGACCAAAATTCCCAATTAACATGCTGGATGTTGATTTGAGGGCGATTGGAGATCCAACTCAATTTTCAGTTTTCAATGCTGTTTGTCAAGTCTAAATCAAGCGCACAAACAATGCCTTCTCAAGCAAAAAGACAAAAGAGCGCACCTAGCAATAAATTTTGGGCTTAATGGCCTCCCTTCAATTATTTAGGGATTCTCAGATCTCCAAGTAAGACAATTTTGCTTATTTAAAGGGCGACCTATTTCGAGGTTCCCTACCTTTCTAAAGAAAAAACACAGAAAATTCAAATTTAAGGGAAAATGCTTATTATCATTCGAACGAACATTATTTGGCATTTCTTTTTTGAAAATTGTCTCTTTCAAATGTTGGCCGCGGTTACGTCGCAGATAGTCCATTCATGGAGTCCAATTTTCGATTACTCGTTCGAGCATTTCGACTAGTAACTGGCGAAAGACACGCGTGATGTTTTGCTCCAAGACCTGGATCGAAGCGCGATTGTCAGCATAGACTTTAGACTTTACATATCCCCACAGGAAAAAGTCTAAAGGTGTGATATCACACGATCTTGGTAGCCAATCTACCGTCCCAAAACGTGAAATTATCTGCTCACCGAAGTGTTCTCCAAGTAAATCCATTGATTGATGCGATATGTGGGAAGTGGCGCCGTATTGTTGAAACCAAATGTCGCGGATATCACGAGCTTCAATTTCAGACATCAAATAGTCGGTTATCACAAACCAAACCAAACCGTTGTTTTTCTGGATGAAATGGCAGCTCTGGAATCTCTTCAGGTTGCTCTTCGTCCCAAATGCGGCAATTTAGCTTGTTTATGTGCCCATTGAGTCAAAAATGGGCATCATCGTTGAACTAAATTTGACTCGAAAACTTCGGATTTTCTTGGGACTTTTCAAGAGCCCACAGAGCGAAGCAATATCGCTTCGGAAGGTCGAGCGGCTCAGTGCTTGCACAAGCTGTGTTTTGTACGCTTTCAATTTAAGATCTCGGCGTAAAATGGGCCAAGTCGTTTCATACGTCAGTCCGAGGATATTAAAAGAAATCTTGTACTTATATATTCACCGAGTAAAAAATTCGCTTTGCCACTGAAGAAAAAAAATTTCAATATAACTACGACGTTGTGAATGGTCAGCTGACTTCAGCTATTTTATGATGGATCTAGGCAGAAGTCCAAGTACAAAGTACGCCATAATGTGGCGTAAGAAAGTTCCAGCTCTTAAGAAAGTCGAGAAATAGACACATTCGGGCCTTCGGCTACACTTTCACTTACAGAAGGGAGATGTGAGGTGGAACGAGTAAAACGATGATGCACAGGCCTTACAACATCTGTAACTGATCCAGTCTCTTCAAATTACTTTAAAATTTTATCAATTGCTTGAGTAGTTGGACGATGTGCACCATAATCTTCTCCTAAAGCACGAAACGTGGTCACTTTTGAATAGCCATTCTTGTAGTAGTTTTGAACAATTTTAACGCGTTGTGTGGTTATTAAACGATCTATTTTCATAAGTTCCTGACATTTAGCTTAGAGAAAACATTTTTGGGTTGACAGTTAATTTTGATATATGTCAAAATACAGTCCTGAACTTTCGAAACCACTAAATGGATAACCTATTATATATATTCTGCTGACTGATTCTTCAGCTTTGTTGACACGTCATAGTCTCTTCGGAATCTTTTTCAGAATCTGAGAAGGTTATCTTCCGTGAGTTTTCTTCAAAAACATTTTCTTACAATTCAATTGGCGCTCTGTCAGCACTTCAGTTGTTTGCCCAACTTATTTTTTAATTTTTAACTCGTTCGTTTTCCTGTGATTTCACACGCTTTTCTTTGTTTTTATTTCAATATTAATAAATTTCGCAACTCACACACAATTTTCAGGCGTTGGTT
This sequence comes from Neoceratitis asiatica, assembly GCA_030068015.2. Lineage (NCBI taxonomy): Eukaryota > Metazoa > Arthropoda > Insecta > Diptera > Tephritidae > Neoceratitis > Neoceratitis asiatica. The sequence continues at coordinate 2,294,242 of CM061528.1, read as the reverse complement.
TTTTCAGCTGATTTAATGTTTTTATCAGATTGAACATAAGATCGTTAGTTCAATAAAAGTGCTGCTGAAACATTTTCAAATTTGGCTCCATTCGTTTTTCAATGGAATTTCAAGCTTAGAAAACAGTTCAAATTTCAAATTGAGAAACATATTGTATTCGCAATTGATATTTATACGATTTCTCCAGATTTGGAAAAAAGTTAGTTTCCTGTGTACTGGGTTATATCGCCAGAGTTTCAATACTGCAACATAACCGAACGAAACAACACATTCGCAGTGACATAAAACTTTTCCGACAACTTGCCACACAACCAATTTCAACACTTCTAATTTAGCTAGAAATGGACGAAGGCAATTAGAATTCTTGATTGAATTGGGCCAGAGGCGCGTTAATTTACCACAAAGCGACGCCATCGTGTGGCTGGTGAGAGAAATTGTTGTGCAAGGAGAGAGTCCGGAAAAAACTTTTTAAGTTGCGAAGAGCTGAATGGAGAAAAAAGTAAAACAATGAAGAAAAGGTGTTCGTAAAGTGGAGGAGGAGAGTTAAGAGCAGAGGTGCCGCAATAATTGTTCACCAATTTAATAAATTAGGCAATTTATTGACTACCCGAGGCTATGTGGCTGGGGGACAGGCGATTTGCTTTGCAGGAAACAAATATAATACGAATTTGGTAATGTAACAGCAAAAAAAAATTTACCGCAGTCTGAAAAACTTTGTTCTTCTTCATTTGGTTGCATTCACATAGTGGAAGACGAGAAAGTTTTTTTTTTCGGTTATGGCTAGCGTAGTGTAATTACGAGTATGTATGCGTTCTACCCACATGTATACGAATCTGTTTCGAAAGTTTTCTCGCGCATTCATAAAAATTTAATATATCTATGGACGTGAAAGCAATTTCAAATTTCTGTTTAATTAGAGTAGAATTTTATCTCTTAAATATGAGAATAAATATGTTTCATTCAACTTAAGGGAGCTTATGAAAGAGAGTTTTTCAAAATTTCGGTATAATAGGAGGGTATAGCATGACTTTTTCGCTAAACAGATTGCTCAAGTGTTTAGAAATTATTGACTGAGTGGGACAAGACGATATCGATGCATACTTCATACAGAGATCTCTCAAGCAGCTTTTATATTTAATTAATATGATGTATTACCAAAGATGATTAGATATAAAACTTACTCAAATTCGATAATATTGCAACTGATAGCGTTCCCCCATTTTACATTGCAATGTTGGCAGCAGTGAACATTTTACAACTGATGTGCAAAAGGTACCAGTGCCGCTGTGTTAATTAAAAAAGAAATACTGTTTTAAATTCAAAAGAAATTCAGCAGAAAATATGTACTTTTAATGTTTAAACTTAATACAATTAAATATTCGATTGTTTTTCAATTAAATATTGGAGTTAAATTGCAACTAAAGACGATTTTATGTACTTTCTGTTCGTAATAAAAAACCAAAAATTCTTCTTAAAATTTACAATTTTTCTATCACAGTGGCACTGTTCGGAAATGTTATAAAAAAATGCGGAGTTTCGTATCTAGCCATCTATGGTATTATTGTGAGCTCTCTGAATTGATTTTACCTCTACTCTCCTCAGATACTTTCTATGGTTTCATCTAATTACCTTTTTGAGTATCGTAGCGATCACCAAATGGAATACTTGGCGATTGAATTTATTCATGAATTTCTATTTTGAGCCCTTCCAATTAGTCACCCTAGATGTAATATACTTACTCCTTCGATGCGGTATTTACTTCCTCAATTGTAGCGTCGCCCTTCATGATCTTCTTAAATTTTTTTCTTGCACCAAAGAAATGAATTTATTATATATATAAACTTGGGTCTTTCTTACCGCTGAAGCGCTTTTCGGACGAAATCCTCCCTCAATTTGTGGTTTTGCGTCTTGATGTTTTTACCAATAATTTGGAGGGATCTCAGCTTATAAAGTATCAGGATTGCAATATTCCAGTAATTATTGGGCGACTCGAACACTCCAATACACGACCATTTTTTGTCGTGTATTAAATTTGCGAGCACTGTGGCCACCATTTTACTTTTCATGCTTCCTCGATTGTATGTGTCAATTTTACTAATTACAAACATCCATATTTTGATGGAAGATTTTTATCTTTTTAAAAATGTAGTTGCTCAACTAGTTTTGTGTTACTTTCAGAGGAGGATATTATGGTAAGATAGAATTTAGTAGATTACAATGGTCGAAAACGTGGGTTCTTCGATTGAAAAGAGCTGGACAGTTCAGTACGATGTAGTCGACTATAAAACTTGAGTATTTGAAAAACTGGAGGAGGAGTTGTTATCAGAGGATTTTCAATTTTGGTCAATTGAGTGCGACCTAGTCTGAGGCGTATGAAGCATCTGTTAGACCATGTATATGGGCATGCTGGCCATTCGTTTGTGTATTGCAGGGTCAGATCGCATTTACTTTTCTTCAATATTCTATTATTATGCTTTAAATTGCATCGGCATTGAACTATAATGTGGACAATCAGCTAGCGAACCACTCAAAATGTAGCTCGGGAAACATAAAAAGGAAGTGGAATAAGTGGAGCAATTGAAGCGAGGTCGATCGAGCAGTAACAGTTTGGTTCAACCAAATGCGTGCTTTTGCTACTGTCTTATCTGGAAACATGGTGAAGGAAAAGGCTACGCAACTTTCTATTAAAATTAGTAAGGATTTCAATGCCTCAACTGGCGGGAAATGGTGCTGGAAAAAAATGAATTGGTATTTCTGTCGAACAATTTCAAGGAGAAAGTGCATCAGCGAATGACGCTGCAGTAAGTGGTCTATGGATCAAGAGGTTACCAAACTCAACTTTAGGCGATACTCTTGTAACAAACCTTGTAAGCAATCAGTTCTTGGCCATTAAAATGATGCCTATTTTCCTCAAAAAAAAAAAAAAAAAAAAAAAAAAAAAATTTAAAATTATCTCAACCAGTCATCAGCGTTTAGCAATTTCTACGCACAAAGTTTTATCGGTAGCGTAAAGAATGTGAAATCTTTTAGATATCAGGGGCACCAATATCCTACGAAACACGTGAAATGCGGTGATCTTTGCACTAAATCATGAAGTTTATAGTTGGAAGAGGATTATCTGTTCCGCTCTGAGATGAAGATTAGTTTTCGCTTCTCTCACAGAAATCGCACCACACTAAATCGTTAGTTGAATGCATGAAACCTCCTGCTCAGGCGGTACAGTAAGGACTTCTTACCGTCTCGGCTACTGGTAAATCTGAAGATAGAGCTATTGGTACCAATTCCATAGCCTTGAGTGCATCTGTAGAGTGGAAAGAGGATGAATGGAGCATTCATATAAGCGTGAGTGCCACTTTACTTCAACTAATTTTGTTTCGAATCAAGTGAATTCCAAAACTGTCAAAACTTTTCATAAAACCAAAATTCAAGCCAATATTAGATCTTCGTGGAATTCAATTTCATTATGAGAGATCAGCATTCGACAGAGCAAATGACGGTTGAAAGAGCTGACGGAAACTTTCTCTCACTTCCTCCTCCTCTTCTTCTTATTAAACTTCTTAACTTTCGGCAAAGTTCAATATGGCAGTGGGAAAGCCAAATTAAAGAGCTCAATGTGCCTAACGGGAGGCAGAGAGATAAATGACATTCGAAAACACAAACTGGACTGAAAAAAGCGAGCAATTTGGTGAGAGAGTAGAAAAAAACAAAAAAATTGAGTTGTCATGCATTTGGACGATTGGCCTCGTTTGCACATTTCGATTGCTGTGAAAACCCTTGGCTGGTTGTTGATTGGAAATTTGGTTGAATATTAGTTGGTTTAGCCTTGCTTGTGGTGTGTGTGTGTGTGTGTGTGTGAGTGCACGGAGCACTAGAATTCTTAGCTTCGAATGCGGCTATTAGATAAAGTAAAATCCATGCCATTTACCGTTATAATGACAGTCATGTTGATGATGATGATGGTGATGACAACAACCTGTATGCACCCAATATTTGTGTTCGACACACACACACACACGCACACAAATCTACATGTATGTATGTGTGGTGAGTTTCAGTATAAATCAGGGATCAATGGCAAAGCTCAAAAGTCCCAATTACATTTCAATTTGAAAAGTGAATCTATTCTGAATTTAATTGACCATTTAAGCTATACGACATGAGCGCTAAGGGTGCGATAACGATAAACGTGCTGCAGAGAGCCTGCAGTTAGCAGTTATAGATGTCATGTCACACATTTCGACCGCCGAACGAACAGATCGACGACTGGGCAGACGCCAGACGGACCGAAAGTGAAGCAGATGTAAAGTGATGTGCTGAAATTAAATGAAATGAGCCAAGTGTGTGTGTGTGTGTATGTGTGTGTCATCGTAATAGGTTGATTGTCCTTACAAAATGGGCAAACGTTCTCCGTCTCTCGCCACCGCGCTTAGCAAAAGGGTATAGGCAGACAAAAGGATAAGTGCTCCTCGCCCAGTATTAATGTTCGTTGGTTTCCTTGATGAACATAAATGTGGTGAGTGTATGCGTCTGTGTGTGTGTGTGAGCGCCTCTATATGCGTGCGTTTGTCGTTGACATTGTACGCTTGAATGGTGGATGGTGAAAGCAACTCGAAATCCTGACATTTTGACGTAACTGCCATTGGCTATCGACTCCGCCTCTGACTCTGACTCAGATATGAGGATGCCCATACCGTTTGACCACCATCACTCCCGCACCGTTATCTCCTTTAATACATAGAAAGATTGTGTCGAGTGACAGTTCGGAATTGTCCTTAAGCGCAATTTTGTCGTCTATTTGCACTTGACGGTGCCCACAATAAGGCCAATGTTTGACTTGACTTTTGTAAGAAACAAAAAAGCGCGGTCGGGGTGAAGGATTATGGGCTACCGATGTGTGTGCGGTGTGGTGGTGGTGAACATGTAGATTTTGATTGCCGATGTAACTGTCAGCAACAATCGGCATTATGACCACAGTGCACACTTGAAAATCGGATGTTGGAAAATAAAATTGAAAATGAAGAAGAAGAATAACAAACGTAACTTGCTCTTTGGTCGTTCATGTAAAACAGTTGCTTGACACCACCAACACACACACACACACACACACACACACACACAAATCTCAAATTTTGCTATTATGCGGGTTTGGTTAGTATGTAGTATGCGAATACATACATACATATGTATGTTTAAATCTGATCTGGAGTAGTCATTTGATTAGTTCTCTGTATTGCGGCATTGGACCAACTCAGACTTTGCTACCAGCATGTTTATATGCATTTTCACACATTTTTTCAATACGAAATGATTTTCAATAACGGAATTTCGTATGATGTCTTCTCCAATTAAGTAGTTAGGAATATGAAATTTTGTGTTTTAATTACTTATAATTATTAAATAATGGACAGTGAAAATTATCAAAATCGGATACCAATAACATAGGGTTGCCATACAAGTCATTGTTAAAAAATATATTATTTTATAATAACTTCTGTACTCGAGCTACTGGAAACTTGAAAACTCTCACTTTGTTTGCTTATCATATGTTGGTGGTTAAGAGTGAAAATGATCGAAATTGGTCCAAAGTATCGTTAAGTCGCCATACAAGTATTTCTTAAAAAACGTGTTTATGAAACGCTACATCTCCAATTAAATGACTACAGACATGAAACTCGGTATTATTGTTGCTTCTCATGAGTAAATGTGTAACGGTGAAAATCGTCAAAATAATATCACAACTACATAAAGCTGGCATACAATTCACTGTTCAAAAACTGCATTTCCGGTTTGAACTTTTCTAATTAGGCTGCTAGAAACTTCAAAATTGGTTGTTTGATCGTTTACCATGGCTAAATAGTTAAGAGTAAAAATTATTAAAATTAAAATACTATGAAATATGGCTGTCATACTAGTAATAGTTCAAAAACGCATTTTTGAGTCATAAAAACACTGTTAATTCAGTTATCATTTTTAAAGGGTGATCCAAGTTGATGTACTTTTTCAATACTCCTTTTCTACAGTCACGCTGCTGTCCTGTTATTTTTGCTGAGTGTTGTATAGAAATTCTTAATGGAAGACCTGAACAACGTTCACAAATCATTCAACTTTATTATGAAAATTCAAGTTCTGTAAAGAACGTGTTTCGCGGGCTTATGGTTAACATAATCGTACTATTCGCAACACCAACACCCATTTTGAGACCCTGCATTCATTATTGGATAATATTCGACCGAATAGACCACGTTCAGCTCGCAGTGAAGAAAATATAGCGGCCGTAGCAGAGAGTGTATACGAAGACCATGGAGAGTCGATTCGGCGCCATTCGCAGCATGGTGCATTTCATGTTGAGATCTTAAATGGAAAGAGTACAAAATACAGCTTGTGCAAGAACTGAAGCCGCTCGATCTCCCCAAGCGACATCGCTTCGCTCTATGGGCTCTTGAAAAGTTGCAAGAAGATCCGACGATCAGCGATGAGGCTCATTTGATCTATGGGTATTTAAACAAGCAAAATTGCCATATTTGGGACGAAGAGCAACCTGAAGAGATTCACAAGCTGCCATTTCATGCAGAAAAAACAATGGTCTGATGTGGTTTCTGGGAGGGTGGAATCATCGGTTCATATTACTTCAAAAATGATGCCGGTGAGAAAGTAACCGTCAATGGCGACCGTTATCTCGCCATGATAACCGACTATTTGATGCCTGAAATTGAAGCTCGTGATCTCCGCGACATTTGGTTTCAACAAGACGGCACCACTATCCATACATCGCATCAATCTATGAAATTATTGAGAGAACACTTCGGTGAGCAGATAAATTCACGTTTTGGGCCGGTCGATTGGTCACTAAGATCGTGTGATATCACACCGTTAGACTTTTTCCTGTGGGGATATGTAAAGTCTAAAGTCTATGCGGACAATCCCGCTTCGATTCAGGCTTTTGAGCAAAACAGCACGCCTGTCATTCGCCAGTTACCAGTCGAAATGCTCGAACGAGTAATCGAAAATTGGACTCAATGGATGGACCATCTGAGACGTAGCCATAGCCAACATTTCAAATAGATGATTTCAAAAAAAAAAAAAAAAAAAAGTCCAAAGAGTGTTCTTGTGAATGATAATAAACATTCCCGATTAAATTTTAATTTTCTGTGGTTTTTCCTTTAAAAAAAGTAGGGAACCTCGAAATGGATCACCCTGTAGTTTTAATATTAAGCTCACCTCTTTGCTTGTGTGGGGTGTCAGGCTTTCACAAAGTTGCCTTTTTTTTCTGTTTTCCTGTTTGCGTTGTTGTAAAGCAATAAATTCAATTTGCTCAATTGTCAGTTTTGTGATTTTGTTAGCATTGTTAGTGTTGTTGTATGCCATTTGCCTAGCCACTTGCAATAAGCGTTATTACATTATTGTTTTTGTTGTTGGCCATCGCCACTCTACATTTATTTGTTAGGACATATGTACGTACTACATACTTATATATGTATGTATTTCATTACAATCCAATGTGGGCATTATTGTAATCGCATACAACATAATGTGTGTGTGGATATTGTTTTTATTTCGAGTTTTTTTTTGGGATTTTGCCTTTTATTTTGGAACAAATGCAAAAGGACGAAAACAATTGCATTTGTGTGTGTGTGTGTGTGTGTTGGTGGTTTATTTTCGTGTACTGTGTCAATTTAATTTAGCGATTTGCCGTTACTCGAGTGGTTTTTGGTAGGCATTCTCATTGTCCGTTATTTATAGCGTGTGTTGAGGAGTGCGGTTTTCTAGCGAGGATTACGTTGTGCGCATATGGTGGAGTGGTATTTTTAACTAGTTTTAGTGATATTGATGACACAAAAAATTACTCATTCGATTCAGTGTCAAGTGAAGCTTAGTTCCAAGCTTAACAAAGAACTAAAAAGACTTCAAAGATTCGAAACTGAAGATGGGCCTAGTGTGATATCCATAGTTAGGTTCAATGGTAAGGCACTTAAGGCTGGTGTTGGTGTAAAAATCATCAAAATGCAAGAAATGGTGCAAATGAAGTCACCAAAACCTTTCATCTAACCGCAAACAACCCACCTAAGCCTCTATGCTCCACAACACAGCTATTTGACCAAGGTTGAGATATGAACATTTGTTGAGAGTTGATTCGAGTTGAGCTAAATTGAGTTTAGTTACGTTGCACTAGTGAGTATTTGATTCGAAAACGCAAAATTATTTTATGATTTTTTTGTCGAGATTTTCACTTCTGTTTATAAGAATTTTTTGTTGCAATAAAGACATGATTATAAAGCTTGAGCTTTCCCGCTTTTTTTAAATAAAAAAGCACAGAAAATTCAAATTTACGGCGAACGTTTATTATCATTCGAAAGAACATTGTTTGGCATTCATTTTATGAAGAATATCTCTTTGAAATGTTGGTCGCGGCTACATCTCAAATGGTCCATCCGTCGAGTCTAATTTTCGATGACTCGCTCGAGCAAGGCCTGAATCGAAGCGGGATTGTCCGTATAGACTTTAGTCTTTACATATGCCCACAGGAAAAAGTCTAACGGTGTGATATCACACGATCATAGTGGCCAATCGCTCGGCCCAAAACGTGAATATATCTGCTCACCGAAGTGTTCTCTCAATAAATTCATCGATTGATGCGATGTATGGAAAGTGGCGCCGTCTTGTTGAAACCAAATGTCGCGGAGATCACAAGCTGCAATTTCAGGCATCAAATAGTCGGCTATCATGGCGAGATAACGGTCACCATTGACGGTTACATTCTCACCGGCATCATTTTTGAAGAAATATGGACCGATGATTCCACTGGCCCACAAACCACACCAAACCGTTATTTTTTCTATATGAAATGGAGGCTCATGAATCTCTTCAGGTTGCTCTTCGTCCCAAATATGGCAAATTTGTTTGTTTATATACCCATTGAGCCAGAAATGGGCCTCATAGCTGAACTAAATTTGGCTCGAAAACGTCGGATCTTCTTGGAACTTTTCAAGAGCACATAGAGCGAAGCGATGTCACATGGGAAGGCCGAGCGGCTTTAGTTCTTGCACTAGCTGTATTTTGTACTCTTTTAATTTAAGATTTCGACGCAAAATGCGCCAAGTCGGTCCATACGTCAGTCCGAGTTGTTGCGAATGGCACCAAATCGACTCTCAACGATCTTCGTGTACACGCTCAGCTACAGCCGCTATATTTTCTTTAAAAAAGGCTATTGAAAAAAGTACCACTACTTGGATCACCCTTTAGTTTTATACCAAATTTGATATAGTTCCAAAAATTAAGTATTTATGTCGAGCTTCAGCTGCTTTTTCACTCAATTGACCGATCGACAAAATGACTGACGACATAACCAACGCTTCGTGAATTTGAATATTATAGACGGTTGATGGCATTGGGTGCCAACTGTATAAATTAACATATGTCCCAGTTATATCTAAAGCGAAATTCGAAAATTTTTGAACATCAAACTTCAAGCCATACGTCGAAATTTCAAGTACGATCCGGTATCTCTTTAACAAATTCACATCAACTCCGGTTGTTTCAGCTGACTTTTCGAACGGGTTGATCATTTTTTGTGTTCCCAAAGCCAGTTTTAGGGATATCCACATCCGCATTTGCCATATGATGGCGTATAAAATTTCCAAATTATTCACTGCAATTAGTTTTTCTTGTTTTTCTTGGGGATTATGTTACACGGGTAGTTTATACGCCAGCTGCAGAACACTTTCGAAAAACTTTATTCGGACATGAAGTGCTGACAGGCCGGATCTCAGACTAACTTTGTTCACTGGAAATCTTGATTGATCTTCAATTCAATTGAAATTTGTTGACGCCATTTGATGCCTGCCAAAGAATTGCAGACCTTTCCATTCACCATTGTGAGCGAAAATTGTTGATAGATTTCAACAGTCATTTCGTCCACCTCAAGTTTATTGTTTTCGACTTCGACTTTGTAATGAATCCAGCCTGTTCAGTTATGATTTCATTGCTTTTTTTAACTATCCGAATGCAGATAGGCTAGGTGAGCATGGTCATCTAGAACTAAATTGATCTAATTTGAAATGAATTGGGTTAAGTTGGGTTCAAAAAAGGGAAGCGAGATGAATTTTCAGACAGAAATAGCATGAGACCGAAATACATGAATATGAACAGCATGAGAAGCTGTGTGACAGGGGTAATGCGACTGATGCAAAGAGTATACTGAATTTATTGGGGGAATACTTCTCGAGCCTGCTGCACGGCAGTGACAGTGAAACACCAGGATATGGTTAACTCCATGATAGAACTGATACTCCGAATAATAGTTAGTCGCCATGAAAAACAACAAAGTGAACTACCTTGCAAAGCCTGTCTTAATCGGTTTTCTTCTCGTCGTTCCAGACTAAATGAGGTGAGTCATGTGACTTTTTATACTAAATGCTGGAGGAAATAATAAGATCCTCAGAGCTCTGTAAGAGTGCAAACCTTCTGCCTCAACACCGACAACAATGTCAACCTGAAAGTCTAATTCAAAATCACTCTCACTCTCAAATAACTCACTCTTCGAATGAAAACCAAATTCTAAAAACGCTCATCATTCCCATCTCGCTATGTGGTGCACCTGTCCGGACATTATCGACATCCGATGGGTTGACGTTAGAAGTTTTCGCGATAAAAGTTTAGTGAAAAATATATGGTCTGGAACCTTAGCAATAGCGAATACCGAAGACGCTGAAAACTTACTAGTTATACGGAGTAAAGAATAAAGAGACAACGGCTACACAAGAGTTGTTCACATTTTCATTTGAGTTCGTTTATACCTAGCGGGTACATCAAACTCGCTAGGCGAAAAAGTTTACATTTAACACATATTTACATAGCAAGCTGACTGCGGATGCCCGTCCACACCCGGCTCTGAAGCTTCTTATCTTTTAGCCGGGATCGAGGACACCACACGGATTGGTTACCGCATCTTTTTACGAGGGTTGTTCGCGTTTTCACGGTATGTGACGTGGACGCCAGATCAAAAATTTAATGCAGCTTTGCGACTGGAACTGCATATCGGAAAGCCTTACTACACCTCATTGCAAACGGCGCTGGCTAGGTCATGTCGTCGCTACGGGCGGCAATACGGCAGATCGAAATAGTACTCGTCGGTGAAATCAGAGGAAAAGAAAGATCTCCACTCCGTTGGAAAGATGAGGTGAAGAAGTTCCTAGCATTGTTTTGAGAAGGCACAGATAGGACGCTGTTTTTAACGCGGATATAATCGCTGAAGCTACGCTCTCGCTAATGAAGAAGATATAAGAAATATTGTATTGCAGAATACCAAGGAAATTTTCAAAAGTCTTTTTAGGTTAGGTTCGACTGTCGTTAAATCGTACATGAATCTGTTGGTTCTTTGTGAAGACAATTGTCAATGTAGAGATCGAAGTGGTCGGCGCATAGGATGTAAACGCTTTTTGTGAAGCTCACTAACCTCAGGGAACTTTATGACTTATTCTCGTCCTCAGAACTGTCAAGTCGATCTCTGAGAAGAGTACTTGATAAGCTTGGACAACGGAAAAGAAAAGTTGTTCTTATGTCTCACTTTCACCAGTGTTGAACATTTGTTTCTTATGTGACTTAACGCCTTTGGTATTTCACATTTTGGTTCAATCACCAGACGATACCAAAAGTGGCGGTAACTTTCTTAACAGCTTGTTCTCCAGAAATAGTTCGATATATTTGGTGTGTTCCTTAATTACTAGTTCCATTCTGTTTAGCTTCGTAGGTTTCCAAGAAGGGATTTTGTAACTTTCCTTAATTAACTTTTAGATCAAAAAGTTTGATTTTGGGAAATTTGTTTAAAATATTTTTGAATTTTAGTAAATTTCAATACTTTAATGTTCAATAACTGGACTGGGCGCTCTCTTGCACTAGAAAAATAATAACTTTCAGTTATTATACAAACAAACATTGAAGGATTCACAATTATTATATCATGTTTCCACACAATCAGTTAGCCATTAAGGCAAAGTAATTTATTTCATAAATCACCATAATCATTAACTTGCTTTGGCAATTATATTTGCTCAATATTACAAAAGAAATGATAAAACAATGAGGCACGAGGCGAATCAGAGCAAATAAGTGAGTGAGGCTCGGGCTCTGGTTAATAAAGTCAAACAGCCGTTGCTAATCGTTCATGTATTCACACACACACACAAAAACAAATGCCAAGAGATAATATCGGTTGGTCCGTCGGTTGGTTGCTCGGTCGGTTGGTGGTGTAAGGAATTTAATTTAAATTATTGCAAGCCGCACGCGAAGTAGACATTAAAATTTGCGATAAATACGCGAGCTCATCCGCGCGTAGTTGGCCCCCTGCCTGCCGTTCAGAAACCACCGAAAGCTACATGATACAAAAGTGGATGCAATAAGAACCGCAGACTGGGTGAGTCTCTCGTCTCTACACATAGCCACTGTCTTGCCGCATATTTCGCTTAATCAGCGCGGCAATCAACTCTCATCGTGCCACTTCCTAGCCACTTTGCGGACGCTTGAGAGTGCCAATAATGGCTTCAACTTGACATTGAGCAGATATTCTTTGCTCACCGCCGTCTTCATTCTCTCCACCTCGTCCCTTCGTCTTCGACTTGCGTGCCGCCTTCTTGCAACATTGTGCCAATTTGCATACTCATCTTGATGAAGTTACTGCACAAATATGACTGCGCTGCTGCTGTTGTTGTTGTTGTTGTTGTTTCTTTTAATACCACAGTCACAGTTACATTTGCAATCGTTACTGACAGTAAGTAATGCAAATATATGTATATCACCGTCAACAATCGCTACATTGTGGCAGAAATAGTAGCAACAACAAAAACAACCGCATTCCTCACTGCAATGTGCCACAATAATTCAATCGTCGACCATTTGGACGCCTGACGCACGGCGAGGTGCCGTCTGCAACACCTACGATGTCTGCTCCCACCCTCTTCACTCCGTAGTCGCCCCACCGACAAATGTCTCATGAGTAATGCAAAAGCGGCTGACTGCCTGATTGGTTGGTTGGCTGTCTGTTTGGCGTCCGTCGCCTGGCATGACGTCAAGTCGATCAACGTTTGACTGATGGATTTGCATATCTGTTGGTCTGACACTTGCGGCAGATTATAATAATGTTGTTATTATTATTAATATGAATAATTGAAGAGGCGCCATACAAAATCGTGTGGCATGCAGTTGTTGCGTAGTTGAAGGTGTTGTTGTGGCATGCCACACATACGAGAGCGCATAATGAAGACGAATGCGCTAGCGAGGCAGCTGCATGCTACGCAACCCTCCCAATGCAAATATCCATAACTTACACACACACACACACACAAACACACACACGCACATATGCAAACATATTAATATATATTTATTGTAAGTCTGCAGGACGTGCTTTGAGTGCCAGGAAGCGAAGTGCGAATGGAGGAAATGGCAAACTTTGTGTTGGCAAAATACTTTACGGAAATTCGTTGAAATCCACTAATGACGATAATATCAGTTTCGCGTGCAAATAGCAATTTATTATTGCTTGCAATGCGTCCTGGTTGTTGGCGTCGTTGGCACACATGCACCCACATGCAGGAACGAAAATTTAAATAAATGAAATGAATGGAAATCTCAGTTATCGGAAAGAAGCGCGGATTTTATAAATGCTCGATGAAGTTCTATATTTGGAAAATTTCCATTGAAGAATTATGAAATATTTGCATAATCCCAATTACACCCAATTGAATTGAACAATTCTAATTCTAATTCTCAAATTTGGTGCTAATTTCAATATTTTAAAAAGTTAATTTTCGAAAATAATTCCAAATTTATTAAAATTTAGAATTCTTGTCTTGTTACATTTTATTTTTTGAACTTACGGTTATTCTCTTTATTTTGTCTCATTTTATTTCATTTAATTTATTTTAATTTTTTTATTTCATTTCATTTTATTTTATTTTATTTTATTTTATTTTATTTTATTTTATTTTATTTTATTTAATTTAAATTAATTTAATTTTATTTTATTTTGTTTTGTTGTATTTTATTTTAATTAATATTATTTCATTTTATATTATTTTATTTTTTCTATTTTATTTTATTTTATATTATTTTATTTTTTCTTTTATTTTTTTTATTTTGTTTTATTTTGTTTTATTTCTTTATTTTTTTATTTTATTTTTATTTTTTAAATTTTGAATTTAATTTATTTTAATTTAATTTTAATTCTAATTTATTTTATTTAATTTTATTTTATTATATTTATTTTTTATTTCTTTTATTTTACACTTTTCATTATATTTTATTTTAATATATTTCATTTTATTTTATTTTATGTATTTTATTTTATTTTATTTTATTTAATTTTATTTTAATTTGTTTTGATTTTATTTTATTTTATTTTATTTTTATTTTTTTATTTTTAAATTAATTTATTTTAATTTATTTTTAATTTTAATTTATTTTATTTTATTTTATTTCAATTAATATTATTTCATTTTATATTATTTTATTTTTTCTATTTTATTTTATTTTATATTATTTATTTTATTTTATATTATTTTATTTTGTTTTATTTCTTTATTTTTTTATTTTATTTTTATTTTTTAAATTTTGAATTTAATTTATTTTAATTTAATTTTAATTTTAATTTATTTTATTTTATTTTATTTTATTATATTTATTTTTTATTTCTTTTATTTTACACATTTCATTTTATTTTATTTTAATATATTTCATTTTATTTTATTTTATGTATTTTATTTTATTTTATTTTATTTAATTTTATTTTAATTTGTTTTGATTTTATTTTATTTTATTTTTTTTTATTTTTTTTTTTAAATTAATTTATTTTAATTAAATTTTAATTTTAATTTATTTTATTTTATTTTATTTTATTTTATTTCAATTAATATTATTTCATTTTATATTATTTTATTTTTTCTATTTTATTTTATTTTATATTATTTTATTTTGTTTTATTTCTTTATTTTTTTATTTTATTTTTATTTTTAAAAATTTAATTTAATTTATTTTAATTTAATTTTAATTTTAATTTATTTTATTTTATTTTCTTTTATTATATTTATTTTTTATTTCTTTTATTTTACACTTTTCATTTTATTTTATTTTAATTTATTTCATTTCATTTTATTTTATGTATTTTATTTTATTTTATTTTATTTAATTTTATTTTAATTTGTTTTGATTTTATTTTATTTTATTTTATTTTTATTTTTTTTTTTTAAATTAATTTATTTTAATTTAATTTTAATTTTAATTTATGTTATTTTGTTTTATTTTATTTTATTTCAATTAATATTATTTCATTTTATATTATTTTATTTTTTATATTTAATTTTATTTTTTATTATTTATTTTATTTTATTTTGTTTTATATCTTTATTTTTTTATTTTATTTTTATTTTTTAAATTTTTAAATTAAATTATTTTAATTTAATTTTAATTCTAATTTATTTTATTTAATTTTATTTTACTATATTTATTTTTTATTTCTTTTAATTTAATTTTTTTATTTTATTTTATTTTAATTTATTTTATTTTACTTCATTTTATTTTATATTAGTTAATTTTATTTTATATTATTTTATTTTTTAAATTTTATTTTATTTAATTTAATTTAATGTAATTTAATTTTATTTTGTTTTGTTTTATTTTATTTTAATTAATATTATTTCATTTTATATTATTTTATTTTTTCTATTTTATTTTATTTTATATTATTTTATTTTATTTTATTTTGTTTTATTTAATTTAATTTAATTTAATTTAATTTAATTTAATTTTATTTTATTTTAATTAATATTATTTTATTTTTTCTATTTTATTTTATCTTATATTATTTTATTTTATTTTGTTTTATCTATTTTTTTTAATTTTATTTTTTTTTAATTTTTAATTTAATTTATTTTAATTTAATTTTAATTTTATTTTATTTTATTTTTATAATTTATTTTTTATTTCTTTTATTTTACTTTTTTATTTTGTTTTATTTTAATTTATTTTATTTTAATTAATATTATTTTATTTTAATTTATTTTGTTTTACTTCATTTTATTTTATTTTATTTTATTTTATATTATTATTTTATTTTATTTTATTTTAGTTTATTTTATTTTCTTATTTAATTTAATTAAATTTTATTTTATTTTTTTTTATTTTATTTTTTTAAATTTTTTCTAGATTATTTTATTTTATTATATTTATTTTTTATTTCTTTTATTTTACTTTTTTGTTTTATTTTATTTTAATTTATTTTATTTTATTTTATTGTATTTTATTTTTAATTTAAGTTTTTTAATTTAATTTTAATTTTAATATTTTTTATTTTATTTTATTTATTTTTTATTTCTTTTATTTTACGTTTTTTATTTTTTTATTTATTTTTTATTTCTTTTAATTAACTTTTTTATTTTATTTTTTAAATTAATTTAATTTAATTTAATTTTTCTATTTTATTTATGTTATTTTATTTAATTTTTTTCATTAATTTTAAGTTAACTATGAAAAATAACCGTAAGGATTTGCTCTTTTTATAACTTTTATACACACATATGCAGTGTGCATTCATTTTCTACTCTCCTCATATGTGCAAAAAAAAAATAAAAAAATAAATAAATGATGAAAAATTCATGAGTAAAGTTTCGTGTGGTGGAAGAAGAAAACTTTTCGCTTCTCAAGTTGATAGGTTGTTTCTTGTCATTTAACGGTTTATATTGCACTGCGCCGAGCGGTAGCTGTTGCATGAGCAGCCTCACAGGCTGCGTCATCAGCTGAATTACGATGTGGTTTCAAGGCATTGTTTTTGTTGTTTCGTTGTTGACAAGATATAAAAAACAAGTGTGATAATAGTGAGGAAAGCAGCGAGGGAGGCAAAATTTTAACTTAAGAAAAGTATAAAATTAAGCAGCGCAGCAAGAGTCAACAGTGATAAATAACCAAAAAAAAAAATATATATATATATATGCAGGCAATAAAGCAATGCAAAATATGAGGATGTGGCAGCGTTTGAGAGACAGAACAAACAACAATAAGTCAAGCAACAACTTCAATATCTCTGGAAAAAGCACTCGGGATGCACATACTCGTATACAAGGCATAGCCGAATAGGCATACATCCACACATATATTTTTATATGGATTGTAAGTATATGTATATTACGCGAATGCTGATAGCGGAAAGTTTCACTCGTTCACATCCGCTGGCAACAACAAGTCCCACACATATGCATTTGAATACCGCGCATTCGGTTTCAACTACCGATGATGCAGCTCGTGGCAATGGCAGGTGTTGTTCGATGCCTTACTACAGCATAGCAGAAGTCAGCTGATTGTTCACTGAACTCGGAACTGGAATAAATTGCATTTGCCGCCATGATAGCATGGCTGACGGAAGCTGGCTGTCTATGTGTATGAACCGGCGGTGAACAGTGGAAATGATTTGATTAAATGTGTTCAGGAATTCTGAAAAGAAAATAATTTCAAACCAATTTTTTCTTATTTTAACATAACGTAACAAAACATAGCATAAGATATAAACTTAACATAATAAAATATAACATAACCTAACATAGCATGAAAGACCTTGACACAACTTGACGTAAAATAACGTAACTTAGCATAAAATAACATAACATAACTTTACATAACGTAACGTAACATTAAAAAACAGAACATAGCACAACACATCTTAACTTTAGTGGAAATGATTTGATTAAATTTGTTCAAGAATTTTGAAAAGAAAATAATTTGAAAACAATTTTTTATTATTCTAATATAACATAACATAACGCCACAAAACATAACATAACATAATTCAACTTGACATAATATAACCTAACATAACATAACATAACATGAAATAATCTAACACAACTTGACCGAACATAACGAAACATAGCATTAAATAAGTTAACATAACTTGACACAACGTAACATAACTTGAAATAACATAACAGAGCATAAGACATCTTAACTCAACTTCAGTGGGAAGGATTTGATTCAGTTTGTTCAATAATTTTGAAATGTAAATAATTTCAAACCAATTTTTTCTTATTTTAACATAGCATAACAAAAGATAGCATAACATAGCTTAACTTAACATAATAAAACACAACATGACACAACGTAACACAACATAGCATAACATAACTTAACACAAACTTTACATAACATAGCGTAACATAACATAAATAACATAAAATTACATAACATAAAAAAAATAACAGAGCATAGCATAACACATCTTAACTTAACTTAATATAGTATAGATTACCATAAAATGCTATTTGTTCATTTGATTTCACACCTTACGCAAAGTCAGGATGCTCCAAAATTTACCTAAAATTTTTGCTCATCGTTTCTTTCGAGGCATGCAGTTTCATTAAAATACATCAAAGTGTTCATAAAGGGTGTTTTTTATAGAGGCATAGAACTTTAAGTTGCAATAAAACAACGATGGATTATTCGATTGACATGAATTTTATTTATCCGAAAGATAATCTTGTGGCATTACATTTTAAATATGATTTCTGGCATAGGACCGCCACGGCTGGCGCGGATGTAGTCCAATCTGGATGTCCAATTTTCGATGACTTTTTCCAACATTTGTGGCCGTATATCGGCAATAACACGGCGAATGTTGTCTTCCAAATGGTCAAGCGTTCGTGGCTTATCCGCATAGATCAATGATTTTACATAGCCCCACAGAAAGTAGTCTAGCGGTGTTAAATCACAAGATCTTGGAGGCGAATTCACAGGTCCAAATCATGAAATTAGGCGGTCACCAAACGTGTCTTTCAATAAATCTATTGTGGCACGAGCTGTGTGATATGTTGCGCCGACTTGTTGAAACCACATCTCATGGACATCATGGTTATTCAATTCAGGAATGAAAAAGTTAGTAATCATGGCTCTATACCGATCACCATTGACTGTAACGTTCTGGCCACCATCGTTTTTGAAAAAGTACGGACCAATGATTCCACCAGCCCATAAAGCGCACCAAACAGTCAGCTTTTCTGGACCATGTAACGGTGTTTCAACATACACTTGAGGATTACCTTCACTCCGAATGCGGCAATTTTGTTTGTTGACGTAGTCATTCAACCAGAAGTGCGCTTCATCGCTAAACAAAATTCGCTTATGAAAATCGGGAACACCGGTAATCTCGTTTTGGGCCCATTCGACGAATCTAGGCCTTACTTGGTGATCGTTTGGATGGACACAGAGCCAATTCCTGTGCTCGATGGTGGATGGACTCATTTGGGTCTTCCTCAATGCTACGCTCTACAGCAGCAATAGCTTCTTCTGTACGCACCGTACGGCGTCTCTGGGGATGCGAGTTATCAATAAGAGTAAACGTGGTACGAAAACGTTCCATGGTTAATCGAATTAACTGCTCTGATGGACGATTTTGTCGACGATAAAATGGACGTAGTGCGCGATACGTTTTCCGCACAGAACCATTACTTTCGAAATAAAATTGCACTATTTGCAAGCGTTGTTCAGGCGTGAGTCTATTCAGTTGAATTGAATTGCCAAACCAAACTGAGAATAAATCACTTGAGAGGTGTTAAATCGGTCACCATCTTGAAAGGTAATGCCAACTTAAAGTTCTATAAAAAACACCCTTTATATACGTACACACTCACACATTCACACATACTCACCTGCATATAAAGTATTTGCCATTTATTTCGTTGCATTCTTGTATCGCCATTTTCGTTTTGGCTGTCGCCGTCGCTGCCACAAGATGACATTTGTATGCTGCCACCAAAGCTAGCGGCGGTGTTAGTGTTCTACGTGTGACTTAGTAGTTTCGAGCAGTATCCAAATGCAATGAAGTGAAACCAAATAATGAAGAATTTCCTCCACTGCGAGTACAAAGCGGGGGAGAGAGAGAAATGGAAATTGTTGTGTCAAAAGAGGAATTTCGTTAACAAAAATGTAATGCGAAAGTCAAATGGCATTTTCTTGTTGTATTTGGTATTAAATTTGAAAGCGTAATTTTGAAGAAAGCTTTTAAGTTTCACTATTTCTGCCAAATATGTGTTCAGGTGTGGAAAGAGTCTACCGGTAATAAGTTCCTGGCGAAGGTGGGTGGAAATAAGTTTTAAAAAATTTCCAATTAAAATCAAAATTGCTTCGAAGTGGAGTAATAAGTCTCCAAAACTTAACATTAGAAGATTTAAAGTTTACTTTGTCTATTGGTAATCATACATCAGGAGTCGAATTACAACATTCGTGAACGTGTTTTGGATTACGACATCCGTAAACGTAGCCCAATTCACGTAATTTGGGACTATAACAACCCTGAACTGACAATTGAATGTGCGTTTATTTCGAACTGTCTTCCGTTCACAAAAATGTATTCGAGTACAGAGGGTTCTGAAGGATGGTGTCCTCTCCCCAATGCTGTTTAATTTTTATATTTCGAGGCTCTTTCCACCACCAGAGGGCGTCTCCTTGATCTCGTACGTCGATGACTGTTCGATTTTGGCGTCTCGACAGGATATTGATAGCCTTTGTTCGAAAGTAAACTGCTATCTCGACGACCTTTTCAACTTCTTCACTGTACGACATCTTCACCTACAACCAGCGAAATCCTCTGCCATCATTTCCACCAGCTGGACGAAGGAGTACCGGCTAGAACTCAATGTGAAGGTCGTTGATGTAAAAATTCCTACTTCAAACAGCCCAAAGTTACTGGGAGTCACATTTGGCAGCCTACACTCTTTCACTCCGCATACGACTGCATTTGCTACCAAAGTACAGAGCCGCAACAAAATCCTCTAAAATCCGCTGGCCTGGTGCTACCGGGGAAAAGACAACGAAACATTGTTGGCAACATACAAGGCAATTGGCCGGCCGGTCGTAAACTACGCTGCTCCGATTTGGAAGTCGGAGACTAGGGTAACGCAGTTGAAAAGGCTACATATATGTTAGAACACCATCATTCGGACCGTGACGGGAAACCTCCTATGCTTCCAGTTGAAGAGCATAATGTTATGCTGTGTAAGCAATATATGCTGGGATGCTACTGTAGGGATCATCCCAACAGACACTTATTGGAAGCCGAACTACCACCTAACCACATCAGGAAGAGAGCACTTGACTACCGGGGCGCCGTACAGCAATACAGACAAGACCCGCTGAACAGGACGCCGCACAGAGAGACAATAAATACCATACACCGAGAGTCCGTTAACACCTTTGTAAACTCTCTTCCTGTGACTATTGTTCTCGGAGTCCAATAGCCTGGAGAGACCCGCGTAACCCTGGCACAATTAAGATCTGAATATTGTAGCAGGACCAGCTGCTACTTATCCAGACTCCACCCTGACATACCCAAGATATGTCCTGCATGCAACGTATCCACGCACTACAGTAACCACCTCTTTTCATATAACATCCCTCTCCCTCTAGTCCGAACACATCGAAACATCACGTTTCCTGGGCCTCCCGTTAGATGACCTTAATGATTAAGACTAGACCTACCTGACCCTAGGTGGTGTTGGCTAGCCACTACAACAACAACAACATTTGTTTCTTTTTTTTTTCAAAAACATTTCTTCCAAAAAGATCTACTTTTTTCGAAGCCGAAACATTGAAATTCAGAAACTATTATATATATTTTCTAAAGTCCATCCTATACAAGCAGATATAACTTCATTCTTAATAACTCACTCCAAAGTCGTGAGAGGTTTATATGTCATAATTTTTATCGTTGCATTTGTTGTTGTTAGCGAGTATGCCACTTAAAAATTCTGCAATTTACGAACTGTCAACAATGTTCAAGGAATTTGTATGTCCTCGTGCATACATATGTACATATATACTTTCAGATACTTTCTTACATAAAAAAAACTGTCGATACTTAATTTGAAAAAAAGATTTCCTTTATTTCTTGGAAATGAAAACAAAAATGAAATAAATTGTTTGATTTCAATTTGAAAACGTGACAGCAGCAATAAAATGCTTTTCACAAGCAACCGAAGAAGGAAAACGCAAGATGCTCATGTGTTCATCATGAAGTGAGTATGAATATGTAAAGGGTGAGCCATTTCGTGGTTACCCAGTTAAAAAAAAACACCGAACATTAAAATTTAATGGGAATTTTTATTATCATTCGAAGGAACATTCTTTGGCATTTATTTTTTGAAGTTTCCCTCTTTCAAATGTTCGCCGCGGCTACGTCTCAGATGGTCCATCCGCTGAGTCCAATTTTCGATGAATCGTTCGAGCATTTCGACTGGTAACTGGCGAACGACACGCGTGATGTTTTGCTCCAAGGAGTGAATCGAAGCGAGATTCTCCGCATAGTCTTTAGACTTAACATATCCCCACAGGAAAAAGTCCAACGGTGTGATATCAGACGATCTTGGTGACGAATCGACCAGCCCAAAATGTGAAATTATCTGCTCACTGAAGTGTTCTCTCGTTCGTATTGTTGAAACCAAATGTCGTGGAGATCACGAGCTTCAATTTCAGGCATCAAATAGTTGGTTATCATGGCGTGATAACAGTCACCATTGACGTTTACATTATCACCGGCATCATTTTTGAAGAAACCAAACCACACCAAACCGTTCTTGTTCTGGATGATATGACAGCTCTTGAATCTCTTCAGGTTGCTCTTCGTCTCAAATGTGGCAATTTTGCTTGTTTACACACCCATTGAGCCAGAAGTGGACCTAATCACTGAACAAAATTTAGCTCGAAAACGTCGGATCTTCTTGGAACTTTTCAAAAACCCATATAGCGAAGCGATGTCGCTTGGGAAGGTCGATCGGCTTTAGTTCTTGCACAAGCTGTATTTTGTGCGCTTTCAATTTAAGATCTCGATGTAAAATACGCCAACTCCTTTCATACGTCAGTCCGATTTGCTGCGAACGGCGCCAAATCGACTCTCCACGGTCTTCGGGTACACTCTCAGCTACGGGCACTATATTTTCTTCACTGCGTGCTGGACGTGGTCTACTCGGTTGAAGATTATCCAATATGGAATCTTGGCTGGGTCTCAAGATGGGTGCTGGTGTTGCGAATAGTATGCTCAGTAGGCCGATTATGTGGACCATAAGTTGAGCGAAGCGCGCGAAACACAGTCTTTACAGAACGTGAATTTTCGTAATGAAGTTGAATGATTTGTAAACGTTGTTCAGGCGTAAGACTTTCGTGGTTGAAATGCCAAACAACATTGTAAAAAAATAGCTTGACCCGACTCATGCGTGATCTGTCAAAAAATGGCTATTGAAAACGGTATCTCTAATTGGATCACCCTTTATAATAAGAAATGGTGAAATGCACATAAATAAGTCGATTTAAAGAAAAAATTCACTAAATAAAAGTGCAACATGGCGTAACAACAAAATATGTGCTCTGTGTTGTATGCAAGTAAGTTGCAGTGCAAAGCGCATACATCTGTGTGTATATTTATGAATGTCTCTTTGTACATATGTACACACATATTTATTAAGTGCACACACAGCTGCCACATGACACGCGCATTATTTAAGAATTACAACATCGACTACACTTCCGCTCATACAAAAAAAAAATTGTTCATACATACATCTGCAAGTATACATATGTGCATATGTGCGAAAAACCTGCATGAATAACCATATTTTGTGGCACAACAACAATGAAAAACAAGAAAAGTGCAATGGATTTGTCTGCTGACTTTCGCCAACATTTGCTTTACGGTTTTTTCCTCTGCTGTTTTTTGTTGTTGTTTACTTTTATGCTTAATGCAGTACATGTTGGCTGGCGTTGTTGTTGTTGTTGCAACATAGACAACAATAATTTAACGAACGCTTACAAACAAAATGTGTGTGGTTGTTGTTGTTGTTTTTGTTGGTAAATTGACAACTGCAACAAATCAACCATATTTAACACCTTTGCTGGGTAGGGTTCTCGTTATAGCGTTGCTGTGGGGTTGCTGGAGGGGACGAATTTCACTGATTTCCAGTTGTTGTTGTTGTTTTTTTTTTGTTTTTTTTTGTGTACCCTTAGCTTTTAGTTGCGTTTTCTGCTGTTGTTCTTGTTTGCCATAAACCAGAAAATTTAGTTGGAACCATAAGTCAAAGCCAGCAAGGTTATTGTTGCTAGCATAACAACCAGCGGCGACTATGCGAGTTTATTTTTTCGATTTTCGCTAGCTTGAAGCTCAGAGTGTTGCGAGTGAATATAAATGCTCTTTAGAAAAGTTAACCCTTTAATCCATAAAATGTGTGGAAAAGCGAGAAAAGGCAAAAAAATTTGTCCAATTCCTTATGGTTGCTACACTACTATAAGGATTCTATCACCTTCACAAGTGGAGGAACCTTTTGGTATATCGAATAAATGCTGTGAGATTGACCATGATTATTTTAGTTAGCTCAGTCAGAGGCAGTCCCTTGAAAAAATTCAAGAAATTCAACAATGACAGTTGCACTTGAGTAGCATCCTATTCTTTTATTATGAAGTCCCAATGAACAGTGTGGGTTTATATTATGTCGGCTGCAAAACTCACTGGATTGTTTCCCAAGAAGAAGTAGATTTCCCGACCTATTAGCGTCTGGTGCTGTCCAACTAAGCCATGCCATGTTACAAGTGGTTTCATTCAGTCATCACTTTATGGTCTTTTTAGTGAAGACCACTTTTAGCATATGCTGCGACTGCCAGCATCTTGAGCAGAGTTCGTATTGATTAAGTTAAGGTTCCTTCTTCCGCCATGTAATTGTCCGGTATATCTATATGTCGGGGTATCCAGATCGTGAGAATGATTCGCGTACCTTAACTTAAGCAGAGCCTTAAAATAAAGTAATTTGTACCGCTTAGCGAAGAGATCATTTCGGTTTAAGCAGCGTTTGTTTATCCTTAAAATATTTTCCATACTATGTGCAATGCTTTGAAATAAATTTTTTTGGAATCTGGGGCGTTTCCCTGCCGTTAGGTGGGAGATGTAGTCCGCGTATGCTACCAAAACATAGCATGTCAGTGAGACCACAGAATAGCGTGGAGGGGTACCCCTTGTTGTGTTCAGGTCAAAGTCCTATGAAAAAACAAATATTTTAGAAGACTTACTATTGATCGGAATGAAATTTTCCTTTCCTTTTTTCCTTAATTTATACTCCTAAACTACTCATATGGCGGCCGCGATAGCCGAGTGGATAGCATTGCGTAGTGCCATTCGGACGTCCTGGGTTCGAGCCCAGATTCGAGCAACATCCAAAATTATAGAAAATAAATTTTTCTAATTGCGGTCGCCCCTCGGCAGGGAATGCCTAACCCTCCGCATAGTGATACATCCAAGAACGCTTGCTGTTATGTGGCGTATTTGGCCGGGTTGGGGTGGGTTTGCATGCTCATCCATGTGTTTGCCGCACATTAACAGAGAAGAAGAAAAATAGTTCCTTCATGACAATAATCCACCCCTCCACAAAAAATTCCATCCAACTGCTTAATTTGACTCGCATTCCTTTGGTTGAACTTGCTCTTACTCGGCCTTGGCTGGCATCGGCCCATTATGCCAGCCCCTGAACTAGACAATTTCCACCCCCTAAAACGTACTCCATCCCATACTTATAGACGACAAAGTTTCCGCTTTAGAGAATTGAAAATTAAAAATTGAGAAGCTGCTTAAAGTAGTTAGAGATAAA
Source organism: Neoceratitis asiatica (assembly GCA_030068015.2). Taxonomy (NCBI): domain Eukaryota; kingdom Metazoa; phylum Arthropoda; class Insecta; order Diptera; family Tephritidae; genus Neoceratitis; species Neoceratitis asiatica. The sequence continues at coordinate 2,268,587 of CM061528.1, read as the reverse complement.
CAATACACAATACAAATATTTGCCGATCAACGACTGTTCGACGTATAAATCTACCCTCACCAAGGATTTCACGTTGTAGTCTGTCCTCTTCCGATAACAACTTGCTGATAATATGACAAGCGTACATTTCCAAGTTGGGTGATTGGGTGCAGCGAAAATACGCTCACTTTTTCGTATATTTTATGTTCAAAATTATGTTACCTTCTGTAATCTATGACAGGGACAGAGATAAATCTAGAGAGTATCTGTATTTTCCTGTCTTTTCCTTAATGAAAAAAAAAAAAATCCTCTACTTAAGAAAGCGGCCTAAACAATGCGTTGGTGCGTTTTACGGATCTGAAGTGATTTAAAATTTCTGGAATTTTATAATTTTAATTGGTTTAGAATAATTATATTTCGAATTTTACTTAAACACACAAACCATAAACATTATTATTGTGAGCGAAAAAATGTCGCTCAGAAAATAATAAGTTTTTATTGATAAGATGCGCAGCGGTTCCAGTTAGCTAAAGATACAAACAGATCGAATGAATTTGATTTAATTTTAATTTATAATTTAACTCGAAATGTGTCTTCACTCGTAAGCGTTTAACGATTAAAATGGCCGAACATTGAATTTTGCGAACTTAGCTGCAAAGCTGTGAAGAGAAACTATCATATGCTCAAAAGAAAAGGTGAGTTCTGATTTTTAGCGGGCTGTGTGCATTCGATTATCGATATTTCTATCATGTGCTTGAATTTGGAGCCAATTTCGATCAGTAGTTTATATTTGACAACAGAGGAGGTTAGTCATGTTTTTGTGTGCTCTTCGATATTTTACTTTTGAATTAAATGGATCAATGAATTTGTATTAAATTTTGTATTAAATTAAATGGAACAAAGTATTCCAAGGCACATGAAATGTTGACTGTGGCATTTGTCTCAAATAAAGTGTTTATAAGTGGTACAAGCGCTTTACATAAGGCCGAGAAGATGTTGATGAAGATGAGCGTTCTGGTGGTGGTGCGACCACGTCAACAAACGAAGAAAACATCGAAACAGTGAAAAAAATTATTCTGAGAAAATCGTCGAATCACTATTAAGGAAGTTGCGGAGGATGTTGGCATATCAATCGGCTCATGCCATTCAATTTTCTCCAATGTTTCGAGCATGAAACTTGTGGCAGCGAAGTTTGTTCCGAATTCGCTAAATTTTGAGCAAAAGCAATGTCACATTAGATCGCACAGGAGTTGTTGAATGACGTCAAGAATGATGTGGGTTTGCTCAAACGGGTCATAACAGTTGAGGAATCGTGGGTATATGGTTATGATGTCCAAACCAATGCCCAACCATCCCAATGGAAGCTGGCCAGCTGAGCCAAGACCGAAAAAGGCACGCCAAATTCGATGAAATGCTCACTGTTGTCCTTGATTACAATGATGGTATGGTGCATCATAAGTTCCTGCCAAAAGGTCGTACAGTTAACAAGGAATACTACAAGGAAGTTGTGCAACGTTTGTGTGAAGCAATGTGGCTCAAACGATCGGATTTGTAGAAAACCAAATCTGGAATTCTGCATAACGAAAATGATCCAGCTCACACATCAATGCTTATTCGTCATTTTTTTGGCCAAAAACAAAACCGTAATCATGTCTCAACCACCGTATTCACCAACTTTGGCTCGCTGCAACTTTTTCCTACTCCCAACACTAAAGAAACTAATGAAAGGAAAGCGTTTTGTCACAATTGATGAGATCAAGTCAGAACCGAAGAAAGAGCTGATGGCCATACCGAAAAGCGGATTTCAGAAGTGCTTCGAGGATTGGAAAAGGCGTTGGCACAAATGTATTATATCCGAGGGAGACTACTTTGAAGGGGACAAAATAGATATTGATTAATAAAGAAGTACTTTCAAAAAAATTCAAAATTCACCTCTTCCTTTGAACACACCACGTGCCATACTCAGGGTTGCACCCAGTATTGCACTCGTTGGAGTAGTATTCATTATTAACTGTACGACCTTTTGGCAGGAACTCATGATGCACCACACCATTGCAATTAAAGAAAACAGTCAGCAAAACCTTTACCTTTTCCTTTGAACATACCTCGTAGTTAAATCAGCTCATCTCGTCATTCTGATCATATCGTTACACACTTTCCACTTCTCCTTCTGGTACTGTCATACTTCAGACCATAGTTAATATTTCATTTCATATTCATGTAAGGTATAAAAAGCCCACATACGACGCATGAAAATCAAACCAAAACCACTCAGCTTGTGACCGGAAAGCGCCTTGGGTGCGGTTTCGGCATAATTTTCCGTTTCTAAACATTCAATTCTTGTTTCGTGTTTTTTTTTCTTGTTTTTTGCTCTAAACTCACATGTAAAAATATACGAATCAACATTTACCAGGTGCGTGTGTTTCCATTTCAGGTCTCTCACAGTTTTTTTGCCCACAGTATTCATACCTTTTTGTCACTCCGTGTGTATGTTTATGTGTGTGTGTGTGTGTGTGCAGTTTGAATATATCCATCTATAGCGATAGATTAACTCTTTCATGTGGTGACCAAAATAGGCGAGAGGTAAGAACCAAACACTGTTGTTGTAGTCGTTAACGGTCGCGAGCCTATTGATTGAACATCCTTTTGCGGCCGACTTGATTCCAAGTTTTTGATTTTTTTTTCAATTTGATTGCGCCACAAAGAGAAAAAAATGAGCTTGATTTACATAGAATTTTTTTAAGGGGAATATAAAAACAAGACAGTACATACGTCCACATATATGTAAATTCTTGGAAAAAAAATATATAAAGGGTGATCCAATTAGTGATACTGTTTTCAATAGCCTTTTTTTTGACAGATCACGGATGAGTCAAGCTGTCATGTTATTTTTGCTCAGTATTGTTCGGCATTTCATCATGGAAAGACTTACGCCTGAACAACGTTTACAAAGCATTCAAGTTTATTACGAAAATTCACGTTCTATAAAGAATGTATCTCGCGCGCTTCGCTCAACTTATGGTCAACGTAATCGGCCTACTGAGCGTACTATTTGTAACACCATCACCAATCTTGAGGCTCAGCACTCATTATTGGATAATATTGGATATAATAGACCACTTCCAGCAGGCAGTGAAGAAAATATAGCGGCCGTAGCTGAGAGTGTCCACGAAGACCGTGGAGAGTCGATTCAGCACCGTTCGCAGCCACTCGGACTGACGTATGGAATGACCAGGCGCATTTTACGTCGAGATCTTAAATTGAAAGCGTACAAAATACAGCTTGTGCAAGCTGGATCTTCCCAAGCTACATTGTTTCGATCTATGGGCTCTTGAAAAGTTCCAAGAAGATCCGACGTTTTCGAGCCAAATTTTGTTCAGCGAAGAGGCCCATTTCTGGCTCAATGGGTATGTAAACAAGCAAAATTGCGGCGTTTGGGACGAAGATCAACCTGAAGGGATTGAAGAACTGCCATTTCATCCAGTAAAAACAACGGCTTGGTGTGATTTGTGGACCGGTGGGATTGGGATCTGCCCATGTGAGAACGTAACCGTTAATGGCGACCCTTATCGCGCCGAGATAACCGACTATTTGATGCCTGAAATTGAAGTTCGTGATCTCCGCGACATTTGGTTTCAACAATACTGCATCACTTCCAAAACGTCGCATCAATGAATGGATTTATTGTATCGTTTTTCTGTAAGCAGATAATTTCACATTTTGGGCCGGTCGGTTTCCGATTGACCACCAGGATCTTGTGATATCACACCTTTAGACTTTTTTCTGTGTAAGGCATAAAGTCTATGCGGACAATCCCGCTTCGATTCAGGCCTTGGAGCAAAACATCACGCGTGTCATTCGCCAGTTACCAGTCGGAATGCTTGAACGAGTCATCGAAAATTAGGCTCAACAGATGGACCATCCGAGACGTAGCCGCGGCCAACATTTTAAAGAGGGAAACTTCAAAAAATAAATGCCAAAAAATATACTTTCGAATGATAATAAACGTTCCCCATTAAATTTAAATTGTCTGTGCTTTTTTTTTCTTTTAAAATTTTGGGAACCTCCAAATGAAGCACCCTTTATATATTTGAAGCGTTTCGTTCGTTTGAAAATTTCATCACATGCTCGAAAATTTTGAATGCAACCATTGAATGTTTAAAACATTTCATTGAAGGAGATGCGAATAATTATGGTCCAAATCATTTCTGAAAAGATTTGAAAGAATTTCGAATTCAATGCAACTTAAGGAAAAAGAAAGAAAATGCGGCTCGAGAGCAAAAGGCACATGTACATGTATGTACATGTGAATGAATTTTGCAAATATTTCGAAAGATCTCGCTGCATTTACATTGCATTATTTCATTCATTTGAAAAAACTCTACAACTCAATTCATCTTCGAAATGAGCACATTCGTTCCAAAAATTTATTCGCAATAATAATTTAAATCAAGTAAAAAAAATATTAAAATTGCCAAATGGCCCGAAAAAGCATCGAGAACCGTTATTATTTTTCCAGATTACCTGAGATTCCCAATAAAGCAATTTAAGAGAGGAAAGCCCATAAGAGAAATACACAAATAAATGGGCAGACGTAAAAAAAGCATATTTCACTTTCTGCGATAACAAAGAATTACGAGTATGACTATTTATTGTATTCGTACATATATAAATACCTATACATATATTCATTCATTCATATACAAACTGTAAAAAATTAGAAAAATTTCTTAGCGCACACTCAAATATATACAAAAAAAGCAGAGAAGAGAAATATATATTTACCTTCATTATGTGTATATCCATCTACTATGTTATACCGTTAAAATATGTGGGTTGACCATTTTGAAGTTTGTTGAAAAATTGACTTAAAATTGCTCGACATAACTGACCCAACAAAAGCAGCTTCACTTTTGGTGGTCATAAATCCATTCTAACGGCATTTCGGCAATTTTCAAGTGCAACACAGTGAAGGTGAAGGGCAACAGAGCCTTTAGACGTGACCCTTTATGTTGGATGAGTGAAAGAGGGGCGGGGGAGAGATTTTTGTGCAACATATAACATTTTACATATATCAATATATTATTGTCTTAGGTTTGTAGTTTAAAGCTCAAAGCCACACGTGGTTAAATATAATAAATGTATAAGTTGGCACAGAAGTGAGGTTGTCCAAGAATAAGGCATAAATTAAACTGGTTAAGATAATATGGCAAGTTTACTTCAGACTAGGAAAAAATTATGACTGATATTCGGTGGTAAATATTAGGGCTTAGCAAATATTTTTTTGATTATTTATGTAAAGGCTTCTTGAAACTTTATGAGTTTTTTCTAAAAACCATCGTATTTGGAGAGTGTTTTCAAATAGTTTTTTTTTTTAATAAATTATTATACATGTGGCAAGATATTAAAAACTATTAAAAGGAATTAATGTAAATATATACGCAACAAGAAACGCCATGTTGTGCTTCGTCACAACCAAAACAAAATGTGAAAAGTCCTCTTTTTATATTATTATTTCAATAATTTGTAATTTAAAAGTTTTGCTTAAGGAATATTTGTCTAAAGTCTCTTATTACCAACCATACCATTCCCGAAAAGTTAAACACTTCCACGAAAATCCTCTTTAGGAATTCTCAAACGATATTTTATGTTCCATCCCGTATTTACCCAAAGCTTTCGTCTTGTTTTTTTTAATTTTTGGCAGGTGCATTTTGACAATTTCAGAGCCGTGTTTGCAGTGCTTCCACCTGGTCGTAAATTAAAGTTATCAAATAAGTGGAAAATAATCAAAAAAGGGTCTCACTGGGAAACTTCATGAACCATCTGCGTTCAAATTTATGAACATGTTGCCACCCTCTTCAAAAACTCAGTGAACTCTCTCCAGATTGATACCCAAATTGTAAAATTTAATGCTTGAAATCAATTTTTTAAATTAAAATTTTCAGACAGGGGAAAATCCCTTCAAAAATACTTTCGCATTAAGCATTTCTTACTTATATTCAATTTGACAACCATATTGTATAATATAAAAAAGATGGCAACCCTCAACAACTTTTTGCACTTTAAACTTGTATTTTATCAATACTATTATATAAAAAATTTAAGCAGGAAGCAGGTGGTAACGCTGCTCAAAAACATTTTTCATTAAGCCCTTCTTCAATCTCTTCAGTTTTGTATCCATAATTTTAAATTGCATTTCTTAATTTTTGTTTTTCAAATATATAAATGTGATCCATTTCGCGGCTCCCTACTTTTTGAAGCACAAAAAAAAACACACACAGAAAATTAAAATTTAATAAAGAATGTTTATTATCATTCGAAATAACATTCTTTGGCATAATTTTTTTGGAGATGGTCCAACCGTTGAGTCCAATTTACGAATACTCGTTCGAGCATTTCGACTGGTAACTGCCGAATGACACGCGTGATGTTTTGCTCCAAGGCCTGAATCGAAGTGGGATTGTCCGCATAGACTTTAGACTGTACATATCCCCACCAGAAAAAGTCGAACTTCTAGGAACTTTTCAAGAGCATATAGAGCGCAGCGCTGCCGCTTAAAAAGGTCGAGCGGCTTCAGCTTTTGCACAAGCTGTATTTTATACGCTTTCAATTTAAGATTTCGACGTTTAACGCGCCAAGTCGTTACATACGTCAGTCCGAGTTGCTGCGAACGGCGCCGAGTCTACTCTCCACGATCTTCGTGTATACTCTCAGCTACGGCCACTATATTTTCTTCTATTCGGTCGAATTTTATCCAATAATAATAATAGTAAAGTTGAATGATTTGTAAACCTTGTTCAGGTGTAAGTCTTTACATGATGACATGCCAAATCTGTCAAAAAAGATTATGTTGAAAAGAGTACCTCTACTTGGATTACAAAATATTTCAGAGCATATGGTAGCTCTGTTAAAAGTTTAAATTACATTTGTTTAGTTCCCAAAGTTATAAAAATGATAATAATTTTGAAAAAAGTTGACAATTCAAATTAATAAAAAGGTAATTTTTAAAGTTTTTTGGTTGAGATATTATTTGTAACTGAAAAATTTGATTACAACACTGGCATTTCATTTTATTCATTTTAGCTTTGAAAGTAGGTGGCAACCCTTATACAATTAGGTGACAACCTTTAGACTATTGAGCACTTTTAGCTAGAAATATTGCTCTATTTTTTTCAAACTCAACTCGTAATTTAACAATATTTCCCTCTCAACCCAGTTCAAAGGCTGCTCAAAAGCATGATATTCAAAACCAACTCTCGTTTGATATCACTGATTGGGATTATAGCCACTACCTCAGAATTTAAGTTTAATCCCGTTTATATGTACAAGTATATACGCGTATATATATATAAACTGCAATAATTAGTTTGCCTTTTGTGATTTCATTCCCAAACTTAACCTTTAAATGTCAAGATAATTTATCATAAAAAATTCCATAAGCAACTGCGGCATGAATTTGAACGTGAAATGGGTCAGTTAAATGCAAAATATGAGCAATGAAGACGTTGCAAAGCAAATGGGATGCCACACACACACACACACACATACTTCCCACATAACATACAATCACATTGCTCCATTAGCCATTTCAGCATTCAGACAATTCACGACCAACACATAGCGAAGTAAAATCGAAAATGTTGCCCAAAACGCAATAAATTGTAGCCAAAAAGGACCTACGAACTGCAGAGAGCCGCCAGCACCATTTGTCTAATTTTACTGCCTTGGCTAATAGAGACGTTGCGGCAGATACACACACACACACATACTACCACACAGCACACTGACTTGGTTTGGTTTGCCGTACGAGTATTTTGCCCTGTTTTTCTGTCCTGCAAAAAGCCAAGTAAACCATTTTATCATTTTTTTTTATTTTCTGCTTTATTTGCAATTCTTCTTTTTTTTTTGTTTTTTTTTTTGTTTTTTTTTGGACTTAAGGCAGCACTCGCGCCACTGCAGCGTGTCAGTGGTATCGAACGAAATTCTACCCATTAAACGACTTGCAAAGATGTTAAATGACTCAAAAATGACTGTCGTGCTGCGGCTGGCCAGCGCCAGCAGTGTTGATGAAGCAAACGAGTTTTGCGCAGAAATATTGTTGTTTTACGCATTCGCAAGTGGAAGCAGCGGAATTGGGAGATGTAGAGCGGCTGTGAGTTACCAGCACCATTAGCAGGCCATTTTCGCTTGCAGAGCTTGGAAGGGGGAATAAAAGAAGAGTATATGTAAGGAAGTGTTCTTAGTAGCATTTATATTACCGATAGAAGAGCCCTGAGGACGTCTGAGTTACGTAAGTTTGTACTCTTCGGATAGAGAGGTTTACCACAGTTGAAGTTTCCTCGAGGGTTATGAACACAAACAAAATTTCATATAAATTATGAACTCACCTGGTTACTTCGTGCGTGACATACCACAACCATTTCCTGCTTGTTCCAAGCCACTGTTATTCGATATACATCGTACAAGAGTTACGCGGTTTCAAAAGGGCCCAATTGGAATACAATTCAAGCGTAACGTACTTATACCACCTAATCTTATGCAAAATAGACCATCAGACTTCAAATAGATTAGAAAACAAAATTCTCAATATCTGTCTTCTTGGCTACTTCTTTTCCGGATCTGCTTCCGACTTTATAGTAATCACTTTGTTGTTGTTTGTTATTAATTATTTTAGAATAAATTTCTGATCTCTTTAGAACCATTTTGAAATTAGTTTTTGGTTTCCCATTTTAATTATTTTGTAAAATAAATGATATTTTTAGGACTAGTTATGGACTAGAGCACAAACAATTTATTATCGATTTTTAATATTTGGTGTACACTTCGGTTTCAGTCTTTAATTATTTTAGGAGAATTTTGGAATCACCTTCTGACTTTTTGCACCAATTCGAGAGTAGTTTCCAAATATTTTTTTCCAGTTATTTCGCTCTCCACCTGGTCTATCCAACATAGTGGAGTCCTTCCCCTTCCTCTGCTTCAATATTAATTGCATATCTATGTAAAATATTGTACCTAGTCTATTTAGGTTCTTTTATTAGCATTAAGTTCAAGAAGTCACACATTAAAGAGTTACCTCATTAGGTACCGAATGGGATAGGATAGGTCCTTCCCGATCTTGCCGGTGTTTTTCGTGTTGCTTAAAGTCACAGTCGTATCAGTTCTGCGGGGATACCAAAGTCGGGCATAACGGCATAGAGGCAGCTCCTCATCGTGCTGTCGAAGACTGCACATAATCGAGCAGTAGAACATATATTCTATCGTCCTCGATTGGGAAATCGGGCTTGCAATCTTCTTGTGATCCATTTTCACTGATATTCTGCTGGTTGCTGACTCCTTCATGAGTCTTGAAACCTTCTGTAAGTTGCTGCAACTTTTCGTAGAATTTCGAGCATTACGAGCTTCACAAGCTCTTCATTTTTACCCAAATCTGCCTAATTTTTATCTGCGTATGCGTCTCGCTTCCTTCTTCAATTCTCGGTATCTATCGTATGTGTTATGTGATCGCAAATTTCCAAGGTAGGCAGTCTGCTTTCTCTCTACTGCGGAATGGCTGCGAATCTTTGCTGCTACAAGAAAGTGGTCAGAGTCGATGTTGGGTCTTTGGAGCGTACGCACGGCAGGAGCAATGGAGGCATTTCGCCTCCATCCCACATGATCTATCTGGTTAAGAGTGAGTTTGAATCGGAAAAAACTAGGCAGCTTGATGAATCTTCTTGTGTTGGAATTTAGTACTCTAGCCAACCATATTTCAGGAACATTGATCAGCCTCAATTTATTACGGATATTTCGTCGTGGATTCAAAATTTTCCGACAGTTGCACCGAAAATAGCTGCCTTAACCACCCTAGTGTTAAAGTCACGAAACATGACTTTGACATCCTGTCGTGGGTATCGTTCATAAGCACTTACACACTCTAGGCTTTCACAAAAATACATTTTGGTGACGTCGTCCTTCTCTTCCGTCGGTGCGTGGGCGCAAATCATCAATATGTTGAAGAAATTTGCTTTGTTGCACACCAACACCAATTTTGCGCTCATTTATAGGGTCGATGTAGTAGATTTCACGAGAATCCTTTGTTTTTTTCTTCGTCCTGTCCATTGTACTTCTTGGACGGCGCTGATGTCGGCCTTTAGTCATATGAGAACATCGACCAGCTAGGCCGAGGCGTCTTTCCAATTAAGGGACCGAACATTACAGCTGCATGCCATCAAACCATAATCTCTGAAACGTTTGCAGGGGTCGTCTTCAAAACGATTGTCTCCCATCTAAGGTAATTTTTGTTTTTCTTTAGGTCAGATTTTTTTATGTGTCACAACCGCGGGGGGGGGGTGTTCTCTTCAATTTAGCACGCCTCAAAACAGACTTTTGTTGACTAAATAATCATCTCTGGCCCAGGGGAATGTCACTCAAAACTTTTCCTACCAGTTAATAATAATTCTAAAATAATTATTAGAAAAACTTCTGATCCTTTCGGTATCAGTTCGGCACTAATTCCCGAATAGTTTATATGTATTTCAGGACCACTTTGTGATTACTTTGTAAGTACTTTGCCATTAGTTATTAACATCTATACAAGAGTTTTGAGATTAGCTTATGGCTTTTTTAGAAGCAGTTCTGGATCAGTTCTAAGCTATCCGAAGCTGCCTTAGTCCTGTATTGTCTCTTATATATATCTTATATTGGTCACTTTTCGAATTTTAATACCAATTTGTTCTCTGTGGTAAAAAATTATAAAATAATCATCAATTATTTCTCACATTTTTTCATATTTATTGTTGTTGTTGTTGCTCCGACCAAAGCACTGCATCATTTGTCGAGTCCGTGTAACGAGCAAAGTTATCAAAATACTGAAATCAGATGAATCGCATACACTCATGCTGTTGGCATTTAATATATTATTTATGAATTGTATACTTGTATATAAAGGGTGTTTTTTATAGAGGTATAGAACTTTAAGTTGGCATTACTTTTCAAGATGGCGACCGATTTAACAGCTGTTAAGTGATTTATTCTCAGTTTGGTTTGGCAATTTATCGTGAATAGACTCACGCCTGAACAACGCTTGCAAATAGTGCAATTTTATTTCGAAAATAATGGTTCTGTGCGGAAAACGTATCGCGCACTACGTCCATTAGCGATGAAGCGCACTTCTGGTTGAATGGCTACGTCAACAAACAAAACTGCCACATTTGGAGTGAAGGTAATCCTCAAGTGTATGTTAAAACACCGTTACATCCAGAAAAACTGACTGCTTGGTGCGTTTTATGGGCTGGTGGAATCATTGGTCCGTACTTTTTCAAAAACGATGGTGGCCAGAACGTTACAGTCAATGGTGATCGGTATAGAGCCATGATTTCTAACTTTTTCATTCCTGAAGTGAATAACCATGATGTCCAGGAGATGTGGTTTCAACAAGACGGCGCAACATGTCACACAGCTCGTGCCACAATAGATTTATTGAAAGACACGTTTGGTGACCGCCTAATTTCACGTTTTGGACCTGTGAATTGGCCTCCAAGATCTTGTGATTTAACACCGCTAGACTACTTTCTGTGGGGCTATGTAAAGTCATTGGTCTATGCGGATAAGCCACAAACGCTTGATCATTTGGAAGACAACATTCGCCGTGTTATTGCCGATATACGGCCACAAATGTTGGAAAAAGTCATTGAAAATTGGACGTCCAGATTGGACTACATCCGCGCCAGCCGCGGCGGTCATATGCCAGAAGTCATATTTAAAATGTAATGCCACAAGATTACCTTTCGGATAAATAAAATTCATGTCAATCGAATAATCCATCGTTGTTTTATTGCAACTTAAAGTTCTATACCTCTATAAAAACACCATTTATGTACACACAATTGCCAATGCAAAAATATATACGAGTACGAGCGTAAGTATTTATATTAACAACAGTCCGTGAAATCATAAAAACAATGGCGGAAATTATGATTTATTGATGTGTGGTTTATTATTGGCAATTATTTTGATTTCTGCTCTGCTGCTCTACTGCTCTACTGCTCTACTGCTTTAGTGCTCCTCTGCTCTGCTACTATGTGGTCAATGGCATGTTAAATGTTGTTGTAATTTTTGTTTTTTGTTATTCCTCTCATTCAGTGCTTTTATATTGCATTTTTGGTGCGTGACTGTGAATTTCGCGATTTTGGCATTCATGAGTGACTACCGCGCGAGTACCGTTACAAATTATTTCTGCAATTTTGTTGCAAAAATAAAGTAAATTTTATTTTTCATAATATACACTTTTTAACACACACACACACACACACATAAATATATATGTATGTATTTGAGCACACAGCATTTACATATATAAAAAATTTAAAAGTGAGTTTTTCTGCTCTACCCCTGGCTGTGTTAGCAAGAAGACCACAAGAGCCAGACAAAGAGAGAGAGAGAGAGAGAGAGAGGGGGAAGGGAGATAAAAGACAAATAAAAGGGACATTTCCAGGTGTTCCATTTAATTACTTGTGTCTCTAGTAAGATATTTAAGAATAAAAGTTGATGCGGAAAGCGAAAATATATCTACGCTGCTGTGTGCTGCGGTCGCTGTCGCCGGCGGCAAAGTACCTGGAAGCTCGTGGTTATGGCGGTGAACCTTTTATGCGAATTTCCCTGTCGAGCCACAAAGTCAAATAGCAGAAATTTTAAGCGCATTGCCAGCAGGGAGCATAGCGCTGAAAGCGACGTGAGGGGGCGTGTTCTGGTCTAAGTGGCATTTGTGAAATGGTTCGAAAGCATAAAATGTTGAAATAAAAGTACCGTTTTAAGTAAGGAAACGTGGAATGCAGCAACAAAGTATGCAGGTCAGTACGTGGGGGAGAGTCTATTAAATTTTTAAATGCTCCATAGCAAGTAGACACGCGCACGCACATAGAAATGTACAAATTTACATACACTGCATACGCATAAATAATGTTTACATTAATTTCAAGTGGCTGTAGTAAAACATAATTTCATTAAAATTTTACTTATGAGTTCAAAAATAAAGGGAACTGCTTATTTGGAGTGGCAAAAAATTTTTTTTTTCAATTTTACTTCTCCGGTGAAGTACAGACAATTCATCTCTTTTAAATATCGAACAATAAATTATATTTTAAAATTTTTTTTTAATTTTAAGTGCCTTTGTGATTAAAAGAAGCCGTAGGATAGAACTAATTAAACAGTAATGAGAATAAAAAATTCCCATGCATTCTCGTAACTCAATATCTAACCTGAGTTACTGTTAAGAATGCTCACGCAAGACCTTTTATTATTTAATGCAGTTAAAATTTTATTGCATTATCTTAATATTTATTATACTTAGAAAACTAAATGCAGGAATTCTTGCATTTAATGCATAATCAGTTTTAAAATTTTAATTGAAGCAAAGTTTCTAAGAAATTTGTTTCTAATTTGCTGGCACAGTTTGAAGTGCCTTAAATAGTTAATGCATTAAAACTATTTAATGCACTTTAATATTTTATGCGGTAAAATTTTGAATCTTTGTTATTTGTAATTTAATTCGTGCGGTTTGCCAAGAGATGGCGTAACTCGATTACTATTCCATCATTCCAATATTCCGAACATGCTTTGGAAAGCTACTGTCATTGTGCGTCTTTTCTAGTAAACAACAATAACTTTATTGCTCTTAAATATGTCAAGCTGTGTGCCTGGAAAAATAATTTTGCACGGAGTTCATCTTAGTTGCTTTAGTATTAAGAAAACTGCTGTCCAGAGTCATCGTTTTGTGACTGGTGTTAAAAAATTGATCCATTATGGCAACCCTAAGTCATATGTGAAACTTGCTCAACCAGCCAAATCAAAGGTAAAGACGAATATCCACTGTGCCTAGCTAATGCTCTGTTTTTGAAGGATTCAGAAGGTCGGAAGAAAGGAAATGGGGAAAATTACTGACAACAATTAATCAAATGAAAGCGAGCAATTGCCGAAAACGGCCCGACCAGACTCGAAGCAATAATTATCCACCATGCTCCATCACTCAGTCTCGTTTCGCAATACCGGTTAAGAACTAACGGGTGATCCATTTTGAAGCTCCCTACTAAAAAAAAAAAAATTCAAATCTAACGGTGAATGTTTCTTATCATTCGAAAGAACATTCTTTGGCATTTATTTTTTTAAGACTATCTCCTGCTCAGATGGTCCATCCGTTGAGTCCAATTTTTGATGACTCGTTCAAGCATTTCGTGTGGTAGCTGCCGAATGACACGAGTGATCTTCAAGGCCTGAATCGAAGCGGGATTGTCTGCATAGATTTTAGACTTTACACATCCCCACAGGAAAAAGTCTAACCGAGTGATATCACACGATCTTGGTGGCCAAACGACCGGTCCAAAACGAGAAAAAATCGGTTATCAGGCACGATAACGGTCGCCATTGACAGTTACGCTCTCACCGACATCATTTTTGAAGAAATATGGGCCGATGACTCCACCGGCCCTCAAACCACATCAAACCGTTTTTTATTTTTCTGTTTAAAATGGCAGCTCTTGAATATTTCAGGTTGCTCTTCGTTCCACATGCGACCATTTTGCTTGTTTACATACCCATTGAGCCAGAAGTAGGCCTCAAGCTAAACAAAATTAGGCTCGAAAACATCTTCGTGGAACTTTCAAGAGCCCATAGAGCGAAGCGATGTCGCTTGGGAAGATCGAGCGAAACACATTCTTTGCAGAACGTGAATTTTCGTAATAAAATTAAATGATTTGTAAAGGTTCTTCAGGCGTAAGTCTTTCCATGATGAAATGCCAAATAATACTGAACAAAAATAACACAATTGCTTGACACGACCCACGCGTGATCTGTCAAAAAAGATTATTGAAAAAAGTTCTTTACTTGGATCACCCTTTATTTGATTAAATATCAAAAATTAAAATTTAAAATTTTCCACTCATTTCCATTTAATTCACTTGGCAATTTTTCTGCATTATCTTGATTTTCTAAATGCAAGTCCAAAGTTTAATTAAAAAAGAATTTTTGAGTAAAACTTACTCACAAATATTGGCACTATTGAAATCTTTGTGCATTAAAATGCATTGAGTATATCGAAAATGCACTAAAATTCATGCATTAAAATTTTGATTTCATTGCAATATTTTAGTTTATTTTCTAAACATTTTGGTTAAACAAAAGTTTTTTTTTAACTTTAATTAAACAAAATATTGACTTCGTTACATTAATTGGCAAGCCTTAAGGATAATTATTAAATATTGAAATTTGCTGCTTCGTGCGGCGCTTAAAATCATTGCACAAATTGAATTTTTCTGCATTTATTTGGTTGATTAGCCTATTGGTTGTCGTCCTCTCCCAAGGACGCCTGCTATTTTGCAACATTTCTTTTCGTCGCTTTTTATTAATTTCATTTTGCTTATAAAACTCAATTCATGGGCTTTTTTGTACAAAGGCTGATGTCCTTGTCTTTCGCTTGTGCGTGTGTATGCGTGTGCTTCTGTGCACGGATTGTTTTTAGCTTTGACAGTTTTCGTCATTCAAAATTTTGTGCTTTCTGAGTTGATGAAATTGGCAGGTCTTACCGCAAATAGACGAAACAGGCGCGTCGCGAGAATAGATGAAAAGCAAGGACAAATAATCCTGCGCGAAATTCAATTCAATAGCTGCATTTATATTTTGTGTTCTAGTTTTGTTTATTTTTGTTTTGTTTCTCTTTGCTTACATTTTATAGCAAATTTCGTTTTGCTAAGCAAACTTGAACAATACTTACGTGGCCTTTGAGTGTATTGTTTGGTTGGCACCGTTGAATATTATTTCGATATTTATTTAAAATTAAATTTTTCGGTGTAAGTGCACTCCTTTCGTAACAAATTGCTTGGCTTGTGGAAATATTTAAGAACACTTTCATCAAAAATTTTTCTATTTGAGTTGGCACCTCCATAAAAGCAAATACACAATTATTAACCAGCTGTGGTGTGTTATTAAAATAACATAGCTGTAGTTACTAGATGCGAGTGTAGTTTGAGAAGCCCTCAAGAAATAAAAAATAAATAAATATTGAAGGCATACCTGCTATCTTTTGCTCAAAAAACCTTGCATAAAAACAAAGGTATACATACATATGTATTGCTCGTACTAGCTTTTGCACTAAAAAGTAGCTATCTCTGCAGGCATTCAATTCATAACCTAACACAGAAATTCTCACCTCTATACTGAAATTCATAAAGAGTACAGAAAAATATGTCATAAAGGGTGAATCAAGTAGAGGTAATTTTTTGACAGATCACGCATGAGTCGTGTCATGGAAAGACTTACGTCTGAATAACGTTTTCATTCATTCATTCAACTTTATTATGAAAAGTCACGTTCTGTGTAAATAATGTGTTTCGCGCGCTTCGCCCAACTTATGTTCAACATAATTGGCCTACTGAACATACTATTCGCAACACCATCACCAATCTTGAGACCCAGCGTTCATTATTGGATAATATTCGATCGAATAGACCACGTCCAGCACGCACTGAAGAAAATATAGCGGCCGCAGCTGAGAGTGTACACGAAGACCGTAGAGAGTCGATTCGTCTCCGTTCGCAGCAACTCGGACTGACGTATGGAACGACTTGGCGCATTTTACGTCGAGATCCTAAATTGAAAGCGTATCAAATACAGCTTGTGCAAGAACTGCAGCCGCTCGACCTTCCCAAGTGACATCGCTTCACTCTATGGGCTCTTGAAAAGTTCCAAGAACATCCGACGTTTTCGAGCCAAATTTTGTTCAGCGATGAGGCCATTACTGGCTCAATAGGTATGTAAACAAGCAAAATTGCCACATTTTGGACGAAGAGCAACCTGAAGAGATTCAAGAGCTGCCATTTCATCCTGGAAAAACAACGGTTTGGTGTGGTTTCTGCGCCGCTAAAATCATCGGTCCATATTTCTTTAAAAATAATGCCGGTGAGAATGTAGCGGTCAATGGCGACTGATATCGCGCCATGATAACCCACTATTTGATGTATGAAATTGTAATCTCTGCGACATTTGGTTTCAACAATACGGCGCCATTTCCCACACATCGCATATATCAATGGATTTATTGAGAGCAGATAATTTCACGTTTTGGGCCGGTCGATTGGCAACCAAAATCGTGTGATATCACACCGTTAGACTTTTTACTCGGGGGATATGTAAAGTCTAAAGTCTTTGCCAACAATACCGCTTTGATTCAGGTCTTGGAGAAAAACATCACGTGTATTATCCTTCAGTTACTAGTCGAAATGCTCGAACGAGTCATCGAAAATCAGACTCAATGGATAGACAATCTAGGACGTAGAGTATTTTGCACTTGGACTTATACCTACATACATACAAAGTCCAGCTCCCATAACAATTGAAGCCATAAATAAGCAAAAGTTTCGCATTTGGAGCTCAAAGATGCATCAAATAATTGAGGAAAGACCACTACACCTAAAAAAACTTATGTCTGGTGCGCTCTTCGGTCGGGAAATATGATTGTACGTTACTTCTTTGAAAACGATAAAGACGAGATTGTCACTGTCAATTCGAAGAGTTGTTGTCGCCTTTTTTGGTATGGAACTGAAAAGCACGACTTGTACAATATGTGGTTCCAACAAAATGGAACCAAATACCACTGATGCCAATTGACCACCGAGATCGTGTGATTTTACGCTGTTGGCCTTTTTTCTAAAGCCTCGCGAAATACCATGTTTATGTAGATCTTGAGCACTTGAAAATCTTTCGCCAAGTAATGGCTGAGATACCGCTCAATGTGTGCCAATAAGTAATAATCGAAATTGATTTAAAACGAATCGAAACTTGCAAAAATTTACGAGGCGGTCATTTGAATGGTGTAGTGTTTCAAACATATTAAATTCAAATGTGAAAATACTTGTATTCTAGAGATTTTACTTTCATGCAGTACAATATTAGTGTGCCAACAATATTTCGCTCTCTCTCTTTCTTTCTCTCGCTCGCTAACTCTCTTCGTTAACAGCGATTCCGAAAAGCTTTAACATTTTCGGAGTTCAGTTTGTTGTTCGCTTTGTTGTTATGTTTTTCTTTTCTATTTAATATTCTTATTTGCTTTAATAAGCGGTTTATACATTCTTTGTTGTCTAAAGGAAGCATTCAAATTCCTTTAAGTTTACACTAATTATCCAATTTTGAATGGTAAGATGAAGATTGAATTTTTTGTATTTTTCTCTTTGTTTAAAATTTTCTATGAAATCGTTAGTTGGTGCTTAAGTTTTGAATGCTGAAAGGCATTTGATTTCTGGGTTTTTCGTTAAAAAAATTAAGCACAAATAAATGCGTCAAAGCGAAATGAGACACTCAAAATTAAAAAATTAAAATAAATTTTTTTTTTAAATTAACAAAATGAAGATAAAAGCAAAAATAAATGTAAAATATAAAAAATTATCAAAAGCAAATCTAAAGAATACAGAGCAGTAGCAAACAAAACTTAAAATATAATATCTGCTTTTAGTGCTGAAATCTTTATTTTAATTTTATTTATTTAAAGTAGACAAATTCATTCGAGTTCCACCAGTGCCGTCCACTCCCAAGTGTCCACTAACCACACGCCATTAACTCGCTAAAAATCATTAGCATTGAAAGAAGACTACAACAAAGTGCTTTTGGATATTTTTCTGCACTTAAAAAGGAATCAAGGAAAGGATATAAGGATGGATATAAGAAGCGAGTAAATAATCCACTAAGCGGATTTAATGGAACGCAATTCAGGCGAACTTAACTAAACGAAACGGAACAATAACCCTAAAACCGAATGCCTCAAACGGACCGAGAGAGAGATGGGACACTGCAATGGGGCATTAGCAGAAGCATGGAGAAGGATATTTATGCTTGCAAGGGTGAGGGATAAGAGAAAAATTCGGGGGCAGGCGTGTTTGAGTAAATAATATGTGCCATTTTGCCATTTTGCTGCTGGCAATGCCGTTGATCTTTTTATATGAAGTTTAAGCGAGGTTTAATACAGATACTTGAAAGGCGGAGCCCGCAGTTGCTGAAAAACAGCAAGAGACAGAAAGAAGGAGATAAGTGAAGAAGATAAGTTTAAGGTTGCAGCTGCAGCTGTGGAGAGGAGATATCAATGCAGTTATTTATTCAATTACATTTACAAGAATAACCAAGGCATTTGCCAACAACAACAAATGCATTACCATCACCAGCCAGAGCAGATAGAAACGTCGCAGCAACACTATGACAATTTTGTACGGACGAGACGTACGAGACGAACATAAAAAAACTGTGAGCTGCAAGCCGTCGTGCAGTGGGTTATTTAATAAGGCAAATAAGCGGATAGAAAATGCTCTGGTGCTCTGGACGGCGCATATGTACTTGTAGTGTGGACGGCCAAAGCGGGGTTTGAGCCGGTAGGCAGTAGGTCGTAAGAACTTAAGTGCTTGGCCTGGTTGGTATTATGTTTTATTGAATTGAAGCGATTGGTTTCATATTATTATTTTCTGTCTTTTTTTTTAGTTTCTTTTGTTTTGTTTTACTTTTGTCGTGCATTTGACATTCAAGCAGCGCAAACGAGCCGTTAAAGTTGAACGATTTTTATTATTTGTTTATAATAAAGGCAATGGAAATAAAACTTAATGTTTTTAAGTGCATGCTAATGCACAAATATGTATGTAAATAGATGAGAGATGCTGTGCGGCATTTGCAGCATTTTAAATAAGACATCTGAGAATTTTACTGTTATATTTATTTTTGTATAAAATGGAAGAATACGAAAATGAAAATTTTATCGTTGTAGTAGTAAAAACTATCGAGCGTAAAGTAATTATTTCTCTCATTTCGGCGCCCGCCTTAGTGTTAATAAATTACTTCGCCACACCTTCTCTTACTTAAAACGTCTTTCCAGTGCTAATACTCTCGGGCCCGCGTTTTTTTCAATCCTTGAAGTAGTTCTCATATGAATTTTTGTAGGTCTTTATACTCCATGCCGAATTTTCATGGATCTCTGACGTAGCGGAAGTAAGAGTTAACGGTCAATTGAAAAATCCCCGGCCCACCATAGTAAAATAAATTTTTTTGGCAAAATTCATTTTTGTTATTCAACGTAGTTCCCTGATACACTGATTATAGTGACCCTCCAATTTTTCGATACCATTTTTGTAGTACGATTTGTACTTTTTTCAAAATAGACCTCAGTTTCGGTGATCATCTATTCATTCGACCAAGCGAACATACTTTTGAGATCTGAAAACAGGAAATAGTCGCTGAGGGCCAGAACTGGAGAATACGGCGGGCACGGGAGCAATTCGAAACCCAATTCATCAGTTATTCCCACCGATTTCACTGACTTGTGCATCTTGTCTTGGTGCAACAGCACTTTCTCTTTCTTTAAATACGGCCGTTTTTCGGGGATTTTGTCCTTCAAACGGTCCAATAACGCTATGTAATAGGCGCTGTTGATGATCCTTCCTTTTTCGGTGTAGTCAATGAAAACTATTCCATGCGCCAAATCCCAAAATACAGACGCCATGACCTTGCCAGCCGACTGTTGCGTTTTTCCACGCTTTGGAGCGGGTTCATCATAAGCAGTCCACTCGGATGACTGTCGATTGGACTTCGGAGTGAAAGGATGGCTTATTTAAGCTTTAAGAACAATTCCAAACACTACTCCGAATTATCAACTCGTCTTTGTTTTTGGTCAAAAGTGAACTCGCGCGGCACCAACTTTGCACAGAGCTTACTCATACCCAAATTTTAGTGAATGATAAGATGTATATTTAAAGAGCCTACTTCTTCAATCAATTTCAATTTATGGTCATTCAAAATCATTTCGTCTGTAAAAACCTCTTTTGGGCGTCCACGGCGTTCATCGTCTCACTTGACTTGATTTTTTTCCCTACAAAAAGCAATATTTTATCAACACGCGAAATTTCTTTTCATTCAAAACAACCAAAGTTGCTTCACTCAAAATGCTATAATTCACAAACTAATGCTCCGACTGTCATATTTATACACGCGTCTTTTGGAGGTTAGGGCTACAATCTATATATGGATTTGGTTTTCATTCTAGTGGCGTCGTCCATCTGTTGATTTTGCCCTTAAAAAAATTTGAAACAAGTAATGTCGAGTAGT
This sequence comes from Neoceratitis asiatica, assembly GCA_030068015.2. Classification (NCBI taxonomy): domain Eukaryota; kingdom Metazoa; phylum Arthropoda; class Insecta; order Diptera; family Tephritidae; genus Neoceratitis; species Neoceratitis asiatica. Next base: position 2,247,506 of record CM061528.1, on the reverse strand, counting down.
CGCATAAATTACAGTTCAGCTAAAACCAGGAAACACTTCTCTTAAACTGTATGAAAATTATGTTAAGAAATCTATATGCATTGCGTAGGCATGATCTTCTGGGCTCCGTCCCTGATACAAATATTCAATAATTCTTCAACTATTCTTCACAACGATTTTCTTAATTTTCTCAACATTTTCTTAGGTTTTTGATCTAGGAAGTTCAGGACAATATTCTTTTTTTTTTATCAGAGTATCCTCACTTATCCTCTTTTGGGGCTACAGCTTTCTCGAGCTTAAAATTTTCCAATTTTTTATGCCAAGCTTCTTTATATCTTCTACGAATTCGTCCATCCATATTGATCGCGGTTTTCTCCTCTCAATTTTTTCTCCTACGCTTTTTTTTGCCAATTTTTTCATCCTTAAGGTTCACATTATTTCTTCCGAAAATTTGCAGCTTGGTTTTGGCGTTTTCGTGTAGCGTCTCTGATTCTGCTCTTTAGCATTATACGGTGTCTAGTTTGTTTTGAGCTACATACTTCATTAATGGCACAGCACATCAATTCTGAAGGTGGTTTTGTGTAAAGACACCACTGAAATTCTAGTATTTTTTTCTGGTATTTTGCATTTCCGGAATGTTGCGGGGTTAGTCATCGTATTAATGCTGCTGGTGAAACGTTGACTTCTGGTTCTAAATCCGTGTTGATATTCTGCAAGTACCTTTTCTCTCGGTCTATATGTCTTCTGTGCACGATCCTCGCAAATATTTTGTATACCGCATTGAGAAGGAAATTTTCGCAGTTTGTTTTATCGGTCTCTTTGAGAACGGAGATTGTTATTGCTGTATTCCAATCCTCTGGTAGCGATTCACAGTTTCAGTTACTTGGTGGGCTATAATGTATAACCTAAATTTTGCTAGCTCAGCCGTGATTTCGGTCATTTTAACAGCTTGTAGCATAGTTCTTACTCGTATATTCCAAGAGCGGAATTACCAATTATTGTTCTCCGAGGCTATTGTGTTGCTTTCATGATAATTAATTACCGCTAAATGGGTTGTTAGCAATACGTCGTTAAGGCCTCAAGCTTTCGGGTTGCCATTTCATCTCAGATACATTCTAATAGCGTTATACCGAACATAATCGGCCGTCAGAGCCTCTTTTGTTATCGACAGGGTGCACCGATGTGCAGGTGAGGTCTACGGTTAAAGAAGAGGTATTATAATCGCTTTACTATCCCATTGGCATCCCCATCTTATGCTAGTATCAGCACTTAAAATTCTTCAATTCATCAACTTTTTCTTCAATAGCAGAAAATTAATCTTTATGTCTCTCACAGACAAATATGGCGCGCTGTCATCCGTTAATCATTTGCTATTATAAACAATTTCTCTCCGCCTAATATTCAATTGGTCTTATCTTACGAAATTTTGTTAAATTTTTTTAATAAAGGGTGATCCATTTCGAGATTTCCTACTTAAAAAAATACAGAATATTTAAACTTAATGGGGAATATTTATTACCATTCGAAAGAACATTCTTTGGCATTTATTTGTTGAATACTCTCTCTTTCAAATGTTGGCCGCATCTGCGTCTCAGATGGTCCATCTGCTGAGCCCAATTTTCGATGACTTGTTCGAGCATTTCGACTGGTAACTGGCGAATGATATCACACGATCTTGGTGGGCAATCGACCAGCCCAAAATGTGAGTTTATCTGCCCACCGAAGTGTTCTCTCAATAAATCCATTGATGCGATGTGTGTGAAGTGGCGCGGGTTTGTTGAAACCAAATATCGCGGAAATCACGAGCTTCAATTTCAGGCATCAAATAGTAGGTTATCATGGCACGATAATGGTCGCCATTGACGGTTACGTTGTTACCGGCATCATTTTTGAAGAAATATGGACCGATGATTCCACTGGCCCACAAACCACACCAAACCGTTGTTTTTTTCTGGATAAATGGCAGCTCTTGAATCCCTTCAGCCTGTTCTTCGTCCCAAATGCAACAGTTTTGCTTGTCTCCATTCCCGTTGAGCCAGAAATGGGAGTCATCGCTGAACGAAATTTGTCTCGAAAACGTCAGAAATTTTCGAGAGCCCATAGAGCGAAGCGATGTCACGTTGGAAATTCGAGCGGCTTGAGTTCTTGCAAAAGCTGTATTTTGTACGCTTTCAATTAATGATCTCAACGTAAAATGCGCCAAGTCGTTCCATACGTCAGTCCGAGTTGCTGCGAAGGCGCCGAATCGACTCTCCACGGTCTTCGTGTACACTCTCATGGTCGTCGGCCGCTGTATTTTCTTCACTGCGTGCTGAACGAGGTCTGTTCGGTCGAATATTATCCGATAATGAGTGCTGGGTCTCAAGATGGGTGATGGTGTTGCGAATAGTACGCTCAGTAGGCCGATTATATTGACCATGAGTGGAGCGAGGCGCGCTGAAGACACATTCTTTACAGAACTTGAATTTCCGTAATAAAGTTGAACGAATTGTAAATTTTGTTCAGGCGTAAATCTTTCCATGATGAAATGCCAAACAATACTGGACAAAAATAACATGGCAGCTTGACACGACTCACGCGTGATCTATCAAAAAAAGGTAATTGAAAAAAGTACCTCTACTCGGATCACCCTTTATCTATCTTAATTATCTATAGCTTGCAATTTGCGCCTTGTTACCACTGAAGAAATTTCCGGCCAAGCTCCCCCTTCGATTTTTGGTTTTCAAATAAATGGACGGACCTACAATCCATTGGAAGCCGCCCCAGAATGGCTGCTGGATTTTTATGAGGAACTTTTATATAATGTCAGAAACACGCGGAAGTAAATCCATAACTTTTGATTGTTCGTTGAACGCGAATCTTTACTTTAAATGGTGGTGCGCACTGCTAACCACTCTGCAATTGCTGCTGAGGAATATAAATGTATTTTGTAAAATGTTCGCGTTAATGCAAAAAACTAATAAAAAATCTTAATTGTAAATAATTATTAGCAGCCGCCGAAAATTTTACTTTTGTACTCCCTGTAGTGCAACACTAAAAATATTATTTTTGAAATTTTAAATTTTTTTTTTTTTTTTTTTTTTTTGTGTCATATATATATGCTCTCAATTTTGGCCATACTAATTGCGCAACGAAAGGTTACTCTTAAACGTAATAAATGAAGACCTTTGCATCATCTCCTCCTTTTTATGACTTTGGTCTATTTGGACAAAATTCTGTTTCTCGATTTTTCCGTCTCCTATAATTTACTATATTTTGTGGTCATCCATTAAGCTAACGCTTCGCTTGCATATTTCATAAAAATGTTAAAAATATTCATGAGGAATTTTTCTCACTACAACTGCGGCGTTTAACCAACCAACCAACCGCCAAGTGGTTGTTTCAACTGGTTCCCATACATTTTCTATTATTTTCTACAATCTTTCGCCTATCTTTCGGGGGTATGGGGGTAAGAAATATTTCTTAATTAGTGGCATTACCTGCTGTACAAGCGCGTGTGTATATACATTCTTTCTAATTAGTGAAACTAAAATATTTTGCACACACACACACACACACATATATATATATACTGATACTAACACTGCCATTCAACCTCTAGAGCGTTTTACATTTCCTGCTGGTCGCAACGCTAATGCTTTTCAAGTGTTGTCTACTGAGCACCTACTGTGGAGGTCCATTGTTATCCTTTTCGCTATTAGAATATTTATGTGCGGGCATAAGTGAGCAGCAGCGTACTTTTGTTCTTGAAGTGAAGTGCCTTTGGCGCTTGCTTATGTTATTGTCGTTACAGGCGGGGGGGGGGGGGGGTAGTGGCCTGAAATTTAGCGCCAAAAATGAGTATCGCACCAAATTTTGTTGTTTTCCTTTATGCCTTGCATTTTCATATTTCATTATTTAAAATGGCGGGCGTTGTGGCTGACGTGTATTTCGTTGTTGTTGTTGTTGTTGTTGTTGTTGTTGTTGTTGTTGTTGTTGTTATTGTTGTTGTTGTTGTTCGTTGTTCGTTGTTCGTTGTTGGCTGTCAGTTTTTTGTTAAATGAATTAATTAAAATGTTTAGAGGTACTTGAGTTGTAATCCTGCATGAGGCAGGAAATGAGTGGAAATGACTTGTAGTCGGCCAAAATGAGCGCAAAGTCCTAACGGTGTATAATGTTTGTATATTATTAACGGGTTTAGAACATTTCAAAACAAAGTCTACTTAAGTTGGCGATGTGAAATTTTGGTTTGATGCTTGTGATGGAAATTCGTTGTTTCCTATGCTGGCGAACGGAGTGAACTAGGAAAGCATCACATTCGCCACAGGCAAATTGGCAGTGCACAAAATTCTATATTCTATATATACAATTAGTAGATACAGCAGACATTGCACTGCCTAAATTTAACTATTTTACTTTTTAGAAACAAAATTTAGAAAGATATTTATTTGAAATTATCACATTTTCCTGACACTCCAATGCTCGATTTAAATTCAATTGATTCTGAAATATTATTTACGAAAAATTTTTAATAATTTTTTTTTGTGCATATCCGTACTGGTATTATAGAAAAATCTTGGTAATTATATTTTCAAACATATATCAATGTATTTGAATTCAATTTGGAACCATCTACGGTCTATAGTGTCAAGCTCAAAAGATTTTGGCGAGATTTGACATTTTTTGTTGTTGACATTTTGTTGACATTTTAGAGAAATGGAATGCTTCACGTCTGATTTTATCTGCGCTACTGCTCAGCCACGGTTGTGTCGGTTCTGGCTTGTCCAAGATAAAGAAAGGAGAATGGCAGAAATCGTCTTAGTATGATGGAAATTAATCCAAGGGAATCAACTTCCATGTCTGTGCTTTTGTCCGTCGATTACCTACGACTAAGGGCTGAGGATCATTTGCTCCCAACTCAATAGGCAAGACCCTATGGACCACTTTGCTGAACCCATAGTTGATAACCTCTTGAGAAATTCTGCGCTTAGTAATATCAGCGCTTGCTATATGTCTTAACGATCCTTTCAAACCGGAGGACCTTCCCAATATGTTGCACTTAATCAAGTCTTAAATCTCTGCGGGAGAAGAAGCACCAATAAGTAGCCAGACTCGAGTCCATAAACGTAGTGGTAGATCTGTTCCCTCAACGACCTCCAGTTTTGCTTCTTTCCAGACCTCCTCCAGCAGAGCAGCTGCCTCTGGTCAGCACACCTTATCAATTTGTACAAAGCTTGCAGGCGATACACTCGCACACTGGCACATTCGCACCATTACTGTCCTTCTCTGAAACATCTGAAACCGCCAATCACTTAACGTCTTAGCAAGATATCGCCCGAATGATCTCATCCTAATCTAGGGTTCAATCACGACCGAATCGGCTAGCTTCACGATTTCGCTGTAGGTTGGCGTTGTGACACTCCTTTGTCTTTTCAGTAGTGAGGTGTTGATAAGCTGTCGGCGTGAGTTTCTTTACCCTTCTCACGAATATCATACATCGTGTTCCTGCTGTTAGAGAGCTTTGTGGTAGTCCAGGAACTTGTTCGCTATGCGATGATGCGATTCGGCTTTCCTTGCCATTTAGACCTAGTTGGTAATATCTTGGAGTAGGTCCACCAACTTCTGCAACACTCGGACATCTCTAGCGAAAGCCGAACTTGACTTTCTTGGGGTACTCACAGAGAGATCATCCTTGGTACCCTTAACCAACCATTCCTGTTAACTGTTACCTCAGAGAATTTGAGTAGTAGAAAACTGCAACCATCAGCACTGAATTCAAACTAAACCACATAAATTAATCAAAGTCGAAAAACCGTTAAGAGCAGCTAAGGTCAAATTCATTCGGAGAGGTTTTGGTCGTGAAGGGCACGATAAATATTCCAATTATTTGAGAATATTTTTGAATATTTTTCAATTAAAATAATCAAAGAGTTGACTTTTCTTCTGGAAAATAACTTGCGCTGTAAGCCCCTTGCAAGTTTAATATCCGAATTTTGTATTTCTTTATCTGCAATGGATTATATAGATTGCTGGCATATTGAAAATAAATTGAGAATAAATTGAAAACCGCGCGTAACACTAAAGAAAGCAATTTTTCCAATTTTAGTGCTCCGCGACTCTCTCTCTCGATGCGGTGCTGAAATTGTGCGCTCAGTCAATAATTCGCTTCTTTATTCTTCAATAAAAACGGATTTTACTTTCGGTATTAATGCGCGGCGAGTATGCGCCATCAAACTAACGGTGTATTGCTGAAAAAATGCCTTTGAAATTTTCACCACGTAAAATGCATTGGAAAATGGTGCTGCGCGTGCCTGCCATTCACTTGTTTTATGATTCTGGTATATTTCATTAAAATATTGCGCACACTTTTTTGTGCAACTTTGTCACTCATGCGAGTTTTTTGCTTTTCTATAATTCGCATATACATTTATTTATGCGCTTTTTCATATAGATGTGTGTTTATATTTATTTAATTTTACAACAAAAAAATTTTTTTTTTTTAATTTTTAACTTTTTTTCGAATTTAATTTTACTATATGAGATTCACTTCACTTCAGTTGACGCTCAGTTTGAGTTCAGCTGATTTGAGTTGAGTTTATTTTATGTTACCAATATGCACAGCATGGCGCCGACACATTGTGTGACACTGTGACACTTCATGTCATCTGGTGAATGGCAGGAGGCGTACGTGGCGTATACGCAACGGCTATGACGGGCGGGTGGCTGGTGGTAGTGGGCGAATGCACTGGGGCAGACTTCAACTGACAACTGCTGATGTTCGGTTCGTTAGTGCTACTACAGATGCCACTAGTGCGTTGTTGTTGTTGGTGTTGTTGTTATTACTGTTGTTGTTTTTGTTGTAGTAGTTGTTGTTGTTGTTATTATTGTTATTTTGGTTATTACAACTGAAGCTTTTAAGTTTTATTCGGTTATGGATTTTTATTTTATTTTGCAGCAACGCCTACGCCACTCCATTTATTTGTTTGTCAAATTCAGTTGTCAGTTTCTTTGTGTGCGTGTGTTTGTGGGTGAGGAAAAAACATTTTGATAAATGGGCACACAACATTCAATGGCGTGTATTAAGGAAAAAAAAATTAAATAAAAAATATTGAATTATTCAAAAATGTGCATATATTGACAAGAACAGCGTGATTGAAGTATTAAAAAAAAGACAAAAAAAAAATAAACAACAACAAAAGTAAATAGCATCAAAGCTACAACAAAGCAGCAGTGCGTAGGCCCAAACAATGAGATTCTTTGTGGAAATGAAGGATTTTCTGTGGCACTGCACAGTAGGAGAGTTTACATGGTATTTATCAAAAGTCCCCATTAGTCCTTTAAATGCACATTAAATTAAAAATTGTTTGAACGAAAGCTCTTTTTAAATATTTTTATCATAAAGTAAAAGCTCATAGAGTTACGACTTTTAACAGAATTTTTAAAATTATGATGGAAGTTCATTTTTGAATTCAATAAAAAATGTTTTAAGTTTCACTTTCAAACCTGGCCATTGCCCCTTGCTTTGTAGAACTCCTTTGTCAATGTCATCGTATACCTTGATATAATTGAACCTTGTAGAGTTTGGTTTTGGACCATCGAGAGAGACGTTATTTTTCAGCTGCTTACTCTGTCCAAAGTAGAACCTGTTGGCAAGAGTCATTCTTCCTCAAATTTAGAGGCTGATATTGTTGTTGGAGCTAATGCTGATTACACAAAAAGGCGAAATTATCTACGACTTTGAAGTTATGACTGACAACAGTTACGTGGAAGAGGAGTCGCGAATTCGATTACTGTTTTTTTTTTTATGACAAGATATATTTCATCTTTATAGAAAATTGAACCTTCTCTGCTAAGCTCTGTAGCTCATATTATTTTCTCCTGCATCAGGCTAAAGAGCTCAAATGATAAAAAGTAACCCTTTCTGAAACCCTGTTTGGTATCGAACGGCTCGGAGAGGTCCATCCTAATGCTGACAGCGTTTCTGGCATTATTTGGGTCAGTTTATATGTCCGTATGAGTTTTTCAGGGTTACCAAATTCAGACATAAGGGCGTAAAGGCGTTTCCTGGCGTGTGCTGTCGAAGGCAGCTTTTAAATCGATGAACAGATGGTGTATATCGATTTTTTCCCTCGGGTCTTCTCCAAGATTTAACGCATGGTGAATATCTGGTCAATTGTAGATTTTCCATGTCCAAAGACACTAAGTGCAATCAGTTTGTTGACGATGGGCTTTAATTTCTCACATAATATGCTCGATAGGATCTTATATGTGATACTTATGGGAGGCTTATCCCATCATAATTGGCGCAGACTGTGGGATATCCATTTTTTTTGGACCGTGCAGAATACACTTAGGCTTCATTCGTTGGGCATGCTTACGTCCGAATTTACTTTGTTAAAAAGCTAATGCACGCACCTTTCTTGTCAGTTCTTCGCTGGCATTTTTGAACAGCTCAGATGACAATTCATCGCCATACGTCGCTTTGTTTTTTTTTTCAGATCGGCAATTGCTTAACAAACTTATTCATTGTCGAATCACCATCATCATCATCTGTTCCATCGTCATCAAAGCAGGTTCTCCGTTTCCTGCTGTTTCACTCTCATTGGAATTCAGCAGGTTGGAGAAGTGTTTGGTCCATACTCAGTATACCCTGGGCATCAGGCGCTAGATCACCTCTTTGGGTCTTACAAGAGTATTTCTCTATATATAAAAGGGATGTATGCATGGCTTATATACTCCGCTGACTGAGCTGATTTTGCGCAAATTATCAGGATGGCTTCATTGGAGCCCGGAGAGTGTTCCTGTATTTATTTCCAGTAAGTAGAATTAGCACCCAATCCTATTATACACATGTGTAGACCGAAGACGAGGCATTTGGATTACCTCCAGGCATTCATGTTTATATCTTCGTGGACGCCTTCGAGTAGCGAATATACCCAGACAATCTCTGGAGATAACTCAGCCGATGCAACATGCAAATATGATAAGACAATGATGTAAGAAGAAGTTTAATAATCTGTAGTAACTGAAACTTCAACACAATAGAAAAGAAAATGAAAGAAAATGACATTGCTAATATATATATATATAAAGGGTGATCCAAGTAGAGGTGATTTTTTCAATAGCCTTTTTTTTGACAGATCACGTGTGAGTCGCGTCAAACTGTCAAGTTATTTTTGTTCAGTATTGTTTGGCATTGGCATCATGGAAAGACTTACGACTGAACAACGTTTACAAATCATTCAACTTTGTTACGAAAACTCACGTCCTGTAAAGAATGTGTTTCGCGCGCTTCGCTCAACTTATGGTCAACATAATTGACCTACTGAGCATACTATTCGCAACACCATCACCCATATTGAGACCCAGCATTCACTATTGGATAATATTCGACCGAATAGACCACGTCCAGCATGCAGTGAAGAAAATATGGCGGCTGCAGCTGAGAGTGTACACGAAGGCCGTGGAGACTCGATTCGGCGCTGTTCGCAGCAACTCGGACTGACGTATGAAGCGACTTGGCGCATTCTACATCGAGATCTTAAATTGAAAGCGTACAAAATACAGTTTGTGTAAGAACTGAGGCCGCTCGACCTTCCCAAACGATATCGCTTCCCTCTGTGGGCTCTTGAAAAGTTCCAAGAAGATCCGACGTTTTCGATCCAAATTTTGTTCAGCGATGAGACCCATTTCTGACTCAATGGGTATGTAAGCAAACGAAATTGCAGCATTTGGGACGGATAGCAACCTGAAGAGATTCAAGAGCTGCCATTTCATCCAGAAAAACAAACGGTTTTGTGTTGTTTGGTTTGGTTTCTTCAAAAATTATGCCGGTGAAAACGTAACCGTCAACGGCCTGAAATTGAAGCTTGTAATCTCCGTTGCATTTGGTTTCAAAGACGGCGCCACTTCTCACAGATCGCATCAATCAATGGATTTATTGAGAGAACACTTCGGTGAGCAGATAATTTCACATTTTGGGCCGGTAGATTGGCCACCAAGATCATGTGATATCACACCGTTAGACTTTTACCTGTGGGGATATGTGAAGCTAAAGTCTATGCAAACAATCCCGCATCGATTCCGGCCTTGGAACAAAACATCACGTGTGTCGTTCGCCAAATACCAGCCGAAATACTCGAACGAGTCATCGAAAATTGGACCCAACGGATGGACCATCTGAGACGTACCCGCGGCCAACATTTGAAAGAGATAATTTTCAAAAAATAAATGCCAAAGAATATACTTTCGAATGATGATAAAAAATCCCCATTAAATGTGAATTTTTTGTGTTTTTTCTTTAAAAAAGTAGGAAACCTCCAAATAGATATATATATAAGTATCAGATATAGGTTTAAATATTTTGATCATATTTTCTTTAAATTCTTTTTTTTTATATATATTTACAAGAGTAAATGATAAAATCGTATAAATTTCTTTTTAAAATTTGTTCCGCTATAAATAAAAAATAAAAATTTAGTTTTTCTGAGGAAAGCTAATAATTTTTACTAAAAAGTTTCAACATAAAGAAATCTTATGTATTTGTTTCAAATTAAAGTCACATGTATTTAGAAATATTGGTAGGTAATTAAAAAAAATTAAATATTTTTTCGTTCTTAACAAAAGTATATGAAATTTGTCCCACTGTGCACTGTGCCTTAATTCAAAAGCGCGCTTGACGGCAACTGACAGCTACAGCGCATATGACACTCAAAAATCATGTAGTGTAAACGGTACTATGTTATTACAATTGCTTTTGTTGTTCTTGTTGTTTCTGTTGTTCCTTGGTTATGTAAGTTTCATTTAATTTGCACGCTTTTGTCGACTGTCGGCAGTTTATGATGGAGTAGGACGAGTAGGAGGAGTAGGAGGAGTGAAAGGAGATCCGGTTGTTGGCCTGTTGTTGGCTTTGACTTGAAGTATAAATTCAGGGGGGCTAAAATGCATGTAAATAACACTACATACACATGCGCACACACATTTATGGATTAATATGTATTTGCTTAAGCGACTGGGTTTCTGTTTCATTGTTTTTCCTCTTTTATTGTGCAATAGTAAATAGATAAACAACAACAACACCAACATGCCATTGACGTCCTGCTCGCCCATACGCCATCAATCGCTTGGAACACACATAACATAAAGTTCCATGGCATACTAATGCGACATGCCGCCCGCCAGCATTGATTGGAAATTTTCCTTTTTCATTTTGGAATTTTCTTATTGATACTGTACCACTTTTTATGCGAATATGTATGCTAAATGACGAGAGAGTGAGTAATTACTACTTTTTGTGATAACTTTGAGTTTTGATTGCACACGGGGGATGTACATACAAATGAGGTGAGAAGCCTCTTAGGACTTAATACAACCACCCACTTGATTTATATTTGCTCTCCTCTAATCCCATGTGCTCCATTCGCTTCTTCTTTTTGATGTTTGGCGCCAGTTAGAAATACAAAGTGATACTAGGTCGCTCTCCACCGGCTCTTTCCAACGGAGTGGAGGTCTCCCTCTTCCACTGCTTCCACCAGCGGGAACTCCATCGAATACTTTCACAGCTGGAGCGCTTTCATCCATTCGGATGACATGACCTAGCCAGCGTAGCCGCTGTCTCTTGATTCACTGAACTATGTCCAGATCGTTGTATAACTTGTACAGGTCATCGTCTGCGGTATTCGCCGTTGTCAACTCGCAAAGGACCATAAATCTTCCGCAAAACTTTTCTCGCGAAAACTCCTAAAGCCGACTCATCGAATGTAGACATCGTCCAGGCTTCTGCACCAGATAGACGAAATTATCTACCACTTCGAAGTTGTGACTGTCAACAGTGACGTGGGAGACAAGTCGCGAATGTGATGACTGTACTTCTACACATGACCCCATGCTCCACAACAATATAAAAGTCTTTCTTAGAGGCAGCCTCACCATATGAACGGTATTCTAGAGTTTCGAATCCTTTCCCGCACAAATCAAATGGTTCATCAAATACGAGGGTTGCGTTATATATTTTGGGAAATTGTAACCCTGGTGTTGCAATAATAAACTATGACATTTTTGCCGATTTCCATACTCAGAGCGTTTAGCGTTATTTGTGGTGTTTACAGTAACTTAAAATATTCACTTCGCCCAAAAAATATAATTAAATCGCGAACATATTCGCGCGATTATTTTTCCGAATCTCTCGACGTGGATTAACTCAGCAACAGTGTATCAATGAACCTAATTAAATTTTTGGCGATGGAGCTTTATCAAGGACCAGTTTTTATCGATGGTATGATGAATTCAATCGAGGTCGTAGATCACTCCAAGGCGAATTTCGGGAAGGTCAGCCAAAAACAGTTGTTGTTCCGGAAACTTTTGACCTATCTTGAGATTCAGAGAACCATAGGTCTTAGTGAGACCAGCATACATTCAATATTGCATGAACATTTAACTGTAGAAAAAAATTTGTTCACATTAGCATCACACAATCTCTCAATTACTCAAACGCAGGCTCGGGTGGATTGGTGCAGAGAAATGCTAAAAACATAATATACATCGAAATACGTCTATGACTTCGTAGCAGGTGATGAGTCGTGAATTTACGCGTATGAGTCCGAAAGTAAACATTAGTCGACTGTATGGGTGTTTCAAGATGAGCTAAGTTCATCAAAAGTGGTTTGGTGCATGAAGTACTTACAGGCAAATGGTTGCCTGTTTTTGTTTTTTTGAAAAAAACTGAACATGTCTTCATCGTACCACTAGAACAACGCAGAATAGTGAATTCTGATTATATTTTTTAGCCAGTTGTTTTTCTATAAATCAGCAAATACAGCCACCAAAGACGGATCGACGAAACAATGGCATTTTTGCCCACTCAAAACATCGATTTCATGAGTCATCCAACATATTGACCTCACTTGGCACCGACTGACTTCCCTTTATTCCTGTACGTAAAAAATAAACTCAGAGCTTAACGTTTTTGCACACCTGAAGAGGCGGTTGATGCATTCAGAATGAATGTTTTGAAGGTTTCTCAACCAGAGTGGCAAAAATGCTTCGGCGATAGGCTCAAACGCATGCAAAAAATAGATCTTAAAAGAGAATATTTTGAAAAACCTTAATTCATTGGAAGAGAGCTTAAAGCAGAATTTCTAAGGACAGCTGCGTTTCTAACCTAACCTGCGGGGTAAGCAAGGATCAGCAGAAAGGATGAAAAGTAGCTCCCGTCTGCTCTTATTGACAATGGAAGTCCGAAAGAAGGAGGTCGAAGAGTTTCTTATGGTTTCATTGGGTAGGTATGCGTTCTAGTTCAAATTAACTTGCTTTGTAAGGAAAAGGATGAAAAGGAGCGAAAACAGCCCAATAACTGCATTTATAATCAGTTGTTCGGTTGTGGATTTCGCTAGATAGGTCGTCAGATAGATCAATAGATTTTTGAATCACCATTGTCTTCAATACATTAACAGGAGGAGCATTGATGTATTGTCGTAGTAAAGGCTCTCAACTAGAGCTCGTTATCTAGCCTAGAGCTTTACTATGTTAGGATCGACTCTCTTTACTCTTCATAAGTTTGTCTCACGCTTTATTTCCTTGTCTGTGTTGTGTGTTGTCGTAGCTCGGTGTTGTACTCCTTTAGTGTGGTGAATATGCGTACGTTATTATTAGTATGTTTGCTCACCACGTGTATTCCTATTATCAATTACCACAGATCTACTACAGATGTTCTCTTATACTCCGACTTTCAGATAAGTTTAAACTAAAAACCTACTTTGCGCCCAGAACGGAACCCTCACTCCATGGTGTCTGATGAAACCGCCACTGGTTGAGTTAACTACCCGCTAACGCAGTGAATTCATACCCAAAAGTGAAAAATTTATTTTTCTTTGGCTCTGTGAAAAAGTCTCAGTAATTGTCATGAAATCCACTTCATAAAATGTTCCATACTAAAATCCGAATGTGCCCTCAATATCATAACCAGCTACTGTAAGGACTTGAAACTGTTGCACATTAAGTGCACTTTAAAGCTATTTTGTTTTTGTGGAAGAGAGTGTGTGGCATAATGCTGATTGTTAGGGCGTGAGGACATCAAATTTGAAGATTATTTACGAGTATGCTTGTGTGTGTGTGTGTGTGTGTGTGTGAATGGGAGAGTGTGTGTGTATGACATATGACTTTTGTCTGTCCCAAGTTGACCATTGCTGGCCGTCTATGCATTTACACCACGAGCAGCTACTTTGTCTGTTCTGCTCTCTTGTGCTTGTGCTTGTGCTTCTTCTTCCTCGCCATCTTATAGTTGATCACTTAAATGCGACCACTTTGGACTCATCATTTTCACTGATATAGCCTTTTAACTTTTGATAGCTTGCACTGAGCACTTGCATACTTAAGTGCCGTTACACAAGCACTTTTCGGTGTGTTCGGAAGCGAAAGGGGACCAAGACCAAATACTCAGAGGAGTACATACACACATATATATAAATAACGGAAACAAAAATCCCGGGTACATATATATATATATATATATTTCTGTGTGTGCCAGTAATAACAGAATAAAAACAGAGAGCTAAACAACAACAACAACTGGTAGAAGAAGCTCCTTAGAGTGCACTCTTTTAGATTTCTCCTCTCTGACCGTCATTTATCTGAAGATGAAGCAGTAAATAGGCCATGCCATGGCATATGTCATATGCACATACATACATACATACATACATACATCGAGTACATAGAAAAGAACATGTCTCTGTAGAATATACCTGTTGGTGGGCATATCTCGGCAAGCAAAGCCGCTTTTGGACGTTCTTTTCACACACACATCCATCCTCTTAACAAGCACTTTGGACACCTTTGATTTTGTTTTCTCTCTTTTTTCCAATTCCTTTTTCACTTATATTCGCCACATTCTTTACCAAACACTCATTCTTTCTGGGCGTTCCAAGCGTGTGACTATCGCTATGCACTCTGACCGCAAGTAACACTTACTAACGACACACACATATACACACACGCACGTTTTAACAGTATGAAAATTTCTTCATTTCCAGCACTTCGCATGTTGCGACCTTTGCACCAATAGAGTTTTTTTTTAGCTTTGTTCCACTCTCAGCTCATGAATCATTCACAAGTGTGGCGTATAACTGTACTGCAGGTGGCAAGGACTATTTTTTCACTTACACGTTGACCTCTGTTGCTTTTTCTTTGCGCTTGCTCTTGGCTAAAAAATGGTAAAGAAGTGAAAATTGCAAGCTAATTCCTGCATTTCTCTGAGTCATGTGGCAGCAGGTAAATATTGGCTTTGAACGCCAGTTGAAGTTTATGTAAAAAAATTGTAGGTGGATGGTATGCTTCAGTTGCTGGGCTAATATGTTGCAGAAGAAATTGAAATTCATGCGCGTTTTTGTTGGAATTTTTTGTTGTATGGTTTTTTTTTTGGTAGGGTTTCTCCATATTTCAATTTCCTCTTCAGAGAAATTGTATAGAAATTTTTGCACATAATTTTTCTTAAAAAAGTCAGTAAAAAGCATCGAACGCAAAGCAAGTATGAAAATCAGTTAACTAAAATTATGAATATATTACGAAAAAAAGAAAGATGCATTCCCATGGAAAAAATGCAACCAGTCCGGGATCAAACGCAGAGTTACATGCAAGTTATACCATTTTTCGTCTCTTTGCGAGGAATGAATTGATCACATTCGTTTGATCTTATTGTACCTCTTTATACCAAAACAGGTAAAGGGTGATCCAAGTAGAGCTACTTTTTTCAATATCCTGTTTTGACAGATCATACTTGAGTCATGTCAATCTGTCATGTTACTTTTTGTTCAGTATTAAATGGCATTTCTTCATGTAAAGACTTACGCCTGAACAGCGTTTACAAATTATTCAACTTTATTACGAAAATTCAAGTTCTGTAAAGAATGTATTTCCCGCGCTTCGCTCAACTTATCGTCAACATAATCGGCCTACTGAGCGTACTTCGTACGCAACACCATCACTCATCTTGAGACCCAGCACTCATTATCGGACAATTTTCGACGGAATAGACTACGTCCAACAGGCAGTGAAGAAAATATAGCGGCCGAAGACCGTGAGAGTGTACACGAAGACCGTGGAGAGTCGATTCGGCGCCATTCGCAGCAACTCGGACTGACGTACGGAACGACTTGGCGTATTTTACGTCAAGATCTTAAATTGAAAGCGTACAAAATACAAAATACAAGAACTGAAGCCGCTCGCTCTTCCCAAGCGACATCGCTTCGCTCAATGGGCTCTTGAAAAGATCCAGAAAGATCCGATGTTTTCTAGCCAGCATTTGCTCAGCGATGAGGTCCATTTCTGGTTCAATGGGTGTGTAAGCAAGCAAAATTGCCGCTTTTGGGACGAAGAGCAACCTGAAGAGATTCAAGAGCTGCCATTTCATCCATGTAATTCAGAAAAAAAATACGGTTTGGTGTGGTTTGTGGGCCTGTGGAATTATCGGTCCATGTTTCTTCAAAAATCTTCAATACATCGCATCAATCAATAGATTCAGTGAGAGAACACTTCGGTGAGCAGATAATTTCACTTTTTGGGCCGGTCGGTTTCCGATTGACACCAGGATCGTGTGATATCACACCGTTTGACTTTTTTCTATGTAAGGCCTAAAGTCTATGTGGACAATTCCGCTTCGAAGCAAAACATCACGCGTATCATTCGCCAGTCACCAGTCGTAATGATTGAACGAGTCATCGAAATTAGGCTCAACGGAAGGACCATCTGAGACGTAGCCGCGGCCAATGTTTGAAAGAGAAAATCTTCAAAGAATAAATGCCAAAGAATGTCCTTTAGAATGATAATAAATATTCCCCATTAAATTTGAATTTTCTGTGTTTTTTTCTTTATTATTAGGGAAGTAACTGACTGAAAATTATAATTTAATTTCAATTTTGTTAAAAATATTTTAACATGTTTTTATTCCAAGTATGGAGTCGTTCATGCACTTTTCTCAATGCTGATCAATGTGCTGATAACGTTCGGGGCACGGAAAAAAGTTCCTTGAATTTCATGTAAATGTCTACATCCACGTTGTGATGGATATTAATTGAAGCAAGTCAATTCGAACGAACTTTTTACATTGTAGATCTTAATTAAGACTTCAAGCGTCTTATCGTGGAAAAATACCTTCTGTTCGCAGCCATGATATTGAGAAAAACCGTCATAATTCGAAGAATTTGGTGGAAATTTGAGAAGCTTCAAGCGGATTTTGGATATCTACATACCTGCGATTCGTTTCCTCCAAATATGAACTTCATTTAACTTCTTTTCCCCTTAAACCGTTAGGCCCACAAGGCGCCCCGTGCACAGGGGTCTAAGCCATGACGTATCTGATATTGATAATGTGGGACGGCAGACTCACAATTTTGGCGCGAAGTGCCAGCGCTAAAAAAAAGTTTCACTGCCAATACCCGCAAGTACGCCAAGATTTCTATACAATAAAAGTGAAATTAGAATATAAGTAGATTTTAAATTCATTCAGAACAGTTAAATATGCCCACTTACTCATTCTCAAATTGATCTCATGACGTCCAGCTAATCTACGATATATAAAAATACATTTGTAGTGGTCGGACTGGTAGTGTTGTAGTTACATGTGCTATTAACACCACCACAACCGCCAGTAATTATGCTCGGACCAATAATTGCAATCGATATAACATCATCGTCGTCCGAAGACGAGTAAGAGCCATGATGACGAAGCTGTGCGGCCTAATTTAGATTTGAGAGACGCAACGAAATCGTCAACATTGCAGTCCATAAACGATTGCTAAGCCTACTCATATTGAAGAGGAAAAATTGAAAATATATCAATCATTTCTCTACACGTTCGAATTTCGCCCAGATTATAATAGCCGTGTATCACATCAGCTGTGAGAGTACCAATCATAATGCACTGCGACATGGCATGGTCTAAAGGGTTTTGTAGCGAAAAGGATTAATCTCGGATTACTCCTTTTAGAGATTAGTCATACATTTTTCTGCAGTAAACATATTTATGCGTAAATTAAATATTATATTTAAAAGTACTTGTGTAGTCAGGAAGTCAGGTTAGTTATAAAAAATAAAAAATTTAAAAAATTTGTATGAAATATAACAATGAGACAAATCTCCCTTGAACCTTAAACCATTTACTCAATTGTTCAATTTGCGATTTAAAGTACTCGATTTCTATTTAATTATTCAATTGATTGTTGTTGCGTTTGTTTGTCAGTCATAATTGGATGACTTTCGACATTTTCTTTACTATTTACTTGTAAATTCAGTGAACTTTTAAATTGTGAATTTTTTATTAAAAAAATTTTCTAATTTAATTAAATCGATTTTAAAAACTGGAATATTGCCACTGATATCGTTTGTTCATGGCAGATGATAAATTTATCTAAAAAAAAAATAAAATAAAAAATTAAATTAAATTAAATTAAAATTAAAAAAAAAAAAAACTAAAATATAAAATAAAAAAAATGCAAAAAAAATAAAATAAATAAAATTAAATAATAGAAAATAAAAATGTTAAATTAAATAAAAATAAAATAAAAAATTAAATAATATAAAAAAAAAATTTAAAAAAATAAAACAAAATAAAATTAATAAAATTTAAAAATAGAAAATAAAAGAAACTAATATAAATTAAAATACAACTAAATAAAAAAAAAAATAAAAACCAAAAAAATAAAAATAAAAATAACATAAATTATTATAATAAATAATAAAAAAAAATAAAATAAAATTAATAATAAAAATATATAAAAATATATAAAAAATATTAAAAAAAATTAAAATAAATTAAATTAAATAAAATAAAATAAAATAACATATAATAAAACTAATCAAAATAAAATAAAATTAAATAAATTAAGAGAAAAAAATAAAAATTAAAATTAAAATAAAAAGATATAAAATAAAATAATATAAAAAAAAAAGAATAAAATAAAGATAAAAGAAAAATAAAATAAAATAAATTAAAATAAAACAAAATAAAATGAAGTATTATAAAATATATAAAAATTGAATAATGTAAAAATTATATAAAATAAAACAATCTAAACTAAAATAAAATAAACTTAAAATAAAATTAAATAAAATAAAATAAAATAAATTTAAAAAAAAAAGAATATAATACCAAATTTAAAAAAAATGAAATAACATAAGATAAATAAAAATTGTAATTTAAAATAAAATAAAATAATATAAAAAAAAAATAAAAAAAAATAATATAGACTTAAATAATATAAAATAATAAAAAAATAAAAAAATAAAAAAAACAAAATAATATAAAACAAAAAAAATTAAATAAAATGAAATAACATAAAATTAATAAAAAATAAATGATATAAAATAAACTAATATAAATTGAAAAAAATAAAAAAAATAAAAAAATAAACTATATATAAAATAAAATAAAATAACATAAAAAAAAACTTAAATAAAATAAAATAAGATAAAATAAAACAATATAAAATAAAATAAATTAAAATAAAATAATATAAAATAAAATAAGATAAAATAAAACAAAATATAATTAAATATAATATAATAGAATAATATAAACCAAAACAAAATAAAATGAAAGAACATAAAATAAATAAAAATTAAATAATTTAAATTAAAATAAAATAAATTGAAAAAATAAAGAAATAAAAAGGAAAAAAAAATAATATAAAAACAATAAACTAAAATAAAATAAAAAAACTTAAATAACATAAAATAAAATAAAACAAAAATAATAAAATAAAATAATATAAAACAAAACAAAATAAAGCAAACTATATGACGGGATATATGAATATATTCAATATAAAATATAATAAAATAATATAAAACAAAACAAAATAAAATGATGTAACATAAAATAAACTAAAAAAAAAATGAAATAAAAGAAAAAAAAAAAAAATAAAATGAAAAAAAAAAAAAAAATTAAATTAAAAAAAAATATTAAGCGAAAAAAATAAAAAAAAAAAAAAAATATAAATATAAAAAAAAACAAAAAAAAATTAAATAAAATAAAATAAAAAAAATTTAGATAATAATAAAAAATAAATAAAAACAGATTAAGATATCATAAAATTAAATAATAAAGAATAAAAAATAAATAATAGGCGAGGTTCCAAGGTTTCAGTCCGAACGACCACCGCCATATTCTACAACAATTATAGAATGGAAATGTCAAGACCTCAAGACCCCGAAAGCCTTTCTAACGTGAAATAAAGGCTGCTTCAAAAAAATTCGTCGTCCGTTGGGACTAGGTTTAGAATAAATTGAAGGCTCTTCCATTTGTTGTTAAAAATTCTAAGACGCAAAAACCACAAAATGGAAAACTAATTTCAGTAAAAATAAATTAAATAATATAACAAAAAATAATATAAATTAACAAAAAAAAAAAAATATATAATTTCTAAGTTAATACAAAATCAAAGCAATTAAATGAAATAATATGAATTTATTATAAATTAAATGCAATAAAATATAATACAATAAAATGAAATATTACGAAATAAATGAGAGATAAAATATAAAATGTTTTGAATGACTTAATTTAATGCTTCTGCTATATAATAAACAACTCAGTGCACTTAGAAGTGTGCCAATGATTACAAATATATAAATTTTTTTATTTCAAATTCGAAAGTGCCTTTGAAAAGACATTCAACGCACCACAGAATGCGCCATTACGCAGCTAATGAAATAGATTTACCAGCGATGCATTTACACACCCCAATAATGTATGTACGCGTACGCCATTTACTTTTGAGTAATATTAATTTTCATATATCAGTATATGTGTGCATATTTGAGTACGAGTGTCAAATCCTCAATGACAAATGGCAAATACATAAAAACCAAATAACACACACACACACACACACACACTCACATTTAGAAAAATAGCTACACAGCCACCGCTAGAGTGAACAAATCCGCGAAGCGTCACCACATAAGCACAACCAAATTGAATTTTGCTAATTTAATTTGCGATTTAATTTACGATCGAGTTGTGAACACACACACATACGAAATTCAATTCAGCACACACACACACGCAGATACTCATGGATGAGCAGCCACATTTGAATGGTTGGAAATACATTTACATACGGCACTTACTCATACAAACACTACTTTGTGCAATTTTTCTGCACTAAAATGGATTACTATTTGTAGTTTACACACACACACACACACACATACAAACATACATAAATATATAATATGTTTTTTTTTTTTAATGTGTGTATAAATGAAAGTGTTAACTAAAAGGAAGAGACGAAACGAAAATAACCAACAAATATCACACCCCCAAATGATTACACAAATCGCAAGTGATTGCCGGCAGCTGTTTGGTTTGGGTGAGAACACATAGACATACACACATATATGTGTATGTTTAAAAAGGAGATAAATAAATAAAATCGAAATCGAACACGAAAAGGTAGAAAGGTAAATCAGCAACATAACAATACCGACAACTCCCACTTGGCAGACGATTCGGCGCTGCTGGTAGGAGCAACAGCTGCTATAACCTCAACAACTCACACACACACACTTATTATTTACTTACTTAGGCAGGTGTGGGCGAGTGGGTTGTTGCGTTGTCGAGTCGCCAGGATGATTGTGTGTGTTGTGATTTAAATTTACTTTAGAGCTGCGATTACAGGCGTATCAAATAAATTACATTTGATTTATTGGTTTGCAATTCGTTACAAACACACACACACACACACACATACATACACATACAGTTACATTAAATTGGCATTGGTTAACTGATCAGTTACAAAAATTCGAAAACTTATTGTATTTGATTTTGTAAAAAAAACCACTGATGTGATTTGCTGTTACTGCTGTTTCCACTCATGTATACAAATGCGGTTTCAGTGTATGTGTAAATGTGTTTGATGGTGTATATGGTTACCGCAAACATTTCAGATATGTTGCCTGCCGTTTTTGCTGCGCCACATATATTAGCCTCTATTCCCATTGCTGCCATTGTCAGTTTGGTAGTGAATTTTTCGGTTTAAATTCCACTTAATATAATAAGCAAATAAATGCCTCGACAAATTGAGTGAGTTTGACTCGCTTTTGGAAGGCTCAATTGGATTACGAGGAAATCAAATTAAGCTGAATTTTGTCTTTCAACACCCTGAATATTTGAGTAATATTTCTATGTAGAATATTATTATTTGTAAATTTATTAAATTTAATCTGTGGTTACGATAACCTTACAGACTAGATATACAAATTTACCTAATGCTATTACTTACCGACTAGACTGGGAAGAGAAACTGAGTATAATTTATTTATATATTTATTCTAAAGAATATAAACTCACACAGACACATTCGCAAATTATTATTCAAAATATAAAATTATTGAAATTGAATTAAAATTATAATAAAACTATATAAAAATTCAACTAGAACACCTATGCAACGCTATACATAGTTCGTTCTTCACAATAGTACTTAATATTATCCTTGGATAAGAAATATCGAAATGCACAGAACTCAAGATCTTATAGAGCGCAATCAACATTCTTCGAACTGTTGCATTTGAACTAACGGGTGATTTCAAGGTTCTTACCTTTTTAAAAAAAACAAAAAAAAAACAAAAAAAAACAGAAAAATCTAATTTAATGAGGAATGTCTGCTACCATTCGAAATAACATCCTTTGGCATTTATTCTTTGAAGATTTTCTCTTTCAAATGTTGCCCGCTGTTACGTCTCAGATGGTCCATCCGTTGAGCTTAATTTCGATGACTCGTTCAAGTCTTACGACTGGTATCTGGCGAATGACACGCGTGATTACATGCTCCAAGGCCTGAATCGAAGCGAGATTGTATGCATAGAATTTAGACTTTACATATACCCACAGGAAAAAGTCTAACGGTGTGATATCACACCATCTTGGTGGTCAATCGATCGGCCCAAAGCATGAAATTATCTGCTCATCGAAGTGTTCTCTCAATAAATCCATTGAAGGACGCGATGTGTGGGAAGTGGCGTCGTATTGTTGAAACGAAATGTCGCGAAGATCACGAACTTTCAATTTCAGGCATCAACTAGTCGGTTATCTTGGTGCGATATCAGTCGCCGTTCTTACCGGCATAATTTTTGAAGAAATATGGACCGATGTTTCTACCGGCCTACAAACTACATCTAACCGTTGTTTTTTCTGAATGAAATGACAGCTCTCGAATCTCTCCAGAGTGCTCTTCGTCCCAAATGCAGCAATTTTGCTTATTTACATAACCATTGAGCCAGAACTGAGCCTCATCGTTGAACAAAATTTGGCTCGAAAACGTCGGATCTTCTTGGAACTTTTCAAGAGCCCATAGAGCAAAGGGATGTCGCTTGGGAAGGTCGAGCGGCTTCAGTTCTTACACAAGCTGTATTTTGTACGCTTTCAATTTAAGATCTCGACGTAAAATGCGCCAAGTCGTTCCATACCTCAGTCCGAGTTGCTGCGAACGGCGACTCTCCACGGCCTTCGTGTACACTCTCAGCTGCGGCCGCTATATTTTCTTCACTGCGTGCTAGACGTGGTCTATTCGGTCGAATATTATCCAATGATGAATGCTGGGCCTCGAAATGGGTGATTATGTTGCGAATAATATGCTCAGTAGGCCGATTATGTTGACCTTAAGTTGAGCGAAGTGCGCGACACACATTTTTTACAGAACGTGAATTTTCAGCTTGGCACGACTCACGCGTGATATGTCAAAAAAAGCTTATTGAAAGAAGTACCTCTACTTGGATCATCCTTTATAAGTTAATTTTTTTAAAAATCATTTTTTAATATTCTCTATGCTAAAAATATTGAAATTTTCTAATTTCCGAATTTATTGTACAATTTTATTCTCTACAAATAACCTTTTTCTAATTACGAGCCAATTCATGCTGCGAATATTAATTGCTTGGAAATTTCTCTTTCAGTTCATGTCATCGAACGGGCGCCTAAACTCAAGTCAACAAGGAATGTCAAACCGAAGGCGCAGAGAGAGATATAGAGAGAGGCTGCACCATTTCCACCATGTAAGTACAAGAGTGATGACTACAGTATTTTTACGCTACATTTTGTGCCACTTCAAGGTGTTTATACGCCTTCAATGGCTGTCACGTTATTTGCGACACCAACCTGAGTTCAACGGGGCACACGCACACTGTTCACAGCCCAAAAAAAGGTGCTCAATCAAATCGCTCTCTCACCATCTATCTGCGGTAAAGTTTATCGCTCTGCAATACCTGCTTTTGCTGCTTCATCAGCAATTGTCCATGGACATCATTTCGAATCGCACATACACGCACACAAACCTGAACCCTTCCGCGCTTCAGCTTCGTTGCGCGCTTTCTAAGCTTTGTTGTGCTGAAATTGTGTGAACTCACTGCCAATCCATAAATTCATCTACTGTCCGCCGATTTTGTTATTTCGCTTTCACTTTTGCTTCTGCTTGAGTCCGTTTTGAATGGATTGGTAGTGGGCAAGCGGCGGCGATGCTTAAGTGTTTGCTATTCATTGCCACACACGCACAATTGTCACCTGCCTTCTGCCCATTTTTTGTTTTTATTATTTTATTATCTTTCACTTTTTTTTGTTTCTGCTATTGTTGTTGTTATTGTTTATTGTATTTATTGTATTTGTTTGTTTGTTTGCTTTGCTCACTTGTGCTTTGCGTGTTTGGCTTAGTTTTCGTCGATTTGATGAAGTGTAGAGTGAACGCGTTAGTCCAACCATCCAAAATAGATGCAAAGCTATTTGTTTGCGTTTTGTATTGTAGTGCCGTTAGGTAGAAGAGTAATTTTAGCGCATTTATTTTTAGTGAACAGCATTTTGTTAAGCCGACAGGTACTGCCCATTGCCATGAATGATGAACTTCATCCATAATGGATTAACTGTACGTTGATAAAGGCCGATATCAGGCAGTTAAGTCAGCGCGGCAGAAATAAAAAATAAAATAAAAACCAAAATAATTCAACAAAATTAATGAAAGAAAATTATATCGAGCAAAATCGCCAAGTAAGTATTTACATTAATTCAATTAGTTAGATAAATGAAAAATTTCTTAGAGCGGTATTCTGGTATAGAAATTTGAAAAAATCGATTTCTCATATTTTCATAGTTAAATGGTTATGAATATGTCGCTAAAAGCCAACTCGACCATTCCAAACGACATCACTTCGGTCTATGGACCCTTGAAAAGTACCAAGAAGATCCGACGTTTTCGAGGCAAATTTTGTTCACCGATGAGGCTCATTTCTGCCTCAATGGGTATGTAAACATGCAAAATTGCTGCATTTCGGACAAAGAGCAACCTGAAGAGATTCCATAGCAGCCATTTCATCCAGATAAAGCAACAGTTTGGTGTGGTTTGGTTTGGTTTCTTCCAAAATGTGTCGGTGAGAACGTAACCGTCAATGTCGACCCTTATCGCGCCATGATAACCGAATATTTGATGCCCGAAACTGAATCACGTGATCTCCGCGATATTTGGTTTCAACAGGACGGCGCCACTTCCCAAACATCGTATCCTTCAATGGATTTATTGAGAGAACACTTCGGTGAGCAGATAAATTCACGTTTTGAGCCGATCGATTCACCACCAAGGTCGTGTGATATCACACTGTCAGACTTTTTCCTGTGAGGATATGTAAAGTCTAAAGTCTATGCAGACAGTCCCGCTTCCATTCAGGCCTTGGAGCAAAACATCACAAGCCTCATCCGGTAGTTACTAGTCGAAATGATCGAACGAGTCATCGAAAATTGTACTCAACAGATGGACCATCTGAGACGTAGCCGCGGCTAATATTTGAAAGAGAAAATCTTCAAAAAATAAATGCCAAAGGGTGTTATTTCGAATGATATTAAATATTCCCCTTTAAATTTGAATTTTCTTCGTTTTTTCTTAAAAAAGGAGGGAACCTCGAAATCGATCACCCGTTATATATATATTTTATGTATATTATATATATTGTTGGTTGTTTAAACTATTTTTGAATGCCGCAAATAATGAGATTCTTAATAAATAATAAAAATTAATTTAATTGAAAAATTAAAAACTATTTAGAATCAAAAAATTAATTACAAACCTCATTTTATCAGAAATATGAATTTTTCCCTTTGCTTGATTTTTTTTTTTTAATATTGATAAATATTCTTTCCAAAAATTTTCATAAATAAAATTGCCAAAAATTTCCGAATTATCAGGCATAGAAAGTAATTCAAAATTTCAGCACAGTAAAATTTACGAAACTCGCAAATAAATATGAATAATAACTTTGATATGCAAATGTGAAATATTTTCATAGCAATTTTGTCAAATGCGACTCAGGGGAGATTGAGTACAGAAAATATGAATTATGTCTTTGTAACAATTGAAATCCCGAAAATTCATTTTGTGCAACACACGCGCCAAATGTTTATCTACATAACTATGCACGTATTATGTAATAGTTTATTTTGGTGAGATTAGAATAAATTCAATGTATATACTATCCCTTAAATTTATCTTTCACACACACACTCACACACACACATGTACAGACTAAGCTCGCTGTTCACATGTGTTAGTGAAAACATAAATTTGTCGAAATACCAAAATTCTCATAAATTAATTTCGCGCGCATTTATTTTGTATTTACTAAACTACAACGAGCATCAGATGTACTTATACATACGAGTATGTGCATACATATACATATATATGTACATATATACTCTGCATGACTCCTTTGTACTGCATACCCTCCTCCTCCTTTTGCTTCTCACTAATGTGCAATGAGTGTGTTTTGTGCGTTATTAATAATGCCTTCTCGCTGCCTGTCAAATTTGTTTCAATTTAATTTCATTTTCGGCAAGACAAATCACAAAATGAGACATGCCGCCACACAAATAAACGCAAACCCATACATATGAGCACGCAGCATTGTGTAGGTATTTATGTTATGCATGCTATGCTATGCTAAGTTGTGATACATTAATGCCTACATATATATATATATATACGTACATATGTATATATACATTAATTTCGATCTTACCATGTGTAGAGTTAAATGAAGTGACATTAGGGTAGGTCAAAAATGAGAAAAAATAATTGAAGCTCATCTTCATTAGAAACAGTGATACAGGCGATGGTGCTGAATGAAATTGAGTGAAAGGATTTTTTAAAATTTCAATATAAATCCCTTTTGGTGTAAATAAAAGAATTCGAGTTTGTTTATGTTAATCCATACAAATTTTCACAAAAAATGCTGAGCTGCTGGTCTTCGATTTGGCCGCAATTCGGAACATAGTCTAATATCATCCTAAAACTGACAAAAATCGTCCTGAAACGTTTTTAAATAATTATTGGGCATGGTAAAAACAGAAAAAAGAACCATGAATGTGGCCTGATAAAGTCAACTTATGTCAGGCTTACTGTTAATGGATTTCAGAAAATTTGTTATTACATGAAAGTTAATACATTGTGATATACAGGGTTATCCATTTTGCTGATCGTCATTCAAATGAATTTTTTGAAACTTCGATCCATTTGAGGTAATTTTCGACCACTTTTTGGCACATATTGGACGGTATCTCAGCCATAACTTGGCGAATATTGGTTTTCAAATGCTTAAGAGTTAAAGATAACGGGGTCTTTCACGTATATATATATATTTGGCGCTTTGTAACCGCTGAAGCCGTGTTTGGCCGAGCTCACCCTCCAACAAATGGAGGGACCTAGAGTTCATTCTTAACGGCCTCCGAACAGCCAATTGATTTTATTTCATGTCACAATACATTTTGGATGTTGATCGAACCCTGGCACCTAAGCCTTCCCATTGGCAGTACTCAAACCACAAAAACGTCCAGCAGTGTCGAAACACACGATGTCACTTGTTAGAACCACATATTGTCCCAGTCCTATTCTTCAATTGCAGGCAAAAAAAAAAAAAAAACGGGTATCATACGTCCATGACGCTCCGAATTGACAGTGACAGTCTCGTAGTTGTCGTTTTCTAAGAAGTGAGATCCAACCACACCTCCGGACCAAAGAGCGCACCAAACAGTAAGTCTCTTCAATTATTTGAGGATTCTCGCGATTCTCCTTATTCCACCTAGTGAGAAATGTACCTCGTCGCTCATCGCCGCGTCGTAAAATCGCGCTCAACTGCTTGTTGTTCAAGGACCCGGTAGTAACTACGGCATTGTGAATGGTCAGCTGGCTTCATTTATTTCACTTCCAGCAGCGATATTTGAGGTAGAACGAGCAAAACGAGGATGCCATACAATATTTTGAACCGGTCTCTTAAAATTTCTTGGAAATTTTACCTATCGCTTGAGTAATTGGACGATTTTATGCACCATAATCTTCTCTTAAAACAACAACCGTGACCATGCTTGAATCACCATTTTTGTTGTAGGTTTGAACGATTCTACCACGTTGGGCGATTGTTAAGTGATCAATTTTCATAAATCCCTGACTTTTAACTAAAACAAAACATATTTGAATTGACAGTTAAGTCTGACAGATGTCGGAATACAGCTCTGCACTTACGAAACCACACAATGAATAAATAACCCTTTATACCTGCAGCGTGATATTTTTTTCATTTTTTTTTTTTAAATATGTTTCATAATCTCAAAACTTTGTTGATTAAACCTTACTCACCCAAAAAATAGATAAATTATTTTTAAAATTAATATTTTTCAAAAGCAGAGTTTCAAAAGTCAGTTATTGCAATGTTTTTTCGCAAATATTAGAATTTTTCTCAGCATTACATGTTATTTACCTGTTGAAATATATTATTAGTCGTAGTAATTAATTATTTAAACATCTAAATCGGCTATAATCGCGTTAGCGGTGCCTGCGCCAAATAAGAAGAAGAGAAGACAGGCAATTTTTTAAAAAAAATTTTTAAATTAAAAGCTACAATAATATTAAACAAAGATCTTATTGGTCCATAAATTTATTCAAATTATTTAATTAAAATATATAAACGGGTGGCAACTATGTGTAATAGGATTTCACACTGCATGTAATATTATTAGAAATATTTGATTTAATGCTTATTTTTTGTGTCATTTTCTTTAATTAAAAACTAAAAAAAGTGGCAGCTCTTTTCACAAGAGCGTTGTAGTGGAATTTACCTTGTATTTTATATACAGAAAGTGAGTATTTTGCGGAAATGAAATGAGCTTTTGAGCAAAAATTTCAACCTTGATTTAGTCAACAACCTCAATACTGCGAGCAGGCCTCACCAGGCCCATGCGCAGGGGGGAGAATTGACTTTATGATTAAAAAATATATGTTTTTAAAAAACCGATGATACAGTTTTGTATTCTATTAAATTTTAATGCAACAAAGCGCAACTTCTACTTTTTTGGGCAATATTTTTTTTTCATATAAGCAATTTTAGTTTTTTTTATAGAAAAACATGCATTACGCCCGCAGAACATAAATTCTAAAAATGCGCGGCTACTTTTAAACTACAAATTCTACCAAAAAATCTTTTGCAATTGAAACGGAATTAGAGTAATGTTCCGTAAGCGCTATGAAGGGTGTCTGAATTAATCGTAGGTAAGGATAGTATCTCACAGACTGGGCCAAAAGGAACATTTTTAAAATTTGTGCAATAAAATCTTGCAGCTAAATGAAATTGAAACACAGAGACATTTTATCTAATTTTACTTGTCTCTTCCCAGACAAAACAGAAGATTTTGATATAGAGTATTGTTGTAAGCTATTCAGGACATATGAATCTATTTTACATGACTCATTGCCAGCGATATGGACGAGTGAGGCCCAGTTGTGGAGCAAGCGCATAGCGGGTATGAAGATCAAGAATTCTTTAGAACCCTTTGAGGATTCTGGCTGCTTTGCCTGTTACGACTGCAGGAAATGAACGAAAATTTTCAACTTTGCGTCGTCTTAAGACTTATTTAAGATCGACAATGAGTGAAGACCGCCTTAATGGTCTTGCTGCACTTAATATTCATCGCAATTTAGAGGTCGACGTTGAAATGGTATTAAAATAATGTCTCTCTATACCCCGACGAGTGGCACTATTGAAAGATTATTAGTTTTAAAATATGCAACTAAAATGTGTTTTTTGTTTAACAAAGAAAAATTATAAAATAATCGTATATTAAGATATTTCGTTTTTGTTATTGAAAGTAGGTTTTAGCGCCCGCTAGATACACCCACCCTCCTCCGACCAACTAACTCTTCCTTTGAACACAGTATTCTTTAATCCGGTAGTAATAATAATTTTTACTGAAAACCCCACAAGGGTAAATCCTGCGTACGGCCCTGGGCCTCACAGTAATTTGTGCATTAGAAGAATACAATTTTTCACAATATGAACAAGCCGAATTTGTAATTAAATTATTTTTTTCTTGTAATTTTCTTTTTCCAAAATATTTTTGACTCACCTTAATGTGTGTGTATATATGCACTTTCAACTGTGTATAGCTATATGTGAGTATTAACCGTTAAAAATTGCACTTCAACGTTGAAGTGAGTGTCGAACGAAAGCACTGCCTTCGCGTAGTTCAAGTTTATTTTGTAGCTTTATTATTATTATTTTTATTATTATTGTTGTTGGTGTTGTTACTGCTGTCTGCTTACTGTTTCTCTGCCGTCGTTGTTGCTGTTATTGTGTTGGCAATACTTTGCAACAATAAGCAGTTCGCTGTCAAATAAATGTTAAAGCTGTGTATAGCCATGCTTGATGAAGCTGCTGCTATAAAATATGTGCATATATGCATGTATAAGTATATGTGTGTGTTGCATGTCAATAATGTTGCAAACTCTTCGCTAGCATTGCTGGAAGTGAAGAAAAGGGGGACTCTGCTCAACTATGCTCGCTAAGTGTACTCGATATGTTGCTGTCGCAATCAGTGTAGCATACTTTTGAGCGTTTCACCCCGCTCGTAAGTCTCAAACACACACACACACACACTGCACATCGTAGCGGTAGTTTATGGACATTACCCAAGGCGCTGGTGAAGTGCGTTCCAGTTGTCGGTATTATTTGTGTATTGGTATTGGTTTTCTTCTTCTTCTATAAATGAATTTGACTTTGAAGCAAAATTTATACTAACCCATCAACTACACACACACACATGAGCACTTCTTAGAAGGATTTTCCCTGAAATCGCTGTTTGTTTGTTTTCTTTTTTCGCTAATACGCAGCTCGCCCTTCTTCTTCTTCTTCTTCTTTTTCTTCTTCTTCTTCTCCTTTTCCTTTTCCTTCTCCTTCTAATGCCACTCATTTATCAAAATGTCATCAGCAAACTATTAAATAAGTGAAACGCTAGTAACTTTCCATTAGCCAAAAGCGCTAAAACTGGTTTGACGTTTCACTAACACACACACACACACATACACGATATTTACATGTATGTGTATACTTTACAAGTATCTTTTTACTCTAATTTCAGTTAGTTGAAATAAATTTGCGTCAATTTTGTGGCTTCCCAAACGATGCAAGCTAAATTTCAAAGTTTCCATTATAAAATACAAAGCCATTTTTATTTATTAACTGTTGTGTGGTTAAGGAAGATAGGCAAAATACGAAAAGAGGAGCATGAAAATTCCGTTAGTTTATTACTTTTGTCTTTTAGACTGAGTAGAGGACAACATTTAACATTTGGAACTCATCGAAGCATCTGTGGAGACAGACAATTCGACGTAGAAACAGGGGAGATAGAGAGAGCGAGGAGAAATGGAGCTGATTCATCTATGAACTAAGTGGTAATGCAGCAGTAATGCGAGATTGCTTCATAGACATCGAAAACCCATATGTATATGAATGCGTATCTCGAAACATTTTCGAAATCAGCTCTAAGCCTAGATCTGTACTAGTCTAGTTGAGGACTAGTTCATTATCACTTTGACTTAGGTGAAATCGAAACTATTTTCGAAATCTCTTCTTTGTCTTATTTCAGTTCGAGGTTAGTGGCGGTCTAGTTGTTTAGAAGCCCTAATTTAGTTGGCCTAGCTTAGAAGGGGTCTAGTGCTTTGTTAAGCAAAACAACTCGAATATAGTAATTAAGAAAATATTTAAGCTGGGATAAGTAGCCCCACGTATTTGGCGAATATTGTTTATATCTTTTTCTGCTGGACTTCAGGTGGATTGCGTCTACACCGATTTTGCTAAAGCTTTTCATAAAATTTTGTTAACACATAAGGTGTCTCGTTTGGGATAACATTATTTTTTTTTTTTAATACAGGATTAAGGGTTATTTATCCCAAAGAAATTGCGTTGATACATTTGATGGTTTCCCCTCTTAAACTCATTATTGCATTTTCTGGTGTTCCTCAAGATGGCGTCCTGGGCTCATTACTTTTTGCTCTGTTTATTAATATGATAAAAGCAGTCGCAGCAGCTCAAAGACTGCTAATTCTCACGATAGTATAAAACTTCAAAAAAGCTTTGGTAGCTTGCAGCTTTGATGCGTTAATTGTCGATTTATTTCCAAACATCAAATTACCTACATACATTACTCACGCGAGATATCTTGCCGACCTCGTATTACACTTTTCACATTTTGCTTTAAGGAATGAACGAGAAAAGAACCTTGGCGTAAGTTTTTCGAATAAATTTTCTTCTAATACTCATGTCATAAAATTCCTTTTTTATAATGAAATTCCTTTTTTATATTAAAGTTCAAATGATCACCTCATGAATTTACGCAACCTTCGATCCGTTTGAGGCAATTTTCGATCACTCTTTGGCACATATTGGACGGTATATTAGCAATAACTTGACGCATGTTAGTTTTCAAGTGCTCAAGATCCACATAAACATAGTCTTTCGCGAAGCTTCACAAAAAAGTCCAATGGTGCCAAATCACATGATCTCGGTGGCCAATTGACATCGGCGACGAGAGATTACGCGGCCGGGAAGTTTCTTTCGTAATAAAGCCACATTCGCTCTTGTTGTGTGGGTTGTGTCGCTCCATTTTATAGAAACCACATAATGTCCAAGTCGTATTCTTCAATTGTACGCCAAAAAAGAGCGACCACAACTCTGACAATGACAGTCTCGCCGTTATCGTTTTCAAAGCAATAAGGTCCAATCACATCTTCGAACTAAAGAGCGCACCAGCGACAATAAGTGTTTTGGGTGTAATGAAATCTCTTCAATTATTTGAGGGTTCTCGGAGTCCCAAATGCGACAATTTCACTTGTTAACGTATCCGTCTAGTGTAATTTGTGGCTCGTCGCTGAAGAAAATTTTGTTGGAAAAATCGCTTGCAGTCAAGCACCCAATCGATGTAACTACGGCGATGGGAATGGTCAGCTGGCTTCGGTTGTTGTGTGGGCTAGACTTTATATGGATGTAGGTGTGAGTCCAAGTGCAAAATATGTCAAAATTTTCCGAAAGAAATTCCCAACTCTTGAGAACATCGAGAAATACACATATTCGGGTCTTCGGCACCACTTTCACTTACATCAGATATACTTGAGGTGAAACGACCAAACCGATGATGCAGAGGCCTTAAAATGCCTATAACCGATCCATTCTCTTCAAATTTCTTTAAAATTTTTTCAAGAAATAGGAGTGGGTGGACGATTAGGTGCATCATAATCTTCTCTTAATGCAGGAACCGCGGGCACGTTTGAATCACAATTCCTGTAGTAAATTTCAGCTATTTTACCGGTCGGTTTTCATAAATTCCTGACTTTTAAGTAAAACAAAATAT
Source organism: Neoceratitis asiatica (assembly GCA_030068015.2). Classification (NCBI taxonomy): domain Eukaryota; kingdom Metazoa; phylum Arthropoda; class Insecta; order Diptera; family Tephritidae; genus Neoceratitis; species Neoceratitis asiatica. The sequence continues at coordinate 2,213,839 of CM061528.1, read as the reverse complement.
GTTTGGTTTGACAGTTAAGTTTAAGAGATAGCAAAATACAGTCCTGCACTTTCGAAACCCTTTATATATAGGATTGAACGAGTTGAATGAATTAAGCCAATTTTCGATAACTTGTTCTAGTATGAACCGTGTTCCAATGAGGGCGTTCGACATCGACTGGAGCAAATGGTAGTCAGAAGCGGCAAGATCTGAGCTGTAAAGCGGAAGTTGAAAAACTTTCCAGCCGCTGTTCTCCACATAGTTATAAGTCGTTGGCCAGTGAGCTGTTTACTTTGTTACTAATTCTGTAAAGAGTCTGTAAGAAACCATTTATTGTTCAGCAACTAAATATGTAAATAACAGGTCAATTGGAAAGTCCCCGGCATGACACATAGATGGCGCTACTAGTATTAATGAATTAATTATTTTTAGTTAACCCTAATTTTCAAAAGACGCGTGTATACAGTTGATAGCTGTGTCGGATCATTAGTTTATGAATTATAATATTTTGAGTGAATCAACTTTTGTTATTGTGGAAAAAAATGGATAAAAAGGTTTTTCGCGTGTTGATAAATATTGCTGTTTGAAGGGGAAAAATGCAGTTGAAGCAAAATCAAGTCAAGTGATGGCGAGTTTTTGGACACTGCCCCAGAAAATCAACCATCAAGGATTGGTATGCTGAGTTTAGACGTGGTGAAATGAGCAACGAAGACAGTGAACACAATGGATGCCTGCCGAAGCAAACTCAAAAAAAAAAAATCACAAAATGATTACGACTGACCGTAAATTGAAATTGAATGAAATATCCGGTACTCTAAGGACATCAACTGAACATGTACATCATATCATTCACGCATATTTGGGGTATGAGAAAGCTCTATAAAAAGTAGGTGCCGCGCGAGCTCAATTCTGACCAGAAACTACGACGAGCTGATGTTCAAGTGCAATAAACACAAGTTTTTGCATCGATATGTGACAATGGATGAAACATGTCCCCAACATTTCACTCCGAAGTCCAATCGACAGACATCCGAGTGGACTGCAGACGATGAACCCACTCCAAAGCGTGGAAAAATGCTACAGTCGGTTGGCAAGTCTATGGCGCCTATATTTTTGGAGGCGGATGGAATAATTTTCATTGGCTACCTTGAAAAAGAAAAGACCATCAACAGCCACTATTACTTAGCGTTATTGAACCGTTTGAAAGACGAAATCGCCGAAAAACGGTCGTATTTGAAGAAAAATAAAGTTCTGTTTCACCAAGACAAGACACCGTAGCACAAGTCAGTGAAATCGATAGCAAAAATCTATGCATTGGGCTTACGAGCCCACCGTATTCTTCAGAGCGACTATTTACTGTTCTCAAAGCTCAATATAATGCTCGCTCGAATGAAATTTTGGTCGAATGGAGAGATGATCGCCGAAATTGAGGCCTATTTTGAAGCAAAGGACAAATCCTACTACAAAAGTGGTATTAGAGATTTGCTATAATCAGTGTATCACCTGTGAAGGGAAGAATGTTGAATAAAAAAAATTAATTTTGCAAAAAAAAAAAAATTTGTTTTACTATGGTGTGCTGGGAACTTTTCAACTGATCTGTTAAATAATTAAATATCTCTCGTAACCAGCAAATGGTTGTCCATGAATGTGTTTTTCGAAATCAATACGATATTAATTCTGGTACTAAAAGGCCCATTATTGGACCAGTAACAAACCAGTCGAGCACTACTCCATTATAACTTTGACAAAAAGCTCTTTAATTTTAGTTGGAAAAAAGTTTCAGGTAAAGGCCGGCAGTCAATAACAAAATATCATTTTCGGAGCCAAATCTTCTTTTAATTCACAATACGGCTTTGCGTAAGAGAGCTGTAGCTATTGTTTGTTAAACTGCTATCCAAGCCCACCACAGATGAAGCATTTAATCTCAGGATATCAAAACACCCTCAATTGGTATGTGTATAATGGGAAATTTGCGTAATTATATTACATTTCTAATTCAGCTCAGCTTGCAATATATACATACATACACACACAACATATATGTATATGCGCATATTTAAATTACTCTGAGTGCACATAGCTCAGGCGAGCAGGCACGTATACTTCACGACTGCCACTGACACAGACTGTCAGTTTGACTGGCACTGAGTGAGCTGACATATGATCAAAGTTTGGGTAGAGAATATTAATAAGGTGATTTCATGAGAAATTCCTGCTTGGTTAAGCAATTATAATAAACTTCAAGCGTGTGGCGTTGAATGAAAAAAAAAAAAATAAACAAAAAAAAAATTGTAAAAAATGAAAAGAAAAAAAAACAGAAAAAAACATTTTATAACTTTTAAAATTTTATGTTCCCTTAAATTTGAAGAAATTTCCCGCCATTCACCTTGCAGCTGTGTTGCACAAACTAAAAACCAAGAGTTCATGTGTGTAGCTGCCGCTCTTGCAGCGGCTTGTGAGTGATGTGCTTGCGCTGCTACGGCACCACAGTAGCCGATAAAGTTTTACTCTGCTCAAATTCAGCTTAGCGTGGCGGCGTTGTGAGTTTGCGTGTCAGTTTACGTTTGTTGCTTCAGCGTCTTGATTTAAAGCTCCCGTTTTCGTCGGAAAGCAACCAACTTTAAGCACGTACCGTTATTATGTTCTTGCATGTAGCGCGTATGTGTGGTTGTGCGTGCCACTTCCATTATACGCACTCACTCATTCGTTTATGTCTGGAAAATTTTCGAATGGAAATGAAAAGTTCAGTTGAGTTTTCTCAGGGGAGTTTCGCTTCGCCGCGATTCTGAGTAATTACATTTTGACTTTAGACTAATTAAGTGTGATAATGGTTTTTTTTTCGAAGCACTTTTTCAGCGTTTTGAAAAGCGCAAGAAGATGTTAACTTTTTAATGAGCATTGTTGTTGTTGACCCAAAAGAGGAAACAAGTATAAATGAATTTTAGTTAATGGCAAAAGATAAATGATTATGAAATCTTAAAAAAATTCAAAAGATCTCAGGTGTCACAACTCATAAGAGAACTTAGAACGCTCACTGATTCTTCATAATATCTCTTAAGCTCAGTGTGCGGCAGAGCCATTGCCTTAAAGACTGAGATTGATGACCTGGTCATCCTGATACATGTTATAAAGGCTTGAACTGGTGCAGTTAGCCGCCATTCAAAGGTTCATCGTTTTATAAAATTCCTTTGTTAAAAAGAAAAATGCTCAAAATATTTCAGCAAACTCACAAACAATTAAAAAAGCATATGTAAGGATTACCAAAAGATCTGATAGTGCAGTTTAGAAAAAATTGTACAGATATTTCCAACATTATTGACAATTTAAGCTAAATTGAAGACAAGAAAAATCAAAAGTGCTAAAAAAATATGTCGAGTTTTCAAAAGGAACCCAAGTTCTTTAAGACTCATGCCATGTTGAAAAAATGGTTGCGCTTCAATGACCTTTTGGCTTTGGTACATACTAGTTTTTATATGACTGAAAGTATGTGAGCGTAAAACCGCGGCACGTGTGCGTGTGTGTGCGTGTGTTAGTGGTACAATTATCAGCAAACAAAAACTAAATAATTGACAGCCAACAAAGTAGTATATTCATTTCAAAATGTGGGGGTGGATATTGCTGTGAGTGGTGGATTATACCAAACACCAAACGTCTATGTGTGTGTGTAAACTCAAGTATTTCTAACAGCACTTCAACAAAGAGCACTCACCAACACCAACTTAAATAAATAAAGCAACAAAGAAGTGTACTTCAACCAACACCATTATGCATGTGTGTGAGTGTAACAAAAGGTATTTTGTTAGGTGAAAAAGGGGAAGATGACCTCAGTAGTGCGTGGCGAACAATTTGCGACACAGCGACCAACGGTGCGTATGAGGAACCACAACTTTGTATATGCATGGAATATATCTTCGTGTATTTGAATGTACTCGTATATACGTACAGTGTGGAGCAAATATGAGTGCAGTTAATGCCAATTAAATATTGTCGAGTTCTTCGAGCCGAATTTCTTCTGAATAAAATATAAATTATTCCGAAAATTTATTTCTTTATTATATAATTTTATATATTTTTTTTATTATAGTTTATTTCATTTAAATTGATTTAAGTTATTTAATTCGAACTTATAAAATGTAGCGCAATTTAATGGAACTATTATCAAATTATTGTCCATTTTATTTTACTTCATTTAAATTTATTTAGTTTATTTTATATTTTATTTAATCCTTTACTTATTTTATATGTTTCATTTAAAATGAATTCGTTACATATATTCTTTCCTTTTTTCGTTTTAATTTGTTTTGTCTTATTTTAGTTAGTTTTTTTAGTTTAATCTAATTTAATTTAGTTAAATATTATTAGTATATTATGTTTTTTATTATTATTATTAATTACTATTATTTATTTTATTTTATTTCATTTTAGCACATTTTCTTTTCTTTAATTTTATTCCATTTCAATTTATTAAATTAAATAAAATTTTAATTTTATATTTAATTATTATTTTATTTTTTATATATTTTTTATTTTTGTTTAATTTACTTAATTTTTTGTTTCCCTTATTTTTTTGTCCTGTTTTATTTTTAATTGTTAAAATTTTTTTATATTTTGTTTTATATTATTTTATTTTATTTTAATTCAAGTTACTTTTTTGTTTTATATTTATTAACCTTTATTTTTTTTTTAAATTTAATTTAATACAATTTATTTTAATTTAATTTAATTTAATTTCATTTAAATTTATTTTATCTTATTTTATATAGTTTTATATTTTTCACCTATTTTATGTTATTTTAGATACAATTTGATGTTATTCTAATCAGTTTATTTTATTTTTGATTATTTTATTTTATTTTCATTATTAATATTTTATTTTATAATATATTTATATTTTTATATTATTCTATTTCATTTTTGTTTTTACTTTGTTTTATTTAATTTAATTTTATTTTATTTTATTTTAATTTTATTTTATATAGTTTTATTTCTTCTCTTATTATTTTAGGTCTAATTTAATTTAATTCGAATTAATTTATTTTATTTCCATTTAATTTTTTTTTTCATATTATTTTAATTTTATTTTATTTTGTTTTATTTTATTTTACTTAATTTTTTATTATTTAATTTGAAATTTTTAATTTAATTTAATTTTCTTTTATATTATTTTATTTCATTTTTTTTAAATTTTTTTATTATATTTTTTAAATTTAATTTTATTTAATTTTTTATATTTAATTTTATTTAATTTCATTTTGTATTAATTTATTTTAATTCATTTTTTTATTCAATATTATTTTATTTTATTTATTTATATTTTATATTATTATATTTTTTTTTTCATTTTATTTAATTTAATATTATTTTCTTTATTTTATTTTATTTTATTTTATGTTATATTGTTTATTTTATTTTATTTTATTTTTTTTTTAATTTTGTTTTTTTGTTTTATGTATTTTTTTTTAATTTTTTTTTTTTATTTTTTTTTTATTTTTTATTTTATTTTTTTTATTATATTTTAATTTTATTTTATTTTATTTTGTTTTATGTTATTTTATTTTATTTTTTATTTTTTTATATTACATTATTTTATTTTATTTAAGTTTCTTGAAAGGTTTATTTATTTTATTTTACTTTGTTTTATTTTATTTTATTTGATTTTAATTTTGTTTTTAATTTTTTTAATTTTTTTTTATTTTGTTTGATTTTATTTTTAATTATTTTAAATTTTTTATTTTATTTTTTTATATTTTTTTTAGTTTTTTCAGTTTTATTTTATTATATTTTATTTTATTTTATTTTACTTTGTTTTATATAATTTTTTAATTTTATTTTTTATTATTATATTTTATTTTATTTTATTTTAATATTGTTTTTTAATTTTTTAATTTTTTATTTTTATAAATTTTTTTTTTAAATTTTATTATATTTTATTTTATTTCATTTTATTTTATATTATTTTATTTTGTATTATGTTATTTTATTTTATTTTATTTTTTTTTTTTTTTTAAATTTTTTCTTTATTTTTTTAATTAGTTCTATTTTATTTTATATTAATTTAAATTATTATATATTAATTTTTTTAAATATTCTTTTATTTTATTTTATTTTATATTAGTTTATTATATTTTTTTTTATTTTTTTATTTTATTTTATTTTATTTTATTTTATTTTATTTTATTTTATTTTATTTTATTTTATTTTATTTTTTTTATTATATTTTATTTTTTTTTAGTTTTATTTTATTTTATTTTATATTATTTCATATAATTTTATTTTATTTTATTTTGTTTTATTTTAGTTTTATTTTATTTTATTTTATTTTATTTTATTTTATTTTATTTTATTTTATTTTATTTTATTTTATTTTATTTTATTTTATTTTATATTATTTTTGTTTTATTATATTTTATTTTTTTTATTTTTTTAGTTTTATTTTATTTTATTTTATATTATTTCATATAATATTATTTTATTTTATTTTATTTTATTTTATTTTATCTTATTTTATTTTATTTTATTTTATTTTATTTTATTTTATTTTATGTTATTTTTTTATTATATATATGTTTTATTTTTTTATTTTTTGTCATTTTAATTTTGTTTTTAAATTATTATTTTATTCTATTTTGTTTTATTTTATTTAATTTAATTTTATTTTATTTTGATTTTTGTTTTAAATTTTTATTATATTATATTTTATTTTATTTGATTTTTTTATTTTATTTTATTTTATTTTTATTTTTATTATTTATTTTTTTATTATATTATATTTTTATTTATTTCATAATAAGTTATTTTATTTTAATTTGTTTTAATATTATTTTAATTAATTAATTAATTTTATTTATTTTATATTTTATTTTATTTGATTTGAATTTTTTTTAATTTTTTTTAATTTTACTTTATATTCTTTTATTTTATTTTGTTTTATTTTTTTTAGATTTATTTTATTTTTTTTTATTTTTTTATTTTTTTTATTATTATTTTTTATTTTAATTTTTTTTTTAATATTTTTAATTTTTTTTTTTAATTTTTTTTACTTTATTTTATTTTTTAATTTTTTTATTTAATTTTTTTTTTATATTTTTTTTGTTTGTTTTATTTTATTTTATTCTTTTTTATTTTTATTTTATATTAACTTACTCTAGTTCATATTCTCTCCTCACTGTGATGGAAAGTGACCACACACGTACATTGTGAAAGCGATATGGTGTGAAAGAATGCGCTAGTACATTGGTGTTGGTGTTTGCGTGGCGGAGTAATGCACATGAATGGCTTTTTACGGTCAGCAGCAGGTAACTGGAATACCAGTTATTACAACAACAACAGTAGTAAGAAAAAATGCCAACAGTGCGATGCAAGGAAAGCATAAGAAATTAAATGAAAGTTGGGAAAAGTTTTCCTCATTTTTTAGTTTTTTTTTTTCAATTTTAATAAACATTCCTGTAGAATGCAATTGTTTGTTTATGTGTGGGCGAATGTGTTAATTTGCCAAGTTTACGGTGTTGAACTTTTTGTAATTTGTGTAAAAGTGAATCAACGAAATAAATGAAAAACGCACAAGTAGAAAGCGAATCCTTTTTTTTAGTTTTTGTCATTTTTTGTTGTTGGAAAGTGTACTGGACATTTTATGTGGCAGAAATTATCGCCCGTTTTTGTTCGCTTGAAAGGAAGTTGAGTGACCGTTGGGGTGACCGGAAAGCTTAAGTTTTGTCTCTGTATGTTTTTTATTGTTGCTTTCTTTTCATCCCTTCTTCTAAATAGGTGAATATTAGCCACCAACTGGCTCAAAGGCTAAGAACCATGGAACTATTGAAACCATTTTGAAGCAATTTAAGTTTGATTTCATGCTGATCAAGTGCAAAGTTTGCAAGATTTCGACTGTCGATTTGGCAGGACTTCAACTTAAAATAAAAAATAAATAAAATTTTAATGCAAAAAAAGGAATAAATGAAAATATCTGTCAATCTGCGTTTAATGTGAAATTGAGAAACTTTCTAAAGCTTGCATCAAATTAAAGTTTTCAGCCTTTTGTGGTTTTTCAAACGCCAGTTTTCCCATATGTGAGGTAAGAGTCCACTTAATGGCTCTTCAGTTAATCTATGATAATAGTTGCAACATATAGTTTGTAAGAAAAAGTTTTTCAAAAGAGAATTCCAAATATGAAAACGTGCTCTCTCTATACATATATAGATTGTGTGAATGTACTTTATATATAAAAGAGAACTGCTTATAACACATAAGAAGGCTAATCTTTGGAAAAAAAAATTCTTTAGAAAATGTTCACCTTTGAAACATTTTTGTCTTTGCTGCTTACTGTCCCACGTGGCTTTTGAACGCTTTTAAGAGATTACATAATTTGAATATGAGATCAGTTTGCACATCTTTTGCATGGCAGGTGAGTTACTCTAAAATACAACAACTTATATAGAACGACACAAGAATGTTAAAATTTTTCTCCTTATGTAAACAATATTTTTTTCAAGATGTTCGTGTAGCAGTGGTAGGTTAGCTAATTCGAAAATTTTTTGGAAAGAAGATGAGTCATGGAATTCCTATGCCAAAGGTTTTACAATTAAGCAGAAGCACATGTGGGGTACCAGCTAACTCCAATCTGGCGTATGAAAATATATATTTATTAACCAGCAATACGTATGTACGAGGGTGGTTTGAGAAGTCAATGATATTTTTGAATAAAATATATTTTGCTCGACAAATAAGTGTTTTATTTCTCTATAAATTTCGTCTAGCGTTTTTCCAATTATGTCTTGGTTCCAAAAAATAGGAAATTTCAAGGTTCTCAAAATTTTACTTTGATGACCTCTTCATTCGCCTTGAATATGTTGTTATTATTGTTAATGGTGTTGTTTTTGTAGTAGTAGTTTTAGTTGTATTAGTAGTAGTAGTAGTAGTAGCAGTAGTAGTAGTAGTAGTAGTAGTAGTAGTAGTAGTAGTAGTAGTAGTAATGGTAGTAGTAGTAGTAGTGGTAGTAGTAGTAGTAGTAGTAGTAGTAGTAGTAGTAGTAGAAGTAATAGCAGTAGTGGTAGTAGTAGTAGTAGTAGTAGTAGTAGTAGTAGTAGTAGTAGTAGTAGTAATAGTAATAGTAGTAGTAGTAGTAGTGGAACTAGTAGTAGTAGTTTTTATTATTATTATTAATATTATTATTATTGTTGTTGTTGTTGTTATTATTATTATTATTATTATTATTATTAATGTTGTTGAAGTGGCCATTTGGTTCTAATCTGAATCCCTTTTTCGCGCAGCCATTTCTTCAGGTTTGGAAATAAGAAATAGTCCCTGGGGGCTCAATCTGAAGAATATTCGTAACCCAATTTTCGAATTTTTGGACATGGTGATCACACAAGTGTGCAGCCGTGCATTATCGCGATGGAACAGCACCTGTTTTCGCCAAATACTTCATACCAATATCGAATTTTTCCCAAAAGCCCGGAATAATATTCGCCGGTGAGCGTTTTACCCTATTCAAATCGATGTGAATGACACCTCGTGCATCCCAAACAAATTGTGGTTATGACTTTGTTGGTGGACGGACCCGCCTGGTCTAATTGGTTTACGTTCATCCGGAGAAACTCACCGCCGTTATAGTCCTTTGATCTCTGGTATGGTGTGGTAGATTCATTGAAATAATTACACGGTTGCGGTTATGGTTTTTTGTAAAAAATCGCGACACCCATCGCGCAGTTAGCTTTTACACAACCAAATGTTGGTGTAAAATATGATGTATCTACTCAGTTGAGATGTTTACAGCCTCAACCAGCTCACGCACTCTTTACGGCGAGCTGGATATTCGACGTTACTTGTACTGGTACGACCACGACGGAACTCAGTAAAGCACTTATTAACCATTGAAATTGATGGTGCAGAATCCCCACAGTATTTATCAAGTCTTTCCTTGGTCTCGGTGAGGGTTTTTTACGCAGAAGAAGGCACATTAAATCTTTTTTCCGTTAAAATTCACAGGAACGTCTGGTGCAAAAGGTGGAAATGAGTGAATGAGTGGTGACTGCTGACGTCATATTAACGAACGATGGACCACCAAACGTACGGCAAAGGCATGTGTAAACTGTAGACAGACAGACGATTGTCCCAATAGGTGACTTTGCTAAAAGTAGATGTCACAGGAAAGTCTATGGCTACAACAAAATTTATATAGGGTGGGCTGTCTCATCCTACTCGGAGGACAAATTTAACAGTTCCTATCTTTTTATTTCTTCCCTTTTCATTTAATTTCATTTTTTACTATGTGGCATGAATATGATAGCTTGTTTAGGCCGCTGAATGCAAGGAGATCGGAACAAAAACCCTAGCCGACGACGAGCTAGTCTGGCACGACTCCAACCTACCTACTAAACGCCAGCGATGTAGCACAAGCTAACGATTTTAATCTTTTCTATCGTCAGGTATCGAAATTGAACTAAGTAATTGCCTCAGTGAGTAGAGAGAAGTGAAATTTCTCCCAGTGCTCTTCTGTAATTTTTGGACTTTCATAAAGTAGAAATCGAGGCATGCTCTTTAGGTATTATATAAAGGTAATTTAATATAGTTTTTATTTTGACAAAATAAAATTAGTCTGATAATTGTTACGTGAGTTTCTTAGAGTCTCATTGCACTATTCTGGCGGCTTTGACAATACTAAACCTCCAGTTCGAGCAGACGATGCATAACATTTAAATAATATGCCTTGTTGGCACTTTGGCCGGACGGAGGGAATTCATGATGCACAACATTCAATTTCCTTTTATTTTCAATAAGATGATAAAAAATGCCTTCATGGCCTGACTATTGGTAACAAATTTTTCTTTTACAGTTGTAAATAGCCATAAAAGTGCTGCTCTGTACCCTAGAGTGGGGAACCTACGATTCGAAGCGGTGTTTGTGCAAAATAACCGTTAGAGCTCTGTTTAAGAAACGCAGTATAGATTAGAGTAGTAACGTTCTGCATACTTTGAGGCATTCATATTCATACTTTGACTTTGACCATATTCACATAGATAAAAATAAGTCAACTGATGAAATATTCAAACGCAAAACACTGAACGTTCATATGTACTATGAACAGGACTAATAACTCGCCCATACAATATATAATCAAAAACCGTCAAATTTCCTACTTGGTACTTGGTTGATGTTTTTCCCTTTACGTGATATCATTCCATATTCACAATCCCCAAAGTTCCCTATCAATTAATCTTTTTAGTGTCTCCCTGTCCAGAAAATTGATATCCTGTAGCCTTGACTTAGAAAAATGAGATAACCATTTGTTTCGCTTTCTAGGAAGCGATTGTGAGGGTAACACTTCCAATTACAAATCTGGTTGTTGAATTAGGTTCAACCAATTCTCAATTCTAAAAATCAAGACTTTACATTTCATTATTTTACTTTTCTTATCTCGTAAAACCTTAATTGAGTTCTTTAAGATTTCGCTTGCTTGAACAGCAACAACCCCGACCATTTGAATTGGCCAACGCGTAAAATTCTGTCGAAACATTTACTTGGAGTGAAGAGGAAAAAAATCCTTTTTAGCTTAGGCAAAATTTACCCCGCTTTTGTCTTGCTATGGCTGGCTAAAAAAATGTGCAATATAAGTTTGAAATTTGGATTTTTTTAAAATAATTATTTGCAATTACCTAAATTATTCATTCATTCAAAACCTGCAAGTCGTCAAAGCAAATTCACTGCATTCCCTGATACTCTCACATCTAAACTACAAAGTCTACATCAACGATCACGGTCTTGTCTACATCACTAGCTCCAAGCCGGTAACGTTGTATGTGTATTCAACAAGACAAATATTTTCAAATGGGGAAGGTTTTGCCGCTACTATTGGAAATACTACCATTAAGGCCACAGTAAATATATATATGATACAGTTGAATTTATCCAATCCGCTCTGAACATAAATCGAATATCCAAAAAATATTATGACGTTAAAAAATAGAATGCTGGGCCAATCAGCCAACTCCTTAGCTCATACTGATCTTGGGAAACTGGAGAGATCTTGATACACCATACAAATGCAGAACAGACTTATATACCGCCTGCGGAACTTCACTTTAATACATTTTAATGAGAAGAACTTTGTGAAAAATGCTAGCTAAACTTGTGAAGCCTGAAATATATAGCGAAAATATCCTCTAAATCTCTGTTACTGCTTTTAGAATTTTCTTAATTATTGAGTATGCTACTTGCAGCGAATATTTTTTATTCTTTATTTTATTTATAATTTTTTTTTGCTTTTTTGGAAACTTTTTCAAGGGATATGTGGATATTTGTTTGCAAAGATTTTGAGTTATCTAAAGCAAAGATAATTAGAACCCAACCTAAGCGCTCTGTCTATCCTACCCAACTATATAGATTTTCGGTTATAAGTAATTGAGCTGTATTCAAAGGCCTATTTTTGTTAGAAACATTATTTTTTCATTGAATATTTTGTCATACAATAAAGAAAAAATGGTAGAGGTGACAGCTGTTTCGGAGATCACCACATCTCCTCATCAGACTACTTTTGCCAGGAATCGAACCGACGGATTCTTGCATCACAGGCGCCAACTAAGCCAACGCCTGCCATGTAATCTGTTGTTGTGTTATTCATTTTTTTTTACTAACCAACAACTCTTAAGTGCGCTATTTTTACTTAATGTTGGGTTAGCGAGTATTTTGCAATCCTGCCTACATTCAGGCATTAATAGTCTGAGAAATGTATATAAGTAGGATTGCTTGTCTGGCTCGACTTATATTTATGGGTATTTTTAATGCGGCCTGTAATTGTTTTTGGTTATAAGTAATTGAGTTGTAGATTTTCTTTTAAATAAGCTCAGCACCTCCTTTGGGTAGGAAATCTGTTCAACGGCAATGTAACCTAAACAAGATTTTTTTACCATTTAAGTGGAATTAAGATTTTATAAATTAAACTGGTAATGCCCAGCCGTACGTTATTGTGGCTCTTTCCCATTTCGTTGAATTTCGATATTATAATTGATATTGTATAGAATAATGCAAATAATCGAAATATTAAACTTATATAGTGAGATAGACAGAGATCAGACCTATGATTGCCTCGAAGGTAAGTCCAACGGCACTACTTTGCTGGTGTAATAAAATTGGGTGACTAAAAGAACCTACCAACTTACTAAATTGCAAGCAAATCGAACTTTTATCCCTTGACAATTTCCGGCATTTCTTTTTCAAGGCAAAAGACACCTTCACACCAAAATTCAACCAAATCGAACCATAAAAATATTTGTCTCAATAAGATCGGTTCTGGCGAAATTGCTGGAAAAACAAAAATGAATTTCATGCGAATTGAATTATTATTTTTCGTTTTTTTTTCGATTTGGTCGATTTTTTTAATATAATTAATTCCAGATCTACTTCACAGAAAAAATACTACTTTGAAAAATAAATAAATTTTTTGGGATAGATCGGTCTCAAGTATTAGGAGTAAATTAAACATATAAATTTTTTATAGATGAGTTCTGGGTTCACTTACCCGAAGGAAAAGAATTCCCTATGTTACGCTGCTTATGTACCAAATTTCTTATAAATCAAACAAATAAATAATATTTTTCGACACTGATCGGTCCCAGGTACACTTCCCAAAAAAAAAGAAAAAGCTTCGCAGGAGTACACTATGGGCTCGAATGACATCCTGGAAATTTGAAACACAAAAAATTTGGCTGAGTGGTTTCGGAGTCTCTAAGGTGCATACAGACATTCATTTTTATATACATACATAACATTGATGACAGTTGATAGCTTTTTGGTATAAATTGAATTTTTGTTAATTTTTTCGCCTTCAGCATTTGCATAGTTCACTATATTTCCAGCTCAAGTAGTTCAGGAAGTCATTACAGTAATCTGCTTTCGGTTAAGAGGATCTAATTTGAAATAATTTCTATCTGATGTTACCAAAGGACTTCACTTCATGCACTTCAGCATCTTGCTTTAATTTTTCCATCACTTTTGAAATGAAATTTATTCACTGACCAACTGTACTGTTAAATAACTAAAGAAAAAAATCCAAATTTTCGGCAATATTGAATTCTTGCCTATGTAGTCCGTCGCTTTAGTTTTTTTTGTTCCCACAACAAAGTACGGATGAACCGCTTTATTTAAAGCAAAAAAAAAAAAAGAAAAAAGAAAAAAAGAAAAAAAAAATACATTTTCTGTTAAGCATCGCCAGCAATAGGTTCTCGAACTACATATGTATGTACTGTATGTATATACTTGATGAAGTTCATATGTCCATAGCGACAATGTTGTTGGCATCACTCACACGGTTGCAGCTTGAAACTACTTTGTTGCTGCTGTTTTTGTAGTTATTTCTTACAAAAGTTTTTATTTTCAATTATGAGAAAACGTGACTTCAGTCACTCACACGGGGCATTGGTTAAAGTTCACATATATTCATCTAAACAAATGTCTGTTGTATACCAGTGGTGTGTTCATATATAGCGACTCATGCTCTCGACTGCAACTGAAATTCTTCGAGTAGAAAATACTTTATTTGCCGAATGATTCTGAATTATTTCAATGTTTCAAGAAATATTTCATTTTGATTTTTTCATATGTGTTCTGTTTTTATTTCACTTCTTTTTCTCCCATATTTTTTATTTATTTATTTATTTATTTATTTAATTTTTGCTTGTTCCCTTTTATTTCTATTCTTTTTCTTTTTACTTTGTTGCATTTCAGCACCACTTTTTTTATATGAAACACTGTTCTCGTTATTGTTGTTGCTACTCTAATTTTTACGTTCTCTACTTTTTTGTTATTGCTGCTGCTGTACACTAGCGTCGTGATGTATGTGGAATTTGAGTTAACCCGTCTCGAGGGCGTTTTGTATGGTTGGCTGACTGCAGCGCATTGACGATGTGTGTGTGAATATCCACTGGGGATGCGACGCTAAATCTCTACAAGTGTGTGTACGTAAGTTATATGAGTGTGTGTGCACGAGCGTGTGTTTGCAATCCTTCTTACCACATCACTGGTGCTACTAAAAATTGCCGTTAGCTCATTTTATTGCAGTATTCAGAGGTGCAAGGGGCGGCAGGTCTCTTGCGGTGTAATATATTTAATAGTCAACTTCCCCTTCCCCTCAACAATTTCCGCTTTCCGCAACATCGTTTTAGTGTTGTAAATTTACGACTTTTATAGCTGCTGGCGAATTTTTGAGTTAAGTTTGGATTATTTTTTATTTCCAGCGCATTGGAAATTCCACTTTTTCTTCTTCTTACTCAAGCGCTGTGCTTACCCGTGGCAAAATGGTAATGTTTGTTTATAGCACAGCGGTGTAAGTGGCGGTGGTAGTTGTAGTTGTGCGGGTTAATGGTGCATAAGTTGAATTTTTATTGTTGTATTATTTGCGAGATAGCAATGAAAATTCCTAAGTTGATTTAAAATTTTAGTCAATACACACACATACACACAAATATGTGTACGTACGGTATATTGAGAATTAAATTATTGTTTTAGAGTTTTTTCGTCGTTTGGTGAGATTTCGTTAAGCAACCCACTGATGTTTATGACTACTTATGCATATATATATATATATATGTATATTATTTATGTACTTATATTCAAAAAAATTTAGTTGAATAATAAAATTCTTGAATATATTTATGTGCTTAAAATTTTTTTATTTATTTTTCAGCTAGAGTTTAGGACTCTTTAGGACCAAGTTTTTCGATTTTGTAGAACGGAAAATACTATTAAATTTCCGAAGAGAAAAGTAAATTTAAGAAGAAGTTTACTATAAATTGGAATACATGGAATTAACTAATTACTACTGTAGGGAAATTTATGTAGAATTATACTTTTCAAAAGCTTAACAGGCCAACTAGCGCTACCCTGGTGTGTTTCGCTACACCAAATCAAATATTTAAAAAGTGAAAGATCCTAATTGTTTTGATATGAACATTCCAATCATTTGTCCAATTTCTTAAGTTTTGGTTACCTTTTTTTTTTTTTTTTTTGAAATATTTGTCTAAAATCTCTTTTTTAATTACCAAAACATTCCCGAATGGTTGACCACTTCTAACGAGTGATCCATTTTGAGGTTCCCTACCATTTTAAAGAAGAAAAAAACAGAAAATTCAAATATAATAGGGAATGTTTATTATCATTCGAAAGAACATTTTTTGGCATTTATTTTTTGAAAATTATCTCTTTGAACTAGTAATTGGCGAATGACAGGCGTGATGTTTTGCTCCAAGGCCTGAATCGAACCGGGATTGTCCGCATAGACTTTAGACTTTACATATCCCCACAGCGAAAAGTATAACGGTGTGATATCACACGATCTTGGTACTGAACAAAAATGATAGGACAGATTGAGATGACTCACGCGTGATCTGTCAAAAAAAGGCCATTGAAAAAGTACCTCTACTTGTATCAACTTTACATACATTTTCTTCACCAATCCTCGAACAATCCTTTATGTTCCATTGTAAATTGACCCTAAACAATTAGTTTCTTTTTTTTTAATTTTTGGCATATTCATGTTGATGGCTTCAGACCCGTAGTTGCAGTACTGCACTCCAAGTTTTTCAGACAAGTGCAAACCTCTTCAAAAATATTTACGCATCAGTTCCTTTTGATCTTTGATTTGATATAGATTTTGTGTCATTATTACCTTAATAATTTGATTGCACTTAACATTTTAAAAATATGGAATCCCTCAAAAACCGATGACAACACTATTCAGAAATATTTTTTTATTACGTCTTTTTTAAACCTCTTCAGCTTGATACCCATATAGGAATTTTTACAATTTATATATATATATTTTTTTCATATATATATTTCAGAACAGATGGTGTCTCTGAGAATAGGAAATCCTAATCATATTGAATGCACTTGAACATTAACAAACTTTTCATCAATTTTAGCTCAAAAGGTTAGCTTGACACAATTACAGAAGACATTATACGGTAAATAACAAAATTCAGAACAGTTGGCAATTCAACTGAATTATAAACTTAACTATTATCGTATTATCTTTAATGCACACACAAAATTTCAGCTAAATCGGCTTAGCCGTTTAGGACAAATTTAGACTCAAACACACATATATAATAAATATTTGTCCAAATTCCAGAAAACCTAAACCCTCTTGATGAAAGAAGACAAATCCTGTATAATTTTTTTTTTGACTTCGTTGAAGCCGTTCTCTAGTTATAAGCCAACACAAAATTAAAAAAAGTGGTGTTAATTGGTTCTGCTGTCTCTATATAAAGTTGATTTCAATAAATTAGTAAGCTAAAGGCTATTTATTTTTCCTAAAAACCATTTAGCTTCAACAGATTTGAACGAAAACTCGAAGTTGGTTTGATTACTTTGAAATCCATCTCGTATTTTCTTTTAAACTTTATTAGCGATGTGAACAATTTATCGGGGTATAGTGTTTGAACGAAATTCCTATTGGTTCTTGTTCGTCATTTAACTGTTTTTTTGTGTATATATACCCCTTAGAAGGTAAGTTTGCGGAAGAATCGCAGATCCACCATACCATTATTCAGTTTGTTCGTTCGTGATCAGAAAAAAGAGCTGCTGGTATATTGTTATTGCCGCGTATGGAGTATAGCTTTTTGAGGATTCTACTCGCATGTAATAAAACTGAGAGTAATTTGAATAATTTGCTTTTTAAAGGCGATTAATGGTAATCCGTACCAATATCATATTCCTCTCAATCTGTTCACCGGAAACTGTTATAAGATTGACAGATCTTTAGTTAATAGCCCTATATGAGAAATTGTAGCCGGTTTCAAAAATATTGACCACGGAGAATTATTCCATATTAAAGAGTGATCCAAGTAGAGGAACTTTTTTTAATATCATTTAGATAATATTCAGCACGCAATGAAGAAAATAAAGCGTGGAGAGTCGATTCGGCGCCGTTCGCAGCAACTCGGACTGACGTACGGGACGACATGGGCACATTTTACGTCAAGATCTTAAAGGGACTCTTGAAAAGTTCCAAGAACATCCCACGTTTTCTAGCCAAATTTTGTTCGGTGATAAAGCTGACTCAATCGATATGTAAACAAGCAAAATTGCCGCATTTGGGACGCAGAGAAACCTGAAGAGATTCAAGAGCTACAATTTCATCCAGAAAAAACAACGGTTTGGTGTGGTTTGTGGGCCGGTGGAATCATCGGTCCATATTTCTTCAAATATAATGACGGTGAGAACGTAACCGTCAATGGCGATAGTTATCGCGCGATCATAACCGACTAATTGATGCCTGAAATTGAAGCTCGTGATCTCCGCGACATTTGGTTTCAACAATACGGCGCCACTTGTCACACATCGCATCAATCAATGGGTTTATTGAGAAAACACTTCGGTGAGAAGAAAATTTCACGTTTTGGACCGGTCGACTAGCCACCAAGATCACACCGTGTGATATCACACCGTTGGACTTTTTCCTGTGGAGATATGTAAATTCTAAGGTCTATCGGACAACTCCTATTTTATTCAGGCTTTGGAGCACGCGTGATCATTCGCCAAATACCAGTCAAATACTCGAACGAGTCATCGAAAATTGGACTCAACGAATGGACCATCTGAGGCGTAGCCATGGCCAACATTTGAAAGAGATAATATTTAAAAAATAAGTGCCAAATAATGCTCTTTCGAATGATAGCAAACATTTTCCATTAAATTAGAATTTTCTGTCTTTTTTCTTTAAAAAAGTAGGCAACCTCAAAATGGATCGCCTTTTACTTTCTGAAATCTAATTTATTGATTTGTATTTGAAATGGTCATGTTGGATTTTCAACTGCTGATATTTTTTCCAAAATTTTGTGGGCAATTTTTTTATAATTTTATTTTGGAAAAATTAGAACAATTTTTTTACATATTTTTCTAGAACGTTTTATTTGTTAGCAATTATGTAGCACATTGTTTCTTCGTTGTAAGTTTTCTTCTTTAATTCTCCTGAATTTACTTTGAAGCTTTTCATTTGTTATCTCTCTACATATATAGATATTTTCGTAAAAGTATTTATTTCTGCACATTCACAAGTATTTATTTTACCGTTGCTGACGTTTTAATGCATTTTTCTTATAATTTTCTCTCCCTTCATTCCTTCATCTTTCTGTTGAACTATGTAGGATTGCACTTTCTGCTGCCCTTCAAATCATCAGTTTCTGTCTAATATTCTACCCCTTCTCATCATATTCTTGCTATTTATGTTATTTCTGAAGTATTTCCCTTCACTTTTCGTGTTACTTGAATATGCTTTTGATATGAGCAATACGTATTTCACCATTTTCAATTTGTTTTACGCACTGCCAATGGCAATTGTGTGTAGAAGATATAAGCATTCGTGCTGAAATTGTTTAACAAATCGTGAAAGAGTAAAAGTGGCAACATGAGAAATGCCAAAAAGTAGCGGAGAGTAAATTTTGAAACAAATAATGACAGGTGGAAGGAAGTTCTTATTAATAATGGCAGTGGAAGTATTGACTGGCGTTTGCTGGGAGTTTGACTTTAACAGCTCTTTCAAGGTGACAAAATGGCTAATAATATTTGAAAGATAGTTCAAATCATTTCAAGAATGTTTCGAAATTTCACGAATAGATTTCTAGGCTCAACACCCATCACATACCTCTCACGGTAAGCATTCAAATTGTGTCTTCATAACATCCGATTTTCGTTTTGTTCCTAAAATAAATTAATAAAATTTCATTCAACATTTCTCCGCAACAGTTTGCTGGTAAGACAAATGCTCTGTATCAGTTTCTAAAAATACTATAAAAATTTCAAGTAAAATGTTGGCATTTCTGCGGTTGTTGAGTGCATAAATATTGTGCTTGTGGTTCTAGTCGAAAGCAAAAACAAAAAGATTTCATTCCAAATATATGCAGTGCTTAAGTGTATATATAACACATGTGTGTGTGTATGTGTGTGTATGTACATATGTACGGATAAATGCATAAATAGTGCACTTAAAGCTAAGCCACTTCCACCAATTTCCGTGGTAGAACTAACATATATTTACAGATTAAGTATGTTGGTGTGTGTGTGTGTGCGTGTGCGTGTGTAAGTATTTCCACAAGGTACACCTGAGCGGCAACACACAAGCAAACTGAAGATTATCATATGAATTTCAGTTATTTGTATGTCATGTGCATTTATTCTTGACAAAATATTATATTTCTACAACAGAATGTTAACAGCATTTTGTCGAATAAAACCCATGTGATGCCTGGAAGCTTAGCAGGAAAAGCTATTAAGTTTCTGTAACGCTGGCTGAACATGGTTTAATACGTCATTGGCATACATATACTCGAATATATGGGTAAATATGATTAATTACACTTTGTAACGGCAGAAGCGACTTCCAGTCGAGCTTCTTCTCCGATTTAAGGTTTTGCGTTTTGGCGTTTTTACCAACGAATGGAGGAACCTTCAGTTCCTTAATGGATTTTTTTGAATGCTGGTCAGACCAGTACTAGAATCCTGGCCTTCCGTATGGCAGTACGCACTGCTAGCCACTCGGCTATTGCGGTCGCCTTAGTTGTTGGTATAGCTTGGAGAAAATTAAATATTTTAAGTTATATTAAAATTAAGAAAAATAGTCAAACTAATATTTTTATTAAGTTATTGCTTCGGAATCCTTGTTTTAAATTTAGCTTCATGCACTTCTCCCGAATGTAGGCCAATTTCCGAGCATCATGAGTAAAATATTTGTGAAACACCTAAGTTGAGGCCTACATTTAGGCGTTTTGTCATATAAATATATATATTATCATCGCCATACGCAAGTAGTTGTACACTCAGATTGTACCAGGTATATTTAGCCTTGCAGCTTGTATTATTTTCTTCAGCATCAAACTCAAGAAATCAGACGATAACCCTGTCACCCTGTCTGCCACCCTCGCCTGGTATCGAACGGCTCGGAGAGGTCCTTTCCTGAATTCTGATTGTGCTTCTGGTAGTATCGAGAGTCAGTTTGCATAGCCACATGAGCTTTGTAGGTATACTAAATTCATACATAGCTGAGTATTAACAGTTTCTTTTTGTGCTGTCGAATGCTGCTTTAAAATCGGTTATTTTCTCCCGGTTCTTCTCCAAAAATTTGTCGCATATTGAACATTTGATCAAGAGTAGTCTTGCCAGGTTTAAATCCAATCAGTTTGTAGACGATGAGCTCGAATATTTCACATAATACGCTAGAGAGGACCTAATATGCGATATTGAGGAGGTTTATCCCACGATAATTAGTTAAGAACGTGGGATCCTCCCTTTTATGGCTAGGGTAGAGCACATTTAGGTTCCATGCGTCGGGCATGCATTCAACTGACCATGTTCCGCAAAAAAGCTGATGTGTGTACATTGTCAATTCTTCACCGCCGTATTTGAATAGCTCTGTCGGTTAGCCGTCTGCTCCCGCTTCTTCCATCATCTTATCATTATTAAACTAACGGTTTAGCCACCAAACGCTCATCCGTATGAAAGGCGCTGTCTGCATTATAAATAGAATCTGTTCTGTTTTTCATTAATACCAAGTCACTATGAGCAAGCGAGTCAGATATGTCAAAAGAGATAAAACGAGAGTTGAAACCAAGACAGAAAAAATGCAAAGCTTCGCGAAATTCAAAATTCGTTTAACAAGTTTTCAGAAACGATGGGAAAAGCTGCCTACACATTCTAAACGGAACGTTACATATGATTCCGTAGAAAATAACAGGGCTAGAAATTGAACCTGTTAATAAAGGGTTTTTCAATAGGAATAATATGATCTCTAAGTGTCGTTTTGGCAAACTTTGATATGTCATGATCTGTCTGTTTTTTTTCATTGTAATCAGTAGTGTTTACAAATTCATCCATGGACCACAATAACGTCGTGAATTTGCTGATTTTGCCTTGGAACAACTTGAAAACGATAATGATAGTTTTAAGAAAATCATCTTCTCAGATCTGAGGCTCACTTTCATCTGAGTGGTGCGGTAAATAAACAAAACTATCGATTCTGAAGCGAAGAAAATCCACAACTTATTCATAAATAACCATTACATTCACCTAAATTGACAGGTTGGTGTGGTTTTTGGTTTGGTGGAATTATCGGTCCATACTTCTTTTGAAATGAAGCTAGTAGCAACGGTACTGTCAATGGAGTGCGATATAGATCGATGATAAACAAATTTTTATGGCCACAATTGGAAGAAGTTGACCTTAACAACGTCTGATTCCAACAAGACGGGGCTACGTGTCACGCAGTACGTGCAATAGCCGAATTATTGCGAAAAAGGTTTGAAGATTCGATTATTTCAAGAAAATGTGACATTGAATGGCCTCCAAGAAGTTTTGATTTAACACCATTCGACTATTTCTTGTGGGGTTATTTGAAGTCATTGGTCCTTAGCAATAAAACAATAAACTCTCTTCAAGCTTTAAAAGTGATTTTAATGACATACGATTTGATTTAGTGGAAGAAGTGCTCAAAAAATGGGTTCATCGAATTCGTTCCCACAAAAGAAGGAGGACATTTGAATGATGATTGTAATTCATATTAAATAAAAACATTTGAATTTCCTTAACAGTTAGTGTGTTTTTTTATTTAAAGAAATCATATTACTCTTATTGAAAAACCCTATATTTTAATCCTGGAAGCTTCATCAAGCATTACCGTGCACCTAGAAAGAGTAATAAGTTTCGTACGACTGGTAGAAGCAGGAATATTATATAAAAGTTGTCAATGCAAATTTTTTAGAGCGAAAAGAGGAATTGATTTTGTTAATATCAGAATATATTTCATACATCGGGTTTCAAGTACCCGAAACGTATTCTAGTATAGGTCTTAATAATGTTATATACAAAGCTGAGTAACATAAGGATCATAAAACTCCTTTGACCATCGGTTTACAGAAGCCAAGATGTCGTTGGATTTATTGGATATCACACTAGGGCAATGTGTGAAGTTCAGTTTAACGTCCTTAGTGATACCCATGTCAACAAAACGGTGAGCCTGTTGTAAACTGTCAGTAGTAAGTAGCTGCCTATATGGCTCTTCGCAAAAAATACATAATTTTAATTTGTTTAAGCATGAAAGGCATTTGATTTATATTACACCATTCAACCATGCTGTTTAGCATGCTGTTTGTGGCAAGATGTCTTCATTTGCCGAAGTGTAGGATTTACTAAGTTTCACTTTCAGGGTTTCGAATTATCCGGGTGTTGCACTTTCACTGTCATTCATCAGGTTGGAGAAATGTTATCTCCATAAACTCAGTGTGGACCAGTGACCAGATTACTTCCTTGGTGTCCACATTAGTATGCTCACATCTTGAATGCTACTTACCGTTTGATCCAAGTCCCGGCTATTTTCCAAGCATTTATTTTAAATATATTCGCAATTAAATATACTCCAAATCAATATTTTTGTTTACTCGTATGTATGCAAACACAAATTTCCAAAACTTTTCTTAGCATCCTTCTGCTTCTACGCCGGTTAATATTTTACTTAAAGTAACTTTCAGTGTGAAGTTCACTTAATTAGCAGAAAAGAAATGCTGGTTAAGGTAAAGGGCACAGCTTAGTATTCGACAAGGGCGTGTGCAAATCATCATTGAGAAATGGACTGAGCAACAAAAACGATTGGAAAAGTGCTTGGATAAGAGCGTGGTAGAGTGAGAGGTAAAATCTTTGTAAGTTAGAAAATACTTGGCAATATTGATGCTATGCAACACGCCCATACAAATTTACATACATACAATTATAAATCACCACAAAATCACACATTTATATTGTTCACATCTTTGCGCCTAAAAGCATGCTCAATTAGATTATTTTCCCTACTCATGCTGGCAAGGAATGTTAAGCAAAATTTTGCTTGCTCTAAAAGTCAGTAGTTGGCCATAAATTAAATAAATCTATATATGTAATGCAGAACCTTCACTTTATGCTTAAATGTAATTCACTCTGATATACGCCTACATGGGAGACACTTCATTCAATTGTTGTTTAATCACATAGTGCATAAACTTGGCTCTCAATAAATTTTATTAAAAAACAGCAAATAATGGCTATATAACTCACTGGATGTAGCTCACATATATATTTATGAAGGGCTTCAGTTGAATACTCGTTCACAAAAAGATTTGAAGAAAATTTCTACCGGGGACTACAGGGTGTATGAGCAACTTTTTTATAATTCTGAACTAAACTGCGGTTTTTGTTGGAAGTTTTTGCGTAAATTAAGTTTTGTAGTGCTTAAAAAGCATTACACGCTTTTAACTATATTTTTGTGTGATATTAATTAAGAATTTTGCAGAAAATTATTCTCATATAAAAGTAGGATTTCTGGAGTTTTAAAATATATTTCACTCATTCGTACGTTATTTACATACGCCTCGATTACTCATTCCCAGAAAATCCCTTAATATTTGTACGAAAATAAATTCACATTTCACACACACTTTATATGCTCTCCCGAACGCTTGTGGCTGTTTTCATCAGTTTGTGAAATACTTTTAATATATTTTTGTAATGTTGTGGCGTTGCATTGCAACGAAATTGCATTTCCTCATTAACGAAATTTGCATGCAGCGTAATGTATTCCATTTGGCTGCATTAGCAAGTGCTGAAGCGCTCAAAAAACAAACGCACATACACACACACACACACACACACAAACATGCAAATAAATCTAAATACGCAGAAGAGATTGTGAGTTCACGCCGAAATTTTACGTACTCCAAGCTGCCAATGAAATTTTTGTTAACACCCGTTATTAGTGTAAGCGTGCCACGCGTGCAGACCAGTTAGCACAAAATGGCGAAATGGCGAGTGAAAGGATATTTCAATTTTATTTAGTTTTACTTTAATATCGTTTTTTGTGTTCAGCCTAAATGTAGGCAATGCTTATTGAACTGAGGCCATCTTTATCAGCGCTACACTCCTTCAGAGTGTGTAGAGGAATTTTCTTATATCAAAGAGGGTAGCTATTGCCTATTTTTCGGTGCAATGACAAAACTTAACATTTTTTAATTCGTTGTAAAGTTATTGAAAACTAGGATTTTAATTTGATTTTTCTTTAATATATAGAAATTCTGCTGATTGGTTCCACCTTCGTCTATTTTGAGTTTTTGATCTTTGATTACGACATAAACTCTTTGCTAAATTTAAAGCAGACAATTTTTTATTATGACTGTCAGCTCACAGGTATATCTGAGCCGGTCGGTATTTTCTGTCGGTGATTAAATCATGTGAAAAACTCTTGATCCCACTAACATTCAAAATTATAGAAAATTAACTTAAATAAATAGCACAAAGTCAATTTTTTTAACATTGCGCTCGCCCCTCGGCAGGTGACGTCAAGTCCCCGAGTGTATTTATAATATTTATTTTATGTTAGAAGCTCCCAATGAAACTCCATAATTCGATTTTTTTGTTTGAATACACTTTTATCTTTCTCTAAGATAGGTCTTTCTTTTCAGGAATTTAGTTTGTGCTTGGCAGCCATTGAAAGCAGACGACGTCGAAAATTTTAACGAAAATTGGAAGAAAGGGAGTTTCTTGTGCTAACTAAGCATTATTTTTTGCATTAAATATCATCACCAAAAGTCAAAGTAGGACTTGATAAATACTACTCTGCACCGTGTTGTTGTTGTTGTTGTTGTTGTTGTTGTTGTTGTTTTTGTTGTTGTTGCTGTCGCGAGAACTATTGAATTTTAGTAGCCACTTACGACAGGCATGCCTTACCACGGGTCTTGAATTATTGAACCCCCAACCAGCAGGGGTCTACACCGTGAATTTCAATAGTTAAGAGGTGGTTTACTGAGTCCCGTTGTGATCGCAACATTACAAGTAACGGCGAACATTCAGGC
The DNA here is from genome assembly GCA_030068015.2 of Neoceratitis asiatica. Lineage (NCBI taxonomy): Eukaryota > Metazoa > Arthropoda > Insecta > Diptera > Tephritidae > Neoceratitis > Neoceratitis asiatica. The sequence continues at coordinate 2,188,004 of CM061528.1, read as the reverse complement.
AGCTCTAAAAAGCGCGTGAGGTGGCTGAGCAGGCTGAGTAGGCATCTGAACTGAGGTTAAACGATCACCGGCGAATATTACTCAGATCTTTTGGATAGTTTCGATATTCGATATTTGAAACAGAAACGACCGCAGTTGGCGAAAGCAAGTGCAGGATAATACACGGCTGCATATGTGTGTGATCACCATGGAAAAAAATCAAAAATTGGGTAACAAACTGCTATCCCATCCACCATATTCTCCTTTATCAGCCTGCTGTGACTATTTCTTGTTTCCAAATCTCAAGAAATGGCTGAACGATAAGAGAATCGTGCCGAATGCAGAAGTAATGCCTATTTTGAGGGCCTGGAAAGAACCTAATACTTGGAAGGAGTAGAGAAATTGGAAAAGCGCTGAACTAAATATATGTAGAGCCAAAAGGAGACTCTGTTGAAAAATAAATTCGGTTTATTTGAAAAAAAAAAAATTTTTTATTCAAAAAGTTACTGATTTTTCGAAACTTTTCACGCACGCTGATGCTTTAGTCAGAGCGTCAGAACACAGGGATTTGGATATATTTGAAGCTAAAATTTTCACCAAATAAGCTCCGCACATTGGCAAATATTTCACATCTAATAGTCTAAGTGAAGTGTTAGGTTAAATACGAATTAGTACTAAAATAGGCCCGAATAGGCACATACAGACCAGGAACTCGCGAATTATCATAATTATTGCTGAATACCTTTCACCACACACTTAAACATTCCATTGTCCAAACACCTGGGAGAGTATCCAGACCAGCTGAGTTATACAACTACCAGTCCTTCGAAGTCTCCCAGCGCTTATTGGGCGCACTACATAAATTACTTGTCGTTTATGTGGATATTTGCATATGAAGATGTTGTTGTTTTTGTTTGTGCGCCTTCACTACTAACTCCGCTCATGCTCACGCTCAAAATATGATATACACGCTGATGCTAATAAGCGTAAAGTGCTGGGGATTTAAATGCGTCGATTTTTACTGATGACGCTAGGAAATGCATCCACACATATACACACACAACTCGCTGAGTGTTGGAGTGCTGTACATGTTGTTGTTGTTGTTGTTGTTGTTGTTGTTGTTGTTGTTGTTGTTGTTGTTGTTGTTGTTGTTGTTGTTGTTAGTGTTTGCCAGCGAATTTGGTCGGTTTCATTGACACTAAGTACCAATGACGGCAGCTACTTTACCGCTCAGCAAGCTTTTGGGCTTAACACAGAGGCATGTATTCACACATGCACACATGCAAACATACATCAATACTTACATATGAAGAGGCGCTAGAACATGCAAGCACATCAGCTGTAATTATAACGCACGACAGTAGAAAGCACTTAAAAGGAAAAAATGCTCAAAGCGCCTGCGATTTGTGTGTTGTGAGACGGGGTGGAGGGGAGATGGTAGGTAAGGGAGAGGCGCTCAATGCCAAACGTAAATTGATGAACGCGTTGCAGTAAGAGCATTTTATTGGTTTTCCACGCGATTTAAGTGCGTGCGTTGAGTGCGTTTCTGCGGGAACAATTATCAATACAGCTGTGCACATACGAGTATGTACATACATATACAGACACAGAGACACGAATACGCATACGGGTTGTGTGGAATTGCAACGAGCACGCGTAAGTGTTGATGAAAAAGCAATAAATGTTAAATGTTAAAATTAAATATCGAGTATTCGCTGCAAGTAAAATATTTACGAAATCGAAATTCACTCATTTCCATCCGATAATTATTGGTATGCAAGAAGCAAAAGAAAATAAATCAAAAATTTACCCAAGCTATCATATAAGTAAATGCAGATAAAAACTTTATAAATAATTCAGTTTAAGAAAGAACGTATCAAAATCAATAGCCATGCCGGTTGGCTACTTAATGAAGCGCTCAATGCATATCGCGATTCAAGAAGTCTAACAAAAGGATAAAGAAATTTATAAACAAAGTTTCTTAGAAATCATTAACATTTTGGGGTTTCCAAAATAAACATGGATAAAGCGCATTTACACAACCTTTTTTTCATTAAAATATTTTATTATTATAAAGTTTGAACTTGGGCATTATAACGGGTTATCCAATAAGAGTGACATGATTTCTTTAAAAAACACGCTAATTGTTAAGGAAATTCAAATGTTCAAACTAAGTCCTGAATATAACATCATTTAAATGGCCTCCACCACTTCTTTTGCAGGAATGAGTTCGATTAACTCAAATTTTGAGTGCATGAATAGCATGTTGAATATTGACTTTTAAGGCTTGAAGAGAGTCTGGTTTATTGCCAAAGACCAATGATTTCAAATAATCGCACAAGAAGTAGTCTTAACACCGTTAGACCGTTAGAATCAAAACTTCTTGGAGGCCATTCAATGTCATAATTTCTTGAAATAATCGAATCTCCAAACCTTTCTCGCAATAAATCGGTTGTTGCACGTGCTGGGTGACACGTAGCCCCATCTTGTTGGAGGAATCAGATGTTGTTAAGATCAACTTCTTCCAATTGTGGCTATAAAAAGTTGATTATCATCGATCTCTACTACTCTCCATTGACAGTAACGGTGCTACCAGCTTCATTTCGAAAGAAGTGCGGACCGATGATTCCACCAGAGCAAAAACCACACTAAACTGTCAATTTAGTTGAACGTGATGGTTATTCATGAATAATTTGTGGATTTTCTTCGCTTCAGAATCGATAGTTTTGTATATTTACCGCACCACTCAGATGAAAGTGAGCCTCAGATCGTAGAAGATGATTGATGAAAAAAAATTACAGATCATGGTTAGCATATAACGCCGGTTAGCATATAACGCTCCAAATTGACGCTCCAAGTTGGCAGTGACAGTCTCGCTGCTATCGTTTTCAAAGAAGTAAGGCCCAATCACTCCTCCGGACCAAAGAGCGCACCCGACAATAAGTTAATTGTAATGGCCTCTCTACAATCAATTATTTCTCGGAGTCTCAAATGCGACAATTTTGCTTATTTACGTATCCACTCAGAGAGAAATGAGCCTCGATCTGAATAAAATTTTGTTGAAAAAATCGCGCGCACTGCTTGTTGTTCAAGTACCCAACCGACGTAACTACGGCGCTGTGAATTATCAGCTGGCTTCAGTTCTTGTGTGTGCTTGACATATATGGATGTAGGGGTAAATAGGCTTTAATGTGCCGTAACAGCGTCCCTGCTCTTGAGAACATCGACAAATAGACACATTCGGGATTTCGGCTACACTTTCGCATACTGCAGCGTTAATTGAGGTGGAACAAGCCTTACAATATCTGTAACCGATCCAGTATCTTGAATTTTTTTTTTAAATCTTAACAATTACTAATTTTATATTAAAATTTGTTTTCTTAGAAAAAATAATTGATTTATTTAGTGAGGAAACGAAGGCTCTAGCGATCGCCTATGGTGCGACCTCTTCAACTTCATGATGGGGGGGTACTGTTGTTGTAGGCGATGTTCATCACAGATGTACATATGCCGATGATATTGTTATCATACCTAGAGATTAAGCGAAGAATCGCACTTGCCAATAAGTGTTACCATGGATTCAGTCAGCAAAATGTGCTGTAGAGACCTCTATGCTTTAATAGACGCTCGTTTCCCACTCCACGACATCTATATTTTCCAGCGCATCGCAATACAACGTCGGACATTTTATACGCATGAATGAGGAACCACTAACAAATAAGATGTTCAAAGCGAAAGATGACAAATGAGAACAAATAGGACGACCACGACTTTGTTGGAACGAGCAAATTCAAATGAACATATTATCCATGCTTTGTTGTAACGAATTGAAGAAGTAAAAATAACAATAAGTTCGAGCAGAGGATTTAACATATTAATTTCTTCACTATTTTATTAAAATTGCTACAACATCTTTATCAGCCATTGATTGAATAGCAGACTACTCCAAGGATGCTGTCACTAACCAAATTTGCGAGTGACTCTTAGGTGCTTTTTAATATTCATTTCACACTATTATCACACTATTATAAGATGCCGTGTAATCCAACTGCCATCCAGCCAGCCAAAGGACGCTGGAAAGGAAAACACAAAATGTTACCGAAAATCAGCTCGACCCGGACTGCCCAGCATCTTAAAGGTACGTAGTAATAGACGTTTTCTTTTGCATCCGACCGGCAAAAGAACGTTAAGTAGCTTATCGAATAACATGGGAGATAACAACAAAAAATATGCAATAAGATTTTGAGTTTAAGTTGAAATCGACTAAACAATATCCAAGTAAGCTAATAGTGATGCAAAGTAAAAAAGGTGCCATTGTGAATGGGAAATTCTCACTAAATTTCAAACTGCTGGATAATTTTAGTCGAATTTCAAAAATCAGTTACATTTCAATAGAAACATCAGATAAATAATGAAAATACGAAGTAAATATATTTATTTACCACAGATACATCGGAATAACCCATCTTGTTTTGCTTTTCGCTTAAATATTTCGCAAATAAACTTTCTTATAATTTGGCAGCTAACACCAGTGTTTTATGGTAAGTTAAAAATTATAAGCCAGCTGAAAACAGGACAGCTGGGCGTTCTTTTGCAGGTGGGGTGTCGGATATAAGAGATTGTTATTTTGAGTTTTGGACATATATATTAGATAACAGTAGTAGGCAACATCAGTCAAATAATTAATAAAATTATTACTGAAAGTCATTTAAAGTTTTCTCTGCTGCTTCTTTTATCTTCTGCTGGATTTACTAGTGCGAGTACGTGTACTAATTTTTTGTTTTTGTTTAACTTCTTTAATTTCCTTCTCATTGTCTTCTCTTGGTTGGACTGTCAAGGTATAGCCGCTTACTGTTCACTTCTGTGCACTTCATGCTCCCATTTATGAGCCCACTTTGGCCAAATTATTTACACTTGAGTTGTTTCAATATAACATAGCTCTTGTCTCCTTGGATATATTATACTGACTGCTACTGGACCTCTGCTTCTATTCTTTACTTTTCCACCTCACGAGTTCGGCATGAAAAGTAATCACAAACGTGTTCATAAAACTCAATTTAAACATTAAAATTAAGTGTAAAGTCATAATAAAATTACTCGCATCATTCATGTAGTAGGCGGTAGTCGGCTGTGTAGTATGCACGCACACACACACACACATACACACATAATATGATCTATTCCTTCAGCTGTATCTTGAGTCTCATTTCCGCTCTTTTGTTTGCTTACATGTCCGATAGCTGACTGACGCATACAGAGACACACACATGCTCACACACATATACCGCTAAATGGATTTTTGGCCGAGTTCCTCCGCCAATTTGTGGTCTTAATGTTTTTACCAACAAATAAAAGGACCTACAGTTTGATCTCAGCGTCCTCCAAATGGCCGATTAATTTTTATGAGGAGCTTTTATTTCATGCCAGAAATACACTCGGAGGGTTTAATAGAAAAATTAATTTCTTATAATATTGGACACGGATCGGTCCAGAAGTCGAACACTGGCCTTACCAATGGCAGTACGTACTGCTAACCACTCAGCTATTGCGGTCGCACATAGGCTATGTGACAAACAAGTTTTCAAGCTCGCGTACGTTTTATTAGTCATATTGTTAACAAAGTCCTTGTTGCGTATTTCATAGCTTACTTTTTCGTCCTCCTTCCTTCCTCCACATCTTTGGCTATCAGTCTCTCGATAATTTCTGCTGCCTCCGTCCCACTTCCAGCCGAATTCTACTTTTTAGTTTTTTCTGACTTATTTTTCCTCTTCTTCTTCTTCTTCTTCTTCTTCCCTCTGGCCTCTCCTCTGTCGCATTTCACATTAATTTGCGTCCTCATCATCCACCACCTGCCGCCTCACTTTTCTACCTTCCACATAACAACAACGCAACTGCTCTCATCCCACACTTCCTCAATTTCGTAGTCTCTCCGAGTACTTCGGTTGTTCAGTGGTGCGTTGACTAGAAGGCAAGTGTAAACTGACAAATGACTACAAGTGCTCATTGTTGAGGCCAGCTCAAGGAGCAACAGCAGCACCAGCAGTGTTAGTAGAGGCGTGTACCCCCTTTCAATGGCGGATTTTCCTCTGGGGTCAGCTGGGGTGTCACTGATAGCAGCTTATTCGCCTGCATAAGCACATAAATATAAAAATATATCGTATTTTATCTGCTTTATACGGCGCGAGTAATGTCCTGTAAAATTTAATATGTAATAATATTGGTGCGGTTGTTAGTGGTGTTGTTGTTGTTGTTGTTGTTGTTGTTGTTGTTGTCGCTAAGCATTTGCGTTGCTTTAATATTTGTTCAACTGATTTTATGAATCTTTATGTTTGAGTTGTAAATTTTAACGGTACTTAATTTGATTTTTAATAAATTAGGGACAGCATGCAAATTTGCTGAAAAAGTAATGAAGGGAAAAAATAGCGTCGCTTAGAATTAAGTATACTCATGTATAAAATAAGGACACTTATGTGGGTTTTAAGGATATTTAAAAACAAATTGTGTGCAGAAATAGAATTTATTGAGGGAATTGCTTATGAAAAAGAGTTCAAGGTTGCTTTTCATATGAAAAATTTCATTTTCTTTCTAGAAATATAGGACAGAAAGGAGCGAACTTCAGAAGTTTTGAACACTCAAGGGTTTTAGGTTCACTTACTTTTCCACTTCCAACCCGAAGGTCAGCCAACTCGAGACGGTTAATAAGCATGCCGTTAACCAGAGCATAAGATTGCAAGCATATTTTAAGATTACAAATTATACCAGTGCGGAATGCAGATTTCCGACCAGGCTTCGACTTTTCAGGTCAAGGTTCGCAGATGGGTTCTGGGAAAGCGTGTGTTTATTAAAATACACATAAATATGTGTTTCACCTATCTAGTGGGCAGTTTGTCGTTACGTTTCATAACGTCTGCGCAGGCGAGTGGTTAAGTATTGACACTGTAAACTATGGCATTTCTGCGAATTAGAGTTTCAATCTACATAAACTAACTAGTATTTAACTAGTATAAAACTGATGCACAATCGGGCAAATGACATTCCTACAATTGTCATTCCGTCAACATCATTTACGTTCAACTTTCGTAATAAATTAAACAATTCTTTCTGAGGAAAATGTATATATCATCTGATTAGTCTAAAACTTCCCTCAATTATGGACCAGATATGGTAAACCGTCATTATGGAAGCAGTTAATAAAAATGCTGTAAAACATAAGAGTAGTTTTGGGACTAACATACTTGTAGCACATTATAAAGCTATTGCTGAGATAACCGCATACCTAAGTTGTTTGAGTCAATTATTACTAGCCAAATATTGATTTCGACAAACCCATTACTTTTCTGTTTCCAATATGGAGTTTGTGTAGTGAAAATCTCATCATCTCACATATCTCTTAAGCCCTATGAGATTATAAGATAATCGCCACTACTTCAGTGAAGCATTCGATCAGCTAAATCACTCAATTCTCATCCGTAAACTAGACTATTAGGGTTTCAATTACGACCTCTCCAATGTATTTCTTCGTATATCAGTAAAAGAACACAAGGCGCGATATTTAAAGATACTTTATCTCAATTAATTGATGTTTCTTCAGGAATCCAGAGCAGATTATGGGGCATACAATCGTCCAATTACTCAATTTGTAATAAATTTCAGAAGACTGGATCTGATACAGATATAGCAAGTTCTGTGCATTATCTTTTTGCTCGTTCCTCCTCAAATATCGCTGCTGTAAGTGAAAGTGTAGCCGAAGAGCCGAGTGTTCCTATTTCTTGAGATTCTCAAGAGCTGGGACTTTCTAACGGCACTTTCATATATGTCCAGCTCATACAAAAACTGAAGCCAGTGACCATTCACAACGTCGTGGTTACTTCAATTGAGTGCCTGAACTGTTGTTCAGTGGAGCGTGATTTTTCCAAGAAAACTTTCTTCAGTGACGAGGCACATTTATTACTCGGTGGATATGCAAATAAGAAGAATTATCGCTTTAGGAGCTCCGGAAATCTTCAAATAATTGAAGAGCGGCCTTTACACCCAAAAAAACTTACTGTCCGGTGCGCTCATTGGTTGGTAAGGAGGAGGTTAAGTCTTCCTCCCTATATTAATCGTTTAAAGCTTCTGAGTTTACCCACTCTCAGAAGTCGTAGAGAACTGTTAGTCAAACTTCTTAATTTATCAATTTGTAGTTAACTGCTTCTGTCTCTGTTGAACTTTAATATTCCAAGTCGTGTATCTAGGCAGGTCCGACCTCTACTATTAAAGTCAGTCGAAAGAAATTATGAACTGAATGAACATTTTGCGGATTTTTCCAGCACCTTTGAAACATCAGTCTCACTTTATGGCATTCGAAACTAATATCGCTGCTCTCAACAATTAAGGTTTAAAAGTTTTGATAGATCAACAGTTTTAAATCTCGACATTTAAGAAACTCTTGCCACTTATGGCTCGGCGACTATGCGGATGGCATCCTACGTGTCGGTTGGGCAGGAGGACGGCAATCTTTGGGATTATTAATATATTATTATTATTATTATTATTATTATTATGATCCGGTTAGCATAGGCATCGACTCGGAAAACTTTGTCGTAAATGAATTTACTGTAGCTCTAATTGAAGCTGGCGACCTCGGTATGTTGAACTACAACTGAGTTGCTGAGTTGCTTTTCGTTATCATTTAAGTGACTTCAAATATCTCCCTTTAGATTTTTTGGTTTTGAAAATGTGCAGCTCTCCTCCAAATATTTCTTCAAACTTATATAATTGCCTTCCAGGCTCATATACTTAAAAAAAATATAAAGAAAATCTATACAAAAAAATCTTAAATTCCGAAATTTATTTTCAACAAATATTCATGTATAAGTAGTCCTGGAGAGCAAGTAAGAGCAAGCTAAGGTCATAAGGTGTGCAATGTTAATCATTTTTACATCATCTTCGCACGAGTACTTCGAAAACACGTAGGCACTCTAGCATGCATACCTAAACTTTTCATTCCCTACTCGGTGTTGCCTTCTCCTGCCTTCATTGCATCTACATAAATTTAGACAGACAAAGGCTACACACCTTAAAATTCTGTGACAGACACACAGAGCAAATGTGAAGACAAATATTTGTATAAAAATGAAGTTTTAGTTGAAAAGTGTCACTGGCGCAAACATACACACACACACACGTCTAGATACACAAAAGGGTATACAGAAATTTATACACTGACCATTTTGCTTATTCTAGCATGTACGGTTACATAAAGTTTTTAGCCGGAAGGTCAACAGAGTGACCAAAACCTTTGCATTTGCTGTATGCAAATAAATACATACATACATGCATGTTCACATGTACATATAGATTTGTGCAGTGTCTACATGCTGTACAGATGTGATATTGAGAGCAGAAATTCGTTACAACCTTTTTCTTGTTTTCTGTTGCATTTACTATTTCGCCAGTCAAGGGAGTTCAAATAAATATGTTTCTTCGTTCGAAAGTATTTGAAAATTTTCCGAAAGTAATTTTCTCTCCTTATTGCTTATTTACATATGTATGTATACTCGTATGTGAACAAGGATTTCTACAGATTAGAAAATAACAACGGAATTTTGTACGTTGTAAAATAAAATAAAATGAATAAAAAAAATAAAAAATAAAAAATATAAACAAAATAAAAAATAAAATAAAAATAAAATAAAATAAAATAAGATGATGATGAAGTAAAAGAGTAAAAAGAAATAAAAATATAATTAAATAAAAAAATAAAAAATATATATAAATAAAAATTAAAAAAAAATCAAACTAAAAAAAAAATAAAAATAAAAAAATAAAATGGAATAGAATAAAATAAATAAATAAAAAAATAAATAAATAAACTTAAAAAAAGTAAATAAATAAATTTAAAGAAAAGTAAATAATTAAATAAAAAATAAAAAAAAATTTTAAATTACAAACAATAAAATAAAATTAAAATAAAATTAAAAATTGAATAGAATAGAATAAAATAAAATGAAAAAATTGTAAAAAAATGAAATTAAATAAAACAAATCAAAGTAAAAAAAAATAAAAAATAAAAACAAAATCAAAAATAAAACAAAATAAGATAAAATAAGTAATAAAGTAAACGAGTAAAATAAATTTAAAAAATAAAATGGAATAGAATAAAAAAATAAATAAATAAATAATAAAAAATAAATAAATAAAAAATAAAGAAAAAAATAAATAAATATAAAATTAAAAATTATCAAAAGTAAAATTAAATAAAAATAAAATTAAAAAATAAATAGAATAGAATGAAATAAAAAAATAAAATAAAATAAAATGAAATAATAAAAATAAAATTTGTTAGAGCACTCGCCTGTGATGCCAGAATCCGTTGGTTCTATTCCTGGCAAAATAAATCCGATGAGGAGATGTAGTGATCTCCGAAACAGCTGTCACAACAAAATATTCAACTAAAAAAATTCAAAAAAAAGAGGCCTTTGAATACAGCTCATTTACTTATAACCATAAAATAAAATAAAGTGTAAATAAAAAATAATAAAAATAAAAAAACCAAATAAAAAAAGAAGGAAAAAATTAAAATAAAATAAAAATTAAATCAAATTAAAATTTAAAAAAATTTTTTTTAAATAAAATAAAAAAGTAAACAAATTAAAAAAAAATAAATAGAAAACAAAATAACCTAGATATTTCCTAATTTAAAAAAATCGGCTTTTTCAAATGAGCATTTTGAATTTCTCTAAATATTTAAATTTTCCATATAAGCTCCAAGTTATATGGCTTTGAGGTTTTGGAAACTGAGGCATGTTCCTTTCATCACATTTGAAACGCTTTACTTAAGTGCAAATGCTTGCATTGAAAATATTTATTTTGTTGTGCAAGCACATACACACACTCACTTGCATTAACTGAATTTCAAAACAATTTTCATCCACATACACGAAGATTTCAAAATGTTTTACATGTAAAAATAAATCATTTGTTGTTTTTGTGTTCATTAAAAAGCTTTTAGTTACTTACAACAAACATTTCACGTGCAACATAAATAAAATATTTTTTACACACATACATATGTATATATCTATATACATATATAAATGCTGATTCATTTCATATTGCATTACGCCAATCGAACGGCTGTGATAAGAAGTGACGGCACTTTGCCACGCCGGAATGATAAAAATATAAAGACAGCAGAGTCCTTACAGTACAGTGCAGCAGTTGGGTGGCATGCCACACTTTGCACGTCAATTGCTGCCTTTGCCGCGGTCACATCGAAAGTAATCACATCATCGCCCCCATATATTCTTCTTCTTCTCCTTAGCTTTACTTTGGCACGCATTCCTTTCATATTGATGCCTCGACACCTTGACTGCACACCGTTCAACATATTTCAATATATACACTCATTCATTCAATATATACATACACACATAGTCAGGCATTTACTGTATCGGGCGGGCACATCGTTACCTCGTTATCCTTATCAACAACTCATAAAAGCGCCAAGACAAGCGCCGATACCGATGAGCTGAATCGAGTTGAGGTGATGAGTGACAGCGGGAATAGAGTAAGAGAGGGAGGAAAGCAGCTTCGATCAATAAGAAAAAAGTATAGAATACTGAAGTAAATGACTGGGAAATATCGCAAGTGAAATTCTTTTACGTCTTAACACTCACGCATATACATAAATAAATATATATAATGCATATATATGAGCACTTGTTTGTGTGTAGTCGTGTATAAAAAAATGCCATCAGGAAATGTCAACATTCCCCCATAATTCTCATATTTTATTGGAATTTTTTTCGTTGAGCTCTTAACTGCTTCTTGCGATGAGTTCCTTTTTGGAAGCGAAAATTTATTGAAAAATTGACTTTTGCCGCTGGTAATGCAGAAAACAAAAACAACAAATATGTTTATAAAAGAAAAACGACAACATCGATGATGGGCATATAAGGTGTTACTAAAATTTTAAAAAGCAGAAGCTGTGAGTGGGTTGGTCGGGTGACGTGCAAAAGCATCTTTTGTTTGTCAAGATAAAATATTATGCTTAGCAACATTTTTTTTAGAAATATTTATTATTATTTAGAATTATTATTTTTTTTTTTTGTAAATTTCTTTTTTATCACAATTTATTGCTTAGCTATGCCGTTTGCTTGCCAACATAATTTGTTGAGCAACATATTTCTCGTAGTGTCATATTTTGTATTGCGAAATTGTCTTTGATCAATTTCATTTTGTTATCAACATTTTTTGTTCAGTAAATTTTTTTCGGTAACAACATTTTTTGTTTACCAACAACCACTACAACATTTTTTGTTAAACAAATGTTTTTATCAACATTTTTGAACAAAATTTTTTGTTCATTAAATTTTTTTTTGGTAACAACATTTTTTGTTTAGTAACATTTTATATCAACATAATTTTTTTTCAAAATTTCTTTATCAACATTTTATATCAACATTATTTTTTTATCAACATTTTTTATTAACATTTTTTATCAAAAATTTTTATCAAAAATTTTTATCAAAAATTTTTATCAACATTTTTTATCAACATTTTTTATCAACATTTTTTATCAACATTTTTTATCAACATTTTTTATCAACATTTTTTATCAACATTTTTTATCAACATTTTTTATCAACATTTTTTATCAACATTTTTTATCAACATTTTTTATCAACATTTTTTATCAACATTTTTTATCAACATTTTTTATCAACATTTTTTATCAACATTTTTTATCAACATTTTTTATCAACATTTTTTATCAACATTTTTTATCAACATTTTTTATCAACATTTTTTATCAACATTTTTTATCAACATTGTTTTTATTAAGATTTTTTGTTTAGCAACATATTAGCCGGTGGGCGTTTTGATTTTTCCGCAACATAATTTCAGTAATTTTTTAATAGATTCGTTTAGTAATATTTTTCTATTGTATTGTTTTAAATTTTTGTCAGACAATTTTTTGTTTATTAACAAATTCTGTTTATACACATACTCTGCTTAGCTTCTTGTATAGGAAACGATTTTTCCTATCAACGTTTTTCACAAAAATATATATTACAAACAATATCGGTTCTGCCACATTTATTCGCAACATTTTGGTTTTAATCAGCAAATATAGTTCTTATTTAGCAACACATTCTTTAAAAAGAAAAAATTTTATCAACATTGTTTTTCCACTAAAATAATCAGTGGTTCGCAAATTTTTTTCTAGTAACGATTATTGTCTAGCAACATTTTTTTCATAACTATTTTATTTTTAAAAACAAGTTTCTATTCAGAAAAATTTAAAGATCAGCATTTTTTTTAAATTAATTTTTGCTTAGTAAAAATTTCCAAAAAGATATTTCACATACGTAATGTCCTTCTTGCTCAATTTTCCTTAAATAATATTCTAAAATAAGAATAAAAAAATTGTGATTTCCGTGAATACAGTTGCTTGAGTGTTCATAGAAAAAATTACAATTTTCATTCGCAGAATTTCACACTATAAGTTTTTCATGTAAAATGTATTATTGTATATATGTATGATAAAACATTCTTATGATGGTCTTGGAGGCAATACCATACCTCTTGCATTGATCCTAAAACAACAGCATAAAATATTTATTGAAAACAATTCATTCAAGCGAAGATTCCTGAAAAGTATTCCCACACACGCGTACTAAGCTCGAGTTCCATTATCCTCATATATATAGATATATATGTATGTGTGTGTATGTGTATGTGAGTATTTATGTTAACTACGCAGTAGCGTGTTGTTGTAGCTTGTTGCTTTAGTTCATTGTGGGGAGTTTCTATGGAGATAAGCAGGCATTCAAACTGTGTGGTTTTGTGCTTACACCTTAATGCTGTTGAAGAAGAACGATAATAATAACAACAACAAATCACTTTGGCAGCCTTTTACTAAGCAACAGATATAAAACAACAATAACAACAAATAACAGCAGCAAGCACTGCAGCCGAAAATACACAGCTTAAGCGTCCCAAGCAAAGCTCTCAAATGCTTGCCAATGGCACTCGAAGCCAAGCACACACACACACACACGCGCGTACGCCGTGGTACATGCCACACCAAGCAAATATAGATATAATAAAAATAAATTGATGAAAAGGTAATGTCTATAGATGAATGCGTGTAGATTAAGTCGACGGTATGCGTGGAGATAATGGGCAAAGGTGTTAGAGTATGTAGGTGTGTAAGTATGTGTATAAGAAAGAAAGAAAGATGGTGATGGCGCGCAAACATGCCGTTGGGAATGCGTATGATCACACATACACACTTCTATACTCGCAGGCAGCAAACATTTTTTCTGCTTATTTTTCGCTTTTTCCCTTTACCAGAAATGTATACATATATGTGTGTTATACAAGTATATGTAGGTGTGTGGGTAAAAATTCTTTGTAAAGCCTCAAATGGCATATTTGCCACGTGAATTGATGGGTTCGAGTGTCGGTTGCGTGTTGGTTGTGGGTAATACACACAGATTTACCTTGAGTGTTGCATGCCCTCTGCTGTTGCTGCATGTCGTTGAATTCATTGTGAGTCGAGTTGCTGTTCTTCATGTTGTTATTGTTTGACAGCAGGATTTCAAATAGATTTATGTCATTTTTGGGATTAACTAACACACTCTCATTTGTAATGAAAATTTCATTTATTTTGTTATGCACTGGATTTTCTCAATTTTTTCTTGGATTTTTGTATTGAAAACGGTTTTCGAATAAATTTTTTTCCTTTTTTATTATATTTTTTTATACACATAGACAATTTAGAAATTCGAAGCTATATAAATTCTCATCAAGTTGAAAATCGATTGTTTAAAATATAATTAAAAATAAAATTTAAAAATTCCCTTCCTTCCTCTGTAAGGAAAGAAATTATTCAATGTCAGAGGTCAGCAAAACGGCAAGTTTTATAATAAAAATACCTCAGATAAAAGTTGTAGATCATAAAATTATCTACAAAAAATTTATCACTACTTTTTTTTCCTACGAGCCACTGTTTTTGAGATATATGCACTCGTTTCCACGCCACGGCCCACGGTCACTTGGTATCCTGTTTAATTTTAAACTAATGGATATTAGCAGAGATTGAAAAGATAAAAGCAATTTAAGTTAAAAAAACTAGTGATTTAATGGTTCGAGCCGTAACCATCGAATTCTTCTTCTTGTTATTCTTCTGATATTCTTGTTCTTGTTCGTCTTGTTCTTCTTCTTCTTGTTCTTGTTCTTCTTCATCTTCATCCTGAGTGCATGTAAACTGCGTTATCCTCTACTGTTGGTGATGCAATATTAGAGCACGACCGGCGGAGAACAAAACAGTCCGACTTTTTTGCAACCACATTTAACATTGAATTCCTTTTTGCAGTTGCAAAAAATCATGTTTAGCAGTTTTTCCGGCGCAGGTGGAAGTAAAGTTTGCACTGGTTCTATTGAATTGTTGACCAACTTCCAACCCCAGTCCGTAGGGTCTAGCTGATAACCCGAACAAGATGTTGATGAGCAGGACTTTCTGTGGATGTACTGGCTTCTTGTTCTTCACGTTGCCTTTTATTAGCTGCAGCAATAGAAGACTTTCCAGTATACTTTTTACGACAATTTTCATGTATTGTCACAGATTTCTGATTTTTAAGATATTCCGAAAATTATCATTAATTAAAGTCTTCATACCACGTTCAGCAGTAACAACTAATATAACAATATTCGGACAATTTTATTATAAAACTCAAGGTAGCATGGTATAGGTTAGGGTAAACACGTGGTTTCACTACTCCGACTGGCGTCCAAGACGAACGGTATTTTACTTATTACAACAGGTATAAGACCATAGCAACGCACACAATTGAATAGGGGACTTTTTGAACCGTTATATCTCAAAAACGGTGCGTAAGTGCGTTCCTAGGTATGTAATTTCGTTAGCTTACGTAATAGGTACATTGTTGAGCTTCACAAAAGGGAATCTGTTTGGCTTTAATGCCATTTTGTTAGTCATTTTATGGCATTTGTGACGTCTTATTATAGCATTGTCATCTGCAAAAGTTGTTGTGAGTACTTTGCCAGTTGTAAGAAAAGTTTACGCAATATTGGTCTAAGAACAATACTTTGCGAAGCACCTGGCATGATTGGATGTTGCTCTTTTTACAGTGAATCGCCTGTTGGATAGCCGGAATTCAAGGATGTTGTGGAGCATGTTAGGAACTGATTGTTTAATAATAAGAATAAGTCCATCCTTGTTAAAGGGTTAGCTGGGTTTCAGCGGTTAAAAAAAAAGAAAATTTCAATATTTTTTTTATATATACCATCGTAGACAGCATAACTCATTATTGGTTCATCTAAAATCAAAAAACCAAAAATATTTCATTAATACATGAATAAGTCTCGTTATTGGACGAAGGAAAGAACAAAAAATCAAAATTTGAATTTTTGACAAACACATTTTCTGATCAAATTTTCGGCATGCATTGGCTCGAAAAACTTAGTTGTAGTAAAAAAAATCCTTCGTTCAAAGACTAGATAATGTTATTACAAAGATATGTGCCAAATTTGAATTAAATCGCTTTATAACATTTCTAGATTTTAAGAAGAGAGTTTTGAGATAAACGCGTTTAGAGCTTCAAGTTTACACGGATATGGCCTGATGGGCGGAACTTTCAAAGGGTCTATCTCTTAGAATTTTACTCCGATCGATTTGAAATTTTAGGAAAATATTTTAAACATATTGTTACGATTTTCTAAATAAACCTGGATAATTTCCCAAATCCCTCGAGTCCGATCACTGGATTGTTAAATAAAAGTCACCAACTATGCTCGCAGTTTCTAATTTTATAAATAATTTCTTAAATGTCCTTTTATTACTCAGTAATTCACAATTCAATTCACAATTCACTTCACTATTTACAATCTCTTGCATTACAACTTTCTCAGTGTACTATTTCTTATTACTTCACTGTAGTGCAATCACCAACGCGTTTACTTTACGACTGAATTGCTTCGCAGTAAAATTTCGCCCTTATATAAGTTAACACACCACAGTAGCCAGCAAAAATAAGAACAACTACACATCGGAGTGAAACACGCTTCCGTCCAATTCCACCGAAATCGCTGACGATGCGTCTGGAGCTGAGCGTGCGAAAATTATTTATCTGACTAAAGAAGCCAAGTACTCCACTGCCAACGATATTGCTGACGATGCGCCTAACGAGTTGCGCGTGACAGAAAACAAACACCTATCGCAGCGAATTGCAGTCGGCAAGTCACGCGGCAGAACATGTGTAGGGTTACTGTAAGAAATAGCCAGGTATTCAGGCGCATTCGCCGCTGTAATTAATTTATGAATCTCAGTTGTATTTACTCACTCAAGGAGAACGGCTGCCCTTGTTCCGTACGAGGGAAATAAAGAATTATACCATTCGAAACCGGTCGTTTTCATTATTTATACTCAATCATCTGTTCGCAACTAACCGCCTGGAGTGATCGAATTGTTCTCGTTTTGCGCTCAAGAACATGCCAGTTATCGGCTTCTCTATTTCATCTGACATTCGCTTAACATTTTCGCCAAAATATTTTACAATTTAATAAGGCAAAAAAAATCGATTTTTTTTAAATTTTCAAACCCACCTAACCCCTTAATTACTGGAGCCAAATCAAGGAAAATCACCGAGCAATACTCTCCGAAATCGCAAGCCATTCCCATTTCATTAGCTTTACAATTTACTAGCGAAAATATAATTAATGTGTAGAAATTATGTCATTATGACACTGAAAACCTTTGCAATGTTTTTCAGTTCTTTTAGCATATTTTGATGTGATATGATAGTATCCAGGAGTTTTTTCAGATACACATGTTCCGCCAGAAGCAATGTGTGTTAAATCATTATGATTTAGTGACAAAGGTACATTATCTTAAGTAGTATTTGGTTGGAATACCGTACTGAGATGCTCTACAAAACAAGTCGCCTTTTAATCTTCAGTCATTGCGTAGTCTCAACAAAACTTCAGTATTTACTGGTGGTTCACCGATTTTTTCTAGCTTTCCAAAGCATTGTTTTTTTAGTTGAAACGTTTGGAGAGAACGACCTTATAAGATCTTTCATACTGTTTTCTTCTTCGTATCTTAATGCCACTTTTAACTATTTCTCAGTCATCTTAAATCGAACTTTTGACCCTGCTATCGATGTTCTTGCCATTCCGACGAGAGCAACGCTTGTTTCTAACCACTATCTAACCACTATTAGCTATACTTTTTCTGTGTTTAACTGCATTTTCTTGTCTGGTGTTGCTTTACCTCGTTTCATATATGTGTTAAGATCTCTATCTCGGGATTGGTCTGTATGTGACTGCTCCTCTATTATTTATAATTAAGCCAAGTAGTTCTAAGACTCAGAGGCTGCGGAATCCAATTAACTATTTATTCAATTTCATAATTACTGGAGAGTGATCTGCAGATAAATTAGCGCTGGGTTCAGCAAATACTAGATTCCTATTTACTAGTATGTTTGGTGGCTGCTAAGTCTATCAGATCAGGTAATTTCCTTGGGTATATACATCAGTTATCCTGTAGAGATCAAATCGAACCTATTTTTGATACTCATGACCACATTATATAAATGTCGACCTTTTGGATTTCTTAGTCTAGATCCCCAATGAGTATGCTTCGCATTGTAATCTCCTCCAGCTAAATGTATATCTCAAAGAGTTATAAACCAAATTGCATCACTGTTATTACGAATCGTGACGGGCAGTATGCCAGGGCCAAAGTAAGATTTATAAGAGTGATTGAAGTTGTTGCAAAGGATCCAAGAGAGCTATGCTTTAAACTATTCCTTATGAGTAAGGCTGTACCACTGTAAGGTTTATCATCCAAGTGATTAGTACTATACAGCTTAACCCAAGGGATATTAAAGTTATACTTTTTGGTGAGATGTGTTTCCGATTAAAGCATCATCACATCAACTTCGTGAATCTGTTAAATTCAGAATCATAACCTCTACTCCAGTATTGGGTATTGTAAAGGATTTTTTACTAGCCTTTAATGCGTTAGAATAGGTAATTTCTTCACTCTTTTAGCTGGATGGATTGGAAGAGGCGGAAATAAAAGTAGTATATGGGGTTTTAAGGGGGTATTCTAGCCTAGAGGGATGAATTTTAAATAATCTTTGAAGCTCCGTAAAAAGAAATCAATAAATTTTTTTGTCATCCTTTTTTTTTTTAAAAATTATTTATTAACATGAGAAAAATAAAAATAATTTGAAAAAAAAAAATAAAAAATTAAATCCATAAATTATCATCTGATTAAGTGAAAAATTGTCACGTGACCATACCAATGATTTTAGCCCCTCTAGTAATCTGAGAAAAAAAAGATTATTAATCTAGAGGAATGCCTGGAACTACGGAAATGTCGAAAGTCGAAACAAATTAAAAAAAAATCATTTAACTTTTTTTTGATTTTTCGAATTTGAAATAAATTGAAATTTGCGAATAATCGTAGTTTCAAACATAGAGACATTTTCGAGAGACATTTTGGAAGAGACAATTTCGAGAAAAACGCGATTAAAGACCGAGCCGGTATAGATGCTGCGTCAGGAAAACAGCTGCGAGTATATCTCCGAAAATAATTTGAATTTAAAAAAATCCTTCTACGGACATATTTTTAAATAGTTAAACTTTAAAAATGTGCAATAAAAAATAAAAATAAAATCCAAACCTAAAATACCCCTTTAATGTTATATATTGATTCTGCAGTGTACTAGGTAATTTAAGCTGTAAATTGGACGCGTTTCGTTCTCCTTGAACTGAGCTAAGCTTGGCGTTAAGAAAAATTGAAATAAAGAATTTTACTTCAAAAATTGATGGCGAAAACATATTTTTATTTTTAATTTTAAAAAGAATTTAATTCTCGGTAATATTTTGTGTTCAGTCAGCAAGATTCTGGCAACGTTATAAAATTCTCAAAATTTTTTACTGATATTTCCGTTACAAAAAGTAATTTCCTATAATTTAACTTACTTAATTTTTTAGTTTATATTTTAGAGAAGTTTTTGTTTAACAATATTTTCGGAGAGAAAAATAGTTTTACCCAATAAAATTTTGAATA
Organism: Neoceratitis asiatica; assembly: GCA_030068015.2. Lineage (NCBI taxonomy): Eukaryota > Metazoa > Arthropoda > Insecta > Diptera > Tephritidae > Neoceratitis > Neoceratitis asiatica. Next base: position 2,167,933 of record CM061528.1, on the reverse strand, counting down.
AACATGATTTATTGATAAAGCCACATTTGTCACTTAGAAGCTTTAATTGCTAATATTTTTTGCTTAGCAAAATTTTTCTTGATAATTTTTTTTTTTTTACTTAGTAAAATTTTTTTGTAGATTTTTTAAAATGCCCAATTGAAAAATTTGACTAATTGAATACAGAAAATGTGTCTCAATCTTCTTTAATATCTCCCCTACACACTGACATTGTGGCTGATCTCCATCAGTTTTAAATAATTGAAATTCCGGCAGCTCCTTCCACCGCCTGAACTTCGTTCACTTCGTTTGCCTGATGATTGTTTTGCATTTTGTTTGCATTTTTCCCTGTGCTGTTGCTGTTTTTGTTGTTTTGTGCTTGTTATATTTTTAGTTGTTTAGTTGTTTAGGTTTGTTGTACAACTCTTCGGCGCGCAATTAATGTCTGCCCTGTCAATTGCGTGTCAAGTTTGCTTTGTTTTGTTTGATCAGCAATCGGCAAACGATTTTTGACTGTACAAGCTCAACTGACTGACAAAAACACACACTGCCACCCACACACACACACACACACACACACACACATGTCTCGGCTAATTCAATTCCTCGTCTTTTTTGCACATTTGCTCTTTTGAAAACAACACCAGCGGCTGAGTGATTTTACGCTTATATGTGTGCGTGTGTGTAACTGCATTGACAGGCTTTCACCTATGTCGATGGAATGTCAAAATTTTGCATTCACCAAACCCACCAATACGCCCGTGCGCTTGCTTGCTCGCTTGATGGCCATCAGTTCTGATGAACTGCTCACTTGGAAACTCAATTTTATCCTCTTTTTTTTTGCTGAAAAATATTTCTTTGGTATTTCTGAATTCTCGCTGTGTTTGCTCGTCGACAGGTGAGTTTTTTTTTATTTATTTTTTTTTTTTTTGCAAAATTAGAAAGAGTCGTAAAAGCGAGAAGAAGATTGAGTGAGGCTTGAAGAATAATTGAAAAATAAATCCTTTTGACTGTTATGCTTTGAAATGTCGAAAATGGAGGTAGAGTGTACAAAGTCTCTAAGAATATTATAAGTGCTACCCGGGTCTTGTAGGAAAATAAGAGAGGCGAATTCAACATTTTTCCTTCGTAAGAAAACCAATGAAATATTTGTCTCAAAAAGATCGGTATTTGTTTCGGCTTCTGGAAATAAATTATTTTCAAGAAAGTGGAACCATAAGCCTGTTTTTTTTTTGAATATACCGGTTCCAGGCTAACTTCACGAAAAGTCCTTATCTTAATTAAGGCAAAAAGCTAACTCTGTATCAAATTTCAATTAAATCGATCAATAAATAAGATTTTTAGGAAAAATGTTCCCCCGTCTACTTCCCAGTAAAAATGTAATTTTTTTTCATAAGAACCTTCTCCTAATAATAACAACTACAACAAATTAAAAATGAATTTGTATAGATTTAGAAAAATTAGACCATAAATACGAGATTCTTGTGAATAGATTGGTTCCAGGTCCACTTACCGGATTTTTCTTTCGGTTTCTTCTTGTTTAGCAGAAGACGAATCCGAATTGGTGTGTACCATCGAATGTGGATCGTGTAAAATTCGTATCTATGATTATATTCTAAAAAGAAGATATAAAAAATTTGGATAGCTCTCCTACAGAAAAAAGGATTTCAGCATCATTTGCCATTCGGAAATTAAATCGAAATAAGCGTTCTTTGTAGGATTATCTCATAGGGGGAAAAATAAATAAGAATAAAACTTCAAAATATGGCTTTTACTTAGCTAAGACGGTTTCAGTTTAATAACATTACTGAACTAGTTATATACTAGTCTCTTATAGCCTTTGTATACTCAAACTTAAATGGAGACTGTCAGAACAAGTAGACAATCGGTTTTAAGCTGTTTTTAGAAAGTTTTGGAATAATTCGGTAAATATCGTCAAAAGCTACACAGGAGTAAACCGGAACTTATTTTCTTCTTTTTCTTCTTCTTATTTAGCATAGGCTCGACTTAAGCGATTATGGGCGAATCAACAATAGCACGTCACTCGTGCCTTCTCTTCGTTGTTTGGCGCCAGTTTAAAATACCAAGTGAGACCAGGTCGCTCTTCACCTGAGCCTTCCAACGGAGTGGACGTCTTCCTCTCCCTCTGCTTCCATCAGCTATGTTACAACTGAGTACATTCAAATCTGAAAGGTTCTCATCCATTCGGACGGCATGACCTGACCAGCGTAGTCGCTGTCTCTTGATTCGCTGAACTAAGTCCATATCGTTTTATAACTTGTACGGCTCTTCGTAACCCCGTATGCGGGGTTTGCAGTTGCCAACGTTCAAATGACCATAAATCTTACGCAAAACTTTTCTCTCGAAAAACCCCCAGGAAATTTATCGGAAGTAGTCAACGTATTCGCCGTAGAACTATAAATTAATAGAGAGATTATGATCTCATTGAATTTTGTTTTGGTTCGTCGAAAGAGGACTTTCATTTTCAATTAACTACTCCGTTCAAAGTTATACCGGTCGCAAGGGTGATTCTGCATTGAATTTAAAAGCTGCAATTGTTGGTGTTGTTAATGCCGGTTCCTAGATAGATGAAATTATCCACGACTTCGGAGTTATGACTGTCAACAGTGACATGGGAGCCGAGTCGCGAGCGCGATGACTGTATATTTGATGGCAGGAGATATTTCGCCTTGTCCTCCTTAGCTACCAGACCTATTCACCTCATTTCCTTATCTAGTCTGTCTGTAGTCAATTTTTATGTATTGACCAAATTCCAATCGGCCGGTCATGTCAAGAAGCGCACAACTTAACAGTTTTTTACCGGCATATTTAAGTGGCTCAGTTGCTAAGTCATTGTTTCCCGTCACTAGGTATGGACAGTTTCGGCAATCAGCGTTGTCGATATGGAAACAATTCGACACATCTTTTGTTTTTAAAGAAAGAAGCTAAAACATACAACAGTTTGACGAAAAAGAGTTTCGGAAATGTTTTATAGTATCTGCTACCAATAGCTTTACCATTTCATATAACTAATTATTTATCTATTTAGAACTAGTTAAATACTAATTCTTTTGGGACTGCTTATAACTTTTTTTTTTTTAAATAAGTCAAACCGAACTCAGATCGCTCACTTTTATTATTCGTTGATAATTTACTTTACTTTTTTTAAGGGGTTAAGTGGGTTTCAGAGGTTAAAAAAAGGAATTTTCACTATTTTTTTTTATAAAATCATGTATTTTATTCAAACAATTCACTATATCAAAGATACATATTTAAACAGTGTTTTGTGAAATTTTCCTCATCTCCCTTGACGTCTCGAAAGAAAATGCTCTCGCCGTAGGCAGCATAACTCATTGGCTCATCTAAAATCAAAAAAAAAAAAAAAAAAATATTTCGTTAGCACATGGAATAGATCTCGTTATTAGATGAAGGAAAAAAACAAAAAATTAAAATTTTAATTTTTGACAGACTTTGAACAAAAAACACATTTTTGGTCAAATTGGCTCCAAAAAAAAATCTCTCGTTCAATGACTAGATAATGTTATTACAAAGATGTATGCCAAATTTGAACAAAATTGCTTTATAATTATTTAAATTAAATAAATTTATCGAGAAATCGTGTCCACCGACTTCAAAAATAGAGTTTTGAGATAAACGCGTTTAAAGTTTCAGGTTGACACAGACATGGCCTGATGGGCGAACTCCCAAAGGGTTTATCTCTTAAATTTTACGCCTATTGATTTGAAATTTTAGGAGAATATTTAAAACATATTTTACCATTTAATAAGACAACAAAAAAAAATCGATATTTTTAAATTTTTAAACCCACCTAACAACCGCTTAAGTAAATATCAAAATTTTTAACCATATTGTGGCGAAAATGTTAAGCGAATGTGAGATGAAAGAGAGAAGCCGATAACCGGCATGTTCTAGAGCGTAAATCAAGTACATTAGTTGTCGAGAACGATTCGATCATTCCAGACGGTTAGTTGCGAACAAATGATTGAGTATATAAGGGCGAAATTGTACCGCGAAGCAATTCAGTCGTAAAGTAAACGCATTGGTAATTTCACTACAGTGAAGTAATAAAAAAGAGTACTCAAAGTTGTAATACAAGAGATTGTAAATAGTAAAGTGAATTGTGAATTGTGAATTGAATTGTGAATTACTGAGTAATAAAAGGACATTTAAGAAATTATTTATAAAATAAGAAACTGCGAGCATAGTTGGTGAGTTTTATTTAACAATCCAGTGATCGGACTCGAGGGATTTGGAAAATCATCGAGATTTATTTAGAAAATCGTAACAATATGTTATTGATATTAAGATTATTAAAAGAAAAAAAAACTTAAATTATAATAAAAAAATTTAATAATTTAAAACCATTTTGTCCACAGATTAGGCACTTTAATTTACATTTTTGTAACTTTAAAATTTTTTTATTTTTAAAATATTTCCAATATCATCTACTATTATTACACTCATTTATTTACTTTTTGTTGACAACATATATATAAAATTGAAAACCACAAAAAGTGTAAGCTCAGTTGCAGTAACAAACACCACTGACCATAAGTACTCGTACGTGATGATACAACTGTAACGATTTTTACACAAAAAAAAACAACAATTTAATACTGAATTCATAATTAAAAAAAAAGTGTTTTTAAGCGCACCGGCAAACCGAACAATGCATTCAGTTTCCCATATGCATGTAGATCTACCCACATATATACTTTAAATATCCTGTCGCAAAGTTTATTAGAGCGAGCACGTATTTTGCGAACGTCGGTTTATTAAATTTGTAATATACAAACAATATATATATATATATATGTAAAAACCGCGAATTCCACAATACAAAATTGTAAAAATATGTCAAAAGGCTCACCTAAACAAAGTGTAAATATTTATTTAGTACTAGATGTATTATTTTATTAAAATAACAACATCAAAGTACTCGTAGTTATAGCAACAAATGCATTTTGTCATCGTCTAATAGGCGAGATGGGAAAATTTTAAATGAAATATTCGCCAACTGTCAAACGTATGAAATATGACGAGAGTAGCGAGTCAACGTCATTCACGCCCGCCGCGGCATGGCGCCCACACAAAAACTGTCAACAAAACAATAAAACAACAGACAACTACATACTACATGTAAATGGACGGTATAACAACAACAAGCATAACAATAACAGCGCCGATTATTAGTTTTGTAAATTTTGAAATATTGAATATTAAATGCCGTAAACAATAGAGAGATTTAGTGCCCAAACATAAACTATTGAGATAAAAACTCTCATCAAAAAAAAAAAAAAAAATATATAAAAAAAACCGGTAAGAACCCGTAACCCACATCCAAAAAAAAATTCAACGAAATTTATAAATAATAATGTTAGGAGAAGAACTAACTTTTATTCAATTTCAAATTTAAACACTACATCATTCGATCCGTTGGAGCAATTTTCGACCACTTTTTGGGCTGTATCTCAACCTTAACTTGACGAATGTTGCTTTTCAAGTGCACAAGATTTAAAATTTATCCTCATAAGAACGGTCTTTCGCACAGCACCACAAAGCAGGTACAATGGCGTCAAACTGCATGATCTCAATGGCCAATCGACATCGAAAAAACGAGAGATAACTCGGCTGGGAAATTTCTCTCGCAATAAAGCCATTTTCGTTGGTTTTCTGTGATATAATACACCATCTTGTAGGGAACACATATTGTCCAAGTCGTATTCTTCAATTGCAGGTCAAAAAAGTCAGTTACCATACAACTAAGACGCTCCTAATTGATAGTGACAGTCTCAACGTTATCATTTTCAAAGGAGTAATGTTCCAGTCACACCTCCGGACAAAAGAGCGCACCATCCAAATTTTTTGGATGTTATGTTCTCTCTTTAAATATTTCAGGAGTCTCGGAATTCTCCAAATGTGAAAATTTTCCTAATTTATGTATCCACCTAGTGAGAAATGTGCACCGTCGCTGTGGTTGGAAAAATCGTAGTCTTCTGTTTGTTGTTCAAGCACCCAATCGACTTAACTAAAGCATTCTGAATGGTCAGTTGTTGTACTTTACTTATATATGGATGTAGGTGTAAATCCAATTGCAAAATATGACAATAATATGCCATAAGAAAGCGCCGGCTCATGAGAGTGTCGAGAATTAGATAAATTCGGTTCTTCGGCTACACCTTCACTTACAGCAGCGATATTTGATGTGGAACGAGGAAAACGATTATGCACAAACCTTACAATATCTGTAACCGATGCAACCTCTCAAAATTTCTTCAAAATTTTATCAATTGCTTGAGTAGTTGGACCAAAATCTACTCTTTAGGCACGAAATGTGGCTGCGTTTGAATCTCCATTTTTGTTGTACTTATAGATTCCAGAAATTCAATCTCATAATGGATTGTTCGGTTGTTAAGCGATCCATTTTTATAAACGCCTGACTTTTAACTAAAACAAAACATGCTTGCTTTGACAGTTAAGTTTGGCAGATGTCTAAATACAGCCCTGCAATTGCGAAACCACTAAATGGATAACCTTTTATGTATGGGCTAGTAATTAACGATTATGAAGCTAACGCATAGTCAAGAAACTGATAGTTCGCAGGACATCGCCATGTTAAATGAACCAGTTGCTGACTTCGGCATATGGATGGAAGATTAACTAAGCGTTGTAAAAATCCAAAGTAGAAGTTCTCTAGTTTGCAATTAATATCTTTCCCTGCAGGGTGTACTGTGGGTACATTTTAATGCAAATACATCAAAATGAATACAATTTTAATGACGCTTCGCACTAGTAGAGCATTACCCTTTGTTGTGCTAGAAACTGTCTTTGGACTAGTAAGTAGCCAGTTCGGGACTTACTAAAAAATTATAAACAGTTTTTGAGAAAATTACAAGATATATTGATGCTTCTGAAATCTAGGTAACATATTTTGTACTAGTTGAAAGCGGTTACTGGACCAGTTCGGATTATTTAAACTATAAGCAATTATAGCAATAATCTGCAATTAGTGTGGAACCACTTTAGAGCAATTTTAGAACTTATTGGCAACGTTTTGAAAAGTTTATATTATTTTGGAACTGCCACTGAATTCTTGGACTGGTTAGAAACTAGGAACAATTTCTTTACGAAATTGCAATATTTTTGCCCATTTTCAAGAGATATTTTCTGAACTAGTTTGGAGATAAAGTTGGAGTCAGTTTAGAACTAATTCGAGATTAGTTGGAAATTTTTGTAGAAATGGTTCGCAACTAGCTAGTGTTCTAGTTTGACTAAAATTTCTATAAAGTTGAACTTTTTTTTTTTAATAATTATAGTCTCTGATTAAGTGGCTCAACAGAAAAGTGTTCAATGGTTCAACTTATCGTTCCAAACACAATTAGTCTATAAGATAGTTGTTGTAGAATAAATTATGTTCCAACTGACAGTAGGTTGAAGACGTTATGCTCTGCCATCATAATTGCATCCTACACTGTGTTGGAACTTCTAAAACCAAAGGACATAAAATGTTTTGAGAAAAAAAGAAGATAAAACAAGAAAGCAGTGCTGTCTTCGTCAATGTCGAAGTCTTTATGCCTGTGTTTTGACGCATTTTTGACGCGAAACCTTTTATCCGAACTTAATTCATTGATTTAGATGTCACTAAGAACCCTAGACTACAAATATAAATTCTTTTGTTAATAAAGCAAAAGGAGTACCAGATTTCATCAAATGTTGAGCTAGGGAATTCAATGCCCCTTGTATTAAAAAATTACTTGACACTTCACTAGGAGGGCCCAAATGCACACTATTCGCGTTAAGAACTTTTTTGGGAACATTGGGATGCCGGAAAGGAGCTTACTCCATATACAAGTCGACAAGGTTTACTGATCTGTCTAAACTCCATAGTTGTAATGAGATGCTTGGAGTTTTATTTTTAGCTAAATTGATAAGAGTTATTATCAATAGTCCACTCCTACTTAACGAGCTACGCTTTACTCTCCATGTAAGATCATTTAGACACTTAAGGCCCTTTCCGCTTTATTTTTCTACATTTCTTAAGCGCAATTTACCTTATAGCAGCTGATGAGCAAATGAGTAGCTGACAAATGTAACGGCGACCTTCCGCAATCGGCCTCGGGTTCAGGGCTATCCGGGCTTATGTATAGACTTTCATTTTGATGTTCATGTACATACATCTAAATCTAAAATCTATTTAAATATTATTTTGAAATTATTTCTTCCTGGAGTTTTTTTTTAATATTACCATGTAGTAGAAAGTAGGGCATTGATATTGTCATTTAGTTTTTAAATATGGCGATTTTAGTTTTGAGGAAATTGTTTATTCTGCCTTCAAATATTTATTATTCAGATTTGATGAGTATATGATTTTAGGAAAACTATTTGTATATGTATATTCGTATTATAGTTTGGCTATACTTATAGATTTATAAATTAGTTCCGCCAATATTATTTTCTTTGAAAAATTACAATTTCTTTGTCAACAATTATTTTTGCCTCTTAGAGGTTGACCTGCTCAAAAACCTATATTTGAATAGAAACAATTTTATTTTCAAATTTTTACTTGTTTTTGCAGCATGCATGAAGTAAATTTCTGAGCATTGGACTTTGTGTTTCTTCCAGAAGTGACCAGAATTTGATGAAATACCAGCAGAATGAAGATGAGTAAGCTAAGCGCATCGTGATTCTAAGAAATTGCGTGCGATGCCAGATAAGCAAATGTGGTAAAGGTATTATTGGCATGAAATGAACTTTTGCCTAGACATATGCACGTATGTATACTTATATGTGTGTGTGTGTGTCTTCGCATATAATTTAAATATTTCTTAGTAATTCACGTTTTACTAATTAAATTTTTTGAAGACCATTGAGGTACGTGCGCTACGCATTTAGCTTTTCACATGATGTATATAGTAAATACACACATACATACATACAATAAATCTTCTAGTTTTCCAATTATACATACCATTTGGTTTTCGTCGCTCATTGCTCTTGTTGTTGTTTGCTAAATCATTTTGTCAGCGCGTTAGTAATTGGAATTTATGCGTGAGTTCGTTGGCCTTTGAATCGAAAATATTTCTAAAAATGATTACGTATGTCGTCATAGTGAGAGAAAATTAATTAAATATTTTGTAAAATTTTGTAATTTTGTAAAAAGAGGAGCAAGAGCAGAGACAAAAATAAGAACAGTAGCAAATAACTCAGTCTAGACCACCATTCCAATGGATGTATTTTTATGACGAGCTTTTATTTCATGTCAGAAATGCATTCGGAGGGTTTCACATTCCCTGCCGTGGTGCGACCGCAGCACAGAAATGTAAGCCTAGAGCCTGACCCTGGCCTCCCGTTAGTTAGTGCTCAATGCTAATCACTCGGCTCCTGAATTACTCCCGGGTTGATAAATTTTGTGTACGCCATCCAACTTGGAAACCTCTGAACCGAATTTTGTGTGCTACTTTGGGTGTTTGACTTAGTAAAAATCACATAAATAAATTCATCAACCTTCTACAGTATTGCAAAGAGGAATGAGCTCAGTTTCAGTTCATTAAATTAATCTATTCAACAATCAACTTCTCAGCAATGAAAGTTAAGCCGGCAATTGAGTAAATGAGATGTATTACATGTCCATATCTACAAAAGACCTGGCTTCTAACCACTATACATGACTCTTTATACCCTAAACTTCATTTAAGACTGTGGATACTACAACAGTAGCTAAGATTTTGAACTTGATCGTACTGATGATCGTAGTAGAGCTGAGTCGCCGAAAGAGTGGCATACCTTAAACAACTCCGAAGAATCGACGTTCTCAATAATGTCGCTCATCTCGCTGCTAGGAATCAGTGAGGCGCAAATAGGAAGACCATCAATTTGTTAGAATAGTACGCTCGCAAAGTTTATACACCATTTACACTGTGAGACACTAGTGAAGTCTACCAAGGAGTAACTACAGAGAGCTACCTCAGAAATCATCCCTGCAGGCACTTCCTTTAAGTAGTACTACATTTTGGTAACATCAGGATGGATGTGGCAGTGGAAGCGATGGTTCATAAACAGACTTTGAATGCACAGAGAGTTAGTTTTGATCTTTCGTAACTCTCACTACATCACATAATCTTCGCGTAACTAATACAGTGCAGTGGACTAAACTGTCTTGTGATTTCAATGCCGGTATACCCAGCGTGAAGATATGTTTCAAAGGCTAACCACCTCTTCGCATTCAATCAGCGCCCCTAAAGCCAAGTTGCTAGTCGCGCTGGGTACTACCGGCAGGGTACTAGAATCCATAATACTCTAGTAAGTATTTTAAAGAGGAAAATTAGAGAATCCCATAACGATACATAAGACTTTGGAATGGTTTAAAACTAAAATTCAATAATCGCCATCCTTTATGCATTGATTACCCTCCAAGATCATTTCACTTTCACTTTGGTTTTTTTTTAAAGAATCCGTAAATCATTAAAATATATTTAATTGCATAGATATGTATGTGGGCATGATTGTATGTAATCAATAACAACACTTCAACCCTTTGATGTCAAATGAAAGCGTCTTTCATGCATCTGTCTCCCACTACGTCACTTTTGCACCTGTCAATCTACCAAGTAATAAAAAAATGCAGATTTCTCAGCAACAATACACATTCGCAGCAAACACCCTGTATTACTCACTTACCTTGCGCTTGTGCTTAACACACAAATCTACGCCGTTATTTGATACCTCACTTTGATAGCGCGTGACAATATTCACCAAAGTGACAGTTAAAAGCCAAAAAATGTCAACCGCAACGAGATTTTGCACATTAGAGGGGATGAGTAGTGTGTGAGAGAGAAAGAGAGAGAGAGAGAGAGCGCGCGGGAGAGAGGAGGGGTGCAAGGGAGTGGAGAAATGCGGTTGGATATAAATAGCGTAACGAGAAAGTGACGGATCACGGTGACATTTTCGAAAAATGTGCGATGACACACGCACATGTATGCACATACACATACATATATGTATATTTATCCGTGTATTATTTGATAAAAATTATTTCGGGTGAAGGCAGGAAAATGTTTAGGAATCGATTTGCAAGTGAAAAATGTTGAAAATAAGAACTTTCTAAAGTTGCTTTTTTTTTGGCTGAAGCAAGGTGGGTCGAGCTGTCAGGAATGCAAGCACTTGCCGCCGCTAATGATTGATTGCAATTTTTATTTATTTTAATTTTTCATTTTTACATTACATTGTATGTATGTATATTTGTGGAGTTAAAATAGAATATATAGTTTTCCGTTTACATACATATATATATTAAATATTAGTAAAAAATTACATATATTTAAAAAAAATCTTATATTAAAGAAATCATTTTATTACGAACGTACATACATAATTAAATTTCAACTCAATTAAATTTTTCAATTTTTACTTTACAAAAACTACAAAAATACCACATTCCAGGCTTTTCGGCACTGCGCAATTTTTGCTTCCCTCCTCATTTGTACGCTGTTCACTTGTTCACTGACTACTCGCCACTTCACACGCACTCACTCTTCTCCTCTTTCTCCTTCTTTTCGCCTCCTGCTCCACAATTCAATTATCGAATTCAAATTAACCCATCATCCACTCGCACCTTAAACCAAACAGCGTCGTTCACAAGCCTCCTTTGTACAAAAGCGATTCCGATTACCATAGCAACCCTTGTATTGGAATTTTCTGCATGCGCCCTTATCGTAGAACCAACGCGTCTCTGCGGCCGTGTGCTGGTTCTTATTGCAGAAGTAGCCCTCATTCTGACCCATGTAGCAGTTGACTTGATCTGGGAGTGGGAAAGAGAGAGAGAGAGAGAGAGAGAGAGAAGATACGGTAGGTTAAGTTAATTAATAATTACCAATTAAAATGTTTATTTTGCAATCTTTGCGATTTCATTATTTATTATTGCTCTGTCTTATTTCCAAGTATATAAGTGTGTGTGATGTTTGTGTGTGTGTGTCTGAGTCCGCTCTCGCTTTTGTTAATTGATAGAAGTAGCCGTACTTCGTAGCGTAATTGCTTGATTTATGGCTGAATGGCTGAGTTGATTCAGTTTTCGATTAAAAATTCTTAGAAAAAAGTGCACAATTGACCTTGAGGGAGTTAAGACATAACGCTTGCTTCTCTGGCAGAGATTCAAAGATTAATATTCAGGTAATCAAACCTCTGGGTCTCATCCCACTCTCATATGAATGTTTCTCATTCCTTATTAGTGTTTTTTTAATGTTTTATTACCAATAAAAAAGAGCTCGTAAAAATCGGAAAGAAAATGGTAAATCCAGATCTAATTTAATAACTGGAGCACTCGATCCATTTCGAGGTTTCCTACTTTTTTAAAGAAAAAAACATAGATTGTTTATTATCATTCGAAAAAGACATTTTTCGCATTTATTTTTTGAAAATTATCGCTTTGAAATGTTGGCCGCGGCTCCGTCTCAGATGGTCCATCCGTTGAGTTCATTTTTCGATGATTCGTCCGAGCATTTCGACTGGTGGCTGGCGAATTACATGCGTGATGTTTTGCTCCAAGGCCTGAATCTAAGCGGCATTGTCCATATAGACTTTAGACCTTACACAATCGACCGGCCCAAAACGTAAAATTATCTGCTCACCGAAGTACTCTCTCTATAAATCCATTGATCGATGCGATGTGTAAACAGTTATAATGACGCGATAACGGTCGCCATTGACGATTACGTTCTCACCGGCATCATTTTTTTAAAGAAATATGGACAGATGATTCCACCGGCCCACAAACCACACCAAACCGTTTTTTTTTCTCTCTGATGAAATGGCAGCTCTTGAATCTCTTCAGGCTGCTCTTCGTCCCAAATGCGGCAATTTTGCTTACATACCCATTGAGCCAGAAATTGGCCTCACGCTGAACAAAATTTGGTTCGAAAACGTCGGATCTTCTTGGAACTTTTCAAGAGCACATAGAGCGAAGCGATGTCGCTTGGGAAGGTCGAGCAATTCTTGCACAATCTATATTTCGTACACTCTCAATTTAAGATCTCGGCGTAAAATGCACCATGTCGTTCCAATCAACTTTACACGGTCTTCTTGTAAACTCTCAGCTACGGTCACTATATTTTCTTTACTGATTGCTGAAATGAATGCCGGGTCTCAAGATGGGTGATAGTGTTGCAAATAATACGCTCAGTAGGCAGATTATGTTGACCATAAGTTGAGCGAAGCGCGCGAAACACATTCTTTACAGAACGTGAACTTTCATAATTGAGTTGAATGATTTGTAAACGCTGTGCGGGCGTAAGTCTTTCCATGATGCCAATGCCAAGCAATGTTGAACAAAAATAACATGACAACTTGACACGACTCACGCGTGATCTGTCAAAAAAGGCCATTGAAAAAATACCTCTGCTTGGATCAACCTTTAGTAAGTGGTTAGTGTACCATATGGACAAATTTCCATTTCAAGTCGACCTCAATTGTTTTTTAGGTTATATTTACATGAATGTAACTACATCGCTCGAAAAAAATTAGCACGACAACAACAAAAAAAAATAACAAATAAGGAAAGTAAGTTCGGCAGAAACCGAACATTAATCGCACGGCTGTTCTTTATGATTGCAGTAAATTGCTCAAAGACGCATTGAGTGGACCGAACTTATTCATAAAGTTACTACGAAAACAATGGGGATTTCAAGTTACACCGGTTTATTGAATATAAATTGAATTTCATAATAAACCAATATGAAATTTTGTGATTTTGAATTTTTTTTTTTTTTGTCAAATAAGGTGTTGAAAGACCGGTATGGGTTTGGTAGTTAGACTTGCTTTCGGACTCATTTCAGTCATTTTTGGCAGATGTTTGCAACTAATTAAATCTATCGGACCTGTCAAATAAGATAAAGAATCAATGCTATATTCCTTCAATATTCGAACCCATAGATTGGTCAAAAATAAAATGTATATTATATGGGAGGTATGTCTATTTCTGGATCCATGTCAACCATTTTTTGGTAAAATATTATATATAATTAGCGCTTTGTCGTCGCTGAAGAGATTTTTTGCTGAGCTCCTCTTTCAATTTGTGGTGTGCGTCTTGATATTTTTAAGAACAAATGGTGAGAACTATAGCTTATTAGAAGTTGTCAACGAACGGCTGATGAGTTTCTAAGATGTGTTTAAATTTTATGTCAGAAATACACTCGAAGGGCTTGACATTCCTGCCGAGGGGCGGGCACAATTAGTAAAATGAATATATTTTTGGATATTGATCGGACCAAGTCGACATTAAAAGTTGCTTGTCCACTAAGTTTTATTGAACTCCGTTGAGTAATAACTTAAATATTCTACCTTAAAGCAGCCGGATGGCGGTGGAGGTGGAAAGTAAAAAATAGTTGCTAAACGGCTGCGTTCATATTGTATTAGTATTCACTGTAGAGCATCTGAACTGCAAGTATAAATTTTGGAATTATGTTCTTTCAGTGGTTTCTGAGATAAACTTTTTCACCCAAAAGTCGGTGGTGCCACGCTTATCTGAAATTTTTTACCTCATCATTTGTTTCTTTTTATATGGAAAGTGGACGTTTGCAATAGCGTCGGTACTTGCAATCTAACGAATGTTTGAACCAAGTTTCATTAAAATATCTCAATTCTTGCTTCAGTTATCATGCTCACCGGTGGACGCGCGAACAGACATGGCATAATCGATTCGTCTCGTCATTCCGTAGGTACATAGTACATTACACTCGGCATGAAATGACAACTTCTCTGGGTGCACAAGTATTTCTCAAATGAAATTTAAAAGCGTATCTTAAAAATGCATCAGACCGTTGGAGGGAAATTGTAGAAAATATCAATAGGCTAGTCACAAGTCGGAGGAGAAGCACGGCCGCAAATCGCTTAAGCGTCTATGAAGCGCTGATTACATATTTAGTCGAATGGTAAAGCCTTTTAAGGTTAAAATCCTTCTTGCAGCATAGGAAGTCACAAAATGTCAAAACGTATATCTTACCCGGCCTAAAGATAATTGTTTAGAAAAAAATGAAGGGAAGTTGAGATAATGAAGGTTACTTGGCGAATAATTAAATTTCCCTGGGAAGCATTTTTTTAAACTCGTAAATTTTTTTTTTTTTTTTTTTGTATTATATTAAATGTATTAAAATGTATTAAAATATCAATATGGCCAGTATGAAAAACGAATTGCAATTTCACAAAATTATCGGACTTCGAAAATAACATAAAAAATTTCCTGTTTTAAATTTTTCAGTAATTCCGAAAATATTTAGCTTTATTTTGGCAAATGAAAATTGTTTGCTTTAATGTAATAACTTTTCGTCAAATAACAACATTACATAAATTTCTTTGAAAAATTTAATAGCTTCATAATAAATTTATTACAAAAAATAATAAATTTTTAATGTCTTGCTCTTTCTCAGCAAATCATTTTCTTTGCCTTTTGCTTGCGCTTGAAATAATATTTATTCTCAACTAAACAAAATTTAAGGCAAAGAAAAATAAAAAAATTAAGAAAGTTATTATCTTTACATTTTTCAAATATTCTAAACAGATCTACATGTATGTATGTAGCGAATTTATCTGACCATCTGCCAGCAAAGACCACTTGGAAGCACTCAAAAAGCAATCATTCGAGTTATATGATAATAATTTTGTCTTTCATTCTAATTCGCATGCACAATTTGCCCGTATAGAAAATAAATTTAAAAAATTTCAACACTTTCTAATTATGTACTTGACACAAATTCTGACACTTTTCACACGAATGCGCAAATTTTCAAATTTTCAAATTTTTCCATTGAATAAGTATTGAGTCAATATATAGATATTTAGCCAAAGTATTAAATGGAGAGCAACAAGAGGAGGTAAAACAAAAAATTATGAAAACAAACAAACAAAATTTGAAATGTTCAAAAAATTATGAAATATGCCAGAATGCATTTAGGCAAAGCGGGTTTTGTACAAAATATATATTTGAATATTTTAATGGATATTTAAAAATAGTAATTATTGTAAATACATATAAATACTGAAAAAATAAATAAAAAGTATGTGAACGTCTAATAGCTGGTGCAATTTGAACTAGTCACAAAATTTTCTAGTTGCGGAAACGGAATTTCCTAATTAGTTTGGTACCGCTTTGATGAAAATTTGAGTTGAATCATTCGTAGATACGCTGAAAAATTTTCGCTTTTTGTTTTTGAAATACTTTTGTAATATTTTAAAACTACTTTCCTTTACAATAGCCCCTGATTTGTGATGTACTTTTTGCTGATTTGTAAGAATTAATTTACAAATTTTCAGCTGAATATCGGATGAATTTTTATAAGCTTTTCAGAGGTGATCCACTAAGGGCATCCCTACTTTTTAAAGAAAAAACACAGGGAATTCAAATTTAATGAAGAATACCTTTTGAATGAACCGGCCCAAAACATAAAATTATCTGCCCAATGAAGTTTTCTCTTAATAAATCCATTAATTGATGCGATGTGTGGTTAGAAGTTCCCCGTCTTGTCGAAACCAAATGTCACGGAGAGCACGAGCTTCAATTTCAGGCATCAAATAGTTGGTTATTATGGCGCCTTTAACGGTCGCCATTGACGGTTAGGTTCTCACCGGCATCATTTTTGAAGAAATATGGACCAATGGTTCCACCGGCTTACAAACCACACCAAACCGTTTTTTTTTCCTGGATGAAATGGGAACTCTTGAATCTCTTCAGGTTGCTCTTTGTTCAAAACGCGGCAATTTTGCTTGTTTACATACCCATTGAGCCAGAAATGGGCCTCATCTCTGAACAAAACTTGGCTCGAAAGCATTGGATCTTCTTGGAACTTTTCAAGAGCCCACAGAGCGAAGCTATATATTTTGCATGCTTTCAATTTAAGATCTCGACGTAAAATGCGCCATGTCGTTCCATACTTCAGTGCGAGTTGCTGCGAACGGCCGATTAAGTTGACCATAAGTTGAGCGAAGCGCGTGAAACATATTCTTTAAAGAACGTGAATTTTCGTAACAAAGTTGAATGATTTCTAAATGTTGTTCAGGCACAAGTCTTTCCATGATGAAATGCCAAACAATACTAAACAAAAATAATATGACAGATTGACACGACTCACGCGTGGTCTGCCAAAAAAGGCTATTGAAGAAAGTACCTATAGTTGGATCACCCTTCATATAGTATCAGAAATACGATCAGAGAGGTTGAAGTTCACTGCCGAGTGGGGAACGAAGTAAGAAAACTCCAAACTTCCTTAAAAGTTATAAAATATGAACTTAGTCTTCTTACATTAATCGAAAAAAAAAATATTTAAGTAAGCATATACCCCTAAGCCAGTAATCTAAAGTTCTTTAGGCCTCAAATGTCTGGCAAGAGGATTGTCCATAGCATTTTTTACACTGAACCTGGTAGTCCTGGCTGTAACGGTTAAAAACTATGCAGAAAACCTGAAATCGAAGGTAATACCCCACCAGTCGTATTCAGACCTTGGCTATTGACTTTTTCATGACTCGGAGGTTCATCGATTTGGGCCGGAATGGCTCAATGATTGGGTCGAGGCCAGAGAGGACTCATATTTTAGATATGGTATTCAAAACTTACCAGAGATAGAAAAACGTAGCAAAGCAGAAGTTTCGACGAACAATAATTTATAGATATTTTTTTTGTATTTTTTTGAAGACAAAGAACAGACCGAATTAATTTGTACTCTCAATACTTCTTTTATTTCATATAAATTTCTGAGTCTCTAAAAAAAACTTATTATTTGGTTTTGGAATTGCTAAAATCTTTTAAACACATTTATTTCAATCTTAAGGTCGGTCCATATGAGCTAACACGCATAGACTTCTACCCGAGCAGTCGGAATGCCATTTTCTTAATTTTTATTCTCTTTTTTTTTTAAGTCAGTGACGATGACGACACTTTGTCAATTTAATTTCTGTTCGTGTCACTTCTTCTTTTTTTTTTTTTGTTACTTACTCAATTCCTTGCAAAGCGCATTGTGTTCCGCCTGCGTCATAATCGCCATGGCCAACGCGATGCATATGACAAATGCTAGAGCCGGTGAACGCATGATTTTGCTACTTCGTTGCTTCTCTTGCGCTGAGTCTGTGATTTTTTTTTTTAAGTTCCAAAAGTGTACCAAGTGCCAGCTGCCAGAAATGACTAATGATGTAGGCGAATGGTGCGAGCTACTCGTTGGAGGGCGGGGGAACGAGCCAAGTAGACGCGCCGGAAAAAGTGTAAAACAAATAAATGTGACCTCAGAGCCTGGCAGCGACTAATAGCGGCGTGTTAGCTGATGAGTAGTTGACAACAAAAGAGGAACAGCAAAAGTGAATTTGGCGGTAGACACGATCGGTATTCCGGAACGGCAGTTTATCTTTTTCTTCTTGGCAATTTCTTCACGAATAATTCGAATTCCGAATATTTAGCTTTAAATATTTTAATCTTAGCCGCTTATCCCGTTATTTAGTAATTGCAACGCTACGAAACACAAATTCTGACCGGCAACTGAGGCGTCCCAGCGGCTGTTTGCCGCTTTTATACCAATGCTCTGTGGCGGACGGAATTTGTTGTAGCCACATATGGTGCATACATATGGTGTATATATGTATATGTATGTATGTATGTATGTATGTATGTCAAACACACTTAAGTGCTCGCATGGCAAGTAATAAGGAAAAGTGGAACTTTTCGTTAAGTGATTTTTCGAAAAATTTTAAAATGCTAAAATGGACCGTTCGCTTTTGAGTTGTGTGTACATATGTATGTATGTACTCGAATATTTTGTGAAGTACTGGCTGCGCACATTGGAAATTTCTAATGCATTGGAAATGTTTTTGAGTGTTGTTAAGGGCCAAAAAATATTGTGCAGTGTTGTATTTGACACTATTTGTGATTTTTGATATATTTTGAGAGCAAAATTCTAGATAATTTTGTGCTAAGGACTTAAAAAATATTAAAAAGCACAAAATAATTAAATTATAATACAAAATTAACTGAAACATAAAATTATTTTAGAAAGCATAAATGGGAGTTTTCTGTTAAGGTTTGTGTGACGGAATATTGTTTAATTTACAAAAGAAAATCAAAACAATAAAATGTATATAAATGTGAATAACAGTACTTTACCTTTTTGCTAACTTATTCATTTGATTAATTCAATACGTTGAACAAAAATTTAAATTTTGCGTTTAAACGAATAACATCGACTAATAAATGTTCAATTAATTAAAAGGAATTAATCACAATTGCTTTAATTAATTAACACTTTATTATGGCTTTTGCATTATAAAATATTTAATTAACAACTAAACCCCCACTTTTAACCATTCGTGAGAAAAAATTCAACTTTCGAAAATTTATTACACTTAAAAATACAAACTAACAGATTTATGATTAATTTATGTCAAGTCAAGTCTCATAATTTGTGTAGTTAATCAAAATATAATTTGTCATAAAATATATGTATGTGTATACAGGGGTTTCCAATTAGAGTGATATGATTTTTCAAAAAATAAAAATAAAAACCACAGTATTTTTTAAGAAAATTCAAATGTTTTTTAATTCAATGTGAAGTGCAATCGATGCAATTAAGTTCGGAATATAATGTCATTCAAATGGGGCCTCCACGACTTCTTTTGCAGGAATGAGTTCGATGAACCCAAATTTTGTGTACTTTTTTCACTCGCATGTCATGAATAGTACGTTCAATATTGACATTTAAAGCTTGACTAGAGTCTGGTTTATAGCTAAAGACCAATGACTTCAAATAACCCCTGAAGAAGTAGTCTAACGGTGTTAAATCACAACTTCTTGGAGGACATTCAATGTCACAATTTCTTGAAATAATCGAATCTTCAAACCTTAATCGCAATAATTCGGTTGTTGCACGTACTGTGTGAGAAGAAGTACGGACCGATGATTCCACCAGACCAGAAACCACACCAAACTGTCATTTTAGGTGAATGTAATGGTTGTTCATGAATAATTTGTGGTTTTTCTTCGCACCAGAATCGACAGTTTTGTTTATTTACCGCACTACTCAGATGAAAATTAGCCTCATCGGAGAAGATAATTTTCTTAATATTTTTTGTATCGTTTTCAAGTTGTTCCAAGGTAAAATCAACAAATTCGCGACGTTTGTGGTGGTCCATGAATGAAATATAATGAAAAAAAAAAAAACAGACAGATCATGACATATTAAAGTTGGCGAAAACGACACTTAGAAATCATATCATCCCTATTGGAAAACCCTTTAATACCTCCAGATTGACATAATTTTCCTTCATGTTTATTGCATGTGCAACAGGCACTGATGGGTATTTGTTACCATTATGAAGTAAAACGGCTTTTAAGCTAACCTTAGAGGCATCAATAAAAAGTTTCCATTCCTCAGAATTTTCTGGAAAACTCAAAACCTTAAGAAGCCCTGCAGCATCACTACAATATACCAAATCATCTTTGGAGAAATAAATCTTAAATCTTCTTGTCTTATGCAAAAATATGAGACTCTCGTATTTTGATTCGACAAATTCCATTGTTTTAATCTTGATCCGAGTAATTGTGCCTTCACCATTGGTCTCTTTCCAGATGCGATGTCCGGCTAGCAATCATTTTCATGATTTTGAGGTTCACTCCTTATGTTGTGATTTCCTCTTAATATTCTCGAACAACTATTGCAGCACTTTTTGACAGCCAACTTTTGTCTCTCTCATCGATAGAAAATCCCAAATATAGTTTATCTGCTGTTTTAACAAGATATGTGATGGCATCATGTTTTGTATGTATATACACTGTTCTTGATTTTGACACATAAAAAAAAATTAAAAAAAGAAATTTTAAAATTAAAAAAAAATTCTTATCGAAAGATGTAGACGTGATAGAAAAAATCGGCCAACGAGAATAGATTCAGAGCATTAAAATCATTTTGCTGAGCAGTAATATCTACTAAAGAAAATAAAAAAATAGAACGAAACTCTGAAAAAGAGACGTTCCCACCTATAATTTGGTCCGAAGTACCCGTAGTTTAAACTCTTTCCAACTCAATATGAGAAGAAGTTTGCCAAAATTGCTTTAGACAGTTCGGAGCCGCGCTGATCAACAACTTGGTGCTCAATCAGTTAACTTGGCACTCCAAACATGGCAATTTACCAGATTTTATTTAAGCTTCACCCTAACGACTATTTCTTCATTTTCATTTTTTCGCACAACTCCATTTCAATTGCTGAAGTTCCACTCATCTACAGATTTCTTTTTTTGTAAACAATTCCTGATTCTAAAAACCGAGGCATACCAACACGGGAATTAAATTCTAGCCATTTCCGTTTTATCATAGCCAAAACTTTAGCTTGGGTATATATTCGTAGTGAGAAGGCGAATCTACTGCTGTTGTGAGTTGGGCTTGGGTTCCACCACATGAAAATCCCTTCCCAATGAAACGAATCGAAAAATTTCTAGTATTAGAGGCCCCCCTTTGATTACGATCACTGAAACCATTTAAAGCTTCAAAATTTGAGGACATGCACCTGCTTAATTCGGTCCCATAATTAGGATGGTGCCACTGCCTAGCCCGTTGATGTTTTCGTAAGACTAAAGGCTGATATCACCGTCGTCCAAGAAGTGCGATGGACGGGACAATGACGGATGAAGATGAGTTTTTGTGAAATCTACTACAGCGGCCATATAAAGGAACGTAAATTTGGTGTTAGATTTGTGGTGGGAGGAAGACTCCAACGCCGAATCCTGGCATTCACCTCGTCTCCACAATCCTCAGCAAAGCGAAATATTTCAACATATTGCTGATTTCCCCCCACGACTTAATGAATGGGAAGGACGATGGGACGAAGGATGCTTTCTTTGAGCTCCTACAACGTACCTATGCGCGCCACGATGCGGAAGGTTTCAACGTCAGGGTGGGTTGAGAAGGTATCTTCACTAAGCTACATGGTTGTCTCCGGCTCGAAAAACGCGCAAACAAATCGATCATTTTGTGATAAATGGAAGACATGTATCCAGTGTTCTAGACGTGCGTACGTTCCGAGGGTCAAATATCCACTCGGATCACTATCTTGTAGCAGCGAAGAGCCCGTCAGCACAAACACAGTGAAAACTCGACGTTGAAAAGCTGCAATAACAACAGACAGCCGTGCAGTTCTCTACTCTACCTCTGCTCCAGAACCAATTAGATGGAGAGAAAGCAGACCGCCTAACTCGCAACTTTGCGATCAACCATCCACAACAAGTGCGGGGTGGGATAGATACTTAGAGTTGAAGAGAGTAGCGAGGCG
This sequence comes from Neoceratitis asiatica, assembly GCA_030068015.2. Taxonomy (NCBI): domain Eukaryota; kingdom Metazoa; phylum Arthropoda; class Insecta; order Diptera; family Tephritidae; genus Neoceratitis; species Neoceratitis asiatica. Next base: position 2,145,646 of record CM061528.1, on the reverse strand, counting down.
CATTTGCAGACTACAAAAGGGAGAGGACGAAATGCATGAGTACGAAAAGCTCGAGAATCTGGCCAACAAGGATTATGCTCGAAAATTCTATGAAAAGATGCGGTGACAGACGGGTTAAAGTCCGAGGCATACTCATATATGAACCAAGGAGGTAGTCCAGTGTAGTCCATTTTAATACCTATCCGACCGTATACATATCGATATTCTCCGATACCGCCTTATACGTTTCTATCGATTTTATCGATGATTTAAATGTCTTAAAAGTTTGCACTTTAAATTTTTGCATTTTTCTCCCTAACCGTGAGTCCTACAAGTACGTGGTTTCTTCAGTAGACATACTGAGTTTATGGAGGGAACACTTATGCAACCTACAGAATAGCGGTGAAAGTGTGACACCCGGATTTAGTGATATATATAGTGAATCCTCAATTAAAGATGATGGAATAGACATAAGCCTCCTTAGTATCGCACATAAGGTCCTATCTAGCGTATTGTGTGCAAGATTAAAGCCCACCCCCAACAAACTGATCAGCTCTTATCAGTATGGCTTTAGACCTGGTAAATCCACCATTGAACAGATAATTACCATGCGCAAAACCTTGGAGAAGACCAGAGAGAAAACCTTTACCGATACACACCACCTTTTTATCGACTTTAAAGCTGCCTTCGATAGCGCAAAAAGGAACTGCCTATATGCCGCTATGTATGGCTTTGGTATCTCTGAAAAATTCATACGGTTGGACAATACTGTAAGTGCGTTCGGTAACAAACGAGGTTTCAGAAAAGGGTGACTCTTTATATTCTTCTTCAATTTTATGCTGAAGAAAATAATAAGAGCTGACAAGAGAGAAGAAGAATATGATTAATAAAGACAACTCAATCCTTCCTAAACTATATATAATATTAAAAATGTCGGAATGGTCATCTGGCGGTCTTCGCTTATTCTCTTAATTTGATATTACATCACACTGAATATATAAATTTATTTTAGAAATTTTATTCTTATTATTTTCTATTCAAAAATGAAAAATATTGAACGAAGGTAACAATACTTTAAGTGTCGTATTCTTTAATATCGAAAATAATAAAAATGAGGGTCAAAAATGAAGCCACGCCCTGCCACCCACATCCACCGAGCACCACTTTTCTCGCTATAGTCCACAGCATTGACTTGAATGGCGTAAGTCAAAATTTAGATTGATTTTGTGGCGCAAAATAGGATGGAAAAGTGTAATTAAATTAACAAAGTTGTTGATAGCAAGCATCTAGAGAGAGATGGAGAGCAGGCAAACATTTACCTACCAACAACACAGCAACAGGAAACACAACAGAAAACTGACCGCTGAATGAGGATGAAATGTCAATGATTGGTGACGAGCATCCAAACTTAAAGTGGATAATGGGAACACACACACACAAGCACCTCCACCTCCAGCCTGCATACAGCCACATTCAAAGACTCAATATGTCAGGCGGTTTGTCGGTCGGTCGGCCTGACTGGCAACAATTGGTTGATTTCTGAAGAAATTGTTCAAAATTTGTTGACCAACTTCCAACTTTATTTCGAAATTTAATCAAACTCAAATAAAACCAATTAAATTGACTGGATGAACTTGTGAAGTCAAAAAAGTTTTTTGTTGTTGTTGTAAACTATGTTTTTTTTCCAGCAACATAATGATATAAATTAACTTTTGAGTCATTAGGTATATGTGCGAGTGTGTGTATGCATGTACGGCGGAAGCTCTCTGTTGTTTACATAAAAGCAAGCGGAAGCGCCTAGATGTCGCCACAAACAAATTTGTAAAGTAATTTTTTGGAATTTTCATTTATTTTAAACAAAATCGGTTTGTTTGGCATTATATGTGGCGGGCATGAATGACAACAGCGTATTTTTCGTGAAATATTTTGAATAGTAATTATGCTAAATATGTTTACCACGGAAGTTGTGCATATATACGTCAATTCAGTGAACTTAAATCAGCTTTTAAAGCGAATTTTTATAGTTTGGTTCAATTTCAAGTTTGAAGTCTGTACTGTTGCATATAACAAACAAAATACCATATATTCCAGTGAGATAAACATGAAGGAATCGAATAGAAAACATTGCACGGTGCAATGGAGAAGATCGAATATGAAGATAGAAATGGACGATCGAGATGTTGTGATTTGAAAATGATAAGCATTGCGCTAGGTAGAAAAGGGGTTTTCCGAAATAATTTTGTTTCCTTTCTAATTGATATTCGCTATACAAAGGTAACCAATTTTAGTGTAAAAAGTAGATTTTGAGAAATTCCACAAGCCAACAAGAGTTAAGATTACACAATGACCCAATAATAAGGGATATTATTGATATTTTGCTGCCACCACTCCAATAAAGGGCGATCCATTTCAGGGTTCCTTACCTTCTTAAAGATAAAACACAGAAAATTCAAATTTAATGGGGAAAATTTATTATCATTCGAAAGAACATTCTTTGGCATTTATTTATTGGGAATTATTTCTTTCAAATGTTGGCCGCGGTTACGTCTCAGATGGTCCATCCGTTGAGTCCATTTCTCGATGACTCGTTCGAGCATTTCGACTGGTCACTGGCGCAAGACACGCGTGATGTTTTGCTCCAAGGTCTGAATCGAAACGGAATTGTACACATAGACTTTAGACGGTTACGTTCTCAGCGGATCGATGATTAAACCGGTACACAAACCGTTCCAAACCGTTGTTTTTTCTGAATCAAATGACAGCTATTGCATCTCTTCAGGTTATTTTTCGTCCCAAATATGGCAATTTTACTTTTTTACATACCCATTGAGCCAGAAAGGGCTTAATCGTTGAACAAAATTTGTCTCGAAAACGTCGGATCATCTTCTTGGAATTTTTCAAGGGACAGAGCGAAGTGATGTCGCTTGGGAAGGTCGAGCGGCTTCAGTTCTTACACAAACTGTATTTTGTACGCTTTTAGTTTAAAATCTCGACGTAAAATGCGCCAAGTCGTTCCATACGTCAGTCCGGGTTGCTGCAAACGGCGCCGAATCGACTCTCCACGGTCTTCGTGTACACTCTCAGCTCTGCCGCTATATTTTCTTCACTGCGTGCTGGACGTGGTCTAGTCGGTTAAATATTATCCAATAATAAATCTGGGCTGGGTCTCAAGATAGGTGATGATGACCGATTATGTTGATCAGAAGTTGAGCGAAGTGCGTGAAATACATTCTTTAAAAACCTGAATTTTCGTAAGAAAGTTGAATGATTTGTAAACGTTGTTCAGGCGTAAGTCTTTCCATGATGAAATTCCAAATAATACTGAACAAAAATAACATGACTGTTGAGATGACTCACGCGTGATCTATCAAAAAAAGGCTATTGAAAAAAGTACCTCTACTTGGATCGCCCTCTACATTACTTCACTTCGCGCTGTTCGTAATGACAACGGATGGTTTTCACAAAAAAAAAAGAAGAAGAATTGAGCAAATATACGAAAATCGATGAGGCTTCACAAACAAGTAATCTTCTGGGAGCCTGGAACGCACTAAAGCACTAATTTAGATCGTTTTAGGGAGAAGTCGTGTACAGACAATTGATATAAAGAGACGAGTTGATACTATATTGTATTTCTTCCAAAAATTCGGTACATAAATGCCATTGAAATTGCATTTGCTTCTAATATCACCTTGCTGCTTTGTGTAACAATTTCCAAAAGAATCGGATGAACAAAGTGAACGATTTCACCAGATGACCAAGCATTTTTTGCCAATGCAAGCATGATTCAAAGAAAAAAAACTGGATGCCGTGCTCGCAGAAGTTTGTTGGGGTCAAGTAAATTAAGCGGTTGTGAAGATGGAGGAACTGAAGAGCCAGAAAATATTACTAAAAACAAATGGAGTATTGAAGAAGATATTTCATTGAATCCTTTATCCAGCTCAGATGATGGTGATGATGAAGAGATGGATTTTTCATACATAAATATCAATCAAAAATGAATTGTTAAAAAATTAATTTAATTAGAAATAAAATCAAAAATAGAAGAAAATAACATATTTGTGTATATTTAGCCGAGTTATTAACCAAAAAATGCTGAAAAATGGAAAAAATTGGCATTTTTGCAATTTTAAGGTAGTTTTTTCTGGTAAGTTGGTTTAGCATGTTTTCTTTCAGTCATAAAACCCGAACGGCAGCTAAACTGGTGAAAGTAATAATGTAGAATCTTTAGTTGAAAAAACTATCAAAAATAACTATTCAGACTATTACAGCATGTGCTATGGTTTTTAATATAGGAACTATCCCGAACTTAAAAAATAGCAGATAATCGGATATCCACTGGAAAATACCAGTAAAATTTTGTGTTAGTTTGATTTAAAGAATTATTAAATTATGCTGATCGCATATTGTATATTCGCCGATATATAAGTATATGCTATATGTATGTGCATGTATATTTAAATTGAACAAAGTATTGAGTTGAACATTACATACTGACCGGTCGGCCGCACAAACAAGTGACCAACAACTTGTAGACCAATGCAATCATGTACCAGCAGAACCCACTTGTAGGCCGAGCGGAAATTCTATGCAAACACACATACATATGTATATAGCCAAGCATGGATGTTTGCATAGACCTACTAACGTCTGTGGGCAGAGTCGAAAACGCCTAAGCAAGCAGAAAGTTGTAAATAAAAGCGACGCCAACCGCAGCTGCAGTGGAGAAGAAGAGGCAGTTGTTGGCAACAACAACAACAACACTAAAAGAAAGTGACCTTTTTAGAACAATATTGTTCGAATGATTGTCGGCGCACTTTGACTTGGTTTATACTTGTATATATTCGTACAAATGTATGTGCATATGTATAACCTACATATAAGCACTGTTCGTTTGTTTGTCCTACACATACTCGTACATATGTTAGTTTATTAAGTAGAAATGCGTGCATTGTTTAGCGCTGTAAAGTGCGGAGAATTCAAAAAAAATAAAAAAAAATAAAAAAATTAAATAATAAGAAAAATAGAAAAGCCGAGCAAGCAATGTAGTGGATGCTGCTGACGCACACAAACCGACAGTAGCAGGCAGTCAACCGATCTGCCAACCAATTGGGTCGTCATCAGCATTTTGGTCACAATGCGACGCACTTTACTCCACCTTACTCCATTTTGTTTCTAATCTCTTTGACTCGCTCTTTTGTTGGTCATTGAAATGCGTTAAAAAAAATTTAATGTTGGTTTTTTGCTTTACCACTATTTCACGCACTCGAATATGTCCCTTCAAACATATGTTTGTATTTTACATACACATGTTTATCTAACATACATACACACATATTGTACAGTGAAATTTAAATGCATAAATTCGTATTCGCTTGGCCAATGGCAATTTAATATCAATACATGTACATATGTATGTTTGTATGCATTCGTGTATTTATGTATGTATGTACATACATAAGTGTTTGCTTATGCCCCAGTTTGTGTGTTTGTTTTCAAGAATTTCGCTTTCAGTCACGTTTTCGGACTTTCGGAGTACCGTTGTGAAAGCTTTTGAGCATAAGCGCGAAAGTGTGCTCATTCGTACGCACTGCTTGCGAGGTTCACTCTTTCCTTCTCTCTCTCTCTCCCGTGAGCTTTTTACGCTTTGTGGAATCTATTCACTGTGAAATTTCCCTACTGTTGCTTATCATGGGTAACGGTGAATCGTTGAACAATGGTCAAACAGTTGTATTTACGAGCAACATTGTGTCGCACGTTCTTATGCAGGAGAACGCAATCGTTGTTTTTTATAACTAAGTACGTCATATATTTATAAATATATATATGTGTATGGAGGAAGTATGCGTTGACCTTGTGGTTTAACTATTGTTTGCTGTTGTTTGGGAGAATATGTATATATTTTTATAATTATTTATGTTTAAATTAATTATTCCATTACCATATATGCATAATTAGGGCATTACGCAGATTGTTAGCTAGATTTGATGTACATACATACACATGGCAGAAAAAGTCTGCGTTCATCTAAGTATATTTTGTTTGAACTTTTAAAAGTCGAAAACAATAAATCATTCATTACATTTTTTTTACATTATTTTATTTAGTTCAAAAAAAAAGTAACTATTACACAAACTTTAGTACAATTAATTAATATAAATTTAAAATGAGATCACATATAAGCAAAAAGGCAATTCAAACCAAACATCAAGAAGAATAATGAAACAAAAGGTTAAAAATTAAAATATTTATATTAAGGCAATAAATTGCGACTTGTAAGCAGGTGTTTAGGAATATTGTACAGCAACCAAAGCTTAACAATTTCTGCTGTGTACTTCGGTTCGTTTTCCTCTTAGAAAATAAATTGCTCACCGAGTCCCAGCATTACTGCACTTTTTTCAAATTTGTTTGCAAAATATTAAGATAATAATGATAATCATGCTTGTTCATAATCGACTCAATAAAGTGAAATTTTTCTACACCCGAGCTCGCCATGCACCCCTACATCACAGCACCTCCACCACCGTGCTTTATGTGGGTACGAGATTTTGCTTTTCTACGGTCCTTTATCCCAAAAATGCAATGCTATCCGCTTGAAACGATTTATTCTTGATATGAAGGGGTTTCTTCGTGCCACTCTGCCATGAAATCCGGTTCTTTTCAGAATTTTTCGCAATTTTTCGCAATTTTTAAATCAGTATCTTTTGAAAGTCGGCTTGCTGTTAGACTTGGGTTAGACTTCACTCACTCTTTCTGCTCAACTACTTAAGAAGCGGTATTACAATCCCGTTAACTCAGAATGACGCAGCTCAAATTCTAAAAAATTTTGCTCGAATATACTTCAAAACATTGTCTTCAAAATAAGTGAAAATAAAATAGATAGTGATTGTTAAAATGCATAACTTTTTTAGTTGAATACTTTAATAAAGTTAGTGAACGCAAACTTTTTCTGCCATGTGTATGTAGATATTTGTATATAATATATATCTGATTCACCTTTCGGTTTTATAAAGAAGGACCGATTTTTTTTTTGTCCATACAACATTGCGGAGAGGACATCATCTCCTCACCAGGACATTGCTTGATAGAACGAAGTACAGAAATGTTAGGAAATGTTTGCTTGATTTGATTTCTCGTCTCTTATGTGTCCGCCTAGTTTTAGACAGAGCCAGACTCCGACATATTTACCGAAATATGAATTTGTATTTAACACACTAAATCCTCATCACAAGCAGTTGTAATAACCGCTCCATATTGACAGTGACAGTTTCGCCGTTATCATTTTTAAAGAAGTGAGGTCCAATCTCCCTTCCGTACCAAAGAGCGCACCAGAAAGTAAGATTTGTTTTGGGTATGGTGGCCTCTATTCAATTTTTTGAAGATTCTCAGAGCTCCAAATACGACAATGTTGCTTATTGACGTATCCACCGAGAGAGAAATGTGCTTGTATATGGATGTTGGTGTAAATCCAAGTGCAAAGTAACGTCGAGGAATAGATTTGCAACGAGCAATTTGATTTTTGGAATAATAGAAAAGACGACCGTAGTCATATCAGGGGAATGCGTTGGTTGCTCGATGGCATTTGTTGATTTTTAACCAAAAACTCGTTTACAATGATACCTTTATGAGGCGTTGGATCATCAAAAGAGTTTAGGAATCTTACATTTTTCACAAAATTAGATTTCTTAAACGTTTCATAACACTCTATAATATTCTTTACTTATTCACCGTCTGTCCTACTGGCAAAAAGTCCAAGTGAACAGCTGGTCTTGACCTTTGAACGGCTTCAACGTGATTTTTTGTTTCGTCTAAGTTGCAGGACACCACTAGAGTTCAACCTCAGCCATCATAAGGATTTTTCAATACCACTCCTAAATATGCCTTCACATTTCTGAGCCACATACCACTGTGCACGAAAGCACCGCCAATGAAAATTTACCCTAAATCAAGGGAAATTCTTGTGGAACATATTTACCACACAGCATACCCAATGAATACGGTGTTGCGCGCCGCATACAGACTTCTTCTGCAGTTTGTGGAACATAAAATCCAAACAAACGAGAAGTAAAACGGTATCCCTTCGTTACTGGAGCCGATTCAAGCCAAGCACATATGAGTGTACAAGTGTGTGTGTGTATATGTGCTGTACTCGTGCGATTCCTACTGCCATTTACTTATGCAGTTCATTTTCGTTTGAGTTCAGTTCAGTTCAACTCGGTTCAGTACCAATATTCGATACCAAAAAATGATACAGCGGCGATTTCCTCAATACGAGCTGAGTTCAGTTCAGTTAAGATGTGCAATTCAAATGGTGCGAACGTCTCTTGGCGGTACTTGAGTCGCGTTTCGCGTTAAAAAGACCAAAAAAAAAATTTAAAACAAAAATATCAACTGACAGTTCTAAGATTGACAAGTGCCACAGGCACACACACACGTTCATATACACAGATGCAGGCGAGTCAGAAGGAAATAAAGTGGTTAAAAACTGTTAAGTGGATTATTGAGGAAAAACGGAAGGCAAGTGGAAGTAGTAGAATAAGAAGAAGTGGAAGCAGCAACAGCAAATGAAATGATTGATGAAATGTGAATTAAATGAAAACGAATAAATAAATAAAAACGGCTTTCAAGTGTCGAAGTGCGCGCGAAAGTGGCATGCGTTAAGTAAATAAATAATAAAATACGAAAAATCCGCTGGACCGTAATGGCATATTGCACTTGGAATTCCACACTGAAAATGACAATAGGAAAATTTAAATTTAATAAAAGAGATTTACACAAACAAACCACTTGCCATTGAAATAGGAACATTTCAAAATTCGCCTTTATTTCGCTTGTTATTGTTGTTTCTCTTCAACGCTTGCTGACATAATGATGCTTAAGATGATGATAATGATGTTGTTGGTTATCTTCGTTGTGGTGCTGTAGTAGTGTTGTCTAACGCTCTAACGTTGACAAAACTCACACGCCTGTGTGCGTACTTCCGGCCATAAACGTCTGCGTTCGCCGTTGCGACGCGATTTTAAGCGAAATTTATTACTTTTTTCGGCATAGCAAAAATTCTTTGGCGTTTTTTTTTTGCGGTGGGAAAATTGAAAAATTTCGACGAAATTGCAAAATTGCAATAAATGGGTTCTGTTTTGCTATCTAAAAAATTTTGTTACACCTAAACAAATAAGTTGTGGCAACTGAAATTCGTACAAAGCAAAAGAAAAAGAGAAAAAAAAGGAAAAAAAAATCGTGTGAAATATTTTCAAGCGCGCCACTTACACCCAGCTGGAGGTGTGGGTTGATGGAAATTTATTGGTATATGGGCAATAAGCGAAAGGTAAAAATTAATAAAAATATTTAGAAAATCAAATAAATAAAAATAAGCAATTTCCACGCTTTTCAAAAACGAAATGCAATCAAGCGCAATAAAAGTGTATGGGCGCGCGAGCAGACAACGCGTCGTTGAGGTGAGGCGAATCGCTGCGATATGTGTGCGGTGCGGAATGCTAAAAACAAACTAAGCCAGTCGACATGAAAATGTAATAAATTTAAATTTAAAAAAATATAACGAAATGTAAAATAAATTCCAAAAAAAAAAAATTTACAAATTGCGAATGAAAATCTCCCGAATAAATGTGCGAATAAATAAATAAATTTGCTCATCAAAGCATATTTCGGAAACGAGCGGGTAAAGTGAAAACTAAATGGAAATTAAATTGGATTTTCTTGATTGATATGGAGAATGTAGGTATGTAGGCTGGTTACATACATACAAATAGTATAAATGGCTAAACTAAATGAAATTAAAAAAATTAAATGAAAACTATTAAGTGAAATGAATGAATGATTTAAGTGCTTATAATTTTACAACAACAAAGTAGGCGTACTAATTTTTTGTTGTTGTTGAAATTTTCAAGCATTAACAAAAAATACTCATTAAAAATGCATAAAAATAGGCATTTTTTAATTCAAAAATATTAAAAAATTTAAAAAAAAATTAAAAAAAAATATTTACTCATTTCACTGAAGGCTGGTCCAGCAAGCTGCATTAAATTGCTAAGTGCCGAATAATTAAATTAAAACACGAAAACTGAAATAATTTATTACACTTTTTTTTCAAGATTCTTGGCAATTAATAATTGGCTGAAAAGGCATGTTGATGTTTATTTTTGGACAGCTACAAATGATTGCCATACATATTTACATTTGAAAATATGAAGCGGATGAGAAATGCCAAAAACAGTTCACAAAATCAAAAAACAAGCGGCGGCGTGCATATACCTACCTACATAACATGAAAAACAGCAACAACGAACAGCTGTTGAGCCAAACCGTCTCAGCTCCTCTGCTCTATACGAATTTATGTATGTATGTATGGCAGTGCGTGTGTGTTCCCAAGTGTCCATCTATAAGCCCACACACAAGCCAATAAAAGCCAAGAGCATTCAAAATTACACACACACAAGTACATACATACACAACCACACAGATGCAGATGCATTTACATTAATGCCGGCGTTAAGAGATAATTACTCTAATGCCTTAACCCATGCATACCCCCAATGTGTATATAATTGTAAATAAGCAAAAAAAAAAAAAAGAAAATAAAGCCAATGGAATGACATTCTAAAAATAACTGAAATTATGTAGATACAAAAGGAAATTATTCACACATGTACATATGTATATGAACAAAGATAGCTAGCGAATATGCATGTGCGTTTGTAATATTTATTGATTTTCAATTAATGTACACATGAATACTCTCGTACATACCTTTAAACATAATTAATAATAAGTAGCAGTCAGAGCATGGAGAAAGCGCATTTGTCAGCTTACTTTGCCGAATAACTGTAGATAATGCAGCAAATTGTAGTTGTAATTAGCTAAGTATTGAGCAATTTGAAAACAAAAACCAAAAAAATTAATAGTGAAAAATTGGTCAACAAACGCAAGTTTCGGTAAAAACGGGTAAACAACATAGTGTTTAAGCAATTTCATGAAATCAAATAAAATAATAATACTAATGAAATAACATAATAAGTAAGTGTAAGTGTAAGATATCAATAAAAATTGAAAAAAAAATTTTTTTTCTAATAACGAAAAAATTTATTAAATTAATTAGTAATAAATAAAAATATATATGAAAAAGCTTATGCTTTAAAAAGTTTAAAATTAATCAATTTTTCTATTAAATTAAATTAAATTAAATTAAATTAAATTAAATTAAATAACAGCAAATATTAAACTAAAAAAACTTGCATTTCGTGTAATTTAAATTGCATGTAAGTAAAAAAAGCTTTAATTGCCCAAGCAATTAATCGAATTCAATTGAGTTGTGCAACTATTAAAAAAGCCGCTGAAATGAATGAAATTCTTTCGATTGGTGAATTGTTTAAAAAATATAATGTAACACAATGTAGAGCAATTAATCGCAGCACAGCTTATGGCAAATTATTGCGATATTTTTCTACTTTTTTTAATTTTTTCTTTTTCATTTTAAATCTTTTATTTTACAAAATCAGGCAGTCTATACATATAAATAATAGTAAATTAAATCATTTGCACGCCTAGTTGCACAACCAAGCGATGCAACAGATTTTCGCAAATCGAACTAATGTACTTCAGATTTGGAAGCTAAAATCATATAAGAGGTGTGCTCAAAGAAAGAGGTGATTTTTTTTCTTCTCTTTTAATTTTTTTTTTTGATTTTGAAAAGTACCTATTTTTTCATCAATATTTATTTTGTCCTCTTCAAATTAATCCCTCTCGGATATAATACGCTTGTGCCAACGCTTTTTCCAATTCTCGAAGCACTTCTGAAATGCGCTTTTCGGTATGGCCATCAGCTCTTTCTTCGATTCTGACTTCATCTCATCAATTGTGGCAAAACGTTTCTTCAGTTTTGGGAATATGAAAAAGTCGCAGGGAACCAACTCTTGTGAATACGGTAGTTGAGGCATGATTAAGGTTTCGTTTTTGGTCAAAAAAATTTCGACTAAGCATTGAAGTGTGAGCTGGTGCATTATAGTGACGCAGAATCCACGATTTGTTGCACAACTTCCTTTTATATTCCTTATTAATTGTGCGGCCTTTTGGCAGGAACTTATGATGCACCATACCATCATTGTAATCAAAGGAAACAGTGCGCAATACCTTCACATTTGATGGAACTTGGTGTGCCTTTTTCGCTCTTGGTTGATTTCGTCCTCATAATCCTAAACTCACGTTTCGTCACCAGTTATGATCCGTTTGAGTAAACCCGGATCGTTGTCGACGTTATTCAACAACTCCTGAGCGATACTAATGCGACATTGTTTTTGCTCAAAATTTAGCAAATTCTGAACCAACTTTGCTGCCACAGGTTTCATGCCCAAAAAATTCGAGAAAATTGAACGGCATGGCCCGTGATTCGACGATTTTCAAGAACAAATTTTTTCACTGTTTCGATGTTTTCTTCGCTTATTGACGTGGTCGCACCCCGAGAACATTCATCGTCATCAATATCTTTTCGGCCTTCTGCAAAGCACTTCCGCCACTTATAAACACTTCTTTGAGACAAATTGGGCTCACCAAATGCCACAGTCAACATTTCAAGTGCCTTGGAACACTTTCTTCCAGTTTTAACGCAAAATTTAATACATATTCTTTGATTCATTTCATTCAAAAGACAAAAATCAAAGAGCACCCGAAAGCGTGACTAACCTTTTCTGTTGTCAAAAACAAACTACTAATCGAAATTGGCTCCTAACTAAACTCTAAACTCTAAACGTATGTGTCCGATATGTGTAACAAAAACAAAATATCGATAATCTTATGTACACAGCACGCGAAAAGTCAAAATTCACCTTTTCCTTTGAATATACCTCGTATGTTACATGGTACCAATGTTATGTGAGTTGCCCCATTTTTTATTTTTTTTATTTTTTGTATATTTTTTTATATATTTTTTTTTAACTTGAAAGTATATTAAACTCAAGATGAATACGACATGCCCTGATTATAGAAATGATGATTATTATATAATGAATTAGGTGGTTAGGAAACTAGCGTCGCTGGCCTTAACTAGGCCCCAATTAGGGCTGCAAACGGCGCTTGAATGCATTATAGTAGGATCAAAGGATATCTGTTACCGCACTAGCTCATTGTTTATTACTCAAAGTTTTTCCAGCACGTGAATTTCGAGTATTTTTACAAAACACTTTTTTTTAGAACGTTTTTTTTTCATTAAGAATTTTTTAATGCAAAGTGTAAAAAGCATTAAAACGCCAAAGAAATGTTGAGAAACGAAATTGAAAGAATTTTGTACTGCTGAGCAGTTGAGCGAATATCGAGCGGGTATCTAACTCCTCGTGCTGTTTGATATCCGGGTATCTAGAGCTCTAATTATAGGGTGGGCCAATTATTGTGGCTTTAGGTATATATATAATTTTCTTCGACCTTTCGAATTGGTCCTTTTTTCTCATCATATCATACATGCAAGTGCAGCTTTCTATTGATCACTTTGAACCTTCTTGCAATTGGTGACTTCGCAAATGAATTAATCATAGACATAAGACCAACAATGCAGCCTGGCTAGTAGCCCCCTCGTAGTTATTCATTAACGCTCTAAAGGTCATCTCAATTCATAGTATCTCCTTAGTCCATTTTGGGACCGTCGGTATAGATTGAGGTTATATCGTCCTCCTACAAAACCCCTAAGCCATGAACTTCGTGAGGGTAATGAAGTACAATGTAGGTCGAAATGTAGATTACAGTCCGATTTCTTTAATTGTGTTATGAGCTGGTTTAATATGTCGCTGTGTCCAAGTCGTTGTTGGTTCTAACATCTTCAATCCTCAATTCTGATGGTGGAATTTGCTGTCTCTTTGCGAATGAAGATGCCTACAGACAGTTGAAATAGTAGTATGTTAAGCACATCCGAATGACATGAGTTATTAAATACTTCTGTAATCCCTGCAAAAACTGCTCTTTGCATTCCATTTATTTTACTGATATTGTGTTGCTTTTGTAAAGCCGGCTACCACACCAACGCCTCATATGTTCGGAATCGGCCTTATAACGGCCATATATATCCACAGAATTATCTTTGGTGCGAGATCACAGTTCCTGCTAAGTATTTCCTTGCAGGTTTGATAGGCCCGATACGTTCTTTTGCTCGTTTCAACTGCCAGCTATCAATTTCAAACCCCAGATATTTTGTTGTGGAGGACAATGGGATTTTAGTACTATTAAGGCAGAAATCTTAAAATGAGACTTAAATAAGATATTTTAAGCTTATTTGTTAAAAACATCAGCTCTGTCTTATTGGGCTAATGCCAAATCCATGACATTCCTGATACCATCAGCACTAGCTCATCTGCGTAAATTACCACTTTCATTCCAGCTCCCTTAAGTTCGAGTAGAATTTCGTTCAGCGCCACCACACTTAGAAGAGGTGATAGCACACCACCTTGAGATATTCCACTGCTGACGTAGATTTTCCGCTTCACTCTAAACCACGTCGTCTATGTCAAAATATGAAAAGGAATCAGCGATAATGCCAATTAATTAATTTATTTTTTGAATATGTATTTTTCCAACGTGGCAAAGTGGCTCCCTCTCGTTTAGGGCTTGGGCAAAAGTAAAATTTTAAGCAAATTTGAGGACTTAAAGACGTGTTATTCGGGCATCCTATTTAATATTTGATAGTTTTGATTCTTTTAATATAAATGTAGCTCTAAGTTTGATCCGCAGGATGAAGCAAAGCTTTTTCAAATTAGTTTCACAATTACATTCTAAAATGAATATCATATATAATGCGACATTATATTGGCTTTATGCTATCACCGAAACTTTCTTTCTTCCTTTGCAGCGCTATAAAGGAAACTAGTAAATATGTAATTAAACATTTATTTGAGAATTGTTATGCCAACAGCGAACGTATGATTTCTGCACTTTCAGTGAAGTATTTTTAGAAGAACTGAGACTTTTGCCTTAGATATCCTCCGAACGTACTTCTAACCACTCGAATCACTGTAGCTGTAGCTAGATATTAGCAAAAATGCATCTTATATTCCGAAAATTTTAAATATTCTAAGAGTTAAAAGTTCATAAATTCATTCGTTCGCGTTCAAAGTAAAAGAACACATATGGCAAAACATTATTTTCTTTTCGAATAAAGCTCTTTATTAGCACTTTAAATGGTGCTAAAGTTGATTTTAGCCAATCACTTTCAAAGCGAACGAATCAAGCACTGATTTCATGCGAAGCTTCAAGGAAAACATTAAATTTATAAAATGTCGCACGCGACATCGAAATATACTGAAACTCCAAGCAAAATTTTACTGTAAACCGAAATTTAAAAAAACAAATTTTAATACATAATGTCTCTTAAAGAAATCTTTAATCAAAACCAAACCTACAATAAAAATTAAAAAAAAAAGCTTTTACACTTCTCCGAATTTGCTTTAGAATATTTGAAAAAAATGTTACGAATAAATGTAAAATTTGTTAACACTAGCTAAATTTGATAGATATCCTGTGAATGTATGTTAGGACCACATAATTTTAGAGAATTTGATTTTTTTTGTTGGGCCTGACATTTTTGTGGAAATATCCATATGTTTTCATTAATTTATTCCATTAAAAATTACCATTTTACATGAATTATTATTTCAGTTCTATTAATATTTTTTATTTCTGGCCTGAGTGTTTTATGCATAATTATGCTATAATTTGTTTTTTATTCTTTTTATTATTTTTTATTATTATTATGAAATATGTGTATTGCCGTAGTTCCTTATCGGAATATAACTCTCTTTGATGCAAAACTTTAATCGAACCTTTAACATAGAATGAATTATCCTACCAAAAATACCAAAATAATAACATAGCACGCCAAAATTTGATCGGTTTTCGCTAACTGAGGGGGGTATTATGAAATGTAAAATTTTATTTTGATAGCTCAAAACTGAAATTCTCTCATATATTTCTCCTCCATTCTAATATTTTACAAATCGTGTAATCAAATATAAATTATCAGAAGTGTTGCGTTGTCCGCTCACAAGGAAGGTTTTTTTGCAAAAAAAAAAAAAAAAAAAAAATTATCTGATATTTTCAACTGAATTCTATGTATGTAAGTGTTCTGCAAACTAAAATATTAACCAAAAATTCAAACATGTACAGTTTTATTATAAAAAAAAGGGATTCTTTCGGCTAAGTTCAAGTCTTAAATAAACAAGAAAAGGGTTATCCTTCGAGAATCATCAAATAACTGAAGAGAGGACATTACTTAAAAAAACTTACTGTCTCTTGCGCTCTTTAGTCCATAGGTTTAGGTTTGATTGGACCTTACTTCTATCTAACGATAACGAAAAGACTGTCACTCTCAATTCGGAGCGTTATGGTCGTAAGAAAACCGAATTTTTTTTATGCGGTTCCAACAAAAAGGTGCCACACGCCACACAACACAAGCGAATGTGGCTTTGTTGCGAGAGAAATTTCCCGGCCGCCTAAGCTCTCGCCTTAGCGATGTCAATTGGCCACCGTTTTTACACGGATAATTCGTTAACTCTTGAACACTTGAAAACCAACATTCGTCAACTTATGGTTGAAATACTATCCAATATGTGCCAAAAAGTGGTCGAAAGTTGAATGATGTAGTGTTTTCTACTCATGCAGTTTGTCTATCACCGCTTCGTATGAAGTTGGGTAAAGTCACTCCCAAGAAACAGAAATTTTTGTAAATACTTAATGCCAAAGTTTCCACTGGCCAAGTTAAAGGTAGGCTTATAACTGACCCAAAAATCAGCACAATCATAACTGAGGCTCAAAGAAATGAATTGATTACTTGTGAAGATGTCATGGAGAAACTTTAATTCAATAACAAAGTTCCTAAACACTGAGAAATCGTCAAAGGACTGTCAAGTTTTAGGTGGTACAATGAGCTTACGAAGCTACATATTTTGGGACATATTAATAAAATTGAAAAAAAAAAATATTCCAGGGACGATGTAGTGTCTCAAAAACAGTTCGATTTATTACTCATTTCTTTTAATCCCCTCATATCTGAAATATCAATTAAAGGTGTATTTAAATAAATAAAAAAATACCTAGAACTGCACTCTTATAAAAAATAAAAGTTATCTTGATTGTGAGTGCTTTAGAAATTAGCAAAATAATTGTTATTTAAAGTTTTTAATTTTTTTTCCATAAAATAAATTAGTTTTATTATAAATATATTATTCTTTCAATGTTTTCAACTAAGTCTTCAATAAAATAAATTTATTTTCAGATAAAAAAAAGATTAAATTATTTAACTACAGAAGACATAAAGAGAAATTTATTTAAAAAGCGAAATATAATTCTTGAAGTGCAAACTGCAAAAAATTATTTTAGAAGATAAAAGAAAACAAAAACAAAAAATTAATACAAACGAATTGTTTTCAATAGAAACATTTTTCTTATTAAAATATGGTGTAGCATAGTTTAAAAAATAAAATTATAAATTGAAAGCAAAAAAAAAAATCGTTCAAAATAATCAAGTGAAAAATCAAGCATAAATTCTACAAAAACAAAAAGGAATAATAAAATAAAATTCTAATATCATAAATATATATGTACATAGAAATCGAACGTAACTCGGTCAAATTTAGCCGCAACAGCAACAGCAGTGACACTAAATGCCAAGATAACCACACAGCTTGGGCGAGGGTCGCAATAAGCAAAGGCTAATCATAATGTCACTTTCAAGGTCACAACTCAAACGCATTATCTACATTCACAACAGCAACAACAAAGTGCGCATCACGCTGATCCAAAACCAACTGTGCAGTAATGTTCCAAAGTAGTAAATAAATTATTGATAGAAAATAGTAGTAATAAAGGTAGTAGCTGTAATAATAGTAATAATAATAATAAACGCCCACATCATCAGTAAACAACAACAACAACAACAACAACAACACTCACCCAAAGCACTAAGTGCAGAGCGTGCAGAGCAACAAACAACTGCAATACCAATAAAAAAAAAACAGCGCATAACTCAAATAAGCAACATCAATCCACTATTAAGAACAACAACAACAACAACAACAGCAACAATTTTAGCACGGCAACAAAATGGATTATAGCCAATTAGATGCGAACATCAATAGCAACATAAATACGGGCAATATCAATACAAACGACTTCCTCGCCATATTCTCATCAACAAGTCCCACCGATGTGACTGTCACCCCCGCTACGGCGACGGGCGGTTGGCCTGGAGGTGGCGGCGGCTACAACAGTGTTGGTCATTTGTCGCCTCACTCCGCCCTGCCTAACAGCAATAAAGTTGCTGATTCCATGCACGCCGCCAACGGCGCCAGCAGTGCATCGCCAACACAGGCCATCAGCAGCAACACGACACTCCTCAACCCGCCACTACTAACCGTTGACACAAGCAGTGACCTCGGTGGTGGTGGAAGTCAATATGGACTGACCAATCTGCTCGAGAGCTCATTGCAGGGCACCATCACCACGCTCAGTCCGAATAGTTATGCCAACGACAGTTCTTACTACTTTGTGAATAGCAATTTTTATAATAACGGCACCTTATTGGGTTTCAGCGGCGGTAATTATACCAATCAAACGTTACTGGTATCATCGGCAGCTGCGACGAACTTCTCTGCAAATCTAACGGAAGTGCAATGGGACGGCCGCTATCCGAGTGGCTATACGTTGCCGCAAATTGTCGTCGCTTCGGTGATTGTGACGATATTGATGATAATCATTGTGGTGGGCAATATGCTGGTCATCATTGCCATTGCGACGGAGAAGTCACTGAAGAATATACAAAATTGGTTCATCGCCTCGCTAGCGGTGGCGGACTTTTTTCTCGGTCTCATCATAATGCCCTTCTCACTGGCGAACGAGCTGATGGGCTATTGGGTGTTCGGCAGTTGGTGGTGTGACATTCACTCCGCGATGGATGTGCTGTTGTGTACGGCATCCATTATGAATTTGTGTCTCATCTCGTTGGATCGCTATTGGAGCATCACGAAGGCGGTGCAGTATCTCAAGTCGCGTACGCCGGGACGTGCCGCATTCATGATTGCTGCCGTTTGGGTGATGTCGGCAGGGATTTGCATACCACCGTTGCTAGGTTGGAAGGTGAAAATGCCGGAGGGACCGTTGCCGAAATGTGCGGTAAGTGTGTTGGAATATTTCTATCTCTGTATGTATTGTATATAGCGGTATTTGTATTTCCACATTTGTCGGTATGTAAGTGGGCCAAGCTGTTTTAAGAGTTCCTTTTATGGCATCAAATAAATACATACGAATACATACAAACATAGTGTGCAATTCACTTTGACACATGTATTTGTGTATGTGCGTTGGTGTCTCAGCAATTAAATGCCGCTTTTGGCTAGAGGGAAGGAAGATATGACGCCACACGGCGCATTTCATTCGATTTAATTCGTTCATTTGCTGCATCGAAATTGGAAACCTACAATTACTGCTCTCCTCATCTCCATTCTGTGCGACTATTTGTGTGTATGTATTTGTATTTATATTTGTGTTTTCCATGGCAGCTCGAGCGACGAGGGCCTTTGTAAGTGCCGCATTTAATTGGAGTTCGACCGGAAATTGGCGAAAACGATTTGCGCCGATAACGATAACGAACTTAATTGTCTTCTTTGGCGACGCATCAATTGACAAAGGCAGCGATGTTGAGGATGGGGGGGGGGAGGGGAGGTGCTAGTGCACCGTTTTCGCCAGTCAAAGAGCTTAAGTCGGAGTTATTACACAAGTTGATAACCTTGCAGTTCGTAGCATTCAATACGATGCAATAGCACTATTTTGACGTGGCAAAACCGATTGAGGTGCAAACAATGCCTGAAATTCAATAGCAAATGCCCTTGGCGTGAATTGGTGCTACATAAAAATTTCCCTTCATCTCGGCATTAATTTGAGTTCGTACTTGATTTCATGTGGGCATGTGGGCTCCGAAAAATGACGGAAAGTTGTTCCCAGTGGAACTGTTGATATCGTGGTGTTTGCAGACTTAAATTTCTTGCACGTTTAGTCTTAGCTGAACCTTTAAGAGCTGCATGGATCACATAGAGATTTGAAGATTTTTGGAGATTTAAGAAGCCATACATAAGAGTATTTTGTTCGTCAAGATTTTTTTTTTTTTTGGAAATCTTGTAGTTTTAAATTTTTTGAATAAAGGTTTTTTTGGAGAACACTTGAAGGCAGTGTTTGCCATAAAAATAATGTTCAGTGATCTTTTTTTGCCGAATAGGAGAATGTTCGTTCAACACATTATTTGAAAAATACATTTGAAATCAAAAAAAAAAAAAAATTAAGACGGCTGAAGCTTCTTTAGGGTGAACTCATGGCTCGCTAGGGCGAAAATTCAAAAGACTACGTTTTAATAGCCAAAACGTCTTTTCATCAGTTTTTAGACTAATTAAAATATATACGGATTTTATAGTCGGCTCGAAGGAACCTCATAAGCTCTCGCTTTTAGCAGCGATACTTGAGGTGTAAAGAGCAAAAAATGATGCGCAGAACTTACAGTACGATCTCGTCTCTTCAAATTTCTTTAAAATTTTACTAATTGCTTGAGTAGTTCGACGATTATATGCAACATAATCTTTTCTCAAAGCACGAAACGTGACCATGTTTGAATTTTCATTTTTGTAGCAGGTCTCCATTTTCAAAATGCCTTACTTTTAATCAACACAAAACATGTTTGGTTTCATAGTTAATTTTGACAAATGTCAAAATACAGCCCAGCACTTTCGAAACCACTAAATAGTTAATCCTTTATTGATTTACAAAAGGTACTTAAAGGCGCTTTCTACGATAGCGCACGAGAGACTAACTCGTCATCGCTGATTCGGTTCATTTTTAGAGTGGCAGGTAGCGAAACAAAACAGGATTGCTTACACATTGAAAGTAATTTCCCTAAGTGATTTAAAATTGAATTGAACCAAATTTATGTTTGAATCTTCATCAAGTTCTCAAAGAGAATCGGTACTAGTATTAAGTTTAAATACATTGGAAAGATGCGCGACAAATAGGATAGCCTTTTCCTTGGTCGCTTAATCCAGCAAGTTCATTAGCTCGTTGCTACCCCAAATATCTTTTTGTCCTGAAACGCATTGAAGATTTATCATGTAGTACGACGCCAACACTGCGAACAGATCAAAACACTCGTTCCCTATCATTGATGTGATTCTAAACGACTTTTGTGATTTCAAAGCCGCTTGGCTACCTGTGTTAATATAAAAAATTTAATTTCGTAGTAAAAATCGTCTTTGTCAGAACCAGGAGAACCTCTTTAATTGCAATAACCTCTGCCTGAAAACCATCGCAGTGATCTGGTAGGCGAAATGCGATTCTGGTACTTAATTTAGCTGAAAAGACAACCCTCATATTCCTTCTACCCAATGTTAAGTTGAAACCGTTTGTATATAAATTAATGCCTGTATCCTTGTCTACTTCCCCCTCATTCTATTCTTCTCTGGAGGTGAAGACAACATTGAAGGGCGAATTTAAATTCCTTCCTAAAAAAAAGCAAAAATCAGTAATATTGCGAAGAAAAGAGAATTTGACAAGTACTCGTATGCTAGAATGTCTCTTATTACATCTAGCCACTCTTCAGTATATTTTCCAACTCAACATGGGTCCCACCATCATTCTACATGTATAAGGGGGTGGTGCGCTCTTTTCATCCTATCATCTAAATTAGGCTTCCATGACATCTGCCTGAGCCGCGACATGAACTCCCTTCCTTTTTCTGTCCAACAACATTTTATTCATTATTATGAACCAGAGAAGTATCCTTTAAACATGCCTGCATAAAGCTTCTAGCGCTGAAATAATGAACCTGCCCAAGAATGTCTGTCCAATTAATTTAGCAAGAGATTCTGAGATGCCCATTACTGTTAGCGCACTCATTATGGCCCTTGACTAACATTCATCCAAAGGCGCCTTCTATGTCAAGGAATATCATTAGTGTATATTCCTTTACTTCTAGAGATTTTTTAATCTCCACGATCACCTAGTTTAATGTCGTTTTCGTGAAATTTCCTGAGAATTCGCATGTGGTGATACTGCCGATTATTGTGGCCTTAAATTTTAGATAAACGAAGATTGAATTGGAAAATACAAAGGTCGTAGATTAGCGGGCCGTAGCCATTTTTACAGACGGCTCTAAACTCGATGATAAAGTTAGCTGTGGAATCCAGTCTTCTATGCTTTCAATTAATATTGTCATGAGACTACCAGTCCACTACAGCGTCTTTCAGGCTTAACTACGAGTATTTGCAAAATTGGAAGCCGCCGCAATACCAAATAAAAAGTGGCTGATAATGTCCAGACACGGGAACATCCCAGGCAATTGTATCACCGATGAACTAGCGAGACGAGAAACCCTTCTAACCTCAATTAACCATGCACACGATGAAAGTGTTCCTCTGTGCAGACCTATTCCAAAAAAAGCAAATACTTAATTAACGTCAGTCAGATATATCTCTTATATAATCATAAAAAAAAAATATTTTTTTATTTCATTTTCATATCTACATATATGTACATATATTTTTGTATGAATTTTTCATACTTTCATGTTAACCGCAAACATTATTTCTTATAATTAAACTTAAAACTGACAAGAAACCACAAGAAGATAGATAAATCGTAGATATTTTGAAGTCAGCCGGCTGGCAGAAGGTTTTTTAAATAAATTTTTCAAAACCGCAACAGAAGTGCAATATAATGGAGAAAAATATATATTTTTCATATATTTAATAAACAGTTTATACACACATTTACATACTTCGGGATGTGCAAAAATATTTCATTTACCGAAATAAATGTGATCACAACTCACACTCACACAATGTTTATTTCATTTGCTAAAATATACAAATTTATTTATGTGTTTCCTCAAAAAATAAGGACACGAAATAGCCAAAGTGCAGCATGATGATCACATACATACTTAACCACATTTTATGGTGTATATTAATGCCATTTATAGATAAAATTTTGAAACCACAAATCAAACAGGCAAAGAACTACTACTCGTGCATAAGCGATTTTTATTAAATTTCTTTTTTATGATTTCAAAATGAAGAAAGTTCCAAAATTGCAGAAAAATGCTAAGGAAACAAAAATTTTATTTAAAGACAACCATTAAAAAATAGAAAAATATTCAAAGCGGGATATACAGGGTGATATAAATAGAGGGACTTTTTTCAATAGCTTTTTTTTTTGACAGATCAAGCGTGAGTCGTGTCAAGCTGTCATATTACTTTTGTTCAGTATTGTTTGACATTTCATCATATAAAGACTTACGCCTGAACAACGTCATACAAATCATTCAATTTTATTACGAAAATTCATATTCTGTAAAGAATGTGCGCGCGAAGCGCTTCGCTCAACTTATGGTCAATGTAATCGACATACTGAGCGTACTATTCGCAACATAATCACCCATCTTGAGACCCAGCATTCATTATTGGATAATATTCAACCGAATAGACCACTTCCAGCACGTAGTGAAGAAAGTTTAGCGGCGGCAGCTAAAAGTGTACACGAAGACCGTGGCGAGTCGATTCGGCGCCATTCGCAGCAACTCGGACTGACGTATGGAACGACTTGGCGCATTTCACGTCGAGATCCTAAATTGAAAGCGTATAAAATACAGCTTGTGCAAGAACTTAAGTCGCTCGACCTACCCAAGCGACATCGATTCGCTCTATGGGCTCTTGAAAAGTTCCAAGAAGAACCGACGTTTTCGAGCCAAATTTTGTTCAGAGATGAGACCCTTTTCTGCCTCAATGGGTATGTAAACAAGAAGAAAAATTTCCGAAATCCGGACGAAGAGAAATCTGAAGAGATTCAAGGGCTGTAGTTTCATCCAGAAAAAAAAAGGTTTGATGTGGTTTATGGGCCGGTGGAATCATCGGTGTATATTTCTTCAAAAATGATGCCGGTGAGAACGTAGCCGTAAATGGTGACCGTTATCACGCCATGATAACCCGATTTGATGCCTGAAATTGAAGCTCGTAATCTCCGTGGCATTTGGTTTCAACAAGACGGCGAACTTCTAACCACACAGCGCATCAATCAATGGGTTTATTTAGAGAACACTTCGGCAAGCAGATAATTTCATGGTCTGGGCCGGTCGATTGGCCACCAAGATCGTGTGATATCACATCATGATAATAAACATTCCCCATGAAATTGGAATTTTGTGTTTTTTCTTTAAAAATGTAGGGAACCCCGAAATGGATCACCCTATAGTTATATTACTGCTAATGTTGTTGTAGTGTCTTTGAACAAAATAAAGTTCGAAAATAAAAACGATATAAAATTGGAAGCCGTTGGGCGTGACAAGGGTCTAAAAATTAAAAATTAATAAATTAATATGAAAATTTAATTCAAAGCCAAAGGAGCACATAATTAACATAAATAGAATAAATAACTGCTTGTAGGTCTAAATATTGGGTCTAAATTTTATAAAAGACATAAATAAAAATTGGAATTTTTTAAAAACTTTGAATTTTTCTTATTATATATATTTTTTAATTAATTTTTCACAACAACAAAATATGAGTATACTTAAGCGTGAGGCTTATATGCTATGAAAGGAATTCAAAATTAAATTAGAATCTTTAAAAGTTTTCTTCTAACCTTTTATTGTCATATTTTTGGCATAAAGGTTAAACATAAGACTGCTAAGCTGTTCTGACCCTTTGCTTCTTCTTCTTCTACAAGGTTGTTTCAAATATTTAGCCTTTAATGCATGTTTGTGCTTCTTTTTACTTACTTTTTTAACTTACTTTGTTGGCTTTGAGTAAATATTAATTATTTTTCGTTGCACATTTATATTTAGTTTACAATAAATCAATTTGGTAATGATTTAAAATTTCGGGGATATTTTACATAGCTTCACACCACAGTTCGTATTTATTTGCTGCTCCAAATATATCTACACAAAAGTATGTAAATCTTTCTAGTTTGTCGACCTCAGTTTTTATTTATAACAATTTTCATACGAAAATGCTGATGTATATATGTATGTATGCACGCATCGGTATTATTTATTTTTCCTAAAATGTCTCGATATTTGCCGGCAGTTCTTAAAATCGACATTCTTCCGGAAGGCAAGCTATGTCCTGCATAAGATTACGGACACTCGCTTTCGATAGGTTGCCCCCAAAAACAGAAAAAGAAAGCACACAAACTTATCTTCCAAATCGCTTATGTAAATATATGCTTTATATATTTTCGTATTTTTAGTTTCCTATACACTACTACAACCACACACACACGTAAGTGGCCTAATTTTAAAATTTCCCTCTATCCTTTTGATCAAAAATATTGTGTTTGTGTTGTCAGGAATACTAATATTTATATTTCTCGTTTCATAAATGGCAAATATGTTAAATGACTGCTAGGGAAATATTTACATTTACAATTTGTGTGCGAAAGTGATTTCAGGTCGAGGGTTCAAAGGTTCAAAACAACAACGTCTGCGCTGCTCTTTTGTAGTGCCCACTCGAAAAAAGGTTGTTTAAATGGGTTAGATAAGAAAATATAAAAAAAAAAAAATTTAAAAAACCAAAATAAAAGCGGAGAAAAGAAAAGAATAAAGCGTATGCAAATATTTGTGGTTATATATAGCACATATCTGTTGAGAAATGCATTGTCTGCGCCTCGCCACATTGATTATTTCATTCAGTATTTTTTCATTTTTGATTTTTCATCTCGGCCAACACATTTTGCCTATTTACTATTTTGCTTTCATTCATTCAATTTTGTTAGCATTTTTAATTAATGTTCGCACTCACACACACACACACACACACACACACACACACACACACAACACATTACACTTAGTTATTGGCAGACAGCAGCGGCCAAAGCACGATTCCATTGCAAGCGTATTGTTTACATATTGTGCTAATAAAAGATTTCTGAAAAAATAAAAGATTTCTCAAAATATAAAAAGATTTACGATTTCACTTACCCCAAACACTTAATTATTACGAAGAACAATAAAGACGTGAAAATTACAATAAAATTTAGACATAAAGTCTGCGCAAAACTGCTCAAAAAAAAAAAAAAAAAAAAAAAAAAAAAAAAAATCAGCAAAATCACCAAAGCGAATTTTATGAAACATAATTAAAATGTGTGTGTCGGTCATTTTGTCGGCTTTGGCGACAGCGGAAAAGAATGTGGACGTACGAGTATGTTGGCCAGCAATTTTGTCTATTTCATTTTCTTACTTTGTGGCAAAGTAATTGACGGCAATTGAGAGTGAAGCTTAAGCTTTCATTTACACATATTTAGTGGGCGAGGAAGCATAAACAAATTTACAGAACATAAATAGACATAATTGTGATGCTGCACCACGCTCATACGTGAGAAAGCATGATTCTTGGCGTATTTAATAAATATAAAAATAAAAATTAAAATTTTTTGCTGCATAATTTTTATTTTATTTTTGGAATTTCTAATTCCTTGAAAATTTAATAAAAATAAAAAATAAATTTTTATATTTTTTTTTCCTAAATATTTTACATACTATATCAAGTTTTATAAGTGGCGGCTACGATTGATTTTCTAATGGAGGTTATTCAGAACGCTCTTTGTTTAGATATTATAGATATTCTTTAATCATGAATCATTTCAAATAAGATGCAATATTTAGCAAATATTTTCAATTACAGCAAAAAAAAAATTGATCCTTTTCTTAAAAAATAGTATATGATTTAAGCTTAATTTTTTTTATTAAATTCTTAGAGAAGAAAGGAATATTTGTGAAATTTTCATACTCCAAAAATTTATATACCAAAATAGTAAAAAAATTTAAAGTTTCAGCTATAAGAATTACAGGAAAAAAATTAAGTAAAATCAGTTCATTAGTATTTTAATAAGTGAAAAGAAAAACGAGACTCAGCAGGAAATTAGAAAAATTTGCTAAGAACAAATTGTGAAGAAAAAACATTAAAAGTGTTTTTAATATTTTAAGAATCTATTATAAAAATATAAGAAAATTCTTAGACAAAACTTTTTTTTTTATCAAAAATCTTCCAAGTGCTGCTTAAGTGCCGAGCGTTCGCGAAACTCTAAGGTCATTTGAGAGTTGAAGAGAGGAATTCAAAAAGGTTTAAAAAATTGAAAGATTATTGTAGAATCAGAACATATACTTATATATATATATAAATTAAAGGGATCACTCCATAAACCCGACTTTCAATACCCATACATAGACAAAAGAAAATTTTAAAAACCCCGGCACGACCAATCCACACTCTACATAAAACAGACATGACGAAATCCCGATCTGACAAAATACAGATCACACAATCTCCAAACAAAGCAAAATTCCGACAAAATAAAATACCGACATCACGAAATAAGTTACTTTTCGTTGTATTTAAAAATTTTCCATCAATAGATTTTTCAACAAAATTTTCTTCAGCATCGATGCACATTTCTCCCTCGGGGAATACGTAAATAGTAAAATTCTCGCATTTGAGCCTCTGAGAGTACTCAAATAATTGACAAAAAAAAAAAAAAAATACTGTTTGGTGCGAAACGATCACGGCGAGACTGCATTTGTCAATTTGGACCGTTATGGTCGTATGACAACCGACTTCTTTTTGAACTGCAATTGAAGACCACAACTTGGGCAATGTGTGGTTCCAACAAGATGGCGACACATGCCACACAACGCGAGCGAATAAGGTTTTATTGCGAGAGAAATTTCCCGGCCGAGTAATCTCTCGCTTTAGCGATGTCAATTGGCCAATGAGATTGTGCGATTTGACTTTTTTGTGGGGCTACGCGAAAGACCATGTTTACGCGGATAAACTTGAGCACTTGAAAACCAACCAAATTATGGGTTAGATACCACCAAATAGTGTCGAAAGTTACCTCAAACGGATCGAAATTTGCAAAAATTCACGAGACGGTCATTTGAATGATTTAGTTTTCACATATAATGCCAAAGTTCAAACTTTATAATATAAAAGGAATTTTATGAAAAAAAAATTAGTTTAAATGCATTATAAGGGTGATCCGTTTCGAGGTTCCATACTTTTTTTAAAGAAAAAAAAAACACAGAAAATCCATATTTGATAGGGACTTTTTATTATCATTCGTCAATCCGTTGAGTCCAATTTTCGATGACTCTAAACCAAACCGTTGTTTTTTCTGGATGAAATGGCAGCTATTGAATCCATTCAGGTTCCTCTTCGTCCCAAATGCGACAATTTTGTTTGCTTACATACCCATTGAGCCAGGAATGGGCCTAATCTCTGAACAAAATTTGGCTCGAAAGCGTCGGTACTTCCGGGAGCTTTTCAAGAGCCCATAGAGCTAAGCGATGTCGCTTGGGAAACTCGAGCTCCTTCAGTTCTTGCACAAGCTGTATTTTGTACACTCTCAATTTAAGATCTCGACTTAAAATGCGCCAAGTCGTTCCATACGTCAGTCCAAGTTATTGCGATCGGCGCTGATTTGACTATCCAACGTCTTCGTGTACACTCCCAGCTACGGAATCCATATATATTTCCCCACTGCGTGCTGGACGTGGTCTATTCGGTCGAATATTATCCAGTAATGAATGCTGGGCCTCAAGTGATGGTGTTGCGAATAGTACGCTCATAAATTGAGCGGAGTGCGCGAAACACATTCTTTACAGAACGTTAATGTTCGTAATAAAGTTGAATGATTTGTAAACGACGTTCAGGCGTAAGTCTTTCTATGATGAAATGCCAAACAATGCTGAACGAAAATAACATGACAGCTTAACACGGCTCACGCGTGATCTGTCAGAAAAAGATTATTGAAAAAAGTTCCTCTATTTGGATCACCCTTTATTTACGTTTATTGTACAAACCGCAAAAAGGATAACCCTACACTTCATAACCCCTGAAGTGACATTTTTGGCCGAGCTGTTCGATTTTTTAATTAATTTTATACTTTTTCCGGCGGTTTTGTGAAAGTTTTTTTTGTCTGTATTGTGACGGGTCTGCATTGTGGCCGTCCCTATTATGTGTTGAGACTCGAGATTTAAGTTACATAAATTTGAATGTATAATTTCAAATTTTTGTTTTCTGAGAAGCTACTTTTGTTACTTAAACTATATCTACATAGTTTGGGGTTGAGAATATTTTAATTTAGAAATTTTAAAAATTTAAAATTTTTTCAGAAAGTTGACTATTTTTTTAATTTTTGTTAACACTGATTATAAAATTATATAATTCCTTTTTTTTTTAATTTTAATGATGCTTGTAGAATTGTTAAAATAATAACTTATAGAGACCAAAGTAAAATAAATTATATTTATATATACGAGTATAGATATACAACTACATATGTAGATATATATACATTTATATATATATATATATATATTATACCGAACTCAATTTATGCCCACAGCACATAATTAAAGCCGTCATCACTCCCGGACTACAGCAAAATGCCAACAGACCCGGGCGCTTATCAAACGCTTTGCAGCGTTACACACTGAGCCTACCTTGCTGCAGAGAATTTTCATATTTTAATTTTTTTTTTTTTTGCATTTTCATTTTATTTTTATTTTCAACATTCATGGGTCCGTCATTTTTAATTAGCAAAATAACATTTGAAATTTTTACGCTTGATTATGCTGCACAACAACACCAAGTGAGCCAAGTCATTGAGTGAAGTGTGCGTTGAGTGTGTGTGCGCCAAGTGCTTAATTGAGTGTTGGTGTGTATGTATGTGCGAGTGTGTTTGTGCGCTTTTGGGGACAGAAAAAGGCTCAACGGACATGCAAATTCGTTTAAGTGCATGTAAATATATATTCGCATGTATCCACAGTGGAATTAACAAGCAAGTAAATGAAAATATAAATTTTATTTATATGTCTGTATGTGTATGTGTATGTATGTTTATGTCTGTCATGTTGCGGTTGGGCTCAGACGATTTTGTAAACATTTTGACAAGTGATTTTAATTGGCATCACCATCATCACTAAAGAGCCACCCGCTGGCGGCGAAAGCGTGTTGGCCTCCTCGCCTTTTTGTGGCCTAAATGGCTGCTGGTGACCGACCGCCGAACTACCAGGCAGGCGGAGAGACTCAATAACAGAAGCGCTACAAACCATTTTAATGGGAAAAGGGGTTCTCGAGGGGCAGCAAACAATCTCAGCAGCGCTCATTACTTTATAGTGTGACGTTGTATTTGTTGTGCACTACATGTACGTGTGTGTGTATGTATATGTGTGTGAATTTTATTTTATTTTATTTTGTAATTTCCCTTTTTAGCTCTTCTTTTGCAGGCGTTTGGTTTATGTTTGCCACAAAATAGGCATAATTTGACATTTGACATGTGCGAGTGTAGTTGTACATATATATGCACAACACATACGAGGATATATATATATATATACATGTACGTATGCAATTAATTCAGCCAACGCAAAATTTGTGTCACGTTTTAGTTAAATATTCAACATTCAACACAACAGCAACTTAAACACAAACAAAAACAACCGTAAAACAAAGCAAACAACATTTTGTTTAATTTTTATTTATTTATTTATTTATATAAATGCAACAATGTATGCAAACTAATGGAGAGATTTTAATTAGCATTTGCGAGCGTTAATTTTTGATTTCAATTATTTTGTCGCCGAGTGTGGATGGGCGTCACAGGGTGTTGCAAATTAACATTTAATGTGTGTTTTAGGCTTTGAAGGAAAAAAACGTCCTTTAGCTGAAGGGCGTTTATTGAATTTTGTGCGAAATGTTTTCATTAAATATTCAAATGATAATAAATTGCAGAGTGAGCTGTATTTAAAGTAAACCTAAATTAAATATGAAATCACCATAAGACCTGGTGACGGCAGATAAAGTGCGGGATAAATGTGTGTTACCTACATATATACATATGTATAGTAGTAAAACCTGCAAATATTTGCAAATTTCAGCCAAATTTTTGGAATTAACTTATATAAATATTGGTTGAAATTACAATTAGATTTTATTACGTAGCAAAAAAATATTTTTTAAGTTTTAGTATTTAAATTTTAACATTCAAATTTGTTATAATCAATAATATTGTAACATTTTAAAATTTGAATACTTGTTTAAAAAATATTGACAGCTAAATGGTGATCCATTTCAAGGTTCACTACTTTTTTAAAGAAAAAAACACAGCAGAAAATTCAAATTTAATGGGGAATGTTTACTATCATTCGAAAGAACATTCTTTGGCATTTATCTTTTTTGAAGATTATCTCTTTCAAATGTTGGCCGCGGCTACGTCTCAGATGGTCAATCCATTGAGTCTAATTTTCGATGACTCGTTCGAGCATTTCGACTGATAACTGGCGAATGACACGCGTGATGTTTTGCTCCAAGGCCCGAATCGAAGCGGGATTGTCCGCATAGACTTTAGACTTTAGACCGGCCCAAAACGTGAAATTATCTGCTCACCGAAGTGTTCCCTCAATAAATCCATTGATTGATGCGATGTGTGGGAAGTGGCGCCATCTTGTTGGAATCAAATGTCGCGGAGATCACAAGCTTCAATTTCAGGCATCAAATAATCGGTTATGATAATCGTCGCCATTGATGGTTACGTTCTCACCGGCATCATATTTGAAGAAATATGGACCGATGATTCCACCGGCCCACAAACCATACCAAACCGGTGTTTTTTCTGAATGAAATGGCAGCTCTTGAATTTCTTCAGGTTGTTCTTCGTCCCAAATGCGGCAATTTCGCTTGTTTACATCCCCATTGAGCCAGAAACGGGCGTCATCTCTGAAGAGAATTTGACTCGAAAACGTGGGATCTTCTCGGAACATTTCAGCAGCCCATAAAGCGAAGCCATGTCGCTTCGGAAACTCGAGCTCCTTCAGTTCTTGCACACGCTTTATTTTGTACGCTTTCAATTTAAGATCTCAACGTAAAATGCGCCAAGTCATTCCATACGTCAGTCCGAGTTGCTGCGAACCGCTGTATTGAAGTTTTTATGACATAAAATAACAATCTGAACAAATCGGTTGTGTGGAAGCTACATGTTCTATTGAAATACCGCGAAATCTGAGGGACTATTTTGCGTTCAAACAGACGGACAAACGGAAAAAAGCTAAATTAACTCAGCTCCTCATTTTAATATGGTTTCTTTTCCTACTGGTACTGACATGCTGCGAACTAAAGTCAATAGAGTCATGGAAGTTATGAAAACATTGAAAATATTCCAATTGTAGAATTAAATAAATAGTTTTACAACTATGTCAGAATCGTAACATGGTTAAAAGTTGAAGAAATTACGAAAATTTTTAAAGAAATCTCGTAGAATCTTTCGCATTTTTTTTTAGTAGAATTATTTGAACTGGTATACTGAAGATCTTAATTTTTCCAAATAAGCTACTATTATCTATCTATCACTATAATTATCGCTGTACGGTCTCCACATTATCAATTTTAATAAGTATAATTTTAAAACAGGTGTTGGCAATTCTTAAAAGCCGTTTAGTTACTACTACTACTAACCTTTTAAAGCCTTAGATATTACAATGTTTAGTTGCGATTGATGAGCTTTTAAAGAGAAAAATAATAATAAAAAATCACGCTTGCGATATTGCTAAAAATATGATTGAAATGTATTATTCAGTCACAGAATACAACCGTGTGTGTTTACTTATTTGCGCTTTCCGAACAAGTTCTATTTCTAGAAAATCGCACACAACATAGCGATGTCCATTCAGTTTCTATGGGAACGCAGCAGAGAGTAGACTTCTCGTCATAGTTCATTTTTCAAAATTAAAAAAATTAAAAGCGAAGGAAATTGTATCCAACATAATCCAGGTAAGTTAGCAAAATCCGAGTTGGATACTTAAATATTGCTAACAAATGGAAAGGTTATTTAAGTTAATTATCCTGTGGAAGTTGAGAATTGTTACGCCCGCGAAGCTAATTACGCCTTTGAAATCAGGCTGCAGAAATTCTGGCTAACCTACAGTCTGGAGGCTACAAACATATTTAGTTTTACAGTTCCTCACTGAGATATCGACAACATTAACATACAAGCTTTTTAGTGTGTTAACCATCATAGTGTAAGTCGCATCAGTCGTCCGCCAACTTATGGATATTGAAACACAGACAACAAGGAACAGTCTCCATAACACGATATATGTAAAATTCTGATCTTTGGTGTGAATTCAAACTTCTTTTTTTGTTATTTGTTTTCCGCTTGACTCTGTTAGCTACGAAGCAGACTTGATTAGTTTGAGCAGGCATCAAGGATTATACGTTTACCCTGGTCCCGGACATAGATGAAAAATAAAAGTTCAAACATCCAATAATGAAATCGTTACATTAGCTTAGAACTTAGATTAGATCTAAGAAATTTAATAAATTGTAGTTTTCAATTAATTGAAGTAAGTGAAATTTAATGCGTTTCAAAGAGTGGTGAAAGTGATTGACATATTTTCAATATTGCTGAATGTATCGGAGGGTGTTAAGGCAAATAGTCTGTCGAAGCAGTGCATAAAGGCACGTTGACTGTGACCTTGACTTGAAATCCGCAATGTCTCACCACTCTTCTGCATTCTCGTCTTTAAACATTTATATGAGTGAAATGAGTTGTTGAAACTGTAAGTATGTGTGTGATGAGTGAAGCTTACGATGGTGAAGGCGGTAAGTGGACATAACGGATGAACTTTGACGAATGACATTAGTGAACGGACGGACAATAAGATGAACGAACTGGTCTTTACGGTTGAGGAGCTGACTAATTCGGACTATACTCAGCATTGGACGGGAGGGTCAGATGTGCCAGCCTCGATTCTATGGAGGCGAACTGCTAGACCGGATAAAGCAAAGAAGAGTTGCGTTGGTAAAAAGGAGACGGACGGATTGGCGGACAAATGCTTTAGGAGAGTGAGACGGACAAGCGAGGGCATAGTGACTCTGGACCTGGATAAATGGAAATTAACAACTTTCACGAGAAGGTACGATATTTTTCTTTTGTTGATTTTTGATTTGTTTTTTATTTTATTTATTTTTTTTTTGATTTTACAACTAAAGCGGTCGCCAGTGTAACAACCCGAATCCGACGAGCGATGTGCTGGAAAGATTTCATTTTATGGTTCAACATACTAAAATTCTGGTATAAATTTACCATTTTCTTACATTATCGTGAACACCCTTTTTATTGTATTATTTTTGGCTGAAATGTATTTAAACGCGGAAGGTCAAGGTTCGAGTCTAAATTCGAGCAAAATCCAAATTTATCGAAAATAAATTTTTCTAATTGCGGTCGCCCCTCGGCAGGAAATGTCAAGCCCTCCGAGAGTATTGCTGACATGAAATAAAAGGCCGTTCGGAGGCTGCTTATAATAAACTGTAGCTCCCTCCATTTGTTGGTAAAAACATCAAGACACAAAGCCACAAATCGGAGGAAGAGCCTGGCCGATATGTATATATACATTTATGTAATGTGTTTCAACCTTTTCCCTTCGCTTTTTGGTATCAAAATTTGTTTCTCTTAAATTATTTACTTTCGGCTTTGTATTTTGTGTTTTCTTATTTTATTTATTTATTATTAAAGAAGCCAATTTATTTATCAGTCGTGACGTTACGAAATTCTATCATTTCTTTGCATTTGAATAAAAATTCAGCAAATCATTACTTAGGATTTTTTTCAGTCATGCTGAAAGGAAAAAATCCTTAAGAAATTCTCGCAGTCCATTATGAACACACACCCAACGTGAATAAACCTGAAAACGGCTTCTGAAATTGTAATTGTATAAATATGACAAAAAAAAAACGAAAAAAAAACCTTAAACGTTGTGGCACATTTCCGTTAGTAGATAATGTGGCATTCACCGCTAATGCCAATTGAATTGGCTGATTACGAGTATTTGCTCTTTTGAATAGCCATATGGAATTCTATGAATGCAAAGTCATACGTTTTTCGGCGCGTGGTAATTTTCAGAAATTTTACAAAATGCCCAAAATGTTTACAGTTACCTACCATCGCTTAGTAAGAACACACACAGGCACCCATATACATATTCTCGCACTCTAGGCAGTAAAAAAAAAGATACGAGAGGCTTTTTCTATGCATTGCTCAATCCTTTTTTATCTCTCTTATTTTTTACTGGATTTTGCATAATGTTTTTTTCCTGTTGAATGCGTGTCTTTTTGTGGATTTCCTTTTCCGGTTGTTTGGTTTGCTGCGTGACATATGAAGTGGGTAGAATTTTAGGTATCTTTGTTTTGTATTCTCTTTTTCTTTATTGAAAAGAAGTTTGAGGTTTCAAAAGATAAAGCTTTAATTTATACGTGTGCACACTTGGATGTGCTGTAAAAATTTAGCAATGGATTTACATAATCTATTGAAGAGCTTTTGATTTAAGTAATTTTTAAATTTTTTTAATATCATTTTTTTGCTCATTTTCAATAAAAAGAAACTGCAATATGTTTACTTAGTAAAGAGTGTTATTTATAGAGGTATAGAACTTTAAGTTGGCATTACTTTTCAAGATGGCGACCGATTTAACAGCTGTCAAGTGATTTATTCTCAGTTTGGTTTGGCAATTTATCGTGAATAGACTCACGCCTGAACAACGCTTGCAAATAGTGCAATTTTATTTCGAAAATAATGGTTCTGTGCGGAAAACGTATCGCGCACTACGTCCATTTTAGCGATGTTTAGCGATGAAGCGCACTTCTGGTTGAATGGCTACGTCAACAAACAAAACTGCCGCATTTGGAGTGAAGGTAATCCTCAAGTGTATCTTGAAACAGCGTTACATCCAGAAAAACTGACTGTTTGGTGCGCTTTATGGGCTGGTGGAATCATTGGTCCGTACTTTTTCAAAAACGATGGTGGCCAGCACGTTACAGTCATTGGTGATCGGTATAGAGCCATGATTACTAACTTTTTCATTCCTGAATTGAATAACTATGATGTCCAGGAGATGTGGTTTCAAAAAGACGGCGCAACATGTCACACAGCTCGTGCCACAATAGATTTATTGAAAGACACGTTTGGTGACCGCCTAATTTCACGTTTTGGAACTGTGAATTGGCCTCCAAGATCTTGTGATTTAACACCGCTAGACTACTTTCTGTGGGGCTATGTAAAGTCATTGGTCTATGCGGATAAGCCACAAACGCTTGATCATTTGGAAGACAACATTCGCCGTGTTATTGCCGATATACGGCCACAAATGTTGCAAAAAGTCATCGAAAATTGGACATCCAGATTGGACTACATCCGCGCTAGCCGTGGCGGTCATATGCCAGAAATCATATTTAAAATGTAATGCCACAAGATTATCCTTCGGATAAATAAAATTCATGTCAATCGAATAATCCATCGTTTTTTTATTGCAACTTAAAGTGCTATACCCCTATAAAAAAACACCCTTTATATAAGTAGTATTACTATGCGTTAAAATGTTATTATTTTTTTTTTAATAAAATTGAATAATTGTCTGATAAGGGTATCAACTTCCGCCAGTTCCAAAGCTCTGTGCAAAACCTGTGAAGCCAAACTCCTTGGAATTGAAAAAAAAAATGAGAAAAAATTAAAGTGCAATGCCTTAGAAAATCTTTTGAAAAATACATTAATGTAGCACTTGAATCCTCTCAAAGGAGGTTTGGTTCGGCGGACATAAACAGCATTTATTTAAGAGACCATAAAAGGGTACTAAGGAAATAAATTTCAATGCTTTTGCAATTGTGTAAAGGTGCTTGGCTCTGAAAAGTATTCTCAAATATCCCCCCATCAGCGCTGGGGTGCGTGTAAAGGCTCGTAGAGGTTTGGAAGGATCCAAAGAGGTGGGAAGTAATATTCATAGCAGAATATCTTCTAACAACATGCAATATCAGATGGGCAAATAGCTTTTTAAACCATTCAAGAGTGCAAACTCAAACGGAATTACCGTTTAATCAGCTGTGTTGTAATCTCTGGGACTTGCAGTTTGAAAAATTACCTGAAGCACTAAGCACACACTTTCTTTTCGTAAGCCTTGTACTTTTGAGGAGTAGATTAAAATCTTTAGGAGCGGAGATAGTAGGAGCGAGGAGACGTCTTTTGCCCATATTTTTGCCCAACTTTTCTCTCGCAAACTCCTAAAGCCGACTCATCGGATGTAGACATCGTCCAGGCTTCTGCACCTTATGTCAGGACAGGAATGGTGAGTGACTTGTAGAGTTTGGTTTTGGTTCGTCGAGAGAGGACTTTACTTTTCAATTGCCTACTCAGTCCAAAGTAGCACCTGTTGGCAAGAGTGATAGTGATTCTGCGTTGGATTTCAAAGCTGACATTGTTGGTATTTTTAGTACTAGTTCCCAGATAGACGAAATTATCTACGACTTCGAAGTTGTGACTGTCAACAGTGACGTGGAAGCCAAGTCGCGAATGCGATGGCTGTTTATTTGAGGTCAGGAGATATTTCTTCTTACCCACGTTCACTACCAGACCCATTCGCTTCACTACTTTGTCTAACCTAGACAACGCAGATGGATGGGGCCATGTGTAGAAGTTCACGCAAATGAGGAGAGTTTCTGACTGCCACTCACCTGGGAGTGGCCAGAAACGATTCTTTTACATACGGTTGAAGCAGCTCACGACTTCCTTTCTTAGACCAAGTATCCTCTGGGTAGCCAACAAACATACGTTTGGAGGCAAGCTAAAGTGAGAAGGCGAATCCTCTGCGGCCGTGCGTACGGTTTGGGACCCAACACATAAAAACTATACTTCAATGAAAAATCAACTCAAGCGCATAAGCACTAATTTCATAAATATTGTACAGATGACTCTATAGCGGAGATTTGCTGGTGTATTTTTTGTAGCTTCTTTTAACTGTGATGTGTCAAGTGCGAACTGTTGTATGCGCAAATGAATAAATAAATTGCAATGCAAAGGAGATAAGAAAAACTTTTACATCTCCATAAATACTCTTAGGTGAATATTTGTCACAAAATTTAAAACACAACATTTTTTCAAGGTTATGGAATCAAATAACGGGTGATCCATTTCGAGATTCCCTACATTTTTAAAGAAAAAAAAACACGGACAATTCAAATTTAATGGGGAATGTTTATATAATTCGAAAGAACGTTCTTTGGATATTTTTTTGTTTTTTTTTGTTTTTTGAGGATTATCTTTTCCAAATGTTGGCAGGGGCTATGTCTCAGATGGTCCATCCATGGACTTTAGACTATACATACTCCAAAGGAAAAAGGGTAGCGGTGTAATATCACACGATCTTGGTGGCCAATTGGCCGGCCCAAAACGTGAAAATATCGGGCCACCGAAGTATTCTCCCAATAAATCCATTTATTGATGCTACTTTGATCATGAGCTTCCATTTCAGGCATCAAATAGTCGGTTATCATGGCGCGATAACGGTCGCGATTGACGGTTACGTTCTCACCGGTGTCATTTTTGAAGAAATGTTGACCGGTGATTCCGCCGGCCCACAAACCACACCAAACCGTTGTTCTTTCTGGATGAAATGGATGAAATGGCAGCTCCTGAATCTCTTCAGATAGCTCTTCGTCCCAAATGCAACAGGTATGCTTGTTTACATACTCATTGAGCCAGAAATGGGCCTCATCGCTGAATAAAATTGGGCTCGAAAACGTCGAATCTTCTTGGACCTTTTCAAGAGCCCATAGAGTGAAGCAATGGCGCTTCGTGTACACTTTCAGCTACGGCCGCTGTATTTCATTCACTGCGTGCTGGACGTGGTCTATTCGGTCAAATATTATCCAATAATGAATGCTGAGTCTCAAGATGGGTGATAGTGTTGCGAATAATACGCTCAATTGGCCGATTATGTTGACCATAAGTGGAGAAGCGCGTGAAACACATTCTTTATAGAACGTGAATTTTCGTAATAAATTTGAATGATTTGTAAACGTTGTTCAGGCGTAAGTAAGTCTTTCCATGATGAAATGTCAAACAATAGTGAACAAAAATAAAAAAAGACTAGTGAAAGAAGTACCCCTACTTGGATCACCCTTTAAAACCACAACTTCATACGCGATATGGCATTGCATTGATTAATGGAGTTTTGTTGGTAAAAATTTCAGTATCGTAGCAGAAACACACAGCGGCCAATGAGTTTTGTTACCTCTCCGGCCAGTTGAATCGTTGTGTTCCTTCTATTACACCAAACACTTTTTTGTTATTAATATACACATATAAGATGAAAATAATAATACAAAAATTGCAACTGCAACACAGCACATAATATAATCGTATGTATACACACACACACACAAACATTATTATAATATTAATCGCTTGCGGCAAAGAAATATTCCAAATAAAAATTATGCAATAATATTATCTTAAGTGTGTGATATTGTGTTTTTCTAAAGAGTTGCTTCGCCTTCTAATGAAGTAGAGAAAAACGTGTAATTTTTCAGTTTTGCATCGGTGTTGCCACTTTTTGCCTGCCTTCACATGTTGCTACATTGATTTCCTGTTTCCTGTGTGTTTGTGATAAGCAACATGCAAAGTAAGCCGAAACAAGTTTTGTGCTTTTCGTATCGAGTGAGAAAGCGAGAAAGAGAGTAAGAAGTGAGGTGAAGGAAGAAACGTCAGCATCATTGCGTGACCGCTTAATCCAACATATGCACACTCAAACAGAAAACAGAAAACAGAAAGCACCGAATAATGGTCTGTTGTCAACCTAAAAGCGGGTTTCATTTCTTTTCTTCTTCTTCTTCTTCTACCTTCTGTGTACTCCTTCACTTACACCATAGCACAGCGCATGTTGTTGTTTTTACCTCAGCAACACGCCTTTATTGCCGACACAGCACATTACTTTTCATTGTTGCTTGTTGTTGTTGTTGTTTATGCTGTTGTTACTTGTATTTGTTTTTTTAGTGCTCTTTATTATAATTCTTGCTATTTTTTTCACCTTCTGCTTTTGTTTACATTTTTACACACCTCCTTCCCCGCCTCCTCACACGTGTGTTGACAAGCTTTTTTCGACTAAATTGAAAGGAACTTCCTAAGCCGGGATTAGTGTCGGAAATTGTTGGGATTATTGCGCGTTCGCTGCGGCAGATGTTGCTGCTATCCGTCTGGTCGCAGCGAAACAGCTAAGCTGCTGCTCTGCATATTATCTACATCCTCATTTCAACCGCTCTACACATGCTTGGGTGTGTCGTCAGTGCGAGGCTCGTGTACGCTTTATGTTTTCAGCTCCTCCTGCCATTTATTACATTTTGTTTTCGCAGCTGTTGACGCTGGCACGCGCTGTCGCACTGTTGGTGTACGCTGTGTTGCGTCCTTTGTTTTTTCGGCAAAATTTTAATTTTCTCCAACTCACGTGCGAACGCGCCCACGACACTTACTCACCAATTCAGTCATTCACTCAGTGGCGCCTTCACTTCGAATTACTTATTTTTTATTTTCTGCCCTTTTTATTCTCTGCGTTGCTTTAGTTCTTTAATTTTTAATGTGTTGAGTGACCGACGAAGCTTTTTTATGCGCAAGCAGTACTTACATACATACAATACATATTTACATACATATATTTACCAGGTGCAGTACCGCCCGCAGTAGCGTTAGCAGCCCAAATTTACTTAAAGAGTTCGCGGAGAAAAGGTTTTTGGAAAGGCACAAATTGTATGCGCCTCAGCTTAATTGAATTCGAAGTTGGAATTTAAAACTTTAAAAAACTTATTTTGTTTTTTAAATACTTTACTTTTCAAGTTGTTGCTATTGTGTTTTTTCACTTTTCTGAGTTGAAGTGAATTAAGTTGCTTCTCTGTGCTGCTGATTACTTTTGACGAGGGTTTTCAATTTTTGTATACATTTCATTTTCTTCTTCTTCTTCTTCATCTTCATTTCATTTTCTTCTTCTTCATCTTCAAATAACTGAAAACAGTTTTTTTTCAAGAGTTTTTCTATAAGGCTCTGCGTGTTGTCTGTTTGTGTATATATTTCTCCTATATATAAATACATATAATTGGGCTTGCAACAATCAATAAAAATAAACGAAAATTGAATTTATTTCCCGTTAGTAGATGTTAAAAGTTGTTGTATTTTATTAAAATTAATTATAAGGTTCTTAATAGTCCTGCAATAGTCCTGGTAATTGGTTTTGTCATTTAATGATCCTTAAAAGTTTGATTGAAATCGGAGTCAGAAGATATTGGTTTTGTCATGAGGTTTTTTGTTGTTGTTGTTTTAAGAAAATGCGTTAATCTCAATTAATGACAAACTATCCTTCCGTATATGTGCATACATATATTTATTTAAAATAAACGCATATATATACCAGAGCTCCGGCTACGCGGGTATCGAGCAATGCGAGCAGCTCGATCGTTCGATACTCGGCCATTGCTCAACTGCTCAGCAGAAAAATAGGGAAAAGTGAAAAAAAAAACAATGAGTTAACCTGGTACACACGTGGTCTAATGGTTGAACCAATAGTTTGTGCAGTGGACAACTCAACTTCGGATCCAATTCGAGCAAGGGTGTCTGGAAAGAAGTCTGATGTGAAAACATGGTGGTTTCCAAAGTAGTTATAACTTCTATCGCTCAGACTGTTGTTGTAATTTTTTTACTTTCCCCAAAATAAAAAATAAAACTAATTAAAAAAATTTCAATTTTTTTTTTTCAAAACTACTTTGTAAAAAACAACACTTTGCATAAATAAATTTAAAATTATAAGCAAAAAATGTTCTAAGAAAAAAGTCAGGGTTTTGTCAAAATACTCGAGATGTTCGTGCTCAAAAATTTTCGAGTAAAGAGCAAGGGGCAAGTGTTTGATTGCTCGTTGCTCAAATGCTCGCACTGCTCGAAAATATTTGAGCAAAACCTTGAGCTGTAATATATACCTATAAGTGTATTTACAGAAAAGAAACAGAAATATAAATTTTTGTATGAATATATGGCCAAACAGTATATAGGCTGCAAAAATACTTAACTGCTTATATTCAATTTTTCAAAAAGTTTCAAAAACTCGAGAATATTTCTAGGATTAATTGTCACCTGTCTGGGAAATAAAAGTTATATAAATTTGTGTGTAGGGTAATACTAACTAGAAATTAAAAAGTTGGTATTTAAGAGCATTTTCAATAAAAAAATTGTAACAGTGTT
Organism: Neoceratitis asiatica; assembly: GCA_030068015.2. Lineage (NCBI taxonomy): Eukaryota > Metazoa > Arthropoda > Insecta > Diptera > Tephritidae > Neoceratitis > Neoceratitis asiatica. Next base: position 2,103,544 of record CM061528.1, on the reverse strand, counting down.
GCCACCGTAACGAAAACGTAACGTAAGCTATGAACGTAGTGGTTGCGAATGGGAAAGGCTGTATTTTGACATCTGTCAAATAAAACATTTTTTGTTTCAATAAAAAGTCAAGTTTTTCCAAACAAAATTTTCCTCAGATCCGAGAATACCCAAATAATTGAAGAGAGGTCATAACACCCCAAAAAGCTAACTTTCTGGTGCGCTCTTTGGTCCGGAGGTTGGATTGGATCTTAATTCTTTGAAAACGATAACGGCATAACTGTCACTGTCAATTCGGATCATTATGGTCGTATGATAATCGTGCCACATGGCACACAATACAACCCGAGCGAATATGGCGTTATTGCGAGAGAAACTGCCACCGAGATCGTGCGATGTGACACCGATGAACTTTTAGAGCTCCAAGAAAGCTCATGTTTATGCGGATAAACCTTAACTCTTGAGCGCTTGAAAACCAAAATTCGTCAAATTTGCATAACTGCACTTATTTACCGCTTTCGGAAACCGCAAAATGTATGAAGCTGTGTCGGTGTTTGCCTTAAATATAGAGAGCTTATTGTGAAAGAGATTTCGTAACAATTTTTTCATATTTAAGATTTTGGATCGAAAATCCGTAAAGCAAACACTTACGTGTGTGAAATTTGGTTTATACACATGTAAAGTCAAATAAATTTTACAACAAAAATCTTTGAAATCCAAATTTGTAATTAAATATGTTCATGAAAAGTATAAAGACCTCGGCATGTCCGAAGGCAGAAGGTCCTTTTTGTTTATATTAAAATTACCACGATACCTTACATTTCGATCGCTTTCTGTTTGTAAAAATTTCCTTTCATTTAACAAAATAAATTATATTGCAATATAATAAATGATTTATATGTTAAAGACTAAGTGGCAACCCTTTTCGCAAATTTTCCGAAATCAAAGAGATTTCAAATACGAATGATCGATCCATATTGTGTCATTTTATCAATTTTCAAACTAATTTAAATTAAATGGCAACCCTAGGTAGATTACGTTAAAATGCTTTACCGTACTCGTATACAGAATTTGAACGAGATCGGTAGAGCCATGTTCGAGTTATCTTCGCATTGCTCGTTTAAGCAACTTAAGCCGATTAAAGCCATATATTACCGACTTGCTACTTGCTGCAACCGCTTGGATCGTTCCGGGTAGCCACAAACACAAAAGGCACATCTTGTTTTCATTCGTTAGGTTCCACGTTCCTACTCAAAGTGATTTTGGCACAAAATAAAATATTTCACGGCGGCAGCGTCACAAAATAGATAGAGTAAAATATAATAATTTTTCTTATCAATTATTATCAATGCTCTTAAAAAAAAAAATAAAATAAAAAAATTTTAATTTAAGATGAAAAGGGAACATTCTTAAATAACAGTTAGCAGCAGCAGCAACATTTTCCTGTTTCTTTTCATTCGTTAGATTCCTCCTTACAGTGCCGTGCACATTTTCCGGAATTTTTCTGAGCAGTTTTGCCTCACAGATATTTTTATATTTTTATTATGGTTGTTAATACAATTCAGCTTAGCAATATACTTGAAATCACTTCCGGTAGAAAATTATTTTTTTTTTTTGCTTTTCAATTTCACTCATTTCCCCTTTTTTTTATTTAGTTCTGCATCTTCTTTTTCATCCACTATCCCCATACCGACATGAACGAGCGATGCTCTTAACATAAAATATGGGAAATAATAATACGGCTGAGTAGTTTTGATCATCGATTCCATTTATTTCAGTACAAAATTCATTTGTTTGAGGATTTCGACACATATACACACACACATATATATATATATATATACTGCATATTAAGGTCAACAACGAGGTCCGACCAGAGAGAGTAGGACAAAGCTTTAAGGTAATGCGAAAGTAGCGCTCATCGAGTAGCTTTACTTATGATGATGAGGCTGAGTGGGCGGAGGCGGAGGCTGATAGCGGCAAACAGGAAATTGTAAAAACCTTAAGCCTGGTGTTTATGTTCAGATGTGTATATATATGTATGACGGTCTGGCTCGAGGCTATAGATAGTTGGTTGCTGAAGAGTGTGCAAGTGAAATTTAATGTTTTCATTTACTTTCTGTCCAGCGAATGTCCAAAAACAATAAAGAGAAAATGAGATTGAGGCAGTTATCCACGTTTTCAATTTACGAATATGCATATACGAGTATATAAGCACAATCTGAAGGTGAGTGAGGAATTCTCAGTGAAATAAACAAAGTTTAAGCAAATTTCACAGTTTTTGATTATTTATTTTCCTTTTTTACTCGTTTTCACATTTTTTTTCTTTTTTCTGTTTAAATAAGTTAATAACAAAACTCAGTTGAATGTTGAATTCCGGCGAATAATTTGTATTTCATAGTGGACTTTGGCACTGATTAAAATGATTTTGGCGGAAAAATGTATTTAACTCTACAGAAAGTGAGCTACTTGAAGTAAATTCAGCAGTAAATGCTTTAAATATCTCCAACTGTGCTCATGGCGTATGAGTAATCTTCTGTGGCAGCACCAATTTGTGCATTGTAAAGAGTTGAGATGGCATGGAGAAGAAGTGGAGAAAAGCAAATATATCTGAAAAACCAACATTCTCAAATGCCTCTCAAGTGTAGTCACACTCACTCTCATATCTGTACACACACATCACAACTGAGCTGAGCTGAGCTGCTCATCTTACACCTGAGTGCTTAAGCCCTTTTAAACTAATTTGTCAGTGTTTATTCATGGAAGGTTGTAACTTCAAGTATTCATACATATACATGTGCCTGTTTATATATGCACGTGTGTTTACATGAGTGCGCATGCAAGTGAGTTTCCTGTCTTAAGCTGTTGGCAGTGGCTTTTGTGCAGCTTGCAGATTATTTAAAGTTTAGAAAAAATTTAAAAATGCTTACAAAGTTTTTCCCCAAGAAACGAAACTTTATAGTTAATTTTGTGGTATTCTAAGGAAATATAAAGTTTGACCTGAGCCACTTACGGTTTTGTGGAAGCAAAGTGAAGCAGTAAAATGCAGAAAAATGTATTGTGAATATCAAAAAAATTTAATGTATAAAAATTAAGTGTAACAAATTCTGAAATGTTTAAAAGTTTTAAAGACATTAAATAAAAAATAAATAAAATTATCTCGAAGATTTAATCGGATTACAAGTACTTATATTAAAAATCTTGAATATATTAAACTCTGCTTAGAAATGTTTTCAAATCTAAAATTACTTTAATCTCCTTTGTTTGAATTCTATATTTAGATAATTTAATAATTTATACCTTTATTACATATGAAATATTAAATTTGGTCCGAATTATTAAGTGCCAGATGAAGAAGAGATGGACCCAACGAAATTTATACCGGTCATATCAGAATCGCGAGCTAAATTAATTTAACTATGTCCTTCTATCCGTCTGTGTGCTTCAACGAAAACTAGTCCCTTACCAAACCTAAATTGGTAGAGAGATGCACCTAAACGATCATTTGTCGGAATCGGTCAGATCGGACCAAAATAACATATATACGACCGATTTTTCAGATTTGAACTTTTGGGTCATAAATCCGCCGAAAAACATACAAAAAAATTGCTAATTGGTTTTGAAAATCATCGAAATCAGACGAATATAACATATAGTTCCCATATACCATTATTTTTATGTGTGAAAAATCCGTTAAAAAGCATCTAGGGCGTAAAATTCGGTATTGTACAGGCGTAAATTCAAGTTCATATTGCCACTGAAAATTTTCAAAATCGAATTTTGTAATATGCAACAAATTCGATATGTTCATGAAAGGTATAAAGACTTCGGTAAGTCCGACGATAGCCGTTTTCGTGTTTTTATTAATTTAATATGTTAAATTTTTTAACTTATAGCTCACTTCAAAAATATTTTTGTTTCAAAAATTTTCAAATCTCTTTTGTTACGTGGGTTTTGTAGTGTCTCGATATCTTCCGCGAGTGCTTGCTTGTGATTCTTTGTATTAACGCCGAAGTCTCACGCACGTTGAGTATACTCTGTACAATTTCGAAAAGTTTTGGAAATATTTTCACCAATTTATCGCGTTAATTGCGTTTTAAAATCAGAAAAGCTGCTAAAATTTACACATAAAAACTAAATATTTGCTATAAACAGCACTAAAAAGTAACAATTTTTCACATCAAAAAAGTAATCCATATGGTGATGTGATGAAAAGGAAATAAAAATGTGTGCATAAACGCAGATTATAAAGAAAATCCATAAAAAGAGAGTGCGTGAAAGTTTTTTACGATAAATATGACCGCTTGAATTTTCATTGCGTCAACAAAATCTCACTCAAACACACACTAAACTATCACTAACCAAATATTTTATAGTTACGTAAGGATATTTACTATCACTCTTGCTGCGGCTCCTCTTCTACTTCTACTTCTCCTTCTTCTTCTTCTTCTTCTTCTTCCTCCGGCTTGCAACTCATCTTCTGCAAGTTTAAATGACAGAATGCTTTACGCGCCATCAGTGTCATATTTTCATAAAAAAAAATTTATGGAAAAGAAGATGAAAACAAACAAACAAGCGTTTGAGTCGTCGCGTCTGCTTGGCTTCGCAAGCTGACAGCTTCGTCAGCATCAACGGGGACTGCTGTAAGACGAACGCACAAAGCCCTTTAACGGCATTTATTTAGATGAAAAATATATCTGAACATACTTGTTGTTGCTGCTGTCACTCTTTTCATGAAATTTTTCATATTTATTTTCACAAATTTTCACCAAAAACTTTAATTGCCGTGCCTTTTGTTGCTTTTGTTCTTCGATAAATGTTCGCATGTGTGAATTGCCGTCACTTTGACTTTGTTAGTGATGTAAAATTGGGACGAGACAAAATACCTACGAGACAGAAGCAGTCAAACACATATGTATTCACTTACTCTTCTCTTCGACTTCTACAGTTAGTTATTTACTTAGATAAGTGAGTGTATGTGTACCCCCACTTCAAAGGCTCATAATGTCAAAGACCGCTTGAGTAGCAGAACAAAAAATATATTTGACAGATTGACAATAAATTAACATCTCGACGCAACAGCTGACGAGTTATTGCCATAGAGAATCCCAACACCGCTTATATTATGTCTTAAATTGTTGTTGGTAAATTTATTATGTTCAGTTTGCTATTTTAAACGCCTGTGTTTGACAGTTTGCGCTTCAGGTGTTGATTGCTCTCTTGTTTGCCATAAAAATCTTCGTTTTTTTCTAGGCCTTAAGATTTTATGGAGAACTGTCTTTTCGTTAGTGTCAGAATTTGATAGAAATATGCATTAAGCTGCGCCAATGCGCGCTATTGATGTGAAAAATGTAAATAATATGTAAATTAAAGAAGCAAATTTTTAAAAACCCACACTTGTACCTAATGGACCAACTACAAAAATCAGTGGTTTTGAATTATTTGTGAACCTTTTTATTTAAATTTCAAAAAGCAATACCCTTACCCCGACTATAAAGAAATTCGAATAGCGATTTCCGCATAAAAAAATAACAAAGCGGCGGGAGCCGATGGCTGACCGGCAGAACTATTCACATACGACGGTAAAAAACTGACAAGGAGCATGCTTCTTTGCAGAATATGGTCGGACGAAAGCATGCCTGGCGAATGGAATGTAAGTGTGCTCTGCCAAATCCAAAAAAAGGGACATCCTACGGTCTGCGACAATTATCGTGGAATAGCCTCCTTAACATCGCATATAAGGTTCTTGCTAGCGCATTGTGTGAAAGATTAAAGCCCACCGGCAACAAACTGATCGGCCCATATTAATGTGGCTTTAGACCTGGCGAATCTACCATTTACCAGATATTCACTATCTACCGAATCTTCAAGAAGACCCGAGAGAAAAGAATCGATACAAACCACCTTTTGATCGATTTTAAAGCTGCCTTCGACAGCACGATAAGGAACAGCCTCTACGCCGCTATGTCTGAATTTTATATCCCCACGAAACTCATACGGCTTTGTAAACTGACCCTGGATGATACCAGAAGCGCATAGGAAGGACCTCTCCGGTGACTCTTTATCGTGTGATTTCTTCAATTTGATGCTGGAGAAAATAATGCGAGCTGCAGAACTAAATAGACTAGGCACAATATTCTACAAGAGTGTACAATTCTTGGCGTATGCCGATGATATTGATACAAATGGTCATAACAACCGCATTGTAAGCTCTGCGTTCTCCAGATTAGACAAAGAAGCCAAGCGAATGGGTCTGGTAGTGAACGAGGGTAAGGCGAAATATCTCCTGTCATCAAATATACAGTCATCGCATTCGCGACTTGACACCCACATCACTGTTGACAGTCATGTCTTCGAAGTCGTAGATAATTTCGTCTATCTGGGAACTAGCATAAGCAACAGCCTTGAAACGCAGCCCAACGCAGAATCACTCTTGCCAACAGGTGCTACTTTGGACTAAGTAGGAAATTGTAAAGTAAAGTCCTCTCTAGATTAGCTAAAACAAAACTCTACAAGTCGCTCATCATTCCCGTCCTGACATATGGTGCAGAAGCATGGACGATGTCAACAGCCGATGAGTCGGCTTTAGGAGTTTTCGAGAGAAAAATTTTGCGGTCATTTGCGCGTTGGCAACGGTGAATAATGTAGACGATGGAACGATGAGCTGTACGAGCTATACGACGACATTGACATAGTTCAGCGAATCAAGAGACAGCGGCTACGCTGGCTAGGTAATGTTTCATTCGAATGGATGAAGGCGCTCCAGTTTTGAAAGTATTCGATGGAGTACCCGCTTGCGAAAGCAGAGGAAGAGGAAGAAATCCACTCCGTTGGGAAGATCAGGTGGAGAGCGACCTGGTATCACTTGATATTTTCAACTGTCACCAAACAGCAAAGAGAAGAAACGAGCGCTGCGTTTAATTATTTTATTTATTTTATTTATTTTTTTAATTTTATTCTGTTATATTTCCATTAAATTTTTTCGTTTTATTTTAGATTTTTTTATTTTATTTTTCTTTATTTATCTTCTTTTATTTTCTAATTTTATTTAATTTAATTTTAATTTTAATTAATTAATTTAAAATAATTTAATCTAACTTAATTTAAATTTCATTCATTTATTTTAGTTAATTATTCAAAAAAAATTTTCTTCAATTTATATTATTTTATTTTGTTATATAATAATATATTGATTTTGTTTTACTTTGTTTTATTTACTCGTTTTTATATAATTTTTTTTTTTAAATTTTGTTCAATTTGTTTATTTTATTAAGAACTTTTCTATCCTTTTTAATTGAACAAAAAAATGACCTTGGCAAACCACAATAATATTTTAACTCGAAACAAAATAGAAGATATAAAAATTCATTAACATTGGCATGTTTCAATATTGAGCCCTGCAATCTCATATTTAAATATTTTTCTTCTTTAAGCATCTATTGAGAGGCTATCTCGTGCTGATGCTCTCCACCCATTGGCTTCATTACACGCATTATACGCAATACTAATGTGCTTTAATACTCGTTGTAGGTTTGTGTATATATGTAAATATGTATTTGTGTAAACATTTCGGTTTGTAAATAATATTACAAGGTCCTTGTTCTTCATTTTTTACCCCTCACGTACATTCCATTTATGTGTATAAAAAGATTCACTTGTGACATTCATACATACATACTGAGTTAGTATTTTAATGTCATCTTCTTTACTTACATACGTACGTACATATGTATGTATGTATATTCCCATAATTTTTACTGAACCATTTTTCTTAGCTTTTTTCTCGTTGTTTGTGCTTGTCGAGCTTTTAAAGTATCTCATTAGGGGAGATTGCAAAGTACTAAGCGTACTAACGGTGAATGCTACGCTTGTCTGCTTATTTACACACGTGCATATGCACATACATCAGCGTTGTATATATACATGTACTTATATTTGTATATATATAGGCTATGCTTTAGCAAAAAAAAACAACATACAAATATATATACATTCATACATATGTGCATAGACAACTAATTTTGAACGAATTCAAGCGAGTGATCACACACACTTTTATGTGTATATCTATGTATATGTTTTCAAAATTTAACATTTTCTAAAAGTCGGTAGGTTCAATTTTATAAGCTTTCTAAATACATACAGATACATATATATATATATTAAACAGACACACAAAAGTGAACAGGAAAGAAGTAAATAAAAAAAGTAAAAAGAAAACGTTAAGCTATTTACCCATTTGTATGTGCCTATGTGTGTTCGTTTCTGTGTGTGATTTTCGTTTCTGTAACTTTTGACTTTGAGCTGTTGTTAATTGCATATATATTTGTATGTATAAATAGGATAGCAAAAAAATGCGTTTCTATGTCAGTAACTTAGAAAATTGTACACAAATTTGTATCAAGCTGTTCGTTAAAAAAAAAAGGTGCAAACTAACAGCAAACTAATTGCATGTCAGCGGTTAAGCATTGATGTTTTCAATAATTATAATTTATTTTATTTTATTTTTTTCTTTTTATTTTTTATTTTTTTTATTTTTTATTTTTATTTTATTTATTTTTTATTTTTTTTTTTTTGGTATTAAAAGCAAAGTTGAAATTGTGTATATCAGATTTAGTGGAATAAATGAGAGAAGGAAACCCGTTTTAAACGGTGATATGCGTGCAATTTTATGAAGTAAAATTCTGAGAAATAAAAAATTACTGATAAACAAATATCGTGGAGTACAAGTATCTCGAAACTCACTCGAAGTTCACTCATTTCTCACCTACCCAAATATATGTTGGAATTTTTCAAGTATATGGAAAATTTGTGCAGAAATACTTCTTCGAGTCCAATGGAAAACTTTGAGGTACTTTTGGATTGCCATCTGTATGGAAAGAATCTTTTATTATGTACCCCTTCATAAAAATTGAAATAAAGGGTGTTTTTTTACAGAGGTATAGAACTTTAAGTTGCAATAAAACAACGATGGATTATTCGATTGACATGAATTTCATTTATCCGAAAGATAATCTTGTGGCATTACATTTTAAATATGATTTCTTGCATATGACCGCCACGGCTGGCGCGGATGTAGTCCAATCTGGATGTCCAATTTTCGATGACTTTTTCCAACATTTGTGGCCGTATATCGGCAATAATACGGCGAATGTTGTCTTCCAAATGGTCAAGCGTTTGTGGCTTATCCGCATAAACCAATGACTTTACATAGCCCCACAGAAAGTAGTCTCGCGGTGTTAAATCACAAGATCTTGGAGGCCAATTCACAGGTCCAAAACGTGAAATTAGGCGGTCAACAAACGTGTCTTTCAATAAATCTAATGTGGCACGAGCTGTGTGACTTGTTGCGCCGTCTTGTTGAAACCACGTCTCCTGGACATCATGGTTATTCAAATCAGGAATGAAAAAGTGAGTAATCATGGCTCTATACCGATCACCATTGACTGTAACGTTCTGGCCACCATCGTTTTTGTAAAAGTACGGACCAATGATTCCACCAGCCCATAAAGCGCACCAAACAGTCAGTTTTTCTGAATGTAACGGTGTTTCAACATACACTTGAGGATTACCTTCACTCCAAATGCGGCAGTTTTGTTTGTTGACGTAGCCATTCAACCAGAAGTGCGCTTCATCGCTAAACAAAATGCGCTTATGAAAATCGGGAACAACGGTAATCTCGTTTTGGGCCCATTCGACGAATCTACGCCTTACTTGAGTCTATTTATGATGAATTGCCAAACCAAACTGAGAATAAATCACTTGACAGCTGATAAATCGGTCGCCATCTTGAAAAGTAATGCCAACTTAAAGTTCTATTCCTCTATAAAAAACACCCTTTACCTGTATGTTCGAACTAAAAGACCAATGTTTAAAAATTCCATTGCAGATGCTATTAATGTTTCTTCAGGAGTAGTTCAGGGTAGCCATCTTGGCCGGATTCTTTTTTGACTATTTATGAATGATATTTCTCCTCAGATAACATTTTCAAAACTTTTAATGCATGAGGATGATGTAAAACTTTATAAATCTTACACTACAGCAAATGAAGGTATCTTACTGCAAACAGATGTAAATAGTATGGTTGAATGGTGGAAAATAAATCGGATGCCCCTAAATCTTAAGAAATGTAAAGTTGTGTGTTTCTCCCGAAGATCCACACAGACAACTACTTACGCCATATATAACTACAATTTGGAACAGGTTCACCGTTTTATTGACCAGGTGATCAATATGGACCCTAAATTGAACTTCACACAACACATTGGTGTGATATTCAACAAAGCCAAAGGCATCTGGGCTTTTGTAAAACGATGGTTAAAGGAGTTTAATGATCCTTATATATTCTTGAATACGGCTCGGTGATTTGGAACCCTAGGTATCAAATCTACTCTGACAAGTTAGAGTCTATTCAAAAATACTTCCTCTTATTTGCCTTAAGGAATTTGTATTAGGACTCTCAGTACAATCTTCCTCCTTATACTAGTCCTCTGAAACATATCTATCTCCCTACTCTTGCCAGTCGTCGGTAAATGTTTAGCTTAATTTTGATGATTAAAACACGCTCAATTTCTAGCCTCACATTCACTCTGAAATCAAATTTAATGTTGCCGTTTAGAATGTGCAGACATTTTTGCCCCTTTGAAAACTTGTAAAACGAATTTTGAATTTCACTATTTTTTGGAATGTTTGTGTCTTGATTTCAACTCTCATTTGAGCATATTTGACATATATGACTCGCTTTTTCTTATTAAGAAAACTATTTTGTCGACTCTCAACTAATCATTACATAATATTTTATATTTTTACTTATTATTATAGTTATATTAAAATTATTCTTAAAAATCACCTGATGAAAAATAATTATTTTAAATTTTCAAAAAAAAAAAAAAAATAAATAAATAAATTAATTAATTAATTTTGAATGGTATTATAAATAAAGTGAACTATGTGACTTTTAATTCATCTAAATCTCCTTTATACAAAAATCTGTTCTTCGGTATGATGTAAATGACAAACCAACTACTGAAACTCACCATAATTATTGCTTTGAGAATTTACAGAATTTTTATATTTATGGACAAAGCTCATATTTTTCCCGTTTCGCAGATTTGGTTAGTTTATTTAGCTTATATGTATGTATGTTTTTTCTTGCCGGCTCGATGTACGCATAGATCGCTCATATCATTCCAAAATTCACCGAGATTTTCTCGCTGGGAACACCAGCATTATACATACATGTATAAAAATAATTTAAAATTTTTGCCATTCTTTTCTATGTATTTTTATATTTTGTCTTGATTTTATTCGCTTAAATGGATTACCACATGAAACATTTTTTTCAGTGCAATAACTAAAATTTTTGCATTAACCCAAATATTTATCGAACAATCATTAAGAAATGCTGCCGTAACTTTATTTGAGATGTTCTTACTTCCTTCGAAGAATTTTTAAAATTTTTGGCATATCAGTTGTGGTTAATAAGAAAACTTTTTTATTGTAACCACTGTAAGACGTCCCGTTCGGAGGTGGCTAGGAATAAAAATGTAATAAACTTATATGTTTGAAATACAATCAGAAATCAGAGCAGAAGGAAGCTTGGCTAAAAAAAGCTTCAGCGGTTATAAAGCTATAATTACATATATAACATATATATACACATGTACATATATATGTATTTGACCTATTTTATATGCGATATATATATATTTTTTTTCAGTAACTTGATAAAAAATTTGAATAAAGCGAAAAGTACGATTGCTGCTTAATAGTCACTTTTTGCGGTTACATTATTTTAAATATTTTTTAAAGAAATTAAAAAAAAAATTTAATTTTATTTTAATAAATTTTAGATTTTTAGTTTTTAACAAATTTTTAGTTGATTTTTTTTAAATATATCTTATTTTATTTTTTTCAAAACCAAAGTATTTATTTATACTCATCAGTTTCTGCCGTAGTTTATTGTTACACAGTTTAATACAACATTTTTTGCTTACTAAATAATTATAGTTGACACAAAAAATTCATGCCAAAAACCTCAAGGGTCTTATTCATACATATGTATATATGAGCAATTTAGCAGAGTTCTGCTAAAAATGTAAATTTGGGTCAGAAAATTTTCTATGGTTTATTTCGGTTAGATTCGTTTCTTAAGTTCAAAACGCCTCATATCTTTTTACATAAAATCATAAAAAATATCTGATGACAAAGGAAAACTGACCATAAATCAAATGATTGATGAGCTAAAGAGAAACCATAAGCATTTTTAATTCTATAAGAATTTCAATTATCAATTACGCTTAAAGGAAGAAATTGGTGGTGTAGGAGAGCTCCCAAAAGAAATATATTAGTTAATTAGTAAATTATTCCCAACGGTTTACCCAACTCCTACCTATCCAAACTAAGGGCGTAGTCCGCATGATGTACGTAACTTGCTTTGTTTTTCATGAATACCGAGTCACGAGAATCAGAGGTTTGTTTAGTGTTAAGAACTAAAAAAAAGTTTAGCTACAGAAAAAAAAAATCATCAGCTGATTTTTATAATAAAAATATAGAATTTTATAAAATTTTACTTAATGATTAGTTGAGAGTCGACAAAATTGATTTCTTAATATGAAAATGTGTTGCGTGAAGTTCAATTTAGGGTCCATAGTGGTCCCCTGGTCAATAAAACGGTGTAAACCTGTTCCAAATCGTAGTTATCTATGGCGTAAGTATTTGTGTGTAACTCTTTGGGAGAAACTTTACATTTCTTAAGATTTAGGGGCATAGATTTTACACCATTCAACCATGCTATTTACATCTGTTTTTAGTAAGATACCTTTCATTTACCGAAGTTTAAGATTTATAAAGTTTTACATCATCCGCATATATTGAAAGTTTTGAAAATTTTATCTGAGAAGATATATCGTTTATGAATAGTACAAACAGAATCGGGCCTAGAAGACTAGCCTGAGCTACTCATGAAGAAACATTAACTGAAACTGAAATGGAATTTTTAAACATTACTCTTTGAGTTCGATGAAACAGGTATTTGGAGATCAATGGTAAAAATTTTGGTTGAAAACCCAATAAGTCAAGTTTCTTGATAGGCAACGGGTGACACTTTTATTTAACAAAAGATTGTTAATTGCTCATTTATTGTTTTTTTTTATTATAAGCCGTTTATCAGTATTTGATGGCTAAATTTAATGATTATATAACTCGACATATATAGGTACACACATGCATACATAAAACATAAGATTAATTTTCTTTTTTCGTATTTCTCAACTTCATTTCGCCAATCATAAAAAGCAATTATTTATCATCGACTTTTGACGTCAATAGATTCTTCAGCTTTAATTTATTAAAGCGACGCACGAACAGTTACTGAAATGGATTAAAGTTAAGCTGACAAATTTACAGACAAGACATGGATGAGCGATAAGTGTAGCAAAAAAAAAAAAAACGATAAAAAAATAGAAAAACATTAAAGACAAAAAGCCGTAATGAAAAGGCAGACAAGCAATAAATAATCACTGCCAAAGAGAAAACGTGCAGCAGAAATCATGCAAAGAATTTGCCACAGATTTCTACCAAATAAAATAAGAAATTAAATTTCCGGAATTTTTCCAGCGTTGCGGTGAAGGAAAAACACCTTATATTAACGGCACCAATAATAATGATAATTAAGTGGAGAAAAACAAAATAGAGATAATAAAAACCGGAGGAAAAAGTGAAACAATATAAAAATATCTATAAAAAAAATTAAGAAAAAAAATATTATAAGTACAAAAAAAAAAAATAGAATAAATTTCATAACGAATTTTTATTAAAAATTCAAAAAGTAAGCAAAAATTTAGTGACAGACAATAAAATAACAACCAAAAATAATATGGCTAAATAAAAATGATAGCGTGGCAATTTGAATTCAAAAAAAAAAAATAATAACAGCCTCCTGGCATTCCCAAACAATACTACGGATGGTGGTGGTGTTAAGGGTGTGCGTGTGCGCGTGAAAATAAATAAATTTAAAATAGCGTCATTTATGGAGAAAATAATAAGAGATAATGGAATACCAAGAAAAAAATTTTTTTTACAAAAATCGAAACAATAACAAAAACTAAAAAGTACAAAAAGAAAACCAAAAATAGAAGTATGCGAGAAAAAAAATCTTTCGAAAAGTCTTAACATATTTCTTTACAACAATGTTGATTGCCAACAGTCAGCACCCGCAACGGACACACACACACATATATATACACACACACAGACGCATGTGTATGTAGATTAACAAAAAGTTTGCTACCAGAAAGTTGCAAATTGCACCAGAAGCAGAATATGAAAGAATGTCAAATTACTGCTGCTATTTTTTTGTTGCTGTTGGCTGTTGCCGTTGCCGCTGCTGTTTTCGCTTAGTGAAATCAACCACAAAGTGGCTTTGAACTCAATGAATCCAACCGTATAGGGTGCTTGTGGTTTATAGACGCAATTAATTATTTTGTGAACGCATTTATATATATATATCGTATATGCATATGTATGTATATATATGAGCGTGGCTTTCTCTCGTTGGCGCTTTGTGCTTGCGGTCACGTCGCAGCTTCACAATATTACGCCAATTTACGTGCAAATGCTCGATGACAACTACAAAAACAACAAACATCAACAACACCAGTCTAGTTAGGAGAATTAATCACTAACAATCCGCTTCCTGTTGACGCTCGCTTTTTCACCTTCTATCTCTCCCTGCCTCTCTTACACAGCAACTTGCGTTGGCATGTCGCCATGTGCGGATAATTTGTGATTTTCCACTTGTTTTGGCAATTAAATAAACGCACAGGTAGGAGCATGGATGTCGTACAGTGCCGAAGTCTCAAGTCGCAAATAGCTCGCTATCCGTTCTTCTGTCCTTCTGCGCGTCATTTACAGTGATTGTAGTGTTTCGTGGTTGATTTTTGATTTTATTTCTGGTCACTTCCTGCTCGAATCTGTTTTGTGCTTGCGGACAGCGTTAGTTGGTCGTCATTCACACTTGACTAATGTTTTAAGTTGTCAGCCTTTATTGCTGACATTTGGCGTTTGTCAGCAAGCAGTAGAGCTGCGTTTAATGACTGTTTTAGTTCTAATTACCTTGTTTGCTTGCGATGTTTCTGATGAGACTTCGATAAAATTCGAATGTTCACTTGAATCTTTATGCTACAACTAGGAGTCAGTAACATGCTTAAGAGATCGCCTAAAATATGTTACTTATATACATTTTAAGTAGTATTTTTGATTGCGCAACGAGCTTAAATATATATACACAAAGTGTAATCGCTAAACATAATATATGACTGAAGATAATTTATGGCTTAACATAATATATGAATAAACATAATATATGGCTAGACATATGGTACGTAACAATTGAGTTTGTATTAAGGTGGCATTGTATTCTAAAACGAAATACTCGTCTCTATTATGATTGACGTCATCGACACAAAACGATGAAAACGATGTTATTGCCGTAGTTTTTATCTATAACTATGGTCAGCTATTGACATATATTTTATATTGCATCATAGGAAATGGCTTCAGTTAATTTTGGGCAGCAATTAGTGAAAATTGAAATGGCATTGACCCCTCGAATAAGAGACAACAATAGTTGGGTGAAGGTAATAATAGTTTTCCGGTCACGTTTTGATTTTTTTATATTTTGATATTTATCGATATATATTTTTTCTATTGTTGTATTAACGTGTGGCTGGATTTCAAATTAAAAGTGAAAAAGCTAATAAAAAACGAAATGTACAGCGTGCAATGCAGCAGTTTGCGGACAATGCAGTCAAGTAACCCTTTGCCCTTGTAATAGAGAGGGTGTACAGTTGAGCGAAGCTTTGTCGAGTCAAAAATAGTCTTCAAATCTGAAATGAAATGAAACTTAAGCAACAAAAGGACTTTTCCAAATTGTATGCGATTTGGAATTGCAACACTTACTTGGTATCTGAAAGTCTAAATACGAGCATATCTGAGTCGTGCCTAGTAATACGAGGGTTGTTTGATAAGTCAGTGACGTTGAATTTCAATGGTTAATAAGTAGTTTACTGAGCTCCGTTGTTGTCGTAGCAGTACAAGTGGCCTCGATTGTTCAGGTTTCCTAAAAGAGGCCGTCAAACCAGAAATCGTCCAAAAAATCGTTGGAATGATATTGGACGATCGAAGAATAAAAATGCGTCAGGGTGATAAAGTTGCAGGCATCTCAACTGAGAGAATACATCTTCCTTTTACGTGAATTTTGAAAAAGCTATGCGAGCGATGGGTGTAACGAATGCTCACATACGACCATTAGTGCAACCGTGTAACCACTTCAGAGGAGTGTTTTTCGATATTAAACTGCAATCCAAACGAATTTTACCGTAGACGAAACATGGATCCACCAAACCTTACCATAGACCAAAGTACAATCAAGACGGTGGGTTTCTCCGGATAAACTTGGTGCACGAGCAATACCAAGGTGGATCGGTCATTCAAAAGGACATGGCCACAGTTTTTTGGTATGAGGTGTTATTTACATCGATTACCTTGAAGAGGGTATAATATTCAGAGCCTCTGGACAGATTCGATATTTGGAACAAAACAAAAATCATTTGGTGAGAAAAAGTGCTGCCCCTTCAGGATAATGCTACTCCATCCAGCATGTTCTTCAGATTTTACCCCCTGCGACTGTTTCTTGTTACCCAATCAGAAGAAATGGCTGGACGATAAGAGATCCTTTAGGGCCTTGAAATCCCCTTTTTTAAAGTTAAAAATAGACTATGGCAAGAAATCAAACACTTATTTTTCCAAAAAAAAAAAATTAAAATTTTATTTAAAAAGTCACTAACATATCAAACCATCCTCGTAGTTGCTTTTGCCTTTAGTTCGTTTTATGTTCTATTCATAGCTTGAGCTTGATATACCAGTAAAAAGGAATATTTTAAAACTAAAAATGTTGGATAAAAATGTCAACGAAACGCAACAGCTGGCGCGCAAATGACAAATGACATTTATTTTATCGATAAAGAGTCGTCGTCGTCGCAATACTTTTCGGCAAATTTTGAGTGGATATGATATCGGTGACAACACGAGGGGCGATTATTGTATATATTAGGATTTATTTTTAAACTTAATAAAAAATACAACATTTAATTTTTACATTAAAAAATTACCTCCGAAAGACAATCTTCTAACAAAATTAGCTAGTTTTTGTTCCAAAAGCTTCCACTTGCAAATTGGCTCGTTCCATCCACTCTTCGAAAATCCATGTAGCATCACTCTAAGAGCTTTTATCTAAAATCTATAAACATTTTATTTTGTATTTATTTCTTTGATTGCGCAGAGAAAAGTTTACTTTTCGATTATTGCCGACGTTCATTGCTCACTTAGCACATTTTAATGATTACCTCGCTTCGATGTGGAAATCAGTAAATTTGCTTTAAATATATTTACAAAAAGTGTATTTGTACATGGAAATGTACGAGTGTATGTGTTAGTTAGCGCTGTTGCTGCGTTTTCTATTGTCTGCGCATACTTGCCACCAACAATTTGTTATTCTCCAAGTTAAATCAATTCAATTTGTTGTAGAATTTTAAGCAATCTATTTCGGCTCTCCTACTACTGTCTGCTCCTCACTCACTAGCATTTTTGCTCTCTCTTTTGCGGCCAAACAAGCATCTACGCTCACAAGCTACGCACACACATACAGATAACATTAAGAGGCTTCTGTTTGCTTTTATGAGCTCAGCAATTTCTGTGATTAAATTCTTTGGTGCAGATAAATCTGTAAATAATCAATAAACTCCTCAGCCTGCCATACGCTACCCGCTCGCTCCATCTCCGATACATGAAATTGGCATGAAATTGGTTTTGCTCTTTTTTCTTCACTTCATTGCCCGAAAATTTGCATTTTAAATACAGATCAAATGATTAAAGCCCAAAAGATTTAAATTTCAAAAAGTTTACGTTTGCACTTTTTTCTGCCTGATTAGAGAAATCCGATTTGGCCAATTAAAAATTAAAAAAACCCCATTGGAAAAAAATGCTGAAAAATAAAAAAATAACGAATTTAAAACTTGTGCTTTTGCAGGAAGGCAAGAAGATATTACACTGAGCACTTTTTACTAAGAAAAACAAAAAAACAAAATTTTCTTTATTCACTACCGGACTCGGAATTGACATTCGATTGAGGTTTTCATAAAGTCATTTCAAAAGCTTATTTCCTTGAGCAGTTCATTGCCTCATCTTACCACAACTGACTGCTGTAAACTACACATAATATTTATTCATATATATATTAGACTGGTCGGACCTCTCTAGCATGCACATGCATATGTGCATTTGTATCAGTATGCCAATGCACTTTTGCCCGAAACCGCTACGAGCTCAACACAGAAAACTTTTATAAGTGGAAAATAAGTAAGTAAAATTATAAACTTTTCCAGTGGCTGCCTCTTTGGCCTGGCCTACCATTGCCTTGACTTGGCGGTTTGCCGCTGCAAATGCAGTTTGTGACAGTATGTTGGGCAACAATACTCTCATGTACTTGTATGTATGTCATATAAATAATATTTCAGTTAGGCTATAATTGAAAAAAATTGTGTAAGAACAACAATTAAATGAACCAAAGGAGGTCTACATACATCTATTATATACTCTCCACCGCTCAGCTGAAATTTTTGCACATATTTACTAACTCAAGTCGGCCTACAAGATATCCTACTGCACCGCGAGTTTTCATCTGTCAACGGCAAAGTTTCTCCTGATGGCAACAGATAAGTTGTCACTCTACAAATATAAAACGAAAAGATGCAATGACATTTAAGTACACATACATGCGCATGTGTGTAGAATGCATTTATAGCAGGAAAGTGTGTACAAAGTAAAATGATGATAATAAACATAATATTTGCGTTGCAAAACTTTGACGTTGTAAATGCGAGCTTAAAAACGCAGTGAACCTTAAAAAATAAAAATAAAAATATATAATAAAAACAAATATAAATAACAAGGAAATAAAATAAAATAAAAAGAGACGGAAATTCAAACCTCTTATTGTTTATTACACATAGAGGGATTATCCATTTAGTGGTTTTGAAAATGCATGTTTTAAGAGGAGATTATGGTATATTATAGTAAGGCCTCCGCATCGTCGTTTTGCTCGTTCCGCCTCAATTATCGCTGCTGCAAGTGAAAATGTAGCACTAAACCCGAATGTATCTATTTCTCGACGTTCTCAAAAGCTGACACTTTCTTACGGCACATTATGGCGTACTTTGCACTTTGACTTACACCTACATCCATATGTAGTCCAGCTCACATAACAACTGAAGCCAGCTGACCATTCACAACGACGTACTAGTTACGTCGATTGTGTGTTTGAGGAACAAGCAGTGCATCGCGATTTTTCCAACATAGCTTTCTTCGAAGACAGAACATTTATTTTATGAATATGGTAGAGAGAGAATACTGTCTCGTGTGAGCAAGTAAACTTTATAAATTTGTACTCTGCCTCAGCTCAGGTGCAAAGTGAATTTTAAGATATGATCAAAGAAAACTCGAAGACCAATCAAAGAAAAGACCTTGGTGAGCCACGTGGGGAGAGGGGGGTTTTTGGCCTAAGCTACGTGGTTTTCTATATCAATATATTTTTGCCGCGGTTAAAAAAAGTCAGCGCAGTTTTCATAAAGCAAGTTGTGCACGAGAGTTTTTTATTTTATATTGTTATAATTATCTATATGTGGTTCATAGATCATTGTTTTGTATACTAGGAAGAAACCGTGATTGTTGCGGTGGATACTATGCATCCAAAAAGCAGAAGGTTTCACACGTCAAAACAGTACACGGTCAAACCATAGATGGTAAAAAATGTCGTGCAAATTCAGTGCTGAAACGTCGAAATAATGAGTTGATGTGCGAAATTGACAGCATCCCTGAACCGACAATTCAATGGTTTGATGAAGATGACATTGAAATTGACGAATCCACTAATCAAGTCGACCGTCAAAGTATTACTGAAGAAACATGTGTGCCTGTAGTAGATGATTTACATGAATGGCTAGTTTCGTGTTTCACTCCAAGCTTGGATTGGAACAAAAATGTCCTAACTTTTTTAATAAACATTTCTTTCCAAAAAATTTATCATAAAAAAACCACGTGCCGTTATCGTTCCGAAAGTGGCCAAAATCAGGCTACGTAGTTTATGGACAGTCCCTTAGATGAAAACGGGAAACAAAAAATCGGCATGGCAATTGATGTTCGTAAATTTAACGAAAATACTATTGAGGACAGATTATTATCTATTCACCAGATGAAATGTCGCAAGTAAAAGATATCGATAAAGTATTAAAAAAAAAAATTAGAAAAAAATGAAATTCGAGTCTCTTCTGAGAAAACAAAATTTTTCAAAAGCACCTCCCCAAATAAGGTTAAGGATACAGTTAATTATCAAAAGCTTCAGACGCTTCGAGCACTGTGCTCATCGTGCTACTATCGTCAAACCTGTAACAAAGTATCGGCTAAACATACTAAAATAAAAAACGAATAGAAATCTTTTCAGGCTTTCAAAGAGTTAAAAACATGTTCTTATCAGAAGATGTTTTACTGTTTTCTCCTAATTATAATCAACATTTGAGCTAATTACAGACGATTCTCCCAACACCCTTCGCACGATCCTGTCACAAAGCGGAGGCCAACTACGATATTTTCTAGAACGCTATCTTAAACAGAAGAGAATGACGCCACAGACGAGCGTGAACTTCTGTTCATGACGCGTGCTTTGTCGTTGTTGTTTTTTCCAAAATTTTACTACCAACCCGGCCTAGAAAATTTGGTGTCTCGGCTCTATCCTGTCAACTCGTGAACAACATCAGTGATACCGGTGCCACGGTGCATATTGAGATTTCACTCTCGAATTCAAGAAAGACTATCCAAACCCTCTCCATCAATTTAAGAGCCAATCGTTATAGCAAAGGGCGATCGTTTCCATTTAAATATAAAAATCATTTTTCAGAAACAATTCGCTATATCTAACACTACGACACAACAACGAATTTACTACAAAATTTAAAAAATCCCTAACAGCTATCTGTACGGCTCTTCGGAGGAAGCTCATAACTTTACATAATTTAAGAGCTGGGAAAATTTAATTTATATTACACTATTCAACCATATTATTTTGGTCTGTTTGGAGCAAAAACACCTACATTTACAGAGGAATAAGATTTATTAAGAATTACATTACCCCGAAAACTTTATCTTTAACTTAATCTGAAAATAAATATTGTTGCTAAAAAGCGGAAAACATAAGTACTTGAATATTAAAGTAATAGTGAAAACTTTGTATCATAAAATCACATTACTTGAAGCGTATTGGAACTGAGTAAGCAAATGAAAAGAGGACTCTCTCGAGGAACCAAAACCAAACTATACAAGTAAGCCATTCGTGTGACAAAGAAACAGAAGGAAATGTTTTGAATCAGAATTTTCTTTTTGTATAGGATAATTCTCGAAAAATTGTATTGTGCAAAGCACTCAATTCGTTATCTATATATATTTAAAAGAAAACATTCAGCTCGTCCAAATAGATAGCTTTATTCGTGTCCGGGAAGTATTCCTGTGAAGTTTTTCCGAGAGGTGGACCTAGTGCCGATAAACTCCAAAAAATCGTATGAATTTTTCGATTTACCTGAAATTTTAACTTGGAACCAATTTATTCCAAAAAATCTTATTTATGATTAGATTTACCTGAAATTTGGTAAATAGGCAGATTTTTTTCTCAAATTAACACTGGGTGCACTATTTTTGCAGGAAAGTGGGCCTAGAACAAGAATGACGAGCTTTTAAAAGGTGATCAAATTAGAGGTAAATTTTCAAAGGGCCCTTTTTTGACAGATCACACGTGAGTCGTGTCAATCTGTCATTATATTTTTGTTCAGTATTGTTTGGCATTTCATCGTGGATAGTCTTAGGCTTGAACAACGTTTACAAATCATTCAACATTATTACGAAAATTCACGTTCTGTAAAGAATGTGCTTCGTTCGCTTCGCTCAAATTGTTTTCAACATAATCGGCCTAATGAGCGTACTATTCGCAATACCATCACCCATATTGAGAACCAGCAATCATTATTGGGTAATATTCGACCGAATAGACCACATCCAGCACGAAGTGAAGAAAATATAGCGGCCGTAGCTGAGAGAGTACGCGAAGACCGTGGGGAGCGATTCGGCGCCATTCGCAGTAATTCGAACTGATGTTTAGAATGACTTGGCGCATTTTACGTCGAGATCTAAAATCGAAAACGTACAAAATACAGCTGCTGCAAGAACTGAAACCGTTCGACCTTCCCAAACGACATCGCTTCGCTCTATGGGCTCTTGAAAAGATCCAAGAAGATCCGACGTTTTCGAGCCAAATTTTGTTCAGCAATGACGCCCATTTCTGGCTAAAACAGAAAAATTACCGTACTTAGGACGAAGAGCAACGTGAAGAGATTCAAGATTATCAAAAAAAAAAAAAAAAAAAACGGTTTGGTGTGGCTTATGGGCTGGTGGAATCATCCGTCCATATTTCTTCAAAAATGATGCCGGTGGGAACTTAACCGTTAAAGGCGATCGATATCGCGCCATGATCTCCGCGACATTTGGTTCCAACAAGACGGCGCCACTTCTCACACATCGCATCAATAAATGGATTTATTGAGAGAACACTTCGGTGAGCAGATAATTTCCCGTTTTGGGACGATCTTGTTGGCCAATCGACAAGATCGTGCGAAATCACACCGCTAGGCTTTTTCCGATGGAGATATGTAAAGTCTAAAGTCTATTCGATTCAGGCCTTGAAGCAAAACATCGCGCGTTTCATTCTCCAGTTAACAGTCGAAATGCTCGAAGGAGTCATCGGAAATTGGACTCAACGGATGGACCATCTGAAACGTATCCGCGGCCAACATTTGAAATAGGGAAACTTCAAAAAATAAATGCCAAATAATGTCCTTTCGAATGATAAAAAACATTCCCAATTAGTTTTGAATTTTCTGGGATTTTTTTTTGTTTAAAAAAGTAGGAAACCTCGAAATGGTTCAATATAATTTTTTTTTTAAATCAACGCGATATTATTGAAACGAATATTCTTATTGTTTGCAACTTGGCTTATTCTTTTTAACTTAACACTTTATTTAATTAACTTTCAATTAATCCTAAGAATTGTGATAATCTGGGAGTAGTAATGTTTTCAATTTCATTAATGTAAAAGAAATCGTTCTTTTTTCCAGCGGAGTTATAACATTTTTTCGATTAGTATTTAGCTACGATGATTATAAATATTTTAGGTTAGGTTTTAAATGTATTTATGTAACAGAAGTGTATAAAAAAATTTTCACTGAAAATCTCATTTTTGAGAGAATTTGAGAATATGAAGAATTTTTTTACTTGAATAGATGTTTTATATGAGTCTTTAAGAATTTTGACTTCAAGCTACTATCCATTGAAATACACACACACATATATATATAATACTATTTTACAGTGAAGTGATGAAAAAGTTTTACAAATTCCATTTTGCACTTCGTCATGTAAATTTACTTTTTCGTAGTTAAAAATTCAGTGGTCAAACCTTAGCAGATAAAACAAAAAGAAAATGCAATTCGGGTAGAACGAATAGACGAGAAGTACGAAATGCGAAAAGGAATGATAGAAATGGAAATTTAAATTCCACTTGAAACTTTAAACGAGCAATAACAGAGTGTTGAGTGAAAGGACTACAAAGGAATTCTTTATTTTTTACGTAAAATAAGTGGAAGGAAAACAATAGAAAATTGAATAAGCAATGATTTGAATTAATTTGCCGCTGACGGCATCGGAAATGCTGCTGCTGCTGTTGCTACTGCCGTTAGTGTTCTTCTTACTGCGCTATGACAAGCAGATATATGTATGAATGTGGATACAGAAGCAGAAGCAAACCTTCAGTCAGAAGGCATGGGCCTTGTAATTTTTGATACTAAAGTAGGAAAATTTAAACTCAAAAATGGCAAATAATTTTTTTAAAGCCAACCATGTGATATTTCTGAGCAAACTTAGGTTTAGATTTTCGAATTTTAGTTTTTGTGCGAGAAACAAAATTTTTATTTAAGTATATATATTTCTTCATTTTACACTAATTAAAAGAAATAAGTATTGAGTGAATCCCATCCTTGGCGCTAAGACTTAAACATCTGCATTAAGGTTTCCACAATCCTGCCACTTGCTCCTAACGATGGCTCTTCCTGGAATTCTTGGAATTCTACTCGTTTGCATTTTGGGGTCGCTGCCAGCTAAATTTGTTTAATTTTACTTTTGGCGCGCATATTTTTCTTATTTAGATTAGTCTGTCTAACGGTGTTTGTTTAGTAGACTTCACTTTTCATGTCGGTTTTTCGTACTCATTCTTCTTCTCTTTTTCTTCTTTATTGGCGCCATTCTCATATGACTTCCGGCAGTTAATCGTATTGAGCAGAAAAGCCATACAGTGGCAACTAACATACCAATACATGGATTCCTTTGTATATATATGAGCATATATACACGTATATATGTATATATTTGCGATTTCATCTCGTTTTTATATATGCAAAGTTTGTAAATTTATGAATATAAAATTTCTATATTCACGAATTGCTGTATGTGTCTGTCCCTTTAGCAAGGTCAGCGCTTGCCTGCTGCAACAAAAACAACTCCATCTGCGTATAATTCAAGTCGTTTTATGCAAATATTTTTTCTCTTCAGTCAAGAATGCTCACTCAAATATTTTGAGCGTTTGAGGCAATAAATTCCCTTAAGCAATTTGCACTCAAGAGAAATATGATTTCGTATTTTTTTTTCTTTTTGTGCATAAGTATTCAAATATTTACTTAAAAATATAGAATAAATGGTTAAGCTTCTTTGAAAATTTTCTATGTAATAATTTCACTTAAACATTTTTTATTTCATTTTACTCATAAAGTATATGAATTTTCGCAAAGAACGAATTGTTAGCAGCTCGTACCAGCATTAGCAAAGATTTCCTGGTCTCAACGAAGTTCAAAAATTATGTAAAATTAATATTTCTTATTGCGGCCGCACCTCGGCAGGGAATGTCTAGTCCTCCGAGTATATTTCTGATTTGAAATATAAGCTCCTCAAAAACAACCCATCAACCATTCATAGGTGACTTAAAATAAATTTTCCGTCCTCCATTTGTTGGAGAAATATCAAGGCGCACAACACAAATTGGGGGGAAGATCCCTTCAGCGATTATAAAACGCCTTTTGTATGTACTTTGCTGTGATTCGCTATACCAACACAAATATTGAAGCACTGAAAAATAATATTTTTGAATATTAACATTTCAATTTGTTTTATTGTTTATTTGTTTTATTTCATAAGTTTTGTAATTTTTTTTTTTTTTTTTTTTTTTGGAAATAATTATTTTTCTAAAACCTTTTCTTAGTATACCAAAACATTCCTGAATAGTTGAACACATCTCCGAAAATCTTCATCCGGAATCCTTTAACGATTTTGTTATATTCCGTTCTACATACACCCCAATTTAGCAATTAGTCTAGTTTTCAAATTCGCATCAGCATTGTGGTAGCTTCACATACCTTTATTCATTGCTTTCACCTATTCGCAAATTACAATTGTCAAACATGAACTTTTTGCACTATAGGCCCACAAAGTTCTCTTCAGTTTAATAACGGGTGATCCATATCGAAGTTCCCTACTTCTTTAAAGAAAAAAACTCAGAAAAATCATATTTAATGGGGAATGTTTATTATCATTCGAAAGAAAATTCTTTGGCATTTATTATTTGAAGATTATCTTTTTCAAATGTTGGCTGCGGCTTCGTCTCACTGGCGAATGGCAAACGTCCAAGGCCTGAATCGAAGCGCGATTGTCCGCATAGATTTAACTCTTTACATATCCCCACAGGAAAAAGTCTAACGGTGTGATATCACACGATCTTGGCGACCAATCGACCGGCCCTAAACGTTAAATTACCTGCTCACCGAAGTGTTCTCTCAATAAATCCATTGATTGATGCGATGTGTGGGAAGTGGCGCCATCTTTTTGAAATCAAATATCGCAGAGATCACGAGCTTTAATTTCAGGCATCAAATAGTTGGTTATCATGGCGCGATAACGGTTGCCATTGGCGTTCTCACCGGCATCATATTTGAAGAAATATGGAACAATGTTTCCACCCACAAACCACACCAAACCATTGGTTTTTCTAAATAAAATGGCAGCTCTTGAATCTCTTCAGGTTGCTTTTCGTCCCAAAAGCGAAAATTTTTCTTTTTTTCTTCTTTTTTCGCACATATATATACATTGAGCCAGAAATGGACCCATCGCTGAACAAAATTTGGCTTGAAAACGTCGGATCTTCTTGCTTCTTTTCAAGAGCCCATAGAGCGAAGCGATGTCGCTTGGGAAGGTCGAGCGGCTGCAGTTTTGCACACGCTGTATTTTGTACGCTTTCAATTTAAGATCTCAACGTAAAATGCGCCAAGTCGTTACATTCATCAGTCCAAGGTGCTGCGAACGGTGCCGAATCGCCTCTCCACGGTCTTCGTGTACACTCTCAGCTACGGCCGCTATATTTTCTTCACTGCGTGCCGTACTTGAAAAAAGTACCTCTGCTGGAATCATATATATATGTATATATATATCTATATCGTATAATATGAGCCACGCCCCTTTTCAGAATTTGAGTAGACTTTTTAAATTCCATCCCTGTGATAATCCAAATAAACTGTGTTTAGATCAAAAGTTCTCAAAGTTTAAGAGCCACTGTGTGATTCTCAGAATTTTCAAATTGCAGAAAATCTGATTGCTATCGGCTTTTTCTTTTTATTTTTCGTAAGTATTTATAAGACAAAATGAAACGCGGAAATCCGTAATTAGTCTTCTACAGTTTAGATGTAAAGGCGCTAGAAGTCAGTTTTCTATTTTGTTTAAAATTTATAAATTTATTGTATGCTCTGAATATATTATTGTAATATTTTAGAATACATTCTTCAACAAATGTTAGTTATTCGATTAATACGTTTTTTTTATCTATGAATTCCTTAACACTTTTCAACAGTAGTAAGGAGAGAGTTGGCTAAATATTTGTGAAAACTACTTGCATTGAGTCAAGTGTGAGGAACAACCTCTTTTTTGTAGGTAATTTCATCTTTCTAGCCATTAGATGGCTTAAATGAAGAATGGCCTTGCTTAGATTTTGAATTTTGAACTGTTTTTTTTTAAGTAAAAAAAAAATATTAAGTAAGAGAAATCCGTTAGGGTCGCTGATTCTAACAAGGAAGAGACGAAAGCTTTTGATTATTTGGATTTAAATACAAATTTTTGAAAAGCTAGATTACGTAGCATACATTTTTTTAAATTATATTATTTATTATTTTATTTTTTTGAAAGCTTCTTTCTAGAATCTGCAATTTTAAACCGCTTACGAACGGTTAGTGGAATTTTGCTAATCTGACTTCGAATCAATGTCGCGCAAGCAACAACAATTAAAAAAAAAAAAAAATTATTAGAGTTAAAGAAATTTTTTTCGCAGATTTCCGAATAAACATAACATTTTCGGAAGAAACACTTTTTTAATAATTGAAGCAGCAATTTTTTTTGCTCTTTTCTGAACAAATTCAAAATTTTTTAATTAAATTTAACTGCAACTTAAGTACATATTAAAGAAATTAATGAGAAAAATTATATAAATTGCTGCTGAACTTATTAACGAGCTTGAAATTTTAAGAAACTTTGAGTTAAGATATCATTTATCTTAAAACTGATCGAGTTAAACAAATGAAAATGAAAAAAGTCAAAACACATGAAAATATACGCAATATTACCAACTGAGAATTTGAAGCTTTCTGAACAATTTCAAATGTAAAAAAAAGTTACTCCAACCGATGCCCAACAAAATTCGACTAGAAATGTTTAAAAAAATTTGAAGCTGCCAAGCGGATTACTCTTATTCGATCAAATATAAATATGTATGTGTATATGATTTTGTTCAACAAAAATAGTTTTCGTATTACAAGTATTAGCAAACGACACAAGTGAAAGTCATTGCAGTAAATTATATTTCAATTTCTCATTTACCCCCCATTCCCCCCCTCATATGTACAAATACTTAATTGAAATTATTGGGCAAAGTTTTATTTTGCTTGGCTTCGATGGGCTCACAATTTGCTGCACACGCGCTCAAACACATACATACACACACCAGTAAAATATTTCGAAACTTTTCTGCTGGACGAGCAAACAAGAAGTTCGTAAACGATTTCCAAAAAAAAAAAAACGAAAAAAAATTATTATGAAATACATTAAAATAAATTACTAAATTGTGTAGTGGAGGTAGTAACAAAATTATTACCGTTATAGTAAGGCGAATACATAAAAAATAGTCATATTTTTGTTCAGTGTGTTTAGCAGTAAAGGTCAAAATCTTGGCTCAAACTGGCAGATGAAGTTTTTTTTCATTCTGTGGCACACATTAAGAACAGAAGCTGAAAATCAAAAGACTGCGCTGAGTAGAAAATTGATAATAAAATATATATTTATTGTAAATGATGTGGGCACTCACGCATACATGCACGCCTGCAAGTGCAAAGAAGTGGCGTCAATGTTTTCCTTATACGATTTTTAGGTTCGCCATTGAATTATATGGTATGGTGGTCGGAAAATATATAATTCTCATTATTTCTTTTTCTGTTTTTTTTCTTTTTCCGGTTTTTTTTCGCTTCCTATACATATTTGTTTTCTTTCTCCTACATTTTGCTTTTATTTTCCTTTTACTTTTTCTTTTTATTTTTATGTTTATTTTCCTTTTTTTCCTGTTTTTTTCTTCTCTTCTCTTGCATTTTTAGTTTTCTTTTTCTTTTTCCTTTTCTTGTTTTATTTATTTTTTTCCTTTTCTTTTTCTTTTCTAATTCTTCTTCTTTTTCTTTTGTTATTTTTTATTCTTCTTATACTTTTTATTTCCTTTTTAGTTTTTTGTTCTTTTTTTCCTTTTCTTCTCTTTTATTTTCGTTTTTTTTTTCTCCTGTTTCCTTTTTTCCTTCCCTTTTTTTCATTTTTCTTTTTCTGTTTCCTGTTCTTTTTTATCTTTAACTTTTATTTTTATTTTTTTTAATATTATTTTTTTATTTTTTTTGTGTTTATTTTTATTTTTACTCTTATTTTCGTTTTTCTTTTCTTGTTTCCTTCTTCTTTTCCTTTTTCTTTTCATTTTTATTTACCTTTTTCTTTTTCCTTTTCTTTTTTTCTTTCCCTTTTTCTTTCTTTTGTTTTTCTTTTCTTTTTCTTCTTCTTTTTATTTTTAAATTTTAATTTAATTTTTCTTATTCTTTTGCTCTTCCTTTTTCTTGATCTTTGTTTTTTAATTTTTCTTTTTATTTTTCTTGTTTTTTTCTTTTTCTTTTTCTTCTCTTTTTTCATTTCCGTTCTGTTTTTCTTCTCCTTTTTCCTTTTTTCCTTTTTGTTTTCCTGTTTTTATTTTCATTTTTCTTTTTCCTTTTCTTTTTTATCTTTCCTTTCTTTTTTCCTTTTATTTTTAATTTACTTTTCCTTTTTATTTTTCTTTTTCATTTCCTTTTACTTTCTTCTTCTTTTGCTATTTTTTTTCTTTTAGTTTTTCTTTTTATTTTTTTTCCATTTTTTTCCCCCGTTTTTTTGTAGCTTAATTTTTCCTTTTCTTTTTTCTTTTTTTCTTTTTATTATTCTATTTATTTTTTTTTTCTTTTTATTTTTTTTTTCGTTCTTCATTTTCTTTTCCTTTTTATTTATATTATTATTTATATTTTTTTATTATCTACTTCCTTTTCTTTTGCTTTTCCTCTTCCTCTTCCTCTTTCTTTTCTTCACTCTTCTTCCTCTTCTTTTTCTTTTTAATATTATTCTTCCTCTTTCTTGGTTTTCTATTTGTATTTCTATTTCAATTTCTAATTTTAATTCTATATCTATTCCTTTGCCTTTCTCGTCTTCGTTTTCTTCTTTTTTACTTCTCCTTTTTATTTATCGTATTCTTTTACTTTCTTCTCGTTTGCTATTTATTTTTTCCATTGTTTTTCTTTTCCTTTACCTTTATTTTTTCGTTTTTATATCATTTGCTTTGTCTATTCTATTTTTCTTTACTGCTTCTCTTTCTTCTTCTTGTTTTATATTTCTTTTCGCTTTTTCTTCTTCATTTTCGTCATTCATATGTTTTATTTCTTTTTATTCTCTTTTTCTTTCTCCTTTTTTTGTTTTTCTTTCTCTTTTGCTTCTCTTCCTTTTTTGTTTGCTATATCTCTTCACTTTTATTTCTCTTTTTCTTTTGCATTTTTTCGTGTTATTGTGCATTCTTCGCTAGTTTCGATCACCCTGATGAAGGGGCACTTGTGAGGTTTCGTTTGATTTTAACTCATTCAATCCCAGATCCGCTTACTCTTTACTGCATATACATACTTATGCATATGCATATGCAAATATGTGTGTACGAGTTTAGACACGACTCCTTTTAAGCATAAATTCATGCGCATTTGATATTAAAATCAGCCGACAACAGCTGGCCTACGCAATATGTAAATCGAGTGCTTGAGTGGGTGCGAGCGTTTGACACATTCGCTTTCGCTCACAAGAAATTCGCAATATTTGTCATTATTAAACAAACAATTTGACAAAAATAAAGTGAAAGTCGTTGAAAGAAATTCAAATAAAAAATAAAAAAATACAGAGTAAATATTTTAAAAGTGTGCAAATTATCGCCTCAGTCTTTGAAATTTATAATATTTTTCCACCAACTGGTGAAGGAGAACCATTTTCGCTTTTCCCTTAAGCTTCTCTCTCCTCTCCTCCTTTACGCGTATTTATTTATTTTTACTGCATGTGCATAATATTTACTTAATAAATTCGTGAATAAATCTGATGGGCACACACACACGCACATCCACTCACATGTAGAAACCGTTCCACCGCTGCCGTTAAAGGGTTATGATGACAGATGCCAAGTGAAATGCCTTGCGTTCATTGCCTACTTTTCGGCGGCCGTAGGCAAGCAGGAAAACTGCGTTGATTGGCGACGACGGCTGCCTGGCTTGTGCTCAGTTGAGTTTTATGGATATTTATTGTTTTAATAAAAGTAAAGCGACCATCATAACCGTCAATTTTGATTTTCTTAAGCATGTGTTCGGCCGTGTGTGTGTGCGTGTGTGTGTGTGTGTGTGTGTGTGTGTACGCGTGAGTGCGTAGTTGATGGCGGCAAATGCGTGTGCGAGTGAAATATGTCAAAATAAATAAGAACGAAAAGTAATATATTTAAATTTGTTGTTAGTGTTTTTGTTGAGAATAACAGTTTGTCGCAGAAAATCTTTGGAATCCTTTGAAGCGTCCTTTTTCTTTTAATTTTATGTATTTTTTTGTTGTTGTTAGGATTTAGTGAAATATTGTCAAATGTCGAAAATTAAATTAAATGAAAATGTTTTGTTTATTTGCTCTGGTAACGGTTATTTTCAGCGGTAATGAGTTTCGCGCTTTTGCAATTCAATTTGCACTTAAATGCACTTAAGGGTTCGCTCGGGTACCCGAAGGGACGCGCAAATTTTTTCAAGCATTCATTGGCACACGCACACATAGCTAACGCAACTTTGTTACTTTGCATTAAAAGTTACATTGACCGTAATTAAATTTTACCCAAGCGATCTATGGCAACAGCAGCAACGACAATGTACAATAGCATGAATAAATAATAGAAATAAAGAAAAGAGGAAACGAAAAGTGAAAAATCGAAATTTTAATACTCTCAAAGGCAACTGTGAAAGTTCGAGAATAATTTTGTTGATGAACTGTTGAAATGCTGTAATTAAAAAATTTCAAATGAAAAACCAAAAATGTTTTTTCTGAAAGTATTTTTAAGAGCAAGAACAAAAAAAACAGTCAACATTTTTAATGGACACATTAAATAATTAATTGGATAATTGAGATTCTCCTAATTCAAGTGCTCCTAATTAGTTACCTTACCTCCACCACAATAGAACTATCCTGTAGCGCTACTAAGTATTTATCCACGCATAATTTCTCGAGCCGAGCACGAGCATTTCCAGTATTTTGACAAACACATAGACTTTTTTCTCAAAACTTTTTTTTAATAATTTTAAATTCATTTATGCAAAGTGTAAAAATCATTGAAACGCCAAAGAAATTTTGACAAACAAAATTAAACTTTTTTTTGTTCTGCTGAGCAGCTGAGCAATGTGGGAGTATCGAGCGAGCACCGAGCTGTTTGCAATGCTCGATACTAGGGTATCTGTAGCTCTGCTAGAAACAACAATTTAGTATTCGAGCACGGCAGGGAAAGTTATAAATTTTAATTTTTTTTTTTTTTGATTGGATTCGACTCTAAATTTGTTTTCCCTTATTAACCTTTTTCAGAAGCAAAAGTAATCGTTACATTATCCCTAAGTTCCTAAAACCGTGCCTTCAAAATTTTAATACCATATATTTAAATTCCATAATTCCATATGTAGTAAACTTTATTCAGACTACCAAAATCTTGAAAATACATACAAATGCTTACAAGGACACTCCAGAAAGAAAATATTAAAAAAAAATGCAAAAAATAACTTCCATTCAAATGATACTCAGCTACAACGGTACATATTTTATGAGCCTTTGCATTGTTTTTAAGTCTGTGTATTTTATGTATTATTTTACAATCGCTCGTAGTTAAATTTTTTGATTTCCCAAAAGTGTTGGAAAATAAAGGCAAACAAATGCACTTAAATGTATGAACTCCTTGCCAACAAAGCAGTGGTAATGATAAAGACCGACGAAATGATTTAAACCAGCAGCTTATCCCACAGTGGAAAAAAGAATGATACAGATTTGTCTCTAAAGCTCGATATATTTTTTATTTATTTTTTTTTTTTTTTTTTTTTTTTTGTAAAGATGCCAAAATTATTGCTATTTATGTTTTTTTTTTAATTTTTTGTGTTATTTTTTTCTATATTCTCTTATTTTATTTTAATTTGTTTTGCTTTTACATTTTTTTATTTTATTTTTTATTTCTTTTGCATTTTATTTTATTTTAAATTATTTTATTTTGTTTTATGTTATTTTCATTTAAATTACTTTTTTTTATTTTACATATTTTATTTTATTTACTTATTAAAATTTGTTAATTTTTTCTTTACTTTTTTTTAGATGTAATTTAATTAAATTTTTGTTTTAAATTTTTATTTTATATCATTTTAATTTATTTTATTTTTCACAACAATAAGTATGTGTTTGAAGGATACAAGAGTGGATAGTATCACAGCCTTCTGTATCAGGTGTCGCTTCCCAGTCATTTTTAATTTATCTAGACTCGTGTTGAAATTTTTCGGAATAACTCCCGTAGATGATATGATAATTGGAATTATAACGACGCCACCTAGTCTACCCCTTTCCTTAACTTCATGCGCTAAATTGTTGTATTTTCTACACTTTTTTGTGTAGCATTCTTGCAGGGTGTGCTTGTTCAATACGCCTATGTCTAATAGCAGGGCCCTTTTTTGTTTCTCGATTACAGTTATGTCAGGTCTGCTGTGTGACGTGGGTTGATCCGTCAATATTGATCGATCCCAGTATTGAACTTTGTTGAACTGTTTTCTAAAATTGTTGGGGGGGTTATATTTGAAATACGGACAATCCTCCGTAATTAATCCATATCTCGGTACTAACCATTGATGAATAATTTTTGAGACGTTGTTGTGTCTATTCAGATATTTGGTGGCTGCTAATGGAGCACATGCACCTGTAATGTGGTGAGTAGTTTCAGGTTGTCTTTGGCATCGTCGACATAAATCATTTTCAATGGCCGCATGGATGATATATTTTTTATAATTTTTTGTTGCAATCACTTGGTCCTGTTTAGCGCACATAAAATCTACGGTTTCAGCAAAAATTCCTGTTCTATTTAGCCAGTCGTAGGATGCAGTAGTGTCTATTTCCGGTTGATCGATTGCATGTGGATTTTTTTCCGTGGACTGACTTCATTTCCCATTGTAAAATTAATGACTGAAAATGCTGAACGCCTCTTGAGATATCACTCGTTGTGGTGTCACTTAAATTTAGCGGGATGAATTTCACATCTGACTGGCATACTACTTTATGCAATTGACTTTGTTGCTTACGAAAAAACAGCCTGAGGTTGTATACACACTTTTGTTGTAGATGTTTGATGTCTACCATTCCTCGCCCTCCTTGTCTTCGTGGTAAGTAGACACGTTCTACGGCTGATTTCGGATGATGTATTCCGATTTTTGTAAGTAATAGCCTTGTCGTCCTTTTGGCGTTTTCTAGGTCTGTGTCAGATCATTTCGTTCTTCCAAGCGTGTAAATTAAAACTGGGATAGCAAATGTGTTGATAGCTTTGAGTAGTTTAAAACCATTCAGATGCGGCTTCAGTAAGCTTCTCACTCGCATTATATATTCCCCTGTTGTTGCTCGAACGATTTCAGAATGATGCACTCTTTTTGCTTGAGTCAATCCAAGGTATTTGTATGTATCATTCTCTGAGAAGTTTTCGGTCAGTTAAAGTAGCGTTTTTAGCTGACGTTCATATGACGCATATAGCTTAATTTCATCTATATATAATAGGTGGGAAAGCTTATGTTGAGATGAACATGGTCATTTTATGTTAAAACCGTATTTTTTTAATTTTATTTTATTTTATATTATTTTATTTTACTTTATTTAATTTAATTAAATTTTATTTAATTTTATTTAATTTCATAATATTTTATTTTATTTAATTTTAGTTTTATTATTTTTTGTTTGTTTTATTTTCATTTTATGTTTTTAATTTTTCTTTATTTTATTTTATTTTAATTTTATTTTTATTTATATTATTTTATTTTATTCTATTATTTTTATTTTTACATTATTTTATTGTGTCTTATTTTATTTTATTTTATTTTATTTTTTTTATTTATTTTTTTTATTTTAATTTGTTTTTATCTCTTTTTTTTAATTTTAATTTATTTTTATTTTTTTATTTTTATTTTATTTTCATTTTTTTTTTTTTTAGTTTATTTTTTTTCTGTTACTTTATTTTATTTATATTTTATCTTATTTTATTAAATTAAATTATATTTTATATTATTTAAAATAATTTAATTTGTTTTTATTTGATTTAAGTTTTTTATTCTATATAATTTTTTCTGGTTCCAGAAATTTTTTTGCTCACTCCCAACGTACGTTTTCACAAACTTATGTAAATACATATGTACACATGATGACAGCTGTTTAGCTGATTGGACGGTAAAACGGCTTCTTTGTTCATATTTCGGTCATGCGTAATTTATGAGTGAGCAATATTTTTTTTTTTTTTGTACAGAAGCAAACAATGCAAATTCTATTCACTTGCAACAAATGTGAAATTTACGAATGAAAGCGGAAAGTGTGTTCAATGGTAATTGAAAGGAAATTGAAAATGTGATTGTGAGCGTAGACATTCACACACACATGTATATAAACATATGTTGCTCGCAATAAATTATGCATTATTATGGATATAATAATATGCGCTGACAAGTATTTGAAGTTTTTTCGTAAAAAAAATCGCATATAACAACTTGATATACACAGATGGACTTTTGCAACTGCATATATGTTTGTATGTGTTATATTTTAATACTTTTTTTATTGTTTTTCACATTTCCATGTCATTATCAAATGCAGTCGCAAAAACGCGCACTCAAACGTCCATAAATATTTGATTGGCTGAAAAGGAATAGAATCAATGAAATGGTGTTAAAAAAATTAAGAATGAATTACAAATGTATGTACATACATAGGCATAGCATATATACATATATTTAAAAGGATGTAATGAAAACACAACGAAATCAAATGTGTTCACAAAAGCCTTTTTTGTAGCTCAATCAAATTCAAATGTTAAAATAAATGTTGAAATTTTCTTTAAAAAAATTACTGCATACTCAGGCGCCTTTTGTTGTTGTTGAAAGTCAACAGTTGGTATTAAATTTGCATGAGAAATGTACAGTTAAATATATATTTTAGAAAATATGAAAGCAACGCTGTTGCATTTATTGGAATTTCCGCATTGTTTGACTCATACAGACAAACATGCTGTGCCACATGCATTGCAGTAAGCTGTCAGCTTGAGCTCTTATGTATGCGCGCAGTTGCCAAAAACACTATTGCATAAATTAAAATTATTCTCTAAAATGCGAGGCAACGGAAGAAAGGTGCTGTGAAATGTTTAATAGTTATTTGAAAGGAATGTTGAATGTGTAATAATGCAATGCCACTAAATATTTAACAATTAATTAGCTTTTTAGCGCGTTTTGCTGCTGTCAGCTGCCGTTTTTTGGCCCGAAAAATTTTTAAAAGCTTTGATTTTTTTTTTTCAAAAGCTCAAATGTGTGCAATGTGTCAAAGAAATAACAGTTAAATAAATTATAGATTTGCATTTGAGTGCAAAGAGCTGAATTGTCAGCAAAGAATAATTTTTTTGAATTAATTACACTTCAAAATTACTTCACAAAATGGGACAGGGAATATTGAAATAATAAAAAAATATTTACAGTTTTTGAGTTAAAATATTTAAAACTTAAATTCATGAATTGCTTGGAATGTAAATAAATATTCAAACGTTTTTTTTTTCTATGATATAATTATTTAATGCAAGTACTACACTGCGCATACGCAACTTTCTTATAACACTATGTTTATATAATTAAAAAAAAAACATTATAAATAATAGAACTGTTGTATTCGACCAATTTCCCCAGAGTCACAGACATTTAGTAGGTTAATGCATAAATAAAATGTTTGGATAATACTATTGTGGGTGGGAGAAAATTACATTTGATCGGAATCGATTTCGAAAAAAATACTAATCATCGAAAATCGCTTCGTGGTTTTTCAAAATATTCTCCATTAAGATTTATGCACTTTTGTTTCAACCAATGATCGGGTCGAAGTACTTTTGCCACTCTGATTGAGAATTCTCCAAAACACGAAACATTCTGAAAGCATCAACCGTCTCTTCTGATGCCCATTTCTTTTCCCAAGTTTCAGTTCATATGTGAGAGTTCACGTTGCCGTGGTTAGGAGTGATCTGTCTTCGGGTGTTGTTTTTCCTAGTTTATAGAAAGACAACTGGCTAACAAGTGGTTGTGTACCACTCAGTTTTACGTTTTTCTGGTTGCAAAATGTCCAGTTTTTTCCAAAAAAGAAAAAAAAACAGCAACCCTTTGATTGGAAGTACTCGTGCACGAAGCAACTTTTGATGGATTCAGCTTACCTTTGAAACAACTATACAGGCGACTGTTGTTTACTTTCGAGCTCATGCGCTTAACTTCCCGACTTATCACCTACCACAATGTCATTTGCATTTATCTCGATCAATCGACACAAGCCTTTTTTTGAGCGATTGACAAATTGTATGGGATCCACAGTGAACAAATTTTTTTTTTTAAATCAAATGTTTATTTAATATTGAATTTATGCTGATCCCTCTAACGTCTAAAGTTGCCTCAATCTCACGATAGGCCACTTAACGGTCTATCAATATCAATTTACGCAAAGCATCCATATTTTCCGGAACAACAAGTGTTTCTGGATAACCTTCACGAAATTTACCCTGTAGTGATCTATGACCTCGATTAAGTTCATCATACCATCAATAAACACTAGCCCTTGATGGAGCTTCATCGATGCACTGCTGCTGAGTTAATCTTCATCGAAAGATTCAGAAAATATACGTTTTGACTCTGCATAACAACAAAAATGTCAGCTCTAAAGAAGTCATCAAGCTAAATGGCTGCTTCCTGATCGAAAACCGCACAACCAGATGGATCATGTATTGATAAACGGGCCATATGCATCCAGTGCATTCGACGTGAGCACGCTCCGAGGACAAATATCGACTCGAAATTCTATTTCGTAGCAGCAGTGATACATACATGCCTTATGCAGCACATACAAGGTCCTATCGCGTGTATTGTCGCCGATTGGAACCTCAGTGTGCCCGCAATATCACATACAAGGTCCTATCGCGTGTATTGTGTGAGTGATTAAAGCCAACCGTCACGAACTGATTGGATAAGCCTTTGACACACGAAAAAGAACTCCGAGTGGTTCAGTCGCAAAAAAGGTTTCAGACAAACACAAGGACTTCTTATCCTGTGAATTCTTTAATTTGATGCTGGAAAAAAAATAAATGAGAGTCGCAGAGCTAAATAAATAGAGTAAAATCTTTCTGTTCTTAAAAAACCCGCCGTTAGTTCTGATTTCTCCGGACTGGATAAGAGAGAAAGAGAGGCGAATGAGCCAGGTTGTGAATGATGGAGAGATGAAATATCTACTGTCATCAAACGAACGGTAATCTCATTCGTGACTCATCTACCACTTCACTGTTGACAGTCATATCTTTGAAGCCGTAGATAATTTCGTCTATATTAGACCCACCATCAACAACACCAAGAATGCCAGCCTTGAAATCTAACGGGGAATTACTTTTGCCAACATGTTCTACTTTGGACGAAGTAGGCAATTGAAAAGAAAAGTCCTCTCTTGACAAACCAAAACCAAACTCTACAAGTCGCTCATCATTCCTGTCCTGATATGTGTTGCAGAAGCTTGAATGAGGTGGACATCCGATGAGTTCGCGTTAGAATTTTTCGAAAAAAAAAAGTTTTGCGCATTGGCAACGACATGTGGTAGAGCGATAAGCTATACGGCGACATTGCCATTGTTTAGCGAATCAAGAGATAGCGGCTACGCTGGCTAAGTCATGTTGAACGAAAGGATGAAAGCAATCCAGCTTTGAAAGTTTTCGATGCACTACCCGCCGATGGAAGCGGAGGAAGAGGAAGACTATCCAACTATCTTGAATAGAAAATTTGTTCCAAATTTGCTAGTGAATGAACCAATATATTATAATGATTTAGTTTGGAGACGTTGGACTACTGGAATTAGTAAATGAATATTTAAAGTAATCAATTAATTAAATATAAAAATATGTCAAGCTTAAACTTCGCTTTGAGATTAGTTTTCGTTTAAAAAAAAAACCAACTATCACAGCCACCGCTGTGAGTAAAGCTAATTATATGTATAGAATTTTGCCACAAAATTTAATATTTAACAAATCTTCTTTTTCAATTATTCAATGAATGAATATTGGATGACGAAAAAAAGAACAAAAATCGCCAATGAGGGGCACGAAAATGGCAGGAATGGCATGTCAACCAAATGCTTCATGGAGGACACTTGCATATATGTAGGGGGTGTAGAACACCTTTATATATGGATGTACATACACACATGTTGGATGGAGTATGTGTATGTATTGAAGTGAAGAATGCCAACACTTGACTTTTGTGCCAAAGTGACTTAACACACACAAATTTTCATTTGGCTTATAAGAATTTCGCATTTTTACTGTTAGCTAGTGGTATGTCGTCTACTTATTTGTATGTAAATGTAGGTGTGCGCTCGGTTCTCTAATGAATGTGGACGCATATGTTTGAGTGCTTCAAGCATCACTTAATTACTTGTGAAAGCAAAAGAAGAATGCTGCTGCTCCTTGACTGCTTTTGGTGCTTCGGCCATGGAATGACTGAATGACTGAACGTCTGTTATGCGCACTTTGTTATTTATGTGATTGTTAATGTTGTTGTTACTGTTGTTATTGGTTGTTGGTTGCGGTGGTGGTGCCATCATAAGTGAACAGTCGGAATGCCGACATTTAGATTTTACGTGACACATGCCTAACCTAAATATATTTGAAGAAATAGTTATATGTGCGTATGTGTTGTATTTATTGTTGTTGCATATTTTTTTTCTGCGTCCGAGTTAATTGCTTGGCTAGAATTACAACAGCGCAGGGAATTCTATGGATTTCGGTCAAATTCTTGAGTTAGCTTGTAAGAAGGAGAAGATATCCTCGTCCCTAGGACAATAAAACCATTTTCATATACATACATAAACACGTCCATACATATGCATACATATTTACATCTAACAGTGAGGAGTTAAAATTAATGCATGCCGATTTTCTGAATTTAACATCATTCAAATGGGCCTTCACGACTTCTTTTGCGGGAACGAATTCGATGAACCCAATTTTTGAGCACTTTTCCCACTAAATCAAGTCGTATGTCATGAATAGCATGTTCAATATTGACTTTCAAAGCTTGAAGAGAGTCTGGTTTATTGCTAAAGACCAATGACTTCAAATAACTCCACAAGAAGTAGTCTAATGGTGTTAAATCACAACTTCTTGGAGGTCATTCATTGTCACAATTTCTTGAAATAATCGAAACTCCAAACCTTTTTCGCAATAATTCAATTGTTGCACGTGCTTTGTGATGCGTAGCCCCGTCTTATTGGAACCAGATGTTGCTAAGATCAACTTCTTCCAATTGTGGGCATAAAAAGTTGTTTATCATCGATCTCTAGTACTTTCCATTGACAGTAACGGTGCTACCAGCTTCATTTCGAAAGAAGTACGGACCGATGATTCCACCAAACCAAAAACCACATACGAGTTGTGTCAATTTAGGTGAATGTAATAGTTGTTCATGATTAATTTGTATATTTTCTTCGCCCCAGAATTGACATTTTTGTTTATTTACCGCACCACTCAGATGCAAATGAAGCTCATGGGAAAAGCTGATTATCTTAAAAAACAATCGTTATCGTTTTGAAATTGTTTCAAGACAAAATCAGCAAATTCACGACTTTTATGATAGTTCAATGGCTTCAGTTGTTGAGTGAGAACATGAAGATGCAAGCCCGAAGCCTTTCTTAAAATTCGGCAGGTTGTGGTTTGAGATAGTCCCAATTCTGGGGAACGTCGTGGAATCGACAAATTGCGGTCTTCCTCAAGACTTACATGAACGGCAGTAATATTTTCATTACTTCGACCGGTTCTTTGTCTTATTGACACTTGAACATTATGCAAAGAAAATGTGCGCTGGAAATTTTCAACAGTTCGACGAATGGCGAGCACAGGTGGACGATTATTATAACCATGCAATGCACATGCAATTTGAAATTTCCTTTGATTATTCAAACTAAAAACAAATTAATGAGAAAAACATAATTTTGCACCTCACTGTAGTTACAAAATTCTACATATGTACATACGCCCGTATATTCTCATATTTTGTGTGGGCTCTTGGATATTTGTCGCTGACATTGACAAATACTTGGCCTTCATACGCATTTTGTAAGCATTTATGCGCTTCATTGCCATTTCAGCTACTTTTTGGGGAGATTTCTTTTCCTTTTTGCGGCAATTTCCTGGGCTACAGCGATAAATAAATTCCTACTCCATTGGTCCCTTTTTCACTTCTACTTTGGTGGTCACCTGCAATTTGTACTTTTATTAATTATACAATACATGCGGGCAACTGTGGGGATTAGTTGGAGAAGAGGGAGAGCGTACTTAGCGCAACTTAAGCTTTTCAACACATCCCCTTTAGTTGCATACCACATATTGTTTTAGACCCACAACTTGTTTTATTTTTGCTTAAATATTTTATATCCTAACCTTTGATAATGTATTCCTTAATATTTCAATATCAGCAAATATATTCCGCCTAATGTTGGCTAATTTGTGTTAGAAATTTACTTCTTATCGCTATGGCAATTTGGCGCGTATAACAAATAAAAGCTCGCCGTGGGAAGAGGCAACGACTCGGCTCTTCGGTCATTGGGCAGTTTCATCACTTTCTTAAAGGCGTTTTCATTTTGTTTTCTTCTCCTGATCGTTGGTCCCTATCTACTCGTATATAAAGTTACACTAAAGTACATATTACATATGTAAATATATTTATATTGCTTATACATATTTAAATACGAAATACAGTTTGTATAGAAATACCAGATAAATATGTAATAAAGCCATTGCGATGGATGCGGTTGAGTTGTGTATGCTACGGCTCCCTGGTACTAAGCTCATCGAATTGGATTTGTTCTTGCTCCTCACTTAATCTTTGAAACTTCATTATACAAAAAGATATTCATGCACATCTGTATACTCAGAAAAAAAAATATATATTCCCCGAAATCCCAAAGAAAATTAGCGGACAACCCTAGTATCCCAAGGACTGTGTATTGACCAAAACCCCGGGAAGCCATTGATAGCCGCTTCCCTTTCTCAATAGTGAGATACATTTTGTACCGCCAACCCATGCCTATGATAAACCTAAGGCTTATTCCTTCACATAGTTTTGAGATCCAGCATGTTGTTAACAATTTCAGAGCACTTGCTTGACGTGTGATT
This sequence comes from Neoceratitis asiatica, assembly GCA_030068015.2. Classification (NCBI taxonomy): domain Eukaryota; kingdom Metazoa; phylum Arthropoda; class Insecta; order Diptera; family Tephritidae; genus Neoceratitis; species Neoceratitis asiatica. Next base: position 2,061,264 of record CM061528.1, on the reverse strand, counting down.
CTCCATAGTGATTTAAGTAACTTCAACAAACGAATTGCACGCAAGTTGTTTCAAGCTGATCATTGAACTTGAGAAATCAGCATATCCTATCAATATTCATATCTTCAATGGATTCATTAAGAGCAGATAATTTCACGTTTTGGGCCGGTCGATTGGCCACCAAGATCGTGTGATATCACACCGTTAGACTTTTTCCTGTGGGGATATGTAAAGTCTAAAGTCTATGCGGACAATTCCGTTTCGATTCAGGCCTTGGAGCACCACATCACACGTGTCATTCGTCAAGAACCAGTCGTTATGCTCGAACGACTCATCGAAAATTAGACTCAACGGATGGACCATCTGAGACGTAGCCGCGACCAGCAATTGAAGGAGATCTTCAAAAAACAAATGCCAAGGAATGTTCTTTCGAATGATAATAAACATTCACCATTGAATTTGATTTTCTGGGTTTTGTTTCCTTGGAAAATGAGGGAACCTCGAAATGGATCACTCTTTAGTTAAAACATATTCTTCCGCTAATTTCGATAAAGAGCCTCTAGCCAATTGTAAGTTTGGATAAATTATTTTTTAACAAAAACACTACGAAAATCAACAAACAGAAGCGACAGTCATCGAAGAGAGTTTTTTTGCCCTCTTCTTTACATAGATGCTCTGAAGCTGACGCAGCTTCTTCTAACACTCACCCCCTGTCTGAAGTTATCTGCGGCTTGTCTTCATCTACAATTTACAACTTAGAATATGAAAACCAAGCATTTTTCATGAAAACTGTTATACTTTTAGTTCACATTTGGAGGAAACTTCTTCGAGATGCTGACATGTGATACCGAAAGTAATAAATAAAGCAAATTTAAAAAACTGTGCAAACCAAAGCTAAGCGCGAGAAAAAAAATATTGAAAAGAATTTGTAGTGTTGTCAATGGAAACCTAACAAAAAACCCATATCTGGATCTCGGCACTAACATTTTTTGTTAACATTTGTTGAGTCGTATTAGTCTTTATTTTCTTTCTTTTTATATAGAGCCTTAAAGAAAAATTTATTATTTGATTCAAAAAGTTCATAAATTTAATTTATTTTTATTCTAAAATCTGTCTTACAAATTTCAAATACTAACTTTTACTCCTCTGCTCTCCTATAAGGTTTCATCTCTGTATCCAAGCAGTTTCTGAAATGAATCAATACAGCCTTTTTCGGTCAGCCATCTGGGGTATGCAAATATGATTGGCTCTTCAGAAATCATATTCTAAAATCCTGTTATGAATTTATCTTATTGGAATCTAAGTTCGAATCCGATTATTCAACGAATTTGGTGTTCTGTTCTGTCTTATGATTTATTGAAAAACTCCTAGCGAAAATTTGTATAATTTATATATCATAGTCCCGCAGTGGAAGAGAAACAATGAATTTTTGTGGCCACTCAAAAATCTTCTCTGTAATGTAACAAACAGTCTACCGCTTCATAAGTGAAATGTGTATTTTCTCAATTGGAAATGAATTTGCTTCTTTTCGATTTTCTCAATACTGATAAGATTTTCGAACATCTTTTTGATTCCAAGTCGGAGATTCAAGTCGACACGAAATAAAATCTGCTGGGATTCCAGAACAGTCTCGATAGCTGAGAGCTATTCATTAGGGTGAGGTGCATCAGTGAGCAGTACTGAAGTTAACTGTCATTCAGTCAGTACTTCAAATTAGCACTGCAGGCGCTTAGACTCGGGGAAACAATGCCATCTGAATATAAACTTATTGAACAGTATGAAACTACAGTAATCTTCTCCGGAAAAGTAAAAATTAAATAATTTGCTGTCGTTGAAGAAAAGTATTAGGAGCAATAGACAGCAGCTCGCCTTCTAATAAATTTTACTCACTTTTAGTCAAACTGATATCGCGAAGGACTTTTAAAGCTTAGTTGGATCTCCTTGCTTCCTTCCTTGAACATATGTGCTTTCAATCTCTCTCTCTCTCTCTCTCTCTCTCTCTCTCTCTCTCTCCATCCCTCTACCCATGCCCGATATATTCTGCACATTTTGATAAATTCTTAACAATTCATTTAGCAAATTCCTTCACTTTCATGGCATTCTGTGTGGCACCGCAACAGTGAAGAGAGAGCTGAAGAGTGTACAAAGAGGAGGTATGAGTGGCAAAAATGGCAGTGCTAACGAGTGAAATGCCTCAAGAAAATATTCGTACACACACACCTCCACACACACACACATCTGCTCATAGGTTCGAATTTGTGCGTACCGTTATAAATTTACAGGTTTCTCTAGCTATAGCTACTGCTGCTGTTGCCTGATAGTCATTTTAGCAGACCTTAAGGGCAAACAACAAGAAATACACCAACAACAACTCCACTGCTATATTGGGTGGCTTGCGAGCGTTGGTTGCCTCTCCAGCGCCATTCACCACTCGCTAGTCTATCGACTTCATCAATCATTATAATTCCGGAATTTGTGTGGATGCGCGCTCGTATGTGTGTGTGTGTGTGTGTGCTTGTGTGTATACACACTTTTAAAGTGACTTTTGGTTTAGCTTAAAATTTGAATAAATTATCCAAACAGAGTTGCGTGCCGCTGATGTTGGAGTATGGCGTTCAGTTGGGTGGTGCTTTTCGCTTAGTTTGATCACGTGTTCGTGTGTTAAATGAACTTCTGTTTATGTTTCAGCCTGCGTGTGTGTGCATGTGTGTGTGTATGTATAGGAGAGAAATAAGCGGGTTTCCTTTACACTTTTTCTCTTTACTGCCTTTAGCTATAAGACATCTTTAATCACCCATACCTAATACTTATTTACATACGTACATATATGGCACTTACATACACATGTATGCGTGTTTGTGTGCATGGTTTATTTGGTTTTCCTCACCAAATCCAATACAACTTAAGTGTTTTTAAGCTCCACTCAGCACTTTTCTCAGCTTTATTTCCGCACACACATTCAACCTTCCCACACCACAAACCCAAAGAGTCACACACATAACTGTCCTTTTTATTTACATCACAAAATCTTACAAAAGATTGTCACAACCTTTGCCCCGCCGAGTGTGTGTATGTGCATGGTGCGTTTGGAAAACACACGAACATTTTACGCTTTTAAATATTAACAACATTAAAGTTGGGCATGGACAATGTTGGTATTGAGCAGTAGACCGACCCTTCAGTGGTTTTGTGATTTACATTTGAGAGCACATTTGCACAAGTGTGTAAATCTCTACACGGGTATGTATGTAAATTCGACTTATGTTATTTAAAGAGTACTGATTTTGGGTGCTCACATGAGTAAGCTCAAAGTTAAAGTGGAAAGTATTAAGTTGAAAATCAGAAAACAACAACTGCAAGAACTTCTCATATCACTAAATTGGGAAACTTTATGCTGACTTTGCTGCTGTAGTAGATTTGTGTGTGGTTATGGTTATGTAAATATCAAGTTTGTTGGCATACATACGTATATGTACTAGATCTGTCGCATAGTAAGGGGACCTTGCAAAAGACAACATAACAGAGATTTATTGGTTTTGTTCGAAATAGTCTTCTAGCGCTTCGATACTCCACTAGATTCCTCTGAAGTATTCTGTTTGTCTCTAAAAGATTTAAGAATAAAATTATTGTGATAAACTAACTGCTGTTTTGCCTAAATAAACATATTTTTTCTTTAATATTTATCAATTTTTTTTGTTGACCATCGCATATTGCCCATAAATTGTTAAATAATACGAATACGAATAGTTAAAAATATTTAATTTATGTTGCAGCAGCTCTAAATATTTCACTTTGTAGACTGCTGCAAGTGATCTTAAAAACAGATTTGTAATTAAAAATAAAATCTGATAACTGTTTCAGTTTCTATGACTATATTTTTCCACAAAATGAATTGAACGGTTTTCAAAATATTCCTCTAGAGACACCATTAAATTTCCAGTTACTGGAAAATTCCTGCAACTTTTTTAAAGTATATCAAATCATCTTCTTTGGAAAAAATACTCATTAAATCTGTTTGTCTTTTGCGAAAGTATTTTCCAATAAATTTTATAGTTTAAACCTTGATTCGAGTAAATATATCAAAAATTTTTAGTGATCCTAGTCTCTAAAAGGATTATTCGAATTAATAATCTTTATTTGCAATCACTATTTGATGTGCTTTTTATCTGTACTTATTGTTGGTTGATGATGATTTTGGAAGTCGCACGGGACATCTAAATAGGTTACCTTATTTCATAATGACTTTTGGCTGTTATGCCTTAAATAGACGTGCATCCTTTGTAGTGTCAGGAGGAGGAAAAAGTTTTTTTTTTTTGCAAAAATTAAGAGAACTTTGATATCAAAATTTGACATTTCCTCTGGTTATGGAGCTTCTAGATGTCTAAGACGAGTTCTGAGGGGACGCTGTTCCAACGCCTTGCCCCCTGCACTTTCCACATACGTCAATGCTACTAATGCCTATTCTGCTCGCGTGTCTTTAAGTCTTTAATGTGTTATGTATTTCACGTACTGGTTGGGTAGTGAGATGCCCTTCTGGCACAGCCACCAACTCAATGCCGTTTCGGCCTAGAAACCATTTATATACAGCTACTTCCTGACAGCAATCTCATCCACTGAATCCCTGCTTCTATTGGCACTTTCTGACATAATAAGATGTGAAATGATTGCTTTAATTGCAGCTTGGCTATTAGCTTATATTTATGTTAATATTTTCCATGTGGCTCCGTGCGGTGATAACTAGCTCAGCAGCTTTCCCTACAGCGGAGGCCTCTTCTTGGAAAATACTTCAGGCGGCCGAAAGCTTAAAGAGCTATCTAGCTCAGCGCCATAATGATGTTCGGTCGAGCTCTCCTTCAATCTTTTTTTAAATTAGTTTTTAATTTTTTAAAACGCCTTTGAACGGCTGATGGATTTTTATGAGCATCTTTTTATTTCTTCACTCGGAGGACTTAATATTTCCTGTTGTAGCTTAGTCTGATTACAATTCGAAACCGTGACCTTACGCATGGCAGCACGCACTGCTAACCGCTACACTGTTGCGGTCGTCATTTACACTTTTCCCACCTCATCAATCTTAAGCTGAGATCTTCATGTTTCCTCCTTCCTCAGTACAATCGTCATGGTAACCAGAACGCAAACACTTAGTAGAAAGACAAATGCAGAATACTCCAAGCATTTGTCCCATGTTTTTGTTGTTGTTTTAGTGGTCATCCAATCTCGCCTATTGCCGGTAGGTCTAGCCTTACTCATCGAGGTCATCTAACAGGAGGCCGAAGAAACGTGTTGTTTCAACGGGTTCGGACCCGAGGGGGAAGGATATTAGATGAGTCGGGTTGAGCGGACATGCAAAGTGGTGGTTAGTGTCGTGCGGGGATTCGTTGCATGTGGGACATGTGTTGGGTAAGTCAGGGTCGACTTTGGATAAATAGAAGTTGAGCTTTCTACAATATTCAGACTTTAATTGTGCCAGGGTTACGCGGGTCTCTCGATACAGCTCGAGCTATTGTGTCGATTGGATTCCGAGAACACCATTCACAGGTAGAGAATTCACAAAGAGGTTAAACGACTCTCGGTGAATGGTGTTTATAGCCTGTCTGTACGCCGTTCTGTCCAGCGGTTCTTGTCTTTATTGCTATAACATGTTTCAGCATTTCATTTTCATTGTTAACGATTTCCAAACCATTTTGCACAATTTTTTAAATATCAGTTTAATAGAAAAGGCTGGCAATGCTAATAAAACTAATTTATTTTATACGTTTCTTGAATATGAAATGGTATACATATTAATGAATTAAATTCATATGTACCAGGAGGACAAGAGATAGATCCACCGATCGTATCAGAATGACAAGCTGGGTTGATTTAGCCGTGTTTGTCTGTCCGTCTACTTATCTGTCTGATTGAACGTCTAATCTCTGTCGTACAGTGGCTATTACTGCTACTAAAAATATGTATTTTTATTCAAATCTTACCTATTTTTATCGATCTGTAAATAGATATTAATGCAAACAAAAACTTTCCAGTTTATTAATTTTCAAGCAACTGGAACTTACTCCCTAGTTTGTTTCCGGGCAATTGTTTGTCTAAACAAAAAGATACCTTCACAAATAAATGCAACAAAATTGAACCATAGAAATATTTTTCTCAAAAATGTCGATCCCAGGCCCACTTGTATGCATAGCCCTTAAAGAAAAGGAGGTATATTGAGTAAATAAGTATGTAGAAGAAAAAGAAATTTATTCTTTAAAAAAAAAAAAAACTGAGGACACCCTGCTAAAGTCAATTAGGTTGCGCTGAATTCAGTCAGTTTCTAGGTTAGGTCATTCAGTAAGGTAATACCGAAATCATATTTTTAAGCGTAAGCTTTTTATAATAGCAATTTTACGATTTTCAGGAAGAAACAGTGGTCCTTATCTGAGTTTACTCAAAAAACTGCATGTATAAAAAATTTCAAGTGAATCGAACATTAAATAAGATTCATTCGGAAAAATCAGCCGTACACACGTGCACACATGTGTATTTGGAAGGAATACGAAAACTGGGAAAAAAGCTGGACTAAATGTATAGGGCTAAAAAAGGACGCTATATTGAGAAATAGAACGCTTACTTCCCGAAAAAAAAATTATATTCTATTCAAAAAAAATAATATAATAATAATCTGCAATATATAAATAAAATGAAATACTCGCATATGTATTTATTATATAAAGGGTTTTCCAATAGTGATGATATGCTTTCTAGTATCGTTTTAGCCATTTTTAATATGTCGTGATTTGTCATTTTTTCATAGTATTCAGTAATGTTTACAATCTCGTCGTGGCAAGATATACGGAAGAACAACGTTGCTGATTTTGCTTGAAAATGATAACGATTTTTTTTTTTAAGAAAATCATCTTCTCCGATGAGGTTCACTTTTATCTGAGTGGTACGGTAAATAAACAAAACTTTCGATTCTGCTGTATAGAAAATCCACAAATTATTCATGAAAAACCATTACATTCATCTAAATTTACAGTTTGGTGTGGTTTTTGGGCTGGGGAATCATCGGTCCGTACTTCTTTCGAAATCATGCTGGTAGCACCGTTACTGGCCACAATTGGAAGAAGTTGATCTTAGCAACATCTGAACAAACGAATTATTGTGAGAAAGGTTTGGAGATTCGATTATTTCAAGAAATTGTTACATCGAATGACCTCGAGGAAGTTGTGATTTAACACCATTAGATTACTTCTTGTGGGGTTATTTGAAGTCATTGGTCTTTAGCAATAAGCCGGACAAGCTTTAAAAGTCAATACTGAAAGTGCTATTGATGACATTCGACTTGATTTAGTGGGAAAAGTGGTCAAAAATTGGGTTCATCGAACTCGTTCCTGCAAAAGAAGTCGTGGAGGATCCATTTGAATGATGTTATATTCAGAACTTAATTGTCTCTATTGCACTTCGCATTAAATAATAATTATTTGAATGTCCTTAACAATTAGTGTTTTTGTTTTAAAGTAATCATATCACTCTTATTGGATAACCCTATATTATTATAAATTTTTTCTTTTATTTATTGTATTTTTATTTATATTTTTCTGCAGAAAGCTTAATGTTAAGCTATTGTTATTATGCTAATTGCTAAGTCAATATACCATTTCATGTACAAAATATTTTTTAAAGCGGTGAAACCTCAATTTGTTTCCATATGTATTTTTTTTTTAAGCGTAAGCAACTCCAAATATAATTTTGATGCTGTTCTTTAATATAATATATAAATATTTTCTTTTTTCTTTGCAGGTAAGTTTTTGATTGCTCAGCTCATTAAAATATGCAAGTATTTGCGCAACCCGGTAAGTGTCTTATTGAAAAATTGAAACAAAAGGTATAAGCAATTAATTTGAAGAAAACGGAATTTGTACAAATACTTTTTAATTGTTTTTGTTTTTGTTTTACGAAAATATAAAATAAAATGAATGCACCGCTGACGGCTTCAAATTTTGTAGACTACTTTGTAGTTGTTGTTGTTTTATTCTCTAATATTATAAAAGAAATATTGTGTTAATAAATAGTATTTGGAAAAACACATATTTCGAAAATATCTTCCATACCATTCTCTTTTAACTTTTCCCAAAAAAGGTTTTCTCACTTGTTATGGCATAAATTTATCGTGTCTCAGATTAAAATCAAAAATTAGTTCTGAAAAAAATATATAAATGAAAATCATTTTCAAATTATTACACATAAAAAACGTGGCTTTTCAATGCTAATAATTTACTTAAATTGTGGTGTATTCAGTCAAACGTGAAAAACAAATTGGTAAATTTTCTTGTTTCAACTTTCCTTGAAATTTTTTTTTTCATTTTTTCACCTTAAACATAAAACAATAAAAAAGTTTGCCGAGTACGCGCGAGCCCATTGTCGACGGTAGGCATAATAGAAACACCGCAACGCACATACACACGTAGCTACAAAGTATTAAATTTTAATTCATTATTTTATGTTATAGACAAATGTAAGTATCAACGTAAAAGGAAAAACTTTTGTCTACAATTCGATTCTCGAACTTATACAACATTTTTAAAGACACTTTTATGGTCACATTTTACGTCATCATTATCACTTCCTGCGATGTCAAATAATTTTCGCATTTCTATTGCATATACAAACATATGCACTTATGTATATGTATATGTGTGAGTGAATGTAAAATTGTATATAAGTAAGTATCTTTGCAAGTCACCACAGCCTTCATCGCCGCCACCACAGTTGGCAGTTGTGGCAGTCACTGGAGCAGTAAGTCAGTGGACATTTATGATGCTCGCACAATGTGATTGTCAACATGAAACTGCCAATTTATTACAAATTTATATGAGCAGATGCGCCTAGTTTTATGCCTCGAAACTCAATGCCTCGAGCGGAACAGCCAGCCGACAGTCATGCCAGCACACATACGTACACATGAGAGGCTCATATGCGCTTGGAAGAAAAGAAAATAGCCGCGAAATGAAAGCTATTCATGACAAGACAATGACAAAGAAAACATAAAAAGACAAAAAAAAAACAGTGAAATGAGAAAGAGAAAGAGAAAAGACAACGGCCCAATAGCCCAGTAAAATAGACAATGAAAAATTGCAGACTAATGGCAAACAATGACGAAGGGGGGGAAATGTGTGTAGGAGGGGATCACGCATGTCTGTGTGGAACGAAGCAATGCCTTTAAAGGTGTAGTTAAAAAAAATTTTAAGAAATGGAAATAAAAGAACAAACGTTAAAACAAAATTAAATAAAAAATAAAATAAATGAAATTAGGGTAAAATAAAAACAAAAACAACAAGCAAATGATAAATAAAATGAAATTAATTACCAAAAAATAAAATGCAATGATTTAAAATAAAATGAGGAATATAGAAGAAAATAAATAGATAAAACAAAAATTAAAAGTAAACAGTAAAATATGCTTTTTCCTTTATGTTCTATTTAAAAGAAATTATATTATTAATTTGCAATATTATTTATTTAAAAAAAAAAAATTTGGTTTCTTGAGGGGCAGCTCGAACCTCTGGGCTCCTATTTTCTTCTAATAAAATTTGTTTTCGTTAACACATCTAGGTAAACTCTTAATGTGGTTCCCATCAATTCGTTACTAATATTATATTCTTATCACTCATATAAATTTTATATTTTCGGACTTTTTAGTGCCAACAGGCTTGGTAGAAATTGTAAGAAATGTTCTCCTATCTCTGCAGTCCTGCTTGCACTTATGATGCGTATCAATGCGGGTGCGCATCTAGGTCAAATATGTCAAAAATATTTCTAGTCATATCAGCGACGGGGGTTCTATAATTTGTTATCAGCAAAAACTTACAGCAAAAAATTATCATAATTACCTATAATAAAAATCAATTTCTCTCGTAAAGGGTGATCCATTTCGATGTTTCGGGAATGTTTATTATCATTCGGAAGAATGAAAGAATCATTCTTTGGGATTTATTTTTTGAAGATTATCTTTTTCAAACCTTGGGCGGGGCTATGTCTCAGAAGGTCTGTGCGTTGAGCCAAAGTTTCGATGACTCGTTCGAGCATTTCGACTGGTAACTGGCGAATGACAAGCGTGATGTTTTGCTCCCATCCGGATTGCGGCGGGATTGTCCGCATAGACTTAAGACTTTACACATCCCCACAGAAAAAGGTCTAACGGTGTGATATCACACGATTTTAGTGGCCAATTCACCGGCCCAAAACGTGAAATTATCTGCTCACCGAATTGTTCTCCCAATAAATCCATTGAGTGATGCGATGTTGCTGAAACCAAATGTCGAGGCTTCAATTTCCAGCATCAAATAGTCGGTTTTCATGGCGCGATAACGGTCGCCATTGATGGTTAGGTTCTCATCGGCATCATTTTTGAAGAAATTTGAACCGATTATTCCACCGGCCCACAAACCACACCAAAACATTGTTTTTTCTAGCTGAAATGGCAGCTCTTCAATCTCTTCAGGTTTCTCTTCGTCCCGAATTCGGCAATTTTTCATTGTTTACATACCCATTGATCCAAAAAAGCTTGCCTCATCGCTGAACAATAGTTGGCTCGAATACGTGGGATCCTCTTGGAACTTTTCAAGAGCCTATAGAGCGAAGCGCTGTCGCTTGGAAAGGTCGAGCGGCTTCAGTTCTTGCGTAGGCTTTATTTTTTAGGCTTTAAATTTATGATCTCGACGTAAAATACACAAAATCGCTCCATATGTCGGTCCGAATTGCTGCGAACGGCACCAAATCGACTCTCCACGGTCTTCGTGTACACTCTCAGCTACGGCCGCTATATTTTCTTGCAAAACGTGAATTTTCGTCATAAAATTGAATAATTTGTAAAAGCATTGACTTGAATCGGTGTTAGTAAATTCGTTATTTATATCAGTTTCAGGGTGTGTTCTTAATGTCTGTCTTAAAAATTTAAGCTTTAATTATCTTTTGAATTGGAAAAAAAATTCTTTTGACTTAAATTGTTCTTTAATAACACCTCATTTTCTTTCTCATATAATTATTTCATGTCCTTTGTTGCTTTCCTCCGTTTTTTTTTCATTTTTGCTGCTTGATCTGCGGTTTTCTTGCGACTCCAGCTTTGCGTTGTTGTCACACACCTTGTCAGCAAACACGTCCGACCATAAATTTTGAAGCAAAATAATAATGTATTAAAGGCATACGAAGATCTTTGGGGGGAGTAGTAAAATACATTTTTAGTGGAACAATGGAGACAGGCTGGCGAAAATGTGCCATCAGCACAATTCAACTGTTGCAATACCCCACTTCCCCAAGAGTGTGCTCTAAATACGTGAGTGTGCATGTGTGGGTGTGAGCAGTTGTTGCAGCAATGCCACTAAAGACAGCGTTAGCACTACTAATGGAAACAGAGAGTACTTTATATAGAATTTCTACAAAAAAAAAAAAAAAAAAAAAAAAAAAAAAAAACGTTACACAAACGCACACATTCAAACAAGCAGAAATGCTCTGCAGGGAAATATACCAGTTGTTAACTAGTTCCTACCAGATAGCATTTTTGCGCCAACTATTTCGCCTTCCCTCTATTTCTCACATGCAGCCAACTGGTATTTTTGAGTCAGAGAAGTCCTTTGAACTGTCAATTTTCCTACTATGCACCAGCTTCATACTAGTTAAATACCAGTACAATCATAACTCAACAGAGCATATTTCAAAATGAAATTCTGCGTTGACATACTAAAAGTAACAACAACATACGAATGGCGGGGGGTTAAAATTGTATTTTCCCTGTTACTAATGAACTGCCCCACAAATAACGAACTGGTATGATTTCATCCTATTTTATACTAGTATTCAACTAGAATTTTTGCATACTAGTATACGTTTTCACTGCAGGGCATTGAGAGTTGTGCATGTCTATACATACATGTTCCCTCCAATCGGGACATTATTTAAGCCATTAAGCACGCCTTCATCAGCCTCTGTAGCATTCACATATCAAACAACAACACTTTTCATTCCTTTTTAAAGATTTTATGGAAAGTTTTATATGTTGTTTTTTTTTCTTCTTATGAACGATACTTGAGGCACTTCCCTTGAGGTTTATTCAACTCGTTCATTCAACTGTTTCCAACATCAAGCAGAGTAAGGTAATCAAGATAGGCCCAAAGATTTATCCATTTCATAGAGTGACGTTACATGTAGTATACCCTTCCATTCTCCATCTGAGCCCAAAACTATTTTATGTTAGATTGGAAATTGGTGGTCGGAAACTTCCACAAAACGACTATGTTCCGGCAAGTAAGAAATCTAGTTAAGATATTTGGTATATTGAAAGCTATATCCGACCACCGAGACTATGCTTAATCGACTAAATGTGTAATGGTAATTTCAAATTTGGCGTTCCAGCTGTTAACCACATATAGTAACTCCCCCAAAAATGTGCCATTAACAGTGTGTAATGTTTTCACATTTGTCAAACTTAGCTGTTGAACCAACTAGATTTTAATATTAATTAGTTTTTTGAGCTAAAAAAGTTTTGTTTTAGTTAAAAGCCCGACATTTCTTACACCTACATCCACATGGTTCACAACATCTTAGTAACGTCGATTGGGTGCTTGAACAACAAGCATTGGACCGCGATTAATCCAACGACAATTTCTTCAGCGACGAGACACTCGGTAGATACGTTGTGTTTATGCGGATAAACCTTTAACCCCTTAGCCAAAAAGGGGTCGAAAATCAAAACGATTGAAGTTAGCAAAAATTCTATAGGCGGACATTCAAATGATATAGTTCTCCACATATAATGGAAATATTCACTTTATACTAAAATAGTTTTATTAAAAAAAATATTTTAATTACATTTTACTTACGTTTACTTCGGAAACCGCAAAATGGGTAACCCTGTATTTTCAATATGTTGATTTTTATTGCATATAAAGGTTTGCGTTGAGCAAAATCAGCTCTTCCCTTTGTTGTTTTATTTAACTTTCTTTATAAATTCATACATTTATGTACATAAGTACATAAAGAAATCTCCCTGTGTGTAAGTATGCATGTGTGTGATGTTTGCTTTTTGCTCTATTTGTCTACCGTGTGCCGTTATTTCTGCCACTTTGTTCTAATTTCCTCACTGACGCTGCTTTGTAAGCTCACACTTCATAGCCATATGCCTTACACAAGAAGCAGATCTTCCACACAAACAAATGTGTAGTGCGTATGTACAAGTAAGTATGTACGTATGTATAGCTGTAGCTTTGTTCATATGCATCCACACACTTACATATGTGCATATAAATTAAAGTACATTTGATAGTCTCAGCTTCTATCCGCCTTTTTTTATTTTTCTCGCCCCCCGTAAAATATGTACTAGTATATATGTAAAAACTTATGTATATGTATGTATATGTATGTGTTAGCGCAGTTGCTCGCATCTCTTATATCCATTTCCGTTCTTGGCGCCACTGGTGTCGGCGGCTGCCTTCTAAACTGCCTTTGTTTTCAGGCCACACTATTCTGCAAAGGCATTGCATGCATATGTGTTTGTTCATTAGTGCATGTGTGCGTGTGTACAAGTACATAAAAGTGTGATTTTTGTTAACACACATACAACCGTGAGTACGTATGTTTGTATTCATGCAAGGATATTCCTACTAATGGCCACTTGCCGTAAGACAATTGCTTACTTTACTAAAACTGCCTTTTTTTTGCTGTTGTTTTCATTTTCACTTTCCCGCCATTTTTGTGCATCTTTTTTTTTGGTTTCATTTTTTTTTTTTCATTTTTTTTTATGCCCTTATACCTTAGCATTTCTCACTTACACACTTCACTGTTATGTTATGATGAGTATTTGTGCTCATTGTGCTCATTGTGCTCATTGTTGTTGTTCATATTATTGTTGTTGTTGTTTAGCCGCATTTCTCACGGTGACTTTCCCCTTCAACCGCAGACATTTTACACAATTTTGCGGTGATTATTTTTAGCATCATACTGATGTGTCTCTTCCCCCGCTTACACACACACATACACACTGCGCTGGTGGTAAAAGGCGAGAGTTTGGACAATGCACGGAGGTTAGTGTTGTTGATGGCAGTGTAACGGTAATTCCGGATATGTTCAAACATATGCTTAACTGCCACATTTGACGATGTTTATTGGCAAAACGTGCTTTTAATGTGTTTAATAGCCTCAGCGGCTGCCATTGCATACATTGCATACACACATACATAAATAGGTATGTATGCATAGGAACAAACACAAATGCATATTATAGTATTTACAACTGTACATTGTATGAGTAGTATTTGCATTTCTGTGATGGCAGATCATGAAAATTAATTTTATACAGAATAGTATTTTCTCTCTCAGTGCGAAATACCGAACCATAAAGCGCCACTATTTACCTCGCTGAATTCAAACGAATTGCGTATTGCGTTGTTCTGAATAAATTTATGTTAGAAGATAGAAAGCAGCAGTCGCATTCTCCGAAATGTGGCTATAAAGTTGAATGAACGAAAAAATAGTATTTTATGAGTTTTTCTACTTTTTTCGATCAATTTTTATACTCGAAAGCTTCAAAGCGGAAAGTGCAAAACTGCATCAGGCGAGAATCGCTACATACGAGGGTTGCATTATGCAATTCCGAGTTAGAGAACAAAAATAAATATTAATCATGGAAAGTCGCTCTATTATTTTTAAAAACATTCTTTATTAAGATCTATAAACTTTTGCATGCGTTCGAATCACTTGCAAAACACTTTTGCCACAGCCAAAACATGAGTTCTACAAGTAAATGCATCAACCGCCTCTTTAGGTGCCGAAAAACATAGACTTCTCAGTTTATTTTTACGTAAAGGAATAGAAAGAAGTCAGTGCCAAAAGGTTGAGAATTCATCAAATCAATATTTTGAGTGCTCAAAAATGCAATTTCTTTAGTCGATGTGTGGGAGCTTGCATTATTGTAGTGAAGAGTGATCCTTTTTCGGCTTTTTAGTTGGTTGTGATATGTCCAGGTTTTCAAAAAAAAAAAAAAAAAAAAAAAAACAGGCAACCCTGTGCTTGGAAGCACTCGTGCACGAAACCACTTTTGTTGGATTCGGCTCACCATTAGACACCCATTCAGTTGACTTCTGCTCACTTTCAAGCTTGCACTTGTAAATCCGAAGCACGGCTATAGTATTTTTTTAACATTTCTCTCGACCTTTCATTGAGCAATTATCAAATTGTGTCGGTGCAACGTGAACTTGTTTTTTTGTTTACAATAAAATTTTTATGGAATATTGAATGTGCGCTAGTCCCACTAATGCTTATAGTTTTCTCAATCTCAAGATAGCTCACATGGCGATCTTGCAATACCAGTTTGCAAACAGTGTCCTTAGCTTCCGGAACAACTGTTTTTGGATGACCTTCACGAAATTCGACTTCGAGGGATCTACGACCCCAATTGAACTCTCCAAACCATCGATAAATTCTGGTCCCTGTTGGAGCTTCTTTGTCAAAAATTTAATTAACCACATCGATGCAGTATTTTCGTTGAATTGAATGAACGGACATCACAGTTTATTTCAACTCTTTTCCCTTGTCATAAAAAAAAATCATTTTTTAGCATAAAATAGTAAAGCAAAAAAAAAAACGAAAATCCTTTATTTTTAGTATTTAGTTGGTTCACCGTGAAAATCAATAACAGCTTGAAGCCGCCGTGGCATCGACACTACTAAATTTGTAAATTCTGAGGAAGGAATACTGTCCCAAGCTAAAATCAGACGTTTTTTGAGTAATGCTGAGCTGGAAATCTCCCAGGCATGTTCAATAACATTCAAATCTGGGCTTTTAGGTGGTGTATGAAGTTGCCTTGGAGCATGATAAAGCAATAATTCCTTAACAATATGGGCCGTCTGCTTTAGATATTTATACTGTTGAAAGATCCAGCCTGCACTAAGCTCCAAGTGTCCAGATTAGCTTCTACCAATGACTTATATTTCACCCGATCCATATTACCCTTAAGCTTTCCAACTGCAGATGCCGCAACCGCTCCCCAAACCATTCCGTTGCCGCCACCACTGCCTGCTTCACTGTTGGTGCTATATTTTTGGCGTTCAGTGCAGTGTTTTCGTTTCTCCAAACTCTTGCTCTTCCATCTCTGTCGAATATATTGAACTTCGATTTGTCTGTAAACAAGACTTTTTGCCAAAAATCCATTCCCTTTTCTAAATGTTCTTTATCGAACTCCAAGCGAAATTTACAATTTTTGTTGTTGTTCTACTGTGGAAGCCGTTATCGCTCAGAGCTCTTCGAATTGCTATATTTTCGGCTAATTTTGGAGCAGTAACTTGTGGATCATCATTCACTTCCTTCAGAATAAAGCTCTTCGAGTTAGTTTCCTCGGGCCGCCAACACGTGACTTATTTTCGGTGAATACATTTTTATTTTCAAAGTCTTTTACAATGGTTTGCACTTTTGGTCAACTTAAGTTTAAAATTTTTGAAATTTTATCACACGATTTCTTCTCTTTTCTGTGCTGAATCAACAAATTTCTTACTTCAATAGATATTACTTTTCGCGGAGCCATTGTTGATGCTAATGTGTTTAAATCACAACTAAATTCAATACTAGCAAGTTAGAAAACATAATTTAAAAAAAATTGTAAAAAAAGGGTACCTAAACGCCATAACAACACAGCATATCGGCGTACCTGCTAGTAAACCAGTGGTGTGTGTAGACTTTTGTCAAGGAAGTTTTTGCGTTTTTTTACCATAATTGTTTTGATTTATTTTAGAGAATGGATTTGTTTTAATACATCTGATTTGAAAAGGATTTCAATTAAAGCTGTATAGTACTTGCGACAAAACGAAAACAGACGGTGTTTGTCCGCCACTGTATGTCGAACATTCTAAAAAATTATCGTTCGAAAATTCCATTTTTGGGCCGGGATGAATATTTTGATACAATTTTCTGAGATTGTATAACATCAAAGGTATCAAACTTTACAATAAAGCTGTCAGTTACCAGATTAAAACACTGTGTTTCGAAACGACAACATAGCTGCTGGATTTTAGTGACTAATAGAAGAATTATTAAATGAACTTATAATGTTCTATAAAGCTTTGGTCTGTAATATGTGATTGAAAATGCATATGCAGGACTCTCATTTGAATTTCTTTTCGGCAAATTTGGTATTTGGTTGCTGTGAGTGACGAACAAGATGAATGGTTCCAACCGGACATTTGACATTTCCTTCATGGAAAAGTGTTATCCAAGGAAATCGAGTCCAGGAATGCTAGGAGATTATTGTTGGAGACTTAGAAGGGACCTACCAAAAACCAAATATTCACGAAATTCCCAAGTACTTATTGTAAATTAATAAATAAATCAATTTTTGTTGTTTTTTTCTGAAAATAGATATTCTGATGTCACAAGAAAACCTGATGTGTACATTTTTTTTCATTTATATATTATTGTTTGGTAGAGCCAATACACACAAAATTTGATATAAGTTTTCATGTGGCAAAACAAGTCAAAATTTTGCTGACCAGTGTTTTTTTATTTATTTATTTAGTCTTAGGGACTATAAGTCCATAAAGACACATTAGCAAATACAAAATATAAAATTATTTAAATTAAATTAAAATTAGATTAAAACTAAATTCAGCTAAAACATCTTTGCAACGCTATTGCATTCTACACAACATACAATATATATTTTGTGCTTTGTAACCGCTGCAGCGATTTTTGGCCGATCTCTTCATCCAATTTTGTGGTTTTGTGTTCTGAGGTTTTTTACCAACAAATGGAGGGACGTACAGATCATTCTAAGCCACCTCCGAACGGCCTATGCATTTTTATGAGGAGTTTTTATTTCATGTCAGAAATACACTCGTTGGGCTTGACATTCCCTGCAGCGGGGCGACTGCAACTAGAGAAATTCATTTTTTATACTTTTGGATGTGGACTCGAACCCAGGCCTTCTGAATTGTACTATGCAATGCTAATCAATCGGCTATCGCGGCCGCCACAATAATTCTTAATATTGTCATTTGGCAAAGAAATGCCGACATCTACAAAACTTAAGACCTTGTAGAGTTCAATCAATGTTCTTCGAACTAGAGCATTTGCACTACTAGTTGTAGCGGCAAAAGTTATATTAAATAAATAGAAACTACGAAAAATTCTGCGTCGAACGTTTAAATTTACCTTAATAAGAAGATCAAGGCAGTCTATTCCGTCCGTTAAACATGAAGGTAATTGAAAGAAATTATCCTCGTTTGTGAAGGATTATAAGATTTATTAGCTGGCATGAGAAAAATGCGAGAGTTTCAGTTCTGTAAAAGTTGGAAAATGAGGGGTAAAACGTATAAAAATTCGCTGTGTGGATTCAAAACGGTATTAAGTGCACTCAAGGCGATAAAATATGAATTCTGTACTATGATTAAACTCCTGCTTATGTAGACTACGCCCCAATATTCTGAGCTTACATATGAAGGCCAAAACAAAACTATACTTTTTTATGAAAATCCTTTTAACTGCGGTAATTCACAACCTGTAGGGGGAATTTCTTATTATCCAAACGTTTGCCGCCACTATTCAGGAAAGTTACATAAATCCAGAAGGATCTGTTCAATATGATCTACTCTTTTTTGAGCGATTACTACAGTATTGAAATACTCGCAACTACTTCTTTTTACTTCTTATATTGTCATGATGCATTTTTAACTGAAAAAAGTAAAAAAAAATATTTCTGAATAACTACTAAAAATTATTAACTACTAATATGTTCCCTCCATTTTGAGAGAGAACGTCGACGTGGACGAGGCTAACAGCGGAATTTGCAGATTATTAAGATAGCTCATTCAAAAAATAGCTTATAAAATGATATCATACTTATATATTCATTTCGTATTAGTAACGTACTTTTTTTCATTTTTTTTTTGAGCCAAAAATGTGTATATTTAATTTGAAAAAATTGGCTACATAAGCGTAAGCAGATGAAGGTGGCGTATTACGAGCTACTTATTTCACGCGAAACAATCATTGGAATCTCAGCTAATGAGGTTTAACCGATCACTGCAGGAAAAAGCGGCCCCAATATTACTCCAGGCAAGACCAAATTATTATTCTTCATGAAATCATCAAAAATCGTTCACATGTAGCGGCTTCAGATAAAAACTGTTTAGAAACACGTAATTTGGAATTAATGAAGGCAACTTATTTGTATATCCAATAACTAAAAATTCTCTTTTTATTAAAAATTTTACCGTTTTCTTTTTGTGGAATATCCTTACATTGTCGGAGATTTAAAATTGAATAATGAAATTCCAAGAACGGTGTCACCTTCGTATTATAATTTCCCAGTAAATTGCGCGTTAAAATACTTGCTTTCATTCCTCCAACCGAATTTTCAGGTGTTTCTCATAAAAAGCTGCGCTGCGTAGTAAAACTAAAACCGAAATACCGTTATAAAAATATGTACTCACAATATGCGTGTGTATGGGAGCACGAAAGAGTGGCCGCTCAGAAAAAGTTCGGCAAAAAAAACATTTTTTTTGAGGAAAATTTTATAATAAAACGCTCTCCTCGGCTGCCCAAAGTAAAGTTCCGTTTTGTTGTTAAGTTGTTGCTGCTTTCGAGCAAATAAATTCTTTAAACTACAAGTAAACTGACCTCACCGCACATTCATTTCCACAAGAAGTTCACTCTCACCGCTTTTCATTGATGCCTCACTTGTACATGGTAACCTACAGCATATTTCTATGTGTGCATGACACTGCCCATCATCGCCTTTTTGCCGGCGCTATTTCGCAATTTCACTTTAACTTTGCTGTATCCATCTTCATGTCTTTGGCATGTCATTGCCGGTGGGGCGACGTGGTATTTTAAGTGAGATGCTATAAGTGCACAATATATGTAAATAAATAGATATATATATATATGTACATCAAATACTTTTATGCATATACACACATACATACTTATATTCGTGCCACATACACACACACATAATTTCATCAATGGCATCCCCATGGCGTATGATGAACATTATTGCAGTTTTCTGGTATTTTCTGTGAACTCACTCACTCACTCAACTCGATACAGCAGTAAGGACAACAACAACAACAACAAAGCTATGAGAAATTAAGGTTAGCATATAACATTCACAACGACAACAACACAAACAAGTAGCAAAATGACAGAAGAGACAGGAAGAATGTTTCGTAGGATTTTTGCTTGCTGCTGCTGCTGCTGCTGCTGCCGGGCGTATTTTATTAGTTGATAACTATGAAATTTGCTGCTGTTGGCATGAAAATTAATGAAGAATGTTGCTGTCACAAGTTTGCAGTATTTCGCAATTATTTTTATTATTTTTTGCAATATTTTTTCATAGTTATAAATATTTTAAATATTATTATGCAGTTAAAAGGAGTTGAGGGTGTTGAGGGTTTTGGTGGTCTATCTAGAGCGTATATTATGCGCTTTTCGACAGAGAACGTGTTTAACAAATTATGTAATAATTCGAATTTATTTGGAAAAGTATATTTTAAAAATTTTTGGTCTTAAGCCAATAGATATTTACAGCTATTCTATATTGAACGTAACAAAAAATTCCATGTTCGATTTTGCTTAAACACGGCATATATTATTTAATTTTATGTTAAAACTGACACAAATTGACCTGAAATATTAAACAAAAAATTTAGAGAATGGAATGATAATGACTTAGCGACGTTAATTTGAGAAAATTTTGGAAATCCCATCGCGTTTCGTACAAAGCTGGAGAGAAAGAAGTTTTTTTTTTAGCAAAGAAATGTACTTTTGTATATTTTTTGGATATTATCTGGCCAATAAATTTTGGAAATATCAAACATAACTTCTTTTGTTTTGTTTTAAACAAGTAAATATTAAAATACAAATATTCTTTAGATCTCCAGTGATGTCAAATTTGATGAAATCGATTAAATATTTGCCAACTCATGGCTTATATTACTTAGAAGTTCAACTTCATGATTTTCTGGGGTTTTCCTCACTCCCATAACAAATTTAAAAATTATTAAAATCGATTTCTCTAATTTTGTATGAAATTAAAATAAAGCAGATTTGAGCCAAATCGAAATCTATCTTACAGAAGACTGTTCGCGTTTAATATGGTATGACCGTACAAGTATACATATATAGGGTTATCCATCTTGCGATTTCCAAAATGAATGTAAATAAAATGCATTTAAAATTAATTTTTTCGAACTTTGACATTAGTGAAGGGTTTTCCAATAGGGATGATATGATTTCTAAGTGTCGTTTTGGCCATTTTGAATTGCAATATGTCATGATCTGCTATTTTCTTTCATTGTATTCAGTAATGTTTACAATCTTATCATGGCAAGAACAAATTTGCTGATTTTGCCTTGGAACAATTTGAAAACGGTAAAAAAATTTTTTTTTAAATCATCTTCTCCGATGGGGCTCACTTTTAACAGAGTGGTGCGGTAAATAAACAAAACTGTTGATTCTGGTGAGATCTAAATCCACAAATTATTCACGAACAACCATTACATTCACCTAAATTGACAGTTTGGTGTGGCTTTTGGTCTGGTGGAATCATCGGTCCGTAATTCTTTCGAAATGAAGCTGGTAGCACCGTTATTGTCAATGGAGAGCGGAATAAATCGATGATAACCAACTTTTAATGGCCACAGTTGGAAGAAGTTGATCTTAGCTACATACGGTTCCAACAAGACGAGGCTACATGTAACACAGCACGTGCAACAACCGAATAATTGCGAGAAAGGTTTGGAGATTCGATTATTTCAAGAAATTGTGACACTGAATGGCCTCCAAGAAGTTGTGATTTAACACCATTCGACTACTTCTTGAACATGCGGTTCATGACATATGACTTGACTTAGTGAAAAGAGTGCTCAAAAGTTTGGTTAATCAAATTCATTCCTGCAAAGGAAGTCGTGGAAGACATTTGAATGATGTTGTATTCAGAACTTAATTGTGTCGATTGTACACGAAACGTACGAAACATTTGAATTTCCTTAACAGTTAGTGTGTTTTTTTTAAAGAAATCATATCACTCTTATTGGAAAACCCTATATGTGAAACACGGCATGTGCCACCATCTTCTTGGAAACACATATTGTCAAAGTCGTGTTCTTCAATTGCAATTGTTCTTCGTTTCCAAAGAAGTAAGTTCCAATCATAACTCCAGATCGAAGAGCGCACCATTTGGATACAAATATTTTCTTGAAAAAACCACCATCCACTGCTTCTTATTGAAGTACCCAATCGGCGTAACTACGGCTGGCTTCAGTATCAGCTGGGTCTTATATGGATGTGGCTGTTGGTTCAAGTGCAAAATACGTCGTAATGTACCTTAAGAAAGTCACAGCTATTGAGAACGTTGAGAATTAAACAAATTCGGATCTTCGGCTACACTTTCACTTACAGAAGCAATATTTGAGGTGTAACGAGCAAAACGATGATGCAGAGGTCTTACAATATCTGTAACCGGTCTAGTTCAGATTTCTTTAGTTGGACGATTATGTACACCATAATCTCCTCTTAAAACACAAAACGTTTGAATCACTATTTTTCTAGAAGGTTTCTACAAATTTAACTCATTGTGCGGTTGTAAAGCGATCTATTTTCATAAATGCCCGATTTTTAAACCTTTGGTTTGACAGCTAAGTTTAACAGATGTCAGAATATAGTCCTGCACTTTCGAAAGCACTAAATAGATAACCCCTTAGATATGAGCTGTGTCCAAAAAGTAAGATGTATTTACCTTTTTCTCAAATTATATTTATTTTTATATATTTATGTTTATATAAAGGGCTATTCAGAGCAAAAGTCTATTCGATCAATTTTTTCGAAGGCAAAAAATTTTCGAACACGTAAAACACTTTGCCTTTAAACAGACTAAGTAGGCAATATAGGCAGATTTTTTCCGTTATTTCAATTGGATGTGAATCCTTTAAAAGCATAAATTAAAATTGTTGGAGTATTCACTATTACACTAAAACTTTTACAAATAAGTTAAAGATAACTGAGGTCCCTATTAAGAGATGCATTCCATCTTCGACTACAGTCGAAAGAGCTGTTCAGAAGAATTTTCGTTTCGTACTATGAAGTTCATTCGATGGACTTAGATGAATTTTGATAAACTGAACTGTTCACTGTTCGGTCAGCTGTGATTACAAATATAGTATAAACAATATGTGTTTTTGCATGTGAAAGCGAAAATTCCATAAAAGATATATAAGAATATAAGAAACAAGTAAAAGAGAAAAATATGGCCAGTGCGGAATTGTGGGTCGACGATTCTTCACATGAATTTCGGTAGAAATGAGGATTCCGGGGAAATTGATATAGTGCAGAGCCAACTAGTTGATGAGACAGTTCAAGAAAGCGCTGTTTTCCACAGTCCAAAGGTGACAATTTTCGTTGGAAGACCTTTCCTTAGACTACAAGAAATTTATTAAATTACTTATAGCGTATTTTTGGAGTACTTTACAAATATTTTATTCAAGACGCAAAAAAAAAAACAAATTGTAGGAAGATCTCGGCCCAAAATCGCTACAGCGGTTCAAAGCAACATATATATGAATATATTTAAAGGGTGATCCAAGTAAAGGTGCTTTTTTCAATAGCCTTCTATTGACAGATCCCGCATGAGTCGTGTCAAGCTAACATGTTTTTTGTTCAGTATTGTTTGGCATTTCATCATGGAAAGACTTACGCTTCGCTCAACTTATAGTCAATATAATCGGTCTACGGAGAGTTGACGTTCGCAGCAACTCGGACTGACGTATGGAACAGCTTGGCACATTTTATGTCTAGATCTAAAACTGAAAAAGTACAAAATACAGCTTCTGCACGAACTGAAGCCGCGCGACGTTCCCAAGCGACATCGGTTGGCTCTATGGGCTCTTGAAGAGTTCCAAGCGATGAGGCCCATTTCTCGTTCAATGGGTATGTAAACAATCAAAATTGGCTCATTTGGAACGAAGAGCAATTGGAAGAGATCCGAAAGTTGCCATTTGATCTAGAAAATCAACGTTTTGGTATGATTTGTGGGCCAGTGGAATCATCGGCCCATATTTCTTCAAAAATGATGCCGGTGAGAACGTAACCGTCAATGGCGACCGTTATCGAGCCATGATAACCGAATATTTGAAGCCTGAACTTGAAGCTAGTGATCTCCGCGACATTTGATTTCAACAAGACGGCGCCACTTCTTACACATCGCATCAATCAATGAGTGATCGTCTAATCACACCGTTAGAGTTTTTCCTGTGGGGATATGTAAAGTATAAAGTCTATGCGGACAATCCCGCTTCGATTCAGGCCTTGGAGCAAAATGTCACGCGTGTCATTCGCCAGTTACCAGTCGCAATGATCGAACGAGTCAACGAAAATTTGATTCAGCGGATGGACCATCTGAGATGTAGGCGGCCAATAATGGAAAAAGATAATTTTAAAAAACAAAATACTAAAGAATGTTTTTTCGAATGGCGATAAACATTCCCCATTAAATTTGAATTTTCTGTGTTTTTTTCTTTAAACGAGTAGGGAACCTCGAAGGATACGCAGTTACTCGTATAACTCTTCTGTCAAAAAGTTGTTTTATTTGATAATATTTAAATAAATTTAAGTTAAATGCTCAAAGCCTACTTAAAGCTCTTCAACATAATACCCTCAGTGTAGTGTTTTCTAATCCGTATTTCTTCATAAGCAACGAAAAGATCGCAACCTTCTTAGAAAATCATTCCAATCGATTAAGACTTTACTGCATACTGGCTATTTTCTTCAATGCAACATTTGCTTATCAAGAAATCAATTTGAGGCTAAATGAACTGAATTATATAAAATTTTCCATTAAAGAGGTTAATATTACTGTAAAATGTTATTAGTTTTATTGCTTTGGGTACGCTATTTGTTTGATAAAATCCATATGATTGTAATAAAACAATTTCTCACGAAAAAGTCTTAAAATTTAAATAAAACCCAGCAAGACTCATTTATTCGTCTTAATGCGCGAAATCACTTCACTGAAATTTCTAGATTTTCTCTTGTAAAATGATAAACAAAACTAACGGTATAATGGAATTTCAAATCCAATCAAATGCTATCAACGCACTTGAAAATGGTGTGCTTTCCTCAATGCTTCAAGCTCAAATCCTTTTTTATACCTTGCAAAGCAGCAATGAAACGCATTTCCAACGACCAAGTGTGTGTGTGTGTATGCGTGCGTGTGTGTGTTCGTTAATGTATACTTATGGACGCGTGGGCAAATGGAGCATACACTCTAGAAGAAACACACATGCAAAAATCTACAAAACCAACAAAGGCAACAACAACAAATAATTGCCCAAGCGGCGTAGGAAAATTGAATTTCCAAGAGCCATAAAAAGCAAAAGCGATCCAATGATCCTCAAATTACGATTAAATTTCTGCCACACAACGACTTTTATGCAACAACAACAACAACAAAAACTACACTGATAAACAAAAATAAAAAATAAAATAAAAAAGTTCGATAAAAAATGTGAACAGCACAAGTTGAAAGAATTACAATGACAACACCAAAGCACGTAAATGCCAGTAACAACAACTCGTTGCAGGGCAATCGCCACCAACACCGACAAGAACGGCCGGCAGCTCTACTCGTAACTAAAGCTCATAGGCGAGTCATATTATGATGGGAGCGAGAATGGAGAATCTAATTTTATTGGAAAAGAAAAGAAAAAAAAACACTAACAAAGAGATACTATCGCAACAACGTAAAAGGCTAAAGATGTTAAAACGCAAAACAAAAGAGAATGAAAATAGTTGGTAACCCTGTAAACTAACTTACTGCAAAAATCGCATAAAGTAGATAATGCTCAATTCCTTGGCTTTGATGTATGCAAAAAGTGAAAAGCAAAATAGGAAATGAAAAGAGTAGAGCAAAAAAAAACCGAAACTGATTAAGGCCATTGAGATGCTTTAAATAAAAATAAAATACTAACATATTTTATATCAAAAATGCTTTATACTTAAAGATGGCTAAAAACCCCCTGCTCAAACTAAAATATTACACAGTCTTTTTGTTAATACGAGACAATAAACATAACCAAACATAAATAATAGCTTAACCGAAAATTTTCCAAACATAAAATTTAACTAAGCATAAAATAGCTTTAAAATAAATTATTAAAATATATAAAAAATCACTTAACAAATGAGTTTTGTTGAACAAGCAGTAATCACAAACATGGCTCAATTTTAAAATTTCTTAGGAAGTAATTTTACTTATAAACATAGAATATGACTAAACATAAAATATTGCCAAACAAATTTTTTCAATCCTTTCACAACAGTTTTTTCTAATAGATAATATGGTCAAACTTATCATTTTTCCTATAAAATTTACCATAAAATTTTGCTAAGCATAAGTTATGTTTAAACATAAAATACGGCTGCACATGAAATTTTTTATACCTTTCATGGGCATGCAATGGTATATTAGCTTTGATATCCAAAACCGCCTGTCCGTTTGTTTACTAGTGCCTCAGTTTTTGAGAATTTTCAAACAAACTCATTAGTTGAATGCACTGGTACATAGGTCTGAACCGGCCAGATCGAACCACTGTAACATATTAATGGGCGATTTTTCATATTTGAAATTTTGGGCCATAAATCCGTCAAAAATGCATATGCGAGGTGTGTTCAAAGGAAAGGTGAATTTTTAGTTTTTTTTTTAAAGTACTTATTTATTCATCAATATTTATTTTGTCCTCTTCAAAGTAATCCCCCTCGGATGTAATACACTTACGCCAACGCTTTTTCCAATCCTCAAAGCACATCAGAAATGCGCTTTTCGGTATGGTCATCAGCTCTTTCTTCGATGCTGACTTGATCTCATCAATTGTGGCAAAACGCTTTCCTTTCATTGGGTTCTTTAGTTTTGGGAATAGGAAAATGTCGCTGGAAGTTAAATATGGTGAATACAATGGTTGAGGCATGATTACTGTTATGTTTTTGGCCAAAAAACTCACGAATAAACATTGATGTGTGAGCTGGTGCATTATCGTGATGTGGAATCCAAAATTTGTTTCTCCACCATTCCGCTCGTTTGAGCCGTATTGCTTCACGCAAACATTGCATAACTTCCTTGTAGTATTCCTTATTAACTGTACGAGCTTTTGGCAGGAACTCATAATGCACCACCATATCATTGTAATCAAAGAAATTATTAAATTTTTCTCACTGTTTCGATGTTTTCTTCGCTTGTTGACGTGGTCGCACCTCCAGGACGCTCATCGTCATCAACATCCTCTCGGCATTCTGTAAGGCGCTTGTACTACTTATAAACACTTCTTTGAGACAAAATGTCACAGTCAACATTTCAAGTGCCTTGGAACACTTTATTCCATTTTTAACGCAAAATTCCATGCCTATTCTTTGATTCATTTCTTTCAAAAGTCAAAAATCTAAGAGCGCACTAAAACATGACTAACCTCTTCTGTTGTCAAAAACAAAGTACTAATCGAAATTGGCTCCTAATGCAAGCATATGATAAACATATGTGTCCGATTATAAAAAAAAAAAATATCGATAATCGAATGGACACAGCAGGCGAAAAGTAAAAATTCACATTTTCCTTTTAACATAGCTCATAAGAACTTGATATTCTACAGACGTGAAATGAAATTAATATTTACTCTGGAAGTCGTCGAAATCGAATTTTGAATTTTGCAATAAATTTCATATGCTCATAAAAAGTATATAAAATTTCGGCATGTCCGAAAACAGCGCTTTTCTCTTGATTTGACGGAGTTTTTAACAAAAACACATATCTGAAAAAATCGGTTGTGTGAGGGTTATATGTTATGTTAGTCCGATCTTGCTGGTGCCGACAAATGATCGTATAACTGTAAAATTAAATCTGCCTGCCAAGTTTAGTTGAAATATTTCAAAAACTGAGTGACTAGTTTGTATTCAAACAGACAGACGGCCAGGCGGACATGGCTAAATCAACTCAGCTCGTCGTTCTGATTCGAGCGGTATATATTTTTATTATTTTTTTTTCATCAATTTCTACACCTTTTATTTATTTTTTGCCATGGAAAACAACTGTATATGTTACATATCAGCGACAAATATTTTCCATGCTCTACCCACGTTTTTAGTTTAGCTTATTTACGTTTTGCATATCTTCTTCCTATGTGAAGAGCTGTTCACAATAGAAAACCAATCTGTCAAATTTTCGTGCCAACTATATTTTTCCATCCACGAAATATATGAGTTTTTTTCCTTACAGCTGCATACCGACCTAAAAATGGTACAACCAATTGTAAAGAATAATTTGTCGGCTCCAGTAAGTAAAAACTAACCAAAATCAGCGCATTGCATTTGCTCTAACATTCAAGACAACCTTTTTTCTACTGTGGCAAAATTATCTATCCAAATAAGTTGTTGGGCGTGTGAGCAATGAATATCATTGATTCGAGCTTTATTAACTCACTTCGAGTGCCACACTCGACACACCCACCACTTGCCTCATCTATCGTGTTAAGCCATAGCCACCACTACGACTCCTTCACTCCTGAAATATTGCGATGTTAACCAACCAACGAGTCGACCGAAACATTCTTGGAATATGCGAAGCTACACCACGACGTAATAACGGCAAAAAAATCCACTTAACATATTTTCAATAAAAATTCCGAAAACTCGATGGCCAAGTGCACTACGCCATGCCAACGCATCTTACGTTCGCATTCACATAACACACTCACACACACATATATATGCACAGTGCACATCATAAACCACTCTTCGTCATCTCTTCGCCTGCTGTTTACGCATGCCTTTTCCTCATTTCCTCCATTATATTTCTGCAATGCTTGTCTATTGTCTCGTTGCCGCAATCAAACGGCTTTTATATATTAGCAATATCCTTATTGCATGAATGAATTTCTAAAAGCATTTACAGCTGTTATCCTGCAGGCATTCTAGCATTCATCATTCTACCTTCAATCAGCCATAACGAATTTTTGATGCCTTCCTTCATATTGGAGAGCATGTGTGTGTGTGTGTGTGTGTGTATGTGTATATGTGCTGCTGCTTGAACAGATCGCAATGGTGTTATTATGCGCATAATGTTATGCCATAATGAAATAATACCAAATCATATTGTTACCGTTATTTCATCAATAATGATGGATTTCTCCCCTTTTGTTGATTAATATAAAAGAAGAAGAAGAAGAAGAAGAAGAAGGAGAAGAAAGAAAAATTCGAAACGAAAATCGGAATTCGGAAGAAAAAAATGGAATGTGTTTAATAAGACAAAAGGAAATGGCATAACATCTGAGCGAAATATTGATGGCTTACAAGCTGGTGTGTGCATGTGTGTGTGTGTGTGTGGGTGTGTGTGTAATATTATGATCAGATATATAAATATTTACGCGCGACCTCCGAATCATTATGATTCACACGACTGACTACTGGAATGTTCAGCTATAATAAATTCACTCACACCAGCGCATGCTTTTATACAACCAGTATATATGGCAGTAAATATACAGTGACGAACAAAATTATTGCATGCTGATTGTATTATACAAAGAGTATTGAAAATAAAAGGTTTTCCAATACGGTTGATATAATTTTCAAGTGTCATTTTGCTATTTTTAATATGATCTGCAATTTTTTTCATTGTATTCAGTAATGCTTACAATTTCATCATGGCAAGATATAAGCAAGAACAGCGTGGCTGATTTTGCCTTGGAACAACTTGAAAACGATAACGATTTTTTTAAGAAAATCATCTTCTCCGATGAGGCTCACTTTCATTTGAGTAAATAAACAAAACTGTCCTGGAGAGTAGTAGAGATCGATGATATCCAACTTTTTATGGCCACAATTGGAAGAAGTTGATCTTAACAACATCTGGTTCCAAAAAGTCGAGGCTACATATCACACAGCACGTGCAACAACCGAATTATTGCGAGAAAGGTTTGGAGATTCGATTATTTCAAGAAATTGTGACACTGAATGGCCTCCACGAAGTTATGATTTAACACCATTAGACTACTTCTTGGGGAGTTATTTGAAGTCATTAGTCTTTAGCAATAAATCAGACTCTCTTCAAGCTTTAAATGTCAATATTGAAGGTGCTATTCATGACATTCGACTTGAGTTAGTGGGAAAAGTGCTCAGAAATTGGGTTCATCGTTCTTCGTTCCTGTAAAAGAAGTGATGGAGGCCATTTGAATGATGTTATATTCAGAACTTATTTGTATCGATTGTACCTCACATTACAGAAATAAAAATTTGAATTTCCTTAACAATTTTTTTTTTTTTTTTTTTTTTTTTTTTTTGAGAAATCATATCACTCTTATTGGAAAACCCTACATATGTCGTTCTGACAAAAAAATTTAATATTTTAGTTTTAAACTTTAATTTTTTTTTATTTTATTCAAACAAATATTTGCCTCTCGCAAATCCTAATTAAGATTGAGAACAAAAAGCATTTCGAATTTTGCTCCACACTGTATGTTTATACTTTTGTACGACTATACTCGCATACATACATATCTGTATGAAAGCAAGCGAAGTGCTCATACACTTTCCTCAAGCAAACGCCTGATTCCGACAGTAGATTAAAGTATTTGCGATTTCACTTCGCATGCATACACACACACACACACACACACACACACACACACATAGTTATATACAAATATTTATGTACATATGTATGTTGTTTCATAGAACGTAGTGAGGCGTTCAAGTAGTAAAAGTATTGAGCAATAAACCAACAACAAAGTAAAACTTATAGACGAAAGCAGTGGCAATCTGCCAACCAAATATTAACACAAACACACACACTCACATTCATATGAAATTCAGAAGCCAAAGAGCTGCATAAGCTGAAGAGAAGACCAGAAGGCGTGTAGTCAGCAGCGAGCAGCTAAATTGATGCTCTAGGATTTTTGTATTGCGAGATGTCAGACGGTGCGAGTTTAAAGACAGGCCAGTGAGGCCATCCACTGACGCAATAACTACTCGCAGCAAATGAAATAAATCAAAAGAAAACATTTTGTTTTGTTCTGCTCCTTCTTCGTTTTAATATTTTTTTTTTTTTTACTCAATTTCATATCTGGACATTCTTGCGATTTGTTTTCTTCTCACCTAGTTCCCATTATTCAGTTCAGTCAAATTAAATGAATTCAAAATGAGTAAAATGAGTAAAATGGTCGGAAAGCGGGGTTGGCAGCAAGAAATAAAGAGGAGAAGATGGTAAAGCTGAAGAAATCTAAGCAAAAGAATGCAAAATGAAAAAGAGTCGCAAAACCGTCGGTGCGTGTGCTGAAAATAAATTCCGACTTATCAAAAGAACGTTGCGTAAACAGAGAATTATCCACGAAACAACTCAATTAAAGCGGTTCTTCAACACCATGCACACACAAATAAATTTAAAAAATTACAAAAAAAGAAGAAAATTTACATAAATAATGAAATGAAATAATAAAATAAAATAAAATAAAACAACTAAATTAACAAAGGGTAATCCATTTCGAGATATCCAACTTTTTAAAAGAAAAAAAAAACAGAGAAAATTCAAATTTAAAGGGGAATGTTTATCGCCATTCGAAAAAACATTCTTTAGTATTTAGTTTTTTAAAATTATCTTTTTCCAATATTGGCCGCCTACATCTCAGATGGTCCATTAGTTGAGTCCAATTTTCGATGAGTCGTTCGAGTACAACGACTGGTTCTTGGCGAATGGCACGTGTGATGTGGTGCTCCAAGGCCTGAATCGAAGCGGAATTGTCCGCATAGACTTCCGACTTTACAAATGCAGCAATTTCGCTTGTGTACATACCCATTGAGCCAGAAATGGGCCTCATCGCTGAACAAAATTTGGCTAGAAAACGTCACGCGTGATCTGTCAAAAGAAGGCTATTGAGAAAAGTACCTTTACTTGGATCACCTTTTATAACACGAAATTAAATTAAAATAAATTGAAAAAAAATTAAATTAAATTAAGTAAAAAAATTAAATTAAATTATAAAAATTGATACAAAATTTAAAAAAAAATTTAAAAAAATTAAATGAAATTAAATATAAAATTAAAAAAAAATTAAATTAAATAATTTAAAATAAAATTAAATTAAATTAAATTAAAGTAAAATTTAATAAATAAAATCAAATAAGAAATGAATGAAACTAAATCAAACTAAATCAAATATAAAAAAGTTAAATAAAATCATATACCTAAATTAAATTGAATTAAATTACATAATACAAAATAAAATGATTTAAAATAAAATAAAATGTAATAAATTTAATTTTATCAAAGTAAATTAACCTAAATAAAAATTTATTAATTAAAATTTAAGAAAATTAATTAAATTAAACTACTTAAGAATAATTATACAAAAGTATTTAAAATAAATAAAATATTAAATTAAATAATATTAAATAAAATTAAATAAAAATAAAATAAAAAATTAAATAAAATTTAATTAAATTGGTTTCAATAGTATTAAATACAATTAAAGTGATTAAAATAAAATAAAAGTTAATTGAATGTTTTAAATAAAATTAAATTAAACTAAATTAAAGTAAAATAAATTAAATTCATCTTCTCATGTATTTACAATAGCATATCTTCAAATGTCAGTACTATATGCATGTTATACTGTTCAAAACTTTTTGGTATATAAAATTCAATAAAAAGTCTTCAAATACTCAATTCACTGTGTATTAACGCCGGTGTACGTGCCTGCAATTCATTAGAAGTACATAAAATCAAGTTGAAGAAATATTTTTCTCAGTTTGCTCGTTTTTGCGTCAAAGCACGAGTAGAAAAGTTGAGAATTATTCGCTATTCGCTTCAAAAGCGTAATTTACGTGATCTCCCTCGATGCGGTTTTGAAATGATTGAAAGACTTAATATGCATTACAGCTTAATGCTGAGTTGCGGAAGAGAATAGACAGACGAACGACGCTAAAAACGGCAGAGTAAACAATATAAGAAATGCCTAAAAATTATTTATTTTTGGTTTGATATAACAGCAGCGATGGGGATACTCAAATTGTTTTTTATTAAAATAACTTTTAATTTTTTTAGTTGACTGGTTGCTTTGAATATAAAAAAATATGAAATCAAGTTAATTATTTCTGAGTTTCACAAAAAAAATGTTTATAGAATTAATTTTATTATATTTTACAAGCTTATTTAGAAATACAGATTTTTTAAATTAAAAGACTTGAAAAGAATGCACTGAAAAATATAAAAAACTTAAGCATAACTGCTCAGTTTAGAAAAAAAAGGAAATCTCATAACCTCAAATGACGGCGAACACACACAATGGGGAACAATTATACCAATTTAAGGCCAGACTATGGCAATGTGCCTATTTCAAAATACTTTGAGCATAAATGGCTACTAAAAACTTGCACTCAAGGGTTGAAGATCAGATAACGAAATGTATATGTATTTGTATCTTAAGTAGACTTTAAAAGTCTCAGCAGTTTTTTTTTAATATAAAAATACGCACATTTATTCACACATTACACGCATAAATGTCTCAGCAACCGACAGCTGACATGTTCGTATGCAATTTTTCAAACACACAAACTTTATAAGAAAATATTTGCAAAATATTTCTTTGCATGCAAGGCACATTTAATGTCCAGTCATATGAAATACAAGTCCATGCGTAAACTCGTTATGACCTTTGTTGATTTCCGCTGTGCAACCGCTGCCGCAGCCACTGCCGTCATTTTCTTTGGCAGCGCATTTTCCCCAAGTGCTTCTATAGTTTATTATTATGGGCCAATGGCCAGTCTCCAAACGTCGTTGCGTTCCATTTGGTTGTGGCGCCTGTGGTTCAAAGTACTATTTCCGTTTGTTACAGTTATTTTTATCGCTGCTACTCTTTGTAACCTCTTTCTTTATTACAATATCCTTTGTATTCTTGCTCACTGTAGTCATTTGTATTCGTATATAAATGTATGTGTGTATGTTCATTTTCTAAGGCTTTAATTCTGCGAAAGAGATTTCAGCTTGAATAGCACAGAATTAATTTAGTCATCATTTATGTAGGTCCGTACATTGTATGTATGTATGGGTGCGATTAAAAACATTAGGGCAGTACGTTTAATATGAATATTCTTTGTGTATATATGTATTTTTGATCTATGCGTGTGGATTCAAAATGAAGACTATTTAAATTTACATCGCACTTGTTCGCTTAACCATTTCTGTCCTTTTTTTAATTTATTTTTCTAATTCGGGGAAGTTCAAAATTTTGTTTCTCCATCAGCCGTCACAATCAGTTGAAGTTGGAAACTAGTGACGTTCAGTCGAATTAATTGCCATGCGAAAACAAAAAAAGGAATCAAATGTGAACCTAATAGTCGCCCATCTAGAGGCTCTTTCGGGATAATTCAGAATAAATAAAATTCTTCGGTTGAATATGAAAGACCAACATTTTGAAGAGCATTAAAGCGTAAAGTTTTCAATTAAAGAAATAGGATATCGACAAAACTGCAAGTTATCATCACTTAATGATGAAGATATTGAAAGTGTTTTGGATTTGATGGAATTCAATCGACTTAGAAGAAGACATGTCACATCAACATATCACATCACATCAATACATCACCATCAGTACATTACGTCAAGCCAACACATCACAGCAATATCATACAGACAAACACATATACATTTGTAATACACATATCCTAGGCCATAAACATATTAGTAGAATAATGTGTCAAATCAAGTTGTTTAATTCTAACTGTCCGCGGCTAGGCACCACATAGAAAAGGCCAGCCGCAGAGGCCAAGAAGGCAGAAGTCGTGAGTCCACTGCTGCAGTATGAGGTAACTTGCGCTCAAAATGGTACTGCTCTTTTCTCTACTGGTATCAGAAGAAGGTGAAAAGTAGATCTGTTATTATGACGTGGTGAGGTAATACTTCCCCTCTGAGAAAGGTGGGGTGCGAAACTATTCTCCTCATTTACGAAAAACTTCAGGCTCTACTCCCTCTGTGGGAAGGTCAGAGTCAGGTGGCACTTCCCGCCATTATGAACTAGAACATAATTATTTAGAGGTGGCGAGGATATGCTCTTCCTCTCTTGATAGGTAGTTGCGAGGACCTAATCCTCTACTTTTGGACCCGTATAAACTCGGGCGTGTACTGTAATCCGAACTCCAAATGTAGTCCATTTGGGAATATTCCTGACATCCAGAATCGTCATACGATGTTTATGGAGCGCGCCATATGATGTTAATGAAGTAGAATCACCAATTATCGCTATAATTGACAAGTTGATTTTGATTATTTGCTTAAATTAAAAATATGTTTTAATGCTAACAGAAGTCCTGCGTCGTTCGCAGAAGTATAATATTCCAATATTACACGATCCCAGAATCTCAAATGCAAACCTCTTGCCGAAAAAAATGTCAGCCAATCTGAAGGCAACATCATAAACGACGCAGGTGGTTTGCTTATTGAATCTGTTCTGGACAACGATCTGAAGACGCAGCTTTTCAAAACAAAAAATTATGGCGCCAAAACAACAAAAGATAGAACAGAACAAGATATATCCGTGATTGACTTTTCTGAACCCAATTTGGGGTATGGGGGCAGGAATCTTGACAATCCTCTTAAGTCCTTCGAGTACTTTTTGGGTGATGGTATCATCGATCGAATTGTAGATCAAACGACCCGCTATAGGACTCGAAAAATATCAGATCTACCTTTTCAACAAAAAGTTCGGAAGCACGAAAATATATTTTCAGATTATTTTCATACCAGAGCTCCAGATACCCGGGTATCGAGCAGTGCGAGCAGCTCGATGTTCGCACGATACTGCTTAGCAGAACAAAAAATATCCATTTTTTTCTTTTTTTAATAATTTCTTTGGCGTTTCAACGTTTTTTACACTTTGCATGAATAAAATTAAAGTGATTAAAACAGTTCTGAGAAAAAAGTTAAGGTTTTGTCAAAATGTTCGTGCTCATATTGATCGAAAATTGCACTTGCACTTTGCATGGTAATGATAAATTGCCAGATAAAAATCCTCCAGATCACGATCATTTGTAGAAAGCACCATCAGTCGACAAGTCTCAGCCATTCCAATGACTCAACGCTTATGTAAGGATGAACAACACATAGCAAAGATCTTCAGTGACAAAAGCTCCAGAACGTCCAAACCAGGTTCCTCAACCGAAATGTAAAGGAAGAAAGATTTACTTACATCCTGCAAACGTTCCACCATAGCGGAGTTGAGAATTTTCCAAAGTTTTTATCATGCGCCGGTAAAAAACGTGTAAATTTCCTGGCGGCACCGTCGAATCTGAAATTGTATGCCTGAAAGTGCAAACAGATTTCTGTGCAAAAATATTATTTGCTACTAGAGCTCCAGATTTTGTTCAAAGATTTTCGAGCTGTGCGAGTATTTGAGCAACGAGCACCCACACAACTGCTCATTGCTCATTACTCGAAAAAATTTTGAGCCGAGCACGAGCATTTCGAGTATTTTGACAAACATTTTGACTTTTTTCTCAAAACTTTTTTAATAATTTTAAATTTATTTATGCAGAGTGTAAAAATCATTGAAACGGCAAAGAAACTTTGACAAATAAAATTGAAATTTTTTTATTCTGCTGAGCAGTTGAGCAATGAGCAAGTATCGAGCAAGCATCGAGCTGCTCGCAATGCTCGATACCCGGGTATCTAGAGCTCTACTTTCTACTGATTTTTGTTCAACTTTCGTGATAGAAAATCAAACTTTTAACACAGCCTCACCCGAATATAATTAAAAATTAAGAAACCATTAAAAAAATAAATTTTGGCCACTAGAGAATTAAGTTTATAAGTCCTCAGGTTAGCAAATTTTTCATTTATGTAGAAAATGATTTTGGACCCGCAAATCAAATCTTCTTTCAGAAAATGTCGAATATTGAGTATAAAAAAATTATATTTAGTTCATCTTTAACCATTACCTTCCTTAAATTATTCAAATCAAAAATGCAAACAAGAAATTTTCAAATGAACTCAAATACTTTCTCAATCCTTTACCTTCCAGAAAAGAATTATATTCGTGCTAAGGCTCTATATTTAAATCCATCTCCTCCGGTATAGCTCCTCCTATAGCTAGTGGTTTGCGTGTTGTTGTTTTGTCCGGAAAAAAATGGAGAGGCCTACAGTTTTTTAAACCGGCGTTTCCGCCTTAAAAAATATTAGAAAAGTACAAATTTCACATTCCCCTTCTTCAAATTCACTTTAAGTGAAATCACTTCATTCCAATTGAATTTATTTACGAGTTTCACGCCTCATAGCTGTTGTTTTTAATGCTGCAAGTGAATTCAGATATACGTAAAATGCCATTAGCTTGCATTCATAAATATGTTCATGTGCTTGTGGCTGTGTGTGTGTGTGTATGTGTTGTTATTTTGTGCTGAAAAATTCGTATGGGCGAGAATTTAACTGTAACTGCACTTGAATGCTGTTGTTGATCTATTTGTTGTTTTGCGGTTTCTGAGCATACCAGATTCAAAGAAGGCTAAGAGAAGAGAGGAAGGGCGAAGACAGATGCAGAGTCACGTAAAGCCCCAAGCTTATATAGTATGCAATCGTATATATATATATATATATATATATATATATATATATATATATATATATATATATATATATATAAGTACAGTAAATCGTATGCATGTACAAATGCGTATGTGTGGGTGAATAACTGTATATTTAGTGCAACAAATGTTGTGCCATTAAATGCTGAAGTGTGAATGCGGTCGAACAAGTGAAAGTGCATCAAAACAAGCAAACAAGCGCCCACACACTCACACACACGCACATACACACACACAATCGCATTCAACAGCACAGAAAATGCAAACAGTTCATAGTCGGTTGACAGCGGCGTTGAGGGCAATTATAGAAATACATACACATGTACATTATATGTATATATATATATATATATGTGTGTTATATATACGCGTATGCATGTGAGTATATCGAAATTCGCTCTGATTTCAACCATGACCGTTAGAAATTGTTGTTGGCTGTCGGCAGAGCGCAGGCGAAGGCCACAGTGAAAGCAACTACAAACCGAGACAATAAAGGAAGATGGTTCCAGTTAAGCTAACTTGAACACGCTTTCACGTACATATACAAGTACAGGGTTATCCATTTTGCGGTTCCCAAAAAAAACATAAGTAAAATTCGTCAATTTTTGTAGATTTCGCTTTGTTGAGGTAATTTTCAACCACTTTTTGGCACATATTGGACGGTATCTCAGCCATAACTTGAGGATTGTTGGTTTTCTAGTGCTCAAGAGTTAGAGATTTATCCGTACAAACACGGTCTTTTGCGTGTCCTTAAAGTGTTATTCGCTGGTTTTGTGCGGGATGTGGCACCATCTTGTTGGAATCACATATTATACAAGCTGTGTCCTTCAATTGCAGGCCAAAAAAATCGGTTATCAATACCACGAACATAACGCTCCGAATTGACAGTGACAGTCTCGCCGTTACTGTTTTCAAAGAAGAAGAAGAAAGTTCCAATCACACCTCCGAACTAAAGAGCGCACCAGACAGTAAGTTTTTGAGTGTAATGCTCTTTCTTCAATTATTTGAGCATTCTCGGAGTTCCTTATCTACCGAGTGCGAAATGTGCCTCGTCGTTGAAGAGAATTTTGTTGGGAAAATCTCGGTTCACTGCTTGTTGTTTAAGCACACAACTGATGTAACTACGGCATTTTGAATGGTCAGATAGCTTCAATTGTTTTTTTATAAGGATAAAGGTGTAAGTCCACGTGCAAGATATGCCACAAATTTCCGTAATGTGTGGTGCGAAAGTCCCAGCTCCCGAGAACGTCGAAAAATAGACACATTCGGATCTTCGGCTACACTTTCACTTACAGAAGCGTTATTTGAGATGGGAGAAGCAAAACGATGATGCAGAGGCCTTACAATATCTGTAACCGATCCAATCTCTCAAAATTCTATAAAATTTTAAGAATTGCTTGAGTAGTTCGGCGATTATATGCACCATAATTTCCTCTTAAAGTACGAAACGTGACCAACTTTTAATCAGCTTTTCTCAGATTTTTAACTTTATCGATACATCTTTGGTTTGACAGTTAAGTTTTGCAGTTGTAAAAATGCAATCCTGTGCTTTCGGAACCATTAAATGGATAACCCTAAATAGGTATATATATACGTTAGTATGGTATGTTCATTGTATGCGCCGCTAAATACCCAGTAGTGACATTTGAATTGGCATTTAGCCATAAAATTCACTTTATTTATCAGCAATTAATGCCATTAAATAATAATTTCTAACACCTAAAGTCCAAAAAGAAGAAGTAAACATTTTATTAAATACGTTGTTTCAATATATTTTAAACAAGTTTAAATTTTTTATAAAAATAATTAATTTAAATATAACTTTTTGTTAAATACTTCGAAAACCCAAAACAAAAAAAAATTTGTAATTTTTGCAGAGTTAAAGGCATATTTCTGAAAAATTTTTGTACAACAACAATCATATCTGAAATGGTATTAAAGTAAAATCTCAATTATACCAAATAATAACTTTTCACTCATTTTCTTCTCCGAAATTTCAAAAAAAAATTTCGAATTAGTTTTTAAATAGCTACCAAATTTGAGGGGAAATTTGAAAAAATTTCGAGATAAATTGGAATTCGTTTAGAAATTTATTCGAAAGGGTTTTTGAAATTTCGGACAAAAATAAGGAGCGAAAACAAACTATTTGATGCAATTAAGATTTTACTTTAATACTATTTCAGCTCTCACTGCTGCAGTTCTTTAAATCCAAGGCGGTTTTCAATTCTATTTAGATTGTCTTGGATCAGTGGCTTAATACTTCCGAACTGTTTCTAAATTAATACTAATAAAAAAGTATTGTGACAGAAATCCCAAAAGGGATGGACAGACGAAAGGAGCGGCAATATAATGAAAATTCCCCGTACTAAGAAGAGGCGAAAAGAGCGGTAGCAACTACTGCAAGTAGACGAGTTAGCGCATGAACGGAATGTTTAGACCGTCGTTAGGGATAAACGGAGCGGCTGCAGCTATCGCAGGCAAACGAATAATCAGCCTATTCTTGAGCACATGAACAGAATGTTTGGGTCATCTTCAGGTATAAAAAGAGCTGTCACACGAGAGACGAGTGGAAAACGCAGAGGCGTGTGTTTTAAAAACCGTTAAGCTGTGTGAAGCAGAAATATATGTGTGTTATAAGGAATTGTAAAATAAGCCATTAAGTATACAAAGGAATTGTAATTATTGAGGACGTTGAGTAAATTCCTGACGACTAAGAGGTCAAACGAACAAATCTTGGGAGTTTTATTTAGCAATACAGTGATCGGACTCGAATGATTTAAGAAATCATCGAGGGTAGTTACGAAAACGTTACAATATTTATAGTTTTGAACTATTCCGAAAACTAGCCTTGAACCAGTGAAAAATTTAGAAATTATTTTACTCTCTTTGGTAGTTTTACTTTTAGAGTGGACTACTAGGGGAGTAGACACCATACGTTGACTATCTTCATAGACGGAATTTTCAATATCTCTGTAAACAAGCACAAAGGGTTCAACAAATTATATATTTTTATTTTTAATTTTTCGCGAAATTTTTAGCCCTAACTTAAAGCTTTAAATCTTGCTTCCGAACAGTGAAATGTTTGAATTTTGTGACCATCGGTGGCTGTTGGGGATTTACTTAGTGCTGGGTGTATTTGGGGAATTGGAATGAATCTGCATACATACCCATGTGTCATTCATGCATTCATGTTTTGCAAGCGGAAGTGCATTTTGTATAAAAGTTGTAAATATTTTCTAAACTGCGAAACGTATTTCGTGGATGGCTAACGATCCACACACGCGCACACATATTTATATTCATACATATTCTGTATTTATATATACACAAGTACATAAATATTTGCAAACCGGGCATACAAATGGCTGTGTCATGTCTGTTTTAGCATTTTCTATTTATATTGTTGTTTTTTCCATTTTTGCGGTTACTCTTTAGCTGTGTATAGCGAAAATACGTGACAATTTGCAATGCATACAAATTGTAGTCAAAAGAATAAGCACACACATAAACGTATATATGTATATATATATTGTAATGCATCATCATTCCCAATGTGGCCAAAAAACTGATTTTATCTAAATTGTTGCAGCGTTCAAGCACATAAACATGCATACAAATGTACATATACTCATTCATGGTGATTCCTCTTCCTATTGTATGTGTGTGTGTGTGTGTGTGTACGTGTGTCCCATAAGACAAAAAAAAATAGTTTTTATAGCTAACTAAAGCAGATAAACGTTTTGAGCATTTCTCAAAGGAATGGAAAAATATGAAAATAAAATTTTAGCAGCAACGGCGTGTTTTAACACACACACACACACACACA
This sequence comes from Neoceratitis asiatica, assembly GCA_030068015.2. Taxonomy (NCBI): domain Eukaryota; kingdom Metazoa; phylum Arthropoda; class Insecta; order Diptera; family Tephritidae; genus Neoceratitis; species Neoceratitis asiatica. The sequence continues at coordinate 2,019,833 of CM061528.1, read as the reverse complement.
CACACACGCAAACGTCAACTACTCTGAAAAAGTAGCAGCAACAATTCACACTCGAAGGGCAGATGAAATATAGTTAACTTTTAGGTTAGGTGATTTGCTTGCATTGAATTTATTACGGAAAATATGGATGAAAAAAATATAGATAAAACTTTATGAGATTTTTTAGAGACATATTCTGGTTTTTCTGCCCTTTTGCGTGCAAAAAAAAGATACATGTAATACGAGGAAGCAACTATAAAGCAAGAAATCTTAAATGGTAGATTACATCCCGATGAAAATCACCAAAAGTAATGAACTAAATCTATTTATTTAAACAAGGTCAATAAAATTTACAAAAAAAAAATACAATTTTTTTGTTGAAAAATTCAGTTTTTACTCTAATTTCTTTTTCATTGAATTATAAAAAACAAAAATTTTCGATGACTCGTTCGAGCATTTCGACTAGTAACTGGCATGTGACACGCGTGATGTTTTACTCCAAGGCCTGAATCGAAGTGGGATTGTCCACATAGACTTTAGTTCACACCGACCCGTTGTTTTTTCTGGATGAAATGACAGCTCTTGAATTTCTTTAGGTTACTTTGCCTCCCAAATGCGGCAATTTTGCTTGTTTACATAACCATTGAGCCAGAAATGGGTCTCATCGCTGAGCAAAATTTGGCTTGAAAACGTCGGATCTTCTTGAAACTTTTCAAGAGCCCATAGAGCGAAGTTTCAGTTCTTGCACAAGCTGTATTTTGTACGCTTTCAATTAAGAGATCTCGACGTAAAATGCGCCAAGTCGTTCCATACGTCAGTCCGAGTTGCTGCGAACGGCGCCGAATCGACTCTCCACAGTCTTCGTGTACACTCTCAGCTGCGGCCGCTATATTTTCTTCACCTATTGTTGGATCACGCTTTATATAAGGGATGACATATAGTAAATTATAATAAGCATCTTGAAGGATATATATAGAAAATAACGCCCTTATAAACCAAGTGAATACGACAAAGCCTTAATCATAGCTCAAGTTTAAGTCCTTTCGTTTTAATCGCTTGAGGTATTTCTGCTGTAATAAACTTTTAGATATAAAGTTTACGTGGTAAGATAACCTTAATGAGTAATTTTAAAGAAGATTTTCCATCCCACCTGTTACGGTGATAATTCAGCGATCGGTGCTAATTGCTCTTGAGGTTTTATTCTGTATATTTTATGTATTATTGAAGACGTGAGTCTTGTTTTATGGTAAATGTTACTTGTCTACACTTATCCTCATAGACTTCCATTCTCAGAGAAGTTAGTCATTCTTATGTTGTTTTTAAATATTATTGTAATCTATAAGTGCCCTAACGGAGCTCTAATGTATACTAGATATTGCTGTATCATCCGCAAAAGCTCATGTGACGAGCTTTCGGCTTTGGAAAGATCACTTCCTTGTGGAACACTCAATAGTGTAACTTTTTTACCTTATTCGGAATTTTCTGCCAATAGAGAAGATTTTTAGTGCGGCATAAATGTTTGCAGGAAGCATACCTCTCAGCTTGTATAATATGAATGAAATGATCTTAGCAATTCTATGCACTTGCTCTATTGTACTATTCTTTTCTCTAAAGACGAATTTCACTTATTTCGATTCCCTCAATGCCTTTAGGCTTGAAACCTAGTATAAAACATAGGCAGCTGCTTCTCTGCAGCCAACTCATGCACTGACTTCCTACGCCAAGGAACATAATGAGAGGTCACTGGTTTAATTGCCGTTTGCCTCTAGAAGCTTCAAATTTTGCCGTAGAAGTAGCTCAATGCGATAGTCGTGAGTGGTTCTAAGCGCTCCAGTTATATAAGTGTAGAGTGCGACGAACCACTTTATTGGCTCGAATGATTTCCTATATGAGATTTCGCTGCCAATGGTCCGGAACACCAAAACACCACAGAGCAGGATTGACTAGATCACAGCTGTGTAAAACCAATGCATGAGGCCATACAACGTGACCCTACATAGCGCTTAGCATCTTCGTACATGTGTAAAGGGCACTACTATCCTCTTTCGTTCTTATCTCCACATTCACCCTCTCCAAAAGATTGCTATCCAAAATTACTCCCATGTCCTTGATATGCTCCTTAAATTTTAGCTCCTCCCAGTTAAGCATCGAAGGTCTTAATGTAGGGATCAAGTATATTCTTCTAAAAAGTACCGTATCCATCTTATAGTGATTTACTAATAAGTAGCTAAATGTCGCTAATTTTAAAGCATTCCTCATCATATTACTAACTATGTCTAGGATCTTACTTACCACTAATAAAGCTTACCACTAATAAAGCATTGGCAATCAACTTAGGTGTTTCCCCATCAAAATTTTTCAGATGCTCGTTTGCTATGTACGACCAAACGGAGTGGTGGAAAAACACTCACTGAAGAGTGCCCTTACGTGCTAGCATAAACAGTTCATTTAATTCTGCATTTCAGCAAACCTTTTGTTCATAGGAGGAGAGAGGCTACTTTAATAAGAATTAAATTTGATAGAAAATGTTAATTTTTATTTAAAATTTTTATTTTCGAAAAATATAATGAAACTAAAAAAAACTTTTATGATTTGCCTATGCGAGTTTAAACCTTTCCCACTTTGTCCGAAGACCTAATTCCATTTTCAATTCCTAACTGCAACGAGCCAATTGCACTACATAACAAGCAAAAATATATAAAATTCCTGTCGTTCTGTGGAAACTTACATAATGTCCAAATAATTATCACAGTAACTAAAAAAAAAATGAATTTGAATAATTACTAACGAAAATATGTAGGTGCCGGCAGCCAAGCAAGTAATGAGGAAGTGAACAAAGTAAATTTCAAAACAAACAAAAATTACGCAAATTACACGAAAGATGTCAATAAATGAGCTTAATGTACCAAAAATATGCAAAAGAAGAAAAAAGCGAAATAGAAAGAGAAAGAAGAATGTTCCCAGTATGAATCCAAGCATATGTAGTTGTGTGAGTAAATGTCGGATAATTTTATTAAAAAAAAAAATTCAGTCAATTGCGTCCACGTCGCGCTCTAATGAAAAGTAAATATAATTTTTCGTATTTGGCTTTTAGCCACGAAAATCTTATAGCAACGACAGTAATGCAGCCTCAGTGTTTAAGCAAATTAGTCTGGCGGCTGAGGGTGATAAGTATCTCTTGGTAACAAAAAAAAATCGGAAATGAGCCTTTTCTCTTGAGCGCATAAATCAAAAAAAAAACGGCGGTTATTTTTTTCAAAATTTTATAACTTACAAAAAAATTCATTAGAATGCAATTTTTAAAATATTCGGCTGTTAAAACTGATTACTCAAAATCGATCTTTTTCAAATTTTTTAAATATCCGTAACCACACGATTATTTGGTCTATTTCCAGCAAGTTTTTGAGTTACTGTAACCTACTGACTTTGTGTTATGAAGAGCTTTTAAAAATGTGATTTTTCCGTGTTGAGTATTTTCATAAAACTACATTTTTCATGACATAAGAGTCGGGTGAATAGTGGGTTATTGTCTTGACCTGAAGAAATTTTATAGAAAGTTTTTTTTAAATTCGTCGATCTTCAGCAGATGGATCAGAGGTGTCTGTCCGTAGAGTTGATCTTATTGTAAAATTTAAAAAAACTAATTTTTTTTTGATTTTCTTAATTTCATTTATAAATAAAAGCAAATGTTGTTATAAAGGGTGACCCAAGCAGAGATACTTTTTTTAAGATGTTGAAAGATCACGCGTAAGTCGTGTCAAGCTGTCGTGTCATGTTTTTGTTAAGTATTGTTTGGCATTTCATTACGGTAAGACTTACGCCTGAACAACTTTTACAAATCATTCAAATTTAATACGAAAATTCACTTTCTGTAAAGAAAGTTCTTCGTTCGCTTCGCTCAACTTGTTTTCAACATAATCGGCCTAGTGAGCGTACTATTCGCAACACCATCACCCATCTTGAGGCCCAGTCCAGATTCATTATTGGATAATATTCGACCGAATAGACCACGTCCAGCATGCAGTGAAGAAAATATAGCGGACGTAGCTGAGAGTGTACGCGATGACCGTGGAGAGTCGATTCGGCGCCATTTGCAGCAACTCGGAGTGACGTAAACAAGCAAAATTGCCCCATTTGGAACGAAGAGCAACCTGAAGAGATTCAAGAGCTGTCATTTCATCTAGAAGAAATAACGGTTTGGTGTGGTTTATGGACCGGTGAAATCATTGGTCCATATTTCTTCAAAAGTGATGCCGGTGAGAACGTAACCGCCAATCGCGCCATGATAGCCTCAGATAACTATGGGGCAGATAATTTCACGTTTTGGGCCGGTCTATTAGCTACCAAAATCACACCGTGTGATATCACACCGTTAGATATTTCCCTGTAGGGATATGTAAAGTCTAAAGTCTATGCAAACATTCCCGCTTCGATTCAGGCCTTCAAAACATCACGCGTGTCATTCGCCAGTTACCGGTCGACATGCTCAAACGGGTCATCGAAAATTGGACTCAACGGATGGACCATCTGAGACATAACCGCAGCCAACATTTGAAAGAGATAATCTTTGAAAAATAAATGCCAAAGAATGTTCTTTCGAATGAGAATAAACATTCACAAATAAAATGTGAATTTCCTGTGCTTTTTTTAAGTAGGGAACCTCGAAATGGATCACCCGTTATAATATGTTATTTAGTATAATACTGTTGAATTATATTATTTATTTATTTAAATTTTGCTGTCAAATAATGAGTAAGAGGGTACCAAAGATAGTATTTTTTTGTTTTTCAAAGCACCAATTTTCTGATTTTTACTGAGCAGGAAATTGAAAAATAAAGTCTTTTCTCGACGAATCAAAACCAAACTCTACAAGTCGCTCATCATTCCCATCCTGATATATGCTGCAAAAGCTTGGACAATGTCTACAGCCGATGAGTTGGCACTAGTAGTTTTCGAGAGATAACTTTTGCGTGAGATTTATAGTCCTTTATGCAATGTCGAATACCGCAGAAGGTGGAACGGTGAGCTGTACGAGTTAAAAGACAGCGGCTACGCTGGCTAGGTCATGTGGTCCGGATGAATGAAAGTACTCCAGTTTTCAAATTTTTTGATGCAGTCCCCACCGGTGGAAGCAGAAGAAAATCAGGTGAAGAAGAACCTGACTTCATTAGATGTCTCCCATTAACGCCAAACAGCGAAAAAGTGAAAATCATGTCGCTATATTTTTAACTCGCCTATAAAAAAGAATGAAAATCACTGCTTAGATCTGTTTTTTATATCTCAGCATATTTATTTTTATTATTAAATTTAATATTCAGTGCAAATAATAAGATTTCAGCCGCCTACTGCGACTTCTGAGATTAATAAACATTTTGATGTACCAGAATTCAAGCGTAAATTTAAATTTCTTCATCCAAAGCATATTTTTATCATGGCTGCCTGCAACGCTTGTAATTTAAAAAAAATAATAATACAAAAGGCAACGAAAGCTCAATGTGATTTGGCTTCGCCTCAACTATCTTTCGCCACATAAAGGAAATGAAAAGGAAATTAAAAGCAGCAGATCATTTAAAGTACTAACGGAACTACAAACTAAATACGTGCCGGACGTCAGCTGAACACACACACACACACACACACACACACACACACCCACAACAATGTAATAACTTGCAACAGTTCGTTCGTTGCTTGAAACAACAGCAAAAAGTGCCAAACACAAATTTCGTATGTTAACTTGCTTGCTAGCGCGCAGTTGTTCCTTGGCCAAAACTTTTCGTTTTCAGTTGCAAGTTTACAACACTCATACACACCAACACACGCTTCCACTCACATATATGCAGTCATAAAAATATTGGTGTACATGCATACGTATGTACGTAGTAACAGCGGTGAGTAGTAGTACATCAACGAATTGTTGATTTTCAAGCGAATAAACTTTGTACTTTCCATTTCTGTTGCTTGTTTACTTACATAGCTTTGATTGTTGCTGAAACTGCTGTTGCTGTTGCTCTTGCCCTGCACGAGGTCATAAACAAAGCTGCGCTTAAGTAACTGCTACTGCACTCAAGCGGCAAAACGTGAGCGAGATAGGAAGGAAGTGAAAAACACTCAATGGAAATATTTCGCGTCTGCAGCGCAGCAAGTAAATAAAGGGTGAACCATTTTGAGGTTTCCTACTTTTTAAAAGAAAAAAATACAGAAATTTCAATTTTAATGGCGAATATTTATTATCATTCGAAAGAACATTCTTCGGCATTTATTTTTTCCTGCAAATTATCTCTGTCAAATGTTGGCCGCGGCTACGTCTCAGATGGTCCATACGTTGCGTACGATTTTCGATGACTCGTTCGAGCATTTCGTCTGGTAACTGGCTGGAATGACACGCGTGATGTGTTCCTTCAATTCCTGAATCGAAGCGTGATCGTCTGCATAGACGTTAGAATTTACATATCCCCACAGGAATAAGTCTAGCGGTGTGATATCACTCGATCTTGATCAAATATCGCGGAGATCACGAGCTTCAATTTCAGGCATCAAATAGTCGGTTATTCTGGCGTGATAACGGTCGCAATTGACAGTTAAATTCTCACCGGCATCATTTTTGAAGAAATATGGACCAGTGGAATCGGTCCACAAACCACACCAAACCGTTGTTTTTTCTGAATGAAATGGCAGCTCTCTTCAGGTTGCTCTTCGTCGCAAATGCCTGTTTACATACCCATTGAGCCAGAAATGGGCCTCATCGCTGAACAAAATTTGGCTCGAAAACATCGGACCTTCTTGGAACTTTTCAAGACCCCATAGAACGAAGCGAAGGTCGAGCGGCTTCAGTTCTTGCACAATCCGTATTTTGTACGTTTTGAATTTAAGATCTCGACGTAAAATGCACCACGTCGTTCCATACGTCAGTCCGAATTGTTGCGAACGGCGCGGAATCGACTCGCCACAGTCTTCGTGCGCACTCTCAGCTACGGCCGCTATATTTTCTTCACTGCGTGCTGGACGTGATCTATTCGGTCGAATATTTTCTAATAATGAATGCTGGGTCCCAAGCTGGGTGATGGTGTTGCGTATAGTAAGCTCAGTAGGCCGATTATGTTGACCATTAATTGACCGAAGCGCGCGAAACATATTCTCTACAGAATGTGAATTTTCGTAATAAAGTTGAATGGTTTGGAAACGTTATTCAGGCATTAGTCTTTCCATGATGAAATGCCAAACAATGCTGAACAAAAACATGACACGACGGCTTGACACGACTCATTCGTGATCTGTCAAAAAAAGGCTATTGAAAAAAGTACCTCTACTTGGATCACCGTTTATATGTATGTATACACAAACAGATGGCATTTAGCATTGCCACTTGATAAGAGTGCGTCGTAAAAAACTTTTTACTTTGTCTTCGGCAGATTTTATAGCAGATTTAAGTTTCACGAGAGTATAAAGAATAATTTGTCTCATTGTTTTGTGTTTTTTCTCCCTATCATTTAAAATGTTATTATTATTCATTTATATTTAAAGACATAATTTTAATAATGTGTATTTTTTTTTTCTAATTTAAAAAAAAAAAAAAATTATGCGCTTAAGCTACCATTAGTGACCACTTTAAACGCTTTGTAATTGTAATTTTTCCTTCGCTTAAAGTTTCCAAACCTTAAATTCAAATCTAGTAATCTTATGAGAAGATTTAATGCTGAAAATCGTTTTCCTTTTTATCTTATTCTTTTTTCTTTTTGAAATTTTTTTTTCATTTAAAGTTAAAATTTATTAAGATTATGCAAATCTTTTAAATTTTATTATTATCATTTTATATTTAAATGCATATTTTTAACAATGTTTGTTTTAGTTTATCTGTTCTTTATTCTAAATTGTTTAAATAATAATTTTTCATTCGCTTAAGCTTACCGTTGATTGCTATTTAAATCGCCTTTTTAATGATTTTTTTTCATTCCTCTCATGCAATTCACTAAATCATTTGTCTATCTTAACAACTGACACGTTGAATGAGTCGCTTCATTTATTTTCGTGAAGATGTGGAATGGTAACTATGTGATTATACGCCTTTAGCGCACAGGTAAATGAATGTTCATAAATCAAAAGCAGTAAAAAAGATTAAATACAAGAAATGCGTGGATGCAGCTGCTGGGCAATTCAGTTTGCGCCATTTTATAGTTATTTTATATTGTTTTGCACCACTTTTTTTTTTGACTCCTTTCTCAGTCGCTTCCTTTAGAAAAAGACACTTTAAAGCTTGAAGTCTTTGAAGCACTTGGTGTAAAGTGTTGAGTTCACAGGTTGTCACTTACACATTGTGTAGTAAAGGGTTGGTGAATCAGTGAAAATTAAGTAAATTAATATGTTTCTCCAAAATATTGTAGTTCTTATCACATTATTATATCATTGACCTACCTATGGTGGTCAGATATTAGGCGCTGCGCAAGTTCTTTCACAAAAACACGTAAACAAAATTTGATTTCCTCTACGCTTAGTTTGAACGAATATGAATAGCTTGCAACCATATAGATGTAACAGCATCGTCAAACTCAAATCAGACTGTATACAACCTTGAAGGAACTCTATACTAATCCAAATCATATCTATTTTATATCGGTCTATAGTTTTGTGATCCCCTTCCCAGAAAGAAAACATTGTATAACAAAATAGCCTACCAACATACTAAATTTCAAAGAAATCCAACTTGCTTCGGGTTCCATTTCCGGTATTCGTTTGACAAAAAGATAGCTTCGCACGAAAATTCCGCAAAATCGTATCATAAACATATTTATTTCAATAAGATCTGGTCCTCATGCTAGAAATAAATGCATCCCACTTAAATAAAACCATAAGCTTGATTTTTTTTTTCAATAGTTCTAAATCCACTTAACCACCGAAAAATTGTTTCCTATATTATTTTGGAAAAAAGGCTACCTGTGTATCAAATTTCAGGTAAAGCAAAAAGTTAATAAGATTTGCTAGGCAAAATCATTCCTACTTTCACTTCCCGAAAGGAGAGATATTTTTTTCATAAAAACCTTCTCTTCGCAGTGATATACAATTTAAAAAAAGCCAAATCAACCCAGCCGGTATCTATTGGTGAATTATTCATATTTAAACAATTTTTCCCCTGAAATATCGAAACTACACGAAAACATTCTCCGGGTTCCAGTGAAGCTATCCTGAACCTGATCGAACAAAATCGGCTTAGTATTTACGGAATCTATAGGCTACATATATACGTACATATACAGTACTTTGACTGTATTTATAAAAAGAATTGCCACCTGCTTTTAACCTATTTTTTATTATAGTTTATTTCCTGAGTTAGGACAATGAGACTAATGCATACTAATTGCTTCTACAGAGTCGCCACTTACTTGAAAAAGAAAAGTATTGTTTTTGGAATAAAAACAATATCTTAATTTTCATTGGCTTTTAATGATTTTTTAATTATCTAAAGTATTACAACTACAAATAACCTAATACGATACTTCCGAAATTCTTTCCATGAGATTCCAAGTGATTCCAAAAGAAATTTCTCAAGGCAATTTTAGCAATATTAAAATATTCTTTACTCGAATACAAGCTCAGTTCCCAATTTCAAATTTTCAGATCTTTTTAGTGTTATAACTTTCCATAATATCCAAAGGCTCTATAAATCATCAGTGAACCTCCACCATGATTTCGATTGTAGCAAGTTTACGAGGCTGCTGTATATCACGCCAGCACTTATGGCAGTCATTAGGACCGTCCAAATTAAATTCTTTCTCGTCAGAAAATATAACCATTTTGAACTCATCTGTCTGAAATTTTAGTTTTTCAGCAAATGTCAGACGTGACTGAATATGTCGACTTTACAGTTTCGCTACAGGTTCCCGAGACTCATATATAACCAATTTATTTTACTTCAAGATTTGTTGGACTCTTTTTCTTGATACTCCCAGATTTAAATGTGCCTTGATTTCGAAGCAAGATATTATTTTCTGCGTTACTAGCCGCCGTCATCGATTTAAGTCGGTCTTCTACAGCGCTTAATTGTATCATATCTTTTGTGATCTTTTTTTTTTAATTTTAAATATTTTTTCTATTACGGGTCACCCTGGAAGCAATCTCGACAATTTTCTATCCCGATTCATGCAAATCTTTAATCAGTCCACGCTCCTCCTCTAATGAATATGTAGCACGTAGCATTTTAACCTAAAAACCATATTCTATATAAATATTTCATGTTTCCTGCTTACCGAGATTCTGACAAAACGCTTTTAAAAAGACACTAGCCTCGGAATGTTCATATAATTTTTTCCTACGTATATGCCTGCTTGTTCACGTTTTTCCAATAACAGTACTACGGATATAGTTTAAAAAAGAGTTTTGAATATGGAAATGTATCAGAGAATATAATAAAAACAACTTGTATACCTAAAAAAATAAATACTGTTATTAAGACAGAAGGACCATTATAATTTTTCCCTGAGGTATATTTGATTCACCACTTAATTCCTGCGGCTTGCCGAGAGATGGCGTAACTTGATTATTATTCCATCGTTCCAATATTCCGAAAATGCGTTTTTTCGAGAATATGTCATTCATTTAAACCAAAAACACCAATAATTTTTTCGCTCAAATATGTTGAATTTTTTCCTGAATTAATGTTTTTGTAGGAAGTTCTTTTTCATTGATTTAATATTGAGAAAACCGCTCTCATTGGATTTTGAGTGGTGATGAAAAATGGATTCGTTACCCACTAAAGGTTACATTTGACACTCAACCAAGCCAGGCCGAATGCCCAAGGGGCCAAAGTAAAAATCTATATTTGTTGGAATCAGTAGCATGTGCTGTATAATGAGCTTCTAAAACTATCTAATTGAACGAGCGATTGTTGAAAACGTCCGGAATTCGCTATCAGGTACGAGGTAAAAATTTTCCATCATGACATGCGGCTAAGATATTGCACAACCTGTTAGAAGCTATTTAGAAAACGCCGACTTGCAAGTTTTGCATCAGCCGCCTTACAACCAAGATCAAGCCTTTTCTGATTAATATTTTTCCCCTCAGGGTATCAAAAATTTACTTTATTCATTTTTGATCGCCAAGCCAGCGCAGTTATTTGGGATGGAATCTAAAAATTGCTAGAAAGTTAGAAAAATGTTATAGCTTGCTTCATAAAGGCAATACTTTAAATAATAACCGAGTTATTAGCACCGCGTATTACAATTCGAAAAGCATGGGTTCGAGCAACATCAAAAATTATAAAAAATTTATTTTTCTAATTGCATATTCTGGCATGAAATGAAAACTCCTCATAAAAATCCATCGGCCGTGCGGAGGCGGCTTAAAATGAACTGTGTGTCTCTCCATTTGTTGGTAAAAACATCAAGATGCAAAACGACAAATCGAAGAAAGAGCTCGACCAAAACTCGCTTCAGCGATCACAAGGCGCCATATATATATATACTTATATATATATTTATATATATATATATATAATACTCAAATAAGCATTTAAGTTTTGAAAAAAAAAACAGCATACGAATTAAGATATGATCACGTTGGCTATATAATGGCATATTAGCTTTGGTTTGAACAATGTAAGTACAAGAAGGAGAAGAGATAGACCGATTGATATACCGATCGGTACGCCTATCCGTTTGAACGCAAACTAGTCCCTTGATTTCTGAGATATTTCAACCAAACTTGATAGGTAGTAAACGTTTAAACGATCATTTTTCGGAACTGGTCAGATCGGACCACTATAGCATATACACGAATTTGAAATTATGGGTCATAGATCCGTCAAAATACTATAGCTCCCATACAACGATATTCCGATATCAGTAAAAAAAAGTATTTAGAAGTGTAAATTTAATATAATTCAAAAATATTATGAATTACCCATTAGTATTGAAAATCAACAAAATCGGGATACTCTATAATAATTTCATATTTGAGGATTTGGGTCAAAAATCCTCTAAAAAAAACATCTAGAAGCGTAAAGTATTCTATAGACGTAAATTCGTGTTTATAAAAACGTTTGTATGTGCACCGTAAGGTCACTTCTGCTCTTCAGTGGCACTTCAAAGATATGCGTTTACACTTTTATAAATTGTGAAACTTAAATTTTTAATTTTCAATTAATTTAGAAGTGTTATGGGCAACATGGTTGTTGTGCATGTGTGTGCGCTCGCGCTGACTAAATAATGATAGAGGAAGCTGTTTCCGCTAAAATTTACTGGGCAGAGCGATAAGCAACACAAATGCAAAAAATCAGATACATTTATTTTCTTGCTCGTATAATCATTTTTTTTTAAACCAATTTTTTTATTTTTTAGTAATAAACCGATATATTGATAAAAAATTTCTCAAAATCTGCAGTACTTACATATTTATATATAAGTATATATAATAGGTGCATAAACATATGCACTTAAATTATAAGATTTATTTGAAGTGACTCTACTCCTCATGAATTTCAATAACACAACCACATTTCACATGCGAATACTCACACGAACACATGCACACACACACATGTACACTTTTCACGTCTGATTGACTGTCGTCTGTCGAGTGATTCCTTGCTTGTCAGCGAGATATCGTGAGTTAATTGAATGTATATCCGCACACAGCTGTATTGATTTGGCAACGCCATTTAACGCAGCCACTTGCATATATGACGTCTCAGAATTTGTATGTATGTGTATGCTAGCTTAAATGCGAGATTGGCACGCGCAAAATATTTCAGCCAACTCCATCAGCCAAACAACTCACGCAATCAGCACAATTATGTATATACATGTTTGTAAAAACAACAATAACAACAATAACAACAACATGTTTCACACACCATTTCATGCGTGTGGTTAACTCTATCTATCTATCTACCTGCTACATGCCACATGCCACACATTCGCCTCAGCTCGTTCGATTTGTGGCGCTTAAGTTCGAGACGAAATGACATATAAATTGACAAATCGTTTCGTTATCAATTTGTGGCATTTATTATTGGCAAAATATATGTGTGAATATAAATCAAGAAAAAAAACAAGAAAACATTTTTGGTAGAAAGAAGTGAAAGTTTTCTTGTTCAAAAAATGGAATACATTTGTACATACATACGATCAGGGGGAGAAAAATTGTATAAGCCAGGGGGGAAACGTTGTTATCACAAAAGTATTTTTAAGCATAAAATATTGATACAATTTTTCTGAACGTACTCGGTATTTATTTTTTGGTTAGTTGGCTGGTTAAAAGTGGAGAGTGGAGAGTGAGAACCTGATCAAGAACGTGCGCTATTAGGCCATCCAGTATGGTCTTTGCACTTCCCTACATATCCCAATTACACGTTTATTAGCAATTCGCTTGTTATAATAATTGTTTAAATCTCTTTCATACATGCTCAACCAATTCCCTGGTAGATTTCAAGATAGATTCTGCAGAAGATCGGCCACTCACAAAGGTAATGCTCCAGTGGCATGACCTGTTCTATGCAGGCAACTCACTTTATCTTACCTAGCTTGTGGAATTAAAATCACAGTGTTGAAATCTCGCAGAACACCTTGTTCTTTTTTCTTAGTACCAACAAAATTTTCGTCTGTCTATAATGATTCAGTGGTACTTTTGATATTAGAATTATTCCAGGACCTTAAGTGCTTATTTGTATGTATATAGAGGGCGATCCAAGTAGAGGTACTTTTTTCAAAAACCTTTTTTTGACAGATCGCGCGTGAGTCATATCAAGCTGTTATATTATCTTTGTTCAGTATTGTTTGACATTTCACCATATAAAGACTTATGCCTGCATAACGTTTACAAATCATTCAACTTTATTACGAAATTTCATGTTCTGCAAAGAACACGCTTCGCTCAACTTGTGGACCACATAATCGGCCTACTAAGTGTACTATTCGCAACAGCATCACCCATCTTGAGACCCAGCATTCATTATTGGCTAATAATCGACCGAATAGACTACGTCCAGCGCGCAGTAAGGAAAATATAGCGGCCGCATCTGAGAGTGTACACGAAGACCGTGGAGAGTCGATTTAGCGACGTTCGCAGCAACGCAGAGTAACGTATGGAACGACTTGGCGCATTTTACGTCGAGATCTTGAATTGAAAATGTACAAAATACAGCTTGTGCACGAACTGGAGCCGCTCGACCTTCCCAAGCGACATCGTTTAAGCTCTATGGGCTGTTGAAATGTTCCAATGATCTGACCTTTTCGAGCTAAATTTTGTTCAGCGATGAGACCCATTTCTGGCTCAATAGGTACGTAGGCAAGCAAAATTGCCACATCTGGGAAGAAGAGCAACATGAAGAGATTCCTGAGCTGTCATTTCATATAGAAAAAATAACGGTTTGGTGTGGTTTTTGGGCCGGTGGAAGCATCGATCCACATTTCTTCAAAAATGACGGCGATGAGACCGTAACCGTAAATGGCGATCGTTATCGCGTCACGATATCCGACTATTTGATACCTGAAAGTGAAGCTCGTGATCTCCGCGACATTTGGTTTAAACAAGACGGCGCCACTTCCCACACATGACATCAATCATTGGATTAATTGAGAAAACACTTCGGCGAGCAGATAATTTCACGTCTTTGGCCGGTCGATTGGCCACCAAGATCGTGTGATATCAAACCGTTAGACTTTTTCCTGTGGGTCTAAAGTCTATGCGGACAATCCCGCTTCGATTCAGGACTTGGAGCAAAACATTTCGAATGTCATTCGCAAGCTACCAGTCGAAATGCTCGAACGAGTCATCGAAAATTGGACTCAGCGAATAAACCATCCGAGACGTAGCCGCGGCCAACATTTGAGGGATAATCTTCAAAAAATAAATGCCGAAGAATGTTCTTTCGAATGATAATAAACATACCCCATTAAATTTGAATTTTCTGTGTTTTTTTTCATTAAAAAAGTAGAGAACCTCGAAATTGATCACCCCTTATAATTGGACCTTTTTATCCGCTGAATTGATTTTCGGTCGAGCTCCTGCTCAAATTTGTTGTGTGCGTGTCGAATTCTTTCAAACAATTGGACTCCGGCCTACCGAATGATAGTACGCAATGCTACCATTCTGTTATTGCGGACGACATGGTCCCTCTGTATCAGACAAACTGCAAAGGCGCTAATTGATCAGCACAGTCGATGGGAATATCTAACGGTGCCTGTGTAAGCTCTCTCTGTTTTTTGCCTCCATACATTTTCTCGCACATTTCGGTTTTATGTTTTCCTATTTAGTTGCCTTAGTTGCCGTTTTAATGTGTAAAATAACTGAAATGCATTTCTCTAAAGCATTTGTCCATTTGGCTTCTTCAGTAATGCCCATAATCTTTGCGTGGGAGACAGAGTTGTAATCACAGAGTTTAAAGCTACCTTCATTATTCGGGTGACCACAAAATGCTGCTACTGAACTGTATTCCAGTGAGGACGTTCGACATTGAAAAATTTATAGTCAGAAGAGGCAAGTTCTATGCTGTAAGGTGGGTTAGGCAAAACTCCTCTACTGTCCCTTTCCAAATAGTTTTTTTTAGCTCGTCTTGCAACATGGCGCTAAGTGTTGTGATGATTGAAAATTATTACCTCGTGTCTGGCAGCTAATTTCGGACGTTCTTCGGCACTCACTCTCTTTAATTTGATAAATTGTTGTCGAATACATTAATGGTTTCACCAGATTTTAGAAACTCTTAATACAGCACGCTCTTCTGATCCCACCAAATACAAAGCACGACCTTGGCGCCATGGATATTCGTACTTACCGTTGTCGTAATAGATTTACATTTCATCACCAGTCAGAGTAATGCAGATGAGCTCTCCGCAAAAATACTTTTTCAGGCACAAAGTTTGACATATATGAGTGAAAAAAATTGTGTTTAAAGTTGAAAAGAATGACATATACTCGAAAAGGTTCATAATAACAGAAGCTTTCCAATGCATTTTCAAAACAGTGTTAAAAATCTGCATATTAAATTTTTGCATTTTCTCCCTAGTGTAATCCATTTTGATACCTATCCGACCGTATGCATATCGAGATTCTCCGATACCGCTTTATATGTTTTTATCGATTTTCAAAAAAGTAACGGTACTTTTTAATTCAAATACCATAATAACAAGCCCCATAATAGCAAACTCCGGAGGTCTTCGTCACAAAGACCGAAGGTCGTTGTAACTTGTGCTATAAATAACGGTAATTTTTAACTAAAATTCCATAATATCAAACTCCGCAGGTCTTCGTCACAATGACTTCGTAATTCGACCTACAAATAACGGTAATTTTTAACTAAAATACCATAATAACATAGTCCCCTAAAGTAAACCTAGGGGGGTCTCGTCACAATGTCCTTCGGTCGGTCTAGTTGTGACGAGACCCATATTATCAAACTCCATAATATGTCTATTCTCTCTCTACTGCTTTACTCGGCTTGAAATGATGGATTAATAATCAATTTACGCCATCTCTTGACAAACCGCAAGATTTAAGTTATAAACCCGTACAAAGCTTAAATCGAAATTTCTAGCTACACATTTCTAACCGCTGAAAAAAAAATTTCGCACCATAAACCTACTTGAATATGTGTCAAGGCAAATTGCTATGAACACATACTTATACATATATGAAAATATTAAGTTTTTCTGCTGCTACGAGCGATTTGCTTATGCGTGAATTTACATTTATTGAACTTAAATCTCAGCAGACATGTTATTCTTATTCAACACATTTTCATTTCTCTATTTAATTCCATATTTTATTCTATTTTTATTTATATTATTTTATTATTCTTGTTTCGCACTTGTCATTTGTGACTTTGTTTTGAGTTCGTTCGTCTCTCTGGCGCTGGCTTCATTCATTGTTTGTTGTTGACACACTTTTCTCTATGGTATGTTACATTTTATGTTATTGTTTTTGTTGTTGTGCAACTGTTGAGCAACTCTTCAACTGCACTTAGCGATGCTATCGCACCCCAAGAGCAGATATGTAAGTGCGAAATTTCATACCTTCAAATCGCATTTCGATACATTTCTTCGTTACTTTTTTCGTTAATTCTCAGAAGTGCGCTAGATTGTACTGTTATTTGCATATAAAACCCTGGGCTTCAGTTCGTTGGTGTATGAGTGTGTGTTTTGTATTCACACAGACAATTTATGACGTTGTATGCTTACTGTCTATTTGATTTCATTTTATTTATTTATACGGATTAAACATACACATGAGAGAATATGCATGTGTATGGCAGTGCGTGAATGTACTCCGTGCCTATATTTACTTGTCTATTCCTTTGTGAGCTACAGCACACTGCAGACGCATTCAGTTTGAATTGGGAAAATGCCAACATACTTATTGTTAAGGAGGAAAAAGTATGAAAAGAAAAAATTAAGAAATGGAATAAACCTCTGGCATCCTCACTAATAAATATCCAACCGATTAAATGTATTAAAGTAATTTTTGTTTTAAACTAAGTTTTTTATATATATATCAGAGAACAAATTTAGTGAAATTTCTGAAGTTAAAATTATAAAATTAATTTAATTGAAATTATCTATTAAAGTGTAAAACCCGTTTTTCTGTATTCAGACTTTTTATTATTTTTCAAAATAAATTCACTATTGATTTAGTTGTTAATTTTTTTTTTAAATTATTAAAATTTGAATTTTTAACTATATACGATACATTATTTTAATTATTTTTTTTAATTTTGCGCTTGAGAATAAAGGAAATTTTCTGTGCGAAACTTTTCGACCCCAAAGTTGAGCAGTCTGTAGATTTGTGATGAATGATTCACCATGCTTTTTTCAAATGCCAGTGTAATTTCTAATATTCTACAAAAAAAAATGAGCTCTCAACATTTTACTATCTCCCATGGGAGAAATAATTTATAATCTGAAATAACGATTAAAGAATAATTTGAAAATATTTAAATTAATAACAAAACTTAGAATCGTGATAATATCAAATCAGATAGCTCAGTAGGGTATATTTTTATGTGACAATTGAAAAAAGTCCGATTGTGTAATACTTTCACGTCAAAATTTATGTAAATCAAGAAATATTTAACAATACATGGTTCAAGAAACCGTATGAGGTGTGTTCAAAAGAAAATGTGAATTTTTTTTTTTTTTTTATTTTTTTTTTTTTTGAAAAGTAATCCCCCTTGGATATAACACACATGTGCCAACGCTTTTTCCAATCCACGAAGCACTTCTGAAATGATCTCATCAATTGCGTCAGAACGCTGTCCTTTCATTGGTTTCTTTAGCTTTGGGAATAGGAAAAATTCGCAGGGAGCGAAATGTGGTGAATAAGGTGATTGAAGCATGATTATGGTTTTGTTTTTTGGCCAAAAATAATCACGAATAAGTACTGATGTGTGGGCTGGTGCATTATTGTGATGCAGAATCTCCGATTTGTTTTTCCACAATTCCGATCGTTTGAGCCGTATTTCTTCACGCAAATGTTGCTTAACTTCCTTGTAGTATTCCTTGTTAACTGTATGACCTTTTTTCGTGAACCTCTGATGCACCTTACCATTGTAATCAGAGAAAACAGTGAACGAAACTTGCGCCTTTTGCATTGATTATACCTCGTGTATGTGTGATTTAATTATTCGTAATTTTCAATTTAAATTTAAATTACAAAAACCCACTAACCAAAAACATTAAGTAAAATAGCGGCTAAACATTAGTGCACTCAACAGTTTTTGATTGTTAATAAATTGAATATTACAACAACAGATTTCATAGTTGATGTTTGCTCAGTGGTAGAGCACTCGCTTGTGAAGTCAGGGTCCGTTGGTTTGATCCCTGGCAAAAGAAGTCTGATGAGGAGATTTGGTGATCTCTGAAACAACTGTCACTTCTACCAAATTTTTTTTTTTTTTTTTTTTGTTGTTTAACAAAATATTCCAATTCAAATTACTAACAAATAGGCCTTTTCAATAAAACTCATTCACACTATTCACAATTTGAGAAAAATGTGATTTACATTTCACTGCATTTCACCCTGTGATATTTTTTTTTTCTTTTAATTTGTCCGCTCTTTCGGAAAAATTTATTAACTGGCAGCATCCGACCACTCGATACTTTGACTCTTTTCTCATTGTAAAGAATGATGCAGTTAATCCAAAATATTAAAATTCTTGTTACATTATTAACCTATCAAAATATTTGTATTTATGTGCAAAAAATGTTTGGATATTTATGCAATATCTAAAAGGGTTCAATCATTACCAGAGATAGTCAGAGTTCAGTCGCTACTCAAAGTCTTCCACGGAAATATATGTGTAAATATGAATGCCTCGATGTAAGTTAAACAGCACTAAGCGATCTACGCTTGTGTACGATAGGTTTCGACAACTAAACAGTGAACTAGTTCGCAACCATATAGATGTAACCGAATCGTAAAACTCAAAACAAACTATATACTAACATGAAGCAGCGATCTAGAAATGATCTACATCTTAATACGAGTTATGCTTATATTCGTAGACCTGCTGATCTGTAATCCCATTCTTGGAAAAAAAAGTTAAATTTATATTAATCTAGATAAAAACAAATCAACGCACTAAATTTTATGCAAATCATACTTACTCCCCGGCCACTTTCCGGCATTTGTTTGTCAAAACAAAATTATACCTTCGCACAAGAATACAACAAAATCGAACCACATAAATATTTGTATCGATAAGTTCGGTATGCGGCCCATTTCCTGGAAAAAAATTAATTTCAAGTAAATTAAATCATAAATGCGATTTTTTGTGATAAATCAGGTCCATTTGCCGGGAAAACAACTTCGCAGGAAGACTTCCAATAAAGCCACCTTGAAAATTTGTACGAAATCGAATGAGTGATTTTGGGATCTATTAGCTATGGATATACATATATACATCCTCTTTTATATATATATAGATAAAAATAGATTAAAAAAATTCCAATGGTTACAGAAACAATCGCCTGAAAGCTGCTAGCGGCTTATATGTTTTTTTTTTTTAAATTAAATAAAAATTATTTCAAATTTCTTCTAATCGCTATTCTTTTCTTTAATTTTTGTTTTCCACTAAGAACTAAGTACAATGTAGTTAAGAAAATCTACCAAACAGGAAACATATCAAAAAATGCTGCATTTTTTCACAATAAAATCATATTTACCAATACAAAAAATTCTCATACGCACTGGTACAAATGCTTGACCTATTAAATTCAGGGATCGAGTATAATCATTATATTTGATTTTTTATTGAAAAAACCCAAAGCTTCCGCATATCGAACGAAAGTTTTCTGTATATGCGGAGGCATTTTTCGAGATGTAATTTGTGATTCTGCAGTGATTTTGAAATATGTGAGCAATGTCTATAAAAACCAGAATTAATAATTAATTTAATTTTTTACTTTTGCTCAGAAAATAATAATTAACAATCGGGTTGCATTTTTTCGAACAGATGTTATGTTTTTTCCGATTTTTACATATTCTCTCAAAAGTAATGATTATTTCTCATAAAAATAATTATTGATTTTCACGTTCTTCTTTGTTGCTAAGTATATATAGGGTGTTTTTTTATAGAGATATAGAACTTTAAGTAGTCACTACTTTTCAAGATGGCGACCGATTCAACAGCTGTCAAGTGATTTATTCTCAGTTTGATTTGGCAATTCATCATGAATAGACTCACGCCTGAACAACGCTTGCAAATAGTGCAATGTTATTTCGAAAATAATGGTTCTGTATCGTATCTAAAACGTATCGCGCACTACGTCATCGCTCATTGATAAAAAAAAAAAAAAAAATTAAAACAAATTTTTATTTTTGAATTGAAAAATTTTGCACAAAAAAATTTAGTTGTTGATTAAAAAAGTAAACCGCAGAAAATAACAGTTATTTTTAAAGAAGATTTTATAACTCAAATTACAGTGAATATTTTTGATGGTAAAAATTAAAATTATTTTTGATAAATAAACTTAACTTATGAGGGATAATATAAAAATCGAAAAGTAAAAAATATAACTAATTAAAAAAAATATAAAATAAAAATAATAATCACATTCTATGATTTTTTCGAAAAATTAATAATTATTAAGATCGAAAATTATTAAATCACTTAATAATGATTATGAAGCGATTTGTTTTTATAACACTCATGATTATTCCTATCTCTGAGTTAAATAATACTGATTCGGCATATAAAAATTAGAAGCAAAATTTAATCCACTTATATAAAAATCAATGCAAATTTTTAATGAACGCCTATAACTTGAGAACCACCGGATCAAATTGCACCAAATTTTTAGGAGTTATAAAGGGATATTAGGAGAAGGTTAATGTGGAGCTTTCATGAGATTGGCGCAGCAGTTCCACAGATATGACCATTCTAGTGAACATTGGACGCTACCCATACAAAATACGTGCAACAACAACAAATACATGTAAAATTCCAAAATACGCGTCATTAATAGAAAAAAAGTTTGGAAAAAAAATTTAAATCAATTTTTTTCAATTCAATTCAATTCAATTTTTTTATTTTTTTATAGGTATAGCAAAGCGCGCTGGGCTCCGATAGATGTATATAATTTAATAGAAAAAATTTAAAACTGAAAATTAAAAAAATTGCAAAAAATTAAAAAATTAAAATAAAATAATTTCTCATAATGTGATTATCATCGCCAAACTGGTCATGTGTTGTGACATTTTGAAATGTCATAATTAACTACCAACTTATGCAAAATATTAATTTCCCCATTAGATTATTGATCTTGTTACGTATTTGTACGCATAGTAGATAAGTGCATTCAAGGGCGTATTAGTTTCTTTTTCGCTTCTCAAAGTCTTTCAGAAAAATTTATATATGAATACTAAGCAGTACGCCACTACTGCGATCTAACAAACGCTACGCACAACATATAAGAATGACTTGCCATCACAAAGAATGCAACAGTTCCGGTTAACTCAAAAAAGCAAGAAGAAAAAAGCTTCCAAAGTATTAAATTTCCAACAAATTAAACTTTTTCCATTAGTGGAAATAAAAATCTTATAGATGTACATTTTTTAGATATAAAGATATCTTTGTACAAAAAGTCTGCCAAACTGAACCATAAACATATTTTTAATGAATTTTCCTTTTTTTTTTTCAAAAAGATCGTTATCTGGTATTGAGAAGAGAATACATTTAAGTAAAATGGATCAAGAATACAATTTTTTCGAAAATATTTGGCCCCACATCTACTTTCCGGATGTTTTTAACTTTTGAAATCATTCCTGTACTCCTACGAGTATTTCAAGATCAAAAATGGCCAAGTCGGTCATTCCGAAGTTTTAGCGAGAGAAACGAAGAGCAATTAATTTTTGTAAATATATAAACTTTTATCTGTTTTTTGGCCAATTTATTCTTTTAATGATATACAAAGATGAATTTCTTTCTAATTTAAAGAAAAATATAACTTTGCCCTACAACCCTCTTCACATTCAACAGAAACCTTTTCGGCAACACAAAGCAACTTCTTCGGGATTGCTTGCAGTGCCAAAATGAAGTTGTCTTATGAGCTCAAACTATCAACTCGTCAATATCAGCCATCTGCATTCACTTTCTCCTGAAAAATACCAGAAGCAAGTTTCAAAACAAATAACACACACACACACACACACAAATAATAAAGCTCACCAGGTTTGCATTGCAGCGCCGCTTGTCTGCTGTCGCTTTATCGTCTCATCTACTGTCTTCTGACTGCTATTGTGTTCGTTGATGCATGTCAGCTGATGACGTCGTCGCCGCTGTTGCCGCCAACACTGCTTTAGACCTACCACATCAGACTTTGACAATAACCAATGCAAAAAGTTGCCTTCACTTATCTGCTTTTGGCATATTTGCGCAACAAACAAAAGGAGAAAGGAGAAAGGAAATAAAAATCAACAAAAGTTATATACACAAAAAACAAAAAAAAATAAAAGAGAAAAAAAATGGAAAAATTACAATATACATATGTATAAAAAATAAGACAATCGGGAATGCCGAAAGGTATGAGAAAAACGCGTCAAACTGACAGAAAAGAATTGAGACGGGCAGAAGTGCTAAGCGAACGCAAGCGGTGAGTTGAAGTGAAATGAAAACTTTTTGTTTGGCGAATGTTGTTAATTTATTAAATTAATTGTGATTGCCGTGAGCAGTGTTTGTGTCATTCTTGCCACACATTTGGCAGGTCTACGCACTCAGTCTACTTAACTCGACAATTTCTGCTTTATGTCTGCTCTACTTTTATTTTCCTTTCAAATTCTGTTGTCTCCCCACTCGGTAGAACAGAAAAAGAAAAAAGTAAAAGAACAAGAACAAGAGTTGTTGAAAGCTTTAAGAAAATTGGATAAGTTCCATTTGTCAGCACAAAAAAAAAGAACCTGACGCCTCAGCTGACACGAAACAGTAAAAATTCTCTTGAGTTGAGTTGAGTCAAGACGACTGCACGCCGATATATTAAACTCATCACTTACGAATAGAAGTTCTACTTTACTTTACTGTTATTCAATTTTTACTTAACACTGCTGTAAGTGGAGCATTGTTTAAGAGCACAACTTTTGCAAAGTGGCCTTATCACTTTGTCTCAAAAAAGTTACGAACAACTTAGTAACTATGAAGCACGTTTGACAGCCTTCTTTCTCATACGTGTAAAATCAAAATCATTCAGTTGGAATAGAGTTAAATGCATTAAACACAGAGGTCTTCTCATCTCAACTTATTTTTCTACAAAAAAGTATTTTTATAAAACTCTCCGGAATCAAAGCAAACAATTACTAAACTTTCCTTACAATCTTTTAAAAAGATTTCCATGATATGAAACGTTTGAAAATGGTAGAACAATAAAAAAAATTGAACTGTGTGAGCTCGATGTCTCTGAATTCTAAATGTTAAACGTTCATTCCATATAACGGATATCAGGCTTCTGCGCGGTGGTCTTTGATTTGGCTTAAATCCGGTTATGAAGTTATGAGCATGCCAAAAATATCATTTTTCGCAATTAGCATGAAGGTGGTCCTATAAAATAAGTCATAAGTTAGTTAATAATTAACCGACTTGAGAAAATTTGGTATTGCAGGCAAGCGATGTATTGGGTTACGCAGAAAAAGACTTTTTTTAAAGACTTTTGTTTGCTTTATTCAAAAAATACGTGTCATATACCCAATTTTTTTTTAGCCAATTAATATTCAAAGAAAAAATAAATAAATTACCTTTAAAAGTTTTCCGACAGCTAGACTCAAAATCTCAAAGAGCTTGGAATGTTTAAAGTAAACAAGTAAGTAAAAATATAAAAAATCCTCGAACTGAGCTCCCTTTAATCTTCTTTCCCTCTCACTTTGAGTTAAGCACAACCGTAGTAAGAACATCAAATTATTTTCGGTAAATTCATTAATATATCAATACATATGGCAATTTATTAATTTGGCATTTCATCATGGAAAGACTTACGCCTGAACAACGTTTACAAATTATTCAACTTTATTACGAAAATTCACGTTCTGTAAAGAATGTGTTTCGCGCGCTTTGCTCAACTTATGGTCAACATAATTGGCCTACTGAACATACTATTCGCAACACCATCACCCATCTTGACAGCCAGCATTCATTATTGGATAATATTCGACCGAATAGACCACGTCCAGCATGCAGTGGAGAAAATAAAGCGGCCGTAGCTGAGAGTGTACGCGAAGACAGTGGAGAGTCGATTCGGCGCCTTTCGCAGCAACTCGGACCGACGTATGGAACGACTTGAGGCATTATACGTCGAGCCAATGTGTATGCAAACAAGCAAAATTGCCGCATTTGGGACGAAGAGTAATCTGAAGAGATTCAAGGGCTGTGATCTCATCCAGAAAAAACAACGGTTTGGTGTGGTTTGTGGACCAGTGGAATCATCGGTCCATATTTCTTCAAAAATGATGCCGGTTAATTGGCGATCGTTATCGCGCCATGATAACCGTCTATTTGATGCCTGAAATTTAAGCTCGTGATCTCCGGGACATTTGGTTTCAACAAGATGGTGCCACTTTCCACACATCGCATCAATCAATGGATTTATTGAGAGAACACTTCGGTGAGCAGATAATTTCACGTTTAGGGGCGGTCAGTTGACCGCCAAAATCACGTGATATCCTGTGGGGAAATGTAAAGTCTAAAGTCTATGCGGACAACCTGCTTTGCTTCAGGCCTTGAAGCAAAACATCACGCGTGTCATTCATCAGTTACCAGTCGAAATGATCTAACGAGTCATCGAAAACTGGACTCAACGAATGGACCATCTGAGACGTAGCCGCGGCCAACATTTGAAAGAGATAATTCTCAGGAAAAAATAAATGCCAAAAAATGTTCTTTCGAACGATAATAAACATTCCCCATTAAATTTGAAAGTTTTGTATTTTTTATTTAAATATTACGGAATGTCGAAATGGATCACCAGTTATTAGCTTTCCAGTAATTCGGAATATTTTTAAGTCGGTAAGCTATGAAGTAACTTATGGTAGACTTTATAGGGTTACCTTCTGGATTTGGGTTTGCTTTTGTCACGCCCATAACTTCAATGAAAAAAATTTTAAATTTGTTTCCAGTCGATTAATGTCCATTTTTGCATTAACTTAAACTATATGCCGAGTTTAAGCCAAATCGAAGACAGTTGTGCAGAAAATCAGAATATTTTGGTTTTTGGCGATTTTGTTTAACTAGTAACCGAAATTATCGTTTTTTTTTTTTTTTAATTCAACCAAGATTGATTCAGTCGTTATTAAGCGGCTTTAAAAATACTGTTTGTCCCTATATTTGAGCCGGAAGCAACTATTTAGATTCTAGTTTGTGGTGTACTGAAATCAGTTACAATTATTACTCGGAACAGGGAGAAATCGGCCTGACTAAACTAATTAGGAATGGTTTTTGACGTGGCTCTGAATTTCCCGAATATGAAGCGGGGGGTACCTTCTTTACTCACCTTCCCTTAAAAGTTCCCAAGTATCGTGATAGACAGCACTTATAAAAATTGTAATATCATCTTTTCCCCCATTGTGGTGAGTAGTAAGACGAAGATGTAGTAAGTGTTGAAGAATTTCGCTTTTATGGGGATAGCACTTATATGTTCATCCATGGCTATGTAAACGCCGGTGTCTATGCTGCTACGATAAATTAAACATCTGAATCTGCGCACCTTAACGTCAAAAGAATGTGACTTCATCAGGATAGCCTTTGGTTGGTGGTAATTCAGTCTTAATTTTTCGAGGACGTGAACCAACTATACAGCGGCACTTTCACCAACTAGCACATCATACATTTAAGGCGTGTGATCTGCATCGCAGCACTTAAAACCAGTGGGTTGTTCATCAAAAGCGGCTACCTTGGGGTTTATTGTAGTGGATTCCAAAGCTTCTAAATTT
The DNA here is from genome assembly GCA_030068015.2 of Neoceratitis asiatica. Lineage (NCBI taxonomy): Eukaryota > Metazoa > Arthropoda > Insecta > Diptera > Tephritidae > Neoceratitis > Neoceratitis asiatica. The sequence goes on along the minus strand of CM061528.1, from coordinate 1,993,460 downwards.
AACTTGCCGGCAAACGAAAGTTTATGGGCGATTTAGACGATTTTCGGTCCAAAATTGAAAATCGTGATCCGGTTGAATCATATTCTCAAGAATCGTTGCTCGGCACACCCAGGCGGATGTCATTAAAAAACATATTTGAGGCCTTTCTACGAAATACAAAAACCTTTATTGAATTTAGTTTCAATTTGTTCCATGAAAAAAAAAAGATCTATAAATATCGGCCGTAGGAGGCTATAAATCACTTCACTACTTAAAGACTATTCGATTTGCAGCACTTATACATATTTTCATTGCCTGCACACACTCACACATGCGTCGAGGTGCAAATCGAACACATTTTCAGCAAATTCGGATTGCCTTATCAGCCGTGGCAACAACAACAGCAGCAACAACAGTGCATTAATTAACTTTGCAACTTCAGCAGCCACTGAAAGTTTCATGTTGTTGTTGTTGTTGTTGTTATCGTTATATTGCAACTGCTGAATTTAGATTCTTCCATTGCTTGCCTGCGGTCTGCTGATGTAGCAACATCGATAGAACACCATCAGAGACTGTGGCTGGGAAAGCCTTTCGTTTGGCCTTCATCGCTTGGCTTTTATCGTCACCTCGCCATTCGCCGTGACAGTGCAATTTTCTCTTGGCATTTGATGTTGCAACAACCATATTAGTATGTTGTTGCTGCTGCAACGGAAGTGCGCTCTTAATTACACTCCGTAGACATTTTGATCGATTTCCCACTCATCCAGTTTGGGTGCCAAGCACTTGGCCGAGCACTTGGCGTTCAAGTCGCTTCGGTGAATTCATGAAATCGCTTATGCGCAACATATTCATACATGCCTAACATACCTACCTGCCTACATACTTATACTTAGTAATGATTGCATTCCATTTTATTTGCTTTTACCATTTTGCCACTTTACCGTTATTGCTGCTGCTAACGACGCTGACAACACGTTGAAGTGCGCGTTTTACAATTTAATTTCCATGTTGATTATCGATTGCTGCTGACAAGCTAATGCAATGGCAGACATACACACACATACACACAGTAATTCAACAGTACAGTAGAACTAGTAAAACATAGTTGTTGTTGTTGTTGTTGTTATAGCAATGATATACATACAATGACAGTATTTATCTAATTTTATAATATTTCATTTCCTGAGGCGACATTTCTTCTATTTCTTCCATTTCTCTATTTCTCTATTTTTCTACCACTCTATCTCTTCCTCCATTTCACTTGCGCTTTGTGCACTTTGGAAAAATTGTGATTAATAAGCTAATTGAGCGGCAATTGGTAATCAAATTGATAAGCGTGTGAAAATTGCTGTAGATAATTGCAACCGTTAGATGTTAAATGAGTATGTTGCAGAGTTAATTATTGGCAAACGGGATAATACTGCTAATTACTACTAACATTTATTACGCGATCAAGGGAAATTTCATTATGGAGTTGTGAGGAAAATGTCAAATGTCTGGGTCGCCGCAATGTGGTAGTTTGCTTGTTATGGCAACTAAAGTTGCGTTCATCAATGGCGATTATAGATAATTTTATATATATGAAACTCAGTATTTGTTCCCTTACATATTGATGGACAATTTTATTAGCCCGCCGCCAGTTTACGCTGTGTGATCAAGGCAGAAATAATCAAATCAAGACAAATATTATCTGCAGCACATTCTCCAACGGAGAAGCTTAGATTGGGTTATCATATTCTTTTCTGTACCACTCTTTTGGCAGCTGCCAAATTCCGAATTCGCTAATGCTGTTTATTCACTTTTCTGCAATTTGCTTTTATAATTGTGGAATTAAATGAATGAAAATTTTCTATTTTTATTTATTTTTATTTTTATTTTTTATTGAAAACCGCTCAGAAAGGAAAGCTTCAGCTGGAAAAATAGATATTTACAAATAAATCGAGCTGCAAAGCTAAATAGAGCAAGTACAACCCTATTAAACATGAAGAACCGAAAAGAGTGGGTCTCGTGGTGAACGATGTCAAGACAAAATATCTCCTATCAACGAACAAAACAAACAGTCAGGGCATTCGCGTCTTAGCTTTAACGTCACTGTTGACAGCAACAACTTTGAAGTTGTAGATAATTTCGCCTATTTTGGAACTAACATCAACAACACCAATAATGTCAGCCTTGAAATCCATTGCAGAATCATTCTTACTAAGTAAAGTCCTCTGTCGAAGAATCAAAACGAAACTCTAAAAGTCGCTCATCCTTGCCATCCTGCGGTATGATGCAGTAGCGTGGATGATGTCGACATGGAATGAAACGGCACTAAGAGATTTCGATATAAAAGTTTTGAGTTATGTTATACTCGCCCGATTTCGATAATTTTCAGTACCTGTATGAAGTTTACTATACGAGGTATATTCAAAGGAAAATGTGAATTTTGATTTTTCGCGGGCTGTGTACATTCGATTATCGATATTTTGTTTTTGTTATAATCGGACGCATATGTTTATCATGTTAAAAATGTAATAAAGTGTTCCAAGGCACTTGAAATGTTGACTGTGACATTTTGTGAGCCCACTTTGTCTCAAAGAAGTGTTTATAAGTGGTACAAGCGCCTTACAGAATGCCGAGAGGATGTTGATGACGATGAGCGTCCTGGAGGTGCGACCACATCAACAAGCGAAGAAAACATCGAAACAGTGAGAAAAATTGTTCTTGAAAATCGTCGAATCATTATTAGGGAAGTTGCAGAGGATGGTGCCGTTCAATTTTCTCGAATTTTTTGGGCATGAAACCTTGGCAGCGAAGTTTGTTCAGAAATTGCTAAATTTTGAGCCAAATCAATGTCGCAGGAGTTGTTGAATGACGTCAACAACGATCCAAGTTTGCTCAAACGGGTCATAACTGGTGACGAAACGTGGGTATATAATTATGAGGCCGAAACCAAAGCGCAATCATCCCAATGGAGGCTGCCAGATGAGTCAAGACCCAAAAAGGCACACCAAGTTCGATCAAAGGTGAAGGTTTTTTTCACTCTTTTCTTTGTTTACAGTGGTCTGGTGAATCATGAGTTCCTGCCAATAGATCATGCAGTTAATAATGAATACTACTAGGAAGTTATGCAACGTTTGCGTTAAGCAATACGACTCAAACGATCGGAATTGTGGAAAAACAAATCGTGGATTCTGCATCACAATAATGCACCAGCTCACACATCAATGTTTATTCGTTTTTTGGCCAAAAACATAACCGTAATCATGCCTCAACCATTGTATTCACCATATTTAACTTCCAGCGACGTTTTCCTATTTCCAAAACTGAAGAAACCAATGAAAGTAAAGCCTTTTGCCACAATTGATGAGATCAAGTCAGAATCGAAGAAAGAGCTGAAGGCCATACCGAAAAGCGTTGGCATAAGTGTATTATATCCGAGGGGAACTACTTTTGAAGGGGATAAAATAAATATTGATGTATGTACTTTTCAAAAAATTTCAAAATTCATCTTTTCCTTTGAACATACCTCGTATGTGTTTATAATATAACAAATTTCACGTTCTAGATGCTTGTTAGACGGAGTTTTGACCAAAACCTCATATCTGAAAAAATATCGGTGTACGGAAGCTTTATGTTATAGTCCGATTTCGATAATTTTCTTCAGCACTGCGCAATTTGTCACATATGACTAGAACGCGAAACTTCACGTCCTTAAATGCTTTCAGATCTGAAAAATCTAGCCAGTTTCGACAAACGCACGTATAAATGTACCAGTACATCTGCCTACTAACTTTGGTTGAAATATCTCAAAACCTGAGGGCCTAGCCTGCATTCAAACAACGGACAAACGGATACACGGACAGACGGACAGACGGGCATGGCAATATCAAATCAGTTAAAATCAAAATTCATCAATTTCATGTACATAATAGGTATAAAAATCTCTATATCAAAAGAAGAAAAACAGGTACCAGAGGGCTTGCTATCTTATTAAAGTACAGGCTACTGGCACCAGAGTTGATGAAAAGGGACTGGCAAAAACAGGTAGTGGAAGTCCATTAAATAATGATTTTTAGCAGATTTTTTATTAATTAATTTCAACAAAATATTTTATTCAGGGTTATGCTCTAATCTTTATTGTAATTTTATAATTCAACAAAATGCTGGAAACCCATGCATTTTTTAGCAAATCCGTTTTTTACTATAAATTTTACAAAATTTGATACTTAATTTCGAATACGATCGAACTGCTCATACAATTTTTTCAAATTTCGTTCAAACAGTATAAATGCTCAAGTGTAAACTTTCTGTAAAATTTCCACAAAAAAAAACCAGTAAAATCCACACATATCTGTCTTTGTTATTTACTAGTAGAAATAATACTTTAAAACGCTTTAATAGTTAGTGTTCGCCGCTGATAAAATTCTACACGCATTTACATGCCCGTTAGCAAACACATGAATAGATATTATTATTATCATTTTTTCGTCTTTTTATCTCATTTATATTTTTTGTCTGAACAAGCATTTTCCACGTTGTTGCGCCACAAAATGCTTCCAGCGAACAAATTACAAGCAACAACTTTTTTATCAGTTAAATAGACAAATATAATGGATGAAAAGATTTGCATCCACACCATTGCATAACCGCAGATGAGATATGCATATGTGTGTGTGTGTGTACGTGTACGCTTTTGAAATGCAATTGTGCATGCGAGCGCGGACTATGCAAACAGAAGAAAGCTTTGTAAGCACACACACACAGCCACACAAGAGAAATGAAGTTAACTTTGCTGAAACATTCGAACAGCATTCATACATACATACATGCATTTAGAGTTCATATGCATGCATGTGTGGGTGTGTGCATGTTTGCGTGTATAGTCACGCTTGTTAACTTCCAAGTTGGCGGAAGCATTTCATGTATATTTTGTATGAGAGATGGAAGAATCGCGCAAAGGGAGCGTTTGAAGGAGATGGAAGGAGAGTGTGATGGGTAGAAAAATACAGGAATTTAAAAACATGTATGTGTATGTGTGTATGCCAATGGCTCTAGTGACGTCATTCCTTACCATCGCAGTTTCAGTTCAGTTCGTTTGATTACTCTCGACGGCTGTTGCTGGCTGTGGTGTTGGTAATATAATAGTGTTTGTTGAAAAATTCTATTGAAATAGCACAAAAAATGCGTTGAAAAATGATCTCCTGCTCCAACGCCTCAATGCTAAACTAATGCAACTACAAAACCCAAAAAAAAAACAAAACAACGAGAATATATGTGTGCGTACGCGAAGTGTTGGAACGAATATCCTGTAGCCGGCACAGCAAAGGGTAAAAGTAAGCAATCGATAATGTGCTATGCTGACAGTCGATTGCGGTTTAACGAATTTTTATACATTTACATATGTATATGTATATGTATAGTTTTAAAAATGTAAAGAAATAGTGTTTTCACCACCATATCAGAGTTTCTTATTACCTTCAGTGATTCGGAAGCCAATGAGAAGCCAACTTAAAACTTGAGATAAATTTCCAGAAATCAAGAGAGTAGCTTCATGTCTTTCATGATAGAAATTAACTTCAAAAAAGAACAACACACTTAAATGCCGAAATAGGTAAAGGGTGTTTTTTTTACAGAGGTATAGAACTTTAAGTTGGCATTACTTTTCAAGATGGCGACCGATTTAAACAGCTTTCAAGTGATTTATTCTCAGTTTGGTTTGGCAATTCATCATGAATAGACTCACGCCTGAACAACGCTTGCAAATAGTGCAATTTTAATTCGAAAATAATGGTTCTGTGTGGAAAACGTATCGCGCACTACGTCCATTAGCGATGAAGCGCACTTCTGGTTGAATGGCTACGTCAACAAACAAAACTTCCGAATTTGGAGTGAAGGTAATCCTCAAGTGTATGTTGAAACACCGTTACATCCAGAAAAACTGACTGTTTGGTGCGCTTTATGGGCTGGTGGAATCATTGGTCCGTACTTTTTCAAAAACTATGGTGGCCAGCACGTTACAGTCAATGGTGATCGGTATAGAGCCATGATTACTAACTTTTTCATTCCTGAATTGAATATCCATGATGTCCAGGAGATGTGGTTTCGACTAGACGGCGCAACATGTCACACAGCTCGTGCCGCAAAAGATTTATTGAAAGACTTGTTTGGAGACCGCCTAATTTCACGTTTAATTTAACACCGCTAGACTTCTTTCTGTGGGGCTATGTAAAGTCATTGGTCTATACGGATAAGCCAAACGCTTGACCATTTGGAAGACAACATTCGCCGTGTAATTGCCGATATACGGCCACAAATGTTGGAAAAAGTCATCGAAAATTGGACGTCCAGATTGGACTACATCCGCGCCAGCCGTGGCGGTCCTATGCCAGAAATCATATTTAAAATGTAATGCCACAAGATTATCTTTCGGATAAATAAAATTCATGTCAATCGAATCATCCATCGTTGTTTTATTGCAACTTAAAGTTCTATACCTCTATAAAAAAAAACACCCTTTATAAAAAGGGGGTATCAAAGATAATCATTATTTTTTAGTTCTTAATGAAAAAATCAAAAACTTCCACATACCGCATAAGAATATATTTAAAGCCATATTTCTTGAGGTTCTTCGCGCTATTCTTTACTGAGTAGGGAAAGTGTGATACAAATCTAAAAACCTCAAAATGATTAATCAATTTTCATTTTTTTATCTTATTTTTCGATCATATACAATATTTACTTTTCGTTTTTTATATCTTTGCTCAAAAACAAAATGGTTATCTCTGAGTTTTCTATTTTTTTCATCAAAACTATTTATTGCATTTTTGGTTAAAATCTTTTTCAAATTTATATATTTTTTTATTTCTATTTTTTCAATTACTATTTATTTTCCAACGGTACTTTTACTAATTAGTTTTTCACTTTTTACTGTTCTCCTGTGATTTCCGTCCGTTTTACCTGGTCTACCAAGGTATTTGAATCCCTAATGTTTGAACAGGTTTCTTATAAAATATTTCAGAATAATTAGCTTTCCAAACTGATCTTAGATCTAGGAATGGATCTGCTACGCCAATGGTTAAAATTTTAGACAAGTTAAGAACTTCTTATGAAAAAGTTTAGTTGGCTTCACTTTTCCAAAATTTGACTGCGTTGATCATTCATTCCTCTCCACTAAGTTCTCATGTACTATTGGCTTTGGTAGAATGCTCTGTCGCTCATGAAAAGTTATTCAACTGGCAAATACAGCCTACAAGTACATTTTGGTTGCTTTTTTGGCAATTTTATCAATGACGTCTTCTTATCTGGTTCATTCCCAGATGTAGGTAGGGCTGCTACTCTAAATGGCCTATATCATAACCAAGCGAAGTCGTCTATAGGAGGAATATCGGTTTTAGCTACATTCCATCTGTTTGTCTATATAAGGGTTCTTTTGTATAATTACAAATCTAGGTTTTGTTATTAATTGTAACCTCAACTGCGTTGATCACATTAACTCTGTTATGGACAAAGTCTAGAGCACTCTAAGAAATTTAAGGAAGTGCACACCACTTACTCTTACACTTCTAAAATAAAAGCTTGTACGTCAGTTAATCTTACCAATTCTCACCTATACTCGACTCCAAGTATTCTCATAAAATTCAAACGTTATTTAATAATACGAGTATTAAACGGAAAAAAATTAGATTTTAGAAATTTCCACAGTTTTCTTTTGATGCCAAATTATTCAATTCATATCTTTTGTGCTATTGTTTTTTTCATTAGTTTATTACATACTCAACAAAAATCAGCTTGACTTCAGTTATGCCGAAGTCTTAGCACCTGCTTTGATGCTTTTTTGGTTGAAATCGGTTAAATGGGGGCTATATGATTTCGATGATTTTGAGTATCAATATGCATTTCATTATGTATGTGTCGTACACCAACCTTCACGTTCGCAGGTACATTTTGATCCAAAAATTTAAATCTGAAAAATCGGTCGTATATATTGTAACGTTTTTCGTAGCTACCCTCGATGATTTCCGAAATCCTTCGATTTCAATCACTAGATTGCTAAATAATAGTCCAACGTTTATTTTGCCCACAATGAATTAAAATTTCATTCACTATTCTCAATGGCTTATTTTACAATTCTTTATCAAACAATTATTTTCCGCTTAAATTTGCACAAGTGTTATTACTATTGAGTCTTCAACTCGATTGCCTGCGGTAGCTGCAGCCGATCCGTCTATCCTTAACGACGATCCAGACATTCCGTTCAACTCATCTACCTGCAGTAGTTGCTACCACTCTTTCTGTCCGTCCTCTTTTCAGAGAATTTACATCATACTGCCACTTCTTTTGTCTGTCCTTTTTATTTAGAATTTCCGTCACAATATGTATCGATTCCGACAAATGATCATTTAAACGTATAGCTGCATCTTCCTACCAAGCAGACAGACGGCTATACGAGCATGGCTAAATCAACTCAGCTCGTGATTCTGATACGATCGGTATAAATTTCGGTGGGTCTTTACTTCTGGTACTTCTGGTACTTACATCCTTCGGATGAAAGTTAATATATCATTTCATGTACATGAAAGGAAGAAAAATATATTGCTTTTGATTAAAATTTCTTTTTCCTCATTTTTTGCAAGTGTTTGTAACTTTCTCAGTAATAAGATAATAATATTAGTTCTCTCTGTGAAATTGATCACTTCCTAATTCTACCTTGAAGAGAAGATGGTGTATTGTAATGTATTAATCTCCTGCGTCCAGCCAGGCAGGTCGGTCGACTATATCACATAGCTCCCATATAACCTATTTATTCAGATATGTGATTTTGATGGTAAACATTTCAATAAAGCATCTATGTTAAGAAAATGAAATTTGGAACTGAAAATCACCGAAATCAGAAGACTATATCGTATAGACCCGATACAACCAATTTGTTAAGTCTTGTTTAAGAGATCTCTCCAAAAGCATGTAATAATGTGAAATTTGGTACTATCTTCATATTACGTAACACAAACATCAAATCATTGAAATTGGACGACTATACATATACATAAAGGGTGATCAATTTCGAGGTTCCCACTTTTTTAAAGAAAAAACACAGAAAAATCAAATTTAAATGGGGAATGTTTATTATCATTGGAAAGAATATTCTTTGGCATTTATTTTTTGAAGATTTTCTCTTTCAAATATTGGCCGCGGCTACGTCTCAGATTGTCCATCCATTGAGTCCAATTTTCGATGACTCGTTCGAGCATTTCGATTGGTAACTGGCGCATGACACGCTGATGTTTCGCTCCAAGGCCTGAATCGAAGCGGGATTGTCCGCATATACTTTAGACTTTACATATCCACACAGAAAAAAGTCTGACGGTGTCATATCACACGATCTTGGTGGAAAATCGACCAACCCAAGTGTTCTCTCAATAAATCCATTAAATGACTGACTGTGTGGGAATTGGCGCCGTCTTGTTCACAAGCTTCAATTTCAGGCAACAAATGGTCGGTTATGATGGCACGACAACGGTCGCCTTTGACGGTTACGTTCTCCTCGGCATTATTTTTGAAGAAATATGGACCGATGACTTCACCGGCCCACAAACTACACCAAACCTTTGTTTGTTCTGGATGAAATGTCAGCTCTGGAATCTCTTCAGGTTTATCTTAGTTCCAAATGCGGCAATTTTGTTTATTTACATATCCATTGAGCCGGAAATGGGTCTCATGATGAATGGGTCGCTGAACGAAATTTGGTTCGAAAACGTTTGATCTTCTTGGAACTTTTCAACAAACTATAGAGCGAAGCGATGTCAATTGGGAAGATCGACCGGCTTCAGTTCTTGCACGAGCTGTATTTTGCACGATTTCAATTTAAAATCTGGACGTAAAATGCCCCAAGTCGTTCCATACATCAGTCCGAGTTGCTGCGAACGGCACCGAATCGACTCTCCACGGTGTTCGTGCATATTCTCCGCTACGGCCGCTTTATTTGCCTCACTGCGTGCTGGACGTGGTCTATTCGGTTGAATATTATCCAATAATAAATGATGGGTCTCAAGATGGGTGATTTTATTGCGAATAACACGCTCAGTAGGCCGTTTATGTCAACCATAAGTTGAGCGAAGCGCGCGAAACACATTCTTTAAAGAACGTGAATTTTCGTAATAAAGTTGAATGATTTGTAAACGTTTTTCAGGCGTAAGTCTTTCCATGATGAAATGCCAAAGAATATTGAACAAAAATAACATGACAGCTTGACACGACTCACGCGTGATCTTTCAAAAAAAAAGCTTTTGAAAAAGGTGCCTCGACTTGGATCACCCTTTACCTCATACAACCAAGTCAATTAGGTAAAAGGTTTTGAGTAAAAAATTCGTTAAATAAGCATTTAAAAAGATGAAATTTAGTATTGCCCTCACTTAAATTCAAATCATATTGACACTAAAAATTATTTGAATCAAATGTAGCATTTTGCAATAAATGTGATATGTTCAGATATGGTATAAGAACATTGGTGTAGTCGAGGACAGCATTGTATCATGTTTTTAACTATGTTTCCATAGCTCTATACCATATGCAATTAATATAACAAGCGAGGAGGAGAACTTTATTGAAATTCAACACTTACGAGTATAATTACTGGTTATATTGCAGAAATTATACTTTCAGTAGTCTTCAATGTAGATGCGAAAACTTATTTCAACCAATTTAATTTACTTGCGGTCACATAATAGACATATATATATATATTGTATATATATAATGGTGGCTCGACACATATTTACTTGTGCTTATTAACCCAAAACTTAAATACACGTGTCTCGTTAATTTAATAAGACTCGTTAATGATAGTTTGCAGAGACAAGCAAAATATTGTGCAATATTTACTTAAATGAGGCATTAATGTTCAGAAATTGCTTTCAAACTTTCCATTTCACTTCACTCGTTGCTTATCCCATTGTGAGGGACAAACCCTTTTCTTCTAAGCACCAAATCATTTATTATGAAATTAAATTGTTTGAAGAGATCAAATAAATCATTCACACACACACACACACACACACACAAGCACATAGAACTTTACGAAAGTTACGTGCAGCCACAAACAAATAAACAGAAAACCAATGCTAAAACGAAAACAAAAACAAAAACAAAAACAGAATATAATTTAATAACTAACTGTACATGGTAAATGTGCGGTGTGGAAAATTGCAGGTTACGCTAAATGAAAGCGAAAAAGCAGAAAAGTGTTTGAAAAGTGGAAAAGTAGTTTTCTACTAAACCACCTCAGAAACAGTTAACAACAACAACAACAACAACAACAACAACAGCAACCGCAAGCAGCAAAACATGCTGAGTAGCATTTCTCGACGAACCCAACAACAACAGCAACAACAATAACATGAGCGTAGAAAGAGTAACAGCACATGAACCCAACAACAACAACAAAGAGTAGCAACAAAATAACTTAATGACCAACAATAAATTTATCACCACCAACCGAAGGGTCACAACCGAAAATATTTCATTGCATTTGAAACGAAAACGAAACTAAACGAAATGAAAACAAAAATGGCAACAAAGCGAATTTCAGAATTTTGCGTTGCAAAGTAATAAATGAGCATTTTACACCGCAATGTCACCAACAATGGGTCTGCAATTCGTAATGCACGCACACAAACAAAAACATACCAAAATGTATGTTTTTTTTTTATATATGTAGCCATCACCCTGCAAACAACGCGAGTACTCAATGCACGCGTGAAATTTACACTCCATAAGGACAACGAAGTAATCCAAAACCAACTACAATCCGTACAAAAAATATGGTCATTGTAATATCCTAGGGATGGTCCATATACTCCACCTCTGCATAACATCTGAGTACTCCATGAAGTACCTACAGGAAATTAGTTTGAAACTACTCCACAAAATTACTCCATGGAGTGCCTACCTAGAGGGCATCTACGAAAAATTATATTCGAACACCCTTTTTTGCTTAGAACACAATCTGCTTTGATGAAAAATTAGTAAAACAAAAGAAATGTTACATAAATAAAATATCGATTGTAATAAATATACATAAAACATGCATATTTCATACAAATTAACTTAAGCTTTTCACGCCTTCTGAGTAACAGCAACACGTACCAATTAAACGAAACTGCCTCTTTTTTCACTTTCACACATTTTTTGCTGTATACGAGTATCGAACTTATTACTCAATTGTAACTTCGTGTAGTGATTGCGTTCGGTGCAACACGAAGAATGTTCGTGCCTCTCTAAGTTGGTACGTGAACATGAATTGGTCCAATAGTACACTCAGAGGAGTATATTTGTGGTTACTCCAAAGGACCACATGGTTCACAAATATTTGCAGGGCAGTCTGTGTGTATGTATGTGTGTATGTGCGGTTAAACATTTGCCATTTTTGTGTCATTAGCACGGAAATTGCAAAATGGAATGAAATGAAATGAACAAGCAACTGGATTTACTACATTGTTTTGAACATATATGTACATAGATATATATGTATGTTCACAAGTATGTATGTATGTATGTACGTATGCATGCGTATTTATATCCGTTTGCCAAAACACGTACGAATCTAACACAAAAAGGAAATTGGGCGGTGAGAAATCTCTTACGCCCAAGGGAGAGATACTCGTATAATATGCATATACATACATATATCGGCGCTGCACAGTGTGTCGAATATTAAAGAAAAAATAATAATTTATGAAATTAGTTCGAATTTGATGAAGAGTGGAATAATTAATTAATTTTTATTTATTTCTAATTTCTCACATAGGAACATCGTGACATTCAGTGAGCTTCGATCTTCTTCGCATTTTTTTTTTTTTTTTTTGCATTCTAAAAATATTTTCGTAAGAGCTTCTATCTTTTTAGCCCTAATATATTGTGGCGAAAATGCGAAGCGAATGACAGATGAAAGATAGGAGCCGACAACTGGCATTTTCTAGAGCGTAAAACGAGACGTTATCGTAAGGAGAAATATTAGATTATTCTAGGCGGTTGGTTGCGAGCAACCGGGTTGTATATAAGGCCGACACACGACTGCAGAGTCAGTCAGTCAGTATTCAGTCGTGAAGTAAACGCGTTGGAGATTACATTACAGTAAAGTAATAAAAACAGTACATTGTGAAAATTGTAATTCAAGCAATTGTAAATAATAAAGTGAATTGTAATTGAATTGCGAATTACTGAATAATAAAAGGACATTAAATAAATTATTTAAAATTTATAAATCAAGAAACTGCAAATTAAGTCGGCGATTTTTATTTAACAATCCAGAGATCGTACCCGAAGGATTTGGGAAATCATGAGTTAAGTAGCCTAACAAGTCTAGCAAGACCGGATAGATTGTACGAACATCGTCGCTCTCGTAGCTGCACACAACATGACTAGGAACTAGAACGAAAGTGGCGGCGCCGAACTGTGTCGTGAAGTAGAAGAAAAAGAAAACAGCCGAACCAGCCAAAAACATAGCGACTTAGTTGATACAATATATCTCTCAGCGGCAATTTGATTTTTTCCATAAAACTGACAAAGCTGATTGCTCGCTGTTATACAAAGTATGCATGCACACTGGCAGACACTTGGTCGTTACAATTTGCATCCATAACTTTTGACAACAAAGCTCTCTTCCAGTCAGATGGTACAGCCGGAATGTACATAAAATATCTGGTTGGGCTATGAGCCTGTGGACGGTTGTATGGCTTAGCTGCCGGAGCCGACTAGCCCACTAGTCGTGCCTATGGAATGACAGCGTTTTGCTCGACTAGTTAAGCGCACGAATTACCTAAGAAGAATGACCGGCCTGTTCACGGATCGGATGTTTAATTCCGAAATGGGTTACCACTAATTTAATTTAATTTTTACCAAATTTAAAAAAAAAACATCAAAATGAAAACAGGTTGCAAAGTAGTAAATGTGGTTAAGAAAAATTTTTTGGTTAGATTCTTTTCCCTTTATGTACAATTGTTTTGAGAACATGTGTTTCGTTGCTTTGTTTTAATTAATGCTAATTTGGAAAACTTCATCTCCCCTTAACTTTATGGAAATGATAATCAATTCAACGTTCGATAGGTTCAAAATCAGCTTTGTCCCAATCCATTTTTATAACTTGAAACTTTCCAAAAACTCTGATTTGAAAATCTCCGCGATTTCCGTTCAATGATTATGGTCTCTGCATCATAGTCTTTCAAATGAGCAATGGGCTATACAAAAAGTAATCAAGATAAGCACAAAGTAACCGCCTAACCAAATGAAAAAAGTAATCAAAACGGCAACACTGATACTGATTCAACTATACACTGGTTGAGAATTCACTGTCACGCAGCTTATACGAACGAAATTGTTGGTTAGTGATCAATGTAGGCTGGTCGTGTGTACTCCCATTGGTGTATGTATTGGTATTGTAGCTTAGTGTGTGCTAATGTTACAAGGCCGATTGCTGGGAACCTTTTTCTACACAAAGCCTTGCATCCGCATAAAATAATTTACACGGGCTCTTCTTCTTCTACTTGTTGAGAGCTTTTATAGAGTTGTTGTGCCGCATCCATTAGTCCACTGACGTATCTGCCAATAAGTAAGTTAACTGTTAACACTCCCACGAGTATTAGAGATCTTATGTCATTTCTTTTTAATTTCAATTCTGGATACGTTTGTTAGCTTGTTGGGTGAGTCAGGGATTGTTTCCAGCGATACTTAGCTATATAGTTAACAAGTTTTTCGGTTAAATATTAACAAGTAGCCAGAAGATCTAATTATAAAGCAAAGAACAACATAGCAAGTTCATATGATTCACAGTTATCTAAAATATCTGGAACCAATTGGCACATTTATCCTACTACGATCCTGTTATCTAAGAAATAACAACTGAAGATATGAGTTCACTGAAGAGATTCTAAGAGATTCTAGAGATTTCTAAGCCCCTTAATTGTCTGTGTATATCTAAATATTTCTTGCTGTGAGAATTCTCAAAGTCAGAACCAGAAAGACTTCTTTAATTGCTGGCAGGCTTCTGGTGGTATCCAATAAACATTAAATATGCCAGCACCCACTCGTTTATCCAGCTTAGATCCGTACGTACTTATATATACACAGGTCTTTGTATCTTTGCCTATCTCACTCTTATCGTACTTTTCTCTAGAAATGGTGGCACAACTAGGGAATGAATTTAAATTCGTCTTCAAGGTATTGCGAAAATCCGTAAAATTGGAGAGAAATGGCAGTTCGCTAAGCATATAGGAAAGCCCCTTATTATAATTAATGAATAGGAAATATACACTCAGTCTGAGTGCCGATTTTGCTCCATTTGCATACATGCTATTTGCTCCTTGTATACCTTCCTTGCCCTTTTCTGCGGATTTTTTTTTCTGCTATATGCCCAACAAACCAAAATACCGAATGTCATAATTGATCTTACAGCTGTTGTGTGGAGCGAATGAGCTATACGAGGCAATACCTTTCACTATTGGTAGTGTAAAATCCGGTATTCCTCGTGAATATCACTAACATAGCTCTGTGTTGCAAGCAGCTAAGTTTAAATCACATAATTCGGTCCAGCGACTTACATCATCATACTGTTTTCATGTTGTTGTAGAATTCTTTAAGAAGTGGGGAAGTCTTTTGCAAAAATTATTGCAGTCGTTGATAGTTCTCTCAATCAAAATAACCCACTGTGCAAGGCGTAAAAGGTTCACTTGACAAATATTTTCTCATAAGTATTAAGCGCTTCTATCCATCGCCTGCAGAAGGAGTTAAACTTTAGTTGTAATCTTCACTTTAAGGTAAATTCATAACGGCGTACATATGTATATGTGCATACAAATTAACGACATGGATAATTCAATAGCAACACGTAGTTGAACAATATATTCTTGGTTACCAAGCACATTTATAAAGGAATTTATTTTTAAAATACATTTGAGACTATAACACACTATACATAGATACCTGTAAATTTGTACTTAGTAGGGACATAAATACTGTTACATACATTTTATGCTATAAAGTAAAAAATAATGAATGTTTTTGGACCAATTTTTCTTTACATATTTATTGATATATATTGTATACAAAACGGTTTCTTGGTAAACTTTGGCCGATGTTTTGACCCCTTGTTCGCAAAAATGCAAGTCAGTTACCCCGTCATAAGAGACACTCCACCCAACCATGACTGAAGCTGGGTGATGACCTTTTCGACCCGTGGAATCAGTTCAGATGCTTCCTTAGATGACCGTGCGTACACCCTATCATTTTGTTTATAAAATTTCTCCTGCACGGTAAAAATTTTTTCATCGGTAAACAAGATTTTTCTGTGCAAGTTATCAGCGTGGTTCACCAAAAGACGTTTGCATTTTACCAAGTCTTTTTTAATAATTCCACTCATGGACTTTTGCGAAACATTAATCTCCCGGGCCATGATTTTCTGTTTTCGGAGCGGATTTCACAGAATTTTTGATTTGACAGCTTTGATGACTTGCGGCGTTCGAACTATGCGTGAACGGCCCGACCGGTGGCGGTCTTTAACATCCCCAGTCTCCTCAAACAGTTTTATGCACCGGTAGACGAACATGCGACTAATGCCGAGCGGACGGAGTGTTTTCAAAATATCATCTTTTTTCATTTCGTTATAACAGCGATACGGTTTTCATTATCTGACCATTCCATGTTGAAAACTCACACAATTTAGAATTCCCGATACAGACTAACGCGTTACAGGTTATATTTTATAAATCATATGGGAATTAATAATCCAAAGAAAGTGCTATATACATATACATGAATACACATTTAAGTACACATTTAAGTTCAATTTTTGAGACTATTTTCAATAAGCAATGTAAAACTCTGAATAATTAAATCAAATTACCTCCACGACTTATTTTGTAGGAACGAATTCGATGAACCAAATTGTTGAGAACTTTTCCCATTAAATAAAGTCGTAGGTCATGAATAGCACGTTCAATATTGATTTTTAAAGCTTGAAGAAAGTCTCGTTTATTGCCAAAGACCAATGGCACAAATAATTCCACAAGAAGTAGTCTAACGGTGTTAAATCAAAACTTCATGGAGGCCACTCAATGTCACAATTTCTTGAACTAATCCAGCCTCCAAACCTTTCTCGCAATTATTCGGTTGTTGCACGTGCTGGGTGACACGTAGCTCCGTCTTGTTCGAACCAGATGTTGTTAAGATCAACATTTTCCAATTGTGGCCATAAAAAGTTGGTTGTCATCGATCTATATCGCTCTCCATTGACAGTAACGCTGCTACCAACTTCATTTTGAAAGAATTACGGACCGATGATTCCACCAGACCAAAAACCACACCAAACTGTCAATTTAGGTGAATGTAATGGTTGTTCATGAATAATTTGTGGATTTTCTTCGCACCAGAATCGACAGTTTTTTTATTTACTCTACCACTCAGATGAAATAGAATCGGACCTAGATGGCTACTCTGAGATATTCCTAAAGAAACATTAACGGAATTTGAAATTGAATTTTTAAACATTACTCTTTGAAATCGATCATACAGGTATGAAAAATTGATGTTAGTTACTACGCTTATAAAACAAGAACGCATTGACTGGTTACGATGATTTGCACCAATTCTGATTTGTCTCTGACCAAACATAAAGAAACCAAAAAAAAAATTCGGAAAGTGGATCAGCGATCGATACGTTTGAAAAAATCGTTATTTTTTTTCTTCTTATTTAAAATTTATTTTTCTTGTTTGGGATGGTGGACCAAAGCGGACCTATTGGAAAAAAATTATGATTCGATTTACTTGAGATTCTTTTGTCTCAAGAAACAAATGTCTATACCAATGATTTAAGTCTTCATTTCACAGAAAACTTGTGCCGTCGCAGCTCACATATGCTCTTTCACTCTCTTGCTCTCAGAAGTATTTCACTGATTTCCGGAATATAAACCAGAGTCGATTTTCTTGAAATTTAGTGCAATTGTAGATTTCATATAGGCAATATTTATACTACAGGGTGGTCCATTTTGCGTTTCCAAAATAAAAGTAAAATAAATTCATTTAAACATTTTTTTTTTATTTAATTCTTTTTTATTATAAAGTTTAAAACTTGGCTTTATATGCGAAACAATACATCATTCAAATGACCGCCTTGTGAATTTCTGCAAATTTCGATCACTTTGAAGTAATTTTCTGGAACTCTTTGGCAAATATTTGGCGGTACCTCATGCATAATTGACGACTGTTGGCTTTCAAGTGCTTAAGAGTTATAGAGTATAAACATGGTTTTCACGTAGCCTCACAAAAAAAAAGTCCAACGGTACATGTGGCAGCATCTTGTTGGTACTATACATTGACCGGCATTCAATTCCAGGCCAAAAAAGTCGGTTATCATACTACCATAACGCTACGAATTGAGGGTGACAGTCTCACCGTTATCGTTTTGAAGGAAGAAAGGTCGTCCCAATCTCTCCTCCAGATCGCCCACACCGTACGATTTTTGAGTGTAATAGATAAATCTCTTTACTGGACGAGGGAAGAAACAAAAAAATTAATATTTGAATTTTTGACAGACTTTGAAAAAAAACACATTTTTTTATCAAATTGTCGCCATGCATTGGCTCGAAAAAATTAGTTGTAATAAAAAAGATCCTTCATTCAATGACTAGATAATCTTATTACAAAGACGTGTGCCAAATTTGAACAAAATTGCTTTAAAACTTTTCTAGAAATAGTGTCCACCGACTTAAAAAATAGGGTTTTGAGATAAACGCGTTTAGAGTTTCAAATTGACACAGACATGGCCTGATGGGCGGAACTTTCAAAGAGTCTATTTCTTAGAATTTTACTCCGATCGATTTGAAATTTTGGCGGAATATTTTAAACATATTTTAAAATTTAATAAAGTAAGAAAAAAATCGATTTTTTTAATTTTCAAACCCACCTAACCACTTAAAAAGGGTAGGGACATTTGGCAACTAAATGAGTACAGGTTTTGCAGAATATACGAGAATAGTAGTGAAATTAATTCCACGTCAACCCTTTTTTCCATACTACGAGTATTTTTGTTTAGAAAATAGAAGTATTCAAATTTCTTTAAAAAAAAAATCGGCTTTCGTTGTAAGAATTTTCAATTTTCTATGCGCCATAACTTTTTCTACTCATCGCAGGTCAACCAAAGTGTTCAGATCCATAAAGAATGACGCTTTCCAAAGCGAATGTTACCAAACTTATTTGCAGAGTTCTTCATTATATTGAGATAATTTAATTTTAATTTACCTCTGCAACGAAAATTTGTGAAATTTAAACTTTTTAACATGAAAACCGTTGGCAAATACATTTGAATTTTTTTTTAACTAGGTACGTTGTCGTTGAATTGAGAGTCCCAAAGGTTTATTGGAAAATTTAATGACACAGTTTATTTCAATTACTTTCCCTTATCATAAAAAACCAACAAAAATAATTTTTTAACATAAAATAGTAAAGATATGACAAAAAAGCGTAAGCCCAACATTGAAAAAAGTCTACAAACAGTACATATATAACATATCTTAGCGCAAAAACTTTGATTAATATCAGGTAACCTGATCTTTTTTTATTTAGTTGGTTCACCGTTTGCATCAATAACAGCTTGAAGCCGTCGTGGTATCGAAGCTACTAAATTTATCAATTCTGAGGGAGTAATACTGTTCCAAACTTCAATAAGACGTTCTTTGAATAATGCTGAAATGGAAATCTGTTTTTTGTTTCTAGTTTTTTGCTCTAAAATCTTCCAGACATGTTCAATAACATTCAAATCTGGGCTTTGAGTTGGTGTGTGTAGTTGCCTTGGAGCATGAAAAAGCAACCAATCCTTAAAAATATGCACCATGTACCTTGGATCGTTATCCTGTTGAAAGATCCAGCCTGCGCCAAACTCCAAACGGTCCACCGAAGGCTTCGGATTAGCTTCCGACAATGACTTATATTTGAACCGATCCATATCACCCTCAATAAGAGCCAGCTTTCCAACTCTAGATGCCGCAATCGCTCCCCAAACTACTACCGTCCGCCACCATGCTTCACTGTTGGTACTATATTTTTGGAGTTAAGTGCAGTGTTTTCTTTTCTCCAAATTTTTGCTCTTCCATCACTGCCGAATATATTGAACTTCGATTCGTCTGTAAACAAGAATTTTTTCCAAAAATCCATTCCCTTGTCTAAATGTGCTTTAGCGAGCTCCAAGCGAAGTTTACGATTTTTTTCAGATATAAGAAGCTTTTTACGTGGCATTTTACTGTGGAAGCCGTTATCGTTCAGAGCTCTTCGAATTGTTCTTAAATGGACACACTTTCTTGATGAGTTTGCGATGTTTTCGACTAATTTTTGAGCAGTAACTTTAGAATCATCATTCACTTCCTTCAGAATAAAGCTGATATCTCTTCAAGTTAGCTTCTTCGGGCGGCCAAAACGTGGCGTTTTTTCGGTAGATCCATTTTTTTTTAAGTTTTTTACAAAGGTCTGTACCTTTGGTGGACATTTCTTTTCGCGGAGCCATTGTTGATGCTAATGTGTCTAAATCACAACTTAATTCAATACTAGCAAATTAGAAAACATAATTTAAAAAAAATAGTAAAAAAAAGGGTACCTAACGCCATAACAACACAGCAAATCGACATAACTGCTAGTAAGCCTGTGGTGTTTGTAGACTTTTGCCAAAGATATTTTTGTGTTTTTTCACCATAATTGTTTTGATTTATGTAAGAGAATAAATCTGTTTTAATAAATGTGATTAGAAAAGAATTTGAAATGAAACTGTAAAGTGCTTTCTACACAACGACTACATGCGGTGTTTGTAGACTTTTGTCCGCCACTGTATATATAACATCGCTACATTAACAGTTGTTGATTTCTTTTTATTTGAGTTGATTTTTTTCCACCCATTTTTTAGTGAAAGAGCTTACTATTTTTCTTTCAAGTGCGATATATATACATATATATGTATTTATATACATTTATCTTTATTTACACAACTAATATTATCTCAATTTATCTACAAATCCTTATATAATACAAAACATAGCCAATATAAATATTATTCCATTTATTCAGTTATTATCCAAATCGACTGCACTTTTCGAAATTAAATGCTTATTAATGAGCGTTTAACAATAAATACAAACAAATGTCAGAAGCGATGAATAAATTAGCTATATAAATGAGCAGAAAAAATTTAATACCTTCCCGTTTGTGAATATTAATATTAATTTAAGCAACTTATATACATACTATATACAATACAATGAGAGTAAACACTATTCATATTTTTTGTTTCTCTCTCTTCTCTCCTCTCTATAGGTAAGTGACATCAAGTATACTTCTAACTAATTATATTTACTTGGAGCAAGCAATGGTGTGATATTTTAATGAAAATATTTAGTAATTGGTAAGTGCATTTGGCGTAAAATTAAAAGAAAAAACAATAATTTAAGTAAAAAGTGCGATTTTACGAAACAGCCAATCTATAGGGGTTTCCAATAATTGTTAAGGAAATTCAAATGTTTTTTTATGTGATGTGAAGTACAATCGATACAATGAAGTATTGAATATAACATCATTCAAATGGAGCCTCCACGACTTCTTTTGTAGGAACAAATTCGTTGAATACAATTTTTGAGCACTTTTCCCACTAAATCAAGTCGAATGTACTGAATAGCACTTTCAATATTGACTTTTAAAGCTTGAAGAAAGTCGGGTTTATTGCTAAAGACTAATTCTTTCAAATAACCGCACAAGAAGTTAAATCACAACTTCTTGGAAGATATTCAATGTCACAATTTCTTGAAATAATCGAATCTCCAAACCTTTCTCGCAATTATTCGGTTGTTGCATGTGCTGTGTGACACGTAGCCCCGTCTTATTGGAACCAGATGTTATTGAGATCAACTTCTTACAATTGTGGCCATAAAAAGTTGGATATCATCGATCTATACCGCTCTCCATTGACAGTAACGCTGCTACCAACTTCATTTTGTAAAAAGTACGGACCGATGATTCCACCAGACCAAAAACCACCCCAGACTATCAACTTAGGTTTTCATGAAAAATTTGTGGATTTTCTTCGCACCAGAATCGACATTTTTGGTTATTTACCGCACCACTCAGATGAAAGTGAGCCTCATCGGAGAAGATGATTTCCGTAAAAGAAAATCGTTATCGTATCCAAGTTGTTCCAAGTTGTTGCTGTTGCTGTTGCTGTTGTTGTTGTTGTTGTTCTTGTGTATATCTTGCCATGATAAGATTGTATACATTACTGAATACAATGAAAAAAATGACAGATCATGACATATTAAAAGTGACCAAAACGACACTTAGAAATCAAATCATCACTATTGGAAAACCCTTTATAAGTAAGCCTTTTTTGTCGCATAATAAAGAATTTTATTAAGCTAATTATATCATTTTGACTGGATTGAAAACCTTTTCCCCAGCTTTTGTAAATATTTTGATATTTTTAAGATAAAGACAACGACGAGTTGATGATTCGGAGCAGTCTTTGGTGATGTTCAAACGTAAGAAATCCGATTTTTTGCACCGATATGAGACAATGGATGAAACATAGCTCCAGCCACTCACTCCGAAGTCCAATCGAGTCAAACGAGTGGGTTGCACACATAAGCGATGAAGCTTCTCACTTCTATCCTCAAAACAGCGTGGAAAAATGCAACAGTCGGCTGGCAAGGTTATGTATTTTGGGATGCGCATGGAATAATTTTCATTGACTACCTCGAAAAAGGTAGGGCCATCAACAACGATAGTACATAGCGTTTGAAAGACGAAATCGCCGAAAAACGGCCGCATTTGAAGCAAAAGAAAGTGCTATTTCACCAAGACAAGACACCGTGTTACAAGTCAGTGAAATCGATGGCAAAAATCCATGAACTGGGATTCGATCTGCTTCCGGATCTATTGTCCAAATGTGACCCCCAGTGACTATTTCCTGTTCTCAGATCTCAAAAAAATTCTCGCTAGGATGAAATTTTCGTCGAATGAAGAGATGATAGCTGAAACTCAGGCCTATTTTGAAGCAAAGGGCAAATCGTATTACAAAAATGGTGTCACCCCTGAAGGTAACTTTGTTGAATAAAAGAAATGAATTCTGCCACAAAATTGTGTTTTACTATGGTAGGCCTGGAACTTTTGAAATGTCTTGTCAGTAGTACGATAATGTTGTTGATAATACCAAATTTCATTCTCCTAAATGATTTTTTGACCAAAACCTCACACTTGAAAATATTTGGTGAGAGCTATATGCTATATTCGTCCGATTTCGATGATTTTCAGAACCACTATGGAATTTATTTTGTATGTGTAGTATACCATGTTCTTAGATACTTTTTAACGGATTTATCACCCAAAATTTCAAATCTCAAAAATCGATTGTATATATGCTATAGTCGTCCAATCTGGCCTGTTCCGACAAATGATCGTTTAAACGTATAGGTTTATCTTCCTACCAAGTTCGGTTGAAATATTTCAAAAATTGAGGGATTAGTTCAAACGGACAAGCGGAAAGACAGACAGAGAGGCATGGCTAAATCGACTCAGCGCGTGATTCTGATAAGATCGGGCTAAATACTTCGGGCTAAAGTTAATATACCATTTCATGTACATGGAAGGTATAAGTGAAAATGATGTTGAATTTTATTTACGGCGATATTGCAGCAAAATGTAGTTATTGCATTTTAATGCCTAAACTCACTAGCATTCGTTTTAAATGAAATATTAACCCGTTTAATGAATGTCAATTAATTTAGTTTAGAACAAATTTATCAATGTCAATTTTCAATTTTTCTCATGCTCTTCGCGTCCATTGAGAGTACAAAGGTAATAATTTTAATGCGTTCACATATAAACAAAATTCCCCTTAACTCTTCTAGAGTAAAGCACCCACATTCTCATTCTCTCATTTCCCTTGGCGCGTCCTTATACTTAAGCACTTGCAAGTACATACTATCAAAAAAAATCCACCTTAAATTATTCTCATCATTTGTGTAAACAAATGATGTCATCCAAATTCATAGAACACTAATTTCAACAACAACAACAATAAAAACAAGAGCAAAAGAAAACCAACAAAAAATGTGTTTTAGAGGGAGTTTCAGGGAAATCGAGATAAATTCGCATGCAAACACTTTTCAAATTCACCAAAATGTATTAATCTTCTATACTCAGGTCTTTTTTGTATGTATGTGTATGTGTATGTGTGCATTAATGTTGTCACATGAGGCGAAAATTAATGCGCCAAAGCAAATGAAATGAAAGGAAATTCATTGTGCAAATAGGACGCAAAGACGTCAACCAAAATAAATTAGCTAATAAGCATAATTTATGGCGAACTTTAAATTGCCAACGCATTCACAACATTCTTGCATTCATTCACTCATTCACTCATTCACTCATTCACTCATTCACACGGACGGCGATGCGCGCCGAATACCAGACAAGTGCGTATACAGTGCAGGGCAAAAATTAGTACCTGATCATCGCTTTCAAATATTTACTGTGAAGTTTTTCATATTTTTTTATGAAAAAAAGAAGTTTATGCTAAAGTGTAAAATTATTATTTTTTTCTTTACTTTGGAATCATTTTTTTATATTCAAATTGAATTTTGACAAGAAAGGTTAACTTTATAGATAAATTTCACTACAAATCATAAATTTCGTTAAAGAAAAAAATTAAAATTAAAAATATAAACTCACAATTGCCGTCTACTTTTTGCGGCTCCGCATTGTATTTCGCACAAATGTATGTGAATTATCACTCTTTCCCGAATGCTCAAAGGACGATGCGCAAAGATAAGACAAATCTTCTGTGGCATAGAAGACCACACAAAGCAGTGCGGTTTGCGGCAAAATCACTGAATGTGTGGGCGTAGGGAGCAAACGGTTAGCCAATCAAGTGTCACTCGCATTCGTAAACGCCAGTGAAGTATGTGCAAATGAAAAAAAAAATTAAGACAGGGTTGCATTCAAATGAATCAAATTTGAATAATAAAATGAAGATTTCTTGCGCTAAATATATCATACGCACACATGCAAGCATACTCTTGCACGCAAAATGCTTATTATACTCCAACGTAATAATTTGTTATCATTTCACACACACATATATATATACACGCACGATCAGCTGTCGACCGACTGAACATTGGTGGTCCTATAAGTGGAGGAGTGCAGAAGCTGAGAAGCAGAAGCAGTTATTTGAGATGCTACGTATGTTTGTATATATTTATGTCTACTCTTCAATTACCTGCTTATTTATGACAAAGAATATAAATATGGTTAACGGTACCTCTGACATACCTTCCAGCATACTGCCTGCCTTCGCTTCGAGGCATTGTGCAGTGCTGCCACATTAGTATATATATATTACTAGCATATTGCCTCATTTAATGGCATAATTTCCACTTAACATCAACAATAGAAAAGTTGTTTGTTTTGCTTTTTGTTTTAAGCACGCGACTGTAGCAGGTAGGCATTGTGGTGATGATAGAAAATGCTTTGCGTATGATTTTTGCTAAATTCATGAGTATGTGAGCATACGTATATACATACCCTGCCAGCCAAGACTACCCGATTGCCACTTAAAATCAAAGAGTTTGATATTTGAAGAGCACAGCTACTTATATATATTTTCCAATGACGTGATTGAATAAGTGTAACAAGGATGTCGATCACATGTACAAGGGGAAAGTGTTTTTTATCCAGTTTTGAATAAATGTTTGCTAAAATTATCAAGTTTTTTATCCAGTTTTGGCTGGCAGGGGAGATACACTATATACATAGGCATAAGTGTTTAAATTAGTTACTCGAATTTTTGAAATAATAAACACTGGAAGATTAACTTGATAAAATTAAACATTTTCATTTAGCATTTCAGAAAATTAAAATAAAATAAATAAACGAAAGGCAAAAGCAAGCAAATTAAAAAGCAAAAATCATTAAAATATTTTTTTCTCACACAAAAGTTTAAACTGAAATATATTCGAGCATAATCGGCCCTAGCGAATTTGTGTAGTCCAAATTCGGCTTAAAACATAAGAATAAAATAAAAGGTAAGAAAAGATATGGAAATAAAAAGGTTTAGGAAGACTTAAGTTTTGAAAATCTTAGAAACGGATTTTAAGAAAATGAAACTTTGTAACTGATAAACGGTTCGATATCATACTTTAAACTTTAGTACAAAAAGGATATTTAAAAAAATATTAAGTCTGCATAAAAGGAATTAATTTCAATTTGATTAGCAGAGATTTAACTATCAAAAACATAGACAATTAATTAATATGGAACATACGAATGTACACTTACCTTGCCTTGATTTGCCGAACATATTACTAAACCCAAATTTTTTCTTAATTAAACAAGCTTTAGCTTAAATTATATTTAGTAAATTCTATGCATAATTTAAAATATAAAAAATAATAATAATAAAAATGTCAGTGTATTTCGGACATGTTATTGCATTTTAAATATTACACTCTCTGCCAAATATCCATAAATTTATGCTGAAAAATATGCACTTGGTAAATATTGTCTCTAAACTTTAAGCTTAACTTTATGTTTTCTCTCTTTAATTAATTAACTACTTTTCTAATAAATAATTTATAATACATTTCCTGCAGGGTCTTTCAACTGCTCAACGTACAAAATTTTTATTTATTTTTCGCCTAAAGACCTTCAACCCAACAAGAAATTAGTACGGTAAAACTTTGCCTTACAATAATCCACACACATTCGAGAGAATTCCAACGGTATTGTCGTTAGTTAAAAAAAAAGCTTTCTAAGCTTCTAGGAGTACTAACTAGTACTAATAGCAACATAAGTAATTGTAGTTGCGGATTTGTAATTCGTTCATTTCCCATTGCTGTCGACTGCTGCCTGTCAACGACATTGTGGTAGGCCGCGAGTTTGCCCGAGAGCATGCCTCCAGAGATTTGCTGGGTTTCCACGAAACTTTCAAATGAGCCGCAGAAATTTTGTAAATATGTTAGCGGTAAAGTTCATTACCGTTGCCATTTACACATGCAATAGAGCAAATCATACACTTAGAAGTAGCGAAGTGCAGGTTGTTTGCTTGAGGGCGTGCAATATTTGGAGAAATATGAAGAAGAAAAAACATATAAAAACTATAATAAAATATAATAAGATTAATGGTATTAAATAAATAACCATAAAAATAGAAAAAATAAAAGAAAAAAAATAAATAAATAAAAAATTTTTTTTATTAAATTAAATAGAATAAAATAAAATAAATCAAATTAAAATATTATAAATTAACAGAAAATAAAATAAAATTAATTGAAATAACTAAAAAAAAAGTTATATATATAAAGTACCAAATAAGCACAAAATTAAATTAAATTAACTTTAATATTATATACTTATAAATATATAAAAATAATGTAATTTATAAACTGTAATAAAGTAAATAAATGAAATATAATAAAAAATAATTTAAAAAAAAAAAAACAATCAAAAAAATAAAGCCATAGAAAATAAAAGAAAATAAACTAAAGAAAATAATATAAATTTATATTAATAAACTATAATAAATAAAATAGATAACTTAAAAAAATACAATATAAAATTAAAAAATTATATAAAAAAAAATAAATAAAAATATAAATAAATTCAATTATATAAATTATGAAAATTAAAGTAAATAAAAATTACCATAAAAAATTTATATATAGGAAAGAAAAAAATAAAATATATTAATATAAAGGAAAATCATTAAAAGTTAAATTATATAATTTAAAAAAAAATTAATAAGGCTATTTTAATTTAGTTAAAATTAATCAAATTCAATTAAATCAAATTGTGAATAATAAAAAATTTAGCAAAATGAAATAAAATAAAACAAAATAAAAATAAATGAAATTAAAATAATAAAATATAATAAAATAAATAATAAAATAAGCAATATAACGGGGGATCTTTTTTAAGGTTCCCTACTTTTTTAAAGAAAAAAGCACAGAAAATTCAAATTTAATGAGGAATGTTTATTATCATTCGAAAGGACATGTTTTGGAATTTTTTTTTAAGATTATCTCTTTCAAATGTTGGGCGCGGCTACATCTCAGATAATCCATCCGTTGAGTCAAATTTTCGATGACTGTTCGAGCATTTCGACTGGCAACTGGCAAATGACACGCGTGATGTTTTGCTTCAAGGCCTGAATAGAAGAGGGATTGTTCACATATACTTGAGACTTTACATATCCCCACAGGAAAAAGGCTAAGGGTGTGATATTACACGGTCTGAAGACCGAAGTATTCTCTGAACAAATCCATTGATTGATGCGATGTGTGGGAAGTGGCACCGTCTTGTTGTAGCCAAATGGTGCGGAGATCACGAGCTTCAATTTCAGGCATCAAATAGTCGGTTATCATGACGCGATACGGTCGCTATTGGCGGTTACGTTCTCACCGGCATCATTTTTGAGGAAATATATACAAACCATACCAAACCGTTGTTTTTCTGGATGAAATGGCTGCTATTGAATCTCTTTAGGTAGCTCCTCATCCCATTCGCGGCAATTTTGCTTGTCTACATACCCATTGAGCCAGAAATGGGACTCATCGCTGAACAAAATTTAGCTCAAAAACGTCGGATGTTCTTTGAACTTTTCAAGAGCCCATAGAACGAAGCGATGTCGCTTGGGAAGGTCGAGCGACTTCAGTTCTTGCACAAGCTATGTTTTGTAATATTTCAATTTAAAATCTCGACTTAAAATGCCCCAAGTCGTTCCATACGTCAGTCCGAGTTGCTGCGAACGGCGCCGAATCGACTCTCCACGATCTTCGTGTACACTCTCAGCTACGGTCGCTATATTTTTTTAACCGCGTGCTGGACGTGGTCTATTCAGTCGACTATTATCTAATAATGAATGCTGGGTCTCAAGATGGGTGATGGTGTTGCGAATAGTACATTCAGTAGGCCGATTATGTTGACCATAAGTTGAGCGAAGTGCGCGAAACACTTTCTTTAAAGAACATGAATTTTCGTAATAAAGTTGAATGATTTGGAAACGTTGTTCAGGCGTAAGTCTTACCATAATGAAATGCCAAACAATACTAAACAAAAATAAAATGACAGGTTGACATCACTTATCTGTCAAAAAAGGTTATTGAAAAAAGTACCTCTTCATGGATCATCCGTTAGAATTAAAATGTATAAAGTAAAATAAAAATCAAATGAAATTAAATGAAGTAAATAAAATTCAAATTAATAAAATTTAGTTGAAATTTAATTAATAAAATGAAAGAAAATATAATGAATTATATCAAAATTGATGAAGAAAATATTTTTAGGTATCTACGTTGTTTTGAGATGTTCAGCAGTTATGCTACGGCTTAGGCACATGTGAATGAAACCATTTTTATACCAGTTCACATGCATAATTTTTAAACGATTTTAACTTAAGTATTTTAAAAGTTTCACAAATTACCTTAAGTTGTGAAGCTTTTCATTAAAAAAAATTTATTAAATCTCTTAAATATTTACATATTCACAAACACACGTGACACATTGGTCTGTATCTGCGGATATATTTGCTTAACTAAATGAGTTTATACGGCAATCTTTTTAAGCACTCCACTCACCTGACTGAATACCTTAAGTACTTAACAGTTTCTTTATTGGCAAGGCTTATGAATCTCTACTTAATTAGATTTTGTTTTCTGCAAAAACTTTTTTATACTCAAGTGTTTTTCATACTTTATACACACACACACACATAACATGTGTTCATTTTTGTGTTCAACATCAGATAAATCGTCTCTATGTGTATGCATTACGGCAAGGTTACCAATATCTTGACAAAGTTTCATGTACTTAAAGCAAAACTTTGCTCAAAGTGGCATTAAAATCAAAAATAAAATGCTGTCGTACAAGTGAGGCAAAACACTTTAAGACAACTCCATAAACAAAAATATGTACGTGTTCATATGTGGAAACCACCGAACCGATTTTTTGGAATGAAAGTGTCGGTGAAGCGTACAATTATTGTGAGCCAGGTGAATGCAGTTCATAGAATTCGTTACTCTGATTATGACTGGAAATGTGAGCAAAACCGCATTGATTAACAGCCTTTGATATATGTATATGCGGTTGAGAGGTAATGTTTATTTAAACTTTCCTTATCAAAAAAAAATTCACTGAGGTTAGGAAAAGTATTTACTTTCAGTAAAAAACAATAATTAAGGTGCTCTGGAGCTGTAGAAGCTACAGAAAATTTTAAATGAATTTTCTATTTATAAAGAAAAATCCTCAAGTGCATAGATGAGGAAAATTATGCTTTTTTCTACAAAATAAAGTTTTGGCAAGATATTCTTTATACACATTACATCAAACAGACGTAATTAACCACCCGACCAGATAAATTTTACCTGTACAATATCCAGACAAAACAAAATCCCAACAATTTAATATCCCGAAAACTATTCATCTCGACAATTAAAAGTATGTTTTCAATATACATACCATAGGCCTTTATATACATATATACATATATATATAAATATACATGGTGAAGCTGAACACTTTTTAATTCTACAAAGAAATTTCAGCCCTTATTATGAGCGAAATTCGATTTTTGATCATCACTGGTTATCGAACAACGAAATCAAATTTCCAGTTCACGATCGCTGTCGAAATTTGGGTTGTGTATTAGTTTTTTTGTATTTTTGATTAGTTTTCATCTTTGTGGCGTTGAAACAATCGAGATACGAAATCCAGACAAAGTATAAAAATAAATTTAAAAAAAAATTTTAAATTTGAGGTTTGTAATTTTTTTTTAAATTGAGATTTTGATTTTTTTTTTAAATTATTTTTATACTTTATCTGGATTTTTGTATTTTTTATCTGGATTGTGTCACATCTCGATTTTTTTGTATGGATTAAGTGTTTCGGGATTTTATATATCAGGATTTGTGAATCGAGATTACATTATGAACCCCTTAAAGGCTAGCAATGTCCTTTAGCCATCCGAGCATATATTTGCTTTGTATCCTTATTAAGTTTTCAGTACAGCTCTACAGGCCTTTTCTATGCCTAGATTTCCGTTTGGAACACAATAATTGAGTTTGGTATACGCAAAGGGAGAGATATTTTAAGATCCCCGCATTCACCGGGATTGATTGAGATGGTATTCTTCTAACCTACAGCTGCGGAAGACCAAACCACTGTTCCAAAACTTAGAACTGGTCGAATGATCTACAATGCTAAGTATTTTCTTGCAATCTTAAGACGTCTTTACTCTACTTTCTTCATCCTTTCCCTAAATGTTTTATTTATTTATTTATTTCTACCTTCTTTTCGGCAAATGCGATCGTTTCTGCTTCAAATCAATATCGAATCTGTCAAAAAGTTCTGTATAATATTCGCCGGTGATCGGGCATCTCGTGCCTCCCAAAAAACTGCGCTCATGACCAGGTTTGGCCGACGAACCCACGATCGTCTTCTTTGGTGCACTTTCAGCCGTAGAAATCCATTGTCTTGATTGTTTTTTGGTTTCCGGTGGCTGTGGTGGATTCCTGTTTCGCCTACTCTAACGATCGGATTACGGTTGAATATTGCCATTGTTTGAAGTAACTAAACGGTTGTGTTTATGGTCGTGTGTGAGCCACCTCACACACTTTTATTTTCAGAGTGTTCAATATTATTCCATGGATTTTATTAACGATTACTGTCGTGACGGCGTGAAGGTTTGAGTTTCAGTAAATCACTTTTTATCCATTGAAATTGATTATGCAGAGTCCTCGAATTTCGTATCAAGAATTTCCCTGGTTTCGATGATGTTTTATTTGCACAAAAATAATGCTTAATCTGAACACGAAATTCTTCCATTTTCGTCAAAATCATGAGGTCGCCTGCTGTCGAACACACAGTAAATGGCGCAGCTTGCTCAAAATCTTGCAGCAGTCTATTAGCCGATAACAGCTAACGGAAGCATTGTTGTATTTGCAGTAATTCTGCGGCAATTTGAAAACGTCACCGACTTATCAAACAGCCCTCTCAAAAACCCTGTCTAGAACTTTGCTCTGACTAAATAAAGATTAAATTTTTTCTATTTCTTTTCTCCATTTTATTACTTTTAAAAGCCCATACCAAAGAAATTAACGGTAAATAAATAAATAAACTCTCAAAAATGTTAAACCAAAGAATGTTCAAAATACCCAAATGGGACTTCTTTTAAAGTGAATTAAAAAATAATAAATAAATTAAAAACTAAAAACAAAAGAGGAGATAATAATGTTTGAACAGAAAAACAAAGGGAAAATCGCTCAGTCAACAAAACAAAGACCAAAGTGCCATACACATACACACAAGTATTAATTTTTCATATAATTACAAGCAAAAGGTGGAAAAGGGTTTGCAGAGATGTGCATTGGATGTGAAGTCCGGACCTCAGCATTTATTGAAGCTGAAGTCAAGCGAAAGGCAATTAATCATTAAAGTTAAGAATATTAAAGGCCTGCAAACAACAGAGGTAAATACTGGAAACCTCTGCAAGCACAAAAAAAAGGAAATCACAACAACCAACAACAGCAATAACAATACGAATTTACAAACAACATGAAACATCATTTCTCAACTCAACCAAATGAGAAAATTGCACAGTGGCAAGAGTGCGGGAGGTGAAAACAGGTAGAAGGAAAATGTAAAGAAATCACAAAAAATTTAATGAGAGTATTAAATGGGAAACGGAAATGTAGGCAACTGATGAAAATGTGCTAAGCACCTGAAGTTATAGACGATAAACTAGCAAACGAAGGAAAAAATTACAAAAAACAGCAAAAAAATATATGGACCGGCACAGGAAAGAGCCCAAAAAAAAAAACAAAGCGTGAAAAAGTGGGAAAGTGCAAGGCAGTGAGAGACACTAAGAACGAGTAGAAAGGTTAGAAAAACAACTGCCTTCATTTAATTTTCATTTACAAAACCAAAGTAGCGCCGAGAAGAGGTCGCCAGTAAAGTCGGATGGAGTAAGGCTATGTTAGAAACGAAAATGAAAACGGAAGAGGGAAAAATAAAAGTAAAAGTGTAAAATTAAATATTTTAAGCAAGCGTAGCGTAAACACAATACCAGCACAGGAATGGAGAGGAATTGTGAAAAAGAAAAGCGAAGAAGAAAATTAAACGAAAACAAAAATTAAACAAAGCGCAGACGAATACTCATTGAAAGTAGGTCTAATGGTATAAGAATACACAAAATACAGAAAACACACAAACACATACACATTCATAATCAAAAAAAAAACGATCTTAAGATAAACAAAGCGTATGAAAAAGGCGTGGAATTAGTGGCAGAAACTGAAAAGCTCTCAACGAAAGTTAAGGCAAATGACGGAGAAAATGAGTGAAGGTGATAAGCCGAACACACATACACAAACAAAAATGTAGCTAAGAGAGAGTTGATTGTGTGAAGAAAGGAAAATTTTTTTATTTTTAAGTGGCAAGTTTAGAAACCGAGGCTGGTCTACCACACTACCAAGGAATCACCAAAGCAAGAAAAAGCAAACAGCGGATACTGCTTTGTAGAAAATAACTTCAGACTTAAACTGCTACTCTGAGTACCGCAGGCATTCAAGGTAACGAAAGACCGCAGTATTTAATTAAGGAATAAGCAAGGGTGTCGTAAGGTCAGAAGATCATCATTGAGCCATAGTAGAAGAATACGTGTGTTGTATGCTCAGAATGATTTGAGCTTACGGTAGGAAATTGAATATCGTTTTGTCAAACAAAAATTTCAAATATGATTTTTTAACTACAAAAACAAGGCATTTAAAAAAACACATAGGACAATTTTTAAATTTGTAGAAACATATTACTGTAGTAGAGCACTCGCCTGTGAATCAGGTTCAGTTGGCTCGATCTCCGCCATAAGAAGAGTCTGATGAGGAGGTTTGGTGATCTTCGAAACAGCTATCCTTCTTAAAATTTTTCTTCTTTATACTCGTTTAACAAAATTTTCATTTAAGAAAAAAAGAAACACTTCAGTTAAAGCCTTTTAAATAACTTTCCAATCTAAAATATCTTCTGGCAAATTTTTCTTAGTAAGAATTTTAAATGTGAGTTCATCACTGCATAACATTTCATGTAGTTGCACAAATGTTAAGAGAATTACATATTTTATACAGTATTTTATTGCCTTTGGGCAAAGTTTTGTTATACCTACAGATACAAGGTATATGCAAAGGAAGAGGTAAAGGCTTTGCACATTGCTTTCTTTAATTACAATGGTTCGGTGCATCATGAGTTCCTGCCGAAAGGTCATACAGTTAACAAGGAATACTACAAGGAAGTTATGCAACGTTTGCGTGGAGCAATACAGCTCAAATGATCGGAATTGTGGAAAAACAAATCGGAGATTCTGCATCACAATAATGCACTAGCCCACACATCAGTACTTATTCGTGATTATTTTTGGCCAAAAACAAAACCATAATCATGCTTCAATCACCTTATTCACCAGATTTCGCTCCCTGCGACTTTTTCCTATTCCCAAAATTAAAGTCAAGTCAGCATCGAAAAAGAGCTAATGATCGTACCGAAAAGCGCATTTCAGAAGTGCTTCCCCCTCCCCCCGCTCTCAAATATAATATTTAAAACAAAAAAATCAAAATTCACCTCCGTCAACAAACCGATTGGAGTTTATGAGTGTAGATTTAGACCATAATCACCCTGCAATGCATCTTGCAGAAGACCGGAGAAAAAAGAATTAACACACACCACCTTTTCATGGCTTTTTAAAGCTGCCTTCGATAGCACGATAAATCTGTCTAAATTTGATGTCCCTGGATAATACCAGAAGCGTAGTCAGAATTGGAAAGAACCTCTCCGAGCCGTTCAATACCAGGGTATCTCTACATGATTTGATTTCTTTAAAAAAAAGGGGGAAAACGCTCTGCTTTCTCCAAGATTGGACACAGAAGCAAAAAGAATGTGTCTGGATGGTGAAAGAAGGCAATATAAAATATCTTCTGTCATCAAATAAATACTCAACGCATGCGACATGTCACTGTTGACAGTCATAACTTCGAAGTCGTCAGCCTAAAAAACGAACGCAGAATAACTATTGTCAACAGGTGGTACTTTGGACTGAGAAGCCCTCTCTCGACGAATCAAATATAAACTCTACAAATCGCTCATCATTCTCATCCTGGCATATTTTGCAGAAGCTTAGACAATGGGAACATCTGATAAGTCCGCTTTAGGAGTTTTCGAACTCGAGGAGAAACGAACGGTGAGCTGTTACGAATGGATTGAGTACCCGCTGATGCAAGCAGATGAAAAGGAAGATTTCCACTTTGTTAGAAGGATCAGGTGAAGAGAGAGAAGGCTTCACTTGGTATTCCTAACTTGCGCCAAACAGCGAAGAGAAGGAACGAGTTATCAATCACAATTACTGTCTATGTATACGTGTGTTAATGCATTATGTGCTGTGTTAAGTCCAATATATAAAGGGTGTTTTATAGAGGTATAGAACTTTAAGTTGGCATTACTTTTCAAGATGGCGACCGATTCAACAGCTGTCAAGTGATTTATTCTAGTTTGGTTTGGCAATTCATCATGAATAGACTCACGCCTGAACAACGCTTGCAAGTAGTGCAATTTGGGCCCAAAACGAGATTACCGTTGTTCCCGATTTTCATAAGCGAATTTGGTTTAGCGATGAAGCGCACTTCTGGTTGAATGGCTACGACAACAAACAAAACTGCCGCATTTGGAGTGAAGGTAATCCTCAAGTGTATGTTGAAACACCGTTACATCCAGAAAAACTGACTGTTTGGTGCGCTTTATGGGCTGGTGGAATCATTGGTCCGTACTTTTTCAAAAACGATGGTGGCCAGAACGTTACAGTCAATGGTGATCGGTATAGAGCCATGATTACTAACTTTTTCATTCCTGAATTGAATAACCATGATGTCCAGGAGATGTGGTTTCAACAAGACGGCGCAACATGTCACACCGCTCGTGCCACAATAGATTTATTGAAAGACACGTTTGGTGACCGCCCAATTTCACGTTTTGGACCTGTGAATTGGCCTCCAAGATCTTGTGATTTAACACCGCTAGACTACTTTCTGTGGGGCTATGTAAAGTCATTGGTCTATGCGGATAAGCCACAAACGCTTGACCATTTGGAAGACAACATTCGCCGTGTTATTGCCGATATACGGCCACAAATGTTGGAAAAAGTCATCGAAAATTGGACGTTCAGATTGGACTACATCCGCGCCAACCGTGGCGGTCCTATGCCAGAAATCATATTTAAAATGTAATGCCACAAGATTATCTTTCGGATAAATAAAATTCATGTCAATCGAATAATCCATCGTTGTTTTATTGCAACTTAAAGTTCTATACCTCTATAAAAAACACCCTTTACATATATACTAACAAATGTGCGTATGTTATTTATACATATTAAACACAGACAGTGTATTTAATGTGTTTTTGTTTTCTTTTTTTTTTTAGAAATTATGGCAGATTAAGTTTAAATATTGTAACATATACTAGTCACTTCTCATCAAATGCTTAAAATTATATGCCAAAAACTGTATCTCTTGTGATTGACTCGAAAAGTATTTTCGATTTTTCAATTTTTTTTTTTTTTCCTTTTTTTGAAAAGGCCAAAATTGTGTGTGCTTTCAAAGTAGGTGTATTATTTGTATAAACATTTCTAGTATAATGCAAAATAGTTCATTTTTTGAGAATCAGTCTGGTAGATACTTGTAGATCCATAGTATACATTTTGTCAGCTTGTCGGAATCCATAGGCTTGCTTTTACATTGTTTAACCCTAACAGTTTTACTTCTACTTAGTATTACCTGAATTTCAGTTTCCAAACTTTATTTTGTACGAAAGATTGGATTACTCCTGAGTTATTCACCTGAATAATTTTGCCAAAAAAAAAATTATAACAACAACTGTGCACCCAATGCAATATTACCTTCTTTGTGTATTTTATGACGCGCACTCTCTCACACTCTCATACCCAACAACAAACAACAAAATACACCCAAATAGCTTTTAATCGTGCAATAACTTCTTGTTCACATTAATTTCAATTTGTTTCGCCAAAATCAACTCAATACTCATAACTAGCAAAATAAATTGTATGCCATTACGTCTGGTCTATATATTAATGGATCATACATACATAAACAGAAACACATTTACGTGCGTACATACATAGTTATATACGAGTACGAAGATTTGTACATGTAACTGAAGAAGCACTTTTGTTCCTTTTTCAATGAAAGTAAGTAAATAATTTTTAGTTGAATGCAATTCACGCTCTTCAAGTCTGTAGCTTAATTGATTTATTACTTACTTATATTATTCGTGCAATTATGAATGAATGCTTTGGTGAATACGAATAATTGCACAACTTGAAAGGCTGCTTCATTAGGCAGCCACTACATATTAAATGCCGCTTGCAGCACAATTGTACAAATTGTAGCAGTACAGTACAGTATATATATTATGTATATGTATGTATGTATTTACTAAACATAACAAACCACAAAAATGTAACGAAATTAAGAGAATAGAGAACAGGAATGTAAGGAACTTTATTATTTCTCTTTTTTTTTTTTTTTTTTTTTTTGATATTATATAATATAATGGAAATTATTTGGGATAAGAATTCGACAACAAAGTGCACTAAGGTACGATATAGAGATTATTGTATTGTTTCTTAAACTTAATCAGTTGAATTAATCTCTTTATTTATTAAATAATTTATTTATATATTTATTTAATAAAATAATTAATCAAACAATATACCCCGAGCATGACCTCAATTCATTAATTGGGTGGTCAACGAGATCAGTTATAAAAAAGTTAATTAAATTGTTATCAATACAGATATTAATCAGTATTCATGTTTAGTTTAGCTAAATTAATGAACACATCGCTTCATTGTTTATCCCACCCATTCCTACATAATTGGCTATTTTGCCAGCGATAAATATTTCAAGGAAGTTTGTACCAAAATGGACTACCTTAATATTCATTTATAGATGTGTAAGTATTTGTTTAACATCTTCAAAATAACCATAAACCAAACAAAAGGTGGTTATCAAGAGAAGAAGCAGCAGGAGAAGAAGAGCTACTATATATCCTTTATTCCATTGGCATTCATATATCAATTTATTAAGCTAATTAAGAGTGAAGTACGCAAATTCATCAAATGCGATTATTATTCAGTGCACATAGCACACACACACACGTATATATTACACACACACATACATGGATATTTAACAAAACAGAGTGAAAGTATAGCTGGAAATTCCTTGCAAGCATATGTAAATATATTTTCACTTTGCCATTGTAATTTCTATGTAAATAATCATATTTTGAATATTTTCTATCTAAAGTTAAAACATTTCTCAACGTAGCAATTGAGGCATATTTTAGTAAACATTTCGCTCATTGGCATTTAAACTTTGCTCTTAGTGTTAAAAGGTTAATAAGAATCCTTTTGTACTAAATTATTTTGCAAGTCAGAAACCATATTTTATGCAATTAATGTAAAATCATTTTAGTGAATAATAAATAACCTTACTTTTCAAGATGAATACGGGTCATAAGCTGACTTGAGGATTAAACTAATTTTCGAAAAAAATTTTAATTAATTTCATATTAATAATATATTAATTGAGATAAAATCCTTTATATAAGTAGAATGGAAGTTGAACATGTAGCGAAAACGCACTCTAATGCATGAGTGGTTGCTGAAAAATTACCAAAAAAATTAATACTTATTGAGTGAGATTTTCATCAATATATATTTTTAGCAATGGTATTGAAACTGCTGGATTCGACATTAAAACTGCAAAAAATAAAATAAAACAAGAAAGGACAGGTCATGCCGAAGACTTTATAACTTTGCAAATTCCCAAACTCGATTTCGATTTTAGTGTCAATATTAACTAGAATTCTGGCCTTTCGAATAAAAAATTTCATTCTCTTGTATGCTTTTTTGACGGACTTATGACCCAAATCTAAATTCTGAAAAATCGTTCATATGTAATATATATATATATATATATATATATATATATATGTGTGTGTGTGTGTGTGTGTGTGTGTGGCTCTCAGTTTCCATCATATGGATATAAATTTTGATGGACCTATTTCTTCACTTTATGGTACTTACATACTCCGAACCAAAGCTAATATAACATTTCATGTAAATGAAAGATATATAAAGGGTGATCCATTTCGAGGTTCCCTACTTTTTTAAAGAAAAAACAAAAAAAATTCAAATTCATTGAGGAATGTTTGTTATCATTCAAGAACGTTCTTAGGCGTTTATTTTTTGAAGATTATCTCTTTGGTCGCGGCTAGATCTCAGATGATCCCTCCGTTGAGTACAATTTTCGATGACTGATTCGAGCATTTCGACTGGTAGCTGACAAATGATGACACGGGCTGAACTAAATTTGGCCCAAAAACGTCGGATCTTCTTGGAACTTTTCTAGAGCCCATAGAGCGAAGCGATTTCGCTTGGGAAGGTCGGGATTCAGTTCTTGTAAAAGCTGTATTTTGTATGCTTGCAATTTAAGGTCTCGACGTAAAACGCGCCAAGTCGTTCCACATGTCAGTCCGAGTTGCTGCGAGCGGCACCGAATCGACTCTCCACGGTCTTCGGGTACACTCTCAGCTAAGTATTTCGATGGCGGAATGCCAAACAATACTGAACAAAAATAACATGACAGCTTGACACGACTCATGCGTGATCTGTTGAAGAAAAGACTAATGGAAAAAGTACCTCTACTGGGATCACCCGTTATAATTATAATTATATTGCAGAAAAAGAAATTCTTGTCGGCCGGTAAACGTTCGTGGATTTTATTTCTAATTTCTGTGAAATCGTGGACAGACCCTGAAGGTGAAGCGGAATGTCCAACAGGCAAATCATCAAAAACCAGTAATAGTCTGAACTGTCCAAACCCGAGATCGATAACGGAACTTCGCAGTTACGCATATCACAATAACTGCTCATTAGCTGCTGGAAACTGTATTGAAATAAAATGCGATGCACCGCATCATCTTTGCACCGAGTTTCATTATCGTGCAGCTAATTAGTAGGTACCGCGTGATTAGTATTACGTACTACCATTCGAAAAGACAGGACTCGAGTCCAGGTTCGAGCAGTATCCAAAATTATAGAAAATAATTTTTTTAATAGCAGTCGTCCCCCTCGGCAGGGGATGTGAATACTTCCAAGTGAGAAGAAGCTCAGCCTAAAATGGTTTCAACGGTTAAATGGCGTCAAATTTATATACCTAGTATCACTAGGAGTGCTTCTTACTAACTGAATTCTAGATCTAGCTGAAAGAATATCTCATCAAGTTGGCACATACCGCAAAATCCTTCAGATTCTGGTCGATAAAGCATGTTCTCACGTACATAAATAGTCACAGAGTTTACTTTGGGTTTGTTGATCGATTCCCTTACGGCATGCCTTCTGCTACGCTAAGAGCTGTTTAAATATACATACACTAGTGCAAATAACCTCTTAAACTCCAACTAACGAAACAGTCCCGCATGTCATTGTAAGTGTTTATTTGTATCTATGTTAACAGGCTCTTGAAAGAGTTTTACTGCACGACATGTCACTTATATACGTAGGTCCCGATACACATACTCGTATGTAAATTGTCATTATCAGTGCGGTTATTTGAGTTGTCAATGTAAGATATTGTAAAGCAATATCATCTGATGCCCTCTGCGTCACGTTCAAATATACGCATATTTACATATACACACATACTAGCTGCTTCTATTGCGTCTTTTTTTCTATCATTTGTAGTTTTCTCTTCGTCTTTATCTCCAGAGTTTGCTTCAATTACTGAAATATGCGTATCACGTTAAGTGCTTCTTTGTCAAGAGCTTTTCGCACGCGTTGCCAACTACACTCAATTCAAACTCAGTTTGCATGTCACCACTTTGGTACGTTGGTACGTGTCAGTGTATGTGTACTCCAAATGCCAATATAGAGCATTTAGTATAATTCTCTTTTTTACTCTTTTTTGTTATCTCGTAATTTATTTATTTTTGCTCTATCTTCACATACATACATACATACATATAAGCTCATTTATTCCACATGCATATGTTATATGTGAGTCCTTCATAACATTCGCTGGGTTCATTTCTTCTCCTCTGTTGCGTGTTAAATGCGTGAGTCGCTTGTCATGTCATCTGGTAAAACTGTTTATTTTCTGTTATTCTCTTCCTCTTCATCTTCTTCAGCAGAAGCCTACAAACAAAATCATTGCAGTCTGGCGAAGCAGCTTACTTCCGAGTACATGTGTGTTTGTGTATGTGTGTGTGTGCGTTGTCCTACTTTGTACTTTTAACGCTTGTTGTGGTCAAGCGTGGTATGCGCTTAATTCACATAGCCACATACAAGCCATAAATTTCTGTTCGTGCAAAAATTGTTATATGCTTCTGGGGGTGTGTGTATAGGGAACATAAGTGAAAACATATGCCGCTGTTGGTCTGAAACAAGTAGAAGTTATGTACTTTCCAGTGCGCGAAACAGTCTGACATCATCAGATGTATATATTCTTACATGCGCAAAGAATACTGATGTCACCATAACCTTAACCTTATACTAGCTTTTTAAGCAAGTTTACAAATAAATTGTCAAAGGGTTACAGTGCGCTTTCCAAACCATTTTTTAATATAATAAAATAAATATTTAATTTTTTTTTTAATTCTAATACAAATTCCAAAGAAGCGAAACAAATGGCAAAGTAAAATCATCCCAATAAATCCCTTATAAATCCCTTTTCTAAGCAACTTAAAATATTTAAACAAACAAAGAGTTGAAATTTTTTTTTAAGAATCATCTAAAAGCTACCCATAGCAGCTAAAATTTTATATACTTTACAATATAGACAGGTAGCAACCCTCCAAAAGTTGCGGTATCTCAGCCATAACTTGACGAATGTTGGTTTTCAAGTGATAAGGAGTTAAAAGTTCATCTGCTTATTACGGTGTCAAATCGCATGATCTCTGTGGCCAATTGACATCGGCAAGACGAGGGATGACGCGGCCGGGAAATTTCTCTTGTAATGAAGCCTTATTCGATCGTTTTCTTCGGCATATGGCACTATCTTGTTAGAACCACAGTTTTCCCAAGTGGTGGTCTTCAATTGCAGGCCAAAACCAAGTCGGTCTTCATACGACCATAACGCTCCGCATTAATAAAGGGTGTTTTTTTATAGAGGTATAGAACTTTAAGTTGGCATTACTTTTCAAGCGGCCGATTTAACAGCTGTCAAGTGATTTATTCTCAGTTTGGTTTGGCAATTCATCATGAATAGATTCACGTCTGAACAACGCTTGCAAATAGTGCAATTTTAATTCGAAAATAATGGTTCTGTGCAAAAACGTATCGCGCACTAC
The DNA here is from genome assembly GCA_030068015.2 of Neoceratitis asiatica. Classification (NCBI taxonomy): domain Eukaryota; kingdom Metazoa; phylum Arthropoda; class Insecta; order Diptera; family Tephritidae; genus Neoceratitis; species Neoceratitis asiatica. The sequence goes on along the minus strand of CM061528.1, from coordinate 1,951,010 downwards.
GTCCATTTTAGCGATGTTTAGCGATGAAGTGCACTTCTGGTTGAATGGCTACGTCAACAAACAAAACTGCCGCGTTTGGAGTGAAGATAATCCTCAAGTGTATGTTGAAACACCGTTACATCCAGAAAAACTGACTTTTGGGTGCGCTTTATGGGCTGGTGGAATCATTGGTCCGTACTTTTGCAAAAACGATAGTGGCCAGAACGTTACAGTCAACGGTGATCGGTATAGAGCCATGATTACTAACTTTTCCATTCCAGAATTGAATAACCATGATGTCCAGGAGATGTGGTTTCAACAAGACGGCGCAACATGTCACACAGCTCGTGCCACAATAGATTTATTGAAAGACACGTTTGGTGGCCACCTAATTTCACGTTTTGGACCTGTGAATTGGCCTCCAAGATCTTGTGATTTAACACCACTAGACTACTTTCTGTGGGGCTATGTAAAGTCATTGGTCTATGCGGATAAGCCATAAACGCTTGACCGTTTGGAAGACAACATTCGCCGTGTTATTGTCGACATACGGCCACAAATGTTGGAAAAAGTCATCGAAAATTGGACGTTCAGATTGGACTACACCTGCGCCAGCCGTGGCGGTCCTATGCCAGAAATCATATTTAAAATGTAATGCCACAAGATTATCTTTCGGATAAATAAAATCCATGTCGATCGAATAATCCATCGTTGTTTTATTGCAACTTAAAGTTCTATACCTCTATAAAAAAAACCCTTTAGTAAGGTTCTCGCCGTTATCAAAAAATCCAATCACACCTCCAAACTAAAGAGCGCACCTGACAGTAAGATCTTTTTTTTAATTTTTTTTTTTTTGTTATCTCCTCTCTTTAATTATTTGAAAAGCCCTAGATGCTACAATTTTGCAATTGGAAAGTTCCCGATCTGACAAATAGATGGCTCCTTTAGAATTAAATTCTTATACATTTTAAGTTAGTCCTAACCCTCAAGAGATGTGTGTATAAATTTATCAGCTGTCGGATCATTAGTTTGTGAATTATAGCATTTGAGTGAAGTAACTTTTGTTATTGTGAAAAAAATGGATGAAAAGGAATTTCGCGAATTGATAAAATATTTCTTTTTTTTTTAGGAAAACAATATAGTTGAAGCAAAAACTTGACATGATGTTGAGTTTTCGTACACTGCCCAGGGAAATCAATCATCAAGGCTTGGTATGCTCACTTGGGACGTGGTTAAATGAGCACCGAAACGGTTGTGATGTTCAAGCATCCGAGTGTATCGATATGTGACAATGGATGACATGTGGCTCCATCATTTCACTCCGAAGCCCAATCGACAGTCATCCGAGTGGACTGCACACGATGAACCCGCTCCAAAGCGTTGTGACAGTGCACCGCGCAAAAGTCAGTGAAATCGATGGCAAAATTCCATGAACTGGTCTTCGAATTGCTTCCGGATCCACCGTACTCTCCAGATCCCACCCCAGCGACTATTTCTAGTTCTCAGGTCTCAAAAGAATGCTCGCTGTGAAGAAATTTTCGCCGAATTAAGAGGTGATCGCCGAAGCTCAGGCCTATTTTGAAGCAAAGTAAAAATTTTAATACAAAAATGTTATCAAAAAGGTGGAGGATCACTTTATTCAGAAGGTATCAACTAGGGAACCATGTTGAATAAAAGGAATGAATTTTGCCAAAAAAAATGTGTTTTACTATGGTAGCCCTGGGACTTTTCAATGAACTTGTTCCCACGTCGCTAAAGCAATTTTGTTGGAAAATTCGCGATTCACTGCTTGTTGGTCAAGCACTTAATCCATGTAACTTTGGCGATATGTATGGTGATCTGACTTCAGTTGTTGTGTGAGCTGGACTCTATATGGATGTAGGTGTAAGTCCATGTGCAAAATACGTCAAAATGTGCCGTAAGCAAGTCCCAGCTCTTGAGAAAGTCGAGTCACTTTCACTAACAGCAGCGATATATCAGGTTGAACGAGTAAAACGATGATGCACAGGCCTTACAATACCTCTCACTGATCCAGTCTCTTCAAAATTTCTTTAAAATTTTACCTATTGCTTGAGTATTTGAATGATTATGTGCACCATAATCTCCTCTTGAATCACCATTTTGTAGTAGATTTCAACATAATCAACGCGTTGTGCGGTTGTTAAGTGATCCATTTTCATAATTGCCTGACTTTTAACTAAAACAAAACATGTTTGGTTTGACAGCTAAGTTTAACAGATAACTTTGATAGATGTCAAAATACAGCCCTGCACATTCGAAAACACTGAATGGATAATCCTTTATATTTGATCAATTTGATCTAAACAAGTATTTGTAATATGTGACAGCCTTAAAACACTAATAACCATATACAGTATACATATATATATATATATATATATATATATATATATATATATATACTCGTATACATCAATTGTCACCATCTTCCTGCACGCATATATATTCTTATTATATAATTATCCTTCTACCATATGTGCAGTTCCAGAGCACTTTCTGGGCTGCTGTGTAATAATCATTAAATGTTCTCTATAAACATATATATATGTATATATATACTTGTATATATATATATATATGTACAAACATGCTTTATTATGTGTACATTCAGGGCCATTCAATTGCCTTTCCTTTTCCTCCGGGCACATGAGTATGTATTTATGTTTTCCTCTTATCAACATACAAACGCCAGCGTCACGTGCCTCGTCCTTAAAATCATTTTAGGCATCACGCGCCGCCTAACTTTCAGCAGTTGTCATTGTCCGACGACGAGGGCGGCTGTCAGTTAAGAAAAATTTATTTTATTTGCTGCATCAGTTACAGATATAATCTGATATGCATATGTGTTTGTATGTGAATTTATGAGGGTATTGCGAAATACGAAGTTTGAAATATCAGATTGTATGTTTTGGGTTTGACTTTAATAAAATTTTGTCGTTTCAGTTTAACTTTGAGACACTTTGAAGATTTTGCCGCTTAATAAAATGAGTTTCTTGATATGCGAAAGTATTTAAGCGAAATTAGTTTATTAGCTGTTTATGTGTTTGTTGGGGAAGATTCATAGGAGACATAAGATTCCATAAGGGGTGGAAGAAATGTATCATTATAAATAGATATATATGCAAGTACATATGTAATTTATTATAAATGTCTATGCCTTGTAGAGCTTATTATAAATTATACCAGTGGTATCCTGGTGTGTTTCGCAAAAGCGAAAAAAATATTGAAAACGAGAAAAATATATGTTTTTAAATTAAGATGTCATTTGGCCCAATTTATAAGTTTTTTTTTTTTTTTTGAATATTTTTCTAAAATATTTTTTTATTATACCAATATATTCCACTTCTAGGAAAATCTCCAACAGAAATCCTGAAATTAAAATTAAATTTTCCTAACATGTGGCGAGAATGATCAAAAATATGTTTCACTTGGAAACTTCATGAGCCATCTATTACAATTTTTAAACAATTTGCAAACCTCTTCAATTCAGACTGGTTACTGAAAAATAGAAATTCATTGTATGCAAAATTCTAAAAAGATGGCATTCCTCAAAAACTTTTTGAACTATAAGTTTTCAAAAATCTCTTCAGATTTATAATCCGACACTATATTTTCAAACAAGTGACAACTTTCTTCAAACAATTTTCGCGTTATTGAGCTTTCAAGATCTCCTTATTCCGATGCCCATGTAATAATGTATAAAAAATAATGTATTTTATCATTTATATTATATTAATTTTTTTAAACGGGTGGCAACGATGTTAAAAATTGTTTTTCAGCGAGCATCCTTTAATCTCTACAGCTTGATATCCGTATTGGAATGGTTCATATGCTTAGTAGATTTTTTTTAACACAAAATTCAAAGCAGATGGTAGCTTTGCAAAATTTAAATTTTATTCATTCACAAGTAGATTTAAACACAAACATACTTTTCAACCATTTCGGTTCAGGCGTTCAGCTTGAGTTAATAGACACACATTCTGAAGATTTGAAATGGTAAATAAAAAATTAAAACAGGTGACAACTCTGTTGAATTATGACTTTAACTATTTCCGAGTTCTTTGAAAATAGCTGTCAAAAGCTTTTGATATGGTCAACCATGCAGACATCGATTCCTCTTGAACATTGAGGAATCCTGATTACCGCCGAGTTTGAAGATATAGGCCATGTGGGCTTACATAAGTCGTCAACATTCGGTTAACATTTCAAGTCAAAAATCTAAACCCTAAAGTACTGGCACAATTAAAATCCATATTTTTAGTTGAATTTATTCCTACTTATTCAGACTTGATCCCGACATACCCAAAGTGCGTCCTGCATGTAATGAGTCCCCGCACGACACCAATCACCCCTTATTATATCCCTTAAAACCAATTCATCTAACACCCCTCTACCTGTGGTCCTAACCCATCGTGACAGCCCGTTTCCTGGGACTTCCGTTAGGTAACCTCGAAGACTTGAACTTATATGCTCCCAGGCGAGGTTCACCTAGTAACTTAATAATGTTGCTATATTCGATATATTCGATAGTGAATCATTTTATTTTCATTAAAAAAATTATCCTCTTGGAAATTTCTTTATAAAGTATGTTGATGTTGATATGTTCATGTAATGGTTTTATTAACTAAAAACTCAACTTGGATAAAGTTTTTGGTGAGTATATTTCAAATATAAACTTACAGTCGACGAGCGTTCGAGCTATCCCCAAACCACCACAAATTGCGAACGACAAACGAGGGCAGTAATTTCCACCAACAAATACATGTTCTTCAACATCATATGTACACGCATATGCAAATATATATATATGCATCTATTTATGGTATTGCAATTTCACTTCAGCGTTTCAACCACATTATTCGTGTGAAATTCCACTTCATGCAACACTGTCTGCCAACGCGAGCTCCATACGGGCATAATACCAGAGATAATCTTTCTCAAGGAATACAAGTTGGACATAAATTTATACTAAAACTAGTGTATATATAAATATATATATATATATATATGCGATTGTGTGTGGGCTGGTGTTTTTAACACTTGCACAGCTGAATGAGCGACGCGCGCGAGTGGCGAGCGGTGCGTTCAAGTGTCCAGTTGAAAGCAATTTATATGAATTTTACATGCATAGTTGCAGTTATTGTTGTTGTGCAGTCATTGTCGTCGTTCGCCACCAGCGCTTGGGCCATTGCAACTCGGGCATTGCTGTCGTCGTTCAAGTGACGCTCCCACGCCATAACTATTTACAAGCGCAGCAAATGAAAATTCAATGCTAGTTTTGTGGCGCGACTGCGGCTAACAATTGTAACACACCCCACCGAACAGTTACACACACATGTACACATATGGAGCACTCGTCGATGTCAATGACGCGTTGTTGACGCAATACATTGAGGTTGTGTTGTGCCTGTTGAAGGCGATGAACACCACTCACCACTGGTACCACTGGTATATGACACAAAGACACTCATACACGCATATACACAGCGTAACTGCGCTGTCCGCTCAAGTTTACCGAACCGAACTAGTGGCCACATTGCATTATACCAATCGACCCAACCAGCCGAGTTGCCATCCTCAGCTCAATTCCAGTATTCAACAATGCGACCGCAACATGCCAAGCCCCGGTTCGGCCACATATCAATGTGTTTATCTTATTCGAAAAGTGGGTATCTAAATGCACTCGGATACTGGGATATCTGCGCTGGAGTGGCATTGGAGTGACGGTCAAGCCGCCGCTGTGGCAGATGTCGCCGTATGCCCCGCCTTTGCTCTCATAAACAGAGCCAAGTTATGTTTTGTTTGTTATCTGACTGTGTGTGTGTGTGTGTCCTAATACAATTTAATGCAGCGTGTATGTGTATGTGTGTGTGTGTAACGAAGATTTCCCTTTTATGCTTTTGTCATATATTCTATTGTGAATGGCTATTTGAAAACTGTCAATTTCAAAATCTACTAATATTCGTGGAAATATTTACTATAACGGTACGAGTGCCATCTAAACTTGTGCATGTTTGTTTCTTCTGTACAAAATTATCATTTTCCTGTCACCTTTGAAATGTTTATTAGAAATTATCTTCGAGGACATAACTTCAGTAGTAGCAGATAGATAGTACAGTTAATTCTACAAGAATATTATTTGAAAAATTAGACAAATTTTATCATTCAAAGTAATCCATTTTCTATCACTTGTGATGCCATAGGCAAGAATTCGAACCTTCACATGTGTACATATATCACAAAATAGTTGACTGCTTATACAAACAGAACCAGAAACATAAACTTCTGTTTTGATTTTTGTATTAAATTTTTTGGTGGATTACGTCGGTTCTCAGGTCCAGTTAAGACACACAGGAAATCTTGATCTGCTCTCTTTTTAAATCTTCCAAGGCATTAGTGTCTATACGGACTACAGTGTCGTTCATGCAGTTTCTTCTTTACCAGCGCGCTCTCAAGAAGGAAAATGAAAGAACATCGTCGTGAATGTACTGAAGACTGTCGAGTGAGAATTTTGCAGGAAGCAATTAGTTACAACTAAAAGCTACTGGCAACCTTAATAGGAAGGTAATTTATGATATATTCTCTTTATCGTGATGCTGCTTCGTGATGAAACATACACCTATAAGGGTACCGAATCTTTGCTAAGACTGAATAACATAAGGCCCTACAAGCAAGGATAGTAAAAAATTGTTTTCTACACACTGCGATGCGAATCCAGTTGGCAGTGGTAATATCTTAGGAAACTAAGTAAGCACTTCCGGTTCAATATTAGTTGCTAAAGACTTTTAGGATGAACTGACTGACTGATGCACTATCTCTCCCAGTGATTGCCTCGCCTTTTGAAGCTGAATTCAAGCTGTCGAAGATTTTAACATACATTTAAAGAGTCAACAGCGCCATAAGAGTGCAAGCGATTTTTTAGTGAGTTATAAAGAAGAAGAAATTTTTTTTTTATTACAACAAATAAGCAAAACTTTCAACTCCTCAATCTTCCGGGATAATGTAACATCTTCCAGGCGGATGAATTTTTCACTGCTAAGGATGATGGCTAACCACGCAAACATCAATATAACCGTTGACAGGCAAGCGGCGTCTGAAAATGTGATGGCTACTGGATAGCACCTGCATATATACTGGCTTCCGGATTGAAGTTATGGCTAAACGTGGTATTCGTCTGGCTACCGAATCAGTCCGGGAGATATGCAAGTCCCCAAGATCATGTGCAAGAGTACCGAAGGAAAACTCGCATATATATTGCTCACTCGTCCTCGAAAGGAGTGCCAGGTCACAACTTACTAGTATCACTGGCGAGACAAATGGTCAATAGTAACGATGGTACATGCAAGAAGTGCAGCGAAGAGTGCCTCCACTTTTACTGTCTGGTTTTATCTAGAACTTTTCATATATATCTAGGAGCGTTGCATTTCAAAGTTCTAGATGAAGTATTAGAATTAGGTTCAATGCTCTCTTAAACTTCTTAAAGGGCGTTTGCATCCTATACGATGCCTACTTTAGGTCGCAATAAAACGAATCTTCAGCTGGCACTGCCAAGAACCAACAGGTCTAGGTTTGGCGTGACATAACCTCATCTATTACTAAAAAAAAAAGCTCTTTGGTCCCTTGGCTGCTTCCCGTACATTCGAAAATCACGTTTATAGTCTGTTCTATATTCAGGTTCAGATTCTTTGTCATCTTTGGAATAGTAGATATTTGATTGATCTAGTGCATGCGGCAAATAATTTCACTCATGCTGGCTGGGAGCAATACCCTCAAATGCTTCCATAGGGGAACGAAATACCATATCTGGTATATTCGGCTGCTATCTCAGTGGGCAGCTTAGTCAGACCGCCACATAAAGCCCATGAACCATGTCTTTGTGTTGATTTCTTCACTCATTATTGACTGAAGTTGGCATTAAACTACTAAAATTTTTCTTTAAACAATTTATAACCCCTTTTGTGTTGTATATACATAAAGCATTTCCTGAAGGACCGAATTATGAAAAATATCAAAAGATTTTCCCACTTTTTCAGTAATAGTTTATTTCCTATATTATATGTATTCAGACCACAACATGCCACCTAAGTATACGAAATATACCAAAAAATTACGGAAAATCGATGAGAAATACGAACCAACTACAAATCATATCTCCATATGCCAATTATAATGATATATGTCTGTATATTTGTAGCAACATTGAACCGTGGGCATATACGAGGGTTGGTTGGTAAGTCAGCTGCGTAAATACAGTATTTCTTGTCAACTGTTATCGATTGATAGAGTCGTGAATTTTGACGAAAATCGGGAAAAAAAAGTGAATTTCGTGTGCTGATTAAGCATTTTTGTGTTCAGAATCATCAACGACATCAAAGAAAGACTTGAAAATACACTATGATGACTCTGCAGGCCGAATATTCGGGTCGCCCAACAGAGGTCGTCACGCCAGATATCGTGGATAAAATGCATGGAATGATATCGGATTGAAGAATGAAAGTGCGTGAGGTGGCTGAAGCTGTAGGCATCTCAACTGAGCTGGTACATCACATTTTACATGAATATTTGGACATGAAAATGCTATTCGCGCGATGCCGTTATTGTTCATACTCGACCATAAGCGCAACCATGTAATCACTTCAAAGAAGCATTTGGCGATGTTCGACCACAATTATTGTCACCACAACCACCAGAAATCAAAGAACAATCAAGACAGTGGATTTCTCCTGGCGAAAGTACACCAAAGAAGACAAACGTGGATCCGTCGTCCAAATCTGGTTATGACCGCAGTTTTTTTGGAAGCACGAGATGTCATTTACTTACTTCGATCACCATTATCCTGATGGAACAGCATTTTTTTCGCCAAATCCGTTCATTTCTACAACAAATCAATATCGAGTCTGTCCAATGGCTCTGAATAATATTTTCTAGTAATCGTTTTACCCTTAGATCACTAGAAAATATTATTCAGAGCCATTGGACAGACTCGATATTGGTTTGTTGCAGAAATGAACGGATTTGGCGAAAAAAATGCTGTTCCATCAGAATAATGCACGCATGTACACGTGCGTAGTCCACATGGTAAAAATTAATAAATTAGACTACGAACAGCTACCCCATTCAGCATATTCTCCAGGCTTAGTCTCCCCCTCTTTTTTCCAAATCTGACGAAATGGTTGGGCGGTAAGAGATTCGAGTCGAATGAGTAATTCATAATAGAAACAAATACCTATTTTGAGGGCCTTGAAAATCGCTATTATTTGGAAGGAATAGAAAACTGGAAAAACGCTGGACTAAATGTATATAGCTAAAAGGAGACTATATTGAGGAATAACAAACTTATTTGCCGGAAAAAAATATAATTTAATCAAAAAGTCAATGACTTTTCAAATCACCCTCGTTCGTCTTAGCATTTCTACGCATCATATTTTCAATTTCAACAAAAAAAAAACTTTTGACCTCATACTGCAGCAATGAAAAACTTCTCTGAGCATACATACAAATATATAAATATAAATATACAAAATATCTTTGGGGTGACATTAAATTGACAGGCAATTTGCATTAAAATGACATATTTGCAAAAACTTTTCTACCCTTTCGGGATTTATTATGATGCAAATCAAATGTTGAAAACTTCCCTATTATATATTTTTTGCAGTGCTGATACATAAGTATATAGGTAAATATGTATCTGCTTGCTATTTGCTGGTGGACGATATGCACAATTAAATGATTATACTTTTTTAAACTATTTTTTTCTTTGTCCTCATCACATCTCATTAGAACTTTAAAGAATTTAAGAAGAAAGGCAGCTCTCAGTATGCTTACACAGCATTATTGCTTTATTAAAAGGAAATAAAATAGTATTTTGTACTAAAACCTAAGGCACACATGTTTATCGATTTGTAATTCGTCAGTAAAAATGTCCATATGTTTTTTGTTGTTTCAATATTTTCATTGAATTTCCGACAACTACAACAAAGTATAAAATTTTATTAGAATTGTCGTTTGATAGCAGCTTTCAGAAATTACCCTTACTATAAATATTGCAAATATGTGTGTATTTATGTACTTATAAATGTGAGTATGCGCTTGTAGTGGTAGTTGTCGCACTGGTAGCTGACAATAATTTGTTCGATTTCGAAATATAAAGCATTAAAATTTCCTGCAATAAGATAATAAAAGTCAGAATATGAACTACGAGCACTACTTCACTCGCACACACACACACACTCACACTCACACTCACTCACTCACACACACACACACACATGCATATGTACAAAAAGTTTTAAGTGCCAATCACTGATTGTTTTGCATTGTAAAATTTTCTGTGTAATACAATGTTGTTGCTCTTGAAAAGGGCACAAACACACTGCACACACGCACATACATATGCATTATGGCTGCCAAAAAACACTGAAAGCATGAAATTCCATAAATTATTCTGCTGTCAGACGGCTGCATAAATTTCCAAGTGGCTGAGCGAATTGTGACGCACACACTTACACTGTATAAATATGTATGTAAGTGTATGGAAGTGTATGTATGTGCTGGCCCGACATGCATATGTTTCGTATGCGTATTTTAATATTTTTGGAAAATTTTCCAATACCACAAATAATGCGGGAAGAAAATTTCGAGTGGGCAGCTGAGCACTTACATACACACACACACACACACTATACCCCCCTTCGTACTCAGCCCCTCAGTACCAAATCGATGTAATTTCCATACTTACAACCAAATTTACGCACATATATATATATATATATATACATATAAATATGTATGCATTTTTTGGCAAATATCGAGCTGTCAGTGCCACTGATGACCACATATACACACACACATACACCGACAGAGAGAAAGACAATCTGCATAAGTGTTGAGTGTAAGTGGTGTGTGCAAACAATAAACTCAATATGTGAAATAGTAAAATTTTATTGCTGCGCTATTTGGAGAGACGCTGCTGTGAATGGGGGCGAAATGGAAAAAAAACCAAAAACAAAAACAAAAACAAACTCATACAAGCCGAACAATTGTGCGAAAGTATTGTGTTATTGTTGTTATTGTCAAGCATTTTGCTATTGTATATGCATTGATTGTAAGTTTGTATGGACAAGTGTTTGTTTACTTTGTTGTCACCGCAATTCGCCTTACGCCTTGCACTTCTCGCCTTATGCTCCCCGCTCTGAGGTCAACATTATTGTACAAATTTCATGATTACAATACAGTTATTTGCTTGCTTTTGTGTAACAGCGACGAGCAGCTATTGACATTTTACGTATTTTTATTTTGTTTTTATTTACATATCCATTTTGCTCAATCTCTTCACGGCGTACGTCGGTGCGTCAGTGCGTATGAGCAACGAAATTTTTAGCTGAGCAAATATTTGCTTTTAAACTGAAGCGAATGCACATTTTTACACTGCGTATGTACAGGGTTAGCCATTTCGCGGTTTCCAAAATAAACCCGAATAAAATGCATTTCAAAAGCAAATTCATTTACAGAAATTACTTTTTTTTATTAAAAAAAACTTCGATCCGTTTGGAGTAATTTTCGACCATTTTTTGGCATATATTTGGCGGTATCTCAGCCATAAGTTGACGAATGTTGGTTTTTAAGTGCTTAAGAGTAAAAGATTTATCTGCTCAAAACACGGCCTTTCGCTTATCTGCAAAAAAGTCCAAGGGTGTCAAATCGCACAATCTCTGGTGGCCAATTAACATCGCCAAGGCTAGAGATTACGCGACCGGGAAATTTCTCTCGCAATAAAGTCATATTCAATCACACTTCCGTACCAAAGGACGCACCAGATAGCAATCTTTTTTGAGTATTCTCAGAGACCCAGTTGCTGACGAAATTTTTGTTGAAAAAATCGTGGTCCACCGCTTATAGTTCAAGCACCCAATCGACGTAACTACGGTGTTGTGAATAATCGATCAGCTGCCTTCAGTTGTTGTCTGAACTGGAGTTAATATGGATGTAGGTGTAAGTTCAAGTGTAAAACACGCCATAATGTGCCGTAAGAAAGCGCCAGCAGAGAACGTCGAGAAATAGATACATTCGGGTTTAGGGCTACACTTTCACTTGAAGCAGAAACAATTGAGGTGGAACAAGGAAAACGAGAATGCACAGTCCTCACAAACCTGTACCCAATGCAATTTCTTGAAACTTCTTCAAAATTTTATCAATTTTTTGACGATCCATAATCTCCTCTTAAAGCACGTGACCACCTTTGAGTCACCATTTTTTAGTAGGTTTCAGTGCATTCAACATGTTGTGTGGTTGTTAAGTGTTCCATTTTCATAACTACCTGAGTTTTAACTAAAACAAAACATTTTTGGTTTGACAGCTAAATTTGACAGATATCAAAATACAAAATATTGCTCTGAAGTTATGATTATCTTTGAACATTTATTTTTCGAATCAAAAACTATAGTTATTTTAAGGATTTTATTTAAATTTATTTATTTAAATTTAATTTTTTTAATTATTTTTCTACAAAAAGTCTTGTTAATGAATGTTTTTTAATCATTTTAAAGTTCTATTTATTTAAATTTTTTTTCTTTACATCGAATTTATTTTTGTACACGCTTGTGATGACGGTTCAGTACCCGCTTGTGAAGTTATAAAATAATCGAGATGGATTAGAAATATGCATATAAGCTACAGGGAATGACGATTCAAATCGATTCAGGCATATATGTCCGTCCGTCCGTCCGTCTGTCCGTCCGTGAACACTATCGAATAAGCATTGAGATATTTTTAGTAAACTTGGTTCACACAATCATTGGACCACTAGTATAGACGCTAATATAAATGGCTGACAGCGGATCAAGTTCACGCCCACCTCATATATAACGGTTATTTATTAAAAACGAAAATCGCTAAAATTCAGTATCTTAATACGCTGTTTAGTTAGGTACCTTAGAAACGATCGCATCAAATGAAAAACTATTAGGTTTATTTAGTTTGGACAAGGCAACACTCAGTTTTGGGCCAAAAAGCATATCTCGGGAAGCACTCTATAGAGCACAGAATACAATACAGTTTGAAACTTATAATTGTCATGTACTGGTATGAACACGGATTGAATATACTCCCAATCGAACAACTGTTACGCCTTTGTTCCATATAACGGACTTTCCATTTTCCAATTTTCCACCTCCGCCTGTTTCAATAGTCAAAGGTTTAAGGCATTAATCAATGGAACTCCAGCAAATTTGATTGATTTGCTTCTTTTAATGAGAATTAAAGACCTTTTTCAAATAACTGACATAGGTCCAGAAATATACGGGCTTCTCATCTAGCAGACCTTTTGGTTTTGGCCTATCTGTGGATTGGAACTTAGTATTTCTTAATTGTTCTTCGTGTTCTAAAGCATCCGACGAATTCTTAAACATTTTTTTCTTCAGTTAAGGAACTCAGCTTGCAAAGAAAATAAAGCAGTTAACATTATTTTTTTTATTTTTAAGTCCCTGCGAGTATTTTTCAAGATCACAAATAAGATGCGGAACCAAGGAGAAAGCTTCACAGCAGGTCAGCGCTAGAGGGGAGTGAAAAAGATTATTTTAAGGGCATCAGAACGATTAGCCCAAGTTTAAATAATTTAATGGGTTTAACAGCGAGAGCTTCAAGTTTAAGCTTTAAAACTCAGACTAAATTTGACAAGAGGAAAACTTGAGCTAAAGACTATGTAAAATTTAATTATTTAAAATCTTCTTCTTCTCATTTGTTACATAAACTATATCCTTCAGTCAAATTCATGTGGAATCCGCAAAGTCATAATCGTCAGAATATGAAAAAATAAAAAAAATAAAATAAATAAATAAATTTAATGCAAAGACAACTCCATCCACAAATACTTTGAACAAATAAAACCAGAAAAACATTTAAGCCACAAAAGTAACAAAAAAACCACAACAACAACTACTAAAAGAGAAAAGCAGTACCATAACTAAGATATAATGAACACAATAAAGTGGAACATGGAAAAATATGTCGCAGTTGTGAAAACAAACTAAAGAAAAAAAACGCAAGATAAGCGTCAAAATAATTTAAAAACCCACACACACACATGCATACACAAAACTACAACTGTGAGGCAACAACAAGCTGAGCACCGAAAATAAATGAAGAAGAACACAGAGCATCTGAGAGCGTCTTTGTTTGTTGGACGAGGCGCCGCTTTGTTGTCAAGTGAATACATATGAATGTGCGAGACATACCGCATACAGACCGACAGCCGGACCCTCAGAGAGCTCATCCATTCAATCTTCTTTAATACTTTGCCCAAAAATTTTGTTTACAAATCATCTGCTCAACACCCACCGCAACCGCACAGCCTGTCAGCCTGTCAGCCTGTCAGCCGAATGTCCTTTATATGCCACAAATAACAACCGAAGGCGTGACAGCGATTACGCCCCTGAGCATATTTTAAATTTTAAATATGGTCAAGCTGTGCTCTACATATTTTATATTTCATTTTTTCACTTTTTTTTGTATTGCTTTGAGTTTGCTACATTGTCTAAGTGTAAATAAATGTGGTTGTAATAGTCCTGTGGTGGTGGTAACTGTATTAAAAATGATGAGCATATTTACTTAAGGACCGCTTTTACAGCCACCAAATATGCTTTGTGTAAACAAGAAATGACTGGATGGGTGCGAGAAAAACTGAAAAAATGGGCGACACTAATGGTATCCGGCATATCAGGCTTTATGAGGATCAATCTCAGTAAAATGCAATATGTAATTTGAGTGAGGAAAATTAAATTTTATGAAATGGCTCAACTAATTCACTTCCTTCTGGTTATATTTCAATGTCATATTAGTATTAAAGGACATACTCGTTTATAATAGAGTTACCACTCATTCTAAAACAATTAAAATTAAATTTACCTAATGTACTGAAAAGGATGTAATGCATTGCGTTCAAACAGATGGACGGACAGCCGGACATTTCTATATCAACTCAGCTCGTCGTTCTGATTAGGTCGGTATATAGATTTTGGTGAGTCTATCTCTTCTTCCTCTTGCACTTGCATACTTAGGAACAAAGTTAATAACAAAGAAAGTTGTTTAAAAAATCCTACGGATATTTATATGTACGAAGTGTGTTCGTCATCCATACTTAATTCTTACTTAATCACTCATGTACTGGGGTATTCTAGTCTAGAATTTTGAAAATTTCAATTTTTTTTGCATATTTTTAAAGTTTAACTATTTAAAAATATGTCTGTAAGGTGATTTTTCAAAATTAAAATTTTTTTCGGAAATATAGCTGTTTTCTGACGGGGTATACAAACCGACTCGGCCTTTGGGCGAAACTTTAAACGCGGTTTTCTCGAAACTGTCCTTTTCAAAACGATACCCACGATTTCTCAATTATTGGAGAGTCATCTTTATAGACTTCTCTATTTCTGTAACTACGCTTATACGCAAATTTCAATTTTACTATTTTTTTAAAATTCGAAAAGTCAAAAAAAAAGTTAAATACTTTTTTTTCAACACTCGCGATATTCCTTCAGATTAATGATATTTTTTTTTTCAGATTGCTAGAAGGGCTAAAATATTGGATATGATCACGTGACAATTTTTCATGACCCCGCCCACTTCATCAGATGTTCATTCGTGGAATAAATTTTTTTTTGGTGTTTTTCTTACGTTAAAAAATAACTTTTAAAAAGATGAATAATAAAAATATTGATTGCTTGCTTTTTACGGAGCTTCAAAGGTTATCTAAAATCCATCCCTCTAGACTAGAATTCCCCCTTCAGTATAGGCAATACTTATTTACCTCGCTATTTGAGAACTCTTTCCCAAATTATGTTAAGTTTCATTAGAAAATATATTTTTGAATAAAATAAAAACGAAACAGCCTGGAGACTCTATTCGAAATAAGTTTTTTTCTTCAATCTTTAAACTTCTACTTTTTGGTATCCACGTGATCTAAAATAAATAGGTGGAAATCTAATGCGAAGTATTCCAAAAATCATCATCATCATCTCAAGTAATACATATTTCTTCAATTCAAATATATTTGCAAATGCTTCTATCTCCAACATTATCTTAAAGCCCAAACATAAAAATTAATTTTCTAAAATTTTGAATGTTACTCGAACCTAGGCTCGAACTCAGGCCATCCGAATTGCAGTACGCAATGTTAACCACACGGCCAATGCGGCCGCTCATGCATGTTTTTACGTAACATATATTTAGGCGCAGACTCCATACATACATCTACGTGCAATCCAAACAATCATTTATCACTTTCCTAATGCGACGATTACAATGTCGCTTTGCTTAAATCGATAGCTGCCAGCTGGACAGTGGAAAGCACTTGTGCACATGTTATTCCCTGTGGCCGACACGGGCGCCTTAGTGCCTTAAAAAGTTCAAACACGTGTAAGAATTAAACGAGATCAAACTAAGCTCAGCCGCATGGGGCACTAAGAAGTTCATGTCAACAACTAAAATTCTTTAAGAGAACATGTATGCATGTGTTAACTAAATAGTTGAGAGCAGCATTTAAAGCTTAAAGATACTAAAATAGGCAAATTACAGTAAAAGCCAATTTAGCACTGAAATGAAAGTGGCGTAGAATAGTTACATATATGTGTACTTGCATAACACATATTCACATAAACTCACACAATGGTAGTGCGCCTTTTAATACTTCTGCATAGACCCTTTTTGCATACTTACTGGAGTCAACAACAATTTACAATTTTCAATCTGTTGGCATTACGAAAGTCTCCTCACTAAAAAGTGCACTAATGAAAATAAGCTAGAGGAGACTCTACAATAACAATTTTGAGGTTAAACTCAAAATATAGAAATGAACCAGTTCGTTGCTCGCCTTGTCTCTCTATGGGCGGCTGGTTTAAATAAGTCAATTTTTTTGTTTTGTTTTTGTTTTCATTTCTCTTTGTGCCTTTCCTCGTTCATGTGAGCTTTTTCATTTATGTTCGTATGATTTTTGTGCATGTGTGAATGTCAAACCAACAAAATGTCGAAAGCGTTTACGTAAAATTTCGGGTAAAAGTTGTGAATTAAAAATAGACAATTTCAATATATTTCATCTCAATACTTTGTTGATTTATTACATGTGGGAGTATTCCCTTAAAGCTCGCTGAGTAAATATTCAAAACTCGAAATAATAAAATTAATTTGGAATTACTTTAATTTTCTATAAATTTATTCCAGAAAAGAAAGAATCAAAAGTATATTCAAATAACAGTAAACATCGGCTACGAAAAAACCTCACTATGGTTTGTCCCGTGCGACACCGGACTAGGCTACAGTGATTTTATTGCTATTATTATTCCTGGTTGGCCGCCATATCCGGGTGATTAGCACTGCGTACTATCATTCAGAAGGCTTGCGTTCGATTCCAGGTTGAAGCAACATCCAAATTTATAGAAAAGTATTTTTTTTTAATTGCAGTCGACCTTGGTAATGTATTTCTGACATGAAATAAAAAGCTCCTCATAAAAGTACATCGGCCGTTCGGAGGGGGCTTAGAATAAACCAAAATTATTAATTTTCTTCTTGTGGATCGTAAATTTCGCGATATTTTTAATTAATTAAAATTATATTTCAAAACTATAAGGCGGCGGACGAAAATTCCATTAACAAAGATAGCCTACGGCTTTTCGAACTGAGAACCCAATGGTTGCGGGAGTCATCGTTTTTTTTAAATATATCTTACTTTTTCGTTTTTATACCTTCCATGTAGAAGAATTTCCGAAATATGTAAGTATCAGTCGAAGAAAACGTAGACCCACCAAATTTTATACCGACCGGATCTCAATGACGAGCTGAGTTGATTTAGCCATTACTTAGCTTATTAGTTAGTTCAACCAAACCTTTTTTTGTCGAAACACAAAAAAAGAACACGAAACCAAAAATGGAATACCAAAACGCATCTAAGAGCGTGAAATTTGGTATTCTAGGTACTGAAAATCATCAAAATCGGACGGATATAACATATAGCCGCCATGCACCGATGTGTTTGATATGAGGTTTTGAGTCAAAAATCCGTCAAAAAAACATCTAAGAGTGCGATATTCTAAAGACGTGAATTCGTAATAATATTCACACTGAAAATCATCGATATCGAATTTGGCAACTTGCAATCAATATGATATGTTCAAGAAAGACTTTGGCGAAGACAGATCTCTTTCTTGTATTTTTTTTTTTAATTATATCATAAAATTTATTGAAATTTAGATACTGTTTATACACTTAGTTTTGGCGCATGCAAAAATAGCGATTTTCGAATTGAATACAAACATAAATAACTAGAGATCCCAACTCGTGAGCTCACCAGCCCCTGGCGCGTGGGAAACAAAAAAAGAAACAAAATAAAAGATTGCTTGGTTGGTACAAGCCAGAGTCACCCGAAAACAACGACAACAAATTACCAAACGCACAACTTGCTCGTGAGGTCAAACATATTTATATTCAGTGCGACTTGAGTGTGCGTGCTTGTGGCGCACTTTTAGGCGCTGGGCCAAGTTACAATCCGTGTTTAGGTCACTGATGAGCACTAAAATCGTATATATGTATGCGCAATAAAATAACAAATAGTGGGATATGTTTATGTGTGCGTGTGTTCTCTGTGAGTTTTAGAACTGTAGTATTTATCCATTAACACACACATACAGACTCACACATACATGCATACATGCCTTTGGTGGATTGGTTGTAGATTAGTATTACATTTTATTTTATTACCGACCTCGCCGCAGGGCACACATGCACATAATCGTACATATCGTTTCTGCCAAAACACAAAACGCACTAAATCGCAGTTGACACCAACGCCAACGGCTGATTTGCTAAAGGACGCAGGGAATTAGTTGGGTAATTTTTTTTACTACACTATTTTACTTTGTTTTGATATTTTCACATATACATTCGTACATACATATTTTTGTGCAATTTATTAATATACATTTCGTGTGTTCGAAAATTATTCGTAAACGGCGTTAGTTCAAGTTTGCGACTCACAATGCCCTAATGGGCTAGGCCACTATAGAATTTTTGGAAAGTGGATTCTTTTCTTTCTTACAAATACTTATGGTCAATATACGTTATGGTCTCAAAAATGTTATCCCGAAAAATTATGACGGATAAAAATTTCATTGAAAAATCCTACGTACTTCTGTAGCTATTGCTATTTAAAAGCGGAAACTATTTGTCCGGCCGCGGTTCCCGAAAAAATGCAAACATCCTAGGTAAAACGCTGTATAGCTGCCATTTTTAAATTAATTTTTCTTAAAAAATAGTTATGAGCTTTTGCTCAAAAACAGATTTATTTAATAGTTTTCCCGAAAAAAATCTCAAAAAAGGCCTATTTTGTGGCCCTCTAAAGTGGCATAACAACTTAAAGTTCGCCTACACACACGTTTGATATTACTATAGACGTACTTTCAGGCATTTTCGTATGCGACATATAACATGATACGTATTTTTTTAAATTTAATAAAAAGCCAAAAAGTTTTCAATAAATTTACCACTTTAAATTTCTTTAATAAAAAAACTCGACTTTTTAATAAAAGTTGAAAAAAATTAAATTGCTGAAACAAAAAAAAAATCTTGCAGTTAACAGTGTAGAGTGCAGAATCAACCAACAGACGCGTCGGACGTTTTTCTGCCTAAATCACTTTTTCCCAATGCGGCTATATTGTTGTTTAAGGTTCCTCTTCGAATAATTCCATAGGCATTTCATACTGAAAATCACTTTTCATCCGAATCCTCCTAATAGAGAATTAACAAAAAAGTCGGCAAGTGGCTCGAACGCCACTTAACAGTTAAGAGATTCTACGATCGTGCTGCCTGATGAACTAGGCTTCGAAATTGATAAACATGAAATTCATAATACAAAGTTTTTGAATAACTCGATTTTTGCAACATTTTCAAAATTTTCAAATATAACCAATGTCGATATGGGGGAAAGAGTATTATTAAAAAACTAATTTAGTCTTTATGAGATATGGAGTCGAATGACAAACGTAAAATCAATTATATTCACTAATTTAAAAAATATTATTTAACTTCCAAATACCTAACCTAACCAGCAAAAATCTTTACATTTAAAAATCTTTAATTTTTATTATTAACTTTTCAATAATTTGTTTCATTTCATACATTTTGATTCCTTTGTAGAGAATATTCCTCTAAATAATATATACAACGAGTACATTTTCGAATGCGTGAATACCTTAAAAAAATTGTATTCTCGAAAAATTTTATATGTTCTTATGGGCCCCAATCAATTTGTTTTATTTATATTTTTTTCCATATACGAATTTGCAGTCTTTTCAAAAAGAATCAGAAAAAATATTTTTCTGAGAAACTTTTTGAACATTTTCTGCATTAAAATTTCCAAACAGATTGCAATACTTTTAAAAAAATTTTGAAATAATGATCCCACTATTGTAATATTAAATACACGTAATTAATCTTTTAAAGTAAAACTTTTAAAAAGGTGGCAACCCTCACAAATTGATTGAATTTAAAATTTTAAAAAGTGGCTCCATCAAAGATATTTTACTGAGTAAAGGTTCAAACTTCCGTTTAGTTTAATCGCATATAGCATTTCATTTGACTTACATACATTTAACTATATTAAAATTTTGAAACAAAAATGTATCTATCAATAAGCTTTGAAAATCTTTATGTTTACCTAAAATTATAAAAATGTATAATTTATAATTTATCTCATAAATTTTTTCTAATTTTAAAATTGTAAACAGCTGGTAACGCTGCCTAATGGTTTTTCATGAATAATTTGTGGATTTTCTTCGCACCAGAATCGACAGTTTTGTTTATTTACATTAAAAATGCTTCAATAAAATTTAGATTTTTTTACAAAATGCATGACAATTTTTAATTAATACGGATAGAAAAAATTACAAACTAAAAATTTTTGAATTATTCTTATATCAGCAATCCGCATTCTATTATTCACCGAAAAATCCAACAAAGACTGCCTTTCAACTGCCCACTGTCGTATCCCCATACTGAAAAAGTAAATGAGCGCTTAATATTTGTCGGCGATGTTCGAAAGGCAACAATTTCATAGGCGACTTAAGTACTACAACGAAGCACTAAACTTTGGCTGTAAAAGAAATTGAATGAACAAATAGTTGGTACGAGGCAATGTGTGGATGATAAATCACCGTTGATAACTGCGCAGCAATAAAATTACACATACCGCGTCAGCCAAATTACCGTTTGATGTCAAACATGCCATTAAGGTTAGAAAAGTGCGCGATTAGAGGCCACGCGCCCCGACGCGACGCAAGAAGACGTGACTTCGAGCTGCACAACATTGCACACAATCGATAGTTAGATAAATGTGTGGACGCCTGTATAGGCGCACATTCATTTTGCAGTCAGTTCCGGCAGTCAGGTGTATTTCGGCTGGCAGTGCTGTCAGTACGCCAACTAACGGTTATTATTACTTGTTTTACAAAAGCATACACACTGATTATAGGCTAATCATTTTCATTGCCAATGGCAGGAAAAGGTCATGAACTTAGGTCAACATAAATATTGTGTGTACATATGAACAAACAAACGTACATACATATATGTCTCTCCATATATATGTATAGCTAATAAAATCGATGTATGTTTATGCGTATAAGTTTATGGGTTTGTCATAAACTTGGATCCTCCGCAGATTTTAGATAAGAAATTTTGACCTTATGCTTCAACTAGGAACTTTGGTTTGAATATTTATATGAACATAATATGAATAAATGATTGCATTAGATATAGCAATTTCATTGTTGTAATATATTTTTGTTGGCTCTGTGGCAAGATTGGAGTTTTATATCAAAAACATAAAGCCCTGAATGAATCAATCGCTTCTTCAGGTGTCGAAAAACGTTGACTTCTCAGTTTATTTTTACGTACGGGAATAAAAAGAAGCCATTCCGCGTCAATTTAGGTTTATATGGTGGATGAATCATCAAATCGATGTTTTTAGTGCTAAAAAATGCAATTGTTTCAGTCGATGTGCGAGAGCTCGCATTGTCGTGGTGAACAGTGATACGTCTTTGGAGGTTGGTTTTCCTGATTTATAGAAAGACAACTGGCTAACAAGTGTTTGTGTACCCCTCAGAATTTATTGTTCTGCTTTGTTCTAGTGGTACGGTTGTGACATGTTCAATTTCTACAAAAAATCAGGCAACCATTTGCTTGCAGGTGTTTACTGCGTGAAATCTTTTTTTTTTTTTTTTTTTTTGGATCGTGAAACACATTCAGAGCCGACTGCTGTTTGCTTTTGGGCTCATAAGCGCAAATCATAGACGTGTTTCGAAGCATCACTGTCATCTCTTTAACATTTCTCTTAACCAACCGAGCATTTTTTTTCAGCGATTGACAAGTTGTGTGGGATCCAACGCGAGCAATTTTTTTTTTTTACATCAAATTCAATTCATGATAGATCACATGACGATCTTGCAATATCAGTTTGCACACAGCGTCAATAGTTTCCGGAACAATAACTGCTTTTGGACGACCTCCACGGAATTCATCTTGCAGTGATCGACGAACGGTAGACACTGGTCCTTAGTGGAGCTTTATCTCCAAAAATTGAATTAAGTTCATCGATGCGCTATTATTGAGTTAATCCACGTGGAGAGCTGTAGAAAATATCCGCGCGAATATGTTCGTAATTTAATTCCATTTTTTGGACGAAATAAATACTTTAGGTCACTGTAACCAACACAAATAGCGCTCGTAAGTCAAAATATTCTGAGTCCGGATAACATAAAAAATCACAAACTTTACGATAAAGTTATCAGTTGCCAGATTACAGCACTAGAGTTACGAAGTACCGAAATATAAAGGGCAACCCGTATTTGATTTGAAATGTTTAAGTTTGATTTTTAACGGTGATTTTTGTTTTAACTTCTTTCCCCTTCTACTCTATGTCTGGCACTTCCGATTGGCAGATGCTAGCGGTATTTGGCAGACATGAAGTTCTCCCAGTTGAAGGTGTTATACTTGTATGTATATAATGGGCGATTTATAAGAGCTGAGGCTATTATCGGGTGTTTTCCTTCTCTAGATAGGCCTGGGACTCTTGACTCTCCTTATACTTAGTGGGTTTGTAAGGCTGGATCTGAGAGCGTTGTGGAGGACATGACGTCTCTGCCGTCTAAGAGTCAAATATAGTGATCCAATACTTCGAACTTTATTATAACGGGTGATTCATTTTGAGATTTCCTATTTTTTAAAGAAAAAAACACAGAAAATTCAAATTTAATGGGGAATGTTCATTATCATATCTATCAAATTTTGGCCGCGACTACGTCTCAAATGGTCCTTCCGATGTGACCAATTTTCGGTGACTCGTTTGAGCATTTCGATTGGTAACTGGCGAATGACATGCGTGATGTTTTGCTCCAAAGCTGTAGACTTTACATATCCCCACAGGAAAAAGTCCAACGGTGTGATATCACGTGATCTTGGTGGCCAATCGACCAGACCAAAACGTGAAATTATCTGCTCATAGAAGTGTTCTTTCAATAAATCCACGCCGTCTTGTTGAAACCAAATGTCGCGGAGATCACGAACTTCAATTTCAGGCATCAAATAGTCGGTTATCATGGAGCGATGACGGCCTGCCATTGACGGTTACGTTCTCACCGGCATCATTTTTGAAGAGATATGAACCGATGAGTCCACCGGGCAACAAAAAAACACCAAACCGTTGTTTTTTCTTGATAAAATAGCAGATCTTGAATCACTTCGGGTTGTCCTTTGTCCCAAAAGCGACAATTTTGTTTGCTTACATACCCATTGAGCCAGGAATGGGCCTAATCTCTGAACAAAATTTGGCTCGAAAGCGTCGGTACTTCCGGGAGCTTTTCCAGAGCCCATAGAGCTCAGCGATGTCGCTTGGGAAACTCGAGCTCTTCAGTTCTTGCACAAGCTGTATTTTGTACACTCTCAATTTAAGATCTCGACGTAAAATGCTCCAAGTCATTCAGTCCGAGTTGCTGCGATCGGCGCCGAATCGACTCTCTACGGTCTTCGTGTGCACTCTCAGCGACGGCCACTATATTTTCTTCACTGCGTGCTGGACGTAGTTTATTCAGTAGAATGTTATCCAATAATGAATTCTGGGTATCCAGCTGGGTGATGGTGTCGCGAGTAGTACGCCCAGTAGGCCGATTATGTTGACCATAAGTTGAGCGAAGCGCGCAAAACACATTTTTTACAGAAAGGGAATTTTCATAATAAAGTTGAATGGTTTGTAAACGTTGTTCAGGCGTAAGTATTTCCATGATGAAATGCCAAACAATACTGATCATAAACTAACATGACAGCTTGACACGACTCACGCGTGATCTGCCAACAAAAGGCAATTGAAAAAAGTACCTCTACTCGGCTCACCCTTTATGTGCTTAACATTCAGTTTTTTCCACGGCTTCTGTGACTGCTTAGACTCACCATTACCGGTAGCCTATTCTTGGTGGAACCTTCCCTTTCCTAGTACACTTTCTTCGCAGAGCTGCATGCATAGTTCTAGACTAAGATTACCACAACTTTTATTCTTGCCCAACACAACATTGGCTTAAGCTATTTTAAGTATTTTTTTTTAGTTGAACACCTTTTTTGGGGTGCTAATCTTTTCAAAATTTTCATGCTGTGGCACAATTCAGCTTAAGCTAACACAAAATTTTTAAAAGCAAAGCGAAAATTAATCACGCATTCCTGCGTCTAGAAATATTTTCGTAGGCTCTTTGCGTGCTTTTCTCTCGCATACATACCTACCCGTACATGCATATTTTCATAATGACAATTTATGTAATTTTAATTACGCTTATTAGCGCTGAAAATTAGTTGCGGCTTCACTGGTTAAGTGACGAGTTTAATTAAATTATTCGCGCACGCACGCAGAGCATTCATAAGCACGCACTAATGCATGAATATATATATATATATATATGTATATATGTATGTGTAGATTTATATGGAAATTTATGCTCACATTTAACCTAACATGACATAATCGCTTACTTAGTGTCAGCGAGGAATGCCACTGAGACCACTGAGCGTACGAGTATACTTAAACTAAAAGTTAGCATATTTGCAATTACAACAACTACAAACATGCATGTATGCATAAGTGCGTTAGCGGTGTACCTTTTAATGCGCACAACAACATTTTGTAAATTTGTGAAAGTATTTAGCTAATTAACTGAGTGGAAATTAGTGTGTAGTTTGTTTTAAATATTTAAAACAAACAAAAATTAATAAACAGAAAATAGAAAATAGAAATAAATTTTATTAAGTAATTGATTTACAACAAATAATCGAGTTACAGATCAAATTTAGCCAAAATACAACACTGTTACTTATAACAGATAATTAGTGATCAAAAGAAACAATTATATATATATATATATATATATATATACATATATATTGATATGTATTCACTCATATTTCAGATATAAACAAAATAAATTACTTTTCTGTAACAATACCGAATAACGGCATATATATGTATGTATCAATACGTATGTATCAATCAACAAATAAAATGAAACTTTAGATTTATTGGCTTTCTTGCCGTACACATTCGTTCGTACATACAGACATACACTTGCGGACAATAGGCGTAAAAACACATTAATAAAAGTCCATATATTCGGTGTAAGGAAAAATACTAGTTGTCAACTAGAATCCTACTATTTTCTAAGCAATTGGTATTTTTAACATCTCAATGTCATACGAACTGTCATATATAAGTATGTGTTGAATTTTTAATTCACCAAAATTAAAAATTAAAATAAAAATAAAAATGAATTTGCTTGCAGCTAGAGTCAAAATCGAGAACTTCACGCGCTACAGTGGTAACCTCTACCCACTCCGCGTTGGTGGAAATTAATATTATTCCCATTACTGGTGAGCTGCTATGTAAATATCGAACTGGTATGATTTCAGCCTATTTCAAACTAGTATTTAACTAGAATTTATGCATACTAGTCTACGCTTTGCACTGCAGTGTTGTGTACATGTACGTATGAGTGTGTAATTTTCAATATCTATCGGCATCATATTGATTTGCATCAATTTACGAAATGTCGATGAACATAAAATGATTGAGGCAATTTACGCGAGTGAGTGGGCGAAGCTTTTAGGCGGCAATTTAGTTGACTACCCAGATCAGATTTAAGCTGACGTTCCATAGTCTATTCCTTGATAATATGACCATACGAGGGCACTGAAACAAATTTTATTTAAAAAAAAAAAAAAAAAAAAAAAAAGTTCAATTAAATTCAGTTGAGTGGGTGCAGTTGTTGGTCACTGCCCTACACATTTAGGCAAATAGGCCAAATAGGTGATACCCCTGTAAGGCTTTTCTATCATATTAACCTCCCTAAATGTGTGTACCATTCGGTGTGCCTAATATAAGCAACAAAATTATTAGTTTTTTGTGGAATAAGCTCACCGAGGCAGTCGAAGAAGTGTTGCTCGAGAAACTTGTGCCGCGCAGAAGTCAAAGCCGGACAGTAAGCGACAGCTGCGACAAAAATTGTTAGGTTGGTAACTTATTACTTTCCCATGATGCTCCATTAAACAGTACCTGTTACGAGTATTACACCTGTCGTTATGCTAAGGGAGAACCGGTATAGTAGGATAAAATGTCCTGATCTTTTATTACTATCTGGTCACATTGCACGTGATCTCACGCAGCAACCAAAAGAGCTTTTCAAAGTACTTCTATATTTTATTCCCACTTTTCATGTGATATTATTACACTCTAGAGATCTTATTGGCAACTTGGCTATAGAAATCTGTCGTGACTGATTTTCTGGGTACCGTAGAATTGAGAAGCTTCAATGATGATAAAGTGTGCTGCCTGGAAGATAAGTGCAATGCTCTGATAGCCACTTTTGATCAAGTTTTGAGCCGTCTGTATAGATGGCTAAGCATTGTAGTTCGCTTGTAAGAGAAAGGAAGTTGAAGAGAGTGCCTTCAAGGGAGTCCATGGCAAAGCTCCTGTTACGAAGTTACTGTTTGACATCCAGTCTGCTGTTCTTTCACCAATTTTCTACTGAATATAGATAGAGCGTTATAGAGCAGATCACTTAAAGTTTGTGGGTGTTTACCTTTTGCTTTTGATCAATATCATCAGAGTATGCCACCACACGTATTGCGTGCTGTTCAGTTTACGAATTCGCATATTTACTGTGTAGCAGTAGCAGGTGAAAGTCCTCTCTCAGACATGCCTCCTGTTATGTTTCTGTGGGTACTGGTGCCCGCGCATCTCTGGAAAAATGATTGTGTTTCTTTGGAGAGAGATACTCATTTCCTGAAGAGCCTCTACTATAATAATTTCAGCAAGAATGTGGTTAATGTTGTACTTCTTCAAGGCAAGTCCTTTTTGGATATACTCTACTATATCACGTAGTACTCTATCGACTGATTTGCTATTAGTGTAGATTAATACTAATCGTGATAGTATGATTGGGTTTAATTAGCCCTTATCAGGAGAAGATCCAACCAGACACGAAGTCAGTGTGGAAGGCCAGATTTAGAGACAACAACATCCAAAATTATATAAAAAAAACACTCAGTTTTCTAATTCCAGTCGTCCCTGGGCATGAAATGTCAACCCCTCTGGGTGTATTTCTTACATAAAATAAAAATCTAATCATAAAAAACCACCAACCTTTCGGAGGCGGCTAAGAATAAACTACCGCCTCCCCCCCCCCCTTCCCTAACAATTTTTTGGTAAAAGCATTAAGACACAAAAACCGCAAATTGGAGGAGTAACTTGGCCGAAAATCGCTTCAGCGGTTACAAAGCGTCATTTATTATCTCAATTACGAGATGTTCAGCCTGGACACATTAATCCTCCTATACAAACATCCTAATCGCCGACACGATTACCCAAAAACTCATTATCCGACTAAGTAAATCACTCAACCAAATAATCACCAAACACTTACAAGTTTGCTGTCAAACCAATAATATTGTCATTTTCGTCAGTCCATTGATGCAACCAAAATCTTGTGTCCGGTTGGAGAGCAAACCGCAATTCCGAAATCCAGCCTCTTTGATGTTTTGGAATTAAAACAAGAACAACAACAATTCAACAACACAGAAAACGGGCATGCACCACAAATACGAATATGAATATACATACAGAAATATAGAAATTTATATGCTTGAGTGTATGTGTGTATAAAATATATATATGTATATGTAAAACTATAAGTATATTGCATTGTACGAGTATGCAATGCAAATATTTACAATGAAGAATACGCACATATACACATATCTATCTATGACAAAACAGTATGTCACTTGAAATATGGGTGTGTGTGTGTGCAGTTGTGCCTTCGTTGGAAGGGACAGTTGCCAGAGCGCACATATACGCCATGGCGTACGAATGTAGATACACTACTAGGCGGATATAAGCGAGGCAGAGCAAATCACATATGCCTTATATTCATATGTAGGCACATCTATATATATATATATATATGCATATATGAATGTATGCATTGTGCATTGCTATGCATACAAATGGTGACCGCATGTTAAACAAATACGGTCAACAGGAAATTTCAGTTATGTATGTACATATTGTACATAAATGAATTTACAAATACATTCCTAAAGGTGGTCCACATGGAATTATATGAAAATTTACTTTTTTAACGTTAACAGTAGAGGATTAGTAGGAATGTAGGAGAACTTCATGGTTAAAACAAAAAAAGAAAGGTTAGAAGACTTTCAACTTCATATTAGTTTTAGAGTGTAAAAAATTAAAGAAAACACCAAAATGTTGATATCAGGCCTTGGGAAAATACGAAAACATTCGACAAATATTATTATTGAGTAGGCTTGCCAAGACAAAATTTCACCACTCTGCAACTCTCTTTATGGCAACGGTCGAAAAAAGGCTTTCGGTAAGAAATCGAACATAAATCTTTGCTTTAAGCTTGATAATAATTTGAAGAAAATATTAAAACTCTAGAAAGAAATATGTAAATACCAATTATTGTTATTAGTCAATTCATTTAAGCCACCACATAAATGAAACTTTCAATTCAACGATGCAGAAACTTTTTTAATAAACCAAGAAGAAACTTTTGATATCAATATATATGACGGTCTCAATATGATCACGAAATTTAACAAAACATTGAGTGAAAGAAAATCAACACAATATGAATTTTTTCCATCTATCGGAAGTGTTTTCTGCTAACAAGATAATACAAGGTCTAAACAATGAGTTTTTTTTTTCAATATATCTATTTAATATATGTGTTCATTTGAATTTTCAGCATTTGAACAAAATAGTTATGTACGAGGTATGTTCAAAGGAAAAGATGAAGGTTTTGCTCACTCTTTTCCTTGATTACAATGGTGTGATGCATCAGGAGTTCCTGCCAAAAGGTCGTACAGTTAACAAGGAATACTACAAGGAAGTTATGCAACGTTTGCGTGAAGCAATACGGCTCAAACGATCGGAATTGTGGAAAAACAAATCGTGGATCTGCATCACGATAATGCACAAGCTCACACATCCATACGTCAATGCTTCATCGTAATTTTTTTGGCCAAAAACAAAACCGTCATCATGCCTTAACCACCGTATTCACCAGATTTGGCACTCTGCGGCTTTTTCCTATTCCCAAAACTAAAGAAAGCAACGAAGGGGAATCGGAGCGCCTCAATTGATGAGATCTAGTCAGAATCGAAGAAAGCGCTGATGGCCATACCGAAAAGAGCATTTCAGAAGTGCTTCAAGGATAGGAAAGAGCGTTGGCACAAGTGTATTATATCCGAAGGGGATTACTATGAACAGGACAAAATAGATATTGATGAATAAATAAGTAGAAGGTGTTTTTTATAGAGGTATAGAACTTTAAGCTGGCATTACTTTTCAAGATGGCGACCGATTTAACAGCTGTCAAGTGATTTATTCTCAGTTTGGTTTGGCAATTCATCATGAATAGATTCACGTCTGAACAACGCTTGCAAATAGTGCAATTTTAATTCGAAAATAGTGGTTCTGTGCGGAAAACGTATCGCGCACTACGTCCATTTTAGCGATGTTTAGCGATGAAGCTCACTTCTGGTTGAATGGCTACGTCAACAAACAAAACTGCCTCATTTGGAGTGAAGGTAAACCTCAAGTGTATGTTGAAACACCGTTACATCCAGAAAAACTAACTGTTTGGTGCGCTTTATGGGCTGGTGGAATCATTGGTCCGTACTTTTTCAAAAACGATGGTGGCCAGAACGCTACTGTCAATGGTGATCGGTATAGAGCCATGATTACTAACTTTTTCATTCCTGAATTGAATAACCATGATGACCAGGAGATGTGGTTTCAACAAGACGGCGCAACATGTCACACGGCTCGTGCCACAATAGATTTATTTAAAGACACGTTTGGTGACCGCCTAATTTCACGTTTTGGACCTGTGAATTGGCCTCCAAGATCTTGTGATTTAACACCGTTAGACTACTTTCTGTGGGGCTATGTAAAGTCATTGGTCTATGCGGATAAGCCACAAACGCTTGACCATTTGGAAGACAACATTCGCCGTGTTATTGCCGATATACGGCCACAAATGTTGGAAAAAGTCAATCTATGAGAAAGGCTTCAGTTTTTTTCCAGCAGTTGCATTCATCAATTTTGGAACGAAATTACTGCCACGCATTTCATACCCGAACCATTGGGACATCATAACATTATCCAAACGATATGCCAACAAAATCAGCGACTTCTCATATTGTAACTCCGCGATCGTTCATAAACGTTTCTTTAATTTTTTCTACATTTTCATATGTTGTTGCTGCGATGCTCGTCGTTTTCAAGGTCATTAAAGCTGTCTTAGACATGCTTATAACACTCGTAATATATTGCTTTATTACTCCTTGCAGAGCCACCATGGGCCGCTGTTTATATTACACACCCTTATTTATATTTTATTCCATTTTTTACGCAATACTTGGTACAAATTCCTTAATTTATTTCCATCAAAGGATAATCATACTCTGAAATTTATAAAATCTTTTAAAGTGCTTTAAAGTGATGCCTTATTTTTCTCCTATTCATCACTTTCGTTGATTAAACAGAGAACAATTATTTGGAATACCCTAATAATCACTCATATACAGTCATAAGCTTACACGCAAATCAATCTACACATACTCGTATGTATATTTAACATTGTTATTGTTATTTATGCTGCATTGCTGCTGCTACTGCTGTTATTATCCAAAGGTCCTTCGTTGCGAAATTCCCTCAGCACCTCAGTCACTGATGACCGATACGCAGTCCCTTACTAGTAGCAACCGAACGTTATGTAAACACATATACTCATACCGACTTGCATATCCAGAAGTGAGTATGAGCAAATATGTGTGTGTGCGTGTGCGTGGTTTTGAGTGTTCTCAAAAATTATCCAACCGCTGTTCATTATGATTTCCAATTAAAGGGCATACATATGTATGTAAATACTCGCTTATAAATGCTATGCATGTATTAGCTGTTATGTATGCGTGTGTGTGTGTGGATGTGTATTAATGAAGGCATGTGAATAAATGCAGCGATTTTGTTATGCACGAGCGCACATTTTTAGTTAGCTACCAACAATCAGACCTCTCACACACACACACACACACATAAACAGGAATATAAATGCATTCATACGCTCATACATACAAAGAACATAAACACACACACACGCATTCATACGCGCTAACATCGCACAACGCAAACATTTTAATTATTTCAAGCAACGGAGCCGAAGTACCGCAATGTTGGCGGTGTTGCCGGGTGGTGCCTACTGCAATTCAAATATACACTCACACACACACACACACGCATGTATACAATTGTAATTTTCAACTTTCATGGCGATTTACGTACGTAGGAATATGCAGTAATTTATGTAGTGCAAAAAAGTCTGTCGCTTGTACGCAAACGAAGCGACAAAAAACACGAATGCAACGAAAGAATTAATTTTTATTTTTTATTTTTAGTTTTATTTCTGTTTTTCTTCATTTTACTCTTATTTCACTGCGAGCCCTTCATTTGCCTTTCATTTCCTTTCGTCTTTCTCTCCTGTCACTATTTAAATTGGAGTGCATTTAACCCAATGTTGGAAGTGAAAAAAAAAAAAAAATAGTAAAAAGTAGTAAAAAGTTTTGTGGTCACCAGCTAAGCCAAACCACTGAGGATGCCAAGGACCTAAAAAATCACACTCTTACTTACACATATTCTAATTTATTTTGTACTATATGTAAGTGCCAACAAAAATGCACAGCACGCATTGTTAAGTCTCTTAATACTCTTCACCACAATTTAAATACTTAATTACTCGTATATACATACACTTACTCGTACATACTCATACTTGCTCTGTTGTGTTTGTTTGCTTAATCCGCTTGTTTAGCATACGGGCAGCAATGCACTTGCACTAGCCCAAGCACGCTTCTCATCTCTACATATGGCGACACACAACACAATCGGTTTAAGATTAACGGTTTATACAACATTATAGCATATGCTGGTGTGCAAATTACAAACTCACACACACATACACACACTTATGCTTACATAAGAATGCAGCTTTCTATGTTAGTGGCTGTGTGTGTGTGTGTAGTTTATTAATTTCTGCTGTCAGGCGCAGCATGCAACTTTGTATTTCAGTTTTGCCGTTGGCGAATAAAAACAAAATTTTAATGAAAGTCAATTGAGAATTTTTATAACAATCGTAAAACGATCATTTAATCTTAATTAAGAAAATACAACTAAATCATTAAAAATGTCTCAATCTTCTACCAAGTTCATACTGTATAACTGTATATAAATGAATTTTTAAATTTCTAAAAAAAAATTATGTGTAGTATTTTTAGAAAATTTATTTTTTTGTTGAATTTTATTTTTTTTTAAATATATTTATATACCAAAAGTAATACTTTATATAAATATACAATATAAAATTACAAAATTTCTGAACGGAAAATATACATATTTTTTTATTTAAATTTAAATTTGACAAATATACTCTATTGAGCTTAAATTATACTTATAATTGACTTTCAATATTTGATTTTAGGATTTTTATCATGATGAAGTAACAGGTGAAGTAAGTAGAGTAGAAAGAAACTTTGAGACTTACCTTAGCTCAACGTTGTATTTGAAGAGAAAGGAGAGAAAAGAAAGAAAAATCAAGGATTAGGATCAGGAAAACTTATACAGCCATTTTTTGAAACTGACTCTCATTCCAAGCCAGTATTGTATATCACATTGTATGTATATCACATAAATTATTTATTTTTACTATAAATATAGTTGTCGTGCATATATTGATTATTTCATTTCATATGCAACGGTTACAAAGCACCAAATATATCTGGCTGTAATTGTTAATGTTGCGGCTTTTTAATGCTAAACTTGATTGGAAATATTGCTGCTACACCTTACAGCAATCGAAAAGGAAACTTTTAGGTAATGTATTAAACAAAAAGTAATAATAGGAATAAGCAAGTAGTAATTTTATAATACTACTTTGAATCTACAGAAGGAACTTATTTTTATCAAATTCCATATTTCATCATGCATTTAATGCGAAGTCTCAGAGCTATTAAATGCCAGATTAAGTCCTTGAATTTAGTTTAGATTAACATTAATATGCTGACCATTGGATAATATAGAAAAACAAATGAACGCACTAGTCATAACCGCTGGTTACCGCTTCAATCTTTCCCTTTGTTTAAAGACGTGGCACTGACGTTTTTAAAAAATGCTTATATAGGGTGTTTTTTATAGAGGTATAGAACTTTTTTAGTTGGCATTACTTTTCAAGATGGCGTCCGATTTAACAGCTGTCAAGTGATTTATTCTCAGTTTGGTTTGGCAAATCATCATAAATAGACTCACGCCTGAACAACGCTTGCAAATAGTGCAATTTTATTTCGAAAATAATGGTTCTGTGCGGAAAACGTATCGCGCACTACGTCCATTCGAATAACGTAAATGTCCGGGGTTGGCAAATCACCGGAAGCAGCTATGCAAGCTAAAGTGGGAGAAAAGCTTAGTTTTTAGATTCTACTCCGAGGAAGCCATCAAAAAATACATACCCCGTTTTACCACCTTCATAGAGAGCAATGCCTACCATTATTTGGTCTTTGGTTTATTTTCGGTGCAGAGAAGATATGCATAGTCAAACGACACTTTCGTACGAAATTTCACCCAAATCAAAGCAAAAACATTTTTTTTTTTTTTAAAGATTAGTATATGGTCCAATTCCTGAAAGAAAAACTACTTCAAGTAAATGAAACCGATCTATTCGGAAGAAATAGATGAACCAAGAACCTGTTTCGCTTTACTTAGATTTTAGGCCGTAGCTTAATATATGGAATACTTTCCTTCCTGAATAGTATCGTAGATCAACAGATCGTAGAACTGGTATGATATGGATGCAAACACACAATAAATAATTTGTGAGAAGGTTTGTTTGGTGCACCATGTTATTATTATAATTCGACTGCAGATCGATAATAAGATTAGGAACATCGCTTAGTAAGCTCCAGCTGCCATTTGTACAGTATTATAGCCTAATACTCCATACGAGTCATCAAAGTAACCCTTTCCGTAGCCTTCCACACTAAAATTAATTTTTATTTTAAAATTGTCTTCTAGATGAGATCATGCGTTAACATCCATCCAAATTACCGATCTAAGTTTGGTGTTTTTCACCAGTCAGTGAATATTTTTGAAGACGTAGTGGCACCAACAATAAAGATGAACGACTGAAAGCAATGTATAACTAAAATCCATATATATAATATTTAGATATTTACTTTTTTATTTTTATTGTTTTCTCTCATGAAATGATTTTTCTCATAGCCAGCAATGTTTCAGCTTTAGTATTCACTCAGTTCACTCATTTGACGAAATTGAAACTTCTTTGTAGATTTCTACGTCACATATAATATATAAATTTCCCCGAGATATGAGACATATATTTACATATATATATAATCCTCTGTCAATCTTCAATTAAAACTTACAACTTTCATAATTGGAATTGACCAGCAGCAATTTATATGAGCATTAAATATGATAGTGTGTATGTACTTATATGTACATGGCCAATATGTTTGTATTGCTGTGCAACCGTGTAATTTAGCCAGAAGAAAACTTTCGCTATCTGGTTACTATTTTCATAAGCAGCCCATGGGCATTCATTTCCCCATTGAGAGCCTAAATTGCCTTCCTGAGAGAGCACTAAAGCTTTGCGCTATGAAAATTTGTTTTTATGTGTATGTGAGTGTGTGTGTGTGTGTGTGTAAATACCTTTACTGGCATTCTAACGGAAATTTGCGTCAAACTTTATCAACTCTTTAAGCAACTTTTCGGTAGCAATTTATTTTGAAGTCATGCTAGCAAGCATTTCTCATATATACACGCACACACACACACACACATCTTCAAATATTTTCATATAAACACTCAATCACGTACACAGGTTCGCTTTTCTTTTTCTTCATTTTTAACTCGTTGTTGGCGTACGTGTTAGCACCTGCTGTGTGCCTAAGAGATTTGACCAAAATACACAA
Organism: Neoceratitis asiatica; assembly: GCA_030068015.2. NCBI lineage: Eukaryota > Metazoa > Arthropoda > Insecta > Diptera > Tephritidae > Neoceratitis > Neoceratitis asiatica. The sequence goes on along the minus strand of CM061528.1, from coordinate 1,915,370 downwards.
GTGGGCATGTGTGTATGTGATGTGTAGGTGTATAGGTGAAAGAAACAAACTTGTAGGAAGTTGTAACGAGCCATGCACTGACCCCTAAGGCGGCAAACGTAACAATCATTTCGTGACCAAACTAACACGTGACACCTCCACACTCAAACACCTACCTACATACCTACATTTACATATATATCTTTACTTAAGTTAAATATTAATTTTTATTTATTTAGAGGCGTATATCAGTGTAACGCCCATAATTAGGCAACTGCATTATTTATATTCATTTTTGGTAAATATGATGGGGGACAAAGCAGGCAATTAGAGCAGAACCGAGTGAGTCAAAGGAAAGAGCAAGCGGGAGGCAAGAAGTTGCCTGCATTGATGACTTCATTATGTTTTTGTTCTCTTTAGTTATATAAATCTACAAATATTTGTTTGATTTAATTTAGTTAATATCTTTTGGAAAATTTAAAATTGAGTTAAAATTTATTTAAGTAAACAATTTTGCTCATTAGAAGCCAAATATTTTGTATTATTTTTATAATTTTTTTTTTTTTACTTTAATTTTTTTCTTAAAAATTTCCTTTACTTTTTGATATTTTCTCTACTTAAAAAAATTGAAGCCCTTTTAAAATTGCCTATAATTTTATAAATATTTATCTTGTTAAAATTTTACTTTATATTTTCCCCACAGATGGAAAATATTTTCAAAATTATATTCGACATTGTTTTTGCTTTAGTATTAGATTTTTTTTATTTGTAAAGTTTTTTCATATTACTTTTATTAAAAAATGCTAGCAACTCATATTTAAAATACTTTTTCCTCTAATCCTTCTTAAATGTTCTTAGTTTCACTTCCGTATTTCGAGCCTAAACAAATTGTTTTCTCATTTATTTATCCAAATATTATTTCAAACGATTACCAAAAAGTATATATTAAAAAATTTTTAATTCACTAGCAAAATTTACTAGAACAAGAGGCAAGTTAACCATATAGACATTAGGGTAAGCCAAAAACTAACCTGTCTCATTTATGGATAAACTTAACCTACCTTTACCGAGAATTATTCAAGTAAAAACCCTACCTTGAGCGGTTCAAAAACATTTTAATGAAAGAAATATTTTTTTACGTCTTATTTATATTAGGAACTTTGAATTCCCAACCAAACTTTTTAAAAATGTGTGAAAAAACATGGATTGCAGGGAGGATGTTTTCTCAGTAAATGGGTTAATGCTAACCCATAAATTCGATAGGTTAGTTTTTAGCTCACCCTAGTAGACATGTTTAAATTTAGATTTACGCATACTTACTCTTATTTTGATTTCAGCACAGGTAGCAACTCTACAGCAAAAAATGTTTACTTTTAAAACTTTCCTGATCACCAAGCATTCTTTATTATATATATACTTATTATATATTTATCAAGAGTATTAGTAAGATTTCACATCCCCATTAGGTATTTTACTCTATTTGACACAAACAAATATTTGTATACCCTTAATACCCTAAATACTCTAGACCACCCAAAGCATGTAATAGGCGAGCTAAATATAAATATCAGAGCCGATATTGCTACAAAATGGCACATTATACTTACTAAGTATGCATGCGATTCCATTTTATTTCCATGTAATTTGGCCAGCACTTTCGGCTGCGTGACAATGTGCCATTTCCGTTGACTAATTCATACAAATTTCTAAGCAAAACGTTATCGACCATTTAACAATTTTGCTGTTTGCTGTTTTTTTTTTCACAACAAAACATTAGGGACTTCCCACTTACTTAACATGTCGATATTGCATTTTCATAGAAATACAGTTTTTTCAAACATTTTTCATTAATGAATATTACGCAGGATGGCAGTGCGTATAGCCAACCAATTCAATTTTACATGTAACTCATTTGATTAAGTAAAAAAATTAGCAAAATTCAAACAAATATATTTATCTAAAAATAAGTAATGAAAAAGTAACTAAATTCAAAAAATTTGAAATTATAGTTAAACTCACAAGCAACACAACGAAAAACACTCCAACAAACAGCGAATAGTGCTTCGTCAGCAGGTGAAACGCAAAACGGCATCACTCAAAAGTCCATTTTAGTCCATTCTAGTCCATTCTAAATTAAATGTTTCACTCCATAAAATAATGTAACTTAGTGCAGCGTTTATGGCTGGCAGACGGCTAAGCGCACTTAATTATATAATGCCGTGGCACCTGCGCTTTTGTTCTATTGTTGTACCGAAGCACTGACTGTATGTGTATGTGTGTGTTGTAAGTGAATTGCGACAACAAGGGCAATGTGTTGACAGGAGCGGCAATACTAATAACAGTAATCACAAACAGTCGCTTACCAATTGAAATCCACGCCTCCATACACCAGCAGCAGCTGCAGGACAACTTCACTAAGCAAATAACGGTCAACAAACGTTTAGTCGATTAAAACCAACTACATGAGATTAGTATACAATTAGGCATAAATATATATGTATATATATGTATGTACCTATATATAATAATTTGTCAGTGTTGCCATATATTGCTTTGAAGGCCATCCACAATTATTAGTGTAGAGTGACAATGAAATAGGAGAAATGCTTTGTTTTGATAGAAAAGTATTTTTTAAATTTTATTTAAATTAAATTTGTTTAATAAAATTTTAAGCTTCAGTTGTTCTCATTCTCTTCAACACATTTCCCCGCATATATATTTAATTATTTTTAAACTTCCCGTTCTCTTTCCACTGGTGAGTAATTTAACCGCACTCTTTGCTGTTGAGGGAAGTGAGGTGAAAAATAACTGTCCAATTACGATAAAATTTTTATGTTGCCCTGCAGCACATTAAAGTTCAAATAGTGTTGCCCGTCAGCAAATGGCATCGATACCGAAAGCAGTTTTATCTATAAATTTTTATATTGATACAGATATCAACATAGTATCTTGTCACCTTTTTGGGTGCAGAGGAAGCAATTGGTGTGCTGTGATTTACTAGCATTGCCCACAGAAACGTCGTTAATGCGTAAAATGTCGAATTTAATAGGAACATAAACTATCTTACTCAATTTCAACTGAAGCCTGTTAATTTAAAAAAAAAAAAACTTGAATTGAATTTTAAGAAATTTCGGTAAAGAAACTTTTTGGGCAAGAGCGAAAATGCATGCATTTGACTTGGCTGATTTATTTACTTTCTTTTAATAAATATACAGCATATGAGGATATGAGTATTTTGCGAAACGAAACAAATTCATTTTTATAAACTTTTAACTCTGGAGAGAGGTTTAAGGTAAAATTTAAGGTAAATAAGAAGGAAGGGCCTGCCTTCGGTCATGCCGAAGTCTTTATACCTTAAATGAACATATCAAATTTATTGCAACTTGTATTCACGTTTTTTGACGGATTATTGAGCAAATCCTCTCGTCTGAAGAAATAGGTGTAAAAGAGCTATGTGGTATAATCTTCCTATTTCGATGATACTCGATACCAATTTGCAGTGCAATTACTCAGCAGTGTTCATTTCTCGACGTTCTCAAGAGCTGGAATTTTCTTACGGCACATTATGGGGTATTTTTCACTAGGACTTACAACTGCATCCAGTCCAGCTCACACAACAACTGAAACCAGGTGACCCTTCGCAACACCCTATTTACGTCTATTGGGTGCTTGAATAACATCAACAACAAGCAGTGGACCGCGATTTTTCTTGGTCAAAGAAACACATTTCTCACTCGGTGGATACGTATATAAGCAAAATTGTAGCATTTTGGGCTTCAAAAATCATCAAATAGTTGAAGAGAAGCTTTTGTACCCAAAAAAATACTTACTGTCTGGTGCGCTCTTCGGTCCGGGGGCTTGATTGGACCTTACTTCTTTGAAGACGATAGTAGAGAGAGTCTCACTGTCAATTCGGAGAGTTTTAGGCATATAATAACCGACTTTTTTTGGCCTACAATTGAGGCACATGACTTGGACAATCTGTTTTTCCAACAAGATGGTGCTACATGCCTCACAAAGGGAGATGCAACAGACGAACATAACTATATCGACACCGCTCGTCTCTTGATAAGATCGCTATAAATTTTGTGTGAGTCTACCTTTTCTTCTTCTGGTACTTACATATGTTACTTCTGACTAAAGTTAATATACCTTTTCATGTATATGAATGGTATTAAAACGAATAAGAACTTCTGATCATTTAATATTTTGTTTTTTAAATAAAAACAAGGATCAAAAAAATTAAAATCCAATTATATGCCAATTTATAGACATCCAACGAAATAATAATTGTTTCTTGGCAAAAAAATCAGAATTTCTTTGTTTTTAACTTAGATATATAAACTTAAAATTCAGTAGCAACTGTTTAAAGACTAATTAATTAAAAAATATGCCAGTACAGAACGTATAATTATCGCGAAAAATATGTTCCAAATATAAAATTCTAAACTTGAAGTTTAATTTTGTTAGTGTGAAGTCCATTGAAACCCCTTTGCATTGTCAATTTTATGCATTTTGTTCCAATGAAAAAACCCAGCACAATTTTGATTTAAATATCTTCCTTGTTTTATCCAAGTTTCATCTCACAAAGTTTATTTCATCCGTTTTTTGACAAATATCACAGTAAATATTATACAATAAATATTTCCCCAACAGACAGACAGAATGAAATTTGCTTTATCAAAAGCAAATTGAAGTAAACTAAAAGGGAAAGCAAACGAAACTGCATATGTTACAGCACTCCTCACCCTTTCTCTCTCTCGCTCCCTCGCTCCTTAAGAAAAATGGAATCAAATAAATATCATTTATATGCAACGAACGGAAAAAGCTGAATATTTTCAAGGAAATTCAAATGCAAAATTCGCACTTAGTAAAATACAGTGAGAAGGCGAATTTTTCTTTGCGCATTCTTCATTTGCTTCATGTTTTTCCCCCTACTTTACTTTCTATTCACAATTATTAAAATAAAACAAAAATATGCTACACATACCTCAGCATACGTACATATCTACTAAACATGCCTGCATATAAATGCAAATAAAACACTTTGAAATTATTCACTCACAAATGCCTTATGCATGTTTGTGTGTGTGTGTGTGTATGTTAGAGCGCGTAAATATGTATGGGCGAGAGGTATGTAAGTATTATAAGGGGGAAAATAACTGAATTTGAATTTGGAAAATGTTGAATGCTCGCATAAGGCAGGCAGCAAAATTGCTTTGGGAGGAGAGACAAGCCGTTGGGTGCTGGACTGGGGCGGCAAGCGGGCAGCGAAGAAGTACGACATCGGCACGGACAAAGACGACAGCCGTCAAAAGAAATAGTAATACTGGATTGAAGAATACATACATACAAATAAATGCAGATGGCGGTGTGAGTGTGGAAGAAATAGCATAAGAATGTGAAAGGAAAATGCTTTGAGATGGAATTTTAATGGATTTCCACTTGGTATTCAAGTGCGTGCGCGCATTACTAGGACTTTTATGTAATATACATTCTTACGTACATTTACAACAGTGAGGCACAAAAATGAGGTCAGGGGGTTCCTTCCGGAAAAAGTACCAGGTTTTTCGAACATATTACACACCATACTGAAAATTTCTGAAATCAAACAATGCAAAGAATTTCAAAAAATTATAACTTCAAAAAACATATTTTTTTTTGATTTTGTGATATTCTATTGTAGCCATAATCGAATTATTAAAAATAAATTCTGCATCAAAACAAAAAAATATTTTTTAAAATACAACTAATAATTTCAATATTTCTGTAAATAAAAATACATCAATTAGGTAAATTTATCGGCGTACCAACGCATGATGTGATTTAGATTTTAGTATAAATATTTATTTGAAAAGCTTAACCTTTGCACCACGCCTTGTATACATGCGCAGCGCCTTTTCTCTATTTCTCAATAATATATATTGGTTTTTATATATGTAAATATAAACACACCACACTCAAAGACTTTTCATTGCCAAGTTTCGTTTTCTTTTTTTTTTTTCATAACTTTCATTTTTCGTTTTTTTTTTTCTCGTCCTTTCCCTTACTTTTTTAGCAGAGAAAAGTTCCAGTTGTAGCGTGGGAAATGATTAAGAACTGACTAACGGACGCTTCAGCGTCTATGTATGAATGTATGTGTGCGCTCATGAATTTCTGTTGTTGCTGCTACTGTTTGTGCTATATGCTGCTGCCGCTCATGCTGTTGCATACTTTTGTGTGCGCAATGAAAGGCAAAATTTCTTGCATACTTTGAAAGTTATAGGCGAAAAATGCAAATGTGAAGAATGACTTGAAGACGCTTCATATATTAACCATACATATAAACATACAAATAATCGTACCGATATACAATGATGTTTGTACACACACATACATATAAATATACAGTTAGAGGTTTGTGTAAATGTATGCAATTGGAACGCGCTTATAAAGAAATTTTCATATTTTTACATATAAAAGACCAAAAAAATTGTTTTTTTTTTATGCATATTTGCACATAGACTAATTCTTCTACTTGTATATACACACAGCTGCACTGCATGCACAAATATGTACTACTCTGAAGTAGCTCAGAAATATTTGCACGTTGAAATTTATTCGTCATATAAATGGAAATATTGAAAAGTGCTGACGACCCGGACTCACGTTGTTGTGGCTTTCCATATTTTGTTCAACTTTTAATCTAATTGGTATTGCGAAGAATGATCAAAAGCCCTAATTAAGCATCATCTAATAGGAAATATTAAAATTTTTATTACAATGGGTGATCCATTTTGAGGTTCCCTACGTTTTTAAAGAAAAAAAATTTAATGGGGTACATTTATTATCATTCGAAAGAACATTCTTTGGCATAAATTTTTTGAAGATTATCTGTTTCAAATATTGGTCGCGGTTACGTCTCAGACGGTCCATCCGTTGAGTACAATTTTCGACTACTCGTTCGAGCACTTCGACCCGTAACTGGCGAATGACACTGGTGATGCTTTGCTCCAAGGCCTCAATCGAAGCGGGAATTTCCCCAGACACTTTAGACATTACATATTCCGGCAGGAAAAAGTCTAACGGTGTGGTATCAAACGATCTTTGTGGCCAATCAGCCGGTCCAAAGTGTGAAATTGTCTGCCCACCGAAATGTTCTCTCAATAAATCCATTGATTGATGCGATGTGTGGAAAGTGACGCCGTCTTGTTGAAACCAAATGCCGCGGAGATCTCGAGCTTCCATTTCAGGCATCAGATAGTCGGATATCATGTGGCGATAACGGTCTCCATTCTCGGTTACGTTCTCACCGGCATAATTTTTGAAATTATTTGGACCGATGATTCTACCGGCCCGCAAACCACAACAAACCATTGCTTGGACGATATGATAGCCCTGGGATCTCTTCAGATTGCTCTGCGTCCCAAATACGATAAATTTGTTATTAATTAATAAAAAATATATATTTTTCCTTGAGAAAAACTTTAACTAAACCTATTATCAAAATTATTATATTTTATCCAAATTTTGTAATTCTATTCTTCCTTATTGGCGCAGACACTGCTTACACGATTATATCCGAATTCATACAATTACATCATCCATCTTATCTTTCTAACGGAGAGATAGTTTTCCTCCTTCTCTTTTTCTTTTCCACGGGTACATCATCGAAAACTTTAAAAAGCGAAGTGTTCTCATGACCTCTCAATTTCTTTAACTAAGTCAATTTCGCCGTATATCTTGCAGAGCTCATAGTTCCATCGTCTTTTCTATTCGCAATTGTCAATTCACAAAGTTTAATAAATCGTTCGCAAAACCTTTCCATCGAAACCTCAAAGCATGCGCTCATCAAACGCTGTTGTCGGCAATGCTTCTGCAACATTTTTTAAAAACTTAGTCTTCCTGGTGTATGAAATTATAAAATAAAAATTAAAATATGCGATAAATGGCACCAATATCAATTTATTATTAAAAATTATATTAACTCGGCGAATTCATTATTATCAAAACATGAGCGATAAATAGAATACGAAGACAAAAGCAAGAGGTCATAAAAATGTTTATTAATCATCCAATGCAAAGCACAAAATATGAATGGAGAACAGTTTGCAACTGTATTGGTTGGACTTCAATATTTCCGTGTGATTCTCATAACTTGAGAGGTGGACAACCTAAAGGCTAAGTTAATAATAGTTAATATAAACTGGAACGAAGTTTCAAAAAATTTAACACTTATAAGAAACTCAAATTTGTATGAACACAGAATTTTGGAATTTATTCCAACCAACTTTTTATTGCACTTCAATAAAAAATTTCGTGACACATTATTCTTTCATTATTGCAAAAAAATTTCGAAATGCTTACAAGTTATTTTCTGAATGGAATTACATGTAGATGTGTCATGTTTCCATTAATGCCGTGGAATTTCGCACAACTTCAACTGCTTAATACAGACAATTACAAAACTTGCAACCATTTCCCTAACATCACAACAATCCTGAAGTAAATTTTTTTTTTACTTTTTACATTCATTTCATTACTTATAATTGTAAATGCAAAACAAAATCTAAACTTTTCGTTCTCTTACAGTTTAGCATTCCTTTATTTTTGTTTACTAACTTCCGTCTCCATTGCATACTTAACAAACACTTTATTAACTTGCCCATTATTCTGCTGGAACTTCTTCGTGGATTTAGTAAAATGAGAAATTGAAAAAAAAACAGCGAAACATTTTTTTTTTGATTCGCAGATTTTTTGCATTACAGCTGCTGACCGAACGGCATGTCATTTTTAAGTCTTCTTACCTTGCGTATGGTCGTACTTGAACGAGTTGGAAGTTGTTGCAAAACTTTGTTGTTTTCCATTGTTTGCTGCTGCAGTTTCATGTGTACCGAAGGTCACGAGCCGATATACGCTGCGGGCTGCATTTCTGCTTGGTATTTTCCATTTGTTATGAAAATTACTTTGGGAAATAATTTGTAAGGAAAGTATGCAAAGAGAGCAAAAATAAAGAGAGAAAAATAGTTTTCAGTTTGCTTGCAATGAGATTCTGTTAAGTACACTGAAGAAGTGAAAAAAATGTATAGTTAAGTTTACACACTTTAACTATATTTTTTTTGCGAAATAACATTAAATTATAATGTAAAATGAATGCGGGTACACTGCGTATACGTAATCTTCAGCACTTGATACATACATATATTCATGTGATTATTTTCTTCAACTGAGGTTTTTGACAAAGCTATTGATTTCTTCATAAAAATAATCATGATTTTAAATAATTTTTTTTTAATTTTCAAGCTATTTGATTAGAATTTTTAAATGGTCTTCGATATGTTAATTTTTCAGAGAATTACGTTCTCTTGAAAAAGACTTGAACGGTTTTAAAAATCTAACTGTAACAAACTTATAAAAATTTTGAAATTATATTTTGAATATTTTATTTATAAATAAAATTTAAAAAAAAATTAATTTTAGACTCGATTCTTGAAATTAATATTCATCAAACTGTTGACTTTGAAAATTCTATGAAAAAAATGCGACGACTTACAGAAAATTTCAAGACCGGAGCATAATCATGTGGGTACCAAGGAGGTAATATGATCACTAAAGACCAGGGTATACTAATTTTTGGAGGGAACACTTCACCAACTTGCCAAAACGCAGTGAAAGTGTGACACCCGGAGATGGTGAACCCGAATCCTCAATTGAAAATGATGGAATAGATATTCCAATATCCGAGTATCGAAGTGCGAATAGCGATTGCCCGTTTAAAAATAACAAAGCAGCAGGAGCCGATGGTCTACCAGCCTAGCTATTCAAATACGGCGGCGAAGAACTGACAAGTTTCATGCATTAGCTTATTTGCAGAATGTGGTCGTACGAAGAACGCACGTCCTACGAGTGGAACCTCAATATGTCCTGCCCAATCCAAAATAGGGAGGCCTCACGGTCTGCGCCCATTGCCGTGGGATAAGCTTCCTAAATGTCGCATATTAGGTCATATCGAGCATATTGTGTGGGAGATAAAAACCCACCGTCAACGAACTGATTTGACCTTATCAGCGTGGCCTTAGACCTGGTAAATAGACGAGGCGCCAAGTTTTGGAAAAGACATGTGAAAATAAAAATTGTTACACACCACTATCTCATCGATTTTAAGGCTTCCTTCGATTGCAAAAAAAAGAGCTGCCTCTATATACTCCTAATCGTTCGATATCAAACGAGGTTTCAGACAGCGGACTCTTTATTGTGTGACTTCTTCAAACTGAAGCCGGAAAAACTAATAAGAGCCGATAGGATAAAAATTTAAATTATTCAAATTTAAATGCATCATAAAGTTTTCTATATATGTAATCATTTAAGACCATGAACGAGTGCTTCTTTCCTTATGAACTCATATTTAAGTCATTTGGTTAATTGAACTCATTCGCCCCAATATAATTTTCACACTTGAAGCTGACAAGTACCTGCCCAGCAATCAACGATCTATTCAAATGCTCATCAATAAAAGTGGAAATTATCCATTCAAAAAGACTATTTCTCTCTCTCTCTCCCTCTCTCTCTCTCTTATTTTATCTTTTCACCCATACACCAGCAACACATATATTTCTTCTCGCTCGTGCAGTATTTTATTGGATTATTTCTGTGTAGCTCCCCCCTTCGCTTTGGCGGAATTTCTACTTTTTTGTCATGAAACCAATTTAACCCTAATGAGTTTGCTCAACAACTTTTTATGCCAGCCACTAATGTATGTGTGCGCGCGTGTTCCGTTAGGCGAGGCATACGATTACCATTTAATTAAAAAACTGCAACAACAGAAAAAAAGCCTCTACGCTTAAAAACATTCATATTGGCTCAGCGTCATCGCCCGCAATTCATATTTCACGCTTTTTTTTCTATTTCACTAGAAACACCCATTCACGCACACATTTACACACACACAAATTCATCGCCTTTGTTTGCTTGCCACGCCATATCATTTTTTATTGTTTACTTTGCATTTTTATTGTTTTGCAATGTTCACCTTTTATTGCCTTTCATTCCGGCTTTCTTTTTTATGCTTTTCTTCTGTGTCACTTTACCTGTTTGTCTGCCGTTTGTGGGGTGAATTGAATTAGTAGCAAATGAAAAATGTCAGCAGCATGACGACAGCAATAAACAATTAAATGCGGCAATTTAATGACAAACGAACAAGTTAAATGCGATTATTCATTCGTTTTAATCGTTTTTTTGTGTTTCCTCACACCTTTTTTTCTTATTGCTACTCTCCTACTCATTTGAATTTAATAGTATTTTTCCTTGTGAATATATGTGTACTCGTGAGTATGGTGTAGTATGGGTGCTTTTGATGGTACAAATGTAACTATAAAAAATTTTTAAGTTTTTTCACTTTGTCCTCGCATTATTTATTTAAAAAAAAAAGTGAAATGTGAATTTGTGATATTTTTTATAAAAAAAAAGTAGTTCTTGTTTAAGAAAAAAATAACATAAAATCCATCGAAATTGTTAGATTCAAATTTCATATAATCATCTGGTATTTAAATCAGCATTTAGGGTGACCACTTCAATATGCAATCACCTGTGAGAACTGTGAGGAAAAAGGGTTCATATGAAATGAAATGATTGAAGAGAAACAGCAAATGAAGAGTGGTGGAGAACTTCCTATCTTGATAACGATCACTGCAGAAATAGTAAAGACTAACCGTGGCATAATTAAGACTTGGATACTGTAATCGACTTAATTCCTACATATCCAACGTATCTCCTGCATGCACCGCTCTAACCACCTCTTTGCATGTCCCCTCAAGGCGACTCAACTATCACCCCACTGCTTCTGGTCCCAACTCGTCGATGAGCTCGATGACTCAGACTACACCTACCTGACTTTAGGGATATGTGTACCTCTACAACAGCAACAACATACTAAAGACTATAATTTTGGGGCATCCGCTTTCTCTACTGACTGATGTGCCGCAGTCAAACATTCTGTAGCCCAGAAAGATGAATATGAAATGTCGCTGAATATTAACGTCCGTCCGGGTGAAGGAACGTGGAAAGGATGATGTGACTAAAGATATCTGTCAAACACCCGTAAGTGGTGCACACGCCATATTGTCAAAATCATTATTGACAAAGAAGGTAACTTTTGGCTTAGCAGCTTCAGGAACCCTAAATATGATTATTTATGGAACTGCAAGACGCACACCACAAATCTTATTAGCAGTTTTAAGCGCTAATTATTTGACATAGCAACATTAAGCTGTCTCCGGATTAAAAAAAAAAATACACAATTTTTTAACCGACGGAAAGCGCAAGAAGTACCATGCGGGATATCAGAGTTAAAGAGGGAAGCAAGACTTATTTACAGGCATGTATGGTTTGCCCGACAAGCTTGAGAAGCTGAATGACAGTGGTCAGAAGACATGAAGAAGTTTTCAAAATAAAAACCGGCTGCAATTGCTTGTCCCTATTATCTCTGTTCTGCAAAAATTAAAAAGACTGACATTGAGTCGCACAATGAACTACTACGCTAATTGGGAAGAAGAAGAAGCGTGAAATTACAATATCCTAAAACTGGTTTTTATTGATTAAGTGTACTATTTTCAAACCATAGTTGAAAAAGCTGACTCCAATATTACTCAGTTGTATATTGAAGACGTCGTCTGCCTTGGAATAGAACCAGTATCAATATCAACAGCCATTTCAGCCTGAAAATGCAACGCAGAATCAGACTTGCCAAAAGGTGCTACTTTTGACAGAGCAGGCAATTGAAAAGTAAAGTCCTCTTTTGATGAACTAATACTAAAATCCACAAGTCCTGTGCGATGAGTCAGCATCAAAATTTTCGAGAGAAAGAGTTTGTGTACGATTTATAGTCCTTTGCACATAGACAACGTTGAATGCCTTAGATGTTAGAACGATGAGCTATCTGAGTTCAATGGTGACATTGACATAGCTCGGCGAATAAACAGCGGCTACGCTGGCTAGATCATGTCATCCAAATAGATGAAAGTGCTCCAGCTTTGAAAGTATTCGCTGCGGTACCCGCTGGTGGAAGCAAATGAAGAGGAAAATCACCACGCTTCCAGGTGGATAAGGTGGGAAAGGACTTGGTTTCGTTTAGTATTTACAATTGACACCAAACAACGAGTAAAAGAAACGAATGCCGCGCAATGTTTGATCCGGCTATAATGGCGTAAGCTGAGCAACTCCAAAATAGTAGATATACTACTAGTATTAGTATTAGTAAAAGTATTTCGCACAAAATTATATTTCCTTTTACTTTGATATCCTTGCTGTTTAAGAAAAAATTTAAAAAGTTCTCAAAAATATTCAATATATTCATATTGTATTGAAATAGCACACCATAAAAAAAGGATGAAAAAAAAATTCAGTTTTTAATTAATTTTTATGACTTTCCCTCCAATGCAATAACTTCATCCACCTCCATTACCTTTTGTAGTGCTTTAGCAACTAACCAACTAACCTAGATTAGGCTAGGATTCTCATTTTGATCTCGTTATTAAGAACAAAGCTTCAATTTGCACGCCGGCAAAGAGTCTCTCAGCATGCCATTTTTTGAAAGAAAAACGAAAGAAAAAAGAAACTAATTTGTGTGACCTGCTAAAAATGCAAAATGCAACTGTGCAAATATGTAAATATTTATACTATGCTATAGGAATGTATACATTCATGCATATATTTACTCCGCCTCTGAGATAAAGGCAAATATAAACCATAAAAAGGCATTAAAAATATTCATATTTAAAAACACAAAAAAAAAAATATTTCTAATTCCCAAATGCCTCACAAGAAAAAAACTTAAAAAAAAGAAATATTCAAATTTAAATACAACTAAATTACCTTTTTGCCTGTTGGCTGTAGGCTCTTTGTCATTTCGTTTTAATTTTTTATGTATATATAAGTGTACAATATAATATGTGGTTGCGGATGTAGATATGCATACTTATATATGCATACATACGCCTGCGTATAGGTATGTATGTTGTAGACACTAATGTGGATGACTTTCATAAAACGACAGCAGCAGCAGCAGCAGCAGCAGCAGCAGCAGCAGCAGCGAAGGAAATAAAACACAAAATGTGAAAAAGGCAACAAACATTATAACAGTATTCCCCTCCCCATGTACGCCCAACACAAAAACGTACAAGTTAAGTTGAGTTGAGTTGAGTCGAGTTAAGGCTAAGTGAAATCTAGTCAGTCACCGCACGGTGAATTCATATCACACACACAGACAGAAACACATACACATAATTATATACTACAAAAGTAGCGCCAGAATACTGCCGAAGAAAGAGTGTGGAAGTGAGCATATAAATGAAAGTTGCTGGGGGGAACAGCCACATTGTAACAATGAAAGGCAGAAAATGGAAAAAACAAAATTTTTTTATAAATAAAAATATATATGTATGCACACGCAAGGCGAAAGCCTTAGAAAGACAGTTGGGACGTGTTTTGTGGTTGTAGTGGGATATGAGAATATTGTAGGGGAAGTGGCTAAACAAAACATAACCTTTATCGTATGCATATGCATACTACATATGTATATATGTATGCTCCGAACAATAATGTTCCACATACGCCCGAGGGTTGCGCCCTCTAACCGGCAAACAACAAACATACACAAACACGCACGCACAAACTATTGTATACGTACATGCTCTTTCATATGCATATGCATTATGTAGACAATTTATGTATGTGTGTGTGTGTGTGTGCATATGTAGAATGTGTAGAAGGGTCAGTTAAGTGGCAGATGAGAATAAGAAATAAGTTCAGTGGGACAGTGATTGGAGGTAACTGAGAAATAAATAAAAAAATACGAAAATCATATGCGCAAGTGTACGTATATATGTTTGTATATATCAACTGTGATATACATGTATGTGCTGACGCACATGTATGCTTAGAGCATTCGAAAATAGAGTAGACCAATGCAACGTTGGCAATAAGGAGGTGAAGTAGGTGAGAATTATATATATCTGTATTTTACTCCTCAACCACGAAGCGATGACGAATGAGGAGTGTGTTTTTAAAAACTAATTGAATGGTAGTGCAAAGTTTGCATTTTCTATGAACTGAAATTGCAAATATTAGAAGTGCTACAAATAGATTTGATAAAAAATTAAAGAATAGTGGACAACCTTTACTTGAAGGTCTTATATTAAAGTTTCTAACACTGTGTGAGAGCGATATGATTCTAACAATTCTTCTCTAAAATTTCTCTTCTTTAACAAAGAGCAATTCAACCAACTTCTAACCTAAATTTATATATAAAAATTATCTATATGTGTATTTTTCTTCCCCAGTGCAACAGATATTGATCCATTAAAAAATAAATTTATTGTTCGATTTGGCAAAACTTTCGGTATTAGATATACATTTCTCTAGATGGACTTGCGAAATGCTTTGGGAAACAATTCCTTTACGGTCCCACACTATGGGGAAAACGAATGATGGGGGGTGGTAGGGTGGTATTATTCCCTCCCCCCATTCTAAAACTGAAAACCAAACCCGGAGGAGATCCCTAGTTTTCGAGATATTTAAATTTAAAGTTGCAACAAATATGAATTTTTTCCTTTGTTTTTTGCTTGTCAAAGCAATTACCATAAATTTTGGTGATGCCACCTGTAAAAAAAAAGTTCCTAAAAAAACAATAAAAATACAAATTTTACAGTATTCTTAAGTGAAACACCTTTGTAAATTGGCGGCCTTTGGCCGCGCTTGGAAAAATAACCCTCCACCGGACCAACACCGGCTTCGCTTTGAACAGTATTTCCAATAAAATTAAGTTAATAACCAAAATCCTCGAAATTTTTTCCATAAAATTTTATTAATTTTTTTCTGTGGTCATGCAACTCTGCATCGTATAAATTTTTATATTAATGCCGTATGGCAATATCCATTTACTGTCAGTATGAAACATTACAATTGCAATTCGTAAAAGAAAAATTATACATAAGTAAAATTGGTTTTATTAATTTGATTAAATAATATATAAATGTAATAATCTGTGAAATAGTGAATAAAAACATCAAAGAAACTTTCTTACACCATATATAAAACATTTGTGCGCGTGTTACAATAGTAAATTTTTTAACAACAAATTATGCGCAATTAAATAAAAATATTATGAAAACTAAAATCAATTTACATAAATAACATCTATAGTAACCGCATTTGAAAGTTTCACAAATATAAGTAAAGTATTTTGGCTAATATAAGCATTGGAACCGTCTTGGAAAGCTCAGCTAATACTTTTGCTTACCTGAAATAGACCAGACACCAAGAACCAAACTCAATTTAATTGACATTCAGCAGGCTGCTTTACTAAGACAAAAGTCTTTATAGACCGCCTGTTTCCGTTGTGTAGAAATTACTATCGCTTTGCTGAAAAATATGGGTAAACAGTTTCATTTCAAATTCTTTTCTAATCACATTTATTAAAACAAATTTATTCTCTTACATAAATCAAAACAATTATGTTGAAGAAACGCAAAAATATCTTTGACAAAAGTCTACAAACACCACAGGTTTATTAGCAGTTATGTGGATTTGTTGTGTTTTTATGGCGTTTAGGTACCCTTTTTTCACTATTTTTTATTTTCAAATTATGTGGTTTAAACGCATTAGCATCAACAATGCCTCCGTGAAAAGAAATATTCAGCACAGAAAAAAAAAAGAAATTGTATGGTGAAATTTAAAAAATTTTAAACTTAAGTTGATCAAAGGTACAGACCATTATAAAAGGCTTTGAACAAAAAATGGATCCACCGTGTGTTGGCCGTCAGAAGAAACTAACTCGAAAAAACATCAGCTTTATTCTGAAGGAAGTGAATGATTATCCTAATGTTACTGCTCCAAAATTAGCCAAAAACATCGCAAGCTCATCAAGAAAGCTTATCCAACCAAGAATAATTCGAAGAGCTTTGAACGATAATGGCTTCCTCAATAGAACGCCACGTAAAAATCCTCTTATTTTTGAATAAAAAAAAATCGTAAATCGTTTGGAGTTCGGTAAAGCGCATTTAGACAAGGGAATGGATTTTTGTTTACAGACAAATCGAAGTTCAATACATTCGGCAGCAATGGAAGAGCAAAAGTTTGGAGAAGAGAAAACTCTTAACTCCAAAAATATAGTATCAACAGTGAAGCATGGTGGCGGCCACGTGATGGTTTAGGAAGCGGTTGCGGCATCTAGAGTTGGAAAGCTGCCTTTTATTGAGGGTGATATGGATCGGTTCAAATATAAGTCATTGTCGGAAGCTAATCTGAAGCCTTCGGTGGACAGTTAGAAGCTTGGCGCAGGCTGGATCTTTCAAAAGGATAACGATCCAAAGCACACGGCCCATTTTATTAAAGATTGGTTGCTTTATGATGCTCCAAGACAACTGGGAGATTTCCAGCTCAGCATTACTCAAAGAACTTCTTATAGTAGCTTGGGACAGTATTATTCCCTCAGAATTGATAAATTTAGTAGCTTCGATGCCACGTCGGCTTTAAGCTGTTATTGATGCGAACTGTGGACTAACTAAATACAAAAAAGATCAGGTTACCTGATATTAACCAGAGTTTTTGCGCTAAGATATGTTATGTATGTAAGGTTTGTAGACTTTTTTCAATGTTGGACTTAGGCTTTTTTGTCATATCTTTACAATTTCATGTTAAAAAGTTATTTTTGTAGGTTTTTAATGATAAGCGAAAATAGTTGAAATAAACTGTATGCTTAAATTTTCCAATAAACTTTTTGGACTCTCTCTCAGTAGGTAAGAGATAATTCAGCCGCTGTAATGTGCAAATGCCAAGCATTCTACGAACTCTATGTGCTGTACTGTAAGCTTACCAATATCTAGATAGGCTAATTGAATGCAAAATTAATTAAAATTTACTCAAGACTTTTCATCATTCCCTACTGAACATCTCCCTTACAATATCTATTTTGATATCTCATTTCAATAATACTCAAAATACAACAACAAAGTTTTGGCTGCTTCTTCTTATATAATTTCAATAAGAAATTCTTCTATTTATTTATTTTATTTTTTGAGTTTTTTAAATATTAAGTTCTCATGGAAATCGTGTTAATTTTATCAAACCAAGTGGATTTTATGGAATAAAAACATTTTATAATAAAGTTTGTTGACCAAAATTCCTTTAAGCCAAATCATTTCCTACAAATTTCACTATCAAATAAACTTATTTCAATTTCTTTCTTTTGCTTTCATTACAAATATCTTACTTAAGAATTCGATTAGCTGAAAGTTATTTTAAATCCAAAAAATTATAAAAACACTATTTTTAATTGAGTTGGTGCAAGATGCAAATTATACATATTATTATAGAAAAAAGGTAATATCATACCGAATGAAAGTGTAAAAAAAATTTCTAAAGAACGCGAACACTATCACTTTATCATTATGGTAAATTTAATTCAAGGAACAACAACAAGCTCACATAAGATTTTTTTAATTTATGCAATTTGTGGGAAATAATTTTATGCCGGAGTTATTCCTTACATACATACATTTTCTTCCATTTTTTTCCAAAAGCGTAGTAATGCCCCTTTTGAAAACAAAATTGTCCTTTCGACTGGCAAATATAAATTGAATTGGCTTAGGAAGTTCAATTCCTTTGAACTCTCTCATTTCATAATTTACTATGTTTCACAAACATATTCAAACATACTCACAAACACATATCAGCTCAGGGGTTATACTGGATATACGATTCTGTGTGTAGTAAAAAACAATATAAAATATCCCAGAATTTGTGGAATGAAATTTTATGTATTTGCAGATTCTTCAAAGTAAATTTTTAAATTAATCATTAAATTAAAAATCAAATTTGGAGGAATTAAAATGGGTAAACTATTTCCACAAGCCGTTAGCAAAATTATTAGCACAAACCAGCAAAGAGAGCCAAACAGTTTTAACATTTTAATTAATTTGCATTTATAATGTAATTAATATTAAATACTCGTATGGTGTCCGAAATTCATCTACTGACAAACTAAAATTTCTTTATACAACCAAACAAATACACAAATGCTTGCACATGCCAAAAGCATTGAACAAAATGATGTGGAAATACCTTTCTCCAAAACTCTTATTCGAATTCGTTAAAATATTTATTGAAACGTGTGTGAAGAGTTAACACAGCTGTGCATACTAACATGAACACATATACTTGTATATATGTTTACATGTATTTATATATATATATATGTTGGTTATAAGAATTTGCATTGAAAACATTTAAAGCTTATTTGCATGCCAAACTGTTTTGTGTCCATTTCCCAGACGCACCAATGCAACGCAGTGGCTAATGGTAATTAAAATTTTACCCAACAAAATTATACAAACAAACTTTTGTCAGCTTTTGCTACAATCGCCTACGCAAACATACATACATACATATGTATTAAAAATATGTACTAAACTAATATTTTAGCATATATGTATATATATATCGTATATATATAAATGGTGATCCAATTAGAGGAACTTTTTTCAAAGATCACGCGTGAGTCGTGTCAAACTGTCATGTTGTTTTTGTTCAGTATTATTTGGCATTTTCTCATGGAAAGACCTACGCCTGAACAATGTTTACAAATCATTCAACTTTGTTACGAAACATCACGTTCTGTAAAGAATGTATTTCGCGCGCTCCGCTCAACTTATGGTCAACATAATCGGTCTACTGAGCGTCTATTCGCAACATCATCACCTATCTTGAGACCCAGCATTCATTTCTGGCTCAATGGGTATGTAAACAAGTAAAATTGCTGCATTTGTGACAAAGAGAAACCTGAAGAGGTTCAAAAGCTGTCATTTCATCCAGATAAAAAAACGGCTTGGTGTGGTTTATGGGCCGGTGGCATTATCGATCGATATTTCTTCAAAAATGATGCCAATGAAAACGTAACCGTCAATGGCAACCGTTACCGCGCCATGTTACCAGTCGAAATATTCTAACGAGTCATTGAAAATTGGACTCAACGGATGGACCATCTGAGCCGTAGCCGCGGCCAATATTTGAAAGAGAAAATCTTCAAAACAAAAATGCCAAAGAATGCTCTTTCGAATGACAATAAATATTCCCAATTTCCTGTGTTTTTTTCTTCTAAAAATTAAGGAACCTGGATCACCCTTTATATACATCTATATATCTATATATACATATATACTTGTATATACCATAAGTCACCATTTTGGCTATTTATTAGGCTTCAACTTCGACAGGGTTGCACTCATGGCTCGTTTCAACACCCGAAATTCAAATTAATGCGCACACAAACACACACGTACATACATACTCGCCAGCAAGTAAACATTTTGCAAAATTTACAAATTGGGAAATTGTAAAGTTTCTTCTCGTCCAATGCGTGCAGCGAATATTTCAAAACAAATTAACAAGAAGAAAAAGAAGAAGAAGAAGCAGAGGAAACAGCAACTTTATCCAAACTAAAAATTCTACTTAACTGTTACATACATAGAGCTGCACTGCTCCAAACGCCTGCGATACGGTGAATGCAGTCAGTGCTTCTGTAGCTCTGTGTGTGTGTGCTTGCGCTTTACAGTTTTGTTTCGGTGTCGATTTTAATTAAATGCAGATTACACAATTCTATGCTAGATGCTTTCCTTTTTCTTTCCCCTCTACTGTCTTGCTCTCTTTATGCCGTTACACAGCTCAGTAGTTGGTTTCATTGAATTTCGGAAAAAGTATTGCTTCTCCATTGCTCATGTATGGGCTATGCTGACGCGAACATACTAACATACAAATATACAAATATACACACTTATACTCGTTAATTATCGAGTTTTTACGAAAACTGTTGCATTATGTTGTAATGCGTGCAAGTTAGCGTTTGAATTTATCGAATATATTTTTTGGATTTTTTTTTTTTTTTTTTTTGTTACCTTTGCTGGCTCAAACTGGACTTGAAGAGTATTTCTATGCTAGCATTTGTTAGATTGTAAATTTTAAGTAGTGAATAAAGTAGGTGAAAAAGTATGAGTATCGAACAAAGAAACAAGAATTCCTGATTAAGTTTCTAACTAATTTTGAGTAGAGTTGCCAGCTGTTATTGACTTCGAAAAGAATAATATTCTATCTTATGAATTAATTGTGTGTTTTTCATATTCAAAAGAAATTTTCGGTATTCAATTTTTATTTTTATTTTAAATTAATATTTGCAATCAAAATCAGCTGATTGATTTATTTTTCAAAGCCAACCTGTTGCGTAATACTTAAGTTGTACCTACGCGGCCGGAAAATTTCTCTCGCAATAAAGCCTTATTCGTTCGTGTAGTGTGGCATGTGCCACCATCTTGTTGGAACCACACATTGCCCAAGTTGTGGTCTTCAATTGCAGGTCAAAAAGAAGTCGGTTATCATACGACCATACGCTCCGAATTGCCGAATTGACAGTGACAGTCTCCCCGTTCTCGTTTTCAAAGAAGTAAGGTCCAGTCGCACCTCCGAAGCAAAGGCCTCTCCTATCTTCAATTATTTGAGAATTCTCGAGCCTCGTCTCCACCGTTGTTGGAAAAGTCTACAGCGTGTTGTTCAAGCACACAATCGATGTAAATATGGTAATGTGAATGGTCAGCTGGCTTCAGTTGTTGTGTAAACTGGACTCTATGTGGATGTAGGTGTAAGTCCATGTGCGAAATACGTCATAATGTGATGTAAGAAAGTCCCAGCTCTTGAAAACGTCGAGTCTTCTGCGACACTTTCATTTACAGCAGCGATATTTTAGGCGGAACAAGCAAAACGAGGATGCTCAGACCTTGCAATATCTATCGCCGATCCAGTCTCTTAAAAACTTCTACTGAATATTTCGGACTAATATTTAAATCAACAGACTAGACTACGGATCCCTTTTAAAATTTGTAAATACTGTATGGAGACTTGACCGTTTTGAAAAAGGAGTAAGACTTAGGTTCTGTTATGCCCAAGATCTGAATGTAGCCTCAGAATCAGCTCGATGCTTGTTACTTTTATGTAATAGATGATAATTATTTTTAGAGGGATGAGGGGGATGGCGAATGACATAATCTAAAGCTACGTTATTTTCCCAAAATCACCATAATCAAAGATGAGAAATTTTAGCTTCAAAATTTAATTTAAAAAAAAACATATTTTCACAAGAAGTGGAAATTACAACTTTTTGGTGAGAATGTAGGACTGATATACTATAATGACATCGCGAAACTGGTTCTAAGCACGAGCTTAAAAGAATGCAACCCCATTGAGGTGCGTCTTTTTATTGACAGTTTTAAATGAAATTTTGAATTGCTGACAAAAAAACTCTAGGGGCAAATGTACGTATAAAATTGCACTTTCTCCCCAATCATCTGGATAAATTTCCAGAGAAAGTTGGAAATTATAGTAAGGAACAGGGAGCGTGGTTCCATCGTGATCTAAAAATGGGGGAAGGAAAGGCATCAATATCGGTAAGATTGTTACATGACGGCAAACTACTGTTAGTCTTTGATAAGAGATTGCTTTCTGAATATGTATAAAATAGAAGCGCATGGAAAGAGTTTCATGACACTAAAACGTTTGTTTTTGACATCCTCCGTGCTATTTGCTTTGATGGAAATTAAATTTATCGGCGACCGCAACGAACAAGTAGTTAGCAGTGCGTACTGCCGTTCGAAATACCTGCACTCGAGTCATGGTCCGATAAACATCCATAATGATAGAAAATTAATTTTTCTAATTGCTGGGAATGTCAAGCTCTCAGTCGTTCGGAGGAGGCTTAGAATAACCCTTCTCTCCTTAGTTCTTTAAACAAAAATTTCATTTCCATACCTACATGAAACGGTAGCTCGCGGAATACCAGCCATACAGCAACTCGTAAACTTGAGAAGGTTGAAGCCAACTAAGAACAAATTAAATATATACATATACAAATATATATATATATATATATATATATATATATATATATATATATATATATATATACACGTAAAGCAAAGCTAAACCTCTTCCATTCACTTGTGTATTTAACCTTGCTTAGGGTCGTAATCTTGTTTATTTACCCTTTAACATAATTGCCCTCAGAGTTAAATGCACTCACTCGACGCATTTCGATTCAAATGCAAATAAAATGAAACAGTTTCAGATGTGGCAATGTTATTTACGCTTATAGAACTACGAGTATATATGTAAATGGAAGTGAAAATTAATATTTTGCGTAGAAAAATCTTTTTAGGAAAGTTATAAATAAACGCATAACTAAAATTTAGTCTGCAAGTATTTATGATGCATAATTGAGACAATAAATAACACTTTATTTAGAATTTCACATTTATTTCTATGGAAGATTTATTAAAATTTCGAAGGTAACATCGTTGTAGAAGCCAAAAGAAATTGACTTTTCTTTAAAAATAAATCTTTCTGTCTACATCAATTTCAATATGCTAAATGTATTAATAAATTTGTTTAATAAATGTCTGTCTAATAACTATTTATGTATTCGAAAAAAGTGTAATTTGAATAAAAATTTATTGGTAATGAAATGCACTTAAGGTTTTAGGCCATCACTGACCGGTGGTCATTTATCAAATACCAAAAGCAATAAATATGAAGTTAACAAGAAAAAATATATAATTTACATATATACGTGTATGAGTAAATGCACTTATTTCACTATTAAATGGTTCTGATGATTTATAGGCTTTCACTCGCAAATTTATGCAGGAAAAGAATCAAGTTATATTTCATTTGAAAATTTTTTTCATATTTAATTTAAAAAGATGGTTAAAAAATAAGAGCATAATGATAAATTAATTAATATTTTTATTATAATAACTTTACATTATTATAAAAAAGGTTTTAGAAATTATTAATTTATCAAATTAGTAATTTACCTTCGAATAGATTTTTAATTTTCTTGAAAATTTCGTTCTTAATGTTCTTTTTTCATTTACATTTTTTCTTTCTTTTTTTTAAATAGAAAGATGTTATGCTTCCTGATTTATATATTTTTTATTTATTAACCCTTTCTTACCTATTCACTTATTTCTTATATATTTATTTATTCATTTTTTTATTTCCATGTATATTTAAAGGGAATTTTATTGTAAATAATAAAATGACTACAAATATAATGAAGTAAACGTTTACCCGAATATTGTCAACTTTGTGCATTTTATCCAAATTTAGTTTCATTCTAATTTATCAATTTATTTTTTAACATAATAAATTTGTTTCTTTTTCTTTGCCGTTAGCACCGCTTACGTGCTTATATCCAATTTTTTAACCTTCTTCCCTCCCTGTCCCGTCCATCCATTTCTTGGACGGCGGTAATATCAGCCTTTAGTCTTACGAGGACATCAGCCAGCTGGGCAGCGGCACTATCCCAATTAAGTGACCAAACATTCCAGCTGCATTCCCTCAAATCGTCATCCTTTAAACGCCTGCAGGGGTCGTCCTCAAAAGACGGATCTCTCATCCGAGGCATTTGTTGATTTTTCATTGGAGTACAGTTTTTATGTGGTAGGTCCCAAACCCTATGCACAACCACAGGAGATTCGCCTTCTCATTTTAGCTCGCCTCCAAGCGGGTGTTTGTTGGCTACCCAGAGGATATTTGGTCTAAGGCCGGAAGTCGCGAGCTGTTTAAGCCATATGTAAAAGAATCGTTTCTGGCCACTCCCAGGTGAATGGCAGTCAGAAACTTTTCTCACTTGCGTGAACTTCTACACATGGCCCCCTCCTCCAATAAAATTATTTACAAAACATTAATTTTTGAGCGTTCATACGGGACATGCTCAGTAGGACAGTGTACTGAGCCTCTCACGGGCGGAGGGATTTAATTTTCGTCATTTTGACAAGATGGTCGTGTAGGAGCGTTGCCTTATATTAACCGGAATTTGGCAACCCTAGTGTTGTAATTTGGCAACTGACAACTTTATCAACAAATTTTAAATTTTTGACGAAATACACACTCAGTGCGTTTTGCTATGCGAGCACAATTTGTGTGCAGTGACTTAAAATATTCATCTCGACCAAATAATGGAATTAAATTGCGAACATTTTTGGGTGGATTAACTCAGCAACTGTACATCGATGAACTGAATACAATTTTTGGTGATGAAAATTCATCAAGTACCAGTGTTTATCGGTAGTATAGTGAACCCCATCGAGGCCGTAGATAAGTCCAAGACGAATTTCGTGAAGGTCGTGCAAGAACGGTTGTTGTTCCCGAAACTATTGAAGCTTTTTCATTCTAAAAAAAACAAATACTTTCATATTGATTCCCACACATTTTTTCAATCGCTCAAAAAAAGCTATTGTCGTTTGATCGAGAGAAATGTCAAAAAATGAAATAGCGGTGCTTTAAAATACGCTTATGATATCGTGGCAGGTGATGAATCATGAATTTATCATCTTTTATTATTATTTTTTTTTTTAAACTGGCCATATCATAACCATACCACCATAACAACGCAGAACAGTAAATTCTGAATGGCACACAACCACCTGTTAGTCACTTGTCTTTCTATAAATCAGGAAAACCAACCTCCATAGGCGTACCACTGTTCACCACGACAATGCGAGCTCTCACACATCGATTAAAACAATAGCATTTTTGGGATTTCAAAACATCGATTTAATGAGTAATCCACCGTACAGATTGCCACCGAATGATTTCTTTTTATACCTGTATGTAAGACAGCCTAAGCATATTTTGGAGATCCTCAATCAGAGTGAATCGCCAATTGATTCAAACGCATGTATAATTGTATAGCTCTTAGTGGAGAATATTTTGAAAAGCAATAAAGCCATTTTCGATGATTAATATTTATTTTTGTTCCCTAATCCCGAAATATATAAGACAACTCTCGAGTTAGACTTCTCCCCCTTGCAACGAGGTCACTACGTTGAGAACTGTCGCCGCGCCAACCCCTTGCGCGAATAATGTCAATCTACTGAAGGGAACACCTCAATTTGAGTTTTGTAATGAGTTGAAAACTGCATGTGGTGATAAAGCTATGAGCCGTACTAGCACTTCAGTACACTCACTTGCAGGATATTCGTCGTACTTATGTACGTACTTAGGTATATACACATTTTTAGATATACAATTCAATAATTCAATTAAAGATTTTTTACTGTCGCTGTTATTTTCACTTGTCGAGATTTATTACCACAAACCACAATTTCAACTTCGCATCGCCTCCGTCAAACTGTCGGCAATTGGTGTCACACGTCGTATGAGTGATTTTTTTAATGTATTGTGCATTCATACACAAAAGCGGGATATGTACAAACATACATATGTATGTATGTATGTACAAAGCAATTTATTAATTGATCAGCAGTCAAATATTTTTATGTTTCATTTCGCTATTTTCAATTACTTTAAAATCATTGGCGTCGAATGCAGCGTTCAAATGCAGAATATGAATTAATTCACTATGTAGGAGTATCTGTGGGAGCTTGGGTAAGGATTAAGTTGCAACTGTAAATTAAACAGTTATAAAATGCACTTTAATTTCATGGGAATTAAAATTTCATTGGAAATTATTTGCGATTGTTGCCACAGATTCCCAATGATATTTATTATATAACAAATGGGATTAATTGTAAATGCAGCTGTAATAATACCATTCCATACACACATATGTTTTGTTTTTTCTATTTGTATTTCATTTCATAAAAATATAAATTTTTATTTCTATTAATTTCAGCTCAGCGAAGATATCGGCTATGTCATATACTCCGCTTTGGGCTCCTTCTACTTACCCAGCTGCATAATGGTATTTGTTTATATACGAATTTATTTCGCTGCCAAAGCGAGAGCGAGGCGAGGCATTAAAAAGCATCCGCGAAAACAGAACAACGAACAGGTGAGTCTTTTCCAAAAATAATTATAACTGACTGAATGAAAATTAAATTTTTGAAATTTTCTTTGAAACTCTACTGCAGAGAAAAGAAAGTTTACACAAATTGTTGTCATTATTTTATAGAAATAGAAATGAATTGTGGTCGGTCTTCTAGTTTAACAAGAACGCAAGTGCAAACTTTTCTTAATTCATGTGACCAACAAATATATTTTTATTTGAATATTCTAATATTATTTTCAAATTTGTAAAATTTGCTTTGGATTGCTAGCGTTATCTTTTTTTCATATTTTTGGCAATTTTATTAACTTTGCCATTACTTCTAAGCTGGACTCCTTAATTTTTTTTTTGGTATTATCAAAGAAGTGTGGGGTCTGACGTAATCATGATGAATTATCATGTATTTGCGAGTAGCTGATCCAAAGAGAAACCCACTTGGCATATAAAACACTTCCATCATTATTCCACAAAAAGTAAAATAATCCTGAACGCTAGACCACTTTCAATCTGTAAAACGCTGAGTGAATGTACAAATTTACAAATCCGTTTGATGGCTACATCCATTAACTCCTTCGGTTTAGTGAACATATGCTATCCGAGAATTTTCAGTCTCAGTCTCGCAAACGCGGGACAGTACACCAGAAAGAGAATAGATAGCTTCCACATTCCTTCTTCCAAACAACTACGGTAATAGGGCGCTTGAAGAATCTCAAATCTTATCGCGTGAATTCTCAACGGACAATATGCTGCCAAAAAGCCGACTAAGTGTGATAGTTTAATACTTGGTATGGAATAAGCTTTGTGACATCCAATGGTCCTCTTTAATCCAGAAGAAAAATGGGAGACGCAAATTTTTAAGTGCTAGGCGAGCGCTCACTGAAGTGGTTTAATGCTCATCTTTCCAAAATCAGATCGTAAGTTGACAGCTGACTGTTGAAGCGCCCATATTCGCTTTAGGCGGCATTAACAAAACGGATCTACACGTCGGTCAAGCTTCAAATCTGTGAAGAAGTGTTTCTTTCCTCCAGTAACTTTCCCCTTCAGTTCTCGCGTGAGGGTATATGGTATAGGAGGAGCCGCTTGAGGCCAGCTCGGAGATACGGCAATCCAATCCGATCGTCTAGGCATAAATTTGAGCCCCTCAAGAACAGCGGATTGTCCAGCGCTTGATCCAACCAATGGCTCTGGCTCTCTAAGCCTTACAGTGTATTTTAAAATAAAATATTTTTAACTATAGTTGTATAGATCCGGTACATTACTTTAGGAGAAAATCCCATCTCTTACCGGCTGCGGCTTTGCAGCAGTATAAAGCTACTGATGCTTTTTCCAGGACAGTTTTCGGTCTAGAATTATCCGCAGTTATTTGAGTTTCTACGAAAAAAGAAAGCTAACACCGCCTAAGAAGGGGGGATCCTATATCTCCACGTGAATAATACCATTTTTGTCATACTGGGACTTACAGCAAGACCAAGTTTGGCTGCCCAACATGTTAAATCATTATGGTACACATCATGAGATCATGAAATGTACTTAGGAATTTGCCCCTAACCACGAGCTGCGTGGACCTTACCTTACAGACATCCCTTTCCAGATTCTTAAGAAAGTCATTGACAATTAAAATCCATAAAATATGGGACAGGATAATGAGCCCCTGTTAGGCCTGCGCTCGAAACGTGAATTCCCTAATTGACTAAAGATTTGTGTTAAGTTATATTAGGTCTGTGAGCGACAAAAGAGAAAACAAATGCTATCGATTCAGTTTTGTTAAGAGACAGCTTTCACCTTTAACGTTACTTTTACAGTTCGAAAAAACTGTTAAATAAAATATTAAATAAAATAAAATTTTATATTTTCACAGTAATCCAACTTATTAGCATAGAGTTTTGCATCTTAGTTTTTGCAGATGGTAGTATTCTTAACTAAAAGTTTAAGGCTATTCTGCAGACAACATTCGTATAAAATTCTCACGAAAAACGGACAAAATTACGTTTCACTCGGAATCTATGATGCAGTTTTCCCAAATTTCAAAATTTCGGGGTCACGTAGGAATTAATGCAAAACAAATTCTTGGAGTTTCAATTTATAACAGCATTTTTTGTTCGTTTGTACAATCAAAACCATATTTCTTTCCTTAATATTAACTGTTATAGTAGGGGAGCCCAAACGTGGATTTCGGGATTTACTGAAGCGAGGCAGATTAATATACAAGCGCATACTTGTACCCGGTTAGGTACCGCCACTATATATATGGCCGCCCGTCGGGGATAAAGGTTCAGATTAATAAAAAAAAATTGATTACCAGAAATTCTCGAGCGCGTAAGGTATAGTGAGTTAATTACATGCTAAAAGGTGCATATTCCACTAATCTGACAGCTTGCAAGTGACGCAAAGAAAGGGGAGGGCTGCAAAGTTGTAAAAAAAAACATCACCTCGACATTCTCAAACGTGGTGATTTTTTTTTTTTTTTTTTTTTGAAGGAATTAATTCAAGGATAACGAAAAATATAAAATCTGGCGATTTCCACAAGCCGAAATTACAAAAATTTGTCGATAAAGTTTAATACGTCCAACTGCGTTATGCCTATGTCCCCCTCTCCGCGTTTCTATACGTCTCTCACTATTTCTCTATCTGTTACTCTCGAACTCCGCTCCCACTCTGGTTGCTGTTGCCATGACATCATCTCAGCTGATCACACAGCTCGTTTGTGGCGTTATATTATTTACAACGTATTTCTCCTCATTTTGGCTTATTTCGTTATTTAAATATAATTTATGTGAATTAAAGTTGAAAAATGTTAACTATGAGTGATATTATTAAAAAATTATTTTATAATAAATACAAGTATTCTACTTGAACAACATACACTTTTTTATTTGAATTCTATTTCCTGAGCTTCTCAATCAATTAAATTCAATGATTTAAAGAATTTAGAAATAAAAATTTTAATTATCGGATTAGGCGAATCCCTCCAGATAATCGTCAGATTATGAAACAGCACATCTAGGACATAAAGATGAGCGATATATATCTTAATCTGACACGCTTGAGCATTTCAAAATGGTGAATTTTTTTATCGCATTGCAATGATGACCGCGAGTTTGCGTCACATCTAAATCGTCAGATTATTAGATGAGAGCATTTTTTTGGTTCACTTAACATCCCCTTAGAAAATTTGATGCGCTCGATTACATTAGCATACATATATTATTAAAAATACGTAGGACATGGATTCTATCAATATCTGACGCGCTCGAGTATATTCATGCAATAGTATTTCTTTTTTAGATTTTTGAAAATCTTATCTAAGCTTCGCAACTCAATAAGTCTCAATGACACTCGAGTAAATCCCCATTCAGCATCGTGGGCGCCCCTACTATTAGTAATTTCAAAGAAAGCTCTTTATGTGTAACAAAATATTTGCTTACAACTATAAATAAATTGCTACCAATTAATCGCGATCCGAAATGTTTTCATCTCAATTCGTGCAAATGAACTTACCAGCTCAAAAACGTCATCATATTAATGGCATACCGATTTGTTAAAGAGAAGAGAGCATAAGACTAAACAATTTATCATCACTGATTAACGCAATTAAAATGCATTGCAAAATGAGTTATTAAACGCTTAAGTTCAACTAACGGAAGCTAAGTCTATTTGTATGTCGCAAGCGCACGTAGTAAGTGAAGAATTAACTAAATTCATTGCGCTAATCCTCGACTAGAAGCAGATTAGAAACTATTTAAACGGAAGAGAGAAAACAGAAGAGAATGAGAGAGAGGAAGAGAAATGAGTCTTGTAAAAGAGATTACGGGCAACTGATTAAGCTCAATTAAGTACCGTTTTTCTAAAGCACTTCAACTCAATTTGCCAAATCGAATACTAGCCAAAATGCCAATTGAAAACGGTAGCGAACTCCCATTTAAATGCTTAGTAATTAACGGTCGAGTGTTTTTGGTTAATTCAAGTACGAAATGAAGAGTAAAAGAACTAACATTTCGAAGCGACTTTTTTTCTTAGTTTTTCAAAATGTGAAAATAACGCAGAGCATAAGTGTCAACAAATTATAAATGACTTTAATAGAGTCGAATTTCTTTTAATGCTGACCTGCAAACCGAACGAAATGTTTTTGAGGCGGTTGGCAGACAGCAAATTCTCTCGCTATTTTTTTTTTTTTTTAATTTTTTGTATGTGTGCAGTAAACCAATTTCATTACTATTCTCTCTTCCCGCTCTTCCCTTTGTATAATTCCTTCTTGCTGGTTACAATGTCATGGAAAAATGAGTAATGAAAAATGGCGAATATGCCACTTGGCGCACTCATTCAGACTCAAATAACGCTGACAGATGAGCTACCAAAAAAAAATTGTAATCTGTCAATTATAGTAACGACATGAGCGACGTGCATACGCACAAGTGTTGTTGTATAAACACGAATATTATAATTGAAAATTTTCCAATTCGATGCATTTATAACGGCTTATGTGTTGTTTCATTATTATTTCTTTTCTCTTTTACTGTTTTTCGTTTTTTCTCGTTATATTTTTTGCTTTTTCGAACCATCATGTGCTTAGTCATTATTGTTGTATACACATCGCGCGGATTATTAATGAATTTATATGAGATGAAGCAGAAAATCAGAACAAATTATATTTTTCTATTTGTTAACGCTGTGCTTCATGTCATGGCCTCATTCCGATACAAACTCATTCATAAATATTTGAACAGAGGCGTCGCTGTCTGAGAATTAGAAAGGATTTGTATATCTGATATATAAAAATCTGAGTTTGTACAGGGTAGATCTGGAAATCAGCCAACAACTGACTTATTCGAGAAAAGAGTAGATATGGTTCGATTTATTAGAAATTAAACAAAAACAAGAAAAATAACAGTCTTAGGCCATGCCAAGGTCTTTATACCTTTCATGAATATATCAAATTAATGCAAGTTGAAAAAATTAATTTTAATGTTAACTTGAACTCACATCTGTTGAATACGAAATTTAACGCTCTTAAATTCTTTTATGACGGGTTTATGACTCAAAAATTCGGATCTGAAAAATCCGTAGTATATATGCCATAGTGGACCGATCTGGTCGGTACCGATAGTAATAAATATAAAAATACATCTGCCTACCAAGTAAGTTGGTTGAAATATCTCAAAAACTGAGGGAGAAACTTTCGTCAAACAGATAGAAGGAAAACAGCTCGTCATTGTGTTACGATCAGCATAAATTTTGATGGATCTATTTCTTCTCCCTCTGATTGGATTACTTATATACTTCGATAACGAAATTTCGATATTTGATTGAATTTGATGAGACTTTTTTCGGTCTGGGCTCTCCTAAGCTCTTCCACTGAAACAATTTGGATTTCATTTTGAAGTATTGACTATATTGATATGATTTGTCAAAAGTTATGAGCTTTTTTAAGAGAACTAGACTCGTTATGGACTTCATTTAACGCTGCCCTGCTTTTTTTTCAAAAACTCAAGAATTTCGAACTAATTTCGCTGCCACTCATTTCGTATGATGATAGGCATACTTTGAATAACTTAAGGTGTTTTCAATAAATAGCTAGGATTTTCAATTTCTGAACCAAAGATTTTCTTCACTATGTCCTTCCACAAATCTTGACTTTTTATCGGATTCATTCCACAAACTGCGCTCAATTTGAAAGCAATTTCATTCGCAGCTGTGTTTGTTCAAAATTCAACAAAATAAAATGTGCTGTAACACGTTTCATAACCAAAGCAATGAAAAAAGTCATGATATGGTCTATGGCGTCAGCACTTAATTTGTGATTCGCCGATTGTTCATAGCAAATTCTTAAATTCTTTCCACGATTTCATCGGTTTTTTATGTGCTGGACACATGACAATTGTAAGCTCTTATTTTGCTCAAAGCATACCTGGCATGGGCCGTTGTTAATATTTTTCAAACATTTTTTTACACTCTATTCTATTATCTATTTCATTTAACAAAGGGAAATCACAAAGACATTCAGGCTCTTCAAGCGCGAGAAATTTAAAAATTCTCGCTGTTTTTCGAACACTCCTCGAATGGAAATTACTTCTTAACACAAATCATTAGGAGCATTATAACTTCTGAGATCCTCATTAAAGCCGCCTTAGAATGCTGCATACCACCTCTTCTCCTATAAATAGAAGGTATGGTAATGAGAGTATATAAGTACATAAAAGTACAGAAGAATAGCTCTGTAAAACCAAGAGAGGGAGTAGTATGGTAAGAGAAAATCAAAATTCTGAAATTATATTTTGTTTTTATAACCACAATCTGCTCATTTAAGCATGCATTGCACGCTCGCTTTCATCTCAGGTAATGTGATACACTTATGTCGTATTATACATCCATATGTATATATGTACATATATTACTAAAAAAATATATTATATTTCCATAAAAGCGAATTGAATGATTTCGATGATTATTGAAATGTGATTTCCCATGGGAACACACTCATGACGTCTGGAATAAGAAGACTGTTATCAGAACTGTATTGAATTTATATGTATATGTTTGCATCACAGTTACGAATTATAGAATTCAAAGGGTGTTTTTTTATAGAGGTATAGAACTTTAAGTTGGCATTACTTTTCAAGATGGCGACCGATTTAACAGCTGTTAAGTGATTTATTCTCAGTTTGGTTTGGCAATTCATCATGAATAGACTCACGCCTGAACAACGCTTGCAAATAGTGCAATTTTATTTCGAAAATAATGGTTCTGTGCGGAAAACGTTTCGCGCACTACGTCCATTTTAGCGATGTTTAGCGATGAAGCGCACTTCTGGTTGAATGGCTACGTCAACAAACAAAACTGCCGCATTTGGAGTGAAGGTAATCCTCAAGTGTATGTTGAAACACCGTTACATCCAGAAAAACTGACTGTTTGGTGCGCTTTATGGGCTGGTGGAATTATTGGTCCATACTTTTTCAAAAACGATGGTGCCCAGAATGTTACAGTCAACGGTGATCGGTATAGAGCCATGATTACTAACTTTTTCATTCCTGAATTGAATAACCATGATGTCCAGGAGATGTGATTTCAACAAGCCGGCGCAACATGTCACACAGCTCGTGCCACAATAGATTTATTGAAAGACACGTTTGGTGACCGCCTAATTTCACGTTTTGGACCTGTGAATTGGCCTCCAAGATCTTGTGATTTAACACCGCTAGACTACTTTCTGTGGGGCTATGTAAAGTCATTGGTCTATGCGGATAAGCCACAAACGCTTGATCATTTGGAAGACAACATTCGCCGTGTTATTGCCGATATACGGCCACAAATGTTGCAAAAAGTCATCGAAAATTGGACATCCAGATTGGACTGCATCCGCGCTAGCCGTGGCGGTCATATGCCAGAAATCATATTTAAAATGTAATGCCACAAGATTATCTTTCGGATAAATAAAATTCATGTCAATCGAATAATCCATCGTTGTTTTATTGCAACTTAAAGTTCTATACCTCTATAAAAAAACACCCTTTATAAGTACACACATGCTCGCATACATATATAACATACCATTGGAGGACGGTGATGAAAAATAATAATCACATCGCGAATGCGAAATAATTAAACTGTTGCACACACACTTTTTTCAATAGAATTTTAGAAAAGAATTTCAAATGGATTTCCAAAAGCAAAAGTAGGGAAATTTAATCGGCAAAATATTTTTATATAAAATGTGTAAGATATAAAGATATTTAGTATTTACCGAAATATACAAATTTCTTACTCGGCATTTTCAGCAATGCGCACTTTAAAAAAATCAAAAATTATTTAAATGTAGAGGACTAGATGCACACGATTTTAGCAACGATTATGATGAAAGACAAAAAAGGTATGCGCCATTGGACAGAGTGGATAGTGAAGACGAGGAAGAAGCAGATGTTGAAGGAAACGTGTATGCAGAAAATATAGAACCGATTGGTATGATGGTGTGATTCCTATATGCAGCTTCTTATGGGCACTGTTAGAGAGGTTACAGAGTTCAAGTCGTCGACCGATTTGAACAATTAAACTGTTTTTCCAGCCAATTATATGCTTGCTTCAAATACTTTGAAGTACACTTCGAATACGATTTGATTTTGCATAACTGTGCAGTGGATATGGCGACACCTCTTAAATATTTCGCAAAATATTCTGACAACGTCGTTTTCGAAAATGCTGTAGATCGCAACAGTAGATTCGAATTTGCGAAGGTTGGAGGTATGTTGAAGACAACGACTGACGAAATATAAAACATTTTTGGAATGCATTTCTCTTTCCTAAAATTCGAATGTACTCGTACTGACAGAATAAATTCAAAATTCCGCTGATAGCGAAAACAATGACTGACGACAGTTTCTTTTAAGTTGAGCTGTTAGAGGAGCTTCGGGAAAAGGATATTACGGGATTGGAGCAATTAGAAGAAACCGTGAGTCAGTTTAACCAACGGCAAAAAAATTAAAAAGGGAATATGAAGGAGATTTGTGACCTAGACTGATACAAGAGTCGGTAGCTCAAGTGTTTTCTTCTTCTATCGATTGCTCGTTTTAGAATTTCAAACAAAGAAAAGAGTGAAATGTTTTGTTTTGCTTGGAATTTCCACTTGTTGGTGTGAAAATTTTGTGCTTACTCATGACATCTATGCCTCAACCATCAAGGCAACACAATCAACATCAGCAAACTCAACTGCGGCAAAAGCATTAGTTGTATCAATCAATGACATAATCACCAGAAAAACAAGCGTGCATTCTCCCCACCACAGTCAGGACAACACTCTGCACTTGAAAGCTAGCAACCACCAGTGCAGCTTCCAATACAGCATCAAGTGCAGAAAACAAAGTTTTTGCTACCAATACAACCTACTATCATATTTAATCCGCACCCGCCACAACCGTCGCCAGAGTCATCCACACACCCCATGTCGGCGGCCTTTTTGGGCAACAACTGCACCGCCGCCGCCACAGTTACGAATTACTTTGGTTTTCGGTCCATCCATATATGATACCGGGCCTTGGCCCTTTGCAATTAGATACCATACTGGCGCCGAAGGCGTTTGATTTAAATGTCGGTCAGTTGAACTTTGAATCGATTCAAGGGCTCACGTCGTGCAACAGCTACATATTCAAGGGCTACAAGTACAACAACAACAAACCTGCGTTACATGATGATGAGCACAATTTAAGAATTCTATTTCATATATCCTTTATACATATGTGTAAGTTTATTTCAAAATGAAAATAAAGTTTTACTGTTCAATAATGGCGTTGTTGTCAGCCAAAGTAGTTGTTTTTATTTTGAATCTATAATTCGCCCCTCGTGAATTCAACTTTTTTTCCATTCCTCCAAAGAATTTTCAGTGCATTTGGCAATCACTACTAAAAACAAAAACAAAATACGCGGAAAGTGATGTATTTTTCTCTTGCTCTCACCTTATGCTAAAATCCGTCTTGAACCCTAGGAAGGAATTAAAACACATAAATTAATCAATCTCACATGCCTGAAAGAGTTATGAATTCCATACAGGCAAAAATCTACTTTATGTTTTCTGAAACCCATTTGCTATTCAAAAATTATATTTCCGTTAATTAACATTAAATAAGTTGTCTCGAAAACGCGATAAGAATTTTTTGGACAGTAATCACAAATATATTCGAATATAACTTTAAGTGTAAATACTGGAGTAAAACTCAGATGAGGACGTCCTTTGTACTAAAAATTATTATTTTTTTCCTTTCTCACCACACTTTCTTTCCTTTCTTCCCACCCGCAGGTCACTAGCTTCTCCACCATCGGCAAGAAGGGCACCATACCCATGCCATCGTCAAGTGCTGTGAGCGCGTTACAAATGAATCAGCAGAGACAGATAGCCACCATCGAAACACCACCGAACAGCGCCTCGCTGCCCATGCAGATACCGACAGTGACGTGCGATCTCGCGTCCGATATATCTACATCCGAGGCAGCCGACATGGAGCCGCATCCACTCGTCTATCCTAATGGCAATTCAAATGTACCGTCCCCGCTGAGTATGCTCACACCCGGCTCACCGAATTGTACGCTGTCCGCAGCAGATAAGGAAACTTTGAAGGTTAGTACGATAGCGACGGGACGAGGGGCACTCAATGTGCCTGTGCCGCCCTCAATGGCAGCGGCAACAGCTGCATCAGCGACAGCCAATTCAAACACTTCCAATAATAATAACAACAATGACAACGTTACGCCCATAGATGGGGCGGCTAGTGGGACGCTGGCAACAACTGTTTCCATAACAAATACAAACAACAGCATGGCAGGCGCCACGCTCACCACACCAAATGCCAGTGGTGTTTTGACGACGTCCGGGCCGGGCGCATCACCAAACGAGTTGCGCGTCTCGCCCGTAGTTAGTCGTTGCCGTGCGCTTTCGGTGGGCATTGACACGGATATGGTCAGCGAATTCGATCCATCCAGCTCGGATTCGGGTGTGGTGAGTCGTTGTGCAGTGGTGAAACCATTAAAATTTAGACTATGCCAGCCCATCTTCAGACGGAAAGCCGCAAATGCAGAGCGACGGAATGAATCAAAAGCTGCAGCAGCAGCAGCGGCTGCAGCGGCAGCAAAATCGGTGAAACCCTCCGAAGTTGTGAAAGCCGAACTAGAGCCGGCCATACCGAAACAACAAAAGCCGCGCGACCCCGAAAAGGAGAAACGACGTATTGCGCGTAAAAAAGAAAAGCGCGCAACGCTCATTCTAGGTCTCATCATGGGCAGTTTTATTGCCTGCTGGTTGCCCTTCTTCTTCCTCTACATTCTCGTGCCGGTCTGCGGCAGCTACTGCAACATACCCGATTTTGCATTTGCGGTCGCCTTCTGGCTGGGCTACATGAACTCCGCCCTGAATCCGGCCATTTACACCATCTTTAATAAGGACTTTCGGCGCGCATTTCGTCGCATTCTATTCAAGTGATGTTTGGCCTATGTGTGCTGTTATCGGTGCGTTCATGCGAGCATTGAGAAGGCAACTGAACGTGCCATGGGCAGCACACCCAGTGGTTATGGCATGTACCATTACCGGCGATAGATTTGGTTATTTGCTTTTGTGCGTTAAATATTCGAAAACAAAAAGACGGGAAAGTGAAAATAAAATCACAAAAACAACAACAGCAAACAAATCAAAAGCAATCTTCCGGCTAACGGTAAAGATCTGCTACGTAGATTTATATGTGTGTATTAAATATAACGGTATATTTTTTAAAATATGTGCAAGCGCTAATTCACCTTTTCTTCTTCTTCCTCACCAGTAGCGGTTTCTCATTTCGAATGCCATTTTGATGATTTCATTTTGTGATTTTTTTCAATTTAATGCTTTCTGTTATGTGTAATTATTATTATCGTATATGTACGTATGCATGTGTGTGTGTGTGTGTGTGTGTGCGTGTTTAACTATAAAATTGTTATTGTTTATTGTTATAGGAAAAACAAATGGTTGAGAATATAAAATTAATGCTCATTTTAAAGCAATGAATGGCTGTGAATCCAATGGGTAATTCATATTGCTTATAAATCAAAAAATAATAATTTATTTTATTATAAGTAATCTAAAAAAATATTAGACACTATACAAAATAAATTGAATTGAATTTTACAAGTGACTTAGTTTATTTTCTAAATGGCATTTGAAATGTTTTACCGAAGATATTTTTTCTCTGGTAAAAAGCGCACAAAGCTCAAGATTGCTAACTTCGATTAGCTAAGTTGTTTTGTTTTCTAGTTCTTTTTATTTATCAGTGCACATTTTATATTTGAAAAAATATAAAGTTCAAGAAGACGTTTCCAATGAATCCACAAGGTATAATTAGGTGAAGTTGTGTGCATCTAAAGTTCAAATTAAGTTTTGTGCTTCCCTTCGGTTTTTCAAAATAATTTTTGCATTTATTTAATATATAATTTTTTAAATTATTAACGTTCTGAAATTTTTCGATTAAAATAGTATTTGAAAAAGTTGTTGTTTGTACATTCCAAGCATCCTGTATGCTTTCAGAGCTTCCAAAAAATAGTCATTATGTATACTAAAAACAATTATTTCCTTAAATCTAGTGATATATTGAACATTTAGAAACAGAAATTTGAACATTGAAAACTCTTTCTGTGCTTTTTATAGCTTCAAAAAAATTTATTTTAAATTTTTTTAGCTTTGAAAAATAATTTTCTGCTCTAATTTTTAACTTTCCCTAAATATTTTTTTAAGTTATTTATTCTTGAGTTTCATAATATACAGACGAATAAATTGTTGGCTATTGAAATCTTCTTTTACGCTTTTAAGAGCTTAAAAATCCATAAAAAAAACGTCTACCTTCCATAAATTTTTGATACAAAACTTTTTTGTTTCCCTTTTGTTTGTGAAAATGATTCTCCTTCCTTCAGCTTCCTTATTAAAAAGTGTAATTGGGATTTTTTGAGCTTCATAAAATAATTTTTTAGCTTTTATAGTATTTAACATTAATATTTAAGCATTTCTTTCCAACGTTTTACACAATAACACGTTTTCTGAAGCCTTTTCAATTTCTTTTTTCTTTTCCATTGAGCTTTAGAATTAACGTTTTTACGGTCATTAACTTTTAAATTATCATTAATCCAAAAAAAATATTTTTTTTGCTTTCTTGAGACTTCGAAATTAATAATTTTTTTTTTTTTTTTTTTGAAACAATCAAATTTTATGGCGATAGATTTGAATTTAAGTTTTTGACTCTTGTAATATTCTCCACTGAATGCATTTCCTCCTCAAACATCATCTTTGTTTACGCATTTAAGCATTTCTTTCCAATATTTTATACAAAAACAAGTTTTCTTAAATCTTTTAATTTAATTTCTTTTCTGTGTTTTCATTGAACTTTAAAAATTACATTTTCACGATTATTTACTTTTAGATAATTAAAAATTATAAATTTTATTTTTTTTTTTGCTTTCTTGAGACTTTGTAATTAATTTCTTTCAATTTTTTGAAACAATCAAATTTTGTAGCAATAGATTTGAAATGAAATTTTTGAGACATTTTGAAAAGTCAATTAATGACTTGCTTGTGCGAATGTCAAAGTTATAAAGGTAGTAAGGCGAAATCTATATGAGACTCTTTGTGATATTTCTCTACTCGATTTATTTCCTATTCGGCTACGAATAGTTCAAAAATGAACAACTCACAGATAATCAAGCCCTAAACGATATTCATTAAATCTTTTTGCTTGTCTCAAGTAATTTTTTTGTTTGCGCATTTCAAGCTTAAAAGTGCACACGCTTACAGACATGGAATTAAAAAAAAAAATACTTTTATTTATAACATCAACAGATGTCAGCATTTTTCGAAACATATTTCTTCACTCAAATTTGTAGATTCAGCAAATATGAAAATAATAATTTGCACAAATAGTTGATCTTCGATAGGTTTTGTGCAATAAATATTAATGAAATTATTTGGAAGTGAAAAAATATATTTGTTGATTTTGTATAAGTATTTGTAAAACATTTATGCAGAATACTCGTGTGAATGAAAATTGGCGTAAAACAAAAGCAAGAAAAGCACTCCCATTCTGATAAATTGTTGTCAACAATATTCACAGAAATATTTATTTATTTAGTCCGGATAATGGCTTTGGACGCACATGCAATGCATACTCATATTGGAAAGAATATTTTGTTTATATATTTCAGTTGTATGTCAATATTGGTCAGCAGCAATATAAAATATTAAAGCTTTTGTTAAAAGTAAACACATGCAAACACACAAAACCGCTTACAATTTTTAAACATAAAAAAGGGAAAAACTCTTTCGAATATTTGTCACATATACGATATGTATGTAGATGTACATTAGGAAAACGCTTAAATATTTTTTTCTTCTTTTTTGCTATTATTGCATTGCGTCAATACGTCAATACCATTTTCAGCATATTTTTGATATTAAATAAAGTTGTTTTTCGGACAATTAAAACTTTTACATTTGTATATGATATTTGTTATGTAAGGGGGTATCAGTTGGTAGGTGGCGGTGGTCACCAGGCATGGTGAGCTCGCCGTATGGGTCACCAGCCCTACCTATCCCATCATGAACAAAAATTTTCATGCCTGGGTTTAGGCAAAGGGAAAGAAGGAAAAGAAGTGATATAGGAAAGAAAGATATGGAAGAAGGAGGGATCTGGATCCGGTCATCCTGACCATCCCCTAATCCGTGTAGTCTACGCTCTCGCGTCCCTCATTTAACTCCATGTTACACCCACAACAAGACCAAAATTACCTACTCCTTCATAGTAGATACTTCCTGTTTCAGAAATAAGAATTTATGCTGACAATAAGCGTCATTTATTTATTCTACTTTAACAAATTCACATGGAAAGTGAAAAAAAAACTCAAACTTCATTATAATATTTATTGCTTAGATTCCGTATGAAAAATATAGAATAAAAAAAATTTAGTGGAAAGAAAATTCACCTTTCTTGGTTCTATAAAAAATAATTATCGGATAGGTAATCCACGAAGAATTTCTGAATTTAAATTTTTCTTTGCGGTTAAACTTACACTTATATTAACAATATTGTTAATTGGACAACCCTAACATCTTCACTACTTATAAACGCGTGTATGTGACTTCAAAAAAATATAATATACATATATATATATATATATATAAGCGCATTTGTTTATTTTACTCGCACATTAACATATATGTATGTAAATATATAAATATATATATGTAATAAGTTCTCAGCACTCACCTTTTCTTGTCCCACGTTGATGGTACCAACAATTTGAGACGACGCTGGAGGTGCTGCAAAGTGAGAAATCTAAATATCTAACATATATATGTACATTATTAGTAGGTCTTACTACCCACTTTTTTTTTTTGCTATGCAAATCACTCACTTGCTTGGAGAATACTTTAAAAGAAAAAACAACAAAGGGATTTACTGGCCAAAGAAGAAAAAAAATATCAAAGAGGATGAATTATTCAAAAGAAAAAAAGAAAGAAAATGAATGAACAAATTTAAATTAAATATGAGAAAGTAATAAAAAAAATTTAAAGAGAGTAAGGTAACGAACCAAAGTGAAAAATAAAATAAAAAAGACAAAAAAATTGATATCAAAAAAAAAAAAACTTTGGTATGGTGAATTAACCCTTTACAAGTAAAAAAAAAAGATGATAATAATAATCCAAAAAAATATATGAGAAAATAATTGAGAATTTGAAATTATCATAAGTCATAAACTTAAAAAAATTGAAGAAATAATTGAACGCTAATTACTGGAAAAAAATATTAGCAGGATAAACCAAACAATGATAGGGGAGTGATTAGAGAAAATCTTCCAAAAAAAATTATGTATAGATTGTATAGGTATGTACGTATATATATATATATATATATATATATATATATCTATATGCAGAAAAATCAAAGATGCTGTTGTTGGTGGTGGCCGTTCGTGGTGATGACTGTAACAGTATTCGCGCTGTTGTTGGCGTTGGCTTCGATTATGCTGGTATACTCCAACTGATCGCGTACAGACATTAATTTTGCGTTTTATCTGCTTCAGCAAAAAAAAAAAATTCATGGTTTGAATACACGATGTTGGTGGCTAAGGTAGTGTGGCTTTACTTCCACTAATATATCCTACGTAATTTGTTTCAGCGTTGACATCCGGTACTGGTTGTCTTTCTTAAACTTCTCTATAATCGACTTAAAATTTAAAAAAAATTATGTTTGGGCGCTTCTTTTGCATTGCAGCAGGCGACTTAAACAAATATAAAAGAAAATTTTATTAGTAATCAAATAATTTAATATTACATAAGTGGCTGTCATATATGTATGTCGATAGGACATGTACGTATACATGCCAATGCATATTGCCTTACATAATTGTATTTCAAATTAATTAGGACTTACCTCCGTTTCCGAATTTTTTTCTTTGTAAACTCTTGAAAACTGCACAACTCGTCAATGTTTCACTTTTACCTTAGATTTTTTTCACTTATAATAAAAAAAGCAATCTATATTAAATAAAAATTATTTACTATATATGCATATATATATAGATATATTTTATTTTGACTGCACTTCACTTCAGCTCCTTTACTGGTCCCTCAAACTTCCTAGAATGATCTTTGAATCTCGGTTAGCGCTTTCTTCAAGCCGTTGTCCAGCCGAGAAATTGTCACATCCCTCCATTTCATAAAAATCCCCCGAATATAATTTAACTCTCACTGAATACCACAAAAATCACATACACACAAACATATTGCTTTACCTACCACAGGGTGAGCTAGGTTTTACACATTTGCCCTTAAAAGTAGACATCATCTTAGTAGCCTTTCCTCCTGTTAGATTCACACACACACACATATATACACAAAAGGCTGTCATTACAATGTATGTAGTGAAATATGCATTAAAAACTCTACTATCATAAATACATATATGTATATAGTTCCGTGAGACTCTCAATGAAATGTGGACTTTGTTGCGAAACTCAGCATAAATTAACATTTTTATAGAGCTTTTGATTCCGTGGTATTTCGGTTGGACTTTTTCGTTATTATTGTCAAAAAACCAACCTAATTAAGCAAAATTGCAGAATACCTAGTAGCCGCTTGATATATTCATATTTAATATTAAAACAAAATACCAATTTAAAAGTTTTTTAAACAACATCAGTTTATGAAATTGGATTCATTTCACCGAATCATTATTAATTTTAAATTATCAAATTAAAATTGTTAAATTATAACCTCAAACTTTGTAGATAATGTATTCAGGGTGCAGCGAGATGTGGTGGGAGCTCGCTTTTTTACGATTTATCAATTAAAAGTTGCGAATACACTAAATTGACTGGTTTTAATGCCACTGCCACTGCATGTGTTAGCTATGTAAATGTGTTTACCTGATAATCTGCTCATAAGCTCTTTTAAGCCATTTAAGTAGACAACAACAACCGTTATACGTGATAATCCACTTATTTATATACTTAATGGCCAACTCTATAAGCATTTCTATGAGTAAATATTTTACGTATTGAAGACAGAATCTTGTTTGCATGCCAAGAAATATGAAAGCTGTAAATATATATTGGTATGTACTTGTATGAGTGCATAAATTTGAACAAATTCAGCTTGTTAAGTCAGCAAGTGTAGCGTATGTGTGTCCTCTTGGGACGCCTTTCTTGCCTTGTAGACAATCAAAATTCTAAGTTGCCATTTAATCATTTTCAAATATTATAGTTGCACACTTGCACCTACGCAATTATTCATTGCACATTTTCATAGAGACACTCCTTTAAATTACTTCTTGTTCAAGGTAGTGCGTATTGAAACCCAAAAAAAAAAAAAAACAACAACATGAATGCAATAAACTTTAAAAGCTCGTAAATCAGCTCATATGAGTTATACTCGCATATGTACGCATACATGTACATATTCTTACGTGCAATCGTAGCTATGTATGCATGTCATATAAATGCATTCCCATAGAAGATACATAAAAGATGCGTCGAGATTGTGTCTGCAACTCAGGTGGTGTCGTCAAATATGTCTCGTGATATATGTATTCGTATATGTGCATATAAATGAAACACATTCATATACAATTTTATCTACATATGGCATACAAACATATATTGAAATAAATATCTAAATTTTCCATCAGTGGAGAATATTACATGACCTGCGGTAGGAAATAAATTTTATGGCAAATAATAATTAAATTTTTATATTCTTCAGCATTTATATACTGATGAACATTAAAAACAATTCATCATCTCAATGTTGTGAGTAACGATCCAACTAAATTATG
The DNA here is from genome assembly GCA_030068015.2 of Neoceratitis asiatica. Taxonomy (NCBI): domain Eukaryota; kingdom Metazoa; phylum Arthropoda; class Insecta; order Diptera; family Tephritidae; genus Neoceratitis; species Neoceratitis asiatica. The sequence goes on along the minus strand of CM061528.1, from coordinate 1,870,700 downwards.
CTTTAAAACTAGAAATTTAAAAGCTAAACCATCTTCAATTACTGCCAATTTATTTAAAAACAATATTATTAAAGTATAAATTATTTAAAAATTATTATAATATTATGTAAGATCTGAGTGTTGTACAGTGAAAAATGCAAAATTACAGTCACAAGCTGGATTTTTTTTTAATTATATATGATGATAAGATTCGATTTTCCCCAGAGCTATTTCTTTTCTTCGTTTCCATTAGAGGTTCTAATTTAAGATTTTCAGAAATCGAAATCTAAATGCTAATCTAATAGATGAATTTTTGAGTCGCATATTGCATACTGAAACTTTATAAGCAAAAGAAAGCTCTCGAATTACATAAAAATCCAAAAAAAGCAATCCAAGTTATTTTTCTAATTTTTCAACTTTGAATTGAAAGTTTCATTCGTCGTCACTGATTTGAGGAAATTTTGTTCTGAAATAGTGCATTCTTTCATCATCATCGTCATCATTGACTATAACTTTCACAAAGTTTTCCATGAGTCCCAAGTAGCAGAAACATATTCTCACTTGACACTAAAGGTTTCTGAGCTACATTTGAACTCCGGTAAAATATTTTATAGAGAACATCAACTTTATGCAAAATTTAAAAAAAAAAATATTTTTAAAAAAATATATAAAAATAATTTTTGTCAGAATTAAAATGCCAATGTGTAGCACACATTTATCAGAAGTTTAAAGGTTTGCATGAATCGGGAAATAAAGTTGCCTAGATCACTTCCAAAGTGAACCGTCATAAAAATACTATTTAGGTGTATTAAAAAGAAGAGTGCACCAAATCTTGAAGCAAAATAACTTGGTTAAATATGAGTCTCGGGAGCCTGTACCCAATCTACAAAGTGGACATAACGGGAACGTCTAGCCTTTGCTGAAAAACTAAAATTTTGGACAGATGAGTTCAAAATAACCATTTTCTGAGGAAAAAAAATTAATTGGACGATCCTGATGGCTGTTATATGTATTGGCGTGATATACAGCAGCCTCGCTAAACTTTCTATAAGCGAAATCATGGTGGAAGCTCACTGATGATTTTGGCAACCTTTGGATATGATGGAAAGTCTCCGCTGTGCCTTTCATACCCACCAGGACGAATGCAGAAATATATATTAAGCGAATTTGATGGTAATCTTTATGGTAATTATAGGAATTTCCAGCAAGACAATGCATCAATCCATACTACACGCGCGGCTAAAGACTTTCTTTCATTAAAAAAACATACCTCTTTTGGAGTGGCCAGCAATAAGCCCATATCTTAACCCTATTGAAGATTTGTGGCGAATACTTTCAAAAAGGGTTTATAGAAATGGGAGACAGTTTGAGGCCATTAAACAACTCAGGGAGGTCTTATTTGTAGCATGAGATGAAATTAACAATTTAGCGTTGAGACTGTTGGTTAATCCCATGCCAACTAGAATGAATCAAATTTTTATAAAAAAAGGGATTTCAATTATGGAAAAAATCGAAAAAATATTTTACATAACTAAACTTATTATATATCTTTGTGCACACATACTTCTTGCCTAAGAAGTGTAAATGTTTAGTTTTTTCATATTGTTAAAAAAAACGTATTGAAATTTGTTTGCTTTTGTTTTTGTTTATACTAATAATAACTATAAAATGAGATGCATTTAAATAGTAAAAAGGTGTTTCCTGCTGTTTTATTTCAAATTACGTTCATGGACATATACATTTTTGCCTGGGGTAGCTGTCATCATTTTCATCAACATTTTCAAATCTTTAAAATAATATCATCAAAGGTATCATACATACATTTTTATCAAAGGGGATCACTAAATATGGTATAATTATTAACATTTTCATGTACAACGAAATTATTTGTACTTGTAAATTTATACTTAATATTGAAAGAGATTTCCATCTCAAATGCATTAGAACAATTGGTTAGTTTAATTTTTCAATTCATTCATAAATCATTTATAATAAAAATTGTTCAGCTGCATAATTAGTCTCTAAACTCAAAAATTACTCTTAATTCCATTCTCTTTTGATTATCAAAATTCCATTCCACATTCACAATGGTTCATCAATACCATTAAATACACCTCTGCATTAAACAGCTACCATAAAAACTACTTTCGGCATTTTATTTCTGTCTCCTACAACAACTTTAACAGTTTTTTTTTTCTAATCTAAAAAATTCTTTTAAACAGTGGTGGCGAAGAATATTGATACGCAATATTCTCGAATTGGTGGAGAATTGTACTACGCTATGCAACAAACCCCAACTTTCCATTACTCACAGTTACGGAGAAAAACGCGAAAATATAAAATGTTGATTTTTAACTTTTTTTTTTATCGAAAAAATCTCTTTTTAAATAAAAAAAAATTTCAAAAACTAGATGTGACATCACATTTATGACACAATTTTTTAAAGAAGGATTTTAATGGGGACCACTGTTATAAGCCAGTCGGCGAATTTTTTAAAACTTTCAATACTTCCAATATCACTTCTTCAAAAAAGTTCAAAACTTGTGAAATTGAATTTATGTGATTTGGTATGCTGTTATAATTTTTTAAAGCTACTAAACTTTATTATTTTTGTGTGGCAAAAATGAACTTGAACTACCGATAAAAGAACACCAACAAGTGCCAACCATATGGCTGATAATATGCACTATTTGAAGGTCATAGTATAAGTAAAGATATTTTAAGCATATGCACATATATACAAGTACATATATGTAAAAATTTATTAATGCAAAATCAGCAGTCGCATAAAAGGCAACAAAAAGCATAAAAGGCGTAGTAATTTGTATTTCCTTCAAGTCAAAGTCAATGCTATTTTCCTTCTAAGCCAATATTATACACATACATACATACATGCATACATAGAGAAACCCGAGTCATCGCCTGTGAAGGCTTAACATTAGCAACAGTTAGCCTTGTAGTTTTATTTTAGATTTTCAAGTTTATTTTTTGTGAATCATTTTACTGTGGACGCTTAGTCACTCTAAGATCTATGCAGCAAGAGAGATAAATACATACGATTACATAAATACATACATATGTTACATGCATGTAAAAACACAAATATATATATATATATGGAGTGACATATATAACGCTACTTTCAAATGTGTGTGTGTTACAAATAAGATTTGAGAAGGTTACAGGTCTCTTGCGGCTGAAGCGCTAACACACGGTTGCATTCTGCTGGTAAATTTGGGTAGAGGCAACGGAGGGCTATGAGGACTTGGAAATTTTCACAAAATCATTTAAATTCATTAAAACATTTGTGCGTGTGTATGTGTGTATAATCACTTTTGTATCTATTTTCACTTTTTGCTTTGCAAATGTGTGTGTATTGTTAATGTATATTTTTGTATTTCCTCTTAGTTGTTTTTGTTGTCATGCACTCTCTAACTAGTTGCAAGCCATTAGCACATTTGCAACAGCAGACAATATTGACATTGACACATTCACCAACAACAACTCATTCGTTTACTATTTTTTTGCCTTTCTTTGCTTATTCTTGCCTGGTTTTGACTCGACGAAAGGCGTTGATGGCGACAGGCGTTAGGTGAGGACTGAAGGCAGGCAGTGAGTGTCTGATAAGTATGTCGGCTCTTGTATATACAAATATAGCGAATATGCCTTCTAGTAAACATATGTGCAGTGCATATACATATGAGATACATATGAGTATGGTTGTGTGCGTGCGCACTAGTAAATGTAAGGCTTATACTTACAAGTACTCGCGTATTCATACACATATATATGTATGTATGTATATGTACACTGAAGTGCGCATTTATGCAATTAGTGACATACAAGTTGCACACAGTATGCAGGCAAATTTTTACGCATACATACATATATATGTGTATATAACACATGTACGAGTATGAAGGTTTTTTAAAGTTTTCAATTATTTTTACAATTTTTAATGCAATTTTTACAGCATGCAGAGCTTGATAATGAAATTAAAAATCATTAGGCTTGTGTATAGTGATTTATTATTAATACTATTAATTTTTAATATTTAAAATTCTATAATTTGCCAAATTTTGCGCTTAACCTTTCCATGTGTTGCTGTAGTTAAAATATTTCAATATAAATTTCGCTTAAAAACTATTTTCGCTTAGTAAACTAAAGAGAATTTTTAATTTTTTATTATTTTTTTTACTTTATTAAATTTTTTCATCTCAGTATTGTTTACTCTAAGCCGCCTCCGAACGGGTGATGATTTTCTTTGAGGAACCTTTTATTTTTTAACAGCAATTCACTCGGAGTGGTAAACATTCCTTAACGAGGAACCATCGCACTGAATTTTTGTTTCTATTTGATTTTTGGATTTTTATCTGACAATAATTCGAAACCCTGAGTCTACGCATAGTAACACACATTATTACTTACTCAACTTGGCGGTCGCCAAATTCGTCTATACTCTGCCAATATATTTTTGTTTATGAATCATTATAGAAGTTGTTCTTCACTGTACTAACTATCTCAGTTTGTACCGATCGTTCGAATATTGGCTATATGGTAGGTACCATAGGACCACCACACTACACTGGTGGTTCTCCGAGGAGATAGCATTTCACTCTTTTTGCTTTTACCAAATTTCAAATTTAAAAGTGTGAATACATATAGTTATCATTTGCTAAATAATCAACTACAAATCTTCCCCTTTCTGGGATAACCTCGGAACTACATTTTTTTCGAAATTGAGATTTCCAGTTCATTACACTTTTTAGCACTCCTATTACGTAAAGCATAACCTAAAATGTGCATTATGATGATAAAATTTTTTTCAGAGGCATTTTCTCGTATATACATGCTCGTATTTAAAAACCTTGTATCTGCCGTAAGTACCGCCCGACACTTTAAGATGGCGTTGTAAACAAAAACAAAGGAAAAAATATGATTACTCTGCTGGACAAAAGACCGATTTCTACAAGAAAAAATTAAGATTTACTAGGTTTGAAAAGATTACCACCCCAAAATTATCACAATTCTTAGGATCAATTAGGAGTTGAATTAAGTGTAGTCCGATGCTCTAAGTTATTTTCCAATTTGTCAAGATGTTAATTTGTAAAAATTTTAATATATTGTCAACATACGAAATTTTATAATAATTAAATGTTTTATAACATGCAAATGAAACTGTTTTAATTAAAAAAAATATAAATTAATAATCAATTGAGAGCTTTGCATGACACAATTGTTCTCCAATAATCTTATGGAAAAAAAATCTTCTGATTCAAAACCTCGTACCTACATAAAATTTACAATAATAATCTAGTGTCGATGCAGATAGCAAAAGTTATGTTGAAGTATTTCAAGGTGATATATAGATATTACTAATCCCAATGGTTTACCCACTTCCCGCCCATTCATCAGCTGATTTTTTAGAATTAATTCAAATATAAAATTTTATTTAATGATTAGTTGAGAGTCGACAAAATCGTTTTCTTAATATGAAAAAGCGAGTCGGATATGTCAAATGTACTTAAATTTCAACTCTCATTCAAGACACAAGCAATGCAAAGGCTCGTGAAATTCAGAATTCGTTTTACATATTTTCAAAAACGAGGGGCTAAAATGTCAGGACATTCTAAGCGGAACATTAAATTTTATTTCAGAGAGAATAAGGGGGCTGGAAATTGAGGCTGCTATTATTTTAACCATGAAAATTACACCAAGAATTTCCCGACGACTGGCGAGAGTAGTGAGATTGATAAGTTTCAGACGACTAGTGTAAGGAGGAAGATAGTGCTGAGAGTCCCAATGCAATTTTCTTAAGGCAAATAGGAGGAATTGTTTTTGAGTAGACTCTATCCTATCAGAATAGATTTGATACCTCGGGTTCCATATAGAAATTATAATTTTTCAGTTGGTTATAATTTTTAATAAATGTTTGCGATTTTGTAGATACGAGGTTATCCCAGAAAGGGGATGAAATATCATTGCTATATTTTGTGTACGGACAACTAGACATTTGCACTAACTGATGTCGAAATCTGTCCTGTAAATAAAGTAGCCATCCCAATTCTGTACTCCACTTTTATTATTCGACCAACCAGCGATAAATTTCAGCAAACCAAATATGGAGTAAGCTCTTGGAGGCGATTTGAAAACGATTATGGAAATATTATACAACAGAAATCTCAGTCGTTAAAATGGCAGGAGCAACAGGTCTATAGATTTATGTTTCCTTCAAGTGCCTTATAATCGATTTTGCTTGGTAGCCGATACTCTTAGCGGGTGCATAATAGAAAGAGAGCTAGAGAGGTATGGTTTTGTGATTTACTCGAAGTCAATAGGTATTTGGGTCGACTTTTTGTTTGTTTAATTTTCGGAATTTTCTAAATATTTTTAGCTTAATTTACTTGACTCGTACTTACTTACTTGAAACTGGAAAATATTTTGAAAAACTATGTTTATTTAATTATTTCGCAAACGACCTATATCTTTGTATAAAGCTCCACTTCTGCTATTGCCTCCATCAGACACTTGACTGTGTGTGTGTGTGTGTGTGTGTGAACTAATTGCTTAATTACTTTACATCCACTCAACCACATTTCGCCACAAAGCGCGATGCTACACATTTAAAATAAAACATATTCGAATTAATTTATAAATATTCACATTAATTTGTAGGTATGTGTGCATGTCTTTTTTTTTTTTTGGTGTTTAAAAAATTACAAAATTAATTATTTACATATTAGCGAAAACAATAAAACCAAAAGAACAAAAAACATTTAATTAACAAGCTGACTGCATTAACGGTTCTCTTGTTCAAACTGCTGTTGTTGTGGTTGTTAGTGTGGCTTTTCCAACACATATGCATGCATGCATACATAGTTACATATGCACATATTTGCATATCAAGTCATTAAATGGAAATTTAATAAGTAAATGCAAATAATTTATTTTTAATTTTTTTCCATTGTATACAGTTGCATTTATTCATGTCTTTCTATCTGTATACGTGTGCGCGCGTGTGTGTGTGTGTGTGTTAAGTGTTGCTGAGGAAAACAATGAGACTTGTAATTACACCAATTGACACGAAATGAACAAAAAAACCGAGTTCACTTACGCAAGCACACATACACATGAGCAATTATTTACAGTCCTACAAACAGCGCAATGGAGCACTCACAACCAAGAAATGTATACTTCACACGGACAAGAAACTAACCACAAACTTTACAGAAATATGGTCCAATTGACATTGTTATGTCCTACAACTGGACCATATACTCCACCTCTGCATTACACCCGAATGGGAGTACCTACAGGAAATGCGTTTTGAAACTACTCCACAAAGACATTTCAATGAGGAAATTAGATTATGGAGTATCTGCAATAAAATGCATATGAAAACGCTTTCTGTTTCCGAATACAGTATGCTGAAAACACTTGCAATTATTAGCTAACAACAAGCTGATTGTAAGGCAGAAGTTGGACCAACACCGCACTACTTTGGATTATACCAATACAATCATATGGTCCACAAATTTTTTGCAGGGATATTTAAATAATATTTATATGTAGATGCGTACGTCTGTACGTGTGTGGAAAAGTGCAGTATACATGACTACTTAATATGTAAATTGCATTGTTTGTATGCAAATATTGAGAAATTCATTGAAATTGTCATCAAACAAAAAAAAGTTCGTAAAAACAATAAAAACTGGCGCTTGATATAATATATTGAAATTGAATTATTTATGACAAATAAATACTTACAATTCAATAATTCAAATTGAACACATTCTTTGTCACTCAAATTATAGTTTAATCAGTCTCGGTAGAAATGTATTTAATTGTTGCATTTAAAAGACTTAAATGAGTTAAATGTTCAGTTTCAGAAGAATATTCAACAAAATTGATACATGAAAAAATATTGCCGAATAAAATAAATAAAAAATAAGCTTACAAAGGACTTTAAGCTACTTAAATAGTATTTAAGTCTCACTGAAATAATTTTTTTGTATCAGAATATGGAAAGCCAAGTTTTATGTACAATTTTTTGTAATAATATTTTTGTGTATTGAAAAACCAATTCGATTTTAAACAATTTAAATATATTTCTGCCTTTTTAAAATTTTTGTTACAAAGTCTCAGAGGTCCGAACCGAGACAGGAACCACTTTTTAATTAGAGTGAAACTACGGAAAAGTCAGTCCAACAATGCAAAAATCAGAGAACCAAAAAGGAAGTAGCAGAACACGAACAAAGCGGTGATTCCGAAAGTGAAAGGAGATTTCCAAAATATAATCGATGAAAAGATTTCCAACGCTCAAAACTCAAAAACCGTAGAGGAGAAGTGAACAATTTTGAAACACGCGATTGCAACTCCTGCATCAAACACAGTAGAATGTGAAGTAATAAAGAAAAACTCCAAATGGTATGACGAAGCCTGTATAAGCACAAACAGCGCAGCTAAAAACTTAGCAAGAGCAAATTTGTCTCGAAAAGTAAATAAGCGCAGCAGAAAACACTCATATCGAGAAACGAGGAATTTCTACAAAATTGTGCCAGAAAAGGAAACTTGAGTCTAAGAAGAGAAAATCAGCTAGCATCTGGAAGAACTTTAACCCAAAAATTTTACAGCAAATTTAAAGCGAAAAAAGGTCTAAGTCCACACTTCGTAAAAGTATGAGTATGCACAAATCTAAGAGCGGCGAAGTACTCACCGACTAACTAAAGTTGTGAAGCTTTGAGCTGAACATTTTAGCGAACTACTAAATGCCGAGAGTGCTCATAAAGTCAATGAAAAAACAAATTACCAACTGAATATTGCAGTTGTTTTTTTACAAGACATACATACATTCGTCGACGCTAGGCGAAATTCACAATGCGCTAAACTACATTTAAAAAAACCAAATTACCTGTAGAGAAACACATAATAGGGGAAAATTTAAAAAATTCTGATTAGTTATATTTTGAAAGAACACACCTCTACATACTAATCACGCTATAATGGGAACAATAAATTATGCCAAAAGAATAGAACACAGCAATAATAATACCAATTCAGAACAATGGTGAAACCCCATCTGAACGACAATTGTGGTATATTGCTTCTCAACACCTCGTACCGAGAAATTATTGCCCGAATATCACTACGGTTTCCGACAAGGTAGGTCAAGATCGCACCAAATATTCTACTTCGTACTGCACAACTGGTTATGTGTTGAACTAAATCCTTCAAATATTTGCAGTTTTTCTGATATTGAAATGACTAATATTCAACGAATAAATAACCAAAAAATTACTGAAATGCAAAGCGAAAGACATGTAAACATTGAAAACAGTCAATCTTGGAAAATATAAGTTTGAAGCAGCAGCATATACATCATCAAAACTGCTCAACGGATCATGCAAACTTGCCCTGTATAGGGCCGTAGTACGACCAGTCTTGTGTTATGAAGCTTGAAACTTGGCCAATGAGCTAAAATGACAAAACCAAATTTCTGACTTTTGATAGAAAAATTCTCAGGTAATTTGTCGGCACCATCAGAATCGGACCTGGTGAATGGAGGATAAGATGGAATTACGAACTTGAACAACTAATTCAAGAGGAAAACGTTGTGAGCTTTATTGAAATGCAGCGAATGAAATGACTAGATCATGTTATAAGAATGGACGACTCAAGAGCACAAGAAAAAGTAATTGATAAGAGAATTGAGTAGCATAGCAAGAGGGAGGTAAAGATCAAGGACGGCTAATAAAATACGTGAACGCATTAAATTAAGAACTGAAGAAGCTCCAACTAGAAGACTGGAGCAGCAAAAGACAAATACTTAGCGTTTATCGTTAGCGGACCAACGTTCACAAAGAGTTTGTAGAGCCAAATGGTGATAATGATGCTCGTGATGCTCGCGATCGTGCGAAAATAGGACACAAACGAATTTTTGGGAACCTTTGTATATTAGAAAATTATGAATGAATTTCTCACGAAAATTCTATGTTTAATATAGTTTTTGTCCATTTGTATTTTTTTAAGTAAATTAAAATTTTTGTATAAATTCCAAATAGAAATAAACATTCTTTTAAATTTCCGGAAAAAATTATTTTCGAACTTTCACATGTCGACGTAAGAGAATGCGTATCCTGTATTCAATTAAAAATTTCCACCACAGCAATTTTTTTTTGTAAAAAAAATATTTCTTTAATTTACAAATTTGAATTCATTTTCATATTTTTAATTCAAACGCCACCCGTATTAAACTTGTATTAAAAAAAAATTATTTCCCGTAATTTTTAATGCATTTTTTGTCTTTTCCTTTGTATATTAATACTTTGCGGTAAAAATTGTATTATGGAAATTGAATACAATAATTATGTTGATATGCTGTTTTGTATATTTATTTTTACAGCTATTTTCCCTGTCACTACAAGTTTAGCAAGTGTTAAGAGCATAAACATTAAATTTCGCACCATAAAAAATTTCACAATTTTTAACACTTTTTTCCGTTACACAGTATTACAAATCACATAGCTATAAATTACAAAAATTGTATGTGACACGTTTAAAATTTATTAAAACAAAAAAATATTTTTTTCATTTCCCTTATAATTCCTAGTAACTTTTGGTTATTTTTATTCCATTTTTCATAACACTTTTTTGCACGGCTTACAACTATGCGGGCATATCCGGTGTCTCTAAAAATAAAAGTAAAAAATTAAAATTAAAAAAAACGAATTACAATGGCAATTAAAACATTTTAATCATTTTTTTTTAATTTTTTCGCGTTTAAATTAGCGATATTTTTCAGTTAACTAACACACAAAAAAGATAATTAAAAATTTTCCACCGCATAGTAAATAAATGAATGGAAACAAGAAAAATTATAAACATTTTAATATAAAATTCCATAGCAGATATTGTTTAATTTTTTTGCAAATTATTTACGCCAGAGAAGGAATTCCATTAAGTTTTCGTATTATCTTATTCACATAAATAGCTCTTTCTAAAAGAATATACTATTTTTATAATTATCTAACTTCTTACAAATACATACTGAACAAGTTCATATGCATAATTCGAGCTTTGTAGCTGCTGAAGCGATTTTCGGCCGAACTCATTAGTCTTTATGATTTTCCATTAGCAATTGAGGTACCTACGTTTTATACTAAGCCGCCTCGAACGGCCGATGGATTTTTATTTCATATACTCCGAGGGGTTGATATTCTAATTAGAAAAATTAATTTCTTTTTTTTTTTTAATAAAATTATTTTTCTATAATTTTAGATGTTATTTTAAAGCGGTTTTTTTTTAAATTTTAATATTACTAACATTGCTACTCTGTGTATAGGTAACCTACTTGTTGTTGTTATCTAAAAATTGCCATAAATATAAAGACAAAGGGAAAACTACATACAAACGATAAATGAAATTTGCTAATTCATATTGCAAAGCAAAAACAAGAAGAACAACAAGCAGCGCTAAGTGAGCGAAAGAATAATTAAATTCTCAACAAACGATATAATCGTGCGCGAGCAGCTTTTATGCAATCAAAAGAATTTCCAAAAGCAATTATACTTACCAGCAGAAATTTTTTTCCTTGTACTCGCACACACGTACATATGCGAGTTAAAGAATTCCATGAAACATGCACATATTTCTCTATCAATTCCTTTATGGATGACTGTACGCATGTATTGATGTATTTATGCATGTGTGGGTATGTAGTCGCAAAGACAATTCAATGCTATGACTTGCATAATTTACTATTCATTTCATTAACAAAACGAAGGGAAAAAACGAATGCGTCGCAAGAGTTATGCGCAGCGCACTTTTACACACACACACACATATGTAGGGATTTTTGTTTGGCTGCGTCTACATACATACATATGCGCTTGCTTTCATGCAGCACATTTGCGCTCGAAGCGAATTTTAATTAGAATGTCAAATACGTGCACATTCACTCACACACATACACATTTCCACTTACATATGTTTATATATGCATACATACTCACACACACACACACACACACGTACATATGTAAGCAGTTGTGTATAATACAGTAAACTGTCAAGTAAACTTTATGAAAATTCAATCGAATTGAAAAATGTGAGTTCTCAGTGCGCGGCAGTCAGCACTCGGCACTCGGCACTCGGCGACACTTGGCTGAGTTTGAATAGCATTTGAATAGCGAGGCTGGCAGGAGGTGAAGAAGAAAATTGCTGGCAACATATGCGAACTTGAAGGAATCAAAACTTATATATATGCAGTACATATTATGTGCATACATACATATGTAAAAGTACAATCGCCAACAGTGATAAAAAAGAAATTTATGAAATGTGAACAAACATTTCCTTCCTTCCTTCCGCCCGTCCGTCTGTCCTTCCATTCATCCTTCCGTTCGATCGTTCGTTCCTTCTTACGCCTGCCTTTTTGCTTGTACAGCGATTTTTTTGTATTTCTTTTTACGATGTAAAATGACTACATTTACTTAAGGTTGCCTCCTAGTGTGAACTAGTTTTTGGAAATTGTCAAAAAAATAGAATCAACTAAGCCAAACAGGCCTTTCAGCCCCGTCATAGAATTTCTACAAAACTTGTTATCTTGTTTTCGGAAAATTTCAGTAAATTTTTATTAAGAAAAAAATTAAATTAAAAAAATATCTATAACTTTACCTGCGAATTTTTCTTGGATGTCCAACAACAAGTCTTTTTAATTAAAAAATTGCAAACAACTAAGTGTGGACCTCCCTAATGTGCATGCGTTTGTTTGTGCGCGCTTGTATGCGCCTAATGCAGCATGTAAATACATCCACAGATTCACAATTCGCACTCACTCAGAATTGCCAGCGCATCGACGAAGAGTGAACTGTGGAAGATATTTTTTTGCACTTTTTACCATGGACAATTGCAGGCAGAAGGCCTTGAGTGGCCCGAAAAAAATCAACAACAAAATGAAAAGAGGTGGCGAGGGGGCGAAGAGGCAGTTGCATGGTGTTGGAGGAACATAACACTTTGACACAATGGCGCTGAATCGCATAAGTGTCTGTCTGTGTGTGTAATTTTGCTGTCTCATTGCACAGCGCAAACACATATGTAACAGTTAATGTGTTTGTATGTGTGTATGTTCAGGCATTCATATGAGCTCACTCGTTTTGTTATCCTTTTTTCCTTTATTTTCTTTCATTTTTACTACAATCATGCTTTTTCATTTCCATTTGCTCTTCTTCTTATTCCCCTTTTATTTCCACTTCTCAGTTAGAAAACCAAAACACACTCAGACTTTAGTTCGAATCTGCGCTGGGATTGCCACGTGCCATTATTTCGCCACAAAATACCAGTGAAGTGGCAATCAACAGCTTGAAAAAGAGAAAAACGATTTTTCAGCGTAAAAAGTAGAACAACAATTCTAGGAACAAAAACAAAAATGATTTGCTTTCAACTCATCGGGGCAACAGATATATATACTTATATATATATATATATATATATATATATATATATATATATATATATTTTAGTTGAATTTAATCCCCTGGTGTCGGCCACACTACAATGCAGTGAAGGTTCAATGCATTACAACAACAAACAGCAAACAGCAAACAGCAAACAACAAACAACAACAACACAAACACTCACTTTTCATCATCTAGTTTGCCTAAGCGCCATTCCCGCTCTGTTCTCATTCAGTGGAAATAGTCGCTGACACCTAAAAAACATTTGCATTTTCCCCACATGCAGATAACGAAATTGAAGATTGCTCGTTACACACCAATTTACATATGTATGCTACATATGCTGTCGTAGTGGTAATATTCAAAAAAAAAAAATGAAAAAATGAAAAAATGCCAGCGTTTGTATATATATTTCGAAATTGATACCAGTACTACTGCACTGTCTGATCTATTGAAAGCAGATTGAGTATCATTTCCAGAGAAACCGTTAGGTTTGTGCGCAACTATGGGAGGAATTACTTCACGAATTCCATACTTGGCTATACATACACACAATTATTCACAAAGCCTTTCGCAGGATACCAAAAGAAGGATATTATTCAGAACTTTAAATTCACAATTATCCAAGTAGTGGTGTATATATGTATATATATATATATATATATATATATTTAAAATAATTAATTATAAAATTTAAAATAAATACAATTAAGACAAATAAGAGCATTAGCTGCCAGGGCTTTCAGCTCTGCTGCTCATATAGAGTGGGGTGCAGAAATGAATATAAGTTTGTACCCCACATTCTTCTAAGCGCATAAGAATAACAACAATAAAGCAATTGGCAAATTTTTTTCTATTTATTTTTATTCAATTCTTAACAAAATAAATAATAACACAGAGAAAAAAAGAACAAATTTTGAGAAATAAGCGAATAAAACGAAAACTACTGTGTATCTACTATGTACCCAATTTTACACCTCTCACAGCAACTGCACTGTTGGAGTACGTTTTCAATATTTAGTCTATAAGCCTCTATTACGTACGATATTTTTCATGCGTTTTGGCATACTTTCCACTAAATTTTGTATTATTTCAACGGGAATATTTTGCCATTCATGCTGTACACGCCGCCAGCCACTGCATCGCCTTGAAATTTTTCCCAGCTAGCCATTCTTTAACGATTTTGGACGTATGCTTGGGATAGCCATCTTATTGAAATAGTATTTCTTCTTCAGGATATTCGGCTATGTCAACAAAATCAGGAAGATGGTTCCTGCTTCCTCATAATTCTGTACATTTTTATCAATGGCCCAACTTGCCACCATATGAAGCATCCCCATATCATGATGTTACCGCCACCATGCTTCACAGTTTCTTTGACATGGTGCCTTTGTATGGTTTCTCCGAGACGGCCCGAGCAATACTGCTTACTGTCGGACTGAAAACAATTAAACTTAGATTCAACTGACCAGATTACTTGCTTCCAGTCATCTTCAGTCCATTTTCCGTGATCCCTGGCAAGCTTCAAACGAGTCTTAATATTTTATTTCGACAATGCAGGTTTTGATTTTCTTACAGCAGACACGTAGCCAATATTGCGAAGGGCTCTTCTTGCAGTCCATCGGCTAACAAGTTTACTTATGGCTCAAAACGCTTCCTTTGGCGTTAAACACTTATTCCTTTTCATCCGTGTCATCATGAGATGTGCATCTGAATCCGTTGAAAGCTTTTGGCGACCTCTCATTTGATCTTTAGAGTCCACATTTCGCCTCTTCTGGACTCTTATAACCACTGATTGGCTTATGTTCGTACAACTGCTTAGCTATTGCTCGAGTCACGGAACCAGCTTATGTCATGCATACACCACTGTCCTCCAATGTCTCGCGATAATTTTTTCATGAAAATTTTTTCATTAAAATTTTCACTGCTTGACTAAAGAAAAACTAACGGTAACTAGATTCTTTCGCGGAAAATATTACTGAGAGCTTGGATGTGCAAAACGTACTCCAACAGCGCAGTTGCTGAAAGGTGCAAAATTGGTTACATAGTAGGTACACAGCAGTTTTCGTTTTATTCGCTTATTCCTCAAAATTTGTTCTTTTTTTCTCTGTGTTATTATTTGTTTTGTTAAGAATTGAATAAATAAAAAATAGGAAAAAAATTTTTTTTTCTATTTTCTATATCCTTTCTTTGATTCTTTTGGCGCATTCTTTGGGACCTTATCAGATCTCGTAATTATTACTAATTTCTTTTATCTTTATATTTGTTGTAGTTGCTTTTGTGCCCAAAACGACATCTTTGTTATTATTGTTGATTCTCCATAGTGGCTGTGACCATTTAAATTTGTATTGTTCATTTTGCAACAAGCGACAATGCAAGAGATAATAACGGTAAAGGCTGTTGCAGTTTGCTTACTTACATTGCTCACTGTTTTCTCACTGGTGTAACTACAATTGTGGAGAACAGTGATGTAGCAAAGTTCTGTAATATTTTATTGAATTTTTCTAATTTTATTTTATTTTATTTTTTATTTTAAGTTTTTATTTAATTTTTTTATATTGAATTTAATTTAATTTCATTTAGATGAAAATGTACATAGTACGAAATAAATAATAATTATGAAAAAATTCGCAAATTTTGCATGTGCTTTTACCGTTATTGTCATTCGCAACAGTGGCTACGGCATTAACGCTATACGCTGCTGTCGCCATTTTGCTGGTGTTAAGCATTCCGCGAAATAGGAGCAAAAGAGGTAAGAACAAAGTGAAATAACGGTGCAACGGAAAATACATTTTAGAAAACACAATGCTCTGTCATTTACGATAAAAATTGATGATGCTGCCGCCGCCACTGTTGCTGCCATTACAGCTTATAAGTGGACAAAAGCGCTCGTCTGCTCGGCGAACATTTCACGCGAAACGCAGCTAAAGCTTTTTCAGACAAAGTTTGTGCGCGCATTCGCATTACGTTTATATTTGCATCTCTTTACTTACATCTTTTGTGCTAAATTCCATTCTAATGGCACATAAATGTGGTGGCACAATTGAAATCGCTGCATTTTTTTTTTAGTTTTTTTTTTTTTTGGAATTTAATGCAATTCTTTGTTACTATGCAGCGCGCCTATCTGCTTTCATCCACAATAGCTAAAATAATATTTGCATGAAAAAAACTGCTGTAACAATATTTCGAGAAATTTCATTTTGCATTTCTTTGCACGCATTGTTGTGCTAATTTTGTGTGGCGTTGTGTGGCGTTGTGTGCTCTTTATCCACCAAAGCCATTAATGCTTTTGAACGCAGCTGGAGTTATTTTATTTAAATTTCTTGCGAAAATTTTTAAATTTCCTTCGGTATGTGCATAAAAGTATTGTATTGTCCGAAATGTTTTTGGCTGGTTACAGATTTTGAATAAAAGAGTTGAAATAATTTTTAATTTCTTCCTTTATTTTTAAGTTACTTCTATGCTCATTAAATTTTGTATTTTAATTTAATTTATTTAATAACAATTTTATAGATATTTCAAATAGAATTTATGGCAACTAGTTTGAAAAAAGTAGTTTTATAACCGAATTTTTTTTTTTTTTTCAAAATATGTATTAACGCCAATATATTTATAGCAGCTCATACATGTATACTCCATACAGTTGTGTGTAGTTGTTTTTTGTTGTATACCAATAGCGAGTATATCATTTCTTGCGAGGTGAGCATGAATTTGGGGTAATGATAGAGGATGATTAAGATTCTTTTAAATTAAGAATATGAGCGGTCAATGGGGAACACCTAAAGTTTGAGAAGGATACTAAGTGTTCGTTTCGTATTAAATTTTTCCCTAAAATGCCCCAAATGAGGTGCAAAAAATAAGTGTTCATCCGGAAATTAGTTGAAAACTTAACGGTTTGAAGAGAAAACTACAAATTTATTTAAAAATAAAAATAAAAATAAAAAATAAAAAATTAAAAATCAAAATCAAAACAATTATTACAAAACATCAACAAACTAAAAAAGGGTAACTACTCGATTTGACATACAAGTTGAATTTTCTAAGTATTTTTTTTTTAATTTCCCTGTCTGAGTTTTCAATTTTGCACATCCCTTTTTTGTCTCTCTTACGAATTTTATTAATTTTAGTGCTTACAAAGTTTTATGTAAATACGAAAAACGAACGCTGATGTTCGCCCACACATATACAAAGTGTGTGCATATATTCATACAAATTTTTTTCCCTTTTTGTCAAAATACACTGCTATTCATAAACATAGAAATTCACTTTGGACACATTATGCAAATAAGTTTGAAATTAGTTTTTATTTGGCACATTTCACAAAGCATACACTCGGCAAACAGCACGCAGCTCACGGAAGGCAGATAGCACCCCCCCCTCCTGTCTCAGGCAAGCGAATTCCATTCGAGAACGCTACACTCGTGGCACCTTTCGGTTGCAGGCAAAGTAAAAAAGTGGTTTCAGCCCACGCGCTTTCACTGAGCGTACACAGCTCTACCTTACTCTCAACCGCATTTTTATTTTATTCATAATTCTCTTTCGCCTTATTCTTTCTTTTATTTTTCGGTAGTAGCTTCATTTCAACAGCTGCAATGACACTAATAGCTTGCATGTGAGGCTGTTTGTATGTGTATGTGCGTAGCATACTTTTCAGCGCAAACAACGGTCATTCAAAGTATTTCAAATGCAAAATATGAAAAACTACACCCCCCCCCTTCCCTTCATAAACTCTCCATGGAACGCTGTTGTGGCTGCTGCTTCTAAACTATTGCAACTGCATATTTTATGCATAAAATAAAATGTTCTTGCTGCATGCATAGTTGTAACGCCGGGGACAACAATAAAAACAAATTTATACAAAAAATAGAGAAGAATAAGAAAAAAAGTGCTGAATGCAATGTGGGAGGTGAAAGGCTGACGCAGTTATTTGCTATATTATTACTGCATGTGTGTATGACTTTATACTAGAGATAAATATATGTGCACATCCATATGTATATATCCATCATGCAGCAACAAATGTAGCCCCACACGCTAGCCAGCCACTTAGCCGCACAGCAGCAACGCTCTCCGAAACTTTCTACAGTAACTGAGCAAATGAGCACATCTGAGTTCAGCTCAGCTTAGCTCAGCTTGCCTTGTCTTTTGCTTTTGTTTATCCGTCAGCGCTTCGGCCACATGACCACATGGCGTATGAGTAACTTTAAAGTCAGTTTTCACTAAATTTGCATTGACATGCCATTCGCAGCCGCATATTTTGCATTTAGCTTGCTTTTACTGCCGGTGTACATCTGCAAAGATATGCACATGGGTATTAGGGTGGTGCGTAAAATCATTTTGGCTTGTAATCTACAACGATGGAAAAATGTTGTGAGCTTTCATTGTGTATAATATATTTTCATGATTAATTATATAAATAAATAAAGAACAAAAATAAATAATAAACCCAAAATTACGCTACTCCCACCCAACCGATACAAGCGTCATCATCCGCATAACGGTGGGTGGGAATGTACCATGTCATAGAAAGCAATAGCTTGCTAAGCGTCGAGATCCAAATCTGTTCAGCTATAGAAAACATTAATCAGTTGAAATATAAGGAGGTTATGTATACCACCAAGAAATTTAGTCGGTTAACGAAAAGTGGATTTCTCAAATCAAACGTGCTAGAATTGGATAGAGATGAAATTAAAATTTAACGCAAATCAGTACCTACAATTTGTCTATGGCTAGACTAAATGTGGGTAGATCTATAAGTTTTAAGCGACTAGTATGCTGTGGAATATTTTAACGAGAATCACATTGCGAGCGACGCAAAGCGAACAGCAAACACTGTTTGTGAGCGGACTAAGTTCTAATAGAATCAAAGTGAAGCACATTAGTAAGAGTAGATTTCCATTTATAAAGCAGATGTTGGAAACTGGCAATAAAGGGAAATATCGAAAGATTCAATTTGGGTAGAAATAAATGCCTCAAGAAAGTTGAGTTTCGTTTTTAAGAAAGCATGTTGAAATCGTGTCGGAAGCGGTAAGTGAAAGAACTCTTTGGAGCTCTTAGATATCTCAGTGAAGAAATGCCACTGATATCCGCTACAGTAATTAAATAAAAAACACAAACAGTTGTAAATAGAGTAAAGAAGTGTAATGCGGAAAAGAATAGCAATTAAAGCAATACAAAGTTGGCCAAAGAGGCTTGAACAGCTTGGGTTGCCATATCGCTTGCGAATTTAACAGCACTCAAACATACAACAACTTCGGGAACAATAAATTGGGTGTTAATTGAGATTTTTCGGACAAGAAAGCTCCGCAAAGCGATATGAACGAAAATATGTGATATTGTAATATGAGTAAGAGGAAGAGAGAGTAAGAGCACCTGTTAGACAAATGTTATTTTTTCGCCTCATAAAATATATTGGAAGCTCTCAAAGGTACATAGTTAATTAAGAGTTTGCTTTAAGTAAATCAAAAAAAAATTCAGTATGGGCGTGGAAGTAAAACAAGATTTTGATTTTTAACCAATGAAAAATACTTGAAATAGAAAAATACCTTTTTAAGCTTTTTAATGAACAAAATTTTATGTTCTGCCCTATAGATACTGAACCAAAATGTATTTTATTCTAAACATTTTAGTGAATTGCACTTTCAGCTGTTTTAATTATTTCCATTTTATTGCATTACACACCGTTAAATGCCATATTTTTAGTTTTTTTTCCCCTTTTTTGCATCAAGTTGATTCCCCGCCCTCTTCATCACTTTATACAATGTAATTTTATGTAAACATTTTTGGCAAACAATAACAACAACTGCATTAGCCATACTAATTCGAATACAAATTGCCTTTAGCATCATTTTCAGTTCGGTTTTGACTTTTTTGTCGTCGCACAATGCGTTGCTGGCGAACCTTTTAGCATAGCAAATTAGCCGTACCGCGTTTTCTGTTTGCTTGTTGAATTTTGAATTAAGAGCACTTGGCAACCCTATCAAATGTAGCATTCTAGAATTCACCTTTAAGTGAGCTACTCCCTCTTTCTTCTTATGTGAAATTCAAATTCTCGTGCCTACGTTCATACTTGATATGCAAATTATTTTAATGCACAATTTTTATATATGCGATTCTAAAAAAAAAAATCTTATTCCTTTTATGCATAAAAAGTGAGGTACATACTTGAGCATTTCTCTGTGTGTGCTTTTTTTTTTATTATTCTGCATTTCATTATGCAAAACATTTTCAAACAAAAAATATATATAAATATAAATATGTACTTGCATATATATTTTCATTTATATTTATATACTTGTACTTACTGCTGAAATAATAAATAAATAAATAAATTTATTTGCAACCTTGCAGAACTTTTTAACATAAAAATTAGATATTTTCCTTTGATGTCAGAACTGTTTTGCTTTTTTCACATATATGCTTACAGTCTACAGTGAACTCATTTTCTTACGTTTATTATTCTTTATTTATCTTCAAATAATAATTTCCAAACCTTTTTTTTACATCAGCGACTGTAAATTAAAATGCGGAGCGAAATTAAAACATAATTTGATACATGCATATAAGGTATTCAGCTTTTTTTTTAATCATTTCCATTGTATATCTACTGGCAACCTTTTCTCGGCTCTGCTCAAATCCATTAAGAAAAAAATATAATTTTTCTCTTGTTTAAAAAAATGTCTGAACTCCAGTGTTAATATTTGCCTGTAAAAGAGCTAAATTTTCCAACACTTCTCCGGCAGATACTTTTCTTAAATCCCTTTAGCACGTTGCACAAATTTTAAATAATTTATTATAATATTAAATGAAAATGTGATGAAAAAGTTTATTTTGTAATTAAAAGCTAATGTAAAACAGTTTTTTATAATGAAGGTTTTAAGCAGACGGAAGGCTAATTTTTTTTATTTCTTAATTTTTATTTTTTTTTTTTTTTTTTTTGATACCTAGGCTGTAGCAATATCATTTTCTAAAATTTTACTTGAATTCAAAATTTTAAATAGATCACGCTTTTGACTGAAATGCTCTAAAATTTCTGACAAAGTTGTAAGCGATCGGTTCTACTGACGCTCTGGAAACACTTTTTCATAAATAATTAATGCTGTGCTCAATAATATTTTTTTTTTAACATTTGATCAAAATTCTTTTTCCAAAATTCTTATTATTTTATATAAAATTTTATAAAACTAAAATTAAAAATCGTAAGTAAAATATTTTTTTTTAAATTTTATTCGATTTGATTTTTTTCAAATTCACTTTGACTACCGCGCATTTGTATGCCCCACTGCAAACTCAATTGAAATAGAGTAAATAGGAATTATAGAAATTTATTTACTTCGCACTTTCAAGTAATTCTTAAACAAAGTTGACAGCAACTGATCGGCAGCCAAGTGTTAAGTGGCACTAATGATGCCTATAAAAACCAATTAAGAGAGATTGACACGGTAAAGACGAGAATGAGAAGAGAAGCTTTTAGATTTCCTCGTGTATTAAATATAAATATATGAAAATATTTTATTTCAGTGTTTGTAGCTCTACTCTCAGATATTTGAGGAATTTATTATGCGTCACTGGCACGACGATGCTCAAAAAGCTACAGTGAAGTTAAAATTTATTTAAAAAAAATTATTTTTTTTGTTGTTGTTTCAAAAGAACAAGTCTTCATATTTTTCTTCAAAAGTTGCACCGAGTGCCGTTCATGCACAATGTATTGCAAACTGTGTCCCGAAAATCCTTTTAAAATGTTAATTCCGCTATATAGAGCGGAAGAAAAAAAATTCGGAAAAATCTCCTTAAAATGTTTTATCGTAAATATGATCAAATCTAATTTTATTACGAAATTAACTGAAACTCCCATTTTGAAATGAAATTTTCCTGAAACTAACCAGTTTTAGGGCTTTGGAAATGAAATTCATCAGAGACGCAGCTCACGCACTTTATGTAATTTTCCTATTCTCTCCTTCAGCTATGGAATGCCATCACCGCGCACCATTCTCGAAATGTCACGCTGTGGAATTTAGAGCGCGCGCCACTGGCACTTTATTCACTCTTAACACCCTTCCGCCCCTTCTCCAGTTCGTCCTTCTCTTCCTCTTCCACACTGTCATCCAATCGGCAGCTCCTTGTTCCACCGAATAAATTTGCGTAATTATTCAAAGTACGCACACAATAAATTGCAATAAATGTCCGAACTGTCGTCCAAGCAAGCAACTCGTTGTTGGCGCATGGAATTTATATCATCTGTGAGGGCACATACCCGTGTATGCGTGCGTATGTGTGTTCGTATTTGAATGACACTCCAAAGGCACGAGCGCGACCAGTGAACCATGTAAATATAAATCAATAAAAATTTTATTCGAAACTCGGCAGTTGAAAAATGTGATCGGGGCAGTGAAGGAGGCGAAACAATGTGGATGACATACAAAGATGGTACTCCCACGCAGAAAGGCATGCAAAAAGGTACACTACTCAGTAAAATGCCTTCCATTTTGTATTTATAAAAATTTGTGGGCGCAGCAAAAAATTCAACACCCTCGCTACATTCACGCTCAGAGCTATAGAGCAATTAAAAATTCAGACAGTCGCTTATACACACACACATGTATAAGTACATACACACTTCAGCTCGTATACAGGGAGGCAGCAACCGCGCCACCATGTCATAAAGCATGCCCTGCATAATCGAGTTTAAACAACTTGAATTGAGCGTAATTAATGGCATATAAACAAATAAACAAATAAACAAATAAAGAACAACAACAACAACAGGTCAGGCATTGCTGACTAACGACGCTGCCAAAACGGCAACTAATTCGCATGAATTTTACATTGAATTGAGTTGCGTCAAAAGTTTAATACAATTTACAAGTGTGTTTGTATGTATATTTGTATGCATGTGTGTATGTGTTGAAAGTATGTATGTATGTAATTCCATTTCCATTGGCACGAACTTTCAATTTCACTAGTTCTTCATTGTTTCACCATTTATTGGGCGATTGTACGCATTTCGCTGCATACTTTTAGGCAACATTAATTCGCTACGAATGGAGCTAACTAACAGAAGGATAAAGCAAAGCCGCCAATGCAGGGGCGAGCACAACGTTATTGGTCGTCGGTTCATAACAAAAGGAACTTTCTAGCGAGTCATAAATATAATTTTCACTGCAATTAAGGATTTATGACTTTTACGATTCACTGAAAATTTCCAAGCCTTTATGTGAGTGTTTGCTGGTAATTGACTCGTTTGAAAATGAATGAAGCGACACGGTTCACAAACCCGTTAATGATTGACATTCGGCAGTGGCAATAATTTTAATGTGTCAACAACAATTCTTAACTGAGAATTGTAATTTTAGGGGAAAATTTCATATTTGAGAAGAATCGCTATCAAATATAGCTACAGCCAGGATACAAAGGTGAAAGTAGTTTCATCCAAATTTTTATCTAATTTAAATGACTTTTTCAACTTTTACTTTTAACTTTTGTGAAAGAGAGTAAATTAGAAATACAAAAGCTTGAAGTTTTCTGCCGAGGTTTACTGAGGAGACACAAATTTCAGTCGCCTGAGCATTTTATAGAAGACAATAAAAGACAGTATTGAATTTATACCAGCGCGTTTAATGAAAGAAGAAGAAGAATAAAATAACTTTAATATTAAAACCAGTTTACCCTTTTATATCCTAGTAAGAGCAACTACTCAGGACAAAGAATAAGAAGGATGAAAAAGCCAATAAGTTACACGCAAAGTATATGTGAAAACTTTACAGTAAAAGCTCGTTCTCAAATTGCCCTCAGTGTGGCAACCCAGTCGCTAAATATACTTTTCAGTTAAATTAGAAATGGAACGCTGTAAAGGCCAAATTTATAAATTTCTCAATAAAACCAACATATGCCATCAAAAAGATTTGAAATTTCTTTAAATATGTCAACCCGGTCACACGATACTTTCAAATACAAATATAAAAATAACTTTTCACTTAAAGAATTGAAATCAACCACATTTGGCAACCAATATTAAAAATAGTTTTAATGAAGCAAAAAAAAGATCTCCCATCCAAAGCTCGCATTAAAGTTTACAAAAATATACATACAATCGAATCTGGATCTAGTGAACTAAACTTTTGCAAGGCCCGTTCACAATATCCAGGTTGTTCACTATATTAAAGTTGACATTTTTTATGCAAAATCCTTTTGTATTTACTGAAAATTCATGTTTGAAGATGTGAGCTCAACAGATCATTGGAATAAGTTTATACTTCGGAAAATAAAATAAATAAATAAAATTTATATATGAATGTTTATTGAAAGAGTTCGCGTATAGATTTTTGCAGCTTGCCTTCGGAAATTGACCTTTGGACCGACTTTTCGCGTAGTCTTCTCAATATTAGTATGCCAGCGTAGTGAGTAGTGTTGGCTTCAGCCCATGCGATAGCTTTGTCGGAGCTTTTAATAGCTTTTTATAGGATTTCCTTCGCCTTGGCCGTCAGCAGCAGATTCTTCGTCGGCATATTTAACTAAATGAATTTATTTGTCACTATCGATTGTATTCCACTTGCCAATATCATTTTCAGTGTAGATTTCCTGAAGCAAATAAAACACATAAAATCTAAATTAACAGGAGATTGTCAAGAGGATGAAAATATTACCTCCGGGATTACAAGTTGCAGCTGCACCCTGTATATCATGGACATTTTTATATTTTTCGTGCAATATCTTTTGACGAAGTAAGTTCAAAGGAACATCATCTCCTTCATTCTCACTTTCAGTCAGTTCTGTACGATTGAAGCATTCTAATAAAGGCTACCAAACATTTCGCTATTACACTTGTCTGCAGCTGATGCCAAGCAAGCATTAAAGCATGATACAGTGCAAAGTTTTTAAAAAATATGTGATGTCATCATTTCCTACAGCTAATAGCAGCAGATGTTTTTTGTAGTACAACTTAGTTAAGCGAATCACATTTTGACCCATAGGCTCAATCAAAGGCGTTACATTTGGAGGCATATAAATCACGAGAATATTCATACATGCGAGGATACTCGCCTTTTCTAAGTGTCTTCCGTTTGGATGCTGCTCCAATCGTCTGGTGATATATAATATTACGAATACATTTTTTTTTTAGAAAATCATTAATTTAGCTACACCATAAACCTTTGCCAAGGATGAAATACCAGTTGATTTTTTTCAACAATTTCAGATTTTTGCTTTAACGATAGGAATTTCCTCGCAGGCATGATAACACAAATTTATTAGCCCACAAAAATGTTTCAAACCACATAACAACGCACATTCACTCATAAGCGGCTGGCGCTCGGCAAGAAACAAATAAAAACTAGCATCAAATAGCCGCAGTTATTCCAGTAATAAATATAAAAAAGAGCAATTTCGGGGAATACCAGACTTCATTTCTGGTTACTAATTTTTGTATTTGTTTATCAATTTATTCCTGACGTGGCGTTTAATTTTTTTTTCACTATTTCGAAGCTTTCGATTGTTCACTGTTTAGAGTAAAAATTGTAATGTAAAAGTTTCGGTGTTCACCCTTAATCGAGGTGTCCATTATAGCGGGGGTTCACTATATCCCAATTCGATTGTATTTATAGATTTTTGTAAACCAGTCAGGCCTGTCAGTTCGTCTGGTCAAAATTGCGCAGCGACCATTTACGTATTACAGCAATAATTTTTTTTTAATTAACAATTTTATTTTATTTAAATTTTCACGATTTATTTTTCGTGTGCGAATAAATTAATTTTTTAAATGTCTTCAAAATTGCGAATTTCTACTTTTATTCTATTTTTTTTAGCAATTTTGGGCATTTTAAATGAAAAAGTTCAATGTTGAATAAAAAGACAAATAAAACGCAAATACTTAAGCTAAAATTCAATGAATTTATAACAAATATACCCAATCGAAGATAACCAAATCCATGGCCGTATTGTACTGTACTTAACGCAACGAAATTCAGCAAAGCAAATTCGCAGCGCATGCCAGGCATTAAATGTAAATGACCAATTCAAACTTCTAAATGAGTATGAAATACAGTATTAATAATTGAGCAAATTCATGTGGGTAATAATTGCAACAGCGATAATATTGTAAAAAAAATAATCTCGATTTAGGTGTTTTTTCCAAAAAGTCTAAAAGTTAGCGTAAACAAAATATCAAATAATATTAATGATAATTTATAATCAAAACTCAATTTTAGCATTGTGTTAGTTGATTTAAGCATAAACAATTTGTAAATATTACTAAATTGACTGAATTTAGAAAATTTAAAAATTTGTAAACAAAAAAAAAAAAAGAAAAAAATATTATTTGTACGTTGTAAATTGAAAACTTTAAAATCATATTACAATATTTTATGTAAATTAAATAACAGGTTTTCCAAACAAACAATAAAACTAAACGATTTATAAGTGCATATGTTAAATTGAAAAACCGTTTTCTCATTGTTAAAATGCAAATAGATTTTTTTATTTACAAAAAATGTGTTTAATAAAAAAAAAATATTAATGAATAAATATTAATTTAATAATTTATGTAAAAATCTAAAGTAAATAAAAACCATTAATTGCGTCTAAAGTTCCACTACATTACAAACACACACACACACACACACAATACAAAAAATTAAAATATGCAAATGTTAGCATACAAAAAACAAACAAACAAAAACTAATAAAACAAAAACAAAAGCAAACGACGCTTAGCAAGAAAAATGTATGTAAATATTGAATTTGATTTTAAATTATTTATAATACTAAACATGTTTGTCTACCTAACCAAATCTGTAAGTCAACTTAATTTAAGCGGTCATTGTAAAAACTAACTGTAAAAAAAACACACACACACACACACACATATTTCCTAATAACTCTAGTATTAGCTAAAATAGTTTTAAGCGGAAGTCTTCCACTATTATTATAATATTTGCTGTTTATACTAAAAAATTAATTAATTTAAGTTCATAAAAATATCATTATGCAAACGCATATTTACTGTTAACATATTTATACGCACACACATATTGAGTACAGTTATACTTATACAGTTATATATGCAATTAGTTTAGTGAATCTTAAGAATTTACTTTCTTGTGGAAAAACTGTTTTTTTTTAGGTTTTTTAAGCGAAAAATTTACTTCACTCTCACTGATTGTGACTACCCAAAGGAACTCATTTCGTTTCGTTTGCAACTTACTTTTCCTTTAATAATGAAAAAATAGTTCATTCTGAATACACTCACGAAACATCGCTTCATATACATAAATATGTAAGTATGAATACTGGAAATAATGCTGCAAAATTTGAAAAATCTAAAATAAATAGAAATATGTATATAACTAGTTTAAGGAATTTAATCATATATATGTATATATATATATATATATATATATACATATATACATATTTATAAATTATGACTTAATATAATAATAAGAAAAGTTTATTCATAAGGGTATTTGAAAAACTAATAATAATAATAATAATGGTATTCACAAAACTTAGATATTATTAAATTCTTCAAAACTTTAAAATTTTCTCAAACGTTTATGTATTTGGTACACTCAAAATCCCATATCTTCAGCAAAGGTTTAAAATATATGTAATCTTCCTTTAGAATCATAATTTATTGATTTTTTGTGCTTTTTGAATACCCCTAAGAAATTAGTTATAGCTAATTGTACAAATATAACTTGTAAATATTCTGTATTCTGTAAATTTTTGTAAATTTTGTAAAGCAATGGTTTCGAGAACTGTTAATCTTACTTAAGTAAAAAATAATGTTAAATAAATAGGAGTTGTATGAAATAAGAAACAAATATTTTCAAAATGAAAAAAATATATAAAAAAATAGACTTGCTATATAAAGCACTTCGCCAAAAACTCGAATCATTGTAGACTTTCCAGATTTTTTTTTTGGCAAAATTTTTTTTATTTTTTTTTAATTTTTATTTTATTTTTATTTTTATTTTTTTTTTTTGGATTCATATGCTCGAATTATTTCTTACTTTTATTGAGTTTTTTTGGTTCGCAATTTGAAATCAAATTTAAGAAATTGCGTTATTGATGTGGTAAGATCATTCATTTTACCACAAACTTTTCAAAATATTCTTTTAAACTTTCTTTGTGCTGAAAGAAATTGCCTCTCTTTCTATTAAAGCTGTGTGAAGCAATCACGCGAAATTTGATAAATTTTCGAAGTTACTATATCTTGGAGTAAGCTTTCACTAGAGCTTAAAAAAGTCGAAGTTTCGAAGATTAAAAGTTCTTCAATGGATAATATCATTACTTGAAATAGTAGTTATAGTCAATGTCATGCTTACGTGCCCGCTAGATTACTGCTACTTCAAGTAACGAAAGCCGCCATTAAAGATTTGTGAAATAGAGATGTGAAAATCAAGAAACCTAAGCGCTCTTGTGTAAAAGCTCTAAATAAATTTGTTCAAATGTTGAAAGTGTGATGATTGATTATTTTTGAAACATATTGAGAAAAGTCTTAATGCTAGGAGTTTTTTTTTCCTAAAGAAAATATATGAAATTGAAATTTAGCTTTAAATTAAATTAGGAGCTTAAATATTGTTAATATTTTCAACAATTTCCTACTCTTCGCTATCTAAAATATAAACCAGTGAAAGCTCTTGTAAAAGCTTAACTTGGCAAGTTTCAATAAAAAAAGTTTATTTTATTAGAAAATATGTGGTTTAAATTTCAAATATTTTCCTTTTTTTAACTTTAATATAAGTTAAAATTTTCCCCAAAATACAACGAATACTTAATGGTGCTATATGTTTTTTTTCGATAAATGTGTATAAGGCCTCAGCAAATTTTTTCGTTTTTTTTCTGCTTTTTTAAAAAAGTTTTAAAAACTTTATTTCAATATATGTAAGAAAAAGAATAAACTTTTTAATTTAATTTGTGAAAGAAGAGAAAAATAAAATACACATACAAAACGGTTTCCAACAAAAAAGTTATAGTAATAATAATAATGAAAGTAGAAATAGATTTCGAAAATCTTACTACAAATAAGTAAACAATGCAATATCCATCTCGTTGTTTTTTGAAAGGTGGGTCAATGCGATAAATCTGAGCCCCTTTATCGTCTTGCTTTCACCGGAATAAAAACGACCATACTGCAGCAACACGTAAGCTCTTGCGCTCTCTCATTCTCTACCTATCTTCTTCTCGCCCACAAAACACAATACACAAAATGGATTTCTTGGTTTTGTAGTTGTACAACAAACAATCAGTCAGTCGTATGGGAGCATTAGTGGAGAAAAAATCAAAAAACTACAAAACTGACGAATACAAACACAAACTGACAGTAGGGTAACAAATAAAATGGTAGATTTCGGAGAAGCCAGCTAAAAACTAAAAAGTAGTAAGACTAACCGTTAGATGTTAGAAAGCTGATATATTACATTTAAAATGTAATTCAACTAAGTATTTAAGTAGTGACAAACTAACACAAATGAAATCAAAATTCTAAATGTTACACACTATTTCTAAGTAGATAACACTTGGTTAAAAAAACGGAGTAGAAAATGTAGCAAATGCCTACTAAACCAACTAAAATAGGAAAATAGGAACTAGATGATAATGCGCAGATTTCACTAAATAAATGCAAAAAAACCAGCAAATAGCTAATTTTTACTTAAATAATATATATGTGTGTATGTGTGTTTATAAAATTTGTTTACTTTTTGAAATTTTACTAATTAAATTAAACCGTTAAAATATCTGTATATATGAAGAGTAGTTATGAAAAAATAATAGCCAAATAGTGGAAATAGTGGAAATAGTAGTCAAATTTAATTGAATCGCAAAAAAAACCCAGAAAAAAACAAAAAAGAAGGTTAGAAAACTTTCGAAAATGTACATTAAGCGTAAGCTAAAAATGAAGCCACCAATGAATTGATTTTTAGATAAGAAATATAATGAACTTATTAGACTATAAGACAAAATTAATAAGAATTACTTGTAATTTAAACACATTTATTAACTAAATGGCAAGTATATTAGCTAAAAAAAACAAAAGAAAACCATAAGAAAAAATTTTATGAAAAAAACAACAACTAAAAAGTTTCATAATTACACAATCAGAAAATTTATGAAAAAAAATGTATGCAGAAAATAAAGAGCTATATATATACGAACTACTACAGCGTAAAAGTAAATATTAATAAGATAATATACAACAGAAATGCGAAAAAGCAGGCATTCATTCAACTTGAAAGAAAATGAGGAACCATAAGAGAGCTTTAAGCTCTCCAAACAGAAAAAAACTTGGCGAATTGAGTCAAACAAATTAAATAATAAAACGAGCAAAGAAGCGCTTAAACGCAATCAACTAAATTCCAACCACAAACACCATTTTATAAATTGAAAAAAGTAGCGAAGTAAAATTTTAAAATTACAGAAAATAGCATAAGCTCAGTGCGTCTCAAGAAGCACACACTCACATACAAATCACATACCTTCTAAATCTAAAAAAGAAATCACAATCAAAATATATATCAAACATTATTATACATAAATAAACATAAATATTTACATACATAAGTATAGTTATCAACTAAAATCGCATACATCAATATTAGAGGGAGAAAAATTTCAAAATAATAATTATATTTAACAAAATTGTGTCTCATCAATCTAATCTAACAACTAGTATTAAGAAAAATTTAACAGCAAAAGCAAACTAACAAATGAGAACTACAGAATCAAATGCATTGTAAATATCCACATTTAGTTACTTTAGCTCTTAATATTTTCCTAAAAAAAAAAATTACAAAATCCAAAAAATTTGCAAAAATCACATTTCTAGTAAATACTTAAATATATTTATAAAACAAACAAAAACTAAACATGTCCACATGTAATGGACAATAAATTTACTAAAATTAATTTAAATTAATACATATATATATATACAATAATTCTTCGAATTACGTACGAGTATGAGTAGATAACAACAAATATGTATGATGAGAAGAAACAACTTAAACTTAAATATTTAGGTAAACAAAAATATTCCAACTATTCGAGTATGAGTATGTATGTGTGTAGTGGAAAGTGAAAAAATTGTATATTTAATTCAAAAATTAACTAAGCGCACATACATACAAATAATATAAATATTGTAGGAGAAGAAAAAACGACAAACAAAATCTTTTAAAATATATTCTAACTAATCTAATCTAACTAAAACTCTAAACACAAATAAATATATTTGAAAAAGAATATATTAGAAAAAAAGGATTTAAAATAAAATCAATATCTATATATGTTAAATATGTGTTGTTTTGTTTTCCTATGAAATTGAGATAAACGTTGAAGCATAAGGTAAGTCGCCCGGATACTCATTCAAAAGAAAACAATTCAATTAAAGGTAATTAAATTAAATCAAATGGCAAAAATAAAGTAAAATAAAATTAAAAATAAATTATTAAAATAAAGAAGAAAACTGAAAAAAAAAATTAAATTAATTTAAAAAAAAAATTATTAAACAAAAAAATAAAAATAAAAGAAATAAAACAACATAAAATAAAATATATCTAAATTAAATAAAATAAAAGAAAATAAAATTACATTAAATAACATATAATTAAAATAACAAATAAATTAAAAATAAAAATTAAATTAAATGTAAGTAAAAAATAAGGTAAAATAAGAAAATAAAATAAATAAATTAAAACTAAAAAACTTACATTAAATAAATAAATACAGCAAAATAAAATAAAACAAGGTGTAATAAATGATAAAAATTCTAATAATAAAATAATTAAAATTCAAATAAACCGAAATTAAATTAAATTAATTCAGTTCGTTTTTTGTGTTCAAAAAAGTTTTTTTTATTAAAAAACAAAAGGGTAAGAAACATATCATCCGAAGTATTTTCCGTCAAAACCGAATACTTTTCCCCATCTCCCTGGTAAGTTTCAAACAATATCACTAAAAAAAAAGTGAGTCCTCTCTTACCTCGATCTTATCATTGAGACATTCTTCAGTTTCTTCAAAAGCATTCAGATCGTTTTGCATCCATAGAAAAGTTCAGTAGTCGTTAAGAGCAAAGTCTGAAGAATACGGCGAGTGGGGTAAGACCTCCTATTTCAACGTTTCCAAGTAGTTTTTACCCGTTACATCCAAGTGGGGCCGAGCGTTGTCATATTGCAAAATCACCTTGTCATGCCGTCGCTCGTTTCGTTTTCGCTCAAAACGCGGCTCAAACACATTAGTTGAGTTGTATGACGAGTTCAGTTTGCATTTCACAAGGATCCTGATCCAGCAAAGTCCTCAATACTTCACTTCAATTTTGTTTTTAAATGACGCTCATTGTTTTTGACGCTAATAGCACCATTTTTAAAGCGTTATCAGTCCCCGCAGATTCACCATAAAATTCCACAAGCACACGAAAGGCTTCAGCTGCACTTTTTTTAAATAAAAAATCAAAACTTCTCGCAAATGCTGTTTTTTTAACCAAATCCCGTACATTTTCAGAACAGAAGAGGCAAGAACAATGTTATTGTCAGAAACAGATGCTGATGCACACTAGTTGTTGTTGACGATTTGAAACCTCTCCAATGAAATAGGTAATCGCTTCCTAGATCGCTCATAACTTCCAGAGGCAGTCATCTTTTGAGAACGCACAACGAATTACAAAGTAAGTAACAATCTTTTATTGGAGCCAATAAAAGGTCTTATATGCGCGATTTAAAATTATCAACTAGATTTCATTTCTCAAAAATTGAACTTTTCTAATTCAATGCTTTTCAGTTCAAATTATTGTATTAATTGTAATGATGCTTTAAAACAGCTGAAGCGATTTTCAGCCGAGATTTTCCTCCGATTTCTGGTGTACATCTTAATGTTTTTTGGCAATAAATAGAGGGACCTACAATTTATACTAAGCATCCTCCGAACGACTGATGGATTTTTATGAGGGGCTTTTATTTCATGTCAGAAATGCATTCGGAGGGGTTAATATTTCCTGTCGATTTAAATAAATAAATTTTCTATAATTTTGGTATTGATTCGGCCACGGTTCGAACCCATGACCTGCCGCATGTCAGTACGCTAACCACTCGGCTGTTGTGGCTTGGTGTTTTTTTTTTTTAACTTCCTTAATATATTATCTGGATGGTAATAATAATTTTCAACAACTGGCAATTCTTCACAAACAAATTTCAAGGTCAGTTCAGTGGGTAGAATTGTGTACAACAATGGCATATTGTCGGCAAACAACGACGCCTCAAATGACAGCTGCGCAATGGAAAGTGAAAGTTATCGTTTATAAAATAAAAGAATTCAAAAATATTCAATAAACAACAAAATAATATTTTTAAATAAATAAGTGGATTAAATGGTTGACGGTGTATATACAATGACAATACATAAATATTTAATATAACAACAAAATCAAAATCCGAACGTGATTGAAGCGTACACAAATGAATAATAATAACAACGTGTTTGCTTAACTGATATGCATATATACATACATAGACATGAATGCATGGCTGGAAATGAGTACGTTTGTTTACAAGACAGTAATGTTCTCTTGTGTGTCTTGTCGTTACAATTTATTGATTTTCCACTGAACATGGCATATATATGGCTATACAGATTTGGCACCTTCGAAGGGTTACCAAGTAAACTTGTTGAATTGAAAAACCGCAACGAAAAACAACTGAAACTGAATTTTCTGTCTTATAATATTTTTTTTTTTTTGTTTTTAAATAATGATTTTATTCAGTATTATATTTTCAGGAAAAAAATTCCCATTCTTCATATGTGTATGACATTTATTTACATACCTACAGGAAGGAATTGCATTAAATAAAACCAATTAGATTTAGTCGAAATTTCAGAACTTTTGTTGCATAATTTTAGGCGACATTAGTATTTGTTAATACTGCCCGAAATTGTCCCATGATAGTATATAGAAAAATCTCTCTTGCAATAATTGTTTACTTACTTAACTTTTTTTAATGCGGCTGGCACCTGACGGGGAATTTGAATGAAGAAAGTGAACTAAAGAACTAATTTTTTTAAATCAATTAAAACTAGATTAAATTGATCTTATTAGATGCGTATTGCATGCACTGAAAATAAGTTCAATTAAATAAAAATTAATTAGAAAACAAAAATTTAATAATACAACAACATATTACATGGCAGACGTTGGCTCAGTTGGTAAAGCACTCACCTGTGATGCTAGAATCCGTCGGTTCGATTCCTGGCAAAAGAAGTCTGATGAGGAGATGTGGTGATCTCCGAAACAGCTGTCACTTCTACCATTTTTTCTTTGTTGTATAACAAAATATTCAATGAAAAAATAATGTTTCTAACAAAAATAGAGGCCTTTGAATACAGCTCACTTACTTATAACCAAAAATAAATTAGTTTTACTAAATTAATACTAATAGCTTCATTAAAATTAGATTGAATTAATTCAAAAAGCTATTAATTAAATATTTTGGGAATATGCAATTAAGGTAATTTAATTTAAATTGAACATTGAGTGAGTCAATATATAACAATAAAACTATTCAATAATTTAAAAATAAATGGCAGCAATCATCATGTGCACGAAAAGAATGTCTTTACCATGAGTGATGCATTACATTTACATGTTAGCAAAATGCCAATCGATCATTCGATTTCAAAACCAAGAATACATGGAATTCATCATCTGTCGTTTCGGCGGTTCGAAGCACTTTTAGTTCACTGGGAATGCAGATTAATTTCTATTTAAAACCTTTTATCATTGCTGAAAGAAGAATGACTGTACGGAGAGTGTAGAGAGTAGTTTCCGGCAAATTTCGATATTTCTTAGAGTATTATTTAAAGAAGAAAATACAGCATAAAATATCGCTTGCTTACCTGTCGTGCAATTTTATGCTTTCCTTTCTCACCTAAAAATTAAGTAAATCAACTCATTATAAATTTAAATAAAATATAATTAATAATAATTTTTCATCGCAATTTATATGTATTCATTAATATGCTGCAAAATTTGTTCTCTCAATTCAGTTGCACCAGTCACCAACACTTGGCTCTGCAACTAATTATGAAACATTTCGCATAAAATTTGCAAACTAAATGCAAACAACATTGTCAGCTGTGGAAGTGTTTTCGCAACTAACATGCAAATTCGGATAAATATATGTGAATATATGTATGTATATAGTATATATATAGTGGGATACTCCACTATTACTTCCAGTCTGCCTCCCTTTGCAAAATCATAGAAGTTTCGCTCTGCACTTTATGCTGCTCAAAAGTTTTTCCGCTTTCTTGCTTCTTTTATTTCGCTCACAGTTTGCTATTACTTTGTTGCAAACATTCGTTTTAGTTATAACCAATGACTGATACACCAATTTGTTGTTGTTGATGAGTTGAAATTTGCGACGAGCAGCAACATGCGGTTATAATTTTCGAAAGTGGATTAAGTTAGTGAACAGAAGCAAACGAAAGGATTGTAAGAAATGACGACTATTTTGGAAAGTTATTAATTTCATGACCAAAAATTAGATCTTAATATTTTTCAACCTTAAAATTGTGTTGCTAAACCTAAAGCATTGCTAAACATACAATGTTGATAAACATAAATGTTTCTAAACACTCAGTGTTGCTAAATATAAATTGTTGGTAAATATTCAATGATGATAAAAATAAAATGTTGCTAAACCTAAAATGTTGCTATACCAAAAAAAGTGCCTAATCGTAAATGTTCCTTTATAAATAATTATTACTAAAAAATTCCCTAAAGGACCGACCGAATAATCGACAACTCCAATTCATTCCACTTGCATATTCACCCACGTCAACAAGACCACTGGCCCACACAAACTTGCAAACAGCAAATGAAACAAACTCGTTTGCTAGATGCCAAAGTTGATAATAACAGTAAATGAAAATGTAGTTAAATGAAAAGAAAGTGTTGTTTGGCGAAACCGCGACAACTATTGCCACTATTGCCGACAACAAACCGTTCAACGTTATCATGTCAGCAGCAAAAGTACTAAATGCCAACAGTAGAAACACAAACAAAAACGAAAAAACACCAAAAAAGAACCCAGAACACTTGCAGAAAGAACCCCAATTGTTGGCATAACCGCAGCTGCCACTATCGAGATTACTAAGTTTCGATTGTCCCTTCCACCCCAACACCGCCGCTTGCCATCCACAATGTCGTTTGAAATGTTTCACAATGTTTTTGCATTTAATGCAAAACTTTTGCTGTTGAAATTATTACTGTCACAAACGCAAACACAAAAAAAAAACAAGGAATACCAAAGACAAAAAACAAAAAAAGAAAAAAATCTCCCAAACATGAAACTTACTTACAAATTTCTGTATTATACAAATTAAGTTGCATTTTCCATCACTTATGTACTTAGTGAGTGCAAGTATGTGTGTGTGTGTGAGTATGTATGTTAATCTGTGACTTTTTTTTTAGTTGTAGTTGTAGTTGTAATGTTTTTTGCGCACTCGTAATTGTGGTAATCGCTTGGCAACAACACACCAGCAGCAGCAGCACACACACACACACGCCTTCATATACACCCACCACCTACACACACTCACTGGGGGCATTTTAATTGAGATGATTTACCTTTTTTGCGGTAATTAAGTCGCAATTACATCGCCGCTATTTCGCAATTATGCGCAAAAGTAAAAAAGTATGAAAAACAAAAAACAAAAACAATTCGGTTTAAGTGCCGCCACAAAGCGGTCTCCGAAAGGTGAGAGCAGTTGTTGTAGTTGTTGTTGTTAGCATTGCCACATTTGCAAGGATGAGACTGCAGTATGAAGTTTTTTATATGCATGTGTATGTGCACACAACACCTTTACACGAACCCGCACACACACACACACACACGCACACACCTACAATTACTTCCATTAACACATAATTATACTTATTTGCTTGTTTTGTGGGCCATTTAGTTGACGCTTAAAAGTACAAACGTAAAATGGCAGTGCAACGGTGCATGCAGAAGCACCCTTTTGGCGAAGCGACAGAGCAGATTTGTTTATGTTGCTGTTGCCATCGTACTCTTGCACCAGTTCATGGTGGGGTTGAATGTTCTATTAAATGGCACCACACAAAAGAGTACCACACTGAGAGTCCACGCTGAGGGATCTGCGGGTTTCTGAAATAGCAAGTCGGTAATTCCACATCTAATCGACACCCAATTCGACTTCGAACGCATTTTTAAGTTAAAAAGTTAATTTATAAAAAAAAACGGTTAAATTTAACGTAATTAGGCAAATTAGTTTTGTATGTTGATGAAAATATTATTGAGCTTAAAGAACCTGAAATTAATTTCAAACGATTTTCCAAAGAATATTAATTTTCTTCACACAAACCTGAAAAAAAAACTCGAATTAAAAATCCTTTTGCTTCAGCTTGTGGATTTTGGTAAAAGCAAAGGCTGTTCAAATATTTTTGAACATTTTTATTTGTTTTTTTTTTTTTTGTCGAGCTGATAAAGGAATACATGCAAAATGCATTCAAATTCATATATTCATTACTTGTATATACATATGTATGTCATGAATAGGATGCACATATATTTACTGATTCTAAAAATCTAATACCATATATATGCATTCCAACAGATATTTGAACATATATACAGATCAGATATTGAGATTGGGTTGTTTATTATTCAAAACATCACCGATTTCCTATAAAGGCCATAGGACTATCAGTATAGTGAACCGGACGCAGAATTATGCTTATTATTTCCGAAAATGTTAGTAACAATAAGATATGTTGATACTACAAATTTACGATCTCTATTTATTAAAGCTTTCCAAAAAAAATTGAAATTTTCTTAAAATCAATAAACATGTTTCTTGCTCAGTATCTTGTTAAGCGATTGATCTAAATTCTGGATATGTTCTAGGTCGCAGTAGTAGCTTCTAAGGAAAAATAAGAGCCATATAATGGTGTAAAATATACTTCACAAAAAGCAAGGCCAGCGAGGAGGTTAGTAATTTTCATTATTTGAATTTTTAAGCATGTTAGCATTCTGGCACTATTTGAAACAATCGTCAAAACAGGTAAACTATTTTGAAAAAAATAATAATAATAATCAAGTAGTCCATACAAAAGCAAAATTCTTTTTACTTTTTGGAGTCAGAATTGACTAAAAAAGGGCACATTCGATTATTGTATTAATGAAAACAACAAATAACACTCTAAACACTCTTTTAAAAACAATTAAACCAAAAATCAAATTTTTTTCACGAAAATCGTCTTTAACCAAAAAAAATTAATAAAATTTATGATATTAGTATTTTCCACTAAAAAAAAATACATAAATACACAAGTAAAGTTATAAATTCACTTTATTAATATATAATAATGTTTAGAGCCCTTTTACGAAAACCGACAACAGGGTGTAGTTAACTCTAAGTACTTGTAAATTTCAAAAAAATATTTTTCCCTTTTTCTAAGTACGTAAAATCATTACTTCGACTAAATTATTTTTACCCAACAATAACAAAGCCATTTAAGACTACTCACATTTGCTGAGGGATTTCCTTTACCCAAACACTGTAAAAAATAAAAATTAAAATAAAATAAAATGATACTGAAGTATATATTTTTTTTGGTTCCATTTGAGTTTTTCCGTTTAACGTACTTGATTTTCAGAAAAAATGCCAGTCACATCTGAAATGCACTCGAATTTTCTGGTATAAGTTGTCTTTAGATGCACTATTAGCTCTAACTCACAAGGTTTCATGCAACATGCAACTCAACGGAGACATTCTTTGTAATTTTTTCCAAAACTTTATTCGCATATTTTTATTTTAGTTAATTAAGTAGATTTTCGGAGGTATTGACACTTCTTGGCGAGGGGCAATCTTGTTTGTTTAATGTGGCAGATGTTTTTTAGAAGTGTCAATTATTCGCGCCCAAAGTGGTCACTCTTGTATTAAATGGAACGAAAAATGATTTTTGAACAAAGAGCAAAGATTTACTTTTGCGTGCAATTCTAGGATGGTTGGGAGAATATCAAAAAAAAGTCGCATTACGTTTAATTCTAAAGAAACAAAGAGAAGTTTCTTGAATTTGTTAAAATTTGAGTTTTTAACTCTCGGAAATGTCTATATTGGAATTTTTAGTTATCTAATAATAAAAAATTATTATTATTAAAAATTACTTTTCATAATTATTTAATTAAAAATCATTTAATTTAAATTATTAATTTTTTAATTTTAAAATTAATAATAAAGAAAAAAGGGGCATTTGCTCTTTAGCACCCTCGTTGTCCGTGGCTCGGTTCTTGTATTTTTACTATATAATTGGCGCTTTGTAAATGCTGATTCAATATTCGGCCGAGCTCCTGCACGAATTTTTAATGTGCCTCTTTATGTTTTTTCAACAAATGGAACGACCCCCACTTTATTCTGAGCTACCTTTGTGGGGTTTTATTTCATATTATTATCGCACAGAAATTTAATCCCCCTCAATTCTATATTGCATACCAAACCTTACATATATATATGTCATAACTCGTTTTTAAATATAAAAAATTGCTTCCCTTTTGATTAAAATCTTATTTTAACAAATCCCAAAGCTTTTTTTGTTTCATTTTTTAATAATGAAATTCTCATGCACGAAATACATTTCTTCATTTGTTGCGCTCATTAATTTTTATTAGGTTTTTGAATTTTTAAAAAGTTTTATCCCAACAATATATTAGTAGATTGAATGAAGTTAATTGTAAAAATGTTTAATTGCCATAAATCGATAAATATTTCCCTTTTCTGGTGATGACTGCGGATATGTGTAAAGAAAAATTTGTTTTTTTTTTTTTTAATAATTTGCATCAACGTCATGTTCACGAACTCTCCAATAACACAAAAGTTTTTCATATTATTTCGTAACTTCTGATTTTTAAGCTTTGAATTATACTTAGAAAGTATTAAATTGGTTTTAAATAGTAAAACGGGTTTTAAATTCCATAATTTAATTAAAAATAATCGATTATTTCAGAAAAAATTTAGCTCTTTCTTATTAATGATTTTTCAAAATCAATTAAGCTCGCTAAAAATAAGCCCAAATATCTAATTGAAAATGATGTAAGACTGAAATGGTGCAATAGTGAAATCTATCAATAGAGAGTGAGGATGGACTATGCAATCTTTATGAATTCCGTTACGATAAAAAAGATTTATTTTTCAACATACAAAGCTGTACGGGTTTCCTATTCAAATAAGCCTTTTTTGAATTTTTTTAAATTAAAAAGAATTGACATTTGAAAGACTGTATTTACTCCTTCCCATTTAATTTCACTTCATTTCATTTCCTATTAGCCCTCTTATCGCAGTCAAGCAAATCGATTTCAGCACAGCCGACGCCGACAGTGACATCGCGCTTCGCCACCAAGAAAGTGGTCAAGTGCAAGAACGATCGGCAAAATAAAGAATAAAATTCAAAAATTCAAAAGTAAACAAGAGAAATACAATCGAAACAACAAAAACGTACGTACAATCCGTAGGAGCGGCAGGAGATGTCTTTAGACATCTCAGCGAGCGCAGCAGACGAGCATCATCAGCATTATCAGCCACGAATGAGAGGCAACAAGCCGGTGAGAGTAACAGGCAAGAAACATAAATATTAAAACATACATATGTGCATACATATATACATATATACATATATCTATATATATATAGCAACAAATGTGACAAAGTTGACGAGCAGGTAATCAGGTATGCACCAGCAGAATAGATCGGTAAATATTGAAGAAAACCAAACAAACAACAACAACAAAAATAAATAAATGACAACCACGGCAGCATGCCTAGGCTGTCCAAAAGAGCGCTTGTCGGACCTTTACGCTGTGTGGGATATGGATGGGATATCCATATTGCTCGCCCGCATAGCCGAGGGAGGAGGGATGTAAAGATGAACTGGCACCGCTACAAGAAGCCACAAACAACGCCGTATATGCACACACACTAACATAGTTATGTATGTAAATGTAATAATAACAATAACAACAATACAGTAGGCAAACAAGCAAGAAGCGAAAAAAAAGCAAAATAAATAAATAAAATGCCAACGGCAAAGCGCCGAAGTTCTCCACTATGGTCAGATCTCAGCTAGAAAACGATCGACGCGGTATTGTAGTCGAATCTCAACCTTCGACGCTGCCACAAGTCAATTGTTTTGAGTGCTCCTACGTAGGCATTGTTGTTGCTTGACTATTGCGTTCGCATTCAAGTATAGGCCAAATCTCGACATAAACGAGCTTGAAACGCGGCGTAGTTTACACGCTTCGGTCAGATCGTAAATTATACCAACACTGAAGAGTTTAGTACATTTTCGAAAACTCTGCGCGATACGCAATATAAACGGAGAATACAAAAGTGATTGAAAAAGTGCAAAAATACTCGAAAGGTGTAGGAAAGTGAAAAGGCAAAGTGAACGGAAATTATGAATTCAATAGTGTTAAATTCTCACAATTTTTCAAAACTCATTCAATTAAATGTATTGTAAAATTGTATCAACTCGATGGGAAAATGACCAATAAATTATTTTATTAAACGGATTTCAAAGATTAATGAAACTATAAATTTGACGAGGTCACAGCATAAAAATATACAAACTTACATACATGATATTCGATAAACAAAACACACAAAAGGTAATCATTTACATACATATTTGCATATGATTAAAATTTTATTGAAATATTTTATTACATTTTTGTGTCATTTTACGATTTCAACCATCTTTTATGGCAAAAATTGTTTGTAAATATTTAGAGGTTAAGTGGTAAAAATGAGAATCGCAGTATGCAAATGTTGCAGAAAATAGCATTTAAATATCTATTAAATTCAACTAATAATCAACTAATCATTTTTAAGTTATCAATGTATTTTTTTGTTTTCTAATTGTAAAGCACTTAATCATTAATCATTAATAATTCTAGTTCATTGGCCCTGAGTTTTCCAAATGATTTCAATCAAGTACATAACCTCGCTGAGGGAGTGAGTAGCTTCTATGTGGTATAGGTTTATTTTAAGAGCCGTTTACTTCAAGACTGACCTCTGATGAACCGAACTGCAATGAGCTCTTAAATCAAATATGTTGAAGTGACTGCAATGAATCTTCTTAATTTTTAGACGCGGCCGAAGCATTCACATAGATGGTTAACGTATCTTGGGCAGGGGCGCGACGTGGTCGCAAGTGTAAGAAGAATCGGATGTATTCCTGCGGTTGTAACTGCATACTTAGAAGCTAGACGGAATTTATTTGGACATTAACAAATAATAATAACCAATTGATAGCAAATAATTTTTTTTAAACGTCAGAACCCAAATTTCTTTCAAAACGGGTTTGGACCAACTTTTTCAAACACAAATTAAGATTTTTAATTTCGTAGTTTAGATGGATAGACGGACTTTCAGGATAAAGCTAGATAGAAGTGTTTTTTTTTTGTTCTTGTTAAAAGTCGTTTTTCTACGTCATTACAATAAATTTATTGATGAAAGGACCTGATGGAAACATACTTGGTTGAATTGGAGGTCGAAGTCGTGACCGCAAGCAGCCGCACCTAAGCTATTGAGTAAGTTCATTCTAGTCAAATACTTACTTATTCCTCCATGCAAAAGACAACATTTATATTTGTATGTGTAATAATATCTTAGGTGTCAAATACAGTATATAAAGGGTGTGGTTTTCAAGGCGGGAATAATTTTTCCTGAGTTGGTCTTTTTAACAGCTGCTGCTAGATTTATGCTCATATTTCATAATGAACAGATTTACTCCGGAACAACGTTTGCAAATCGTGCAAATTTATTACCAAAATATCGATCACTTTTCTTTACTCTAGTGGATAATGCGAATCATAAGACGCCATTGCTGTTTTAA
The DNA here is from genome assembly GCA_030068015.2 of Neoceratitis asiatica. Classification (NCBI taxonomy): domain Eukaryota; kingdom Metazoa; phylum Arthropoda; class Insecta; order Diptera; family Tephritidae; genus Neoceratitis; species Neoceratitis asiatica. The sequence goes on along the minus strand of CM061528.1, from coordinate 1,827,365 downwards.
AACAGAGTATCGAAGTTCATCCGCCTTCGCGTGCAACAAAAGGAGCTGTGTCCATCCACTTTGTGGAAGATTTTGCGGAAGGATCATGGTTTCCGGTTATTTTTTTTCTTTTTAAGTGATGATAATCCACAAGTCATTCGACGCTATTACATACTCAAAAAGTCACTATCACTGGGTAGTGTGAATCATTGGTGCATATTTCTTCAAAAGTGAAGCCGGCCATCATGTTACAGTCAGTGGGGAATGCTAGAGAGCCATCATTAATGAATTTTTCATGACTAAATGGAAGGATTTATTTAAGGAAATTTTTGGAGAGCGCCAAAAATATGCGATTTAACACCGCTGGACAATTTTTTGGGGTTATGTGAATTCGCTTGTCGAATACGCAGGTAAGCCCGAGACGATTGACATCTTGGTAGAGAATATTCAACGCGTTATTGCTGCCATACAGCCCCAACTGCCGCAAAAGGTGGTCGAAAATTTGGCCTCTCGGCTGGAATTTTTCGAGCCAACCGCGGCGGTCATCTTCACGCCGAAATAATTTTCAAAACATAATGGCATAATAAAGTTAAATTCTTGTCCATAATATTAAATTATAAACGTTTAATTTCTTCTTCAGTAACAATATGTCTAAAAAAAACACCCTTTACATATATGTTTATGTGTGAAACGCTTAGCGTGTTACTGTCAATCACTTGAGCCACAACAAACCCCATCGACAGCATCACACGTCGCCTTCTAACCCGCTAACCTGCTGATTTGTGATAATAAGCCGGCAGAAATGGCAACAATAACACTTAGGGACATCTCTTTTGTTGTTGTCATTATTATTGTTCGCCAAATAATTTATTCGATTATGAAATTTATTTTAGTTATTGTTATGTGTGCTCAGCCTATCATTTGGCTTTTCACTGTTTTACACGCAGCTGCCATTGCTATATGTACAGATAGATAAGACATTTGTAGGTATGTATATGCATTCAACACGCGATTTGGATTCATTCACGTGTCTCATAAGTGACAACTCAGAGTAAATAATTTACCCTATGACACTTTCGCATACAAACTAAATAGCCGTTGGAATAAAAAGTAGATAAGTAGAAAAAAAAGGTGGACTGGTAATCAAGAATTCTGGTTAAATACTAGTATGAAATAAGATGAAATCATACCAGTTCGTTATTTGTATAGCAAATCACCAGTAACGGGAATAATACAATTTTTAACCAACAGACCATTCGTATGTGTTCATATGTTTATTTTCAATTTCATTTTTGGTGAATTAGAAATTATTATTAAACATATATAACAGTTCTTAGGGCATCACCGTGTTAAAACCACCAGTTGCTTACATGGGAAGTAGATGGTAGATGAACTAGTAAGTGCTAAAATAGCAACTAGTTGGATTCTAGTTAACAACTAGCATTTTTCCCAGTAGGGATGTATCATTTATAATTTCAAATAATTCCTTTTCCCAATTTTACTCGTTTTATATGTATATTTGCAATTTCTTTCGTAAGATTTACTTAGCACCGAACTGAATAGAGCGTCGAATAATTAATAAGAATATCAGAAAGCAGGAGACCGATTTCAGTTTGTTGAGAGCACAGTGGGTGAGTGTGACAATTGCATACTCCCTGCTGCTATTTTAGGGTCTTAATTTAAAAAGCTAATTTTTCCCAAGCGAAGCGTGACTTTGTTAAAAAATTATACATCGCGAAACAAAAGAACGGCTTGAAAGCGAAATTATAAACGCAGCTTGTATTTCTTTTTTATTCAGGTCACTGAAATATATATTAAAACTACACTTGGGAACAGAATTGAAACAGAGCTCGTTGCTATAATTATTTTACAAACCCCCTGTGACCGAAAATGCATGAAAAAAGCCGCCAGGATGGGAAAGCGGGCGGCTGGGGTGACAATGTGTGCAACTGTTTGAATGAATTGAATTCACACGCTGCTTGGATAAAAAATTTATTTAACAAAACTGCAACCAAATAATTGGCACAATCATTAAACACACACATATATATAGATTATATGTGTGTTAATTCAATTTCCGCTGTTGAATAGCTGTTAAAAAATTTATGAAATTTATTTTAAAAAAATTTAAGGTAAAATTGATATTATCACATAAAATAATTTCAGTTAATGGCGCTTGTGCCGCTTATTATGTGAAAAACAAAAACAAACACAAAAAAAAACTTATTGTAGTTTCCAACCATTGAAAATCGATTTTATTAATATCACATGACCCTCTCGCTACTTTTTAACAATAAAAACGGTGTAATTGTAATTAAAACGCAAATTTAAAAAAAATCTATAAAATCAAAATTTCTACGCTAAATAGCAACAATATTTTCATAAGTGAAATCGTTTTCAAAATCTATACCATTCTGGATCACATATAAATTAAAAAAAGTTTATTATGTATAAATAAAAATTAATTCATCAGTGAATGTAAGGAAAATTATTTAAAACACTGACGAGTCAAGCAGTTCCTCCCCTTTTTAATTTTTTATTTTCTTTTTCTTGGTAACAAATAGTATTGTGAGAAAGCAACAGGCAAGCAAGGTTATTGTAAGTCTTACATCACATAATCATTTTTAGCTATTTTTAAATCTAAATATATATGTTTACCAAAAAACACTACAACGACAGTGTCTACACAAATCAATTACAACGTAATTACTACTAGACAAGCGCGTTCACCCACTATCAAGAAGCAGAATTAAATATTTAAAGGGTGATCCAAGTAGAGGTACTTTTTTCTATAGACTTTTTTTGACAGATAACACATGAACCGTGTCAAACTGTCATGTTATTTTTGTTCAGTATTTTTTGGCGTTTCATCATGGAAAGACTTACGCCTGAACAACGTTTACAAATCATTCAACTTTATTACGAAAATTCACGTTCTGTAAAGAATGTGTTTTGCGCGCTTCGCTCAACTTATGGTCAACATAATCGGCCTACTGAGCGTACTATTCGCGACACCATCACCCATCTTCAGATCCAGCATTCATTATTGGATAATATTCGACAGAATAGACCACGTCCAGCACGCGGTTAAAAAAATATAGCGACCATAGCTGAGAGTGTACACGAAGATCGTGGAGAGTCGATTCGGCGCCGTTCGCAGCAACTCGGAGTGACGTTTTTTACTTTTTTACTTGGCTGTATTATTTGAACCGGAGGAATCATCTGTCCATATTTCTTCAAAAATGATGCCGGTGAGAACGTAAACGTCAATTTCGACTGTTATCGCGCCATGATAACCGACTATTTAATGCCTGAAATTAAAGCTCGTGATCTCCGCGACATTTGGTTTCAACAAGACGGCGCCACTTCCCATCGCATCACACATCACATCAATCAATAGATTTATTGAGAGAACACTTCGGTGAGCAGATAATTTCACATTTTGGGCCGGACGATTGGCCACCAAGATCGTGTGATATCACACCATTAGACTTTTTCCTGTCTGGATATGTAAAGTCTAAAGTCTATGCGGACCCTCCCGCTTCGATTCAGGCCTCGGAGCAAAACATCACGCGTATCATTCGCCAATTACCAGTCGAAATGCTCGAACGAGTCATAGAAAATGGGGCTCAACGGATGAACCATCTGAGATGTAGTCGCGGTCAACATTTGACAGAAATAATCTACAAAAAATAAATGTTCTTTTGAATGAGAATAAACGATCCCCATTAAACTTCAATTTTCTGCGTTTTTATTTTCTTTAAAAAAGTAGGGAACCTGGAAAGGGATCACCCTTTATACATATAGTTATGTATAATCCCCATTTACCACCTTGGCTTTGGCGATTATTGGCGTGAATAGGCAAAAGTGCCAGGAAATTAAGCAAATATAAGTTGAATAAAAATAAAGAAAAGAAAAAAAATTAAAAATAAAAAAATTTAGTATAACGGCAGTTAGTAAATCCAAGTAAATTAAAATAAAATAAAATGAAACCAAATGAAGAAAAACAAAAGAAGAATTGAAAATTTGGTATAATTAAAAGGAACAAATTCTCACCACCTCGATCTTTGGGTATACATATGTACATATAACTGTTTGTTATATCTTTGTTGCCTGGCTGTCTGCCAGAGACCATTGTCTCGTGCGCTTTTATAATTTATTGCAATCCATTCCTATGATGAAAATGTCGAGAAAAAACAAAAAAAAAACAAAATAAAATAAAATGAAATTCTACTAAGTTTAAAAAAAATAAATACAAACAATGGAGCAATGAACAATGGCATACATTTCGCTTAATTATCTGTCCAACAACAAAGTTAAAAAAAAGCAGCTGATCGCCATAGTGCATTGAATGTATATATATTTCTATGTACATAATTTAAATATTTGTATGTGTTTGAGTAGGCAAAATATCAAAGTGTCGCTGAAAGTGTTAATTGCTGAACACTTATTCCTCATTCTTTGTTGAATTTGCTCTTGTCTTGTGTTATTTTCGTCTTTTCGATTTTATTTTCTTTTTTATTTACTTTCTTCAAGTTTTCTGCTACTTTATTTTGATTTTGTGTTTTCTTTTCAAGTTCTTTTAATTTTTTTTTTTTTTTTTTTTGCCTTCTCTTACAAACTTTATTTTCACACCTTTTGAATTTTTGTTTTATCATTGTTTTAGCTTTTTCTCTTTGTTTTTCCTTCAATGGCGCCGCGTATATATTGCACTTTGTCGCCAATTAATAATGGGTAAATGCAATATATTGCACATTTTCATTGCTTCCGACAAAGTGACGGACATGCGAGGCACTTGTGCAAGCGAAATACATTTGTTGTTGTTGCATTTAATATATAAATTTGAATTTGTAGGGTAAATAACAAGATGTTGTAGTGTGTAAATTAATAGAATTTTTTTTTTATATATATAAATGTATGTACTTCCATGTTTATGTATATGCATAATTTGATTGTTTGAAAAACAAAAAATTGTTTTTTTTTACTAAACATTTGAATCTATTTCCGATTTTTTAATTGAATAAATATTTATAATAGGCGGCAACTCTTGTGAAACATATTTTCGCTCTAAGCGTTTTTTACTTTCTTAAATTTCAATACGTAATTCATATTATTTATTTTTTTTAACAGCAGCTATGAACCTTTTATTTGAAATAATATAAAAATTACACCGAATAATCAAAAATATGTTTATATATATGTATTGATTATTATTAAATGGCCGAAATATGTGTGTGTGTGTTGTAAAAATTTCTGTTCATAAGCATCTGCATTCCCATATTTATTTACTCAACATGCTCTTATAAGAAACTCCTGGAAGCCTCCAGTTAAAAACCACATTATTCAGTTTTGATGAAAGAACAACGAGAACAAAGCGTTCATAGTCAGATGAATATAGAGCTGAACTACTAATTAAAAATTTATAAAAAACGGGAATAATGTTAAAGCAAAAAAAAAAAATTGAAACACACACAAAGTGTGTGAATGCCCGAGAATATAAACTTTTTCACCACTCTGAAGCACATGAAATGGTTGTTAATAATTTTTATCAATAAATGAAATTCTATTATTTACATTTTTTATTTTTTGTTTTTAAGTTTTAGCACTTCTTCAATATCAATTCAATACCATATCGCTTGTGTGTACTAGTCATTAGCACAATTTCTATTTCATTATTCCATTTCATTATAAACGCTGCTTGCCAGGCACATGCTACACATTTTTTTTCTATATTCGGAACTCACCTAGAAAAAATCGAAAGTTGTTTCAAAAATTTCCTTAAAATATATGCCCAAATAAGCTTGCAACACTTTTTTTTTATTTATTTAATTACGCTATTCTTTAGCATAGTTAATTATGGCCTAATTTCTGGATTTCACGTTTTGGATATTTAATTTGCCTGCACTAAAGTGAAACCCTTTGATGTCAGAAATCGTGTTCATATAGATCAAGTTCAAAATAAAATTTATGTCAAATAAAATTCAAGTGAATTCAAGTGAGTGTAAAACTAAATAAAATGGAAAGAACAAGAATTACCAACCGAATTTCTTTTAAATAAATAAAGAAATAAAAATAAATATAAAAATAAAACAAAAATATTTCACTTTCTTATCGTTTCCTGTCACTTACTGAGGAGTTTCGGGAAAAACATGGTACTATGGAAGAAGTTTATCGCATTGCCAACGAGGTAATGCAGCTCTAACGAAAACCAAAAACTTAATATAAAAATTTTTTTTACGAAGCACGTACGTACATCGAACGAAAACAATTTCATTTTCTACTGCCCATTTCTAAAGTTTTGAAACAAATACGAAAGCACGACACTAAATTGCCTCGATGATTTCCCAAATCCTTCGATTTCGATCACTGGATTGTTAAATAAAACTCTACAAACAGTTTCTTGATTATAAAAAATTTACTCAATGCTTATGCTTATATGCTTTATAACTCAATAACTAACAACTCACTTCACTATTTACACTTTTCACTTATATTACAACTTTCAAAATGTACTATTTTTACTCTACAGTTATGTTATCATCAACGCGTTCACTTTACGACTGATTAGCTTTGCAGTTGTATACTTGTCGATTGTTCGCAACTCACGCCTGGAATAATCGAATTGTTTTTTAATAATGAATGTTCTAGATTCACGCTCTCGAACATGTCAGTTATCGGCTTCACAGTATTAAAGCAAGCTTATAAAAAAAAGTTGTGAATATTTTTAGTTTTTTTCTTCAATTTCTAGACCTTCTATTTATTTTTAGCCATGGAAAACATTAGTATATAATCAGCGATAAGTATTTACCGTGCTCTACTCATGTTTTTCGTTTTGTTTACGTTTACGTTTGCATATCTTTTTCCTATATAAATAGCTGTTCACGATAGAAAATCAATCTGTCGAATTTTCGTGCCAACTACATTTTTCCATTTGCGAAATATATGAGTTTTTTTCGTTGGAGCTGTGTACCGACCTTAGAAATAAAATTAAATGATTCAAATGGAATTTTGCTATCAAAATTAGAATGAACGAGCAAAAGTTTAAACATGTCACATTCACAAACATGCCCAAAACTGAAGATAAACGACGTATTGATCCCCCAAACAAGCGAAGTTAAATACCTTGGCATCCACCTAAATGGACGATTGTACTGTAAGAACCGTACTTCTGCTAGAACACAGCATCTGAAACTTAAAACCGACAGCGTAAATCTGTTATTCGGTAAAAATTCAGCTCTATTACTGAACATATTATTGCCTCTACTATTATTTTAATGACAGTGAAAGACATACACACTCACACAATTATTATTTTCCAAAAAAAAAAAAAAAATACTACAAATTCCCGTTTTTTATATGGTCTAACGTAAGCAGTATGTAAATTACGAGACATATGGCACAGAATGAAAAACTTAATCGCCTCTAACCTAAAAATTAAAGGTAAAACATTTTAAACGATTTTATTGAATCAATTACATAAATAGTTTTTCACACCTAACACAGTCACAATTACCAATTATTATATTATGTAATTTTTTTAATGTTATAATTTTTTTAATTTTCAATTAGCAAAAGCTATTTTGTGTGATTTTATTTTGTCTTTTTTTAATATAAATAAATAATTGTATAAATGTTGAATTAATTTGGAATTTAATCAGGCAGTTGTTTTTATCTCAACAAATATGTATTTAAAATTAAGCAAACCCGTTAAAATAAGATAATTACTTTTTTCTATATACGATATGGTAGAGCATACTTTTTCTGATATTGCATATCAACCTACCATAGTAAAAGCTAACTTGAAGGCGATAACGAGATAGTGCCCAAAGCACCTAATAACACCGCATAAATATACAGAGTAGTAGTTTTAAAATGAAATGATATCAGTTCGCTATTTTTCGGCAAATTTATACCAGTTCTCCAGCCAGTGTCAATTTGTACATAACGGATGCGTTTCAATATCATATGCGCCTTGCTTTAGTACGCAGTTTGTCGCCACTGTTCGTATTACGGGTTTTCCAACAGAGATGATATGATTTCTAAAAGTCGTTTTGGCCATTTTAAATATGTCATGATCTGTTATTTTTCTTTTTCATTGTATTCAGTAATGTATACAATTTCATCCATGGCAAGATATACGCAAGAACAACGTTTACCAATTATTCAATATTATTATCAAAATAATCATTCTGCAAATGCAACTTTTCGTGCGCTTTTACCATTTTATGGTTATAATAATCGTCCACCTGTGCTCGCTATTAGTCGATTTGTTGAAAATTTCGAGCGTACATATTTTTTATATATTGTTCAAGTGCCAATAAGACAAAGAACCGGTCGAAGTAATGAAAATATTTCTGCCGTTCAGGCAAGTGTTACTGAAACCCGCAATTTGTCGATTTCAAGATGTTCTCAAGAATTGGAGCTATCTCAAACCACAACCTGGCTGATTTTGAGAGGGGATTTGGGCTTGCATCCATATAAAATTGTTTTCACTCAAGACCTGAAGCCATTGGACTCACAAGCGTCGCGAATTTGCTGATTTTGCCTTGGAATAGCATGAAACGAAACTTCATTTTATCGATTGAACTTCACATTTAATAAAAAAAACATTTGAATTTCCTTAACAATTAGTGTGTGTGTGTGTTTTTTTTTTAAGAAATCATATCCCACTTATTTCAAGCCCCTATAGTGACGGTAGTAATCCTTTGGGGTTGTGGCTTCTTATTTCTACGAAGCTCAAATTCAGTATACTCAAATGCACTAGTATTTAACTGGTATGAAGTTGATACATAAATGGGCATCTGACAGTTCAAATGATAGGGCGATGTTAAAAATAACAGTTGCTTGTATGATAAAAAAAACAATTAAGTGACTAGTCGCCTTTAGTTTTAAATTAATAATTTTTTACAGGTTTACATGCTTCGTGAAAGACACTTCTGGTTCTATTAAGATATCCCCAGAGGGTATCTAAAAAAAATTTTTTTAAAGCAATAGGATCTTCATGGATTATTTATTATGAATAAAATATGAAAGAAATATTTTAAATTATTTAAACTCAGAATCAGATTTTGAAACCTTTAACTACGGAAAACAATAACAAATTCATCTATATACACATGTACCAGTATGACGTGTTTCGTTAATCCAAGGTTCTTATACAACAAATTCGAAATCTACCAGCCTTCAAAACATTTTATAATGAATTTCTCTAACTGAAGTGTTTCTTCTTTAATAACAGATCTGAATTTACATATGTATGTAACTCAGCATATGTGCATGTATACGTATATTGTACATATATGTTTGTGTGTAAAATGAATTATGATTGAATTATAATCGAATATTCAACCTTCTCAATCATAATTATGCATAATAAATATTTACAAGGTTCTTAAGCAAACGAAATAATTATTACAGAATGAGAAAATCTTCGCTTAGTTTTTATGTTCGTACTCAAGTAACGAGCATAAGTTTGTATGTTTGCATGTTTGTATGCTTGAGAATGAGCTGCAAATGCCGAAACGATGATGATGAACGCTCGAAATGCATGCAAACTTGTTCGTCTATGCCTGCTACAACCCTGCTGAGAAAAATACTAGTTGTTAACTAGAATCCAACTAGTTGGCATTTTTGCACTAACTAGTTCATCTCCCATCTATTTCACATGTAAGCAACTGATATTTTTAGCACGATGATGTCACATATAAGTATGTGTGAATTTCTAATTCACCAAAAATGAAATTGAAAAAAAAAAATTAAAAAAATTTAATAAGAATTAAAATTAAAAATTAAAAATTAAAAATTAAAAATTAAAAATTAAAAATTCAAATTAAAAATAAAAATGAATTCGCCTACAGCGAGATTCGAACCGTGAACATCACGCGCTAAAGTGATAACCTCTAACCACTCGAGCTTATTAGAAACTGAAATTCGGCCGTGACGTCCTAAAAATCACAACAACATACGAATGGTATAGTGGTGAAAATTAGTATTATTCCCGTTACTGCTGAATTGCTTACAAATAACGAACTGGTTTGATTGCAACCTATTCCTTACTAGTTTTTAACAAGATTTTTTCATACAAGCACATACACATACACACATGAGCACATGAGCACATGAACACAAGCCACCACACAACCGATTGCGTTTATTTCAGGCTCACATTCTGCCAAAGTTTAAAAATAACCACACAAAACACTTGAATGGTCAACAAGAATAGTTTATGGCCACACAATGCACACACGCGTATGCAAGTGTATATATTGAAGCAACATGCCTTCGAGTTTATCGCATGCAAGTTATCGCATGTAATGGCATATAAATAAATTCATCAGCCGAGATGAGAGCCGCGGAAGGGAAGTGGCGATTATGAGAGAGAAGCAAAATCTCAGCGCCATTACATGCCATTAACAACAACTAAGCAATTGTGGGAGCCGACTCACCTGAACCGCTGCCGATTGTTATTTTCAACTAAATTTTTTGCTATCATTTTTGTTGGTGATTTGCCGACTTGATTTCCTAATTTTATTTAATTTTATTTTTCGTTTCGTTTTCTCATTTTGCTGCAGAAATTGTGCACGTTTCTCAAGGACGAATGTGCATGTGAGCGGCTGTGCGCCGTGGTGTGGCCGTAGATGCCATGGGCAATCTGCAACTTGCGAATAGACCAGCAAAATCAAACTGTTTGTCTGTTGCACGCGTGGAAGGAAAATCGCACAGCGAGGCATGAATAGGCGCACGAATAGGCGCCGTTTGGCAGCGGGAGGCGGCGGAGGTGTAATTGCGTCTGGCTACACCGCATAACTAACGATATGTGTTGTTGAGTGCAGCTAAAAATAACTTATGCCGCAAATAAACAACATTCAACAGAAGAGACAGCGACAAACAATAACAATAACAACAACAAGAGTGAATGCGGATAAGAGAATGAACTGAAGATAACATGGAAGACTTGATATATGTAATAAAGAAACGAATCCAAAAAAAAGAACAACAAATATATGTAAGAAAGTGCCTAAGTCGAGCGGACCCAAAAGTTGGATATTTTGCTTTTATGTAAATATGGAAAATCGTTGAGAGATTGAGCTCAACATTTCGCTTCAATAAATGCTGTTAATTAGAATTTAATGTTAGGATTTCGTACTACCATTCGGAAAGCTCGAGCACTAGCTCGAACAACACCCAAAGTTATAGAAAATTAATTTTTCTAATTGCGGTCGCCTTTCGGCAGAGAATGCCAACCGAATGAATTTCTGACACAAAAGTCCATGGGCAGCTCGGAGTTGGACTAAAATAAACTGTGGGTTCCTACATTTGTTGGAAAATGACATCATGACCCACACCAAAAATTGGAGGAAGAGCTCGATCTAGACTAAAATTGATCCTATAAAACCAAGTCATTCACACGAAGACAATCTCTTGATGGAATTCGAGTTTTAATAAGCAATCAAATCCTCAAGTTTTGCAAACAGATTTCCAATCTTCTATAAATTGTTATCAATTTCAATAAATTAAATTTATTTTTCAAATAATTAAATTTTTCTGGTATTATTTTTGTAAAAAACTATCTGTATGGACTCCCCACAATGGAGTCGTGACTGTCGCGCAAGACAACTCAATATGGGAAAATGAAGAAAAACTTACAATATTTATGCTTCTTCTTCTAGTTTAAAGAGCAGAAAGTCAATAACAATTATCTTTTTCAAGGATTAATACCGTTATACTAAAACATAATGGCAAATATGTATTCTAAGCAAGAACTCTGAGCAGCCGCTTATTCCCGAGGTAATGAGAATCTCGCGGCATACCTGCACATATGTATGTACATACATATATGGTGTAACACACTTCATATAACACTCTCTTAACGGGTTACGCTTGGGTATAAAAATAAATTATAAACAATTGAGCAAAAGTGACCGTGATGAACCGGTCGCACACTATCGGCATATATTCATACATATGTATGTGCATATAAAAATTCATAGCTTAAGCCTAGTACATACATATGTACTCGTCTGGGAGTGTGTGATTCGACTCACGTGCCAGCAGGCAGATTACAATTCGTTTCAATGCATGATGCCAATATATATATATATATATATATATATGTGGGATTTATGTTTCAACGTCGTCGTATACATAGTATGTATATAATTTCTCACTTGCAAATTCTCACACTCACATGGGCGGACATCTGGGAATGATGATGGCTTTTAGCATTAAGTCAGATTTGTTGGCTCAGTGCATATGACAGCAACACCAACAACGGCAACAATAATAACCAAAAATTCTCACAGCTTATGAATCGAAAATTTGCTATGCTACTATGCACGTACATACATACATATGTACTTTTAGTTATAAGGCCATCAAATGGGCGGTTGGTTACTTGGTCGTTCGGTCGATGATTGCTGCGGCATCAACAGGAAATTGCAGATCTCCCATTTTCTTGATAGAGAATCCGCCGCATTTACCGGCAGCATCAATTCTTGGCTATATTCCATGCTATAACAGCAACAAAACTGAAATGACACTCCGACACGCACTTACATACTCACACATACTCCATTCAAATCCAATTCAAACTCAGCTCCCGCTGTGTCTATTACATAGATACATATGCATGTAAGTATATCGATGGCAAAGAAGGCCAAGCAAGCTAAGTACTTCTTTCATTACAACTCCTGCGTATTCTCATCTCACAATTTATGTTCTCTCTTGTTTACCTTCTGATTTTGGGTTCTACGTAGACGACGACCTTTTCACCATTGCACACGCCCAGTTGCATTAGTCAAATGCCACATTTGTTGGCGCTGACTATGCCTTTACCACTTGCAGCAGAAATCATTCCGCCATGAAGTGCCGTTCCGCCGTTTGCTTTGATGGCTTCTGCAGTTACAGCGGCCTACCATCTTTACGTTAGGTTACCTGCACTAAATATCTTGGACGCTTAGCAGTCTTCTTCTCCTGCTTTTGGCTTATTCCATATCATCGCTTAACTGCCGAATTTACATGACATTCGACAGCCGTGCAACTCATTCAAGCATAAATTCGTATTTTTATAATGGTCGAATTGTCGTTTGTTGAGGTGCGGTTGAGGATTGGATCGACTGATCGGTTAGTTCATATGTATTTAGTTACGAGTATGTATGTATATGTGCTTGTTCATTTAATTCTAACGTCTTCCTTTTCTTACTCCCGTTGAATTTCAAGTGCTTAGCGCAATGATGCATATGAGAATACTCTATATTAAGAATGATAATGGTATGATTGTGCTCAGGAAATATAATACTTGCCCACACGTAAGAAATTAAGTGGATACAGAAGTAACATGGTTTTTAGACTGCAGGGAAAAAATTTCTTCCAAACATTCTAATTTTTATCTTTTATTTATTTAATTTTATTTTATTTTATTTTAATTGAATAAAATTTTTGTTTTTTCATGTTATTTTTGGTTTTACTTTTTTAGTTGTCTGAAAGTACATTTACGTTCTCTTGGATTAATTTTACAATGCTCGTCACTTCTGAAGTGCGTTTTCAAATCCAAAAACTCTCTAAGTATTACATACTCGGTTGTATAGCTCGCAAAAGGATGTCAAATTTTCTAATTTAAGTTGAACATATGCTACCTCGTCAATACTATTCACCTCTTCGTTTCTAAAAAGTGGTAAATCCGATCTCGATCTCGACAAGAGTATGAGATCACATGAAAATATACTTTCACGATGAAAAACTGTGCTTTCCATCAACTGGAATTCAGTTTTATGCTGCATGCCTCTCAAACGTAGTAGCAGCAGCTTTCCTACTGCGATAACTCTCAGCTGACGCTGAGGTTCGTGCTGCCATGTTCGATTCAATACAAATTCATTGTACACTGAACAAGCAAATATTATATCAGACATCAGACGTCAGACGTTACCGCACCTCTTAAGCCACCGCTTCTCTTTCCCTTCACTCCACCCAGGTAACCGACAATAAGTAATAGACTATCAACTTGCAACGAGGCCGCAAAGCAATCCAAACCAATTGGCAAGTAGTGGATGCGTTCGAATGTGTACATAACTTATGTGCGTTTAAGCACACATACCCACTAACCCGTACATGTAAATGAAATCAACAGAATTGTGTGCATGGCCAAGTCTCGGTCAAACAGTCCATAGTCCTCACTCGTTGTGGGCTTAACCAATACGACTGCCGCCACTGTCACTGCGTATCACGTGACCACAACGGACCGACAGCAAAAAGAGACCAAACGCATTGACTTTTTTATACTTTTTATGTAATTCTCGCTTACACCGTACCACAACGATGTTGCTCAGCGGCGTGCGGCGGGTAGTGAGTGGCGAATGATGCCGCAGCTCGTATGTGAGTGGTGTGTGGCATGGGGCACACGGTGTACGTGGGAAGTTATATTTGTGGCATCACTGACCACGTTGGGAAGCATGAGAGTCTGTAGATAACTCACATATGTGCATGTGTATACATGTGTGCAGGTATTTATGAATATTTATTCGAATGCTTCTACTATGTCTCCTACTTTATCTCATTGTGCATATGAGCACATCACAAATGACTTGCAATTAGTTTCCCATTAGAAAATTTCTAAATTAATTGACTTAAAAGCCAGCGATGACGTTTATTTTGTGGCGCGCGCATCTACGCGATGATTAAATCGTTGCTTAGTAGCTACTTTTATACATACATACATACATACAGGTATATGCGAGTATGCGGGTATGTGCATAACTGATTTGTGTTCGAGTGCGAAATGTAAACAGATTTACAGTTAAACAGTCGAGAGATGCGCAAATTGAAAAGTTATAAATACATTTGACATAATCACCGTAAATATATTCATGGACTCTGTTTCCATGTCAACAGACGCACAGGCGCATTTACGCATTTACGCATTTACGCATTTACGTATTTATGTATTTATGTATTTCTGTATGCGTGTGGTTTTGTTAGTGGAATTCATTAAAATTTAACGACGTTAACTCTGATGCACTTTTATTTATATTGACTCTGAAATTTTTGTAATTTTATTGATAAATCGCGGCTTCCTTCGGGAAGGGCAGCAGACAAAATGTAGCTTTTCTTGATGGAGCAGCGTTATGAAAGAGAGATGGAGATTATTACTGACTGCCGCCGAATGGCCAGAATATCAATGATTTGACGATTATAGCAACTCGACACAAAAAATATATGAAAACTGTAGTTTCTTCTCAAATGAAATCATAGAAAAGAGCATTGCCGTCCCATAAGCGGAATTTTATCGGCATTAATCAGTGAAAGGTCGTCCAGAGCAGAAGAAAAGTTTGTATAGATCTCAAAACTACCAGCTATTCAGTTCAAAAACTGTTGTAAAAATGGAGTTTATTAAACGTCTATCAAATTTATATTGATTATCATGGAGAATATCATGCTTCTGCTTTAGCAACTACTTTTGTTGCGTGCAAATATGAGAGCAGCGCTGATATGCCCGAAGATCCTCCGGTGAATATAATGCGTTCATTGTCGCCGTAATCACCCCCCACTTACCGCACTCACTGCGGTTATTACCAGATACTAATCAAGTATGATCAACTACTTACTACAAGAAATCGTGATCGAATTTTCTTGCTACAACGGACTTTAAATTAAATATCCGCGGCAGCGAATTGGAATAAATTGGTACCCCGCTTATTTCTTATATATACTTGTATTATAAATAACTTTACGTTTGCATTGTTATTCGAGAATCGCGTTTTACCGAATTCAACCAAATTTCTACAGGTTATTTCGGTTCCCATATAGGTGGCTTATACATTGTGTCACCTCTAATATTCATATAGACACAAATATTCTGTATGTTTATAACAAAATTTCTCCTAAATAACGAGTGATCCATTTCGAGGTTCCCTACTTCTTTAAAGAAAAACAACACAGAAAATTCAAATTTAATGGGGAATGTTCGAAATCATTCGAAAGAACATTCTTGGTCATTTATTTTTCGAGGATTATCTCTTTCAAATGTTGGCCGCGGCTACATCTCAGATGGTTCATCCGTTGACTACAATTTTCTATGACCCTTCCGAGTATTTCGACTGGTAAATGGCGAATGACACGCGTGATGTTTTGCTCCGAGGCCTGAATCGAAGCGGGATTGTCTGCAAAGACTTTAGACTTTACATATACCCACAGGAAAAAGTCTAATGGTCTGATATCACACGATCCTGGTGGCCAATCAACCGGCCCAAAGCATGAAAATATCTGCTCACCGAAGTGTTCTCTCAATAAATCCATTGATTGATCCGATGTGTGGGAAGTGGCGCCGTATTGTTGAAACTAAATGTCGCGGAGATCGCGATCTTCGAATTCAGGCATCAAATAAACGGTTATCATAGCGCGATAACGGTCGCTATTGACGGTTACGTTCTCATCGGCATCATTTTTGAAGAAATATGGATCGATGATTCCACCGGTCCGCAACCACACCAAACCGTTGTTTTTCTGGATGAAATGGCAGGTCTTGAATCTCTTCAGGTTGTTCTTCGACATAAATGTGGCAATTTTGCCAACATACCAACTGAGTCAGAAATGCGCCTCATCGCTGAATAAAATTTGGTTCGAATACGTTGGATCTTCTGGGAACTTTGGAAAGAGCCCATAGAGCGAAGCTATGTCGCTCGGGCAGGTCGAGTGGCTTCATTTCTTGCACAAGCTGTATTTTGTACGCTTTCAATTTAAGATCTCTACGTAAATGCGTCAAGTCGTTCCATACTTCAGTCCGAGTTGCTGCGAACGGCGCGGAATCGTACACTCTCAACTACGACTGCTATATTTTCCTTACTGCGTACTGGATGTGGTCTATTCGGTTGAATATTATCCTATAATAAATGATAGGTCTCAAGATGGGTGATGGTGTTGCGAATAGTACGCTCAGTAGCCCGATTATGTTGACCATAAGTTGAGCGAAGCTCGCGAAACACATTCTTTACAGAACTTGAATTTTCGTAATAAAGTTGAATGATTTGTAAACGTTGTTCTGGCGTAAGTCTTTCCATGATGAAGCGCCAAACAATACTGAGCAAAAATAACATGACAGCTTGACACGACTCATGTGTGATCTGTCAAAAAAAGGCTATTGAAAAAAGTACCTCTACCTGAATCAAGCCAATTTAGATGAAATTTTGTGTGTGTATTGAAGAGAACTGGAGAATAGTTAAATTTATAGTATAGTAGAGTTGCCACCTATTTTGAAGAGTTTTGTGTATACCATATGAAGTATGGCTATGAACTCAAGCTAAATGTGTCTGAACCGCAATAGATGAAAGGTTTGCTGAGGTTCAAGTGTGCTCAGGAATGATTTAGATTTACATATTGGAGAGCTACCACCTGTTCTGAAATTCAATAAAATTGTTAAGATTACAAATGAGTATCAAGTTGAAGATACTTAAGAAGGGCTTAATAGGAAATATATATATTGAAAATGGTTCTTAAATTATATATAATATAGTGGGTATCAGAATAGAAAGATTTCAGAAAGTTTTTTGAAGAATATTGAAAATGTTTTATAATTTGTATACAAATAGCTCAAGAAGTTTCGAGGTGAATCATATTTTTGATTACTTTTGCCTTATGGTATTGTAAAAATTTATTATTTTCGACCAGGTGGAAGCTGAAATACGGATCTGAAGTTGGCGAAAAGCAGATGCCAAAGATTCAAAACTACACTAAACTTCCGCAACCCTGCGGGAATGATTTTAAACAAAAATTCCTTAAAAAATTAACAAATTTTAAGAAATGGAAAAATGATTAAATGTTAATATTAAAAAAAAATTCTAGGACCTTTCACTTCTTTTAATATGTGTTTTGGTGTAGCGAAACACACCAGGGTACCGATAGTAAATACATGTTTTTTGGTTTGCTTTACTTGTAAATAGACCCAACCTTTGTTTATTTACAGACTTTGTCACTATTCATAGATAATGAATATTACAGCTGTACATCTGTGTACATATGTATGTATGTGTAAATGCTAAAGGCAAATACTAAAATTGCAAAGAACTTGTATTCAGATATAATGGGCGTCCATCAATCACAGAAAAACAAAATGAAATTAATAACAAAAATTGAAAATTCCTGTTGACATTCATCGTTGATCGCTGATTGTTGGTTGTTGGTTGTACTGATTTATCAGAAACATGTGTAGTGAGTGTCGAACATAAACAGCAATTAAGTTGATAAAAGCACTCAACAAAGCAAATGAAACAGCGCAAAACTCGAGTTAATTGATAAAAATAAAAAGAATTCTTGTTGATGGAAACTCCCATCCATCCAACGGAATTTATTCGCATGAAGGACAGTCGAATGTTCTCAAGAGCTCTGACAAAACATAGTGAAGCGTATATCAGGCGCATATTTTATGCAGACCCTGCAGCGGAAGATTCCACTTTAATATACAAATTTCTTCAGCAAATCGCACCAGTTCGGAAGTTGGTTTTTAACTACTCCATTTAGTCAAACATGAAAACAAGAAATGAGAGCTTTTCAATCAAACTGTAAAATTTGCGAGCATTTTCAATAGCTGAGTCACACGCTTGCCTACAATACATCCATACATACTTATGTATGTTTGATATTCTAAACAATTGGACGTACGCATGTGTGTATATATGTCTGTCTGTTTAGCTTTTATCTTTAAACTCTGGCAGTTATCTGCACGCTGCCTACAGGAAAGCATCTCTACCCTTGTCATGCATTTCACCTTGATAAGCTCGCTTCGAAATCTCGACACGTGAACAATTCAGCCTGCCGCGACGGCCTACAGTTTGTTTGCTTTGTGTTTGGTGTTCTGTTGATTTGCTGTGGTCACTCACTGGTGGTCAGTTTACGCAGCGGTTGTTGCACTTCAACTTGCGCCATGATGTACCGAGTTTGATGGACTGTTTGAACAACCGCTTACTTGAGGTCATTTAACGGTACGCACCAACACATATACATACATATGTATGTATATTGACATTACACTGATTTATTTAATTGCTTCATAATTCTATGGGGGCAGTGACTGAAATTTCGAAATCAGGCTATATACTTATATATATATGTATGTTGTTATTAATGCATGAAGTGTTATTTCAATGACATTCGCCGAATTATGTAGCAGTGTTTGCTTCTGAGTGGACAATTTTTTGTTATTTTTTCATTGCTTTAATAAACCTGAGAGGTTTTTCTTATCACCAGCGAAATATATTCGACATAATTTCTGGAGAAGAAATGTTTGATTTAATATAGTATATACTTATATATTCTAATATTTATTCATAAGCAATTTGTATACAGACTACATTTCAATTAGCTAATCATCTAACCTAAAAAATATTTATTATGGACTTATCGCCATGACCCAGTCTAAAGCTAAGAACGTCAATTTCAATTTATTTATGGGAACAGGAAGGCTCAAGGTCTTCTCGTTGTATACATATCAAAATATAATGAATTACAAGGCATTGGAATTAAACCTATGAATAATGTAATAAATAAAAAAGATAAATAATAATAAAATAAAATACAAGTGTTCAAAAAAAAAAAACTAAAAAATTTTTTTTTAAAATTACAGTTTTGTTGACGAAATGGACAAAAGCGTAGGTAAGGAAAGTAGGGAAAGTTATTATGTAAATGAGTTTATAATTGTCATTTTAAGGCGTGCAATGAATTTCGCACATTTTATTGAAATTGGTAATGAATTCCAACTTGACGGCAACAACAAAACTTAATCTAGAGCTCGTCAAAGTTTTGTACTTTGGGACATAAATATTGTCAGTACGATATGATTGCAAAAACTTTATTTTGCGAAAAAGATATCCAGGTTGACAGTTTAAGGTAATTTTAAATAAATAAACTAAATTACGAGCCCCTAGATAATTATCAAGAGTGAACCCAAGAATATTTTTGGCATACAAGGAGATATGGTTAAATCTTTTCTGCAGTAAATGAGCGTTTCTAGAGGTACATTTATTATGTTTCTAGAATCAAAGCTTAGAATACTATATATGACGCCACAATAGATAATTTGTGGAACAAGCATGCTAAGCGGTAGACAATCGCAAGTTGTTTTTCTAGCTTTTAGACAGAGATCAATTATGTCAGGAATATTTTTCAATTCTTGATAGATCCTCGTTTAATCTAGCTAATAAGTCTTCACCCAGACCAATGGCACTTGAGTGATATATCTGGATGTCATTAGCATAAAGATAGATAAAAGAATCTTTGCAGCAGTGAACGATTGTCACTAAGAAACAAACTGAATAGTATGGGGCTCAAAATGGAGCCTTGAGGAACTCCAGAGGTGATTTCTCTGCAAAGTAAAATTACATCCCCGCACTGAACTTGTTGATATCTGCTCGATAAGAAGCGCTTTGATAAGCTTAATTTCTGTCATGTTGTAGCCAAAATAACTTTTTAATTTTAATAGAAGAATATCGTGGTTTACGGTGTCGAAGGCTTTAGAGAAATCTATAAGTACTAAGATGGTAAGTAGGTTATTGCCAAAAGCCGGACGGTTGTCATACATGATTTTCAACACAGCTATGGAACAACTGTGATTGGTTCCACACTGAAAATCCCTAAAGAAATTATAGAGAGGCAAGTGCGACAATATTTGAGCAGAAGTAAATTTTTCAAAAACTTTTAACAATGTTGCTAATGTGCTGATAAGCCTACAGTCTTAAGCTGAGGTACAAAAGTTGGCTTTAACTACCGGAATGACGTTGGCAGTTTAGAAAAGTAGAAGAGAACTAAGATGTTTACTAAGAATATTTAAGAAAACGCCGGCACATCGTTCATTATATACAGTTTGTAACTAAAAAAAAAATTAAAAATTTATTATTTTATTAAATTTATGGGCGGCTGCAATATTAATTAAAAGTACATGTACATACATACGAGTATGTATATATTACTCTTGCATATGTATTTATTTTACTGTTACGATTGCAAGCTTTGCCAAACACCGACCGATAACAAAACCATCAACCAAAACCAAAGCAAAGCGATTAATGACCACAACAAAGCGCAAAAAAAATAGAATACCAAAAGCGTGTTTACAAAATATTAAATTGTTTTCATACGCAACTTGAGGGACGCGCTTACACAGCACGCGCGAGCTGGCTGGCTTCTGATAAAAATAGCAAGCAATCGCTTCGCATGAAAGCTTCATTTAAAGAATTCTGCAAATTTATATTATTTTTTAACACTTCATTGGGTCGATATGTATGCAAGTAGATTTATTTAAGTGCTTCTGGACTTGTAAAGAAAGCGTATCCAAAAATAGCTTCGGTTGATTATATTGCAGTGAGCGTGATATAGTTTTGACGAGAATAAGGGCTTAAATTTAAATATGGAATATATCGACTTGTAATTTGGTATACATAGTAACGCAGTGATATATATTGTAACGTTTTTCGTTGCTACCCTCGAGAATTTCTCAAATACTTCAAGTCCGATCACTGGATAGCTAAATAAAACTCCCAAGATTTGTTCGTTTGTCCTCTTAACCGCCAGGAATTAACTCAACGTTTATTAAGTCTTTGATAATAACCAATTCTTTACTATAGGCAAAGGCTTATTTTACAATTCTTTATGGTACACAATTATTCTCTACTTCACACAGCTTATCCGTTTCTAAAAACACACAGCTCACAGCAATGTTAACTCCACTGAGTCTACTCGTCTCTTTTTGTGATAACGACTGCCGCTATTTTTATACCTGTAGATGACCCAAACATTCTGTTCACGCGCTTAAGGATAGGCTGATTACTCGTTTGCCTGCGGTAGCTGCAGCTGCTCCGTTTATCCTTAACGACGTGGAATTTGCTTTACACTGTCTGCCCTTTTGTTTGTCCTTGGTCCGGGTAGTTTGCATCATACGGCCGCCTCTTTTGTCTGTTTTTATTTGGAAATCTCGTCACACTGCTGCTGTTCTTCGTATTTGGGATTTCCGTCACAATATGTAGATAAATTTAAAAAAGGAGTATCCTGCGAAGCTAACCATACCCATTCATACCGCCCAAATAATTTATATGAAAGGTTTGTATTTTACACTACATGTTAAAAGACTTCTCCTAAGAGCTCAAAATAATATATATTTGAGTGTTCACGAGCTGACTCTGATTCATATTGGATATCATCTAAGTAGAGATTTTCGTCGCTAAATGTCATATTCGGTTCAGCGAGAAGTTCGAATGGTTTTGGTGGAAATTCTTAATATTTCCGCTTGGCTTTTTAATTAAAAAAATATTTTCACTCGAAGTAAGAGAATCGGAGGAATTAACTCCTCCCTGAGACATAAATTTTAAATTATCAATGCGGTTCTTTGTGAGAATGCGGCATTATATTCCATTAATTTCTAATCTCGCAAGGGTTTTCTTCTAAGCATCCAACTATAACTCATAAAGCAGCTATAATCTGAAAATAAGAATTTTTCATTTGATCTTTTGTGGATTTGTTTGAAAATACCTCAGCAATATTGCCGTCGTACGTATTTCTGTAACTCGATCTATGTGATATCACCCAATGGCTTCCATAGGTTTTCTTGAATAATTTCTTTCCAAGCATTCATTAAAGCTTCTATCGTTTGGGTCTCTAATTTGGAATTTATTATTATCTAACCGGAACGAGATATGTATTACAAATTCAAGAAAGAAATCCCGAAGAATCCACTAACGTTAGGGAAATATTAGATGTGACAAAAATGACTGTCAAATGTTGCTGGTACATTTTCTTAAAATACGTTGGTTGTTTGATAAGTCAGAGACTTTTTGAATTTGCCGCGCAGTTACTGTAAATACAACACTGCTTCCATCAACCATTCCATTATCGATTAAAAGATTGCTCCAAAATTTTGAGTTCACATTTTACATTAATATTTGGACATGAAAAAGCTATACGCGCGATGGTTGCGGCGATTGCTCACACACGATCAACCGTGTTACCACTTAAAAGGAGTGTTTAGTGATGCTCAATCGCAATCCAAACGAATTTATACACCATTTCGATACCGTAGACGAAACATGGATCGACCACACTGTACCAGAGACCAAAGAATAATCAAGACAGTGGGCTTCTCAGGGTGAACATGTGCCACAGAAGGCCAAGGTAGATCTGTTAGCCAAGAAAGTCATGGCCACCCTTGAAAAGGGTAAAACTATCACCGGCAAAAACTGATGTTCCATCAGGACAATGCAAAAGTGTAGTTATAGTGGCAAAAACTCTTAAATTGCGCTACAAAATACTATCCCATTCAGCATGTTCTCCACACTTAGTCTCCCCCTCTTTTCTCCAAACCTGACGAAATGGCTGGGCGGTAAGAAATTCGTATCGAATAAAAAGGTTGTCACAGAAACAAACGTCTGTTTTGACGACCTTGAAAAAACATTTTATTTGGAAGTAACATAAAAATTGGAAAAGCGCTGGACTGAATGTATAAAGCAAAAACACTTATTTGCCGAAAAAAATATATTTTAGTCAAAAAGTCACTGACTTATCACATCACCCTTGTAGTTGCTTGCAAAAGGCTTTGTCCAGTCGATCAATCGACACCAAACTTCATTCACATCTTTATGTTAAGCTTTCAAATTGAGTAAAAACTTCTTTTAGAAAATTCACTTTTCTTTTTGCAGTATGGTTGAGCATATTTTGCAATAGATTTTGTTATTAGATTTTGTTACTTGTATTTCGGTTGGTCTACATTCGAATTTAGCTTCAAAAACTTTGTCGTTGATTTTCGCTATCTTAAAGTCCTCTAAGTTTAAAAACTTAATTAATTAAATCAAAATGGGGTTTGCAGTGAATAGCAGTAGTTTTATGTAAAAAATTTAGTTCCAAACTTATATTTTATGTACGAAACTATACCAGTTTGCTTTGTATTCGTTTTTTATTAGCTTCTGATTGTGGTGGGCAAATCTTGCTTTAGAATTGAATGAATTAGAAATTTGAGATGCTAAATAGATTTAGTTTTTAACTAGTATGAAGCTGATACGCTAACAAACTATTGACATTACGCCAGAAATCGCTAAGGAAATTGATAGAAGATGAACTGTTTAAAACAAACTAGTAGCGTTCTAGTTAACAACTCCTTAATATTTTTTCCTACAAAGGATATGTATATGCATTTAAGTCTGTTATTTGTTTATACTGTTGTCTCAAAAGCTATTGGGTTGAACTTCCTACAAAACTATGAAAGTCTTATCAGAAAGATTCTTAAGCCCTTCCAAATAACTTTCATTCACAAAACATAAATTCCACCATAAAAATCTTAATATTTAATAGAAGAAAGTAGTTTCTGCTCACACGTGTGTAAATATGTATTGATGTATATTCGCCTTGGGACTTCCTCAAAATTATGTTCAGAAAATAATATCTCTAAAATCAAAACGCCATATTGAGGTTGATTATCTACAGAATACTCGTATGTTATGTTATGTTATGTTATGTGTTACAACCCCACTTGCACATAATAAAATTAAAATAAAAATAAAAAAATTTCAAAATGAAAAACACGCGATGCTATCATGCAAATTTTCACAAAGTATGCCAAATCTAATTGGCCGACAAATGTTTCAAATATTCTAGACAAATTCGAACAAAAGTAAACGAATACTCACGTGATTGTATACAAGTGTAGGTGTGTGCGAAGCGCTTACTCACATGTCGATTTAATGCATTTCCGATATTTAACAACAAAAAGAGGGAGAGGTGAAAAGAAAATGTTTGAACTTTTGAACTCTATCTCAAATAAGCCGTCGCTCGCTATTGAGGTTGGGGGGTGCGGCATTTTCATGAGCAATTTTTCAGCAATAACTCTCCCTTCATATTTTATTGCACAGCGTTATCAATGCAATGCCGCGAGAATTTAAGATATCTGCCAGTTGTGCCACATTGACTGACTTGTGAAATACATTTTGGTTTGATTTTGATTACTTTCTCTACTCGACGCTGTGCATGGGTATATAAAAAAGCAGCGCACGGACGTACATCTGTACATATATGAGGTTGTGTATGTGTGTATTTGAAAGCCCTGTAGGACGAGCCGAAATAAGTTGTGCCGTTACTAACATAGAAAATTATTTTCTTTTTATGCCTTTCATGTACATGAAATGGTATATTAACTTACGTCCGAAGTATGTAAGTACCAGAAGGAGAAGAGATAGGCCCACCGAAATTCATACCGTTCGTGTCTGAATGAAGAGCTGAGTTGATTTAGACATGTCCGTCTGTCCGTCTGTCTATTTGAACACAATGCAATTCCTTTTTGAGATATTTCAACCGAACTTAGTAACCAAATGCACCTACACGTTTAAACAATCATATTTCCAAACCAGCTAGATCGGACCACTATAGCACATATATACGACCGATTTTTTAGAATTAAAATCATAAATCCGCCAAAAAAGTATCTGAGATACTGAACTTAGTTTTTTCTTCAAAACAAAATATGAATTGAAAATTGGTTCAAAAATTAATCGAAATCATAATACTAAATCATATCGCCCCCATACAACCATTTATTCAGATATGAGATTTTGGATCCAAAATCCGCCGAAAATTCATCTGCTAGTATATTCCACCACCAGTTGTTTAATTTTTTCTCTACTGACCACTCGTATACATATGTAAAGGGTGATCCAAGTAGAGGTACTTTTTTCAATATACTTTCTTTGACAGATCACGCGTGAGTCGTGTCAAGCTGTCGTGTCATGTTTTTGTTCAGTATTGTTTGGCATTTCATCGTGGAAACACTTAATCCTGAACAACGTTTACAAATCATTCAATTTTATTACGAATATTCACGTTCTGTAAAGATTGTGTTTCGCGCGCTTCGCTCAATTTATGGTCAACATAATCGGCCTACTGAGCGTGTTATTCGCAACACCATCAGCCATCTTGAAACCCAGCATTCATTATTGGGTAATATTCGAACGAATAGACGACACGCAGTGAAGCAAATATAGCGGCCGTAGCTGAGAGTGTAAACGAAGACTGTGGATAGTCGATTCGGCGCGGTTCGCAGCAACTCGGACTGATATACGGTACGACTTGGCGCATTTTACGTCGAGATATTAAATTGAAAGCGTACAAAATACAGCTTGTGCAAAAACTGAAGCCACTCGACCTTCCCAAGCGACATCGCTTCACTCTATGGGCTTTGACAAGTTCCGAGAAGTTCCGATGTTTTCGGGCCAAATTTGGTTCAACAATGAGGCATATTTCTGGCTCTGGGATTTATTGAGAGAACATTTCGGCGTGCAGATAATTTCGCGTTTTGGGCCGGTCGAATGGCCACCAAGATCATGTGATATCACAGTGTTAGACTATTTCCTGTGGGGATACATAAGGTCTAATGTCTATGCGGACAACTCCGCTTCGATTCAGGCCTTGGAGCAAAACATCACGCGTGTCATTCGCCAGTTACCAGTCGATATGCTCGAACGAGTCATCGAAAATTGGACTCAACGGATGTACCATCTGAGATGTAGCCGCGACCAACATTTAAAAGAGATAATCTTCAAAAAATAAATGCCAAAAAATGTTCTTTCGAATGATAATAAACATTCCCCATTAAATTTGATTTTCTGTTGTTTTTCTTTTCTTTAAAAACGTAGGAAGCCTCGAAATGGATCACCCGTTTTTTTACATATTCTCACACATAGCATTATTTACTCTAGAAACTCTCAAACATGCAATCGAGCTGCTATTGAATGAAATGGAATGGAATGACAGCGTTTGATTTTACTTTTTACTTTTCATTATTCTCCTTTTTTTCAGGAGAAAAATTTGATTTCGAATTGATTTCATTTCACTTTGAGTGGCTGAGTGAATGCATTTTTACTGTCAATTCGCCTGCTGCTGCCATTTTTATTGCTACTTTCAGTCGATTTTTATGATTACCTTAAATCGTTGCTAAAAAGATCAAAAAAAATACAAAAACAAACTAAAATCTGGCACAACTGAATGACATGTTGAATACAGAACACTAAAATTGATTTCGAAAAAAGGATATTGAACGCTGAATTCAATGTATATAGAAGAGAAGTAAAAGTATGAAGTTAAAAAATAATAATGCTCGAATTGCACTAAGTTTCGTTAGGTTTGAAAAGTAAATCAGATTTGCATACTGCATTAAAACATGTCATTGTGACACCGTTAGGCTATGAAAGAGATCCCTTGTGGCCTTAGACGTATTCACACTTAGGTCCACTTCCATTACCAGAAGCCTAATAGACTCGAATTGCGTGATACACCGCACAGGAAACATGTCCGGAGTAGCAAAGATATTCTGAAGATTTTTTAAATTCTAACTAAACAAGCCACCCCCTTCTGAGGCTATCTCTCTTACAACATTACTTCTATTGCTCTGTCTTCACTTTTCTTGTTAGGATATGCAATACCCAGATTGCAGCCATCCACGCAACGCTTGACAGATAAAATACTCAAGGCACACTATCGACATGTATGGATGGCGATAAGGGCGCGTTATGAGTCACTCTTACACACCGAGTACCTCTTACCTATATTCCTGCCTTAACCCGCCCGTTATTACTAGAGAGTGCTTGGTTGAATCCCTGTAGGAAGAAATAGAATTGGAGGCTCCGTCGTGCGATTTTTTGCAGAAAGCTTACTGCGGGCTTTCAGATGGCACCCAAGTAAATTCGAGGAATATTTTGTTCATGAAAGAATGTGCGAAGTTGCAAGATTCCTTTGGACATAGCACTCTTAATTTTCTTGGTGGTTCAGAAAGGCGGAGATGAATACTAGCGGTAAATTGACAATTACTGTAGGAAATATCGTAGTAATTACATGGTGGTGTTATCTCAGCACTTTTCGAACCACTTACAGAAGACTTTATCCTTTATCCACAGGAAGAAAGTGAAATAGAAAAATAAAAAGTAGCACGAAAGGAATAAGAAAACTTAAGGAGCAATTTATATTTACTACAACCAAAATGACTTTTACGAATGCCCCACAAAATCTTTGAATAATTTTTTATAAAAAAAAATTCTCCTATGAATGCGTTCATTTGTTCTATTCTTCTAAACTATAAAGTATTGCGACATTCAGAAATCGGCAGAGAATATATGAATTCCAAGACTTCGAAACAAAAAAACCTAACTTTTATTTCGGAATTCAGAAAAAAAAAACCAAAATAATGCCGTCCATTAATACGCTGAATAGGTTATAGTGAGTCTTTATGTAGTAAATTAAGAATTAAAAATGAACGAATATCTGAAAACTCCGATTTTTCTTAATTAGGTTTGGATTACGCCAGCTGACTCTATTTCAAAAAATTGTGTTTCCTGACAATTTTGTTTGCTTTATTTAATATCACTACTTTCTGCCGAAATAGATCAACATTGATTACGATTTTCTGCTCTAGCTTTTTTGATAGAGCTATTCAGAGCGCCGACCCGATTAGAAAGCTATAGAAGGCATAATATGAATAAATATTTGCTTTTAATTTGGAAATTACTTTAGTTTAGAAATGCCAATCATTTACATTTGAAAATTGTTGTCCAACACTCTTCGGAATAAAATTATTGCTTCGAGTTGGTCAAACTTGCTCTATTATTTCCTTGATAGCTACACAGCTCTGCTCAAACTTGAGCTACTACTACTACTCCATTTTCAGTTTCAATAAGCAAACCTATTTTCACTTAACTGCTAATATTTTAAATTGACTTTTTGCGAAGAAAACAAATTTCTTTAAGCGCAAACCAATATAAACAGATATACAATCTGTTTGATCAAAGCATGTGACGTTTCATTCTGAATCATTGCACCGCAAAATGAGATGAGATGAGTGCAAAGATTTCTTGGCATTATCAGTATCTTTAATATGTGCATATGTAGCATTATGTATATATTAATTTCCATATACATAAATATGTGTGTACATATTGACTTATAACAGTCTTAACAGCTCTCAAAATGTATTTACCGAAAGTGTATAGGTGTAGGTAAACAAATAATATTTGTACAGCATGTTGATGTGATACTCATATATACTTATATATGTGTACGTACATGTGGATTTATATGTATATATTGCAAATGCCAGGAACTTAATTGCTGTTAAGTGTTTGCATGACCCATTTTTAAAAGCTCATTTGACGACACAATGTCTTTCACATAAGTGAGCTTTTTTTGAATAATTTACACTTTTGATTTTTCGCATGTTTTTATATAAATATATATATATATTCTTTTTTTAATTGGTAATTGGTTATGTGTTAAAAGCGTACCAAGTGGGCCCTTAGTAGCTTTCAAGTTATTTATTAAATTCATTAGAATAAAATCGCTGCAAATAACAGACTAGTTGTTGTTGTAAAAGTGCGCAATGGTAATGAAAATCCCTTGCTAGAGAGAATAATTCAATTTTTGAAATGAAACTTCCTAAGACGAGAATACAAAATCGATAAACTGTTGTCATCTCTACTTTCTCCTAATTAAAATGTTTTCCCTTAATTTTCTAGATCATATTAAGGCATTGTACCAGCCAATAACAATCTATTATAGCTCAATTTTTGCTCTCTAATGAGATTTCGACTTTGATGCTTTTCCACCAATTTTTCGTAGTAAAGCAATTTGTGATTAATTAAAATTTATCATTTTTCATAGCTATTTTGACATTTTTTAAGAGATCATTCAAATGGTGGAAGTCAATTTGACTATGGGAGATCAAAGCATTTGAAAAGTGCTAAAGGAATGGCTGCTGCCTATAAAAAATTTGATTCTTTTTCTTTCCTTTTCTCAAAAGGTAACAAAAACAGCTAATATCAAGAAAATATGATTGTGTTAGTGATATCGTGTGTCGCAAAGTATTTCCTTCATTGCAATTGAATACTATTTCCATCCATCCATCTTCGAATACAAATAAGTAAAGTACATATATTTTGTTTGTATATATTTAAGTGTGTATATCGTTTACTTAATAGCAACCACAATCGATGGCAATCTGCATTTTTCGGTTACTTTGTTGAGGATTTAATGAAGCTTTCGTTTATTTTCTTCCCCTTCCCCACCTACATTGACGGGAAAACATGAATTTTGCTTGTCTCAACGAGTTGCACATTTCTTCCATCACACTTTTCCAACTACTTGTTCTACTCTATTTCTACTATGATATTCTGCTTGCTTATTCGATTTCTTTATTTTCATGCAATTTTTTTCCAGCAACAACTACATACTACATACTTTTTGTATATTTTTAAGTTAGCATTGCATTTGCTAGCACGAAAATTACTGTTATTCACCATTTTTTTGTATTTTTTGTATCTTCTTTTGCTCTTCGTTCATTGAATTTGCGGTAATCAATGGATAGCACCAAAAAGTGTTGTTGATTTGAATTCTTATGTACTTTGCAATTTATAGCCAAGCATTTTATAGCATGCAATATATATATGTATATGTATATATATATATATATATATATATATATATATATATGTGTGTGTGTGTACAGAATTACAAGAATTAAGAACAAATAATCCAAATGGTTGAGGGAAAACAATTTTTTTGTTACGTTTTAGTTGCTGTGGATGTTGAAGAGGAAAATGGATTTCTCTTCTCAACGATGAACTTTTCGTGAAATGATAATTCCTCATAAGTTTCAAGTTGAACAAGTGATAAATATTTGAATGCAATAATGAAAAATACAAAGAAACGAAACAAAATCGAAATTCAATTGGCAACTTTGTTGTGATCAAAAAATCGCACTATTAAATCTAAATGAATAAACTGTGACTCGAACTCGAGACTTTTCGAGTAATTAATTTTTTTTAATAGTGATATATATATATATATATTTCAAAGTTTATATATTTACATATGTGTGTATGTATGTATTGCCCATTACTTCGATGACTGAAGAAGTGTTTGAAGATTATGGAAATAATATTCTCCAGGAACATGCTTGGAAGAACTTCCCTTTCCCTCCTGTACAGAACTAAATATAATTAAGTCAAAATGGAGTTAAGGTCATATTCTGGCTCGCCTTTTTGCAATACACATTTTAATAGAATACGTTTTCAAATTTTACGTTTTTAGAAAAAGTTTACTTTTCAACGGTTTACATTTCAAGAAACACACTTTTTGAGTATATCTCCTGCGACACAATATTTTAAGTAAACCTAAATTTATTGATGTATTTAATCGATTATTAAGGATGTTTTTTATAAAAATTTTCAGTAAATACATTGTTCAAAGAAATTATTCCTAAAAATTTGCCTTGTCTTTTGCAAAAAATTCAACAATTTTTGGGTTCAAAATATTTTCCAACAGATTTTACACAAAATCTATATTATCCCGAAACAGGATTTTTGAATTAAAAAGAAAACGACACAGGATAACAAACAAATATCCTAAAGCCAACGTACAGCCCCGAATATTTTATTAAAATTTAAGATTTTCGTTAGTTATTCGTTAAATTTGATATATTTCATTAAATTTTAATACTTTTAACTTTAATAAATGTTCCTCAAATGTTTTCAATTTCTACATTGAAGTATTGCATTTTTTATTATTTCATTTGAATAAACATTGATGAAAGAGCGAAATCCTACCTCACCACTTAAGGATATCTTGATCAAACCACTCGCACGTCAAATATGCAATTTACCAATTTTAGTTTAATTAAAAAACTTTTAAAAGTTTATGTTGTGATAACGAATTTTGTAGTGTTTCTGTAACAAAAGCAAAGGCCATGAACTGGCCTGCATAGCGCTTGCCTCTTGATTCTCTGAACTACATATGTCAATGCTGGCGAATGTCTTTCACAGCTCTTTGTTGTATCGTCTGAGATATTTTTACTTCATAGAACAATCATGATGACCGACCGGAAGAACTTGATCTTTCTTTGCTTCACTACTGGGCTACTCAATACGAAGTGAGATCTGTTGATAAGAATGATACTTCGTTGGAATATAAGGCTGACATTATTATGTAGTAATAATGCCGGTTCCTGGATAAATGTAGTGTTCTATGAGTATCTATGTTCTAAGTGTGATTATAGTTGGACATTAACACCACGGTACGACACAGGGTGCGCATCTGATCGGTAGTTGATCTATTACACGGAAAAGGTCATGTTCATTAATCGTGAGCTTCGATCATTCACACGATTTGCGATATAAAGAACTTATATGCCATTTTGAGCAGTCTTATTCCACGATAATCGGCGTAGACTGTGGGATCCTCCTTCCCTATGGCTTAAGGGAGAACACATTGTGGTTCCAGGTATCACTGAAGTTCTATGTCACACAGTTTGCAGGGATATTTTTCACCAAAAATCCACAAATGTCCATAAAACATCTAATCTTAAAAGCTTCAAAACCTTTTTTCTACAAACAATGATGAACTTTGGGTATGACAAATTAAGATTAAGCGAAATCTACTAATTGACGATTGTTATTTTCCACAATAATGACGTAAATAGCCGCAATAAAAAAATTCGCTTAATTAAAATAAATAAGATAAGCTTAGCTGATCAAAGTACAAATAAGAATTGGCATTATTTAACTGTCACTTTCGCACGTAATTACCACACTCACACAATGTTATATAATAAATATTTGCTCAAAACTTATACCACTTATTTCTGTGAATCCAACGAAAACACAAATTCAGCAACATTTCAAGCGAAGTTTTCGTTTTTAAAGTTTTAGTACAAGTAAACATGAAGATATGGAAATTTTTTTCTTTATGACTAAATTGTCTAAAAACGGTGCGATAACAGACAACAAATTGGATAAGCCTTTTATTTGTACATATTGTCTTCTCTGATATAATACTATTTGAAATTCATAAAAAAATGTTAAACCAAAACAATTTTTATCAACTTTTTTCTTTTCGTTTTTTTTTTCACTTTTTATCCAGCCCAATTTTTCATAAATTTTGTTAGAAATTCACTACTGATTTACGAGCTGTTTCTTAGTTACTTAATCATCATTAAGCAGCATATTTATTATGTTTGAATATTTTATGCGTCATTTTGACGGTGTGGAATCTCTCTTTTTAAGTTTTTGGTTTTTATTTTGTTGCTAACGAAATTTCTAATTTCTACTTTTTGCTACTGATAATACAAACTCATTAAAATACTTTGAGTTGACGTGACAAGAAATAATAACAATTTTGCCAATTATTTCAATATAATTTGTAGCACAAAGGAGTTGGCGTGTTTTAGTCATTCACAGATCGGATTCCCGATTCTTGTTTACATTCAGAGCAGACAAAACAAAATTTGCTAACAATAATAAATTTAAATTGTTGTTGTAGAGGCACTGTGCAAAATACTAACCAAAATATATATTTTAATTATTTACAACTTATAATTTTCGAAATAATGAGAGAATTTTAAATCGACTTCTCTGAAATCTGAGAATAAATTTCTCTCTCTCTCTCTCTCTATATATATATACCAAGAATTCCATAAATAAATACATTTTAAACGCGTCAGTTAAATTTATATTTTTATTATTTCGGACAAAAGCACTTGTACCTCATAGGGAGAAGCTAACATTGTCGTTTTTAAGTTAGACGATTGGATAAATACATGTTAAGTCAAAATAATGGTTTTCAGGTAGATGATTATATTAGATGACGTTTGAATGAAAATCAGAAAAATTCCCTAGTTACATAGTAAAACTGGACACAAAAATTAAATAAAACTGCAATAGTTATTACACAATTTTTATCTCGCCAAATTAGTCAAATTAATTATGTATAAATCCATATAGTGCAATTAATTCATTTGCAAAAATGTGAAAAAGTAGGAGATATATGACATGCAAACATTCCACATTACTTACTCCTTTTTTTTTTGTTTTTAGCCTCTTTTTTGTTTAATTTTATGCACTTTTGCTATGCATTTTCTTTTAGCATTTCATATTTCATTGTTTCAAAACTATTATTTCTTAACTATTTCATGGACTTTTTATTTGAATTCTTGTACGAATAGTTTGAAAAAATTCTCTCTCTCAAAATTCATAATTTGCCAATCCAAAGTATGCCGTAATTCAGAACTAATCATTTGCTAGTTATGCTTTTTGTCTGCCTACGGTCATGTGCGCATACTTCTTGGTAGCGTGCTTGAATCCACGTGAAGACATTTTTTTGTGCATAGGCAAGAACAAGAAAATATAAATTTTTTAATATTTAAATGCTACTAGTTCATTTACATTTCATATCTTTACGACCCCTAAAGCCCCAATGTTAAACAAATAGTAAAATATTTGCTTTTAAACGGAAATTCTACGGCAACAAACAAATAAAAAAAAAACAGACAGACAAACAGATCAACAGAGCCCTTTCTCAACAACACCTGTGACAGAAACATACAAACATGTGAGCAAATACTGTAAATTAAATACATATATAGGCATGTATATGTATTAGGGTGAGCCAAAAACTAACCTATCACATTTACGGGTTAAACTTTGCATATTTAATAATAATACTAATAATAATAGATCCAACGATTACCCCCCCCCCCAACCAGCACGAGGGGCGTACAGATTTTTCCGAGTCATGAAAGGCAAGAGTTTGTTAAATGTCGAGATTTAAAACTACTTAGTAACAGAAAAGAACATATTCAACAACTGACATTTAGTAATTCAAAACTTTTAAAACTTAAGCGTTGAGATAAGCGCTAACAGTTTTTAATGTGAAAAGGTGGATCCGATAGGTCGAAGGTACTGTAATGTGAAGTAAAATCTTCTTCACTCAAGGCACGAATCATTTACATTAAAAAAATCGTCAAATTCTATGCCAAGCGAGCATTCCACTCGTAAAGAGCTGTGCGTTGAACGGTTCAAAAGTTACGATAATTTCCAAAAATATATATATATTTAGGTGTTATTTATATGGGAAACTTTGTTTGGTCACAGACACCTTTTAAAATTGTCAGGGGCTTTGTTCGAAGGCTCATTTTGACTCATAAACGCAATAGTTTGTTTTTGACATATCCTAATGTGTATGTGTGCGTGAGATAGTAGAGGCGAGACAATTAAATATTTATCCCTGCGTCATTTCATCAAAAGCTGACAACACCTACACTAACAACAACAACAACAAGACTTTTTAAACATTTTAACGCCTCTGAGCGACACAACATATACACACATACACACACAGCACACCACATTTCATAGCACGAGATGACAGCACTGGTTCCAAAAACGAGTGCAAAGTTAATTTATTTGCTCGCCGCTTAAAGAGAATAATAAATATACGTGTATATGTGTATGCATGTATGTGTGGATTTAGGCTTAAAAATGCAACAACCACAAGTTCAGTAGCGATCATTCTGGGCGGATATGAAATAAAGCAGCAACAACAAATAAACAGTTTATTCAAAGAAATTAAAGCAACAAATTTGTCGAGCGCTGAATAAGAAAACAAGTTGGCAAACAACAACAACAACAACCAACAACTACCGTAATTATTAAACATTATTTCGGAGGGTTTCTTAGAACCTTGAGTTATCATCATGGTTGAATTAGCAACACTTTGTCGTTGGATGTGTGGGTGTGTGAGCTGTACATGTGGTCATGCAAGCGCCGGTATATGTAGTAGTGTATCCCAATCAGATGTGTGTCCCAGTGGCGCTATATAAAATTAATAAATCATCTAAAATCTAGCCATTTATATCAAAATTGTCGCTCTGTAACGACGAATGAAAGTATTTTTGCTCGGGTAGCACGTTTTAATTGCTGCGGCGTTGACATATAAAATAATTTGTCGAAAGATCTAACGCTGTATACACTGCAACTACTCAAACGTGTGATTTTAAGAGGCTACTAGTTATCATACTTTGAAATATCGGGAATAAATTAAGTCAAGTATTTAAATTTTTTTTATACGGAATAATCAGAATTAAGTGCATGATTAATTAAATAATTTTTAAAAACCTGAAACACCTCTAGATAGAGTATCTAAAAGCACGTAGAAGCAGAAAAGTTGACCGGAAATTACGAGCACAAGCATCAATAAGAAATTCAATTCAGCATCCTGTATATATTATATTGAGTCCTGTGTACTTAGCAGAAGAAAATGTAAGTATTTTAAAACATAAATTTTCAAGAATAAAATAATTTTTGAAACTAATCAAATTAAAAATAAAATTTTTTAATTTTCAATTTAATTTTTATATAACTTAACTGAATATTTATTACATATACTTCAATGTTTTCATTAATTTTTAGTAAAGAATAGCAAACTTCTCAAAAGGAATAATAAGATCAAAATTACAAGCTGAAAAAATCCCATCGTGATTTTATCGAAATAATATAGTAAAATTAAGAAATAAATTTAAAAAAAAAAACGAAAAATGAATTAATAAGCTAATTTTTACTAACTAAATTTTTGGAGCTTATGTCGTTCCGATTAATCAACTAATTTGGTTACTAATCAGGTTCTGAATAATTATACTTTAATATTATTGTTATTCCCAACGGCTTTCCACCTACCACTCATCCGCACGAGGGGTGTAGTCTGCATGACGTACGGAGCCTTTTTTTTTTTGCTTTTCCTTAGCAACGATGAGTAGGATTTTGTTAGGTGTCCAGAACTTAAAGAGTTCAACTACAGAAAAAAAATTGTCAGTTGATTTTAAAAGTTCCTCAATTCGAATATAAAATGTATTAATAATTATTTGAGAGCCGACAAAATTGTTTTCTTAGAGCGAGTCAGATATGTCAATTGTGCT
This sequence comes from Neoceratitis asiatica, assembly GCA_030068015.2. Lineage (NCBI taxonomy): Eukaryota > Metazoa > Arthropoda > Insecta > Diptera > Tephritidae > Neoceratitis > Neoceratitis asiatica. The sequence continues at coordinate 1,790,638 of CM061528.1, read as the reverse complement.
TGAATGAGAGTTGAAATCAAGACACAAGCAATATAAGGGCTCATGAAATTCCAAATTATTCTTACTACGTTCTGAGCTTTAACGTGAAGGAGCTTTAACGTGAATCAGCTTTATTCAAAAGGCATATTTTTGAAAATTTTTTAATTGAATGTTTTGTTATATAACAAAGAAAAAAGGGTAGAATTAATAAAACATAAGTCGAGCCCGACAATCAATCCTGCTTATGCATTTCTCAGACAATTAATGCCTGAACGCATGCTAGATTGAATAAACTCGCTAAACCAACATTAATAGTTGCTGGTTGGTAACAAATTCAATATTACAACAACAGATTATATGGCAGACGTTGGCTCAGTATTAGAACCGTTGGTTCGATCCCTGGCAAAAGAAGTCCGATGTGGAGATTTGATAAACTCCGAAAGAGCTGTCACTTTTACCATTTTTATTTTGTTGTATAAAAAAATATTCAATCGAAAAATTCAAAAAAATTGGCCTTTTGAATATAGTAAATTAATTTTTCTAATTGCGGTCACACCTCGTCAGGGAATGTGAAGCCCTCCTCCGGGTGAATTTCTCACATGAAGTAAAAGCTCCACATAAAAATCCTTCGGCCGTTCGGAGGCAGCTTAGAATAAATTGTAGGTCCCTCCATTTGTTGGAAAACCATAAATTATATATATGTATATATATAACAACAGAAATTTCATTTCAGCATATAATAATAATTATATACAAGTATATTGCTATAATATTCACCTAGTCAAGAACATTCACTTCTTTCTGCCTGATATTTATTAAGACGATCAGCATTTAAAGAAATTTTCAGGTTAAATAAATTCAATGAATTATTTTATAAGCCAATATCAAGCTCAATGGAAATTGATAAAATTTCATTAAAAAAATTTAAATTCACCCCAAATTTTTCTTAATTTCTAAATAATTCTTAAGAAGCTTAAACTAAGTTTTTTTTTCCTTTTTTCATTTCGTCGTCATCACCGTGGTAACCTTTCTTTTAATAGCTATACAAAAAATTCAATATTAACAAAAATATTTTTTTTAAAACAAATGACATTAAAAAAAACAGAATGAACAGAGGAAAATTTAAGTTTCTTTTATTATTTTTATTATTAATTTATTGGTATATAAATCCAGCATATGATGAAGTTATACATCTCGAATTTCTGAAAAGAAAGAAAAAACAGCTTACAAATAATTACACAAGACTATGCAAATTCGGAATTTTTTACATAATCATCTGACTTAATTCGTATGTACTTGAAATATTTATTTATTTACCATCATTACACAACAACATTACATTATGCAGTAGGAATATCAATACATCGACTGTCTACCAGCACCAGCACCAGTACGAGTATTCCGAAGTAGATAAATAAATAAATACACATAGAAATATATATACATATATGTATATGTATGTATGTAGTCAATACGTTAACATTGAAATATATATTCCTTTTCACAAATTTACATTTGAAAAATATCGGTTATTATGGTGCCTACAGACGTAGCGACTTCCACGCAATTTTTATTTAGTTCGCGCATTTAACCGTCGACATTTTTCAATTTCGTCCTGTGACCACCCTGAAACTAATTTTTGCAATTTAATTTCATATAATTACAGTGGCTGGGTGCACTCATTTATCTGCAATTTGATTTGTGAAATTAAATTTCCAATTGCTAGTGCTGCACAAGCAATTTTTATTCCTCTTGAAAGAGCTGTCGAAGGATTTGAGTGTTTGTCAGATAAATTTATTTTGGCAAAATGACCAATCTAGAAATTTTGTATGCTACGTGGGACTGCTCTTGAAATCTTTCGTTTTGGTATGCAATTGGAAATAAATTAATTGCTACTTCTGAAGGCACCTTAAACATGAGGCTGTCATATCATCCGCGGGTAGTAAAGAAAAAATGATTTGCGGACGCTTCTAAACGCAAGTCTTCGTAAGATATGAAAATACTAAATTAAAAAACTTTAATTATTTAAGACTTTGAAACGATGGAATAGTTTCAATAATCCAAATGAGAGTCTGTGTAAATTGATTTTAACTAACTTGACTGCGTAAGGTTGAAGGCGTTAATCTGCTTAATTTCAGTTTGAAAAGTTTTTTGAAAATTGCCACTTTATAAGGTTTTGATTTCACGAAAAATTCACTAATATTATTTTCAACTTTATTTCTAGCACTTTCGCAAAAAGTTTTATTTATCAAGATATTTTGGTTTGAGTTGAAGATAAGCTAAGTATGTAATATGTTGTTCCTTTATAAATTTCTTAGCAGTAAATGCACTTATTTAAATCTCAAACTTGATCACGAATATACGTAAATGAAATATCAGTAAAATCTCCCTTTTTTGTTTACATATTTCGATTATTTATTTCTTCATATTTTTAGTTCACATTTCTCAAGTAATATTCAATAAAATATGCTATTAAATGCATAGATATCATCACAGCGGCATGAGACTTATTATTATTCCAATTAGTATATAAATTACAAAAATAATTGTTTCATATAAAATTCCAAATTAGAAATTTATTTATTCCAAGTAAAAGACATATCATTTAATAACGAAAATATTTCAATTCTAACTTAATATAATAATAAATATTTTGTTTGAATATTAATTCCTTAAGGAAATTGCACATACCTCTGCATTAACATACATATGTACTTGTACATACATATGTACATATGTAAATATGTTGCATATCAATACGACTTAACAATAGACATTTAATGAATTTCATCTACATTCAACAAAAGCGAGTATTTGTTAAAGTGAATTACCAAAATCGCATAATTAGTTATGCATATGAAAACCAAATTCGAAATTAATATGAAATTCAATTCAAAACTAACTGATAACTCAATCGCTAAGTTGGGCGCTGAGCGAGCAGTGTGTGGTAGAGTAATTGTGAATTCTTAAGTGTTTGTTGAGAGTAAATATGCTTATGTAATCATAAATATTTAAATATCAGTTTCATTGGCTGTCAAATTGTTTATGTTTCTGCTGCTGCCATCACTATTAGTGTTGTTGTCAAATGAAAGAAAATGTTGCTGGCATAGCTGTAAATTGTTATTGCATATTTATTATTGTATGCATTTTATATATATCATGTATATATATCTTTGCATGTGTAAACATGCATACATACATATGTACATACATTCGCACATAGTACGCAACTGATCACGTCATATTGTTGGTAGACAAGTGACGACAACGCTGTGTTGTAGAATGACAGCAAAGACAAATGCAAACACCAACAACTGATGACAGCAACAACAAAACACATTCACACACAACTATACATGCATATGTAAGTACATCATATGCTCATATTTACATATTCAAGATGATTGTTGCACTGACGACTGAAAGCTGCTTTGCTGAGGGCGTCGAGAATCACCGTTGTTAACAACAATAACCGAAAAGTCATTGTCAACTCATGGCGTTGAATGAAAGGTGCTCTTTTAAAGACGCGTGTAGCATCTAATGATGATAAATGCACATTAGGGTGGCAAAAATTGCATTACATTTTTAAACAAAAAGAGAAAAATTAAAAGAATCAAATTACAACAAAAAGGATATTATATATACAAGTACTGAGGAAGTGTTGTTGATTAGAGTTTTCATTTGTTTCAAAATTTTATTTTATCAAACTCATAATGTAAACAAATTATCATAGGGTAGGCATTAATATATAAATAATGATAAAAAAAAATTTATTTATGAGATATTTTTTAATGGTTCTTATTAATCTAGTTCAAAAAATTATTAAAAATAATATTATGAAAATTATTATATCAACAACAAAAAATTATATAAATCTGAAAAATAGTTTGAGATATAAAAACGTTGATTCTTATTATTCTCCTTCAATTAAATATTGGAAATTATGGGTACACTGATTCAGTTAACATGTATTATACAATTTTCAAACTCATCTTCTTCTATTATTGGTAATATTTTCAAAATTGTGTTTATTAATTATTATTTTTTATTATCTTCTTATAAGCAATAATTTAATTTAATTTTTGCATATAAATAAAGAAATCAATTGGTAAAAACTAAATGACTAAATAAGGGTAACCGTTGGGCTAATCAATAGATAAAAACAAATGCTACTTGAACTCTAATTTTTGTAGTAAGTTATGAACATTTTAATATTTTTATTAATACAATATTTTTGTGTAAAAATACGAAATTAGCAAAATATTAACTAATCTCAAAACACCACCAATAGTTTATTAATTAATTAACATTTGCTTCTAGAGACCATTTTAGTGTCGCTGTGATTGGTACAAAGTTTTGAAAAATTATAAATTTTATGTGCACTTTGAACAGCCCTAATACATATACATATATTTACATGCAAAATCATCATGTTAGACATTTTTAATGCCAAGTGTCATTTGTACATACGCGTACGGAAGGAGCAGCAGCACGCTCCTCTTAATTCCTGCAATTATCATTTGGAAAATTCAATTTTGACATACCGCAATATTGTTCCTTTCAATCTTTCAATCTCTCTCTCCCTCTCTCAGTCTTAACATGAATATGCATTTGTCGTTGATTTGTTATTTTGCTTTTGATTTTGATTTTGATTTTGATTTGATAGCTCCATTTGATACTTCTCTGCTTACATAAATAAGTACAAATGTCCAATTAGAATGTCTTTTTGTTGACAATATTTGCACAATTAAACGTAATTACATCATAAGGCTACTAATTGCTCATGTCAGATACATATATTCGCATTGTACTGTTAGTTTCTAAGCTGAATATATGTAAATGTGTGGCAGTTGCATTGCAGTTACATTTATTTTGCTCATATATATACATACGCATGTTTGTGTGTATGTTTGTTAGAATAAAATTGAGCAATTGATGTTAATTTATGACTGCGCGCAAATTTCATAAATCCATTTTGAATTGAAAATTTCACAAATTTCATAGCAACATTTTATTAAATATTTATTAATTAAAAATATTTGTTTGATCGCTCTCATAATCTCTTTATTGCTAAGTGTACCGTTATACAATTTGTAATTTATAATTTTCAAATGCATAGTGATTGCATTTTGTTGGGTGATTTGCTTTCATTAACTCACTCGCTCACTCGCTCGCTCATTCACTCCAATCAGTTTTAATTGCGTAAACATTTCAATGCGATGACACTTTTTTTTAATTAGTTTCCGGTTATTAAATATTTCTGCTTTCGCATCAAAATTAGAGGAAAATAAAAAACTGATTAATTTATATTTTACAATCTCGCAAAAGCATCGAATGCCATATAGAGTTTTGGGTTAATTTAATTACTAACAGGCGATTCACAAGCTATAAATAATAAACTATAGCAAACAGCGAGTTATATATACATAAATATGAAATAAGGAAATATTTTATATGTATAAGAAATGTATTTTCCATAATTCTTCTAAGATTGCCGAAAGTTTTTGTACACATTCGCTTTATTTTAATGTTTTTTTTTGTAATATTTAATCGCCTCAGGAATAAAAAGATTCTTTTTGGTACAACACACAATTTCGTAGTTTCGAAAGTGCAGGGCTGTATTTTGACATCTGTCAAACTTAAATGTCAAACTGAAAACTTTTTGTTTTAGATAAAAATCAGACATTTATGAAATTGGATCGCTTAACAACTGCACATTGCATTAAAATCGTTCAAACTCACCACAAAAATGGTGATTCAAACGTGGCCACGTTTCGCGCTTTAAGAAGAGATTAAAGTGCACATACATATTTGTCCAACTACTCCAATTTTAAAGAAATTTGAAGAGATTGGATCGATTACAGATATTGTAAGGCCTGAACATCATCGCTTTACTCGTTCCACCTCAAATATCGCTCTGAAAATGTAGCCGAAGACCCAAATGTGTATAATTCTCGGCGTTCTTAACATCTGGGACTTTCTTACGTCACATTATGGTGTAGTTTGCATTTGGACTTACACCTATATCCAATCACAGCTTTGTAGTTATATCCATTGGATGCTTGAACAACGAGTGGCGGACCGCGGCTTTTCCACCAAAATTTTTCTCAGTGACGAGGCGCATTTCTCCCTCTCACGTTAGTAAGCGTAAAATTGTCACATTTGGAACTCCGAGAATTCTCTAATATTTGAAGAAAGACCACCTGAAAAAAACTTACTGTCTGGTGTGCTCTTTGGTCCAGAGGTGTGATTGGACCTTACTACCGATAAAGGTGAGACTGTCACTGTCGATTCGGAACGTTATCGTCGTATGATAACCGACCTTTTTTGGCCAGCAATTGAAGAACACGACTTGAACAATATGTGGTTCCAACAAGATAGTGCTACATGCCACACAACACGAGCGAACGAACGAATATGGCTTACTGCGAGAGAACTTTCCTAGCCGCGTAATCTCTCGCCTTGGCGATGCCAATTGGCCATCGATATCGGGCGATATGAAACCGTTAGACCTTTTATTGTAGGCTACGCAAAAGACCTTGTTTATGCGAATAAAACTTGAACTCTTGAGCACTTGAAAATCAATATTTATTAAGTTATGGCGGAGATACCACCGCCCAATATATGCCAAAACGAATGGTTCGAAGTTTCCAAAAATTCCCCAAAGAATAGCGCAATAGGATAGTGAAAGGTTCAAACTTTATATTAAAAAAGAAATTTCATGAAAAAGTTATTTTAAATTTATTTTATCCACTAGATGCTATGTGTGCCGGGCTAACTTATTTAATTTCAGTTTATTTTGGAAACCGCAAAATGGATAACCCTGTATATTTGTATTTTTAATTTTACAAAATCTAAGCTCGAACTAAATGCGTCAGGCTAACATTATTACAAATAGTTTTCACATATTTAGCTATTAAAATATTGGAAACCCCCATCCGAAAGCGAAACTATCAATTAAGTTCAAATGATTATTCAGAAAAGTTTCCACTGAACGCTTATAAATTGAAATGTAGTTAATAATTCAATTAATATCGACATATTTAGTTAGCGAATCTTAATACTTTATTTATACTTATTTTCTAATTTCAGTTACAACAAATAATCACAAAGTATTTCAGCTAAATTGGGAAGACATTGACGCCAACCGTATGTAGTGTAGAAAATCTCACATTTTATATGCCACGAATATTTCAACACTAAAGTGACTAATTAATTCAATTGTTAAGCAACAGTTAATTATATTATCGGAATTATCAGACAAATTACAACAACAATTTACAGCAACAAATTTCTCATTTGTATGCTAAAAGTATAGAAAAGTGTTAGAGTGCTAACGGTAACCACCTTCAGCTGCATGCAACTACTACATAAATTAAAAGACTAAAAGCAGACACATTCGCACATACAAAAATTACAGTTTACTGTCAAGTTTACTACCAAACACACACACACACACACACATACACAACAGAGCAGATCAGCGTTAATCATTCTATTACGTGTCAAAGGGTAAGTGCACCAACACAAGTTCATTATTCTTTACACATACCTATACATATTCATATACTTCGAATATACGTACTCTTGTGTAAGCACGTAATATGTGTAATAGATATGTATGTATGTATGTATGTATGTATTCATAACCGCCAAAGCAGTATAATGAAATTAGCATATATTATGCGCATGAACATGTATGAGTGTTCATATGAGCGTGTAAATGGATTATATTTCACTAAGCCGATTTTGTTGTTGTCATGCTGTGAGCGCAGGTGTCGTTTAATGGCATTTAAGTCAATTTTTTACACTATTGCCCGCAAACTCTTGCTTTCAGAGTATCCTTGTTTTCTTCCACTGTAGTGACAGCCACTTACGCACATAACGGTAATTTAGCTACCGTCACTAATTAACAGCTGATGCTTTACAGTAACTTGAAGGATAATTAAACAGAGGCGACTTATGAATATTGAACTCAATCAAATAGTTATATATATATTTTTTTCTTTTTATATACTCATAAGTGTAGTCTTGGGCGCATTTGAGTTTTTATTTTATATTCATGCATGCATTTTACACTCCATAGAATTTTTATGCTGACTTAATATAAAATAATAGTATGGAAAAATTGACTTAGATCTGAGAAATACAGAAACACACGTGAGAAACTTCAAAATTGACTTTCTTGCCTTTTGGACCATTCAAAAGCCAAATTTTCCTGAATTTCTTCCAAAATTAAACTGTTTTTTTTTTTTTTTAATTAAAATTTTTAAAAATTAATTAATTATAAAGAACTAAGCTTAAAACATATTTCTCATCAATTAGTTTTTATTTCCGAGCAAAGTGTAATTGTTTTTGTTTCTTTAAAGACTTAGTATCATTAATTTAAAAAATTAGTATCATCAACTATCGCCCTTTCAAAATTAAATATCTAACATGAACATAACCTCAAACTGTATATAAATTGATACCGAATACCTGATGAGAAAAAGTGGGGTACACCGAAACAGGGACAAAAAGTCGGTTTTTTTTTTGGATTTTTTTTTATATTTTTCAAGATTCACATTAAAGTGTACAACAATAACAGCACGAGCGAAAACCATTTAATTTAAAGGCAAGCTTTTTTAGAAATTATTAAGGCACGCTTTTTAAAAACTTATTAATTCGTCGGTGCTGGGCGTATAGGTAACCGCAAAAATGGCAGGAATTCGTGAGAACGACTATTGTACCGCTATAATTTCAATAGAAGGCATGAAATAGACTTTTAATTTGATAATTAGTGTAGTGTCATAAACGTGCATATTTCTATACAAATTAAACAAAAACAAAAACAAATATTTAATAAAAATTTTACAGCTTGACTGCCCAGATATGAGAAAATCTTTTAGTTCTTGAAAGTTAGATTTTAATCAAAACTCTCTAACGGTCTTATCAAGTGCAATTATTCTTATCATATGAAGTGTGTATGTTGGATTTGAGATTAGTACAGAAATTTAATTTATTAAAACAGTTATCTAGGTACATACATAGGTACATACAATAAAGCAAAAGCACCACACCTGCTCGGCATAGCAGCAAAACATACTCAAATATATACATACCGATGAGTACAACTAGATAAATAATCCAAGCCAAATATAAATTAATAAAAGTAAACAATTTGTACGTACGTATGTAAATATTTAGCTGTAAATTGTATTTTGCGCATACAAATATCATAAAATGTCATAAAGTGCTTTTTATTTATCATACTATCAGCAGCACGTTTTCACAATTTATCAACAACTAAAGACGTAATTTAATTATTCTTTATAAAGTTTAAACATATACATGTGAATAAATACAAATAAAGTCTGCCTGAATTTATTTAGAGATTTATAATTGTGGAAAAATACTAACTTTTAAGTCAAATTCTTCATAAAATGTATAAAAAAAAACAATAAAAATTTCAGCTGCCACTTTTCGTAAAAAGTACTTAGCTTTCACACACACACACACACACACACATCCTAACGAATGCTATTTCACTGATATTTGCAACTTTTATCAAAAACTTATTTGTTCATGTACTAACCGTTAAATGAAAATGATTAGCGGTGAATGGAAAATACGAAATTTCGTAAATAAAAAGTTCGTGAAAGTCCGACGGCGTTAAAAGAAGCACTAGCTTTCTATAATGATGCCACTTCCTGCCATTAGGCAAAAATTATTGAGCGACCAACGTTTTAGCAGTTCATTAAAGCCACTTAAAAGTGTTGTGAAGTTGGGAAACTAGCCCAGCCAATCAAGGCAAGCGAAAGCCAATTTGCATATAAATATATATATACAGTAAGGAATCAAATAACTACACGGAATATTTAATTTTAAATATATATAACAAATTTTAATACAAAATTTAGGTGGTTGGAATTTTCAACGAATAATTGTTTCAATTATTATAATAGAATTATTTATGTATTGGCTCTAATTTGTGCCCTCACGCAGCTTGTGTTGTATGTCTTGCCGACTTGTCAATTTATTCTCAGTCGCAATTAGGAAAATTAGTTTAAAGTATTAAAAAGTGACTAAATGATTAAAACGCAGAATGAATTCACTGTGCATATATACATACATTTGTTATGCTTGCAACTACTAGATGACTCTGAAAGCAGCCTCATTGCTGCCATCTAAACTTCACCGCCACTTAGTAAAATATTCATATATCCATCTTTCGTACAAAAACATCGTTAGGTTTGTCCGTAGTATCCTTTGTATTCACGCCACGCCACCCACATACCTGCATGCATACCACTGCATACAAATCTACAAGTATTCACTTATACATACATGTTAACCCTTCTTGTATATGTTGTTAAATAAATGTGCAAAATTTTAGTTTAAAAAGTTTTTCAGCTAGAAAGTGAAATATCATAAATTGTGTAGCAACTGTTGCTGCCGCTGGCACTTTGGTGCACTTTTTGTGTGCTCCGCCAGATTGTATGGTTGGCATTGTTCACCATACCATCCTCGTCCTCGCTCTTTAACTCAATATTTTACCGTTAGTCACGTGACTGCACAAGAAGCAGCAGCAGCAGCAGCAACAACAAGTAGGGATTGTTGTTATCATTGTTGTTTTCATGTACATTATGTTTCTATACAGCCGGCCATATTGTGCTGAATAATATGCTTAGTTTATATGCCGACCCGACAGAGAACTTTTGATTCATAATTTTTTTTTCCATAAATTTCTTCTTTTTTTATTAATTATGAGGCCACAGTGGCTTTATTAGTACAAACCCTTCTAAAGCTCTCGTATATTGCACTAAAGCGAACGAAAATCGCATCTCCACAAAGTATTTCTCTTGTTCGAAGTTAAGAGGTAGAAACATAGAAGTTCCTGTCAGATATTAGGAAATTCAAAGCAAAAAATTCGTCTTGAATGACAATTCAGAAAAATTTTGTTTACTTTTCTGTTGACTTAATGCCTTAGATAACTTGATTACTAAAAAGATTATCAATTCCTTTTGTTGTATAATTTTCTATGCTTATGACTCTATAAGATATCCAAGCACAGAGTATCGTCTACGCTCACTTTTTATCCTTCGATTTATAACAAAAATCTGAAATTTTCACACTTTTTATTTTTATTTCACTTTGCTTGTATTGAAGAAATAAAAATGCTAATAATATAGTGAACTTTCACCATCTGTGGCTGCATTACCTGAGCCTCGCTGTTGCAAGGCACTGATAGAAAGTATTAAATAAAATATGTCTGGCCTCTGCAGTTAAGCTCCTATGTGAATATTAAGAGTTTTTTTAAAAATTCCTTACATTTTTTTATCACTTACGTCCAGCGACAAATAAAGTTTCCACTTAAAGCTTTCTCCAACTTGGTGATTAATGTGAAATTAAGACTTTTTACAAACAAAACGTTACAAAACGAGAAATAGTCACACAGCAGCAACGAAAGGAAACGGACACTTATGTTCGAAAAAAAGCTGTGGAAGGATGAAATTCATCAACCCAAGAGACTAAAATAATTTTAAGCGCTTGTGCATGAGAATAAGATAAGTCGCATATAGTCCCGGCTATGTTCGCACAATCCAACGTACTAAAGTCAACACGATAGACTTTATATCAAGGAGGTCTGCTAGGCAACCAAAGTTAACCATGAAAATGAGCTCAAGTAGGATTTTGTGATGCAGGAAACACGTCAGTTGGACCTAAAAAAATTTAAAAAGGTAGTATTTTCTAACGAATTGAAATACAATTCTTTTTTTTTTTTGGACCAGATGACACACTAAGAGTTAAATGTAAACGAGGAGCGTTACGCTGCTCGTAATACACTTAGTGCAGTGAAAATTTAGCCTAGTTTATGGTATGGGAATGCATCAAACCACCTGTAGTAGGGCAGTATTAACATACTCAACACTAAACGAAGATGTGGTACCTACAATTGAGTGGGTTTTCGCTTAATATGAAAACATATATATCATAATGATTCTGTTCCTGGTCATCGAGAAACATCTATGAGAAATACAACGTTTCTCTTGGAATGTCAGTTATTTTTGCTTTACTTTCCCTTTTTTTACTGGTAAAAGAAACAAGCAAAAAATTGGGACGAAAGTCTCTTTCTTGGCCCGGAAACAGTCCAGGCCTTAACATAATCGCCCTTTACGTGTATTTCTTATACAAATTTTTAACTAATTTTTAAATAAGACTGAATTGTTGAGCGAATTGAATGCGCTGCCTAGTCAATGGAAAACATCAATTTTTCGCTAGTCTCAGTAGTATACAAAAAAAAAATTATGTTTATACAAGTCAATAGGTGGATTCTCTATGTCTAGGAAATGCATACTATGGTGCACAGATAACAAAATTTTCCTATCCGTGCAATGGCACAACAACAAAACACATGCAAAAAAAATATGCTACGATAAGAAAAATATCCTATATCCATACCTATGTATATTTATTTCCCACAGATATCAAGAAGGAAAAGGCAACCCAGTTTGCCGTGTTGTTGTTATTGTTTCTTTTGAATATGTCACAATTTTGCAACGGGGGTGTTCATATGAAATGTTTGCATAGTATGCATTTCCTAGATATAGTGAATCCCCCTAATGTATCCGCTGCAACTCGAACTAAACTATTGCTGCATTATCTAAGATTATATAAATGCCAGCTGCAAATTATTATGAATTTCTATATATGCCATAAATTAAGTCCAGATTAGCATCTCCCTTCAGCGATTAGCTAAAATATCACACACTTCACTTCACTTCATCAGCATAATTTTATTTCCGCCAAACAGTTTGCAATTCCGCCTACTCCTCAATGTATCTAATTAATTTAAAGAGCTTAACACGAGTTGACTCATAATTAGTTAAGATGGCTTAGTGTTGTTGTAGCGCAATAACATTTTTCAAATATAATTAACGGCATGAATGATAAGAGGCAAATAAACGGATCGCTTCTCCAATTGTTTCGTTTATCTCTCCACTGCACAATAGAATATTCAACATAAACAATCAGCAAACAAATATGACTTTTGTCTTATGGAATTTATTGTTTTCATTACCAAACATACAAACAAATGTTATGGTGTCTAAACATGTGTGTAATACAAAGAGGAAACGTGATATCAAACAGTAAGTAACACGCTCTAGAGGCATGTACTCGGCATTGAGGTGTATTACGAAAACAAATTTTGACCTAAAACAATTCAAAGTAAAACTGCTGTTTAAATATTTCTCAACAATCTGCGTTATAAACAAGTTTCAAAAAATATTTGTTTAGAATTTTTTTTTTTTTTTGTAGAAATTAGAACGTTTTGTGGGAGAAGAACCTTTATATTTTATAATTGTAGAAGACACTTTCATGCACACAACATACATGATACACATCACGATTGGCTGTAATTAGTGGCAAAATCTTACGATTTCAAACGACATATTCTGCTTACCGTTATGTAAATTTGCACAGTCAGTATTTACTCAGACCTTGTATCAGGCAAATAGTTTAATTTCACTTATTTACTTAATACTTGCGAGCAGCTGGTGAACCAAAACTGGTAGTCAATTCTGGTGTGGACTGATAAAGTTTATTTCAGATATTTTTGAATTAATAATTAAAATTGTGATTGGAATTAAAGTAGAATAAAAAAATTGTAAAAGATGTTCAAATGCGTAATTGTTTTGTTTTGCACTTTAGCATAGTTAAAGAAGAAGAAAATTTCAATATAAAATATTAATTAAAATTCTAATTTATTACTACCAACGCTGCTAAAATTGTATAATCAAGTTCTGAAATCTTATTGACTTTAATTTATCGGAATCTATGTTCGAATCCGATTATTCAACGAATTTGGTGTACTGTATTTCGATTTACCGGGAAATTTCCATCGCAAAAGTCCGACAAAGCTTTAGTTTGCAGATTAATTTCCTTCTTTCAGGTTTTATTTTATGAAGCATGAATACCGTAGAAATGTAGGTAAATTAGTTTTTTTTTTTTAATTTTTGTTAGATTAAAATATGTTATTTAGTAAAAGAGGAGAAGTGAGTTTAGAAGTATTTTATTTTCATATTATTCGTATTGTTTAATGGACATTACTAGATTTTTTGAATATTTTTGCATGAAATCCAAGCATATTCAATAAGAGGTTTATTTTTCGCGACCAATATGTCATTTCCTTCATCATCGGCACATTCGGAAGCTTCAGTATTATATATATATGTATATATATCAGGGCTATATTACAACAAAAATTTAACATTAATCAGAAAAATTTTAACGTTTCGGTTCAAAAATTTAGAAATGAAATGAAATCTTTAAGGTAGTTAGGAAAATAAATTTGATTTCTTTTTTACACGTGTTAAATAGTTAACAGAAAGAGTGAAACTTTTAAATTTAAGTATGTTGTTAATTGCATATAAAGCAGCCATTTTAAAATTAACATTAGCGATGAGTTTGTGACATTTAAACATTAACAATTCAATTCAGACAAATGCTTTTCGCATAATTTTTTTTTTTTCAAACAAAAGGAAATGATATTATTTTGTAAGTTGAAATTTCTTTAAATTAAAATTTTTGAACAAAAGCCACATTTTTTTTTAATTTTTGCAGCTTCGACTTGCTTGCTTAGATTATTAATTTATTAATTTATTTAATTAAAATTATAATCAAGTAACAATTTGTTAATATATCCTACGACAATTCGAAAACTTTATAAAAATCTTGTTGCTTCTACGAGGTATGTTCAAAGGAAAAGGTGATGGTTTTGCTCACAGTTTTCTTCGATTATAATGGTGTGGTACATCATCAGTTCCTGCCAAAAAGTCGTACAGTTAATAAGGCATACTACAAGGAAGTTATGCAACGTTTGAGGGAAGCAATACGGCTCTAGTGTTCTGAATTGTGGAAAAACAAATCAGAGATTCTGCACCACAATAATGCACCAGCCCATACATCAATGCTTATTCGTCATTTTTTTGGCCAAAAACAAAACCGTAATCATGCTTCAACCACCTTATTCACCAGATTTCGCTCCCTCGACTTTTACCTATCCCCAAAACTAAAGAAACCAATGAAATGAAAGCAAGTGTATTATATCCGAGGGGGATTACTTTGAAGGGGACAAAATAGATATTGATGAGTAAAAAGTACTTTTCAAAAATTTCGAAATTCACCTTTTCCTTTGAACACATCTCATATATGATCTCTAAAGAAATTTGTGTAGATGAACAGTGTCTTAGAAGAGTACACTGACTATTTCTTCATAAGAGGAGGATAGCCTATGTTGGATAGCCATTTCTTGGACGTAAATACTGATAATTGGCATATATGATGACAGCAGGTTGAATGCAAAAGTTAGAGAAAAGTTGAGTTAAATGAACAGATGTGTCCCTCTTATATAATCGATTGATGCTATGATTTTCATACGATTTTTTTTTTCATTTTTTTTTTCTTTTTGAACATAATGGGATTGGATCATATGATGGCACTTTGCATATGATATGAATATATATGAATAAAGCAATATTAAAACATATGTTAAGTCACTTTCTATGGAATTATATAGTTTTCACAATTTTCTCTTGTATTATAAAAGTTTAATAAGTTTCGTCATCTATTCGAAAAAGGAAACACACCTGGGTGTCAAGCTTGAGCTTTGCACAATATATACATCCATTCAGTTAATATTCTCACTTGCTTTGTGTATGTAAATATTTTTTTGTTGCAAATAAAATATTTGGTTTAGTTCTTGTCATGTTATTATCTATCTTGTTGTTGTTGCTATAGTTGCCATAAGTTAAAAAATCTGTTGAAATTTCAAATCAATTTCAAAAGTGTTGCAATCTAGGTAAATGATGCCTCTGTGTGAGAGGCCAAAGTTCAGAAACGTACAAAAATGTAATTGTAAAGACTGGCGGCAACAGACAGCCAGTTGAGTGGCCGGCAGGAAATGAAAAGCATTTTATTGTAGCGTACTGTAATATTGAAATTCATTATTTTTTAATAAATCAAAATGGCATTCCATATAAGCATAGGTATTCTGTATGCAATAAAACTCAGTTAATTCTAGAAAATTACGAATCGATCGCTTCGTTAGTCAACTATTACGCGTTCACGGAATTAGCAAATATCATAGGGGAAAAAACACAATTATTTAATAATTGATATGCATATATGTATGTATAATAACATATGTATGTATAAATATGTCTATGCTGCAGAATAATATTTGTATGACTTAATTGTGAACGCTAAATACCGTAGTAATTTTGTTGAAACCATAACACACACACACACAAAAAGAAGTAATTTTAATATTGAAATGAGTTGTAACAAATGTTTTTGAGAATCGACAAACTACACAGATTAACAAAAAATATATTTTTTTTTCTCACTTTTTCTACAAAAATTCACATTTTTGATTTATAAAAATTATTTTTTTTTTACATTAATTTTTTTTTCCTCCCCCCTGCTCGCTTAAAAATTGTTTAAGCGTCATAAGCTTACCAAAAAGAGAGTTTTTTTTTAATTCGAAATAAAATATTATTTATGTCAGACTCAGACATTACTTGCGATTAAACAAAAGATTAATAATAAAATCAAATATTTTATTTCTAAAACTATGTGTTTTTTAATTTTATTTTAATTTTTATATTTGTTTTATTTTAATTATTTTTTGTTGAACATTGTTGCGAATAATTTTTCGTGAATGAAAACGTGTGAAATGCAATGGAAATATTTGAGGTTATTAAAATAATTGCGCGTGCCATGGAGGCGTGGGAATCGCCGCGCACTAATGCACAAGCACCTGCACATAATAATGGCTGTGTGTAAAGGCATGCCCAGCCAAATGCAATGTAGTAATAATAAGAATAATAATCATGCCATATGCCACAGGTATGGCAAATTTTGTTGTTGTTGTTGTTGTTGTTTGTTGCGGTTGGTTGTGGTTTGATTTGTTTTGGTCTGAATCGGCAACTGCAATTATAATTATTATTATAAATTAATTTGTTGTTGGCTTTTGCATTAGCGTTGAAATGTTGCATGTGGTAAATGCGCCAATCAATAGCTAAACCAAAAACGTGTTTGCCATTCATTCAATATATTATTGAAGTGTTTGTTGTTATACGAATGCATGGGCAACGAACAAACCACTGGCCCTGCGAGAGTGCGATGAATGTAGGGGCAGACGAACCGTCTAATCACCTTCCCAATTGAGGTTGTGTGGCCGAGTTGTTGTGGCGTTTCTCACTCGTTGAGTGTTAAAGGTTGTCTGTATGTACGAGTATGCACGCTGTTACCTACCTGATTCATTCATAAACTAATACCTGGCGCTACGTGCGTTTTGAATGAATTACAGCAACAAATTCGCAGCTGAAATCAAGCCAATTACGCTTACTCACGTACTACAATACAAACAGACGCACACGGACATACATATATACGTAACATAATGTTATTGTTGATTCGTATGCTTGTTAACAAGTCGCTAATGCATTACAATTAAGTGTTTGCATTTGTTTGAGTGCATGTGGGTGTGTGTGTGGGTGTGTGTGATAATGCAGCTTATGTTGCATACAGATAAATTTCGACTAGTAATTATTCTCTATTTTTTAACTAATCAATGAAATTGCATTTACTATTGTTGTAATGTTTGTTGATTGAGTAACGCTTAATAGGCACATACATACATATTTTTGTAATTGTTACGTTACGTTATACTTATCGATGAATGCGATATCTGTGTATGTAAAATAATTGTATTTAAATTGCATAATTAAATCTATTGAAATGGAAGATGGAAATTCAATAAAATATTATAAATTAATTATGCAGACATAATTATTTCTAAGAAACTCGCAATACTGAAAAAAAGCTTTCAATTGATAAAAAAGTTCTATCTGAATTTTTTCTTAAAAATTCATTTGTAAATAGCTTGAAAGGGTAAAAACACATTTCACTTTCGGTACATATTATAGAAATGAAATATTTGTAAATTAAAAATTAAAACTCTCAATGAAATTCGTTTACAAAGCTTTTTTTAAGCTTCTTACTACAATGCCGTTATTGTTGACTTTACTTTTATGTTACTAGCTGACCCAGCCGCACGTTGTAGTGGCTTTCTGTATTTTCTCCAATTTGTAGTCTAATAGGTGTTGCAAAGGATCATTGAAGTTCTAATTAAGCAATTTGTCTGTTTGTCGGTGATCCCTTTCCCGTAAAGAAATGTTTCAAGCTAATTGAACTTTTCTCCTGATAAATGGTCCATTTAAACATATCTTTTAAAATTTTAACCAAATCGAAGCATAAATCAATTTTTTCTCAATATAGCCGGTTCACAGCCTGAAATTATTCATTATTCACGTAAATCGAACCATAAATAAGATTTCGAATAAACAATCCTTGATACGGATTATATATCATGCTAAAATTTCAGCTCAATCGCTGCAAAACTTTTTGAGTGTTTGAAGCGTACACAAGCCAACATAACATTTATATATATATAGATTTAAAATAGTAGTATTTTCAACTATAGCTATAGTTGACAGTGACTCAATTTGTAAAAATATGATTTTGTCCTCAATATCATTCAAAAACAAATTTGAAGCCCGTGTTAACCTCTCAGATAAATTTTTATATAAATTGTATATCTCCTAAACAAAGAAAACTCCAAATGAAATATTTGAAAAATAAAATGTTAAAATTCTAAAATAAAAAGAACTAAACGAAAAAGAATTTCTCGAAAGATTTACTTTTTGCATTTTTTTTACACATATTATATATTTGACTATTTTTTATGTTACTTGATTGTTATTTTATAATTCTATAACTTTTTTACAAATTTACAAATTTTCACATTTCAAAATTGCGACTTGTGCTCGCACCCTTTATCTTCCTCACTTTTTATTCACATACTTTTCGCAATTATTTTTTTTTTTTATGGAATTATTACAACCCTAATTGCCATATTGAACTCTACACACAAAGATTAAACAATGTTGAGATACTTTCAAAAACGCTTTTCAACAATATGGAAATGCTAAGATAAAATGCCAGAGGCAAATATTTCGCAAGAGACTCAACAATCCACATACCAATTAAAGCTTCAACAGCAAGTGCTTAAAGTTCATTCACATTGCGCCACGCACTTTTTGTGATTTTTTTTTTATTTTTATTTTTCTTGAAAAGTTTATTATTTAAAGTAAAATGTCGAAGGAGCAAAAAAAAAATCCATATTTTGCACAAAAATAGCTGTAATTCTCTAAAAGTCTAGACTGAAAAACCTTTTTTTGCCTGCTACCTAAAATGCATGCGTAAATATGTACGTGCGAAGGTACGGATATTTATGTGTTTATATTTTTATGCTTTTATTATTTTGATGTCAATATTATTATTTATTTATTATTTTTATCTTTGCTCTAAAGTCGGGGTGACAATTTTAGAAAAGTTTTTATTTTTTTCACGCAATTTTTTGATTGCACTGATTTTGTGTTTTATTTATTTACTGTTTTTTCCATTTTTTTTTTTTGTTGTTTTCTCCTTTCAACTAAGCTCAGCTGTCAGCGAGCGGCTCTAATGCGATTTGCATGGATATTAGCAGCAACTCTTCGAAAAAAGTTAATGATTTTGTAGATTATTTACAGCTTTTTTTTGGAATTGACATATTTGTATGTGTTTTTTTTAATATTACAGAAACGCACAACAACTAGTACCAGTGAAAAATAAGTACAAAATTAAGTTCATAAATTCATTACCACATAGTTTTTTAAAATTTTTTACAATTTATTTGCATAACAAAACAAAAACAACAATTATGATCTCACAGGAAAGAAATTTGCATTAATTATTGTTTTTTTTTTATTCCCAAAAGCTTTTTCTACATTTCGTAGAACAAAAACTCTAGAGTTTCAATTTATTTAATCAAGTGGTTACACGACTATGCCATTAGCTTTTGGGATTTGTAGAAATTTCAATTTGACATTTAATAATGGTTTAAAAACATAAACATATTTGAAATTTAAACTATAACAAACTTCTGTATATATATGTGTGCATGGAAAGTGTGAAAGTTTTTTATAAAATCGAAAATTGTCTGAAACCATAAATCCGCTTTTACAGTTAAATAAGCGTAGAAACCCCGTTATGTTGTTTCTGAAATATACAAGTATTATACTATAAAAAAATTATATACACGTACACACAAAAATATGTCTCCTCTTCTCATATTATATAATAATATTTATACCACCAAAAATACATACATAAATATTACCAAATTCTATATGTATTTACACTAATTTATAATTAATTTTTATAGTAATTAGTTTATGTTTATTGTGGCTCCGCAACAAACCACACATGTACACGTAGGCATACAAATATTATGCAATTTTCGCGGCTTTGTTTTGGTTCAAATAATAATGTTTGCTTTTAATCGAAAAACAATTTATTTATTTACATTACACTTCCAGGCATTCTTTCAATTATTTATGTGTGTTTTGACTTTTTGTGTGGTGTTGGCCTTTTTTTTAACTTTTATATAATCACGTTGTGGTTCAATTACAATGAAGTTCACAAAAAAAAAATTGAGCAATTTTTTGTTTAGTAATTATTGTAAATTCTTTATACACAAATTCATGGCAATAAAAAGTTTATAAATATATTTAGATTTTGTTAAAATAAATGAGTATTATTTAACATTGATTGTAAAAATATACATGCCAAACTCAAAATATTTTGAAATTTCAAGGATTTTAAAAATTTTCTGCAATTTTTTTGACGTTATTTTAATATTATTCTGATGTTTATATTTCAATAACTGACTGATCTGGATTCTCTGCTCTAGTTCTCATAATTGTTTTTTACGAAAATTTTTACTGGAATACTATTTGCTTAATAAAAACGATTAGAAAACCGAAGAGAGCAAAATGTGATCAAACAATTTTCATCGGGCACAGCAAGAAGTAAAAAAGAAAAATTCTGTTTTATACAAAAATTATATAATAAATCTAGCATAAACACTTTGAAAACATTTTCGATAGAAGTTTTAAACATTCACAATTTAAAATTGGTTCTCGAGTTGCTCCAACATGCTGAACTGCTTTTTCAAAAAAAAATCGTAATTTAGCTACTCTATATGTTTAAAAAAAATATTTCGATTTTTTTTTTTTGTTTTTTTTTTTTTAGAAACAAATTTGTATTCGAATTTGTTTTTAATTCTAATATTAGAGTATTAACATTTTAAAATTTTGTAAAAATCGGGTTGTGTTTTTCTGTTTCTGAAAAGCACTAGGCGTATTTTTTTTATTGAAAAGTATGAATATTCCAATTCTTTCCATTAAAGTTGTCAACTAGGGTTGCCTACCAACTTTTCCAAAACAAAATGTAGTAAAATATTTATTTACTACAAAAATTTAACTAAATCATATTTTTTTATGAGATTGCCAAATACTTAATAATGAAATAGCCTCTAAAATTGTAAAATACAATACCAAAACTTTTATAGAATATGAATCACGTGCCAGTAAACACCACTTTTAATAAGATGGCATCTCTCAGAAACTGTTTGCACCATGAGCCTGCAAAATTCTCTTTAGTTTAATACCCTCAATATTACATTTCATGTAATTTGCCAATTTATATACATTAAAATTTTCAAACAGATGGCAACTCTCCACTCAAATATTGTTCGACCTGTAGAAGTCTCTCAATCCGTTATCCATAAATTTATGTGTAATGTAAAATGTATTTTATCACATCTTTCATATTAAATTTTTAAACAGGTGGCAACGCTGTTAAAAAAATATTTCTTCATTAAGCCTTTCTTCAATCTCTTGATTTTAATACCCAAATGGTAATATTTCTTTACTTTATTCCTTTTTCCAAATATAATTTTCAGAACAGATGTTAGCTCTGCGGAATTTAAATCTAAATGATTATTGAGCACATCTGAGCACAAACAAACCTTTTTGTCCATTTCGGTTCAGACGTTTAGCTTGAGTTCATAGATACACTTACAAAAGGCTTTATATGATAGATAAAATATTTAAAACAAAAATAGGTGGCAACTCTGTTGGATTGTATGTTCTCCTTAGAGAACACACACAAAATTCCTTTTGTATCGACTCGGAGAAGTTACGTCACAAGCACACATATAGAAAAATTAGAGATGAAGTGAGTAGAGATGGGAACTACAAGCCATCTGCATGATAGCCGCAATACCCTGTACAAGGTTTGTTGAATTCATTGGCAACGAAAACGTAGAAATATTTCCATTTAGAAAAATTATTATCTTTATATTTATTTAATTATTCATAGACTTAACATCAATGCCTTTGAAGTACTTCAAACTATGTAAATAGGTGTAGAACGAAAAGACCTTGACTCTTATTATACCTATCATATACAAACTGTAATTGAAATTGAAATTGAAACTGTTATTTTCCTCTTTTTTGGCCTTAAATTATTTTTTCATTATTAAAACTAGTCTGTGGTTTGGGTTGAGCAGCTGTGTAATTATTATGAATAAAAAATAAAAAATAAAAATAAAGTTCATTGCCGCTTGTTAAGGCCACATGTGTTTCTCGTAGACACTTCGGCTTTACACAATTCAATGACACCTTCGCTTTCATCACAACTTTTCACAATCAAACGTGCAGGAAACTCGTAGTAGTAGAATTCAGGGGTCTTTTAAGTTTAAGATGCTTGTGACAACATCATAATATTTTCACTACCTCACAGACTCTCATTTCGCAGTTGAACTTCATTTTTATTAATTTAATTCAATTAAAGTTTTTCAGCGCAAACTTCGATGGTGATGCGTTCCAATATCACTTAATAGTTCCATTCATTCCGCTAATTCATTCCTTTTTATTACTCCTGTTTCCACTGTGGCTATCCTTACTTGCCTCACCCACCTCAATTGGTGGCATACCACACTGCCTGCCACACATTCATTACCTTGAAGAAGAGTTGAGCACTCGGATGAGTAGCCAGTAATTTCCCATCGCCACAACTTTATTTTTTATGTCAGCACAAAACTTGTTAAGAAGAAGAAACAAGTCGTGGCAAAGACAAGTAACAGCAACAAAACACCAACAACACCAACTTCAGTTGAATGTAACATCATTGCAATCGACGGCAACGCCATAAACTTAAACATCATTCATTTTGCACTTGAAGTTGGTCGATTACTTGGCTTGGTAGTTGGTCGCTGGTGCTGTTGGGCTGTGGTACTGTGACGGCTAGGGGGCTGTGTGGAAGCAGTGTGGCCGAGTGGGTGTGTTGGGAGTCGGTAGTGGTTCGGTAGTGGTTCGGTAGTTGTTCGTTGGATCAGTTGTTTGCTTGTTTGCTTGTTTGCCAGTTCGAGTTAATTGAAATTGGCTATTTTTATGTCCAGGTAAAGTTGCCAACCAACTCAACAAGCAAGTGACGCAAAGGATCACACAACATCGCTGGCAACAACAAGAAAATATGGCGACAATGTTGCTCCAATTAGCACAACAAGTTTACAATAGTTTACGCGTAAAGTTTAAAGCTTTCAAGGCTGCCAACTAAAACGTATCATTAAATTCGTGCAATCAAATTAAGAAATTCAAATGGAACGCCTTGCTTTGGGGCGCCTTAGGGGGAAAAGCATTAATTTGTACTATATTTATACATTATATATATATCTACGCACGTTTATGCATTTTTCACGTAATCCATTTTGCATTTTGTTGTTTATTCGTGAAATTAAAAGACTTTTCTTAATTGAATTAAAAGCAGCTCATTGACTGCGCAACGAATATGAAATGGTATGCAGTTTCTATTTGTAACGTATTTACCGTTGTTTCGTCTGCTTTGCTGCAAGGGCTGTTTTTACTGTATTTCAAAAGTGTTCGGTGCATTCATGATGGAATGGCGGGAGTTGGATGAGCGTTAGGGTAGCACATATTTCTAACGGTTAAATTTTAGTATATATTAATAGCTGACTACACGTAAGTATGCTTGAGAAAGAGTTTGTCGCACTTTCAATGTGGCAATTCATCTGACATTCGAACATGGCATAACGCCTTACGCTCAGTGAGTGGGAAAAATTATATAAATATCTTCTCCTGCCACTTGTAATTAAAGGGGGGAAATGAAGGGAGCCCTTGAAAAATGAGATTTTTTTTTTTTTCAAAAATAACGCATGGCCGGTTTTCCATGTATCAGTAAGAAGGGTGAAAGGCGCACGTGAAGCGGAGCATAGAGCGATACTAATTGCATTTAATGGATATATTTCAGTTTAATTGGATTGCAAGAATCTTTTTATAAAAGTGAGAACCTCTTAAGATCTTTATTATAAAGTCTAGTAAATGGTTGCATGCTACTACTACTACTTTATGGATCACAGTTTCAAGTCTTACTACCTTTTCTAAATAAATCGCTTCTGATATCATATCTTCAACGCAAAGAAGTTGTCTCAGTGATTCAAATGCATATACAGACAAATGGTTCAAGAAACCCATACAGATTTTATGAAGAGTGAATGTTTTTCATATTTTAAATCGCAAGTTGCAGACGAAAACAAGCGGTGGGTACCTCAAGTTGTTTGTGAATTCTGCAAGGAAGTCTTGAACCATTTCAACAGTGGTAAAAGAAGCCATATGAGGTTGAGAGTGCCTATGCAATGAAGATAACCACAAAATCACTTCGATGACTGTTACTTCTGAAAACTAGTTTAGTTTGACAGATGTCAAAATACAGCGTTGCACTTTCGAAACTACTAAATCGGTAACCTTTTACATATAACTGCCTCTTTAATGGATGATCTTAAGCACTTATAACCGCTTATCCTTTCCATCCGTTGAATCCAATTTTCGATGACGCGTTCGAGCATTTCGACTGGTAACTGGCGAAAGACACGCGTGATGTTCACACGATCTTGGTGGCCAATCGACCGGCCCAAAAACGTGAAATTATCTACTCACTGAAGTGTTTTCTCAATAAATCCATTGCTTGATACGATATGTGGAAAGTGGCGCCGTCTTGTTGAAACCAACTGTCGCGGAGATCACGAGCTTCAATTTCAAACATCAAATAGTCGATTACCATGGCGCGATAACGGTCGCCATTAACAGTTACGTTCTCACCGGCATCATTTTTGAAGAAATATGGACCGAGGATTCCAACGACCTGCAAACCACACGAAACCGTTTTTTTTTCTGGATGAAATGGCATTTCTTGAATCTCTTCAGGTTGCTCTTAGTCCCAAATACGGCAATTTTGCTTGTTTGCATACCCATTGAGTCAGAAATGGGTCTCATCGCTGAACAAAATTTGGCTCGGAAACGTCGGATGTTCTTGGAACTTTTCAAGAGCCCACAGAGCGAAGCTATGTCACTGGGGAAGGTCTAGCGGCTTCAGTTCTTGCACAAGCTGTATTTTGTACGCTTTCAATTTAATATCTCGACGTAAAATGCGCTAAGTCGTTCCATATATCAGTCGGAGTTGCTGCGAACCGCGCCGAATCGACTTTCCACGGTCTTCGTTTACACTCTCAGCTACGGCCGCTATATTTTCTTCACTGCATGCTGGATGTGATCTATCCGGTCGAATATCATCCAATAATAAATGCTGGGTACCAATATGGGCGATGGTGTTGCGTATAGTAAGCTCAGTAGGCCGATTATGTTGACCATAAGTTGAGCGAAGCGCGCGAAACACATTATTTGCAGAACGTGAATTTTTGTAATAAAGTTGAATGATTTGTAAACGTTTTTCAGGCTTAAGTCTTTCCATGATTAAATGCCAAACAATACTGAACAAAAATAACATGACAGCTTGGCCCAACTCACGTGTGATCTGTAAAAAAAAGGCTATTGAAAAAAGTACCTCCACTTGGATCACCCTTAAATATTCCAATTTTAAATTGCATTAAATTTAAATAATCGAATATTTGATTGAATCGAATAATTCCATATAATTATATTATGCTATTTTCATTCATTCACTTCTTTGTTATTGTTTATTTTAATTAGTACGGTATATTCAAAACCCATTGTGTTTTCCAAAACTCCGAGGAAATATCCAATAATTCAATTTTGGTACAAAGGCAGGGAAGCAGAGTTAGAAATTCCGCTATGAAAATGTCAAATATGAACCGAGTATCAAACTAATAATTGGGAAATTTTACGGTTATAATGGCATAAGATCTCATTAACAGTAAACTGCATTACACGCTGCACAAACTCTTAGATTTATGGAAAACCCAAGAAGCAAAATATCAAAATAACGCATACACACACACACACATAAATGTACTCAACTATTTATTTATTGTGATTTTCAATGGGAAAACATATTTATTATGAGATTTTGTTTGCATGACAGAATGCAATGCTGATCATATAAATACTAACAACAGCAATAACCACACACAATAACTTTTCACAACTCATAATTTCGACTTATATACTCACACATACGTATATACGTATACACCTACATATACAAATGCGAATATATGGATAAAGTGCGAAGCGTAAAATTTTACGGCAATAAGCTTGTAAATGACACTAATGTCAAAGTACATGTAATCATCAAGTCCATGAAGTCAAGGCCAGCCACACTACTGCAATTTCTGCTGATGTCGCAGGGCGAGAATGGAAGGTAGGGTGATGAGGAGATTGAGTTTTAGTTATCTTCTGTAACTGTCTGGTAACATTGCTGGTTTGTTTTTTTTTATTTTTTTTTTCCTTCTGATTTCATTGTTGCTACTGTTGTTCTAGTTGGTGATGTTGCTGTTGGCAATTTTACTGTAGTATCCACTCTAGCAGCCACTTGCAACAGTTATATGCATTTGATGCGATCCTCATTCACTCTTTCAGTTCATGACTATCTCTGTAAGCACGTGTGTGTGTGCGTGTGTGCGTGTGTATTAGCTGTTGCTGATGAACTTTTCGTTTTACTAATTTCCTCCACAACACAACTGATTTCAACTGACAACAGACAGCCATTGCAACTGCAACAGCGTCACCATCAACGCCAAAGGCAAGTGTTGCCACATAATCTAATGATCCCAACAACTTTTGGGTCTTTAGAATATTTCGTGTGATTCAAATAAAAGCGTATGTAGTAGCACAGAGGTAAACATATATAAGTACATACATATGTATTCATATACTTCTATACATATACACACTTCAATGCAATTGTTTTAGTTTCGTTGTTGTTGCTGGTTATGTCACTAGTGTTATTGTTGTTGTTATTTTGTACACTTGTCATTTTGTAAAGTGCGAAATTTGAAATTTGAACAAGCAGCCAACCAGGCGACTGTTGCTGCAATTCAAAATTTTCTCTCTTGTACTTGTTGTTGTACTTTAGTATGGCTATACTTTACTTACTTACTCACTGCCACGCGCCATTACAACTTTTCATTTTATTTTATTTTACTTGTAATATTCATGTCACAATTGCTGTTGCTGTTGTTGTACAACAGTAGTGTGGCAAGTGACAGTTCACAACAGTAATGACATCACTACAACTAATTTGCAAATTCACTGTACAGCAACGAAAAAATTTCGCCAAATTGACTTGGAGTTGGACTTTATAAACAAAAACAACAACAGTGCTTGCTTTGTAGTGACAGGCGAGATTCGAGGCACTTCATCTCAATTCTTATACTTATATATCTGAGGACCATTTTTTCATTGCATGCCAGAAATACACTTGGAGGGCTTTCTGTTTGCCCAGGAGCGACCGCCATTAGAAAAATTAATTTTCTGTAATTTTGGATGTTGGTCGGACGAGGACTCACTCCAACTCTGACCTTTGGAATGGCAGTACGCGCTGTTAACCAATCGGCTATTGCAGCCGAAACAACAATAAACTCAATTGAAATATACTTTAGTTTATTGCTTTAATATTTTTAATTCGTTTTATCGCTCTCAGAAGCTATGCCCATCCAGTCACTTCTTGCATCCAAAATTTTAAACTTCAAAAAGTTGTTTAAAAAAATTCAAGAACTGTATAAATTTCAATAAAAACTGAATTTAAATCTTTTTGTCCTTCGGTCCGCATGGCTTTCAGCGCTGTTTTTACATTTGTTTTATGCCATCGGAACTTCGCTTGCTCAATAAATAAATTTGAAAGGCTTGAAGTTGTGCTCTATGCCTGTAAAATATCAAGTATTTATGTATGTACAACAATAAATCAATCTTTGGCACTCATTCGGAATGCAACAACAATTAACTCATGTTCATGTACTTACTTAGTACAATAAAATACACATACATTTATTCCAGTGACTCCTCACGGTGGATATCCTTGCAACTACATTAATTTCATTTTAATCCAGACAATAAATTCTAATTTCTGCATTGGCAAGCGCAACTGTCTGCAGTGAGCTACGCTAGTGCAAACATACATATCTACATACAAACAAATACAACTTTGTGTATATATATTGATATATATATACAGTTCCACTTTAGCATCGCAAAACATCCGCGAGCAGCCATGTACACGTTGCGCCTCTGGCACTCTGCTGGCAGCGCCTCAGACGCCAAAGTAACTGGCACAGTTGTGGCGTACAATGATACAAATTTGGACTGAAAGTGGAAATGTGAATAATAGCAAATAATTAATTAAACTTTTACAGTTAGAAATAGCTAAGTATGTATGTGTTTTTTTTTACACGAAATGTAGATAATTTCAAGATGTACTTTGACATCTGTATTTTAGCAATTTCTAACCAATCAGAATTACACACTTTCGAATGGGAAAAATGTTATTTGAATTTTTATCTCATATGATGCGGAAATATTCCACTGTACGCTTTGATATAGGTCGAAAGTATGGTCCACTTGGCTTTTGGGCGTTTATGAGAATGAGAAAAGCGCTGATGGTGATTGTAATGCTGCTGTTTCGAATTAAGTAAGCAGAAGCATCAAATGAACGTTAAACACACTTTTTCGGTGCCAACAAAATAAAATAAAATTACGACATAATAAAATTCTTCCTTTTTTTCAAAGCCAAGAAAAGTTAAGCTATTCTCACATGTAAATTCAATAAAGTTGCGTATACGCACTGTTACACTTAACGATCGTGTCATTGCAAAGGAAACTTACAAAAATTTAGCATATTTTTATTTCTTAAATATTCTTTCAGTATTTTTTACAAAGATAACATATAATAAGAACTCCAAATAAAGTGAGCAATGGATAGGAATTTGGAGCAACATTATTATTATTATTATTATTGCAAACGATTTACCCACCCATCCACATGACATACGGAACCTCTTTCGTTGCTTTTCATTATCACCAGGTCACGATGAGCAAGAGTTTGTTTAGTGTCGAGAACTAGAAGAGTTCAGCAACAGAACAAAAATTAATCACTTGATTCTCAAAAGTAACTTAATTCGAATACAAAATGTATTAATTATTCATTGAGAGTCGACAAATTTGTTTATTTAATATGAAAGAGCGAGTCAGATATGTCAAATGTGCTAAAAATGAGAGTTAAAATCAAGACAACTCAAGAGTCCAAATGCCCTTGGAATTCAAAATTCGCTGAACAAATATTCAGAAACGAATACCGAAAATGTGTGGACATTCTAAAAGGGACATTAAATTTGATTTCAAAATAAGGGGGCTTGAAGTTGAGCCTATTAATATTTTAACCATGAAAATTACACCAAGCATTTCCCTACGACTGGCAAAATTCGGAAGGTTGATAAGTTACAGACGGCTAATGTAAGGAAGAAGCTCATATTGAAAGTTACAATACAAATTACTTAAGGCTAAAGGGAGGAATTGCCTTTAAAAATAATCAACTACCAAAGTAGATTTGATATTTCGGCTTCCAAATACTTACGCCAAGACGTTATTGACTGCTACACCAATGTGAAGTGTGAAGTTCAGTTAAAAAGCTATAATGATCACCAGGTGAATAAAACGATGAACCTATTCCAAATTATGGTTGTCTATTGTGTCGAAGAAATATCAATTAAAAATAGTGAAAACAAAGTCGGACATTGATGGTTACCCTGTGGCACTAGAGAATAGCCATTCGGTTGGAGACTCTATCATTTAAGTTTCTTTAGGTTGGCAACAAGTGACTCACTAAATCAAAAGCTTTGCTGAAGTCCTCACTTATTACATTGACGCTGCCGTTCTTTCGTAACGCTATGAGGATATAAGAAGATGGAAAAATGCTCTCTTTAAGTAAATTTAATAAATGAGGGAAGTGTTCGTAAATATGTACAAATATATTGTGCAATATATTCCAATGGGGTTTTGAATTTAATTTTATTCATTTCCATTAGGTTCTCCAGCTGCTATTAAAGCCTGAAAATAACTTTTTCACCTTCGAAAAGCACAAAAGGACCTCAATAATTGAAGCCCAGCCATTAAGGAATAGCAACATGCTTAGCCAAGTTATCAGGCAATAAACAGCATAAAGTATTTACAAGTGCTGCCACGCTGACCAGCAAATGCGCTATGCATTATTAGAACCACAAATAATCAATATACTCGTATATGTATATATATATATATATATATATATATATATATATATATATATATATATATGTGTGTGTGTGTGTGTGTGTGTGTGTGTGTGTGTGTACCATGTACAATGCATTGTAGTAAAAGTAACGAAAGCATAGAACAATTGTAGTGATAATTTTGTTGCTACGACTTGAATAACTTTATCCATTAAATAAATATTACTTTAAAAAATAGATACAAGAATACACTCTCAACAAAGGTTTATCCATTTAGTGTTTTCGAAAATGCAGGGCTGTATTTTAAGATCTGTCAAACTTAACTGTCAAACTCATAGCGTTTTGTATTAGATAAAATTCAGGCATTTAAGAAAGCGGATCCCTTAATAACGGCACAACGCTTTAAAATTTTGAAATCTACTAAAAAAATGGTAATTCAAATGTGGCCACGTTGAGTTAAAGTGCAGCTGACGATCCGAATGTGTATATTTCTCGACGTTCTCGGGAGCTGGGACTTTCGCACCACATATTCCGGCACGTTATGGCGTATCTTGCACTTGGACTTACTCCTACATCCATATAACACTACACTTTAAGTATGCAGTTTTCCTTTATATCTTCTTCCTTTTCAACTTTCAACTGCTTTCATTTATTTTCCAGCGCTTAAAGTTTCCTTTCCTTTCACGTTTTTGCGCTATCCGTGTTCAGCTATTTTCTTTTGTACGCTTTTGTTGTTCCATTTTCGCCACACAAGGCTTGTTGCATTTTAATAGTTCTGTTAGTGTAACCATGCTCCAGTGTTGTTGTTCACGACCACATTTTGGACAGCGGAAGTACAACAACGTAAGGTCGGAATGTTGCACGGCTCCACCATCATGTTGGCTAGCAGCGTGCCACACTTGTGTATGTATGTATATGTGGCGCAAAATTCTAGTAATTTATTTTATGTATGTTTGGCTTAAAGAATAAAGTGAAAAATTGCCAATGTTGCACAAGTTTTGTTTAGTTAAAATTAATATTAACTAACACGCGCTCCACAGCCATGAATTTCAGTGGGAAATGGTGCTGGAAAGTGGTGTAGAGTAGGGGTGTGGTTAAGTGAAAATGGCAAAATGCATGCGAAACTAAATGCTAGTGGTTGGTGGAGCTGAGGCGTGCCGTCGAAATGTGTTGAATGATGTGTTTCGGGAGGTGGGCGAAAGCGTGAGAAATTTTTAACGATTTTTCCTCCACACATAGTAGCGGAACCAAAGCTCATGGTTTTGTATTATTTTAAGCTGAGGTTCATGAGAAATGCTGACTGTCAGCAGAATTTGTATTTATGTGTTTGAAAAATTTGCAGCAGAGAATGTGGTTTTGCCTTTCATTTTTTTTTTTTCGAATATTATTGTACCGAACAACATATGAAGCATTTAATTTCTAAGAACTTACTATAATTTTGATAAATAACGATAACACTATTGTGCATAAAAACTATTCTTCTCTCCTGTGAAATCAATGCCTTCGATACACCCAACAAAGTCTCAGTTCCGTGGAACGGAGTGCTTCTCACACAATTCAATTAATTACTTTTATTCATAGAATATTTGCAAGAATTCATCGTACATACATTTTCTCTAACCATTCAATACACACCGCAGCTTTTGAGGCAAAACCAATATATACACTCACTTATCCGGCCCATACAAGCCACACGCAACCCCACTGTGACTATTAAAAGCACAATTTACTCGTAACTCCTTAGAGCACTACATAAAGTTATCACGAACTGACAACGCTAATAAAAATATCAAAACCATAACGACTTGTTCCAAATAGATGAACAAAAAACAAAAAAAAAGGGAAAATAGAAAAAATTAATTCCTCAATTTTGCTGGAAACATGCAAAGTGCAAACCAATGCCTGCCAACTTGTAGATACAACCCGCAAGGGCGAACGCCGCAAGCAATGATTCCAAAGTAAGTAAGAAATACAGGCGGAAAATCACACGAAAGGCCGCGTCCTGTGATTTGGCCTGCAGTAATAACCGACAAATTGAATACACGACAGCGGCGATAGCTCGCCAAGGCGTTCAAGGGGCGAGTAGAAGGAGAATGTAAATAGTTTTTGTTGCCACTTCAAGTAGTTTACCAGTATCTGCGTATGTTTGTATATAGGTGTGTTGCTTTATAGGTTGGCCAATTGCTAGCTTTACTTGCTGTCTGGTTGGCAGGCTGCTCACACTGTTTGCTGGATGGTGTCCAACAGTGCCATCAAGCTGCCAGCGTGGAACGTGAAGCATATGCATTTGGCGCAACTACGAAGCCACATGTAGATATCCTAGCGAAAAGCCTTCCATCTGCTGAGCATTGCCTAGCTGTCTGCTTGCCTGCTTGAGTGCCCAGCGATCTCAATTGGACTGACGTCGACCACCTTGCGTACTTGCTTGCCACATGCTGTGTGGCATGCATATTACGGCTGCCACTTTCTTCAATTCAGCCACTTTCGCTTGTGTGCCAATATAAGTGAGTATTTATGCTTGTACGTGTACATTTGACTGCCAAGTGAAAGGATTTGCGATTCTAGTTCTATTCCTTCTGCTCTGTGCTGTTGTTTTGCCAACACGGAAATCAAAACATAAATCTCCAACAATTCTAGTGTAATTGAATTTCTCTTTACATCACTTCACTCCTGCTCCTCGCACCCCGCTCCTCGCTTCTCTTCCGTTTCTCTCTCTCCTTGTCACTTGGTGTTGCTTTACTTTTCTTGTTATTATTCTTATTGCTTTATCTTTTGATTTCACCCATTTCTGCCTTGGCAATGCAATGAAGATGATTATATAGAAAAGGAGAAGAAAAAACAAAAAAACGTCTGAAACAAAAAAAAAATATTATAATAAAAAATACAATAGCCATTGTATCCCCGTAAGTCCTTAGGAAAACGAGCTGCCAAAGTGTTTAGAGTGCTCTTCCCATTGTGGTCAAACATTTAGTTGGCTGTAGTAGTTCAGCAGAGCTTCTTCGCTGTTTATTTTTTGAGCACAGGAATTGAAGAATGGCAAAACGTTTGAAAGTTTATTAGATAATGCCATAGTTTGGCTGTCGGCTGCCTGCTGAGCGTTGGCTCCTGGCTGGCACACTACATACTGTATGCTTTATTTGTATTTTTGTACTTCTAGTCATTTGCATAGCGCTCATGCACACATATGAATGTATGTATGTTTGTGCAAGCTCACAAACTATTATTACTTCTCTCTGGCAGTTGAAACGGCACTTGGCATTTAGGAAAGGGAGTAGGAAACGAAGAAATTATAAAATTATTTTAAACTCAGTTTTGAACTCATAAGAGCTGGTGAATGGGTCAGGATTAAAAATTTCTGAAATATCTTTCATTTGATACTCACACTCTAATGTTGTGTTTAATTTATCAATTTTAATTTTTGTTATTTATTTTTTATCAAAATCGCTTTTAAAAATTAATTAATAATTCAGTTATTTTCTCTCTCAGCTCCTCAACCTTCCCCTTCAACTAACCAGCCAAGTCATTTTCTTTTTTACCAAATTTATTCCTATTTTTCAATTTGTAAGCTGTGACTTTTTCTAATAAATTTTTTGAACAAAAATAAGTGAAAATTTTTTCTTCACAAAAAAAATTATTATATTTTCCATGTAAAGCAAAACTAGTTTCCTGGGGAGCGTTTTTTATCTAACATCAAAGCAATAAATCCATTTAATATAAACTCAAACTGAATAGAGTTAAGCGCTAAAACTTGAACAAGCAGCACATTGACAACATTAACACACACATACACGCACAGAAAACCAATTTTCAATAACTCCACGAATTTGTAAAAGTGTAGTTGCGACTCAACTTACCATCAACTCAATTTTGGTAAGAATTTTCAAAGAAAAATAAATTCAACCAAGAAGAATTCAATACTTCGTAAGCAATTGTTTAATTTACTTGTTCTTTGCATGAAAACTACTACAGCAAAGAATTGAGTATTGCATTTGAGAGCAATAAAAATTATTTTGTGCGGATAATGCGTATATGGCAACCCTGTCATATTCTACTTTGTTGCTACTTCCCATTAAAATCATCCACAAAAGAACATATTTAGCGTTAAGCCCAGAAATGTTTGATTGCTCACGTACATGTAGATGTGTGTCTGTATGTAAAAGAAAGCCATGTGTGATTGGGAAATATGTAGAGGAAGCAAAAATGGCAACAATTCTATCCAGCTTAAAAAGTGTGACTTGCGGTGACCAAGTAAGCCTTTGTTGCGTTACATTGTGGTATGTGCTTATGTATGTATGTATGGGTACGCTTCATCCACCTGTCTGCAATACATTGTAGCTACTCTTAAGTACGTAGTGAGGGCTTCCATCAATATAATAAAATTTTCACCTTCACTTGTCATATAATACACAATTTTTGCCATTTAATTTCATTATTTTTCATATTTTTTCTTCTTCTTCTCTTTTACAGTTTTACAATATTTAAAATCACTTAGAAGAAAATAATTCGCAACTCACCAAAAAATGGCTAAAGAATTGAAAACACTCGGCTGGGATTACTTTATGTTCGTGGTCTTCATTTTGATCACAGTTTTCGGACCGCTTTGGAAACGTATTTTTGGCAAGAAAAAAGAGCGCAGTAAAGCTGATTATGTCTTTGCCACCGGCGGCATATCAATTATAGCGATTATGTTATCGATTGCACGTGGCACATTAGGCGTGAGAACTGTATTGGGTGAGTATTGATTACACTACTTTTGCACATAGAAGATTATTTGAGGATTTAAAAAAGTATTAATATAATTATATTTAAAAAAAAAAACAGAAAATTATGCTGAATTTTGACTAGAAATTGTCTAACTGAACTCACTCCTATACACGAGTATAGAGAACTTTTTCCATATTTCTCATGCACAGAGATTATTAGCAACATTTCAAGTAGAAAATTTAAGGTGGATTATAGAGATATGGCTTATGGGAGGGTTATGAAATGATAATATTAGAAGCAAAAAATAGAAGTAATGGAAGATTTTTAGCGTTACACAAGATTTGAAAGCTAATTTGGCCATTGTCCACATTATTCCCAAACTTACTCTACCATTTGCTATCTATTATATGAATTTTAGTAAAAAAGGGAACCCAGAGAATATGAAAACCCATTTATGTCGCCCACTCGTGTCCACCTTAAGATGTCCTGTTAACTGTTAACTGTTGAATAATACCAATTATGAGACAACAGTTGATGCAGCAGATCTCTTTGTTTGCATATAGCAATAACCATTACACCTTTATCACCTTTTTGACAAACACAGACAAATGCGATGGCGCATTCAAAGGAGACAAAAACTAATTTCTCATTTGGGTATTCATGCTAAGCCAGTGATTTGTTGCGCTTGTTGAGCCCAGCAGTAGCTGGAAAGTACATTTTGAATAACTGAATTTTGCTATAACAAAATATGGATAGCACTTGCTCATACATACATAAATACACCCACACACCTGCCTTCCCGTGAGTTGTGTAAATGCAAGCAGAAGTAAACTTGCCTTACCTGCTCGAGAAAAAAGTTTTAATCTAACTATTCAAGAGATTACACGCACATTATGCAAATTGAATAACTGTCCAGCTCTCAGGTGGATGAGTTTCTTTTAATTTTTATTTACAAAAGCTGTTACACACACTAACACATATTCAAGTATTTTCATTTCTTGTTACACCATATATTTTTATTATTCAATTCTTGAAAACAGCAATGAGTGTATATATTATTTAAATATAATATATATATATATATATATATATATATATAATGTTATATACCGACAACTTATTGCTTCCAGGTTATCCGAGTGAGTTATTCTATCGCGGATCGGCAATGTGGGAGAACATCTATGGCATGGTCAGCGCTTATCCTATTGTGTGCTTCGTCTTTGTGCCAGTTTATTTCAATTTGGGCATTACGTCAGTCTATCAGTACATAGATTTAAGGTAAGTTGATATTCGACAACAACAAAACAAATTATTTTTGTATTTATTTGGCACTCTTCTGTAACCAATTCTATTGGAGAAAACGTAGCAACAGCTGCGAAAATTACTTATTGTACTTGTAGAATGAGAAAATTTCAAAAATTTTTAAGAAGTAAAACTAATCCCAATGGGTATTTTTGAATGATCTCGATATATTGTGCATACATTAATGGAGATGTGATAAATTAAATTAAATTAAATTAAGTAAAATTTAATTTAAAAAAAATAAAAATGAAAGCGTGAAAAAAAATAAAAATAAAAATTAAATTAAAAAACTTTAAAAATAAATATTAAAAAAATTAAAATAAAAAATAAATTAAAAAAAAAAAATAAGAAAATTAAAAAAAAAAAAATAATAATAAAATAAAACCAAAAATAAAAATAAAAAGAAAAAGAAAAATAATATAAAATAAATTAAACTAAATTAATTTAAATTAAATTTTAAAAACTAAAATAAAAAAATAAGTTAAATTAAATTAAAATGAGCTATATTAAATTAAATAAATAAAATAAAAACATAAATTATATTAAAAAATCTAAATAAAATGATTTAAAATAAAATAAAACTTAAAAAATAAAAATTAAAAAAAAAAAATATTAAAATAAAATAAATGTATATAATACAATATAAAATAAAATAAAAACTAAAAATAAATTTAATATGTTAAAATTTTTTAACTGAAAATCTAAAATAAAATTAAAATACTAAATAATTTAAATACAATAAAAAATTAAATTAAATAAAAATTTGCTTAGTTTCCTTACAAATAGGCTCATCAGCTAGCTATACTCTGAACAATCACTCACTCAACCCGCATATTATTTCATATTATTTCGAATATGTATTTATGTATGTGTGTAGGCTTGCTAACGAAGTCTTAAAATGTACTGGCGATAGCTCTTAATTAAGAGTCAGCAAACCCATACAATCTAACAGCCATGGAGGAAGCTAGGAACCAGCAATTTTAGCTTTGTTTGTATGTGTGGGTGTGTAACAAAAGCAACAATGAACGTCGACAATAACATTTTATAGAATTTAAAAATGTTTTGTGCGTAAATTTAAATAACATTAAGTAAAGCACGCGGGCACCACTGCCAGCAGCCGCTCCCACCAAACGAAATCCTGCTGATTTTGATTTCGGCCAGTGGTAATATGAAACAGAATCACTACAATGAAAGCAGCAAACACAGAACTTGTGCTCCACCACTCGACGCATTCCCCACTTATTTCGTTGACGGCTCATGCCTGTTTGTGAGGAAGATCTGCTTATCGTTGGAACCCGAGTTGGAAAGTTAACTAAGTAAAATTGTCACTAAATTGCTTTCGCATTGAAAATAAGTTAGCAAATCTGTTATCAAATGTTTTCGCGTTTAGTGTATATTTAATTAATTGTATGCAAGCCACCGGTGGTGCTGTCTAACACAGCTCCGCGCAATGCATACATACATACACACGTACGAATGTACAATACAATTCGATTCACAATTGTCGTACGTCCACATGGCCATTTTGAATTTAATTTAAATCGAATTGCCTGGCAGTTATTTTGTTGATTTGAGACACATTTTCCAAATTGACTCCTATTTATGCATTCCAGTTACCTCAGGTGCCGTTCAGCTGACGGTTATGGCTTTAATGAGAAAAACCACTTAAAAAATAGCATTTATGAAAATAATCTGAAAAAACAATACAACTCGAGATATTCGTATTTTGTCTACTGCAGTTGTCAGTAAAAAGTATTTTGGGTAAAAGCGATTAGTTAATTTGTTAAATTTTCCATTAATTAGTAGAGCTGCGAGGATTAATCAGTGAATGAGGTTAAAGTTAATCACATCTTGTGAGTTTTTTACATAAAAAATTTCTGTAAATATATTATGTTTTTTTTTTTTTTAGTTTATAACCAATCAGTTTTACGATTAATCAAGTTATTAGAGAATAATTGGCGAAAATAGTTTAAGTGACAAATTAATGAATACTATTTTTCGAGATACTTTGATTTTACCGTTACCTATAGCTATAGATATACAGAATCAAAATTAAAAAATTTAATGAATTGAAAATTCAGCATTTAAAGGCCGGTTTTCACTTAGTTTTACATTTTAGATTTACATTAATGCTATTGAGGAAGAATAAAGTGCCACAAGAAAGGCGTTTCTTGGCGTAAACTCATTTTTTAATATTCCTTTTGTAGTGTTCATTTTCCGACAGGGTGGTAAGTTGATTTATATTGGAACGATTTTTCGTCAAGTTTGGTTTTGTGACAATCCGGTTTCGGCCTTCCGCCATCCTCAATGCCTAGTTTCGTTCTGGTCTGTGTCTATTTGTTGTGCTGTGTTTTTATTTTTTAATAATAAATCATAGTATTTTTTTTTTTTGAAAACCACCATTTCCAATACGAATTTTTTTCGATTTCTTCGTCATTTTAACACCCTTATATATATCGTATATTGTTATCAGAGGTGAGTTTCTAACAGATGCTGAATTTCTTAAAAACATGTCTCTTCTTCAAATGGTTTATTTTGATTTTTAAAGTCTTTGCAAAACTAAATATATATCGAAAGCTTATCATAATTACATACCTGAGTGTAGCACTATGAAATTTATTTCCGTTTTGTCTTAATGAGCTCTGTAATCATAATAAAAAAATTAATAAATCATATTCTTGTCAAGACATACCATTTACGTAATACAAAATGCAGCTGCGTGCGCTAATTTATGACCCTTGTTCGACGCCTTATTTTCATTTTTATTCATATCCTTTAATGTTGCAAATCAAAAAAAAATTCACTTTTCTTCCTACAATTGTACACATGTATATATACCATCAATATTTTCTTCTTCTTCTTTGACGTGGTCACCGCTATCGTTATTATAGCCGAATTAACAATAGCACACCACTCGTTCATTCTCTTCGCTGTTTGGCGCCAGTTACAAATACCAAGTGAAACCAAGTCACTTTCCGCCTGATCCTTCCAACGGAGTGGAAGTCCTCCTCTTCCTCAGATTCCACCAGCGAGTACTGCGCCGAGT
Organism: Neoceratitis asiatica; assembly: GCA_030068015.2. Classification (NCBI taxonomy): domain Eukaryota; kingdom Metazoa; phylum Arthropoda; class Insecta; order Diptera; family Tephritidae; genus Neoceratitis; species Neoceratitis asiatica. The sequence goes on along the minus strand of CM061528.1, from coordinate 1,751,138 downwards.
ACCTTCAGAGCTGGAGAGCTTTTAACCATTCGGACGACATAATCTAGTCAGCTTAGCCGCTGTCTCTTGATTCGTACATCTCATCGATCCACCGTCTACGGTATCTTTCACAAGGCTAATCCCACAGTAATTAGAGCAAGCTCCCCCAGCAATTCCCCCTTTTTAAGGTTTGGGCAGAACACAACACGGTTCCAATCGTCGGATGTGCTTTCTTCTGCACATATTCCACAAAGAAGCTGATATATGCATCTTGCCAATTCATCGCCACCATGTTTCAATAATTCACTCGGTAAGCCATCCAATTTCATCATCAGGTTTGGCATCTCCAAGTGTTTCAGTTTTCCCTGCAGTTAAGAAGGCCGTTCGCGTTGCGGCAGTCATTTTTTCTCCACTGCGGTTTGAAAATCCTCATCCTACTATCTCTTCTTTTGGCTTTTTTGAAAACCAATAGATTCATTTGCAGCTGTACGCAGGGATCTGGAAGTGCCATGCCACAGTTCCCTTACACCGAGTTGTTGTTGGGTGCTCTCAGAGAGCAAGAGTGCAAGTCGAATAGAAAACTGCTTGTATGTCTGTTGTGATTGCAGCTTTTCGACATCGAACCTTCCTTGTGTTTGTTGGCGTGCGTTCTTTAAAGCAGAGAGGCGGATACATATCTGCAGCAGGATAGTGGGTCAAGTCGATGTTTTAGCGGCGGAAAGTATGTACATTTAGGACACTGGAGACGGGTCCTCCGTCTATCACAGCATGGTCGATCTGGTTTCGAATCTTTTAGTCCAGTGACAGCCAAGTAATTCAGTAATTTCTTTTTTGTTGGAAAATAAATATCAGGCCCCACCGAAGTCGATCAACACCAGCGCATTTGAAGATGTTTCCGCGCGAAAGCTGAATTTTTCGACAGTTGTGCCGAAGTTGCCTTCTTTGTCCTGGCGTTAAAGTAGCCAAGCACGAATTTGATGTCGCTCATAGAAAGCGTTCATGGTTACATCATTATTATCTCATCGTTGGGCTTTGGTTGCACCGCTGAACTTTGAAGAACTTTGCTTTGATGTGGATTGTGGCGAGACGTTCATTCACAGGAGTGCTTGGTGTCTGAGTCTATCTACCACTACAAATCCCAAACGCAGCGCACAATCTCGCTAGGCAAGTAGGAGCAAATTTTGCACACATCAATAAAGCGAGCTGATTGCTTCACTTCGATGCCGGCTCGCAGTCACACTTCTGGTGAACAGACGCTACACTTAGACTTATAACGTATATATCAGAGTGAGCTAAGGCTCGACATGAGTTGGCTACCGTGTCTTGCATAAGAGTTGCCTATATTTCCAAAGACGCAGGAGTAAGAATTGAGTATTGACCTGCGACTGTAACCCAGATTTATGGGTATACCCCGTTACACAGCAAGGTACATTAAATTGGAAAATAGGAGGGCGAGAAAGATAGTATCTCTTTATCTTGTTTGAGAAGTCATATTGACAATATTCTTTGCAGCTTCTAATATGCAATCAATCAACTGGAGACGCACGCCTACCCCATCAATATAATTAATAATCGTTCGATTTGGCTATGAAGCAATTACTCCCATACTCATCATAATACTCCTACAGATTCTCTATGCTGTTGTCATTGTTGTTGTTTTTATTATTAATATATCTCTTTTAGCTGCAATATTCAATTATTTGCGCCCAAATTGACATTAATGGCTTAAAGCGTCAATATCCGCACTCGTTTCGCGCTTCACTTACGCTGCATATATACATCTGAGTATGTGAGAGAGAGAGAGAGAGCAGAGGCCTTGGTGGTTTTCCGTTCAATAGAACGCCATGCATTTGTGTGTGTATGCGGCTGTGTGTGGTTTGATAAGCATGTATTTAAGCTCGATTGCTTGGGGTGATTTTGATATGATTGCACTTTTGTTTATTTCGAAAATAACTTTGTTTGTGGGCAAATATATATATATGGATTTGTATGTATATACGTATGTATGTGCATGTATTACTATGCATAAATAAGCTTATATGTACGAGTATTAACATAAATTATATTTGGATGATACGTACACATACATATACGCATGTTAGCTCCGTTAGCCGGGAGCGTTTGCACCGCGATACATATTATACGATTTATTTATGTATGTATATAAATATGTATAAATGATTAACTGCTGTGTCACATTAATAAATATTAGCAACAATTTCATATCGCACACACACGTAAATACATACGTATGTGTATAGATATATTAACATACAATAAGTGAAATTATGATTTTAAATAACAAAAAACGAAACTGAAAATGCACATGCATACAAACGCATTGTTATTATTGATTTTTTTTTTTGCTGTCCACAATAGTTTCAATTTTGTTTTGTTGGACTTACCCAAATACAAATACATGAATATACAAACGTATTTCATGAAAATTTGCATATTTCTTATTGAGTGTTATTAATATGTTTGTTACTCAAATACTTTTGGATTTTCTATTTTGCTTCATAAATATCTACATTATATTTGATTATTTAGGGTTTATTTGACTTAACGTTTTTTTTTTCATAAAATTCATTATCGGATTCCATATGAATTACGTATTTTTTAATACTTAATACTTATTTTCACTTTTATAGCAATACTTGATATGCATATATATATAAATATATATATATATTGTATGAGCATTAGCTAGTCCTTAGTTAGTTTCCTGATTATAAAATCGTTGACAAATCCTGATTATAATGGCTGCACAATTATTAGAATTAATAGAGGTTGAAAAACAATCGCTACTAAAGAAATATTTATATTTTCCGACACATGAGTATGTACTTATATGTATATACATACAAACATTAACGGCGGTTTCTGAATGCTTTTCCTTAACTAAATATTTAATTTTTTTTTGGCTACCACCTCTACGACAATTAGTGCTAAACCGATTATCATCTACATATAAACGTGGTTATCCATTTAGCGGTTTTCAAAATAAATATAAAAAATAATTCTTTCATGAAATTCCTTTTTTATTATACATTTTGAACCTTGGCATTATATATGAAACACTACTCGTATAACATTCGATCAGTTTTAGGTAATTTTCGACCGCTTTTTTGCACATATTGGGCGGTATCTCAGCCATAACTTGACGAATGTTAATTTTTTAAAGCTTTATCCACATAAACACGTTCCTTCGTATTGCTCTCCAAAAACGGTATCGAATCTGCGGCCAATTAACATCGTCAAGCCGAGAGATTACGCGGGCGGGAAATTCGTCACACAATAAAGCCATATTCTCTCGTGTTGGAACCACATTTTGTCCAAGTCGTGTTCCTCAATTGCAGGCCAAAAAAGTCGGTTATCACCATACGACCATAACGCTCCAAATTGACAGTGACAGTCTCAATGTTATCGTTTTCAAAGAAGTAAGGTACAATCACACCTCCGGACCAAAAGTGCACCAGACAGTAAGTTTTTATTTTGGTGTAATCGCCTCTCTTCATTAATTTGAGGATTCTTGGAGCCCCAAATGCGACAATTTTTCTTATTTACGTATCCACTGAGTGAGAAATGTACCTCCTCGCTGAGGAAAATTTTGTTGGAAAAGCCGTGCTCCACAACTTGTTGTTCAAGCACCCAATCGACGTAACTACACCGTTGTGAATGGGTCAGCTAGCTTCATTTGTTATTTGAGCTGGACTTAATATGGATGTAGGTGTGAGTCAAATTGCAAAATACGCCATAACATGTCGTAAAAAAGTCCCAGCTGTTCACAACGTCGAGAATTAGACACATTCAATTCTTTGGCTATATTTTCACTTACAGCAGCTGCAATATCTTTAACTGATCCTTTTTGTTCAAACTTTTTTAAAATTTTACCAATTGCTTGAATAGTTGGACAATTATGCGCCTCATAATCTCCTCCATTTTCATAAATGGCTGTCTTTTAACTAAATGAAAACGTGTTGGGTTTAACAGATGTCAAAATACAGCCCTGCATTTTTGAAAACTCTAAAATGATTAACCTTTTTATGTATTCAACACAAGCGCATTCCAAAGTAATGGTGTTTGGCTTACTTCACGGCATTCATATTTACATTTTCGTCGAAAACTCTGAATGTATTCAGTAACAACTCAGCCAATCTAATATGCAATTACCAAATACTGTAAACACATAAATACAGATATGTAGATAGATTAATGATATAACAAAAACCTTAATATTTTTGATTAACTACATCATTCTGTACAATGCCGCCTACAATTTCTAAATTCAACAAAATAGGAATGAGCCACAGCCACATGTGGCCGGCCATTGTTATTTAAAGTAGAAAAATAAGTGATATTCCTAAGAAGGAAATAAGAAGAAAGAGCATTGAATTAATATTTCAATTGTACAAATTATAATTGAGGAAGTTTCGTTTCAAATAACATGCAATTTCTTTATTTATTTTTTTCAATCAACACTTAAGGAACATTCAAATTCGTGTCATCTTGTAAATTTTGTTACCAAAGACATTTTCAACATGAATTTTATGAGATTTATTACCACAACTTAACGATATATATATACATTTTGTCATTTGCGTGAGCGTTTCTATAAATAATTGAGCGACTTATGTGAAGTAAATATGTATGTATAGCATTTTGTACATCGTGTCCCATTGTCGTGATATCCACTGATCGCTGATGGACGCTAAAGTCTCTAGCAAATGAATTGCATTGAATATTTGCTCATCGCACTGATGACTTGGGGCACGACATGTGATCATTAATACGTGCATTGAATGAATACTTGACGCTGCATACTCACAAACATAGATATATATCATATTTGTACATACGAGTACATATATTTGTCTTTAAATATGTATATAAGTATTTACGCACTTCGCTGATTGCCCTATGGCATGTGTCCTTTGGGGCACATGGCGTCAACGCACTTACGATTCTTGCGAAAGTTATTCAAGTTTCATATGTCAGAATGTATAATTGTGTGCGCGTGTGCGGGGCATATCTGTCACGTTGATGACTTTTCAACTTGAAGTCCCATGTATCATTGCATCAAAGGACCAACTGCTTTCAATTGTGATTTTTCCCTTCACGCCACACACACTCAAATAAATACGATACGCTTGCGTGCAAAACAATTTAGCGCTCAATGGTGCTTATCGTTAAAGAGATTTACTTTTGTTCCAGTTACTTATGACTGCCCTTATGGTCAGCAATTTATGCTCATTTATGACATAACGGCACCGCATAATTTCATTAGCCGTATGAACTCTGAACTTTTTATGCTCTGTATTCTTAGCCACCTTCCTACCACTACTCACTCAATCATTTATGCAATTTATTGAGAGATATATTTTGCTCGCTTTCTCTTTTTATGAATAATTTTTTGGTGTCAGCCACTACAATGAATTAGAAACGTCTATTCTGAGCTATGATTTTGTATATTTCTATGTTTCGGGCACGTCTTTTGAATTTTAGAATTTTCATAAAAGTTATGAGGTTTTGCGTTCATCTGCTGTTTCGATTCGCTGATATATGTATGGCCAAACGTACGTTTTTACACATACGAGCATAATATAGGTAGCGGCATTTATTTTTCTTATCAAATGATAAGTCAACAAATTAGATCATGAAATTTAAGTGCATTTGATTCTATTTCATTTTATATTATTTTATTTTATTTAATTTATTTTATTGTTTATTATTTTATTTATTTATTTTATTTTATTTTATTTTACTTTATATTATTTTTTAATTTATATTACTTTATATTTTTTTTTTATTATTTTAGTTTATTTTATTTTATATTATTTTTTATTACTTTATTTTATTTTGTTTTGTTTTGTTTCATTCTATTTTATTTTAATTTTCTTTACTTTATATATTTTATTTTTTATTTTATATAATTTTTTTTAGATTATTTTCTTTTATTTTTCTTTTATTTTTTTTTTAATTCATATTATTTTATTTTATTTTATTTTATTTTATTTTATTTTATTTTATTTTATTTTATTTTATTTTATTACACATTATTTTTTATTACCTTTTTTTGGGTTTTTTTTTTTTGTATTATTGTATTTAATTTTTTTTTTTTTCAATTTTTTTATTTATTTTTATTTTCTTATATTAGCTTATTTTATTTTATTTATTTTTATCTTATTTAATTCTTTTTTATATTTTTTTTATTGTATATTATTTTATTTTATTTTCTTTATCATAATTTTTTTTTATTATTTTTATTTATTTATTTTTTTTTTATTATATTATTTTAACGCTATTTTATTTAATTTCGTTGTACTTTATTGAGATTATTGTTTTATATAATTTAATTTAAATTTATTTTATTATTTTAATGTTATTTAATTTAATTTTGTTTTATTTTATAGTTAAATTTTTTTTTAATTTAATTTAATTTAATTTTAATTGATTTTATTTTGTTTTATTTTACTTAATTTTATTTTACTTTATTTTATTTCATTTCATTTTCTCGGTCATAGTGTATTATATATTTATTATTAATTATTTTACTAAGTTTAATTTTACTTATTTTATATAATTTTAAGATTTTGATATTCGACCACATGGCGTATACGTATACGTATACGTAATATTTAAACTGAGATATTTCAAAAAATTTATGTTAGCTGATTTTCAATCTCTAATGGGACGATAATAAGTACTAACGCTGATTTTGAGATGGAATTCTTTTATTAGAAGTTCTTTTTTCGGTTAGTATCAGCGATTGTCCGCCATGTCTAGTCAATCGACTATTTGTTTATGATAAATCTGTCACCCACCTCTACTTCGTTAGTTTAGTAAATACTAGCACTTGAATATGAGTATGGTTTTTTTGCCATAGTAAGTGTGTGGCGATTTCTTATCACAAATTTTTTCTTGTTATTACTGCCATCGATGAAGCGAAAACTGAAGATAAAGGAGACAATAAAAAGAAATGTGTGAGTGTATTTTTTGCAAGCAATGTGGTCCAAAGAACATGGGTAAAAACGTTATTGCGTGCAATCATTTATATCTGAGTGTTTGCAACCACAAAGTTTCGACTGATGTCTCCTCAGTCCTCCACATTTAGGTTGAGTGTTGAACTTTAGCGATTTCCTAATCTTTGCTTAAGGCTCCCTGGGGATATTGAAAGAGGAAATGATTTCTTTTTGCTACCTTTTCATGATACTCGTTTCTCTTTTTAGCTTTCCCCTGCCTTCCTCAATTTCGTGTTACTTTTGTTTGACAAATGTAAATGTTGAGCATTTAAGAATTTAGTGAATTAGGAATCGGAAAAGGAATTTTACATATCATTTTATTTTGGGCATAAATTATATCTTAAATTTGTTAAAGTTATGTGACGTATATTGGCATGAAAAGCATGAAATGACCTTTCTTATTTAGAGTATGCCGAACTCCTCCAACAGATAACTGTTACGCACTAGCTACATCGTGACAGGGACTTACACACAAATCATTTCTTTCTATCCATCCAAATCTTTGGTATTTACATGAGTTAGTTTTCCCCTTTTTTGGCATTAAGTAGCTGAGATTTCTCTACATTCTCTGAGTGTAATTTCATGGTAACAAACTACACTTTAATCGACCCTCGAGGAGCTATAACCATAGAAACGTTCATGGCTCCTTGTGGTTGAATTCGCAATAAGCTCTTTCTGAGTTGTAATTCATTTTCGCGTGGCAATGCACCAAAGCGTTATCAACAACACTCATGCACAATGCTTGACACACACACACAAACACGCATTTGAACCAGTCGCAGGCGCGCTATAAAAAACTCTATCTATATACTGTCTTTTCTTCTTACTATTCTTTAGATTTCTTTGTATGAGGGTATGTGTGTGTGGGAGAGGTATATTGATTGCTTGTACATATGTACGTACCTTCGGTGGTAGTGAATGCTTTCAAGCGCGATAAAAACGTTCTTAAGTGTGTCGAACTTCAACCTCAGCAGCTAAGCATATACATATGTATGTTGGTATGCACAAGTATGTATACTAAGAAATACGCAGCTCCTGATATTTGTAGTAGGATTTCTGCGTGAATAACCTTTGAAGCTAATCCTTACACTACTTTTTATTAGATATTGTTATTTACATATATACTATTTTGCTACAATAGTATATGAAAATATGTAAATTTCATATATTTTTGTTAGAAGTGAACGCACACATGTGAAAACTGACATACAATAGATTTTCTTGCAAGTACATACTTACTCAGAGTGCAAAACTAGGTTCGTACTTGATTCTAATTTAAATGTGGAAGAGCTCAAACGTATGCATGCGCACATACATGCATGTCTAAGTAAGAAATATTTGCACACACAATTTTATATTTTTCAAAAAATTGGAAATCCTGAATTATATAGCTCAGAAGTCAAGGCATACAATTCAAACGAATTCATTTATATTAGTTTTAAAGAGAAACAAACTACATCAGTGCAGTATATTAATTTTCCTTAATTGTCACTACAAAAAAAAAAATTAGTTAATTTTGTACGTATTTTTTTCAGCTTTGCCCGATGTCGTGGCGTATGAGTAACCTTATTTATTAATTAATTTATTTACTTATTTATTTATTCTTTTATTTTTTTTTATTTTTTTATTTTTTTTTTATTTATTATTTATTATTTATTATTTATTATTTATTATTTATTATTTATTATTTATTATTTATTATTTATTATTTATTATTATGATTTATTATTTATTATTTATTATTTATTATTTATTATTTATTATTTATTATTTATTATTTATTATTTATTATTTATTATTTATTATTTATTATTTATTATTTATTATTTATTATTTATTATTTATTATTTATTATTTATTATTTATTATTTATTATTTATTATTTATTATTTATTATTTATTATTTATTATTTATTATTTATTATTTATTATTTATTATTTATTATTTATTATTTATTATTTATTATTTATTATTTATTATTTATTATTTATTATTTATTTATTTTTATTTTTTATTTTTTATTTATTTTTATTTCATTATTATTTATCATTTATTTCATTATTATTTATCATTTATTTCATTATTATTTATCATTTATTTCATTATTATTTATCATTTATTTCATTATTATTTATCATTTATTTCATTATTATTTATCATTTATTTCATTATTATTTATCATTTATTTTTTTATTCTTTTATTCTTTTATTCTTTCATTTACCTTATTATTTTTATTTATTTTTTTTTAGGTTTTTTTAATTTTTATTTTATTTTTTTACTTATTTACTTTTATGTAATGGATGTTCTAACTTAATTCGCTTTAACGTTCTGAAACAATGCCAAATCTATTTTTCCAACCTCAGCATACATATATTTTTATATTTTTTAATAATAGATACCACCTATATATTATATGCTTACATAATAAATTCATTTAATAGTTCATGGATTCTAAGAATAAAAAGATATACAAAATTTCCATGAGCGAAAGAGTGCTTCTGTTATAGTTCACAGTTATGCATTACGGTTATTTATTAATGATCAAAAATTTCATGTACGAAAATTTACATCTTTAATAAGCAAAATTAAATATAAAAATAATTTAAGTAATTTAATGAGCTACAGCAAACAATCACAGCGAAGACTTAAATTCGCCTAGTGAATGGGCGAATATCCCAAGACGCCTTAACGCGAATGTAGAGAATACACACGCATACATATGCAGTACGAGTAAATATCGCTTCAATTGAAAATGCCTATAAATATGCTTCTTTTTTTTGCCATTACGATGCGCATTGTCGCCTTTCGCATGTTTATATATTTTTGTTGCAAGCCATGTTTGGAGTTTCTTTATGATGTGCATACTTCTTTATATATTGATATACACTTTTCAAGTAGATACGCCTGATTTTGCTGAATGGCTGCCAGCCGCTTGTTTTCATTCATTTTTTTCCCTTTCTTAATTGTTGTAATTTATACAGATAAACGACAGCCCGGGCTTATTGTTTACAACTCTGCACATATGCGGTTATAAAATTACAGTTACACATGTACAGTTACACGTAGAGTTTAACGCTCTGCTGGCATTGGTAGAGGCGGTTGAAATGACAAGTGGTCTTACAAAAATACAGTGCTAAAAATTGAAATAAGATCAAATAAACTGAATTCATAAATAAAACCACACGAGGCGGGAGTGATAATTACCTTCAAAGCAGGCTACTTATACATATTGAAAGAAGCAGCCGTAAGCATGGGAAATAGCTAAACTTTTTTAAACTAAAAAGACGCTATTTAATCAATATCTAAAGTTTTTTCAATTATTGATTGAATATTCCGTTCCATTCTGTTTGTTTTTAACATTATGAGCATATTATATTAAAGCTCTTTCATAAGAAAATTTATTTTTGAATATGTCTACTTAAAAAAACTTCAAAGTAGTTTTTCACCTAATAAAAGCTTATGGTGGTAATGAAACATCATATTTTTCATATTAAAAATTTAAATGAAAAATATAAATATAAATTATTAATATTAAATATTATAGCGAAATTATGACTTTTCCCCGAATATGTTTTCGTCACTTTAAAAATTTAAATGAAAATATTGAAACTGCCCTCAAACATATTTAAATTAACCTTTTAAGCCTGTTGGCTTTTGTATTCGTTTTGTAATGTTTATTTATTTCATAACACTCACATTTTTAATGAAGCAGCAAAATTCTGAGGCCAGTATTTGAAGAATATATTTAAAAAAAAAAATTTTTTTTTTTTATATATAAGAAAATTATAATAATCGTATCTAAACAAATTTTTGAATGTTTTTTTTTGATTTAAATATTTTTTTTTTAAATTTTAAAAAATTTCATCTAGGCCTTCTCCAGTCGTCAGTACTTATACTTATACATATATGTAATTCAATAAGATGAATTATCAATACGTTGTCCGCATTGTCTCTGCCAATTCACAATCGTTTTTTTTTATCATTTACTTTCATTTTCCAATTCGCAACATCGATCAGACAGGCATTTTATGTTGTCATATTTGCTGAGATGCTATTTTCGCGCACGCCATCATTAATGAGTATGCAAGCAATTTGTGCACTGCCATAAATAATGTGAATTATGCGAGGAAGTACTTCTACTTGTATGTGTGCAAATACATATTCGTGTGTGTGTTTGTAAGTAATATTTAACCACGTATGTATGTAACATAGTATAATAATTTGTTTACGACCACAGGCAGTCGACCGCGAAATGCGCAGCATACAATACGCCGCACGTCCTACATATTCATTGCGTATGCGTGCATGCATGCATATACATATGTAGTTGAGTGTCGGCAGAGGCACTTGTGAAATGAATAAAAAACATATTTTATAATAAATAAATAATAAATACGCTTTTATTTGCCAGAGACTTTTTTCAAATGTACTTACATCCTTTCTCCACATGTTGCCATTGGAAAGCAAAAAAGCACTATCTATGTATTAACGAGTACATACACATGTACCTATGTATAAGACAACAATATTGCTCATATTAAAATGAAATCAACAGCTGTGATGCAGCTGGAGGCGAAAAGCTTGAGCGCTTAACTGTGTAATAAGCGACAGGACTATAAATATTTAAATATTTGTAATCATTATTATTATATATTCACATAGGCATTCACATTTCTCCTGCTCAAGCATTCATATAGTGCAATCTCTTACGTTATAGTTTGTGTAAGTTAATTTAAAATTTTTGTTTGCGGTTTGTCGGTTAATTACAAACACATATATACAAGTAGAGTGTTATGCCATCGAAGGCATCTTTTAAATTAAATGTGACTCAGCAGCGCCGAGCTTGCAAGATAATTTTCGCCATTTGTTCTTGTTGTCAACGGTACGGCATACGTGAAAGGTGCACGCAATGTGTTTTAACAGTTAAATATACGAATATTTCATTGAAATGATGGTAGAAATTACAAAGATCGTCCCCACCAAAAGTGCGAATGGTGAAACAATTAAAGTTAATTATTTGTTTTAAAAATATTACCATTCTGAGGTGTATTCATTTATAACCAAAAACAATTACAGGCCGCATTAAACAATCCATATTATCATTCTGCTTTTACACAACTTTATATGTGTGTAATCAGTGTGCGTGAGAAAGATTTTTTGATGTTGGTAATCCCTTTCTGATTCCATTCAACATCAGAATATGGTTATCCTTTCATCGCCAAATGCATTTTACTGGACAGGCAGAAATCATACGAAGTCAAGTGAAGTACGCAAAGCAGGATGTTGTTGGTAAAATCAAATTTTGTACTAAAAAGTTGCTTTCAGAATGAAACGCAGAGACGGTGCACAGACGTCAGCAACCATTCTCTTCGCAGTATTGTGATACCGCTTTGTAATATTGAATTCGCCGCATTTTTTAGAATTGAGTATATTTGTAGGGCACAAATAGTGTTGAGACGATTGCACTCGCCTTGCACTCGACATTTTAGAAGTATCGAAGAAAAATATCGGTTCCACCAAAGTATCGGAGAGAAATACTCGATACGTACTCGTATCGGACTAAGTTTCAAATCAGGCAAAACTTATTTAAACCACCACAAGACCTGGTTCATATATTTGTAACTCGTAATATAGATGCTAAAGTAATTGGCATAAGCATTGTTACATACGCAGGGTTGCATTTTACAGTAATATATTTCAACAAACCGCACTGTCCTCATCCGACTCACTGCTGCTCAAAGGACTGCGAGCTTCAGCTTTAACAAGCTCTCTAATATTCTGGCCAGCTTTCGAGTAGGCATTGGTGGTCCTGAAATTAATCCGTTTGAACTTGCGGTCCAAAGTTGTATCTGTGGCAATTGTGCTATTGAATTCCACTTGGTCAAACTAGTTTTCCAACTCAGATAACAACATCGACTTGGTAGTAGACAGAGTGGACGTCTCGCAGGCAGCTTTATGAGCTTTAGATATAAGGCAGTTGGTAATAGGAATTATATTGGAAACAGAAATATACTTTTCAGCGGAGCTTTCTCTGGTGGCACACTCAAAGGACTTTAGAAGTGAAATTAATTACTTTACTATCTCATTTTCACTGACTGTCTACCTGTTAGCGCCGTCATAAACCTTCTATAAATCTTCCAAGCATAAAGTATGTCGATTTCTACCGCATTTTCACATCTAAAACAAGTTCCGTCGTTGCACCATCAGCCAATTCTGCCCAAGTATTTGGGCGAAAGACTCGAGTACTTGTCTACTCCTAGTTACTCATATCGGAGCAATACCAGGCACAAAGTAACGCTTTCGACTCATTTTGGTGAATTTCAAAAAATTTTCAGATCCAACTCTTTATTAAGTTATTCATTTTACTAATTGCATAGAATAAATGTGTAACCGTGTCTCAACTTGATACATATACTGCAATATATTGGCCAACATATCAGCTATATTCTTACTGAAATTTCTTCAAAGTCATTTAAAATTTTTCTTTTACAACTCTCTTCAAGCTTACTGAAACCTCTAGAGACCCATATAGTGTGTATTTACCATATAAAGTAATTTTGCCCCCACAATTTTTCGATTAGCAAGCTTTTGACTTTTTTGTTAAATAAATAATTACGTTCTGCTTTTAAAGACTTCTACGCATTTGCGTCGTTAGTTATTATACACAAAAGTGTTAATTAATGAACACAACCTCAGTTTGTAAGCCCCTAAAGATGTTTCACTCCATTCAACATTTTTTATTTTTTTGTTCAAAAACTATGAACGGCAGGCGTTTAATGGGCACCATTTTAAATGTAAATGTATGTATGTATGCGCTAGCGGGTAGTAAATAGCCCAAGCCCGCAATTCAACCACGTAGCGTAAAGCGATCTATATAAGTATGTAGTAGAATTAACAGTTTCACATAAGCACACCAAGCCACTAGAGGAGAGTTTCTCATATAGGATCATGTATTTAGGTGAGCATTTATGTTGGCATTCGCACTGCCCGTTGTGGTAAGTTGACCGTGAAATCACCAAATTTTGGGCGCTTTTCCGCAACCACTTTTATGGTCTTGTGCCACGCCTCCAATTTGTGCAGCAAGCTTTTATTGGTTTAATGCTTGTCCGAACTATGCACCATAAAAAGCAGTAAAGCAAGTTTATCGAGCACCTAATTGAAGATTTTTATTAAAACATTTAATATTTTATATGAAGTATTATCTGTTACTATTTAAAAACCTTAAAATAAATAATATTACTGAAAGAATTCCATATTAATGACAAGAAATAAGCACACAAAAAATTATTTTTATTAATTTTGCAAATGTGTAAAAAAATGAACTTTCTAATAAAGGGTGTTTTTTACAGAGGTATAGAACTTTAAGTTGGCATTACTTTTCAAGATGGCGACCGATTTAACAGCTGTCAAGTGATTTATTCTCAGTTTGGTTTGGCAATTCATCATGAATAGATTCACGTCTGAACAACGCTTGCAAATAGTGCAATTTTATTTCGAAAATAATGGTTCTGTGCGGAAAACGTATCGCGCACTACGTCCATTTTAGCGATGTTTAGCGATGAAGCGCACTTCTGATGAATGGCTACGTCAACAAACAAAACTGCCGCATTTGGAGTGAAGGTAATCCTCAAGTGTATGTTGTAACATCGTTACATCCAGAAAAACTGACTGTTTTGTGCGCTTTATGGGCTGGTGGAATCATTGGTCCGTACTTTTTCAAAAACGATGGTGGCCAGCACGTTACAGTCAATGGTGATCGGTATAGAGCCATGATTACTAACTTTTTCATTCCTGAATTGAATAACCATGATGTCCAGGAGATGTGGTTTCAACAAGACGGCGCAACATGTCACACAGCTCGTGCCACAATAGATTTATTGAAAGACACGTTTGGTGAACGCCTAATTTCACGTTTTGGACCTGTGAATTGGCCTCCAAGATCTTGTGATTTAACACCGCTAGACTACTTTCTGTGGGGCTATGTAAAGTCATTGGTCTATTCGGATAAGCCACAAACGCTTGACCGTTTGGAAGACAACATTCGCCGTGTTATTGTCGATATACGGCCACAAATGTTGGAAAAAGTCATCGAAAATTGGACGTCCAGATTGGACTACATCCGCGCCAGCCGTGGCGGTCATATGCCAGAAATTATATTTAAAATGGAATGCCACAAGATTATCTTTCGGATAAATAAAATTGATGTCAATCGAATAATCCATCGTTGTTTTATTGCAACTTAAAGTTCTATACCTCTATAAAAAACTACAGCGCTGGCCTTATTCTCATAGATTTTACAAATTAACACGATTTCCAATAAAGCATATGAATATTATATTATTTCAATATTTCTTAAGTGTCTAATATATATTAACTACTCATGACCATCTAATCGCTTTTGAGCAGTTGAAAGAATGGAGCATAAAAAAGTATTAAAAATGAAATAAAATATTCCATTGCGCTCGAACTCAATCAGGAAGTTGACGCCTACAAATCGTAGCTGAAATTTAAAAGAAAACAACAACAATAAATAAACAAAAGACTTTTCCCTTTTACCTTTGTCTTTTGTGTATTTATCAATAATAATTTTATTGGGCTGAAGAATAGAAAAAAACTAGAGTTTTTATTATCCGCCGAATTCTTTGGCTATGAAAAAAATCTATGGATTAAAAAATCAAATTATAACGGTCATGTTTCAAAAGGTGTAGCAAAAAATGAAATTAACTTGAACCAACGAGAGTCAGGTTATTATCCACCCTCCGCCCACACTGTAAGCGATTAAGCGACTTTACACCTCAAACACATTATTTACTCATTGAATATAATTCAATTAAGGTACCGTAAGGTATGCGCGACCAGAAGCAAAATTCATTAGGCAGTCACTAAAATTTACATAACCTTTTCTAATTGAAATTGAAACAAATAATAAAAATATTTTACTTAATTTTTTTCTTTTCGCTTTTTTTTTGTAGATTTAAAAGTCGACTGGTGCGCTGTCTCGCTTCCGGCACCTATATAGTGCGGCAAATATGCTCCCTGGGTATTTCCGTTTACACACCCAGCGTCGCATTGTCTACCGTAATTGGCATTCCCTATTGGGCATCCATTGTGGGCATGGCTGTGATTTGCATATTTTTCACCATCATGGTAAGTTCAGCACCGGACAGTTTACTTATGCGCGTGTGTATGTAATTTGTCCCACTAAAAAGCGTTAAACAATAAAATGTATATTAAAAACATAAGAACCTTCTAGATACATACACATATACACACTCATATGTGTGTATATATGAGTTTATAGGCATTATTTTATCATTTTTCACATAAATAAACCCATTTATACGTTTTTACAACTATTTAGTGTTATGACAATACACATACACACATACATACATCCACATGTATGTATATCAAATTTTTTATTGATTTTTAATAGTTTTGGCCTCCAATCAGTTGACCACCACTAACGCGAATAAAAAGTTGAAATTCACTCAAACCAAAAGAGTGAATGCAAACGCCGTTGTGTGCATGAACCCCACATGCATGGGTGTGTAAATATTTATATAGTCATTTGAATTGGTTTTGCATTGTGCCGTCTTTCATAAGACTTGAATTGTTTTTAATTAATCCCGCGTCACCTGATACCCTGGGACGGCGGCAATTAACCCATTGCATTTCGGTTTGGCAAATTTAATTTAAATATTTTTTAATTTATCTAATCTCGTGTTTTCAATTTTTCAACAACGATTGGCCTTTCCGTTCCGAAATTTTTATTTCATTCCCGCATTTAGTATTTGAGTTGAGTATTAGATTTAAATATTTAGCGTGAAATTATTATGAAACTATTTTGTAAATATTAAAGAATTTATGTTCAAAATATAAATGTGTAAATCGTACTTTTTACTCGTTAAGAAGGACAGATGAAAAAAAAAACTTTTTTTAGCAAATTATTTTCCAGTCATTAAGACGGTCGCTAGTCTCTCATCAGCGCTCCACAAAACGGATTCTTTGAACCGCGTTGCCAAACTGTCCTTTGAATAGCTGCATAGTTATCTGACACATTTTTGCTATTGCGTTAAATTTTTTTATTAAAAGAATATTTTTTTTCAGCAAAAATTTTCTTCTATTCACTTACATACCACTAGCACACTTGAAAGCGAACAGAAATTAAGTAAAAATTGCGCAAGCCAGAAAGTTAATTTCGCAATATGACCATTCAAACTGATTTCGAGCTGCGTGTGACTGGTTGGAAGGCCCTTTATTATCCCTACGTTTTAAAAGCTTCACAAAGGGGTCAACCCTTTTATAGCTTTATTAAAACAATTTAAATTTATTCTCATATGGCAACTCTACTGAAAGCTCTCTTGAACGCCTCCATTTTGATATTCTCAACCCTTTTTTTTTTCTTATATATTTTATATTTTGTTAATTCATTAGCCATTACTCAATATTTTTGATTTCACATTTCGATTTCTATAACTTTTTTTTTGTCTTCAATTTACAGGGTGGTTTAAAAGCTGCCATTAATGCAGATGTCATACAAACCGGTAAGTATAGATTTGAAGATGGTGGTGATAATTGTAAAAAGGCATTAACTGATTCTAGTTAAAGTAAATAAAAAATCAAATATAAATTAAAATTTTTAAAAGAAAAAAAAACATATAAATATAAATATTTTTTCATTTTTCTATCGCAAAATTTAAACTTTTTCAGTTCGTGTGTTTATACATTTTATACACGTACAAATATATATAAATATATTATAGCGGTATTTTTCAAGTTTACTTATTTTCTTTTCTTTTTTCTTGAAATTCTGCCACCGGTGAATTGCGTTAATAGTAACGGTAATTTTAGTAACATTAGCCGTTATTGTCAAAGGTCTGATTTCGAGTGGCGGCGTTCAAAGAACATACCAAATTAATCGAGATAATGGTGAGTATTTAACAATTGTGATTTTGATTGTTAATTTCTTAATTATTAATTTCCTTAGTGGAAAATCAGATAGCATTAAATTAACAGTTTCTTAACTAATATTTCTGCTTGGCAAAAACAAAAAAATTATTTTCACATTAATATTATTTTTTAATAAGACAAATATGCTAACATTACTCAATGAACAACAGTCTCTGCCACAGTAAATATTCATTTTCGCATTATGCAATATTATCGCATATTTGAATAGTATTAATTTTTTTTCTTTTTGCTCATTTATATCCGCTTTCGCAGGTTCATTTTACGCATTCGCAAATCGCGTGGGGCCCCTTTGTTTTATCAAGTGTTTGAGCGTTATTTTTATTTGATTTTGGTATGTATGTATGCAAAAGATTTTTTCGCTTGCACATACCCAAATATAATCGCGAATGCAAACGACCCTTGCCAGCTGTTCAAAGCCCAACTGCGTCACTCCCGCCACACACACACTGTCTGTCATTTTAATAAATGCTCCAATTTATTCATATTGAACGCTGGGAATACGAATTGTACTATACATGCATACATATATTATGATGAATGCGTTGTGGCATCAATCAATTTATCACAGAGAAATATCTTTCCAATATATACTTATACAGACATACATACACAGCGCCTTTGTGTCATTTAATGAGAGAGACAATGCTACGGTACTTTATGCACAGAATTTGGGAATATTTCAAAAGTTTTTTCTTTCCGCCAATTTTGTGAAATCTTCTTTCAATTTAAGGCCTTAATTGTTTACCATATTTACACGTGACAATCCTTTATAAATCCACTATTGACCAAAAATTAACAAAAAAAAAATTTTTTTTTTACCCATGCTGTGTTATTAAGTTAATTGCTTCTATTGGTTTGAAGTAGCGATTTAGCGATCACTAGAAAGAAACACCGTGTATTCCAAAATGAGAGAATTTGAAATTTCTAAAGAGGAATGGTTCAGTTCAGTGTTCGCCACGACGGATACGTAAACAAGATCTATTCATATTCAAAAAATTTCTCTCACTGGCAACAGATGCTCTCGCTCCTACATATGTGTGTGTAGCGCCGTTAACCCTTTACACGCATATTTAATTTAAAGGGCATAAACCTGCGCATATCAGGACATATTTACCTAGAAAAGACACTCAAAGCAAATAAATACATACATATGTACGCATGTACACATATGTATGAGTATGTACACAAAACTGAAGTTGAGACACATATTAAATACATAAACTATTTACATACATAAATGATCAACTGCAAACAAAATTATTCACCCGCTTGCGCTCTACTCTCCGTTCAAGACTCATCCGTGTTTGATATGCCTTATGATTAATATTTGTATCATGTATATATGTATGTGAATAGTTATCAATCAAATAATAAGAAAAAAATTACTATATCCGAGTATGTACCATCAAAAAGGGAATAGCATCCATTCAAATACTTCAATTCCTCCATTCAAGTCCTATCAAGTCTTTATGCTGCTGCTATCCTACAGGGAAAAATACTAGTTGTCAACTAGAATCCCACTAGTTGGCATTTTCGCACTAACTAGTTTATCTTCACCAAAAATAGAAACAAAATAAAAATAAAAATATAAATAAAAATGAATTTGCCAGCAGCGAGAATCAAATCGAGAGCTTCAAGCGCTACAGTAATAAACCCTAACCACTCGGTCATCGTTGTGCTATAAAGGCAACGACTAACTGCGCACTTCAACAAAGTATATTAGGAAATGAACGAATGGCATGGTGGAGAAAATTATTATTATTCCCGTTACTCGTGAACTGCTAAATAGCGAAATGGTATGAATTCAATCTCTTTTATTCTAGAATTTAACCAGAATTTTTGCATACTAGAGTACCTTTTCACTGCAAGGTTGGATTAATATCTATCTAATGTATGTGTGTACGACATTCGAAACCGATTATGGTTTATCTCCTCTATGATTTCACCACACAAAATACGTTGAGGGGTGAAGTGAGAATGTAAATAAGGAAATCAAATACATATGTGCATAAATATATAACAGTTTCGAAAGAATCTAGCATGTCATTGAAAACATTGCCATTGACTAGGGTACTCAGAATTGACAAACACAACGGATCAAGGGGATTTTGAGGATATACCCATAGTTAGTAACAGCACTTCTCACGTGCTCTAGGGCTCACGTTCAACAAGTTTATTTGGATTGTAGGTAGAGACCAACATTTAGTTATATTATTTATTTTAGGATAACAACAAAATATGTTGGAATTTTATTATAACTGAAAACGCATAAATTTAATGCCAATCAGGCATTGGCATTAAAAAGAGATAAAACGGGATATTGTCATCATTGGGTTAGACAGATTATGACGCCATTTTTTGCATTTATATTTGTCTTTATGCTAGTATTCTTGCAAGGAACGAATGACAAAACACCGACAATCAAGATGTAGGTTCCTGAGCTATTTTTACGAACGACTGTAGCGTCCACTCGAAACCATTCTCATGTGCGTGCATTGAGTTTATTTTATAAAGAAAGCAATATTTTCGAATTTAATTTGAATTGACGCTTTGGAACCGCTGAAGCGAACGACAGATGGATTTTTATGAGAAGCTTTTATTTCATGGCAGAAAAACACTCGGAGGGCTTGACATTCCCTGCCGCAAATAGAAAAATTCATTTGCTATAATTCGAATCCGGGCCCTCCGAAGGGTAGTTCGCAAAGCTAACCACTCGGCTATTGCGGCTGCTTGCAAAAAAAAAAATATTTAAATAGTAATTTTAATTTCCCATTTAAATTTAAATACTATTTATTATAACATTTTATATTTACATTTCCTCGAAGGTCGTTTAACATTCTTCAACTTCACGGGCGATATGACTGTGCGCGTAGACACGCTCTCCGCATGGATGGGCCAATTGTTCATGTCGCTGTCACAATTTGGTTGCCAACAGAACTTTATGCAACGATATGTCTCACTGAAATCGATGAGTCAAGTACGACGGTAAGTGCTCAAATATTGAAGAAAGCTATAACGCAGCAATAAATCAATAATTTTACATTATTTACAGAGTGATGATGACCAATATTCCTATCATCGTTGTATTCTTTTCACTCTCCTGGCTGTCAGGCATGGTCATCTACGCCTCCTATGTGAACTGTGATCCCTATGCTGAGGGCTATATAAGCAAACCGGATGAGATTTTGCCATTCTTTGTTGAGGACCAATTGGCTGTTATACCCGGCTTCGTGGGCATTTTCATGGCAATGCTTTTCAATGGCGCCTTGTGGTGAGTATGCAATTAAGATTCAGGTGATTATTTTATAATTACTCAACATTTAATTGCAAATTATGATCACTTTATCATATTTTGACTCACTCAAATGTTTTTGTCCTTTATTTATCGTTTTTTTCCTCCCGTGCTTGCCCACAACCACAATGCTCGTTTGTGTAAGCAGCATGATGGTGTCGAATTTAAATTCATTAGCAACTGTTTGTTGGGAGGACTTCGTCTCACAAATGCCACAATTCAAGGGTCTCAGCGATAAACAACAGCTTTTCATTCTCAAGATTATAACCGTCATTTGTGGCTTGATCATAATGGGTGTTGCCTTCGGCGTGGGGCTACTGTCGGGCGTAATTGAATCATCGTTGCTAGCATTTTCGGCCACATCTGGTCCGTTATTGGGCTGCTTTTTACTGGCCATGTTGGTGCCGATTGCTAATTGGAAGGTAATTAATTTGTCATTCGCAATTAAATTCTTACAGCGTGCGGCACAATATGCCTAGACGGTATACGTGCTGCTGATTGATTTTAATTGTGTGCGTCGAGATCCGTACACTTTAGTGTATAAGTATATGCGAGACTTGAATGACATTTGCATTTTCCTTTTAATTTTCTTTTAAAAGGGTACCTCGGCTGGTATGATTGCATCTTGCGCCTTCATATTGTGGATAATTACAGGCAGCGCCACAGTTGACAAGAGTCTACAGAACTCTTTCTTACCCACATCCACAGAGGTGGGTAGAAAACACTTTGACTCATTTAATATCATCATATTATTATTTATTATGAATATTATCCGAATTTAGGGCTGCACCAACACAACTTTCTCGCCATCTATAATGAAGCCTAAAGAGCTCGAACAATCTTGGTTGATCTCACATTCGCTACGCAACACGTCTACGTCACTGGAACAAACAATTATGGCATCTGAACGGTAATAAAAATTATTAATCATTATTATTTATTATTATTTATTATTTTGGTCCATAATTTTGAGTTTCTTATTAACATGAAGAAGCAAACAAAAATTGCATTTGCTCATAACAACTTGCCTGAGGCACGCTTCCTAGGCATTTACACATTTGGTACTTATATATAATCATATTTTGGCAATGGGGCATTTATAGAAGTAGTCTATTCGGGCGAATATATCATTACCATAGCAGTGATTTTTTCCATATCCGAACTGAGATTTTTGGTCATAACTAAACCAATTAAGCAGGTCGAATCATGATATTCGATTGTATAATAACTTATTTTTAGTCATAACGCGCTGAATCGTGAATAGACTGCTAATAGTAAAAGCCATCGAAATCGGACAGCCATTGCATATAGCTAAATGAGTCTCTGCTTAAGAAGGATATAGAACTTTTAGAGTATCTAAAACTCATATTCATCGCTCTCTGCTTTAAAATAAACTCTCAATTCATCTCAAATTCTTTTAATCCCTACAGTACTCCCATGGAAACCTTCTACTCCATCAGCTACATGTATTACAGTTTGCTCGGTGCTGCGATTACGGTCGGTATTGGCATTATAATCAGTTATCTTACACGTGATCCTAAGGATGCCTACGATGCCAAACTTCTACATCCGGTAATCTTGCGTTGGAGCGAGCGGTTCCCCGGTGATAAGCCCTATATAATCGGTGAAGCTACCAGTGATTTAACAGCGGTGGATAATGGAAAAGGTGCCAAAGTGAATCATGCCTTTGATGGGCAAACTGAATCGAACATTATCATAGGCACCAGTAATGAGAAGCAGAAGATTAATCCCATTGATGCGGTGTTTACCAATAAACAAAATAGCCAGAAACGCACAGATACCACCACTGATGAACATTGCATAACGGGGATGGGAAGTCTCGCAAAGATCGCGGATTTGGATAAGCTACCAAGCAACTGTGAAAATGGCACCTACCGTCAGTTCAAAGAGAAAGAAACAGTGTGATGGGCTTGGAGGATGATGATGATGTGTGAGGCACATCGATTGATATTGAAAAGTACATCGTAGAGACTTAAGTTTATTTACTTAACATTTACATACATATGATGATATTTAGCTTACGCTATCACATATATATATATATATATATATTTACAAGTATGCATACATAACATATAATACATATGTAGTTATACAAATATGAATTTGTAATTTTTAGTAATGATTAAGTCTGAAAGTTAGAAATAACTTCAAAGATTCTAAACTAAATGATAAATTTATCCACCACACAATGGATATAAACAAATAGTAAAATAAGTGATTTTTATGATGAATTAATGATATTATTAATGGAGACACTGTGATCATTAATTAATCTGACTTCTTGTACTGATTAATTGAACTACATTTATACATAGATATATATATATATACATGTATATGAGATGGTATTTGATCATTTTCGGAGCACATTTATTACATATTTATACACAGGTATAAATAGCACATACACATAGTACATATGTATGTACGTATGTAGATGCGTATGTAGCTGCTAATTACACATATGTTCCATGAAATAGTAGTATATGTACTTGTATGTACTCTCTTCTAGTGATTTGTTATGCATGTGTATTTACATAGTATATATATATATTTATACATATATTGATATATTAGAATTAAGAAAATTAGGAGAAAGTTTGAAATATTTGTAAAATACAATTTGTAAGGCTAATTACTTACAATTGTGCTAAGCTCTAGGTATATGCATACATTCACATATTTGAAATGAATTAGTGCACATAAGACATCGCTATATAGCTATATACAAGTACATACATATAACATGATTAGTTCATTAAGACAAAACCTTATTTGAAAAACAAATGAATAATTTGAATACAACTTTACGAATAAAAATCGGCACGCCTTTTAATTCAGTACTTACTGTTGTTGTTGTTGTTGTTGTTGCTGTTGTTGTAGCGGCTAGCCAACCCCGCCAAAGGTCACGTAGGTCCAGCCTTAGTCATCGAGGTCATCTAACGGAAGGCCCAGGAAACGTGCTGTTTCGACGGGGTCGGACCAAAGGGAGAGGGGTGTTAGATGAGTCGGGTTAAGTGGGCATGCAAAGAGGTAGTTAATGTCGTGCGGGGAATCGTTGCTTGCGGGAAATGTGTTGGGCATGTCAGGGTCGAACCTGAATAGGTAGAAGTTAAGTCTGCTACAATATCCAAACCTTAATTGTGCCAGGGTTACGCGGGTCTCACGAGGTAGCACGAGCTCTTGTTCTGCGATGGGTGGCGATTTGACCGAGAACACCATTCACTGGAAGAGAGTTCACGAAGGTGTTAACGGACTCTCGGTGAATGGTGTTGATGGCCTGTCTGTACGCCGTCCTGTCCAGCAGGTATTGTCTGTATTGCTGTACGTCGTCCCGGTAGTCAAGTACTCCCTTCCTGAAATGCCTAGGTGATCGGTTCGGCCTCCAATAAATGTGTATTGAGATGATCCCTACGCTAGCATCCCAGCAGGTACTGCTTACATAGCGTATTACGCTCCTTAACTGGGAGCATGGATGTTTCACTATGTAAATGGTGCTCCGGCGCCATCAGGAGGTTTCCCGTCACGGTCCGAAGGGTGGTGTTCTGGCAGGTCTGTAGCTTCTTCAACTGCGTCACGCTAGTCCCCGGAGTCCAAATCGGCGAAGCATAGTTTACGACTGTCCGGCCAATTTCCTTGTACGTTGCCAGCAGCGTTTCTTTGTCTTTCCCCCAGATGCTACCGGCTAGCGATTTGAGAATTTTTTTGAGGCTTTGTACTTCGGAGGCAATTGCTGTTGTATGCGGAGTGAAGGAGTGCAGGCTATCGAATGTGACTCCCAGTAACTTTGGGTTGTTCGTGGTCGGAATTTTTATATCATCGACCTTCACACTGAGTTCTAGACGGTACTCCTTCGTCCAGCTGGTGAAAAGGGTGACAGAGGATTTCGCGGGTTGTAGGTGCAAGTGTGGAGCAGTGAAGAAGTTGGAAAGGTCGGCGAGGTAGCAGTTTACTGTAGAACAAAGGCTATCAATATCCTGGCCAGACGCCAAAATCGAACAGTCATCGGAGTACGAGATCAAGGAGACGCCCTCTGGTGGTGGAGGAAGTCTCGAAATATTGAAATTAAACAGCATTGGAAAGAGGACACCACCCTGCGGAACCCCTTGTTTAATTTTCCGTAGCTTTGAGGTTTGACCTCGAAAATGAACCGATGATCGTCGACCACTCAGGTAGTTCATGGTCCACCTCTTCAACCTAAGCGAATGATTTACCGTATCGAAAGCATTCGACAGGTCCAGTACTACTAGAACAGTTCGCGCACAGGGTCGATTTTGGTTAAGGCCATGAATTATCTGGGTATTTATAGCATTAAGTGCAATTGTGGTGCTGTGCACTTTCCGGAAGCCATGCTGATGTATAGCTGGGCTCAGATGGTGTATGAGTGACGGGAGCAGCAAGGCCTCAATTGTCTTCGCTACTGGTGAAAGGAGAGATATCGGACGATAAGAGTCTCCTTTATTTGCAGGTTTCCCCGACTTTATTGGCGGGACCACTCTACCCAGTTTCCACACATCGGGTATAATTAGGGTGGTCAGAGACAGATTGAGAACCTTGGTGAGATAGTCTGTTCGCGCTGGGCCCAAATGTTTTAACAGGAGTATGCTTATTCCGTCGGGGCCGATGGATTTGGAGGCTTTCGCCTTCCCAATAACCCTCTGAACCTCTTCCCTGGTCGCGCTGGTGTTGGCAATTTGCGCAGACGGCGGATTACTCGTCGTTTCGTTTTGTCAACCGAAGGGTGCAGTGTGAATAGCCGGCTAAAATAGCTCGCGCATCTCTTCGGGTCCGACGAGGCGTGATCACCGAATGAAATTTCCACCCGATCATCACGTCTCGTCGGATTAGACAACGATTTGACAGTAGCCCAGAGCTTGGTCACCCCAGAGGAGAGATTGCAGGACCTTAAATGCTCCTCCCACTTGTTCCACTTGTGGATATTGACCTTGTTCCGAATCTCTGCATTAAGTTCTCTAATACCAAGTGTAACGTGTCGTGCCTTGTCGCTAAAACCGCCGCTTCGGTGGGGAAATGAGGGCGGATTTCCGCGATGCGAAAATTTTGCGGAATCTCTTTTCTGCAGAGAGGACGTTGGTGGGAGTGGGGATAGCACTGAAGGCGTTCTCAGTAAATTCCGTAAAGCCGGGCCAGTTAGCTTTGTTAAAGTTAACAAATGTCCTGTGGTCCACGGAAACGAAGTCGGGAGGCCTGTCAATCGAGATGACTATGGGCAAATGGTCCGATGCGAGTATCAGAATAGGTCGCCAATATATGCAGTTTATCAGACCAGCGCTAGCTATTGTAATGTCAGGCGAGCTATGGTAGTTGCCCACAATCCTGGTAGGGGCTTCGTCGTGCAGAATGTCGAATCGTCTATCTGTTCAACGAGCTCCATTCCTCGCCGGTCATTTGACAGGCAGGAATGCCAAAGATCGTGATGCGCGTTAAAGTCACAAAACCAAACGGTTTTCGCCTCTCGATACCGCCTGACCGGAAAGCTATGCCCTGACATTCTAGGGTAGTATCCCTGCGGATGTCGCCGTCGGTGAGACGATACTGCACGGTGTTGGGTAAAATGAAGGCCAAGCCCATTGGCAGGTGCAGCTATTGGCAGGTGCTCGCGGCTCGTAAAGTCGACTATTCGTCGCAACGCGTGGTCCACTCCCTATGGGTCTTAAGTCGACTATTCGTCGCAACGCGTGGTCCACTCCCTATGGGTCTTAAGGCCTGAACAGGTCTTAAAATTACTCCAACCATTGCACTGGTTGCATCTAACCGAGGTGGAAGAATGGTGGAATCGTCTCTGGCACACGCAGCAGAAATAATCCGTCGGACCTGAGTTGGTTTCTATGCCAGCCCTGATGAGAAGGATTTGGAGCAGGCCTGCTGTAGGGTGTTGGCCCATTGATAAGCTGAAACTAGAATACTTGCTTACTTCGGCGGCCGCATTAACCGAACGGTTAGACATACAGTTTCTTCTCCTTAGAAAATGCATTTCTCATATGAAATAAAAATAACGAGTAACGTCTAAAACCTATAAGGAGTTAGTGAAACCAAGTAACCTTGCATGCAATGAGTCCCCGCACAACACTAACCACTGAAATCAAATCATCTAACACATCTCTCCCTCCGGTCCAAACCCGTCGAAACAGCTCGTGGCATCCCGATGACATAGACTAACTTTTCCTGCTACAAAGTAGACTAGGCCACTTCATCAAAATGGGCGAAACACTCCAGCTTTGAAATTACTCACATGCAGTATCCAATGAAACGAAAAGAAGAAACGAATGTTGTGCTATTGTTGATTCGACTATAATCGCATAAGTGGTGCCTACGCCAAGGAAAAATAAATTTACTGTAATTATAAATTAAATTAAATTCTATTTGTACCTACATATGTATATACACACTATTTTTTGAATTGTTTGTTTTGGGACTGAAAATTTATACCATCAACTCTTAACGCAACATAATGGGGACGGATTTGAATTGGTCTATGAATATTTCTTTCGGAATTTGGCCTGTTGTAAAAATTAATCTCTACTACAAGGGACTTTAAGCTTTACTTGATTTAAAATAAAAAATATTGCGCGTAAAGCTCTTATTAAAACTATTTTTATTTTTATTTCAAATATTTTAAATATACTCATATACATACATATATTAAATTGTAATGGGTGCGGAGAACTACTATAAAGCTACTATTATATATTACGAATGCCATAAAGAGATGACTGTTTTATAAACTCATCTAATTTTGTTTGAAATAACTCTGACGTCACAGGAGTGCCAGGGGACCAGAGCGGATCTCGAACCACATATTCCACCCATATTTTACTGTACAATTGCTGCAGAAGTTCTTTAACGTTTAATGCTGCTGTATCGGTATACAATACAAATCTAAAATAGATCGCAGAAGAAATATTATTAAATAAAACTTTTATAAAACAAAATACTTCTTACTTTAGACCAGAAGGTGTTTCCAAATAATGAAGTGCATATCTGTTCGTTTTGTAGTATAGAAACCCTTCACGCGGATCATGAGGTGATATTTTACTCACAAACGATTTTATTGAAAACAGCATGCCATAAGTGAGCTTCGCTTCCTATCGAAAAGAAATTATAATTCATGGCTGAAATATTATCCTTGCAAACAACCTCTTCCCTGCTAACACCAGACTTCTTTGTACGATTCCATTCGGCATAGTACATCATAGTACCGAGTTTGTCAAAAATATATAAATGATGAATGGTCATCACTACTTAAATTATAAAATAAATACCCTTTGGAATGAAGAAATTTCCAAATTCTACAATTAAATTGTTTATTTTGAAAAAAGTCGACAATATCAGCTGGCTATGTAGTGCTGCCATATGTCAAAAATCCATGTTATTGTGGCGAAAATGCGAAGCGAATGACAGATGAAAGAAAGGAGCCGATGCTGGCATGTTCTAAAGCGAATTCGAGAACATTCGTAAAGAGAGATTCGATTATTCTAGACGGTTGGTTGCGAGCAACCGGGAGTTGTATATCAGGGCGACACACGGCTGCAGAGAGTCAGTCGTGAAGTAAACGCGTTGCAGTAAAGTAATAAACAGTACGTTGTGAAAGTTGTATACAAGTGATTGTAAATAGTAAAGTAAATTGTAATTGAATTGTGAATTACTGAGTAATCAAAAGGACATTAATTAAATTCTTTATAAATAAAGAAACTGCAAATTAAGTTGGCGATTTTATTTAACAGTCCAGAGATCGTACCCGAAGGATTTGGGAAATCATCGAGGTTAATCAGCAAGATCGTAACATTATTAACAAAAGTCTGTGTATTTAAATACTGATTGGCTTTTCTAAAGAAACTGAACAGTCCTCCACTGCACGAGGCTTTCTTGTTATTGCTTATATCAAGGCTTCTTTCAATATTGTAACGGAAAGCCCAAATACGAAGGAAAGACAAAAGGAGTAGCAATGTGACGAGACTTCCAAATAAAAAGTAAATTACCCTTACCAAGGACAAACAAACTTAAGAAACGGCGGAATGATGTAAATTACCCTTATCAAGGACAAACAAAAGGGTTGACAATGTTAAGGATAAACGGAGCGGCTGCAGCTACCACAGACAAACGAATAATCAGCCTATCCTTAAGCGCGTGAACAGAATGTTTGGGTCATCTTCTGGTATAAAAAGATCGGCAGCCGCTATCACAAGAAGAGACGAGTAGACAACTTAGTGGAGTTCACATTGCTGTGAGCTGTGTGTGTTTTAGAAACGGATAAGCTGAGTGAAGCAGATAATAATTGTGTGCCATAAAGAATTGTAAAATAAGCCATTGGCTATAGTAAAGAATTGTAATTATCAAAGGCTTAATAAGCGTTGAGTTAAGAGAACAAACGAACAAATCTTGGGAGTTTTATTTAGCAATCCAGTGATCGGACGCGAAGGATTTGCGAAATCATCGAGGTAGCAACGAAAAACGTTACAATATTTATTACTTTTTAGTTTTAAACTAGATATTGTGCGAAAGTTCAAAAACTAATATTTTATGTTCCCTATCTAAATTCAATAATGTGGCGAATATGCGAAGCGAATGTCAGATAAAAGAGAGAAGCGAATAACTGGCATGTTCTGGAGCGTAAAACGAGAACATACGTTATCGAGAACGATTCAATCATTCCAGACTTTCGTTGCAAGCAGCCGACAGGTATATAAGGGCGACACACAGCTAATCAGACGTAAAGTAAACGCGTTGGTGTTTACACTACAGTGAAGTAATAAGAAAATAGATAAGAACCAAATAAACTCAAAATAGAACATTGTGTAAGTTGTAATTCAAATAATTGTAAATAGTGAAGTCAATTGTAATTGAATTGTGTATTACTGAGTAATAACAGGACATTTAATAAATTCTTTATAAAATAAGAAACTGCGAACATAGTTGGTGACTTTTATTTAACAATCCAGTGATCGTACACGAACGATTTGGGAAATCATCGAGGTTGAATCAGCAAAATCGTAACAATAATTTCATTATTCTCACATGAGTATTACTCGGCGAACTGTTTATTAAGGTATGGCATCATCTATATAATGACAATCACCTGGAAATAAAACTTTATTTATATTTTTTATTCGGGGATTTTTAACTTGCGATGAAATTTCGTGTGTTTATTTTTTTCCATTGCTGCGCATTAATAAAAAATAGTTAAAAGAAATTTTTGCTTATAACTCAAAGAAGACATAATTATGGCTACTTTAGAAAAGCCTAAAGCGGTAGGAGATTAAATATATTTTATTTAATACAATAGTAACAAAGTTCAAAAATTTGCAGAGAACAAAGAAAACGAAAACCAAACAAAAACCGGAAGTCTCCAGAAATAGTTTTCCTCAAGTTGAAAATCAAGTAACAGAAGATAATGATAATGCGACTATCAGTGGGTTAGCATCTGTGGACTTTACTCAGTTTACCACAAGCAGCACACGAGACATTTTAAGTCAAGAATGTTTTATTGCATCGGATTATGTTGAGCCGATTCATGATATCACAACAACTGGCCAAAGATCGCTCGGACAGATATATATAGCTGAAGAGCTGTCTCAGGAAAATGCTTGTCAGGAAGACACAACGGCCGACGTAAAAAACACAAATGATCTTAACCAGGTTCCATCAGCTCCACCTTCGGATGTTCTGAAAAGTATATCAACAGCAGTTGCTCCAGTAGATGTAACACCAGTCCTTCAATACCCCAATCTTTCACCATTACAACTTCAAGAAACAAAATCCAATATCATCTATCAACCTACAAAGTCAACATCTGCTAAATACTACTTCACCAATAGTCAATTATTACCTTTTACAACAGAACAACAAAAACATCTGTATTATTGCGCTGACTTGGAACTCGTTAAACAATTTGAGCTAGATTTTGTAATGAACTCTCTATTGGAGACATATGAAAATGATCCTCTTTATGCTGCACTTCTTGAGTATTACAATCTACAAAGTAAAATATCAGTCAATATGTATGACGTGGGAAAAGCAAGAGAAATTCTTGCGAATGAACAAAAGCGAATATGGACTTCAGTTCCGGTATCAAAAACTTTTTCAGGAACATGTGGGGATAAGGTTATATTGAAAGAAACAGTTACATACAAGTAAGTTAATGATAGGACCGAGAATAAGTAATAATAAATGTACATACAAATGTCGTATATGTTGGTATATATGTATGTGTGTATTCATATCTGATAAAGTAGCAGATAATTCAGTGTCATTTATTAACAAAATACATGTGTGTATTATTGATTCGTATGTGTATTTTTTTAGATTTAAATATATTTAGTTATACAAATTTACAGCAACAGAACAAGTATTTTTTTAAGAACTAATCACTTTAATAACAGGCAGAATATTGAAATGACAGTAAGGAAGAGGTGAATTCAGATGGAGGTGTGTGTTGAAAAAAAACCAGAAGTTCCATTGTATGAAATATGAGCTAATTTTTATCAAAATCTGTAATTATTTAATTTATTATTTTCGAGATCTAGTTATTCCATAACTTAAATATTCGATAATAATGCTGTATATATAAAAGATGTTGAATTGCGCCAGTCGTTAATTATTGAATAGTACTTTAGGTGTATTAAAACAGAAAATTTTAAATATAGTATTAAAAAAAATAGAAACTCATCTCTTTTATTTGCTTTTATTTCGTCAGCGTGGCTCACGTAGATGGCAAAAAATTAGAAAATACGTCTGCGGCGTTGAACAACATTTATGAATTAGTCTGCAACACATATTCTACAAACTTAATAACGGCTAAGATTACAAAAGTGAAGGTACATATGTAAAATTAATAAAACTTATTTTGATTTTATTATTTTCATGTACACATGAGAATTTTTTAATAATACTAAAATCAAATAACCTTTTTAGATCGATCAAATGATTGATGATGTCATGTCCGCCGAATGTCTGGTGACGATTGCACAAAAAGAAAAAATTACACTACAAAAAGTGCTCGAACCTTCAGTAATACCATATGTTGCACAATTACGCCGTTCTATATCGACTTTCTTTAATTTCATGCGCAAATTGAGTCCAAATAAGGTTTTATTTAGTATTTAATGTTTGCAACTTAACCCATTTTGTTAATTAAATTATTTTATTTTACTAACAGGATTTTTCAGATGATTTAAAAATATGGATTCGAAAATTAATTTCTCTACATCTGCTTGTTGCTACTAAAGAGGATCACTGGTTTCTACTTTTCAACATTTTACGCTGCCCCAGTGGCGTTGGCGATTGGGCAGCCGAGTTGTTACAAATTCCTTGTGGTGGCGAGACACCTAATACAAGTCCGACAGGATCTCATAATAATGAGATGCCATTAGATCTTAATTCGTCGGAAATGAATAATTGCATAGCGACCTTACAAATATTGCTTTTGCCCGTCAGCAAACGCAATGATTATCTAAAGGACTTTGAGAAAGTTAGTACTTTATTTGAATAATTCTATTGTTATGGCAACTTTAAACATTTTTAAAGTCTCACAAGGAAATTTCGGATCCTGTACGCGAAGAACGCTGGATACTTATAGACTCAGATGGCGAAGACAGTCATAATGCAAATGGCGAATGTGTGGGCTTGAAAGAGAGTGATTTGATTGCTTTACTCAACCAAATACCTTTTGAAAAAATGTTTATGTTAGTATGTTGTTGTTTATGTTGTAAAAACACAAATTAATATTTTTAAGTAACTATCTTTTCCAGTTCAGCTTTAAAAATTGAAAAATTCTTGAATGATTATGTCGTTTCACCCGATCTTATATTGGCTAATGATGTACTTCGTGTGCTAATATTCTTCTCAAGATTGATAGATATTTATGGCGAAGGAATACTAACATACAACACGGAGCGTTATAAACAGTTAGCGAAGCGTTTGGGGCGGCTTATACAGCATACACTGCAATACAGCACCGACTATTATGAACTTTTTATGTAAATTTAGTTGAATAATTGTGTGGTATGTATAATTGTAACATTTTATATATTGATCAACATTCTTCAGGCACAACACAATCCCAAAGGATGGAAAAACTTGCGAACGCATATCTGTGGAACTAAATGCGTTATTGTTCAAGGCATGCAACTACATATACAGATCACGAAACTTGAGCACATGGCAATACTTTTCTTCACTACCCTTCCACTTGCTCGATAGAGAAATTACATGGCAAATATTTTATTATTTAAATGTCGGATTTCCGTTCGAATTGTCGACAAATCAAATAGGTTTACCATAGCTTTTGTGATTTATTTATTCTTAAGAAGATTTAATTAACGGTATTATTTTTGTAGATTATAGTGAACTCATAAACACACCTGAATTCTGGAAAAAATTTGATAACGCCAATGCGGATTCATCTGCTGAAGACTTATACTATTTGTTACAAGCTTTTTTTGAAATAGCCAATCAACGCGACAAAGCTAAAGACTGGGATTTAATAAAAACGATTTGTTTACACATTTTTAATGCAAGTCCTCCCCTTTCATACTCAGTTTTTTTTATTACATCTCTGCACATTTACAGGTTGGTTTTGTGAACGTAAATACTCGTGAAATATGCTATAAAACCTCACGGGATTTGCTTGTTAATTTAACGCTCACTTATGAAGATCTCATCACTTGTATTTTAGTCCAACTTAAAGTTCGCTTTAATGAAATCGAAAATGGCACTTATTTAATCAAATCGCTGCCGTTGGAAAACTGGAAGCCTGGCATGGACAGTTTTGAAATACTTTCTAATTGGCTGCTTCATTTTGATTACTCATCACAAGAGAACATGCTTGCACGCATTGTCATAAGCCACTTAAATTGGGGTTTCGATTATGACGGACGACTTTTTTTACCACATAATATACACATTCGCATGGCCTGTTTGATTTCTGAAGCGCTTAATAAACACGCGCCCGAAGTAATTGGCTTAACGGGTATTTCCGAAGGAGTACGTCAAGTTTCGAGTCTCATTGATTTGTCATTAACGACAAAAGAACAATTCTCCACCTGGTGTTGGACTATGGTTTCCTTACTACGACTACATCTTATGGATCAAGGTGCTGAGTCTATAAGACGTACATTGCGCAACCCCACGGAGTCATTAATGTTTGTACCTGAATTGGAACAAATCGATATAATTTATCAGGGTGTCACGGAGAATAGACCGCTTGCTGTTTATGTCGCGATTTTGGTTAGCCTGCATGGACATACAATACCACTTATTTGCCAAAGGGGTCTGGAACTAATTAAGTTACTCTTAAACGATTATCGGCATGCAGCGGTTATCCGATGCCTCGAATTAATCATACCGTTATTTTTAGAGACTCCAGAAACTTTAGCTAACTGTGAAAAGTGAGTTTAAACCAATAACAAATGCGTACAAATGTATTTATTGATTGATTTTTTTTTTTAGTTTTCATACAATATTGAATGCTCTGCTATCCGCCGATCGCAGTTACCTGAAATTGGCAAAAGACATAATTTACCCAAACTCAATTGGGCCAGTGTTGCAGTTGTTTGATAACATGATCCATCATCAAATAACGAGTTATACCGAGTGAGTACTTATGTTTAATGGAGATTTTCAAATTTGTCCTTTTTTGAAAGCCTTTAAAAAATTTTTTTGTTATATCCGCCGGATATGGACTTATAGCAAAAATATACCTTACTTTCTTTCATTATACCTTATAATAATCCATACAGATATGGCCTATCCACGCCGCTCAGTTTAATCAATGTCTGGTTAAACGTTTTTACCTGCCTGCCCAATTGGCAGAATACAAACGTGGTCTACCTTTTGGACATGATATTGCGTATTGCCTACCAGTTCTCTGACGCGCGCTATCAAGCTGTAGAATTCTTCCATAACTATTTCAAAGTAAGTAATTAATTTGCTTTGCTGTAAATACATTAAAAATATCATTCAAAAGGGTTGTTTTGAGTGGAAGGGCACCAGCAAAATGTCTACACTGAAAACACTTTTCGGTTCTGTGCAATTGCGCATACCAACGATTTCTCCGCTACACAGCTGGCTAGCAATGGTGCTATTAGAGATTGAATTTAAAACACAAGAATCCCATTTTTGGCCAGAATTCTTAAGAGAACTAGCTTTAACTAATGGAAAAGGCGTTTTAGAGACTGCGCTGAAGGTACGTGGAGGAGATGATGAAACCTTAAACTATCTGTCATTCATATATCGTACTATGTTTACAGAAAACTTTAACGGCACTCAAAGAGTCCAACACATTCCCAGCCCAACAGCTTGTGATTTACAAATATGGGAACCTTATCGCTAGCATGGATATTACTCACCCAGTTTTTCCCATAGTATGTCAGAAGTTTTTTGAACTTTACTTGAGCAGAGTGCCTTTGCAGAGCGACGAGTACAGGTGCGTGATTTATGTCAAAAACAATCTCTTTTTGTGTATTTATTATATTATTTATATTTTATTTTGCAGTTTCGGTGGCACTTATGGTGTTTCGGATAAATTTTATGACTTTAATGTGTCCTTGATGAAGAAGATCAGTTCCAATATCAAGGCTGCAGATGCTTTCTACACCAATGAAGCTAAAAAGCGTGCATCTGAAGAAAATCTAAGCGTTTTTTATAGTGATTGCTCGAAGTTAGTTATATGCAAAACGAAAAGTTTTTTCGTAAGCTATTTGTTAAAAACATTATTATTTACCATGTCTTTTTAGATATGAGCCTTCGCTCAAATTCATAACAATTCATAAATTACTTTTATTTTTATTTTTATTTTATAATAGAATAATGAAGTCTTACGATTTGTGGCTGCATGAGACCGTTATAAACCAGCATTCGAAGGATGATTGTAACTTTCCACCACAATATAATAACGAAAAGTTACGTGAAATATTAAATGGCAATACGGTATGTGTAATTTTTTAAAATTGAGATATATAATTGTCTAATATATACTACTTTTGCAGTCACATTGGACGGAATTTTTATATTTGCCCGATATACGGAAAACACAAAGACAACAGGCTCAGCAGTGGGCACAAAACTGTTCTCGTTCCAAATCAATTAAACAACTTCGAATCCCATTGCCACCGAAATCGCATATTGAGCCAGTCGAACGAATTAAGCGGCATTTATCCTCGTATGACAAAAGTTTAGAAGCACCACGATTCATGAAGCCTATTCTCAGTAAACCTAATGAAATTACAAATTCCACATTTCCGGAACTGAAAGAGAAACTTAAAACCCTCAACAGCATGGCAAAGTATGAGAAATGAATGACTATTCAATTTAAGCTTAATTGAATTCTTTTTATTATTATAGAAAATTCCATTACAACACAAGTGAATTGAATTCATTAAACAGAAACTATTTAGATATGGTCACGAAACTGCACAAAATGGTAGCATATGAAGAAATAAAGCTCAAAAGTTGCAATTCTTTGCTTTTCAATCGACAATGCAGCAATCCGGCACGCATCGTTACAAAACTTGAAGAAATACGAATCGACAGTGCAGTAGAAGCGAATATAAATAAGTATAAGGAACGTCATGACAAGATTATAAATGGCATGCTTAAACTGAATGTGGAGGAATTCGCACTTTGCGTAGAACAATTAAGCGACATTATGCGGTATTATAAAAAGATTCTGAAAGCGTTTTTTTTTTTTAATTTTCTTTTGTATATATCTCATTTAAAGTGTTCTGATTGCATCTAATTCGACGCGACGTTCCACTGTTGTCACTAATACAGGCATACATTTTTTCTACACTATTGTAGAAAACCAAACCGATGTAACAATGAAATTTCAACCAACTAATGATTTATACAGTCAGCTTTTATGTGATCTTAATGTGAGCATGTGAAGTAGCACACTGATCATGGATACATTTTAATGATTTCCCATTTATTTTCAGATATTCCTGCACGAAAACCAGGAACAACAGGGTCTTAGCATATTAGAACTAGTTCTGAAACGACCTGATCTAATAAAGCAATTATCTGGTGCCTTTGTGCCCTTTCGCACACCACCGCAAAGCTTTTTAAATATGTATAAATTTCTCGTCGAATCATACTTGAAACGCTGTGATAAAAAAATACTTTTTGTTTTGTTATCAAAAGTAAGTAAAAAGAGTTAAAAATATTTTGATAATTTTTAATAACGAATCTTTGAATTCTATTACAGTTTGACTTGGTAACTTGGCTTGAAAGCTTCCATCCGAAACTTAATGAAATAAATGAATTACTGAAGTTAATACTGCAGGGTTTGGAATGTTGGTCTCAGCCCGATTCCAGCCTACTCCAAGACCAGTTTCGACGAAATTTAATACACGTCTTTGAATATGACTTTCCGCAACATTACGGCGAAGTATTACAATTGGTTTTGGATCGAATTTCAGAGCAAAAACTAATGCCAATCGTATTACTCGATTTATTAAATTCTTTGCTGGGCCGATTCAAGTGCAAAACTATATTGAGCAATACTAAAAGCGATGAAATTGTAGAAATATCAGTAGACTTCGCCAGTCGACAAAATCTTTTCAATTTAAAAGCTGCTACAGATACTATATTGTTATTTGCTCGTCATTTTCAAAAGGAGCGTTTACATCATGGGTTGCACGGATTATATCCAAAGCACAAAGATTATGTGAATCCACTTGCCATGTGGTTTTCATGTATGGGTCATGTTGTCGTTGTGACGGCAATTTGTACATTTCAAGATAAGCTAGCGGATCAAAGTAATTGTTTCATATAATCAAAAACTCATTGGATAATATTAAAAAAGTAACATTTTTCTTTCAGTAAGCGATACTGTTTTCGGCTCAATTATTGAACTTTATTCACCTTGGTTGGTTCCATACACACAAGAGACCCTACAGCATTCGACAGCAAATTGGATTCGCCAATTAACAGTCAAAGATAAAATATTGTTGCCTTGGAGTGAACAACATGCAACTAAAAGTAAGATAATGGTGAAAAGTTTAATTGATACAATAAACTTTTTACAGGAAAATTTGCCAGGTAACGGTTGCTATCTTATATTATTTATTTTAGAATAAATTTAAATATTCTTTATTATATTGTAGTTTCCTACGTGGCCATCGCACATATGTTCAGCTGGTATGTGCATCACTTTGCCATTCCAAAAATTGAATTCTACGTTTACGGAAATATACACGAGGGTATGGGTGCGTTGGCCTGGGAAAGATTCAAACCTCAGCCTACACATATAGATATGTTTTATGACAATTTACAGAAAGTAAGTTCAAGCATAATTATAAAAAAAATGTATTCTTTCTTGTTTAACAGTGATTAATTTATTTCATTCAGTTCATTCCCTCCGCACATGCCATGTTGGCACACATATTTATACGCATCAATTGGTCATCTTGGTTCGAAGAAACATTTCCAATTATACCACATAACATGCAATCCCAGCTTATTTCGCGACTTTTTACGGTTTTTATCAAGATTTCGTTTGAACCAAATATACATATTAACATAAATACAAGTAAAATATTAGAGGACGCTATTCAGTATCCTTGGTATATGGTGAACTATGTGGAATTGGAGAGCTTATTCAAATGGTTTGTCACAACCATAGACTATCCCATCGTACTACAAATGCCAACGGAAACTAATTACGCAGACAGAGCTGTTTTGGAGTAAGTTATTGGCAGAGAACATATACATACATTTACTAGATTACATATTGAATATTATTTTTATACATGGTTTTTCATTATAGTCTATTGCGTCTAAGTTGTGCCATGATGCCTGAGAAAGTCGCAGCCTGGGAATCCATTATGCAGCCCATTCATTACGCTACAGCGAAACGTATACTATACACCCGCAATCACGTTGTTTTGCTATGCCTCGCAGTTACGAAAAATCCCAAATTAATGAGCACCAAAGAAGGCATGGACGCATTCAATGTAGCATTTACCGAATTACTCAATACAATTGATAAATCTGTGCGTGCAACGGGGAGCATCAAAAATGTCGATGAACAGAAACGTGAGGCCTTAAATCTTATGGTGGAAATATTGGTGCCTATGCAAACGCAAAGAGTGGAGACGTCAAAGTAAGTGATTCCAATGGCGAAAAAAGTATAGTGTGGCAGTAGGTAGAATATCGAAACGAAGTCAAAATTCTTCAGCATAGAGGAAACATAAATTTATTTGTGAACTAATAATAGATGTTAAAAATATACTGAATAGTACTATGCTCACTATCGCAAACTAGCAATACATCTCTTTGAGCTGTGGCGTTCATAGGTTTGAATCTAAGCATATTCTTTTGAATTTCTTCAATTCTAAAACCTTTGTCATATCTCATTTTATTGATTTTCATGTTTAAAATTTCCACGACGTCCGTAATCGATATTATTTGTTCCTATATTTCCAGTCAACTTGTAGACACGCTTATTCAATGGCAAGCACATTGTGAATCAGGTAACTTCCTGCTCTGCAGCACTCTCAATGCTATTGGGCATATGAAAACATTTGTCACTGGCACCTATCCGCTGTTGGAATCTACTATTGCGCATTATTTTCGCACATCACCTGAATCAACTAGTTGGCACATACCCAGCTGGAAAGCATTAAAAGAAATACTACAAACATCGCTGGATAAAATGGACTTGATGCCCATCTTGCATGGTTCATTTTTCTTAACTCTGCATATATTCTTCATTCAAAAAATGGAGCAGATTACAAATATCGGTGATAAGATCACTTTCCTGCAGGACTTTTGCCAATTGGTGGAAGGATGCAAAACAAAGTAAGTAGTGTGTGCATCGGCAAGAACTTGTTTCTAATTAGTAATACTTACTTTACCTTTCTCTCCACAGCGCTTACACAGAGCATCGATTGGTGCTAGTTTGGTGTGCGATAATTTCGCACGGCTGCCAGATACTTTTTGAGACGCAAAATGTAAAGAAAGTGCTATCGATGTTCACCTCATACATGTGTCTAACATCTACGCAATCGGAAGGTTGGGGTGACACCTTGCTGGGAGCAATCGGTTTGAAGACCGACGTGATAACGAATAAGTATGTTTGATTTAATTGTTTAAATTACAACTGGAAATATTCTTCATTTGTTTTTGGTAGGCGGAAAGCACTCGCACGTTGTTTTGCCTGCGTTCTTTATTCCTTATTTCCACATACAAGGTAAAATATGAAGTATTTAATGTCATTATTCATTTACAATCATATATTCCACAGCTCCGCTGGCCCATATCCAAATGACGAATTTTCGCTTTCATTAAATGAACTAACGGTGTTGTTAGCTAATAAAAAATTTGCGGATATTAAACAACAAATTGTAACAGCAATTGGCATTATTAAAGACGAAAGCACTCCCGCTTTACGCGATGTACCGCAACTAGTTTTTCGTCTTTTAAGCTTGTTTTATAATAACGCGTTCATTACAACTGCTTCTGAGCTGTGGGAATTCGATTCTAAACTTACTTAAATGATGCTTTTTCCATTTCTTTAACATTTTCCGTGGACAAGTTGGAACAGCTTAGTTACATGTTTACCTTCTATCATATTTATATACATACATACATATACGATAGCGTCATCCGTTGATCCATTTAAACATATATACATATTTTTATAGACTATTTTTTCTATATAAGTGTAAGAACCCATGGAAAAAGTCATAATAAAAGCTATACTTTACAAAATATCAAAAAGTAATTATTCCGAAGCAGAAATAATTATATCATCAACAAATGTGGGTGGAAAAATTAAATTTAAAGTAAAATTTAACTTAAACCAATGACATCACTTAAGGGGAGGTGGTGGTCTAGAGATCGTAAAATTTCAGGCATTTTCAATATATTTTTTTTAAGGTGAATATAATAAACAACAATATTTCAACTTTGTAGGTATATTTCACAACTTATGTTGAATACAAAAATATTAAGGTAATTAAAAACAAATTATTTTAACTATAAAATTGGTCCTGAAGTTGGTCTCTCTCCAAAAAATTGGTTGTGGGTGGC
Source organism: Neoceratitis asiatica (assembly GCA_030068015.2). Taxonomy (NCBI): domain Eukaryota; kingdom Metazoa; phylum Arthropoda; class Insecta; order Diptera; family Tephritidae; genus Neoceratitis; species Neoceratitis asiatica. The sequence goes on along the minus strand of CM061528.1, from coordinate 1,709,793 downwards.
GCAGAAAATTTTATCTCTTGTACTTATCTGAAACACAAAAACCAAGAAGATTATTAGTTTGAGCAAGTGTAGCTATATCCTGTACCAAAATTTTAAAGAAGAAATTTAAAAAGTGAATTTTTGAATTTCGATAACCGAAAGAGGCTTATTTTTTTATCAGTTTTCGAGCTAAAAAAGTAAGAAGTTATCAAGATAATAAAAAATTTATGCTACGGGACATAGCACCTAGTGTACTTAAGAGTATATGCAAATTTCAGATCATTCGGATAAATACGTTTTTTTTTACCTGCGCCGTGCTGAGAAAAACGAGTTTAAAGTTTGAAGTGTGTGAAGTCGAGCGGTCGGCCCCTATCTGCTCAAATATCATTATAAAATTTTAACAATATATTCTTAAAAGACCATACTTTCGAAATATAAAAGAACGATTTTTTTGAAATTTTAGACCACCTCTCCCCTCAATTTTTTAATCTCTTGCGAAAGTAAGGTATGGGCTTTGAAAAAAATTAAAATGCTCGTTGGGAAGGAGTAAACGTTACCTGCATTAATGTTTCCAACTGTCAATGTTTTTTTTTTTTTTTTTGGATTACCAAAATAATAATGCATTCATTTAGGAATTTTAATAATTTAAAATATCTAATACTAGTATTTGAGTCGTACAGTAGTTAAATGGCTTTGAATAGCAGTTTAAATGAGTTATTGGTGATAAATCATTACACGAAAGAATCTAATTAGAAAATCTTCAAGCGAAACATAATTTTTTTTTTAAGATATGCAATTTTCTTAAACACAAAATATACATGTGTGTTCGAGTGCTTGACCTTAAACTTGTACCAGTTATTTCGTTTTCATATGCCTTTCTCCTGCTCTTTCGATTTTTAACGGAATTTTAATATTTTGCACACGTTAGTAGATTCATTAGAGTGAACACGCCTCCGCATCAGCAACAACAACATGAACGTGTGATGGAAAATAACGTGTTTCGATATTCGCTTGTCCGAATGTTTTTTTTTATTTATTTTAACTTGTCACGTTCATCACATGAGCTTTAAAATATTTTCAACACGTACATAAATTTAACTGTCAGTACGGTATGGGAGGGTAGTTGTAAGAAGATTAAACAAGAATTATTACTAGAAATTTGTGGTAGACCAATAAATATTTACAAATAAAAATATTAAACTAGCTTAGATGGACAGAAATTTACATACATATGAACTTCTTTTAATTATTTATGTGCATATGTATGTACATATATACAGGTATGATTGGCAAAACATATCTTCCTTAATATAAATGTAAGTATGTATTATATATACGAGTGTCAGTTATAAGTTGCAAGTCACATATATTTGAAGTATAAGATGTCGAAAGGAATTAATTTTACAAAAAAGTGTGATTACGGCCACAATGACATTTAGAATTTTAGCGAATTTAGAAAAGATTTATACGCACATACAAATATATGTATGTATATGGACATTAGGGATGTTTGTGAAAAAATATAATATATTCATTCTTTAAATATGCGTTGATACTAACTAAAAGGCATAGAGATTAACTAGAACAATTTTTTTTATTTGATTTTAACCCACAATATAAGAATTTAAACAACCATATAATTTTTTTCCGATATCCTTAAAAATTTCACCAAAACAGGCCAGTTATTTTTTATAAGAACCTATTCGGAATATACATTCAAAGGCTTTATTCAAGATAGCATAACATTTCATATCTGGCGCATTTGTATGTTTATACCACGCTGTAACCTGTACTTAAGGACTTTTAATTTTTTTTTATATATAAGTAATGAAAAAAGGGACCAAACCAAATATCTTGAATATCTTGGCTTTTGGATCGCATCATTCTTATGGTTGCTTTTAAATGAAGAAAAAGCTTTATTAACCGTTCATCTCGTGCGAAGAAATTCTTTTTCAATAATAATAATCTGAATAATCGGTATAGCCGCATTTAGCTCTTCCTCGCATTATTATTTGATATATATGGCTAAGATTGAATGCATTTCACCTGAATATTTGCGGAACTGAGTATTCAGTCATTGCCCATTTATATTTATAACCACAATTTTCTATTTTTTTAATTTTTTTTTTTTTTTTGCATATTTTACAAGTCATTACTAGCTGAGGTAAGCGCCAAATTAGGTAAATACATGTATACTATGCATGTTTGTATATGTACATGAACATACATATCTGGAAATAAATATGTGTGTAGTGTATTTCTCTCTATTTTAGTTCTTCGCCGACAATTTGTAATCATTTTGTTGTTTTGATTTTAATTTAATTTTGTTGCGGCTTGACTTTAAATCGCCATTCGGTGGCATAATATTTCGCAATATGCATCACACATTCCATGTAACATAGTTTAGTTAATTACATGCAATACAAATAATAAGACAAATAACATATTTACATATATTAATACATTATTAAAACTACCAGAAGGAGAAGATATGAAGCCATTGAATTTATACCCATCCAAGGAGAATTCGTGGGATATGCGATTGCCATTAGCGGTTACTGCACATATATAAACATTTATTCAATTAAATTAAAATAAAATTTTATGATAAACAAATGTCTTTTGCACGCAATTTTGAAATATTGAGACATTTGATTTTTTATTGAATTAATCTTTTGTCGGAAGTATAGTCTTTTAAGAATATAATGTTAAAATTTTATAATGATATCTACAGTATTTTCGGTTCTACAGGCCTTTGAGCAGGTAGCGGCCGACCGCTCGACTTCAAACACTTCAAACTTTATACTCGTTTTTCTCAGAACAGCTTTTTCTGCACGGCGCAGGTAAAAAAACGTATTTATTCGAATGATCTGAAATTTGCATATACTCTTAAGTACACTATGTGCTATGTCCCGTAGCATAAAAATTTTATTATCTTGATAACTTCTTACTTTTTTTAGCTCAAAAGCTGACAAAAAATAAGCCTGTTTCGGTTATCGAAATTCAAAAATTCACTATTTAAAAAAAATATATAATCTTGATACAGGATATAGCTACAGAATAATCTTCTTTATCTATGTGTTTCAGATAAGTACAAGACCAAAATTTCCTGCGTCACTCACATCCAATTTTTTGGGAAGATATACTTCAGGACCATTTAAAAATATTTAAAATATTTTTTTTAATTATCTAAATGTTTTTGTGATTCTGCGATATAAGTTGTGAAATGTACCTACAAAGTTTAAATATTGTTTGTTTATTATTCTCACTTTGAAAAAATATTGAAAATACCTGAAATTTACGATCTCTAGGCCACCATCTCTTTTTGAAACGTCAACATATTCGTGCTTCTTCGGAAGCCACAGAACGTATGTTAAATAAAGATTATAATCAATAAAAGTTACATAAAAAAATTATTTTAAACATAAAAAAAACAGATGAACAGAAATGATATAAAGTTTCGGATAAAGTAACTTTAACATTAAGTCCTTATTGTAAGTGTCGATTCATTTTTTATATATTAAATGTTAAATATTTGATGGTAATTAACTAATTTATTATTCACCTCTTAATATGATTCTTTGACAAGGACAAACTAAAAAATATATATAAAAGATTTTATAATAATGGCCCAGTGAGCCTTGACTTAGTACATATGTAAATGATTTCAAATCTTCACACACACACACGGGTACTATCAATATTAATAATAAACGGCAGAGTATACTCTAAATTGTTTATTAAAATATAATAAACACACATTTTCTTCTTATCACATCACTATATTTCGTATTTCCCATCTATAGCATCACCTGACAGCCACACCTAACCAATCGGATTAAATGGTTGACCAGGAAAAGGTCTCGCACCCACAAAGGCGTAGGGCTGAGGATTAACAACACGGGCAATATCTCCAAATGTCCGACCAGTGCGTCGATTATTGCCACGTCTATCGCGTCCGTAATGATCGTCACTGTAGTACCCACCACCAACGCCATAATAGCTATTAACCCTTTGATAACCCCTTATAGCCTTAGCAAATGGCCATGAGAGTCCGGAGCAAATTTCCGCAGCAGACGCAAGTAATATAAACAGCAATGTAAGCAAGTGGAGCTTCATATTTATTATCTGTCTTTTTTTTTTTTTTTTTGTTCAATTTTGCTCATTTATTTAATTTCGCAGTGGTACTTTTCAAGATCACAACAGCTTCTCGACTATCAGTCAGCACAGAATTTCGCAGCTTATTTATATAGAAATGATGAAATTGTTGCTGGACAACATAAAAACTTGCGCGGTTTACATAAATCTAATTTTATATTTATTTTTATTCAAATCAATACTATTGCAGTTAAATATAATCTCAGAAATTTTAACAAAGTCTATTACATTCACATCTTTTCCGTATTTGGCTAATACTGCTTGTTCTCGATCCGAGATTCCACCACAATCTCTAAGTGCTGCATGCGTCTATGCGTGTCTTTCCATACTAACAGTTCCATCGCGAATAAAGAAATACACACATATCTACAAGTATACACATCCATTAGGGAGGAGAAATAATAACATTGTAAATCGTTTTATTTAATTGTTTTCATCTGTAAAGCACGTACATATGTCACACACATTTGCGCATGTATTTTTTCTTTTTCTTTTACAAAATAAATTCAGAATAAAATAAATAAAAAATAAATACTTTCTTCAAATTTAAGGGTGAACACAAGATAATTAAAAGAAAAAAAAACACATATTTTGAGTCAACCTAACGCCGCATAATGTGATATAGCACAAGTAACAATCCCCTTTTTGTAATATTTAAATTTTTGTTTATGGCTTTTTGCTAACCATTTACTGACCGCAGCCCAGTAAATGTGATTGCGAATATGGAAATTTAAAAAAAAAATCACCTAGGTAAGCATCATTACGAGGAATGTAGGTAGATGCGTCTCATTAGCTATGTGCATATGTATGTCTTTTGATCAATTAACTTCACTCCTTTCCGCTGCAGAAAATTTAGATAAATAATTGTGTACTTTTCATAAGCATATGCACATACATACATACATACACACAGATGTGCATACACATGTATTTCATTTAATCAGCACGTGTGTATGTACATAAATATGTACTTATATAAAGCAGTAGAATTTGTGTTCAGGATACCGCCATCACTCCAATCCATAAAATACAATATATTCTGATCACCAGAACCATAACACTTGTACACTTGTGCGAGTAAATCACACTTGAATTGAGAGAATCAAAAACAGAATTACTTATGTATGTTCAACATGGACGCTCAGATAAATGTTTATACCGCGGCACACACATTTGTACTTACATATACCCTACAAAGCCATTACGATTGCGTACTCTATTCAACGGTCGGAAGCGCGTGCGCACTATCTGAAATTGACTCGTCTCTTCACTGATCGCCAATTCTTTGCTGAAATCTTTATTTTAGCGTTAACTTCATACACATGTAGCTTTATTCCATATGCGTATTCTCGTGCATACCGACATGCAATACATATGTACATACACATTTCATACAGACATATGTATGTACATACAATACTCGTACATACATATGTTGACTGCAATAAAAAACAATATCTTAAATCTTTGCTGTAACAAACCGTAAAGAAAAATATCAGAAATCACCTGTCAATACCTTTGATATATATAGACATATGTATATATGTGTGTGTGTATTCTTACATTAGGGAGGAGCAGAAAAGTTTTCGCGCATTCCCGTAAAATTAATGTTTTTTGTATAGATAAAACAGAATTATTTCATAACATTGCCAAGAACTTTGAAAAGTTCTAATAATTTTATACAATCAAAAAAAAACAATAAGATTTATAGGGGAAAATTTCTTTATTTAAATAATAAATTTATGTTTTCAGAATTTTATAGTAAATTAACACAAGTGTAGAAGACTTCTCTTCATATTTGAACTATGTATGAAGAAATTCTAAAATTAAAAATTATTAATTTTTTCTTAAACCTAATTTAATATTAAATTTTTACTGGATATTATTAACTAAATTTCCATTATGTTTGGAGGGTGCTATTAAAAGGGGAAAAAACTGATTTTCCGGTGTACTTCAGAGTCATCCTAATGTACGTTTCTCTAAGAAGATCTGAGGTAAATGCGCATTGAATTTGCTTTGCGGTTTATGCCCTAAGAGTTTATTAACTTGGGCATATACTTGTACATAGTTCCTTAAAGCTAAGTACATACATTTATTTCAGAAATCAATGTCATTTGTATCTCATGCACGTACATCATCGAAAAGAGAAGCAGCAATCTTGATTGTATGTTAGCTTTGGTGACTCAGATTTTATTTCAAAAAAATGTATGTTTGGAAATATTTATAAAAACGCTCATACGCAATTAAAAATATAATTTCTCAATAAAATCCTTATGACAGCTTACATATATAGTCAAAATCAAATTATCTCATACAATAAAATTGAGTTGCATTAATTGGGTACTATGTTACGGTTCGGGAAAGATAAAATGTCTTTGTTAAGGAAGTACGAAACTCAAAACGTTCTCGTTTCATTAAAATCCATAATAATATGGATAAACTAAAGATGCACCAAAGCAATTTAAGATGTTATAGTGACAGACGGCTGACGGCCGTTTGGTTTACAATAGTTTGGTTTACAATAGTTTTGAGAGTGGAGCACAAAAGAGAAATATTGATTTTAGAAAGTGTTAAGAAAGTGAATTTCTAAGTATTCAATGTATATATTATTCTTATTCTTCTTCTTCTGCTAGCATAGACACCACTTATATATTAATATTAATATTATATTATAATATAGCCCACAACAGCGTTAATGCATTTTCACAAGTCTATTCGAGTCAAACCCATAAGTTTCAATAAGAATATTATAATTCTGGCAAGACTCTTAATCAATTAAATCGATTTGGAGTGCTTGGAAGTAATTGGTTTATTTTGTAATTTGGATGGTATGCAATATGCAATATTATGGATGGCTCCGTTTCCGGTCTAGATGTAAATTAAAAATGTAACACATTAAGGATCACCTAACTTAACTATAGACACATACATACATACATTCGTATATATATATATATATATAAACATAAATATAAAAAGGCAGATGCACATTATATACATACTTACATATGTGAATATAAGAGAAGAGAAGTTAAGAGAAGATTTTTTTCCAGTAAAAATAAAAATCAGATATACATTTAAAAAACCTTTCCGGGAATCCGGTTTTGAGCAGCAAGAATCATTTGAGGCTCTTTTTTAGATAAATTCTCACGTTTATTAATTTTTAGAAAACACACAGTTTTAGAGATCACTTGCTTATCGCTTTCTATAAATACATCAATCGATCAGTACTCGATAGAGCGCAGATGAAAGCGCAGCATCCCGTTCGTACGGAGTCGATGGTTCGAAACGTATTTAAGAGTGTGAATTAATAACTTTTGAAAAATGCTGCTTAAATATTTAATATTTGCTACGATTGGATTCATACAAATATATTGGTGCAATGGGATAAAAGAGCAATTAAAAGCAATCGATGGAACTTCGAAACGCCGTCTACAATTACCTCATCAAAATCAACAACAAATACAATATGATACAATCAATAAACATTATAACCAACATCAACAATCCCACACACAACAGCATTCTTACAAAGACTTTGAGTTCAATAAAGACACAAAACGGAAGAGTTATCAGCAAACTCTAAAATATCAGAATAAGTTCAATCTCAATAATAATAGTAAAGGGAAATTTAAAAGAGATATATCCAACAATCCGTTTTTACAAAAACAAATCTCACAAAATGCTTTCATATCAAACCCCTTTTTGTCAAATGCTTACACCATCAAACCTTTAACACAAAAACCAAATATTTCCGATTCCCCCGCACCAAGTCCCAACAAAGTAAATATATTTCTACAAAATACTAACGACTCCAACTTTTCTACTCTGTTAATGTCAAATCAAAGCAATCAAAAGACGAATATTTCGTTAATTTTTCAAAATTCGGATAATGCTGCAGAAAAACTAAACTCACAAATTAATGAGACTACAAATGTTTTTATCGGCCAAAACTTTACTGTATCAAAAGATCTCGGCATAAATAATACAAGCACGTCTAATTCAGTGGTGTCGGAAAATAATTCGGCAAGCAGGGTACATTTTACAACTCCGGCACCTAAATCTAGTCCAACATTGAGTGAACTCATTAAAAACGAAGCAGTTATCTTTCCAGATTCACCATACATATTAAAAACCACTCAAAATCCTCAGGAAGTCTTAGATATAAGGCGTTAGGTACCGATTAATATATGTTTACACATATATACTTGTATATATATGTATATATATTTAATACAGAATAATAAAAGAATTCTCTTTGCATGAAATATTTGTAAAATAAATTTTTAATTCAATTTTAATGCCTTAACGCCACACTAACAACTTATTTCAATTTTTTTTTCGATTGATTATGTAAAGGGAATGCCAGTTTTAGAAATATCTAGCAGATTCAAACAATATCGCTTTACATGTGGTGATTTTAAGTCGTATTACAAGCCTTCTAAGTAAGTTTATCGCCAAGCCGCGGAACTTCCCGGTTTCGATTTTAATTTGTTTCTGTGTACTATATAAGTAATAAACGGAAACGAAATACATATATAAGTAAAAGCGTCTATACAAATTTTCTATAATTAAATGGCTTTAAGAAATTTTTTAAACGAAGCGAGAAAAATGTTTGTTTGAATTCCCTCTCTTTGGCATTTTTCTATGCTTTGCGCTTCTTAATGCAAATTTGTTTTATTCATATCACCGTATTGATGTTAATCAAAAAATGGTTTAGCTAACCATTTTAAGCCAAAACTGTGTATAATTAAAAAATTGAGAATTTTTAAATGTCTACATAAAATGGTATTTATTTTATCCAAACTAACAAGCATTTAAATAAATAAGGAAAAACAAATTACAATACTTATTTATATCCATGGTGGCGATATCCTGATGATTGATACCCTGACGGTTCATATACTGACGGTTGATATCCTGTTGCTGGGTACCCTCCAATTATTTGAACGGAAACATCTGGTGTATTATTATCATAACCTCTAACACCAATATTCCCATGTACATGGGGTCTATGCGGATAAGGATGTTGGGGATAAGCAGCCTGCGGATAAGGTCCCTCCGATGGATAGGAGCTTTGTTGAATAGCTGGATAGCCTACATTCGAATTTTGATAGTAACCATGTTGTTGAGCTCCACCACCGCCATAATAGTGATGATCATGATGATGCACATGGTAACCATCTTGATAGTTCGGTGTCGATCCCGACGGGTATCTCGTATATGTATTTACATCGAGTACATCAAGTAAAGCCTCAGCGATTTTGTCAAAAGTCGGTCGTGCGGAAATTGGTCCAATGCTAACAGCGAAGAAAATATAAAGTATCGCATACTTCATTATGAATATGTACGGATACGTATTTTATTAATTGATTTTAATTTTTGTCTGGAATTTTAAAGTAAAAGTACTGGATTTGTTGAACAGAGCTTTGTATTCAGCGGACTGATTGTACTTAATTCACTGATCATTTTTATAGAGAAATATTTAAGTGCATAAATATATGTACATACTCATGCATGTGTGTGCACATGTAGTAATTTACAGGGTGCCATAAAAGAAAAGAAAAATGTATCAGAAACAGACCCAGAAAATCGGAATTGTAAAAACAACACTATTTACGGACTCCGTTTTTGGAGCTTCACGCCCATTAAAATCACATAAAATAACCACTAATAAAATGGAAATCCTCAGAGAATATCTTTCTTTTTAAACTGATCTATTAATGTGTTTCAGAAAGGAGTAATTTGTGGAGTGTCCCAATTACTTTAAGAAAAAAACTATTTCAGTTTCAATAAGCCATAATATAAAATTTATTTAAAAAAAGACAAAGGAATGAAGAGGAATTTACAATAAATAAGGATTGACAAATTAGAGACAAATTTAAAATATTTTAATATACTTTTACAACCATCGCCAAAACGCACCGTTTAGTTAGATACTCTATGTGACAGTTATATGAAGCCATTGTATTTCATTTCAATATTTCTTCGTTCTTCGGACAAATTTCTAAATAAGAATGGAAACCTGTTTTGTCTACCCCTATCTTTCACTCTTTATACCCTTCATGTACATGAAATGATATATTAACTTTTATCCGAAGTATATAAGTACCAGCAGGAGAAGTGATAGACCTATCAAAATGTATACCAATCATATCAGAATAACCAGCTGAGTCAATGAGTCGAAAGCATGTAGAAATTGGTATTATACTAGTACACAACTATAATGATTGAACATTGGTAATGAAGACAACCCTTCTTTCTTGTTTTTATTACACTTTAGCACTCGCTTTTCTGATTTTTGGGACTGGCCAGAAAAGGTTCTGAAGTAGGTTATATTCTGAGATCTTTCTTTTGAGGGTTCCTAAGTTGGTTGACCCCTAAGTACCTTATATATGTATATAAGATTATTCAGCTCGCATTTACATTTGGACAAAATCAAAATAAATCAAAATTTTTCTTACACTCCGCTAGTGTAAAAGGAGATTTGCTTTAAAAACTTATTTTCTAAACACCCTTTATATTTCCATGAGATAGATAAGAACGCAAGTACGCATATACATATGTGAATATGAATAAGATTATACATTTGCATATGGAATCTTATTGATTATGTTCCATTCAAGATTTTAATAGCAACATTTGCTCAAGGACATTTGATTATTTGTATGTACTTAAAAACAAAAAGATTCTCATGCGCGATATTTATGAATAATGGGTTTTCCCGAAGACACAAACAAGCATGAATATGAAATTTAATTTATTTTGAAAGAAACATTAAATCCTACTGGGCTTACTGCGTTGAAAATTTTCTTTCTCTGCACAAAAATAATATACGATAAACCTGCTCTTGGTTGTTCGTTAACTTATTAGATCCGCGTAAGACCGGCTATCGTGAGAGGCTATCCGCACACCACTGCCATTGTCACTGAAGTATAGAGCCGCAATAAAATCCTCAAAATGTTAACCGGCAGCACTTGAAGAAAAGACAAGTTCCTTGTACCATACATGACAATTAGCCGGCCGGTCCCAAATTTCGCCGTGAACAAACTAGACGCAAATGAAGAAGCTAAAAGTATACTAGAACACCGCCCTGAGGACCGTGGCAGGAAACCTCCGCATAACTTGCACAGCGAAGCATCCTTGCTCCCAGTTGAGGAGCATAATGTTATGCTGCATAAGTAATATCTGATGCTTCCTTCGGGATCATCTCAACAAAATCTTACTTGAAGCCAAACCTCCAAGGGCAATTTAGAAATTAACCGCTAGATAGGACGGCGTAACGACAAGCTTTAAACACCATTCACCGAGAGTCCCTTAACATATTCGTGAACTCTCTTCCTGTGAATGGCTTTCTCCGAAACCAAAAACTACCTATTGTAAACTAAAAGCTCGAGTTGCCTTGAAAAACTTGAGTAATACTGGCACAATTAAGCTCTTGATATTGTAGTCGACTTAATTCCTACTTTTTCAAATTTGACCCAGTTATAACCAACGTAACTGCATGCAATGAGTCCGCGCACAGCACTAACCATCTCTTTGCGTTCCACCTAAAACCAACTCATCTAGCACTCCTCTCCTTCTGGTTCGAACCCGTCAAAATAGCCCTTTTCGTGGAACTTCCGTTAGATGATCTCGATGATCTAGACTAATCGTACCCATTCCTAGACGGGGTTCAGCTAGCCGTTATAAAAGCAACGACAACATTGGTATTTCCCAGTTGTCAGTGAGCCATCACTGCTGCACGATCTCTAGAGCTACGTACGAATCTCTCAGTTTTATAATGCATTATTCAATATGCTTAAAACAGGTTTTTTTTCTCAAGCCTAAATTACTAGTTCTAGTTTAGATCCGTTTGAAAGTCGTTTACTTTAAAAAAAATAGATTCAATTTCTAACAGTTTGAAAATTCGGGTACAGCAGACGCTTTTTGTTATGTACAATATTGAACTCTTGTTTCTAGTTTTCAATACTAAAATTCTCTGTTTTCGCAATCGTTTCAAATAGAATGCCCGTATAAAAATGCAAAGACCTAGAATAGCCCCAGCTGTCGCACAGACAAAGGAATTGAAAGGACAATGCATAAAAAAATGGCGTGCAGTGTCTGAAAAAGATGTAAAAGTGAAACAGTTTGTATCAGCCGAAGAAGTAAAAACGGCAGCAAGCAGTATATAAGGAAACAGACACGCATGTACATATGTATGTACATGTACACGACTTATGTGTGCACACGTCCATGTATATATATATGTATGTATTTGTTCAAATATAAAACTTGTTTTATCGACGTGTGGTTTTCAATGAAACAATACTTTTTTCGAAAATGGTCTTTTAGACATCCGTTTATTGAGTTATACTCAGTTTGGTTTGCCATTTCATAATTATTTTGGAAATTGGACCTCTCGGCTGGAATTTATTCGAACCAGGCGTGGTGGTCACTTGCCCGGCAACATTACATTCATAAAATGTAATGGCAACCGTTATCTTTATCTTTATTATAACGCTAAATTCTCGTTCTTAACAGTAAATTATTTACGTTTTATTTATTATTGAAAACCACATGTCCTTTTAATACTGTATGTAAGTATATACATATAGGCATATATATACATGTCCCTAATATTAACGAAATCTTCGTTTGAACAAGTTTAATGGTAAACATCAAATCGAAACACATGTATGTATGTATATTTTAGACACATTCATTATTTTGTCACATAACTTTATTAAAAACATATTGATCAAAATAGACTTAAATTTATTATATAAGCGTAATAATCGTAGAATGTTGAAAATGGAATAATAGTTACTTGCATATGTATGTAAGCATTTAGTTGACAAAGAAATATTAAAACAAGCATACAGAAATATTACAACAAGCATAATGAATTAGCCAAAAGCATAATTTTCAAAGATCAATGGGTTTAAAAACAATCGATTCAACTTCAAAATTAGAGGAATCCACATTGGGAAAAAAAAATCGTGTATTTCAGAAAATATAAATTTACATGCATACGTGTTGGTCTCGCAGGATAATTTTGATTTTTTGCGATGAGTTCCTTCTTTATTCTGCTTGCTTAAAAACGCATAAAGTACTCTCATTTTTTCATTTCGAAGTACAACATCAGCAATGTGTCCTACATTTTGTTAAGTTAATTAAGGAAATTATTAAAGAGAACGAAAAGAAAATATAAACTTCAAACTTCAGATTAAACACCTTTATCAACTGAACAAATGTTCAATTTCATTACATATTACAATAACTTATGATGAATGAAAACAAAAAAAATTAATATATAAACTAAATTAAAATAAATGCTGCTTAATTTTAAAAACATGTGTTATGTGTGATTATGTGCTGCTTAAAATGTTTTTAATTTTTATGTCATTGGTCGAGCTGATATTGTTGGCATGCATGCATTGTACTAATTAAACTAAGACGTAATGAATTTTATGAGTTCTTAGATTCATCAAATTTTATGCTAATATTCAGGTCCAAATTGTCCTCGAACAGTTCTTCAGTCGTAAGTAGCGGAACTTTGGCAACTTCATGGAATATTTTGTGTGAGTATTTACTGCGTATTGTCTTCACTTTTGGTTTCCGATGCAATCCAACATTTAGAACCGGCACAATTTCGGCAAAATCAGTCAACATATAGCCAGTGTAGTATTCCAGGGCTTTCATCCAAGGCGTTTTTTCGCCATGTAAACGTAGCGCCATGAATAAAGCTGCACATGCTAATTTCGAATCGCTAAATTGTATGGTGGCATAATCCATAAGTGATAACTCTAAAATATATCGCGCCAATGTAAGTGTTGGCATTGATACCTTGGAACAGCGTGCGTAACGTCGCAAAAATCTATATGATAATGGTATTCCCAGATCATAGTTAATTGTACGAAGGGTTGTCATTTCCATACGTATTAGTTCATGATGCTTGTACGCTCCATCACATATATAAAGAAAATCTTCAATCAAAGGTGGTGTACGTTCGTCGTATTTGCATGCAATAAAAAGTGCTGCTGCACCAAGTAATTGCAGCACATCTTTATTGATAATGACGCGACATAAAAAGAGGTCAACTATTTTTACAGCTAAATAAAGTGTTTCATGATTCAATTCAAATGTCTCTTGAACCTCAACCATCCAATCGATTAAAAGCGTACGCATCCACTTATTCAAATTAACCTGTTTTTGCATATAATCCGTTATAGGGAATTCTACCTCACGTGATTTCATATATTCAAATATATCCATGGCGTAGTTCGATACTTGAAAGATATCATTCCAGTTGGCCTTGTCAAAATCTTCAACCCCTTCGGGTACTCCCGCACGAGGTGGTGGTTTATCACTTATCCCTTCACATGGCGAACTTTCAGCTTTATTCTTTTCCTGCATTAATAGAGCCGACCGACGCTTAGCTGCCTCGAAATTACCAGATAATCGTACCGACTCGCAACAGGATATATCCTCCAAAGCGGACATATATAAACTTTCTTCAGTCTTGTTGAATTCATTAGAGATACGTCGCACTGGTTTATTGGATTGAGTTTGTTTCGTTTGCGACACCACACCTATTGGCGCTGCAGGAAACGGTGGCAATTTTAATGCTTGATCAGACTTCCGAGTTTTCACTGATGATGCTGTCGTTGTTAAAATCTTAATGTTCGGTATAGATATTAAATTATTCGTTGTTGCCTTTGTTGTTATTTCTTCCTCATTCTTAGTATTTTTTAAATTTGTTGCAATGAAAGATTGTCGAGTCGACGCTCTGGTCGCAATTTTCTTCTGTGGTACTTGACGTGCATGCACATCATCGTTTATTATTGTGTTTTGTGTTTCCTTGAGCACTTGTGCTTGTGTTTCACTGATGTGATTTTCCTTCCTTTTCGAAACATGTTGATTTGATTTCATAGCATCATCTGAATTTGCAGTTTTCGTCGTCATAGTAATTCTCTTAACGTTATTAGTGAGATTACCAAGCGCCGAACGTTTAATTTTATCATTTTTAACAGGACTTTGTTCAGCTTTACGCTTACCACGCGTCTGTATGATGTCTACATTTTGATCCTGTACATGAACTGTGCTCCGCCGCGGTAGTCCTTTCCGTGGCACAGGTAATGTATCCATTGTTGTCGTTACAGCTTGTTTAGAAACTGCACGGGTATTCCTTGTTGGCGCCATTTTATATAGAATTGCGTATTTATTTTCTACTATTCTGCGGCTTATTTCCTAGACCCTAATGTCCGTAAATGGGCCTGCTTTTTGAATTTACAGACTTTTCGCGTTTCACTAATTCCTAAAACAAACATTTATTAAAAACAATTACAAATTATTAACTTTATAATTGCCTTCACAAATTAAAAGCCGATTTTCAAAAACACCTGGACAAAAATTATGCCGCTCTACGCTTAACGGCGTTCCCAAAGACACAAACAGGCATCTGTACTACACGTGCAGATATTGGCTGCAGTTATTATAACTTAGGGTTGTATGCTGAATGAGTTAAAATAATTAGAAGATTTGTTGCAAAAAAAGTAGGATTGTTATGAAAATAAGAACAAAAATTGTAAATGGATAATTCCTGCGTTGACAGATTCATTAGTAATTTCATCAATTTCTGCGACTAAACACGGGTTTAGAATAATAATCTGGATAGACGGTAGTCGTGTTTCAACTTATCATAGCGTAACGATATTTGAAATTCAAAACTACGATGATTTCACAAATCTATCGGGTTCGATTACTAGATTGTTAAATAAAAGTCAGCAAATTTATCATTCACCTTCTGTATTGTAAATTACAACTCCTTATTGTTAAGTAAAACACTTTTGTACACTCTCTGGTAAACACCCCGTTAATTACCCGGATGGGTAATGGGTAGTTAATGATCGACGAGGCGATCGCCATGTACGTTGCCAACAACATTTGACTGTTTAGTGGCTGCCGACGTACGACTTGGGGATTTTGTTAGGGTTCTGTAGCTTAGTAAGACTGAGTTTATACCAGGCGACTTTTGTTATCGAAACTCCAAGGTTGTAGAGTAATGGGCGACGACGGAAACGGCAGCGCACAGAAATTGTGACCCTCTCCCACACAAACTAACGCATTTTTGAGTAGGAAAAGTCTATATTCTGGCCAGCGTCAAGTACGAGCAATCATCAGCATGTGAATTCAGTGAAACCTTCCCAGGAGGTGAAGGGATTTCAGGCAATCATCTCACATTGTATTACATCAGAAAATTCCCTTAAAAAGCGGATGTATATAAGGGTGTTTTTTTATAGAGGTATAGAACTTTAAGTTGCAATAAAACAACGATGGATTATTCGATTGACATGAATTTTATTTATCCGAAAGATAATCTTGGGGCATTACATTTTAAATATGATTTCTGGCATATGACCGCCACGGCTGGCGCGGATGTAGTCCAATCTGGACGTCCAATTTTCGATGACTTTTTCCAACATTTGTGACCGTATATCGGGGCAATAACACGGCGAATGTTGTCTTCCAAATGGTCAAGCGTTTGTGGCTTATCCGCATAGACCAATGACTTTACATAGCCCCACAGAAAGTAGTCTAGCGGTGTTAAATCACAAGATCTTGGAGGCCAATTCACAGGTCCAAAACGTGAAATTGGGCGGTCACCAAACGTGTCTTTCAATAAATCTATTGTGGCACGAGCTGTGTGACATGTTGCGCCGTCTTGTTGAAACCACATCTCCTGGACATCATGGTTATTCAATTCAGGAATGAAAAAGTTAGTGATTATGGCTCTATAGCGATCACCATTGACTGTAACGTTCTGGCCACCATCGTTTTTGAAAAAGTACGGACCAATGATTCCACCAGCCCATAAAGCGCACCAAACAGTCAGTTTTTCTGGATGTAACGGTGTTTCAACATACACTTGAGGATTACCTTCACTCCAAATGCGGCAGTTTTGTTTGTTGACGTAGCCATTCAACCAGAAGTGCGCTTCATCGCTAAACAAAATTCGCTTATGAAAATCGGGAACAACGGTAATCTCGTTTTGGGCCCATTCGACGAATCTACGCCTTACTTGATGATCGTTAGTCTATTCATGATGAATTGCCATACCAAACTGAGAATAAATCACTTGACAGCTGTTAAATCGGTCGCCATCTCGAAAAGTAATGCCACCTTAAAGTTCTATACCTCTATAAAATCACCCTTTGTGTATGCTGGGTTCCAGGCCATAAGGGCATTCCGGGAAATAGATGATCAGATTTCCAAAAGGGCCATCCGTCTGGTTACCGAACCATTACGGGAAATATGCCAGTCGCTATGAACGGTGCACTATGAAATTTCTAAGAGAGCGGGCAGACGGATCAGGGTGGAACGCTATGTCTTAACGAGATAAAGGATAGCCAAGATCATATGCAAGGGCACCGAAGAAATACATATGCATTTTTTTTTCTCGCGGTCGCGGTCACGAAAGGTCGGCAGGACGGTTATTGGCTTACAACTTACTGGCATTACACGCGAGCCGAATGGGCAATAGTAACGGTGACACATTCAGGAAGTGGAGGGAGAAGGCATGAGTAAGACGCACAGAGTAGGTGTTCCTCTGTTTCTGTACGTTATTATCTAGAACTCGTCTTAGATATTTAGGAACTCTGCAGTTCAAAAGACTAGATGAAGTATTAAAATTTGATCTCAAGCCTCATTTAAACTTCATAAACGAGTTGACGTCCTACACAACTACTATTTAAGCTCGAACAAAATTGTACCTCCATCTGGTATTATATATTATAGGACCAAAAGATATATGTATATCAAGACAGTATAATCTAACCTAACATTTAGTCGCGTCCGTATCATCATTCAATTATATAGGGCACTTGATTGAGGTTACTTACCATTTCTTTGAATATCTGGCGCGATATTGGAAAACTATTTCAGTTTATGGCCAGCCCCAAGTAGTTAATCGTCTGATTAATATCCATGTTAACAGAAAGAGAAAGTACCACTCGACATAAATTTTTCATATAGAACTTAGTTTTCACAAGCAATAGGTCCCCATGATTCTTTAGTAACTGTAAACTTAGCATCCCGGGCTCTCCGATTAAAAAGCAACAAGAGGATTAATTTGAAAGAGAAGCATTGAACTTTTTTTAAAACACAAATCTAATTTGATTTTATAATAAATATTAATTTATTTGTATCATCGAGTGTTTTATGTTACAAAGTCTTTCAACGGATTTTTTATTTATTTATTAGAATGAGAAAAAAATTGCCTCTTCATTTGCGATTGCCATTTTATAACTCTAAATGCATTTATCTTAAAATAATTTGGAAATCTAATGTGTCATAATTAAACATGTATATTGGTTTAATACCATTTTAAGAGATGAATTTGAAGAAAACCTGAAAACCTTAAAGCTATAACTATTTTATTTTCAAAATACAAAAATTCTTAACAAAATTAATGGAAATTTAAAATTTAAAAATTATTCAAAAATTATGATATTTGTATTTGCACTCACATAGATATAATATTCAAAATATTTACTTTTATCTTGGTTGGTATAAATGTATTGATAAATATATTTCTAACGGTTTTATAACATTTATAGGAAATGATTCATCATTCACAATTCTATTTTCACATTGGAAAATTTTAAATTTACGTAATTTTAATATTTTTTGAGAAGCTCCTTTCTTTTAACGAAGAAAATATAAACCAAAATTAATTAATTTGCTTCCCTCAATATTTAAAACCTTTAAAAGAGAAGTTTTAGACAATTTTTTGGCAGTTATCCCATTGAATTTTGTAATATGAAAGTGAACGTTCAAGCTGTTTAGAATTTTGACAAATTTTTAACATTTTTTACACTACACATCTCTAATCAAAGGACTATTATTATGAGAACAAAATTTTTGGGATACCGTTATGCATATCGTATTCTCGATAAGAATCTTCTCGACTTTTACTTCACATTCTTTAATTGATAATCTTTAACTAATTCATTTTTCAATATAAATTCATAATAAGAAACGCTTTGGAAATAAATCAAATTTTATTGCTATTAAATTTATACATTTGTGCTTTTCGTTTGATTTTGGTTTTGTTATCTGTTACAGTGCTGTTGTTGTTTGTGCAGGGTATTTGCGATGCATTCCCATTATCCCGTTAGATAATTTGACATTTTGTGCATTAAAAATGTATGTCTGTATGTATGTGAGGTTATTTTTTTTTTAATTATAACATACCCTAAATTTGATTTTTGAGCTTTTACAATGTTTGTATGTATTTTCAAACATTAGACATAAAGTATTG
Organism: Neoceratitis asiatica; assembly: GCA_030068015.2. Taxonomy (NCBI): domain Eukaryota; kingdom Metazoa; phylum Arthropoda; class Insecta; order Diptera; family Tephritidae; genus Neoceratitis; species Neoceratitis asiatica. The sequence continues at coordinate 1,690,352 of CM061528.1, read as the reverse complement.
TAGATTGAAGGTAACATTTTAAATGATATGAACCAGGAAGGTTAAAAAACACTATATATATGTATGTATGTATAAGTCCTCACTTATTCGTAAAATACTGTTGTTGTAATCTTTAAATAGGTAGGTACATAGGTAATGTTTAATTATTTTAAATATAAAGTTATTTATTTGTAATATACATATACATACATAAATACAATGAGAGTGGGAATAAATTAATCAGAAGGTATTTAATTATTGTACGATTTCTCAATATTTTCTAATATTTGTTTGTGGAATCTAAGTTTTCGGAAGTTTATGACGCTCCTTATCTCTTTTCAATTATAATACTTAATGAATTGATTTAAGAACTGAAAATTTGATTATTTTGAAGTTTTATTTACATCAAACTCTTAAATAAAAATGTTCAAAATATTATTTTTCTTAATAAATATACGTTTAACTTCATTACCGAAATTTTTACTAGTAGTAATATTCAGAATTTGAATTTTATTTTAACGTATTTTAACATTTCAAATTGTCAACTTTTGCCTTTTCACATGTGCATTATAAAACTTCTTCTAATGAACGTTAATACGCTTTCGAGCTGTTATTATGCATGTTGAAATTTCTATGTACATACATATGTATGTATTAGCAAATGGAAACAACCCGGAAAAAATGATAGTCACAAGGGAGCCTGCAAACTAATGCCACTTTAAATCTCTTTATATGGAATTTATTTTTCTTTGAGCATGTCTTATGAGCGGAGTAATGGCACCTTTAGATAGCGAATTGGGTTTAGTATTTTTAAAAAGTTTCAAAATTTTTAATTTAATAGAGAAAATTAATTTTATTTTTAAATATAAGAACTTAAATATTACATTTTCGTAATTAACAGAACATTCAGATATTTGTAAACTGTACTAATTTACATATTTATCAGTTGTTTTTTTTTATATACTTTATACTTATCTGTATATGCCTGCATATTGGCCAGGGTTGAATTGTAAGATAATGAATTTGGCAGTGTTGATATTTTGTTTAATTTCATATACTACATGCATATGTACGTCCGTACATATAAGTATATATAGGAATATATATTTGTCTTGTACAATATTATGAGGGGAAACCAATTCAAAACAAACAAATAAATAGTATTTCGCATATTATTTGTATAAGTATATTTAAACACGGTTATGGTTTTCTTCATCTTAAATAGATATTTTTTAATTACTCCTTTGAAATTTGTTCATCTATGACTGCTCGCTGTTTTTCGAAATTGCAAACTTCATACGAAAAACCAAACATTTTTTAATAACATTCATACTACTTGTATAATAGGTTTTCGATTTAGTTGAATATCTGAATTGTGATTAAAGCTTAGTGTCTTACTCTCAAGAAGAACAAATCGAAAATGAAATTTAGATGAAAAATTTTTTTAAGCGCTTCTCTTATGCAAAACATAACCTATAATGCTTATAATGATATTACAAGTACAATATTTTCGAAAAGCTTTTTATTTTTCTCGTATTCAAACGTACTTATTTAAAAACCTGGTATCTGCCGTAAATACCGACAGGAGCGTTAAGATGGTGTTGCTGTTTTATGACTGAATGTTTGTAAATAAAAACAAAAGTAAATTGTAATCGAAAAATATTATTATTTCACTGGACAAAAGACTGCTTTCGATTATATCGTGAATGTTTTAAGATATACAAAGTTTGAAAAGATTACTATCCCAAGAATATCAAAGTTTTTATGATCAGTTGAGGGGCATCCAAATAAATTGTAAACATTTTTTAAAATAATTAAATATTAATTAAATATTTTATAGCATATTATTAATTAAAAGCATATCATAACAAAGAATGAATCCAATTAGAAAGTGTAATTTTCGCAAAAAATAAGTAACTTAAAATCTTTTTTTCGATTTTCCGAAAAAATGCAATTTTGCAGATAAGATGCTATCTTCACCTTGTTAAATTCGGCTTGGTTTGAAACAAATATTGATTCTATACTTGCAATTTAATTTCAAAATTGAGTAAGTTTTTCAACACTACGTCGACCCTATGGTGGAAAGGAAATGTGATTCCGGTTTTGTTCTTCTATTTTGTTGTACGCACTACGTATGGTATTATTGACATTTTTCAAGCAGTCGGAGATATAATATATTTATTATTAAACTTATAGGGCAGCTGGAAACCCGATTTATGAATCGAATTTGGAAAAATTAATGATGTTTTCGTCTACTGAAAACAGTGCATGGAAAGTGTGTTCAAATTTCGTTTTCATAATTTACATACATATAATAAATTTATTTGTTAAGAGCGCAAAAATGAATTTTAATAATAAATATTTTGCTGAGTTATGCTCGGTATAAAAGAATGCTACTAATTATTAATAAAAAAAATTTATATATTTTTATAATATGCATTACCATATACATAGGAATTTTTAAATTCTAAAAATATTTGAATATCATTGTAGAAAAGGTTTCAAATGCCTTGAACAAAAATGTGAAGCCAAAATACAATTTTTACTTATGTTTTATTAATTATTACGAAAAAAAAAACGATTCATTTATAGGCGTTCGCTAAGTTGTAATACCTATCTACCCTTTTATAAATTATTGTTTGAAATCATTCGTTTCTATTTATTTATATACATACAAATTCGCAAATGAAGCGCAGAAAATTGCTTATTAATTTCTACAATTTGTTTTTGGCACATGTAAAGAATCCAACAAAAAATCATAAATATTTAAATAATTACACCAAAAATACACACTCATCTTCTTCTTCTTCTTTACATTTTCTTTTTTGGTGCACAATAAAATAGAATCTGAAAAGCTTTAATTACCTGCGAAATATAAATTATTATTAAATATAAGCATACCTACCAATGTACGATTATGCACCTAAGTATTTAGTATAATTCTACTTAAATTATTTTAATTATTAGTAATTGTATTTTAAATACGAAAAGAGAGTAATGACACATTCCGTTTTAGTAATTGTCTGTGAGGTTTCGAAGGCGAGACGGATGATATGTCCACAATATCGAGCCCGTCTGCATTGAGGCTGTGTGTATCGTAACTCAAATCCTGCATTGGTACTACTTCCGGCAATAAATGACGTATATGCGAGGGTGAACGACGTGCTTTATATTGATGCCTTAAACAAAAATAAGGTTAGAAACTTTATTAGAACTAACTTCTATGTAGAGAATTTTATGAACACATTTTAGGTTAGTTATGTATGTTTAAAATTGCCGATTGTGTGTTTTCAATATAAAATAATGATGAAAATATTTTGAATGGCCGCTAAGAGGCTACAACAAAGAAAAATTATTTCAAAAATGCGCTATAAATATGGTGTATTCACAAATAAAGTATTCGTTATAGATGCCAATGGCACACATATGCAAAGAATTGCTTTGGCTAAAACTAACTTATTTTAAACAATCGAGCGACCTCACTTCTCTATTAACACTTCTATTACTAAAAATTCATTACTAATTTTTAGCTCCTCTATAGTATTTATTTAGAATTGCAACATTTGTCTTTATTAGCTTTGTTAGAAAGATAAGGGTTCGCCATTATGTTATTTTATGATTTCGAGCAAGTATTCGATGCGACTGGCTCGAATAAATTCCAGCTGAAACCCAATTTTCGACCACTTTTTGTCAGCAATAACGCAACGAATATAAGTCAGTCTATTCATTATGAAATGGCAAACCAAACTGAGTATAAATCAAGTAATAGCTGTCAAAAAGACCAATTTCGAAAAAAGCATTGCTTCATTGAAAACCACGCATCTAAAAAACACCCTTTATATAAAATAAAGTTATGTTAGTTAGTTCGCTTATGACTCAAGAACGCAAGGGTTTTAATTTCGATGATTCGTACCAATTCGGATTAGTATCCGACCAAACAAGAATATACGAAAGAAATATGCGGGAGTGGATCTGGGACCGACCAATTCTAAAAAATAATATTTTCAGTCCGATTTTCTGCAAATTTGGTACGTACGCGTTTGCCTAAATCTTTTTCTTATGGAAAGTGAGTGAGGGACCGATCTTTTTTAAAAGAAAAATTTATTATTAACATTATGTTTGTGGTTCATAACCGATTTATTTGAAATTAAATAAGTTGATAGCTTTTCGCCTAGATAAACATATAGAATAATTTATTTCCGAAAAACGGATCTCAGATCAACAGTTTGATGAATACCTTTTCGAGATTTTTGAGTTATACGGAGCTAGTGCATCCATAGCAGTTGAAAGCTATTCTGATATGTATGTTACATACATATGTTTAATGTTATTGTGCGTAAGTATACTATGTTAGATCAGAGTAGGGGCGTTCAACTTAGTTTCTTAGATCGAGGTATTCATAGTCAGACTTTCCTGGAGGATCCTGAGTAGCGAATAAACAATTAACCTCTGGCTATATATAACTTTCGTTATTCTCAACCTATCATCCCCTTTACAATACCAACTACTTATACTTGTATAAAATCTAAATTGAACAAAATACAGAAAGCCACAACAACGTGGGCTGGATCTTTTAGTAATATAACAAAATCCGTTATACGAGTATAACGTTTATCCTTTTCCTATATGTACATACATCATAGAGCGTGATAAATACCTATCGCTGATTATGTATAATAATGTTTTCCGTGTCTAAAAACTAAATAAAAGTTGTAGAAATCGACGAAAAAACTAAAAAATTTCCATAACTCGCTTTAGGCGCTTATTTTAATACTTTTGAAAATTAGTATTCTTCTTGTTTGTCATGAAATATACATATGAATGGGAATTTATTTATTTGACTTGAAAACCTGTGTTACCATACTTTTGTATTTGTTTAAAAACTTTAGAAAAAGGTAATAGAAAATGCAGTTTTTTTGGTTAAGGTGCGTACTGTTTTCGAAAAAATAATTCACGCTAAGTTTTTGTTTGTTTTTCGCGTGAACTGCGACCTGCGAACTTGATACTGAAAACACATTGTCGTCCTAAAATACCTTTACTTGGTAATGTGTGTTAAATATTGGCAATTTCTTTGCAATCATTTTGACAAATAACAAAGTATTTCGCTTTTTAATTCGGCGTATTATCTCCTCCATTGTACTCACTTTTTATGACGATTTGCACTAAAACGTGCACAGCTACATGAACACATGGATGTAGTTGATCCACTACTATTTGACTGCACTTCATGGCCCTCATATCCACTTAAAATGGAACCGTTGGCTGTAATAACGTCACCTTCTAATTTAACGGCTACTTGCAGAGCCTGAAAATTTATACAGTATTATTATTATAATCAATATAAGTGCGTAAAAGGTAAATTTTACAAATTATTGGAAAAAAACAAAAAATTAATATAAAATAAATGTATTTTCGAAAATGTAAACGGTGTTTTTTTTTTTGTTATCAAGGAACACAAAGTTTCATGGAACACTATAGATCTTACGATTACTTAAAAACCGTTAGGAATTTTTTTGAAACCTATTTAAATTTTTAAAAATTGATTTTCCAACTGGAAATACTGTAAAAAAAGGTATATGTAAATTTAGCCTCATACGATGCCTTTATGTTCCCTGTTCTTTTAAAAATATTCAATTGTTAAAATAGAGTGGTTCAAACAATATTTGTTAGTGTTTTGAGATAGAAGTTAAATAATTGAAAGGGATTGTATGTTAATACATATGTCTGTAATTGTAATTCGTCTTCTTCGATTGTATTTCACTTGAGTTTAGATAAGGGTTTTAGAGTCTCGGATTTAAAGTATTGAATAGCAGATAAAGTTTATTGTTATTATTATCTTTTTTTCGGTTCAAACAAAATTTTTCAATTCAAATACCGCAATCACCTCTTTGGTCCAAGCATTGGACTTGGTCAAAAACTATTATATTATACGATGTTGAACGATTTTGTAAAGAAAGTCAAAAGAAAATAAATATTTTGCATTTAATAACACTTCGATTTGAAATTAAAAATCTCAAACTTAAAATAGAGCAAAATCATCACATCGATACTTAAAAGGTGCAAATTTTAATGTTATATTTAACATAAAACTACGTTTTTTGAAAAATATGCATATACCGACCATGAACATGCAGGAAAAGTGCAGAATCTTATTTTCAATATTTTCGAAAGAAAAGGAAAGTGCAGAATCTTATTTTCAATATTTTCGATAGAAAATATGCCAAAACATTAAAAATTAAATGAAATCAATTTTATTGTAAAATAATTAATATTGTAATACAAATATGTCTAAATTTATTTAAAAGTTTGTAATATTTTTTATAAAGTTTGTAATATTTTTTTGGATTCAGAAGCAAATTATTGGAGGCATACAAAGAAAATACCGGGAGTTATAAATTAATGCTTATAACAATAAAAAGATTTGAAAAAATTCTGTTCAAAAATTTTGATGAAACGTAAATATTTTTTTAGAAGTATTTTTTAAAAAATGGTACAACTGAACCCATCATAAATATAAAGGTAACGTAAGTCTTATATAAATTGGAATTAATTATGAATATGAGAATTTGTTTAAATATAATTGAAATATCAGCATTCATATTCAAGCATAATTAGTATATTTTAATAACCAAGTAATAAACAAAAAACAATATATTTAAATGATTTCCCACCTGCATGGCTTGAGCTTCGTCCCTCCGCTCATCCTCCGTATTCATTGTAACAAACCGCAACACAAGCAGATTCAACGAGGCAGCAACAATTGCCAAACCGAACAATATGAAGATCAATGCGAACATTACATATTGCGGTTTATTATTGAGTGCATTGTCTTTTTGTAAAGCTACCATATCTCCAAAGCCTAAGGGAATAATATACAGATTTATATATATGTACATATATAAGTGTATATTCAAACGAATACATATTTTATTTGGTCTATTTATGTAAATAAAAAATAGTTCTTTTTAAATTTCAGTTCAAATACTGTACTGTTGCTATACATACATAGATGCATATTTTGAATATAAAGTAAATATATATGTTAAATAATAAGTTAAAACTAATTAATAAACCCTTCCTCTTTATACCCAAGTTGAAATTATGTAGATATTATCCTACCAGCATCGTTTAACCTCAAAACGCAAAAGCCCTGAAAGAAATCTTTGGACTCTTTACCGCCTGATTTTATTACATACATACATAAATTTGGACCTTGTACGAGGTGTATGGAGTTTTATATACAAGTATATGTATATGTATGTATATACTTATATATGTATGCGGGCATCTGCCATATATCTTACAATAACAAATTGCACACGAAACTCACCTATTGTAGTTAAAGTAATAAAGCAGTAATATACTGAGTCAAAATAGCTCCAACCTTCGTAGCGTGAAAAAGCCGCCGCACCACCAGCTATCGTCAAAGAGCTAAGCGTTGTCACAACGCATATTAAATCTACTTCAGAAGCTGCAGTTCGTTTACAACGTAGTGACTTCCTCACTGCTTGTATAACATAGCTATGTACATGTAGGACAAACATAAATTAATTTTATAATAATTACATACATATGTGAACTACTAACCTGCTCAGTCTATTCACTCTTTCTCCAATACTTTGAAACATCACAAGGCCCAAGGGTATCCCCACAATTGCATAACACATTGTGAAGAGTTTGCCACCAATTGTGCTTGGCGTCGAATGGCCGTAACCGATAGTGGTCAACACTGTTGTTGCATAATAAAATGCGCCAGTGAATTTCCATTGTTGACCCGCTTTATGTGGTTCCGATTTGAGTACAACTGTCTCCATCACTTTGAAGTCCTCTTGTGAAATATTGTATTTTCGTATTATCATGTCTTCGACAGCTGCAATAAATAATTTAAATATATATATTATACATATCGAGCACTGTGGGCAAAAAAGACGTAAGAGCCATGATTTACAATTTTGGTTTTTTATGAAAATCGATCATTTATTATCACACGCATCATCTCCCAAAGTTTCATTATATGTTTGGCGCTCTGTAACCGCTGAGCCGATCTTCGTTCGCGCTCCTCCTCCAATTTGTGGTTTTGCGTTTTGATGTGTTTATCAATAAATGGAGTGATCTACAGTTTATTCTAAGCCACTCCGAACGGCCGATGGATTTTTATGAGGAGCTTTTATTTCATGTTAGAAAAACTGTAGGAGGGCTTGACAATCCCTACCGATGGGCGACCACAACTATAATTTTGGATGTTGGTCGAATCAGGACTCGATCCCTGGTCTTCCAAATTATAGTACACAATGCTAGCCACTCGGTTTTGTAGCCGAATTACATAAATTATACTAAATAAAAATTATGTACTAAATTACATATCAATATACTTGTAAAGGGTGTTTTTTATAGAGGTATAGAACTTTAAGTTGGCATTACTTTTCAAGATGGCTACCGGTGACCGATGACGTCCAATGATACGGACCAATGATTCCACCAGCCCATAAAGCGCACCAAACAGTCAGTTTTTCTGGATGTAACGGTGTTTCAACATACACTTGAGGATTACCATTCAACCAGAAGTGCGCTTCATCGCTAAACATCGCTAAAATGGACGTAGTGCGCGATACGTTTTCCGCACAGAACCATTATTTTCGGAATAAAATTGCACTATTTGCAAGCGTTGTTCAGGCGTGAGTCTATTCATGATGAATTGCCAAACCAAACTGAGAATAAATCACTTGGCAGCTGTTAAATCGGTCGCCATCTTGAAAAGTAATGCCAACTTAAAGTTATATACCTCTATAAAAAACACCCTATACTTGTATAAACTTGATTCAAAGAAGTTAAAAAAAAAAAACCTTCTCCTATAAAATTTAATTTTGGCTCTTTGGTCTTTATTGCGCCCAGGCCTCGATATAATAATGAGGTTCACGCTTTTGAGTATCACAATTTTTGTAAAATGCTGTTTAATTTGAATTTTTTTTTTTACATTTCATATAAAATGAAATGGTACATTATCTTTGGTCCGAATTGTGTAAGTACCAGAAGGAGAAGAGATAGACACACTAAAATGCATACCGATCGAATCAGATCGACAAGCTAAGTTACCCGTCTATACGTCTGTCCCTCAGTTTTTGAGATATTTCAACCAAATTTGGTAGGCAGATGTGTTTATATATGCAATTGTCGGAACCGACCAGATCGAACCACTGTACATACATATGACCAATTTTTCAGATTTCATATTTTGAGTGATAAATCCATTAAAACGATTAGAGCGTGAAATTTGTTATTACAGAAAATCATCGGAAGACTACAGTATTTTGTCACCTACAACCGATTTTCCAGATATTATAATTATTATATAATCCTAAAATTCAATACAATAAATTTGATATGTTCTTGAAATGTACTGATATATTTTTAATAATCGTTATTAAATATTTACTAAAATAGAATGGTTAATTTTCCTTCTTTACTTCACAGTGAGGAATATCAGTGTCAAATTGTGCCAAAAACTTTAATTTTTATCCATTAAATCTAAAAGAGTTCTTTTATTTAACAAGTGAAAGGGTTACTTATACGCCCTAGACTCCTCGGCTATGCCTTGAAGCAAAGGTTAACTCACTATTGTATACTATGCAAAAGTTTAAGGAAATTAATTAATATCCATGGATCATCCATTTCGGTATGTGGTCTTCGGTATTATATATAATTTCTTTTCCTAGCTCCCATAGGGCCTCATTCCTCAATCAAGTAATGAAATATTTTGAATGTAATTTCAAGTATGCTATTAATTTATTCAATATTAGTGCGCCGTATTCTAAATATGTATGTATATATGTATGTATAAACATAATTCTTGCTTTATAATTGCTTAAGCGATTTCTCTGTTGCGGTAAATGACTCAAGATTGGAACCTGAAAGTGCTCCACATAAACAGTGAACCACACGCAATTACTGTCGCCTTGTAATGCTGTTTTGTAATGCACAAAGGGAGTTAACTAAACATTTTTCTGACAAATGAGAAATAGTTCTATTAGATTTCAACATACACGATTCATTAAACAAAAAGGAACTGCACTTAGTATTAATTCCAATGAAGTATCTGAGAGCACCTAGACAACACAAATACCTACTTTACTTAATTTACTCACAAAAGTAGGCTACTGGTGCTTGCTATCTTTGCGTTTTATCAATATTATATGCATAGCTGTATATATATATATGTACAAGGTCTGAAAACAAGCTTCTCAAGAGTAAAATTTTTCTTTCCTTTTTCGCAAAACTCTTCCTCTTTCAAATCATGTATATTTTGAATTGATGCAACATCATGATATGGTTGCTTTTCTTCGAGAACCGATCCGATAGAAGTTATACCTTGCCAAGTTACGTGAGAAGATCAGTAGAAGATGAGTAAATGGGATGTTTGACCTAAATACTATTGCCATATTGGATTGATTAAACGATTATATTTGGGATAACCTGAAGCCTGTTTGGTTCTATGACGATATGGTCCATCCAGCAACGAGTAAAATTGGTAAATCTTGAGTTCGACTTTTCGTGGTAATTCCTTTGTATGGGATAAGGCACACCCATCCACACAATCTTACAAATGAAAATAGCGAAACTGAAAGAAGTTAATGTTTTGACATATTTCATTCCATTTGACGTTTCCAATCATTTTCCACTTAAAGCATTAAATTAAATTAATTAGTTTGTGTAATAAAGTTTATTTTTCCGATGATGCTGTAACATTTGTCACTTCTGGTGCGTAAATCTGTCCTACACATATTGAATGAAAGGTCATGAAATTCAGACAGGATGTCATTGAGTAAATGCCATTTAAAATCATATGACCAATAGAAGGCTTCTCCTGTCGATAATGCTTCCTTTAAGTAATCTAATTTTAACCTCACAAACACAGTATATCCCTAAGTATGTACTTATATATTCGCGTTTCTGTCAGTTTCGGATAACTGATTTTGGAGCGAGCTGCATTTTCACATGTCGACAAAAGTCTGACCAAGTAAAACTTTCAAATCGAATATAAAAAAAAGCATTTTAGGAAGCAAAACTGGAATGTCGATTTAACGCTGGTCAAATTCTGCTAAACAGCCAAATTGACATCTCTAAAGGAGGCTTTACAAAACACTTAATTACATGTAATTTTAAATTCGAAAACTTACCTTGCAGTGCTTCCCAGCGCCGCTTTTCCGTTTCCGATTCGAGTGAGTCAAATACTGCAGCACCAACTAGTAAATATGTAAATGTGCACACGATCAGAGATATCGTGCGAACATTTTGTTTCTTCATTCTTCATTTAGGCGAAGTTTTATTTCTATTCTCTTTATCATTGCGATTACAATTAGTGTTTGTATTTTCTAATTTAATATTGAAAATACATTAGGAATCTTTGTTAGAGTATACGCGTCGATTCATATATCTGCATATGCATACATGAATGTAAGTATGTACGTATTTTAGCGAGTATTTCGTGCACAAATGTTTAAATATTGTATTTAAAATTTAATTTGATTTCGAAATCATTTGATTACTTATTCAGGATCTTGCAAAGTTCTTACATACATATGTATTTATTTGACCAGTTCAGCTTTACACATTCCGTATTTGCGTCTATTTTTTTAATTTTAAATTTGACTATTGTTAGTTAAGTATTATTATAAATAGTTCAAAATACATGAAAATTAACTTTTTGTCAAATAAAGTTGAAATTCCATAATTTTTCGTTGCTTAAGCTTTCTTTCACCATTCACTTGTCTACCACATACAAATGTTTCGCAGAAAACTCAACTATAAAATGAAGATTTAAAAAAGAATAAATATGTACTTTGTGACCGCATAAGAGCATCCTCAGATAAAATTTACTTTCAGAATTAATTTTCCATTATTACTTATATCGCCACAGCCACTGAAAATATATCCTAATAACGGTGCTTTAAGTAAGTTTCAACTTTTCAAATTTTCCGTAGAGAAAAATCCAACAGTTTGGACCCGATTTTCACATTACGCCGGTATCAACTTTTGGATAAACTAAAAGGGAAATGAAAAGGGAACATTTTTGCGGGTCACCCTATTATGCATAGATTATGCATCTGTTACACTGAAGGATATTGAAACTATGACCTCGAGTTATTTTTAAACGGCCACGAGGTTGACGAGTTTTGCACCTTAGAAACTACACGACTATATACATAAATATATCTATATATATATATATATATATATATGTATATATATATATGAATATGTACATATATACATATACATATACACTGTCACAAAGGGCACTGTTTACACTTGTGTTATATGAACGCGCACAATTTACAGTGTAAGTGATTTTTCACGATTTCCTTGTGTATTGAGCACAGTATCGTTAATTTGATAGTAACTGCTGTTTATGAAAATTTATAAACATATGATCCGCGGAAAATCCGTTTCTTCAACAGCGTTGCCTCTTACACACACAAGGGCCTACATATGCATGTATTCACTCATGTTAATTATATGAGCTGATCCAAATAATAACTGTCTACGATTAGCCTCCCTGTCTGAGTTCACCTACATATGTAACTACCTACAGCCGGATAAACAGACGTCTACATATACATAACATACACAACATAACAGATGCATCTACGGTTTTTCTAACGCACTTTTGAAGAAAGGACTCACTGAGGGTGGAAGCAGCCGCTGCTGCCAGTTGCATTGTTGTGTTTCCCAATAAACGCTGAAATCTCAGTGGCTGAATAAATGATGACAAATTACTCGCTCTCTTGTTTATGAGAGAAAAGTGGATATTCTCAATAGCATCGTCTTAGTGAAATTTAATATTTCCAGCACTCATCATAGCAACTCCAAATGGACTCTACTACAATGAGTATTGCGGACATAAGCGTGCTTAATCAAACTTTTCATTTGTTGCTCACATTTACCATATTAGATTAAAAAACAAAAGACCCAAAAAAGATTTCAATTTCTGCAAAAGCTTTTTTTTTATTAAGATTATTTGCGAAAAAAGCATGGATTACCGCGGGATTAAAATAAAAGAAATTTTTCTTCAATCAATTTTAAAATATTGAGCATTGAATGTATGTATATGATTTTGACATACCTTTGAAATGAAATAAGGAACTGATTTAAGGTAAACAAGATACAAGATAGTTATATGTATGTATTTGAATCTACAAGACTTGCAAGAAATGCTGAATGTACATATGTATTACGTACTTGTTAAGCCTAAGCCTGGATAATATATTTTTAAACTTTAAATTAAATGAATTCTTTTTTTTAGTTTAGACACATTTCTTCGGCATGACGCTCGCAGAAGCATATATAGAAATGAATGTAAACCCAGCAGACGCATGTATATACAATATTTCCACACACGCACGTATACAATAGATACCCTAGATTACGTATACCGTGGTAGAATGATAAGTTTTCGTAAATCTGATTATTCGATGCGAATTCGTAACGTTGATATAAAAAGAAGTCTTCTTTTGAAATGGTTAAAATGTCAAATGTAAAATTTTAATTTTCTCTTCTTTGTGAATTTTATTATATTATTTTCACTTCGGGTTCTTATCTCGCATTATATAGCACGAAAATTGTTTTTTCACATACACATTAACGTATGACATATGTACTTATTCATTTGTAAGTCGATTTATGTATTTTAAACCAATTATTCTCACAAAATTTGTTTCTTCATTTAATTTATTGTGTTTTAATTTATGTATATGGAATTTGTTTCATACTGAAAAATCATTTAATTAGTCCTTTTTACGTTTCTGCCGTCGTGTCACATCGCGTCAACCGTCATGTTTGCCTATGTAAGCGCAGACACGCGTTCAGACCACTCAAATTTACTAAAATTAATATACATATGTATGTTTGTCTGTTACCTCATATCCTGTGAGCATTGAATGCGCCATTTCTTCTCTCAACTATGGCCCGTGTTGTTGTTGGTGATGCTGTTTGGCCGCCTATATGCATTGCGAATAAGTACCAATACATACATACATGCCTTTCTTAGGAGAGCAACTTGTGTACTCAACTATTGCTGAATCTCATTTGAATTCAATCTGACAGATTACATTTTCATCCCTCAAACTGCTGCGTTCATCCCTTATAATTTTTTAAATTTTCAATTGAATGAATGAATACAATGAACATTGCCGGAAATAATAAAAAAGCTTAACTGTAGTATGTAGTAAGTAACGGATTTAGGAAATAGAGTGCTCATCTAGCAATTCAATTTATCAATTAAGTTCTTATTTGAATACTGAACATATGTATGTACTGACCGATAACGATTTAAGCAAACAAATATTTAAGTTGCGATGCTATATGTCGCTTGGTAAATACCTTTCGGTCTTTTCTTGCATTTTCATGACCCACTGTTTCATATCCGGCTCGAAGGACCTTTTTCAAAAATATTGAACCTCCGAAATAAACGAAAAAAAAATTACCAATTTAACCTTAATAACTAAAATCTTAAACTAATGTTAATGTGCCTAAGTGCTTTTGAGTTGGTGCCAAACAAACAATGAAAGCTGCTCGACGTGAGTCCTCACTTATGTGTTCGAGTCCCCACAACACACAACCCACTATTAAGATAAGAACTTTTTTTAAATTTATATGGAACCAAACGTCGAAGTCTGTCCCATCTAATAAAAGAAAAATTATAGGAAGTTGACTTCATGTTGAAGAGATTTGCGTGATCTTGTTTCCAACTTTCTGTCGCTTCAACTTCAATGTACATATCTACCATCAAATACAAAAGGAATTATAAAAATCGGTACTATATGGTAACGGTGTATGCGGGACTATACGTTGAAATCAATCATTCCCCTTTCGTAACCCTCTGTTAAACATTTTTAAACAGCTATCGTTAGCCCCAATTTCAAGAAATCCCAAGTAGAAAGGACAGATAGTGGGAATGGCAGTGTGACAGAAAACCCAAGTACAAAGGAAAAATAAAAGAAGTGGCAGTGTGATGGAAATTCCCAGTACAAAGGACGGACGAAAAGAGTGGCAACAACTACTGCAGGCAGTTAGCGCATGAACGGAATGTTTCGACCATCCTCAGATATAAAAAGGGCGGCAGCAGCTATCACAGCGAAACGAGAAGAAAACGCAGTGGCGTTGACATTGCAATGAGCTGTGGGTTTTAGAACGAATAAACTGTATGAAGCGGAAAATAATTGTGTGTTATAAAGAATTGTAAAATAAACTATTGTGTACAGTAAAGAATTGTAATTATTGTCGATCAAATAAATGTTGAGTAAATTCCTGACGATTAAGAGGCCAAACGAACAAATCTTTGGAGTTTTATTTAGCAATCTAGTGATCGGACTCGAAGGATTTGGGAAATCATCGAGTGTAGCTACGAAAAACGTTACAATATATTCATTTCCGAATTGAGCTTATTTTTCATGGATTAGAAAGATAAAAAGAAAAGAGTGATTTAGTCAATATTGACTGAATACAATCTGTATTCACAGTCTAATTTGTCTAGGGATCGTCAAAAAATCATAAGTCAAGCAGGAGGTGGACGGGCTTGTTTAAATGTAACGTCATCGCCACTTAACTGGGGGAGCAGGTGAGAACAAAGCTACGTAATTTATAAATTTATAAATTGTCACTATATATTTACTACATCGTTTGATATACATACATACATTTGTACCAGTGGCGGATCCACGGGGGGAGAGGGTTTTGGGTCCAGACCCCTCCCCCCTTCGGAAGTAATGTAAATCTTAAATTCGAATATACTTTTGCAGTTTATTCGTGTCTGTGTCTCCAAAAAAATTGAATATATTTTAGGACCCCCCTCCCCCCTTCTGGAAACTCTGAATCCGCTACTGATTTGTACGTATTAGAAAATAATTTTTTATAATATATATATAAATTTTAATATATATATATATATATATATTTTATAATATATACTTGTATAAATATATTGTAATGTGTAATTCATTACAAATAACAAAATGTTTAAGGAATATGTAGCAGAAACCGAAAAGAAAAGTGAAAAAAATTCCTGTCCCATCGGGCAGTGGAGAAGGCGTCTGGTAAGGGTGTATGGCGAAGCAAATTTTATGCAACAAATTTTGATCAACTTTTATTTTTAGAAAAACTTAACGAAGAAAAATGGTTTATGTGAGGAGAGATTTTATAATCTGCTATAATAACAAGTAGTCAATACTAGTAGGCACTAAAAAATTTTGTATGGAGATGTGGAAAAATAAAGATATTAAAATTTTTCTTTTTGTTGCATGATTAAAAACAATATTCCATCCATTAGAAGCATGAAAACAATATGTACTTTCGTGATATAAAAAAAAAAACAAGAATAAAATACATAAATTAAAAAACCCGTTTTATTTATTGAACTGACTCACATATATACACAAATTATACAAATAATCAATAGTTATGGCCTTGGTCTTTGTTTGTCATTTCTGAACCTGAACCGTTACTATTATATCCTTACCGTATGATTACTTTTCTCTCACGTTCAATCCTCTAATTTTAGAAATTAGTATAAAATTTACATAACACTTAAATGGTGTGTTCCAAAAATTGTTGTTCTTGAAGGAGGATAATATTAACTTGTATCCAATTTAATCGTTCTGTTTACGTTTTATCAATTCTTTTCTGGTCAATCTTTGCTGATATAAACTCAATATTATATGATTCATGAAAAAGGCACTCCGTCAACAAAAATATGCACGCTGAGGTGTCTTTTGTTTCTAGTGCTTTTTTCTATGGGTCTGGATTGATCCTCTACAATTTTTGTTTCTCTGTTTATTTCGTCCAAGAGTTAGCAAACGAAATTATGTAAGACAAATCGAGTGAATATGAATTAAAATGTCGGACAAACGAATATACTATGTATGATAAGGTAAACACAATTTCGTGAAGTCTGGTTGAATATTTCACTACTAAGGCCAGGAAGAAATCTTTGTTCATCATCACCTGGTGGCACCTAAAATTTCTTTAAGCTAAAAGCGTAGTTCTTAAGCCGCACATTGATGGTAGTCTCCGACTGTAAGCAACATTTTCTAGAATAATTTTATACCATAAACAAATGCATCCATTGCATCCAAATTAATTAATTACTGCCCCTATTATGATGTACAATTCAACTAAGGTTGGTAGCCTCCCGAGCTGACGTCGAGTATTCAAGAAGTTAATATCAGCAGTAACGTGTCTATTAACGTTAATTAAAAAAATAGTTTTTTCTTTTTTTTTTGTTCTTTCCAACGTTGGATTTTTTTGGTTAAAATGTATTTTGTTATCTTTCGGGAAGAACGAATTCTATGGTAGAAATCCATTGTGTACATTCCTCATTTACATTTTGGGTAAAAATTAAAAAGTTGACTAATTTTTGTTCCATTCTCCAATTTATTAACTCAAAATTTTTCATACGCACCAAAGCGAATTCATAGATGAGAGCAGTTTTTGTTTTCATTCCACTCTTTTTCACGCAAATCATAATTTCAAAATCACAATTCTCTTTCTTAAAATTCGCTGCCGTAGTAACTTTACATTCCAAAATACGTACAAAGTTTATTACAATCGTTTTTCTAGAAAACAAATTTCTCAAAACTTTTAAAAATATATACATACCTTCTACTACATTTATATGTATGTGCAACTATTACATATCTTTATCTCAAGTTCCACATGTATATCGCCGATGCATATGAAATAAGTACCACAGTTTTAATGTTTAGTTTTCAATAAGTAAACACAGCATATAAACAAATTGCAGTCATTAACCTATATGACTAAAACAATGTTACAACCCAATAAACCACGACCACTCCATAATTTGGGAATTAGTATTAGATCTAAGTGTTGGCCGTCACGTTGAACTTTCAATGGAACTCTCTTGTTTTCCATATGACGCACAAGGTCACCAATTTGGGTCAAATCATTTTGAAAATTTGTAGAGTTAATTGTGCCAAATTCCAATATTTCGTCACCAACACGCAATCCCTGTGTTTAAAATTATAAATTTATATTATATAGTAAATATATTTGTTTGTATTACTTACAGCTTCTTCAGCAGGAGAACCAGAACTTATCATATTCACTTTCACTATAATTTCTGTTGATCTCGAAACCGATGGCAACGCATTTGTGGGCATATTACTAGTAGCAGGCATTTCACTTTCATCTTCCAATTGCATATTTGCTGCTTGCTGTGTCAATCCTTGGGCTTGTTCTTTCGCGGCCTCCGAATGTAATTTGTGCATTTGCTTTTCTATCTCCTTCATCACTGTTTTATAGTCATTTTGAAGACATATTATTTGTTGACGCGCCTGTCGCACTTGATAAACATCGATGTCATTCCTTGGAAATCCTTCTGCATCAATCAACTGTCCATCCATACCAACATTAGCGTTCTACATAAATCCATACATAGTATATATTCAGGTAAAAAATTATTAGCACACAATTGAAAGCTTCTGCTGAAAACTCAGAGGAAATCTTACTATTTCTAAGACTCGACCATATTCAGATATTTTTTCTTCAATCTTCTCCTTTTCGCCCATGAGTTTAAAAATCAAATCTTTTGTTGGATTGGGCACAGGTACCACCATTTTTAAAGAAAATTAGTTGTATGCAAAATTAACCAATATTTTTTATTTGTTTTCGAATTTGGTGCAGTGCAGGTGGTAATAAGCTATCGATAACATTCACAGTATAACAGTCCGATACCAAAGAACGTATATGACTAAGAAGCGACAAGACTCATACGGCCTTTGTGCGAATACGAAATAAACCAAATGAGGTTTGGGGAAATCAAAGAAGGTACATGTATACGTAATCATATTGTTACGATCTTGCTGATTAACCTCGATGATTTCCCAAATCCTTCGGGCACGATCTCTGGATTGTTAAATAAAAATTGCCAACTTAATTTGCAGTCTCTTTATTTATAAAGACTTTAATTAATATCCTTTTATTATTCGGTAATTCACAATTCAATTACAATTTACGTTACTATTTACAATCACTTGTATACAACTTTCACAATGTACTGTTTTTATTACTTTACTGTAATGTAATCTCCACGAGTTTAATTCATAACTGATTCACGACTGATTGCTGACTGATTACTCTTGCAGTCGTATGTCGTCCTTATATACTTGTTTGCTGCTTGAAAACGAAACCCCTGTAATAATCGCGTCGTTTACGATAATCGCAATCGCGTGGTTTACGATAATCGTCGTTTACGCTCTAGAACGTGCCAGTTGTCGGCTCCTCTCTTTCATCTGTCATTCGCTTCGCATTTTCGCCAAATAATTAGGGAAATGAGCGAAAGCGATGTTATCGAACCATCGGCAAGTCCATGGAGCTCTCCGGTGGTACTCGTGAAGAAGAAAGATCGCCAGTTGCGGTTCTGCGTGGACTATCGGAGATTAAATGATGTTACGAAGAAAGACAGCTATCCTTTGCCCAGGATCGATGATAAACTAGACTCGTTAACTGGCACAGAATGGTTCTCAACACTTGACCTTAAGAGCGGGTATTGGCAAGTAGAAGTGAGTGAAGAAGATAAAGAGAAGACAGCGTTTAGTGCCGGCAACGGTCTATGGCCATTTTTCGGTAGTGCCATTTGGGTTATGCAACGCTCCTGCCACTTTTAAAAGATTAATGGACCATGTGCTCAAAGGTCTACACTGGAAGACCTGTTTGGTGTATCTGGATGACATCATCGTATTGGGAAAGAGCTTCGACGAACATCTGAGTAATTTGGAAGAAGTTTTCCAGAGAATAGCTGGCGCTGGTCTTAAACTAAGTCCTAAGAAGTGCTCTTTATTCAAGAAGGAGGTGAATTACTTAGGTCAAAGTAATCACGAAGGGCGTGTGTACTGCGAAGGAAAAAATAGAAGCAGTGAAGGATTGGCCGAGACCCCGAAATTTGCATGAATTAAGAAGTTTCTTTGGGCTGTGTACTTACTATCGTCGCTTTGTTCCGAATTTCGCCAGCGTAGCTCATAGTCTCCATGAGCTCACAAGGAAGAATAGATCTTTCGAGTGGAAAACTGAACAAGAGGATGCTTTCCAAACTTTAAAAGAACGACTATGCACTGCACCTATGCTAGCGTACCCGGTTCCAGGTGCAACATTTATTCTGGACACAGATGCTAGTGGTTATGGCATAGGAGGTGTACTTTCGCAAGTGATTGATTGGCAGGAGAAGATAGTTGCCTACTATAGCCGGTCTATTGGAAAACCGGAGCGGAACTACTGCGTAACGCGGAGAGAACTATTAGCGTTGGTGGATTGCATTAAACACTTCCACAAATATTTGTATGGTCAACATTTCCGCGTTAGAACGGATCATGCAGCGCTGAAGTGGCTACTACAGTTCAAAAATCCCGAAGGGCAGCGTGCACGGTGGATTGAGAGACTGCAAAGTTATGACTTCACCATCGAGCACCGCAAGGGTAATACGCACGGAAATGCTGACGCTATGTCCCGTCGACCATGTAGTTTGGAATGTAAGCATTTCTCAAAAGCAGAGGGTAAGGAAGACATAATAGACGTCCGGCTAATGACAGTTACATCAGCAGAAGAGTGGAAGGCAAGTCACTTAAGGAAATGTCAACAAGAAGATCCGGACTTGGAATTGGTAATGCACGGATTGGAGGTGAACAGACGGCCAAGTAAAGAACAAATGGCAGCGGAAAGTCCCATCGCGAAATGGGACAATGGAACAGTTTAGAATTGATTACTAGCTGTTTGCATAGAGTATGGGAAAGTGAAGATGGCCAGTGCTCTCGGAAGCTTATAGTAGTTCCGAGGTTAAGAATTCCGGATGTTCTTAAGGAATTCCATAATGGTCCTAGTGGAGGGCACCTAGGCATTACAAAAACGCTGGGGAAGATCAAGCAGCGGTTCTATTGGGTTGGCTGTCGTCAATCGGTCGCTGAGTGGATTGCATGGGCAGATGAAGCAGTATAACTCAGGTGCACCATTTGAGCGGGTTGCCATGGATGTAGCCGGTCCATTCCCTATGAGCAGACAAGGAAACAAATACGTTCTTGTGGTTATGGACTACTTTAGTAAATGGCCTGAGGTCTACCCAGGAAGCGAAAACAGTTGCGGATGCATTCACTCACAATTTGGTTACCAGATACGGTGCGCCTATAGAATTGCACTCAGACAAAGGAAGAAACTTTGAAGCGGCGGTGTTCCAAGAGATGTGCCAGATACTTGGTATTCGGAAAACACGAACGACAGCCCTGCATCCTCAATCAGATGGCATGGTAGAGGAAGCGTCTACTGTTCTCGAGGAAGAGTTAAGAGAGATACATGCTCTTGTGAGGCAGCGAACTCAAATTATGAGTGACGAAATGAAGGCCAGGTATGACAAGGCGATGAACTCCGAAGGCGATTATCGTAAACGACGCGATTATTCCAGGGGTTTCGTTTTTCAAGCAGCAAACAAGTATATAAGGACGACATACGACTGCAAGAGTAATCAGTCGTGAATTAAAAGCGTTGCAGTAAAGTAATAAGCAGTACATTGTGAAAGTTGTATACAAGTGATTGTAAATAGTAAAGTAAATTGTAATTGAATTGTGAATTACTGAGTAATCAAAAGGACATTAATTAAATTCTTTATAAATAAAGAAACTGCAAATTAAGTTGGCGACTTTATTTAACAATCCAGAGGTCGAACCCGAAAGATTTGGGAAATCATCGAGGTTAATCAGCAAGATCGTAACAATATACTTTCTTGGCAAGTATTAAAAAAATTACAGTTGTTACTTAATTTACAACGTTCTTGAGCAACTCTGTAGATTTGTTTTCATTGAATAGGGTATACTACATATGGTCATTTTATCTTGATAACATCAAAGAAGAAGCAATGTAATTTTTAAATTGGGTTTTTCACTGCAAATAGTAAAATATTTATGGAAGACATTTACAGATTTGTTGCATTCACACAAATTACATAGAACTGGTGAATAATAATTAATTCAAATAAGATTTTTAAATAAATAGCGTTGTAATATATAAGCATGAGTTTTCAAAGCTGGTTAATACAGCGTGAAAATGGTCTTTTACGAAGTCTTGGTGATCAAGATTTTATTATGCCTCGATTGTACAAGTCTATGAGACCTTTGTATATATGGAACGATAAAGGTACCGGCGGCGCTAGAACTTCAGGTCGTACCAATGTTGGTGGCGTATTCAATTTGGAATTCTCTCCGGAAGGGTTTGTGGGAATATTGTTTTTGTTCTAGATCAAGGAATTTTTTTATGCTTTTATTTTCAGAAATGTATTGCTTGGTGCCTGTGAGAAAAAGGCGATCGCAATATTTGATGTGATCAGAAGACAAATTGTTAAGAGAGTCATGAACGCACATACTTCAAGTGTAAATTGCATTAAGTGAGCTTTTTCATACATGCGTAAAGCATCGTTTAGTAAGGCTAATATGAATTAATAAATTGCATCTTAATTACAGATTCCTTAATGACAAGCATTTTGCTACCTGTTCAGATGATAATACTGTCGCCTTATGGGATTTACGGTACTTAAAAACTAAAATGCGAAGCCTTCAGGGACACTCAAATTGGGTAAAGAGCATAGAGTACTCAAAAAAAGATAATTTACTGGTAACTTCGTCATTTGATGGTTGTATATTTACATGGGATATTAATTCATATACCGAACAAGGTCTCATATATCAAAAGGTTTTTCATGCAAACGGATTAATGCGTTGCCGATTAACACCTGATTGCTCAAAACTTATAATGTCCACGTCGGGTGGATACTTAATTGTCATACATGATTTGGATTTAACAACATTACACAAAGATTTGTGCGGCTTCCGAGTATGTATAAATATTTATTGTTAGTATATCATTTATTATTTTTTCAGTGTTATAATTAGAAATCAATTTAATGAAAATGTTTATGTACGCATATGCAATAATCCTTCGATTTTAAAAAATAATGCAATACCAATTTTATTTGTAATTTCCATTCAACTAGAAAGAGTTGTTGTTGTTGTTATAACCGCTGAAAAATGTCCAAATTTGGCTTCGGGGAATATTGCGGCAGCGACAATCCTTGGATGAATAAAAATCCGGCCGTTCCAGCATAAAGACGGGACTGTCGCGGGAACTGTTGTATTTTAGTAGCCTTTTACGACTCGCATGTTTTACCGTGGGTAAATTGTTAAACCCTTAACCCGCAGGAGCAAACTAGAAAGAGTTATATAAATAGATTTCTTCTTAATTTGTAGTAGACATATGGACGTAAGAATCCAAGTCCTTCTCCATTTGATCTTAGCATCTAATAACGTAGTCTTCGTAGAATCTAGCAACTTCTAATGTCGATTCATCGGATTTGGGATAACATTCTAAGAACCTATACTTTAAGATGAAAGAATACAACTTTTTTTAATTTTTCGTCCGACCTCAACATATGTATATAACCCCCTTAAGGCATATTTTGTGCTTTGAAATTGAGTAAAAAAACAGTCTTTGAGAATGCCGAATACAAGTTCAATTTATTTTTAGCACGTTAGAAACAATTTATTTTATTTAGAATAATTTATTATTTAATGTAAATATGTATTTGCCTTTTCCGCAGCCTGTTGTATATAGACTAATGCAGATGGGTAAGCAGTTCATACCTCAAGCAGCCAAGTTTGAACATGTCTTTTCGAAGAACCAAAAAAAAAACAGAGTGGAATTTGTTTCCGATTTTCCGACTGATAATGACGCTGAAGTAATTCTAGCCCTGGAGGTACTCACAAAGGAAATATATAATGTACTTGACCGTGACTTCTCCAATATTTTTTTTTCAGGTACATCCAAAGGGCTATTGTTACGTAAGCCGAAATATAAGTTATGATGGGAAAACTGAATGGCTGACAGTGCATGATCTGGAAGAAGAAGCGGAAGATATTACTGAATGTGGAAAGAAACAAAGTGAAGACATTGGAATTCGGAAGCGTAAACGTGACGAAGATACTGACAAAGAGGAAACAGATCGTCCTGGTAATTCAAATAATTCGCCGGCAAATATGCGTCAGTATCAATCCGCAAATTTGGGTTCAAGTGAACCGTCTAGTAGTACTTCATCTAGTGCAAGTAATAGAAATAATACTGCGCCAACATTTGTTCCCGATGTTTGGGCTGCTGAGGTAACTGTACATGACCGTTACTTACGACTGCCGCACGAACCTGATCAGTCATTGATAAATGCATATAACTTCGTATACGCAATTAGCAGCGGAGTGCTGCCTGCTTTAAACCACAATGACGGTAGTGGTGGAGAAAATCCCTACAATGATGAAAGTAGTTCCTCCAGCGATGAATCGACCTTAAACTTAACTGGAACTCAAGAAGAACGAGCTAGACAAATATGTGAAATAAAATCAAAGTTCTCAAAAAAGTATCCCGATCGAAAAATGTATCATAATCCCAAAAAACTGACTTACTACACCAAAGAATTAAACAAAGAAAAAGGATTCATAAAAGAGCCATGTTTTTCATCCGATGGTCGTATTATTTGCTCCCCATATGGAAATGGAGTGCGTATACTTGGATTCTCCAACGAATGTTCGATTTATCCGTATCGCCGCAATCACACACTCAATCAATCAGAGAGAATTGTTAAACCACTGTCAGAGATTCTTAAAATAACATCTCATTCGGATGTAGTTTTAAGCACGAGATTCAGTCCCCGTGAACCATTATTGGTCACAGGTTGTCGCAGTGGTAAAGTGGTTTGGTACCAGCCAAAACTATGAAGATTTTCTGTTCGTGATTTATGTAGTATATAAAATGATGTATGCATATGTAATAAACTTAAATTAGATACTAACCAATATATTTTGTTGAGTGATTGCGCCTTTTTATTTAAGAGTTTTACAGTTTAACAGAATATGTCCAATAATATTTATTTCTTGGTTTTTAATTCGAAACCAAATATTAAAAGTGTAGTGAATTTCCAACCTAATCAGCTAGTTATTACTTAGATTTATTTAATTAACTTCGGTTTTGACACCTAATAATAGTTAGGTTCTTTCGAGACTAAAGAATAAATTTTGTATAATTTTTTATTAAGAAATTTTATCTTTCGTATTTACCCAGCCATAAATATAAGTTCATATGTCAACTCTCACGACAGCCGGTTCTACGCACCGGAGTTGACGCGGATTTTATCCGGCCAAGGGCTGTTACCCTTTTGGCGACCTAACCCCATTTAGGTCCTCAGGTAACATTAGTCCTAGTTCATCGGAGCAACACCCTGCAACAAGTAAATTCCGTGAAACCAATTATGGGCAAATGGTCCGATGTCGAGCGTCAGCATAGGTCGCCAATCTATGCAGTTTATCTGACCAGCGCTAGTTATTGTGATGTCAGGCGAGATGTGGTAATCGCACACAATTCTGGTAGGGGCTTGGTTCTTCATGGTGCAGAACGTCGAACCGTCTATCTGTTCCACCAGCTCCATTCCTCGACGTTAATTTGACCGACAGGAATGCCAAAGATCGTGATGCGTGTTAAAGTCGCCCAAAAACAAACGGTGTTCGCCTCTGAGTAGCGCACTTATATTAAATATTTCGAGCTTAATACCTCCTGTACGAATAATGATGCCCTGACATTGTAGGGTAGTATCCCTGCGGTCGATGTCACCGCCGATAAGACGATACTGCATGGTGTTGTGTGGAAAGAGCCTACATCACGATATCGCTCGCGATCCTTTCTTATAATGTTATAGATCTTGGTTGTGTCGCTGAGGTGGTTGCCGCGCGTTGGTGGTGGTTGGCGACTCTTTGTCATGTACAAGCGGGCCAGACTACTACAGCAAAGGGGCAACGGATGTATCACTCCACTCACGAGTGGTGCGCAGGCCATAGCAGGTCGGAAAGTGGACTAGCCATTGCAAGAATTGAATTTGACTGATGTCACATTCCTACGCACTATGATCTCATACACGGAACAGACTGTGCCGGGTATCAGGAGCTGCTGGGTAGCCCCGCACGGCAGGCTGAGTTGGCAGAGATTAAGAGGATTGGGAGTCATGCTTCGTGAGCTCAGTTGTCTGGGAGGTGTTATCCAAAGTGGGTCATTGTGCTGAAGGCTTGAGGCGTGGCTGGGCGCTGGCAGCATAGGGCCTCGTAACGCGTGGGCCACTCCATGAAGCAACCTTGTTGCGGAATTTATCGAGAACGATTTCAGTCCTCTACCCTCCTACCAACGTCACCCACGGTGAAAAAATCTTCCGCCACGTCTTCCGTCTGCTGCCGTCTGCTTCATCCTGGCTGGCAGAATTGTAGAAATCCGTAAAAACTCCACCGAAGCGGCGGTTTTAGCAAGAAGGCGCAACACACTACGCCTAGCCGATCCCGGAAATCCCCGCATTAGGGAAC
Source organism: Neoceratitis asiatica (assembly GCA_030068015.2). Classification (NCBI taxonomy): domain Eukaryota; kingdom Metazoa; phylum Arthropoda; class Insecta; order Diptera; family Tephritidae; genus Neoceratitis; species Neoceratitis asiatica. Next base: position 1,663,938 of record CM061528.1, on the reverse strand, counting down.
TCAACATGGAGATTCGGCAAAAGGTTGACCATCACCTGCAATCTGTCGTCTGGGGTACAGTCAAATCGTTGTCTAATCTGACGAGACGTGATGATCGGGTGGAAATTTCATTCGGTGGTCACGCATCTTCGGACCCGAAGATGGTCGCGAGCTATTTTAACCGGCAATCAACACTGCATACTTCCGTTTACAAAATGGCGCGACGCTTAATTTCTCCAGGGAAGAGGTTCAGGGGGTTAATCGGAAGTCGAAATCCTCCAAATCCATCGGCTCCGATAAAATAAGCATGCTGATGCTAAAATATTTGGGACCAGCTGGAGCAAACTATCTCACCAAAGTTCTCAATTTGCCTTTGACCACTCTGATTATACCCGACATGTGGAAACTGGGTAGAGTGGTTCCCCTACTAAAGATCGGGGAGATCCGCAAATAAAGGCGAGTCCTATTGGCCGGTATATCTCCTTTCCCCAGTAGCGAAGACAATTGAGGCCTTGCTGCTCCCGTATCTTACACACCATCTACGCATCAGCAAGGCGTCCGCCACAACAGCACTTAACGCCATAAACACTCACATAGATAGTTCATGGACTCAACCAAAATCGGCCCTGTGCGCGAACAGTCTTAGTAGGACTGGACATCCGGTGTTTAGCAAGCCGCTACAACAGCAAAAGCAACTTTGGCGGAAATGTCTACTTTATTCATTCCAAAGCGAATTTAACAAGGTGAAGTTGCTATGGCAGCGAATTCAACATTTTTCATTCGTGAAAAGTATTGGTGTCAAATTGGTGATCAGCTGAGAAAACAAAGAATAAAAACCTAAGCTGGTAATGCTGCTATGCAACAATCAAAAAACTTGAAAAAATAATTTGAAAGATACTATTATTCCCTGGGATTAGGAAAAATAAGTAATATTCTAAGCAATGGAATCCCCTTATGCCCCGTTGAGCGAGAGCTGCGCTAAAGCCTTGGCCGATAAAGCTTACGAAAAACGTAAGGTAGCCTCACAGGAAATAGAAAAGTATGCAAATATTAGTTAATTTCTTGAAAATATGAACACGAAAATTCCTACTTGTAGGATGGTGACGGAATTCAATATGAAGAAAAACTCAATACAGATAAGGAAACTAATAGAAGTCCTTTCCAATGATTTTGCGACATCGCGAGATCCTAATCGACGTAAGGGCGGCTTAATAGGCTTAGCCGCAACTAGCCTTGGATTAGGGAAGGTGAGTCATAACATAAAATAGAAATGGTGAATATATTCGATGTTATTTACTTTATAGGATTCTGAAAGTTATGTAAGAGAATTGGTTACACCAATTGTCAACTGCCTTAGTGATCCTGATGTTCGAGTTCGCTATTTTGCATGCGAATCTTTGTACAATGTAGTAAAAGTAGCAAGGGCTGCCATTATACCATTTTTTCCAGAGCTGTTCTCGGCACTATCAAGATTAGTAGCAGATTCAGATCAAATGGTTAAGGATGGCAGTGAATTGCTTGATCGACTGTTAAAGGTAATCAACTATGAGTAACTAATGTATATCTAATTATTATTATTTTCTTTTTTTTCATGAAGGATATAGTTACAGAGTCTGCACAAACTTTTAACTTAGAGGCATTTATACCTCTTCTTAAAGAACGCATCTACGCCAAAAACTCATTTGCCAGGCAATATGTTATATCATGGATTTCAATTTTAAATGCAGTTCCGGAAATAAACATGCTAATTTATTTAACTGATATTTTGGATGGACTCTTTACGATGTTAGAAGACAATACATTAGAAATTCAGCGAATGTGAGTATATGTACAATTAGGCAATCAACTGGCAATGTATTTAATGTATGTGAAAACAAATTATATATATTTTAGGTGCGAAACCACACTCAGCCAATTTTTGAAGTCTATAAAAAGTGATGCGTCTTCTGTGCGTATGGAAGACACAATAAATATTCTTATAATTCATGCTCAATCTCCGAATGAACTTATAAAAGTATATATATATTTCTCTATTTTCCTTAAAAAAGGTTTTAATGAAATATATTATATCTGCTATTTAATAGTCTATTGCTATCACTTGGATACGTGAATTTGTACACATTTTTGGACCAAATGTATTGCCTCATGCTAGCGGAATATTTACTGCAATTTTACCATGTCTGGAATACAATGTAGAGTCTAAAAAAAGTAACTACAAAAAAATTTATTACTCTCTCATCTTGCTTATCATTATTTAATTTAACAGACATAAAAGAATGTGCGGTTTCTGTGAATAATTCCATTATGTCATTAATATCTTCAAAGGAACATAAGTCTCAAAATATTGAAAAAATTGATTTGCGTTCTGTTATGGAAGTGTTATCCCAGTATTTAACACACAATTCAGTGCACACGAAAATTGCAGTGCTAAAATGGATTCATCATCTCTTTACACATTTTCCCAGCGAGGTTTGTATTTTGTATCTTGTAAAACAGTTTATTGAAATTTTTTATTTAGATGGCACCACATGCAAATAACTTAGGAGCAAATTTGCTAGGTATATTATCGGACAATTCAGACGAAGTTGTGTTGCAATGTTTATCTGTTTTGGCGGAAATCTTAAATTCAACTTATAATAAAGGTAAACTACATCTTTAGATAATTTTGGTTTTACTACAATTAATTTTATTTTTATTCAGATTCTAGCGACTTTAACAAAGTCCATTACCGAAAATTTCTATTGAGTTTAATTAACTTGTTTGGCGAAGAAAAGAAGTTTTTGGATAATCGCGCCAGCCTCATAATTAGGTAAATATATCAAGAAAACTAATAGAAGTTCACTTCATTTCAGCGTATGTCTGGAAAATGCTTTTATTTACATAATTTGTTTATTGATTCGCAGGCAATTGTGCGTACTATTAAACGCGGAGTATATATATCGAACATTTTCGGAAATCATTGCTGAAGAAGTTATTAAATATGCATCGACCATGGTGCGTTTACTTAATATGATATTACTAACATCACCAGAATTGTTTGAATTGAGAAATGCCTTGCGAGACATTACAAATGAGCATTCTGCCAGTTTATTCAAATGCCTTTACAGGAGTTGGGCTCATTGTCCAGTCTCCACACTCTCTCTTTGTTTATTAACACAAAGCTATCAACATGTCTCCCAACTTGTAGTATTATTGTAAGTAAATACTTATAATACATACATGAAATAATAGTATATTTTATTATATAAAACTAAACCTCTTTTTTGAACTAAATCACCCAACGTTAATGAATAGTATATAATTTATATATCTTTAGATGAAATCATTTTCCTTACAAGCATGACTCAATTTTTTTTAAATATTTTCAGTGCGGACGTGGAGATAACGTTGGAACTCTTAAATGAATTGGATAAACTAGTGCAGCTAACAGAATCACCGATATTTGCATGTAAGTTAGTAATCCACTTTTATGCCGACTTTTCGAAATATCCATGGCAAATATAGAAATTGTATAAAGCCAACAGTTTTATTAATTTAATAGCTAACTTTCATATACTCCCTTGTGTTAACATTAAAATATATGTACGTATTATTAGATTTATTTAGTGTTTTCTTCGTTTTAATAGCACTACGTCTAACATTGGTTTCCAAGGCAAATAATTCTGCAGATGCTCAACATTTAGCTCATGCGCTATTTGGTATCCTTATGCTTTTGCCGCAAACGGAAGCTTTCAACTTATTAAAGAATCGCTTACAATGCGTCCCAAACTATTGGGGTCAAACGCCAATGTAAGTTTCCTTATTGATAAATCATTAACGGAAATTATATAATTATATTTGTATTTTATTTAACAGAAATGAAAAGAATTCGCTACAACATAAGAGTAACATTGATTTTGATGATTTGTTGGAACATTTCAAGAAAGTCCAAAAATTCCAACGCACTTTACGAATTCAACAAAGGCGAAATATTATTTTACCTGAGGATAATTAAGAAAACAAATAATTCCATTAATTACTTAGTTGTTATGTATTATATATTAAGAAAAATGCTTGTCTTTCTAACTGTTATTTGGTTTACATACATATGTCGCATGCAAATATATGAATTAATTCTATTACATCAAATGTAAAGTTTCTTTGTATACATATATACAGACATATGTATGTATTTAATCTATCTAAGATTTGAGTTTGGCTTCGCCCATGCCGAAGTCTTTATGCCTTTCATAAATATATCAAATTCATTGCTAATTGAAATATTCGATTTCGATGATTTTCAGTGTCCATTAATTTGAATTCACGTCTGTAGAATACCAATTAGCGGAGTTATGTCGCCAAAAGGGTTACAGCCTTGGTCGGATAAAATCCGGGTCAACTCCGGTACGTAGAACCGGCTGTCGTGAGAGTCGAGAGCCTTTGTTCGAAAGTAAACTGCTATCTCGCCAACCTTTCCAACTTAGATTTATATCGGAACGAATTTCCGTCATCCCTTGTCAAATTTGGTTTAGTAACACACCGGTTTCGGCAAACCGCCATCTTCAGTGTTTGGTTTTGGAACGAAAACCAAATTTGACAAGGGATGACGGAAATTCGTTCCGATATAAATCTAGTATCCACCCTGTCGGAAAAACACAAAACCAAATCAACTCACTTTCCAACTTCTTCACTACAGGACGTCTTCACCTACAACCACCAAAATCCTCTGCCACCCTTTTTACCAGCTCGAAGAAGGGGTATCGGCTAGAACTCAATGTGGAGGTCTATGACGATAAAATTCCGACCACGAACAACCCAAAGTTACTGGGAGTCACATTTGACAGTCTGCACTCCGCATACGACTGCAATTGCCACTAAAATACAGAGCCGCAACAAAATTCTCAAATCGGTAGCCGGTAGCACCTGGGGAAAATACAAAGAAACACTGCTGGCAACGTACAAGACAATTGGCCGGCCGGTCGTAAACTATGCTGCACCGATTTGGACGCCGGGGACTAGCGAGACGCAGTTGAAGAAGTTTTTTTGAAGAAGGTCGTGGACAAATATCGGGATGATTGGGATATCCACATACCTCTGTTCCTGAAATCGGGATATCGATCCGCAGGGCATGAAACAACGGGTAAAATATGTACCTGCAAGGATACTTTTTGGTGTTCTATATGAATTTCGTAAGTTTCGTGAGTAAATGGTGCTGCAAGAAGAATTGGGAAGCAAGCGTCTAACATTTTAGAGGAAGATATTTAATGTTGTTATTCAATCTACAACGAAAGAAAGCTTTGTCCCCAAAACTTCAATGCAATTGGGAAGACCCCTATGAGATAATATCAAAAGGCTAAAAGACGTATTTTATCGAATCCAAACCGTTAGTAAGCAAAGAAATAAGATGAAAGTAGTCCACCTAGAGAGGCTTGCATCGTCCGGAGCAGTATGGTCCAGAGAGTGTATCGAGAATAATTGGATTAGGCGTTAGATGCAAAAAATCGATTTAGTATATAAGGGCTAAACACAACTGCAAAGCTAATCAATCGTAAAGTGAACGCGATGGTGATAACGCTACTGTAAAGTGAAAAAGACACTGTGAGAGTTTTAAAATAAGTGTGTATTAAATGAGTGTTGAGTAAATTCGGTATAATTAAGAAACTGCAAGACTTTCCAGTGGTCGGACTCGAAGGATTTGCGAAATCATCAAGGTTATCGGTCTCTCCCTTTCACAATGGAAATATTTGAGCTCTGCACTCACATGAACTCCGAGCACTGGTGTAAAATAAAATCTCCAAAAAATAAAATCCCGCTATATGTAGGAAAAATAAGATGCGGAAACCCTTATTTTAAGACGCGGTCTAGAGCAAGCAGAGAAATGAATTGTTATTTTTAGTGAAAAATAATTCAAACAATGGTTCTGCTTTTTTATCGTTAAAGTGAAAACGAAATAAACCATTGTCAGATTTAGAGGCGTAATAATAAAGTAATAAATACTACTAATTGCTCACTGAATTGGACATATTTGATTGTGAAATTGGTGCTTTTCTACATTTTCCTTGAAATTGCATCAGATCTTTGTAAGTTGTAAAACTGCTTAAAACCATGAGCATGTACATATGTAGTATTTATATTGCGTTCAAGTGTAAAATTCAAATTATGTTTCCAATACTTGTGAATGTGTTAACAATTCAGCGAATCTTTTCAAAGATCACACCATTGCCAAATATTTTGCAAACAAAATTGCTTTGTTTTTATAAAAGTTCTCTATTGTACAATGCTTTGTTTGCAACGCTTTAAAAAGAAAAAATATCGTAGAAAGAAGACGAAAAAACCACCAAAAGTATACACAAACCCAGTAAGAAAATTAAGCATATATAAATTTGCTTATTTGTTTTGGTAAACAGAGGCCTCGTAATATTTGGTTATATTTTAAATTACATTAGGGAAAATTTCTTGTTACTATTAATTTAAAATAATTTTATTATTATTTTTCAGAGATGTTTAAAAAAATTCTCTTAATGTGAATATAAACATGCATATCTATGCACCTGCAAAAGTTGTCTAACTCACACGCTACCTTTTCCTTTTAGCTAATGGGTTATTGCCTAGTTAGACAATAAATCGATTTTAACGTCTGAAAGGTGCTTATTAGTATCCCCCGTAAATATTGAGTATTTTGCGAAGAAACGAAAACTGAAAGCCAGAGGGAAACAATTATTTTAATCAACTAAATTTTGAGGAAGGAATATTGTCAATTTTACTTTATTACAGTGTTAAGTGGAAGTCAACAACTGTGCTAATGAGAAACACAGTCAACTAAACGTGAAATTTAAGACATCGAGTGAGAGGACATTAAAGTAAACAAAAAGAAGTCCAGTACTTTCAAGGTCATCTGAGAAACTGAAATCAGCTAGGTACATATGCTCTATCGTTAAATGTTCTGCTACGTGTCGGGGGAAATTTGGTTATTTAATTTTCTTTAGTACTTATATATTACACGTCATTTAGACGTAAAAAGTTTTGTTAAATACACACACACACATGCATAAGTCTGTTACGTGTGTACGGTTTTAAATGTATGTAGCATTCATTAGGGTCTTCAATTGAACTTGAAAATAATCCTTAAAAAAGGGCTTTTTGTTATGATTACTACCGTCATATAGTAAACAATGTTAAGATTATTACAAACGGTAACCTTTAATATAAAAGATCATAATATTTTCATAATTTAAGTTTAATACCTTTATTTCATTAGATTCCATACTTATTTATATTTTATTTTCCAGAGACAATGGATTGTGGGCTAATAAGTCTCTTCGATCCAGATGATGAGATTCATGATGTGGACCAAAAAAATAATAACCATTCAGTTCGTGGAAAAGGAGTTAAAATACGAAAGTCGTCTGTAAAAACAAACGGAGGTACACATAAAAGGAACAACGAGAGTGAAAGCAGCAGCGAAGGAGAAATTGATGGACAAAATAATAAAGTCATTATTGACTTTGATCGCGGGGTTTTACCGCCTGAACCACAATTGGGAAATATTGAATATAAACTGAAACTAATTAGTCCATCCAAACATCGATTTGAACACTTAGTTACTCAAATGAAATGGAGGCTTCGTGAAGGTAACGGTGAAGCTGTTTATGAGATAGGTGTATCCGATTCAGGACATTTGCATGGGCTTGGTGAAAAAGATATGAATGCCTCGCTGGCTACACTAAAACAGATGGCTCAAAAGTTAGGTGCCAGTACCTCAGTATTACGGCGAAAATATGTTGCAACGCGGCGGTCAGTCGCTGAAGTTTTGGTACGAAAAATTCCAGATGATCAACACAATATTGAAATACGAGTGGCGGTACTGGGAGGCGCAGAAGCTGGAAAATCCACGCTGCTGGGTGTATTAACACAGGGCGAGTTTGATAATGGTCGTGGTTTGGCACGTCTTATCATGTTTAGACATATGCACGAAATACAATCTGGCCGCACTTCTAGCATATCACATGAAACCCTAGGGTTTGATGCACAAGTAATGTGAATTTGAAATATTTTTTAATTGCTCATATCGAAAATGTATCACATTTTATTTAACAGGGTACAATCATAAACTACAAATACAACGAGATGATGACGGCGGAGGAGATAAGCGATCGTTCCACAAAATTAGTAACATTTCTAGATCTGGCGGGTCATAGGCGTTATATGCGTACAACAGTGCAGGCGTTGATAGGCTACTCACCACACTATGCAATGCTTGTGGTGTCAGCTGGCAGCGGTTGTACAGGTACCAGCAAAGAGCACCTATCCATAGTCCGCGCTTTGGATATGCCTTTTTTTATAGTGATCACCAAAACAGATATTACAAGTCCGGAACAGACTGTGCAAGAATTACGGCAAGTTCTTATATCTGTAGGATGTCGAAAGATGCCATTTATTGTCACAAATGCAGACGAAGCTATTTCAGCAGCATCTAATCAATTATCCGAAAAAATTGTTCCCATATTTTGCGTTTCAAATGTAACTGGGGCAGGGCTAAGTCTTGTGACAAAGTTTCTTTATGTTCTTTCACCAAGTATAAGTAATCTTGAAAAGGAACGATTAGAACAAGAACAAAGTGAATTTCACATCGACGAAATTTTTCGTGTAACCGAAGTTGGTCCGGTAGTTGGTGGTTTACTGGTAAAAGGTATACTTACGGAAAATATGCAAATGAAAATAGGACCTCTTCAAGACGGAAGCTTCCATTCTGTTAATGTACACACCATACACCGCAACAAAGCTCCATGCCGAGTAGTACGTGCTGGACAAAGTGCTTCTTTATCATTCATCCCAAACCAGACACTTCCGCTTCTTAGGAGTGGTATGACCTTGCTTGGCGATAGTGGAAATCCGGATGACGAGCCATACGGTACACTTCTTTTCCAGGTAATATTTTGCAAAACATTACGCAATTTTAACTGTATTAATAAAATATATTTCTTTTAACTCGCAGGCCGAAGTATCTGTCCTGTTTCACGCTACAGCAATTTACGTAGGATTTCAGACCACCATACATATAGGTAGTATTCGACAAACTGCAGTTATACGAGCCATAGAGGAGCGGGAAAAGATGGGTACTAATGACAGTGCTTTGGTCCTGTTCGAATTCGTGGGCCATCCGGAGTATGTAAGACCTGGTGTGCGCATGTTGTTTCGCGAGGGCTCAAGCAAAGGCATTGGTGTGGTCACAAAAACATTTCCCCTCAACAAATCTGGCGGATAATTTTTTAGATACTTGCATAGATATGTAAATATTATTTAAATAAACTAAAATATGACTAAATGACTTAAACTACATATACGGTATATGTATATGTACCTACATACATACATAAACTCATTTCCTCATATATGAAAATTTTTTATAATTCAATTATATTGGAATATGGAATTACTATTTTCATTCACTCAAATATGAATATCAGCCCTAGTCAAATATGATTTGCTCGTATATTCTGAATCAAATTGGTGTGTAAAGTTGCATAAAACATTTATATGTTTCTGTGATTCACTTCTAAAAGAGATTTGAATAAAATGTAAATATTTTACACATGGACATTATTCTATATACAATATTTAAGATCCGATACAGATTTTAGTAAGAAATTATTTATAGAAATTTCGTCATATCAATTTACAGGAAAACACAGATATTTTAAATTTCAAGTTTTAACATTTTTAAGAATGTAAACAAGGCCCAAGTAACCATTATACTCGTATACCAGTAATGTGTAAAATGTTAGAAAATTTCATAAAGCGTGTTCATTAATATATATATGGTATTTTCATAAAAAGAAACAGGAGTTGAATCGTCAGATCCGTGTACTCATGAACGTTGGTACGAAACAATATTTCACGTATTAAGTAAATAGGATTTATTTCGTATGTATATAATTCTTTATTTTGTTCGTATGGCAGTTCGTAGTAAGCGTACGATCAGCCATCCGTTCACGGATGTCATCATAGCCAACACACAAAATTACGTGACGAGATGTACGTTCACGGAACAGGCGATCCGACCCCAAGTAGATATCATCTTATTGAATGTACATATATATTTTTAATTATAAATATAAAATGAATTCAAGCTAAATATTAATCCTTATTACTTGAGCTAGGATTTGATTGCAAATTATGTAATTCAGTTTGACTTTCTATTTCAATCGCCTTCGCTGCTACATTTGATGAGAACCTAAACAACACTGGTATTTCACCTAACTTCGGGTTGCCGTTTAATTCTAACAATCGGATCCAAGATAGCAACGAGTCTTTCGTTGAAGTACCAGTTGCACAAATCGCAAATATTGTACCATCTTCTTGCTGATGTACGGAGCGGTGTCTACTAACTTCACTTTTTGGTCTGGGAACTGCAGTGCCAAAAAATGGTGCACTTATTTGTGTAACATCTAATTAAAAATAATTATCAATTAATAGGATGTGTTCAAATTTTTGATATTAACTTCCATACCATCCTCATCTTCTTCCTCTTGAATGTGTAGAATTGGAGCTGGATCTGCTCTTAAAGTAAAGTAATTAATTGAGCGATTTCGCAACCATATCAAAAAAGGGCCTTCGATGTAAACGGCTTTGTCGCATGGATGATCCCTCAAAAGCTGTGACTGCTCATCGCTCATGCCATTTACAATCCACGTATCGTCAATGGCATCTTTAACATTTTTTGCTTCAAATACAGATACTTTTGATCGCAAATCAACTGTACACATACGCTCTATAGCCATCTTAGCTATATTCAGTGTATCATCTGGTAATGGGTTCGGCAGAGGCCATGGTGATAAGTTCTTGAACTTTGGCATCCAATACATCATACGCCAATATTTACGTAATGGATGCCCACGTCGTCCAAATATATTTAATAACATTGCTTCCATTTCATAGTCTGGAATTACACCGAAATCCTCCATTTGCTCTAATAAATCTATTATGCATTGCTGTTGCTTTGGATAATGCATGAATTCGGCTTGAAAAACGTTGGTGGGTATAAACTTGCCCTTGGGCATAATGTTAATTAGAGCTTTATACACTTCTATATCATATTCTACACCAAAATCAGCCATGTTACGTAGAGCAGCATAAATAAATTCCACATGATTACGACGATGAACGTCACGTTCCTCAAAAATTTCGACCATTGCTAGGTAAGAATCTTTTGTTTTATTTTCCACGTTAGCGAAGGGATTTTGAACGGCAGGAAGTGGTAGTTTACGTTTGTTGTTGTGATTTCTTTTATCATCAGTTTTGCTGGTTTTGTTACTTCCTTGGGGATCATTCTCCGACTTTGTACAAAACTTTTGCCTTGATTCTGAGCACCGGAATACAGATACGATGTTGCATAAATTAACATTAGATTGTATTCTAAACACTTTTGTAAGTTGGCGATGCATCACTAAAAATATCCATTCATAAACAAAAAATTAATAAAAACGATTAAATAACCCGGCGGAATAATACACTTTTTAAAGAACAAATCAGCTGATAAACATCTGTTTCTGTGCAATTCTATCAAGAAAACTGCAATCAAAGAACGTTTGTGAGTTTGGTATGAGCCTTGTCACTTCTTATTCAAATACGATCTTTGATGAAAGTGTAGCATTTAAAAATTACACGAAAGTTTCAACACTGGTTTTATTATGCTCAGCAGTAAACCAGCATTCTTTGCTTAGTGAATATTGTAGTCGTTTTGTTTTTCGTTAATTTTTTACATAAAAGATTGCAAATATTAATCTACAAGTAATACATACATATATCTATATGTATAACAAAGAAGTATTTAATTTAAAGGAAGAATATAATTATGTAAACAAATGTGGAGTTGAATGAAAGAAACGTTTGCTGTAAAATTACGAAGAAAATCTTGGTTGTGTACAACTCTAAAATTTAATGTACCTAAAGGATATACATACATACATATGTTTTCATGTATATATGCTCATGAATTGAAAGGAATATAAAATATTTTCATTCAAAACTAAAGTTCCATTATGAAAATTCACATGCATTGGTACTATACTTTTTTGGTACGTCGGCCGTATCTGATGGTTTTGGCAGTGGCAGTTCTGTGTACAGCATGCATTACAGTATCCTTGACCATGAATTCAGCGCCAGATTTTAGTGACCCCACATTGGTATGTTTTCTGGATGCTCTGCACTGAACTCATAATTGCATATATATATATATATATATATATATATATATATATATATATATATATATATATATATCTATTTTGTACTAGCAAATTTTTTTAAAGGAGTATTAATTACTTATATAAATCATGTAGTAAAGAGTTGAAAGACAGCTTATTGCTTATTAATCAGATACATATGTATACCTACATATCATAGATGTGAATAATAATTACTGACATTAAGTTGTTGAGCGTCTTACCAACTAAATAACAAACAACAAGTTTTTAAACTTAAAATAAACATTATACTATCCTTATAGGGATTTGAAACTCGTGGAACAGCGTTAGGGAAACGCTTAACAGCTTGGAATAATCTTTTGCAGGAAACGGGTTCTTCCGGTAGTCTAGTGACGGATCCGAGTGATCTACACTATTATAACAACCTAAATTATTATCATATGAAAAATATGCGTAAGCATCAGCACCACAATCGTACACATAGGCGCAAGAATCGAAAAAAACAGAAGAATCCAAAACACAAGAATCAAGTATTACATTTAAGCAAAAAAATTAAATATATACAAAATCGTTTTAACATTACCTCACCAATAAGTAATGAAAGTCTTCTTTTACCAACACAATGGAATGGTGACAGTGGGGTTTTTCGAGATTATGAAATAACAAATGATTCTCTTTTATCCAGTGAACCATCTAACCGAAGTCAACACTTTGAGTATGGGCGGAATACGACATCCATAGATGAAGATTATCATCGTGAAAAAGTTCAAACCAAAAAAAGTACGTGGACTATATTAAAAGAAGCACCTTTTCCGCCATATTGGAATACAGATAGTCCACATGTGGGAGGTTTCTTTTGTGATTCACCCTCAAAAGACTATTCCCATTTTGTTATCAAGCGCACAGGTCCCAATAACACCGACACACTTTTCGACCTAAATGGTTTACTGTCAATGTGCCAATTACAGAATCAAATTGTAGCTGTGCCAAGTTATGGTGAGTTTTGTCAAAGAGAAGAACTCACAGATGCTTGTTGTCGTCCTTGGTCACTTCCAAATTACGCTGCTCTATTGGCGAATAAAAGTTCCTGTTTCGATTTAAATGTACGTATATAAAAATTCTTTTTTTTTATATTAAGATTCAATTTTTTCATAGATTCATTCAATTACAGATAACGGATGTTAATATGTTGCAAAATTTATTGGTTATGTGTTTCGAATATTATCACGATTTGAGGCTAAGTAACGACTGCAGTGAATTCAGCCCATGTAAAGCTCCTACCCAATGTACGCATGGGAGCATTGTTTATAATATTTTACATTTTCTAACTGATTACAATTTCATAAGAATGAACGTGAGTATAACTATTTATAAATATACTTGTGCAAATATACATGTATTATTTGTTTTGTTATAGGACTCGAGGGTGTTTCTGAAATATGCAATGATATTTGTTCCAATAGCTTATACATCAAAAATTCTTCCGTTATTCCACGAATGGGAAGAGGCGTAAGTACACATATTTACTATAGCCACTAGAAAACCGTCATATACTTAGGTGTGTATGCATGAATCAGCGGGAAGTTACACTCGACGAAAAGTATAACGGTCAATTGGGCCATCCCTTGTTTTTTTCTTTTTCACTTGTTCCATAGCAGGAATATTGTAGCTAATTTGATATGTACTTACGCCTGTTATATACAATTTATTCAATTCGTCATGAAATTCCCTTCTTAGTGATTTTCGAATCATACTGTAAAGTACTTCCTTAAAACGTTCTAATTCTTTGACACGATTGTAGTATGTCCCGTAGGTGGTTTCATAATACTTCATGTTGCTCTTTATATGCGCTCCTTTTAAAAAACATTGAGAATCCTTCAGAGAGTGGAAAAAATTTGGAGAATAGGAGACCATGTATGTGCTTCTTTCTAAATCTCTCAGCATTTGTTCTATTAATTTAGTATCTACTTCGGGACATCTAAAATACATTTTATACAATTCCTTTTGACATTTTTCCAAACGTTTTACGAAGTGTAAATATTCCTCAACGCCAATGGAGGTTTTAGGCCAAACTTTGCTTTGTATTTGTGTTCCATTCGCCTGAAGAGGAATCCAATAGTGGTTACTTATGAGTGGCTCATCAGTTTGTTCTATATTGGCTGAACGTTTAGGAAAACCATTCGATTTTCTAAATCGATAATCAATATTGTAAGTACTAGGATGATTCACACAGCAATCGAACATTTTAAAGGATTTATTTAAAATATGTGTACAAAGAAATTTTTTTATTTTTTTTATAGAATAAAAATGACATTATTCTATTTTCATTTATATTTACAGTGACTTAAAAAATGAACTTGTGCAAGTTATATCAATGGATTTGGGACTTGAAAACGAGCTGTTTAATGAGTCATTGCTCACAGACGTTTGGCTAGTCTCACTGGGTGGCGTGTTCGTTATGACTTGTATTTGGCTATATACTACCTCAATATTCCTTACGCTGATGGTGTGCGTTGCCATAATATTTTCATTGGGCTTAGCTTATTTCGCCTATACTTTAGTCTTTAAAATGTCATTTTTTCCTTATATGAATTTGTTGGCTTTGGTTGTAATCATAGGTAAGGTATATATGCAAACTTTTATTAAATCCGCTTTAAAAATTAATTTAATCGCAGGCATTGGAGCTGATAATGCATTTCTTTTTGTAAAGATTTGGCAATGCGTTTTAGCAGAACGCTTCTCTAAATCAATAAAATCGACAACAAACACACACGCAACATCAGTAATAGATGGTGGAAATGAACATACCGAAACTTTACAGAGTTTAATGGCATCTACATTCCGTCATTCGGCATTATCAATGTTTGTGTCTTCATTAACAACTGCAACCGCGTTCTTCGCATCCTACACTAGTTCCATAACCGCCATCAAATGTTTTGGGTACGATTTTATGCTTTCAGATTAAGTGACAATAGCACACGATGTAGGCGTGGCATTTATTAAATTCGTTTAATTAATTCATTAATATTTATATATAACCGGTAAAAGATTCTCGGCTAAGCTCCTGCATCAATTTATGATGTATGTCTTAAAGTTTTTCTAGCAAAGATGCGATCGCCAGTTTATTCTAAGCCGCGTCCGAACGGCTGATAGATTCTTATGAGGTACTTTTAATTTAACGTCACAAATACACACGGAGGGGCAAAAGCATCGGCTTACGTGGCCGATAATTAAAAAAATATTTCAAAAACAATTAATTTTTTTTTTTTTTGTAATTTATTGTAAATTATCATTATGCTGTTGAGGAAATTTTGTATTAAATGGTGTATATACAAGTATTATTTTACGTTTTATTGAATTTCTAGTGTATTTGCTGGAACTGTAGCTATAACCAATTATATGCTTATGATGACTTGGCTACCTGCTGTCGTATGTATAATGGAACGATTATCTACCTGTGCCACTTGTAATAGTAAACTTCCTATACAAAAGTTACTGCTCATGTTCAATAAGTCAATTACAAAGTTTTGTCAGCTTTTTGAGACAGTTATCACCAAGGCTGTGATGAATTATGCATTGCTATGGATATGTGTATTTGGTAATTAGTAATTATTTTTATATGTATAAAAAAGGAGATTGCAAGGTCTAAATGTTGATATTAGATTTTGTTAAAAATTCGATAATCTTATCTAAATTATTTCGTTCTCAATTTTTGTAGGTACGATAGGATTATGCAGTGCGTTTATTGTTTTATACGCACCAGGCTTACAGTTACCAAACAGTTCCCATTTTCAACTATTCTCAAGTAATCATCCGTTTGAAATATATAATAGCAAAATGAAAAATGAATTTTGGTTTGAGAAGTCCATTTCGGTAAGTGCGTGGGAATTAATTATACATTTAACTAATTAAATGTATAAATACCCTAATTCACAAATTTTCAGATTTTACTCTTATAACAAATATACATTAAAATATATATTCATATGCATAAATATGTACGTACATATGTACTTATATATCTGTTACATTTTCTCTTTATCTATTTAAGGCTTATGAAAATTTCAAATTACCTCTGCGCTTTGTATGGGGTATCAAGCCGGTCGACGATGGTGACTACACAAATCCCTTTTCTCGTGGAAACTTGTACTATGACAATAATTTTAATATATCCACAAAGGCCGCACAAAGTTGGCTGCTTAATTTTTGCAAAAACTTAAGACTACAACCATTCTATCAAATTACCTTTGGTATTTTACTTCCAAATTGCTTTATTGAAAATTTTATATCGCTAATGGACCGCATGTAAGTTTAGTGTTTCATAGAAATGAAATTAATTATGGATTATTTATTACATTATTATTTTAATGAATAACAATTACTATATATACACACACACACATTTAAGTAGATCCTTAAGTAGTAGATTCTGTATGTGGTAGTTAGAAAACCGAAAACCAACCTGTGAAACCGGTCTCATATTTTATATGAATAAAAATTGAGGCCACAAAAGCCGAGTGGGTATCTCAAGCCCACCGGAGCGACAAGCATTTATTAAAAAAAAAAACAATATATTCGAAAAACCATTGCTCGATAATTTTTTCCATTGAGTTCATAAATCAGAAACAAAAATCTCAACGATCGAAGTGTTTTTACATAATTCATACAAATAATTTTAATTCTTTTTTTTTTTTGGAATTCAGTAATATCGCACTTTGAAAGTAATCAAATTAAGTTTTAATATACACAATTTTTTTATATTTATTTTTTTAATAATTAAGGGTTTTTTTCATACATACATTAACGCCTTAATATATCAATATGTAATGCGCTAAAATACAATAACGCTTTTACAATTTTTTACAATTCTGATATAAGCTTATATATTTCTCTTGATTACATAATTTCAGGTGTATAGATGAGATGGATAATACTGATCGTACACCCTGTTGTGATGTCTCGAAGTTCCCTTTTGAGCCATATGTGTTCGACATTTGTTTGCCACAATGTATGTCCTCATTATACGCGACACCGCGTGAATATTATACTCCAGGGGTGGCTGGACCAAGATTTCTGGCCGATAGAGGAAGCAATGTTTCCCATACCATGCATCCACCACAAGTGAAAGCTCTGGTACTCGAATTCGAATCGAACGTTGCTTACACAACAGTGTACAGAGAAGTAAAAAAATTCGTCCAATCAGTTGATCAGTGGCTAATGGAACAGTTGAGTGAGGCGCCGCCAGAAATGAAAGGCGGTTGGTTCACCAGTGAACTTAAATTCTTCGACACACAAAGTACATTGAGTCACGATACTTTAATAGCAATATCAGTAGCGATGAGTGCTTCGCTCTTCGTCTTACTTTTGGTCACATTAAATGTTTTAGTATCCTTGTATGCCGTAATAACGGTTTTATTTACAATTTTCACTACTGTGTCGATACTAATTTTACTTGGTTGGAAATTAAACGTACTGGAAAGCATAACCGTGAGTACGGCAATTGGACTAGCAGTCGATTTTAGCTTGCATTACGGTATACACTACCGTATGTCGCCTACGGCAGAACGTCTAGCCGCTAGCCAGTTCACTTTATCACGAATTGTTGGGCCAACGTCGATGGCAGCAATTACTACAGGCGTAGCTGGTGCTTTAATGTTGGCTTCCAATGTACTGCCATATATACAAATTGGACTATTCTTAGTTATTGTTATGGTTGTTAGTTGGCTGTATGGCACATTTTTCCTAATGAGCCTGCTAAAGACTGCAGGCCCACAATACGGTTTCATGCAGTTCAGTTACCCATTACTAAATAAAGGACCTTCAACTAGTGGCAATAAATACTATGAAAGGTGAGCCTTGACAAATATATCTTTGAGTATTTTTTTATATAATATAATATTATCTTTAAATTTGTGTTACTAGAAAACAAAGCCAAGTTATTGCAAGTGAGCAGTTGCTTACGCCATCAAGTTCAGCTATCGGTGAACTAATCAATTCCGAAACACATGAGCTTGAATCTTTAACGTCGAGCTCGCTAATAAAGAC
Organism: Neoceratitis asiatica; assembly: GCA_030068015.2. NCBI lineage: Eukaryota > Metazoa > Arthropoda > Insecta > Diptera > Tephritidae > Neoceratitis > Neoceratitis asiatica. The sequence goes on along the minus strand of CM061528.1, from coordinate 1,645,729 downwards.
AATTTCTGGCACAGAAAGCTCTCATCCACTTAGTGCGGATTTTGAACATTCCTTTAATAACAAAATCGACATTACCAGTGTCAATATATCTTCCATCGTCGAGCACAAAAGTCCGTCTATTGAAAATCCAACGCCTGAGTTACAAGGTACAAACTAAGATACCTATAACCGAGAATATTATATATTACTTGTTTTACTTATATATATATATATATGTATATATATATATATATATATATATATATATATATATATATATGTACATTTATATTGTTGTATGAAAGAATTAAAATCAACTAGTTTACGTTATTGTAGGTGAACGCATATACATGTATTTTAAGTATTCAAACCAAACTCATTCATTGACTCGTTTAATTAGTTTACTAAGAAATTTTTTCATTACTATTTTAAAAGGCGCTGTTAAAGTGTCAAAGAAAATAATTTTTTTGTCAACATTTTTTAATTCATCGTATTTTCTCTATATTTAATACTCGTGAAATGTCATTCTTCCTTTTTTATTTATTCTATTTACATACCATATACATATATAGACTGAACTCTTTTAGAAAAAATAAAAAGCATTGACGCAATGAAAATGCAAATTTGAAAAGCGTTAGTTAATATGTATACTTGTACATATGTATATGTCCGTGATCGGCTTACATTTTTTTGCTTGATGTTTATAGATACCACTCCATGTGGAATATATATGATATGTGGAATGAATTGATAGATTTATCAAAAAGTGCTAAGTTGATCTAGCCATGCTGGCGTGTCTGATGATAAAATGCAACAACAAAAACGAATACGTTTACAAGTTTTGTTTACATATCGATATCAGAATTATGTTTTCATTAAGAAGTCTCGCCGAGCACTGATGTATACATACTATATTTGCTAATGAAATGTAATATTTTTAAAACACGACATTTTTCAACACAATGGTTCTTTTCTTTGTACGCTTAAGTTTCAACTTTCATTACGCAGGCGATTTTGTTAATATTCAACTAGTAAAGCTAACATATTTTGTTAATATTAAATTTGTATTATTGTAATTTAATAATTAATAATTAATATGCATTGCATATATATAATTAATTAAAAAACTTAAAAGAGACTCTTACGTATAAATGAGTATACATAAATCGTTTTTGTAGGTATTTCATTACATATTGTATGTAGCATAGATGCAAGTGTTTCAAAATCATAAATAGTTATTTATGTCAGTTATATAAGCGTTTTACATATTAAAATGTGTGTGTGTGTGTGTGTGTGTGGAATTAAATAGAGATAGTTAAACAAACAAATTGTTATATTAATGTATTCCGTTAATCCAATGAACCCCTTTGTCTCAGTATATCACATTCCTAAATTCATATGTATGTATATAAAATCATACTCAAATTTGCCTTTCCGTTAATAATCCAATATATTGTAAGTATAACATATATTAATTTTGAAATTAAGCAATGTTGTGAGCAAGGAGTGCAAATGTCAATTTGCAGTATATTTATATAATTAACTTATAACTATGTATGCATATAGATTCGCATATGAAACATATACATATGCATGTAGCTAGTATATTAAGAGTTTATGTTCAATGTACTTACACTGTCAAAAGAAACAAATAATAACTAAGGTATATGATAACTGTGATATCAGAAAAGATAACTTCAAAATAGTAATTTGAATATATGAAAGTTAAATTTATTCTGAATTTTATGTACTTACGTATGTATGTATATATGTATAAATACATTGCATTACATGAAGGTTTTTATTAAGGAAAGCGTTTTTTTTTTTTTTGTAAATTAAATTGCTATCCATAGAAGAAACCTAATCGATCTTTGGTAGGTACCTCATCTAGGTGAGTATGAGTAGTTCTCGAAGGAAAGTGAAGTAAACACACGGTTGCTGGGTTACGAATAGCTGGGTAATTCATTTAATTAGTTGTATGTAGCACGCTATTAATTATTAAGGTTATGGTTAGTCATTTATATTGACTCGGTTTCCGTGGTGAATTGAATTGAAATTTTGTTTTGTCTTATTACTTAACATTTGAAGTGTAATAATATAATTTTCCAGTGCCGTACGCATGAAGAGAGTGTATTGGGGGTTCAAACCCCCTCGTGGGCCAATGTAAATTACATTATGCTTTTAACTATGTTATTACATATTCGGTTTAGTTTGGTATTGAAATTTATTTCTAATCATTTGATACAAAAGTGCTGTGTACAGCAAAATTTGAAAATGAATGGATTCCACAGTAGTCCTAAAAGTAGATAGGTACTAATAAAGAGTGCCTAATTGTATACGGATTATTCATTACAGTATTGTAAACTGCATGAACAAATTTTGTTTTTGTGAATTGTGGTTGTTGTTGCTAAATATTTGTAAAAGCAGAACCATGCAGCAAAAACCATCTTTGTACTAAAATTTCCGGGAAGGCAATTCAAAGCACTTTAACACTGTGCTACTTAAAGCATTCAACTCGAAATAAAATATTGTTAGTACTAAACCAGTTTTGAGGCGTGAGAACTCGGAAGAAAATTTTTGAAGCTGTCATGTTTTGTAATAAATACAAAATTCCAATTAAAAAGGCAGACGCAGCGCTCTAACATATTAACCGACACCGCTGAAGATTATTATTGCATTAGCATCTAAATTCTATATTTAGCTCAGTACTCTACACATCTACAGGATCAATTTTTGTAGCTTCAAGACATCTTAACAGATTTCACTGGTATTTTTTTCCAAAAGAATGCCATATTTCGATAAAGGGCCTTGCAAAGCTCTGTTCCAATCATACGCTCCAAATTTTCGAGATAACAAGGATAAATGGAGTTATAATTTGGAGAAAACGAGTCGCAGGTAGATTTATCCATATTGAAACCGTCGGTATTTACCAAAAATACGCCTTCCCAAATGTCCAACAAATTATTCGTCGTTATGAAGTCGTTACATCATGTAAAAATGTTTTTAATAATATTGAATTAAATTACAATTATCTAAACCACCTTTTAAAGCTATATGCAGCCATGCATTACAAAGATTTTACAAAGCTATCACTACTTGTATAATAAATTCATTGTATAAAACTGAACGGAAATATTTCCATTCCTTTTTGCATATAATATCTGCACGTGAACCTTATATACCCAAAAAACACGGCAATTTTTCTTTCTCAACTCATTTGACGTATACGAGAAGAGGGAATTCCAATTCATAGAGAGGGTTATGTTATGTGGACAATTAACTAAAAATTATTTTTTACTTTCATTGTATATGGGCATTTCCCTGTTCAAGAAAGCGACATTCGTTCATCTTTGAGAAGCAAAAAATTTAAGTTACTTTCAATCATATTGTAACGATTTTCGTATTTAATCTCGATGATTTTCCAAACCGTATGAGTACGATCACCAGATTGCTAAATAAAAGTCCCAAGATTTGTTCGTTCGGCTTCTTAATTGTTAAGAATTTACTCAACATTTATTTATCCTTTTCTAAAACACTCAGTTTACTCCGAAGTTTTCTACTCGACCATTCTATTCACGATGTCAAAGATGACTAGATACGTAACTTACTCAAATTTGCTAATATTGCAGCCGAGAGCGGTCCCCCATCTTACAATCCATCTAATATCAGTGTCAGAATAACCACTATGTGAATAAAAAAATCCAATACTTTCAATTCAAAAGAAACTTGTTTCAGGATGAAATAATGAGAAATTATTCTTGTTTTAATTTTGGCCGCAGTACAGCAGGGAATGTCATCTCCTCCGAGTGTAATTCTTACATGAAATAAAATATTCTCATAAAAATTCATAAAAAAATGTATGAAATTGGATTTTAGAAATGTTTGCGATTCCATTATACGTTGATATTTAACTTTTTGGAGAAGGTAGTTTCCTCTTTTCAGAATTGGTTGCCTGAACGATCGGCCCCTAACACGATCCCCGTTTCCAGAATTCAGGAGGAATTCTGTCCCCAACATCCCCGGCGTGAATATCAAATTTTTACATTCTAGTTTAGATTTTTATGCAGGGTAGAGTCTCCAATACTATGAAAGCTAAACATTAGAATAAAAGTTGGACATATTACAAAAAAATCAAAAATTTGGTTTTAGAATTTATTTTTATTTAATTAAAATATTGAATGTAAGTTTACTTTTATTTAATAGTAATATTAATTGTAAAATATTAGCTAAATATTTATGGTGACGATTTTTAAAACTTCACTGGTATGGGCCGAATTAAATTGTATTTAAATCAACTTGATCAAGCTCAGATCACTCATCTGTTCATCGAAACTACGTTTTGGTTCCTTTTAAACAGTTTACTCTATAGGTATTCGACAATATCGCATTTGATGGATATGTTCGGACAACTCTGTCCCACAACGTTTCGACCACGGTAATTGGGACTCTTTTCAGTGAGCAATTTTCGGAATATGGGCAATATTGCCGTTTCACCGTCCAACAATTCGGTCTCGGAACTCGCACCATAAATTGAGGTTTCTTTTTTATTTCGATGCTTACTTTGCTTTTCAGGTGCTACATTTGGCGATGAGTGATGATGTGCAACATGCTGAATGTTACTAATCTTGTTTAGCTTACGCTGTTGAATGCACTGTGTACTTGGAGGAGTGGGCTCGCGTTCACGTTCGCTGTCAGTCTCACTTTGACATACAGTCCCTTTTTGTGGTTTATGCCGATGTTTATTGCGATTCTTTTCCGATACCGAACGTTGTATTGGCGATGTACTTTGATTATAAGGAATTATATGGCTATGTTCTGAGCATCGTTGGGGGCTTGCATAGTTACGTGGTGATTGACGAGAATGTTGTTTGGCATGGGAAAGTGTATGGGTGTCCCATAAATCACTTTGGGAAACTACAAAGTTAGATTTCATTGCATTGATTACTCGGCGCCCGTCCGATGTTGTTGGTGCTTTAAATATGAGTAATATATCAAAATATTTTGAGGTATACTTGTATATGTAGTTTTGTATACCGTTATACTTACTTTTAACTATATTATTGCTTTTCGTATAGGGGACATGAGGGCACATGCTGTTTAGATCATTATTTGAAGTTGAAATATTTGTTGACGAATTCCTATGGTTGTGTGTATTCTTTGGACGTGCTGTAGGAGTTTGGTTGCCGCTGTCATAATGCTGTAATAAAGGAATCACGGCTATTAATTTTTTCTTATAAACTTTTTTGATTCAAAACTATGAACTAAAATTAGATTATACGAACAGTGAAACCAGTAGGAAAATTACGGAGGAGCGCATAAGTGGAACGTTAGAATACTTTCTTTGTATCTGTCCGACCTTATCAAGGACACGTTCGTGGTGATGTTCTTTTAATATCGTGCATTAAATCGCTTGAGGAGTGTAAAAGCTTGGCACTGAAAGCTCTAGCTATGTTGCCAAGCCTCAATCACACATAATTCCTGGAAATGTTATTTTCTTCTTTCTTACCTTGGACGCTACCGATTGCCGACGATCTCGCAGTTGTGAGTCTTCGTTTCGTTTTACGTTGTTGCAGTCCTGTTTCTTCAGACTTGGAATTGGATCGGTTTGTGCAGAGACGGAGTTTCGTTTTTCTACCGTCGACCGCCGGTAATTATGGTCGTCATGTTTAATTGCTTGTAGTGGTGGCTTTTGTTGTTGCAATTGTTGTTGCAACTGTTGTTGAATCGGTTGCATTGATGGAATTTGAGTTAGTTTCGGCAGTGCTTGCGTCACAGCCATAGGACCAGCAACTTGCACCATCCCATCTTGCATTTGATTTGCGGATTTAATGGATTTCTTTTTACTAAATGAAGAGTTGAAAGAAAGAAGTTATAAAACTGCATTTGCCTAAATATTAGTCCAAATCTTACGGTGGTAAAGATGGCGCGATTGTTGTTGACTGTACTGATACCATGGAACTGTCCAATTCTACATGTGTCGAGGTCACGCTATCCACCGATGTCAGCTCGGTGACTTCTTTAAACGGAAAAGGAAGTAATAATTACAAAATTAGATTGTTTTTTTTTTTTTGCTCATTATTGTATGTTAATATTCACCTGTCGTGCTTGGCATTTCTCGTCGTACTGGGGGTGCCGATAATCTAGCTGTATCATTGAGTATTGGTTCAGTTTCCGAACCTATATTACCAGTACATGTGACACCATCAATCCACTTGCGAGCCTCAGGACCCAACTTTCGTATAAGTCCTTGGAGTTCATTTTCTTTCTCCATAAGAATTTTTCGAAAACGACAATTTGTATTTTTTACATCACGTAGACGTTGCTCCAACTCACACACTGAAGAATCACGACGATTCTTTGACATTGGCCGCAAAGTAGCGCGAACACGCTTATCAACAACACCTTGGGGATTACGCTTCAGTTCAACTAACTATAAGTCAGAAGGAGAGTAATTTTAGTATTTTAGACTTTTAGAACTATTCTTTATTATAAATGTGCATGTGTAGTGCAGTAATTATATATATATATATATATATATATATATATATATATATATATATATATATATATATATATATACATACGTACATATGTATATACATAGGTTCCAGTATGAATAGTTTTGAAATTATTGAAACTATGCAAACAAACTTAACTAAATATATAGAATAAGCGACGGATAAATGTGGGTATGAAGTAAATAATTAGAAGGAAACCAATAAGCCGAAAATTTCAAGTTCTCTTCAGGCAGAGCAAAAGAATTCATATTCATAAATTAGTAAATTCGTGTTTAATGAGATTTTAGTTTTAATTATGCACAATGTAAAACTTGATTCAGCTGACTTAGAAAGTTTTTAAATTATTATTAGTTCACAAATTTGAACATAACAAATTAGAAAAAAATTTCTACCAAATGAAGAACTTTTAAGTTATGTATTTATTTATTTCATGTGCCGACATTTTTAAGAAACATTCGGAAACTAAAATATATTATTAATAAATATCATATATGTAAGTATATTAAATTTTTACATTTTGTAAATAATTAGTTATTAAATGCTCTTTTAAACCCTGTCATGAACATGAAATATTATTTTAATTTTGAAATATTTGCTGGTGTGCATTTGATTAAATTAAAAGAAAAACGCTATTTTCGATATACCTTTCATGACCTGGCGTTTTTTTTAAATTTGAGCGGAACTTTACTCATTTACTCGTTTACATATACTATATCTATGTGCATTGGATTTATGTTTTAAAACATCGAATTTTTATACGAAAATTTACCTTAAAGTTGTTTGTAAAATTAAAATACCTCTGAAAGGCGTTAAAAAAATGTGTCTCTTCTTAAGAAATTGGATTAGCATAAACATAATATTTATTCGCAGAAAAACTAAAATTTATATATTATTTGAGCAATTTTTATATATTCAATTTAGTGTATTCAATTTGCTTTTGACTCATTCAACAAGAATGCTATACAATTTATTTTGATTTTTAATACTCAAATTATTGTTATTATTGTAAAGAAAATATAATTCCTAAGATGAAAGTTATATTAACTCGTGTTCATGAAAAATTGGAATCCAGCAATTTTCTTTCCTTTTTAATTAAACTCTGAGCAAATATGATTATTGAATTTTTATGGCCAAAGGTGGAGTATTTAATCAAATCGATGAGAAAATATCATAGCTTGATTAAACATTCCTATTTATGACCATAATTCGACACCCCATAATACAAATTACACTAAATATAAAATTTGAATAAAACACAGCTACAAAAACTAAAAAACTTCCTTACTACCAGTCTTACTTTCGGTACGAACACCAAACATAAAGTTGCTGTCGTACAAAAAATTATAAAAAACGAGAGTAAGACAAAAACTAAATCCTTGCGATCGGAAAGAACCAAGGATATAGCAGCGCCAGCAATGCAAGTGATGAAAACATTATAAACGGAGAATCCAATGTGTTTAGAATCATTCAAAGCCGGTATAGAAACATGTCGTGTCTCCCAGGCAAGGAAAGCACCAAATACCTGGAAATATGGAAAATATTAAATACTTTTTATTAATTCATTACTATTGTGCTCTTAGCATAAATATAACTTACCAATAGAAGGCCTTTATAAGCATAAATTATACTAACAAATATTGTCATATGCTCTGATTGGCAGTATTCATTTTCCGGTATGACCAAAACATCATCTATCGACTCATGATGCTTCAAATGAAAGTATGTGTAATAGAAAATATACATATATATATATTATATTTTTAAATAGCAGTACTCGATGTAAAATAAGTTCGTAATTCTGCTTCATTACCCTTGGTTCCAACTGCTTCGTATCTCGATAAAATGGATCGGCTATTTGCCAAGTCGTTATAATGGCAATGTCGATTGCCAATAATATGCCTACTACCATAAACAACTGATAGTCTTTTATAACTTTCTTATTCAGCTTTAGATCGGTGAAAATGGAATGTACACGCCAAGTTTTAGAAAACATTGCGCCAAATGCTAAACTGAAACCGGCCATTAATATCCAAGCTCGTGCGGTGCATATGTAAGGAAAAGCTGCCACACTACTCAATGTAGTGTCCAATCCCAAAAATATAACACTCATATAAGTGAGCATACATCCGATTATTATGAGATTATTAAGGTGGGGACTGGACATCTTTATATATCTGCGAAAATAATTATAATAAGAAAATAAATTAAATCAATAGTTAGGAATATCTTGGTCCAATTACAAGCTACTAAAATGATGAACTTACCTTTGATTTCGGTATTTTATATTAAACGCCAAGAAAACACAGGCTACTATAATTCCAACCACAGATGCACTAGCTGATACGATGTAAATGGTTAAGTTAACCTGGCTGTGCTCAATATATATCAAGGTACGATCCTTTGGTGGAGTCCTTCCGACCTAATTTATATAATTTATTTACTTAATCAGGAAGTAAAAGTAGACTAATGGATATGTATAGTAATGCATAGATATATTTTTATTAAAAAAAACTTTATAGAACGTGTTACGGTGCTAATTGGGCTCAGGTAACAAGATTAACGGAAATAATATCGAATTACACTACTACTCATAGTGTAACTCATAATGTGTAAATAAAGTAATTGATGTTATATTCCAATTCAATTGAAATTATCGTCAACAGTACCTAAAATACACTCAATCAAAGAAATATTACCTGATTTTTTTTTTAAATCGGCTATAATGACCATTTGTTAATGAGAGTTAATTTAGCTACGAATTAAAAATATTTTTTTTTATAGTTTTTTTTATTTAATTAAATTTTCCATTATTTATTTCGAAAAACAATGCATTTCAAAAAAAGTATGATAACAGCACACACTTTAACATATGTTTTTGCTTTAACCGTTCCAAAAATAATGTTCGAGAACAACACGCACTTTGAAAAGTTTCAATTTGAATTTGATTTCAAAGCTAACAAATCTTTGCCACTTTTACAAACTTTTGGATACTATTCTTCATATTCAAGTGAACGAAGACGAGGAGCCGTAGACGGCGTGGCCGAGACCAGAGCTATGGAAATCAAATATTTGAAATGACAATAAAGCCAATTGGCACTATTCCCGTTGATATTGTTATCTGTCACCGAAATGCAGGAGCTGGGCATAATAAGAAAGACAAGCAATAATAATTCTAGAAATTGTCCAATTGTCGTTTGTCCTAACGTAGTCTTTACTGTGACCCCTACCTCCTCCACCCAATGGAACGTGGTTTTGTTTCACACTTTCATTCTCTTATATATTTATTTACAGTAACAATAATAACATATTTTAATAATTTTTATATTAAACTAGCGGACCCCAGCGTGCTTTGCTACACCTATAAAAAAAATCAAGAAAATCTAATGTAAACTGCTAGCTTTGTATGAAGAAATGTACAAAATATTTGTTTTAATCGAAAATTTTTTATTCTTAAACCAGAATAAATTTTAAATTTTTTTCAATTATATTATCATTTTCACTCTCTTCATTCTTTCTCTCTCCCTCTCTCTCTCTCTTTCAGCACCACATATAACGTAATGTACGCGTATTTTGGAATTTTACATGTATTTGTTGTTGCAGCATGTATTTTGTATGGGTAGGGACCAATGTTCATATCTCTGGAACATCACCAATCTCATGAAAACTTCACATTAATCTTCTCCTAATATCTCTTTATAAATCCTTAAAAATTTGGTGCAATTTGATCTGGTGGTTCTCAAGTTATAGGCGTTCATTGAAAATTTTCATTGATTTTTATATACTTACATACATATGTACATATGTATATATTTAGTATATACTTATAGATTTAATATTCTATGTAATGTAATTTTCTAATATATCACACGACTTTATAAATATTTATTGGCAGTTAGTAAATTATTTATTAAGTTTAATCTATTAACTTTTAGCATTTAAAACATCCCCTCCTACTCTCTTGGCCCAGCGATGTGGTTTATGGACGCACCCCTAGGCTATGTCAGAAAGGAGGCGCTTGGCGCTTACACTGTATCTTATAGATTTCTTAAAGGCTGGTGGTCTAAACGAAAAATTTATGGAGAGCACACTACTACATTATCTATCTATCGAATTGGTTTTAATAGAGCATCCAACACTCCGAACTACGTGTTGTTAATGAGATATTCCAATTGGCTGCCGGCCTCTAAAAACTTTTCGTAAGAGCGTTCCACTATCTTCAACTACCTAAATTTTTTCTTCTTAGATCGTGTATTGTTTCTTGTCGCGGTCGTGTTGCATGATTCTTCCTGTGTGCTTGTTTTGTTCATATTGGACTTGTTTACTTTACACGTGATGGTTTGTGGTAAAGGGAACTCGATTAAGTTAGGTCAAAATTACTCGTCCGATTTCAGACTAAATTTTTATCTCCCTAAACTTCCCTTCCATCCCTTCTTCAATCTGTAATCTTTACAACAAATAGCTATCATTTGAATAAATATATTAACTTACCCATCTTACTGGCTTTCCTAGAGTTAAATCCAGATGACTCAATTGTGAATGATACTCTCCAATTTTTTCTGCCTGCCCCAATTGGAATTGAGTAATAAGAATGTTGGCTTTACGTTCATTGTTGTAAAATCGCACAGGACCCTTTCGATAAGTGTTAAGAGAATAACTTTGTTATAAATAAATAAAAATATGTGGAAGAAAGTAATATCTTCAGTAACATAAAGTCTTCATATTCTTTCTTCTATTTAAGAATTCACGACTCTAGCCCACTTGAAGGGCAAGCATGCATTTTGAATCAAAGATATGAATTTCAGTTTAAATTTGTCCCCCAGAAAATAAATAGAGATTTTTTAAAAAAATTTCGGACATTAGACTTTGAGAAAGACTTTATCTTGTGGAGTTAAATTTGATATAATATCAATAATGTACAGTAAATAGCCTATTACCGCCTTAAAGTACTGGCATGTATAGGACCTTACCGTAACTCCTTCGAAAGAAGTATTCCTGAGAGCTTCTAAAAACACAAGCTCCCAATCCTTTACACGATAATCAAAATGTGTTAGAAAATCTTCTCGCTTTTGTGCGACGTATTGAATAGCGAGTGCAGCAGCCCAAATTCCATCATATGTGTAGCCATGAAAGCGGGAGTATTCGGTACCTCGTAAGCTATCATATTCCGAAAGATACTCATCGGCAGTCTACCATATAAATCAAACAAATTAGCTACAACATTCCTCTATAAATTTCATTTAAACTTTAAGGGTCAACTTACTATTCCGGCAATGGTTATGTCACCACTTGTCGATAAAGGTAACAAATCGACAAGTATTGTGCCTTCTAAAGCAGTCGAAATCTCCTCTACCGTACAATCGGTATCGAGCGTCGCATTCCACCACTCCGTTGAATAGGTGGCCATTATAAGCCACTGATAGGCACGGCCATACATTTCCAATCTATGATATAAGAAATAAAGCGATTACACATTACTCATTAATTGAGGTTACTCCTAAGATTTAATATACAAGTAATCCATCACTAAAGTTGACGTTCATGCCCAATTTTTTTTTTATTAGTTTTTACATTCAGTACATTTTTAGTTATTATTCTTAATAATACGAATTAAGTTCTAAAAGGCAAATTAACTGAAATTGCGGGTCTAAAGGTCCACACAGAAAGCAAAAGGAGCCAAGATCTTCGTGAATGAAAAAGAACATTTTCAGCACTTTATTTTTCTTACCTGTAAGCTTCACAAAATACTTTGCGGGCGTAGTGCTCATTAAAATTACCAAGAATAATGCGAACGTCTTTATCTCGTAACTTTTTCAGTGGTTCATTCACATCGTTAACGAAGCTTTGGGTTTCTACAACTTCCAACTGCATCGAGTCCAAGTCAGCGACCATGTGATTATGTGGCAACGAGTATCGCGGCTCATTTTGATATAAGGTGCCAACGCGCGTCCAATTGAACTCTTTCAGTAAGGCTAGCCGTGGCGCGTTAAATGCATTTTCCGACGGTACCACACGAAAAAAGTTCGGAAATGCATCCTTCGTAAACATGGGATGAGTATCGGCATATGACAGTTGTGTAAGGTGCCAATGCTTACTGGCCTTAGCTATCGGATCTGTAACGTGCGTACATGCAGCGCCGAATAGCATTAACTTATTTGGACCAGAATGCATCATGTCGAAAAAGGATTTCACACCAACTGCGGCATTGCACTGAAGGATTGTAAGGGAAAGATATTTACATTGTGCATTATACGTTTGTAAACAGAAGCAGTACCTCCGTATCGTTCCACCACATATGCAATCGATAATTGGTCAAAATTGTTGGATGCTCATTGACATGAGAAAGTGCCAATTTAACGCTGGGCATCACGCCCCTTCCTGTGTAAAAAGAAGTATATAAGTATTGTTAATACATACAGTATGTTTGTAGTGTTATCACATAAGAAAATGCATCTTTCGCAATTAAATATCAATACGGATAAATAATGAGCATATGAACGTATTTCTATTCACATTTCAATGTTTTTTTTATACTCTAAAGTGCGTTGTTCATTCATACGTTGCTTTCGTTCAGCAAAGTACGAGTTGCTGCTACAAATGTTGCATATAGTTACATATATATTGACCTATTAAAATGACTTACCTGTATCGGAATTTTCAACTCCATCTCCGTATGGAAAGAAACCAGCAATGTAAACATCGGAACGTTTTGCCGTTCTACCACTGCTGCAGTGCATTATACCAAGGAGGCACACACATACGTACAATACTCGACTCCTCAATACCATATTTGATATCCTTAAAACATAAATAACCTATAAATGGTTCTAAATATAAAATCATAACATGCACTCGTAACTGAATTATGCCTACTATATAAAATTATAAAATTTCAATTCGAAATATAATCGCTCACACAGAATTCTTTTAACAACCAGCAGGACTAAATTGAGGTATTTATTGTCAAACCCACCTTTCTCAACCGGTTTGTAGTTTCTAACGAATTTTAAATATACATTCTAACAAGAACATTATTCCGTTTACATTTTTTAAGTTTTTAATATCACTTCATAGCGCATTTTAATATTTATAAAATATTATTGTGTGACGTGCAACTGAAAATGTGTATCCTTTAGACGTAGTAGATATTGCCAAGGTTGGAATAACACACAAAAAGCATGCGCATCATTTTGTATACCTTTTATGAATATGAGATGGAATTATCAAACTTTTGACGTTGAAACATAAGTTTATAATGGCTCAAATAAGCATTTCAATTGTTTGATATACGAGTAAATAACACTTCCTAATAAGTAAATGCATATTACGAGCCTACCTATAATAAGCCTACATTCCTGAAGGCTATGAAGCCCCTTGACCCTCCCAGCTATAAGCTCTAACTCAGATCTGCTGTTCGGATGATCATAAATGACTAACATATATACAAGTTTGAAAGTTTCCCGAATTGGCTAGTTTGCTACAATTAGATTAGAAGAGAAGATGGTAATACAAAATAAACCAGTTTCGTTCAGTTAGAAACTAAAATCAATAATCGGATCAGAACTATGAGCTAAGTTGATTTGGCCATGTCCGTCTGTCTGTCCATCTATTTGAATGCAAACCACCACTATAATATAATTAAAAAAATTTGTATTCTACACAAATTAAAAATCATATATATACATACATATATAATTGGTGCTTTGTATTCGCTGAAGCGATTTTCGCCCGAGCTCCTTCTCCAGTTTGTGGTGTTTGCGTCTTGCTGTGTTTCAAACAAATGGAGAGGTCTACAGCTTATTCTAAGCCGTCTCCGAACGGTCGATGGATTTTTATGCTGAGTTTTTATTTCATGTCAGAGTTTGACAATCCCATTCCGAGGTGCGACCGTATGTTCGATGTCTCTTGCAGAACAGTTGACTAACTGATGGACGCACATACAAACATGACGATATAAATGATTTTATGTAAATTATGTAAATATGTACATTGGGGGTTGAATATATGCAAGTGTTAATGAAGTTTCCTTAGCAACATTAACAACAAATTGACAACAACACTGCAATTACGAAATTACAATAATATTTGCCTTTATATTTTCAATAATATGTATTAAAAAAGGATTAATGTATCAACTTTAAAGGATATCTTCTGGAATAATGGAGGACTATGCACCAAGTCGTTTCAAAATGCTTGAAAAGATAGGCGAAGGAGTGCATGGATATGTTTTTAAAGCGATTGATCTCCAACGACAACAACCGGTTGCAATTAAAAAGGTCGCACTAAAGAATAAATTTGGAAATATTTCATTAAACACTTTAAGAGAAATAAAAACCTTGCAGTTGTGCCAATCGGAATATGTATGTTATGAATTAATATCGGTGTAATAGGAGATTTTAATTTATCTAGTTAAATTGAAATAAATTACATTACATTTATAAATTTTTAGATTGTATCAATTATAGACATATACCCAGACTTAATCGGACTGTCATTGGTACTAGAGTATATGCCTGAAACCTTATACGGTAAATTGAGAAACGAAATGGATCCACTCAGCAGACAACAAATTCGTAAATTTGCGTTAATGATGCTCAAGGGAATAGATTACCTTCACACCATGGGTATAATGCATAGAGTAAGCAGTATTTTCTACTTTACTTAAATTCTTATTTGATCAAAGATTTTTCCTATCATTGGTAGGATATCAAGCCCGCAAATTTGCTTATAAGCGAAGATGAAAAGTTAAAAATTGCTGATTTTGGATTAGCGCGGTTGTATTTCCCAAAAGAGGAAAATAAATTATATTCACCTCAAGTTTCTACGCGTTGGTATAGAGCACCGGAAATACTATGGGGAAGTCAAAAATATGGTCCAGCCGTAGATATGTGGGCTGCAGGGTGTGTTTTTGCTGAAATGTTAAGAGGAGTGCCACTATTTTCTGTATTTTACCAATTCATCGGCTAAAAGCAAACATATTACAGTTTCACATTTTGTAAATTACAGGGAGCAACGGATATTGAGCAATTGGCTCTTGTAATAAGAACATTAGGCAGTCCAAGACTGAATGAGTGGCCAGATATTACTTCACTACCCGATTATGACAAAATTAGGTAATATATACTCGTACATACATATACTTATTATGGTGATTCGAATTCAAAAAAAAAAATGTTTTGACTTTGATTGTTAAATTCAAACCATACATCAAAGCAAAAAAAAAAAGCGCTAAAATATTTCCCTTTGTCTAATTCCGCCTTGACTTAATGATCTTTTGTTTCAGATTCCCAAAGGCAATTGGTGTTCATTGGGATAACTTATTTCCTAGCTGTACATATGCCGTTGAAATTAATTTAGTATCAAACTTGATTGTTTACAATCCAAAAAATCGTCTAACAGCTACACAGGTAAGTACGTACGTACATACATATATACACGTATATTTGTGACAAATATAATTGAAAATTTCCGAAATATTTGTAGGCATTAAATCATGATTATTTTCAATGAGTTAATAGGAAACTGTTGCTTAAAACCTAACCAGTGGCCACCAAAGTAAATATAAGAAATATTATGCACTACGAAATGCAATTACATTTATTAAATTCATATTAAAATGTCTTTTTTTTCTTTTTTTGAATACTCGTTGTATATTTTTATAGTCAACAATACAATAAGCATTGCATGTCATTAAAAGCATTTAAAATCATAAAATATTTATAAAAGCAAGAGAATAAAGAACACGTGGGGCAGCGACACCACAATTGTGCTATTAAAAATACTAGTTGTCAACTAGAATCCTACTAGTTTGCATTTTTGAACTAACTAGTTCATCTTCCATACATTTCCTATATAAGCAACTGGTATCAGGAAAAGGTGTGATCGATAGCAACGTCAAATACATAATTTTGATAAAATCCGCAGCCTTAATGGAAGTGTTGCTAACCCTAATATATTCGTATTTCATTGGAAAATGGTACTAAAAGTACTCCGTTCAAGTATTTCTTTATGAAAATCTACATAGACATCACTGTCTTTTGATTCGTTATAAAATTTGTATATTAAATTGAAAAAATATTAAACAGGAAAAAATAAAAAAATAAAAATAAGTTCCAGGTAAATGAATTTCTACTATATTAGAAGTCTTTCTTTTCAGGCTAACTAATTAACAGCACATTCTCTCTTTTAATCAAGGCATTTTCGACCGAAATTTGCAGGCAAAAGAATTACAACTTACATATAATTAAAGTTCAGAAGGATCTAATACTTTCTATTTAGGCTAACTAATTAATAAGACATTCGTTCATTTAATTAAGACATCTTCAACCACTTCTGTAATTGTGATTGGCATAGCTTATATGCGGACTCCCCAAGCCCGCGAAATTTAAACATTTTCTTTAGCTTTTGGACACAACGTATTTCGTTTTTGATCGCAATGTTCCAATGCGGTTTTATCATCTAGAAAATATCTAATTTTCTATGTGCTTTGTGTTGTACGACGTGTAGAGTATACCAAGCGCTAACTAAGTAATTGCTTTTTTAATAAATTCTTTTCCCACGCTTTTGAATAATGTAGATATGTAATAATATAAACAAATAACCAAACGCCGCAGTAATAAGTCCAATCGGAGCGTTTATGCTGACGATACATTTTTACATACTTATTACATATGTATATGTGTGAGCGACCGATTGAATTCGAATGCGCTTACATATCTGCATGTACCTAGTATAGAGTATTTAATATAATGTAGTAAATAAGAATGTATATAACCAAAAATTTGTATAAAAGAAAGAAGTTTTAATAGAGAAACATCATTCATTCGCAAACATTAAAGAAAGCGAGTTGTATTATTTATATGGCGATCCTGCCTATGACATTACTGGCCGATTACTCAGCCGAAGGCCATATTGGGCGAACTCTGCATTTGAAAACATTTAAAAAAAAATCAGAGTATAAGCTGGAAAATCAAGAATAAAAAATATTTGGAAACAACGCGATGTATTGAAAATCGTTCTGGGCGCTAACAAAGCAAGCGAGTGAGTTTATCATCATCATAGCGGAAAATAGCAGTTTATTCAGCGACAAAAGTAAAAAGCATAAATAGTCAACAAGGCGACAGACACTGCGTTCCAGTCACCGGCCAAGCAGCAAGCGAAATTAGCTTCAACTGGACAATCAGTTCATAAATTTAGCATAAAGCAATTGAACTGAACAACACTTGAAAAACAAAATAAAAATGTGCGCAAGGATCATAAATCTATCAGCAGCTAGAAGTTGTTGTTGTGTTTGGAGTTATCTACATATGTACATAAATACAGTTTATACTGAAGCAGTGAAACTCACTCAACCACTCGCCACACTCAAAAACATTTTTTTTCGTATTGAAATTGATATTTCCTCAAAATTTTTATTGAAAGCCAACAGTTATTTGCAAATTTTATTGAGTGTTCTATTGTCAACAAGTTGTGTTAAGCATATATATACTTACAAAAACAAATATGTATATATATCGTTATAATTAGCTAAAATTAAAACTTCTGGACAGCCTAACGGCAGCCTGTTGACGAGCAAGAATTATATTCCTGCTGTTAAAACAAATTATTTTTTTTTCCTTCCGATAAAATTTGAAAAAGGATACTATTTTTTTATCCTCTCCTCTATTATGTCACAAGATTGGACAAGTATCAAGCGATGCTTTTTTAAAGTGACACAAGAAGAAAAGGCAAAAAGAAAATGGGAAAAGGCTTGTGGAGTAGAACTTCTGAAGATTTCGAGAATTTGTAAGCTTCATTTTGATTCGCAAGAATTTGAAGCCGAATTTGGAGGGCAACGTAAGAGCTTATCAAAATGAGCAGTTCCAGTGTTAATGAACTATTCTAAAATTGACGCATCAACAATATGTGGGTTGCTACTTAAATTCCTGGAAAGGAAAATATTTTACTTTCATAAGTGGCTTTATTTCTTTCCGCAATATTTTCCATGGAAAATTAGTAGCAAATTTAGCTTTCCGTTTTGTTTCTCCGCAAAATGTGATTCGAACACTTTCTCCATCGTATATCGTCTGGATTAGGACATAATAGAACACTTTTTTGGCCATGATAATCCTAGTCCAATGCAACTGAAATGCAGACTTCGAAAATATATTCTTGGTAGGTTTTAATGCAAATAAAAAGTACATACATATATATATATATATATATATATATATATATATATATATATATATATTTGGCGCTTTGCAACCGCTGAAGCGATTTTCGGCCGAGCTCCTCCTCCAATTTGTGGTTTTGCATCTTGATGTTTCTACCCACAAATGGAGGGACCTACAGTTTATTCTAAGCCGCCTCCGAACAGCTGATGAATTTTTATGAGGAGCTTTATTTCATGCCAAAAATACAATCGGAGGGCTTGACATTCCCTGCCGAGGGGCGACCGCAATTAGAAAAATTTATTTTCTATAATTTTGGATGTTGCTCGAACCTGGGCTCGAACCCAGGCCTTCCGAATGTTAGTATGCAACGCTATCCACTCGGCTATCGCGGCCGTATATATATAGTATATACTATATACCCTGCCGAGGAAATGTCGCACCTGATAACCCCAATTGGCTTCCGCTGTGAAAAATATCACAGCAATGCCTCCCGGAATGAGACGTGTGTATCGTCGATGCGGAAGATTATGAGATAGAAAGCGGTATGGATCAATTCCACGAAGACGCATTAGAATAAATTTGCTGGGTATATTATACGCAACTTATAGCTATACCAAGAAGAGTCAGTCGACTCTAGTTTTGCGTACATTGTATTTAGGCGAGAATTTTTTTTGCAAAATATGTACATATGTTGAGTTTTTCATGTAACTCGAACTTACCCTACGAAGTTAAGACATTTTTTTTTAGATGCAGAATGCATTTCAGAATAAAAAACTTAATTAAATCTTTAAATAATTAAAAATTTTATATATAATTTGCTATCATAAAGTATATATTTGTAATCACAAATATTACACATGTATTTCACTAATAATTAATAGCCAAAAACATATGTATATATTAATAAATTTTATGCCTATATAATGTGCTCGACTAATTCTGGACGTTTATAACATATTAAAACCAATAACTTTTTATTAAATTTGTAAATCATTTGGTATACTAGTACATGGTAAGATAATATTTATTCAGGCCCAAGGTAAATTATGTTTGACCATACGGCGAAATTAAAAACCGTTTAATTTTGAAAGGTACCTAAAATTACATCATTTTAGCACCAAATTTGGGTCTTTTATTCGATTTCTATATCCTACAAATTATGAAGTAATTGATAATATATGCTTTAAGCAGAAGCAATAATAATTTTATTATACATATATATATTATAACCGCTGAAGCAATTTTC
The DNA here is from genome assembly GCA_030068015.2 of Neoceratitis asiatica. Classification (NCBI taxonomy): domain Eukaryota; kingdom Metazoa; phylum Arthropoda; class Insecta; order Diptera; family Tephritidae; genus Neoceratitis; species Neoceratitis asiatica. Next base: position 1,625,834 of record CM061528.1, on the reverse strand, counting down.
ATATATTATTCATTCTAACATATGTACATATGTATATTATTTTATATTAGTCATAAAAATGACTCTCTAAATTTCTCTTTTTCTACTACTTTCAAAAACCAGAGAAAGTCATTTAGGTTCTCTGATTGAAAGTGTTGTCAAATGATTTGAGTATTGTCAAAGAAATTTAACTTTGCTACTTTCCAGTAAGTGAAAATCAATTTCATGAAATTTTTCGTTACATGTGACTGATCTTGATATTTGTATATAAATAATTGCCACGTCTGACACTTTCACATTTCTTAAACCGAGACAGTTGGATTTACTTGATTCTAAAATATCGAAATATCGATAGCTCTCTAGAGAATGTTTACGCCGCATATAAACAAATAATTTTTTTTTTAGTTTAAGTAGATTGGGAAATAGACCGCCAAAATTACATATATTGATTGAAGATGAGAAATGAAATAAAAAAAGTTTTTATACAAACTTGTATGAACCATGGAAGCCTGAGTCTTGAGCAAATCAATGAAGTACTGGGACCCATCTGCCAAAAATGTTGGTATATATATGTAAATTCTTTTTTTAAATATGCTCATATTCCTTCTACAGATGAGACAGCAAATGTCAATACACTGGAAGATGTGAAAGATATAGTCAAGGAAATTAACACTGATATGAAGGAATTCAATCAGGAATTAAAATTCGTAAGGCATCCACTAGTGGAACAAGAATTCTTGGTTTATGGTCTTACGTTCGAAACGGCAGCAAGTAAATTTCAACATCACTATCGAGAAGCGGATCAGATGTATTTTGCAAAACTTGTCGAGCTGATGGCTGTTCAGGATGATTATGGGATCTCATGGTTAGAAATGTATAATCTTCCGGGTCTGACACAAACTGCAAAAAAGGATTTACCAAAGACGCGTATACAAACGTTGTTAAAAAAGTGGACTGGTCAAGGATATTTCGTAGAAAAAGATGACAAAATTTATTTTGGTCCACGAATGCTCGTTGAATATGCAAACCATTTAAAGACACATTTTCCTGAGTATATCAAGGATTGTCCTCTTTGCAAAAATCTCGTTTTATGGGTGAGAAATATAGTTTGTCTTGATTTAGACAAATAATATGCAATTTTCTCTTTTTTAGGATATAAAATGCGTCCGGTGTGAAGTCAAAGTCCACAAAGAATGTATAAGAACTTTTCTAAAACGAAGCTCCAATTGCCCGTCATGTAGCGAAATATGGGAAACGGCTCTAAATTAAGCTTTGGGAATCGTTTATTCAAAATATCAATTTAACATTATGGTTAAGTAGTCTACCACTAAGACAGTACCGTTCAGCATCCCGCGTTTGTTTGAAAAACATGAAGAAACATCCAATAAGTTGTAGGACCCATGTAGAAAATCGCTTCAACGGTTATGAAGCGCCAATTATACATAATCCACCAACTCGATTTATCATCATATAAATTAGCAATTCGTGAACCTGAACAGCAATGAATCCATAAATAATTTCATCAAATATACTCACTTCGAATTTTTTTTTAAATAAAACACGAATAATTTGTAATAATACTTTATTGATAAATAAAAGGTATAAGCTATTTTAATCTAATACCTACCTTTGGTATTTGTTATTGCAAATTGAATCGATCTGCTTTTCAACAACTATGTGTATTGTCTTACCGGTGTTCCTCAAAGTTTAACGCGCTTTGGCAAAGTTGAGTTACCATGGTCTTAATCATCGCATATTGTACGTCGTCTTGTAAAAAAAAAATATTTATATACAGTGATTACAAATATTAAAATTAAGATCATTTACTCAATACTACTTTCTCAAAATTACTGTGGTGCTTTAACTCAAACTAAGCAATTCTGTTAAAAGTCCTTTACTTATTGTTGTGGACGATTTGTAAGTGGTTGGTATGGCTTGTGCTACTTTTAACATTCGTTGTTTCCTGATGTTCATGATGCCCACTCGCGTCAAGATCCCTTTTTTAAGGATCCCTGTTATGCGATGCAATTGTTGATTTGAAGCTTATGTAAATTTTTAAAGGCTTTTTGCAGCTGTTCTATATATTAAGTAAACTATTCTAGAATTATAGGTCTGACTCAAATTGTGTCAAGAATCTTCATGATTTTATTTTCGTCTAAATTAGCTCTTGAAGCTAGTATGTATCATATTTAATACTTTTAATTATTAAATGCTTGTATGGAAAATTATAAATGTCTTACAGTAAAATTATATTAAAACTTGAAAGATAAGTCAGGTATTGTAAATACACAGAACATGAAAAGATAATGGATTGTACGGTTGTTAACGTACATTTTTCTAATTTACGGAGTTTTTATGGTGTAATATGTAGTTATATATATATTGGGTGGTTACATCATTCAAATAATTACGTTCACTACAATATTCGGATTTCTGATTTCATTGTAGTTGTGTGAATATCAAATAAAATATTTAATTTATCTGTATAAATTTCCTTAATTGCCTATAAAAATGTAGATAATTTAGCGTTTGAACTGCATATGTTATTCATCTGATTACATTTCTCTTCCTGCCTGCCTGCCTGTGTCTAGACTGCCTGTCTGTCTCTTTTTGTAATTGTACTATGTACTTTACCTATTTACGGAAAAGAAAAATTTTTTTTTGTAAATAAATCAAATTTTATACACTTATCACTAAAATTGAGCAGTAGCTTCTCGCTCTTAAATGAAGAGAAAAAAAAACTAAATTTGCTAATTGTGAGAACCAAAATGGGACAACTAAATGGCTTATTACTTTGTAAATCTGAAACCAAATTCAAATTTGTAATACAGTAAAATATCATACCTCAGCTTTTAATATCTCCGGTTTCCACCGCCTATATTTCCTCCACTGGGTCCACCGCCACTGTTGTAATTATTACCACCAAAACCACCACCACTTTGGCCACCGCCGACGTTACCTGCTTTATAAAAATAAATCGTTATTTTTAGAAATATATATATATATTTTTTTTACCTTTGCTATATTGATTATATGGAGCTGAACGGTTATTTCCAAAATTGTTACCACCCCTTTGTGGCCCACCACCATAGTTTTGTTGGTAATCACTACCAAAGTTACCACCGCTACTGTTGCCGCTCCATCCGTTATTGGCACTATTACCAGGACCCCCAAAACCTCCTCCATTATTCCAACCTCCTTCACTGCCTCCCTGGTTGTTCCAAGGCGCGGGCTGGTTGTTCCAGTTTCCAGGACCGGCGGGAACATTTTGATTACCTCCGAAGTTTCCATTGTTACCAAAATTATTTCCGCCCCAATTACCTCCTCCATTTTGTCTACTATTTCCGCCCCATCCTTGATTGTTACGGTCACCACCGCGACCACCAGCTCTGCCTCCTTGTCCGCGGCCACCCCCACCGCCACCACCACCACCTCCTTGGCGGTCCATATCCTATAAAAATAAAAATAATAATCAATCAATTTCAACAAGTTCATGCATCTTTTTTCCAGTAAAACCTTACTTGTTTAGCAATAGCCTTTTTTACGTCGAGAACCTTGTTTTTTATGGTATGATTCTTTTGTAAAATAATTTTGTCGACCGGGTCATAATCATCAAATTCAATGAAAGCAAACCCACGTTTCTTCCCAGTTTCTTTATCAACTACGATATTAATTCCTACAATGTTTCCATAAGACTTGAAATATTCTCGTAGACATTCTTCGTCATGGTCGTCGCGCAGACCTCCGACAAACAATTTCTTAACAGTAGCACCGGCATTTGGGCTATCAATGTCTTGGCGTGGCACTGCTCGTTTTGGTTCCACTGTGCGTCCATCGATTTTATGAGGACGAGCGTTTTGCGCATTATCAATCATATAAGACTGAGAGTATGTAATAAAACCGAAACCTCGTGATCGTTTTGTTTTTGGGTCTTTCATTACAACCACGTCCACGATGTTGCCCCACTTCTCAAAATGCGCTTTTAAGCCATCGTCTGTTGTTCGGTAGTCCAAGCCACCAATGAAAAGTTTTCTCAATTGTTCAGGTTCGGTTATTGGCTGTAAATTTATAAAGGTAATAAGATTTTATAATACTAGTTTCATATTGTTTGGAAAAAAATAAATAAATAAAAATTTAACAATTTTGTAAAACAATTCAGTCCGCCATTTTGTTTGTTCATGTGACGCTCGATAATGACGCCGCATTTGCAATAAGCAAAACTTGAAAATTTAGATCTATATATGTATTTAAAGTTATATTGGATTCAATTATGGAAATCCCTTCGTATTTTCGATGCGTAATTCTAATTTTACTTCAAATCAAATATAAGATTTACCTCGTCGTTGTAATTGCCGTTTGAGTTTCCATTCTCTACGTCTGCCATTTTTACTACTTAAAAAAAATTATCTTCTTTTTTTTTTTAGAACGGAGAAAGATCTGCTTCTTTGCAAATTGCAATCCCAAGACTTTCGAAGGAATTATAAAATATAAATCCTTTCCGAACACGAAGCGCAATGAATCGATACTGCTGTCGCTGCTAAAAAAAATGGCGAATTAATCACGATAAAAGGAAACACCAGCACGACGACAATTGTAACAATCGATAAATAGGGTATACTTTACAAAATCTTTTCTGAACATTGCCATATCGAAAATTTTAAAATTTTATTTTTTCGCCACAAGCTTATTACCAGATGACATTGTTGTGCTCCTGTATTCTGCACATCTGACTGAGTTTACGCACGAATACTTTTCTTGCCCTACAAAGAAAGGGCGACGAGAGACGTGGTAAGTCATGCCTGTCGTAAGAGGCGACTAAAATCCAATAGTTTCCGCGATAATCGGGTCTTTATACCGGAACGCAATATTTCCCGAAGATCGATTTGGGGAATTTTTTTGTGGATACAACAACAGCAATAACAATATTGATTATCACTTTAAGAGCCTATCACCCCTTCACTTCGAGTTTTTATTTCACCATAATGCAATTGCTTATGACCCCACGTTTTCACAGGCAGTCACCGATGTCAAGATATACATGTTATGAAATAAATTGCTAATGACTGTCAATGTATGTCAAAGAATAATGCTTGGCCCCCCATCTCCATGGGCAATCAGAGATTGCCTATTAACTATCAATTTTCAAGCAATTTGATGGAAAAGTTTTGGATTTGAGCTCTTGAATTTCTTAACAAAAACCATTTGTAAAATAACATTTTACCTGCAATAAAGTTTTTGAACATATCATTCAATTAATCATAAAGTATCAATGAAATTACCACTACTAAGATTTTGTCCCAATGAAACTTTAGCAATGACAGCTTGAGTGTGACAATTGCAAGCAATCAAAAACTAAACGTCGAGACGCTCAGTTGTAACTATTACCTACAATCTAGTGTAATTTTTTCACTTTAACAACTAAATTCCATTTGTACGAAAGCTTGCTGGTAGCAAAATCACTGATATTAGATATATTAAACGAATGTAGACTAGTAATGTTTTATTTTTCCTTCCGCTTCAGCAAGCTGTTGTTTAGCAATTACAAATGCTTACGAACTTTAATGTAAAGAACAACTTGTTTGGCATCATTATATATATAATTTGTTAAGCAATCAAAGCGACATAAACTAGCAATTAAATTGCTAGAAATTATCTTCCAAACCAGACAAGTGTTGGAAAATTGAAAATTGCCCTTGCAGCCGTGGAGCGACAAAAAATTTTCTCTTTGTAATAAATTAATCGTTTAGGAAGTACCAATTTGTAATTTTTTTGAAATTTTCTAATTACGTGGTAACCTGTTTATGAGGGCAAGCGATAGCCGCCATTTCTGTGTAATGCGAATTGTTCAATGGAAAAATGGCTACTTCCGTTTTCATTGCCGAATAGCTTGATTATATTTTTGTGCCGGAAAAAGTTACAAAAGTGATAACGTTATTTAAACGGACATAAGCTAATATATAATTTCTTCTAACAACGACTTTGGAGGTAAATAATTTCTCAATTATAGGATATGTAGTTTATTGTGAGGAATATCGGTGGATATCGTCAATATTCGCGATTTCCCGACGTCGTGCGCCCATTTTTATGTAGTAAATTTTACATTTGCTATAGACAGCTCAGTATTTAATTTCCTTCTGTACTTTGTTCATACGTATGTATATGCACAAATTTATTAATGATGATTTGAACACAGGGAAGCACGCCCGGAAAACCATGGTTGGTTCGAGAGTTTATGTTGGTGGTTTGCCTTATGGAGTTCGGGAGAGAGATTTGGAACGATTTTTTAAAGGTTATGGCCGAACCCGCGATATATTAATAAAAAATGGATATGGCTTCGTCGTAAGTATTTGTTTTTATTTTATTTTTTTATTTAATGTTACAAATCGATATTGAAGTCAATAAGTGTATATTAGAAATTATTTTGCTGAATGCGCCGACGTAGTAAATTTTTCAATCTACTATTTGCAGGAATTCGAAGATTATAGAGATGCGGATGATGCAGTATATGAGTTAAATGGAAAAGAATTATTAGGAGAGAGGTAAGTTTTATATAAATTCATATACTTAATCTATATTTTTTGAAATTTATTTCACCCTTTTATTATAGAGTGGTTGTTGAACCAGCAAGGGGCACCGCTCGCGGCAGTCATAGAGACCGATATGACGATCGATATGGCAATCGTCGCGGTGGTGGCGGTCGTTATAATGACAAGTAAGTTTTTAGAATAAAATGAAAATATATATATGATATTTATATATGCATGCATATGTATGTAAACACGTATGATGTGTATATATGGATATTTATCGTGTGTGTTATTCTGCTCCTTTAATGTTTTTATTTTATTTTTATATAAAGAGGCACTGATACTGAAGAGACATGAATTTGAATAATATTTTAGAATGGTTCTGTTGTGAGTCATTAGTGATGGAGTTTACCATAAAAATAAGAAATGATTTGAAAAATTTATAGTTTTCTTGGCGACATAGATAAATTTGTATATGCAAATGCGCGTAAGCTCGTCAAATAGGCCTAAACAATATTTTCATAGAAGGCCTAACATTTTTAAGCTCTATAATAATTTTCAGAGTTGCTGCTTTAACAATTCAATGATTTCATCTCAACCAAATTTAATAATTATTTATTCATGCACTTTATATTTATAAATGCAGGAGATTTGCTTCATCTTACTTGAAGTGCTTGTGCTTAAGTTTCCATTTCTAGTAATATAGTAAAGCTACTAGTTCCAAAAGAAATGTGTCAGTTAGGTCGCGAAAATATAAAAATAAATATATTTACCTGTGCTCTGAAAATGCATATTTAACTATTTTCTCACAGTACCCAAGTGGTTAGCAATGCATCTTACCAAGATCATGGGTCCAAACCCTGGACAGAACAAGATCCAAAAGTAGAGAAAATTAAACAAAAATTTTTATTGAGGCGGGCATCTATAAAAGGACCCATCAACCGTTTATAGACGACTCATAATTCTTCTAGGTATCTCCATTGCTTCATCGGATTTAAAGTGTCAATTATGTTGTTGTAGTTTTTTTTTGATTTTGTAGTAACCCCAATAATATTACACAAATCGGCTTTCTTGGTGAAAGTCCTTCCGGTATAAAGACCCGACTGCCGCGAGAACTTTTGGATTTTTGCCTCTTGTGGCTGGCATGGATTATCGCGGATAGATTCTTGAACCCTTAACCTAGACTCTTAGGCTTCGTATGAACTCAATAGCTGGTATTCGAAAAAAGGCAAATTGCCCGAACCTAGGTTACTTTATCCGCAATTTTTATTTCGTTCATTCATTTCATACTGAAACTAATTTCTGCAATTTAATTTCATATAATTGCAGTGTGTGACTGTGCTCATTTATCTACAATTTGATATCTGAAGTTAAATTTCCAATTGCTAGGGTTGCACTAGCTTTTTTTTTCTCTTGAAGATGCCCTCAAAGGATTTTTGTATCGTCAATTTAACTTCGCAAAATGTCCATTTCCATGAAATTTGGTATTCTGCTGTTGAAATAAAATTTTCAAATTTTTTAATTGCGTTTTGAAATTAGTTAATTTAGTTTTTTTTTTTTATATTTATTTAATAATATTTTTAAAGTAAACTCCAGTAACTGTGGCTTCTAATGGAATGAAGAAAGTAATAATGATAAGTTTAATGAGTTATACATAATAACTTCATCTTTTTGCATTTATTAATCTTGTACACACTTGGTATATTTGCTGCCTTATGTTCTGAATTACACATATTTCTACATTAAAAATTACATGTCCAGAAACAGGAACAGTGTCACCACTAATTATAAATTCATTGAATTATTTACCAGAAACAAAAATTCCAGATCATCCTCTCGGTATGGGCCGCCGTTACGTACAGAGTACCGTCTAATTGTGGAGAATTTGTCGAGTCGTGTTAGTTGGCAGGTATGTATATAAATTACAATATTAATTTTGATTTTGATAAAATCTTTAAGACTTAAGTCGTTCAGTATATTCATTACATAATGTGGTTTATTAATTAATGAGGATTCCGTGTATAAATACATATATTGCTTTTAAAAGTAATATATTAATGTATAAAGCAGTTATATAGGGATGTGGATACTAGTAACAGTGGTTATACGTATTTAAAATAATTAATAATATAAATTTGGGTTATTCCAGGTATTAATAAATATATGAATGCTAAGTTGGTTAGGAGTTCTTTTTCATTTAATTATGTTTCCTTAATTTTTTTTTTTTATTTATATTTAGAGTATACTTATTTTTTTAAATAAATACGATAAGCTATATTTTCATCAGAATAGTATCTCTGTTAATAAATGCTTAATTGACCGGTGTTATCCGATAAATTATTTTTTCTACACGAAAGAAATGCCACTAATGGGTCGACAGATCATCACCTTGGTTGAATGATGAAGTTAAGATGCTTTATTATAAAAATCGTGAAGAACTTATGTGACCTGTGGTATGAGCACAAGTATCCGCTTGATTGTTCTCTTGAAATCGTACACGACCTCATCCACTTAAAGACGTGCTAACACGGCCAATGCACGATAGGACGAGAACAAGAAGTGAAATAGGAGAAATCACGTTATAATTGCAATTCTCAAAAGTGACAAAGTAATTGTAAATAACAAGAAGGCAGGAAAAATTCGAAACTTGGATGGTCCAAGTCATCCGTTCCTTGAGCTGGTCATGGTGTTTTTGTATAGAACGACTGAGTGGAATATTGAAAATGAAACTGATTCGCTTCTAAGATTTTACGCAGCATTATATGAGATAAAATGAACATCCAAATACTCAAATTACAATTTATATAGCTAAGACGTTGCAGCACAAACAGATAGGGTTAAAATGCATCTTTAATATAAAAAAGATATCAAAAGAGAGTCGGCTGATGTCAGAGCAACCTAATGAACGCACCTGAGCTGAAGAAGCAAGGACACTAAAAACGCATAAAATTCAATTTAACATTTTCTTCTGCCTGTGCAATTGTTTTGTAGATTGATGCGCGGTGCATATGAAAATTTTAAATTGACTAAATGCGCTCGATTTTTCCAATTAGGTACATATTATTAAGAAAGTAAAATTTATTAAAAATCATTTAATTTTAGAATTGTCGAATTCCTTATAGCGAAAAGCGATTGCAAAATAATCCCAGAGTCTCGTACCAACCTAGAGCGTGTGTCGGACGAACCTTCATACCGATTGCGATAACGAATGGTGTGCGATGTGGTGCTTTGAAGCTTCTGATGCTCTTAATGACGTTTCTAGCGGCTTCCGTAAAGTAAAGTACTCCCAGGCTTATAAATATTCTTGCTATGACTATGGCTATTGTATCTGTGCTCCTTGTTCAAAAATTAGCGACGTGAAAGAGATGTCCTATTACTATTCGACTGTTTAGGTGGTGGTGGTAACTTCTGTAGAACATCGATGTCGTCGACTCGAAACGTATCTAACCGGCCTACTCATAGTTATTTCTGGTGATGAGGGACCGTAGAAAATATCAACAAACCGGCAAATCCAAACAAATGCGATGTTGTTCTTGTTGCAGTGAAGAGATGGCTTCATCAAATCTTCAATTTGGAGATGTGAATTCATTTCCGTTTATTTACATTAGAACAAATTTTTTCAGAAATATACAAAACCTGGTTTCCGAAGTCTTATGGCGGCCTCTAAAACCAGCCAGTTATATATTGGGTTGTTTTAATCACATGAACAACGATGCAGCGAAGAAAGCTTATCTAAATTACAACCGGAGGTCGACCCTTTTCATGCCGAGTGTGCGTTTGGGTTACCTAGATATGTATGTGTTTGCAACGTACATGTCCAGATTCTTCTCTTCAAGAAGTTCCAATGATACAACCAAACTGTTATCGTCCGAATTGTCACATTAGATTCATCTTTGCGAACCAAAGTGTCTACATGATTATGTGATATAAGCTTAAACAATTTCACGAAAGATGGTAGATGAGGTACATATGTTTACGTATTTAATGGATGCGACTTCCAGTCCAGCGACTTGACTTTCAACATGCGCATTTGTAAAGGCTTATTTGCCGAGATTTCACACATATGAAATATGTTTGAACACACATCTGAGGGTCCTATACGCCATGTAATTGACATATGCAACCGCTGTCTACGCTAATCACGCTTTATACTGAGGTCACAAATACATTTGATATACAATGAATGCATTACAGACAAAATGCGCCTTTGTTGAAGTGATATTAAGTAAGAATTATAATACTTTTACCACATTATCAAATATAATATCTACTATAGTTTTATAATTAAGATATAGTGTTTCATAAAACTTCTTGTTCTCATCTGTTAAATGTTTTCACAGACACGATGGGATCAAGTGTAATTTGCTGAAGCTGTAAAATATTGGAGCTGAGTGTTGTTCACTACCATTAATTCAAAGCACAAAAAGGCAAATGTGGACTTGACATATTTTTTACGGAACATAAAATGGTGAGGGTACATGTACATGTAACAAAAAACCTGCAAATATTAGTATGTCGGATCATTGGACCAAATGAACTTCGATCTTGTACAACACTCGCTATCAATCCACTTCAGCAAATTCTCTCTTCAAAAAAAAAAAAAAAATTAAAAATTAAAGAAAAAAAAATTTTAAAAAATATCTAAAATTAATCGAAACTAACTAGTAATTTTTTTTTCAACTTTCCCTTTCCGGTAATTTCCACATTGATCAATTGTTTGCCATCAGGATCTGAAAGATTATATGAGGCAAGCGGGAGAAGTTACCTACGCTGATGCACACAAACAACGCCGCAATGAAGGGTAAGCAAATTATATTCTTAATAAGCAGAGATGGCTATTGTTTTATATACTCATAGACCATAAAATTGCGTTCACCCAACACATTTTTTTTAAGTAAAGTAAAAACACAACTGACATAGTTAATTCAATTAAAATTTTTTACATGAATTCAATATATTTATCAGCTGAAAATGCAAAAACAAAAACCTACATACATATATTCCTATTTTCATTTTCGATATAACGGTATCTAAGTGCAGGAACAAGTAAACATTAGCACCACAAAGTATGCATTCAGTTTACTTGATTTGAGAATACCGTTACTTTACATGAAGATGTTTTTTTTTAAATTATTATTTTTTTATTCTAATTAATCATTTAATGAGTTGTGACGTGTTTTAATATTAGTTTGAAAAAAAAAAAAATTGAAAACAAAAGGGAAAGAAATAAGTGTTTCAGAAAGAAATATATTTATTAAACTGTCTAAAGATGGCGAAAGTTTCCGAAAAATTGGTCAAACTATTGGAAGAATTATATAAATAAGTGTACGGAATTCTGGAAACAAGTCATTTTTTCGGATGAGAGCAAATTTTATATATTCGGCATAAAATGTCGGGGAATTCTGTGACGCAAATCAGGAACTGCCCTTGAAAAGCAAAATCTTATTGATACAGTACATGGTGTTGGTGGTGCGTGACAGCTAATTGTGTGTGTCAGCTTGAATTTATCGAATCGACAATGGAGAAATGGGGATATTTAAACATTTTAAAGTAGAACCTGAAACAAAGTGCAGTGAATCTAGGCTTATCTTCGAAGTTTTGGTTTTATCAGGATATCGATCCGAAGCATACTGCTCAAATAGCCAGGAAAAAGAACTCGTCAGCATATAATAACAAGTAAAGAGGTTTTGCGAAAAGTTATACTAACAGAATGGTCCCGAATTACAGCTGAGGAAACAGATAAGTTGGTAAATTCAATGCCAACCGATTAAGTGAGGCATTAAAATAACTTGGTTATCCAACAAAATATTAAATATATTTTTTTTTTAATAATTTTTAATGCTTTTGTAAATAATTATAAACCTGAACGCAGACTTTGTGATTTCGTTGTAACGAAAATGAAAATGGAAATATAAATTTTTGCTTTTGCATTTTAAACTTAAAAATATATAAGACTATGGTCTATGTGTACATACATATATGTATATATGTTATATTATTTATAAATGAAAGTCGTATGCGAAAACCCAAAAAAGTAGCATTTTAACATATGTATTATATATTATCGGTCTCTCACATTATTCAGTGTTTAATATTTACTTTTATTCTCAACAGTGTTGTAGAGTTCGCTTCATTATCTGATATGAAGACTGCTATTGAAAAGCTGGATGATACCGATTTGAATGGACGTCGCATACGTTTGGTTGAAGATCGACGTGGAGGTCGTGGTGGTGGCGGAGGACGTGGAAGGTCCCGTTCATCAAGCTCTCATTCCCGATCTCGTTCACGCAGACGCTCCCGTTCTAGATCTCGTCGTTCATCGAGGTCACGCTCAAAATCGCGTAGTCGCTCCAAATCTCGTGGTGCACGATCAAAGTCGAAGTCGCCAGTGAAATCACGTTCACGATCACGTTCAAAGTAAATCAATTTTATATTATTTGTTATATTTATATTGTATAAATAATCTTATGTTTATCTTTATTATAGCAAATCCCGTGAACTATCCAAATCTAAATCCAAATCTAGGTCTCGCTCACATTCTCGTTCTCCCAAGCGTGATTCCCGTTCACGTTCACGTTCACGTTCAGTTTCAAAACGAGAATCGCGTTCCCGATCGCGTTCGAAGTCACGAAGAGATTCTCGCTCACGGTAAGGATTTTCTTCTGCACATTTCTGCACTTGAGATTCAATTAATTTATTTTATTCTATTTCGCTTTCTTACTAATATTTCCATTTTACTTTTTATTATTTTGGATTGCTGTCCTTTTAAACCTTAATAACCATAAAAAAAACATCACCAAAAAAATATATATATTCTAAAAAGTATTTAATTTCGAGTATACTTTGGTTAAATTATTTTAACTCACGAAAATACCTTGTTCAAAATTCCAAAAAAAAATCCCTGCTAATTTTTAACCTTTTATTTATGTTCGTGACATTTCAGCGACCGCTCTGCTTCACCAGACAACAAATCTCGCTCCCGTTCGCGGTCTCTTTCTCCTAAAAATGGAAACGCCTCACCAGACAGAAATGAAAGTATGGACGATTAGACATACTATTTATTGACATTTCAACTATACGCTACTATTATTATTAATCTTTATCCGACAAACCCCTAAAAATTTTTACTAAATATTTCAACTACGATATTCATTCAAACAATGTATGAAATTATGTATGTATGTAGTTTACCACATTAAAATAATAATAAAAATGGTAAATTTAATTGATACTTTTTTTATTTAAGTAATCACTTTCGCTAGAGAAGATTTAAGTATTGAAATCGCTATCTTTATGCTGAGTAGATTTACGAGTTTTTATTGTTATTTTTATAAATGTACGCATTCCTCAGTTTTGTAAGATTTTTTCCGTAAAAATAAGGCAGATAATTGGATAATTGGCACAGAAAACCACTATGATTTGTATATGGAGATGATTATAAATAAAGTTATTTAACACTAAAAGAACAATCTGTTTAATAATTGATGTGTGAATAGTATTAAAACAGAAATATGCACATTCGATTGCAATTCGGTTCATCCCAAAATATGTTTTTTTAGTGCTTGTAATAAGTGGAAAAAAATACTTGTATGTTGTTGTTGTTGTTGTTGTGACCGTCCTTGGCCGGATGAAGAGCCGGCTCGTTCCGGTATAAAGATCCGACTGTCGCGGGAACTATGGATTTTAATCGGCTCTTACGAAAGGCATGCCTTACCGCGGGTAAATTCTTGAACCCCTAACCCGCAGGGTTTAAAATACTTGTATACATTCATTTGCTTATTTGAAACATTGAATAAGTATTTTCGGATGGAATTATCGTATGTGCGTATAAAAAATCGGATCTCAGTCGACAATTATTACATCAGGACTTGACCCAAGTATTTTTTGAAAAATGTAAAATTGGATGAAAACCACCGAATCTTGAATGATTCAAAATGATCGGTTTTGTGGGATCCAAAACATCTATCGGAGATTTTCTCCGATACATAGAAGCGCGTAAATGGTTATAACAACTTAGCTCTTCATCCTCATCACCTTCGTATAAATTTTGATAAGCATTTCTTCTGGTACTTACATGCTTCGGAGCACATGTTAATGAAAGGTATAAAAAATTCTGACATTATAGGGGAAATAACTGACATTTACAAATATGTAACGTATATTGATTATTCGTGTAATATTAATTTCATTTTATTGTGATTTGGTTAAATATACGAAAAGGATAATTGATTAGTAAAATTAAAAAGTAAAAACCATTTTTTTATTTTCCTTTACTGCACGATATTTCGTAAATAACTTTCAAGGGTATTTAAGATTGCTCTACAATGGTTAAAGGTTCAATTGGTTCCTCCCATTGCCAATCTTCCCAGCTCACACAATCTTTGACGCTATCTAAATAAGCCATTTGCTCGGGACATCTGTCTAGTGTGGGCAATTCGCCTATAACTTCACATTTCCAGTATGAGGTTGGATCCCAATTATTACGAAATATACCAATATCTAGTTCTTCTGTAGTGGTGCAAGACGGTTTTCCATCTCCAGGAATTAATGCTGTTACGGTGGTCAGGGCCACAAGAAGGGTTGCTTAAATAAAATGTAAAAAATATTCAATAATTTTTATGTATTAGGATTTGTTTTGTTGATAAATTATGTACATTATTGTTCCAAAGTTTTCATATTACCGTTATAAAGAATCTTATACATTTTGTTTTAAAGGAAACTAAAATTGTGTGCA
Organism: Neoceratitis asiatica; assembly: GCA_030068015.2. Classification (NCBI taxonomy): domain Eukaryota; kingdom Metazoa; phylum Arthropoda; class Insecta; order Diptera; family Tephritidae; genus Neoceratitis; species Neoceratitis asiatica. The sequence goes on along the minus strand of CM061528.1, from coordinate 1,610,594 downwards.
AAGAAGCTATATGACTGGCACTTTATATATACGAAATGTATGCAGATCCAACTTATGCACTTTCCACAATAGAAAAAACACAGGAAATATTTAAAGATAAATTGCAGCGAACACATTTAATTACATAAAAAATACATTAACTAGTTACAATGTTATGAATGGTACTTGACAAAGTAACTCATATAGAGTAAATAATGATATATAAATATATATAAAATGCACACTTACATAACATGATCATATGCACATATGTAATTGTTTTTGCTTTTACTAAATTATTTTAAAGAAATTCACATTGCCAAGGAAACTTCTGTTTTGTTGATAAATTTGGAACCATTACTTTGATCCTACATTAACCGTTTTGAGTGTCCAAAGAAAGATCTCTTGTCTGTATGATCTCATTCTGGAATGTAAATCTTAGAATAGTTGTATAAATGTTCACGTGGAACACATATTCAAATATATCTTCGAATAATTTTATTTAAGTGAAAGGTGGGCTTTGAAATCATGTTACATAAAATAATTAAAAAATAGTAAAACTTGAGCTAATAAATTTTTGGTATCACTTTCCAGATATCGTGAAAAAAGCTAAAATGAGACTATAAAGGGTTAATAATATTTAAATGATTTTCGTAACTAGCCTCGATGGCTTACCAAATCCTTCGAGTTCGATCACTGGATTGCTAAATAATTGCCCCAAGATTTTTTCGTTCGGCTTTCTAAATGCCGGGAATTTACTCAATGTTTATTTACTAAGTTTTCAAATCGACTGCTAGTGAAAGCTGCTGCTGCTCCTTTTATACCTGACGATGACCCAAATATTCCATTCACGCGCTCTAGAACATATTAGTTATAAAGAATTTACTGAATGTTCATTTATATACTAAATCGATTGTTTGTCCTGCCGCCTGGAATGATCGAAATATTTTCGATAACGAATAACTTCGATTCAGGCTTTAGAACATGCCAGTTACAGGCCTCTCTTTCATCTGACTTTTGTTATGCATTTTCGCCATATTTCAAGTCAGTTGTAAAGTGAGCTCGTTGATGATAACACTACTATGAAGTGAAAATAGTAAACTGTGAGAGTTGCACAATAAGTGATTGCATATAAAGTCCTATCTAGCGTATTGTGTGAAAGAAATATTGAAGCGAGTAATAAATAAACGTTGAGTAAGTTGGAGATTTTTATTTAACAATCCAGTAATTGGACTCGAAGGAGGTAATTTAGCGAAATCGTAACAATACGATCGTATTGTGAGGTACTTGGCAACTTTAAAAATCAGCTGTTTCTTTAATTATTGACCATTTGAAGTTGGAAAAGCAAACTACTTTTAATATATCTGGTTTAAAAATTAAAAATTTGCACATTAATTACTGAAATTGGCACAAATCTGAAATGCGGCGCCGCGCTGGTTTAGGAGCTATCCAACAACAGCAGCTGGCTGCTGAGAAATATAAGGACAAAGGAACCAATTTGCAGGAATCACAATTTGAACAAATGACTAAACAAATGGAAGTTTTTCGTATAAAATTGGAAGAATTTGCTGTTAAACATAAGCAAGACATTCGAAAGAATTGTCAATTTCGTAAACAATTCCAGGAAATGTGTGCTGCAATTGGTGTGGACCCTCTTGCGGCTGGAAAAGGTTTTTGGAGTGTCTTAGGAATAGGCGACTTTTATTACGAACTAGGTGTACAGGTAGTCGAAGTGTGTTTAGCAGCAAACCATAATACTGGTAAGTACTTAAAATATATCTATATACGAACTTGTGCGTGTGTTTTATATGAATATCGCTAGATTATTTTCTACAGAGTGGGCGATTAAACACACAATATATCATTTTCACTTATATTATACATATTGTAACGATTTTCATAATTATCCTCTATTATTTCCCAAATCCTTCGAGTCTGATCACTGGATTGTTAAAAAAAGGTACCAAGATTTGTTACTGCGGCTTCTTTATTCCCTGAATTTACTTAACGTTTATTTAGTCCGCAATAATTACAATTCTATTCACTATACTTAATGGTTTCTTTTACAATCCTTTATAACAATTATTTTCTGCTGCGCACAGTTGATCCTCACTCCAATGTTAATGCTACAGATTTTCTACTCGTCTGCCCGCGATAGCTACTGTCGCTACCTGTCGATGGCCCAAACATTCCGTGACCCTTTTATATATCCTTCGCACTTGATATTTCCGTAACACTGCTCTCTACCTTCATATGTCGTCTGCGTGTGGTAGTTGCTGCCACTATTTTTATCTATACTTCATACTTGTGGTTTCCGTCACAATATTGTGACGGAAATCCCAAATACGATGAACAGATTGAAATGAGTAACAGGATGACGAGATTTCCAAATAAAAACAGGCAAAAGAAGCGGCCGTATTATGCAAATTACACGGACCAAGGACAAACAAAAGGGTTGACAATGTAAAGGCAATTCCCCGAAAAGGACAGAAAATAAAGATGTGGCAGTAAGATGCAAATTACCCTTACCAAGGAGAAACAAAAGGGTAGACAGTGTAAAGGAAATTCCACGTCGTTAAGAATAAACGGAGCAGCTACCGCAGACAAACGAATAATCAGCCTATCTTTAAGCGCGTGAAGGTATAAAAAGAGCGGCAGCCGCTATCACAAGAGGAGATCAAAGACTTAATAAACGTTGAGTTAATTCCTGACTATTAAGAGGCCAAACGAGCAAATCTTGGGAGTTTTATTTAGCAATCCAGTGATCGGACTCGAAGGATTTGGTAAATCATCGAGGGTGGAAACAAAAAACGTTACAATATGTATGTTATATGCGATAGGTCTTTTATTTTCATGTGGAAGCAATTGGAGAAAATAGTTTTGGCGCTTCTCGAAACGATATTTCTCGACTATTAAATATATACATAGTTATTTCAATCCAGTTAGTTGGATGCTAGATATTTATCGCTTGTGTTATATATAATCTCGGAACTTTTATAGTTCGTTAACAGAGTTGAGCGAATAATGTTGTTTCACTTAAATTTTAGCTCAACGCCACTGTAATGTTTTTCTAAGTTATAAAATTACTTTTTTTAAGGTGGTTTAATGGAATTGAGTGAATTACGTAGGCGTCTCATAGCTGCTCGAGGTCAGAGTGCAGTACATCAGGAAATTACAAAAGAAGATATTTTAATGGCTGCGAAAAAGTTGAGTATTTTTGGAAATGGGTAAGTGGCTTCAAAAAATAAATTAACTACATGCATATGCTTGAAAGAGATGGATATTTCTAAAGATTTGTAGTGCACAAAGTGGGCAAAGGGAAATACATAGTACAATCAATACCGGGAGAACTAAGTTTGGAAGAAACAAAAGTGTTGACGATTGCTTCTAATACGGAGATGGGTTTCGTAACACTGCAAATGCTTACTGAACAACTTGGGTATGTCGCAATGCAATCAAATGTAATTCTTTTGTATCTTTGAACGATTTGTATTTAGATGGAGTGAATTGCGTGCAAAGCAATCGCTTGACAAAACATTAAGCGTGGGCTTGTGTTGGGTAGACGAACAAGATAGCGAAAATAAAGGTGTCAGCTATTGGTTTCCCAGTTTATTCCCTGGTCGTTCCTTGTGATTATTTACTATACTTCTATTTACAATCCATGTATTTATATCTCCAGGTATAATCATTAAAGTATTACCAAATATAAAAAGGAGTACACATTATTACAATACATAATAAAACATTAGTTCATTGGTAAATTTGTAATGCTTAAAAATTATGTTGTTTAATATAAAAATTACAAATAAAAATAAATTTGTTAGTTCATTGTATTGTTTATGTACATTTATGTTGGTAGTCCTTGGAATTTAAATGTTTTTCAGCCTTAAGTACAGCTATTTCCTGCTTCAAAGAATATACTTCACTTTCAAATTGCTTTGTAATGTCCGCCAGAGTGGTTTTGTACCTAAATATGAGAAGTATAAATTATAGTTTTTTATATTCATAAAAACATACTCGGGCACACGTTGTGGCTTTATATATTTTGTCCAATTTTTTATTCTAATTGGTATTGAAAGAATGATAATTAAGCATCATCTAATACAAAATATTAAGTTTTTTTAAATTAAATTATTGATTCAGCTACGTATTTGTATATACACATGTGTACGTCTTTTTTTTTTTTTTTTTGGATAGGCTGGACGCAAATTTCAAGTAAATCTAAATCACTTTAAATATATTTCCAACTGCTTGAATAAAACATCTTGGAAAGAAAAGTTTTTAAATTTAAATATTTTTCCCTCAAATTACCCTAAACGTATCTAAAGTACTTCCGCTTCCGCGAAAATATAAGTATATTATTGGACCACTGCACATTTTATCCCCTACTTGTGATTCATTACTTAATGCGATTGAGGTTTGTGTTACTTAAAATGCCCTACGTGCATGAGCTCAGTCATATTTTAGTACATCAACACACAAATAAAAGCTCGGATGCTTTATATGTTATTAATAAACGTTTAACAAATTTTTAGCCAATCATTTCCTCCGATTTGCGGTATGCGCAGTTCCGCCCACTCGCCTACAGTGCCATTTTGGTTATACGCGAAATATACCGATACGGTATATAATAAACTATTAAACATTTGCTTACTTTTCTTTCAATTTTTTGTTTGTTTGGATATATCGCTGTATTTCTTGTTCATTTTCATCTGTACGCCTACATAGTAAAAAATAATGAAGTAATTTTATATTCATCCATCAGTATATTCCGAAAAATTTTTACCTCATTAACATCTTTTTTTCCTTCAGTAAATGATCTTGTTCGGTTATCTTAGCCTCCATCTCATCCTTATATGAATTTTTATTATTATTTATTTATTACTTTATTATTTTACTTTCGCTAGTTACATATGATTGAAATACATACCAAAGCATTAACTGCACTCTCTAATTGCTGCGACAATGCTGCGACTTCTTCCTTACAAGCAGTGTACTTATCCTGAAATCTACTACAACGCGTTTCCAGAATTTGGTTGAATTTTTTTTGATTTTGCATCTCTTCCATCATCTAATTTCATTTGAATAATAATTACTAAAATTTAAATTGATAATATATAATCTCTACCAGCGTTTGGAGTTTTAAAAACTTGCGCTCCTTTTCACTAAAATTCTTCCGCAATTCTTCCATATCTTTTTCGACTTTTTTCGCCGCTTCGTCCATTACTTGGCCAATTGTGGATGCTAAATTGTCGCATTCCTCTTTTACAACCTGCTCCCTTTTCTGTGCATCCTCTTTGTCCACCACCGCTGCCTCGGCAATCGATAATGCTTCCTGAACCTTTTGCAGGGCACACTTTTCTCGCTCGTAACGCTCTTCAATAGCATTTTTCGCCATTTTTAAAGATAATTGAAGCTCTTTCGTTTGCCGAATAGATTCATTTAGTTTTGCTTTGAGTCTATCGATCGTTTCTGTGGCATTCGCATTATTCAAATAGCTCTCTTTTTCTATTGGATGTTGATAAAAATAAAAATATCGATATAAATACATAAATTTTTTGTTTTTTCTTAATGAAAAAATATAAATAACATAAAATATAGGCGAACATACCCTCCAATGTTCTCTCGAGATTTTTAATGTGTTCATTCAATTGTTTCTTTTGCTCGGATAGATTATCAATGATTTGAGCTTGCCTTGTAATTTTAGTTTTTTGTGTTTTTATTGTGCTTTCTAGCACTTGTATAGCGATATCATACTTTTGTTTTATCTGAAATTTTAGTATAACATTATGAATATTAGCATATGAATATATGTATTATATTTTTTCTTTAAATACTGATTACAAAAGTATTCTATAAAAACGTTTTGTATAAATAAGCGAGAAAAATTAGTAAATCACTAAAATCTTGTGAGATTCTAATTTCGACTTTAAATTATAAAACTATAAGCAGTAGCATTTGACGGAATGTATAGATGACTTAGGTGGGCTATGGAGCGTGTGACCTATTTTATGTTAGTTAAAACACATACATATGACAATTTTTGTAAAATAATTCGCTTACCTCTGTAACAGTATTTGATTTACATAAATGATTTCTATAATGTTGAACTTCATTTTCTAGAATTTGGATCCTTTTCCGTGAGCTGTTATTAAGTGATATCAATTCTTTATTTTCCTAAAGCAAACATACATACATATGTTGTAAGTAAGATTCATAAAGTTACGAAAGACTACACACTCACCGCTTCTAGAGAATCAATTTGCTTTTTGACATTCAGTAATGCATCGTTTGTAAACTTTTCCCTCGTGGCATCATCTCTAGATTCCCCCGCTATTTGAACCGTTGCTGTTTTAAGAGCTTCCAGTTTCGTGTTTATTGTTTTATTTTCAGCTAATATGCCTTCGATTTGTTTTCTTAAATGTATTTGCTCATGCTGCATGTGGGTTCGTTGATTTCATTTGTTTTATTTTCACAATTAAAAAATTATAATAACAAAAGAGCGTTAGAAGAATAAACTAATATTTTTGCCCTTATGTACATAAATCGAATTTGTATTGAGGCGTTTGGTTTGACATACCGTGAAAAGCTCCAAATCAATTTGAGTTTCATTGATTAAGTTTTCACATGATCTCTTGATTTCTATTACATGCCTAAAACAATGTTGTATACCACTTGTTACAAGTTTGCTTTTTTTAGATTACGGTTATTTAAGATACATATATGTACTTACGGGCTGGAGCTCTGCTGAACCGAGTTATTTTCTTCTCTCGGCATACTGAACAACAAACGTGTGCATATAAGCTATATTTATATAATTAATATTGTTTACATACATATATATTTTTAATTCGTTTTTTCTAGTTGTTAACATTTTTGGCAAAGAACATTAATACCGGCCAATCCATTTTCCATTGTTTCCACAGTCTTTATAAACCACCCCAATGATTGTTGTGGTTTCACTTTAATTTCATACCTTTGTTACTATAGTAACATATCCACATTAACCTTCTGTTTATAATGTATATAAATATTATTTGAGTTTAGGCAAGTTATTGAAAAATATCTTCTTAAAAAGCATAATGCCGCTTTTTACGAAAAAATTTGAAGCAAAACCAATTCCATCCCGATCAGGACGTTGTAATATCGGCTGCCCAGCGGTTGGTGAGAATATAGACGAGTATAAAAGTATTTCACTGAACTTGGGTAGCAAAGAATTGCGTTTCGCCGATGGTATTTGGATACATTCTACACGCAAAGGTGATATCGACGAAATTAGTCGTTTAAATCGGCGGATAAAGAGTCTCGAAGAGGAGAATAATATGTGCAATCTAAAAATGGAAATCTTCTTGGACCTATTAGCTGAACAAACGACGGAATTGAATGTCATCAAGTGCAAGGATTTATAAGTTTTTGAAAATTCAATAAATTTTGCATAAATGTAGTGTGCGTTCACATTTTAACTATTGTCATAGAACAAACTAAATTACGTTATTTTATTGCCTTAATTATAATGGAAATTTACAATATACATATATGTACATATGAAAATACACTGAATTCAATACTCTTAGCACCCAGCCAAGCAATATTGCTTCAAATAAATGTATGAAATAGCAGATAAAATTTTATTATGGATGATGTAAATATCCGTTTCTATCTTCGCATTGTACCATTAATATGACAAACTCAATTAAGAAAAATAATAAGATTTAAAACGGTTTTAGGTGTCTATGTTTTACACCAAGATATTCATCAATTTTGTCAATAACTTTATTAGGTATTAAAAAGTAAATTTATATATTTTTTTTGAAACATGTCAATACTTCATTTTACTTCTAAAGTGCGTTGGAAGGCCGCAAAGGCCATTGCTTTAATTTTTGCGTTAATGGGTGGCGGATTTGGGAAATCAAACTCGCGTGCAGGTAAATTACAAATTTTCCTACGTAATTTCAAGTCTTGACGTGCACTAAGAGCTCGGCTATAACTACCACAAGCATTTGAAATGATGTTTTGACGTTCCAAGCGTTGGATACGTTCACCAACTTGCAAACAGGCAAGTGGTTGCAAACGTTCAAAGTTAAAGGAAATAACATCTATTCCATCGACCGGCTTAGAATCGACTGGTTCAATTTTAACCTCAACAATTTCTCCACCATCTGTGGAATTTTTCAAGTTATTATCTTTGTTAGAGGATTGAGTCTCTTCTACTTTGATATTCGTTTTTATTTCTTTGATTTCATCCGCTAATTTTTGTTTAGATTCCGTTAGCAGTTTTTTGGCGTAGTTCTCTCCAGCCATGGACAATGAAATACCAATATCGAGTATTATGCGGTGTGGTTGCCATTTTTGTTTCGCAGTTGTTGGCTGCTCATTAGCTCCGGTAATGGCATTATCAGTTTGAAGTTTCGATTCAGCAATTAAAGATGCCCAATCAACACCTAGTGCATCTCCCACACCTAAAAAATAATTACAATTAGACACACATAAGAATATAAATTTATATTCCAGAATGGTGTTAGGGATAAATACCTTTGTTGCGAGAATCTTCTTCCAATTCACCATCTGAGATTTCTTCAAAATCAAGTATTTCTTCGTCGTCATGTTTCTCATCTACAATGCCAGTATCATCATTGCTGCGTGTTAAATCCTCCTGTTCAGAAATGACATCAACTTTCATAGTTGAATCATCGTCTGTCTCCGTACGGGATTTTTTATCACCTTTGTTAAGAATATCATCGTCGCTGTCACTAATTTCGCTTAGTTCGCCACTAGCCTGGCTGTTATTCACTATCGGATTGCCCAAAGGTAAGAAATTATCAGTCTTCTTATTTATAGTCGGCATATCCATTTTTTTCTTTGAATCAGTATCGGGTAAAATTTCTCCAGCTTCTGGCTTCTCATCCATGACGAATGGTTCGTGTTGCTGACGTGTCAAATTGCTCGCCTGTCCCAGGATACTTGGATTGGTAGTGGCGTTTGCGGCGCTTTGGGCAGCGGCTTTTGCTGCTGCTACTGCAGTGCTTGCTGCTGCTACTGCGCTTGCTTGGGCTGCTTTGGCAGCAGCCATAACTGCATGTTGCTTTTTAATTATATTTGGATTTGTGTATGTCATTTTATTTTTATTGGGGAATCGTGGGTTTCCACCAATAAAACCTGCTGCTGGGGGTTGAACTGGTAGTGTCATTAATGGTGGAGGGTGGGTTCGAAGTCCTTGGCCATTCCGCTCACCATGTTCTATGCCTCCTGTGCTACCTCCCCTTCGAAAACTCCGTCCGCCACGCTCGCTTCTATGATGGTGTAAAGGTGGCGGAATATTTCCAACAGCAGCAATAGGACCCATTCTCTGCATTGTATCTTCATTTTCGCGCCAATCATTTTGCCATCGTCGCTCTACTGGATCTGTACGAGCTGGTGCCAGAGGGGTTTCCCTCTGTGCCGCAATTTCATGATGATCGTGATCATTCCATGCTTCCCGTTGACTAGAGCCCATTCCAAAATTAGAGCCTTCACGGATTATTGTTGGGTCCACTTTATTTATGTTGGATCCAGAATTCTTCTGCGTCTCTTCATTATCCCAATCAGGCTCCGATGGAGCGCGCTGCTCGCGAGGTGCTATTTTTGGGACACCAGGATTAGAGCTACTTCCAATTAAAGGTGCATTTCTTTTAGGTCCCCCAATAAAACCTCCACGACCAGTTATAGGGGGTGCGTCATTCCATTCCTGCTCTCTATTTACGTCCCAATCGTTTTTCCATTCTTCACGTACACGTTCTCTATTTCTTATCAACCGTTCCCTTTCATCGGGGTAAATCAGTTCATTTTCCATGTCTCTATATTCTCTTGGGTCTCTAGTTTCACGTTGTTCTCTTGTATCACGTATGTCATGCAATTCACGCTCTCGCATTTCTCGAGGCCAAGGCGTCTCCCGTTCACGTCCGATATGTCCTTCTTCTATATAAGCCCTGTTATAAACCCTTTTAAGATAGTACTTATTACGTGTTTTATCAAAATATAATAATAAAAGATAAATACCTATCACGTCCTTCCTCTGCGTATATATCGTGTTGGTCCCTTAGACACGCAGAGTAATGCTCATTTATTGGGCTTAGCTCCCGTCGGCGTGCTGGCATATATTCACGATCTCGTCGTATGTCTTCCCGATTAATTAATGTGCGTCTTTCAGCTTCCATATATTCACGTTCTCTCTCATAAACATCTACATTACGTTTCGACATAATACGGGTCCTTTCAATAGCTTCTAATGAACGTTCCCTACTATTGTAACCTCGAGATGCGGCTATCGCTAACTCACGTTCTGCTGGCCGTGGTAGCAAACGTTCTCCGCGATCGATACTCATTCCACCGTATTTTTTTTCCTCCTCCTCTCGCCGCAATTTTTCCCTAGCCAAACGTTCTCTTTCACGTTGACGCTCTTGACATCGCGCCAATGCCTCGGCTCTTTCCTTATCACGTGCAGCTTCACGTTCTCGTTCTGCACGGTCCCGTTCGCGATCTCGTCTTTCTCTTTCCCTCACCAAATCATCATGTCGAATTTTTGGATCGTGGCGACGATCTGATGAAGGAGAAGGTGTGTGTTCCCTTGTTCGAGTCTGAATAATTATCTTCTCCCGTGACATCATAGTGTGATGCATACGAGGCGGACTTTTCTGTCTTTTAACATCTTGATGAATACGGATTTTAGTAATTTTGGTAGGTGACCGAGAACCAGTTCTATGATGTTCACGCTCACGTTCCCTTTCTCTAGCAATAGCAGCACGATGTTTTTCACGTTCACGTTCACGTCTTTCTTTACTTGCAGCGCGCTGGTGCTTCCTTTCAGCAAGCTTTTTCAATTTTGCTTGTGTGGTGGGTGAAAGGGACCTATGCCCTATGTGGCCACTCAACGCTGCTGCAGCAGCCGCGGCTCTCTTCTTCAGTTTAGCTTCTTTCAATTTTCGTTTAAGATGGATACGCTTCGCTTCAAGCTTTTTCTGGCAATGTTCCCGTTTTTCCCGTTTCCTCCGTTCTTCTGTAGATGAGCTACTGCTACGTCGCGATGACCCACCAGTTGCTTGCCGTGCTTTCTTTCGGCGATGTCGTTCACTATCTGAACTTGAGTAAGAGCTTCCTGATGAATCAGAATCAGAACTGCTGGAACTTTCTGAACTCGATTGTTGCCTTGACTTTTTATAGCGGCGTAGCGCTTCTTTAGATCGTTTATCCATTTTCTTCACTAAATGAAGAAATTTATTCTCAATATATGTATTTACGAAAAGTTTCCAAAAATTTTAGTGCAGGTTCTTATATTGCCAAATGCGAGCAAAATCATGTTGCCATTTAACATTACTTAAGTTAGTGCTGCCAGACATTTGTTTTATATTGTTACTGTTACGATCTTGCTGAATCAACCTTGATGATTTCCCAAATCCTTCGGGTACGATCTCTGGATTGTTAAATAAAAATCGCCAACTTAATTTGCAGTTTCTTTATTTATAAAGACTTTATTTAATGCCCTTTTATTACTCAGTAATTCACAATTCAATTACAATTCACTTTCACTATTTACAATTACTTGTATAAAACTTTCACAATGTACTGTTTTTACTACTTCGCTGTAATGTAATCTCCAACGCGTTTACTTCACGACTGATTGCTTTGCAGTCGTGTGTCGTCCTTATATATTTGTTTGCTGCTTGAAAACGAAACCCCGGGAATAATCGCGTCGTTACGATAATCGTCTTGTTACGATAATCGTCTCGTTTTACGCTCTAGAACATGCCAGTTGTCGGCTCCTCTCTTTCATCTGTCATTCACTTCGCATTTTCGCCACACTGCCTTCCACCTAAGTCTGATCGTCCCGATCAGACACATTCGCTGTTCCAAACGCAGCAAGCCTCTCTAGGTGGACCACTTTCATATTGTTTCTCGGCCTCCCCACAGTTTGGATTCGATACACTACGTCGTTTAGTCGTTTGATTATCTTGTATGGACCTTCCCAATTGCATTGAAGTTTTGGGGACAAACCTCTCTTTCGTTGTGGATTGTACAGCAACACCAAATCTCCATTTTGGAAGCCTTCGGAGTTCATCGCCTTGTCATACCGAGCCTTCATTTTGTCACTCATAATTTGAGTTCGCTGCCTCACAAGAGCATGTATCTCTCTTAACTCTTCCTCGAGAACAGTAGACGCTTCCTTCCCAATTCTTCTCGCATCACCAGTTATTCCAAATTTTGAATCGCTGGGCACCGAAGTTCACTACCAAACAGTATCCTGGCAAGAGTTTGACCTGTTGTTTCATGCACTGCGGACCGATATCCCATCAGGAAAAGCGGTATGTGTACATCCCAATCAGCTTGATGCTTGCCCTTTACTTTCCGCAAGTGCTCTTCCAGGGTCCGGTTGAATCGCTCTACCATGCCATCTGATTGAGGATGCAGAGCTGTCGTTCGTGTTTTCCGAATACCAAGTATCTGGCACATCTCCTGGAACACCGCCGATTCGAAGTTTCTTCCTTGGTCTGAGTGCAATTCTATAGGCGCACCGTATCTGGTAACCCAATTGTGAGTGAATGCATCCGCAACTGTTTTTGCTTCCTGGTTTGGAATTGGGTAGACCTCAGGCCATTTACTAAAGTAGTCCATAACCACAAAAACGTATTTGTTTCCTTGTCTGCTTATAGGGAATGGACCGGCTACATCCATGGCAACCCGCTCAAATGGTGCACCTGAGTTATACTGCTTCATCTGCCCATGACTTCGTGACTTTGGCCCTTTAGCTGCTATGCACTCCTTGCAGTTAGCAATCCACTCAGCGATCGACTGACGACAGCCAACCCAATAGAACCGCTGCTTGATCTTCTCCAGCGTTTTTGTAATGCCTAGGTGCCCTCCACTACGACCATTATGGAATTCCTTAAGAACATCCGGAATTCTTAACCTCGGAACTACTATAAGCTTCCGAGAGCACTGGCCATCTTCACTTTTCCATACTCTATGCAAACAGCCAGATATCAACTCTAAACTGTTCCATTGTGCCCAGTATGCTTTCGCGATGGGACTTTCCGCTGCCATTTGTTCTTTACTTGGCCGTCTGTTCACCTCCAATCCGTGCATTACCAATTCCAAGTCCGGATCTTCTTGCTGACATTTCCTTAAGTGACTTGCCTCCCACTCTTCTGCTGATTTAACTGTCATTAGCCGGACGTCTATTATGTCTTCCTTACCCTCGGCTTTTGAGCAATGCTTACATTCCAAACTACTTGGTCAACGGGACACAGCATCAGCATTTCCGTGCGTATTACCCTTGCGATGCTCGATGGTGAAGTCATAACTTTGAGGTCTCTCAATCCATCGAGCTAGCTGCACTTCGGGATTCTTGAACTGTAGTAGCCACTTCAACGCGGCGTGATCCGTTCTAACTCGGAAATGTTGACCATACAAATATTTGTGGAAGTGTTTAATGCAATCCACTAACGCTAATAATTCTCTCCGAGTTACGCAGTAGTTTCGCTCTGGTTTCCCAATAGACCGGCTATAGTAGGCAACTATCTTCTCCTGCCCATCAATCACTTGCGAAAGTACACCTCCTATGCCATAACCACTAGCATCTGTGTCCAGAATAAATGTTGCACCTGGAACCGGGTACGCTAGCATAGGTGCAGTGCATAGTCGTTCTTTTAAAGCTTGGAAAGCATCCTCTTGTTCAGTTTTCCACTCGAAAGATTTATTCTTCCTTGTGAGCTCATGGAGACTATGAGCTACGCTGGCGAAATTCGGAACAAAGCGGCGATAGTAAGTACACAGCCCAAGAAAACTTCTTAATTCATGCAAATTTCTGGGTCTCGCCCAATCCTTCACTGCTTCTATTTTTTCCTTCGCAGCACAAACGCCCTTCGTGGTTAATTGATGACCTACGTAATTCACCTCCTTCTTGAATAAAGAGCACTTCTTAGGACTTAGTTTAAGACCAGGGCCAGCTATTCTCTGGAAAACTTCTTCCAAATTACTCAGATGTTCATCGAAGCTCTTTCCCAATACGATGATGTCATCCAGATACACCAAACAAGTCTTCCAGTGTAGTCCTTTGAGCACATGGTCCATTAATCTTTCAAAAGTGGCAGGAGCGTTGCATAATCCAAATGGCATTACCGTAAATTGCCATAGACCGTTGCCAACACTAAAGGCTGTCTTCTCTTTATCTTCTTCACTCACTTCCACTTGCCAATACCTGCTCTTAAGGTCGAGTGTTTAGAACCATTCTGTGGCAGTTAACGAGTCTAGTATATCATCGATCCTGGGCAAAGGATAGCTGTCTTTCTTTGTGACATCATTTAACCTGCGATAGTCCACGAAGAACCGCAACTGGCTATCTTTCTTCTTTACGAGTAATACCGGAGAGCTCCATGGACTTGCCGATGGTTCGATAACATTGCTTTCGCTCATTTCCTTAATTATTTAACCAACAGCGTCACGTTTAGCTAGTGGAACGCTTCGAGGAGCTTGACGAATCGGTCTTGCGTCACCAGTATCAATGCAATGTTTCACTACGTTGGTCCTGCCTGGTTTGTTGCCATCCTTGTCGAATATGTTGCAGTATTTACGGATCATCTGGCTGGCCTTGTGCTTGTACTTGTCTTCCAACCCTTGCGTCCATGCATTTATACCTTCCTCCATGTCCCTCCTGCCAATGGAGCCGATTTTGGATGAATAATTGCAGTTGATGATGGATTCCACCTCTTGACATGGCCCTAATACAGTTCCTCTAGGAATTTTTGCTGGTGATCATTTACTCCAAATTTTAAATTGCTGGTTATTAGCCGGACGTCTTATGTATTCCTTACCGTCGGCTTTTGAGCAATGCTTACATTCCAAATTATAACTTTCCATTCTCTCCATCCACTGAGCTAGCTGCCCTTCGGGATTCTTGAACTGTACTAAACACTTCAGCGCTGCATGATCCGTTCTAACTCGGAAATGTTGACCATACAGATATTTGTGGAAGTGTTTGATGCAATCGACCAACGCTAGTAGTTCGAGTTACGCAGTAGAACCGCCGATTTCCCAATATACCGGCTGTAATAGGCAACTATCTTCTCCTGCCCCTCAATCACTTGTGAAAGTACACCTCCTATGCCATGACCACTAGCATCTGTATCCAGAAAAAATGTTGCACTTGTTCAATGTTCCACTCGAAAGATCTGGTTTTCCTAGTGGGTTCTTGGAGACTATTAGCTACGCTGGCGATTTCGGAAAAAATCCTGTGATGACCTCATCTACAATTTACGTTATTATGAACGTTTTAGTTTAAAGACTGATTAGACTCGGATTCACTTTCTTCAGCCCTTTCTTTACGATATCCTGAATTGTTGCTTCTGTTGGAGTTTACATTCCTTTGCGAAGTGGCCTGATTTTAAACAGTTTAAACATTTGCCAGCTTGATTCTTCATGTTTATCAGAACGAGTCTTCCCATCTTCAACCCTATTGATATTGCGGACTGGTCTGCTTATGAGTTTCAGAGAATGTCGATTTTGAATTCGCATACATCTCTCGCTTGGTGTATATGTCCCTTTTTCCGCTGATAAACCTCTAAGCTAAATGAGCTAGTCTCTCAATTTCGGAAGGATATTCTTGCTTCGTTGGGTCCTTGGTCGCGCTTCTCCAACTCCATCTGGTAAATTTGTGTACTGTGTTCGCTACCTTTCTACGGCTCAGATTAATGCGTCGTAATCATCTCTCTCATATTCAGGAATAGTCTTCGAAATTTCCGCTGCAGGTCCTTCCAACGCAATGTATTTGTATAGTGCAGCGGTTATTTCCTTTTGTGCTCCAGTTATTCGCCGTAGCCGTCGTTTCAAACTGTAGCTTAAAGACTTGGAAAGGAATTTTGCCGTCAAAGGATGGTGTTTTTATCCTGGGAGCGTTCGCTGAAGTGGTTGGACGATTCAAATGCAATTCCCGGACACGAACTTCCAATTCTTTGACTTTGGTCTGAAATAGCTCCTCCATCTTATCTTCCCGTTCTTCGATTCTATCCTGTCTTTCCTTAAGTTCTCCTTTGTCTTTAACCAAATTTTGCTTTACGAGATATACGACGACCGGGTTGGAAAGACCAGGTAAAGAAGGACCTGGCTTCACTTGGTGTCTACAATTGGCGACAAGCATCGAAAAAATGCAAGAAATTGCGCGTTGCTGCTAATTCGACTATAATAAGCGTAAGCTCTGTCTACGTCAGTACTTATAAATAAGAAGATCTATGTACGAGAAACAAAAACCCGATCATCTATAGACCAAATGGCAGCAGAAAGTTCAACCCCAAAAGCTTAATGTACCCAATGAAACAGGTTGAAGTTAATATCCGGATGTTTGCATGGGATATGAGAAAGATACGATGTACGATAGATAAGATGTATAACTATGATGCCAAAAGAAATGAGCAAGAGTCGTCTGGTGACCTGGAGGTGGAGCTGAGATATGTACTGAATCTGCTAGACAACGCAACTAAATGAATGATAAGTTATGGGCCGGACATGATAAGGTGATAAACTCTGAAAGATTTCAGAACGATTGGCAGACCAAAATTATTAAATTATAAGACTTTTATCAAGAGCTGGTGCCACTCATTTTTTTCAAAATTCGACACACACAATGCCCCTTGTCACAATTAACCTACTTACCAAATTGGTGTCATTAGTTTAGTTTTTTTACTCAATTTTAATTAATTGCGGTCGTGGCCGCTATCCTAATCTCCTTTGAGCCCCAGGAAACATGTGTATCAAGTTCCATCAAGATGTATCAATTTCAACTCAGGTTATCTATTGCTTAGACGGGCATTGTTAAATTGATTTATTCCATCATTTTGAAAAGTTTTATGTTCTCTCTACATGCAACCGTCTATTGGACAGACCTAATATACTGGCGTATACAGAGAACGTAGAATATAGAGAAGGTCCAATTGCGGACAGTCGTGTGAGCTGCCGGAATCGACGAAAGAAATAAGAGACTACTCACCACTGCCGCCAAAATTTAACAGAATTGTCTCTGGTAACCAACATTTTTGAGCAGAATGAGCAATAAAATCAACGGCCATGTATGTTATTGTAACATAAGCAAGTTAATAGACACTTTTGTATTCTTGCTTTTATTCTTAAGATTTCTAAATATGATATATGTAGCAAAAACATAAATTTACAAAAAAAAAAAAATTTTTTTAGTGTCAGTTATGAATGACTTCTAATAATTGCGAAATTTAAATAAATTTTCGATTTTCCATATAAATACTGTTGTATGTTCATTCTTCATAGTTGATTTGCCGTCAGCATTTCGAATAACTCCTTTGTTGTCGGCGTTTCGATAATAAAAATACCATACATAAAAAAATAAAACATAAACGGTACAGTAGCGTATGTACATATTTACATACATATATGTATAAATAAAAATGTACATATGTATGATTGAAAATATTAATGCATTTACATTTACGTAAAATGTGTTATTTTGATAAACCAAAAATACTATTTAATGAAATCATAAGTAAATGCACATGCAAAATATACATACATACATCATACATAATAATCGCATGTTAATAATCCTATTCAAAACCAAAATATTGGTTAATAATAACAAAATCACAACGACATCCATATACAGTGGCGGACAGAAATCTACATACACCCCCTATTTTCGTTGAATTGAAAGAAGTTTATTAGAAAATTTAACGACATAGTCTATTTTTACTATTTTCCCTTCATTTAAAACAAAAGATTTCATCAATATCAGATGACATGATCTTTTTAGTATTTAGTTGGTCCACCGTTCGCATCAATAACAGCTTGAAGCCGCCGTGGCGCTAGTACTTTCTACACAACGAATACAAGCAGACTTTTGTCCGCCACTGTATCAACAAAACTAAACCCCTTTCCTTCCTTCTACTCTTCATCAAACAAACAGTTTTCTGAAGACGAAGTCAAATTTGCCATCAAATCAAATATGCTTACAAAAGTCGCAAACTCATACATTCAAATGAACCTATGTGTATACAAAAAAACCGATACACACAAAGTATTTTACAATACCCTTTTCCCTTACTCCCGCCACCAACAAGTCGTTTCAACGACCAAAAATCCAGAAATTAGAAATTGATGTTGGTTGATAACGACGTGAGAACACATACATTCAAGCATTTGAATACGTATACGCCAAACACATACAATCTTAAAAATGTCTAAGCCCTTGCTCTTCTACCCGTCATCCGCAAGCATTTTCCTCGCGACGATGACAAAATTGACAAAAATCAGAAATCAAGTTGATCAGAAGTTGAAGACACATACATTCAAAGGAATCAATGCGTACACAAAAAACATATACATATACAAAAACTTGCCAATTCTCTTTCCTTGTACCCGCCGTCAATAAGCTATTCCTTTGCGACGATGACAAAACTTGCGAACAAATTGAAATTGATGCTGACGAACATAACCGCAACATACAGAAAAATAAATTTAAAAAAGTAAAATGACACCCGCTTGTTGGGATTCGAACCTGAGTATTACGGGAGCAGTTTAATGGCGTCTTAACCATCGCACCACAGACAACTTTGAAACCAACTCATTTTATGAGGTACTCATTACAATTTGCCGGTAAAAGCAGACAAAATCTTAATTTCGTCGAGCACAAAAATCTACATCAAGCCGATGATCATATGGAAAAGCAGTGAAATTTCATATTTAGTAATCATAAAATTTTTTACTCATTTTAAACAAAATTTTTTTTTTAACATTTAAGATTTTAAATAATGTATATAATAATAATATATATATGTATATATATATATATGTATTGTAATTAAACTTACGCAACGCATTTATCTACATGAAAATTAAATAAAAAGGCTTATTTAGAATATAATTATAGATTTTTATTAATTATTACAATGATTTACTTTATAAAAAAAAATTCGTATTCATGATTTGCTAAATTGTTAACAGTTCAATGACAATTTCTCAGACGACTTACTGCATACATATGTATATTACACAAATATAATGTTTTATATATGAACATACATACACTGAGTCATTTTAGTTCACCAGTTTTTTTTAAACACAGTAAGCATTATTATAGCTGGAAAACGGCCAAATGCACTTCGACTATAATATGCCAGAAATGTCTTCAAATAAAGAAATGTCTTTAAAAAACTAGGCAAACTGATCAAGTAAATACTCCTGTTACTTAACATTTTCTAACTTATTTACATTTTTGCTTTTACAGACATATCTCCCAAATGCCAGCCTCTGGTAGCTCGCTGTTAGCCAGAGGTGGTGAGTAGTCTCTTATTTTTCTCGTAGGGGGAACAAATGGCAATCGGCACGCCATGGACCTTCTCTATATTCTACGTTCTCTGGCAAAGTTTTAAAAATCAGGTGATCTCAGCTGTTTTCGAATGTAAACAAAAAAAATGGCGGATTCCATACTTGAAAAGCTGTACGATGGAAACGGTTCGCTGAATGAATATCTGAGTTATAATAAAATTGTTAAGCGGCAAAAATAAAATATAAATAAAAAGTGTTTCTGTATATAATTGTTTGTTAAGTAGTGTCAACATACTTAAATGCGGACTTGTAAATTAAAAAAATATTTAAAATTTTATTAGATGCAAAAAATAATATCAAGAAATATGCTTCAAAATATCAAAATCATAGGTTAATTTTCAAAATATTAATCAGAAATGCAACAATAATAAGTTTTGATTTTGATATATATATATGTTATGACAAAAGATTGATTTGAAGAACCCCAATTTCAGCCTAGTAAAAGTTATCATTTAGCGATATGCATACAATACAAGTTCAGACGGATAAGAAGCTCAGTTACTTACATATGTACATGTATCATATTGGAGTTAGCCAGTATACACCATTTTTTGTTTGTTATTTTTTTTTTTTTTTTGACATTTGCTACTGCTTTGGTTGATAATAAACTGATAAGCCACCAAATTTATTTATTTATTGTCATGTACATTGCCAGATAAAATATTTTTTCTTTTTAGCTATGTAGAGAGTATTTGTGTGCTTCCACCGATCGCGATATTACCTACGACTTTATTTATGAATGATTCACAGCCCACTTGTGAAGATTACACACATTTTCGATAATAATATTAGCGAATTATTTTTGCCCAGATGGTACAGGACACATTTGTAAAATACTCACAGATATTGGTGAAGCCATTAATTTAACAGTCGACAATCTATTGAATTCTATCATGAGTTTTATAATTTTCTGCCGCCCTAATCATGCATGGCTACATATTTTATGATGTTCCTAAAAATGGGAAATAGAAAACTGGGACACAGCACCACATATGACACGTTTTTACTGAGAGAAAACAACCCACAAAATTTCAAATCAAGAGGGTTCACAAAGTAAAAATGGGATTTATTGGCATTAGCGTCTCAGGCTCTGACTCAGCAATTGATTCATTTCGAAAATCAAAAATAATGAAATTTTCTAAAGTTAATTTCAACAGTCTGGAATTTAGTTTTTTTACAATAATTTATCAAAAATCTTCTCTCATAATACTCAGATCCTTTGACAGCATTTTCTAGAGAAAGAAAAATTGCTAGTGCAGTCGGAAATTTAATTTCAGAATACAATTTGAAGAAAAATGAATGCAGTATCATGCGGCAAATTCTCGTTCTGCCATTAATTTGAATAAATTAGTTTTAGGTTGGATAGCATTGCGGACTACGATGCGAGGCTCGCGGGTTTGATTCCTGGTCAGATAAAATTATCCAACAAATTGGAGGAGGAGCTCGGCTTTAGCGGTTACTAAGCGCCAATTATGTCTTATTATCAATTATTAGTGAACAATGTAGCAAAGGTTTTTGAGAACTCTTTTGTTTAATGATTTGAAAGAAGCACAAAAATCGATGAAGCTGCCAAGAAGACAGCCTTATTCGATTAGAACCAAAATTTTCAAATGCTTTTCATTTATGGTTAGTGCGGTCTTAATGCAAAGCCTGAGAAATTAACCTATTTCAAATTAAAAAAAACGTTAATTTTCAAAATATGCAATGAAGAATGCATAGAAACTTGCATAATACTCGTAACATATTGTTACGTGAAAATATAATCCACATATATTTTATATCCGATGTTTTGCAAACTCAGAAGTTGAAACACCAAGCGAATTAAGTTCTTCCCTATTTATTTTAATTTATCAAAGTATTAACTCTATGGTAATTTGAACATAAAATGCTTTCTTGTGTATATTAGTAAAAAATTTATTACCAAAATAGTTCGTTGATGTACATATGTACATATAAAGCCAAACCAAAAAAAAAAAATTTTTTATGCTAAAACCTTTCCGAAGTTACTTGATAAGTATGTATGTCCATATGTACAATATAATAGTGTAAAGATTTTTGTAGCTACCCTCGATGATTTCTCAAATCCTACGAGTCCGATCACTGGATTGCTAAATAAAAGTCCACAGTTGATCCTTTTTAGTGTAATGTTGACGCCAATGCGTTTTCTACTCGTCTGCCTGTGATAGCTGCTGCCGCTCTTTTTACATTCTGTACACGCTGCCTAGAACATGCTGAGCTCCTCCTCCAATATAAGGTGTGTGTCTTGATGTTTTCAAAGGCAAAAGCAGGGCCTTGCAGTTTATTCTCCGAACTTCTAATGAATTTTTATGGGGAGCTTTTTATTTCATGTCAGAAATACACTCGGATTCCCTGTCGAGGGGCGACCACAACTGGAGTTAAATTGAATTTAAAATAAATTATCTATAATTTTGGATATTGGTCTGGGTCAGGAATCAAACGTGCGACCGATGTGCTAACCACTCGGCTAACACGCCCGACGCATTATACATACATATATACATATCTGAGATATGCACGCACGCTAGTCGCAGTCATTCATACAATTTTGAATGTCAATGCGTAGCATATCGCTGAGTGTTACTGACTATTCATCCATACGTACAATTATGAATGCGGCAATAACTTCAAACTCAAAAACACAGGTCATTGATATGATCCATTTTTCAGGGCTGTATGATTCAATATATTCATAAAGTATTTTGGATAGTAACGGCTATCTGAATTTATCCAATATCAGCCGTCGTATGCTAATACGGCGCAACAACAACTTCCTAGTATTCAAATAGCGACAAATTTTCGTCGGCTTTACACTGCGGGAGAAAACTGCCAAAGTGTTCACAACTCTTACATGTAGTTGAGCATGGGTATGTAAAGGTCTTTACGCTTCAAAGTTGTATATGAGGTTCGACTGCTTGTGTATGAATATGAGTGAACATTTATGGATATCATTCAGCTCTATCTATTTTTTCTGTATTCATTGCAGATTTCTGATACATATGTGTCAGTATTCAATTTTTTTGGAGAATAATCCTTCGAATTTAAGATTTACATTGCTTCCGAAGGTGACCCCCGGACCCGAAAACCCCACCCGTGGATCCGCCACTGATATGTGTATTAACTTTGTTAAAACAAACTCCAACAATATTAAGAGCAAAAAGTTTTTGTAATGTAAATTTCAGCATAAAGAGCAATCTGTGCGATTTAATTGTTTGTTAAACATAAAGATTTTCTAATGGATTCTGGTGACCAACTGAAATGTTTCATTGCCTTATTTACATCGGTAACATTTATACCGGCTTTTGGTCTATATTTGGACTATGCAGGTAAGTTATTAAAACGTTTTTGTTGTAATATTACCGCGAAATATTTTGTTAAAAATATTGAAAGAAAATACAATAAATAAAATTAATATTAAAAACCTGCGCATAATTTATGGTTTGAAAATTATGGATTGTTTTATATTGTATGTATATTGTTTTAGTCAGTTTTCAATTTGTCTAATCACTCACACTCTGAATTCTTAAAGAAAATGTGGAATTTATACATCAACGTGTTGGTTATGATATTCGCCTGCAATGCGGTGTCAAGGGTTTGGTGAACGATAAAAACATGGCGGAAACAAAGATCGATTGGTATTTTAAGGTGGGCTTTAATGCATGCGTACATTTGGGTGTTCCAAGAATACATATGAAAATCAAACTCTTGGAATTTTCTTGAGCTTAACCTTCCTTTTATTTCAACATGTAACAAGATGGAGGCATAAACAAAATTTCTAAATAAAATAGATACCTAAATCCCAAATAATTACTAAATTACTAAAAATTAGTGCTAAAGTAATTTAAAAAGAATTCACCCTTAAATTGAATAGAAATAAAATTTTGTGTATGCGGTGATTTGAAAAAAATATTTAAGAACGAATTGCATGTGAGCCACCCTAATGTATATACATACACATAGTTATATCTATATATAATATATATAATATATAAATTTCGAATATTTTATGTAAATGGAAATATTTGCAGCAATGTTGTGAAAAAACTTTGGGCAGTACCGACTGCGATGATTGGTTGCAGATACCGTGCGAAGGGAACTTCTGCAAGTCTGACCTGTTGCTCCGTAATATTACTGAAGAATATTCAGGCTTATACAAATGTACATTAATACCTATAGAAGGAAAATCTGGTCAAGTACTTGATGTTCAATTAGTTCGAACTTATCAACTTAATGTGAAAAGTAAGTTACATGCCCAAGTACATATTTATTACATTATGTATTTTAATAATTATCTACATACGTCCATTTGTCTGTTAACTATTGCGAGTGTTTTATCAACAAGAATGCATTTTTTTGTTGTTGATAAATTATATTCCAAAAACAGTATACTCTTTCGTTCTAGCAGCAAAAAGCACGAGCATACTAAAATTTATTGATCCATATCCCACGAATAAAACTGCGTTTTTAAACGACCAAATTGTATTCCAGTGTCGAGTATATAGTGAGGAACATCCGACAATTAAATGGTTTCGTCGCATTTCAACATCTCTACCCAACACTTTGAAATTCGTTGCTGACAGTGGTGATAACTTTCAAACTCACATTGTCAACTACAATGGATATATCTATGAGCTCCTACATAGAGCCCATGAAAAATACATTGGAGACGATATATTTCTCAGTAAATTAATATTAAAAGGAGTACGTCTGAGGGACGAGGGTTTCTATGCTTGTGCTGCGATCAGTAATCATGGTTTTAACATACGTGAAGCTTATCTTAAAGTTAATATTCCAAAGGACATGATATATTTAGCAAATTATGGCGTTAATGAGGAGTCGTATACAGATCCAACTGATTTCTGGATTCTGTTTTTTATGCCATTGGGACTAGGGTTGTTTCCACTGTTAGTATGGGTAAGCTATTTGATTTACAAGCGACATATGGTACGCGCTGAGGGTAAGAAGAAGGCACAAATTTATTCCGAGGATTTCAGAGAGGTTGATCATTATGTAGCGAGAGTGTAGTTCAGGATTGCAGTAAGGGTATTCCATGGAAGTTGTTGTATTTGTAGCAATGAGTTAATATATTTTATTTATTTTAGTGTAAGTTTGTATGTGTATATATTTTTAATGAGATTTCGTTAAGAAGATGAAAACAATATTACGCTTATAGTTGTAGTTTCAAAAAATTATTGTAAATTCTACGATATGTACATATATGTATATATTAATTTATTGAATATTTTTATGTTTTTGGTTGAAATTGTACATACATATGTATATCGGTGATTTAATATGGACCTAATGGTCTAGAATTTTATATATATGTATATGTGATATAAAGCTCCATGTTAAAAGTTTGGATTTTTGCATGAAAGATTTTTTTTTCCAGTTTCATTATGTTCTTTAAGATTCTTAAGTTTTAAGTTGACTTAAGCGGCGTAGGCGTTTCTACATTTCTTCAGCGATATGTATGTTTTTTAATATATAACATTTAATAGGTATGTATGTATAAAAAATAACTAAAATACTTTGTTTGAGTGTGTGTCATATAAGTATTTCTTGTGTACATACATATGTTTGTATTATGTATTATATAAATTAAAAAAAGAGATTTCAGAATTAAAAGTATTGTAATATGGGAACGAAGCTCTATGTTAAAACTAATTTAATTGATTTTAAAAATAAATGATAACGATATTATTGATATCACTTTTAAGTGTAGCATTGATAGAAATACTTTATCAATTCAATATTTCATGTAATAAATATTTTCTAATTCAAAATGTATGGATTTTTAAAATTATTATTTTACAACCTTTTTGCGTATGAAATTATTGAGCATTCAAAATTTTCATATATGTATAAAGGAATAAATTCCCTTTAAAGCATTTAAACTCAATAATTCAATTTAACAATAACATACATATGTACATATATGTATGTAGCATAATCATTGAATATATATTATACCAGTTGGAAATATGGGTAGTTTCGTGTTAGAAAAAATTTAAAAATTGTAATGTACGAAAACATGTCAATGCCAATGTAAGGGAAGTGGTAATGTAAGCCACCCCAATGCGTGCTCTGTGTCTTTATAAGAAACTTCTAATTCGTATTATTTAAGAAAGGGTAACGTAGAAGGTAACTTCTCGCTCTCGACACATTACTCTTGTGGGACATTTGCTGTGTTGAGGATAATGTATTCTGTACTGTATTAACGTGTATTCTGTAATATGCTTACTCTCGGCATTACCATGTATTAATTCATGGTTAATTCATAATTACTATGTAAATACATATGCAGTTTGATCGGAAGAGTCGAGCTACCGTGACAAATATGTTGTATGTACATATGTATTACTTATATATATTGGGTACAATTCAAGGCGACTTTATAGATGTGAGGGCAGGATAAGAAAAACAACAATTTCAAAAAAACAATTTGGTTTTTATATTTCGTAGCCATTGTTAAAATCATGGAAAATTCGTCGGCTTTTAAAAGTGCACAAACTCTCTGATACACTCATTTTTCACGTAAATCACAATCACATAATCACAATTTTCAAAAATTTCATGTTTACAAGTATAAAAACAAATTGAGTTCAAGCAAACAAAACGTATTAAAAAATAATTTTGACAATCTTTGCGAAAAATGAATGAAAAAAATTGAATTCGCAGCCATAGTAACTCTACTTTGTTATATTCGTTTTGGTACAATTTATAAAGTGAAACGAATTGAAAACATAAACTATCAACCTGATGTATGATACTTTTTGAACATATATATATTTTTTTCAAATCAAAATTTGTAGCAATCAAGTTCAAAATTTTTTCATTGCTGTCAATTATTTGACTGCATTCAATTATTATCTATTTTATAAATATATATTTATAAATAAATAACTTAGTATTGTTGCCTTGATGATATTCGAGATATACTTAAATTTCTATTTGATGCGCCAATTTCAAGTGCATATTTTTTATTTACGCATTTGCATCAATCTTGCCAACCAAGTGGAACCGATCGAGTCGCCCCAGCCGTTGGAAGCATAGGTTTGCCAGTTGTTCAACCTGAATGAAATGTCACGAAAACGGAACTTCAAACAAAAATCTATGGCGTTTTTGCACTCGGTAACACCGTGTCCCAGTATGGAGGAATGTGAATTCGAATATTATAGGCCTGGTTGCTATTGCGTACCACAAGTAATGCCCAACGCTGTTCCCTATTCCTGTGCATACCTTCACGAGTATGTACCTCAATGGACGGCTGCTTGCAACACAGCAACATATGTAGTGGATGCATGCGGTATGATTTATTATCTCAGCGATTTCGAACATCAGTTGCAGTTTCCTAATACTTGTAATATGATGAATACAGAGATTGCTTATCATATACCAACATACTTAGTTGAAGACTGCTGTGAGGTAACTACGGATGGTGAAGAAAATGAGTCGATCAGCCCACGAAAAAGAGGACGCATTGATTACGAAAATGACAGTGAAGAAAGTGAACAAGAAGATGAAAATGGTCCTTACAAAGATCATGCAGTTTCTGGTGTAAAATGTGTGGCTGATCAACAACTTAATTCTGACGATACTGAGCATGGATATTTTGTGGAAGAACCTTCTGACCCAGAAGTTAAAGTTTAACAGAGATACTGAACGTAAATAGCAAAATGAACTAATTTGTTTTATTGTCTGTATATTTTGGAAACATTTTATTGAATGTAACCACTGTCGATTATTATAAATAAACTTATATATTTCTATTAAAATAAAATTTATGTATTTTTTGTCTAAACATACATTCGACAGGAATAAACGTATTTATGTAGATGTACAAGACCAAGTCCGGCGCCTCTCCATTTACTATATATATTTTTTTTGACACAAAGGAATTATCGGACCTGTGTTGAATCACGCAAAACAAAGCGTGGTGAAGCGGAGGCTCTGTCTTCTTCTGGAGATGCATTTCGTACTACGGTGACTTGGTTCCCATTGATCAAAGCCAATACTTAAGAGTTCTTAACGATAGTGCTATCCCTTCCGAAGACAAGTTTATTGATGAAATATTTATCCCGTTTCAGGAAAATGCTCCATGCCACAACAGCATGCTGTAATACTCACCAATGTGTGGTATCTTATAAAACGTGAGCGGAGCATTAGTCTCTATAAAACCAAAGATGAAACCATTATTGAAGTTACTTCTCTTTCGAACAGAATATTCGATTATATTCTAGATTAATAAACACAGTTTTAAGATGCCTTCAAAAGTGATTGAAGGTAAAGGAAGCAACACGTTTTCCTAACTTAAATACCATTTTCTAACTTTTTTGAAATGTTAAATAATATTTCTTTAATTCTAATTACGGGACAAATTACTTTCATATAACGCATATGATAAAAATTACTTTAATTGACATATTTCGAAATTATCATGAAATAAATTATGTTATTGTAATTATTTTTAAGTTTCTATAAATAAAATGTAAAAAGTAAAACAAAAAAACATTTTTGTACCATTAATCCAATTAAAAGTTGAGGTAAAATATACTATATCGTTTTGATTTCGTCAAGTATAGAGAATTAAACAATCAAATTCAACCAAACATGTTGGATGCATATGTTAACCCACTTTTATAAAATTTGGCTAAATATTGGTCCGAAACCAAGAGCGTCTTTTAAATTACGTGCGTACTACCATAAACAAGTTCCAAACTGATAAACATAATATTGATAACGATTAGTATAATAACTGGCGCTTTGTAACCGCTACATCGATTTTCATAAGTAAAAAATATTTTAATAATTTAACAAATTCACGTTGGTTTCTCTGGTCACATATACGTTCAAGGCATTTATTTCCTCCAGGGTTTGATACGAATTCAAGAGAGCGAAGTAAGAGCATATTAGTGCTTATGTGTATGTAATGCTTAATATATAAATTTGTACACATTGCTTACATACAAGTATGTTAGTAGGTGAGTACATAGCAGCTATTCAACAATTTTTCTCTGCTTTGCTTCCCCAGAGCAAGAGCCACATCAGTCATTTGCTTACGGTCGCGATGAGAAATACAAGTACAAATTCATCGAAACAATGGAAATATAAATAATTGTGTACATGAGTAAATGCAAGTGTTTGTTTATTTTTTTGTTTTTCTCATAAGTGTTTTGATATGAATTACACAAAACCTTTAATAATAGTGTGATTATATAAGGAGAAGTTGTGCCATACAAAAATTAAGAATACATAAATCAAACCACCAGAAACATATGTACATAACTCATACGCCACGATGGTCAACGTTGATTGCCAATCGAGACGAAGTACGAAAATTTCTGTAACGATTTTGGGCGCTGCGCTATGTACAGTTATGATGGCTTATTTCGTTTTTGGCGACAATAACGATGAGCAGGGCTTGAGAAACCTTCGAATGATTTCGATAGTAAGTATTAATTAAATAAAGAATATTATTTAATGATGCTATCCACAATCTTAATGAGCTTTAGATAACATATGTACATATGTACAAGTAGATACAGAAATTCACAGAGAACAAATTATCTCTGTGGATACATATTTTCATACTTGTGTATCGCATAATACTATTTATAGATTTTCCGGCATGGTGAGAAGACGCCAAGTTCCTTTTATCCCACTGATCCACATTCATTGCATGACTGGCCAGGCGGTCTGGGAGCCCTGACACAGGTAAGGAAACATCAAATCCAGTAGTTTTGTTGAATGAACTAACATATTTTAAAATTTTTACTTGTTATCACATATAGAAGGGTAGTCAACAGGCTTATAATTTAGGTAAAAACTTACGTATGCGCTACTATCGTTTATTGCCCCCTAACGGTATTTACACACAGCAACAGGTGCTTGCTGTAAGTTCAGCTGCTGAGCGTTGTATTATGAGTGCGCAAAGTGTCCTGGCTGGTTTTATGCCACCACTTGACCATAATAAAGTATTGGTAGGTACATAAATACATACATTCACACTGTCAATAATCTTTGTTCTTCATATATATATGTACATTTAGCCAATTCCATGGCAGCCAGCTGCGGTCAATGTAATACCACGTAACGAAGACACGGTAAGCTCATATGTTATTTATATTTTATAGTAGGGAAGATAGAAACTACATTCGTGTTTTAAAGTTATTTGTTACAAAAGACCAGTTCCAAATATTTTTTAAGAATTAAATTACATTATGTACAATAATAAGATTACGAAATTTCGTAGCCATATTTTGACAAATTGATCTTTACAAATAATTAATTACTCTTCAATGTAAAATACCTTCTGTTTTTTTGTTACCACCACTGTAAGGCATATACATAATTATTTACAGCTTGCTATTCTAATTACATTAATTACATTAACGAATTTCACTCTTGCGTTATTAACAGCTTTTGGCACAAAAGAAACCATGTGTGAAATATGACACAATTCTGCAAAAGTTATACAAGAATCCTCCACCCGATGTGCGACAGCTCAACGAACAAAATGCAGAATTATTCAAATTGCTAACTAAACATTCAGGCAAGGTTTGTATTATTATTTAACCAACTTGAGTGTATTTCATAGATGAAGTGTAGAAAGGCCCTAACTGATGATTTTCAAGTATTTTCTTTAGTTTTAATTGTAAGAGTATTTTACAAAAACTTAATGAGAAAGTTAAGTAATGAAGGCTATTCTGCATTAATATTACGTGCCCGCTCTCTGCTCCGTCACAATCATAGTTACGTATTCTGATTTAAGGTCGGTACGCAGCTCTAACGAAAAAAAACTGACATATTTCGTAGACGGATAAAATGTAGTAGGCATAAAAATTTGACAGATACATTTTCTATTGTGAACAGCTATTTACATAGGCAGAGAACGTAGAGTACGTCAGAGGACGTAGAAGACAGAGCAAAATCCTCCAAACGGACAAATTTTCGATTCGAGTCGAAATGCAGAATAGGACTGAACATGTGCGTAATTGATTTTATGGCCATTGCTTTTAAAATGTGCAGGCACCAATTTAAGTTTCAACAGAAAAAAAAATTTACATTTGTAAAAAAAGATACAGTTACGAAAAAAGATTTAGTAACAGATTTTCTACAGTTCATTAACAATATACATGATCACATTTATGCATTTTTATGTATTTACGTAAAAAGTGTCTTTTTTTTGTCATGCTAATATAGAACATATCTACCCTCACTGATGTGGAAATGCTTTACACAACATTAAAGATCGAAGCTGAAGCAGGATTAGTGCTGCCTGATTGGACGGAGAATATCTATCCAGAGAATTTGGAGGCGCTGGCGGCCCGCAGTTATTCACTTTATACAGAATCAAATTTAATGAAGAAAGTAAAAGGTGGCGCTTTTTTGGCGGAAATAATTAAAAAAATGGAGAATAAACGAAGGAAAAATTTAAATCCAGATCGTAAAATATTTTTGTATTCTGGGCATGATATCACATTGGTGAATATTATGAACACTTTAAATATACTAGATCAAACAGATGTTTTGCCAAGTTATGCTTCCGCTTTATCGTTTGAATTGCATCACAGCTCTTTATTCAAAGATGATTTCGAAGTAAAAGTGAGTAAAATTTAGATATGATTTTGCTTCGTACCTCTGTTCATTTTCGTTTACTATTCTTTTTCAGATTGTCTATTATTATAACAGCGAAGATAAGTTTCCCAAGGAAATTCACATACCTAACTGCAATGTGCCATGTTCGCTTACTCAATTCAGTAATTCTCTAAATCATCTCCTTCTAGATAATTACGATGATACATGCGAAAATCCGAAGACAGACTGCAAAACATAGGCTTGGATAAAAAATTTAATTTGTGTGATGTTGCTATTTTTCGGCCTTAAATGCAGAACGCATTAACTCGATAAACCGCCATAGACACACTACATATGTACATATGTATCTATGTACGTACATTCATATATATGCAAGTATAAATATTTGCTGTAAGATTCTTCCAATTGCATATTATTGGTTTGTGTTTTTTATTGGTAATTATTTTTGACATAATTTAAAAAACAAAACCTATTAACATTTGCAAAGCTCATAGTAAAAGGCGAAACTGAAAATATCTACATTTCTGTACTTATTATATGTATGTATATTAGACACCTGTCTGAACAAATTTATTACGTCTTAAAATCGATTTTAATATTGTAGAGATAACTCATATAAGAATTTAATGTAATAATTTATTTATAAATAAAAGAAGAAGATCTATAACAATCGTAAAATTAATTTAAAAAATAACTTAAGAAAACGAAGCAAGAAGTTTTCAACTAATCTGTTACAAGAATGATAGAGAATAAATAGAATGTACAGCACATACATATGTATATGACCTGTACAATGGCCAAGAAGCAAGTGTTGAGACGGGTAAACGGGCTAATGTGATCGATGGTCTTTATGAATGAACGCACTTCGTTTTGTTGTAGGACGCATGCGTTTATGAATCAAAATGTTATTGTTGTATATTATTTGAGTTCTTCTTTTGGACGAGAGAAGAAGTTAAGTAATTTAAGTACTTTCATAGATATGTATTTACATATATGCATGCCTACATGATCTTATATTTATATTTAAAAAAAATATTGCAATGTACCTAAATATGTGTGAAAATAATAATATATACTTCAGTCGATAGATTTTCTAAAATAATAAATGAAGAATTGAAAACTTGTTTTTCACAATGTACGTATATTTACGAAAATATTCCCAAAAATCCATAATTATTAAAATTTGCATTTAAAATCGCGAATAATTGAAAAACAAAAGAATGATGCGAAATGCCGTTGGCAAAACAGCATAGAATCTACACACAAAAAGTAGAGAAATTCATATAACTTAACATTTGTATCAATTTACAGAACATTTTATTGGAGTATATGAAATCATATTTCTGAGCATAATTATCATTGCTACGCTCAAAACTTTAAACTAAAAGAGCATTTATGTGAAATTCTGGTGGGAATGGTGAAATACGCTTTCATCAATCGACTTCGTTTTTGACAATCCACACGCTGGACCCCAATTGGTTCTTCTCGTTGTTATACGTTCTCTGGATTTAGGTTTTGACTTTCGCTATTTGAAAATCAGAGACGACCATATCGAAATTCCGTGAAAATATTATTTAAAGGCTTTTTCACAATAATACTTGTTCATTATTGTCTTAAAATAAAATTATTTTTAACTTTTTAGTGCGATGTTCTCCAAAAAAAGTGTTTTTTTAGTTTTTTAAACTATATTTATTTACATGTTTAGTATTTAAAACGGTTTTTACGCAAGTGAACATATATGTTATAGTTTTTAATCTGGCAGCGTTTAAAAACGTTATAAAAATGTACTTTTACACTGGAAAAAGTTTCACAACCCTTTATCCCTGATTCTAGTAAAACCCAAAGTTCTTTTATCTTATATATGTCATAATTTCGATTGACAATCAACTTGTTTACCTTTACACAGAGAAATGATTGCACTACGCATGTTAAAACAAAAATTATTAATTTAAAACATTTTCGGGGCAATTGGATAAATTTCAAAACGAGTTAAGATATATTAATATGTGAATTGAAAGGACAAATATGAAATTTTTATCACATAATAATGAACAAGAAACAAGAAAGTTAATATCTTTTTTCGTTGGGAAGCATTTTCTAATACTTCTCTACTCTTTTATTTTTGTGAACATTCTTGTTCTAGCAATTATTTGATTTGGAATGCATATCGAAACGAAAAACTTAATTTTAATTTAATTTTAATAGCGTTCACAGTCAGTTAACTCCCTTGAAATTTACTGGAAAATGATTTATTTTACAATGACTTCAAAACTCCGACAATGCTTAAATCCACTGATAGCACAGAAAGAAAATTTACTGATGCAGCCTGAGCAATTGGGAATTAAATTCCAGAATGCAAATGATACATTCAAAGAAAAATGATACATTCTAAAATTTCTATCTTTCTAGAAAAATAAGTCGCATAAATTAATTTAGAATAAATTGAAACTATATCACTGCAAAATACATTAAATTAATGAAAAATTGCAACGTCTAATAGCATCTTTATATAGCATCTTTATATATATAAATATGTTATATATACTTGGCGCTAAAGCTATTTTCGGACTAAATTTTGATCCAAGCCGCCTCCGAGAGGCTGGTGGATTTTTATTTATTGTGACAGAAGTTCTAAATACAAAGGACAGACAAAAGGAGCGGCAGTGTGATGGAAATTCCCAGCACAAAGGACAGACAAAAGAAGTGGCAGTATGATGGAAATTCCCCTTACAAAGGACAGACGAAAAGAGCGGCAACAACTACTGCAGGTAGACGAGTTAGCGCATAAACGGAATGTTTGGACCATAAACTCCTCACATGGTTGAAAGGAATGTAGATAGGACTTTTGATTGCTTGATAGATTGACTTTGAACTCTAAGATGAATAAATGCAACTCTACGAAACACCCTCACAAGCGGCGTTGGCGCCAACGTAACGCCCAATGGCGTCCATCTCCCATCTTTTTGCGCGCATAGAATGGTCAACTGATTTTAATTTCAATATATTTGCTTCATTTTAATGCGAATCCCCTAGAGTTAAGAATAGAAACTCTAAAACAAGTGCAGTAATTACTTAATATGACAAATTTCTAGCGCTTAAATGTAAAAATAATTGAATAAAAAAAGCGGTTCGCTAACCCCGCCTACGGTCAGGTAGGTCTAGTCATAGTCATCGAGGTCATCTAACGGGAGGCCCAGGAAACGTGCTGTTTCGGTGGATTCAGACCAGAGAGGGATGAGTGTTGGATGATTCGCGTTGAGTGGCCCTGTAAAGAGGTGGTTAGTGTCGTGCGGGAAATTCGAGTCAGGATAGGTAGAAGTTAAGTCTACTACAATAACCAGACCTTCATTAACTGGCGTTTTTCGCTTTTCTAGCAAAGTTGGAAATGTCACTCAACGTAGGAAAGTCCTATCTGCTATAGCCTTAAAGAATGTGTAATAGAGAATTAACTGCCAACTTTCAACCAGCCAAAGCGAATTAAAGACGGGTGGAAGCAATAACGAAAAGAGCGAATGATTTTGCCTTGCAATCAGCTGTGAACAGAATTCAAGTAGTGTGAATTCGCTTTGATATTTTTTCCTCACAGTGAAAGGATATTTGCATTTTCATCAATATAAAGTATTTATGTAATAGATTGCTATATTTTAAAACATCCACATCAAAGTCCAAATATATTTATTAGAAAGATCCGAATGAATATCGGCAGTTAATATGAATACGAATGATGGCAACGCCAAAGTCCTGTCGGCAAAAAGTCAAATCCATATGTTTTTTTTGCATTTTAAGATAATCGTGATATCGAATCGAATTAAAAAATAAGAGTAAAAAAGTTTTATTAAATTAAAGGCCACCAATTTAAGGAACCAAAAGGAAAGGCGGTAATTTAATTAAGTGTGAAGGGTAAGTAAATTGTTTTAAGTAAACGCAGCGCATGATAAAATTGCATAAAGTGATTCTTCGGATGTACACTAATTTTAATTTACATTTCATCATGCCTTGTAATTATCAGTTTAGGTAACTGAAAATGATGAACCGTAAAGGTCAGAAGTATATATGTTTTATATATACAAATTTATTAATGTGGTAAAATGATTATAAGTCAAAATAAACAAATAATTTTGGTCGGCAGCTAATAGTAGAGTCCTTTCCTCTATAGCCATTTATATTTAAAAGTGGTGTTGTAGTTTTGATGTACATATGCTTCCAAACACCAATAGTATGAGAAATAAACTTTTTAATATAAACACTGACTTCACAGAAGAACGAACATCGATCGCACCACGGCCATCCGCCCGATCGCAACTACACTAAGATATTTTAAAAGAATTAATAATTTGAGGATATTGGCTTTAATCCTTGCATTTAAGCAGCTACGAATATAATATTTAGTATCACCTGCGGGTTAGGGGTGCAAGAATTCACCCGCGGTAAGGCATGCCTATCGTAAAAGACGACTAAAGTGAAATAGTCCCGGCAGCAGTCGGGTTTTTACCGGAAGGACCGCAATGTTCCCCGGAAAGCGATTTGGCGAATATTTTTGCGGTTACTACAACAATATAATCTTTAGTATTCTGTTTTCCAACGGTGGTTAATTATTTGTTAATAAAAATACGACGAACATTTATGCAATTGTTAGAATATTCAAAATAGACACGCGGCACACGCCTGACACTTGCCTTAGCATGTGAATATATGTTACAAACAGATTAATATTGATAATACTTTGGAATATGGAAAAATTAAAATTAAAAATATCATTACTTGAACATGCATATATGTACATTCATATCTACACAATAATAAGTGAAACAAGTGACCGGTAGAGGTTAAACTTTTTGTTATTTTTGTGCAACAATTCCATGTATATTATATTTATGTATATGTAAGTTAAGAGGCACTTAGAAGTATAAAAATATTTACATATGTATTTCCAATATTTGACATTAATTTACAAGTACCAAGTAATGCAAACGAATCCTAAACTAGTCAAAAGCGAAAAACACATATATCCATGTACACACATTCGTTATATTTAATTATATTTGTGTATATAACATTATGCGATTTATGTTGGAAAGATTAAGTTTGATGTTTAAAATGCTATCATCAGAATATATCTTTCTTAAACATAAACAAACCTAACGACTCAACAAGAAGAAAACAAAATCCGAAATTTTTTAAAACTAAAAATTGCAAATTGGTTTGTTAAACTAACAAATTCTTTCAAGAAACCCAAATCCGTTAAGAGGTTGGTTAAACCTGGCTATAAAAGCCAATTATTCGTATATATTTCGGGGATTCATATCGTCTCACAAAGTTGAAAATAAAAATGTTAAAAATGCACAATGGTTGTGATCATTTTGTTGTGATAAACCAACTATTAATCAGCCGATTTTAGAAACGAAAATTTTACCGAACCGAACAAATTTTTTAAACTTGTGTAAAAGTTTATGATTTTATGATGCGTTATGACATATTATGATTCCCGAAGAAGATATAAGCTTAAAGTCGTGCATACATATGTATAGTTGAGAAAAAAATTACACTAGGAGTATCATTAGGGTATTGTAAGGTGTAACGAAACGAAATATTCTTTAACAGTTTTTTTTACGTTTGATAAAAATAACATAGCGAAAAGATGAATAGCACTATAATTCAAAATACGCTTAAGAATTAAAACAAAAAAAAAAGATTTTTAATCGTGGAGGTTAAGATGTGGACTATCTGATCTTTTGTTCTTTTCCCTTATTAGCAATAACGGTTCGACATAGGCTTGGCATTGAGCCTACTAAGTTGTCCCACCTTTTCTGAGGGATTCTACTCCGGCCGATTGAGCATGCCACTCCATTCGATGGATCTAATTATTCTCAAACCACTTACGCACCTTTTTACTGGTGTGATTGGGAACACCGACGATAATCCTATTTCATACTCTGCTTAGAGTAACAATAAATTTTCGAGAATTTCGACATAAACATGCTACTGCATGACATTTTCAAACCACTGCATTGGACTCACATCATTGTGTGAAAGACAAGCCTATATCATTATGCTTGGTTTTTAGTAGGTGTAATTTTCTCGGATTGCAGGCACATAATTTTTGTTTAAACACTCAGCTTCCTTGTAAGCAAAAGTAATTTCATTTCTAATATTTTTTTTTCCAAAAGTTTGTTGCTTAATAGACGGATCGAGCTCAGCGCAATGTGTAGATACATTGGTTATATTGTACCGACTTCGTACAATTCTATGTTTTGTATGGATATAAGTATATCTAAATACATAAATTACAAGTTGGAAGAAGTAAAAAGTAAACTATATTTTCCGTCACACGTAAGTGATCGATCGAAGCTGGCCTTGTTGTCCCGTCACCCATTAAAGTGCATAATCCTACCCAAATCCATACATATGTATAACATATTTGTTTATATTTAAAACTTGCATCAAATGACGTCTGAATTTAAACTAACCTATTTGTGTATACAACAACAAAAAAAGATAATATTTACAATAGATAACGGCACTGAACCTCGACCACTGCTTTTAAATATATATTGTAAAATTGCTAATTACAATAAGCAAATGTGCGGCTACTTTGTGACCTGATTGTTACCGAAACGGAATTATTTTATTTCTGAATAATTCAAATAAAATTTGCAGTGATAAAAGCTATAATGATTTTGCAGTTGAATCGAACTTCTAATGTTTTGTAAGAAATTAAATTAAATCTTCAAATATATGTACATGTTACATATAACAGAATAATAGATCTGGATTCAGGTGAGAAATACACTCGGAACGGTTGACATTCCCTGACGAGGTGCGATCGCAATTTGAAAAATTAACTTTATGTTTTTATTTACATTAATTTTTTATAATTTTGGATGCTTGTCTGGCCAGAACTCGGACCTGTGGCATTCTGAATGGTAGTACGCATTCCAAACCACTCGTCTATTGCGACCGACAGATAGGCTAATTATTCTACTATAAAATATTTTAAGAAGATTACTAACATATATTTTCTTTTAAGTATTCAATTATAGTCATCTAGGCATTTATTATAACTTATATATTCATGTGACGTTCCAAGCAAATCGAAATGTGTATTTACTTTTAGAAAAAAAAAAATTATAAATTAATTGGTTATTGTTGTACTTTTAAACGTAATATTGAATACTAAAGTAAAAAATTAAAGTTCAAGTGCTTGAATATAATTTGTCATAAATGTACATAAATACATACATTTTTTTAATATACTTATATACAATTAAGATCAAAACGGTATAGTTATAATATGCCTATTAGCTGCTTGTTTTTGCAACCATAAATATTTATACCGTTCATGGTATATTATTACTTAGTCCGAAGTATGTACTCGTAAGTACCAGAAGGCGTCAATGGATGTCTATGTAAAACAGAAGATTCATTTTTTTACTAGAGACTTTGAAATCAATCTTTTTTGTTGTAAATTTGAAATTTGTGATAATAATAATAAGAAAATTTCCAAATTGGCAACAAATTACACCTTATTACATTTATAATTCATTTAGGTAA
The DNA here is from genome assembly GCA_030068015.2 of Neoceratitis asiatica. Taxonomy (NCBI): domain Eukaryota; kingdom Metazoa; phylum Arthropoda; class Insecta; order Diptera; family Tephritidae; genus Neoceratitis; species Neoceratitis asiatica. The sequence goes on along the minus strand of CM061528.1, from coordinate 1,572,068 downwards.
AGAAAAATACTTAAAATTGACATTTTCACTTGCATGATTAGTGCGTGTACATAAAAGCTAATTTATGAACTTAAATATATTTAATAAATCTCAAATACATCATCAGTTTAATAATAATAAAACATGCAAATAATTTTACGAACCAAAATATCGTAAATATACACTTACGTACATATAGCTCATTTTATTTTATACTGCCATAACTCAAAAAATATGATTTTTCAGTAGAGCCGTTTATCGTTTTCAAATGATACCTCTTTAGATAATATAAGAGAATATATATATATATATATATATATATATATATATATATATATATATATATATTTATATTTATATAATTTTAAATAAAGTAATGACATGTAATGAATGTAATTCGCATATAATACTGTGCTAAAGTCAAATACAATATTCTATTTGAATATTGAAATATAACGCTTTTTTACATAATCCCTTAATTTTACACTGATCGGATGAAACTATACCGATCATTATGTTGTGCACATATCTGCATACTTAGCTCAAAAATCATATTTTTTAAGTTAAGACACTTTTGAAGTAAATTAGCGATACGTGTTTACTTGCTAAAAGATGAATGGGTTTACTATCGTTGACTAACTTGGATGATGCTTCTCTTTGTAAAAAATTAAATAATCAATAACTGGGAATAATACCAATGCAATTCTTATAAATTTACATATTCGGTTTCATTTCGTTAAGGACAGGGGAATGTCAAACAATCAAAATCGCATGTTTCAAAAGGCTGCATAGGATTTAGTCAATAAATTTGTATGTACATACATATGTGCGTATAGGCAACCATAATTTTATACATACATAATATATACAAATTACAGTTAAGAGTAAAAAATTTGAGCTGAGGTTCATAACAATAATTTAAAAAAAATCTTGTTTAAAATATGATTGAGATCTTTTGGAAAAAAACCCAAATATCGGTTTTGAATACAATTTTGCATTTAATTTATAATTAATCTACGAAACGAAATACTATCGTTTCCCTTCTACAGATTTTCAAATAAAAAGTTGAAAGAGTATGCTACACGAAAAAAGTGATGTGTAGATGCTGATTTCGTAATGGCACATGCTATAAAAATGTATTGATCGATTTTAATGCAAACATAAATTCATAATGCAAAGAAGATTCAGATTAAAAAAAATATATATATTAACAAAACTTTTAATAATTTAAAAGCTATGTAACTTTTATTTAATAAAATGAAATTGTTATAATTTTTCTCCTTACTGCACATAGATTTGTACATATTTACTTTTATACATAGATGAATCCATACATATACATATACATACATGTACACTCTTTGAACTCTAAGCATTTCTGATGTTCTCAGTGTTGTCATGCTCCACACTTATTTATGCGCAAAAGCCACCCAAAGCAACACCCGACCGAGAACACGCGTCAATAGATCTGGTAAGCGATTGCAAACCTTTTACGCTGCCTATAGTTATAACCTTCGCGTCGGCAAGATCAGTCCGTGTAGAAGTCGCGAAGTGTATGGACGTTTGATGGTTTTATAGCTATCTAAATATTAAAAGAATTGCAGAATTGCAATATAAAATTGATTGTGTTTTTCATTCTGGATAAATCATAACTACTAAATAAATACATTATTAACAAAATAAATAGAAATAAACCAAAAACAACTGTGATACATTCTCTCCTGTGGAAACTAAATAAAAAGGTATGTGAGCACTAATAATTAACTGGTTTTTAATGTCTATCATATGTATGTATGTATGTATGTATGTATGTAAATTCATCACATATTCATATTTTGGCTTTCTGTATTGCATTGCTCTTTTTAACTGTATTTAACTCCGTAGCATAATTATACAATACAACAATAACAATATTTACTTCTATATCTCAGTGGACATTTCAACAACCAGTTTTTTGTCCGCAACATCTTATTAAATTCAAGGAGAATGAAGTTTTGTTAGTTTCTCATACTTCATTGACGCTAAGAAATAAATTTCAAGGTATCTTAATTATTTAAATAAGCAAATAAAATCATTAAAAAAAGTTAGGTACATATGTACTACATACATACATACATACATACATACATACATAAATACATGCAAATGTGCAAAAAAAGCAGTACAAAGATTTGTTATTATGTTTGCTAATGGACAAAAACTGTCGTTTTGGTACAATACGGTTGAAGGCATTAGATTTTTTTCTTTTCAACTAAATCGCGTTATTTCTATGATTTTTAAATTCATAACTATTTGTATACCCTTCATGTGCATAAAATGATATGTATATATTAACTTTGGTCCGATGTATGTAAGTACCAGAAGAAAAGAAGAAAGAGAGAAATTTTGGTATTGAGAATTAAAATTTAATCCTTAAATGCAATACTCCTACAATAAATTTGATATTTTCATGAAGGCATGGCCGAAGACAGTAACTTTTTTTTAAATTTTTTTTTTATTCCTTATGTATATTGATGCGACCATCTTTAAAGTTACAGAACCCATGTATATTCAATAGTAAAATTTGATAGTTTAGCACTGAAAAGGCGTAAGCCTTCAAAAAGTTGCATTTTGTTTTAATTTAAACACAAAATTTTCCTTAGCCTTCAAAATGTCAGCCGACGAGCCTAATATCTAAGTGGCGACAGTGACCATTTCGTCTTCATCAGAGGAACTTGAGATAACTTAAAACAATGCCAAATCTTAGTTTTACATATATTAAATGTTACACTGTTGGTCACTGGAGACAGCCATTGAACTTTCTGTTTAGATCGTGATTACTGGCGTGCTACTATAAGTGTTAACCGTTAAATACAATATATTAACATGAGATAAAGATGAGAACTTACACTACTTTTATTTATAACAGTTGTACATTTATATATGGTTATAACAGGGTCAAAGATGGTCCTGGCCAGATCGGCATCCAAAAATCAAAATAAAACAATTTTTTCAAATGTAAGCCACCCGAGAATATTCCGAATATGAAATATGAAACTTCTCTATATGCATACATTTTTTTACTTTAAATATTTATCCAGAGATAGTAACCATTATGAGTTTTATAAAAAAAAATCGCTTCTAAATTATTTTTAAATGATTTCATAATTTTGTTCGATCCCTGGCGAAAGAAGTCTGTTGAGGAAATGGCATGATCTCCGAAGCAGCTGTCACTTCTAGCACTTCTCTTTGTTGTATAACAAAATATTCAATTCCAAATACTAACAAATAGGCCTTTCGAATAAAGATCATTCACTTATAACCATTATAACCACAAACAATTACAGGTCGCAATAAACAATTAATAATCGCGATAAAATCGGAAAATAATAATTAGATTTAATCGAAACAATTTTACTCAATTTTTAATAATTATTTTCTGAGCGATAAGTAAAAATTGAAATTAATTTTGATTTTTATAGATATCGATCGCATTTTTCAAAATCATTGTTTAAATCACTTACAGCGACCAAATTGAAAAGTACTTAGCAAAACTGTGTAAATATTTTAGTAATATTTGTGAACTTTGTTCAAATCATGAAATTTCTAACACAGATACATATGTGGGTTTTGTAAAAATTAAAATTTATACAAGTAAATGAAAAAATAAAAATAAAATATCATTTATAATATGGTCGCTACTGTACAGTACATGCGTTTGTAGTTGTTTTAATAATTTTTTTTTTTTTGTGTAGAAAGATATAAAGTAATAGTCTTTGACCGCCGGCTTTTTTGTTTTACTTAAACAATTTGCATAACCTTTGTATGTACGTATGTACATATTTACAAATGTGTGAGCGCTTCCAATTTGACTTAATTAGTTTCCGGTATCAACCGAAATTGGCTATATTTGTAGAAATGTTTTCAACTTGATACCTATGCATGTATGCACATACTAGCAAGAATGTGCAACTCTAGTATTGGTAGTGAGATATGTAAAAGCAAAGCGTCATCAAAGGATCAAACATCAATGAACTACTATGAACATTTAATGGGGTTTCAATTTCAATGTTTATTCTAAAATGTAAATTTTTTTATAAAGCTTACACGCGTCATTCTTATATACTAAGAATATAATGGCTAAAGTATGCCAAGAATTCGATCTGCATATTCAAAATATTAAGCGTATTCATTTACTTTAAAATGCGAACTTTAACTTTTATCGTATAATTATTAGGAAGCATATAAAGCAGTATGTCATAGAGCGTGATACAACTGGAATTTCAATACGTCCGAGTGTATTTCATCAGAAAGCAGTCATTGTTTCATTGTACATATGTGTGTACATAGTATATGTCGATGTGCCTATGTGACGGATAAGAAAACACCTGTTGTTAACAAATTGATGAATGATGAATTCTAAAATGATATATGTACATATGTACATGTGCACGCTAAATACAATATATTTCCTATGCAACTCACGTTGATTGGTTCATAAAATATAATTAAATTAAACTCTCCTCACGCCCAATCAACACAGATTAAAACGATGTAAAATGTATTACGAAAAGAGCTTTAGTCACTGACTTTTGTTTTTTTGTATAGCTAATTTACTTATGTACGTTTATTCTGCAACATTTTCACGGTGAATACTAGTTCATTATCAAGGTAGTGTAACCGAAGGGTTCGCACTTATAATGCGACAAATATAAAAATATACAAACATAGGGTTTTCCAATAAGAGTGATATGATTTCTTTAAACAAAAAAAAAACGCAGTATGTGTTAAGGAAATTCAAGTGTTTTTATTTAATGTGAAGTACAATCGATACAATTCAGTTCTGAATATAACATCATTCAAATGGCCTCCAGGACTCCTTTCATTTCAGGAACGAATTCGATGAACCCAATTTTTGAGCAATTTTTCCACTAAATCAAATCGTATGGCATGAATTGACTTTTAAAGCTTGAAGAGAGTTTGGTTTTTTGCTAAAGACCAATGACTTCAAATAACCCCACAAGAAATAGTCTAATGGTGTTAAATCAGAACTTCTTGGTGCTGTGTGACACATAGCTTCGTCTTGTTAGAACCAGATGTTGTTAAGATCAACTTCTTCCAATTGTGGCCATAAAAAGTTGGTTATCATCGATCTATACCGCTTTCCATTGACAGTAATGGTGCCACCAGCTTCATTTCGAAAGAAGTATGTACCAGTGATTCCACCAGACCAAAATCCACACCAAACTTTCAATTTAGGTGAATGTAATGATTGTTCATGAATAATTTGTGGATTTCCTTCGCACCAGAATCGACAGTTTTGTTTATTTACCGCACCACTCAGATGAAAGTGAGCTTCATCGAAGAAGATGATTTTCTTAATCATTTATAATATGGTCGTTATCGTTTTCAAATTGTTTCAAGGCAAAATCAGCAAATTCACGACGTTTATGATGGTTCAATGATGAAATTGTAAACATTACTGAATACAATGAAAAAAAAAAAATGACAGATCAAGACATATTAAAAATGGCCAAAATGACATAGAAATCATATCATCCCTATTGGAAAACCCTTTACATAAATACGTTTGCCTATAGCTTTGTGGTAACCACAAAAAGCTCTCGCTTTTTGAGTAACTAATTCACTGGTCGCGATAGCCGAGTGGTTAGCATTGCGTACTGACATTCGGAAAGGCCTGGGTTTGAGCCCAGGTTCGAGCAACATCCAAAATGATAGAAAAAAAAATTTCTAATTGCGGTCGCCCCACGGCAGGGAATGTCAAGCCCTCCGAGTGTATTTCTGGCATGAAATAAAGCTCCTCATAAAAATCCATCAGCCGTTCGGAGACGGCTTAGAATAAACTGTAGGTCCCTCCATTTGTTGGTAAAAACATCGAGACGCAAAACCAGTGTTTTCCAAATACATATGTATGTATGTACTTAATATATATATAGTAATTTGATATCTGGCAAAAAAAAAATACCTTTCCCGCTCCACCTGTTCTTATCACATTTTCTTCTGGAAAATTTTTGCTTGCAAATTTCGAATTTTCACAATATTTGATATGCATTTCTTGTATATTCCGTCCACGTGTTTATTTTTTTTTTAATAAGACCTACATACCTATATATTTATGTACATACATAAATTTTATATATATGTACATATTATTATATAGTATACACATATATGTATGCTTTCACGTCGGTATCGCGTGATTTTTACCCCGCCACTCGATTCGCCGGTTGGCTAACGCTATTTCGAATGATGTGTTACCTACCAGCTAAAAAACTGTGTTGTGCACAAAATGCGAAATGTCATTTTATATGCATTATTTCGAGATTTTGTTATATATAAATGCATTAAATTGTTTCTAATCATTGCTCTACCGACATGCAGATGTATGATGTATGTATGTACTTAAATTAATTGTGTGAAAATGCTCCACGACTTAAAGTTCTCTCTTGGAGAGCATTAGGTGATGACGGATATCACAAATGAGAGAAAATTTTCTATATTTTTTGCTTGTATATATGTATATCAGCATGCCGGTTATTGCAGTGTTGTATACACATAAGAGGCTTATACATGTCTACATAAATAAATTTGCTAACCATTCAACTTTTACGACTAAGTCAGTTTCATTAAATATAAATGTATAAAAAAATTGTCACCTATCAAGTTCAATATTATCTAAACATTTTTGTAATTTATACATATACCCGTACGAGCCTTATGCTCACATTTTTTTCCTTTTATATTGTTACGATCTTGCTGATTAAACCTCGATGATTTCCCAAATTCTTCGGGTACGATCTCTGGATTGTTAAATAAAAATCGCCAACTTAATTCGCAGTTTCTTTATTTATAAAGAATTTATATAATGTCCTTTTATTACTCAGTAATTCACAATTCAATTACAATTCACTTTACTAAATATTTACAATCACTTGTATACAGCTTTCACAATGTACTGCTTTTATTACTTCAATGTATTGTAATTACCAACGCGTTTACTTTACGACTGATTGCTCGCAACCAACCGCCTAGAATAATTGAATCTTTCCCTTTACGACAACGTCTCATTTTACGCTCTAGAACATGCCAGTTGTCGGCTTCTCTCTTTCATCTGTCATTCGCCTCGCATTTTCGCCACACTGCCCTCCACCTAAGTCTGATCGTCGCGATCAGACAAATTCGCTGTACCAAACGCAGCAAGCCTCTCCAGGTGGACCACTTTCATCTTGCTCCCTGGTCTCCCAACATTCTGGATTCGATACACTGCGTCATTTAGCCGTTTGATTACCTTATATGGACCATCCCAAACGCATTGAAGTTTTGGGGACAGACCCCTCTTCAATTGTGGACTGCACAGCAACACCAAATCTTCACTTTGGAAGCCTTCAGAGTTCATCGCTTTGTCATACCTGGCCTTCAATTTGTAAGGGCTTCGTGATTTTGGCCCTTTGGTTGCTATGCACTCCTTGCAATCCACTCAGCAATCGATTGACGACAACCAACCCAATAGAACCGCTGCTTGATCTTCTCCAGCATTTTCTTAACGCCGATATACTCTCCACTAGGACCATTGTGGAATTCCTTAAGAATATCCGGAATTCTTAACCTCGTAACTACTATTAACCTTCCAGAGCAACCCTATGCAAACAGCCAGATATTAATTCTAAACTGCTCCATTGGGCCCAGTATGCCTTAGCGATAGGACTTCCCGCTGACATTTGTTCTTTACTTGGCCGTCAGTTCACCTCCAATCCGTGCATTACCAGTTCCAAGTCTGGGTCTTCTTGCTGACATTTTCTTAAGTGGCTTGCCTCCCACTTTTCTGCTCTTGTAATTGTCACTCGCCGGACGTCTATTATGCCCTCAGCTTTTGAGCATCGTTTCCTTCGTCTTTCCTGGCTGTTGGAGCCCGACTTGCATTCGTGTGCGAAATGACCTGCTTTTCCACAACTGAAGCATTTTCCAGCTTGATTCTTGACACCAAAACGATTTATTCCTTCTATCGACTTCAGAGTTTTCAATATTTCAGTCCTCACATCTGGTGTTTCTACCTCCAAACGCTTCACTTTGTAGGCTGGCTTACATAGCAGTGCCACTGCTTCACGTGTCTGAGCATACACAACAGTTTCAGCGAATGTTAACTTTGGATTCGCATAAGTCTCTCGCTTGGTGTACACGTCTTTAATTCGGTTGATGAACCTCTGGATTTTTACTCTTTCGAGATGCTCACGCGATGTGTTCCCAATGGCTAAATGAACCAATCTCTCGATTTCAAAAGCAATATAAATAAAATGGTATATTAACTTTGGTCCGAAGTATGTAAGTACAAGAAGGAGACGAGATGTGCGATATGATCAGAACGACGAACTGAGTTGATTTAACTTGTTCGTCTGTTTGTATGTCTGTCCGTCCTTCCATCTGTTTGAACATGTAAACAGTCCCTAAGGTTTTGAGATATTTGAGCGAAACAGTATGCAAGTGTATTTTTGTAATGTATTGATCATTTGTCGGAACCGCCAGATCGGTCTACCATTTCAAACAGCTCCACATACAACCGATTTATTCAGATATGTCGGGTCAAAAATTTGTGAGAAAAGCATCTGGGAGAGTAATATTTGATATTCTACACACATTAATTCAGATTAGTACTCGCACCTAAAATATTCGAAATCGGAGGACTACATCGTAAGCTCCCTTCAACCGTTTTTTCAGATATGAGAATTGAGATTTAATCTTAAAATGTAATAAATTCCTTTTAACGAAAACCGCTTTTAACGAACAATGAAATTTTTTACATTGAACTCCTTAAATAGATGAACAAGGGAGATTTGTCAGTACTCGGTTAAACGAACAACATGCAAAATACACAACAAAAGTTGAAAATAGAGCGATGTGTATCGAGAAAGTTTTAATTTAAGCCCTCCATTGTTTAATGAAAAGGTTTTAAAGAAAAATATGGAATCCGACTCTCTTTCTCTCAAAGTGGCGAGAGATTTTCATCGAATGTCCAGCTTGTGGATCGTAACTTAACAAGATATGAGATGCGCACTCTGCAGAGAAAAAAATAACCGGTGGAAAAATATCCAAGGTGAAACTGACTGTCTTTATTTGCAGCAATGTTGTTGGAAACTCTCAAAATCCTCGAACATTTCCACTTACTCAAAAAATGCACAGACGACAAGTTTAATTTTTTAAAATTGGTTTTTCGAGTACGTTTCTGGCCTATAAAAAGTTTTAAGTAACCAATTTATTCTTACTCTAATATACATTACAGGTAGAACATTTTTTAGTAGTTTTCCACAATGCGCCGTCTCACTCACCGGCTGATGTCTCCAAACGTTTCTTGTACAACCAAAAGGCCACAATGCAGCCAATGATTCCACCAGCCCATAAAGCGCACCAAACGGTCAGTTTTTCTGGATGTAACGGTGTTTCAACATACACTTGAGGATTACCTTCACTCCGAATGCGGCAGTTTTGTTTGTTGACGTAGCCATTCAACCAGAATTGCGCTTCATCGCTAAACAAAATTCGCTTATGAAAATCGGGAACAACGGTAATCTCGTTTTGGGCCCATTCGACGAATCTGCGCCTTACTTGATGATCGTGAGTCTATTCATGATGAATTGCCAAACCAAACTGAGAATAAATCACTTGGCAGCTGTTAAATCGGTCGCCATCTTGAAAATTAATGCCAACCTCTATAAAAAACACCCTTTAGTTTGTGTTTCCTAATTCATGTGGTTTATAATTGCAATCTATGCGAAAGTTCATTTATATTAATTTCAAGTAAATATTATATCAATTCAGGTAAGCTTAATTAGCTTTTTTGTAGGAAAAATTAAGCAATGTTGGCCTTGTCCCACCCGTGACAAAAAAAGCCAAAAAGGTATTTTTTTTAAATTACAGGAGCTATTATTTTAAACCGTGTTTGTTATGTAGTTCTAGAATTTCAGTGCGATTATGAAGTGCAATTGCATTTTCGTTTCTGTAAGATTAATTAAGAAAAAAGTGTCATTGAAGTATGTCCCACCCGTTACAGATATGGGAGGGACCATTTTCAGAAGTGGGTGAACAGGCCGATAAGCTTTATAGCTTAAAAATGTTTCAGAAAATGTGTATTTAATGGCAATTCTGATCAGAAGGATGGGAAAGACTACTGCAGTGGAAAGGATGAGGAAGTATAGACAGAAATTAAAGGAATCACCCGCAGTTTATTCGCAACACCTGCTGCGAGAAAGGGAAAGGGAGCAGATGAGGCGTAAAATAATGAAGGAGAAGGTGGCTGCATCAAAAACATTGCAAAACGAAAATCAAAGAAAAGAAAGAGAAAGGAAAAAGCTGTACCGGCAAAACAAAAAATCTTCGGCATCCGTGAAGGTAGATCTTCGCGTGTATTTGGGGTCATATTCTTGATGGTGCAGCATCACAGTTTAAAAACAAGTTTACACTATCAAGCCTTTCTTTTATGCCTGAGGAATTTGAAGTTCAGGCAGAATGGTACTTTTTCGCAACCGCCCATGGAAAAGGGGCAGTGGATGGAGGGCGGTGTGGACCGAAGTAAAGAGCCGAGAAGTTGATATTCATAATGCTGTGGATTACATGTTGACTGCTGCAAAGGTCATACAAAATGTTGAAGTTATGCATTTATCTGAAGTAGAGGTCAAAGCTAATAAAGTTAAGCTTGACGAAAGATGTAGCCGTGCACTTCCTATTAAAAAGATTCAATCGCAACATTTCTTTAAAGGACACAGTCAAGAGGATATATTCGTAGGCCGCACATTCATATCAAAACTAACTAAGATTAAGGTGTTTACACTTAATGCATCACAAATTTATTCAGAGCATGAAGCCAGTGTATGGAGCGACTCTGATTCTGAACCTTTAGCATTCTTAATTCATAGTCAATAAATTTCTTAAGTACTTAAATTCGCACGTGTCCCACCCGTTACACGAGTTACGGTTAAGTTTTGGATTGTAACAATAGAAATGAAGCAAGTAACTTTGTTATGATTGTTTTGTTATAATGCTCATATGTATATCGTTTCAAATGGAAATATGTGAATAAAACTAATAAATGTTATAAATTCGCAAAGTTTTTATAATACATTTTTCGACTCAAAAGTAGGTTCGAAAATTTGTCCCAACCGTTACAATTTTAAATCTGAATTTTTTTTCATGTATATTACATTACTACAGGTTTTTCTTTTTATGTAGCGTTAACCGAATATTATATTTATAGACCGCTCCACCAAAAGCAGAGAACGTTAGTTGGTTTTATGGAAATCTACTAGCAAAAATAAAATTTCGTGTAAATGTCTCCCACCCGTTACGATGGAATCGCCCATATACAGATTTGGAATTCTTGAAATATATGTACATAAGCATATGTAATTACTTAGTACTCATTCAGTTTATGTAGATATATATGTACATAAATATTTTTCTATGCTTTTATATTGATGCATTTTGAAGGAGAATCATATTAAACCTTCACATTTGCTTCGAATATAAAGACGAAAGGCCTTGACCTTAAGATGAAAACACTTATACATGTGTATGTATGAATGTATGAGGGAATGAATGTATGTTTCTCTTGCTCATTTGCCGAACGGCGCTTAAAAATTCGAGACGTGAAGTATTGGATACCACCATCTACAAATGTATGTAAATACACAGCTACATAGAGATTTCTCTCAAAAGCTCTCAGCTACCCACCTGAATACGTTTTTAAGTTATGTTTAGTTCTTGTGAGCATGGAGCATGGAGCATGATTGTGAGCAATTTCTCACGGAATTCTGTAAATGTACACACATGCTTATGTATGCATGTATGTGTATATTTTAGTTTTTTTTTCGAATCAGTCGTCCATTTCATTTGAAGCTTTGCACTCGAGAGAAATCGGATGTTGGAAAAGCGTGCAATATTAGAGAAATTCTACGTTGATAGTTTTTAAATGTTATTAAAATTTGAAAATATACCATTAATAATATATTGTCATTCTAAAAGTACAAAACCAGAGGCATTAAGTAAGTGCCTTTTATATCGGAATTGAATTGAATAATTGTTTATTTTAATTCATTGGAATTGTGTCGTATTAGTAACAAAAGAAATTGTGTGCAGATATATTGCCATGATTCGCATGGAATACAAAAATAAATACGTTGTATTTTAACAGCTATACGTATACGAATCATACCTATTAATGTTGTGAAATAAATTAGAGAGACCTTCTGGATGTTATAAACAAAAACATTTAAGCTTTATTCCGAGAGTTGGTTTAACTAAATAATCACAGGCATATGTATATGTATGTAAATATATATAAGTTGGTATTTAATCTGCAGTTTTATAAATGAGGAATTCAGCGTCGTCCGGACACCGCACATTTCACGATCCAATACTAGCTGTGCCCAAAAGTAGTTACGAATGCTATAATGTCACTGGGTTCATAAACATGCATGTAATACGTGTATGATGGAAAATAAGCTGCAGTGTTGCTATACATGGAATTCGAAATCATTATATTTTTATCTCAAAAATTCAGACTCTACGCAGTAGGTCTGAATGTGTTACAAAAATTTCAGAAAAATGTTCGAAAAATAAAAAAAATCCGTTATAAAAATAAGTTAAAAACTTAACTCAAACACTTAGAACTGTACGAAAATTAAAATCCGTCTTACAAAAGATATTTTACTGCTTTTATCAGATTTAAAATAAACAACGTATTAGTTTTGTATATATATGTATGTTTGTATGTATATAATTAAACAAATCAATATATATATATATATATATATACATTTCTTTTCATTACAGTAAACATATAAAATCATGCCGCCAAATGCAACAGCAAACACACAATCAATAACCAATTCTTTGGTTGACAGCAGTGGCACTGATTCCAAATCACTCACTGATAACTCCACTGGTGTACTCTTCGAACAGGATGCGGAAACTTATGATGGTGGCCTAGTAAAAGATATTGAAATATTAAAGAAAGCCGAGAAAAGAAGACTTAAACTGGTTTGGCGAAATATAATCGCATTCGTGTACGCCCACTTGGCTGCCGTATATGGCGTTTGGTTAATGTTGACATCTGCCAAATGGCAAACCACCACTTTAGGTGAGTACCATACACCATACCTCAGAAGACATATTTGAATCGCTTAAATCTTAAGTCAGTGTCGAGCATTTAAAATACAATACGGTTGGAAAATAGCATTGAATTATATTTTCATCATCACTCCAGCAGAATATCTCAAATTCGATAGTACAGTTTTGCCTTCTTTATGCGTAGATATGGTTTGCTATAAAGCGGATGCTACGCCGCCAAATTTGCATAGTTCAGTCGCTAGATCCTCGGCTCCGATCGAGTTGTTGTTCTTCAGGCGTGAAATTATCTTTCTTTCTTCTTTATAGTCGAGTGAGAGAGCATCTATTCTGTTAACACCGATTAGCTATTCGCCATATCCAGATACTTAGTTTTCACTGCAATTAGCAATTTTTTTTTTCGCAAAATTTATTCATTTACTGAATTTGCTTTATAGCCTAACATAGCTAGTACATTTAAGTGCACTTTTGGAACCACATCGCTTTCTAATACCGATTCATTGACGGCTGCTCTAAGAAGGCAGAGGTGCGAGGCGTGGGGCGAGAAAATAATAAACAGACGTGTGGTATGCTCATAAACAATTTAACTCAAATGGAATTTAATCCTATCGAAGTTTGAATAGGAATTTCAATCAAACAATGAAATAATTATACAAAAAAATTTTGTTGAGCTTTCAATATTTTATAAAATATTACAAAATTGTTTGTATTATTTTTAGCCATAATTGCAAAATTTTTGTGTTATCTCTGATTTTATTGAGATTTTACAATAGCTTCTTACGTCGTAGAACTAAAGAAAAAAATTATAAAAAATTACAGTAAAAAATATCTTTTGGGGATTATGGATCATTTTAATGTACCAAAGAAAGTAAATCGACATGTGTTGAAGGCCTTAAGTGCTTTGAGTGGTGGAGATCGCCATCAAGTCGTTGTATTGGCCGACATAATAAATCAAGTTAAACATCAAATGAGAAACTTGGTACCGGTGCAGAATCTAGATAATACTATACATAAATCATTAAAAAATCTAAGTGAGATTGGCTTAATTGAACAGCATGGCATGTATAGGTATGCACTTGGGCGTTGTGCCACCGTCCTCCCTGGGCCACCGACACAACCGAACTCACGTACACCAGATCGTCGTGTATTTCGAGGCAATGTAAGCACAAAAAGCAATATGTTATTTATTCTTTCACATTTTTCTTCTATTGCTCTCACTTAGGATCCACGACGTTGCAGCCGCAGCAACTTGGACCCAAATATGAAACGCGGTCGGGTTTGCAGTGACGAGGATTCACTCTCGGGCGATGAATTTGATCGTACACGTAAACGTTTGCGTACGAATAATAAACAAGTTCGTCACTGCGGTCGTTGGGCATACCTACCCCGAGTCCGACAACACAGCCCACAAAATCGATATGACCAAAACTTTAACTTAAATACCACAGAAATCGATCCAGTACTCATATCACAAGATTTATACTCGTTGGATCACCCACTTACGCAATTGCAAGAATATCGAAACTCTAGAGACTATTCTCCAATTGCATTTAGTGTCGTCAGCAGCGACATTATGCGTCATGTACCAATGGACTTTAGTCTCGCTAATGTGACGCCCAGCCCATCCTTGGAGGTGGCAGAAATTAACGATGATATTAAAAAAATTGTAGATGTGCGTGAAATTGTAGAGACACCACCATTACAACAACAAAATGAGGAAGAAAATACAAATACGGATATTGAACTCGAAGAATATAAGGAGAGAAAGGAAGCAATTCAAACCAAGGCCAAAACGGAGCAATCGACGTAGATTCAAAGTTGATACGCTCGCTACAACAACTCAAAACCAAAATCATTCACGTTCAGAATCTTACTAAACATATCGAATGTGGCCGGTGTTACTAATTAATTTAGGAACTGTTATTCGTATGAAGTTCATCCGAATAGATAAGCATAATATTTCAAATTCTTTAACTCAGGGAATATTTTTCATGATTACTGTTACCATGTGAAAATATTTAGGAAATAAATGCTTTTTCACTAGGTATCGTAAATAGTTATTTTTATTTTCAATAGCTTTTTATTGAAAAATAAGAATTTACTTTTTGTGTGTCCGATATTCAAGCCGTGAATTTCTACCAGAAACCCCTAATTTTTTTATATATGTATATAAATCTCCCCATTCGAAAATTTCAATCTTTCTTATTTTGTTTTTCAACAGTACAAATATTTATGGATTTATTACATTGCAGCATTTTTCCTATATCTTATTTCCGGACTGGGTATAACTGCGGGGGCACATCGACTTTGGGCTCATCGCGCCTACAAGGCTAAATGGCCGTTGCGTCTGATACTTATGATCTTTAACACAATCGCCTTTCAGGACGCTGCTTATCACTGGGCGCGAGACCATCGTGTGCATCATAAATATTCGGAGACTGATGCTGATCCGCATAACGCTACACGCGGTTTCTTCTTTTCGCACATCGGTTGGTTATTGTGTAAAAAACACCCACAAGTCAAGGCCAAAGGTAAAGGCATGGACTTATCCGATCTACGGGCCGATCCGATTATAATGTTCCAAAAAAAGTGAGTGAAAGTTTTATTTCAAAAAAAAAAATGTGTGACATGCACATGCAAGTTAATTTTATTATTATTTAACAAAATGATATTTTTGCTCTTTAGATATTATATGATTTTGATGCCGATTTTATGCTTTTTGGTGCCATCACTGGTCCCGATGTACGCATGGAATGAAAAGTTCGTCAACTCGTGGTTTATCGCTGCTATGTTTCGTTGGTGCTTTACCTTGAACATAACTTGGCTGGTCAATAGTGCTGCACATAAATTTGGCGGCAAACCTTATGACAGGTACTATACACATATACATATGTACGATATATAAATCTGCAAAATAATCTACTATTAACTATTTATTTTCTGTACCATTCTACATAATTTTTATTCTTTTTTTTTTTTTTTGTTAATAATAATTTATTTAAATTTTTCTTAGATTTATTAATCCAGCTGAAAATAAATCAGTTGCTTTCTTTGCATTCGGTGAAGGCTGGCATAATTATCATCACGTATTTCCATGGGATTACAAGACCGCTGAACTTGGTGATTATTCGCTGAACTTGACGACAGCATTTATTGATTTCTTTGCCAAAATCGGTTGGGCTTATGATCTAAAGCAAGTTTCACGTGATATTATCGAGAAACGTGTCAAGCGTACGGGCGATGGTTCACATGCTACATGGGGCTGGGGTGATAAGGATCAGTCTAAAGAAGAAATGGTAGATGCATTAATCACACACAAAAAATCCGAGTAAAATAGAGATTAAAGAACCAGCGTAGAGCGACAGATCAAATTCAGCGTGTGTGTGAGTGTAAGAAGTTGATAGAACTGATGGAAACACTAACAGTAGAGTATGACTGCTAGTGTGGTCATCTCTCTAGCGATAATAATAAAAAAATGTGTACATGAATAATGTTAGTGTTGTGAATGTGTGGAGTTGCCAATCATTGTATTCAATGGTTGCACATTATATTTTAGAATACTTTGCATTTTTGAAAATTCCACTGCAAAATAATATCAGTTATGCACATACGCATGTATGTACATATATTTATGAGAATTCGGAAAATCTTGTTCGTTTATTCATAATTAGGTATGATATTGAGACATAATTATCCACAAAATATCATCAAATATCATGTTCTCAGTGCTTATGCTAGTGCATAGCAACTAAAAGCTAATGCGAAAATTAATTTAGTCGAAAAGCAGACTCTGGTAGTTTCAAATAAATATTTTACACTAAACATTCAAACGATGTATGTAAATAGAAAATAATTAAGAATTTTTTCGCAAATAAAAGTAAAATAAATATCTATTTTTCTCATAATTATTGCTACCAAATAACTTAAAAAAATGGGTCTAACAATTTTTCTTGTCCTTTAAATTGATATAATTGCAGTGAAAGCTGTGTATTTCACAATTCCTTATCACAGTTACTACTAATTGAGCTAAACACACACAACACACGCTAATTAATAAAACAATTACAAAATGAGGTTATTTATATTTATAAATGAAAAAGATAATATTATATATAATATATATGTTATTTCTATAATAAATATAAACTATTACATATAAATTGTTGAGTAATGCTAAAAAAAAACTATTTTTTGAAATTCTAAATTGATTCCATTATAATTTACATATACACTTGATGGCTAAAGTGAACCAAATACATATATTAAAAAAACGGTTATGTTGTTATTTATTAATTGTGCAGCGCAAGAAATTAGTATTATTTGGGCCTTTGGTTGTGTAACAGTTACATAAACATCTTATATCAAAAAATAGATTGCCGGGTATACCCAAAATAAATTTTAAGTATCGCATTCATATCTCTGAGAGTTTTCTTACCTCTTTGGGAAAATGTTGGCCAAGAAAGAAAACGGTTGCCATACAGCCTGAGCACATTTTCTAAGTTGATTTTTATTATAACTTTCAAAAAAAAAAAAAACATCAATTCTTCTATATCAAATTAATTGGCCTTCAATTCCTTCAGCGATTCTTGTTGGATTCCCTCAATCGGTTCAAAGCGGTTTCCCTGAAGAAATTTTATGAGCTTTTTGAATAGCCAGAAGCCACACGGACCAGATCAAAAGAAAGCGATGATTGTGATAATATGAGTTGAATGCGCTGTGCAGATATGGCCCATTATCATTGGGGTAAAATCAATGAGTTGTCTTTCGATAATAACTAAATGCGCAAAAATTTTTTATATAATAAAAATAAGTACTTTTTTGTGCCTATAATTATGAAAGTGATCTACGTCAAGCTTAAAAAATACGAATTTATCTTTAAATGATTGAAAACTTCACGTTTTTAATGTTTCACATATAAGTTAAAGCGCAAATATACACAGAAATGTTAAATTACTTCCATTATATACCACCCATAGACCAGTACTTTTTAAAATAATAAATACATGAGTGTTAAAACTATGTTTCAAATCGCTGTAGTTATGCTTAGGACATTCAGAATGGGTCAAATCAATTCAAATGGGTTACAATTAAAGTGCTAAAGAAAATTTCAAGCGAATTTCACACAAAATAAAAATTTCTAATTTATTCATTGTAATTCATTAAATATTTCGAAAATTTAAATATATGACCACTTTCACATTTAAATGTTAAAACAATAACAAAATTATCTTTTTCACCAGCGTTTGCTGTTTGTCCAGAGCTTTTGCAAAATACATCGAGTTTGAGAACTTTTACATATTTAAATATGCAAGGCAATAGCTTTCGATAATTGCTTTTGAGATCCAATATCTTAATAGAACTACGATAAAACAATATAAATTAATTCGTTGCTGCCAATGAATAACTTAGTTCTGGGAAGAATAAGTATCAGCAAATTACTATCTTACTACAAGGGATACATATGTATATGTTTTTTCCTGAATGTGAAATTCACAACATAAAGGCCATAAGAGTAGTCTTTTTTTCAGGAATGAATATCCGAGTAAATTTACATTGACTTGCGAAGTACCAAACTACAATTATGTTACTACTACAAATACATTGACGTCGGAATTTTTACGTCATCGACTTTCACATAGAGTTCTGGCCGGTACTCCTTCGTAAAGCTGGTGAAAAGGGTGGCAGAGGATTTTGCTTGTAGGCAGATAGGACTCTCCTTTATTTATGGTTTTCCCCGGCTCTAGTAGCAAGACCACTCTACTAATTTCTACATGAGGGGTATAATCAGAGTGGAGAAATCAAGCGTCGCGCTGAGGTTTGGCGCAGTCTCGACGGGTCTCTTTTCTTTTCATTTTGTCAACCGAAGCGTGCAGTGTGAATTGCCGGATAAAATAGCTCGCGTACCTCTTCGGGTCCGACGAATTTTCCACCAGATCATCACGTCTCGTCAGATTAGACAATAATTTGACTTTAGCCCAGAGCTTGGTTACACCAGAGGAGAGATTGCAGGACATTAAGTGCTCCTCCCATTTATTCTGCTTGTCAACCTTTTGCCGAATCTCCGTATTGAAATCCCTTATGCGGGGATCTCCGGAACGGCTAGGCGTAGTAGGTCGTGCCTTGTTTCTAAAACCGCCACTTCGGTGAAAAGGTTGGGGCGGATTTCCGCAATTCGGAAGGCCGAGGTGAAGCGGGGCGGCAGAAAAATACGATGTGGTTAAAGATTTTTCCCCCGCGGGTGACGTTGGTATAAATGGGGAGAGGTGTTCTCGGTAAATTCTGCGTGAAGACGGGCCAGTTAACTTTTTTAAAGTTCGGTCCGGTCCAAATAAAGATAAACAAATTTACAGTGCTTTTTTAATTTAGCAACGGTTATTAATCCAAATATTTTCATGTACATACATATATTCTCAGATACGTAGCTTAACATATTGTCTCGCAACATTATAAATATTTCATATGTATGTACATTCCTATATACATACATTTACATCATTATTTTTTGCTTTATTTCTTCACGTGGAATTTAGTAATCACATTCATGCAGACATATGTATGAATGTACAAATAAAAAAAAAGTTATGTAAATTTATGAAAAAATGATAAAAATTTAGAGAAATTAAAACTTTCTTAAAAGCGAGTTATTTTTTCGTTCCTTCCTTTTGTTTCGACTCCTTTCCTTTTTTATCTGCCTCCAAACGCACTGCTTCAGCAGCTTGTTTTTCTTCCTCTTTTCGCTCAGCTGCAGCAGCTAGTTTTTTATCATCCCAATCTGCCATGGACTTTTCGCGTTTTAACCATGAATTGGTTGTGTCCGATTTAAAAGCTGTTGAGAAACATATTGAATAATTTTAGGACCAGTCAATATGTTAAGTCTATTTTAATTTCACGTAAGAAAATGGATAAAAATTTTCAGATTATAATATATGTATAGTCACTTTTTGTAAATACACATACAAATAAACTAATTTTACTTGAGGCGACCTTTCATTTACAAACATATATGTGCTTATTTATACAATATATAACGAAAGAATGAACTACTTACTTTGTATGAACCATTTAATGCCTTGCTGCATTTCCTCAATTATTTCTTTGGAGGTGTACATAACTTCGTTTTGTACCGCCTGATTAAAGTTTGCTGCATCAAAAACTGCTGAATATAAAGAATTTCTATCGTGATTAAGTGCTCGCTGTGGAAATTTTGCGAGTGTTTGAGCCAACTCTACGGATTTAATTAACGATTGACCGGCAGGGACCACGCGGTTCACAACTCCTAGGGAGAACGCTTCTTCTGCACACACTTGTCTTCCAGTCAGTATCAAGTCTAAGGCTCTGGAAAATCCAATCAATGCAGGCAATCGGGCTGTACCACCATCGATTACAGGTACACCAAAACGACGATTGAAGAATCCCAATATCGCAGTTTCTTCCATTACGCGAAGATCACACATTAGCGCCAGCTCCAAGCCATTAGCAATGCAATAGCCGCTAATACCGCATACTACCGGCTTTTGTATGTGACGACGTGTCGGACCTACTGACCCTTCATGTGCCATTAGTATATCAATACTAACCTGTTCCCCACCATCCTTTCCGAGTTCGAGAATATCATAACCAGCACAAAACGATCCGCCGATCCCATATAACACAGCTACCGGTGACGTATCATCAGCTTCGAATGCAGTAAAAGCTTCGCAAAGTTGGGTGGCAGTGACTGCATTGATTGCATTCCGCACTTGTGGCCGATTGATACCTATTAGCGTCACATTTTTATCCTTGTCTACTATAATATTTTTTCCAATTTGACCTTCTGAAATCAAATACAAAAACTACGTTTAATGCTAAACTTATGTCACTCCGAATATACAAGCGTTCTCACCATTTACTCCGTTTTGTAAACGATTGGACGCACAAATGCCTCTAGATAAAATGTTCTGTAAATCGTTTACGGTGGTTATACCCCTTTTGTTTATGTTTTTTGCAAGTTGTCTAAGCATAGTACTAATTCACCTATTACTAGCCGCAAAAAGCTTAATATAAGATAACAATTTAACACATTGGTTATTACTCTTAGAAATCGATGATTTCACAGAAATGGTGAAATAATCGATTCCAACTCAAGAAAAAGCCAAAGCGACCACCAAGGCGATTTCATTACAAGTGAACGTAATGACAAGTTGGTTAAATATTGGCGCAATCGCCGTTTCAGAATGTCATAACATAAGCAATGAAAATGAAGAAAATCGGCATCAAAACTAAAAAAATATAATTTGATCTATTAAAATTTGAGGAAATTGATTAATGTTAATATCTTGTGGCGAATATGCAAAACGGATTGTCAGAGATGCCGATAACTGGCATGTTCTAGAGCGTGAATGGAGAATATTCGTTATCGAGATTCCAGGACAAACAATCGATTTAGTATATAAGTGCGAAGCACACGTTTCAATGCCAAACAGTCATAAAGTGAACTCATTGGAGATAACGCTACTGCGAAGTAAAAACAGTGAAGTGAAAAAGCTGTAATATAAGTGATTGTAAATAATGTTGTTAGTTATTGAGTAATAAATTAACATTGAGTAAATTCCTTATAATTAAGAACTACAAACATAGTTGGCGTCTTTTATTTAACAATCCATTGATTGGGTCGAAGGATTTGGGAAATCATCGAAGCTAATTTAAATCGTAAAGAAATCGTAACAATATTATATTCAAGTTGTATTAATTTTTGTGTAACGGTGAAATTATTAGTTTACATTTCACTACTTCTTTGCTAACACTCTGGAAATCCAGCACTCGATAACACTATCTTTAGACAATTAAAAGTTTTTTTCCTTTTAAATTAATTCTCATGAAATAGGGATCCAGCCTCGATTATAAATATTTAAAATTGAGTGAAATTGAAATCATCTTTTATTATCATTAAATCTTTGTTCATATAGTATCTCTTCTTTTTCCCAAGTTGGTAAAACTTTAGGTTTCACATGCCACGAATCCGTTTGGGGTCCTTTACAGTTTGCTGTAAAATACATTAAGAATAAGTTATCCAATAAAGCTATGTATTGTTCATGTCGAAGCTAACTAAATCTAAATGTGTTAAAATAATCAACACATTAATGATTTAAAAAGCATTGCTTTTAATTATAAAACAAAGTATTTCTGACTTGAATCAAGAAATTGTTATCCAAATGTACTTACATGTCTTAAAATTCGATATGGACCTTTTAATTTCATTTGAAATACTGTCGTTTGTTGCTGAAATTTCTTGAACTATTGCTGTGTTTAGTCCCTTTCGGCGTTCATAATAGTTTTTGTACAAATTTTGACGATCCCTTTGGACCGCTTCTAAAGGAAATTTCGCAATGGAAAAAGCTAAATTTACCGCCTGTCCTAGCGCTGTGCCTGTGGCTACCAAACGATTTACTAGTCCTATTTTAAGCGCTTCTTGGGCACAAACGCGCCTACCAGTTAACAATAAATCTAATGATCGTGATAATCCTATCATTGCAGGCAATCTAGCTACACCTCCATTAGTGACATTAAATCCTGCGATTCTTCCAAAAAATCCTAAAACTGCAGTATCTTCCATTACCCGAAGATCACAAAACAATGCCAATTCTAATCCACCTCCTACGCAATAGCCGTTGATGCCACAAACTATTAGCTTTTGAGGGTGGCGTAATATTGATGTATAATTTGAAAGTGCACTATAGTTATCACTTTGATCTGCAGTCTCTAACTCAGTCAAATCTTGGCCGACACAAAATGTACCGCCTATTCCATAAATCACAGCCACATGAGAACTTCTATCTTGTTCAAAATTGCTTAGGGCTGTATTCAGACACTTTGCCGTTTCTGAATTTATAGAGTTGCGACTAATTGGACGATTTAAACCAATTAATGTGATGTGATCATCTTTGTCAACCAATACAGGTGGTTCAGCACAGTCATCACTGCCTAAAGATTCGGTCGTAATATTTTGTATTCTTTGTAAACACCGTCCCTGCGGAAAGAAAAGTAACATCTGTTTAATTTGATGAATCAATACATGTACAACTTACAACATTTAATTTATGAAATGAAATGTTTTTAAATCGAATCAACACATTTGCCATGATCTAGTTCAATACTTATATATTTTTAATGTAAATTGTTTTATACATTTTGCACAAATAATCGTGCCTTTATAGCAAATGCAATGGAACACCTGATACAAAACGATAAGCACTGCCAACTAATTCGATAAACTAACGATTTTCAGTCAATGGTTAGCATCGATAATCATAATTCTACCCTAACGGACATTCTATGATTTCTTACTCGACATTTCAAATGGCAATCATTTATAGCATACCAACTGTCAAATTGTGAAAAATTTGGTTCCCAATTTTTGTTTGATTTCCTAGATTTTTTAACATAATTATTTATAAAATGGGGCACACATTTTAAAGTGCTAAAAGACTTTTTGAAGAAGAAAAAAGAAAAATTAGCAATTACAACTGCATTTAATCGTCTCATATTAATTTAGCTGCTTTCGTACAAAATTTTAGCTATCAAAATTAAAGGTGGCATTTGAAGGCAAGCAATAAATTACCAACTTCATTCATTTTTGTGCCTCGACTATAATTAAATTGAGAATAACGTATGCAAGCAATTAAAAATGGAGTGTCGATACGCTAAGTTAGCGAATACTGGAAATTTTACAGCATTAATTTTCATTTGTAATATATCACCCTGAATTCAAATGTTTTTTTTATCTTCACCAGAGAATCAACAAATTTATTTTCATCTATGAGCCTTTGATATAAGTTTTAAAACGGTTTTCATTTGGAAATAAACAGTGGGGGGCTTCGATTAATGTTCTTAAGGAAGCTTTGAAATGAGAACACAACGATAATTAAAATTGGAAGCGAAGGAGAGATCACAAAACGCCTGGTAATTAAAAAAAATTATACTTCGTACATCCCGTAGTATTCTGGCGTGAAATCTTACTTTTTTTTTATGATGGATGAGAGCACTTAGTAATATTGTTAAACCTTTTCGATTTTGACATTTAGCACGACTTTTCTATTGACATTCGAAGCAACTCTGAATTCTGAAAAAGAAAAGCGTGAGACGAGTCGGACTGAGAGAAAAGTAAAATTTATATTGGCGCGTGAAAATTTTATAATTCATTAATTTAAAGAAAAAAAATTATAAAAAGGCAATTTCGCAATTTCTCAGAGGCAAAGAGATTGAGCGACAACAGTGTGAGGCAGTCTCCTTCGCTCAAAAACTCGGTATATGAAGTGAAGTGTTAGTAACGGCGCCGCCACAATTGTCCTAAGTATTGGCTTTGAGCTTCTCTAATTCTACAACAAAAAGACTCTAAAGTTCGTTAAGGGGCAGTGTAACTTCTACTTTTAATAAGTTTTTGAAAAATGCCTATTTGCAAACGTGATGGATTCGATAATATGCAGTCTCGAAATCGGGATGAAAGATTTCATGACAACGACGAGGTGTTCTTTTGTGAAGTTACAAAAGAAATTTTTCGAGACTATGAGTAAGTGACAATTTATAATTGTATTTGAATAATAAAGTAATAATGTGTCCTTTCGCATTTGCTTCATTTTATATTTTATGAAAAGATGTGATTTTTTTTTTGGTAGAAATTTTGTTTCTGCATTGCCCATGAAAATGCTACACTAGAAATAGGTAACTAAAGATAAGCAATAAAGATTGGTGTAAAACGTAAATGATGTGTAATCAAAGTTTTCAG
Organism: Neoceratitis asiatica; assembly: GCA_030068015.2. Lineage (NCBI taxonomy): Eukaryota > Metazoa > Arthropoda > Insecta > Diptera > Tephritidae > Neoceratitis > Neoceratitis asiatica. The sequence continues at coordinate 1,547,215 of CM061528.1, read as the reverse complement.
CAGACAGCTGCTACATAAAACGGTTGGCGGGAACATATGCGAACAACGCTCGCGTGTCGAGTTGCCAGAATCATGTATGCATTTTGAAGAGTAAAAATTTCTCACATAACCCATTGGCAATCGTCGTTAAATTTTTTCAAATGTTTGGTATCGAATCAATGTGATATACTATCTTATTCTAGTGAAGCTTTTGAAAAACGAGTAAAATTTCGTTTTTTTTGATTCATTTTACCCTAAAAAGAGGAATATTAATGAAAATAAGTGATCAAAGTAAATACTAATATATTTCTTTCAATGCTTAAAATATTATAAACAAGTAAAAAGGTCACTTTTTGTTTTATTTGCTTATGTATTGCAGTTTTTCTACAATGGTTTAACAAAATTTGCATATTTTCACTTCTTTCACAAATTTTATCATATTTAGTGCATTTAATTTAAAAAAATTTTTAATGCGAGTCAAACAACATCTGCCGATATATTTGTACTAATGCACTTTATTAAATTTTATATATGTATAAATTAAAACTATGTGATTTATGCTTTAAAGCAACACTTAATTTTAAAATTTATACATACATACATTCATTGAATATCAACTGTCAAAGAAAAGGAGAGCATAAAAAATATTGAACTTAACCCACTAAACCAAAATGAATTGTGATATGTTCATTATTTATATTATATAGTCGTTGCTGGTTCGTTAAGAACTTTTCTTTATTAAAGCACGGCCGCAGGCGAAACAGGTGTTGGTCCGGTCCAGGGTATTTGTAAGTGAAGCCCTTTTGGCTCTATGATAAAATTTATCAGTAACTTTAATCAAGGCAATCCAAAAATATATTAGTTCAAATGTCAACGACCGGCTGGGTTATATGTATACTTTCTGTTCAAGTACTAAAAGAAAATGTTCTTGCTGGTGTAATTTTTTAAATTTTGTTTTTAGCATTGCAAGAATTATATTAATTTTAATTTGAAGCACTTATTTCCATAAATAATCGTCTATTTAGGGCAAAATATAACAAAAAGTGAAATTTTTCTTGATTTTAAAGATCTTCCCCAGAGCTGTTTAGAAACCCCAAGGGGTTGCATTAATCAAAAGTTTAATTCATTGGCTATCGAATAAGACTTATTGGAGGTGCCCCGCCCCCTTCGTTTGCGTCCCACACTAAGAAAGTAGAAAATTTCTTTCTATAAACTATCCTTCGCCGGCGCATCAAAGCGGAAATAATTTCTTTATCCGCAAAATTTTGATTTCCTAAAATATAGTTCGTGGAGAGGGTTTCGCATATTCTTCCAATTGGAATTCCTGTTGTATCTTCCAAATACTAGCCAATATCCTAATATATTTCTATCTTTCCAGAGACTATTTCCGCCATGTACTAGTAATTAATTCCACTGTTTGGCAGTGTGAGGCCACTGGCCGCGATAATCTCACCTACGCAGAGGCATTGCGAAGCGAACGACGTGCACGTGAGAAAATGGAACTTTTTAAATATTGTTTAAGGGCTCCTGTAATGTTAGTGATTGAAAGCTCGAAGCAGTCATCTATGAAAACTCTGAATGCAATCATATGCAAATTTCTGCGTAAGCGTTATTTCATAAATGAAGAAGTTACCGCCTGCAACAAATCTTCTACATATTATGCCTATACAGTTGTGAGTATATCACCGCCTAATAAAGCAGTTCCAGCTAGTGGTGTATACGAGGAAACGGATCAACTTCAATATAAGCTGCGTCGGAAAGGCCAAAAAGATAATGAAATCACTGTACCATTTGATAATATTCGCCGCCAACGGCAAGAGTTCACAACAGAGAATCTGCAAATGTTTGTGAAAGATAATATAACACGCGTAGATGGTATATTACGACCAAAACCAGAGTCTTATAAAAAGTACATAACAGATGCAAACGTTACATTTGAAAAAATATTCATTGGGAAAATGCCGCACTTCACGCCAGCAAAAATCAAACAACGAATACAAGAAACAAATAATAAGAAACAATCGACTTTGAATAAATATTTCGCCAAAGATGGTGAAATCGAAGGAAATTTAAAAAATGGTTCAAAACAGAGTGCGCTGGAAGCAGAGAGGCGAGAGAAGAAGCTGGCACAAAAAGCTGAAGAAGAATCAAGAATGCTTGAAAAACTTAATCGCATTGCTGAGCTGGAGCGACAAAAGGTGGAAAAACGTGCTAAATTGGTAGAACGCGTTGAAGCAGAGTGCAATGCATTGCTCACTAAGACTGATGATTTGGAACGCACAGACCAACGTTTACTACCACAATATAATACCATTAAAACGTACATCCCGATTAAACTAATAGGTGATGCTTTCATGACACGTGAATTTATGCACTCTTTTGCAAACACTTTATCAGTGAATGAAAAGTTGCGTAGTAATTTAACCTTTTATGAGATGTCACGTGCTTTTGGCATACGCGAAGTGGCCGGACCACTAGCCGACATTATTTTGATATTATTAGGTACAATTTTTGATATGCAAAAGGAAGAAGAGGATGAATGTACCATTGAGTACTTGAGATTGCGTCAAGAATTAAGAAAGCGTGAACCATTTATAACAATGTCAGATGCAGCTTATGCTCACTTCTATGCTAAGCGACATTTTTCTTTTAAGATTAATGAATTGCCTATCGATTCTTTAACTATGAGTGAGGTTTTGCGGTTGCATTTGTTATCATCTGGAGCTGTGGTAAAAGAACGTGCCGAAAAATGGCGAATTAAATATCGAAACGGTTATTCATCCTCAGAGGATCCCGGACTTGCACTTCGAATGCGGTATCCACATATAATACGCGCGCTTAAGATGTATTCTCTCTATCAGTTACCGTTTATCGATATTATGCGTATTGTGCGCTGTTTAATGGCACAAATATTGACCTATTCGGGTCCCATAAATCTTATTGAAGAACGTATGGAACAGATGACTAATGCTAAAGTAGAATTGCGGGTATTAACCAATATGGAAAATATTCGTGCAGCCAATTTTCAAACACAAAAGCGTTCTTTAACCAATGAGTTTCATCAACAAACCATTGATGAGAAAATAAAGAATAATGAGGAAAAGAAAAAACAAATCGAAGACAAATATAATAAAAAAATGGCAGACCTAATAGCTCAATCCGATCGTGAGCGTAGGAAGTATGAACAACAAGTGGAAAGTTTCAATTCATCCTTATTCAACTTTCTTGTTTATCTTGGAATGGACCGTGCTTATCGTAAATATTATGTATTAGAGTCTATCCCAGGCATATTTGTGGAGCATACTGAGAACGCTCTGGATACATGCCTTAGTGAGCCACCGAAAAATGCATTAGTGGAAAATTCGTTAATAACAAATTTTGCAAACTTGCCAAAAAATCGGAAGGATCTACGAGCATATTTACTGAAAATGTATACTAATGAAGATAAGCAAGCTGCAAAAGCCGAAAAAGAAGCTAAATCTTTAAAAATTTTGAAACCTACGAAGGAAGACAAGGAAAATCAACTGGTAAATGGTGTTACCAACGGTAATGATAGTCTTGAAGCAGACGAAACTATTGCAAAGAATAGTGAAAATACAATTCAGTCTGAACCAAAAGAAACTCCTTCACAATATCAGTTGTATATGTGTACTGGAGATCCAAGAAATTGTATTGTTCACGATGAACGTAATGCCGACAGGCAGAAGTGGGCCTATATTTACGAAAAAGAGGATATAGACGCACTTATTGCAGCACTGAATCCATTGGGAGAACGAGAATCTCAGCTGAAGGAGCAGTTAACCACTTTGCGACAACTTATAATAAATCATTGCAAGAAATGCCCGGAAGATTTGCTAACCGTTGACGATAAGCAGTTGAATAAATTTAAAGTGGCAATGATGACGGAAACTAATCGTAGGCATAACAAACCCAATTTTGGTTGTTCCAATGACGCAGATCTTAACGAAGTAATGTATGCCGCACTTATGGACCGCATAATACAATTCGAAAGCGATATTTACACAGGTGATCTGGGACGTTTAAAGGTCAAAGACATGGTAAAGTGGCGCGAAGATTTCCAGTCTAATAAATATGATTCGCAAGTCAAAATACAATGGGGTACAAACACACAAAAAGGCGCCACGAATAGTGAGGAAGACGTTGAAGCCGCCGAAGATGATTTAGATGATGATGAAGATACAAAAGAGATTGGTAGATATGCAAATAAACCGCACAGAGATCCAGGCGATGGACTCGGTGATACAATCGAAATTGATTCAGAAGACAGTGCTGACGAGCTAATCTCATTACATGATTCCAACACAATTAGAATTAAAGTACGAAACTGTGCATCAGCATTACTGCAGGTAGAACAGGCAATAGAGCGTCGTTTCATAAAGGAGCCGTTCGGCACACCATTAAAAGAAATCAAAGATAAAGAATTACTTGAGCAGAAGATGAAAATGGGTTCAACCCGACTGAAACAGTGGGAAATATCCTTAATGGAGAGCACAAGTTTTTCACAGGTATGCTTTATAAAATACATTTTCCAAATCCCTTTCTTTATTTCCACCCTAATTCTAATATTTACAATTCAGGTGTTTCTTCATTTAAACATTCTTCATGATTGCATTTTGTGGACTCGTTCAACTAACAAATCCCTTTGTCAAGTATGTCGACGAGGTAAAGATCCAGACAAGATGTTGCTTTGTGATGAATGTAATCGCGGTACACACATGTTCTGCATGAAGCCTAAGATGAAAACGGTGCCAGAGGGCAATTGGTATTGTAAACGATGTGTCAAATTATGGGGTTTACGTAATGAAAGTGAAGAAAAAAATAATAAAACTGTATCCCAAAGACGAAAGCGCACATTTAATATTGATGAAAATGTTGATGATGGCATTGTAAATGGAGTTAAGGACAGCGAAAGAACACGTAGCAGTGGACGTCGTAGTAGTAAGCGTTTAAAATCAAGTGAAATCGATGACGCATTGGAAGATTACGATATAGAGGTTGAAGCTAAGAGTAATGAAGAAGCTATTGATGATTCTGATGTTGCGAATAATGATAATGAAAACAATGCCGACGACAACGATGAGGATGATGATGAAATTGCTAGTGATGAAGACCAAAATGACGAAGATGAGGAGATCGAAAATAAGAAAAAGTCGTACGATGATTCAGACCAAGAAGAGTAAGTATATAAAATATATACAAGAATCGCAACTAGAGTTTGCACGAAATGGAATTATGAACTCTAGGATACCAAATTTAAACGTGTGTATCTTTTCGAACCTACTCTGCATATCTGCTGTATGTATTTTCATACAATGTATGCATGCATTTACACATGCATGTAATGTGTATAATTATGCAACATATGGTAATGTTTGTTATGACATACATATATTTGATTTTAATCTCAGTACCAACTAGGGCTAAATACGCTATTTTGATGCACTATTTATAATACTTTAATATTCCTGATATCATATTTCATTGTTGCGTTCAAACCATTTGGTGTTCTATCAGATCATTTCCAGATTCATTTGATCCTTGCGACACCTACCAAATAATGTTTCAGAAGTATTTTTCTATTTGAATATACACATTGTGATCGTAATAATTGTATTCATTACTGAATAAGCTGAATATGATGAGTAATCAATAATTAATTGTTAATTTTAATATTTTCTTACAGAGATGAAAATGTTTGTGCAGTTTGCTCATATGATGGGGGGGATTTATTGTGCATACGTTGTAAAGATGCTTTCCATTTGGAGTGTATCAATATGAAGAGAACACCTCGGCATAATGATTATATATGTTCAAAATGTAAATCCTTCGAAAAAAAATCCCGAGGAAGTGGCAGAATGAATGGAAAACATGTAGTGGATTCCTCAAATGATGACGATGATGATGACTTCGAACCCCTTGTAAAACGTAAGCGCTCATCCCGTTCATCTCTTCGTAATTCCGGAATTCAACAACAGACAGAGAATGGTCATGGAAGTCCACGTGAATCTTCCAAATCTTCGTCGCAACGTCGTTCAGTACGTAGAACCGGTGAAAATTTACCATTGAACAGTCCTGCTTTGTACCAACTGCTTGATGACGTAATGAAACATAAAGATGCTTGGCCATTTACCCGTCCTGTTTCGCATGCAGAAGTGCCAGATTACCACAAGATTATCAAAACGCCAATGGATTTGGCTAAGGTGAAATCTAAACTTAATATGGGCTCATATCAGCTTAATGAGGAAGTAATGAAGGACATACAACTTATTTTCAAAAATTGCGATGAATATAATGTTAAAGGCAATGAAATTTATTGGTGAGTAAAACATTACCTCAATAATAGTATTGAACTACTACAATACTTATATATGAAGATATTTTCAGTAGAAAATTGTTCATTGAAATTCCAATTCTGTTCTAAACAAGCACATCTGATGTTAGTTCCGAATAAATAAATATTTTTTTTGTCATTTCAGTGCTGGCTCAACGTTGGAAAAATATGTTATAGAACAGTGTAAACGTCTGAATTTACCATTTGAACCCAGCGACATGAATTCTTCGTAATCATATTTAAATATGACTTGAATCTAATAGATGTTTAAGAGTAGCATATCCCAATAGGTCTTAATACTAAATTATAGTGACATTATCGACTACATACATATATTATAAATTTTTTTTATTGTTTATTTTTATTTCTATAGCTATTATTATGTTCCAGTTTTAAATAGACTGAGTTCTGAACATGTTTATCCTTGTAAATGTATATTTCGGAAGTATTTTGTACAATATAATTTTGATATACATACATACATAGTCTACGCACGCTGTTTTCTGTTACTTCTATGATTTAACCAAATTGTTGATTTTTTTATTTCATTTATTACTTTTTTCCCCATTTTGTGTTTAATTATGATACGCATTTCAAGTAAATCCATACACACATAGTTTCTAAGTTCCAAAATTGAAAGTGCTCGGAATAAACCGTCTCATGTATTTAATGTGTTACGAGCATTTAGAAAACTTTTAAAAATTCACATGCTTACATATATAAGACAAAAAAAAAATAGCTTTTAATTTTGTAAGTTTATGAAAACTCTTAAGCTAAGTATAAAAATAGGTACAATTCCAAATGTAAAAATAAACTACTCTTTTTTGATCAAATTATGCCGACTTAAGTTGTTGGGAACTATTATGCGGAAAATAATTTAAATATTAAAAACATTCACAGAGAATAACTTTAGTGATACCAGGACTAGGGAGCAACAGGCAACAGGCGAGAGTGTAAATAAATTTGCGAATAGATGGGCTTGTTCGAGCTATTCAATAACTGCCCCAGTATTGCAACCGTGTCTTTTTTTTACAACACTGTTGCTGATACTTAGCAGAAATGTTACAAAGGGAAATTATAAAAATTAATTTATTAATATGTTTAATTGTTGACAACTTTTTAAAATAATGATAAACCATTGTTATGACAGAATACAAAATTGAGTAGTCAAATTTTCTTCCAGAGAAGAAAATTACTAATGAGTAAAATTTTAAGAAAGCGGCCAGTGACAAAGTCGAGAATTCTTCAAAACAAATCATTTGTATCCGGCCGATATTTATTTTACTAGTTTTTGAATTCGCCGCGAAACCATTTCAAACTGTTCTAATTTAATTTTTTTTTTAATACAAACCATATATCATCTATTTGTATGAAATGTAATCACAAATAATAATATAAAGTGATTTAAAAATTGATTTTGTCGTCGTAACATCAAAAAATTTCTAATGACGGTTTTGCAGTTTTTGCGCATCAAATGTTAAAAATCAAGTTGCTCGAACGCTTGACTTACAAAAGCTGCCACATCTTTGAGTCAAACGTGGTGCTTTGCAATATTGCCGCAGTGATTGAGACTCGAAAAAGTTCATATTCTGTCCACTAGGAAAACAAGTTTGAGTAACTTTCTAAAAAAAAAAAAAGAATAAATAATAAGGTATTGAAGTTTTTCTTTGTAATGCATTTTAACAGGCAATTCATTATATTGTAACGAACTTCCTAAATTCACCTCGATTATTTTCCTAATCTTTCGAGTCCGATCACTGGATTACTAAACAAACTCCCAATACTTATTTGTTCGGCTTTTTGTCTTTCAGGAATTTATTTCTATGGTAATTACAATTTTCTTATTTAACAAATCTTTATCATACACAATTATTATCTGCTTCACTCAGCTTATCCGTTTCTCAAACACACGCTAGGACTGAGTCTTCAACTTCATTCATTTCAAATAGTTGCTGCAGCTCCTTTTATACCTCAACAGCGTGTATTTGCTGTCTACCCCTTTTGTTTGTCCTTGGTATGGAACTTTCGTCACAATATATTAAAAATTCTATACAGTGAACTCGTGATAATAGTAATATGCTAACATATGAGCATCTCAAGTTATGAACCTTTTTTCACTGCCTAATAATTTGATGAATTCCCAAATTACAAAGCGTTTAAAATGTCTACAAGTATCACTTGAAAATGCTTCTATTGTGCTCATATGTAACATATGCCCATAAATGTTTTTCTTCCACTTTGGCTGGGAGTGAATTGGTTGACAAAAATAAGTTGAAGAAACGTGAGAGAGAACAAAAAAAACTGTAAAATCGGATTACAGCATTCTTTCTTATTTACAAAAGAATATATATACTTAGTAGGGACATAAATACTGTTACACACATTTTATGCTATAAACTAAAAAATAACGAATGCTTTTGGAAAATTTTTTTTTTTACATATTTATTGATATATATTGTATACAAAAAAGCAGTATTCATTCAAAATGCCCGCCTTTGGCCCTCACGCACGCCTTAAGTCGGACTGGCCAATCATCAAAAGCCTCATGCACCTCCTCAATTGGGAAATTGGCCACAGCACGAATCAAAGCTGTCTTAAGAGAACCAATGTTGGAGTATCTTTTGTGGCAAACCATGTCCTCCAAAACTGTCCACAATTTGTAATCCAGCGGGTTCAAATCAGGACTGCCAGAGGGCCACTCTTCAGAGGAAATGAATGCTGGTAAATTGTTTTGGAGCCAGATTTGGGTCGTTTTAGCTTTATGCACCGGTAGACGAACATGCGACTAATGCCGAGCGGACGGAGTGTTTTGAAAATATCACCTTTTTTCATTTCACACTTAAAAAGCGCTATAACAGCGATACGGTTTTCATTATCTGACCATTCCCTGTTGAAAACTCATACAATTTAGAATTCCCGATACAGCCTAACGCTTTACAGGTTATATTTTATAAATCATATGAGAATTATGTGGTATTCTCAATTCTTCTATTGAAATGCGTGTGTTTAATGTTGTAACAGTATTTATGTCCCTACCAAGTAAATTGATATGTATCGAAATATTATTTTTATACGAGACCGTATTATTAATATACCTAAGGAATGAACAAAAAAAGTTTCGCTTAAGTTTTTAAATAAAAATTATTAAAATACATCTATTTTAGTCCTAATAAAAATTGATGTTTTTTTTCACATTCATACACCTTTAATAAATATGAACGTAAACAAGTAGAGGCTTGGTTTCAGTTAGTTGATATTGTTGAGAGTTTACTGTAGATATTTCACATTCCAAACACAATCATAATAATACATACATACATATGTATATACGAGTATATACGAGAATGTAGATGAAAGGCATGTAAGGGATCGGTTGATTTAAACTTGCGACTTGAAACTTCAGTAAAACTTCTGATAAACCCACCTCTTTATATCCTCTGGGGTATAATAATACTTTGCTATTTTATTATTTTTTAAATTATTGATAGAAATACTCATTGTCTAATGGTCAATAATTTCGTAAGTATATTTATGCACTTTTAGGTATTCACAGAAAATGTCATTAATTTTGAATTATTCTTAGAATATAATGTTTTTATGTAAGTAATATTAATATTAATGAGTTACTGCACATTGTCCAACCAAATTAGAGAAAAATGGCCTCGTTTAAATTCGGTAGAGGACAAAGTGTTCTTTCCAAAAACGTTACACGCCACCAGAAGTCTGCTGAAGAATTTATGCATGTATGTATGTGAGTATGGGCATGTTCCGCTTTCAGTGTGTGTGTGTGTGTGTTTAATTTATCAGATTTTTGTTTTGTTTAGTATCTATTTCTCGTTCAGTCAATTAATCGCTTTCATCAGAGTCCTCAGCAAATTTTTTGCGATAATTACGACGAATACGCGCGACTTTCTGATGAAACAATCCAATTGGTCCAGCATTTGTGTTGGTGTCGTCGCAAAGTGGCAATAAACGATTGTTACCGACAACACCTGCATTGCGGTTCGGTGTTGTTCCTCCATCACTACTGGATAAGGCACCGTTACTGTGATGCCAACGACTAGTAGTCGAATCATTTGAGCTGGGGCAGATCATGCTCCCTTGGCTGGGTGTCATAGTGGCGCCTATACTGATGCCACTGTCGGGCGTACGAAGCAGCATTGAGATATTCTGTTGGTCTTGCTCACGATTTATTTCATAATTATGGTGACTAGCATTGTTAATATTATTGTTGTTATTGCTGCCATTGATGCCATTGCTAACATTTTCAATGTCTCTATGATGCGATTTATGTAAACTCGACTCAGTTTCTTCCGACTGTTCGTCGTCACCTACACAAATGCCGTTCGTTTGAATGGTGTTGTGGTGGAAATTGTTATGGCTGCTACTATTGTGAATTCTGTTGCTACTGATTGGATAGTCAAAGTCGTTTTCGACCATATTGTTATTGCTGTTGCTATGAAGATTCCACTTTGCATCGGTTTCGGGATCAGAATCGGCTTCAACATCAGCATGTGTCGATAGGATGGCAATTTTACGCCGTTTTAACGGTGTGGTATAAATGTGTACACTATGGGGATTGTCCTCGTTAACACTATTTGTACCGTTTGTGGCATTTAAGTCATATTCGTTGGTACTAGGAATAGCATCATTAACAAAATACGAGGATGAGGTTGATGACTCGACTGCCTCGTCGGGATAACTGCTGTTTGATAGTCTAGAATTCGAATGACTCGAGTAGTTTTCTAAAAGCGCCATTTGGGCACGACGTCGACGATTAGGGATGACAATGTGACTGACGCTGCTCTCGCTGCTGTTATTAATATTACTGTTATTATGGTTATTAAATAGCGAATCTATATTTTGTGTTTGAGGTAGTTGAGTTGTCTCTACAGTGCCTGTTATCGTATTATTCATAATTGGTATTGTGAGAGACGAACCACTGGATAAAATTTGTGGATTTTCAATGTCATCTTGTCTAGAGCTTGCTGCGATGAGAGAATGTTCATGGAAAACAGGTTCTACACTAAAGCTCACCAAGCGTTCGGAATTGATATTTGGTTCATTAAGAATATTGCTGCGCTCCCTGATAGCAGCATCATTGATACGGCGTACACCGTTCAATTTCTTTGTCGGTTGAATAGTCGGATCAACTTCGACATCAAATACATTTTCGTTGCGACGCAAGAGCGCTGATGACGATAACGATGGGTCATCATCATCTTCATCTTCGTACTCATCAGAGTCAATGATGTGTTGTTGATGTTGTCTTAAACGAATGATATCGTCTGAAACAAAGCAGAAAATATGCTAAGTAAGAATATATATTATTTAAGTGTTATCTATCTCCTATAATCATCTCATCTACTCTAATAAGTCGGATGCAATTGGGAAACAGAAACTTAATACTAAAGCCATGCCACGCTGTATATTTCTTTACCGGTATTTACCGGTATAAGCACCACCAAGTCGATTTCACCTTTTTAAAATAAGCTGATATTAATAAAATCTGATCGCACCAGAGCTCCTATTGTTCTCATTTTCAACTTAACCGTTTTCGTAAATGCTAATAGAAGTTGAAAATTCTTTCCGACTGGAGAGGACTCCCTCGATAAACAAAGACCAAACACTACAAGTCGCTTATCATTACTGTTGTTGTTGTTGTTGTAGCGGCAATACGCCAGCCCCGTCTAGGGTCAGGTTTAGTTTGGTTTCAGTCATCGAAGTCATCTAACGGGAGGCCCAGGAAACGTGCTGTTTCGACGGGTTCGGACCAGAGGGAGAGGGGTGTTAGATGAGTTGGGTTAGGTGGCATGCAAAGAGATGATTAGTGTCGTGTGGGGATCCGTTGCATGCGGGACGTGTGTTGAGTATGTCAGGGTCGAGTCTGGAGTCTGGGTGGTGATTGGACTCCGAGAACACCATTCACGGGAAGAGAGTTCACGAAGGTGTTAACAGACTCTCGGTGAGTGGTGTTGATGGCCTGTCTGTACGCCGTCCTGTCCAGCAGGTATTGTCTGTATTGCTATACGTCGTCCCGGTAGTCAAGTACTCTCTTCCTGAAATGCCTAGGTGGTGGTTCGGCCTCCAATAAATGTGTATTGGGATGATCCCTACGCTAGCATCCCAGCAGGTACCGCTTACATAGCGTAACATTATGCTCCTTAACTGGGAGCATAGACGTTTCACTGTGTAAGTGGTGCTCCGGCCCCATCAGGAGGTTTCCCGTCACGGTCCGAGGTGCGGCGTTTTGGCAAGTCTGGAGCTTCTTCAACTGTGTCTCGCTAGTCCCCGGCGTCCAAATCGGCGCAATTGCCTTGTATGTTTCTTTGTCTTTCCCCCAGGTGCTACCGGCTAGCGATTTGAGGATTTTGTTGCGGCTTTGTACTTTGGTGGCAATTGCAGTCGTATGTGGAGTGAAGAAGTGCAGGCTATCGAATGTGACTCCCAGTAACTATGGGTTGTTCGTGGTCGGAATTTTTACGTCATCGACTTTCACATTGAGTTGTATCCGGTACCCCTGCGTCCAGCTGGTGATAAGGGTGGCAGAGGATTTCGCGCGTTGTAGGTGTAAATGTCGTGCAGTGAAGAATTAGGAGAGGTCCGCGAGATAGCAGTTTACTTTAGAAAAAAAGCTATCAATATCCTGGCAAGACGCCAAAATTGAGCTGTTATCGGCGTATGAGATCAAAGAGACGCCGTCTGGTGGTGGAGGGAGAGGACACCACCCCGCGAAACGCTTTGCTTAATTTTCCGTAGCTTTGAGGTTTGACCTCGAAAATCAACGTCGAAAATGATCGTCGACCACTCAGATAATTCATGGTCAACTTCTTCAACCTAGGCGGTAATGAGGAATCCTCAATGTCCGATAGTAGCACTGAATGATTAACCGTATCGAAAGCATTCGATAGGTCCAGTGCTACTAGAACAGTTCCCGCACAGGGTCGATTTTGTTTAAGGCCATGAATTATCTGAGTGTTTATAGCGTTAAGTGCAGTTGTGGTGCTGTGCACTTTCCAGAAGCCATGCTGATGTGAGGCTGGGCTCAGATGGACGGGAGCAGCATGGCCTCAATTGTCTTCGCTACTGGGGAAAGGAGAGGTATCGGACGATAAGATTCTCTTTTATTTGCGGGTTTCCCCGGCTTTAGTAACAGGACCACTCTACCCAATTTCCACACGTCGGGTATAATTAGAGTGGTCAAAGACAGATTGAGAACCTTGGTGAGATAGTCTGCTCCCGCTGGGCCCAAATGTTTTAGCATCAGCATGCTTATTCCGTCGAGGACGATGGATTTGGAGACTTTCGCTTTCCCGATAACCCCCTGAACCTCTTCCCTGCGCTTGTGTTTTTCAATTTGCGCAGACGGCTGGTTACTCGTCCTTTCGTTTTGTTAACCGAAGGGTGCAGTGTGAATAGCCGGCTAAAATAGCTCGCGCACCACTTCGGATCCGACAAGGCGTGATCACCGAATGAAATTTCCACCCGATCATCACGTCTCGTCGGCTTAGACAACGATTTGACTTGTCGCAAGCCCAGAGCTTGGTTGCCCCAGAGGAGAGATTGCAGGATCTTAAATACTCCTCATACTTGTTCTGCTTGAGGATGTTGACCTTGTTCCGAATCCCGGTGTTGAGTTCCCTAATACGGGGATCACTGGGATCGGTCAGGCGTAGCGTGCCGCGCCTTGTCGCTAAAACCGCCGCTTCGGTGGGAAATGAGGGAGGATTTCCGCAATACGAATGAAGCAATACAATTTTGCGGAATGTCTTCTACAGTGTGGACGTTGGTGGGAGTGGGGAGAGTACTGAAAGCGTTCTCAGTAAATTCAGTAAAGCCGGGCCAGTTAGCTTTGTTAAAGTTAGGGATGGCCTCTCAATCGAGATGAATATGGGCAAATGGTCTGATGCGAGTGTCAGCATAGGTCGCCAATCTATGCAGTTCATCAGACCAGCGCTAGCTATTGTTATATCTGGCGAGCTATGCAGTTGCCCACAATCCTGGTAGGGGCTTCGTCGTTCATTTTGCAGAATGTCGAATAGTCTATCTGTTCCGCCAGATCCTTCCTCGGCGATCATTTGACAGGCAGGAATGCCAAAGATCATGGTGCGCGTTAAAGTCACCCAAAACCAAACGGTTTTCGCCTCTGAGTAGCGCACCTATTACAGGACGGTATCCAACTGGGCAACTAGTAACGGAAGGAATGTATACTTGTATATTAAATATTTCGAGCTCGACACCGCCTGACCGGATAGCTACGCCTCCACCATGATCTCGCTCGCGATCCTTTCAGAAGATCTGAGCGGGTGCTCCTCTATGGTGTAAGAGTGTGGATGTTATCACCGTCCACATCCCATGAACCGATTTATTGTCCTTTGCGTATGGGAGATGACGAATACCGCAGACGATGGTGCAAGCAGAGAAAGAATTAGATGGAGAAGGCTTAACCTAGTGTCTCATTTTTGTGACGAACGAATAAAAAAAGAAACGGCTGGCGCTCTATTGTTAAGAGGTGCCTACGTCAAATAAGAAAATTCAGAAACTCATACATTTGTTCTTCTCGAAAAAACCCAACTAGATCATCCGAAATTGAATTATTAGATGTAGTTCAGAATTAAACACTCAAACAAACATCTCATGTATTTATTTACTTTTTATTTCTTACTTTTTGCGTAATTTATGCATATAATATCTAAATTCAAATTGTTTATGTTTAGGACAAAGTGCATGTAAAGGGTGATCCAAGTAGAGGTATTTTTTCAATAGCCTGTTTTTGACAGATCATGCGTGAGTCGTGTCAAGCTGTCATGTTATTTTTGTTCAGTATCTTGAGACCCAGAACTCAATACGGAATATACCACGTCAAGCACGCAGTGATGAAAATATAGCGGCCGAAGACCGTGAGAGTGTACACGAAGACCGTGGAGAGTCGATTCGGCGCCATTCGCAGCAACTCATATGGAACGACTTGGCATATTTTACGTCGAGATCTTAAATTGAAAGCGTACAAAATACAGCTTGTGCAAGAACTGAAGCCGCTCGACCTTCGCAAGCGACATCGCTTCCCTCTATGGGCTCTTGAATAGTTCCAAGAAGATCCGACGTTTTCGAGCCAAATTTTGTTCAACGGTGAGGCTCATTTCTGGCTCAATGGTTATGTAAACAAGCGAATCTGCTGCATTTGCGACGAAGAGCAACCTAAAGAGATTCAAGAGCTGACATTTCATAAAAAAAAACGGTTTGGTGTGGTTTGTGGGCAGGTGGAAACATCGGTCCATATTTCTTCAAAAATGATGCCCGTGAGAACGTAACCGACTATTTGATGCCTGAAATTGAAGCTCGTGTTCTCC
Organism: Neoceratitis asiatica; assembly: GCA_030068015.2. Classification (NCBI taxonomy): domain Eukaryota; kingdom Metazoa; phylum Arthropoda; class Insecta; order Diptera; family Tephritidae; genus Neoceratitis; species Neoceratitis asiatica. The sequence continues at coordinate 1,531,534 of CM061528.1, read as the reverse complement.
GCGACATTTGGTTTCAACAAAACAGCGCCACTCCCCACACATCGCATCAATCAATGGATTTATTGAGATAAAATTTCGGTGAGCAAATAATTTCACGCTTTGGGCCGGTCGAATGGCCACCAAGATCGTGGGATATCACACCGTTAGACTTTTTTCTGTGGGGATATGTAAAGTCTAAAGTCTATGCGGACAATCCCGATTCGATTCAGGCCTTGAAGCAAAATATCACGCGTGTCATTCGCCAGTTATCAGTCGAAATGCTCGAACGAGCCATCGAAAATTGGAATCAACGGATGGACCAACATTTGAAAGAGATAATCTTCAAAAAATAAATGCCAAATAATGTTCTTTCGAATGATAATAAACATTCCCTATTAAATTTGAATTTTCTGTTTTTTTTTCTTTTCCTTAAACAATTGGGAAACCTCGAAAAGGGTCACCCGTTATTATAGTCTACGTATACGTAAAGTTGTATTAAACATAGAGAAAATCCCATTAAATGGAGCAATTGTGATTTACACTTATGTAGATATGTGTGTGCAATCAGTACTTTTTAATTAAATGTGATAGGTTTAATCTGTCGAATTCGAATAATCAGGTTAATTCGACTTCGGCATCGGAAAAAATAACCCAATTTAATAGTGAAATGTGAACGCAACAACAAAGCTGATTGGTCGTTTTTGTTATATTAGTAAATTGTAGATATTCAAATAATTGGATTTTGCGAACATATTCGTTTAACTTTCCTCGACGATTTCATATAAAATTTAGTTTTTATTTTATATTATAATTGGCGGCTTTATAACCGCTGAATGTGAATTTCATTCGTGGGGCTGCTCCAATTTGCTGTGTACGTCTTGATGCTTTTCTAATAAATGGGGGGATCTAGAGTTTATTCTAAGCCGTCTCCGAACGCTTGATGGATTTTAATGCGTAGCTTTTATTTCATGCCAGAATTCCTTGCTGAAGGGTGACCGCAATTAGAAAAATTAATAAGTATTTTTTTTTTTAAGTAATTAACTTTGGTGTTGTAAGTCTTAGTCATTGGCGGCCGTTGGTATTGTTAGATTTTGAACATTTATGATACGCACTTGAACACCAAAGAAATACATATATTATTTATTATATGAAAACGCACAAAAAAGGAATTGTTTTCTAACATTGTTGACAGAGCCCATACATGATTTTCAATCACAGCACATTATAAAGGGTGTTTTTTATAGAGGTATAGAACTTTAAGTTGGCATTACTTTTCAAGATGGCGACCGATTTAACAGCTGTCAAGTGATTTATTCTCAGTTTGGTTTGGTAATTCATCATGAATAGACTCACGCCTGAACAACGCTTGCAAATAGTGCAATTTTATTTCGAAAATAATGGTTCTGTGCGGAAAACGTATCGCGCACTACGTCCATTAGCGATGAAGCGCACTTCTGGTTGAATGGCTACGTCAACAAACAAAACTGCCGCATTTGGAGTGAAGGTAATCCTCAAGTGTATGTTGAAACACCGTTACATCCAGAAAAACTGACTGTTTGGTGCGCTTTATGGGCTGGTGGAATCATTGGTCCGTACTTTTTCAAAAACGATGGTGGCCAGAACGTTACAGTCAATGGTGATCGGTATAGAGCCATGATTACTAACTTTTTCATTCCTGAATTGAATAACCATGATGTCCAGGAGATGTGGTTTCAACAAGACGGCGCAACATGTCACACAGCTCGTGCCACAATAGATTTATTGAAAGACACGTTTGGTGACCGCCTAATTTCACGTTTTGGACGTGTGAATTGGCCTCCAAGATCTTGTGATTTAACACCGCTAGACTACTTTCTGTGGGGCTATGTAAAGTCATTGGTCCATGCGGATAAGCCACAAACGCTTGACCATTTGGAAGACAACATTCGCCGTGTTATTGCCGATATACGGCCACAAATGTTGGAAAAAGTCATCGAAAATTGGACGTCCAAATTGGACCAGAAATCATATTTAAAATGTAATGCCACAAGATTATCTTTCGGATAAATAAAATTCATGTCAATCGAATAATCCATGGTTGTTTTATTGCAACTTAAAGTTCTATACCTCTATAAAAAACACCCTTTACCTTAAAAAAGTTCGCTATAGACATAAAGGACACAAAGCAATTCACACCTGCTACTAAATAACAAAGGTATAATTAGTATATGTACAAATATTTTAAAATTGTTTGTGCCGCTGAAATAAATAACCAAATCGGATAGCGTGTAAACATTAGATTACTATTGAGATTATGTTGGTGATTTAGTAATTACTCGATGACTGCAAACGCCTAGTACTTAGTATGAACACGTGGACTCGGAATATTTTTGTACGCTTTTAGTTTTTTCAGGACCTCAGTTAATAAAAATGTCGTGGTAAAAGCATAAATTGACACATTCGGCAAATTGTAGTTATGAGCAGCTGTTATAATAAATAATAATATTTTTATTAAATCAATTTAATGACAACTGAATATATCAATATACATATGTACATATATCCAGTCGAATTAGCCATTCATACCGTTCAATTTAAATATCAAATATGTAATGTATAAACGCATTTTGTGAATACCGACTTTCGAACATACTTACATACATATATAGTAAATGAAAATGTAAACGCATCAGAAAGAAAAAAGGATTTGTACACAAAGTAATGTTTACTGTACATATGTATGTGTGTGTGCTATGCGTGTAAAATGTACTCCACATGAGAGCTAAAGAATTATCCTATATTAATCACAATCTATACAAAATCGAAACTACTCTTAAAGCGTTACTTCATGAAGTATTTACAGAAATTTATTCATTTTTTTTTGTTTTGCAAAGAACGCCATAATACAAGAAATAGAGAGGAAAAATTCTGCGTTGTAATATCGTAATAATCAGGGGTGTCATGCCATGAAATCCAATTGTTACCAAAATGGAATATGAAATCAAGAAAAATATTCTTCGGTGCTATGAAATCCACTGCAATCGGAATTAGTATCGCTTTTAGGTGTCACAGAAACCAAAAATATCGATTTTACATTAACTCTTTACCATTTTTCTGCTAGAAATTAAAAAAAAAAATTTTTAAGTTTTTTAAAGTATTTATACTTGTAGTAAGATGAAGCAGGCACGAAGAACATAGCAGTGGAGTGGAATCATCGCCAGCACGCCACACATCCGAATTGGAAGTTAGGAATGTTGAAGGCATATTTTTTTACAATGCAAGCTGATTTTGAATTCATTTCGTTTACTCGAAAGCAGTGTCGACTAAGTGAGCTGTAAAATAGTGCGAAGCAAGGTTGTTAGTTACTTCCATCATAATGACGATAATGCATTCTTAAGCTTTCGAAAGCGACGACGATGAACAAAAGAACAGTTGGATTGAAAAAATAAAACTTTTGTTAAATATGATAGATTTTATGCAAAAAATTCAAACTATCCTATAATTTTCAGTTAACATTAAGACTTCCTTCAACTCATTTTCGTATTATGTTACAATAATTTTTGAGTACAACTAAAAGTGTCATAGAATTGCTAATTTTATAAAAGTATTTAAAAAGAAAAAAAAATACAGTTCATTGTTTTTGAACGGATTCAAATGGAACTGTCAAAATAAACAGCTGTTATAACATACAACTTGCTGGTTATTTTTTTTACTGAATCCTTCTAGGTGGAAGGTCCACAAAATTTTGAACTAGTGAGTGAGTCAAATCGAATTTACTTAAATTCTTATTAATTGTTGCAGCTCAATTTCTGATCTTCTCAAAATTTCTATCTTAAACTTCTCGGAACTAACTTTCTTCTTCCAATTACGCAAATGCTTCAACGAAAGATATCAATTAACGCTAATTTATTTTTGATTAAATATTGAAAATTCTACGGACAAACATATAAAACAACCGAATACAACATGGATTTTGTTTACGTTCGAAAAGAGCAAAACCAATACGGTTTCTTGACACCAAATGATCTCAATATCGATTTGTTATTGCGACAAAAAACAAAATCTAATTGTATTCCAGACATCCTCGAATAAATTCCCACTTAAAAGATGATATAATTATCGGCACATTCATTTTGTGTAGTTGGGTAAGTTCAATTTCCCAAAATTGTCCCAAACGTTTACCTTTCCATTTTTCGAATATGCTTCCTGTTTGCAACACTGTGCTGCATTTTCTTATTATTATTTTTTTTTAAATTGAATGGTCTATACAAACTCTGAAACATCCTAAATGTTAAAGAAACGGTGCAATGTAAAATAATGTAGCGGCATGGAAAGTTAAAATATATTTGGTTAACAAACCGGCATCGAAACATGATTTGGTCCTCTATTGTATTACAGAGGTGCATTCTGTAAGTACTCCAATATGCCATAACAAAAGCAAATGAGCCAACAATTTTTTCAGGTTGTTTGTTGTGTTATTCACATAAGTAGAATATTTGAAATATCTCTTGACTATACACGCCCCGACTGAGCAATAGTTACTCAAAATACACCCTTTTGAGACAACATTCATTTATTTGTTTACAAAACAATTGACACTTAACGAAAGGAAGCAACAAATAGGTCTTTGTGGTGAAAGCACCAGTCGGCCATCATAAATTTGGCATTATAAAAGCATCAAGGGATTCTACATTTCGACAGTTGACTCCTTCAAGTTTTTGAGTACGGCAATTTGAATTTATACAAGAATTTATGTACATACGTATGTGTATAAACATAAAGGTACTAGAGAACATCACATAAAATAAAACAATGATTTATTACTTAATACTACTATTCCCCATCAATTATGCTCAAGCAAAAGAACATCAACAAAAGCAATGGCACTTTCCTATAATTGCAAATACAACAAACAATAATAAAAGTATAAATTTAATGGAAATTGGTGAAGATCTACAGAAATATACTCTACAGTTACCATATATCAATATACTGTTACGTGCCGAGTATTTGGAAAGTGACAACGAAAATCTCTATGTAAAATGGTTCATCCGGTATAGTAATTTGCCAGTAATTGTTAAATCCTATGATCATACGAATACACAACTTATTAAAAACACATCGGGAACACTTTTATCGGCACGTAAGAATCGCGACAATTTCGTTATTTCAACCAATTCTCAACAGTTACATAATGTCGCCCAGCGGTTCGTTCAAAGGGCTGGTGTATTCTTTTTCATACTATCCGATGCTCAGTCGCCGAAAGATTCCCGTGATTTGCTTAACACCTTACATAGCTTGTGGATTAAGTACAGATCTTTCAAGAATTTTTTGCTCACTTTTCAAGGCATTTTCTATTTTAATCCATTCGATTATGATGCTGATACTGGAGAATATGGTAGAATCGTATTAAATAATAGCACTAAGCCGCTCGATATTGCCATGTTTCGTGACATGCATGGTTATCCGTTGAGGATACAAATTTTTAAATCGGTTTATGCGCGACCACATTTGAATATGAGTAAACCATCAATAAGCGATGTTTATGGAGTGGATGGCAGAGTGGCAGAACTTTTACAGCAGCGAATGAATTTCACAATGGTTTTACAGAAGCCAGATCCTAATTATTTCGGGTAGGTAGTTTTTTCTTAGTCGCAACATTTTCATTGCACATTTTGATTACAGCTTATAAAGCTTAGTAACCAGTTCTTTAGATAAGCTAATTATTCTTAATTCATAGAGTTTAGTTGCAGCACTTGGGAAATTTAAAGTAAATATTTTTTAATATGTCGCAAAGCATATGAGCAGATATTGCTTCTGAAATGCAAAGTTCGATTCTTATGCGCACTTTTTTTTTTTTTAATTTAACTGAGAAAAGAGATATTCTCCTGTTTTGTATTTCTTTCTGTTGTATATCAAGCGTCAAAATCAAGAATAATCGAACATTTCTTTTTAAAACTGGAAACTGGGCTAGATTAATACTGTATACATACAAAACCATCTACAGAACCAATAAATAATTAAACCCTCTTTTTTTTAAATAATAAAAATTAATTAAATTATTTATTAAATCAATTCCAACGAATATATTAATGTATTTTAAATTAATTTTATAACAACAAAATTATTGTTTGAACAATGCGAGAGAGAAGTTAATGCTTAAATCTATGAAATTTTTATCAAGTATTAAATCTAATAATATTCTTTGGCATTAAATTGTAATCATAAAATTCTTCAGTTGTTCAGGATTAACAAAGTCTAGAATATGTTACTTTAAATGTTGAGAAAAAATGAACTGGCATATTGGAAAAATGTAATTGTGTTAATTTTCTTGTTTACAGTGAACGCTCCAAGGATGGCAAATACAACGGTGCAATCGGTTCGATTATAGAGGACAAGATCGATATGTGTCTAACGGGTTTCTTTATAAAGGATTATTTAGTGACGGATTATATGGAATTTACAGTTGCCGTTTATGATGATAAATTATGCATTTATGTACCAAAAGCTCAACGAATTCCTCAATCTATTCTACCATTATTCTCAGTTCGCTTTGACGTCTGGTTAGGCTTCATTTTGACTGCGTTCGTAAGCTGCCTTATCTGGTACTTAATACGACGTCTAAATCTGTATCTCAACATTAGAAAATGCACCGATGTACCACTAGATCGTAGTCAGTGGTGGCAGTTTGTCAGAATTTACATAGACACATGGGTACTTTGGGTGCGTGTTAATATTGTACACTATCCCCCTTTCAACTCCGAACGTATTTTTATCGCATCACTTTGTCTGGTCAGTGTTATATTCGGCGCTATATTCGAGTCCAGTTTGGCTACTGTTTTCATTCATCCATTATATTATAAAGATATAAACACATTACAGGAATTAGATGAGAGTAATCTAAAAATTATTTATAAATACTCATCGATGGCCGATGATTTATTTTTCAGCGAAACATCTCCGCTTTATGCAAATCTAAATAAAAAATTGGTACATCTGAATAATTTCAATGCTGACGTCATTTTGGACATTGCAAAAAATGGAGGGAAAGCGGGTGTTACACGCGCCAATTCTCTTATGTTAGAATCTTTACATTTCATATTAGCAAAACAGGTTTACGTCGTGCCACAATGTCCAAAAGATTATACCATCTCCTATATCATTCCGAAAGATGCTCCCTGGGAAGGAGCGGTCAATAATTTGCTGCTTCAATTCGCTTCTTTAGGCTTAATAACAAAGTGGATTAACGATATGAAAACTGAAGTTAACATCGACGCAATGAAGAGTGGTTTGGATTTAGATCAAGCCAACAACTTCAAAGTTCTCACAATTAGCGATTTGCAATTAGCATTTTATGTTGTTATAATAGGCAATACAATAGCCGGAATCTCATTAGTCATAGAGATCTGTCTCAAGTGCGATAGCAGGTATTCTCAAAGAAAAATATATACTAAATAAAAAGTTATGGAAATTATTGTACAGTCTTCCTGTGCCATAATTGAAATTAATAAAAAATTCTGTTAAATGTACATACTTATGTACTCGTATTGATTGTTAAATAAGAAAATACTTTAAAACCCGTTTTAATGGAATTACATGCACAAAAAAAAAAAAAAAAGATTTGCATTAATAATGGGTACTCATCGGTAATTTGTTTTACTAAATAAAAAAATTTAATTTTGAATAGATATTCCATGAACAAGTGGTATACTTATACTCATATATCAGAATAACAAAAGTTTCGAAATATTCTCTCAGAATTTCAAAATATTCTACAGAGAAAGATATGTGAGACTATAAAAAATTGCCTGCAATTTACAGAAATTTACCGCTGAAGGTAACCTTAAAATCTTTGCACTCAGTAAAGAAAGCCAACTTTTAAAACAACAACAACCACGTGACCAATCTCATCAAGATTTTGTACAAATAATTCATTTGTCTTAATCTAAACAATGTAAGCCACGCCCACTTTTCTGATGTGTTTGAAAAAAATTGCCTTTAACAATTTTAACAAGCGGAAATATGACCCTATGATTCACTTATTTTTCTGAATAATCTTATATTTGTTTCATAAAGTACTAATTAGCAATATTCGGATATTATTGTAAACTATTTTTTAAGCTAATTTAATAATAATTAATCCTTATAAATAGTTGATTTGGTTTTGTGTTTTTCCGACAGGGTGGATACTAGATTTATATCGGAACGAATTTCCGTCATCCCTTGTCAAATTTGGTTTAGTAACACACCGGTTTCGGCAAACCGCCATCTTCAGTGTTTGGTTTCGTTCTGATCTGTCTATCCGTTGTCATGTATTTATAGTCTGGATGCCCATTCGGATACATTCGTAAGACACGACTCATATACACGAATACTAACACTATCTGATACAGCATCCAGACTATAAATACATGACAACGGATAGACAGATCAGAACGAAACCAAACACTGAAGATGGCGGTTTGCCGAAACCGGTGTGTTACTAAACCAAATTTGACAAGGGATGACGGAAATTCGTTCCGATATAAACCTTATAAATACATTACCTAGATATAACTCAATTTCTGACATATTTTGTTAACTCTGGATTGGCAATTTCTTAGTTTTCCTCATGAGGCTATTATTTTTCTTACCCGATATTGCTAGTATTAAACTATATTATTCGTATAAAAGCAATATCTTAAGCAACTATAGAAATTAATCTGCTGATGTTTTTTACAATATGATTTTTGAAGAATGAACCAAAGCCACAAAAGACTAAGCATAGAGGAAAGGTGAAAAGGCATAACAAATTAACTATACAAAATGGCATGCATGCCATTTATACTTGTATGTATGTATGTATGTATGTATTTATTAAAAGAGTTAAAAATGAAAAAACATTTATAAAGCAATATTCTTTAGTTATTTAGGATTTGAATAAAGAGTTATTTTAGGCTAAGATGTCTTACCCTCCCAAAGAGAGAAATCTATTGAGTCTTCTTCGAACAGGATTCAGTGAAAAATTAGCCATCAAGTTGTATAAAAGCTGTTTGTGTTGGCAGTTAAAATAGAAGCAGTTCATTTATACAGTTTATTCCTTTCTGTTTTGGAATATTTTCATAAGTATTTCAATAATATTTAAACACATATTACGGGATTTTGAATTAATTAGATATGTTCAAAAAAATTCTAGAATGATGCAATTTTACATGTTTCAGTACCGTCAAGCCGAAAGCATACCAGTAAATATATTTTTCTTCATAGTCCTCTGTAAGGACGAGATTAATGCTAAATTTTCTTTGCACAAATTTGTCATTTAGACGTTCAAGAAGGATACTTGAAATACGATAATAAGTTTGGAAATATTTTCCTGAGTTATTTTTTGAAAATTTAATTGTATATAACAAAATTTTTCGTATTCTTTTTGTATAAAATCCAAGCATATTTAACAAGAGTTTTATTTTATTTTTTAAATGCTTGTTGCATCGTTGCCTTTTGTGCATCGTTGGCGTTTTCGAAATCTTAATAATGCAGTATCGTCATTTCGACTGTAGCAACGAACTTTCTTCACATTTTTTTGAGACCCATTTGATTGACCCTACTTTCTAGTAAATTAAATGAGTTCAAAATTAGCAGGTATTGTACAAAAAATAATATGAATTATATTCTAATTTTACACTTTCAACATACTTACGATCGGGCACGATCTCTGGATTGTTAAATAAAAATCGCCGACTTAATTTGCAGTCTCTTTATCTATAAAGACTTAATTTAATGTCCTTTTATTACTCAGTAATTCACAATTCAATTACAATTTACTTTACTATTTACAATCACTTGTATACAACTTTCACAATGTACCGTTTATTACTTTACTGCAACGCGTTTACTTCACGACTGATTACTGACTGACTCTTCTGCAGTCATGTGTCGCCCTTATATACAACTCCCGGTTGCTCGCAACCAACCGTCTAGAATAATCGAGTCGTTACGATAATCGTCTCGTTTTACTCTCTAGAACATGCCAGTTGTCGGCTCCTCTCTTTCATCTGTCATTCGCTTCGCATTTTCGCCACAATACCTATCTCTCAATTCCTCAATACATTAAACATTAAATTTATTTAAGTTGCATTTGCTTGTTTCTCAAATTATAGAATTAATGCCATTTTTATTTTAAGTAATACTTTTCTTTTCATGCGTGCTAACCTTACTAGCTGAAATTTTTATAATATTGTAACGAACTTGCTAAATTCACCTCGATTATTTTCCAAATTCTTCGAGTCCGATCACTGGATTACTAAACAAACTCCCAAGATTTATTTGTTTGGCTTTTTAAATGTCAGGAATTTATTTGTACAATTTTGTCTTTAGCCAACAGCTTATTTTACAATTATTTATACACACTTATTATCTGCTTCACTCAGCTTATCCGTTTCTCAAACACACACAGCTCACAGCAGTGTTAACTCCACTAAGTTGTCTACTCGTCTTCTCTTGTGATAGCGGCTGCCTCTCTTTTTATACCTGTACATGACCCAACTATTCTGTTCATGCGCTTAAGGATAGGCTGATTGTTCGTTTGCCTGCGGTAGCTGCAGCTACTCCGTTCATCCTTAACGACGTGAAATTTCCTTTAATCTGTCTACCCTTTTGTTTGTCCTTCGTATGGGTAATTTGCATTATACAGCCGCTTCTTTATTTTCTGTCCTTCCGGGAATTGCATTTACATCGTCAACAGTTTTGTTTGTCCTTGGTATGGGATTTTCGTCACAATATGAATGTTGAATCACTTCCTCTTCAAACTAAATGTCAAAATTGTGCTCGCTCGTTGCAAATTTTACTAGCCGTTACTTCACAGAACGCGATTCAGTAAAAACTTGTTACCAATTTTAGTAGCTAGTGGCTCGCCGAACAGAACTAAAGATAGTACAGGGCTATCCATTTCGTGGTTTTCTAAATAATAAGACGAGAGATTACGCGGCCGGGAAATTTCTATCGCAATAAAGCCATATTCGCTCGTGTTGTGTGGCAATCGGCACCATCTTGTTGTAACCAAATATTATTCAAGTCGTGTTCTTCAATTGCAGGTCAAAAAAAGTCGTTTATCATACGAGTATAACGCTACGAATTGACAGTGACAGTCTCATCGTTATCGTTTTCAAAGAAGTAAAGCTCCAATCACACCTCCGGACCAAAGAGCGCACCACACAACGTAAAAACGTAGATATTATTACCATACGGGCGGTAAGATATCCACTCCCATTCGTCGCCAATATATAATTGTTAATAATTTACTTACATACATACATATATGGACACATACGCAAAGGTGATTATGTCAACCAAACCTTAGGGTATTTGGTAAAATGAAATTGATCTTTATCATTTGATAAAAGTTAAGGAACCAAATATAGAAACAGCGCATTGTGGTCAACCTCTGACTAAAATTGACAACTGACACATGACATAAATTGAATAAAGTTAAACAAAGATCCTGTCAATTATCTGTCAGTAACTCATAATTTATTTGTTTGCAAAACTTCTCCTTTACCAATGGATGGTATGGCATTACATACCGAGGCATTTAGGGCAATATCGAACCCGCAAATTATACATGCACAAGTGTTAGCACAAAACACGCATACATATGTAGTATATGTACATATGCATGTAGATATATTTTTCAATAAATACAGTATTCGAGCGAAAGGTCAGTTCACTTCAGTTTTTACCAGTACTCACAATGCAGGAACTTACAAAGTGTGTTTTTGTAATAATTCTTTTTGAATTGTTCACGTCTGCATTCTTAAAAGCTCAACCGATAGAAATAGGGGCACACTTGAAGCTGATCGCGAATACAATTCAAAGTGATACTCGCCGCAATAGTCAACTCAATATCGATACATTTAGAGAGCTTTTGCGCGGAGTTGATTGCCTAAATTTACATTTATTTGATGAAAGCAATTTGGAGAATAATATCGTACGACAATTGTTTCAACAAAATTTCTGTCCACTTCAATTGAGTGTGGGCCAAATGATGCACCGACCTCATTCCAATCAACGACATTGGGCTTGGGTTACGTCAAGTGCAGATTTGGATGAGAATCTAAATAGATATGCTTTTCGCCAGGGTGTACTAATATATATTTTGATTGATCAAACAGATAACTAACAATTACTAAATTTAGCCCGTCGGCAATGGATAGAACGCGGTGCAATAAGGATCTTTTATATCGTTCCAAATGAAAGCAATAGTAGTTTTGACTGCTTATTTTTGAATCCGTTTGTAAAAATTGGAGAACAACGTGGCGTTATGTCTCGTTTAGATGAGCAAAGTTATCAGAGCATTTTTCAAAATCTTCACGGTTATCCCCTGCGTACGTACATTTTTAATTCCGTTTATTCAAGTGTTCAGGCATTTGCCAACGAGACAACAAAAAAAATTATTGGAGCAACCGGTGCTGATGGAAAAGTAGCTGACTTGTTGGCAAAGAAAATGAATTTCACAATGGATTTGCAATGGCCGGACGATGCCTATTTCGGGTATGTACTTATACATATGTAATCAGCACTTGAATAGGCTCAGTATTTCTTGTGCCAACATTATTTGTTTTTTACTTAATTTATCTCATATATATATTCATGGAACAAGTTTAATTTAAAAAAATTTAATTTAATAATTATTTCTTTGGGAACATCACATATTTAGATACAATTATATGAATCCGATTTATAATGAAGCGCTGAAACGATTTTGGGCAGAGCTCCTCCTACAATTTGTCTTGTGGATCTTGATCCCTGAAGAGACCCACTGTTTATAATTATACTAAGTCGCCTACGGAAGGCTCATGGATTTTGATGAGATTTTATCGACCATATTTGGAAGAAAATTTCTCCTTTCGGCTACAACATTGTTCTGAAAAATGATTTCGATCCGAATCGGAATCTCATAATCATGTTTTGAAATCTTACAGAATTTAATTTAGCGGAATCTATGCTCAAGTCCGATTATTCAACGAATTTGGTGCTGTGCATTTCCATTTATCGAAAAATTCCGATTGCAAAAATCCGACGAGGACTTACGTTAGCGCTTTAGTTCGTTTTTCAGATTCTTTTATTTTATGAAGCATAAAACCCTAAGAAAACTAGGCATTATGCTTGTTTTTAAAGATTTTCTCAAACTAAAGTTGATTTTTGAATAAATGGTAGAATAATGCAGCTCATTGTACGACGTTTCTAGAATTTATGGTTCGCAATCCTTTCTTCTGGCAACGTCCTTCGCGTGAGTTCCGCACCAGAAAAAGCTAGAATAAAATTTTTTAGGTTTGGTTCGCCTGTACTTAATACCTTGAAAACGTTTTTTTATTTAAGCAGTGTTGAACAAGAAATTTAAATATGGATTAAATCACTTTATAAGGGGTATTCTCTGTGTATAGGAAATGCATACTATGCAAATATTTCATATGGGATTGTGCTAGAGCTCGAGAGCACCCCCGTTGCAAAATTGTGACATATTCAAGTGAAACAATAACAACAACACGGCAAACAGGGTTGATTTTCCTTCTTGATATCTGTGGGAAATAAATATACTTGTACATAGGTTTCGATATAGGATATCTTTCCTATCGTAGCATATTTTTTGCCTAACTTTTGTTATTGTGCCATTGCACGGATAGGAAAACTTTGCATCCGTGCACCGTAGCATGCATTTTCTAGACACAGAGAATACCCTATAAATTATTTATATAATTTTTAACGATCACAAAGTTGGTTCAATTTCATGGGTTGCCAAGATTTTAAAGTAAGTGAATTTATCCATACAAAAACTTAACATTTTGACTATATAAGGCCTGCATAACTATAAGTATAACATTTGTTGTTACGTAATATGAATGGCATGTGCAAATGTCAAAAACATTTATAAAATTTTAAATACTGACAGTTAGGGATATTTCTGACTTCTATATTGTGAATAAATCGTGTTTAAAGATTCAAAGCCGTCAAAAACTGTGCAGTGTCTTATTGTGAAAAAAATTTGAAGAAAATTTGTGTGAGTGATTCACATCAAAATTTTCTGAGCCGCCCAATATTATAAATTTAAAGATATACATTTCTGTGCTGAAAACTTAAAGTTTTGGTATTCAGAAAATGAGATCATCGGAAGAATAAGTAAACATACAGTCAGCGTCATAAGTCTACAAGCAGCTAAAAATAAAAGGTTTGTTTGGAAATATTTTTGAAACTAATAAATTTTTTTGTTTTTTAATTTTTTCTTATTCTTACATACATAATTTTATCCTTCGAGGTAACTAATCAAGCGATCAAAAGTCTACAAGCACTAAAAATATGAAGACATTACTGTGTAAAGATAAAACTTTTTATGCAATTTAATAACGAGTCTGGTAGCCGCGGCACTTAAGGACCGCTGCCAAACGGGTTTTCATTGAATCGACAAGCTTTTTGGTCTCCTGAATTGTTATTTCAGAACACTCTTTAAGTATCACGTTTTTTCGCTGTTGTGTACTCGATTTTGTGTGTTTTGCGTATTTTGCTTTCTAAAAGTCCCATAAATGCTCAATTGGGTTTAAGTTGCTTGGGGGCATTGTAGAGCAACCAAAGCCGGACAATTTCTGCTGTGTGCTTAGGATTATTACCCAGCTTTTAAACCCAATTTTTCAGTACTCGACCGCAAATTACGTTTTAAAATGTCTCAATATATATCTCTATCCATTGTTGTCTCCACAAATTCTAAGTTGTCTGTGTCGCTGGCTGACATACCCCAGACCATCACATCACAACCTCCACGCTTTACAGTTGGAAAAATATTACATTTGTTGTATGCTTCACAGTGTTTACGCCATACTAATTTGTGCCCCTTTGTACCGAAAAGGCGAAGAGCACATTGTTCCAAAACTCATTTGGAATGTTTTATATTTATCTGCAAAGTCAATGTGCCTTTTTCGGTTAATAGGTGAAACCAGAGGTGTTTTTCGTGCTGCTCTGCTATGCAAACCTGTCCGTTTCAAAATTCTACGCGAAGTAACCACTGAAATAGTTTTCGCAAACCTTTCTTGTACATCATGTGCAATTGATAATGCCGTTAACCGCGGATTTTTCTTTACTGCATTCAATGTTGACCGTCTTGCACGGAGCGTTAATTTCGGTGGGCGACCAGATCGCGATTTTGAAGTGATAATTCCCGTAGATTTGAATTTTTTTATTACGGCATAGACTGAACTATGCGATCTTTCAATCAAATGGGCAATTTCGCGGTTTGATTTTCCTTCCTGCCAAAATTTAATAATAATATTCCTTTCCCCCACTGATTTCTTTCCGTTTGGACATCATTGCAAATTTTTAGATCAAGGTTATAAAATCAAAATATTTTAGATAATTTTTTTTATTAATAAACTTATAGCAACAAACCTTCAACACTGCATAAGAAAAAGAAAATTTTACTTCTATAAATTTATTAGTTTAAAAAATATTTTCATTGTATTTAGCTGCTTGTAGACTTATGACGCTGACTGTATAATATAAATTAAAATTAAAAAAAGTTATTGTATAAGTATTTTACGTTTACATTTCGGAAAATTCGTACCATATTTATGTTATTAAGTTCACATATATATTTTTTAAGCAAATAAAATATTCTTTTTATAATCTAACTATCAAGTCTGGTCCAGTGTAAATATGATAAAGTTGGTTAGTTGGTTCGGTGACGTCAACGGTTGTCGTAACCTGTACTTTATAAACCTCGCTCGATACCGAGAGAATGGCAGAATACCATTTTGACTTCGAGTCGGAAATTTTAATCGAAGTAATTCCGGTATGTTTTCCATACAGCCCAGATAGATATATACATATGTCGAGCAACCAATTTCATGTTTATATACGACACGAAATTTTTTAGTTTTAAATTTTTAATATGAAAAAAAAAAACAGTTTAATTTGTCCTAATTCATTTGCTTTACATAATAATTTTATTATTTATTTTTGTACAGGGCTCGTTCAAAGAATGGCAGCTACAATGGCGCAATTGGACGAATAATACGCTTTGAGACCGATTTAATAATAACAGGATTTTTTATAAAGGACTATTTGACACATGATATTACATTTTCTTCCCCAGTATACATGGACGAACTTTGTTGTTATGTAAAAAAAGCGAGTCGCATTCCTCAGTCCATTTTGCCTTTATTCGCGGTAAACGTTGATATTTGGATAACTTTTATTTTTGCTGGATTTGTATGCCCATTTATTTGGATGTTTTTGAGATATCTAAATTTAGGCACTTTGGCAAATAGAGCAGCCATTTTACAATTAAAAAAGCTAAAAAATCAAGAACTTCGGTATATAACACAGAGTCATATGCTACAATACATACGAATCTTTACAGATACTTGGGTCATGTGGGTGCGTGTAAATATCGTTTACTATCCACCTTTCACTTCGGAACGAGTCTTCATTGTTTCGCTTTGTTTGGTGAGTGTGATTTTTGGGGCAATCTTTGAATCAAGCTTGGCAACAGGATATATACATCCACTTCACTATAAAGATATCAATACAATGAAAGAACTAGATGAGGCTAATACACCTATATACATAAAACATGCTGCCATGAGAGATGACCTTTTTTATGGTCACAGTTCACAAATATATCAGAATTTAGAAAAGAAATTACTTTTGATTGCCGAATTAGACGAGCGTTTGATTAGTACAATGTCTGAAGGACGTAAATTTGCATCTGTTACCCGAGCATCTTCACTTGAACTCGACGATATATACTACTTTATAACGAAGAAAATACATAAAATACCAGAATGTCCCAAAAACTATCACATTGCTTTTTTATTTCCAAATTATTCGCCATTAGAAAAGAGCATAAATATACTGTTGCTTAAATTTGTGCAAGCCGGCTTCATTGACCATTGGATTGGTGATATGAAATATAAAGCGAAAATAAGCACTTTTAATTTCTCTGGTTATCTGGAGGAGAATGGTGAAAAATGGAAAATCTTAACGCTCAATGATTTGCAATTGGCTTTTTATACAATCATATTTGGCAGCATTTTGGCGTTTGTTGTACTCGTAGTAGAATGGATAAATGTAAACCGAAAAGTTTTTCCTGGAGAACTCACAAGATGGCTGGATAAACGAAATTAATGTTTACCTATAATGTGTGTGTATTTTGCACTATTCAATGTTATGTTTGTAAATGTGATTCCTTAGAATTAAGACTTAAAGTTATATTCAGGTTAACACCGATGGGCTAAAAACTTATTATTTACTAACATATGCCTATTTAATTCATTTAATTAAAGCGTTAGCATAATTTTAACTATAAAATATTTTTAACCTTATTCAATTTTTTCTGTTTGAAAATAGACAGTTTCATTCTCTCTTCGCCGTCGACTTTATAGCTAATGGACATTAATCGTGTTTTAATTTTTTCGTGCTAACCTCTTCCTAAAAAATTACGTCATACTTTAACATGACTTTACAACTTTGGTCTATCCTATGAAAGTGTCAGAAAGAAAAGAAAGTATCAATCTGCATACATATCTACATATGTACATTGATCTGTCGGAGCTGAGTTAATCTATTATGTCCGAACTAGTTCATAAAGTTTAGAAATACTATATCAAATTGGGAGAGGATTTTTTAAAATCGCTATAAACTTTAAGTTGGTTATTTTAAAATAAACCCTGATGTTTTAATACTGGACAAAACTTTATAATTATTTTTCAAAAATTTGAAACGTAAATCTATATAAAGGGTGTTTTTTATAGAGGTATAGAACTTTAAGTTGGCATTACTTTTCAAGATGGCGACCGATTTAACAGCTGTCAAGTGATTTATTCTCAGTTTGGTCAAAAATGACTAGATACGAAACTCTCTAAAATTTAGATAAATTGCGTTCCTCGATTATTTTCTTTGTGCTGGTAACAAAGCCAAATGAAGGAATTTTGAACAGCTGATGGTAAACAAGCCTCAGTACCACTTCGTCAATAATGAAACGCACCATTTTTCATCAGAAAACCATTTTAGGTTATCAATAAATTTTCATTGAGCACGATAAATTTGTATGTTAAAATTAAGAACAAATGTTGTTTGTATTTATTGAAGTCAAATATTTTCCAAGCATAGCTGTAAAGGTGCAGAAATATTCATTTTTACAATTTTTTAATATCAAAAAATGCCAAAAAAATTTCCAGAAATCCCAAAGTGAAACTTTTTCATCGCAGTGGCACGGTTTGAAAATGTTATAAAAAATGTGGATTTTCAGAGCGATCTCACGAAATAAAGAGTTTCGTATCTAGTCATCTTTGACCAAACTGAGAATAAATCACTTGACAGCTGTTAAATCGGTCGCCATCTTGAAAAGTAATGCCAACTTAAAGTTCTATACCTCTATAAAAAGCACCCTATATATAAAAAATCAATGCAAATTTTGATGAACGCCTATAACTTGAGATCCATCTGTTCAAATTGCATTTTTAGGAGTTATAAAGGGATATTAGGAAAAGGTTAATGTGTAAGTTTTCATGAGATTGGCGCAGCCGTTCCAGAGATATGATCATTTTAGTGAACATTAATACATGCAACACAACAAATACATGTAAAATTCCAAAAAAGGGTATATTACGTTGTACGTGGTGTTATAAGAGAGAGAGAAAGAGTGAAAAAAGAAAATGAAAATAAATTAAAAAATAAAAATAAAGTAATAGAAAAAGGTTTGGGAAAAAAAATTTTGAATCAATTTTTCTCGTTTCGTTTTCCAAAAAAAATCGAAAATTCAAAATTTCTGTTAAATTTTTTTAATTTTTTTATAAGTGTAGCAAAGCGCGCTGGGGTCCGCTAGTAGCTTTATATATGTAAATAATAATAAATTGGAAAAAGAGTTAAAGGAGTCATGACGGACACATTTAGTTTAACTATTTTCTTTGCTAACCGCTTTCGTCCCTCGCAACTATTTAAATTCTTTCTAATAATATATACATACATATATACCCAACTATAAACAAAAAATCCCCAAATGGAATATTTTCTAATTGGCAATATTAAGTAATCCCTAGCAAAGATTTTCGATAACATCTCAATAACGAATTAGAATCTTTTGGCGAGACTTATGTTGACAAAAATGTCTTCTGGTAATTTATATATGTACTAGAGATCTGCAATGAATACAGAAAAAAAATAGATAGATCTGTCACAAGCAATTAAACTTAGAATATGTTCATACTAGGAAGTTATGCATGTGTATGTTCACGATGCTGTATTAGCCCTGCAGTGAAAACATATACTAGTATGTAAAAATTCTAGTTGAATCCTAGTATGAAATAGGATGAAATCATACCAGTTCGTTATTTGTATGGCAGTTCACTAGTAAAGTGAATAATAAAATTTTAACCATCACTCACTGTCGTATGTTGTTGTTATTTTTAGTGCGTCTCGACTGAATTTCATTTCTTAATGAGCTCTGTTGAAGAACGCATTATGTCGTCGATCTTTACATCGCCACGATAGATTAGTGGTTAGAGGCTATCACTGTATTGAAGTTTACGGTTCGAGTCTCGCTGATTGAAAATTCATTTTTATATCTGTTTCCATTTTTATTTTTGGTGAATTAGAAATTCAACATATACTTATAAATTGGAAGTTCGTAGGATATCGTGGTGTTAAAAATACCAGTTGCTTACATGGGAAATTTCTGGACGATGAACTAGTTGGTGCAAAAATGCTAACTAGTAGGATTCAGGGAGCATACGGTGGCTGATGTTGGATAGATTCAGATGGTCGTTACTATCCAAAAAATATATTGTGAATATATTGAATCATACAGCCCTGAAAAATGAATCATAGCAATGGAGTGTATTTTTGAGGTTGACAATACCGGCTACAACTCATATTAATAAGTATAAGCAGTATGCTATGCATTGAAATGATTTGTACATTTAAATATTCGATCATGAAAGATATGTATAACTAAAAAAAGCTTTTACAAAGTAGATAAATATGTTGGACATATAGGCTAAATTTAAGTGGAAGAAGCTTATCTTTTCCATGCCATCCGGATAGACGAAAGTTTTCACAAATATGAAAATATTG
The DNA here is from genome assembly GCA_030068015.2 of Neoceratitis asiatica. Classification (NCBI taxonomy): domain Eukaryota; kingdom Metazoa; phylum Arthropoda; class Insecta; order Diptera; family Tephritidae; genus Neoceratitis; species Neoceratitis asiatica. The sequence goes on along the minus strand of CM061528.1, from coordinate 1,511,482 downwards.
TACATACATACATAGGTATTGTAAGTAGGTTTTTTAGTACTCACCCTTTAATGTTGTAGTTATTCCAGTACTTGTACTGGGAGCATTACTGGGAATAGAAGAAACAGTTCCTGTGGGCTCCCTGCTATCATCTGATGATGTATCTGCATAAATTAATTTATAATAAAAAAATTGTTAGAATATCAATATACTATATGGGATTTTTAGAGGAAATTTGGATATTTTATTACGAACAGGAGGTGCAGCAGTCATCTTAAATTGTAATTTTATTCCAATATTTTATTGAAAAACAATCGAATATTTATTCTATTCAGTTTTAACATTAAAACAACAATAATTTGTTTAATATTTTCTGCTGAAGCAAATTTCTTTTGAATATAAAACAGTGGATTTTTTCAGCTGTTAACGTTCCCGAATCTGATAATGCTGCCAACATTAGAATGTGAGATGGGGGAACGCTCTCAGCTGCAATATTAGCGAATTTGAGTAAGTTTCATACGTAGTCATCTTTGGCAGGGTGTTTATACCATCAAAATGGCAATAATGCATTTCTATGCCGCCGAAAGAGACGACGATGAACAAAACGAATATTTAATAGGTCTTGCTGAATATGCTTAGAATTTATGTAAAAGAATTGTTCAGATTTCTGAAGAGTTCTTAACGACTGCAATTGGAGATAAGATATTTTTTTAAACTATACATAAACCTGTATCACATTACAAATATTTATGTGTCCTATTGTCAGCAAATACGAACAGACGAGAACATTTATGATAAGGTACATATATGTACATAATGCTGTTATGTGCAGTAGATTAGGATTACGATATACAATATATAACACAACAATGTACATATATGTAAAATATATGAATTACGGTAAGTAATTAGTTGAAATAAAGGAGCTCTGGACAACCAGAGCTAAGTACATTTTCAGCCTTTAAACCTCAATCTTCTAGTCTTAACAAGAATGTAAAAAATTCTTAGTGTTCAGTTGATATTTCCGGTTAAAGCCTAAAAAGAAGACTATCAATATATTTACTGGTATACTTATGGTATGAAGGTCATGAAGAATGTATAACTACATCTTTGTTGAAATGCAATAATTTTTGAGTACATTTAAAGAATTAAAAATACTATAAAATACTAATTTGATTAAATTATTTACACAGTTATTTAAACATAATAATAACTTTTATAGAAATAAACCACATTAATTGTTTATCCACACTAAAATACAAATATGCGTTAAATTCGTTAGAGGATTCCGGATCAACGATAATATGATACAGGTATCATGAGAGTCGGACACATTAATATAGGTAAAAAGGGTGCAAACCACCTGTTTTCAACAGCTCATTTATACGTATATATACTCTTATAGACGCGCATATAGCAAAACTCGGCTTATATTAAACGAATGGAATTTATTTGACATTTGAATTTCAAACATCTTTCAGGAGCAGCTGATTATAAAATTCAGTTAACTAGAGGTTAACTTTTGTGTAACGAAAGGTCAACTTTAGGTTAAGTTGACACTATGAAATTAAAAATCGATAGATGACTTTGGGGCCCGCATTGAAAAATCCATTTGCATATCATTTAGCGGTTTATTTTCGATTAATTTTTATGCAGTCAGGAGTGAGGGGGCTAATTCTACTTTTAATAATAAGTGAATGCACACTTACCGCAAACGCTATGTTTTTTATATTTTTTACGATGATAACGGTGATTGCTTGCTATACCCGCTACTCCGGTGGTTGCTTCTGATGTAATAGCAGTTATTGTTTGGCTAGATGAAGCAGCACTTGAGGTAGATGCGATATTTCTATTCGACGCATCTGGATCGGTAACAAAATTATTTCTACGTGAGATGAGATTACGTCGATGAGACGATTGAAGACGCTTAAGATGTGTGTTTGAGCGCATCGATTTACTACAGCTGGCCTCACATTTTCCGGAACCGTTGTCGCGTACTTTTAGAATTTTGTAAGGCCGTCTATTACCTATGGAAGCTCCTTTTATTGCCAAACGGCGCAGACGACTGCGCTTAGTTGCAATTAAGTAAGCGATGCGGTTAGCGAAAGCGTGACGCTGGAGTTTGACTTTCTTCCTGGAAACTGATTTACGGCGTTTCAGATCTAAAAGATGACAAATGGAAAATGAAAAATATCATATATATATATTTATATATACCTTTTCGTTTAGTGAAACGTCGTTTGACATGTCTATATGAACGCTCGCGTGTTACACTATTTTCTGTAGGTATACTGTTTTCTACAATATTCTCTCTGTCGACCCTACCCACTTCTGGCACATTGACACCTACACTTATGCCTGAACTAACAGCATTTCCATCATCACCATCATCATCATCATCGTCACTTTCATCATCTGGACTACTATCTGAACTATCATTTGAGCTGGAACACGAGTGGGTATCGTCTGAATTATGCGATGAATCTGTTGAGCTGTCCGCATCCCAACCTTCGATTTCCTGTTGAATTAATGAATCAAAGAATGCCATCATGCGAGGATCCTCGTTCGTATTGCGACTACTATAGTCATGCGACATATGCGACCAACTATGTGGAGATGTAGACATCGAAGTAAAATTGTAAGGTGAATATAATTCTCTCGGATTTTCAGAGCATGTTGCTTCTTCCAACAATGAACCCGCCCAATCTTTCTGTGTAAACGGACTCCAAAGCTGAAACATCACATAATTAGAGCTTTTTATAAACACAAATTTCTTTAAAAATAGTCCATGAAACGACATACCTACTAAGATAGATATGAAAATTAATATTCTAACATTTATTTTACTTACTTTAACAATTTTTTCAACACCAGAAGAGGCTAGAAGACATTTATCCGGATTGTAGCGCACCTGATTAACGATAGAACGATGTCCATACAAGACCATTTGAGTACTCTCTACCCACTGATCAGTCCGCTCCACTATTAATGAAATTATTAATTATTATTAATCTCATTGATGTCATCAAGGAAAAGCCAAAAAATATTTAACTTACAATTCACATCAGACACACGCCATACGTAAAGATTAAAATCATCTGAGCCTGATAAGACAAATTCATCATTTTCGCCTGCAAAGGTGCAACTTTTCATCGTACACGAATTATAATAGTTCCCATGGTAGAATGTACACACAGGCTCTGGTGATTGTGTATTGTAAAGGATTGGTGGTAAACGTCGGCGCAGGGCCAATATCAAGCTTCCGTTTAAATTGAATCGTACACTCATGCAACTTGGTGGATCATCTACATGTCCTCCATATTGAATAACTGGACTGTTAAAATTAAATTAGCACAAAAGTATATAAGTGTTCAGAACTATAAGTAATAAATGTAAGTTAGGGTAGTCGAAATGTTTTTTCAACTTTTGAAGTGAATAAAAAATTCTCTGATATTATTTAGTTCGAAAATTATTTATGTAGCATACTCTATGATCATATGTTAATGCAAAAAAAGTTTAAAAATTACTTTTATAACTTAAGGTATAAGGTAGACCTTCAAAAAGTCAAATACTTTTTCTTACAATAAAGCAGCGTTCATAAACCACGCCATTATAAAATTCTTCTGAGATCTTCATGTAGCCCAATATAGCCTTCCCTGCGACCCCACCCTTCTCTGTACGATGGGGTTCTGTTTCACATTTACGTTGCATTTTCTACTACATATTCATAAAAAAATATTTTAATTGAATAACTTATTTTTGTTAAAAATTCTCAAATATATTTTTATAACAAACTTATAATAAGCATTTGTTTGTTCTAAAGAAAACTACTTAGATTTGCTCTCATTTAAACTAATCCTTCTCTTCACCGAGCCACGAGCCACGTGGTTTATGGACGCTCCTTAATTGGGCAAAACGAAGGATTTTAATTTTAAAACTAAATAAAATAAATGTACTATGCACGGAAATCAACAAATTTTTCCGATACACTAAATTTAGTAGTAATAATAACTCTTCTACATCATTTAATCGTGTCAAATTTAAACTTTTAGCCGTTAAAGACATTTTTCAGTTTGCCCTGAAAATTTTTTGATTGCCACATTTTTTCTATTATGTGTGTTTGTAAAAAAGGCATTAAATATATCATACTGATGAGGTTTACGTATATCCCAGAAAGCGGCTCCGCGTTTAGAGTTAGCAGTAACTAAAAAGTTCCCTCCAGCAGGGTGAAATTCGACTGCATGAAATGACGTATGTTGTTGAGCTACCACTAATGGATCGGCGGTGTCAACGCGTTGATCGAATACCAAAATTTGTCCATCTTCACACGCTGTCGCAAAAATACTATCACATTTGGGATCAATTGATAAACCATAAACAGGATTGTTATGTTTGAACACGTTGACAAGTTTTCCACTGAGAGTTGGTTTTAACAAAAGTTTAAATATTTCATATATTAATAGACTAATAAACACAACTTACGTTTCAAAATCATGGGCAATTACCAGATCATCATTACCACCAGACAGAACAATACGATTACAATGATCGAAGCCTAAGCAGAATATATTACTTGTGTGTTCTGTTTGTAATACTCGCGGTCTTCCATGACGAGCAACTGCCATTTCAATATCCCATATAAGTACACGCTTGTCGTCGCCTCCTAATTAGACAGTATGTGATATTATAAATAAATTTTATGTACTAGCACTTTGTAATATTCAAGTTATTTACCAAAAAGTTTGTACATACAAATGTATGTATGTAGGTACATAAATGTATATACATACATATATATATTTACATACCTGATGCGAGATATTTTCCACCATATGAAAATTCTATAGCATTCACACAGCCGTAATGAGCTCGCAAATCAGTCTTGAATAAATTTTTAGCAACACGGTAACGTTCCGTAAATAAATGACCGGAAAATGTACGAGGGTTTCGTTGTGGCTGCAGGTTCAATTCTCGCTGCACTAGCTGATGATACAGATTCGCACTGCCGCCATGTGTTGATTGTGTTGATTGTAACATGTTTGTAGAAATATTACTATCCATCTGCATCTTCTGAATGTATTCTATTAGGACTGCTGAAATCAAAAAAAAAATATTTGTACACATATTTACATAAGTATGTAGTATGTACATATATAATTGTATTTTGAATATCGTCTCAAATTTTTTTTAGGGAATAAAAAACAGTCGTTTTGGGACCTTTACATTGAATACCCACCCTATAATTATAACATCCTGAATCTGGCATGCCCCGAGACGAGATCTATCAAGCCAGTTCAACAACCGGCCGGCACTTTGGCTGGAATAAGGTAAACAAGTAAGACATTAGGGAGACGGACCCAGGGCAGACTCCGATTCATAATGAATTTTGTTTTCGTAGTATTTTTTATATTCATAATACCAGTCAATCTGTGCACTCGAGATGTAGGATATAGAGACAATAGTAAGAAGCACCTTGTCATCTCATAAATATGTACATACATATGTACCTTAGGTGAGAAATTTGTAATTTTTACATTTTAAAGTGTCGCCTTTTAATGGCGACGTCATATGCGATCATTTGTACATATATACATACGCAGGCATGAAAATTAACATTATGAACATAAATTACATCCATACATATATACATATAAACATACATGCATAAATATTTATATAAATACATACATACATATGTACGTAGATGATAAGCAATAAGAAAGTGAAGGCGTTACCTCCGTAGAGGTGAAGCCCATATTACTCTACTTGCTCTAAGCTGGATTCTTGTCATCTGAGAAAAAAACTAAGCACGCATATGTATATCTATGTATGTACATGTCTAGATTTTAGAAGCAATGTAGATATGAATTATTGCAGCAATTACATACACTTATGCATTATACATATGTATCTATGTACTTACGGACTTGAATGTAGGTATTTATTTAATTGTCATACGAACGAGTATATAGTATATAATATAGTATTCATACCAAAGTGAATAATTGATTACATATCTTCCGAATTTATCACTTTATTTATCTAAATTTATTACAACTTTCAATTTTGATAGTATTCACACTTACTATGCAGGGTTTTCGGTCATCTATGTATATTTATATATACATATGTATGTATGTCAATTTATATATATATACATACACATGTATAATTTCAGCTGTCTTTACTTCTTGGTATGTAGCTATGTATGTCTGCTCCTTTTAAGGGACATCATTCAGTTATATGTATGAACTTTTTTTTACCACTTTACTTCACTATTTATGGGTATGCAATTTACAATTGCAATTCGTATAAGCATGTATATTTAACACCAAGCACTTCTATATATTATGCTGCTGACGTTGGATATGCAGTAGAAGCTGATAGACTGTGTGATCAGTTTTTAATATTACACATATCGAGCCACATATTTCGCTACTACGAAGCTCGAATTCTTTACTATTTGTCTATTCAAATAAATTGTAATTCTGTTCTACACTATTTGCCAAATGAAACTTCTATTTTTTTTCCAACGATGGATAATTGTAAAATAAAAGCCGTTTATGAAGGATGGAACAACGAATATAATAAACACCGACGACGACGGCAAAATGAGCCAGCCAGCAATCGCTTCAGCTGAGAAGCCAACCTGATTGTTGGGATTTGTTGATAGCACAGTGGGCTCAGTTACATATGAGTATTATAAGTCGAATGATAACTTTGATTTCTGAAGAAAAGTTCGGTTTTTTTTTTCAATTATTATTTGACATATTACAAGCAAAATTTGTTGACATTTTTTGAAACAGGAAACATATTTTGAGGTGGAATTAAAATCATTACTTGGTATTTATTTTAGGCTCAAAATTGTATATCTAGATTTCTAGCTTTCAACCACTGTAATTTGTTTGAATGCAATGCTAAAACGAGAGAGAAGTTATATGACATCAGCTGACTCTACAGTCAGAAAGAGAGATGCAGTTGCTCTTTCAACAGCTGATATTTGTTTATGTTTGGCAGCTACCATATCGCTCAAAATGAGAAATTTTTCGGTGATTTCTATTTTTTTTTTTTTTTTTTGAATCTTATGTCTGCTCATTATAACTGAGATATACGGTTAATAACTATGTTGAAGGAAACTATAGTTTTATACAAATGTGTTAATATGAAAACGTCATAAAATATTTTATTTAGCAGTAGCTGCTATATGTATATACAGTATTCAGTCAATAAATAATATGTATGGATGTAGTCATGAACGTATATATGCATATGTATATATGTACATATGTGTGTACATACATATTGTTCTCCAGGTCCGTTTTTTTCTTTACAGCAAAATTATGGAAACTACTTACCACCATAAACTACAAAAGCTTATAAATTTTTCGACCAAAATCCAAAATTATAGAAAATAAATATTTCTATTTGTGGTCGCCCCTCGTAAGGGAATGTCAAGTCCTCCGAGTGTATTTCTGACATGAAACCTAAGCTCCTCATAAAAATCCATCAGCCTTTCGGAGGCGGCTTAGAATAAATTGTAGGTCCCTCAATTTGTTGGAAAATCCATCAAGACGCACAACACAAGGAGCTCGGCCGAAAAGGGCTTCAGCGGTTGCAAAGCGCCCATTATATACAATATGTATATATATTTATATACTTTTGTATGTTTATGCCTATATTTGTAGTTATTATGATAATTTTGGTGAAGATTCAATTGTATCTAACTTTAGCCATTCACAGTTCTTATCTAAATACATATGAATGCTAAAGAACTTATAATGAGCGATGCATTTGTGAAAATATAGACTTATCTTATGTTGGAGAGCCTATTCCACTTTAACATTACGGAAAATTTGGCAAATTACACGTTTAACTTTATAGTCTCAGTTGCATATTTAAAAAATTTCAAATTCAAGAAAAAAAATTAAAGAAAATATTTGAGCCCAAAAAAACTTCAAACTATTTAAATTATTTGGTTAAACTACTCTAAATTTTATATTGTTGAACTTTGAACTATGGATAACGTTAAAATGCCTTTTCGTAAGCATTAAACTTTAACTATATTCTAATATATATGTACATGTTTATACAGATCTGTGTATAGAGCTGAAAATAATTTTATGGAATTACAGTACCCGAAGAGACGCTTAAAACTCAGCGAGTTGAAGTTTATTTGAATGATCTAAAAGAACGATTAAAAGAACTGCGTGAACAACACGACGAAGTTATAAAGAATTCTGTGGATATAATAAAAGAAATTGGCGAAGTATCGTCTGGTCTCTTGCAGCCACAAGACAACGAGCTCAATTCCAACGACAATGTTACTAAAATCAAAAAACTTATAAAAGAGTTCGAAACTGTGAAGGAGTCAAATTCAACCAAAATGAATGTGTCGATTGAAAGCAAGGTAGATATCCGCACGATCTTACAAAATTTTGAAAAACTTAACGAGAGCCATGTGCTAAAGGAAAGTCTTGTGCTCTTCAAACGCGCTAAGGAATCACTAGAGCAAATCGATACTTTTCTAGGAGCCCATTTAGAAAATGTCATAACTCAGTCAGTGAATGTTGGTAATATGAAAGCGACTCTTCCCGAAACTGCTGTAGACCTAGACAATAACTCTGAAAAATCATTGACTTCTCCCGGATTACATTCAAAAAATAAAGACACAATTGGCTTTTCTTCAAATCAGGCTAATCCGTCTGATTTAGCGATTTCCAAAACTCACACTTCCACTAATAGTAATTCCAGCTTGCAATATCGAATTAATTTGTTTAACAACGAAAATAAGGATCGCACTGTATCCTGCATTAATGCCAAAAATTTAACGCCATCATGCTATGCTTCCTGCTGCAGCAGTGTTACGAGTATAGATGTCTATAAATCCACAGAAAATTTTTGTATGCCCAATATGGGTAACAATGATGGCAGTTGTGTTAACTCACTTGAAATGGGATATGAGGGCGATAATGACGATAGTGAGTATGACTTGTTTGGACTAAAACGAAGAAAAAATAAGATTTTGTCGTCAAAACATCTTAATTAGACTGCGCCGATGAGCAGCATTTAAAAAAAACTTCACAAACCAAGGCGTTACAACAAAAAAATGTAAAAACTATGCATACAAAAATTAAATTTTAGATTTATACGTATATGCAGTATAATCTTTGATAATCAATTCTCAAACACAATACATGTGTTATTAATTTTTTTTTTATAAGCATGTATTTTTTTATATAATCCCTATGCGATCTTTACATGGAAAATTAGGTTTCTTACAACAACTATAGAAGCAATTCCTGACAGTAAGTTGAAACTGTTCCTTTTTACACAGTATACTAGTCATCTTTTTACCGCCGAATAACCTTCTTTTACGTAGTTCGATTATGATTATTATGAGTATACAACTTCTAAGAGAAAGAGTACCTTTTTACCCCCTGATTATTCGTTCAACGCTTTCTAGTAAATTTTTTTTTGTTTTGGACAATTTTCTTTATCTCTCAAAAATAACCTTATACCAAAAGTAGCCTTACAATTACCTAATGCATTAAACGATTCATTCTAATTTTTATTGTTTTGAATAAGTCCATAGATGTCTAAACAAGAAAGAGAAGAACAAATTTATGCTGAGCAAAAATTTATTCTATAAATGCACTTTTCATGTTTTTCATATAATAATGAATTAAAATAATAAAGAGGAACAACTGGATTTAAATTCAATATAATACATAACCTTTTGCAAGTACATGTTCTTTATAAGTACAATCTTCACATTTAGAAATAATTATTACTCATAATGTAGAAAAAAATATATGGACATATCTACAATATATTCGAGAATTAACACTCCGTAATGGCTTCATGAAATATCCCAGTGAAATTTATTAAAATAAAAATTAGGATAGCTCCTAGGAAAGAACCAATCTGTGTTAGACCACCGGTCCATACCAGTGATCGACCTCCTTGAGCACGCATAATCGATGAAATATATAGCTTGGTATAGCTCACTAGACCAACCAGCAAAGTCCAGGAAATAATCTTTAAAGAGAAAATAAAATTCAACGATTAATTTCATTAACATTTACTATGTATGTAAATATATGAGTTATATAATACTTACAGCAATATATGAACCTGCAATAGTACCATGCATTGGCGGTGATGGACTCATACAAGCGATAACAAATACATATACTGTTAAAGCGGTGCAAATACAGCACAACACATATATGGGCCGCAACGAGGTATGAGGTATAAAAATTGCCAAGAAGCATGCTACAGGATTAGCAATTACGCTTAATGTTACCGACAGGTGATACGCTGAGCTGCCATATGGTAAACTTGAGTACGACTGTATTGAACTGAACATACCGTTGGCAAAAAATGATAAGCATCCAATAAGTAACAGTAACAAAATATACTCTCGTTGGGAAATTTTTGTTTGATCTTGTTTGTCAGGTACATCGGCAACGTTCGTGTGGTCTACAGTACTATTTTTGTTGTTGTCTTCATATTTGTAACTATTTCCAATACCGATTTGACCAGCGACATATTCACGCTTGGCTAGTTCAAGGCGATCCAGTAGTGTAAATGCAATTACACTGCAAACAAATATAACAAATATAAAAAGGAAAAATTCCGTAGGACTGAAACGGGGAGGTTGTGATATTTTCTCGAAGATCTCTTTGCCTGACTCAGTGACATTCACTAAAATGCATTCGGAGTCCCCACCTATTCCTTGCGCAAGTGATACGACACTTGGTAATAAGCCGCTTAATCCTTCCCCTACAAAATACCTGGTAAGGGAATAATTAATTATTGGTAGTTGAATGGATATCATTATTTAAAAGAGCTTTTGATGTTATGTAATTACAAGGATACATAATAATACATATCACTTCATATATTCAAAGCGCTACTAAAATAAAAATTTAAAAAAGCTTGGCTTGCATTAAATTTCTAGAAGTAATAGATTAAAATGGTATTGAATTTAATTTAGTAAATAAATTTTCACTTACGTTACCAAGTATATTTCCTTGAAACGTCCCATGTAGGGCATGAAAAGTACCGAGCTTGTGCATGCTGTAAGTGCAGATATAAAGGTAAGTATATATAAAGCTAAACTCCGTTCTTCGCCAAATAAAAACACTGTCTTTTCATAGAAGAAACTGGTGAACAAGGCCGACAATGTACCCAATACTAATAAAATATAAATGAATAATGCATCGCTTATTCTGCTCTTCGAAAAATGTTGTATTAAAGTATATGTAATAGGACCAATATTGCCTACTTGAACAGCGACGCTAAGGTAGGATGCTAAACTCCAGCTTTCCGGTGCATCCTTAACCAGCAACGGTACTTGAATAAAGGTACCTGAAAACATTAGATTAAAAAAAAAACAGTTTTACAGATCCTAATATCATTTAAATAGAATAACATATTTACCATTTACACCTATCCAAGTGCCGATACCAAAAAATATGGCCAAGAGGTCTACTACTAAGTTTCGGCCTTTTATTACATTCATCTTTCCCGGAAATTTTTTTCGACGAGGTAAAGGGGAATTCCTGCAAAAAAAAAAAGAAATTAAATTTTGATATCACTCTACTTAATCATAAAAAATTTTACAAACTTTTTAAAAAAAAATTTACAAACTGGTTTCGAGTCCCCTATGGATAATTGTTAAATTGGAACTGATGTATGCTTGCATTTATGTGCAAATTTACAATTAAATAATATATGTATTATTTGTGACGAATGCTATGAAAAACAAAGAGTATATTTGTTTGTTCGAAACACAATCGTATTATCTGTTTAATATAAAAATGATTTGAAGTTTTGGAGAGTACATACATATGTATATCTTTATAGCTTCAACACGTACATATGTACGCACTAATAATATACATATATATGTATCTATTAAATTGTACGTACAAAAGGACGTAACCAGATATATTTTGTATTAATTTGTAGGTGCTAATGCAAATGTTCCTCTTGAAATTTAATTTTAATTGAAAACCTATATAAATACATTTATAGATAATTTTGTTTTCCATATAACTCTTAATCAAAGGCAAATATACACATGCATGTCCGTTCAAATGTTTAACATGAAATTCTGATTAGATTTCTTTTGATTTTTAATCGGGTGATATTTACAACTTTTACTTATCACATATGTAATTATGTTTATGAATATACATAAACATTGTATAAAACTAATTTGATGCCTACACTTTTTCCGAATTTTTGTCCAAATTTCTCTTATTTTTGTATCAAAATAATTTATTGGTACCTGAATCGAAGTTGTTAATAACGATAATAACGAGCAGCGGCTGGATGGATACATGTGCATATGTACTTATGAATGCGATGTATAATGTAGTTTTTACCAAAAAAAAAGAAAAAAGCCTAACTGACATTAATTCGTATTTTTTTATGCATTTTGAAGACTGTTAAATTACTCTTAAAATAATTACTCTAAACATCAAATAATCAATATTGGATTTTTTATGTGCAGACAACTTCTATTTTCCTAATTAGGTAATAAATAGAGTTAGGCCATTTTCCTGGTCTTTATGATTATTTAAAAAAAAATTTCTATGAAACAAAATATGAAAATTATTGTGTAAGTAGCTTGCATATTGAATTAATGTTCCAAGATAAACGTTCTTCATATTAACTTTTAGAATACAATACATTATATTTTTTAATTAATCATTAATTGTGTTATGTTATCAATATAATAAGATGCTGACATCTTTAATAAATAATTAATTTAAAATTAAATAAAGTTTTCTCTTGCTGTTCCTACTAATATGTAATATGTTGTACAGAAAAACACACTTACTGGTTTAATAAATAGTTACTGCCTAAATCGTAACCTCCAGTTAAACGCGAAGCAGTCAACCTCTCCGACTGCGATGTTAAACATACTGAAATTGCCGCCTCTTCGCCAAAGCTCGCCAGCGGGGTTTCAATTTCGTCCACACTTGTATCATTACCATATCGCGGTTGCTGTATTTTTGTTATCGCTGATAATCGCTCTCTTTGCAGATCCGGTTGATGGTAATCTTTATGCAGATTACTCCACCGTCGATTGTATGTTGAATCGCCGGTAACTCCATTCTCGAACATGCCAGAGTGATTATTGCTGTAGGTGTAAGAATCGTTAATCAAGTTTTAAAGAGTACACATGTGTAACATTCATACGTAAAAATATTCCCTGAGAATTATTTAAAGCTGTAAATGGTTTTTGTTTGATCGAAAGATAAGCTGTTATCTTTTCTGATAGTATATTTGTGTCGATCTTAAGATCATATGCAATGTAGATTGATTTATGTTTTTTTCTCTGTTTTATTCCGAAGCCAGCACACGATTTTAAAAGAAACTCCCTTACAGTAACCACTGCACCAATGATGTAACCTTTGAACGTAAGCGAAAAATAATTACATCTTTTTATTTGTAGAGGTTAAACTTCGTTCACAACCAATAAAAAAAATTATAGCTTCAATATATTAAAAGCTGAGTAACTTGCAATAATTGCTAATAGATGACACAAAGACATAAATTCAATATTTTTTTTTCGCTTAAGACTTATTTTTTGCCTAGTTGGCACGACGTGCATAATAAATAATTGATTTGAACTTTTTAGTGTCCTCTAAAGAAATTTTCAAACTTATATATGTATGTATTATATATATGCATCTGAATGCAAACAATCTGATTCGATTTGATTAGGCTTACACTATTAATTCCAATTTAAATAATTCTTATCACTTGCTATATATATATTTATTTTTGAAATATCATATATGTCAAAAAAATTTATAGGGTAATTAATTTCAATTTGTAAACTAAAAATCAGCTGTAATAAATGCTTCTTCCGGTCAGAGAACGTAGTCACAATAGTATTCACGGTTAAGTTGTAAAGTTAAAGGCCACTTTCTCTTTCTCTTTATACCAGAGAACGATGTTATACGTTCTCTGATATAAAAAGCCCTAAAAGTATGCAAAACATATTTTTATAAAATCCTTTTTTCAACATAAGGCGCTAATTACTTTAAATACATTTATTAAATACGAAACTTTACACTCAAATTCTTTGTTTCATAGTTTTTAATCCAACGTAACATATAATACATTTCAACCTATTTAAAATAATGATATATTGAAGCATTTAATAAAAAATTTTGTGACAATTTTTCAAACGTCCTTTTACCATTAGGCGCACACCTGTCTGTACCAATCTTTACTATCTCTACAACGCGGATTTACACACATTGGGCAGCGCAACAAAAACTTTGGGTTTACAGTTTGGGCGTCCTTTATATGATCTGCTACAATTGAGCTAAGAGCCTCAATAAAAAGGGGATGATCATTGGGAGTCGCAGCGCGCCTAATTTCCTCTACACCAACCTATAAATCGTATATAAATATTTAATCAAAAATTACATTTAGTTGCAGATATTTGACTAATTCGAAATTACCTCCTTGGCTAATTCATCACAATATTCTATATCCAATTCGTGTAAGGTTTCAATGTGCTCGTTTACAAATGCAATGGGCACCAGTATAAAATTTTTTCGGCCTTGCTTTACATAGGCCTAAAGAAAAAGGAATACAATCAAACAAACGAAATTATATAATTTATCTTACTTTTATGACGTCATCAGTAGCTGGTGCAAGCCAAGGTAAGGGGCCCACTTTTGATTGCCACGCCAGTATGTAAGGGTTGGATTTTCCTAACTCTTGCATCACCAAATGCACGCTGGCACCAACTTCAGATGGGTAAGCATCACCTCGACTAACCGCTTTTAATGGAAGAGAATGTGCTGTGAATAATATAACAACGTCCTTACGTTTAGCTTCACTAAACTTATTCAACTCTTCACGGATACGTCCAGCGAACGTTTTGATCAATAGTGGATGTGTCGACCATCGGTCAATTACGCTGAGTTTAATATTCTTAGGAAGGGAACTAAGTGAAAATCATGTTAAATAAAGTTTTTTTTAGAAATATTTAAAAGATACAAACTGTTGCCGGTAATGCGAGAAAATTGAATTAAAACTTGACCCAGACGTAGCGCAACTATATTGCGGATACTGAGAAAATAATATTAATCTTTCTGGGGAATCCCTGTAAATAAATTTTAATTATTATTTTTAGATAACATCTTATATGTATGTATACTTTTCAATTCGCTCTAATGCATCCTCAGTTAGGGGGTTAACATAGCGAAATCCAACATAATATTTATGTGGAGCCGATTCAGGACATTTACGGTCTAGTTCTTTACACATTAATTCGCCTTGCAAATTAGTCCATTTCAGAATAGGGGAACCACCACCTATTTCTTTATATTTTTTCTGTACTTCAGCGGTTCGTCGTTGAGCAATCCAAGGTCCAAGACGACTTTGAACAGGCAGTTGAATCATATCTCGATCGGTCATAATTCTCAATAAGTACTCATGTACCTGATCTGTGTGTTGCGGACCACCCATATTTAACATAAGTATAGCAGTTTTGGGATTTGCTGATGTTGAACTGAATCGTAATGGTAACGAGGTACAAACCGATTTTACGGCTTCTGTAATAATTCATTAAATCACATACATATTTATACTTTAATTTCACAAGTATTTCGCTTACTAGTTATCAAATTTCCTTTTAGTAACATTATCGGCCGAGAAAAATAGTACCTAAAGAAAACAAATAAACACAAAGATATGGAAATTATATTTACAACAAAAAGCAATTATTTTGCACTTTATATTACGAAAAGAATTGCAGATATTTCTAAGATTTGCTTCTTCTTCTTTGTTGTTTCATTCAAAATGTATGAACACATATGATTGCAAAACCGCAAGCACCGGTATTTAAAGGTGACATTACAATAATTGCTTTTCAGGCTTTGTGGCGTTTCGCACAAATACCAAACGCCACTCAAAAAGTATCGCGAAACACACAGAGTTTTTTTCAATTACAGGGAAGATATGCCTCATAAGCTCTTGCCACAAGGTGGTACGGGGGCTATAAAGAATATTACCCGTAAGTTATGCACGCGCATAGAAGCAATCCGCCAGAAACGCCTGGATTTGTGGAAAAACGAAAATTGGATTTTCCACCATGATAACGCCCGTACTCACACATCGTTGCTTGTGCGTGACCACTTTTGGCCAAAAACAACAAAGTAATTATACCACAGCCACCGTATTCCTCAGATCTGGCACCCTGTGCACTTTTGTTCCGAAAACTGAAGAGGTCAATGAAAGGACGACGCTAAGCTATGATTGAGAAGATAAAGACTGCATCGTAAAAGTAGATAAACAAGATCACAAAAATTAAATTTTATGCGCTTTGGGGAATTGAAAACACACTGGCTGAAGTGAATTATATCTTGAGGTGATTACTTTGAAGGGGACAAAATTGATATTTATGAGTAAATAAACATTTTTTAATAAATACAAAATTTGCAATGCTTTTTCTACTGACTTCGTACTATGTTCAACGAATCTTTGGTTCCGATTATGCAAAATAATTACGTTAATATTTAAAGTGCGTATTAGGTTCAAAACAAATATTTAAATATACATACATAAAATGTAAAAATTCTTTAATCTATTAATTTTTTACTTCATTTTCCCTTTTAGATAAAGCACAGATATGCATAGCTATGAAATGCCAAACTCTTTACAGAAGTACTAATTTCTTTCTGTAGCCAATTAATTTCATTTATGACCGCTGATTTCAATTTAATTGATTTCAAGCAATTGATTCAAATTTCATTGACTTACTCAAAACATTGACGGGGCATATCTGTATTGAAATATGAAGAAAACTCAAAACGTTGACGGGGCATATCTGTATTTAAATATGAAGAGGGTTAATTGTTAGCCATAATAAAGGCACAATTAAGTCTTTTTCATTGAGGCTTTGTTACAAAATATTAACTACTGTGTGGATGTGAGCATCCGTAAATATGTATATTTATTACTTACTAATATGTTTGAAACTGAAACGTTGTTGGAATGGTTTTTGGTGTCACGCTTGGTCTAGGCCTAATAATAAAATTTTCTAATATTAAAAATTCACAAAAATAAAGTAATTCGAATTCTTTTTATTTCTTTAATGCAATTCCGCCTCCACTGTATCACGATAACCCCTTCAGCTTGCTTTTAATGATTTAGTTTAAAGGGTAACTTGGATTGTGCCAATTGTGCTGAACCAAATAAGAACATGCTAGGAATAAACGAATGTTTATGCATGAAATTGTACGAGAAATATATGTATGTATTAATGTATGTTTGTAAGTAATAAAATTGATAACAGTTTTACAAATAAAAAATATTGTGAACTAGTTGCTAGAAGTATTGAAGCTTTTCAAGAGTACTCTTCTATAGATAAATAACATTGAAAAACACTCAAACTTTCATTTTTAGTTCATAAAGTTTTTTTTAACCGATATACATATGAGATGCGTTGATAAGTAATAACATATTTTAACTCATTTAATAGACAAAAAAAAAACTTAAATTAAAATCATAATTTGTATCATTTTTAGCGTAAAAGAAACTGATATTTAGCATGCAGAAGTCAGGCCCAAAAATCGTGGTGACCGGTGTAATATGTATGTGTGTATGTGCACATGGGCGTGGGCAGTCCCCTCCTAAGATTAAATATAATAAATTAAATTATTAGAAATATAAAAGCGGTCCCTACAACTGTATGATCTCTCTGCAACATAAAAAAATTTTATGGTGCCGCATTATATTCAGAAGTATAGTTTTAGTCTTTCCATCAATTTGCGGAACGCACGAGGCGATTGGAACCGGGGATTTTATAGTGAAGCAGCAGCTTTTATATCCAGTGGATAGAGCGCAGTCAAGATTAGAAAACCATACTTCGTTGAATAACGGTTCTCTGAATTTATTTATCCATATTATTTCAATTGTGCTACAAAAAATACAAAATTCGCTATTATTAAAAACACAAATGACCCAAAATGTGACGTCAAGTACAATCCACATATATTCCTCGCATATTCAAATTAATTAAATTCAACTGAAATCGAGTTCAGTCGGTGCTTTTTAAAGCAAGTTTTCAGGCTGTCATCTATGTATACATGCATACACATATACATATGTGAAGACATATAGGGTGAGTTTCAGGCTTTGAGTGCAAAATTTTAATTTTAGGGATGAATTTGATATTAACTCAAAACATTGCTCCTTTTTACTATTTATCCCTTATTTGTGTATAAGCTCGCCGGCGTTCTCTGAGTAACTATTGGGCTTAAATGAATGTATATATGTATGAGTTGAATTTTTTCACTGTTAAATTGTCCAAAAGCAAAAAAAGAGGAATATTAAGAATGTGGTTTAATCAAAACAAATAGATTATCGAAAAGCTCATACACATAGAATTTGTACATAAATACATACATACATACATCTTTGTAATTGCAATATTCATTATATTTTGACATGTCCTCATCGGCCTTTCTATCTTTCATTTGTGAAATGAAAGTAGTAATGCACGCATGTGTACCTGTATGTATGTACATACATTTGTGTACGTACAAACATTTGCACTTACATATATGAAATGTGTAGAACCGTTCAACAACCAACTCGAAAGTAACGAAAATTCAGTCAGTCACATTTTCGAGTTCTAACCACCCAGGTCTCTACTGTGAAACACTCGCACCGTAAAAGCTTCAGGCATTTTATTTAGTAAATTTAGCAGTTTAAATTTTTCATAACCACAAATAAATAGGTAAAAAAGTCTAAATAGCTTGGCAGCTGCTGCAGATAGTAGATACATGCATACGTATATATCTACATATATACATAGGTATGCATTTAGACGCATATTTCATATTCAAGTTTAATGTGGTAAAAAAAAGCTGAGGAAACGGAATGCAGAAGTGACGCATGAAGTCATAAAATACTCACAACTGTTAGCAGACATACATATGTATGTATGAACGTGGTTGGTTGTTCATACAACCAACAACAAACAAATATAAATAAACAAATATTTATGCGGTTGCTTAACTCGACGCTTTTATCTATCAACAGACAACAGTCAACAGTCAACAGTATCAGCGCATCAGCGTTTAATCACTACTCCATCATTGTTAATTCCCATTGAAAAACGAAAAAACGAAACGCACGTGAATATTTGCGATTCCGCTATTGACCATATTCTGTCACTAGTCTCGTTTGCCTTTGCCAGTGTGTGCAAGTCAAAACTAAAAAAAAAGCCGACAGCAAGTGGAAATATACATATGTATGTACATACATACATATATATAATATATATTCTAACATTCGAATCGGGAGACAAATAGCAACATTTTGCCATTGTACATGCTGAAAATAAGGTGATTTTTATACTCAAAAATTCGACATCGGTGACGTGGTGATTGAAACGAGTCACTTTACGAGAGTAAAAATCGTTCTCAGTGCTGAGAGCCAGATGTAATTTCAGCTGATAAAGGAGTGTTGCTTTGAAACAAACAAAAAGAAAACAACCAACACTCACACAAACGAACAATTAATTTAAAAATTTATTAAAACCAAAAACAGCAAAGCGAGCAGCAGCTTTCGCTCATAAAACAATTCGAAGTATGAGTTACGATGAAGTAATTTTGCAATTGGGAGATTTTGGCAAGTATCAACGCTTAATATTCTTTTTACTCTGCCTTACTGCCGTCTCTTGTGCCTTCCATAAAATGTCACGCACATTTATTTTTGCCAAACCGAACTTTCGTTGCTCACTGCCTTTTGAAAATGATACGAACGCTGGTGTGACAAATGGTTTTCATTTGCCTGCGCACCTGTGGCGTTTGGCATATCCCACGGAAACAGCTGATCCCAAAATCGGGCGTTATGAGGCTTGCAAACACATAGATCCATTGGATGTGAGATACTTTCAGACTCAGACTTTGAACGACAACAATTTGCCTGCGTCATATGAGAATGTAACATTTAGTAACGTTACGACGGTTGCTTGCAGCCGCTACATTTTCGACCAAACCAAAATTGCCAACAGTGCTGTCACCGAATGGAATATGGTTTGTGATCGTAGTTTTTTGGTGGCCACAAGCGATGCAATCTTCATGCTCGGAGTTTTAGTTGGTAGTATCGGCTTCGGACAGCTGTCGGATAAGTGTGGACGTAGACCAGTTTTCTTTGTTTCGCTGATAATTCAAGTGTTTTTTGGCATATTGGCTGGCATTGCACCGGATTACATAACATATACAATTGCGCGGTTCATAATTGGTGCGACCACCTCAGGCGTATTTCTTGTAGCTTATGTGATTGCAATGGAGATGGTGAGTCCGAAAAAACGTTTATACGCCGGTATATTTCTGTTGATGTTTTTCTCCATTGGTTTTATGCTAACCGCAGCATTTGCATATTTCATCCACGAGTGGCGAACACTACAAATCGCCATCTCATTGCCCGGTCTTTTCTTTCTCAGCTACTTTTGGATAATACCAGAATCGGCACGTTGGTTGGTTTCAAGTAATCGGAAAGAAGATGCAATTGCAAATATTCAAAAAGCCGCACGTTTTAACAAGGTGCATTTAAGCGAAGACACGATTAATCGGCTACTAAGCGACGAAGTGAAAGACGATCGCGGTAATTCGGATTCTAAGGAACCGGCAGTAAACTCTGCAGCAAGTGCCGGAAGTAATACAGTATCCGTTTTTGATTTATTGCGCTATCCTAACTTACGTCGAAAAACAATATTAATTTTTTTCGACTGGTTTGTGAATAGCGGTACCTACTATGGACTTTCGTGGAATACGAATGCTTTAGGTGGCAACATGTTGCTAAACTTTATTATTTCCGGTGCAGTCGAAATACCAGCATTCACATTTTTGCTGTTTACTCTTAATCGTTGGGGACGACGTACCATACTTTGTGGCTGTATGTTAGTGGCCGGACTTGCGCTGTTACTCACAATTACTGTACCAAAGGAGTCGAACTGGCTGATGATTACACTAGCAATGAGTGGCAAGTTGGCTATCACCGCTTCATATGGCACTGTCTACATTTTCTCAGCAGAGCAATTTCCCACTGTGGTGAGAAATGTTGGATTGGGTGCGTCTTCGATGATGGCCCGTGTTGGTGGTATATTAGCACCTTTTGTCAATATGTTGGGGAATTATTGGCGACCATTACCGTTAATAATATTTGGCAGCGCCGCATTTATTGGCGGTCTCCTCTCACTGCTTTTACCTGAAACGCATAACCATCCTACACTTGAAACTATAGAGGATGGCGAGAACTTTGGTAGAAGAGAACGTACCACACCATTGAATCGGAGTAACAAAGATATATTCACCCTCGATAAAATGGAGAGTGTGCCTTTAAATGATAACTATACTGAAAACGAAGAAACGAAAATGAATAGATGAGTGAAGTATTTTTAAGTTGTGGTAAATTTTCAGTTCTAAATCATGTATGTAAGTGTTAATTTAAGTTGTTTAGAACTACTTGCAAATTTTTTTAATTTATTTATTGAAAAGGCGGCAACCTTAAACTAATGCTTTCCAAAAAAACGCCTGCCAAGAAATTCCTAAAACACAATGTACAAAACACCTTTGTATCAAATTTCATTGAAACCATTCAATTGTTTCCAAGAAACATTAAATTGTAGAATATATTAATGAAATATGATAAACTCGATTAAAAAATGTTTTCAAATTTCCAAAGTTCTAACAATACCAACATTACGACGCTTTCTTTGAACTAAAAATTATTTCGAATAAATAGTAACCTTATATAAACAATATAGAAGTTTTAGAAAATCCTAAAAATCAAAATATCAGTACATATACATATGTATAATAAAATATGGAATAATAGCAATAAAATATTTTTAAATAGATTTTGATTTATGTAACAAATAATACAGTAAACAAGTATTTTTGATATTTATTTTTTATGCAGAAAGATCAAATCTTAAATTATTTATCGCCATTTTATTGATGACCAGTACCTTCTTAAATAAATAAATTATTTGAGTTTCTAAAAATTAAAAATAAATCATAAAAAAAGTGCATTTTATTATATTTGGTGCTTATTAGATCAAATTTTAATACTTAGCCTGCTCTGGAGTTTGCCTATGATTTTACTCTCGCTATACTTCATTATTGGCAAAGTTTTTATTGCTTTGAAAGAAAGCAAATATTACATACGAATTACGATTTTGGTTTGTAGCTTCTTTTAAGAATGTTAGATTTATTTTCTTACCATGAACAAACACTCGTCGCGGCGTATGAGTAATTGAGTAATCTAAGGACATCTATTTATTTTTTACTAAATTAACAGATATACATTATTACTATTAACGAAAATTGCTTAAAAGATCTAACCAATAAAGATTATTGTATTATCTTCTTTGACGTAGGCACCGCTTATTCGTTTATAGCCGCATCAACAATAGTGCGCCACTCTTTTCTTCTTCTTGCTGTTTGGCGCCAGTTAGAAATACCAAGTGATACCAGTTCGCTCTCCATCTGATCCTTCCGGCGGAGTTGAGGTCTTTCTCTTCCTCTGCTTCAGCCAGCTGGTACTCCATCGAATACACTTTCGTCCATTCGGACCGCAGCCTCTTGATTCGCTGAACTATGTCAATGTTGTCGTATAGCTCGTATAGCTCATCGTTCCATCGTCTGCGGTATTCGCCGCTGTCAACGCGCACAAGACCTTAAATCTCTCGCAAAACTTTTCTCTCGAAAACTCCTAAAGCCGACTCACTCATCGGCTGTCAACATCGTCCAGGCTTCTGCACCAGATGTCAGGACGGGAATGATGAGCGACTTGTAGAGTTTGGTTTTGGTTCGTCGAGAGAGGACTTTACTCTTCAATTGCCTACTCAGTCCAAAGTAGCACCTGAATGACAGGAGTGATTCTGCGTTGGATTTCAAGGCTGGCATTGTTGGTGTGGTTCCTAGATAGACGAAGTTAGCTACGACTTCGAAGTTATGACTGTCAACAGTGACGTGGGAGCCAAGTCGCGAATGCGATGACTGTTTCCTTGTCTGAAACCTCGTTTGGTATCGAATGGCTCGGGGAGGTCCTTTCCAATTTTGACTGCGCTTCCGGTATTATCCAGGGTCAGTTTACATAGCCGTATAATATTTGTGGGGATATCAAATTCACACATAGCGGCGTAGAGGCAGTTCCTTATCGTGCTGTCGAAGGCAGCTTTAAAATCGATAAAAAGGTGACGTGAATCGATTCTTTTCTCTCGGATCTTCTCAAAGATTTGGCACATGGTCAATATCTGGTAAATGGTGGATTTGCCAGGGCCGATCAGTTTGTTGGCGGTGGGCTTTAGTCTTTCACACAATACGCTGGATAGGACTTCATATGCGATATTAAGGAGACTACGATAATTGGCGCAGACCGTGGGGTCTGCCTTTTTTTGGATTGAGCAGAGCACACTTAGGTTCCATACGTCAGGCATGCTTTCTTCCGGCCATATTCTGTAAAGAAGCTGATGCATTCTCCTTGTCAGTTCTTCTCCGTCGTATTTGAATAGCTCTGCCGGTAAGCCATCGACTCACGCCTCTTTGTTGTTTTTAAAGCGGGAAATGGTTATTCGAACTTCTTCATAGTCGGTTAATGGCAAGTCTATACCATCGTAATCGATTGGGGTTTCGGGTTCGCTATCTCAGGGGTTTTAATTTTCACTGCCATTGAGCAAGTTGGAGGGACCATGCACTAAGTATGCTCTGGACATCTGCCCTCCAGAACCTCCTTGATCCCTACACGAGCTTGCTCCGGTCCTGAAACCTTCTGTAAGTCGCCGCATCTTCTCATAGAATTTTCGAGCATTACTCTTGTCGACCAGCTTCTCAAGCTCTTCATACCCACGCATTTCGGCCTCTTTCGTTTTTCGTCTACAAATGTGTCTCACTTCTCTATTTATTATTTATTATATTAGCTACACTAAATTCAACAAGTTTTATTTAACTTTAACTAGATTTCGCCTTATTTGAATACTTTTATAATAAAGAAATTAACCGTAGTTGTTTGTATAAAATACTCTATCGAAAATCAGCACCGCTGAAATTGAAATGAATCCACGATTTTATATAGTATAAACAGGAGAAAGCTTCCTACAAAAGTCTATCTCGACCGTGATGAAGTTAAATGTCAGTGGACTTAATGCACTCGCCCATTCACAAATTCCTACATGTATGCATGTATGTATGCATAAATACAATCGCTAAGCTGTCATGAATTGTCTTTTGTTAGGAAACATGCAAATATTTTTGCATATACATATGTACACATATAAATTAAAATAATGGCAAATGTTTGCCTTCTTAATAGATATGTATGTAAACAATTAAGACTGACAATTAAGTTGAAGATATGTACATACGTATGAGTATTAAGAGTGTCTCGCCTCGCAGAAAAAAAAAACAGTTCGGCGTTCAGAACGAGTCCGAAATCTTAATTAATTAAATAGTTTTTTTTTTTTTCAAATAGTTCAAATGTTATCGAAAAATTGTCACAAATAAATATCAAAAATATCATTTACTAATAAATATTCAAATATTTTAAAAGGATCAATAAGCATGGATTCACTTATCAACGGAGTCCATCAAGGGGTGTGAGTTAAAGTGTTATCAATATATGTATGTATATATTCAATTACATTTGCTTGTCATTACTGCTCCAATATTTGAGTTCGAAGTTCAAAATATATCAATATAACATATATGGTCTCTAAGTCAACCGAAAACATTTATCTACATATGTGCCCTGTAATAACCTATCAGAGGAGCAAAATTCGGATGTCATGAGCAATATTTAATAGTTTAACCCATTAGGACGTAATACACATTTGCACCATTTCAATGACAATATCTGTGCCATTAATATTTTCAATTAACATTTTATTAAAATAAATTATACCCAATTTGTATAGACTTTCAGCTACCATTAGGCCTTAAGTAAATAAGGAAATATGGAAGAATTGATTGGGTAAGAAATTATTACCTCTCTTCAAGCATGAAATGTAGTCAGAACCACCCTTTGTATTTTTCTTTTCTTTTTTAGTAATGAATAAATACAGTAACAATAATGGTGAGAGACAAAATGGTTGAAGTAAATATTAATTAAAATTAATATAAATGCGAACCTTTTGACCATCATTATTTATACCCAATAAGTGTTTTTTTCTTTCTCAAAAATATTTGTTTAATGTACTCAGATTGGTTAACGGCCGTCGTCCGTTTTGCCTAAAGTTTTGAAACTTTAACCCGAAAGAGAAATCGGCAATTGCAGAATTTCTGATAATAATAATGTGTACAAGTATTTTCAATACTTATGTATATATTTTTTCTAAATTATTTGTGTGTTTTTGTCGGCACATTGATGTCATGTACTCGTACATATGTATCTTAAAATCAATTTCCTGTCTTGTAAAGCTTCGATACGTTGCTGGACATAAGAGATAAGAACCGGTTTAACAAAAATTGAGTTCATACATACATACACATAAATATATTACACTTTACAATATATTATATATATTTGAGATTAAACTAATTGACTTTGTTCAAAATGGTTTTACTTGTATATAACTCAGGAGATAGAGCGGCTATCCAACAGAGCTCATCTCTACTAAGTAATCCTTCTTGACACAGTTTGAATGCCTCAAAGCTTTCTGGGTAATTCTGAATTTGTTAGAAAGATAACGGTGAAGTCAATTACTTTAAATGCTTGGCGCCAAAGTCAACCTAAATCATTGAAAGTACAAAATAAATTATTTCGAACCTGTAATCTTTCAATACAATACTCCATTACACACAGCCATACATGTGCTCGTTCGTTCCTCATTATATTTTAAAAATTGTAACAACTTATTTGCATATTTTATGTACGAATGTATGTATATATTTTGTATTTACGTATTCAGTATTTATTGTCCGCCTCAAAAAAAAAAAAAAAAGATCTGTCTACTGTGACAGTACATACATAGTATGCACAAACAATTGTAATGCCCTATCAGCTGTCTTTAGCTAATAAATCTCAAAATTTATTAAGATTCACATATGTAGGTAGGTAGGTAAGTAACAGATGTACATATATCTTATCTATAAAAATGAGTTCACCTTTTTGTTGTTATCTCATAACTTGAGAATGCCCCACCGAAGTCAACCAAAATTAAGCAGTATATTGAAGTTATCATAGAGATGGTTTATAAAAAGTTTGATCGAATTCCGAAAAGGAGCGTGCCACCTCCCATACTAACTAAAATATAAAAAATATTGAACGGTTAATTTGTTACCTTATAACTTGAGAACGGGTACACAGAATTCAAGCAAATTTATACAACATGTTTAGGCACAATGCAAATGCCTTCCGTTTCCGTTAAGTTGTTCTGAATTCGGAAAAGGTGGGATGACATCTCTTAGCTTATACAAAACCAAAGTGTGTTAGCTTATAACTTGAGAATGGCCTCACCAAATTCAACCCAATTTACATAGCATATTTGGGTTATTATGTAGTTAGTTTATGTGAAGTTTGAAAAAGGGGCGTGATATCTCTGTTCTTATATATATTTAAAAATAAATTTGAGTGATCGTTGCTACCTTATAACTTGAAAATGTCTTCACCAAATTCAACAAATTTTATACAAAGTATTTTGGCTATCATGGAAATGGTTTATATTTTCCCGAATTCGGAAAAGGGTGCGTGGCAAATCTAATTTTCATGTAGATACAGAGATACAGATGTTCTGTATATGTGATTATGATTATAGATGGAATTTTGTGTATGTATTCAAGAGAACTCGAGAATAGTTCAGTTTATAATTCAACAAAGCTACCTGCTCTGAAATTTATATTAAAAAAAAAGTATTAGAATATATGAAATATTACAATATGGGTATCAAACTGAAGAGACTAGAAAAGGTTCATTAAAAAAATATTGTCAAGTTCAACTATTGGGGAATGTTGTGTAGTAAAAAGAGATTTTGGACAAATATTCCATGAAAAAAAATAAACAAAACTTATAAAATACAAGTATTTAGAACAAATAATTGCATTATTAATTTAAAAATTATCAATTTTTCAATATTTATTTCGGTGAGCGCAACATCCCACAGTGCTAAATCCATAAGTACATACATACATATATTTGTAACTACCAGCAATAAGAACGTTAAAATACTTACCTAACAAGTTATCTGTTGCGTATTTACAGAATGAATGAAATTTGAAAACAATTTACCTTCATAATACAAGACAGCAGCAACCACCGACTTTTTCAATACTGAAAACAACAATGCGTTTATATGTTTTTGTTGTTATATCTCTCATAAATATATGCTTAGTATTTTACGTATATGAAGCTAATCTGCATCTAAATCCATAAACTAACAATTAAGGAAGCGTAAACTTCGGCCAAAACAACAGAACGTTAGATTCTAGTGTTTTCAGTTACATGGAAAATGTGAAATAGCGGTAAAGCGGTCATGGATATTAAGTAAAGTTACGGAGGGATAGAAAATATCATGCCCGGTGCATGCAGAACGAAAAGTTTAACTAAAAATATAAAATATTTTAATTAGTTGATTCCTTTTTGATAGATTCAATTTAAAAATAAGATTTAAATATTTTTCCAAATTCTTTGTATACCACCACCCCTCGTTATCTACCCTCGAAATGTTGACAAAAATGGATACTTGTTTTTTGATAACTTTTTAGGAGCTCATGAAACGAATATTCCTGGCGTCCATGAGTAGTATGAAGAGCTTTTCATTTAATGATAAAATTACATTCGGAGGGATATTGACATTCCCTGTCCGGGGACGACCGCATTTAGAAAGTTTTTTTTTTTTTTATTATTTTGGATGTTGGTCTGGTCAGGATTTGAGTTCGTGACCCTCCATTAACCGCTCAGCTACTTATACAATAGATATTATTGTGTCACATAACAGTGCAACGGCGATTAATTGTATCAATAAAGTTCAAAATATAGATGTTTCACTTAATGTGAAATAACGGATTTTTAAATATGGGACTATTATCGTTAAAATGCATCTGTCCACGCATACATTCATATATGCTATTTGAGGGTATTGGAGCGAAGGCCCATAGAGAAACTTTGAGTAGATCGGTCAATCTCTTCAGAAACTATACGTTTTGAGTGAATGAGAAAAGAATTGACTGCGCGTTGGAAATTAAAAACAAAAACTGAGCATAACTGAGCAATTTATTGCGTTTCTCGTTGGTAAATGGTCTCTGCTCGAAAGCGCCTGTAGATATGTAAGTATGTGTGTGTGTCTCTATTGGCTGTTATGCCTTCAATGACGCCATCAGCAGATGGCATTTGGAAACACGCTTGAAATATATGAAATTAGTCAGCTATTGGTAGAGATCGTGAATGGTTTGTGTTTGAATCGCCTGGTAGAGGGAAAAAGCGCGCCCGAAGAAAACCAAAGACTTCACTACAAAAAAAATTGTATTTTCCCGGTGATATAGTGTTAATGAGTGGTGTGATTGATAACTATTAAATATATACAAGTGTTCGAATTAATTATAAACACGAGTGGCTTATCATCAAAAATTATTGAAATTTAATTCAAAAAATAATTGAGTTCCGGAAACTATCGAATATACATATACAATTAGCCGCTCGTAAATAATTTATGTGATAATTTTGCATATATATGTATATATTTATGTAGTTATGTACATACATATATGAACAAAAACAAAAACAATTTGCTTGCATTGGCCGTGTGAGTAGATGACGTATACGCAACGTGCGAAAGCCATAAACACTTGTATGAATTGACACACCTACATATGTATTGACATATACCACACCGTTATTACCAACAACAAAATAAACTTTAAAATAGGCCAAAGGCCAGCCTTAAATATATAAATATCTATTTTGCAAATTTTGTCTACCACCAGCAACAACGATATATTATTGCAACCACAAATCAACGCGCGTTCATTAAAAACAACAAGTTTGATATCTGCACATTAATGCACGTATGTAGGTATATGTCTGTTAGCAAATTATTTTGAATTTGTTAAAAAAAAACTCAAAACAGCTGCACTATCAATTGGCCACAACTAATAACCTAGTGAGACCGCCACTACATACATACATATGTTCTTTGTAATATACTTATGCATACATACATAGTTACGTACAAATGTTTAACAACTAGATACTTTGGCGTGTAATTTGTGCCAGTGGAGTTGTGGAAAAATTGCACATTCATCAAAGTAGCGCGAGAATAACGCTATGATTTAAATATTTATTTACCAACTGCTGCCGAAGCCAACTGCACAACTGAAGGTCTTCAACACTTTAAACTTTGACATATGTACATGCATACATACATATGTATATGTCGATATATCTACATGCATAGCGTATGTGAAAAACTACTAGTCCATGCATCTAATACATGCATACATATGTATGTATGTATGACCATTTCTAATTGACTGCGCAAGGATACCACACTTATTGTGTGTATGGTGTGTGTGTAATTTAGATTCATTCCTTTGTTGCTTGTTGATTCTACGCCACTTTAGAGGTTTTATAAGTATTTACATAATACATATTTACATCATCGACTTAAATTTTTTTCACATTTAAAGCCGACACAATGAGTTACGATGACGTCATCAAATATTTGGGCGATTTCGGCAAATATCAAAAACAAATTTACTTTCTTCTTTGCCTACCCGCTATTTCGTGCGCTTTCCATAAGCTAGCTGGCGTATTTCTTCTAGCACGCCCCGAATTTCGTTGCGTCCTACCATTTGAGGACCTATCAAATGCTACTTATGATTCATTTCCCCGTGAACATTGGAATATTACTTATCCGCAGGACTCATTGACCGGTAAATATCAACAGTGTGAATATTACAATGTCAATTATACAATGGACTATTTGGAAACGGCTACATCGCCGGCCAAAGAGAATGGCACTATTAAATGCACTAATTATGTGTACGATCGTTCAAAGTATGAGAATAGCGCGGTTACCGAGTGGAATATGGTATGTGCTCGAGGCTTATTAACCGCTACTAGTGATAGCTTATTTATGGTTGGCGTTTTGCTCGGCAGTATTGTATTTGGCCAGATGTCAGACAAATATGGTCGTAAGCCAATTTTCTTCGCTTCCCTGGTAATACAGGTGGTATTTGGAGTATTAGCTGGAATCGCGCCCGAATATCTAACATACACAATATCACGAATGATTGTGGGTGCAACGACGTCTGGTGTTTTTCTGGTGGCTTATGTCATTGCTATGGAAATGGTGGGCTCATCGTATCGTCTTTTTGCCGGTGTGACTGTCCAAATGTTCTTCTCAGTGGGCTTCATGGTAACAGCCGCTTTTGCTTATTTTATTCATGATTGGCGTTGGCTACAAATAGCGCTCAGTCTGCCAGGGCTACTATTCATGTGCTATCATTGGGTAATTCCGGAATCGGCTAGATGGTTGTTATCGAAAGGCAGAAAGGAGGAAGCAATCATAATTATCGAGAAGGCAGCACACGTAAACCGCGTATCCATACCAAGTGATGTATATGACAATTTAATTGATGAATCGGCTGAGAAAAAAGCGGAGACCGTTCCCAGTGTCGATATAGGGAAGGGGCCAACCGTATTCGATCTATTGAAATATCCAAATTTGCGTAAGAAAACACTTGTCATTCTCTTCGACTGGTTTGTCAACAGTGGCGTTTACTACGGTCTATCATGGAATACAAATAATCTCGGCGGCAATGCTTTGGTCAATTTTGTGATTTCTGGTGCAGTTGAAATCCCAGCCTACTCATTCCTCTTATTTACACTCAATCGTTGGGGTCGTCGCACAATTCTTTGCGGTTGCATGCTGGTTGCGGGCAGTGCTCTACTTCTAACAATATTTGTGCCAGCCAGTATGAACTGGCTTATTATACTATTTGCCATGATAGGTAAATTGGCTATAACCGCTTCGTATGGTACCATATATATTTTCTCTGCTGAACAATTTCCTACTGTTGTGCGGAATGTGGGTCTAGGGGCGGCATCGATGGTAGCTCGTGTTGGTGGTATTTTGGCGCCATATTTAAATTTACTTGGCGAAATTTGGCGCCCTTTACCTCTGATTATTTGTGGTTCCTTGGCTTTCTTTGCCGGCTTATTGTCTTTAATATTACCTGAGACGCTAAATAAGCCGATGCCGGAAACAATTGCGGATGCAGAAGAATTCGGAAAAAATAAACGAAACGATGAGCTACCTGAAGGGGGTGGAGAGTTGTTAACAAGAATCGCTGCACATGAGGAAGCAGAGAAGAGAGTAAATGGAAAATCTTCATTATAGTCTTTTTTTTTTAATAATTTCATTATATGTATGTAGGTATATAATGCTTTGTATCCAGCTCTAAGGAAAACAGTTTATTTAAAGCAAGCGTGAAAAAAATTCTTATAAAAACTATTAAGGAATTAAGGATTTTAAAAGATTTTTGTAGTATTAATTCATAAAATAGATCTACTGATGAAAATTCAGGTTTAACCCTGGTCAACCATCCTTTTTTTTTTTTTTGTATATTAATATTCTCCACCATTTTGAGGTCGACTAAAAAGAAAACATTAATTCCTAAAGCTGAAAGCTAATATTTTACAGTCTTCTAAAAATAAAGGATACAAAAATATGCTGAGTTTAGTTATTTCGGCGAAGGATGACGATCTAGAGATGAATGCTAAAAAGAGATTAAACTATGCTTTAAAACTATTATATTAGATCATGAGATATGCATGTCTATGTGTAAAATTATGTTCTTAGATGGTTGGGTACTAAGCTTAAAACAGGGCTCTCTCAAAATTTTCTCTCTATATTAGCTAGTTTTAAGAATGAATAAAAAGTGGAAATACGCAATGAAACGTTGCATTTCAATCATAAAACATTTAACAGAAAATTTATTAGAATTCTACTTACCCTAACTGGCGTAAAAATTTTATTTTTATTTTGTTTTTAAATTAATTGATATAAATCTAGAATATTATTAGAAGTTTATTAAGCACGAGATTTTACCTTTTGTTCTCTTCGATATTATGGACTTTTTTAAAGGAAAATTGTATCTAAATATAATTCAAAAGAAGATTAAAATTATTATATTAAAATTATAGTAAAATTATAGTAATAATTTCAAACTAATGGTATATTGAAAAAAAAATTATACTTTATTTATAAAAGAGGATGTGTCTGATAAAAACTTTTACTGCACAAATGTATAAAACCATTGCGAAATAACTAGAGACTATCTATCGGCAATACGTTCAACGGTTTCTCTGTATGCACTCATCAAATAACAGTATATTGAAAAGCTGTCTATGGATGTAGATATTAGTTGATATATATATTAAAGAAGCCGCACAAATACATTTTATTTCCTTTTTTTCAATTTATCAGTTTTATATTTAGTATGAATTAGATAAATGTAGAAATGTCACTATTAAATATTTGTATTTAATCATTTGTTCATATGTACGTACATATGTACGTATTTTTAAATAAATGTAAGCGAATTTGATATTAAATAAAAAAAAATGGATTCTCTTTTATTCAAAATATAAAATCAATCACCAAGTATGCTCCTAAAGGCAAACTTAAACAATTAAAAAATGTTGGTATCATTTTACACATTTAAGGAATTCCACTATTACGCTTTGGTCCAAAATTCATGCAAACACACCTACAAATGATCTGAATTGTCATGGCATTAACTGTGTACATTTTACGGTCAAATCATAGTATTGACCAAAGAATTGATATGCAAAAGAGAATTTTTCAATTCTTGGAATTTCAGAATGGAGCCTTCAGTTAGAATACTAATAATAAGCTCAATACCCTATCAGCATTCGGATGATCGTTTTAACAAAATCCATTTCGATGAGTTTATTCGAATCTTCCTGATCATTACAATATGATTAATAATAAACACGATTTAAAGAAGACTCATTTAAATGTGATTAAACTGTAAAAATCTAAAGCAAATGCCAATAAAATATGACTCGAAACTAATCTGAATCTCATCAGCAATGAAGGTCACAAGCGACTCTTCGATAAGAAAATTATGAACAGAAAATGAGTACATTAAAAAAATTACTTTACACAGATTGACGACGCGTAAAAGAATTGAATATGTTCGGAAATTTCATATAATCCACCTTTGTATGGTACGGTAATGCAGAAAGCAAGCTAGCGATATTTAGTTAACACATTCCAGCATACATTACCCTTAACACTGCAAATGTGGTACGAGAGTAATGTGTCGAGAGCGAAAAATTATCTTCTCCATTATCCTTTCCTAAATAAAACGAATTAGAAGAAGTTTTTAATAAAGGCACAGAGCACGCATTTGGGTGGCTTATATTACCACTTCGCTCACATTGGCACACATGTTTTTGTACATTAAAATTTGTTAATTTTTTCTTGCTCTGAAAAAGTGGTGTATTACACATTTTCCAACGGGGTCATTTATACCTGCATACACACTTACATACGTATATGTATAAATTATAATTTTTCTATTTTCATTAATTTTGTGTCAATATTAAATTTCAACATCATCGTAACATAAACTGAATTTTTGCTCACCTTTTTACATGGAAAAGGACTGTGAGCTTAGACTCGGACCGCCCGAGCGGTCTCCTAAGTTGGATGTTATAATCGTTGGAGCCGGTTTATCTGGTTTAGTTTCAGCCTATAGGCTTTTGGAAAAGGAACCCTCATTGCAGATAAGAATATTGGAAGCAAATAATAATATTGGTGGAAATTTGCTACAAATCCCACAAGGTGAAATCGGTGCCAAATGGTTCGAGAAGTCCCAAACACATATTTACCAGTTGTTACAGCATTTAGGTGTGTCGGTGCAGCAGCGTTCTTTTGTAGATTCAACATTATCGCGTTGTTGGGAGCTGGATCAGTGTATATCCTCAAATTTGGCTAAATATGAACTTCAACGCTATATAAACGAATTGGAGTTGAAAACGGCCTTCTTCAAACCGGGTCGCTTTAGGTTAGTGACATATGTTAATGATCATAATAAATGTAGATTTGTGTGGTAAGTGTATGTGTAAATGTTATAGCATAAGAAAGAACTCAACTAAGATGGAGAAACATATAAATAACCGCTTATTTTTCAATGAGTCGCGCAAATTCATGACAAGTCTAGTAGAGCTGGTTTGCGGTGGGAAAGCCTCCAACATTACTTACAAGGAATTTATGAACCTTTGCTATGGCTGTGGTGGTTTGCAAAACATTATCAACATGTAAGACCAACATGCATATGAGCAGTTTAGATATCCTAGTCTTTTAACAAAAAAAAAACATATAAATACAACTACATATGTACATATGTATATATGTACAAGTACATATTTATGTATTATATCTAGTTTTTAAATCTAATAATAGAGTTGCGCAAATCATTGAAATTTCAATGAACTTATAAATGTTATATCATTCACGAAAGTATCGAAAATGAATGTCTGGTCTCTGTTAATATTCGATTGTTTTATTTTCGAATATCAATGTTGATATACTAAATTCTTTTATATGTATCAAGGAGAGTTTTAAAATTAAAAATGTTTAGAATTTCTGATATTTTTTTTTGAAATTGTTTCACAAATTACCGCACAGGTCTCACTAATCGTTTTATTAAATGAACCCCGAAAAACAAGATTTTTTTTTTTTAAACAGTCGTAAACTTTTGTGCATTTCTCAAAAAACCAACTTATCAACTCATTTTATGTGCTTTAACAAATTATTGCATTACAATTAAACTTTAATGTTTCATTATCAAATTTTGAATTTTCATAATAATGCATTGACATATTTTCACTTATAAAATAAAATGCTGGAATGAGTGAATAACTTTTTTTATTCGAAAGACAAAGATACTGAACAGAAAATATGAACCGGTTAAAGGTTTTGTGTTTTGAAAATAACGAATTGATGATTCGTATTTCTTTGCATAAAATAAAATATCAGTATCGTTATCGTAAGAAAATCAGCTCATGTAATTTGTCGATCACATAAGCACCTTGGCCTGTTTCAACTAAATATGAATCCAATGAATTTTTTATTCCAAAATTGTATTTACACAACCATTATTTATAACAGTAACATATTTACATATGTATGTATGTACATATGTATATAAATGCAAATGTTTAAATATTCCACATTTTAGTTATTTTGATTGCCCGAATACATTGCTGGAGTTCGATAGTGTTCGCCTTCTGAATGCACTCACACTAGGATTACAACAAGCCGATATTCTCCTCTCACGACAGGCGAAAGCGATTTGCCATTACAAGGACTATATTGAAGTGCATGACTCTATGCAAAATATTCACACAACGGATGCACTAATTTTGGCCATTCCATTAAACGATATACAACAAATTAACATCTCACCAACAGTGCCCATGGAATGGCGTAAAATCTTAAACAATACAAGCCCAAGAGTGCGAAAACTGATGACAAGTTTTATAGCCAGTTACGGTGATGGACATTGGCGAAATGTCGGTTATTCAGGGAGTTTCTTAAAATATGATCCACTTATATTAGGTTGCGAATACCGCCCAACTGTCTATACTGGTTTGATGCTACATGATGACGATATGGAATCGTTGGTACGTGAGATAGCATTAAACGCTTTAGCGCATCATTTTGGTGATGAAATGAAGAGACCATATACTTATAACCAACGTACATTCGAATTAAGCAGTTTACAACATGCACCCCTTACAACTCCATGGAATCGCATCATATGGTCATCATCGGCTGCTGCATCCACCTGCTATCGCGGTTTCTTAGGTGGCGCCGTGCAAAGTGGTTTGAGAGCTGCGTTAAATACGCTGCTGGTGGTGAGACCACAAGTTGTGACGTGGACTGATGTAGCTGATATACACTGCCAAAATTGCCCAGACATTCGAGATATAGGTGCGCTGAAGCTATGGTTTAGTGCTCTCAACCTTTATAACGTGGGCTATTATGCTCTCTATGCTTCGAGTGTATTTTTGGCATTGCAATTCGCCTACAAAAAATTTGGTTGATGCTTGCCAGGTACATATATATTGTACACATATGTATATGCATTTGTAAATAGTTAAATAGTCTTAAATGCAAAAAAAAAAAAAATTAAATCCAAGTTGATTACAAATTGCAGCAATAGTCATTCGACCTGGATGAACAACCTACCTAAGTCAATATCATAAATTGAACACTTCGGAAGCCAGCCGCCATCAACTTTTTACAAATGACAAATGCACTGAGAGAGCAGGAGTGTAAGTCGAGTACAAAAAACACTTGGCTTTCTTTTCCATCATAACATCCATAGAGTAAACTAAACACATAAAAGGTCCCAAAATTTCATTATAATGAAGTATTTAAAAGAAACCTTTGGTTTCAACTAAATATTTATTATGTATATAAAATACTAGTGGTACAGAACACAACATACATCAATACATTTACAATTATACACATTTAATATGATTTCTTTAGTTCTGCTGTTATACCTTTTTACTGCATTGTCGGTCGTTCATAAAAATAAATACAGGCATACAAACATTTATTGTGTGGTTATCTTGCCTTTACATGATAGCATATAATAGCAATTTTCATCCATTTTATATTCACACGTAACCAAAAGATCTCAATAACGAGTTTGTTTCTTCAAATATTACCTGCCAAAATGTAAATGGAATTTAGGCAAAAAAATTTTACACGTTCTTAAGTAGGAGCAGTACATATTCAAACATTCCAAGCATATAAATGTTACATAGGCATGCATGTAACACTGCATATATTTTTTTGGTTTACTTTTTTATAAAACCCAATTTTTTCTGCATACTCACTTTTAGTTCTATGTGTAAGTGTGTATTTATGTATTTATATATTTTTTATAATCAACTAAACATTCAATTTCTGAAGCATTTTAAAGCTATATTTTGTTTCATCACACAATTCTTACAACAGAAAATATTGTTTTCAATTCGTTTTATAATTAATGCAAGAGAGTTGCATACGCAAGACTCCACTCGTCATATTCGTCGTTTGTAAGTTTCGATTTTTAAGATTCATATGTATGTTACATATTATCATACATTATTATGTATTATATGCAATTTTGTTATGTTTATTATCGCCATTATAATTTTTTTTTGATACCGTTTATTATTATTATTATTATTATTATTATTATTATTATTATTATTATTATTATTATTATTATTATTATTATTATTATTATTATTATTATTATTATTATTATTATTATTATTATATTTATTATAAATAAATAAATTATGAGCTCAGGCCTGCAGCAGGGTCTTCAGCTCAAATATCTGTTTCATTAGTATTATTCTTATTTATATGATTTAGATATTTATAATAATTAATTATATATATTTTTTTAATGTTTACGATGATATTGTCGGAAAAGCATCATCGATCGTTTTCAAGGAATGATCTCAAATGATGGTGCATTTCCAAGTACGGCGTTGTTAGCGTCGTTGTATTTCTGCTTCCGCCTCCAATTCAAACTCCAAGTAGCAATCATTACTTGTATAAAATGTGCGCCATTGAGTACCACCACTATCGGTAACATCTCCAAAACTACTGACTCACATCTGCCTATAGGGTGAGTGCATTTTCAGCCATTGAAGAACCAATGATGGGCCACCAGCTTGTATTTCGGGTGGTATGGTACTCAAGGGGCATTTGTCAATATTTAAGTATTTCAAGTTCTGACACAGTGCCAGCTCGTATGGCAGCTTTTCTAAGCACGGATTCTGATTAATATATAGGTTTTCAAGGTTCTCCAATGAACCAATCTCTTCGGGCAGGTACTGTAAATTGTTTTCGCTCACAGAAAGATGCGTAAGATTGCTGAGATGACCAATACTACGTGGGAGTATTGATATCTGATTAGTTTGTAAAATGAGTTTTTGCAATTCGTGCAATAATCCAATTTCGTTGGGGAGTACTTCGATACGATTCTCCTCCAAGTCAAGAATACGCAATTTGCGCAAATTACCTATGGTATTTGGAATTTTTTTTAGCATATTATTGGATAGCACCAAAATTTCAAGATTTTGCAGATTCATTATATCATCAGGTAGTTTCTGTAGAGCGTTCGTTGCTAAATTTAGTTCGACCATATTAACCCAAGTTCCAATATCAAGAGGTAAGGCTGTAAGCACATTCTCTTTCATATTGAGTTTTGTGAGGCCTTTTGCACGGGAAAATATTCCATACGGTATTTTGTCGATACGATTATGTTCCAGGTTGATGCTGTAGACGTTGGTAAATTGAGCAGGGCCACCAGTCGGATAGCTAGTGAAGGAATTACGCGATAATGTGATATTTGTGAGAGCATTAAGGCTAGCTAAAAGTCCATCGGGCAATTGTGTTATACCATTGCCTTCTACATTAAACTCATCCATGAACTTGCAGTTCTTCAATGATGTTGGAATACTTGTAAGTCGATTGTATCTAAAAAGAAAATGTGAACAAAGAGTTTTACATAACAAGGAACTTATGTATTATGTGTATGTATGTATAAATATGCATCCAAAAGGTAGAAATTTCAGCAACTTTCTTACCTCAAACCCAATCGTACTAAACTTTTTAAATTGCCAATGGTTTCTGGTATATCTAATAATTCGTTGTGCTGCAAATCAAGAGCGCTTAAAGTCACACATTTCCCAATCTCCTCGGGTAAATGTTCAAGGTGGTTGTGCGATACATCGAGTGTAGTCAAATTCACCAATGCACCAATAGCAGGACCCAATTCCTTTATTTTATTCTCACGTAAACTCAGCATAGTCAGATTGGTTAGATTACGTATATCAACGGCCACAGCGGTAATACGATTAAATCGCAAATATAGTGTGGTTAGTGACCGCAGACGATAAATAACCGGCGGAATTTCTGCAAGCTTATTATGACGCAAATCAAGCACTTTAAGCTGTTTGCAGTTTTGTAATGACTCTGGCAATGAAGTCAGCGAGTTCTCATTTAATGCTAGTGTCTTTAAGTTCACTAGGCACCCTATTTCAGAAGGCAGTTGGTTGATTTTGTTACTATATAAATATAGTTCCGTTAGATGAATGCATTCCTTTACCGATGTTGGAATAACTGTGACGGACGACTTGCTTAAATCCAGCCGTTTGATTCCTAAAGAAAAGCGATTGTTATTTTAGGATTTTGAGTTTCAAATCTTATTATTTACCTTCTTCCCGACAACGCTGAAGTGCTTTAACAACATCCTGATCAGCTTGTATTGGTTTACTTTTCTTGGTAGTTGGCTTAGGTTTGTTCGATTCTGGGTGCTTGACAGTCACCATCTTCGGGCGCGTTTCCGGTGGCATTTCGTTGTTGTTTCCAAAATTATTACCGCCGGCACCGCTGCCACTATGAGTCTGATTATTGGAGAGACTCGTCGTTATAGTTGCGGCGCAGCTACTGCTGCTATTGCTCCCAAAACAATGTGTGGTCAAAACTCCGCCAACTATATTTCTTCCGCTTGTGTTAGCACTGTTTGCTATCGCCGTATCCTCCGAAGCCAAAGAAGATGTCGATGCTATTGCCCCAGCCGAAGAACACAGGTTCATAATTTTTCCCAGCGTTACGATTTTTATCTACAATGTGTTGCTGAAATATGTATCTTTGTACGTAACCAAAAAGCTACTCAAGTGCAGTGGGTAAAGTATCTAAAATATTTCAGCTTGAAACTTTCCTATTTGCCGATAACCAGAGTGTGTATGCAACACAGATATCATGTATGACTCAACTGCGCTGTATAGAAAAAAATAATTTTTTGTCCGATATTTAGTAAAACATAGGAAGTGTATATTATTATAAGATTTTCAATTATTTTCTAGTGTTTATTGACTCTAAATTACCTATTTAGCAGTGTTTTAAACCAGCAATTAGTACATTCAATACCTACATACATATGTATATCTTATTAATGAGCTATTAGGTATTATATGTCTCCGATCGGTCAGTTTCAAACACCTCCAAAGTATTTTATAGTGGCTTAGCATTTCGTGTTCTCTTTGAAAGATACACAACTGTAATACTTCAGTCACGAATAGAAGAAAACAATTTGCTTAAGTATTATACATTAAATATAAAAAATTTAAAAGACAATTATAGAGCAAGCCAAATTCATCACTTTTTCTCAACTTATAATACCATTGAGGCTGCTTTATGAACTACAAGAATCGATAAAATTTCGAATATGTACATGCATATGTACACATGTTTAAAAACGTGAAAATAACTTTTGAATTTACATACCATTATACAAGACAATTCATTTATCAAAACTGATATGAAAGCCATTTTTTACATTGAAGTTAAACTAGCGCAAAATAATGTTAACCATCGTAAATCTGTACGATGATGTTAACTGATTTATTTAAATAAAAAACTTCGCCCTTTTGTTAGTATTCTTAAAATACAATCGAATTGCGTTCCCCTATATTTTGACGTTTCTTCTGACGTTCTCTCTACTCCTACTGAAGGGTTGCTGTAGTGTTTTATGATAAGAATGTAGCAAAGCCAAGGTCGTGTTTCCAAAAAAAAAATAACGGTGAAAAAAGATGTGAAAAGAAGACATTTTATGAATTATTTCACATAAACCACAATCTAAGCTATTCTGCAAATTTAGATACTTTTAATTACTCACTGTGAAAAGTTTTAGAAATACCATTCGTAAACTATATTATGATTTCAAAAGCAAAAACATGATGTATAGGATGCTTTCAAGACTCACTAAATATTCCATATTCTAAGCTCTTCGTTTTCAAATGCTCACAATAATTGATTTTTCATTTAATACACATACATATGTATATCTGAGAAAGAGGTTTTTCCGAAAACGACTAAGTATTTACAAAAGAAAGGCCCTTACGTTCATAATATAAGTCTTCTTATGAAAATTTCACTTTCAGGATCATTACTAAATATTTGTAATGTTTTTAATTTATTTGAAAATTTTATATCACTTTCACTTATCTGCTAACAACTGTCGTGACTATTAAGTTAATAAAGAATAGGAATACAAGAATTTTACCATAAGAATATTCGTGTTATGAGAGATAAGGGGATAAGCGCATGCGCTGTAAAAATTAAGTTATCAAAACTATTCTTTTCAGATGGGATGGGACAAAAATATAATTTAAATAGAGGCGAAGCGAATATTGTAATTTTTATTGACATGTTAACTTTTAAAAATAGGGATAAGAAACTTAATCCACATAATAAGATAATCTACCATTTGCTAATACATTTTTAATTTGCGTTGATTTACAATTTTCCAATAGAAATAGACTTTAAGCTGAATTGTTAAAATAATTAATATAGTAAATTTTTGAATCGTAATACAACATACTCACAGCAATTAATATATTTTCTTAGTATGATTTTTGTGCAAGAAAATTGCATTAAAATGTAATTATGCAACAAAAATAACTACTAATAAATCATCAAACAACGAGGAATTTGCGCTTACGAGCAAGGAACAACTTTCACGTTTTAGAGAAACATGATCATGTGCTTCGAGATACTCGAGATTATACAAAATATATATTATATGTATGTATATATATTAGTTTTCCAAAAAACAAAGCCTATGCAATTATTTATCAATAGTCGTATTCACGATATGATATATTTTTGACAAATATTTATTATAAATACTCTAGATGATAAGCGAACCTAGTATTTATTTCTGAATTTACAATAACAGCTGATCTTGTTTATATTTCACTTGCTTAGAAACAGGGAGTAACGATATCACGCGACGAGGTTTCTGCATTTTGTTCTTGTAAATTTACAGAGCTTTTCAAAAATATCACGAATACACCAGACGATCAAATAAAAAATATGGTCCAATTAATATTATGATGACCTAGGGCTGGACGATATAATCCACCTATGCATAACATCTGAGTACTCCATGGAGTATCTATAGGGGATTACATTTTGGAGCATCTGTGCAAAATTTACTTTTTAGTTTCGAATACAATCTGCTTTGGTGAAAAGTTAGTAAAACATAATATATGGTAATAAATTTGGAAAATATAAATACCCCTTCTTTGTTCCAGCAGAGCTCACAGCAAAACGAAACTGACTCTTTCCACACATTTTCTGTATAGGAGTATAAAACTTATTGCGCAATTGTACATACATTCCTCCTTCATGGGTTGGTCCAAGAGTGCACCCAAAGGAATATATTTGTAAATACTCCAACGGCCCATATGGTCCACAAATATTTGCAGTATAGTAATTGTTTTTATGCGTTAGTGAATGCCTTCCCTGCAAAAAACTCGAGTACCACATGCACGCGGGAAATACATATTGTAACGAACTTGCTAAATTCACCTCGATTATTCTCCTAATTGTTCGAGTCCGATCACTGGATTACTAAACAAACTCCCAAGATTTATTTGTTCGGCTTTTTAACCGTCAGGAATTTATTTCTACAATTTTGTCTTTAGCCAACGGCTTATTTTACAATTATTTATACACATTTATTATCTGCTTCACTCAACTTATCCGTTTCTCAAACACACACAGCTCACAGCAGTGTTAACTCCACTAAATTGTCTACTCGTCTCTTCTTGTGATAGCGGCCGCCGCTCTTTTTATAACTGTAGATGACCTAAACATTCTGTGCACGCGCTTAAGGATAGGCTGATTGTTCGTTTGCCTGCGGTAGCTGCAGCTACTCCGTTCATCCTTAATGACGTGGAATTTTCTTTAATCT
This sequence comes from Neoceratitis asiatica, assembly GCA_030068015.2. NCBI lineage: Eukaryota > Metazoa > Arthropoda > Insecta > Diptera > Tephritidae > Neoceratitis > Neoceratitis asiatica. Next base: position 1,468,646 of record CM061528.1, on the reverse strand, counting down.
GTCTATCCTTTTGTTTGTCCTTGGTATGGGTAATTTGCATTATACGGCCGCTTCTTTATTTCCTGTCCTTCCGGGAATTGCATTTACGTTGTCAACTGTTTTGTTTGTCCTTGGTATGGGATTTTCGTCACACTGCCCTCCACCTAAGTCTGATCGTCTCGATCAGACATACCATCTGTTCCAAACGCCGCGAGCCTTTCTAAGTGAACCACCTTTATTTTGGTTCGTGGTTTTCCAACGTTCTGGATTCGATAGTCCGTACTATTTATTCGTCCAATTACTTTGTATGAACCTTCCCGCTTGCTGTGCAAGATTTTCTTCCGTGGAGAATCGTGCAGCATTATCAGATCTCCTTTCTCAAAGCTTTCAGGATTCCTCGCCTTAATACATCCTTCTACCTTGTTGTTCATAACCTTAGGGCGTTGTTCAACAGTTTTTCGTACCTCTCTCAACTTCTTCATTAGGGCACGAGACATCTTGCTATTTCCGTACGTATTTCCCTTCTGCTGCTCGTTCTTTACCAGGGGCACATCATTTCGGTTGTACACATGATCGTGGCCAATACTTAGCGGTAACTGCATATTTCCATACTCTATCACTCTTTTCTTTAGGTCGATCTTCATTCCTTGACCAAGGAGAAAGTCCACACCAACTATGACTTCATCTAACATTTCCGCTACTAGGAACTCATGCAACACTGCCATATTTCCAATGGTGACTTTACACGTGGCTTTTCCCAGAACCCTGGCGTCCTCACCAGTTAATGTTTTCAACTTAGCTCCATGTAATGGGTGATCAAATCGGATCGAATGATGGAGTTTGACGCGCCCGTGTCCACGGTTAGTTCTCGCTCATGTACATCCACATATCCGCTGATAGTAACGTTGCTCGCCTTGTTATCGATTTGTCTCGTAAAACCCATATTACAATTGCGAGCTAAGTGTCCAGGCCTTCTACAGTTGTAGCAAATCCTGGTTCTCATCAGTTTGGCGGTTTTCGACGTTTCCCAGATCCCTTTCATGACATCTGGGCTTCCCAACTTCGCACAGTTCGCTTTGTATGCTGGTCTGCACAAAAGTTCGGCCGCTTCCTTTGTCTGAGCATACGAGACAGCCTCGGCAAATGTTGGCCTTGGATTCGCATACGCCTCTCGCCTGCTATAATTGTTCCTTATTCCGCTGATAAACCTCTGAATTTTTATCCTCTCGAGGTATTCTCCAACACTATCTCCATAACCCAAATGAGCTAGTCTCTCAATCTCACAAGCAAATTCCTGCAAGGTCTCGTTGGACTTCTGATAGCGGTTCTCTAATTCCATCTGGTAGATGTGTCTTCTATGCTCGCTACCATAACGTCTTTCCACGCCTCGCATTAGTGCCTCATAGTCATCTCTCTCGTATGCAGGAATTATTTGCAAAATTTCCGTTGCAGGTCCCTTTAATGCCATGAATAGTGCAGCTGATTTCTCCTCCATGCTCCAGTTGTTTGCTCTAGCCGTCTTTTCGAACTGAAGCTTAAAGATGTGGAAAGGAGTGGTGCCGTCAAAGGATGGTGCTTTTATGCTAGGGGTGCTCCTCGAAATGCTTGGACGATTCGAAAGCAATTCGTGGACACGTCCTTCCAATTCGCTAACTTTGGTCGCAATTAGCTCCTCTACTTTGCTTTGCCGACCTTCTAACTCGTTGACTTTGGTCTGAATAAGCTCCTCTATTCTGTCTTGCCTTTCCTCGATTACGTCCTGTCTCTCCTTGAGTTCTGTGTATTCTTTAACAATACTCTCCTGAAGCTGTATGAGCCGGGATGAAATACGCGCTTCTTGGTCTTGCATTTGCGATGAAATGTGGGCATTCATTTGTGACATGTTGGTATCCTGTTCATCCAACTTCTGTAGCAACTTGGCATCCTGATCATCCAACTTCTGTAGCAACTTGGCATCCTGATCATCCAACTTTTGCGTAATTTCTTTTGAAATGTTGGCATTCATTTGCGACATCTTGGCATCCTGTGCATCCAACTTTTGTGACATCTTAGAATCCTGTTCATCCAACTTTTGTGACATCTTGGAATCCTGTTCATCCAACTTTTGTGAAATTGCAGCCAGTAACATGTTCATGTCCATACTCGTAGATGAGCTAGGAGCCTTTTCTTCATCTTTAGTTGCTGACTGCTCTGAATCTTCCGTAGTCTCAACAGCCTCTTCCTTCTCCATTTCCACGGCAGAATTCATATTCGCTCAAATCTATGCCTTCTGCTTCCAAAGCTTCTCGCAGCCGTGATTGTAGTTCAGCCTTATTCCCGGTTGAAGATAAACCTCTCTTCGCCAATTCCTTTTTGAGCGGTAGTATCGTTAAATCTTGAATCTTGACCATTTTCAAATATTTTTGTTGTTTTTTTTTTCCCGGAATTTATTTAGCAATCCCACTTCTGACACCAATTGTAACGAACTTGCTAAATTCACCTCGATTATTCTCCTAATTGTTCGAGTCCGATCACTGGATTACTAAACAAACTCCCAAGATTTATTTGTTCGGCTTTTTATCCGTCAGGAATTTATTTCTACAATTTTGTCCTTAGCCAACGGCTTATTTTACAATTATTTATACACATTTATTATCTGCTTCACTCAACTTATCCGTTTCTCAAACTCACACAGCTCACAGCAGTGTTAACTCCACTAAGTTGTCTACTCGTCTCTTCTTGTGATAGCGGCCGCCGCTCTTTTTATAACTGTAGATGACCCAAACATTCTGTGCACGCGCTTAAGGATAGGCTGATTGTTCGTTTGCCTGCGGTAGCTGCAGCTACTCCGTTCATCCTTAATGACGTGGAATTTCCTTTAATCTGTCTATCCTTTTGTTTGTCCTTGAAAACAATCGACTTTTATTAAACATGTGCTTAAACATTACTTTGGAAACATTTTCACATTAGGGGCATTCTCTTTGTCTAGGAAATGCATACTATGCAAATATTTCCTATGGAATTGTGCTAGAGATCGAGAGCACCCCCGTTGCAAAATTTTGACATATTCAAGTGAAACAATAACAACCACACAGACACAGGGTTACTTTCCCTTCACAGGGTTGCATTTTCCTTCTTGCTAGCTGTGGGAAATAAATATTATGGCGAAAATGCGAAGCGAATGACAGATGAAAGAGAGGAGCCGACAACTGGCACGTTCTAGAGCGTAAACGAGACGATTATCGTAAACGACGATTATCGTAAGCGAGAGGCTTATCGTAAAACGACGCGATTATTCCAGGGGTTTCGTTTTCAAGCAGCAAACAAGTATATAAGGCGACATTCGACTGCAAGTCAGTCAGTCAGCAATCAGTCGTGAATCAGTTGTGAATTAAACTCGTGGAGATTACATTACAGTAAAGTAATAAAAACAGTACATTGTGAAAGTTGTATACAAGTGATTGTAAATAGTAACGTAAATTGTAATTGAATTGTGAATTACCGAATAATTAAAAGGACATTAATTAAGTCTTTATAAATAAAGAGACTGCAAATTAAGTTGGCGATTTTATTTAACAATCCAGAGGTCGTACCCGAAAGATTAAGGAAATCATCGAGGTTAATCAGCAAGATCGTAACAATATTGTGGCGAAAAAGCGAAGCGAATGACAGATGAAAGAGAGGAGCCGACAACTGGCACGTTCTAGAGCGTAAACGAGACGATTATCGAAAACGACGATTATCGTAAACGACGCGATTGCGATTATCGCAAACGACGCGATTATTCCAGGGGTTTCGTTTTCAAGCAGCAAACAAGTATATAAGGACGACATACGACTGCAAGAGGGATCAGTCAGCAATCAGTCGTGAATTAAAAGCGCTGGAGGTTACATTACATTGAAGTAATAAAAACAGTACATTGTGAAAGTTGTATACAAGTGATTGTAAATAGTAAAGTAAATTGTAATTGAATTGTGAATTACTGAGTAATCAAAAGGACATTAATTAAATTCTTTATAAATAAAGAAACTGCAAATTAAGTTGGCGATTTTATTTAACAATCCAGAGGTCGTACCCGAAGGATTTGGGAAATCATCGAGGTTAATCAACAAGATCGTAACAATATACATTGGATTTGGTATAGGATATTTTTGCTATCGTAGCATATGTTTTTTGCATGTGTTTTGTTGTTGTGCCATTGCACGGATAGCAAAAATTTCCTATCCGTGCACCGTGGCATGCATTTCCTAGACAAAGAGAATACCCCTATTATAAACAATATTTTCACCTTCATTAAAAAAATAAAATATAAAGTTACATGTATATGTATAAGGATAAACATATTGTTAATTTTGTTTTAAATTTTACTTCAACTTTTTTTCGCATTTAGTAGTTTTTTAATTTAACAATTTAGTTAAATGCTTATAAAAACGAAATTCCGGCTATCAGATGTAAATCTCTGAATTTAAAGAATTATTTCGAGGCCGTCTCTGATTTTCCAGTAGAGAAACGTGAAAACCTAGCCGATCCAATCAACCGTCAAAGATTGGTAGATGCTTACGCTCTTGATTTCCAATGAAATGAGAGTGGTTTATCTCTTTATCTCTTATTCAAACAAAAATATGATCTAATTTACATTGTTATGTCCTAAAGCTGGACCATACACTCCACCTCTAAATAAAATCCGAGTACTCCATGGAAGACTTACCGGGGGACTAGTTTTGAAACTACACCACAAAATTACACTTGGAGTATCTATAGGGGTGTAAAGCATCTACGAAAAAATATATTCGAACACACTTTTCAGTTTTGAAAACAATCCGATTTGGTGAAAAATTAGCACAAAAAATAATATTTATAATATTAATTTATATTAACGGTGATAATTTATTACTATTAAATATATAACATATTTTAATTTGGGCATTGGTTCTATTTTCATTGGAATATACGTATTAAGACCAGCAGAGCTCACCAACGAAACGAAGATGACTCAATTCCAGTTTCATACAGATAGGTTTATGCGATAGTTTCCGCGACAGTCAGATCGACCGGGGTTTTTTTTCGGCTAAGGACTGTCAATCCCAGATTCAACTTAGACGTCAAAGTTAATCTGGGGTATTCACTCGTTGGTGATAACGCTAGTGATTGAAGTTATAAATGAATGTTGAATAAATTCTTTATAATTAAGAAACTGCAACCACTTTTATTTATCAATCCATTGATCGGAGAAATCATCGAGGTAATTTAACGAAATCGTAACACTATGATTAATTTAAAATAACTTAAATGAGAAGTTCATCTTGCTTGCGAGAACTAAAGTCTGTTCTCTCGTTTCAATTTTCGGTGACAGTTTGTACAAGTTAGTGGCATAGCAAACGGAACTAAAAGCAATTTAACAGCTGATATGATTATCGCACCATCAAGGAATTGCTGAGTCTAATAATGCTTCCAATTAAAATTATTTTAACTCTAGTTTTTTGCTATAGAAGAGCTGTTTTAAATAATTCTTAACATGTTCGACTAATGTAAGCGTTAGTAAAAATATTAGTGGACCTTTAAACTTTCGAAAATGTGGTAGTTAGCATCAGCGATGAGAAAATCAGTGCCTCTTGTAACCATAGTCCGAGCTGGACGACAAAGCTATGCAGCTGGTTTGAAACTGCAGCAAGAATTAAGTGCACAGAACATGGAGGATTGGTCAAATTTTCGTAATTATCTTATTTTACAGCAACATGAACCAACATATACCATAGGCATACGTTCAAAAAATTACTCTGATGAGGATGAACAGCGTTTACGTAAACTTGGAGCTGAATTTCATCGGACAAATCGAGGCGGACTGATAACATTTCACGGACCAGGTCAATTGGTTGCTTATCCCATTATAAATTTGCTTCAGTTTCAACCGAAAATGCGTTGGTATATTTCCACATTGGAGCAGTCGGTTATTAAGTCTTGTCGTAAAATGGGCATTATTCATGCAACTACTACAGCAGATACTGGAATATGGGTAGGAAATAATAAAATTTGTGCCATTGGTGTACACGGTTCTCGATACGTGACAACGCACGGCATTGGTCTTAACTGTTGCAATGATTTAAGTTGGTTTGAGCACATAGTTCCGTGCGGCATTGAAGGAAAAGGTGTAACTTCACTGAGTCGAGAATTAAATCGAAGTGTAACTGTGGAAGAAGCTGCGGATGTGTTCATTGAATGCTTCAAAGAACTTTTTAAATGTCAAATTAAAGACATGTAAATTCAAAATAATTTATGTATCATTTGACTCTATTTTCAACTTCCAAAAATACATGTGTACATATATAAAAATTACACACTCCATTTTTTCGGTTAGCAGTATTTTTCAATTCAAAATTTCAGTTCTCATTACTACCATTTAATTTTTATCAAGACTACATCACTCAGCCGATGTATCCGCCTCCATATGTATGCAAGTAGGTATTTGTCGCTTAAGTTTCAATAAGATAGAACCGGACAAGATATATGTTTAATAAATAATATTTTCGTTTGACTAACTAAAACGGGCTTTATTTAAATTATTTTTAGTCTCCTTGCTATCAGTAATAATCTTTCCTCTCTTAAGCGCCTCTATTCTTCCGATTTCGCGTTGTTCAACTTTCCGCATACGCCGCTCTGTACGTGATTCAAGCGAATTATTAAAATAACGATCTCGAAAGTCGTATGCATTCGCCACTTTGCATGTCGAGTGGGTATTATCTTGTAGATAAGTTTCCTCAAGCTTTTCATAAGTAAGAAGCCTACGCGAAGTCAGACCAGAAAGCGGTTGTTCCGAGTTAGCTAATAAGGCTAGGCTGCTGTGCTGTGGAATAATTTCATTGCTGTAGTCTTCTCTACAATTAGGAAAAAATTCAATAAATTTTTTTTTCTTTATTGTAGTTATAGTACCTATGATACGGCAGCCAGCACACCAATCGGCCACCCACTTTTAAATGTTGTGCAGAAAAACTTAACAGGTCGGCATAAAGTTGTTGCAAATCGTAATGAGAAGTTGAGGGATAATGCGGCATGTCTGTTGTCCGAGTATTTAGTTTTGACGAGCTCTTTGAATCGACTTTTTCGGTTGATTCTCGAATACCATAAGGCGCTAAATATGTATAACAAATAAGTTTTACAATATGCGTTAATGTATTTATGAACATTTAAAAATAAATATATTTGTGTATGCAGTCAAAAAGTATCCCAAAATGGCCATATATCTCTCAGTATTTATTGAAACGAAATATCCTGCAAAAAGCGGGATTGATTTACTTAAAAATATTCAACATCTGCCTATTTGAGATACTTATTTCAATTTTTTTTTTCAAGATTTATCTTACGATCTGTTATAATTGCATCAAATTTTAAACCATCACGCCAAAGGGGTTTAGAAAAATCAGATATTATGACATCCATATATCTGTTCCCACATCCATACTGATCCAAATTGGTACGTACTCTCTCATCTTTTTCACGAGTTTTCTGTGTTATACGGCTTGGTCGTGATCGTCCATGTAGCATCATGAAATCAATATCGGAACCAAACACATACCCTATATTTACAAAAAATATGTCATGAACGTGCGATGCGATTGTGTTTCTAGATCACATACCACCAAACTTTGCAGCACTCACCAACAACGATCCCGTACCAACGAATGGATCAAGAACCAAGTCGCCCTTCTTTACTAGCGCTTGATTTGCCATCAAAAGACTTAGTTGGGCGTCCATACTAGTATTACCAATAAACTTACGCTTTTTCAACGAAAGCTCTTTAATAAGTTCACGTTGGCCACAGGCAATCTTAGTAAATAATGTGACATTAACGAATAAATGGTATGTCAACATTTCAAAAGTTAAATATTTACCAGCCGTCCGAAAAATATCTCATCTGGTTCTTTGGGTACTACAGTTGGGTCAAGACCATAAAACTCGATATATATCCATTCTTGTTCAGGTGCTTTTAGGTCCACATCACCTTGGAAGGGCAAGTAATCAAGGGCCTCAATTTTTTCAACTTTTTCCTTTTGAGATATATGTTTATTATAAGTTTCCACAACAATTTTGAATGTACATTTTCTATATGGCTCCAAGAAATTCGAATTAGATTGAATATTTTGCTGTAATTTTTCGTGAAAGTTTGTATAAGTATCTGAATGGGACCATAATTCATATATACCGCGTAAAGTAACAGAACGGGAGCCAAATTGATATGCTGCTTCGTCGTTGATAAATTCAACAATCCAAAATGGTTTCTATGAATTAATAAAAATAAAAAACATTTAGTACAAAAGTTAAATATTAAAATTTGTTTTCTTACCAATAAATTTTTGTTTAATTTACGATGTTTTAATCCAAATAACTTAACAATGGAGTTGAATTCCTGTTTTAAACATATAAATATTACATGTGAAAAGTAATAAAACTTGGGTACTTACGGCTACTCGGAACTCCAAATGTTCTTGCGCGAACCATAAAATATACTTCTTCATGGAATTTGTCATTTTTGCAAATACATATAACTCCTTATTTATTGTTGATAAATTCGTTATCGTAGAGCCGATAACTCGACAAATTAACAAGGAAGATCGTATATCGTTGTTCTTTTAAAAGAAATTGTGCAATACACTAGGTATCGTATCCGTCATGAAATAATGGGAGAGGATCACGCAAAAAAGAAATAAATTATTTTCAAGCGGGTTCCCCAAAACAGTAGTAATAAAAGTATTACTGATTATCATTGATTGAAACCGTTATATGCTATTAGTTTTAATAAATAGAATTACGTGGTGACCTTAACGGGCTTAGGCTGCACTTAGCCGGGTAAAATCCGGTACAACTGCGATGCCATTGAGAGTTGTTAAGGAGCATAATGTTATCAATGAAAGTATCTGCTAAAAGGCTACATTAAAATGTTGCAACTTTAAACATGTTTAACATATTTTGTGCTTTATAACATACTGAGGTGCCCGAAAACAATTTTTATCTATTAGATATAAGAAAAGTAAAGTAATTAATTTAAGAAACAAATGAATTTAAGTGATTATTATCAAAACCCTATTTCAAGAGAAATTGTGCAATGACTGAAGCAAAGAATATAAAATAATTTTTATTATTTATTATAAAATATATATTATTCTTTTACGTTCTTCGACTGAACAATTGTTTGAGTAGTTTTCATTGCAACCCTGCTCTTGAGTAAACTCGGCCATTTTGCTGAAATTTCGACGGTGTATAAAGGCGGACCGACGAATATCAAAAAAAATTTTTGCTTCTAAAGCAATTTTTGTTAGCCGTATAATTGAAAATTAAAATTTGAAGTGAGTTGTATAAAACAACCATGGCGCGCTATACTCAACGTCCCGAAAATGCCCTGAAAAGGGCGAATGGTAAGTGCTTGGATTGGACCATGCTGCCGAAGGCACAGTTTTTGTAGTCGTGGTATATCGATGACGAAACGTTGAATTGTCATTTTACCAATTGATGAAACATATATATCATACAAAGTAATACTATTTCCTGTTAGAAATATATTTAATAATTTTTGGTTTTTTTATTCAGAATTCATTGAAGTTGGAAAACCATTGCGGGCTTTGGATACACTTCAGGAGGTGTTTCGCAACAAACGGTGGAACTATGCCTACTCGGAAACCATTATTGAACCTCTTATGTTCAAGTATTTATACTTGTGTGTGGAGCTGAAAAAATCTCACATAGCTAAAGAGGGGCTCTTCCAATATCGTAACATGTTCCAACTGGTGAATGTGAATTCTTTGGAAAATGTTATACGAGGCTACTTGCGTATGGCTGAAGAACATACAGAAGCCGCACAGGCTCAATCTTCAGCAGCAGTTGCTGTTTTAGAGCTAGATGATCTGGACAATATTGCAACTCCGGAAAGTATATTAATGAGCGCTGTGTGCGGAGAAGATGCTCAGGATCGTTCCGATCGTACAATTCTGTTACCATGGGTGAAATTTTTATGGGAATCATACTGCCAGTGCTTGGAGCTATTGCGTGTGAATACACACTGTGAAGCTCTTTACCATGATATCGCACGAATGGCTTTTCAGTTTTGTCTAAAGTACAACCGCAAGAGTGAATTTAGGCGGTTGTGCGACAAGTTGAGAAAACACTTGGAAGACATATGTAAGAGTACTACTCAAACTACAGGAGTCTCTATTACTAAAGTTGAAACGCAACAGCTGTGTTTGGACACTAGGCTTTATCAGTTAGACTCCGCCATACAAATGGAATTATGGCAAGAGGCTTATAAGGCAATTGAGGACATACACGGTTTAATGGCACTTTCAAAGAAGACACCGGTACCTAAAACAATGGCTAACTATTATCAAAAATTGGCAATGGTGTTTTCAAAAGCCGGAAATCAACTTTTCCATGCTGCTGCTTTGCTGAAGCTGTTTCAATTGACTCGTGAATTGAAAAAGAATTTAACTAAAGATGACATGCAACGAATGGCATCTCATGTTCTCATTGCAACTGTGTCTATTCCACTGCCATCAGCACATCCGGAATTTGATCGTTTTATTGAAGCCGATAAGAGTCCACTAGAAAAGGCTCAAAAATTAGCTGTGCTGCTGGGACTTCAGCAGCCACCAACCAGAGCATCCTTGATTAAAGAAGTTGTAAGTGTAACCATACAAATTTTTATTTGATATAATTATGTTTTACTAATATAAATTCCTTTAAAGGTTAGGCTTAATGTTCCGCAGTTAGCTTCTGAGGAATTTAGAAATTTGTACAACTGGCTAGAAGTAGATTTTAATCCTTTGAATTTATGTAATCGTGTACAAACTATTATTGATATAATTGAAAGTGCTCCACCAGAAAATAACTTACTCGCTCCCTATATCAAATCATTAAAAGATGTCACAATCATGCGGTTGATTAGACAGATTTCTCAAGTTTATCAGAGCATTGAGTTCAGCCGTTTATTGCAGTTAGCTTCATTCTGTAATATTTTCGAACTTGAAAAATTGCTTGTGGAATCGGTGCGTCATAACGATATGCAAATTCGTATTGATCATCAAAAGAGATGCATTTACTTTGGTACTGATTTGACTGAGAGTCAAAGGGAAGATCACCCTGATGGCCCAACTCTACAGTCAATGCCTTCTGAACAAATTCGATCTCAATTGGTGAACATGGCAACAGTTTTGAATCGAGCTGTATCTGTTGTATATCCGAATCGGGAAAAAGATCAACGCTCCAAGTTGCGCGCTCAGATGGTATACCATTACCATGAGATTAAAGACCGTGAGCATCAACGTATTTTGCAGCGTCAGAAGATTATCGAAGACCGTAAAGAGTTTATTGAGAAGCAAAATAATGCACGTGAGGAGGAAGAAGCCCGTCGTCTAGAAGAGGAGACACGTAAGAATAAATTGGCGGAACAAAAGCGATTGGAGCAAGAAAATGAAGAACGCGAACGCAAGCGACATCAAAATGAGATTGAAGCCATAAAGAATAAGAGCCTCAAGGTAACTAATTAAAATTTTGACTATATACATATATACATATATATAACCTATGTATATTTCTTTAAATCACTCCAGGATAAAGTGCAGCAGATGTCCCAAACGGCTCTTGGTAAAAAGATGCTTTCTAAAATGGATGAGGAAAGTATTAAGAAGTTGGATGCAGAAATGATTGCAGCTAAAGAATCTGAGGAGCTACAGCGTGAACGTAAAGAATTGCAATCTAAACTTAAATCACAAGAGAAGAAAGTCGATTATTTTGAACGCGCTAAACGAATGGAGGAAATTCCACTGTTCGAAAAATACTTGGCAGAGAAACAAGTAAAGGATAAAGAGTTTTGGGAAGCACAAGAAAAGCAACGTATTGAGAATGCAATTACCGAACGTAAGGATGCCGTCGCACAACAGGAGCGCTTGAAACGCATGTACGAAGATCGGGACGTTTTCATGGAGGCATTGAAAAAGGAGAGGGCTTCCTTGTACGTCGAAAAATTAAAGAAGTTCGAAGTCGCTTTAGCTGAGGAACGTAAGCGCCTCTTAGCACACCGTGTTGAAATGCGTCGTCAAGAACGCCGTCGCCAATGGCTACGTGAAAAAGAAGAAGAGCGCATGCGTAAAGAAGAAGAAATTCGCAGAGCAAAGGAGGAAGAAGAACGCGCTATAGCCGAGGCTTTACGCAAGGAGCGTGAAGCCGAAGAGGATAAACGCCGCATTCAATATGAGAAACAGCGTGCTAAAGAAGAGGAAGCTGACCGTCGCATACAAGAGGAGCGTGAACGCTTATCTAGGGAAGTGGCGGACAGCGGTGAGAAAGACCGAGACCATTGGCGCTTACGAGGTGATCGTACCGAGCGCATTGAACGTAGTGACCGTATGGAACGCAACGATCGTGGGGAACGAACAAACGCATCTAACACCGAGTGGCGTCGTGAACGTCCTGAACGAAGTGAGCGCGTGGAACGTGGTGATCGCATTGAGCGTGGAGATCGGATTGAACGCGGTGATCGCGTTGAGCGTAGTGACCGCATTGAACGTCCTGATCGTGGCGACCGTTTCGAGCGCAAGGATGGTGAGGTAGGCGGATCAGATTGGCGCGTGCGCCGAGAACCCGATCCAGCAACAGCACCACGAGGTGGGGCTCCAGGCGGTGGACGCGACAATCGCGATAATCGCGAAACTCGCGAAGGTCGGGACGGGGCAGATAAATGGCGTCGTGGAAATCCTGGGGCCGGAGGTCCGCCAAGACGTGATGATCGAGAGAGCCGCGATGGCGTTGGCAACTGGCGAGATGCGCCACGTAATGAACGTGATCGTGATAATCGCGATATGCGTGACAACCGACGACGCGACGAACGTGGTGATCGACGTGATCGTGATCGTGCTGTTGGTGGAGGTGCCAAGGATTCAGGAAATTGGAGAATGGAACGCCCTTCCGCTCGTGAGGAGAAAGAAAAAAGTGCTCCTAAACGCGAGCCACAAGAAAAAGGTAAACAATTTTCTTTAATTGTAACTCACATTCTACTATTTATATTTCAGAGAACAAAAACGCTGATGATGGCGAATGGACAAACGTAAGACGCCGTTAAAAAAATACTAAGTTTAAATATTAAAAATATTCGCTAACTGCACATCGTTGCAACTATCACTTATATACATATATTACAAAACCACAATATATATATATATATATATACATATATGTGCTTCGTCTTTCGTACACCAATATGAAATATTATTATTAGCGTTAAAATACTATTTGATGTGAACATTAGAAGGCATACATATTTGCAAATACTTTAATTGTCAATAATAAATAAATAAATATAAAAAAGAAAAGATATTGCATTTTGTTCATAGCAGAATCGTGATTTTCGATTCAGATTCTGATTCGATCAATGTTTTAACGTAGCGATGGAAATCTATTGCAAATGAATTGAAAATGGTATTGTGGCGAAAATGCGAAGCGAATGACAGATGAAAGAAAGGAGCCGACAACTGGCATGTTCTAGAGCATAAACGAGGCAATTATCGTAAACGACGATTATCGTAAACGAGGCGATTGTCGTAAACGACGCGATTATTCCAGGGGTTTCGTTTTCAAGCAGCAAACAAGTATATAAGGACGACATACGACTGCAAGAGTCAGTCAGCAAACAGTTGTGAATTAAACTCGTGGAGATTACATTACAGTAAAGTAATAAAAATAGTACATTGTGAAAGTTGTATACAAGTGATTGTAAATAGTAACGTAAATTTTAATTGAATTGTGAATTACCGAATAATTAAAAGGACATTAATTAAGTCTTTATAAATAAAGAAACTGCAAATTAAGTTGGCGATTTTATTTAACAATCCAGAGGTCGTACCCGAAAGATTAAGGTTAATCAGCAAGATCGTAACAATTGGTGTCAGAAGTGGGATTGTTAAATAAATTCCAGAGGATAATAATTAAAAAAATGGTGAAGATTCAGGATTTGACGATACCTCCTCTCAAGAGGGAACTGGAAAAACGTGGATTATCTACAACAGGAAATAAGGTAGAGCTGCAATCGAGACTGCGAGAATCAATGGAAGTCGAAGGCGTCGACTTGAACCAGTACGAATTCCATCGCGAGGACGAAGAGGTATCTTTGAAGGACATTGACAAAGAAGAGGAGCAGCCATCAATTAGGATTAATGAAAAGGCTAGCACATCTACAGGCATGGGAATAAACATGTTATTGGCTGCAGTTTCACAAAACATGTCTGCAATGAACGCCAGCATCTCACGAAAGTTGGATGAACGGAATGCCATGCTGTCACAAAAGCTGGAAGCACAGAATGCCAGCATTACATCACAAATGGTTGAACAGTGGAAGCAGATATCATCCTTAGAAAGAACAATCGCACAAATACAGCAAAATTTGGTGAAAGGCAATGCTGAACTTAAGGAAAGGCAGGACAGAACCGAAGAACGGCAAGATAAGATAGAGGAGCTAATTAAGACCAAAATCAACGAGCTCGAACGCCGTGTCCGAGATTTGCAGTTGCACCGTCCAGCCAGAGCGATGAACGGCCCGTGGGTAGAAGCACCATCCTTTGACGGCACAGCTCCATTACAGATCTTCAAGCTCCAGTTCGAGAAGACGGCTGAGTTAAATGATTGGACCATCGAGGAAAAATCCGCTGCGCTATTTGTTGCGTTGAAGGGACCTGCAGCGGAGATTTTGCTGACTATTTCTGAATATGAGGGAGATAACTATGGCGCAGTAATGCGAGCCCTGGAAAGACGCTTTGGTAGCGAACACAGAAGGCAAATTTACCAGATGGAGCTGGAACAGCGTGACCAAAAACATAATGAATCTCTACAGGAATATGCTTTTGAAATCGAGAGATTGGCTCATTTAGCCACAGGGCACGCGTCGGCTGAATATCTCGAAAGATTAAAAATCCAGAGGTTCATCAGCGGAATTAAAGACGTGTACACCAAGCGAGAGACTTATGCGAATCCAAAGTTAACATTCGCTGAGACGGTTGCGTATGCTCAGACACGTGAAGCAGCGGCACTGCTATGTAAGCCGGCCCACGAAGTGAAGCGTTTTGAGGTAGAAACACCAGATGTGAGGACTGAAATATTGAAAACTTTGAAGCCGATAGCAGGAATGAATCGGTCTGGTGTTAAGAATCAAGGTGGAAAGTGCTTCAGTTGCAGAGAAGAAGGTCACTTCGCACGCGAATGCCAGTCGGGCTCCAACAGAGAGGAAAGACGACGCAAACGATGCTCAAAAGCTGAGGGCATAATAGACGTCCAGCGAATAACAATTACACGAGCAGGAAAGTGGGAGGCAAGCCACTTAAGAAAATGTCAGCAAGAAGACCCAAACTTGGAATTGGTAATGCGCGGATTGGAGGTGAACAGACGGCCAAGTAAAGAACAAATGGCAGCGGAAAGTCCCATCGCGAAAGCATACTGGGCACAATGGAACAGTTTAGAATTGATATCTGGCTGTTTGCATAGAGTATGGGAAAGTGAAGATGGCCAGTGCTCTCGGAAGCTTATAGTAGTTCCGAGATTAAGAATTCCGGATATTCTTAAGGAATTTCACAATGGTCCTAGTGGAGAGCATCTAGGCATTAAGAAAATGCTGGAGAAGATCAAACAGAGGTTCTATTGGGTTGGTTTTCGTCAATCGATCGCTGAGTGGATTGCTAACTGCAAGAAGTGCATAGCAACTAAAGGGCCAAAACCACGAAACCATTACAAATTAAGGGCCAGGTATGACAAAGCAATGAACTCTGAAGGCTTCCAAAGCGGAGATTTGGTGTTGCTGTGCAGTCCACAACGGAAGAGAGGTTTGTCCCAAAAACTTCAATGCGTTTGGGAGGGTCCATATAAGGTAATCAAACGGCTAAATGACTGGAATGTTGGGAGCCCAGGAAGCAAGAAGAAAGTGGTCCACCTAGAGAGGCATGCTGCGTTTGGAACAGCGAATGTGTCTGATCGGGACGATCAGACTTAGGTGGAGGCCAGTGTGGCGAAAATGCGAAGCGAATGACAGATGAAAGAGAGGAGCCGACAACTGGCACGTTCTAGAGCGTAAACGAGGCGATTATCGTAAACGACGATTATCGTAAACGACGATTATCGTAAACGAGGCGATTATCGTAAAACGACGCGATTATTGCAGGGGTTTCGTTTTCAAGCAGCAAACAAGTATATAAGGACGACATACGACTGCAAGAGTAGTCAGTCGTGAAATAAACGCGTTGCAGTAAAGTAATAAACAGTACATTGTGAAAGTTGTATACAAGTGATTGTAAATAGCAAAGTAAATTGTAATTGAATTGTGAATTACCGAATAATTAAAAAGACATTAATTAAATTCTTTATAAATAAAGAAACTGCAAATTAAGTTGGCGATTTTATTTAACAATCCAGAGGTCGTACCCGAAAGATTAAGGTTAATCAGCAAGATCGTAACAATTGGTGTCAGAAGTGGGATTGTTAAATAAATTCCAGAGGATAATAACTGAAAAATGGTGAAGATTCAGGATTTGACGATACCTCTTCTCAAGAAGAAGTTGGCCAAGCGAGGATTGTCTACAACAGGAAATAAGGCAGAGCTGCAATCGAGACTGCGAGAATCAATGGAAGCCGAAGGCATCGACTTGAACCAGTACGAATTCCGCCGCGAGGATGAAGATGTATCCTTGAAGGATGTTGACAAGGAAGAGGCTAGTGATTCTGCGAAGGAGTTAGAGCAGCCATGAAGTAAGATTGAAGAAAAGGCCCCTAGCTCATGTGCGGGTATTGACATGAACATGTTATTGGCTGCAATCTCACAAAATATATCTGCAATCGATGCCAGCATATCACAAAAGATGGATGCACAGGATGCCAAGATGTCACAAAAGATGGATGCAAAGTTTGATGGATTAGAAGGAACAATCGCGCAAATACAGCAAAATCTGGAGAAAGACAATGCAGAACTTAAGGAAAGACAGGATCTAATTGAGAGCAAAGTCAACGAATTGCACGGTCGGCAAGAAAAAATAGAAGAATTAATTGAAGCCAAAGTCAACACATTGGAAGGTCGTTTCCGGGATTTGCAGTTAAATCGTCCAACCACTTCAGTGAACGCTCCCAAGGTAAAAACACCATCGTTTGACGGAAAAATTCCCTTCCAAGTCTTCAAGCTCCAGTTTGAGAAGACGGCCGAAATCAATAAATGGAGCATGGAGGAAAAATCTGCTGCACTATTCGTTGCATTAGAAGGACCTGCAGCAGAACTTTTGCAAACTATACCAGAATACGAGAGAAATGATTGCGACGGATTGATGCGAGCCCTGGAAAGACGCTATGGTAGCGAACACAGAAGACAAATTTACCAGATGGAGTTAGAAAAGCGCGACCAAAAACCCAACGAATCTCTACAGGAATATGCTTCGGAAATTGAGAGATTGACTCATTGAGCCATCGGAGACGCATGGGGTGAGCATCTCGAAAGGGTGAAAATACAAAAATTCATCAGCGGAATAAAAGACGTTTACACCAAGCGAGAGACATATGCGAATCCAAAGTTAACATTCGCTGAAACAGTGGCGTATGCTCAAACACGAGAAACGGCGGCACTCATAAGCAGACCAGCATACAAAGTCAATAAAGTGGAGGTTGAAACACCAGATGTGATGACCGAAATATTGAGAACTCTGAAGTCGTTAGAAGGAATGAATCGTTCTGGTGTCAAGAATCAGGCTGGAAAATGCTTTAAATGTGGAAGGCTTGGTCACTTCGCACGCGAATGCAAAACGGGTTCCAGCATACAGGAAGGACAGCGAAAACGGAAGGCTGAGGAGGGTGAACCATCAACTTCTCAGTCGTTAAACTAAAACGAGCCAGTCTAAAGGGCCGTATGCTGGTTCCTGCAATTGAATGCCCCATAATCTCCGTCTCGCAAATTGGCAGAAAAACGAGCAACATTACTATTGGTGGATATGTGGATGGACGAGCGCGAATATTAACAGTGGATACGGGCGCATCACATTGCATCATTCGAACTGACCTGATCGATAAAGAAGTGAGACCATTACCTGGAGCAATATTGAAAACGGCGACTGGTGAGGACACACAAGTGGTGGGAGAAGTAACATGTGAGGTCGCAATAGGGAATGTGAAGGAGTTACACAGCTTTATAGTCGCGCAGATCGTAGATGAGGTAATCATAGGAGTGGACTTCTTGATGGATCAAGGTATCAAAATCGACTTGAATAACAAAATTATGGAGTATAAGAACATGGAGGTACCACTAAACATTGGCTATGATTTCACATACAGCAGCAAACAAGTGGTCTTAGAAGGCAATGAACTGATTCCACCGAAGTCAGAAGCAGTTGTTTGGGCCAAAATTAATGGAGATTGTGGGACAAACAAATTGTGGGTTGTCGAAGCAGCACAAAATTTGGTAAAACCCTGGCTAAGACACAAAAGAATGGACGCATCCCAGTTAGAATATTAAATGACTTCAGATCACCGGTAAAAATTCCTAGTGGAACTGTATTAGGGAAATGTGAAGAGGTAGAAGCTATCATCAAATGCTATGATTCATCTGGAATCGACTCTAGTGGCAGCAAGGGCATGGAGGAAGATAGAAGAGGGTTGGAAGACAAGTACAAGCACAAGGCCAGCCAGATGATCCGTAAATACTGCAACAAACCAGGCAGGACCAACGTAGTGAAACATTGCATTGATACTGGTGACGCAAGACCGATTCGTCAAGCTCCTCGAAGCGTTCCACTAGCTAAACGTGACGCTGTTGGTCAAATAATTAAGGAAATGAGCGAAAGCGGCGTTATCGAACCATCGGCAAGTCCATGGAGCTCTCCGGTAGTACTCGTGAAGAAGAAAGACGGCCAGTAGCGGTTCTGCGTGGACTATCGAAGATTAAACGATGTTACAAAGAAAGACAGCTATCCTTTGACCAGGATCGATGATACCCTAGACTCGTTAACTGGCACAGAATGGTTCTCAACACTTGACCTTAAGAGCGGGTATTGGCAAGTAGAAGTGAGTGAAGAAGATAAAGAAAAGACAGCCTTTAGTGTTGGTAACGGTCTGTGGCAATTCACGGTAATGCCATTTGGATTATGCAACGCTCCTGCCACTTTTGAAAGACTAATAGACCATGTGCTCAAAGGACTACACTGGAAGACTTGTTTGGTGTATCTGGATGACATCATCGCATTGGGAAAAAGCTTCGATGAACATCTGAGTAATTTGGAAGAAGTTTTCCAGAGAATAGCTGGCGCTGGTCTTAAACTAAGTCCTAAGAAATGCTCTTTATTCAAGAAGGAGGTGAATTACTTAGGTCATCAAGTAACCACGAAGGGCGTTTGTACTGCGAAGGAAAAAATAGAAGCAATGAAGGATTGGCCGAGACCCAGAAATTTGCATGAATTAAGAAGTTTTCTTGGGCTGTGTACTTACTATCGTCGCTTTGTTCCAAATTTCGCCAGCGTAGCTCATAATCTCCATGAGCTCACAAGGAAAAAATATCTTTCGAGTGGAGAACTGAACAAGAGGAGGCTTTCCAAGCGTTAAAAGAACGACTATGCACTGCACCTATGCTAGCGTACTCGGTTCCAGGTGCAACATTTATTCTGGACAGAGATGCTAGTGGTTATGGCATAGGAGGTGTACTTTCGCAAGTGATTGATGGGCAGGAGAAGATAGTTGCCTACTATAGCCGGTCTATTGGAAAACCGGAGCGGAACTACTGCGTAACGCGGAGAGAACTATTAGCGTTGGTGGATTGCATTAAACACTTCCACAAATATTTGTATGGTCAACATTTCCGAGTTAGAACGGATCACGCCGCGTTGAAGTGGCTACTACAGTTCAAGAATCCCGAATGGTAGCTAGCTCGATGGATTGAGAGACCTCAAAGTTATGACTTCATCATCGAGCACCGCAAGGGTAATACGCACGGAAATGCTGATGCTATGTCCCGTCGACCATGTAGTTTGGAATGTAAGCACTGCTCAAAAGCCGAGGTAAGGAAGACATAATAGACGTCTGGCTAATGACATCAGCAGAAGAGTGGGAGGCAAGTCACTTAAGGAAATGTCAGCAAGAAGATCCGGACTTGGAATTGGTAATGTACGGATTGGAGGTGAACAGACGGCCAAGTAAAGAACAAATGGCAGCGGAAAGTCCCATCGCGAAAGCATACTGGGCACAATGGAACAGTTTAGAGTTGATATCTGGCTGTTTGCATAGAGTATGGGAAAGTGAAGATGGCCAGTGCTCTCGGAAGCTTATAGTAGTTCCGAGGTTAAGAATTCCGGATGTTCTTAAGGAATTCCTTAATGGTCCTAGTGGAGGGCACCTAAGCATTGCAAAAACGCTGGAGAAGATCAAGCAGCGGTTTTATTGGGTTGGCTGTCGTCAGTCGATCGCTGAGTGGATTGCTAACTGCAAGGAGTGCATTGCAGCTAAAGGGCCAAAGTCACGAAGTCATGGGCAGATGAAGCAGTATAACTCAGGTGCACCATTTGAGCGGGTGGCCATGGATGTAGCCGGTCCATTCCCTATGAGCAGACAAGGAAACAAATACGTTCTTGTGGTTATGGACTACTTTAGTAAATGGCCTGAGGTCTACCCAATTCCAAACCAGGAAGCGAAAACAGTTGCGGTTGCATTCACTCAAAATTGGGTTACCAGATACGGGGCGCCTATAGAATTGCACTCAGACTAAGGAAGAAACTTCGAATCGGCGGTGTCCCAGGAGATGTGCCAGATACTTGGTATTCGGAAAACGCGAACGACAGCCCAGCATCCTCAATCAGATGGCATGGTAGAGCGATTCAATCGGACCCTGGAAGAGCACTTGCGGAAAGTAATGGGCAAGCATCAAGCTGATTGGGATGTACACATACCGCTTTTCCTGATGGGATATCGGTCGGCAGTGCATGAAACAACAGGTCAAGCACCTGCCAGGATACTGTTTGGTAGTGAACTTCGGTTGCCCAGCGATTTAAAATTTGGAATAACTGGTGATGCGAGAAGAATTGGGAAGGAAGCGTCTACTATTCTCGAGGAAGAGTTAAGAGAGATACATGCTCTTGTGAGGCAGCGAACTCAAATTATGAGTGATAAAATGAAGGCTAGGTATGACAAGGCGATGAACTCCGAAGGCTTCCTAAATGGAGATTTGGTGTTGCTGTACAATCCACAACGAAAGAGAGGGTTGTCCCCAAAACTTCAATGCAATTGGGAAGGTCCATACAAGATAATCAAACGACTAAACGACGTAGTGTATCGAATCCAAACCGTTGGGAGGCCAAGAAACAAGATGAAAGTGGTTCATCTAGAGAGGCTTGCTGCTTTTGGAACTGCGAATATGTCTGATCGTGACGATCAGACTTACGTGGAGGGCAGTGTGGCGAAAAAGCATATTCCTGCAAAAATTCATTGTGTTTTTGGTCGCGCTTTTCTAGCTCCATCTGGTAAATTTGTCTTCTGTGTTCGCTACCATAGCGTCTTTCCAGGGCTCGCATTACTGCGCCATAGTTATCCCTCTTACATTCGGGAATAGTCAGCAAAATATCCGCTGCAGGTCCTTTCAACGTAACAAATAGCGCAGCGGATTTTTCCTCGATGGTCCAATTATTTAACTCAGCCGTCTTCTCGAACTGCAGCTTGAAGATCTGGAATGGAGCTGTGCTGTCAGAGGATGTTGTATCTACCCATGGGCCGTTCATCGATCTGGCTGGACGATGCAACTGCAAATCTCGGACACGTCGCTCGAGCTGTTGTTGTTGTTGTAGCTCGAGCTCGTTGATTTTGGTCTTAATTAGCTCCTCTATTTTGTCTTGCCGATCTTGCAATTCGGTGACTTTGCTCTCAATTAGCTCCTCCATTTTGTCCTGCCGCTCCTCGATTTGATTCTGTCTTTCCTTAAGTTCTGCATTCTCTTTCACCAGATCTTGCTGTATTTGCGCGATTGTTCCTTCTAATCCATCAAACTTTTGTGGCAGCTTAGCATTCTGTTCATCCATCTTTTGTGAGATGCTGGTTTTCATTTCAGACATATTTTGTGAATTACGGGCATCCTGTGCATCCAGCTTTTGTGATATTGCAGCCAACAACATGTTCATGTCCATACCGGTAGATGAAACACGATCCTTTTCTTGAATCTTACTTGAGGGCTGCTCCAACTCCTTCGCAGAATCACTAGCCTCTTCCTTGTCAACATCCTTCAAGGATACATCTTCATCCTCGCGGCGGAATTCGTACTGGTTCAAGTCGATGCCTTCGGCTTCCATTGATTCTCGCAGTCTCGATTGCAGCTCTGCCTTATTTCCTGTTGTAGACAATCCTCGCTTGGCCAACTTCTTCTTGAGAAGAGGTATCGTCAAATCCTGAATCTTCACCATTTTTCAGTTATTATCCTCTGGAATTTATTTAACAATCCCACTTCTGACACCAATTGTTACGATCTTGCTGATTAACCTTGATGATTTCCCAAATCCTTCGGGTACGACCTCTGGATTGTTAAATAAAATCGCCAACTTAATTTGCAGTTTCTTTATTTATAAAGAATTTAATTAATGTCCTTTTGATTACTAAGTAATTCACAATTCAATTACAATTTACTTTACTATTTACAATCACTTGTATACAACTTTCACAATGTACTGTTTATTACTTTACTGCAACGCGTTTATTTCACGACTGACTACTCTTGCAGTCGTATGTCGTCCTTATATACTTGTTTGCTGCTTGAAAACGAAACCCCTGCAATAATCGCGTCGTTTTACGATAATCGCCTCGTTTACGATAATCGTCGTTTACGATAATCGTCGTTTACGATAATCGCCTCGTTTACGCTCTAGAACGTGCCAGTTGTCGGCTCCTCTCTTTCATCTGTCATTCGCTTCGCATTTTCGCCACATTACGTTCTTTGGTTATTTTTAAAAATAAGTGGCAGCACTCGCTTTATTCCAAAAATTTTACGGCTTGGCAATTTTATTATCGATTGTGTTTAGCCGAGAAAGGTGCAGGAAGATCGAAATTAATTCATAAAATTATCTGAAAGTTGTAATAAATATTTAAACAAGTTTTCTGTTTTTTCCTGTGTATTTGGGTTGTTTTTGCAACAAAAACTAGGAGAACTCCGGCTTAAATTTTTGTTCTATTGAAGAGAAGTATGTATTAATAGTGGTGATTATGAAAATGCAAAAGGAAGACAATAGCCGAAAGAAGTAGACACTATACACATATATTAGGAAAATATACAAAAAGGAAAGGGACTTTCAGGCGTCGTCGTCGTTTTCTTGGTATACAGATTTGCATTACAAGCGCGACATTGCTAACTACATTCGAGTGAAAAAATTGAGAGTGTTGGATTATTTGTGAGCAATTAAACCAAGAAAATCTGAAAATTTCACAATGACCAACATGGAAAAGCAACATGAAATGGTGAAACGCAGCCTGGTACAATTTATCAGCGCACACATTCCAGGGGCTGATTTTAGCGTAGTGGACGAAATAGTTTTACAATATATAATTTCAATTTTGGAGGAAGCTTCGCAGGATCCTTGTTTCGATGTTGAAGGCTTCGTTGAAATGATGAGCGCATATTTCGCAGAATTTTCTTCAATCGATCAAGGAATCATTTGTGATTGGATATATAAATTGGCAAATGAATTGAACGAAATGGAAAAAAATCAGGGAAATCATAATTCTGCAAGCTTATCGCTGAAGTAAGTTACTTATATTTTAGGAAACAATTTTGAAGTTCTAATTTACATATTTATTCTGTCCTAGTTCTTTGAGCCTTTCTGATATTATACCAGAATCAAAATTGCGTGCACGTAATGCTTCCGTTTCTGAAAAGGATGAACTATCTTTAAATGGTAGTAGTGCTGGTGGTGCTGGTTCTAAGCGTTCTCAACATTTGTCAGAGACAAGTGATGGTGGATCTACCGATAGTTCTACTTGTGATTACTTCTTGGATGAAGCTGAGGTTTTACAAGAAATGTTCCCGGATACTTCTTATGTTGAGGTTTGTTAAGCTTTTTTTTCATAATAAGTACATTTATTTTTATAAGAAATATTTGCATTTTAAATTTATATATATGTATATAAATTGATTATGTATTATAACCGATGAAGCGATTTCCGGATGAGCTCTCCCTTCAATTTGTGGTACGCATCTTGGTGCTTTTTCAACATTCGGAGCTGTCTACAGTTTATTCTAGACTCCTGAGGGTTACGGGTTAAAGAATTTACCCGTGGTAAGGCATGCCTGTCATAAAATGCGACTAAAATCCGGTAGCTTTCGCGACAGTCGAACCTTTAAGCCGGGACGACCCCGATTTTTTATCCAGGAATGGACTGTTGCTCCCCAAATATTTCCCGAAGTCATTTTGTGGAATATTTTTGCGGTTACTACAACAAAAACAGTTAATTCTAAGATTCCTCTAAACGGCTGTTTAATTTTGTGGGGAACATTTTGTAATTCATATCAGGAATACACTCGGAGAGTTTAATATTTCCAACAAAATGTCGAACTCAATTAGAAAAAAAAAACAATTTGTAAATTAATTTTCAATAATTATTGGTCTGGTTAGGATCCAAACCCAAGACCCTCCACGGCCGCTGTGGACTGCAATGCCAATATTCCAATTCAAATTTGTCTTAAAAAGTAAGAAGTTTGTGTGGAACCAAACTATCGATGCCTATTATACATTTTTAACGCAGAAAATGTACTATATAGTCTAATTTCAAGAGCATCAATTTTGTTAAAGAATATATGGAATATGGATGATACTCAGATTGTTCGAAAGAAATGACGGTCAGATAGGCACAACAACGTATACTCAAATGTACAACTGTTTTGTTAGTGCATAATGAATAAAAATCATAGCATTTAATTTCTAAAAATAACGAGTAGTACATGTATACCTAATTTAAAAAAATGAAGGGATATATATTACTAAAAAGTTTTATTTATTTATGTAGGTTAAACATTGCATTGCCATAGCCAAAGGAGATATTGACAGCGCTACTCAAATATTATTACATCGCCAAGAGACTGGACAAAGTTTAACCGATAAGTCTATTTCCATTGCTGGACGTAAAAATATTGTTGTGAACGATGCAGAACTAAAAAATCGTATTATTGAGAGGTTAAATTTATTAATTATGGGTTAAAAAATTAAATTTGTGTTTAAGTAATATATTATTATTATTCATACAGGTACTCTTACGTTGATAAAAATGCTACTCAGCGAGAATATAAGCCCATGGTACCGAAGTTCGAACCAAAGAAATTGGTACGTTATAGGGATAATAAGATTGTTTCATTAAAAGGCGAGCGATATACAGATGTTAAGCGCGACGAGGAAGCTGAGTTAAAAAAACCTAAAAAGCAACTTCAGCCGTAACTAAAGATTTTGAAATCATGCCACAAGTATTTTATGAAAAAGTTGAAAACCCATCAACAGAGAGATATAGAAGAGCAACATCTTCGTAATTTTAGTCTCAATTTGATATTAGAAAGTCTTAAACAATTTATTACTACCAATTCACTGAAAATAGCACACACAAATGTATCAACAATACCAAATACACTAGAAAAGACACACCCACCCATTAAGCGGGTCATACCACTATTTGAAACACCCACATTCTTAAAAAAATCCAGCGAAAACCAGAAAGCCATAAATATTTCGGACGAAGCTTCGTACATTGATAATTTAGGTGATTATAAACCTATTTACCACGATACAACTCTTACATTGTTGAAACCATTACTTTCCAAAAATACAATGTTTGAACGCCATTACTTAAAAAACAACTCCAATTACGTATTGATATCCGATTATAATACAGCGAAGTGCATTTTTAATTTAAACTCCAGATGTGAAACTTTTGTGATTTCAACTACTATTCCTAGGATTATAGATAATTTATTGTACACTAAATATCAAGGCCATACCAATTTAGTAAACCGCTGCATATATTCAGTCAATAATTTACAGCAAATAAGTCAGAGTATTTTCAATATATTTATTTATAATATATTAAATCTAATTTATATTTTATGCATCAATACAGCGTGGAACGTTTTAAATCTAATTTATAATTACATAGTAGTATTTATTGTTTCTTATAAACAACAATTAAAACTTGAAATTAGCTATAAATTCAAGTTTTTATGAGTTAATATTTTTTTACGGGAAATTAGTTGATTTTACAACTGTCGATATATGCTACTACTACTTATTAGGAAATTATGTCGGCCCGCTTATGGTTTCGCAATTAGATAGCATATTGACAAATGCAAACCAGCTTAAAAATTTTGCACGATACTAAATAGCTTATGAGTATTGCTATGTGTAATTTGAAATTACTTTAATTACACACGTATTCGATGCTTAAAATATATTAGATAACGGGAATATTTCGCGAATATGCATTTATTAGCCTTCAAAATTGCGATTACTTAAAGTCATATTTGATATTTTTCAGCACGTTTTCATTGAAAAGAATCGTAGATAGACATGTCTCTAAGACACAAGCTCAAATAGACTTATGAATTTACGTATAACTACATACATATGTTTATAAAGTGAATATAGTGATTTTTCAAGATGATATTTTATACTCTAATTAAAATGTAATTCAATTGAATGAACGTAATGTTGAGATGATATTGGGGAAAGTACAGAAAAAAGTAAAATGATTTGAAAAAGATGGCATGTTATGCCATATCTCTTCATTACAATTCATTGGTTTATATTGAATTTCTTTTGTAGTATTTATTTTTGTTTTATTGTTCCATTGAAATTACCATCCGGGTCAAAATAGAAATTCGGTTGATGTTAAGGTTAATTAAAAAATAATAACTCAGTATTTTTAAAAGCATATTCATGCTGGCATTTCTAATTTTATCACTAGTTAAATATTGAAAATGCTTACTTAGAAAATTTGAAAAGGAAATTTTATATAATGAAAATAAAAATTTGGGTTGCTCTTACCGTTATGAATTAAAATGTTCCAACATTGATACCGAACCGAAAGCTAAAAATCAGTTATCATTAGCAAATGTTGCCAAAAATAAAGATAATAAAAAAGTCAATAAATCCTAAAAATACATTAAGAATCATACTAGTCTCACATCTAGGTGCTCACAGAAGCGATTTACCACTTTTGTTGTTTGAAGAAATGTGCGAATACAAAATTGGAATAGTATTTGCTACCGTATATAAAACACATTATGCAACTATAAAATTTTCAATTACAAATCAAATATAATACAAACCCAAACATCAATATTTCATAAAGGCTATACGAAAATTTAAACTCGCTTAAATTCAAACATTGTAACTTAGTGTGCTTAAGTGTAATTTCTGGTAAACTAAAAACAAAAAATGCAAACTTCCTACATATATTTACGAATATACATATATAAATACTTATATTAACACATATACACATTCACTTATTAAATATTGAACTAAAATTGAAATCAAGCAAAATTAGTTTAGAAAGTAACGGTATAAACATAAGCATATAAAGTGTATTAGAAAACCAAATGATATAAAAACAATAGTTGAGTTTTTAACAATTTTCGGTGTTAAAAATCACTAAAGTTTGCACAAGTTTTATACACATTATATCAATTTCTACTTACCATTCGATCGATGAAACTGGATTTCGTTTAATCCCTATTAAGTTCGATTTATGTTTTATATAAATCCAAAAGCTTTTATTTTCAAAATTCACACATGCATATATAAATGTATTATATATATGGATAATTATTTGTTATGTTATTTTAAAACTATATATTTTAGATAATTTTTATTTATATAAAAATGATTTAGTATTTAGAGAGAATAATATGTTATTAAAATACAAACTTGCCATTGTACCAACAGCTTGCTACAAAAATACTAGTTTGTTTGCATTGTAAAAGATAATAATAATATTGATTATTTTTTAAAAACGTGGTGATGGTGAAATGTAGAAATTTTTCAAAACTACATTTTCCCCATATTAAAACGTTTATATCAAAACTCAATTTCTTTATAAAATTTAAATTTAATCAACAATTTTATATCACTTTAAGGACGTACAATTTAATAATTGTCCCTTTGGTCAGACAAAAAATATATTTCATCATCATCATCGATATGCATATTATTTGTATTGAATAAACTAAATTATAATTAAAATATTTATATACTCCATTAAATAATACATAAGTATGTAGCATCTTATTTATTAAAATTACATATTTATGTGAAATTATATTTTAGATATTGTGTTTTGTTAATGTAATGATGACAGCCCATTAATATTAGATTTTAATTTTTTTTAAATATATTTGTGCAATTTATCTATTAACTAAAACTGAAATGAAATTGATATTACGCTTCGAAATGACAGCAGCACATTGTCCTTACAAAATAATCTTTTATTTATCTGAATGAAATATTATATTTTAGTTAAACACTTGCCTGAACTAATACCCAAAGAATTGTATGTGAAATGCATCTCTCTTTTTCTAAGTTTACGTTTGATAAGTTTCTTTATATTTATTGTGATATTAGTATAATTTCATCACAATTGAAGATTAATACACTTTTAACCTAATGCACATTGAAAAGTACGAGTGTACATGAATATTTAAAAACACTTATACCCATATACCTAACATAATATCCACTCACTGAAGTGAAAGCAAAAAGTTTTTGAAAAAGTTAATTAAAAAATAAATCCACTATCAACACTAGAATGAAAATAAATTGAAATCAAATATATGTATGTAACCGTATCATAGAAAATAAAGTGCGTACATATATGTATGTATTCATATGTACTTTATTTTTTATGAAATTGGTGATTAATTATTATTTTTTTATAATGTGTAAAATGGTAAGTAATTATGTTAAAATATTGACAATGTTATTAGAGGTACGACGGGTTTACGTGATGTTTACTTGATTTACATATTTATTCAGTAGTGCGGCTCCAACTACGAATTATGATATTTTATTGCCCCTTTAACTGTCAGCGTTATCTGAAATTATATATTTTTTTTTTATTTAACAAAAAAACAGTTCGAAGATAACTTACGTCGCTCATTTATTCTATTTTTTGATGCATTCGTTAAAATGTTATTCCATTTAAATAATTGCGTACTTATACTAGTGCTCAGGCTTTTTCTGAAACAAGTCAAGGACGTTAATTGAGTATGTTTTTAGTAGAGCAACTATTAAATTTCTATGAATTGAAGTATGGAAGGGCTTTAAAAAGATTCTACATTTTACGAATTTCTATTTTCCGAAAATGTAGACACTAATAATGGATTATAAACAAATTTTTACTTAGCTTTTATATACAATTTTCATATTTTCTTTTTTCTTTTTGGCTTAAATCTATCAAATAATGGTTATATGTTATAATGATTGATAATTGTTTAAACCTTTCGGGGATTTTATATTTTGCTGAATTATTTGTAGGTCGTATTGCGATAAATTGGATTTTTTTATAATTGTCGCTGGATACAGTGGCCAAGAAAGATTTTTGTTAGGAAAATTTCAGTGCTGAATTCGCTACTCAACTTAAAATATGTGTAAATACTTTTTCTTGAAAAAAAAACACTGCTTTTTACTAATATAAGAAAAAGATCTGTTTAGCAAACTACTAATGTATGCAACTCTGAATCTAGTTAGTACTAAGTAAGCATGATAACATCAGCCTGTGCACTCAATTTTTTTTGGATAATTGTATGGAACGTATACATACTCGTATGTGTACACTAGTGGGTTAAAGCGTTCGAGAGCTGCAATCGAACTAGCAGACGTCTTTATATTGCCGACGAGACAAGTTCTAAAATTAAAAAACGTCGGGAATAGAATTTGTGTATAAATTTTTTTTTTCTGTACGTTGAATAAGTTGAAGCGGTAAGCAAAGTGGACCAGACCATTATATGTATAAATAAGTTGTATGTATGTGGATATATGTACATACAACATATACACAAATACTATATGTATACATATACAGATACATACATATATGTATATACTAATATACAAGTGAATTGAAGTTAGTTGATCGCTAAACCAGAATATAATCAAGTTTATCTGATATACATATATACGAGTATGTACTACATATTTACCTGTGTGGAAACGGTTAGTGATATTGAAGAAAACAATAGAAAAGAAATAAAATAACAAAAACAAACCAATAACAATCGACCAGCAGATCTGAAGAGGGCGCGGAACTGTCGTTACTACTCTGTTAGCCACAACTCAAATATTGCCATCAACAGTCTCGAGTGAAATATTCGTTTATTAAGCATATTCATTCATATATATGTACATATGTATGTAGGTATGCACACATTTATATGTACGTGCATTAGGGTGGTTGCAGACACTGTTCGGTATACCATAGAACGGTGTGATTGGAAAATATATTTCAACGTATTTTCTATTTGTTATTAATTAGTTCAAAACGATTTTTGTCCACAAAAAAATCTCCTTATGTAATGTTCTTCATACACAATTAATAGTGCAATAAAAATTTAAATTGAATTTTTTTTTTATTTATTTATTCAAGCTAATGTGAATAATTTGGTTTACTTATAAATATATTGCATATTTGAATATTAATTAAAAAATTCATTTCGTACTGATTTTGCATACATTTTTGTCCGCCCTAACATTTACAATGACAATTATATGTTTATTCAAATGTTAATTCTTCGCCACGATGATCTGTGAATGACTGAAGATTCAAAAAGAAAAAGGAAAAAAGTTATATCTCTAAGTTCAATTTATCGGGCTGTATGTACATACTCTTAAGTACATACATATGTATGTGATAACAAAGAAGAAATTGAGCAAAACAATTGGCAGTGCATATGTACATATGTATGTAGTCATGTGATGCTTAATTCTTTCGAAAATTTTATTCAAGTTTTACTTACAATTTTTCATTTACATATGTATATGTATGTACATGCTAGAGTGAATACTCGGCAATTCTTATTCAAAAACTCATTTGCAAACAATTTTATTATAGCATAAACATTTTTTTTATGTATTTGTCCCTCGTTATTTATAGAATTGAGCATAATTTGTTTGAAAAATTTCTTCTGCAGAGTTTTGATCGTATGTATTTCACATAACACACACGCTAATCCTGGCAATTGTTGTTAAACATTTTGTAAAATCTATTTTTCACTAAAACCACTCAATAGATAAAAATTTCATCAAATCTATTAAAACTTTTATAAGTAATTGGCTAAATTTCCATGAGAGCTGGTCATGAGGTCAACGATATAAAATATAAAACATGATGTTGATAAAGGAAAAATTCGTTCTTTGCGAAAAACTTTGAGCACGTGATCATCAATTGCAGCCTCGTGTGTGTAGTGTAGTTACGGGCCTAAGTGCTATTGCGAAAATTCTTCCAAATACATGTACATACACATATATATGCATGTATCTCTACTTTGCTACTACAAAAACACAAAATAAATATAAAATCCGTACATACATATGTACATGCATACAGCCATACCAATATATATAAGTAAAATAAATATACTTGTTCAAGCCCTAACAGTATTCTTGACATCTCAGATATTATCGTATCCACTGCAGTTACTGGTTGGGAATTACTACTTTTACAATCGCATGAAGTCACACTACTATCGCCACTTAAAGGCCCAATGAGAAACGTCGAGTATATGGATATTTATATGTATAAATAAACACATACATATGTATGTGCATTTGTGACTTCACTTCGGGAAGAGAAGGGGGGCCCTATTGCTAATAAATGTTATTAAATTTTATATTTATCATTACTCGTGGCCAACAGACGATTCACGACAGGCGAAAAGCTCGTTATTACATTTAATACGACCCATTAAAAATTTTGCGTTGCGTGTTCGTGTGCGCATGCATGACCATACGAGTTTGCCAACCTAATTTGGTTTGTTAATTATATTTTTTAATTTTTCTTATAAACACTAAATTTGAGAATGTTTAAGAATGTTCCTTAGAAGAAATGCAAGTTTAATTCCCTGAAATTTCACTTCGATTTTTTTTTGTACATACACATATGTGCGGGTATATATGCCTATGTGTATATGCAGTTGATAAAAAGTATATAGTATATATATAGCTTCATTTAATTCTTTTTTGTTGCAAAATTTTGGTCTTATGATCAATTTACATATGTATGTATGTATGTGTGTAGGTATTTATACTTAAGCTATTCAACTTTTTCGCGAACAAATTAAACACCACACGCTGAACGCCAGTAAATATGTTATGTTTGCAGTGCTACAGATGTACTTAAGTTCATTAAAACATATAATATATGTATGTATGTTTCAATTCAGATATCATACCACTGGTGTATTATGAACTATTTTTTACAGTAGTTAAAAATATAATAAAAAATTCCAGCACAATGTTTTTGGAATGCAGATAAAGGACTGTTCTTATAAACACATGTACTCGCTTGTAGGAAATTAAGCTAACTAAGTTCACTGTTTTTCAAGCCAAAAAATATCATTGCTTTATCATCATCATTACCTCGGGATATATATTTATTATAAAAAAGTAAAAATACCTTGAAACTGTCGGTGAATTAATTCGGAAGCCCACAGTTCGAGTCCTGATCCTACCAACCAATTTATAGCATGTTTTATGAGGATCTTGATGGAGCTCATGACAGAAACTACGTCAATATTCTCTACCGAATGACAATCGCTTGCGTAAAAGTGATAATGAAATAAGTACGAAAGAGGATGAAAAACATATTCGAAAGCGTGCAGGAAAATAAAGCGGAAATTTATAGAAAAAGCATTATTAAACAAATATCAGATGATGGTTTCTTCTCTACATTATAACTTTGAAATCAATTCAATGTTTCCTACATGGCTATGTAACATTTACATAAGTTGCTTTCTGCTGACTGCTCACAAATTGACGGAGAGAGCAAATTACGTAGATATAGAAAGTATAGATGTGCTGAGCGGAGCTTAAGAGAGTAATAAGGTAGTTGTACGTTGTACTCTAATTCTATTTCATATGCTCACCCTTTTTTCCATTGCGGTTTTTATGCTCCTTTTCGATCATGTTTGCATTTTGGCATTGTGTTCGGGTGCGTTTGTCATTTTGGTGGGAGTTGGTCTTGGTGAATGTGCTAATGTACAATAATTGGTGGCCTTTGTATTCTGTATTAGAAAGCTTTTATATGCTCTAAGGTTAATGTTCTCTGCAAGGGCAGTCGACGCGACATTAGTCAGCTGACTAGACTACAAAGAAATAACAAAGGACGAAATCAATGCTTAAAGAATTCGTTGATACAATTAAAGAATTGCAAGAATTGCAGCAGAAAATAAATAATTTGATTTTATTTGTAAATAAAAAAAGTTCTTTTAATTTTTTGATCAAAAAGTCTTAAATTAGAATGGAAATTAAAATTTCGAATAAATGTCATTTGGATAAGACTTTATAAAATATTTTTAGTTCTGTGTCAGAAAGTAATTGAAGATATGGGTGCTAATTAAATTTGCCTCATTCTTAATTGAAGGCATAAAAATTGAAAATTGTAATTTTAGATAGTACACATATTTAAATTTACTTTTCAAGATCTCTTCATATATTCCGCTTGTGAATTTTGAAAATGAAAAAACAATAAATTTTGCAGAATTTTACCTGTACATTTACAGATATACTTATATATATATGTATCTTTTATATGTACATATGAATACATACCTTATCCACTGTTTGCTTGAAAAAATTCGGGTCACGTGCCCCAAGGTGTGGTACGCATGTTCTACATTTCTCATTTTCTTATTTTTACTTTTTATAAGCCGCACCCAAATGAGTTGGCCTAATGTTTTTTTTTTATGCGCAAGATAGCCAATATTTGAAAATCGCTAGATGCATGCTTGCTTATTTTGTATTGGGGTGCATGTACACGCACAATGTGAAGTTAGGGTAATGCAAGGAGACATATACATATATATATTTTAATAAATTATAAATCATAAAATTTTTTTAAGCGGCCGCGATAGCCAATTGGTTAGCATTGCGTACTGCCATTCGGAAGGCCTGGCTTCGAGCCCAGGTTCGAGTAACGTCCAAAATTTTAGAAAATAAATTTCGGAGGCGGCTAAGAATAAACTGTAGGTCCCTCCATTTTTTGGTAAAAACATCAAGACGCAAAACCACAAATTGGAGGAGGAGCTCGGCCGAAAATCGCTTCAGCGGTTACAAAGCGCCAAATATATATATATATATATATATATGAATTTTCGGCAAATAACATTCAACTGAAAACTCTGATTCGGGTGTCATTAAAAATCTGTATTCCTAACTTGAAATGCATTTTATCCGTATAAAGTCAATTTGGTTTGGTTTGTACTAAAGTACGAACAATTTTGGCATAAAGAAAATTAAAATTAATTAAATTATTTTCCATTTAGATAATGCAATAAAATTTATTTGAAGTAAGTTTTGAAAACAAATATCTCAGAAATGAAGAATTGAAATCTGATTTGTAACTTTCGAAATAAAACTCCTTAAAGAACTGAATAGTTTCCTTCAGAAATTTGCATTTTAAAATTAGAACCAAAACGCAGGTTACATTTAAGATGTCTCACTGAAACTAAATTTTTAAATCAGTTTTGAGTTTCGGTATTATGGACGGCCAGTGAATGAGTGAAGCTTAATTGTTGACTGAATAAACAAAAAAAAAAAAACAAAAAAAAAAGACGGGCAAGAAGCCAAATGTAACGAAGTAAGCGGTCGTGAATGGCCTGCGAATGAGCAATAAAGTTTAGTATATTTTTTTGTACGTAGTTGGACTGGTCTGTAACTGTGTATTTTTGGCAATTTGTTTAGTGTAAATATGTTTAAATATTATCAAAGCTTAAAATAAATATGTCTGTAAAAATATATTTTATAATGTGCAATAACAGAGTATTATGATGATGAAAAAATAATTAATACATTTGGCGCCTCACAAGTGCCGGTAAACATAGTTACATACATATGTATGTATGTAATATAATTTATTTTGGCAAAAGCAATAAACTAATATAATACAATTACAGAGAGAAAATATTCGCAGCTTAAATTCAAAAATAAAATAATTTAAATAAAAAAAAAATAGTTAATTAAAATAAAGAATAATAAAAATTTTAGAATAAATTAAGAAACATTAATTAGAGCATGAAAACATACATACAAACATCCCGCATTTATGATGACTTCGCTCGGTTATTTTTCACGCATACGCATACTTATTAGTGGAAATATTCTTTTAAATTGTATAAAGCAAACAAAAATATATTGTATGTGTACTATGTATGTATGTACACATACAATATATATACAATATACATATAGATATGAACACAGTAAATAGGAGATAATAGTATAATTGATAAATGAATTGTGTACAATTAATACATACAAGTACATATTTACTTGTTTCTGTATGTATGCATCGTGCAGGGAAAATACCAGTTATTAACTAGAATCCTACTAGTTTGCATTTTTACACCAAATATATTTCTCATTTAAGAAACTAGTATTTTGAACACGGCAATGTCCTAAGATCTGTCATATACGAGTATAGGAATGTGTTGAATTTCTAATTCACCAAATATAAAAAGAAAAAGAAAAATATGTTTGCCTGCAGTGAGAATTGAGTCGTGGCGTTTTAGTAATAACGAAAATATACGAAAATGATTATTATTGCCATTACTGGTGAACTGCTATGCAAATAATGAACTGGTATGATTTCAACCTATTTCATACTAGTATTCAACTAGAATTTTTGTATACTAGTACACATATACATATGTGAACGTGTGTGCGTACGTGTGTGCAGAGTAAATTAATTTATAATCGAGTTTTGCTATCTGTTGTATGGGTAATGGATTTCATATGTATGTATGAAAATAGGTATAAAAAATAACATTTTTATACTCAAGAATCCATTAACATGAAATCTTAAATTTATTATTTATACAATATAAACCTGTACATATAAATGTTCATTAAATATATTATTTACATATATACATATATATGTGACTATGAAATAGACCTACATCCTACCGTTAGGTTCATGTTTCTGCTGCTATACTTGTAGATGCTAATAGACATATTAAATATTGAGATATCTTGGGAGTATCTGAAATCTATTACGGAACACTCCCTCTTCCAGTGTAATTAGATTACAGTAAGCCCACATATGCATATGAGTAAATACGAACATACATACCTACGCATGTATATGAAGTGCATATTATACATTTTATTTTATAATTTAATTTTCATGGCTCACGATCGCGTCATCAACGACGCACATCGCCTCGTTAAGTTTTTCACGTCAGCATTTTGGCATCATCATAAAACGGTCAAGTACGAACACTTATGTAAGCAGACCGGGGCATAATCTGTACATACATATGTACATATCTATAAATATGTATATTATTGACAGACATGTATACTCGTATTTCATTTGCATGAAATTATATACATATGTATGTGTTTCTCTGTTCGAAATCCGATGAATATGTAATGAGGAAACATTTCAGTAAATAAATAAATTCTTAATAAATACATAGATAAATATGAAATAATCAGAGAATGAAAAAAGTACTTGCATATATATGTACAAATACAACTCACAATCTATACGAAATGTACATACATGTATGTTTGTGTTGATGAACTTTTTCATAAGTTGCTAACTGCCGTAAAAGGCGTTGCCATTGGAGTATGTTTGATCGGTAAAGCTTTTTCACGAGGCTCACATGATGCCTCACATGATCACAGTGGTAGTATAAGTACAGTAAGCTCTGTGTCGGCGGATAAATGAAAAAAAGCTTAAATAACCTTTTTTGCTGTTGGGCTTCTGTGCACTCTAATATGCTCTTCATAACATGAATTCTCACAATTTCTAAAAAAAAAAAACTTAACTGAACAAACACTCGTCGTCAGGTGACTCTTAACTTATTTTGTGGAACTGGTATCAGATCTATTATGAACATTACACATTAACATACATACACATTTTGCTGAGTGTATGTATGTAAGACAATTTTTATCAATAAAAAAGATTAAAAATTAAAATAAAATAAAATAAAATTAACTTGAATTAGGTTAAATAAAATAAAAAAAAGGAAACTAAAATAAAATCAAATAACATAAGATAAAAGAAAGTATTATTATATAGACATATAGACATTTAATATGATTATATTATATTCAATTAATTTATATAAAAAGTATGTATGCGAAATAAGCAAATTCTTCCGAAATTGACCCGAAAAAATATATAAATTTTTTTATTATTCCAAATGAAACATGTGCATATACAACCTGAATATATAATATAAGTTAAGTAAATATAAATCAGACAGGAATAAATACTACACAAATGATTTTAACAAAAAATGAACGCAACAATTAATTTTGTACACCAATATTATAACGGCATTTCTTTGTTTTGGTCTGTGTCTGCAAAAGATTTCGAATATTCAAATATGAATTTATTTATATGAAATATATGTTGCGAAAATTATAAAAATAGTACAGTATCAGCAACCCAGACGTGTCTTAATTTGCTAATTCCTAATAATTTATTTATTTTTTCATCTATTCTTTTCTATATTTCTACTTATAGTGAAATAGCGGCGAGACGTCTTCATCAAAATGGGGGACATGTTTCGTAGTGAGGAAATGGCATTATGCCAAATGTTTATACAACCGGAGGCTGCATACACCTCTGTCTCGGAATTGGGCGAGACTGGTTGTGTACAATTTCGTGATGTAAGTACCGATCTTCAAGATGATCGAGATGTTTGCGTCACTGAGGTAGTTCGACAAAAACTTTCGTATCTATTTACATTTATTGTATATATATACAAGTATATTGCAAACATATAATATATTTAATTTTTATTTTAGTTGAATAGCAACGTCAACGCTTTCCAGCGAAAATTCGTCACCGAGGTGCGCCGTTGCGATGAACTCGAACGCAAAATACGCTACATTGAGGCGGAAATCAAAAAGGATGGCATTGTTTTGCAAGACATTCTCGACGATATCCCCCGCGCCCCTAATCCACGCGAAATTATTGATTTAGAGGCCCATTTGGAGAAAACCGAAAATGAAATTCTCGAGTTGGCTCAGAATGAGGTTAACCTCAAGTCAAACTACTTGGAATTAACCGAATTGCGTAAGGTGCTCGAGAATACGCAAGGTTTCTTCTCCGATCAAGAGGTGCTGAACTTGGATTCCAGCAACCGCGGTCCAAATGCCGTTGAGGATGTCGGTCCACAAAATCGTGGTCGCTTGGGTTTCGTTGCGGGCGTGATCAATCGCGAGCGTGTATTTGCGTTCGAGCGAATGCTTTGGCGTATTTCACGTGGCAATGTTTTCCTTAAGCGTTCTGATTTGGATGATCCACTCAATGACCCCCAAACCGGTCATCCAATCTACAAGACCGTCTTCGTTGCCTTTTTCCAAGGTGAACAGCTCAAGAATCGCATTAAGAAGGTATGCACAGGTTTCCATGCATCTATGTATCCATGCCCCAGTTCGCATACTGAACGTGAAGAGATGGTGAAAGGTGTTCGTACCCGTTTGGAAGATTTGAAGTTGGTCTTGAGCCAAACCGAAGATCATCGTAGCCGTGTGTTGGCTACTGTATCGAAGAACTTACCTTCTTGGTCAATTATGGTAAAGAAGATGAAGGCCATCTACCATACCTTGAACTTATTCAACATGGATGTCACAAAAAAATGTCTTATCGGCGAGTGCTGGGTGCCTACCAAGGATCTGCCTGTAGTGCAGAAGGCTTTGTCTGATGGTTCAGCTGCGGTTGGCAGTACTATACCGTCGTTCTTGAACGTGATTGACACCAACGAACAACCACCAACTTTTAATCGCACAAATAAGTTTACACGTGGTTTCCAAAATTTGATCGATGCTTACGGTGTAGCTTCCTACCGCGAGGCAAATCCGGCTTTATACACATGCATTACTTTCCCATTCCTCTTTGCTGTGATGTTCGGTGATTTGGGTCATGGTATAATTTTGACTTTGTTCGGCGCATGGATGGTTATATACGAGAAGGGCTTACAAAGGAAGAAGGCTGGAGAAATTTGGAACATTTTTTTCGGCGGTCGTTATATTATACTGTTGATGGGTCTCTTCTCGTGCTACACTGGTTTCATTTACAATGATATCTTCTCCAAATCAATGAACGTCTTCGGCTCCACTTGGAAAATACGATATAATACATCCACCGTAGAAGATAACGCCGCATTGCAGTTATCACCGAACCACAGCACCTACGGCATATATCCCATTGGATTAGATCCCATCTGGCAATTGGCCGGAAATAAGATCATTTTCCTCAACACCTACAAAATGAAATTATCAATCATCGTAGGTGTGTCACATATGATCTTCGGTGTTTGCATGTCTGTGGTGAACTTTGTACACTTTAAGCGTTACGCCAGCATAGTATTGGAATTCCTGCCGCAAATTCTGTTTTTGCTCTTGTTATTCGGATACATGGTGTTCATGATGTTCTTCAAATGGATCAAATACACCCCGAAGACTGCCTTCCAACCGGATACTCCCGGATGTGCGCCATCTGTTTTGATTATGTTTATCAATATGATGCTGTTTAAGAGTTCGCCGGCATTGGAGGGTTGCGACGAGTACATGTTCCCAGCACAACCAGTAGTGCAGAAGATATTCGTATACATTGGGCTATTGTGTATACCTTGGATGTTGTTGGGCAAACCGTTATACATTAAATTCACACGCAAAAACAAAGTTCATGTAAGTCGAGTTTTAGAAATAAAAACAATCTTCTTATTATTTTTCTTTATCAAGGCCAAGCATAATGGTGATTTAACAGGAAATATGGAACTTGCTGAAGGTGAAACCCCAATACCGACAAGCCTTGAAGAAGCTGACCATAGCGGCGGCGCCGGTGGCCACGACGATGAGCCCATGAGCGAAATCTACATTCACCAGGCCATACACACCATTGAGTATGTGCTCAGTACCATCTCACATACGGCCTCCTATCTGCGTTTATGGGCTTTGTCTTTAGCCCATGCACGTAAGTCATTGTCGAAACTGCAATAACTTAAGATCCATATTGATTATTGATTTAATTTTTTGTTGCAGAATTGTCCGAGGTCTTGTGGAACATGGTGTTGTCGATGGGTTTGAAGAGCAGTGACTACACTGGTGCCATTGCCTTGTATTTCATCTTCGGCGCTTGGTGCTTGTTCACGCTGGCCATCTTGGTTATGATGGAAGGTCTTTCTGCTTTCTTGCATACCCTGCGTTTGCATTGGTAAACCAAAAAATACTGTTGCCTTCATTTTTACCGGAAATATTTATTAATATTTGACAAATTTTTATTTCCAGGGTGGAGTTTATGAGCAAATTCTACGAAGGCTTGGGCTATGCCTTCCAACCCTTCAGTTTCAAAGCAATATTAGATGGCGAAGAGGAGGAATAAACAGTGTCCGTCCTCGAAAGTTGTTATATATATGCGCTATTTTGATGCGATATCAGTATTGTGGTACTCTTCCCACATATATGTATACATACACATCCTTAAAGTGCCTTCCAGTTAATTTTTTCCTTAATGTTTATGAGTATCCTGTCAGTCTACGTTATGTTGATGTCCTCTACAGTTCATTAAAGTATTTGTTTTTGTTAACACATTTTAAAATGTCATCAAGTCATCAAGTTGTATATATGTATTAATATGAATTGTTTCACTTTGGTTCAAAATAATATCAATGTTTATAAATAATAGTATTTGTGAATTATAAAAACGAAATGAAATGATTTATATGTATATGCATGTTTGTACGACTATAGGTATGATAATATTGTTCAATAAAATTTATAGAAGAGCTAAGCAAAGCAAAAAAACTAAAACCTAGTCTTAATTAATTAATTTGTTTTTAGAAACTTACTTACGAACTCACTTTAGGTTTTAAGTAATTAATATAATTATAACTACGAAAAAACATAAATTTACAAAATTTTTATGGTGACTCTTGTTGAGAGCAGAACACATTTCACACTGAATACTGTATTCAGTATTCAGTTGTCACTATGGAATGATTGTTGCCTGCATAGAAATGCATATAAACTGTTATCTATCAATCAGTCAATCAATCAATCATTGCTTTTAGTGATACAGTTTTTTCCTGTAGTATAAGAATCGAAATCAAAAAAGTACCTTCATTAGATTGGACCAAGTTAGTTTCAAATTCGCTTCGGCTAGTCATGCTTATTACTAGTATTCTTATATTGTACTATATATGTATATAAAAATGAACGAGATTGGCCATACCGATTTAGTTGTTATTTTTGATCTTCAAATATTTGTGGGAATTCAAAAAAATTGTGTTTGGGGTAAAATTTTTTTGAGATTTTGTAAATACGTAGGCAATTTTACGCTTAGTTTAACATGAATACTACTACTTATTCCAGAAAGTTGACCAATCTGACTTATGAGTTCGATATCTTTTCTCTTCCTCAGATACTGACCTTTTTGATTTTTTTGTTTGTTTGTTTAAAAACACTTATAGAGTACTCTCCAAGGGCTAGGGACTAGATTGGATTTGTTTGAACATAAATACTTTCTTTCTGAGAAGAGGACAACAAATTAACAGATCGACGAAAATTGGTATGATGTTAGCACACTTTGTCTCGGATTGTTCTGAGTTTGACGATGTTTTTGCACTCAGAGAGGTTAGAAGCTATGCTTATACGTTTACTAGCATTGTGCGTATGCGGAGGTCAGAGTAGTGAAGTTTGGCTCGTAGGAGGCTCTCATATTTTCATTGGAGCTTTTGAGTAGTAAAAGGCGAGTAATCTGATAAATATAAAAGAACCCAGCTGCTGAAAAGTATTCAAACGTCAAATATTGTAAAGTTATTAAATGAATTTTTGACTCTTTATTGTATTTAAATTAAACAGCTACAATAACGTTTGTCAGGGTCTAGTTATAAATAAAAACGGAGTTCGGACCTTTTAGTTTTTATTTCAGAAATGTTTTTATGAATACCTAATTGTATCGGAACATTAGAGGTTACCCTGAACAGAAATTTTAAACATGTGACAATTATGAGCATTATTCCTAGGCCAGCAGGAAAGTAATATTTGGAAAACAACTTTATGAGGTTTTTGGATGACATTCGTGTTCTTGTATGCGAAATATTCTTGGAAAAGTTTAACTCTGTCTAATGTACATACATATATCTCATGATTACTTACACATATTTACGCAGTTCTTTCATAGATATACATATAAAACAAATGTAAAAGAAAAAAGACATTACTACTGTAGCGTATATAATCCAATAATTTTTTTTTAAACTAACGGCGCCCGAATGCCGCGGTAAATAAAATAAAAACCCGTGAACACACATTTTTATCAACAGAATATATCCATAGAACTCAGGTGACAACTTGACTATTTCCAATAATTTGCTAAAAATGATTGATAGGTTTTGAAATGTGATTGCGTTAATTGGCATTTCAGTTTTAAAATTAAGTCCCCAAATTTATGTTCAGTGTCTATTGGACATCCTCCCAAGGTGTTTGTATTAAAATAGTTTTAGAAAATTTGTGCGAAGAAGTAAGTATTTGATTAATTATAGTAAAATTGAAATTTTTTAAAATGATTCGCAACCGAGTGTCTTTGGTATCTGAGGAACTTTTAAAATGTAAAAAATTCTGAAACTATAAACACTCGCTTCATATATAATATGTTGTCCGATTCCAATGCGTACCCACTTAGTCTAGGTACCAAAAAATATTTGTGGGGAGCCTTGACAAGTCATATTTATATTCTAGTAATAGAGAACATTACTTCAATGAAAGTGAACAGATAGACTTGGGCGAAAATTCTTATTATAACATATATGTATGTACATATATATGTATATTGCTTTAGCTCTTAGTTTTTGTAATATTTAATGAAATTTTGTGTAAAAAGGACAT
This sequence comes from Neoceratitis asiatica, assembly GCA_030068015.2. Lineage (NCBI taxonomy): Eukaryota > Metazoa > Arthropoda > Insecta > Diptera > Tephritidae > Neoceratitis > Neoceratitis asiatica. The sequence goes on along the minus strand of CM061528.1, from coordinate 1,425,567 downwards.
TGCTTTCGGAAAAAGTTTAGCCTGGTGGAAACATTGTGCAATGATGTGTCTGAATAGGTTTGTTAATTGAAACTGAACTGCTCGAGTTCTAGCATGCAGAGCAGTCATAAGAACAATAGAGCAAGTTAGAGCAACACGGAGCTCTAATATTAACTATGAAACACTTTTCAGGCAACAATTTTCAATTGGGAATATTTTTCATTTCCAGTGAAAACAAAATGGATAATTTTTGTGATTCTCTTCTCTTTCTTATATATTAATAAAATGGATATCTTTTCTTTTCGCTTATATTTTAGCTGTGCTCGGTAGTCATTTCATAGTCACATTCTGACCTTTTTCGTATTCTAATCACGTTCATCAAAAACATTTTATTGCTTTCTCCAAGTTATTCCAGCAAAAAAGTTAGAGCAGAAAATCGTTATATCGGGGTTCTAATTTGCTCTAACTCATGAAACAATAACAAAGAAGTGTCGATATTGATCATGCCGAAGACTTTATACCTTTCATGAACATATCAAATTTATTGTATTAAATTAATTGGATTAAATATTAATTCTCATATCCTAAAATAGCAATTGTATGAGGTTTCAATGTAAAGTTTTCCGATTTCGATGATTTTCAGTACCAATATTTATTAGTTTATACAAGTGTAGGATACCAAAGTTCACTCTCTTCTGCTGATTCTGCTTCTTACGTACTTTGGACCATAGCTAATATACCATTTCATGTACATACATGAAAGATATGAAAAGTGGAGTAAATAAACTCAAACAAATTTTCATGAAATACAAGCTTTTGAAATAGAGTAACCTATATTATTTCGGATTTTACTTAAAAAGATTTTTATGCTCGGCCGAGCGATGTAGACAGAATATATTGGGTTTTTTTCGGCTAACGGTTTTATGTAACGACGTAGAATAATCGAGATAGATATAGATGTATCTAATATCATCGATTTAGCCATATGTGTCCGTACGTCCGCCTCTCCTTCTATCCCTTTGTCCGTGCCCAGGATAATATAATAATAAGGATTGAGATTTGTATTGTCATGAAACTTGAGCCACAAGTACGGAAGTTATTGCAAATGTGTGGGGTGGGACCGAGGTTACGCCCACCATGCTACTACATTAATTTTGAAAAATACAAAGATCGCTATAATTCAGTATCTAAATGTGTAATTAAAGTCATATTTTCATGACCGATCGCATTAAATGAAAATATATGATGTGTGGAAAAAAATTTCGGATGGACTTAGCGTAACCCACTTTTCGGCAAAAAACTTCTGAACAGAATACGATAAAATTTGATACTTATAATTCCCGTGGGGTAGAATCGACTAAGAACAACACCCTTGTCCCATATAGTGGACATTTTATTTCACAACTCCCGCTTTTCTCAAGATCGCATATGTATTAAAAACATTAATAAACAAAAATAAATTAAATCAAACGAAATCCAGTAGAGACTTTTATTAAATTATAGTATAGATCTCAAATAGTTATCTTTTGAACAATTTTCCAGAAGGGTAATAAACCAATACCATAATGGGGGATATGTTTCGCAGCGAAAAGATGGCCCTCTGCCAGTTGTTCATACAAAATGAAGCTGCTTACAGTACAGTTTCCGAGCTGGGCGAGATCGGTTGTGTGCAGTTTCGGGACGTAAGTTTATTTATATGATAGGAAATGTCTAAAAGAATGTTTTTTAATTAGAAATACCCATTTCAGTTAAACGATAATGTGAATTCCTTTCAACGTCATTACGTGGCCGAGGTGCGTCGCTGTGATGAGCTTGAGCGCCAAATACATTATATTGAAAGCGAGTTGAAGAAGGATGATAATGTTATGGATGATTTAGTCGATGACCTGCCACGTGCGCTGAATCCTCGTGATATTATCGAACTGGAGTCTACACTCGATAGAGTAGAAACGGAAATACGTGAGCTCGCTCAGAATAACGTTAACCTCAGAGTTAACTACACCGAACTGACAGAGTTGTGTATGGTTTTAGAAAAGATACAAAGTTTCTTCCATGACGTCATTGATACTTCAACACTCTTTGGTGGTGATGAGACGCATGCACAGACACGCGGGCAATTGGGTTTTGTGGCGGGTGTTTTGAATCGTGAACGTTCGTTCGCCTTTGAACGAATGTTGTGGCGAATTTCACGTGGTAATGTGTATATGAAACGAGCGGACTTGGATGAAGCGCTAATAGATCCACAAACCGGTCTTGAAGTGTACAAAACCGTATTTGTGGTCTTTTACCAAGGAGAACAGTTGAATATGCGTATTAAAAAGGTTTGTAACGGGTTTCGTTCGTCGCTATACACTTGTCCGGCCGTGGCTACGGAGCGTGTAGAAATGCTACGTGGTGTGAAGACACGATTAGAGGATCTGAAACTAGTTATAAGTCAAACTGCTAATCACCGACGTTTGGTGCTCTCCAACACTATCAAAAACTTGCCCCGTTGGATGGTAATGGTCCAAAAAATGAAAGCCATATATCACACTTTGAATATGTTCAACATTGATGTAACTAAAAAATGTCTCATAGGCGAGGGTTGGGTGCCAAGGAAGGATTTAGTGAATGTCACTCGAGCACTTGAAAATGGTTCAGCTGCAGTTGGCAGTACGATACCATCATTTTTGAATGAACTGGAGCCAAAACAATCACCACCAACTTTTAATCGTGTCAACAAGTTTACTAATGGTTTTCAACATTTAATTGATGCTTACGGTATGGCCAACTATCGAGAGGTTAATCCGGCGCTTTACAGTTGCATAACTTTCCCATTTCTTTTTGCGGTCATGTTCGGTGATTTGGGACATGGATTTTGCATTTTTCTTTTTGCACTTTGGATGGTTTTGGACGAGAAACGTTTGAGCAGGAAGCGAGGTGGCGAAATATGGAATATATTTTTTGGCGGCCGTTACATCATTCTACTTTTGGGTCTCTTCTCCATGTACACGGGGTTTTTATATAATGATATTTTCTCAAAGTCGTTGAATGTTTTCGGTTCTGGCTGGCGGGTGCGCTACAATCGTACAACGGTGCTAACGAATAACAATCTGCAGTTAGATCCCACTGTGGCCTCTACAAGCACTTACCCCTTGGGCGTCGATCCCATTTGGCAATTGGCAGATAATCAAATTATTTTCCTCAATACATTAAAGATGAAAATGTCCATCATCCTTGGTGTGACACATATGATATTTGGCGTTTGCCTGTCGGTTGTAAACTTCGTATACTTCAAGAAATATGCGCTGATTTTCTTGGAATTCGTACCGCAAATTCTGTTTCTTGTCTTGCTCTTCGGTTATATGTGCTTTATGATGTTCTATAAGTGGGTTAAATACTCACCGAAGACTCATTACTTACCCGATACACCCGGCTGTGCCCCGTCGGTGCTGATATATTTTATTAACATGATGCTTTTCAGTGATTCGCCACAGCCAGCAGGTTGTGATGAGTACATGTTTGAAATACAACCTGTACTTGAGAAGATCTTCGTTGTGTTGGCTATAATCTGCATTCCATGGATTCTGGTAGGCAAGCCTCTGTACATAATGTTAATGCGAAAGCTTAGAGTAAGTATTCATCAAACTTGAATGACGAGGGCATATAATTTTTTAATACAACGTTATGATTTTTTGTAGGCTAATCGACAAAAGATCTCAACTCACGGTAAAATAGCAGAAGAAGGTGACAATCGCGATGAACACGACGAAGAAGATGACGAGCCTATGAGCGAAATTTGGATACACCAAGCCATTCACATGATTGAATACATACTGAGTACTATATCGCACACGGCTTCCTACCTGCGATTGTGGGCTTTGTCTTTGGCTCATGCAGGTTTGTCGAACACACACCAAATGCCAATTTTGAAAGCATACTTCATTAATTTGTTCATATTTCATAGAACTTTCTGACGTTCTTTGGAACATGGTGCTCTCGGAGGGGCTAAAACTTGGTGGCTATCCGGCATCGATTGCTTTGTTCTTTATTTTTGGCGCTTGGGTCTTGCTGACAATAGCCATAATGATTTTGATGGAAGGATTGTCCGCTTTTCTGCACACTTTACGTTTACATTGGTGAGTTGTTTTGCGATGCGAAGCGAAAAAATTATTATTTTTATTTTTATTATTGTTATATAATTTAAGGGTTGAATTCATGAGCAAATTCTACACGGGCGCAGGATATGCATTTATACCATTCAGTTTCAAATTATTGTTACACGAGGATGAGGACGATTAAGGCCTATAAAAAATTCTAATATTTTCAATAATAATATAATATTGTATTAAAATATGTTTCAATAATAACTTAGTTGAATAGCAATGTCAAGCCATCCAAGTGTATTGAAATAAAAATCTCCTCAAAAAATCCATTGGCCATTCGGAGGCGGCTAAGTATAAATTGTAGGTTTCTCCATTTGTTGGAAAAACATTAAGACGCTCACTATGAATTGGAGGAAAAGCTCGACTGGAAATCGCTTCAGCGATTACAAAGCACCAATTATATACAAGTATACATATATTCTTTTAATTTAATTTAATCTGATTTCATTTATATTAATAATATAATGAGATTTATTTTCTAGGAATTCACTTTATTTTATTTTATTTTATTTTATGAGATTTTTATGTTTTGTTTAAATATTATTTCGAAAGCGAAATTTTGTTACCAAGAGCATCTAATTTATTCTTTTTTTATTCTTACCCGCAAATAGTTAGACGTCTTTAGCTCCGAACTGAATGATTTCTTAACGAAAACTAAATGACTGAAATATTAACTCAGTCTAGTTTTATGATTTGGTGTTACCGACTTTGAGGTACATCAATCAACACACTAAGTGCCGAAAAACAATGAAATATTTGTTTTATAATCCGGTCAGGTGTCTTAATTAGATTTCTAATGATGATTATTTGAAGTAAAAATTGGAGAAACTAACTTGAGGATTACTTAAGTCGTGAGTAGGATTATAAATTTATCAAAGGAAATACTTAGAAAAGTAAAATAAAATAATTAAAAACATAAAAGTTACAAGAGTGTAAAATTACCCCTTTTTTTGAACTGTGTGAATATGAAATTTTTTAATTCATAATGTGACGATCTCACCTTTAAAATATTATTATTAAATTTTTCATATTTCCTTATGTAAAATACTATTTTCTTACTTATTGAATTTCGCGAAGACCCTCCTACTGAATCCACCGAATGGATTTTAGTATTCTTGTATACAAGTATTATAGGAAGAAATTTGAATTTCAATTTATCACAAAGTCATTTCCAGCGTGGATAGGAGTTTCCTTTGCTTATGACCGAATGCACGTATTCATTACAAAGTTTTTTTAGTTTGAGATATTCCGAACATCTGATTTTGATTAAATTTATATTTTAAAAGATCTAGCTACCAAAAAACTGGAATTTATTTTCCAATATAGACCTTTAAGCATATGTAAGTGCTTAATGTACGTCCACGATCACTGTGCACACACACAACCTTTGGCTTGGCTAATCCCATTACATTATGAGTGAATGATTGATTGGAAACTCAAATTTCTAATGACCATTGATCGTTCCCAATATTTCTTTTACAATGGAATATAAATATTTTAGAAATTTTAGTTCTAGTTTGACGGTTGAGCACGGCGCTGCACCAATCGGTGAGTGAATAATATTTAACAATAACTTGACTATTTTAGGTTAATTTAATATTTAATTCTATTGGAATAGCTTGATTGAGGACTTGCAAATATGGGGAGCATGTTTCGTAGTGAAAAGATGACGCTGTGCCAGATTTTTCTGGCACCGGAAGCGGCTTACAATAACATGGCTGAATTGGGTGAACTTGGTTGCGTGCAGTTTCGTGATGTAGGTTGAAATAAATATATGATCCCTTCCAATCTCACGAATATACTATTGTATATAACCGTATTAATTCCCAATCGTCTCCGTCTTCTGCTTGCAGTTAAATCACGATGTCACCAATTTTCAGCGCAGGTTTGTGAACGAAGTGCGTCGTTGCGATGAAATGGAACGACAAATACGTTATATCACCAAGGAGTTGGAGATGGATGGCATCAAATTGAAAGATGTCTACGACGACATACCAGGTGCGCCTAACCCGCGCGAAGTGTTCGATTTAGAATCACAGTTGGAGAAGGCCGAGTGTGAGATACGTGAAATGTCTGAGAATAATGTTAATATGAAATCCAATTTACTGGAGCTCATCGAATTGAGTAATTTGCTTGAGAAGACCCAAACCTTTTTCACAGAACAAACTGTTATTGATATGGAAGAACATTCGAACAGTGGCACATTCACTGGTGAACAACGCGGCCATCTTGGCTTCATAGCGGGCGTACTAAGCCGTCAACGCGTTTACGCTTTTGAGCGTATGCTCTGGCGTATTTCACGTGGCAACATGCTGGTCAAACATGCTGATATTGAAGAGCCACTACAGGACCCACGCACCGGCAATATGAACTATAGAACAGCTTTTGTGGTTTTCTATCAAGGTGAACAGCTTAACACTCGTATAAAGAAAGTCTGCACCGGCTTTCATGCCTCACTCTATCCTTGCCCGAATGTACACCACGAACGTGAGGATATGTTAAGAGGTGTGCGTACTCGTTTGGAAGATCTAAAATTGGTATTGAAACGTACGGAGGACCAGCGTAATTGTATATTGGCGGCAATAGCTAAAAACCTGCCCATTTGGTCCATTAAGATTACCAAAATGAAGGCCATCTATCATACGTTGAACTACTTTAATATTGATGTGACCAGCAAGTGCTTGATTGGGGAAGGATGGGTGCCGACATTAGATTTGGAATTAGTGCAGCAAACGATCGCTGATGGCTCTGCCACTGCTGGTAGTACCAGCTCATTTTTAACGATATTACAGACGAAAAAAAGTCCACCCACCTATTATCGCACCAATAAATTTACACGCGGCTTTCAAGCTCTGATTAATGCCTACGGTATGGCCAGTTATCGTGAGGTTAATCCTGCACTTTATACTTGCATAACATTTCCGTTTCTATTTGCTGTTATGTTTGGTGATTTGGGTCACGGCTTTATTATGTTCTTAATTGGCTTTTGGATGGTTATGGATGAAAACCGACTTTTACGAAAGAAAGGTGGTGAGATCTGGCGTATCATGTTCGGCGGTCGTTACATAATTATGCTGCTTGGTCTCTTCTCTATGTATACGGGTTTCACTTATAATGATATCTTCTCGAAATCATTCAATGTGTTTGGTTCCAAGTGGCGCATTAATTATAATACAACGACGGTGTTGAGCAATGACATTCTAATATTGAATCCCAGCACATCAACTATTGGTACATATCCCTGGGGTATGGACCCCATTTGGCAGTTGGCGGCTAACAAAATTATTTTCTACAATTCATACAAAATGAAATTATCCATTATCTTCGGTGTCTTACATATGATTTTTGGTGTCTGTCTGTCAGTGGAGAATATGGCGTATTTCAAAAAGTATGCTTACATAGTCCTAGAATTCGTGCCACAAGTGCTTTTCCTTATTCTATTGTTCGGTTATATGGCATTCATGATGTTCTACAAATGGGTACAGTATTCGCCCACCACCGACTATGAACCGTATCAACCTGCCTGCGCTCCGTCAGTGTTGATCTACTTCATAAATATGATTCTGTTTAAGGCCTCGCCAAAACCGGCTGGTTGCGACATGTACATGTTCGGTAGTCAGAAGATGGTGGAACGGGTTTTTTGGATAGTTGCCCTATTCTGCATACCGTGGATGTTGATTGCCAAACCGATTTATATACAGTGCGTGCGAGCGTTCGAGGTATATATGTTACATACAAGTATATAAACTACACGGGAAACATTATATTAATTTGATTTATACTTCTAGAAAAGAGATAAACCTGAGGAGTATGTTGAGAAAATAGACATTGAAGAGGGTGATATTGTTATTGAAGCTACACTTACCGATCCAGTGCCACACGCTCACCATGAGGATGAAGACGATGAGGAGGAAGAACCAATGAGTGAGGTTTGGATTCATCAGGGCATTCACACAATCGAATATGTACTGAGTACAATTTCTCATACGGCCTCATATCTACGATTGTGGGCTTTGTCTTTGGCACATGCGGGTAAACTCTAAATGACTTGATATATTTCTTTCTCTATCTCTGTCTCTCTGTATCTTTGACTCTTAGAATTGTCGTATGTGTTATGGCTTATGGTTATGCAGAAAGGCCTCCATTTCAAGGGTTATGCAGGTGCGATTGGGGTTTATATCATATTCTGGGCATGGGCATTGCTCACTATAGCCATTATGATTTTTATGGAAGGTCTGTCAGCATTTCTGCATACATTACGCTTGCATTGGTAAGATTTTTGTACATACATTGTATGTATGTGTGTACACATATCTGTGTTATCTACCTTTTTTTTTAATTATTTGTTTCTTGTACATTTTAGGGTCGAGTTTATGTCTAAATTCTACTCTGGAACTGGTCATCCTTTTGAACCATTCAGCTTTACAGCTATTTTTGAAGCCGGCGAAGAAGATTAAATTTTTTCCTAGGAAATTAACATTAATAAAGTATTTGGAATTTTGGAGAATATTAACAAAAATGTTATTTTTATTTAATTGAATTGTTTAAAAACTCTCATTTATGTATTACTAAAACAAAAAATGAAAATTTGACAGCATCAAAATTAGAACTGTTTTATTTCTTAGAGGAGAAGCTGAAGTCTGATGTTAGAAACCTATATGAATTATAAAATTTACAATTATTCTCAAACTAATTTAAAATTTATGAATTTAAATTTTTTGAAAACTATGTTTTCTTTTAATATTTAATTTAATTAAATTTTTTATTTAATATTTTTTTATTTAAACAAATGGCGAAATATTAAAAAAAAAAAAGAAGAAGACTTAAACTTTTATTACATTATTTCGGAATGGATTATGAATAAATGTAATTTTAGTATACGTATGTATATTGCAGAGATCCTCAACGAGCGAAACGATATGATTTAATTTCGTTAATAAGCAAAAATTATTTACGTTGTTAATCTGTTTGGTTTCGGCGCCACGAAATTTAATGCTGAGACGATACAAAATCGCCGTTAATGTTTATTTCAAAGAGCACTGGCAATACCTAAATGAAATAACCTTCGATTTCTAAATTATTGCTTTTTGCGCCATTTTATATTAAGTTTTTAAAACTAAGTCCAGTAGAAATTCATTTCGGTTAAAATGATATGAGATCTATTTTGATGACAGCTTTAACGATAATATTTCCCAATGTTTTATGTAGAGGGAATTCGAGAAGTAAAAAAATAATTTCAGATTAAGATTAACTTTTTGAATTATTTGCAAGCATGTCCCCTCTATAAAAATCAGATGAGGCACGTCTCTGAATTTTTTGTATTTTTGAATCGCATTCTTTCGAAATTGCAATGAACTTCTGAATTGCAATTGTAAAAGTCAGCAAATTTATGTTTGAGAAAACCAAAACTTAACTCTTCACGTCAGCAAAAGAATACTGAACTTCAATATCATCTAGCCACCTGGTGTGTGGGTAAGCTAAAAAAAAAATATTTATTTCACTTAGTTCGGATTATTTAGCAAGATCATCTGAAAGTTTTACCGCTAGTCAGAGTTTGCTCATCGAGACACACGGTTACTTGATTTGATGAAAGAAAGATGCCATTCTTTAAGACATCAGCTGTGCCACAGGTATCCTTTGTATTTGTATTATTCGCATCCTTCGTTTATGCCGATTTGATTGTGCAATTAAATGTGAATCGACCGTTAAATGATGTGAATGAGAGATTTGTGAGTTTTACTGTGGAACCAGCTGATCTATATCGGGCACTGGATGGACCAAATAGGTGTGTTATTCTATTAAAAAAAAAAGAAAAAAAAATATTTTTAACTTAAAACTTACTTACAGGAAAACACTCACACAAATGGCAACACTGCTTGGTAGTTCATATGTAAAATTCTCAAGTGATTACAATATCATACCGGAGGATACTGAAATTAAATATCGAAATCCCACAAAGACAATATGGAAGGGTTTCAATCGCTGGACGAGGTGAGTAAAAATTGAAGAGCAAATTGGGAGAATTAAAGCAATTTTTTAATATATAGTGCCGTTAACTGGACTATGATTGTACCTCTGCCATATCAAGCTGGCGATTGGGACCCCATGGAGTCGCTGAGAATATTAAATAGTTCATATTTGACGGGCATCACCGATTGCGTTTGGCAGTTGGGCACAGGTAGGCTGTGGTTGACAAATTGAAATATTTCAAAAGTTTTCAATAATTTTCCGTACTTTCAGAGTTCGATTCCAGTGCCGCGGACTACTTAAACGATTTCAATACACTTAGCTTGATGGTGGACACATTTAAACCATATGTGGATAACTGGGAATTGAGCGGTGCTGCAATACCCTCCGCTACTAGTAGCGAAGACGTTAGACGATTTATTGAGTACAACAAAAATAAGCACACAGCATTTAATTGGCTCCAGTGAGTATTTGAACGATACCTAGATACTCGTATACAAAACACTTTAGTGTAGAGAGAAAGTTATTAGATAATTTCTTCACCCCTTTTAAAAAATTTCGACAGAAGGGGTAAGGTGAGAGCCTGGGGATCATTTCGTGAACTTGTATAAACTTGTTCTTTTAAAACCGCCGATGTGGTTTCGTTATATACTCATAAAGGGATTTCTGATTGTTCCTAATTGTTCAATTGTATATTACAGAAATTCAACTAATATTGTGTAGGGATAGTGGATTTATATACAAATAAATGTTTAATTTTATTGCTTTCTTTGCTCTTGACTTTTGTTCATTTTAGATCCTCAGAATCTGCGCTGTCGAATTCCATGGTCAGCTCCGTCTATGAACATGATCGAATTCTCCGAGTCATGCTGAACGAAAAGGTGCCCATCTGGTTGAACTTCGAGCCTAAGCAGAGAATTAAAAAGTTGAAGCAGAGAAGTAACAGCAGTAGCAAATCTCCAGAAGAGATCGCCGATGTGCTGCGTTGGGCACAGACGCTAGGGGAGGCGGCAAGTTCTGGCTTTGATGCTATATTTCGGCGCATAGATCAAGATGATTTGGAGCGTCCGAGTCAAAGTTTCTTTGTGAGCATGGTATTCAAGAAGGTGATGGGTTCACGTGTGTTTCCCGCTCGCTCTTATTCCATTTTTTTGCGCAGCAACAAAATGTACACACATTGTGCAAATATGGTTTCTGGCGGTTTGGCATTAATGATGATCAATCCGGATGACGACGAAAAGAAGCTCTCCGTTAGATCCACGACAAAGCTACCAGGTGAAGAATATTGGCAATATTTACTGACATTTAAGAGGAACTCTGTCTATCTAAATAATGAAAAGTTGACTATAAACTCTACACTTCCGGCGGAAGTCAAGGTGAAGAGTCCAAATAAGCCCATACAGTTCAATGCTCCTGGAAAGTCTGTCTGCTTCTGGGTATTACCAAATGTTGAGCTGGAGCTTTGCCAGTTCACGGAGATCGATGTTGACGTTTTGGCGAGAGATTCAGAAGAAGAAGAAGAAGAGGAAAAGATGTTATCCGAGCAGGTTTCATCATCAGACAAACTTCTACAGCAACTAATAGAAGAAACGTTGCTTCCACATAGTGCACTCACGCAAAACAATAATCGCCATCGCCGTTATGCCAAATTTGCCAATCGTGCCACTCACGTTGTATTGAAAGATAAAGAGGAATACATACAAACCTTGGCCAAACTCTTCGAACCACTTTCCCTCGAAGAGAAGACACCAAAAAAGCGTGAGGAAGCATTAGAGGATCGACGATCAGCAGCGCTTCAATGGATTAAAGACTTACTTGACACAGCTATGCAAGATCGGGAAGATCTCTCTTCGTTGAGACGAAATACCCGCAGCGCAGATGACTACTTTGGCGCCCTCTTTGGTAGGAAGGCATCAAAGCGAAATACAGCTGTAGTAAGGAAAATTACAGAAATTCGCAAACCAGAAAAGAAGTCTATTAAACCAGCTTATGATCCTGAACATTTCAACGAAGAGGAGTTTTTTAAGAATATGGGCGGCCAAAGTGAACCCGAATCGCCTCGAGTGCCCGAAGGTGATGTACATATCACGCACATAGCTAATGCAGATGGAGAAGATCTTGATGAATCTAAAGAGAGGTTAAAAAAGAAAGCGGATACTATCAATATACATGGCACCATTGGTAAGACGGCAAAAAATGATATGAAATCTCCACGTCTATTGCCCACTGAGTTCTATGAGGCGCTGCCGGTGCCTAAAGTAGGGCAAAATAAATCTAAAAATGCTAAAAAATGGAACGCTTTGCTGTTTCCGGAGCCTTTTACAAATAACTTAAATTTGAATGAAAAGAAAATTAAGAGCAATACCCTCGTTGAAGCTTCAACCGTAAATAATGCAGATTTTGATGTAGAAAAAGTCGATAGCGCACAATTTCAAGCCGGCGGTCAGCTGGCAGAGGATTTTCTGCTCGTACAAGAAGAACTCGCACGCGCCTTTCTACGCGAACACGAAGAGAAAGAGCAGGGAGAAGAAAAAAGCAATAACGAGGAATTGAGTGAAACAAATGGCGGCACTGACGACGAAATGCTTGAGAAGATCAAATCTTTACGTAATAAATACATTGACTATTTGGCAGAGAATTTGGAAAACTACTTCAATGAACGCGGGGGTGTTTCGGCTTTGGATGTGGAAAAAAGTGGGGATGCGACGACTACGGAATCGTCTTGGTGGAACTTAAGTCCCTTGCGTAAGCGACGTTCCCCACGAGCTTTACGCTACGATTTGCCCGGAAATACTTGGCTTTCGAATATGATCACCAAAGATGAGGATCTCATGCCTCTGGGAAGTGCGGCACCTGAAAGATTTTTGAGCACTGCCCAACGTATTCCGAAAAATCAACTTATGAATGACGATGACGAAAAGTCCACTGGTTATTTGAGAATAATGAAAGAGAAGGTCGATGAGCTAGTCGATATCGTGACGCGGCAAGTAAATGATTGGTACACCACTTTCACGACACCTGTGGACGAGAAGAAAAGCGACATAGATGGAAATAGATTGAAGTCGAAAAGGGAAAAGAGGAAATTATTGTAAATATAAATATGAAACTATGTTAAAAATCGAGAAAATTGACTCTGGATTAACGTAATGTAATATATTGAGACAAGTAGTCACTGCTACTAGACGCGCTAAAGTGAGCAACGAATTATTGGAATTGTTTGTTTGTTTTTAGTGGTAATATTAATGTACTTATACGTCTTTAAAATACAGTACTAATTATCAAAAAAAAAAAATTATTTTTGAAACTTGTGTGACACAGTTTTAATTTTGTAGCGGTGAAAATTAAAGAGAGTGGGTTTCGAGACATCTAGATCACATGCTTCAACAGCAAGGGGGCGAAAGGAACATGACGTTGGAATTTGCTTGGAAAACGAAGGATAGCTTCCGAATGATTGCCATTAACGACTTATCGCAAGGGTATCTGTGTTTGATTTATGATTGGTTGTCTTTCATGATAGAACGTTGTTAATCTTAATAAGACTTAGCTTGATTTAGTCTCTAGAGTGAGCAGATTGAAAAGCTTTGCGAAAGCTTAGGCAAGACGTCTGCATTCTGTAGGGTTAAATACAAGACTCCGAAGTAGGACGAGGTGAAGCTTAAGCAAAGTAATCGGATAGAGTTGTAATTTCTGATTAGACAATTATGCATTTAGTATAACATTTTTTTGAAATAATCGAATATGGTAAAGAGTCTATCCCTAAAAAAATCAAGAGAAGTTAATACGAATGAAGGACTGTCTTCCGTCTCGACATCGTTTTCCAAAATAAAAGATTTAAGCTACAAACTTCTCTCCTCATCTAATAGGCTCTCAATGCATTTACTCCAAACTCGAAATATGAAAACCAATTGAAAAATATTTAGTTATTTCTTAACTTTCGTAATTTAAATACTTTTGCTTCCAACGAAAGAAATAACAAAAAAGAGAGCATAAAACGAGCGAACTCAATGAGCACATATACAAACAGTGCCAATGAAGGTAATGCATTAAGAGCTAAGAAAGAGCTTGGCACAATTTTCCCTCTTCTTGAACACATTTTAATCTGTGAGTGTAGTTAGTGGCCAGCTAGAAAGATAGCAATGCTAACTTCCAAACGAAAGATCTCAGCGTCGATCAGTTAGAGACGACGAGCTGACTGCTGAACAATCCAACTCAGTCTCAAGTCGTTGGTACAAGGCGAAGGTTGTGCACCAGTGGGATTTTAATAAGTAAAAATATAAAAATTAAATACACTAAATCACAGTCATATAAAGCTTGTATTAAAAGGTATGTAGTAGCAAGAAAAGCGAAAATTATTTTAAGGTATATATGAATAAATATGTATATATTAACAACAAAGCGCTGATTGAGCAAAAACAAAATTTAATGTGCAATTTAATATGGACACCAGCTCTTTCGACTGACTAAAAAACTGTAACTCGAATACAGAAACATATGCATACATACATTTATATGTATATACTTAGCTGTGCACTTGCTTTGGCATTCCCATATCTAGTGTCGGAGTGGAAAAGAGATTCACGTCACAACAACAGAAACAGCATGTTTTCAATACCACTTGAGCGTGACATTAAAGGGCATACAAATATATATAAGTAGTACATACGTACAAAATTCATTGTTAATAAAATAACAGTTTAGAGCAATAAAGAATTTTCCGACAACAAAAATATATAAGAAACATTCTAGTACACATCAAAGGCACACTTTCGACTGTTTATTTATGTATATGTATGTATGTATGTACATATGCCTCTGGCAGTCACATATGGAAGACCATTGTGGAGAATGTAGAATAGAAGATTCTTATTTCGTCTTGATGACGTGGTCGGTTAGTGCAAGGCATTTCTGAGTGAAAAGCTAGAAGAATTTAGCATTGAAATGTGAAGAATAAAAAATATCTGAGTATCTACTTGTGCATCTTTTCTTTTTTGTTTGGTCATCTTCAAACGATTAAGTAATCTCTGTTAAAGTGTTTAATATTTGAAAAAGGTGAAAGTCATTTTATTCGCACCTCATACGCGTATGTATATGTATACATACATACGAATACATATGTATGTAATGCAAAAGCGATTAGTTTGTGATTAAAAAATTTTTTTTTTGTCAGTTTTTCGTGTATTTTAATTATGTTGAAACTTAAATTGAAACTAAAAGTTACTGAGACTAAATCCAGCGTTAATTATCAATATTGAATACTTTCACCCAACTCGCACAATGAATCTGTCTTAAATCTTAGATATTCGCTATGCTTTGGTGCAGACTTTGGACTTGCACACAAGAATACTTTTATTGATTTTGCGAGATGCTGATCCAGCTAAGAGTTGTGGGGTACATTTTCCCCCAACAAGCAAATATGTGATATTTGAAGGAAGACTTATATATTTTTCACGAATCGAAAGCAAATAAGGTATTTGCGAAGATAAAGTATGCATTGGATTTTGACCTCATTTCGATGCAAAGATCGGATGTATTTCGGATTTAGTTATTCAACTAATATCATATAAAATTATTTCCTTCTTTAAGAATTATTTCTGGATGCGAATTTTGTATAGAAATTTTTTTAAATACAAGTAGGGAAAGCAAATTTACCTTTTCGCATATCGATTTTTACTCTAGTCTCCTCGTTATAAATGAATTATACATTTTTACTTGGATATTTATATTCGTTATTCATATTCTTTGAAAAAAAAAAAAACTCGTATCAAGCATTTGAATAAGATTGAATTAATGACACAGATTAAAAACGCCATGACATACAAACATACTTTGTATACATTGACTGTGCAAACATATTATGTATATATAAGTATATGTATAAATGCATTTAACTCAGTATGGATGGCAATATAATCATCACCTTAAGTCGAGTTTAATCAAAATTGAGCAAATGTCATATTCTGGCTCGCCTGTTTGCAATGCACATATTAATTCAATCTGTTTTCAAATTTTACGTTTTTAGAAAAAGTTATTCCGGTTTACTTTTCAGTGTCCATACCTTTTGACTTTATCTCCTCCTAATACCCTAGGTAAACTTAAGTTTTCTTATATATAATATAATCGGTTGATAAGGAATTTTTTTATTAAATCTTAAATCGGCATAAACTCAATATCTATTAGGCAATTTCAACAAATTAAAAATAATCTAACAACTAATGTTTACTTAAGCTATTTTGTTTAAAATAGATTTTTAATTAGATTTTCATAACTTAAATAGGTATATTGAAATTATCTAGTTGGTAAAATATGTTGTTTTACAAAGCCTATTATCACAAACCATCAGAAACACAATGTCTTCAAAGAAAGGTTTTTTGAAAATTTGTCTAATTTATCTTTAAAAATGGTGCAAATTTTGATTGGACTACAAAAATATTTTCTAAATTCGCAACACAACAGATTCTACAATGAATCGTTAATATCTCCAAATACGATTTTTGGACTCAAGATGCTATATCTAAGCGACACAGATATACATAGATGCAATTTGGACTCTTTTTCTGTCGAGCCCTCTCAACAATTTATGGTGTGCGTGTTGATGATTCTCCAACAAATGAAGGGTTCGCCAAACGATTAATGGAGTTTTAAAACAAGCATGATCCGTCGTCTCGTAGTATGCACTCAATGGGATTAATTTTGGAATAATGCTGACCAATCCTGCCATCTAAAATAGTCTTCAATAAACTCAAATAATTGTCTATATTTTGTTAGTTATTGTTCATTTACTAGTGAAAGGATAACTATATCCTATTGAAGTGACAAAAACCAGCGTTTCCAAGATTACGACCTCAAATAATAATTCGTCGATTTAATTAATGCAATCAGAAGCGAACTATTTGGAATCTATAAGTTTTGAATAAAAGAAAAAAATGTTTCTTCACATTTTCGCATATATATTTATTTAGTAATAATTTTGCATGTTCATATATTGCATTCCACTTTGCTTTGTATGTATATGCATGAGCTTGCTTTTTGTTGACAATTAGTTTATATAACATTCCGGTTTACTCTTTATTGTATAACTACTTATAAATAAATAATTCTGTATAAAGTTCACAAGTGTCTGTCTATATATTATTATAGATGGGTTTTTTGAATGTGCTTCCAAGTGCTGACTATTGGCTGGACATTTTGATTTTGGCCTTGATTTCGGCCATCGTTGCCACAGTTTTGAGTTTGCGCTTCTATTTGCGCATTACAGCCGGCAGATGCTTCACGGAGGTAAATAGTTTGCGATATTCCCCCTCTTACTAATTGCTTGTCCGTATTTAAGGCTTTGTACTTTACCAAATATGTTATAAATAAATGAAACGCCTATATAAAATATATGAAATATATAAAATATATACATATACATACATATAATGTTATTAGAAATTTGTTTTTAATGCAAAGCGAAATAATATATTTCACCTAGCACATTTCTATTCATATATAATTAAGTTGAAATAATTCAGAAAAAACGTTTTAATCACTACTTAATTAATGCTTAAGTGCTTTCAATGCTTGCTGTTGTCACAATTTTCTTTTGTTTATTCTGTACGCTTCATGTGATTTGAGAAATTATAAAAATGTGTTTTCTTTGCAATTTCAAATATGAAAAAGACCGGTGTTGGCACACTCTCAACACGAAAAGTCGAAATAGTAGTTAATAATGTGTGACACATATACATATATGCACATATTCATAACTATAAAAAGCCTGTGGGTATACCTTTCATGAGCTTGAAAAGGTATGTAAGAACCAAAAGAATAGCGAGTCCCTTTTAAAATGTATACGACGAACAGAGTTGATCTAACAAAGCACTTATTATTTGTCTAGTTGTCCCTTAGTTTTCATTCGCCTTCGCATGAAATTTGATGTCCAGGTGTGTTTTTTATGTATTTCACTAGCAGACCCGGCCACACGACCAATTTTTTTCTAAGAGAATGATAAAAATTCTTAATGAAGCGTAATCTAATACAAATTATTAAGTTTTTTTAATTATATTATTAAAGCCATCTCTTGCTTATTCATAATCACTTTAAACGTATAAGAATAGTTCGAAACCAGCTGCCGAACATCCCTTTGTACGATCTATCTAAATCATATTAAGTTTTGTCGGTGATCGCTTCCCGAGCCCTGATTAATTTCCGGGAAACTAAAGTAATCCATTAAGGCGTATCGTCTAAAAATTCAATCAAATCGAAGCATATATATAAGTGTACTTATATATATTTATTTTAATTAGATCAATCCACTTCCTGATTAAAATTAATTTCAAGAAAATCGAACCATAAATTGATTTTGCCTAAGATTTTACGTTAAAGATTAAATTTAAGATTAATATCAATGCATTACGGTATGTTACATTTCGTACCAAAAATTAATTAACTTTACTTCGTATAAGGTATAAAGTATTCGACATTGCCGAAGACAACGTTTTCTTCATATTTGTGGAAAGTAAGTTCTTAGTATCAAAAGTTATTACCAGTCTTGCACGCGACACAATTTTATACTTAACTTTTCAATATGTTAAAAACAAATTCTATAATACAAACTTTTTGATATAAGCGCATTATATAAGTATTTATATAGTTTGCAAGAATGCGAATTAAAACATCAATTACTTAGTCTGACGTCGGAGAATTGTTTTACTTATATAAACAGATTGATTGCTAATATCTCAGTTTTATTTATTTTTTATCGTAAAACAATAAGTATTTTGCGAATTACTATCAATTATTATATTGCATACAATTACTAGTACTAATAAATTGTCGCAGTAAAAAGTGGTTTTGTGCTCATAAATAACATAAATATAAGTATAATAGAATCAGATAAATAATTGTAATGACCCTCAGAAAAATTTTCCTATATTTTTAAAACGAGGTCGTAGTACATACGAGGGTATAAAGTTTTTCTTTTTCAACTCAAGTTTGTAAAATCAAACAATAGTTAAATTAAAATTACCCTGGACCGAACCAAAATCGGCTCCGCCTTACAAAGTAATTTAACGCAACGCATTTCTATTTAATATTTATTGTTAATTAAAATATTAATAATAAAAAAAAACTATTGCAGAATTCCGCTGTCCGCCACTTTTAATGAAATGAACATCTTCAAACACTTATTTCGAAAAAAAACTCCATAAATTTGGGTAATTGCAAGCAAAAACCACACGCAATTACCATAAACTCATTTGAATTGCAGCCTACTCGACATAAAACAAAGTTAGCTGCTATTCACCTGATAGTTGTCTGCAACAACAACTATTTGAATCAATTTATAGCGATATTTGTTATTTCCGTAAATATTTTGTTAATAACTAAAAATATTGGCGGAAAATTTCACTCCTACCGATTTATAATTAAAGCCTATTCCTTGAAGCATCTATTTACATATTTATGTGTGTATGTGTGTGTGTGTGTGTGTGTATTTCACTAAGATATTACTGCTTGATCTTCTCTAGCGTTTTCGTAATACCTAGGTGCTCTCTACTAGGACCATTATGGAATTCCTTAAGAACGTGCGGAATTCTTAATCTCGGAACTTCGAGAGGACTGGCCATCTTCACATCCCCATACTCTATATAAACAGCCAGATATCAACTCTAAACTTCTCCAATGTGCCCAGTATGCCTTTGCGATGGGACTTTCCAATGCCATTTGTTCCTTACTTGGCCGTCTGATCATTTCCAGTCCGTGCATTAACAACTCCAAGTCCGGATCTTACTGCTGACATTTTCATTAATGGATTGCCTCACCACTCTTCTGTTCTTGTAATTGTCATTCGCTATTCTATATATATATATATATCGAGCAGTGTTTTCGCCGTCCTTCCTGCCTGTGCCAAGTGGCCTAGTTTTCTGCCACCAAAACATTTACCAGCTTGATTGTTCATTTTGGCACCAGAACGATTCTTCCCATCAATCGGCCTTAGAGTTTTCAATATTTAGTTCTCACATATGGTGTTCCTACTTCCATTCTATTGACTTTGTATGCTGGTCTGCTTAAGATTGCCGTCGTTTCACGTGATTGGGCATATGCGACAGTTTCAGCGAATGTTGACTTTGGATTGGATGTTTACACTTTCCAATGGCTAAATGAGCCAATCTCTCAATTTATGATTTCTGCAAAGATTCGTTCGGTTTTTGGTCGCGCTTTTCCAGCTCCATCTGTTAAATTTGCCTACTGTGCTCGCTACCATAGCATCTTCCCGCGTCGCATTACTGCGCCATAAGTATCTCTCTCATATTCGGGAATAGTTCGCAAGATTTCCACTGCAGGTCCCTTCAACGTAACAAATAGCGCAGCGAATTTTCCCTCAATGTTCCAATTATTTAGGTTAGCTGCCTTCTCGAACTGGAGCTTAAAGATCTGGAAGGAATTGTGCCGTCAAAGGATGGTGCTTCTTCCCAGAGACCGTTCATCGATCTGGTTGGACAATGCAAATGCAAATTTCGGACACGACGTTCGAGCTCATTGACTTTGGTCTTAATTAGCTCCTTTATCTTATCTTGTCGTTTTTCGATCCTATCATGTCTTTCCTTAAGTTCTGCATTGTCCTTCACCAAATTTTGCTGTAATTGTGCGATTATCCCGCAAATTCCATTGCTACTCGCAATCGCGATTGCAGCTCTACCTTATTCCCAGTTGTAGATAATCTTCGCTTTGGCAATTCCCTTTTGAGGTGAGGTATGGTCAAATCATGAATCGTAACCATTTTCAATTCTTATGCTTAGGGATTTATTTAACAATCCCACTTCCGACACCAATTGTTACAATTTTGCTAAGTTAACTTCGATGATTTGCCAAGTCTTTCTAATCCGATCACTGGATTTTTAAATAAAAGTCGCCAACTATGCTTGCAGTTTCTTGATTATGAAGAATTTACTCAATGTTCTTTTATTACTCAATAACTAACAATTCAATTCACTATTTACAATCACTTTTATTACAACTTTCACAAAGTACTGTTTTTACTTCATGAATGAGTAATGTTGTCATAAATGAGTTCACTTTACGAGTAATTAGCCCATCATGTGTGCTTCTCCCTATAATAAGCCAATTGCTCGTCTTAACGTCTGAACTGATCGAGTAGTTCTCGATAACGAATATTTTCGATTCACTCCCTGGAACATGTCAGTTTTCGGCTTCTCTCATTCATCTGACATTCGTTTCGAATTTTCGCCACAATATAAATATAATAATTTTGAAGGTAATATGGGTATCCCATTTAAGATACTTTAGGAAAGCTGAATCCGAAAATATTTTTATTTTTAATTTTTTTATTTTTTATTTCACTAATTAAATATAACAATATGGATATCAATATAGAAAGATTTCAAAAAAATTTTGAACCGGATTGCAACGTGCTTGAAATATTTAATGCACATGGCACAAGAAGTTTCTCAATAAAAATAATTTTTGATTATTGTTGCCGCATGTTTAAAGAATTTAATTTGCCACCAGATGAATTCCAAATTCAAAAACGAGTCTGCTTACTTGGGGCGAATGCACAATGGAACTTAAAAAATTTATCATGAATTTCTGATGGAGTAAAAAGAGATTTTTGATAAATATTACCTAAAAAAATTAAAAATTTTTAAATAAGATAAAAGATTGCATTGTTAATAATAAAATAAGAAATAAGTGCTATCTTCGGCCATGCCGAAGTCTTTACACTTATATGTAAACAATATTTCAATATTCTGTATTTAACCATTTTTTACCTTTATCCTCCTCTCAACATCGAGTATATTATCTAAGTTGAACGAAATACCATGGGCTCATCCAGGGTGCGAAAATAGCAAATGTTGCACGTTCGCACCGAAGATGAGTAAAAAAGTTAAAGAAAGAAGACAAGTGAATTAGTATTAATTTTTCGTATTAATTCTTCTTTATTTATAACAAAGTGTAAAATAATAACAATAAATATATATAGTTGAATATTACCTGAAATGCTAGACTTGGCGGCTGGAACGTCTTCCTCGGTCACGAATTGAAATAGAAAAGATAAACCCGTTGCTAAATTTCTTTACTGTTGGCTATCGAACTGTTTTCTTGACGAAAGTTAACAGCTCGATAGCAGAATTACGTTAACCATTAGGGTGGTCGACATATATTAAAATATTTAGGCTGCTGGCCTAAACAACCAGAAAGCCACAGCCACACAGGTGTAGTCGAGTCTGCTAGTTATATATGAGTTTTTATCCATAACCTTCTTTTCATATAATAAAACTTTATTTATTCAAACATTTATATTTAATTTAAATTTATAAGCTGACGACGATTCTCTTCAGAAGCTCTGCTATTTGCTTAATATGGATATTAAAATATTTATTTTTCAAACAAGTTTTTTTTTATTAAAAAAGAAAAAAAATTCTAATATGGGCAAATATCGTAATTTCGATCACTGATTATTCAAATTATTTATTAGTTAAAAATTTTATTCATATTTTATTTGCAGAACAAAATGGAAGGCAAAACAGTTATCATCACAGGCGCTAATAGTGGCATCGGCAAGGAGACGGCTCGTGACTTGGCCAAGCGAGGAGCGCGTATTATAATGGCTTGCCGAAATCTGGAGACAGCTAATGCTGCAAAAGGTTATTATGAATTGCATACATTTGTACATATATATATATATATATATATATATATATATATATATATATATATATATATATATATATATATGGAAGTTATTATATACAATAATAAACGCATATCATTTCAATCTTCCAGAGGAGATTAACAAAGAAACTGGCAACAACCAATTGATTGTGAAGAAATTAGATTTGGGATCTCAAAAGTCGGTACGTGAGTTTGCCGCCGATATCGTTAAGAATGAACCGAAAATCGATGTACTCATACACAATGCTGGCATGGCGCTCGCTTTTCGTGGCCAAACTAGTGAAGATGGTATTGAGTTGACAATGGCCACCAATCATTACGGTCCTTTTTTGCTGACCCATTTACTGATTGATGTGCTAAAGAGGAGCACCCCTTCACGTATTGTTATTGTTGCATCTGAACTTTATCGGTTTGCATCAGTGAATTTGGATAAGCTCAATCCGATTGGCACATTCCCGGCTGCCTATCTGTATTATGTGTCGAAATTCGCCAATATATACTTTGCACGTGAGCTTGCCAAACGTTTGGAGGGCAGTGGTGTAACAGTAAATTTCCTACATCCCGGCATGATCGACTCGGGCATTTGGCGTAATGTGCCCTTCCCACTTAATTTGCCTATGATGGCGATAACGAAGGGATTTTTCAAGACTCCGAAAGCGGGCGCACAGACCACTATCTATTTGGCCACCTCAGATGAAGTGGCAAATGTATCGGGCAAATACTTTATGGACTGCAAAGAATCGACTTTGAGTGCAGCTGCTATGGACGAGGAAAAAGGACGCAAGTTGTGGGAGGAGTCCGTGAAACTAGTCAAGTTGACTGCGCAAGATCCAAAAATCTAAACAATCCTTTTTTTGTTTTAATTTCAGTCATTAATGATTCCATCTTTTTTACATCTACAAGTAATTTAAGTTTATAATGTGCAATATGCATTTTGAAACGAATGTTGAAATAAAGATTTGTCACTTTGTACTTTAACTGTCGGGTTGGTGTGTCCACCATCAGATTTACTTTCAGCTTGTATTTACTTATTCTACAAATTTTCCGAGAAGCACAGAAAAAAAAGCGGTCAATGGTACTGTTGTTTCTGAAGTAACAGAAATTATTTATTGAATTAGGGTTTGTCGCTCCACATATGTAAGTATACCTATATGGTGTTACGAAAATACCCTGATTTGATGGCAGCCCACAAGATTCTCAATGTTTTACGATTATTTTACTACGGAAGAATGTTCATCCCAATCAATCATAATTTGGTGTTCTGAGTTACGATCGAATCGAAAGATGAAGAGGAAAGGGGAAAACATTTTCGAAGATAGCAATTTGCCCTGAAATGTACGAAAAAGAAGGTTAGATTAGGTTAAAGTGATTGCAGGGCATCAAGCAAATTAAAAAAAAAAGTCCCCGTAGAACCGAATATTAGCTACTCTGCTTATACTTATATCAAATTCACAGATCAGTCAAAAGTAGTAGGTCCATAAGTTCCTTCTGTTCGCTTTTTGACGCGGGTACAGCATCCAAAACTTTTCAAGCTGGTGTAGCCGCTGTCTTTTTATTCGCTGAACTATTTCAACGTCGGCTTATAAGTCGTATTCGTCGTTGCCAACGCGCAAAGAACCATAAATCTTCCAAAAAAAATTTCTCTCCCAAACTATTAAAGCCTACTCATCGGATGTCGACATCGTCCACGCTTCTGCTTCAGAATGGGAATGAGGAGAGACTTGTTTAGTTTGGTTTTTAGTTCGTCGAGGGAGGACTTTAAATTTCAATTTTATCCACATATCTCAATCCTTACTTGAGTTATTGGATACACAGACGAACGGAGGGACAAACATGGCTAAATCGGTTCGTCTCGTCATTCCACAAAGTGTGATATATATGTGTATATATGTATATGTCCATATCTATCTTGATTATTTTATGCCGTTATATAAAACTGTTACACTGAATAAACATAATATACTCTGTGCACGTAGTATAGCCGAGTAAAATAAAATGCTGGGCCAAGAGTGGAAAGAAGAAGATAACGAGATGCTTACGCGAGAAGCGTAAATCCTTGCATAACATTAGGCGCTGGCAAATTGCTTGCTAAACTTAAACTTGTCTTCGTTATCTCTACTTAATCAAGTAGTAGCTTTGAGATTTTTTGCTGAACACAGTTGAGGTCGGTATACAGCTCTAACGAAAGCCAAAACCTCCATATAAAATAAGAGCAAAAAAAAAACGATGCGCGAATAATTTATTTTCGAAGCAGTACATACATCGAACGAAAAAAAACACATTTTCTACTGCCTATTTCTAAAGTTTTTAAACAAATACGAAAGCACGGCAAGACAGGTTTCCGAGCGAAATAAATAGTCTCACATATATTTCGCGACAACTAAAAAGGAAGACTAATTTTCAAGGGTATTAAAGCAAGCTTATGTAGCAATTTATGTAATGTTTTTAGATTTACCATCAATTTCTACACGTTTTATTTATTTCTAGCCATGAAAAAGGTAAGAATAATTAATCAGCGACAAATATTTACCACGCACTACTCATGTTTTTCGTTTTATTTATTTACGTTTGCAAATCTTCTTCCTATGTAAAGAGCTGTTCACAATAGAAAATCATCTGTCAAATTTCCGTGCTTACTACATTTTTCCATCCACGAAATATATGAGTTTTTTTCGCTAGAGCTGCATACCGACCTTTACCAACAAGAAGTTATTCCGATGCACATAAAGAGTCAAAAAAAAATTTTTTTTTGCACCTCAACTGCAAAAGAATGGAATGTATGTTATCGAATAAAATGGAAAACAACAACACCAAATAAGCAACAATTGAAAATATTGTGAATGGGCCACTGAGAAATCCCAAGGAAAGAGTTCTCGCTAAACATTAAACTGTGGGGAAATTTTAAAATTTAGTAGAACTTCAAAATGGGTCAGTACGCACCTAATATTCCAAAAAAAATATATAGCATAAAATATGAATTATATTTCAGAATGTGGGAGACAAACCGAACAAAAAAGGTACACAATCAGTTCACATTTAATGTTAATAGAGATCGCCTTTGGTCAAAATTCGATCACATTTTCATTTGAACAGTAAAATGTTTGATTTGAAAATACAAAACACCGCAATTCGCACAAAAAAAAGAAGGAAAATTAAGAAAAAATCGGCTTAATTACCAGATTTGAAGAGTACATAGCACTCAATATACCATTTAAGTTTTTTCATTGATAATATGATATTTGTAACGAAAAAGTACTTAAATTTTTTTATTTTTGTTATAATACATTTTATTTGCAATTTATTTTAAAAGAAATTATATAACAAAATAACAATTTAACTCATATCATTGATCTCCAGTGAGGTCAATAATAACATACAATATGGTGTTATTATGTTATTCCAAGCATAAAAAAAGTATAATAATTTTATTTGTCCATTTTATGTTTATCATAGTTCATAAATTTCGTACAATATTTTTAAACTTAATTTCAAAATGGGCGATCTAGAACATGATGTCTTTTGAGCCTAATACTTTCATTGCTTTCATCCAGTAGCATTACTGCCAAAGGGTTAGCATTACTGATCCTGCGTAAGTATGTTGTGCTAAATCATTTAATTTCGGTTTTAACAAAGAAAATATTCAGATCTGAATGAATTGCTTTATTTGAGATGAACCAAGGGGCACTTGTAATTAGTCTCAGAGTTTTTGACTGGTATCTTTGTAAAATTTAAAATGATGACAAATATGGATATTGTTGAAACCGATGAAAAAAGCGTTGAGCAAAGCCAAGTTTAGCCGCTAAGATTTATATATTGGCAATTTTCCATTCAAAGCTTAAATACGTGAGAACTTTTAACTATTTTATTGATTTTTTTTTGCAAAGTAATCTGATAGTTTGGCTCTGTAGTCATCGAACAGGTTCTTTATGAACTGATTTTTAACACTTTATTTAGCAAACACACACATATGTATGTATTTAGGTATATATTAATATACGATTTCACATACCTGTTGAATAATAATATTATTCCATGCAAGCGCATTTATACATATATATACATATATATATATATATATGTAAACACATATGTAGCTATATGAAAATGTGAATGGAAGAGTGGTCCCCTTGTGTTTATATCCATCATGTCAAAAAGAAATCTGACAAATATTCTCAGCGGACCTTAAGTGAGACGTGCAACAGCAGCAGGCAGGGCGACCGACCGAACGCCGAATCGACGAACATTTAATCTGATAAAATTGCACAATTTGTCGTTTTGCAAAAGTGGTTGGCTGAGGGGTGAGTTCGACTGCTGCCCCTTTTCAACACGTCATTTATTAGTGTTGGTAGCCGCTCATTTGCGGTAGATTACATATACAGTAACTGATAATAATCGCATACGCACATACATAACATACTTGTCAGGCCATACACGGTGAAACGGTAGATAATATAACGGTAGCGGCACGTGACCAACGGTATTTATAGGATATAGAAAATTATAGTATCTTCTAAGTGTGAACGGTTTGATGTAGGTGTGTCTGTGTGTGCGGTTCTAGTTGTTTATGTGCTTAGCAGAGCCAAGCTGGTCGCTGATAATATTTTAATGAGTATAATTGAAATTTAATATTTTCTTAAAGGATTACCAAATTAGCTGTTTGCTTTTTGATCAATCAGATGTGCTGATAACAATTACATACATACATACATCATAATGTATATTCACGGGTCCAAATATGTTCTCATGCTGATTAACTTTAACTGATGGCTCATCATCATTTTATGTTTTCCATAATTACTATATTTAAGGTGTAGTAGTATACATTGAGGAGCAGACAAAAAAAAAGTTGATTTGATAACAATTAGAATTTTGCAAAATCTTTCAAAATTTAACAATGTTACATATGTATGTATATATGTATGTACATATATATATGTATACACATCTAGTTTTAATTTCTCATTCTCATTTTGTCCAAAATTCTTCAGGAAGTATCAAATTGCAATTAATTTAAAACTCTTTTTTGTTTCAAGTGCATTCACACACGCAGACGCACACGCGCACTCACACCTACACATACACTTTTATTCACACGTATCACAAATGAAGAGTTGTGCACCAATATATTGTTTTAAGTCCGGTTGGTTTGTTTGTAATTCAAGAAGTCCATTTGCCGGACTACAAATATCCTTGCATGACAATGACGCGTTCAGTGGACTTTCCTTATTAACTAGCGTTTTTTTGCTTTTGCATTTGTTTTTGTTTTTGTTTTTGTTTTTGTTTTTGTTTTTGTTTTTGTTTTTGTTTTTGTGTGGAAGTGACATTTTGACGCGTCGAGTATTTAAACATAAGCATGTCCATTCCATCGAGCTGAGCTGGTGTGGTTGTGAGGAAATTCTACTCACCCTAATCAGGCGGGTCAAAATGTGGTTTTTAAATGAATTTATGTCTTACTTATTTGCGACCGGCGCCAATTGTTTTCAATGGTATTTTCATTTTGTTTAAGTCACAGATACTTGTGTTGTGAGATGCGATTTCAAATTAGTTTCTTCATCGTTTTCAAGGTGATATTCCAACAATAGCGCATCGAACACGATTTCATTAAGTTTTTATGATTTTATTTTGATATTTAATTAACTAATACACATTGTACGGGCGGGTACAACTTTAATTAAATAATTCAACAAATCTGCTTTTAATTTCTTTTACCTTTTATATTTAAAATATATACTATTTTATTTCTAAAACACATTCTCCTCGTGTTCAGCTCCACCTCATTCTTATTTTTATATTATTGGCAATGCACGTAGACCAGCTGGCACCACAGTCAAGTGGCAGATTGTGGGTGTTTTTAGAATGGTCATTGATACTTTTCCATCGCTTCCGTATTGACTGACAGTGACGTGAGCTAAGGCCTTAAAGTTAAATGAGCATATGGTGCATATGGTAACAGCAGACAAATAATCAATATCATTTTACTATTTTACTAAATAAATACACAAATATATATATATTTACTAGTGAAAAATAAATATTTTAATTATTGTAAATACATTCACATTTGTGGACAACGTCGGGAACTTACCAGCCATCGATCTTACATAGTACTCAACTAGTTTCCTTCGATTTTTACATTCAAAATTGCTAAACCCGATTTCCCTAAGTGTGTTGCCACTCGGAAGGGAATGTCAACCCTTTAGAGAGAAGATATTTGTGAAACAAATTTAAAAAGTTTTCATAAAAATCCATTAGCCATACGGAGGCGTCTTAAAGCTTTAGATCCCTACATTTGTATTAAAAACGTACAAGAAGCTCTAACAAATTTTTCTTTTCATCACTTCAAAAGAACTGAGCAATCTGTGTTGATATGCTATTTCTATATTTTAGCAGCAGAATACTTAATCCAAATAAAGTTTTTATGGAAACGGGGCTTGCAAGGATTTTTTCTCATAAGATCAAGGCACACAAATTTAGTTAAGCAAGGCGTACAAGTGTCTGCGATTTATTTGAGGTTAGCTACATTTACCGAAAGTGATGGACAGCGGTCTGCCTCTAGCCGAAACCGACGTTGGATCGCTAACTCCCACAATCTCAACTGCTTCCTCAAATTCTGACGCAAAAGTTTACGCAATATTACTTGTTCTGACCATGAACAGTCCCAACATAGAAGTCTGGATAACTACCATGGACTTTTGGTACACCGCATGCTGCCTCTTCACGACCGACAAACAAAAAACTGCAACGGTGCTAGCAGCACCCGACCCTAACATAATTGGTCAATTGAGCGATGCAATGATTTACCACTTGGCGACAAAAAAACCATCCGATCTATTTTATAAAATAGGTAATTCCGTAAGTTAAACGACGCTTGAAAGTTTATGGGCAAAACGTCTACCAGACATTGCACAACCCGGGGTAACTGCCTTTTCTGGCGCCGCCTCCGATTTCACAAAAATCACTGACTCAATAGTCGATGCCCAACGAAATAGGCGAACTACGCGCAGCTATGGTTGAATTAAGTAAGAAAATTGAAAAATTTACATCGCGCTCTCGTTCTCGTTCGCGAAGCCTCAGGGAACACGGCTTTCCGCAAAGATCAAGTTGCCGAGGCAATTCACAATGCCCGATCACAAAATACTTCCACCTCATCTATGCAAGATTGTTGGTACCATGAATAATACGGCCGCAATGCCCGTAAAGCCCTTGCCGTTCCAAGAATCGTTTCGTTCAGTTAGTTGTCTCAACATTGACTACATCCTGACACCAAAGGGCATGGAAGATAGTAGAAAAAATTCTGCCATACTGCGCAAATTGCTTCGCTTTCAAGTAAAATTCAAATAAAACATTTTTGTTAGACACCGGCACCTCACAGCCAAAACATATAATGTCCGTCCGGCTGTAACAAAGATGTATGTCGCCAACGGCACCGCTATCAAAGTTATTGGGGAGAAAAGAATACAACTCGATCTGGGCCTGTGTCGCGATTTTCAGTGGTCGTTCATTATTGCCGACGTCAAAGCGCCTATCATTGGAGTAGATTTCATACGTTTACTGCCCGAGAAGCTAGAAGCAGCACGGAAAGGGTTCGATTTCCTTATGAAAGAAGCGTCTGGTGTCCTTCAAGTAGTAATTGGTCAACTGGGCTGCACTTGGTTAAGAAAAGTGACGGTACGTGGAGAACATGTGGCGACTAGAGGGCGCTCAATGCTCAAGCAGTACAAGATCGCTTTCGCAAGCTTTTCATCAGGTGCCGATTCACGAGGACGATGTTGCTGCAACTGCCATCTCGTCGCCCTTCGGTTTGTTTGAGTTTAAATTGTCTTTCGAGGTTTTGATTGTGCGTTTCCCTACATTGACGATATTTGTATCACCTCGATATCCATCGATCATTATCGCCACGATATACGCACGGTTCTTCAAGGTCTTAGAAAAAATAATCTCGCTATTAGTACGGTCAAGTGTGAATTCGGCAAGAGCGAAATAAATTTTTTCGGATACTTAGTCAATGCCCAAGAAATTCATCCATTGCGGAAGAGGGTTGCTGCTATTCGCGAATTTCCAAAATCTACCGTGGCTAATTGCGGCTGCACTGTAGCGAATCGGAAAAAGCTTAAAATAAGCTAATTTCGATGCATACCTGGATCTTTGATAAATTGCTAAACCTTGGTGCATTTGCGACTCCAAATACTTGGACTCTATTCTAAAAAGCTTACCTCTGCACCACAAAGGTATATTACATGCGATCGCGAATTGACTGTAGTATTTCAAGGCATGTCCCACTTTCGATAAATGATCGATGGTCGCAAGTGTAACATTGTTACGGATCGCCGTCCTTTGATATTCGCCTTCCTACAGAAATCAGAAAAAGCCTCACCTAGACGAATACGCCAGCTTGATTTCATCGGGCAATTTTAAACCGATATACGCCACATACAAAGGAAACAAAAGGTAACGGCCAACTTACTATTCCGAATAGAATCAATCGATGGAGTTAATGACTGCACCAAATTTTCTGAAAAACAGAAAGCCGATACGCAACTTTAGCAATTTATCAAAGATTCAGGTATGCATCGAAATTAGCTCATTCTAAATTTTTTTCCGATTTGCAACAGTGCGGCCGCAATTAGAAAAATTTATGTTTTATAATTTAGAAAGCCGATTGATCAAACCTGATCTCGAATCATGGCCTTCCGAATGGTAGTACGCAATACTAAGCACTCGGCTATCGCGACCGCCTACTTTCATTTAATTATGTATTGATTGAGGAAATTAATATTGCTAATTGTGCTCGTAATTTTTAATTGTTATTTATATGATAATATTGGGAACGTTGGGGTCATCGGTGTCATCGTTTATTTTGAGTAAAAAAATTCTCACAACCATGTTTTCGTACATATATACTTATACATATATAAGTGTGAACAGCAAATATGGACATTTACATTAAACCATTACAATATCAACACACATACATATGTGTGTATGTAACATATGTATGCGTTGCATACTTTTGTACACATGTAATTTTCAGCTTCGATTGAGCAAGCGGGCATGATGTAGTTTTCTATTTCCATTCGCCATTCCCCATTCTCCATTTGTAGTTAGAATTTTCAGTTGTATTTCTACATTTACACATATGTATATACTTATATATAATATATACACACACACGTACGTTCATTTTGGTTTTGTGCAAAAGTTGTTAAAGACGTCGACGGATTGTCGGCGTTGGCCACAAGAAGCCCCAGCAATGCCGCCAGAAAAGTATTTCATTGATTTTTGAAGCCTCTATAATTGGGGGAAAATGTTGCTATTGGATAACTACCCCTATTGGGGGGTAAGGAATGTGGGAAAAGTGCGCTAATGAAAATGGAAAACGGGAAATTTGCTGGTTTTTGGCTTTTGATTGTTGAAGTGTTAGTAAATGGCCAAATTGATGGCACGAGTTGGCATTTAATGATAATAGAGAAAATAAATATTTACAGACTACAGATATATAACATATGTATTTATATACAAAGTTTTTTCATACAATACATACATATGTATTGGTATATATTCAATCGTACAAACTCAAATAATTACTAATTTTCATATGATAACTGTAGTCGCCATTCACAATGATACACACATATATGCATGTATGTATATATAAAGTAGAAGTGAAAGCACACCAACAAATCCTTCTAGCAAACAAATCCACGTGTTCGCTTATCCTTCTTTCACTATTTCTCTTTTGTGTTTGCGATAACAGGTATCTAACTAATGGTAAGTCGACCATAAAGTGATTCTTCTCGGCGAATAAATTGTTTACATATTAGTAACCTTTGCGGGTTGTTATGTTTGCTTATGTACTCAACTATGTTACGTATGATTTATTCAGTTGTTCTATTAATATCCTTTGAAAAGGGGATGATGATCTTCAGAATAAAGTCGCAGTTAGAACAATTTGTTAAAGTTTTTGTTTCTTAAAACTGTACTTTGTTATTGTTGCAATGGTTGCTTAGCAATGCATGTATTTATGTATACTTATTTGCTTGGCTTACCATAATGAATTTAAAAGAAAAGTTTAAGGCCATGTTGCTGCAGTCAAATCATCAACATTAGATTATTTTCGGTTAAAAAGTATTTACTCAGCTGACACCTGAAACGGAAGGCCAATTGAAAGTATTAATTAATGAAATTTTCAAGCGTTTATTAATATATACAATTTAAATATATTAACAAAGTTTTATTTATTTATTTTAATAAAAAATATGAATCGAAGATATATTGGCCATTTCGTTGGATCAACTTGTGCGACCTTCAGGTAAGTAGAAAAATTCCACATTCGAAGAAGTATGGGTGCTTGCCTAGTAGCGAAAAAATGGTCCAACTCTTTTTGAGGAGGTCCAACTGTAATAGGAAGGGAGCGAAACAAAAAGTATATAGTGCCAAGTCAAGGACTAGGGATAGAATGGATAATGTAAGACATTATTTATAGTACAACCCAATATTTTTGTGTAAATGTATATTTGAAATTGATTATGTTTTCTATATTATCAATAAAACTTCTTTTTAGATGCCTTTCAGGTAACTGTTCAATATGTTCAATAGCATTAATTAGTTTTTCGAGCTGTATCATATTGTTGCCATCTTGCTGATCTTGTTGATCGTCCCGATCAGACACATTCGCTGTTCCCAACGCAGCAAGCCTCTCTAGGTGGACCAATTTCATCTTGCTTCCTGGTCTCGATACACTGCGTCAATTAACCGTTTGATTACCTTATATGGACCTTCCCAAACGCATTGAAGTTTTGGGGACAAACCGCACTTCCGTTGTGGACTGCACAGCAACCCCAAATCTCCACTTTGGGAGCCTTCATAGTTCATCGCTTTGTCATACCTGGCCTTCAATTTGTAATGGCTTCGTGATTTTGGCCCTTTCGCTGTTGTGCACTCCTTGCAGTTAGCAATCCACTCATCGATCGATTGACGGCAACCAACCCAATAGAACCGCTGCTTGATCTTCTCCAGAATTTTCTTAATGTCTAGATGCTCTCCACTAGGACCATTGTGGAATTTCTTAAGAATATCCGGAATTCTTAATCTCGGAACTACTATTAGCCTTCTAGAGCACTGGCCATCTTCACTTTACCATATTCTATGAAAAAAGCCAGATTTCAATTCTAAACTGCTCCATTGGGCCCAGTATGCCTTAGCGATTAGATTTTCCGCTGCCATTTGTTCTTTACTTGGCCGTCTGTTCATCTCCAATCCGTGTATTACCAGTTCCAAGTCTTGGTCTTCTTGCTGACATTTCCTAAAGTGGCTTGCCTCCCGCTTTTCTGCTCTTGTAAATGTCATTCGGCGGACGTCTATTATGTCCTCAGCTTTTGAGCATTGATTCCGTTGTCTTCCCTGGCTGTTGGAGCCCGACTTGCATTCGCTTGCCAAGTGACTTGCTTTTCCACAACTGAAGCACTTCCCAACCTGATTCTTGACACCACAACGATTCATTCCTTCTATCGACTTCAGAGTTTTCAATATTTCAGTCCTCACATCTGGTGTTTTTACCTCCAAACGCTTCACTTTGTAGGCTGGCTTACATAGCAGTGCCGCTGTTTCACGTGTCTGAGCATACGCAACAGTTTCAGCGAATGTTAACTTTGGATTCGCATAAGTCTCTCGCTTGGTGAACACGTCTTTAATTCCGCTGATGAACCTCTGGATTTTTAATCTTTCGAGATGCTCACGCGATGTGTTCCCAATGACTAAATGAGCCAATCTCTCGATTTCAAAAGCATATACCTGCAGAGATTCATTGATGCTTTTGGTCACGCTGTTCCAGCTCCATTCGGTAAATTTGCATCCTGTGCTCGCTGCCATAGCGTCTTTCCAGGGCTCGCATTACTGCGTCATAGTTATCCCTCTCATATTCGCGAATAGTCAGCAAAATTTCCGCTGCAGGTCCCTTCAACGTAACAAATAGCGCAGCGGATTTTTCCTCGATGACCCAATTATTTAACTCAGCCGTATTCTCGAACTGGAGCATGAAGATCTGTAATGGAGCTGTGCCGTCAAAGGATGGTGCTTCTACCCACGGTCCGTTCATCGATCTGGTTGGACGATTCAACTGCAAATCTCGGACACGACCTTCGAGCTCGATGACTTTGGTCTTAATTAGCTCCTCCATTTTGTCCTGCCGCTCATCGATTTGATTTTGTCTTTCCTTAAGTTGTGCATTCTCTTTCACCAGATTTTGCTGTATTTGTGCGATTGTTCCTTCTAATCCATCCAATTTTTCCGAGAAGCTGGTTTTCATTGCAGACATAGTTTGTGAATTACGGGCATCCTGTGCCCGATGTGTTGGCACTGATTTGTGAATTTGCTCCCAACAACATGTTCATGTCCATACCGGTAGATGAGCCAGGAGTATTTTCTTGAATCTTACTTGATGGCTGCTCCAACCTCTTCGCAGAATCCCTAGCCTCTTCCTTGTCAACATCCTTCAAGGATACATCTTCATCCTCGAGGCGGAATTCGTATTATTTCAAGTCGATACCTTCGACTTCCATTGCTTGTCGCAGTCTCGATTGCAGCTCTGCCTTATTTCCAGTTGTCGATAAAATTCGCTTTGCCAACTCCCTCTTGAGAAGGAATCGTCAAATCGTCAAATCCTGAATCTAGACCATTTTTCTATTATTATTTTTTGGGATTTATTTAACAATCCCACTTCTGACACCAATTGTTGCGATCTTGCTGAATCAGCCTCGATGATTTTCCAAATCCTTCGGGTCAATTACAATTTACTTTACTATTCACAATTACTTGAATTACAACTTTCACAATGTACTGTTTTTATTACTTTACTGTAATGTAATCATCAACGCGTTTACTTTACGACTGAATGACTTGGCAGCTGAGTGTCGCTCTTATATAGTAGTTCGCTGCTCGCGGCGAAAGCCTGGAATAATCGAATCATACTCAATAAAGAATGTTCTCGAATTTCGCTTTAGAACATGCCAGGTATCGGCTTCTCTCTTTCATCTGACATTCGCTTTGCATTTTCGCCACAATATCATATTGTGGCGAAAATGCGAAGCGAATGACAGATGAAAGAGAGGAGCCGACAACTGGCACGTTCTAGAGCGTAAACGAGACGATTATCGTAAACGACGATTATCGTAAGCGAGAGGTTTATCGTAAAACGACGCGATTATTCCAGGGGTTTCGATTTCAAGCAGCAAACAAGTATATAAGGACGACATACGACTGCAAGAGGAGTCAGTCAGCAATCAGTCGTGAATCAGTTGTGAATTAAACTCGTGGAGATTACATTACAGTAAAGTAATAAAAACAGTACATTGTGAAAGTTGTATACAAGTGATTGCAAATAGTAACGTAAATTGTAATTGAATTGTGAATTACCGAATAATTAAAAGCACATTAATTAAGTCTTTATAAATAAAGAGACTGCAAATTAAGTTGGCGATTTTATTTAACAATCCAGAGGTCGTACCCGAAAGATTAAGGAAATCATCGAGGTTAATCAGCAAGATCGTAACAATTGGTGTCAGAAGTGGGATTGTTAAATAAATTCCAGAGGATAATAATTGAAAAATGGTGAAGATTCAGGATTTGACGATACCTCTTCTCAAGAAGGAGTTGGCCAAGCGAGGATTGTCTACAACAGGAAATAAGGCAGAGCTGCAATCGAGACTGCGAGAAGCAATGGAAGTCGAAGGTATCGACTTGAACCAATACGAATTCCGTCGTGAGGATGAAGATGTATCCTTGAAGGATGTTGACAAAGAGGAGGTTAGTGATTCTGCGAAGGAGTTGGAGCAGCCCTCAAGCAAGATTCAAGAAAAGGCTCCTAGCACATTTACAGGCATGGAAATAAACATGTTATTGGCTGCAGTTTCACAAAACATGTCTGCAATGAACGCCAGCATCTCACGAAAGTTGGATGAACGGAATGCCATGCTGTCACAAAAGTTGGATGCACAGAATGCCAGCATTACATCACAAATGGTTGAACAGTGGAAGCAGATATCATCCTTAGAAAGAACAATCGCACAAATACAGCAAAATTTGGTGAAAGAGAATGCACAACTTAAGGAAAGGCAGGACAGAACCGAAGAACGGCAAGATAAGATAGAGGAGCTAATTAAGACCAAAATCAACGAGCTCGAATGCCGTGTCCGAGATTTGCAGTTGCACCGTCCAGCCAGAGCGATGAACGGCCCGTGGGTAGAAGCACCATCCTTTGACGGTACAGCTCCATTACAGATCTTCATGCTCCAGTTCGAGAATACGGCTGAGTTAAATAATTGGGTCATCGAGGAAAAATCCGCTGCGCTATTTGTTGCGTTGAAGGGACCTGCAGCGCAGATTTTGCTGACTATTTCTGAATATGAGGGAGATAACTATGGCGCAGTAATGCGAGCCCTGGAAAGACGCTTTGGTAGCGAACACAGAAGGCAAATTTACCAGATAGAGCTGGAACAGCGTGACCAAAAACATAATGAATCTCTACAGGAATATGCTTTTGAGATCGAGAGATTGACTCATTTAGCCACAGGGCACGCGTCGGCTGAATATCTCGAAAGATTAAAAATCCAGAGTTTCATCAGCGGAATTAAAGACGTGTACACCAAGCGAGAGACTTATGCGAATCCAAAGTTAACATTCGCTGAGACGGTTTCGTATGCTCAGACACGTGAAGCAGCGGCACTGCTATGTAAGCCGGCCCACGAAGTGAAGCGTTTGGAGGTAGAAACACCAGATGTGAGGACTGAAATATTGAAAACTCTGAAGTCGATAGCAGGAATGAATCGTTGTGGTGTTAAGAATCAAGATGGAAAGTGCTTCAGTTGCGGTGAAGCAGGTCACTTCGCACGCGAATGCCAGTCGGGCTCCAACAGAGAGGAAAGAGGACGCAAACGATGCTCAAAAGCTGAGGGCATAATAGACATCCAGCGAATAACAATTACACGAGCAGGAAAGTGGGAGGCAAGCCACTTAAGAAAATGTCAGCAAGAAGACCCAGACTTGGAATTGGTAATGCATGGATTGGAGGTGAACAGACGGCCAAGTAAAGAACAAATGGCAGCGGAAAGTCCCATCGCGAAAGCATACTGGGCACAGTGGAACAGTTTAGAATTGATATCTGGCTGTTTGCATAGAGTATGGGAAAGTGAAGATGGCCAGTGCTCTCGGAAGCTTATAGTAGTTCCGAGGTTAAGAATTCCGGATGTTCTTAAGGAATTCCATAATGGTCCTAGTGGAGGGCACCTAGGCATTACAAAAAACGCTGGGGAAGATCAAGCAGCGGTTCTATTGGGTTGGCTGTCGTCAATCGGTCGCTGAGTGGATTGCTAATTGCACGGAGTGCATTGCAGCTAAGGGCCAAAGTCACGAAGTCATGGGCAGATGAAGCAGTATAACTCAGGTGCACCATTTGAGCGGGTTGCCATGGATGTAGCCGGTCCATTCCCTCTAAGCAGACAAGGAAACAAATACGTTCTTGTGGTTATGGACTACTTTAGTAAATGGCCTGAGGTCTACCCAATTCCAAACCAGGAAGCGAAAACAGTTGCGGATGCATTCACTCACAATTGGGTTACCAGATACGGTGCGCCTATAGAATTGCACTCAGACCAAGGAAGAAACTTTAAAGCGGCGGTGTTCCAAGAGATGTGCCAGATACTTGGTATTCGGAAAATGCGAACGACAGCCCTGCATCCTCCATCAGATGGCATGGTAGAGCGATTCAACCGGACCCTGGAAGAGCACTTGCGGAAAGTAGTGGACAAGAATCAAGATGATTGGGATGTACACATACCGCTTTTCCTTATGGGATATCGGTCCGCAGTGCATGAAACAACAGGTCAAACACCTGCCAGGATACTGTTTGGTAGTGAACTTCGGTTGCCCAGCGATTTAAAATTTGGAATAACTGGTGATGCGAGAAGAATTGGGAAGGAAGCGTCTACTGTTCTCGAGGAAGAATTAGGAGAGATACATGCTCTTGTGAGGCAGCGAACTCAAATTATGAGTGACAAAATGAAGGCTAGGTATGACAAGGCGATGAACTCCGAAGGCTTCCAAAATGGAGATTTGGTGTTGCTGTACAATCCACAACGAAAGAGTGGTTTGTCCTCAAAGCTTTAATGCAATTGGGAAGGTCCATACAAGATAATCAAACGACTAAACGACGTAGTGTATCGAATACAAACTGTGGGGAGGCCGAGAAAGAAGATGAAAGTGGTCCACCTAGAGATGCTTGCTGCGTTTGGAACAGCGAATGTGTCTGATCGGGACGATTATCGTAAGCGAGAGGTTTATCGTAAAACGACGCGATTATTCCAGGGGTTTCGTTTTCAAGCAGCAAACAAGTATATAAGGACGACATACGACTGCAAGAGGAGTCAGTCAGCAATCAGTCGTGAATCAGTTGTGAATTAAACTCGTGGAGATTTCATTACAGTAAAGTAATAAAAACAGTACATTGTGAAAGTTGTATACAAGTGATTGTAAATAGTAACGTAAATTGTAATTGAATTGTGAATTACCGAATAATTAAAAGCACATTAATTAAGTCTTTATAAATAAAGAGACTGCAAATTAAGTTGGCGATTTTATTTAACAATCCAGAGATCGTGCCCGAAGGATTTGGGAAATCATCGAGGTTAATCAGCAAGATCGTAACAATATTTTGTTTTTTTGGGGAAATTGAAAAAATTACAACAACAGTCTGATCGGTAGAAGTTACAGCTATTTCAGAAGCCACCACGTTTTCTCACCAGACTTCTTTCCAGACACCCATGTCTGAATTGGATTTGAACTTGGGATGTCCGCAGCGCGAGCCAATGGTTAAATTGTTAGGCTACGTGTCTGCCGGGTTGTTATTTGTTATTTTGATGTTGTTTTTCACTTTATCCTTTTTCTACATATTCACAATCGTAAATTAGTTCATTTAAACTTTTCTTCTTTTTTTAAATTAATTGTCTTAGAATTTGTGCTTTTATTGAAAGATTTTAAATACGGAAATACCCTTTTGTTTTTATTTATTTATTTAAATAATTCAGTTTACTCATACACAAAGTAATTCAAAAATAATATTCCAATAGGTTCAATCTTCACCAAAATCTAAGCTTGAAAGAATCTCGCTTAGGGCGATCGATCACTGAAAAAGGCTATAATTCAATCACTCCTATTTTTGGTGCTCTTCATAAGTTGCATATACATATGTACATAAAATACAAATTTTTATAATGCGAAACTCTCTCACAGATCCCTTCGTGATCATTTTCAATTTTGTCGAATTCATTCGAGTGTAAAGGTATTCTCTTGATGATCGAGCTGCTCATGGTCGGACAGACATCCAATACATGCAAATAAATTATCAACATGAAATTGCTTGGATATCAAATTTCTTATGGGAATTCTTTTTTCTTTAAGTTTTTTTTTCGGATTACAACAACACGCTAACTGACCATTCAACGTCTTGGGTGACAAAACATGCGCCATATCACCAACAAATCACAAATCACAGTCTCTCGTCAGGATAATTTTTTATGACTACTCATTTCACTGCTAAAGAGTAATCTATAACAGGCCATAACAGTTTGTAGTTGGATATGTTTACATATTTACATTTTAGAACCAGTTTTATGGAGTTAACAATGTGCAACAATCAAGCAACAGAGCAGCAACATCGGCTTTATTGGTGTTTGCTTCTGATTGTCATAACCGATTAAGTGACGGTTGAGTTGAAGACTTGGGAATTAACCATTTCGATTTTGTCCACAATATTTATTTATATACATACATATATTTGTATATACATTGATTCTTTTGTAAAGGTACACAAGTATCGATGTCATTTCTTGGGAATCAAACATTTTTGTGTTACTTTTTTTGCTAAAAAATTTTATCAAATAAGAAACAAAAGTACGTGTGAGATTTACAACTACAAAAGTGGGTATAATCAATTCATGAAAATTTCGATTCGAAAATTAATTCTTTAAAATTACACGAAAAAAAAATATTTTGCCACAGGATAAGTTTAAAAATAAAGAGATAAAGATGTTATATCCGTATAACATCAGAAAAATTTGAGATATAATATAATATGGACAGCAAACTGAAAAGCTTCAAGAAGGCTCACATGAAAAATAATATGTGGAGTGCTGGTACCAGTTGTAAAATATAAAAGGAAAGTATTTATAGGATAAATAAATTAAATTAATATGCAACGTATTAAATAATTTTAAAAAGTCCCATTACTAATATTGCTTTTAAATAGCTGCCAAGTGTTCAACACTAGACGGCTTTGTCGGCACTCTCAGCCCTCAGAAAAAAATAATAATTTTTTCGTTCTTCAAAGAATCTTGCATTTGAAAAACAATTCCACCGCTAGTAGTATAAATGAACGGCAAATATTTAATAGTTTTAAACAAATAATGCCTGTGTAGGTATGGTTGTTTATCATAAGTTCCACAACGTCTGCTGGGTCTCTTAGTCCTTTTTCAGTTTATGGTTATAAATCAACTCCATAAGGCACAGAAAGATGTTATTTGCAATGCGATAATAAAAGTAAGTTTTTCTATTTTAGATTGATTATAATATTAAATGAACATTTCATACATTTCTCTCTAAAATTGTTTCATATTTTCGCATGAATATATGCAAAGGTCTTTTGAAAACATACTTTTTATATATGCACTCGTACATATATCTATTGGTAATTGGATACATGTCGTACGACTAGCACTTTTCTTGCTTGTACATACATACATACGTACATAGCTTTACTCAGCGGCAACTCTGTTGATCGGCGCCTCAGCAACATTCCAATTTATTTAAGCTTGCATGTACATACATTCATACATATGTACAAATGTGTGCGAATGTGTGCGAATGTATGCATAATTATGCTTTTTCACAACATATTATATAAGTTCATATAAAGTATGTTATGTATGTAGGTAAGAGAAAATGCTGCAACATGTTTTATGTCTAAAGTCGATAAAGTGAAATTTAACGCCGATCAATATGTAAATAACATATGTATACATATGTATGTACATATATGTATATATTGTAGTGTGTACTTCAAGCATATGTTAGTTTGTTTTTAATGAATGTAGGAACCGCCGAAATTTTGCCAATTTATCAATGAAGCGAGTATTAAATCATAATTATTGAGTATTTTCGAGGTTGATTTGAGCCCAAACAGTTATAAATAAGTATATATGTACATATGTGTTGTACAATAAATCGATTTTCAATACAAATTGTGTCACATAATATTAATAGCGTTTAATGTGTGCACCTACATTCATATATACACATACACACATGTACAAATACTAACTTTTGCAATTTTAATTCTTCTACGTTTACCATAATTGTTTGTTAGTTAACCGCATTGCGAGATCGAGTATCAAATAAATATTATATATAATGAAATATAAATAAAATAAGAGAAAAATGTTTCCTTCGGCCATGCTGAAGTCTTTATACCATTCATGAATATTTAGTGTGTCACGACATAGTCGCCCGTTTTATCTATCATCTGTGAAGCAGAATACCAAATTTCATGTTCTTAGATGCTTAATGGAAATAATTATGCCACGAAATCTCATATGTAAACATTCGGCTCCCGATCTCGCTTTCTCCACCCAATACACTTCAGAAGTATACAAAATACAGTTCCGTACCAAATTTTTTACAAATATCTCATAAGCTGAGAACCAATTTTAAACTGACAGGTGAACATATGGATATAGCTCTACTTAGCTCATTATTCTGACAAAATACGTATATATTTTGATGGGTCTATATCCTCTTAATCGTTCTACTATGTTCATAAATGGTGAAAAAAATGAAATACATATGTATGCGAGAATATATTCTAGTTTTATTACAGTTTATTTCCTTTACATGTGGAAATTTTCTTCATGACGGGCGAGGCCATTCAAAGGATTTATTTATTAAACAAATACAAAAAAACACTTTCTGTTATTTTGAAGCATGCCAAGAGGATCCTAATATCTGAACCAACTTAGGAATTGTCGAATAAATACATATGTATGTACATATATTGTGATATACGAAATAACGTTCAAATACTTATATATTGGCCTATACTTATTGGACAATGAACTATGAAAATTGAAAAGTGAACGGCAGAGCAAACAACAATCGTAACCAAGGTGAGTACGGATGCAAAGATGCATTCAAATGTCGTACATTCACACCTTAAATATTACTAATACACTATAGTAATAATAAAAAATCGAATGCGTATGTACGTGTACTTGTATTATATTAATATTAATATGTGTGTAAAGCAACAAACTCAGCAAGGCGCTCATTGGTTGTTTGGCGGTGTATTTTCAATAGAATTGAGTTATTTATTATTGAGTTTTGCTTTAAGCTACAAGATACTACTATACTACTATACTACTATTTTACTATTTAACTACGTTTGCATACGCACATACATACCTACATACATACAAGACAATTGGTTCGATATGAACGGCTGACCACTATGATACTGACTGCCACGGAGGAAGGGGCGGTCTTATACATACATACATATGTACATATCGTCCATTCCAATTGAAAGCAAAGCAAATTTTTTCGAGAAGGGGTGGGTGTTGGTAGCAGTGGTCGAATATCGAAATGAAAGGGCGAGACAATTGGAATGGAAATCTTCTAACAAACAAATACAAATACTTCAAGCGCCATGGTGGTGGTTGCTGTTCCTCCGTATTGGTGTATTGTGACAGCAACTGAACTGAACACGATCAATGCTAATTTAGTCAGCTACTCATTTGTTTAAGCGCTCTGCACATACTTATACATTCATATGTATGTACATATGTACATACAAATATAAACTAGTGTAAATACAATATATTTACGTGTGTGCGTGTTTTACTGTTTGCAAGC
This sequence comes from Neoceratitis asiatica, assembly GCA_030068015.2. Lineage (NCBI taxonomy): Eukaryota > Metazoa > Arthropoda > Insecta > Diptera > Tephritidae > Neoceratitis > Neoceratitis asiatica. The sequence continues at coordinate 1,381,852 of CM061528.1, read as the reverse complement.
AGGTTATGTTGTAAGTAATGAGCTGATATTGAGTGACAAGTAAGCACACTACGTACGACTACCGTCGAGCTGCCGTATTGGCTATGTTGGGGGTAGTGCGGACTATGCCTACACGCTTGCTCAGCAATGACAAGCGAGACCTCATCAACACTTCATTGAAGACAACTGGCTGCGGAGCGTGTGGAAGGGGTGGCCCTACTCCCTTAACATAATTGTATTTTTTCCTATTCCGTCACTTTAGTTGCTTATTGCATATGTTTTCTTGTGCTTCTTTTTCTTCTGAGTTTTTTCTTTTGTCTCGCCATACGATTAATTTAACGCTTGTTTTTACTTGTAGTGGTTGTTATACTTAGTTTTTTTTTATGCATTTGCGACTGTACGTACGTAACTATATATATACATATTTTTTTGCGGTTCTCGCACTGCCACTTTTGTTCAGCTTTTCGATGATATTCTTCATTGGATGACACAGCACCGCCCGACTTTGTTGGTTCAGTTGCAGTTCTCCGTTCAACGTTACAAGTCGCCTTCGACAAAAAAAAAAAGGATAATTAATACCAAATAGCAACTCTGCGGGTCTTGAGTTGGCGGTACCGGGAAATGATTAATACATTTTCAAAGTTCTCAAAATTCGTGTAAAATAAAAATTAATTGTGTACATATGTAAATATTAAAGAAAAGCTCCCATTAACCTGAAAATACATACACGGCTTAATATACATACATATGAAAAGTTTTAAATTATTTATCATCTTTTGTGCACAAAAAATAATTGTTAGTGAATAAAATTTAAATAGCCAAATGAAAACACATCTTCTTCGTAAATAATCGCATTTCGATCACTAAGGATACGCGTTGGTCATGATTACTATGATATTTGTTCAAAGGTATGAAAGGGGATGATAGAACAATTTTTTAATGGATCTGTGAGCTGAGAGCTCCTTAAAATATTAATCAAGGAAAGAAAATTATCTAATAAAAAGACAACAGCAACAACAACAACAACAAAACAACTGAATAATTATTATATTATGAAAAAATATTAACAACATTGCACTAACCGTTAGCAGAGGTTAGCAGTGTGTGCTACCATTCGTAGAGCTATGGGTTCGAATACCGGACAGACGAAAATTCTAAATTGTAGAATATCAATTTAAAAATATTGTGTTTCCTAACGCGGTCACCCCTCGATAATGCCAACTACTCCGAATAGATATTTAAGTCCCTCCATTTGATGAGAAATCATCAAGGCGCATACAATCTATGGAGTAGGTGCTCGCCCAAAATGGCTCTAGTGTTTATAAACCGCCACCTAAAACCGATCGATTTAAAAAATATTTTTTTTTTCGGATAGCTAGAACTTTCTTCTTCAAACGTCAATATGTTTCAAAATTTTCGAAAAGTTGATCTGCCTGTTATATCCTTAAAATATACTGAAAATTCAAGCTGAAGAATCGGTTTTGTATTCAAGTTATTTATATTTTAATATTGCCAAAATTGTGTCGACGCACAAAATAATAATTATCAAATAAAATATATCGGATTTTATGAACGTGATTTGTATAAAGACCATTTTTGAAAAAACCCAATTTTTTTAAATCGACATCTCTTGTGTTTTGCATTGATTTAAGATGCGAAGCAGCAGTTATTTTTTCCCCAGAAGCTAGTATCATCACCTGAAATCTCGTTCAATGGAGTCGATACGACATCTGAAACTTGCAGTATCGAATATCTTTTTGGTGCCAACATTACCCTACATGATTAGCCTGATCCTTTCTTGAGTCGATTCATTATACTTATCGCCCTAGACTTTATAAGTTTCTCTTAAATTACAACATTTCCTTACTTTATATTTTTTTTGTACTTTTTCGCAAGGTACGAACATAAAATACAAATAAATTATGTTTGTGAAATTATTCTTTTTTAATCGGTCAATATTCTTTTATGATTTTATGTTATATGTGCGAAATTTTGACGCGAATGGAAGATCGGAACAGAATTCGTATTATTCGAGAAAAAACGATAAATACACTCTCCGAAGAAGATAAAATGATGTATCGAAATGCATAAGAGGCAGATAAGAATATCAACGTTTTTGCTTTCACAAAAACGGCCAAAAAGCTCCAGATACAATTTAACGAAAATGAATGAAAAACCTATATTTTTCTAAATGTTCTTTAGTGCCAAGGTTTGGTCTTCCCTGACCCATGAACTTAAACCTTTTCCAACTTACGGTTCTGCTAATTGATAAATCATTTTAAGCCAACTATGAACGGCTGAATGATTTATTAGAGAAACCTTTACTTACACATCAGGAATGCACTATACATGAAAATACATTAAACTGACATTCCCTATCGAGGGACAACCGCATCTAGAAACAGTTCTATAGTTGTGGATGCTGGCCTAGCCAAAATTAAATCCATCGAATGGGAACAAGAAATCAGTAGGGTATGGCCTGTCATAGGCCTACAACTGTTCTGCAGTCCTTTCGAGACCAGCCCTCTTGGAAATTTTACTGTACAGATTCTTTAGTTTCTTTCGGCAGGCTTCGAATGGTGGTCTGACCAACATCCAAAATTATGGAAAATTAGTTTAAATTAAAAATCTAATTAATTTTTCTAATTGCGGTCATTTCAGCGGCTACAAAGCGCGAATTATTAGCAGTCACTCAAACTTTTGGCCACATATTTGAGTACACATCACTGTCGGAATTATAATAACAAAATTATGTGTTCAATTTTGTATATTTAAGTGTTATCATGTTTGCTTCACAAATTTCTATAAGTGACATTTGTTTCACAACATTTCGAGGAACCGTTATCTTTTAAAAAGTAAATAAATGCAAAAACCTCAATTGGTAAATTTTCCTGTTAGAAAATTTAGGATATTTATTAGATGAAACAATCAATTTATATTTTTTGGAATCATCACTTGCCTTCAGATCCACTCTTATTCTAAGTATCATACTCCCCAACAAGTTTTAGCATATATTAGGATAATGTCTTCCACTCGCATCGGACACATTCGCTCATAACACCTCAAAACTTGTTGGCGTTCCCACTATCCTCCCCCACATATATGATATGGTATTATGTGGGGTTGAAATCAGTGACTGAGGAGACCATGGCAGCCACTTTTCGGTGAGTTTGGCAACATGGTCCGTATATATAAAATATTGTAATGTAAAATCAGCGGGCTGTACATAGAATTTCTGGTATGTGGTCCAAGGTCCAATTTGCATTCATACGACAAAAATCCAGTAGCATCTTCTGATGCCGATTAGTGACAAGTGGTTTTGCGACATTTGCCGGACACCTGAGGCTAGAAAGACCCAAGGTGTTCCGTACAGTCTCCAGGGATAGAGCAACATTCAAAATTACAGAAAATTAATTTTTGTAATTGCGGTCGCCCGTCGTCAGGAAATTTCAAGCCCTAATGTATTTTGGACATGAAATAAAAGCAACGCCATTCAGAGGCGGCTTAGAATAAACTGTAGGTCTCTCCACTTGTTGGTAAAAAACATCAGGAGACAAAATCACAAATTGGAGGAGGAGCTCGGCCGAAAATCGCTCCGGCGGCTACAAAGCACCAAATAAATGTATATATATATATAATCTATGGCTTGTTTTAAAATTACTTAATTAATAATTAAATAATTAATTAACCTCATAACTGTCTGTTCTGTTTAAGAGGCAAATGTGACCTTAACCCTAAGTGATAAATTTCAGTAGCGGAATTCAGCAACTTTTATCGATACGATTTGTCGAATTGTTAACTAACGAATTTTGCCGCTTGCACTAATAATTATGTGATTCGGTTACTGACTTTTACCGATACTTGTTATTTTACATTTCCATTTTATTGCGAAGAATTGGAAGACTGTTCGAACCTTCAAGCTCTGTAGATATCACCGTTACACTCCTGGCTTCCACTTCCAGAAACTAACTTCTATCCACTGATGAAGGGAGCAAAATATATTTTCGATTATTTTCTTTTGCTTCGCTTTGCTTTTTTACCGATTTATATTTTATTTTAAATTTTTTTATTTTATTTATTTGAACCACAATAAAATAAGTAATCTTTTGTCGATTGTGCTATCAACTTCTCAATATTCGTCCTTTATCGAGTAGTTAACGACAACAGCTGATCGAGCGGCGATAGTGAATATCGTTAAAATATGCAGAGCTAATAGTCGAATCTTTCAAATTTTTGCCCTGCATCCCATCGATGAATAATTTTACTTTCATAACTTTATGAATGAAATTAAATTTTCACTAAAATTGCACTAATGTAAGCCATTTTTGTTTAACCAAGAATATTCTTTTACAGGCGGCACAAATTGGCGTAAAATGAAGCGTAGAAAAACTAAAGATAAAATCACTAAACAAATCATATCACCTGGAGGAGGAACCATGTCATGGGATTGCTATATAAAAGTTTCAAACTCTTGAATATAATTCTGGGTGAGTGTAAGCAATTGTCCTATTAACAAAATCTATTAAACTATATACCTACTATAGTGTATGTATACTTGTATGTATTTAATATCTATTTAACGTTACTATGTCTATGGGTTCGTAAAATTCCAGCAGCCATTGTGCCGAGCAACAATCAGCGTAAATACCATGAAATCCGCCATGATTTTTGTTTGTACGTATACGCCTTATATACATATATATATATATATATATATATATATATATATATATACAGAATTGTGTATTAGGGTGGAGTATTCTCTATAAATGTAATACTCAAGTAAAAAAAAAATGAAGTTCTCATTAGAAAATAAATTTTATATCGAATTTGTAGAAGTTGCTCAGAAGTTTTAGAAATTAGCTTTATTAATATTTTTAATAAAAATATTCATGTTTAAAATTTAGTAATTTCTCGTTACATTCTTGTTTCAAACAAACGGGAATAATACTATTGGGAAAAAACGTAATGCGGATTCAAACAATATTCATGGAATTCATACGTAAAGTGAAAAGTAACAAACTTGTACAAGTATATGAAGTTCTATAGCTAAATTTTCGCTACATATTCGTGCATATTAAGGTGCTGTATCAAAATACCTTGAGTCTCTGGAAAAATATATATGTGCTTCGTTACACGAACATATAGACTCGTCTAAATAAACTCCTCTCATAGTTGTATGAAATATATCCGTAAGCTGGACAAATCTAATATACCTTGTGTACATGGTATAAACGACCGTGATGCACCCATTGTAACATGTACATCCATTATATTACATATTAACATACTTATACATCAGTAAAAATTAACAAAGTTTGTAAATACAAACCGCAGTATGAAGCTAGCATCCTCGTAGGAATTAAATTGGAAATCTTTTTAAAACACAAAAAAGGTCCCAAAAGACTATTTTGTTTCAAAATGTTGTATTGAACCAACTTTATATGTATATAATGTTTATTACAAAGCTATCACAAGTTATTGAAGTGATTTTCTAGCTTTATTTTTATTTTTCAATTAAATATTACTTATATATATATGAAAGTTGGTTAACTGTTATAATATATTATTGTAATATATTATAAAATCAATAAAAAAAAATCCCATTACTACATTATATATATATAGTTGGGGCTTTGTAAGCGTTAGAGCTATTTTCGGCCGAGCCGATTATGATTTAACTAGAGCAAGTAGAATATCTTTGTACTATCTCAACGAAGTGGATACTTTTTCTCAAAACATTTGAATGCTAATTTGAAAATTCCGCACTTTTCATAAATAAAGCAACTTTCAAAACAGTATACCATTCTGAGAAAGAGTGACTCTGTAACTAAAGAAAAGTATTTGAAGTTTTTTCGATAAAATTGTATTTTTGAGTTCAAACCTAAGTCTTACAGACTATTTGATCAGATTTGGGCTTAATTCGACCATTCCGTTATCAATAAGCCATTTAGCAAAGTAAAATTATCTGACTCTGTCATTCATTCAGTAACCAAATCCCTACCGGGAAGTAGACAAATCGGTTTACTTTTGCTTGTGTATACATATGTGTGCTACTTGTGCTTGCGCCTGTGCATTGCTCGCTTCATTAACAATCCAAAGCAAAAACAACAAGCTGTAGTTGCCGTAGAGAATTTATATGTCCGCACTTAAGTATGTATATATATATATATATATTTGCAGGGTATGTTTTTTGGGCGGAGTATAGATACAGTGGTACGAAAACGGTGCTCGTAGTGTATAAAGAGAAATTTAATATTATTGAAATTTTGATTATTTATTCAATGTAGTTAAAATAAATTTAAATTTAAAGCGACCCATGACCATAACCTAGAAAATAATTAAATAAGTTATTTTAATCGAAATTTGGTATTCTCATAGCTTAAAATATCAGCCGTGTCCATAAAATCCTAAAAAATGAATCTAATCCGTTTTTAATAAATATGTGCAGACATGTGTATGTACCATGTACATGTCCACATACATGTAAATATGTAAATAGGTAGGCATCTGCTACCTGCAATGGAAGGTGGTTGTTTAAAGATGCCCACAACATCCCCAAATATAATCAGAATAATATCTAAAGTATATGGTATATAAGGAATGTATGTATGTATTTATGTTCATATTCCAAATCTTTGCAGATTCCCTGGAAGATCAAGAGGGTGGAGCTATGTACATATCGTGCGATGTCTCAAATGGCGGTCCAGTGGAACCAGAAACGGGATATGTACCCAACAATCCATTATTCGGTTTGGCATTGGATAGTCCACAGGTACGGCGACGTTGATAAAATAGTTTAAATGTAGGAACAAGAACGAGAAGATAAAACAAAATAAAATATCAAAAAGAAATAAATCCCAAAAATTCAGTTTCATATTTTATCATAAAATTTGCAATATCGGTATTGCGTTTTAAAGTGCAAAAGAATATTTAAACTTCGCTGAAATAAAAACATTCGAAATACCGACGCCAATTCTACGTTAAGGATGACTTTTAATTTGAACAATAACATTTTAATTGCAGTTGAATAAAAATTATTTACAATAAAAACGCAAATTTGATGAAACATACTATAGAAAGGTTACAAATTGAAATTCATTTCTCAAGGTGAAGTGACATTTTGTTTTCCAAAAAAGTGCTTTTGCTGATAGCCATTCTAATAATGTGAAACATCCCTGAATAAAAGTGGAATGATTTATTTTTTGATTTTTAATTTTCCATTATTTATTTTTATTTTTTTAAATTATTTGGAACAACTTCAAGCAGAGTTTTGTGCTCAGGGGCCCACGCACTGCTAACTACTCAGCTTCAGTGGCCACAATTGCTTTGAATTTATTTTTATCATAGAGCAAAGCTTTTCTCAAAAATATCCTGTTCCAGTTTTTAGTTGTTTCTGCATAAAATATTCTTTCATTTTTTCATTTTCTTTTTAATTGAATTCTTTCCGTTTTCTTCAAATATCGTCCCTCAATAGCAAGAGTGTGCTGCCTCTTCCTGTGTTGGGTGTTTATCTTGTCAAGGCAATACCGTTTTACCCATCTCAGCGCTCACGGTCAACGACTTCGATTGCGGCTCCTGCTTCGATACGACGGCGACCAGTGTTATAACAGGTGCTGGTATTGTTGGATCTACGGAAAACCATTTACAACAAGAAACGATTGGCCTCTCCGACAACGCCAGTATTAATAATAATACCGCAAACAACAACAACAACAATATCAGCTGTAATAATACGATTAATTACTGGAGCACTGATGAGATGGCTTCGTCGTTTCCCGGTTTGCCGCCGTTAGACATCGATCCCCTGCCTAGTCTATTTCCCTTCTCACCATGCGGCGCCTCATATAATTTCTCCTCAAATCCACATCAAGCATCACTCTCATACACCGTCCACCCGCATCAGATGCTCGTATCGCCCAATAGTCAAATTTCGAATCATACACAGAGTCAAACGCCGTCCACCATACATGGCAATTCACTCAGTTCTGGCGGCACGCAGGCGGCATGCTACTATGACCCCACTAGTAGTGGTATGATAGGTGGATCAGCATCTGCCGGTGGTGCATGTAGTCAACATATTAGCCCAAGCGGTGCGGCGCCTCCACCTCCACCGCCAATGTACCCAAGCATGAGTGTGAACGTCAGCATGAATATGACCATGCATGGTTACGGTGCGGAGGGCACGATGCCAATGCCGTGTTCACAGGTTAGTAATCTAAACCATTTTTTAATTCTTTGGTTGTAAAGTGTCATACGTAGATGCAGTGGACGCCACCAAATACAAATTCCTCAGTCAATGTTCTCTACCCGCCACTTTTGAGCCCAACACATTACCCACCTGCGGCAACATATTCCTTCACCGCTGATTTTCGCACGCCAACATTGCAGCAATCCAATCAAAGTCCAGGCGCTGGTGTATTGCCTACACTCACAGATGCCGTTATAGTTGAGGAAGACTCACCGTCACCAACAAGTGATACATCGCGTCACCTTTTCAACACCAGCTCAGAGCTGACCCACGCCTTTGCGTCGCCAACAAAGAGTCCATACGATGATGATGAGGATAGCAATGAGGAGGGCTCCGACTCAAAGCCGAACCTATGCAGGCTTTGTGGTAAGACTTACGCGCGCCCCAGTACGCTCAAAACACATCTGCGAACTCATTCCGGCGAACGGCCCTACAGGTAAGGGAATTCTGATTATTTATTGCTATTTGTACTTATCTTCTACTTTTTACTTCCATTATAAAGATGCCCGGATTGCAACAAAAGCTTTTCGCAGGCTGCCAATTTAACGGCACATGTACGCACACATACCGGACAGAAACCATTCCGCTGTCCAATTTGTGATAGACGTTTCTCACAAAGTTCCAGCGTCACCACGCACATGCGCACCCATTCGGGCGAGCGACCCTACCGTTGTTCTTCATGTAAGAAATCCTTTTCGGACAGTTCCACGCTCACAAAACACTTGCGCATACATAGCGGCGAGAAGCCTTATCAATGTAAATTGTGCTTGCTCAGGTATGTATGGAAGTACATAATTATTTGTGGGCGAGTTATGTGGTCTGACGACGAAGTTTAATAGCATTTGGCACGACATATATAATTGAAAATGTCACTGATGTGTCTGCTATGAATGTAGAAGACATAAGGAAACTTTGTAGTTTGCTCTATTCGGTGACAACACAGAGACATACATACATATATATCTAGGTCAAGTATTATGAAAGCTCTAGACTGCATAAGCGTTAGCACAAAGGAGTATTCAGAGAAGTTTTAATCGACGGATAAGTACACTCCCGTTCTCGTATATAGTCAATTTCGGCATATGGAGAGTTGTCTCTGGTAGAAAGGATTTGCCTAACCTATTGATGTAAATTACATCAGTAACCATAGTAACCATTCTTCACTCTAAAGGGAAGTCTTCTCAACAGAATTCCTTTACCGAAAAGTTAGGGTAGGCAATTTTTTGGTAAAAACTAAACGAAAACTTAGTGGATACAAAATCGAAACATTTTAAAATTATGCATTTAAATTGGTTGTTTCGAAAATAATACCCTTAGAATAAATGTTGAAATCAACAATTTCACTTTAGCACTTGTTGAGGGTTGCGTGTTCAATCAATTGTCAAAACATAAATTTAGATTTTTGGCCGATAAGACGGGAAATGCCCATATCCAGAAAAATGCCCATAGATATGCCTTCAAAAACCAGTATATTGCAAAAAATTATCTTTGAATTAAATTAAATTTTTTTTCCAGATTTTCACAATCGGGCAATTTAAATCGCCATATGCGCGTGCATGGAACCAATCAAAATAGCGCCGGCAACAATGGCAATGGCGGCGGTAGCAATTTGTTGACATGACAAAAGGCGCGAAGTGGCGCCGCATTTCAGCATTACTACCCCCCTCCATACTCCCACGGTGCTCACAGCCTTTCTCATGGCCCACATACGCACACTCATAACCACAATCACCCACACATGCATATACCAAGCAGTAATTATGATTATAGCAGCTATGGCATCAACGATTACACTTCACCCGGATCACAAAACTATTCAGGGTATTATTTTTGTGCACTTAATAAGCCAAAAGTGGAGAGATTCTATTAGCAAGAGGAGCAACAGTAAACCGATTTGTAATCTTAAAAAAAAAAAAATATTAAAAAATATGATAAGTATACATATGTACATATGTATGTATACATATGTATATATGTATGTATAAAGAAAAAATATATTTCAAAATAAAAATAGAATTAGTCAAGTAAAGAATTCCTGAAGAATCCTACGGAGTGTGTTAAAGTAAAGGCTTATGAGGGTGTACAAACTTCTATGAGAATTTATTAAATAAGTTAAAAACCAAAAAAAAAAATTACAAAAACAACAAAGCAAAAAATGAAGCAACAAATGTTTGGTTGAAAATGCTCAAATTTAAGTTTAAAATTTGTAAGATAATTACAACAAAGTTAAGGACACTGATAAGCAGCAAATGGCAAAAATGTACATATATACATAAGACAAAGATGAATAACGAATTTTAATTTAATTGAATTTAGAAAGGTTTGTAAGTTTTAAAAGTTATATAATACATACACGCATATGTAAATATTCATTAAATAGAAAAGAAACTAAAAAAAAAAAATAAAACACAAAAACACGCATAAACAAATAAATTTTAGTTTAAAGATTATATATCTTGATCCCTTATGCATTAAGCAACCATCTAAAGAAAATTCTTAACTTATATGAATTATTGTTGGGTATTTTTTAACTTTTCACGAAAATTTTAAAATTTTTATGATATAACTCTTTTTATAAAATTAAACCGGGAGTGTGCGATTAAATAATTCCTTTGCAATATAATAAAAGAATTAATTTGATTACCTACATTTTGAGTAAATTATCTGTAGCAAAATTGCACAAAATTTTTTTTCTAAATTTACATAAAATTTTGTTCCGATACTAAATTATATCTATTTTTATTTTACTATGTACATACATTATTATATAGTTTTTTTTTAATTATCCCGATTAAATTATCAATCAGCAACAAAACCGATTACATAAGTTCAAACAAGTTCATAATTCATTAATTACACTACAATAATCTAAAAAGCATCAGTTTTTTGTTCAGTCAGATCATGTTTAATTGCGAAAATAATTATGAATAATGAATAATGAAAAAATGTAATCAGTAAGAATTTAATAATTTTGATGAATAAATAATTATTTATATTATTATATTAATCGCACATCTCCTAGTTGAACGTCTGTTTTGTCACTAAATCGCTATAGATCATTCCAAATAAGTTATCTTGATTGCCTTAAGCTAGATGGGTATGAGTAAATCCTTATTGAATTTGCTTTCATCCAATTAGGGCTGGTGCTGTAATATAATTTAAACCTCCACGAATATTTATTTGCTCATTTTAATTTTTTTAATTTAAATTTGTGAAATTTTTCCATCTTCACGCTGAGAACTCATCGCCATAAATCCCACCTTGTACTCTAGTCAATGGGATGTTCTTTAAATAATTTTTTTTAAAAATAATTTTCTCATTTAATTAAGTGCGATATGATGTTTAAACTTTTATAAATACAAAGAAATGCATAAATAAATTAAATAACTACTTGCGAATGTATATGTACGAATTACTATTATATTTAATATTTATATAAAATTAATTGGAAAAATAAAGCCATACTTTTAAAAGTTATATGAGATTTCTTTTATTATCCCATATCTTATTCCAGATGTAGGTAGATGAAATAAAACTAAAAACCTACGGTTCTCTGATACAAAATTATGTTTCGAGCAAGTTTTTTTTCAATAACTTTCTATCAATGACAATCTGTTTTTTTTTTTGGAAATGAAGGCAGGAGGAGGAGCTCGGTCGAAAATCGCTTCAGCGGTTACAAAGCTCCAAATATGTATATAATTTGGTTTGGCTCTCGATGTCAAAATAAATGAACGTCGAAAAAATCAATTGCAAATTGTTGGTTTATAAAATTTTATTGATCCACAAATATCGAGTTGGATGTGCTGCAAGAGTCTGAAAATTCGGATAGAGAGTTTTAATGAAAGCCGAGTCGAAGCAAATTTATTTGCAGCACATCTCATAAGATTTACAACAATGCACTTATGCAATATTATCTATTTGCCAAGATATTACAATATTTCATTATCTCAGAAGACTTAACAACTCAAGACTTTACTACTTTGAATAATGTTGCAAGGTGTTTATTAAAATATTTGCTACACACGCTTTATTCATACATATGTACATATGTGCACATATGTTAATATGTTAGATATATGTATGTAACATATTCGAAAATTACAAAAACATCTGCTTAGTTATTGTACTTTATATTTTAATAAGAAAATGGCGCTGTTAAAGAAAAAACAATTTCAGTTTTTAAAAGTGATACTTTTATTTTAGAATCGTCCATGAGTATTAGAATGTGATAGGAATATGTTCGCTTGGAAAAGTCTTGGTTTTCGTGGGACTATCTTTGGATACATATGTATTTATGTAAAATCATTAAATACAAAGTGAATTTCACAACTATTAATAAACTAAAATTTAGAGATTTACACCGCTGCTTGCATACATCAAAGAGAATTAAGAGATTCTCCACATACTCTTCAAGCAGGTAAATATTTTCAAATAAATTAATCCATGGGATTTTTTAACAGAAGTCTATGAAAATTAATTTATTATGCTAAAACGGTATTTAATTTAAGTAATCGAAACCAGTTTTGAAATGAATCAAAATTCTTTTCCAGCTAATTAAAATTCTTAAGAAAGCAATTAATTAAAGAATAAATTGCTTTCCATTGTTTCATATAATAGAAGCAATGATTTGTAATAAAGAAAATGATACATTGTTAATACATAAATATGTACATTTTGAAAAAGAAAAAATTTAATGTAAAACCCTATTCCTTACGTTTATAATTTTTTTGTAAAACATACTCGCAGCTCTGCTTATGTACTTTACATACATACATATATACATACATTGGACATTCACCTGCGTACATATGTACATAAGTCTGATTCCATGTTCATTACTCTTTTCAATTAAATCTCTTATAAGTTTTATGCAATATTAACTGTTTTTATTTTTATTTTTGTGAAATTATTTATTTCACCGTTTTTCTGCCTACCGTACTTCTAAACATTTTTATTAGCTACAGAGATTTCGTTTTATTTAAGAGCGCAAATGTTTATGAAAGAGAGGTTTTTACGCTCTTATCACGGTTATTTTTTCTAACATATATATGTACAAGCAAAATGCTCGGTGTTTAACGTCGCTCCACAGCAGCTATAACAACAATGTTACTAACAATTGTTTCTTTATGATATGTTGAAAGGAAAAGTATATAAGTAGATTTTTGATATTTTTCATGAAGGCACTTTTCAAAGCGCTGTGCGAATTCAAAATTTAAAAAATTGGCTAATGGATTTAAAAATATTTTTTTTGAAGTCACACTTTCAAATAAATTTTTATATTTCGAAAAATGTTCACTAAAAATGTTCCATCTTTTCTCATAAAAATCACTGAAACTTGTTCATGTATGATGTGGTGAAAATATATAATTTTTATAAGAATCTGAAACCTGACCCAATGCGAACTGGCTGTGCTGGCTTTCCTGGCCTTTTCTTACTTTAAATGCTTGCATAACCAAATGAGCGCTTTCTAAATTGGCACATTTTGACCAATGCGGCAATCGTGGTTATATTAACTACTGTCAAAAGCGCAGGCAGTAGCTCTAAAAGGATCCTTGCAGTGCTTCAAGTGCTTAAAGCACTTATTTTGACGGTTATGACAGGAAAGCAAGTAAAGTCAAGCGACATTGGGCCATGGCCTTAAGCTTTGCGTTACAATCGACTGTGACAATGCAAAATAAAATTAAATGAAACTTTCGACTTTCCATTTTCTTCATATTTGGCATTTTATGAGTGGAAAAAAATTAAAATTATTTCAAAAGAACCGAGTTTTCTCTCATATCTCTTATATCTCATTCAGAGTGAGATTTTTTACCTAAAACATTTAAGGCTGCTTAATATTACCGTCCATTTCGCCGTATCATGTTCAGAATGTGATTGTGTAAAATTAATGGGTGCCGAATTTAAAAGTTTTCTGTCAATAAAAATATTTTAATGTAGCAGAGTGAATGTAATTAGTTTTAAGAATCAACTTAATCGACTTAAGTGGTTTTTAATTTTCACCGCAGATGCATGGATATCTGGTGCGTGTGCATGTCTATATATTTTATATGTATCCATCTATGTAAGTCAAACATCCCCTCTAAAACTCCCATTGCAGAGAGTCAAGAGATTCAGTTGGTTTTGTGCGCGTGCTGCGTGCTGTTGTAAATAGCGCTATTTTAGCGCATTTTTCAATTTACGAATCGTCCAACGGCCAGACGAGAGAAAAAGGAAAAAAGAAGTAGCGCACAAAAAATTAAGAATCTCCCCACGAACCGACAAACAAGAAATCGAAGTGAAATAACATTCAATTACACGTTTACATGTACATACATACCTATTTGTATGAGTTATTTTCTTATTTACGCATTGCTTGTTGTTGATTGCAAGGCAATAATGCGGACATGTACAATAGCGTAATTTGTGATATCTTTAATAATTATGTTCTCGCTTTTTTTTCCGGAGTCTCTGACAAAATTACTGCCACTATTACAATTATCGATTATTTGATAATAAAAAAAATAAAAAATCATAGGGTCTGCTTAGTAATTGTAGACGCGTTTTGAATGAGCACATTTCTTTCCCGTTAATGAAAGTGATGAGTGCAATAATAAAGTAAATTAAGAAATAGCTAAAAAGAAGCTAATAATTCTACGTAAGATTTGTGATACGTTTTGAAATAAAAGTGAAAATCATTATATTTAACATTTTGTGTGATCGGACAGTATTAAAGTTAGTAACTGTTAATAAATTATTTATATATTTACTACAATAAATAATATTAAATAATGAATCGGACTAGAAAAAAGATTGAACGCCCAAAAAATCCATATACAACGGTAAATCTCTTCTCACGTTGGAGTTTCTGGTAAGAATTGATGGCAAAATGTGTTTAGACAAAATGAAGTTGTAATGTTGTCGCGGGGTAGGTGGTGAATGGGAAAGGGCAGCAACGGGACAGGATTGTTAGAGCAATGACTTTTGTGTTGGTTTTTTAAATCAATGAGTCACGTGATTCACTCCTCTTTCTATTCAGTTGGTTATGCTTATGAATAATAAAATAATTATCAAGTTAAGTGAATATCCAAAAAACGAGTCATAAATTTGTTATGCTTAAGCGAATTTGTTTTAGTCATTAATTTGAAAAAAAAGTACCCTAACTGATTTCTCTTGTTTTTCGCTTTCCATTATTCTACAGATTGTGTCAGATTAAATTCAATACATTAAAGTCCAAAAGCTTAAAGTAATAACTTCTTTGTACAGTTGGTAATTCAAAGAGAACTTAGAGTTTTTTAAACCATTTAAATGATTTTACATATACATATTTGATAAAGACGGAATATAACTCGTATGAGTAAAATAAGTTATAAAAAGACAATCTTCACTACAAATTATTTACTCTTTTAATCTAAACTAAGTATTTGATAAGGACGGAATATAACTCGTATGAGTGAAATAAGTTATAAAAAGACAAATCTTCACTACAAATTATTTACTCTTTTAATCTAAACTAAGTATAGATCTGACAATTACCGAATGAAGCACCCTAATGCATTTACGAATATACAAAGATTTCTCTTTTTTTTTGTTATTAATTAATATCAAAAAATTGGAACAATAAAAATTAAATTTATAAACCCAAGGCTGCGCTTACATTTATTCGAAACACAATAATTTAAACTGCGTTTATTGCCCTGTGTAATCCGATTGGCAGCTCTTTATATTATATGTACATATGTATGTATGATGATGAATTATTATTCATCTGACACTTTTCAACCGGCTTTGCTCACACTCTATGAGAGCTTTGGAGTAACATAATGTTAAGAATCATTTCCAAATTTCTTTTTCTGTAGACTTTTTCAGGCAAGCATATGTTTCATTTTGTAACCTAAATATATTTTTATGTACCTATATATTTATGGGAAATACCGGTTTGTCTTATTTTTTTTGGTTTTATTTCCCAAATTGGCTTTCGGGGAATGTTGCCGCAATAACCAAGTGGTTAGTAGTGCATGCTGCCATTCGGAAGGCCACGTTTCTAGCCCTGACCAACATCCAAAATTATATTAGTATAAAAAATGAAGTTAATTTTTCGATATGTAGCTGCCCCTCGGCAGGAAATCTCAACCCTTCCGAATATATTATATATATATTGTACCGATTTTCGTAATTAACCTCGATGTTTTCCCAAATCCTTAGAGGTTGATTACCGGATTGCTAAATAAATGTCCAAGATTTGTTCGTTCGGCTTTTTAAATGTTGTTAGTTTATTGTTGCCGTGCCTTCTACCTGTCCTTTGTATTTGGTATTTTCGTCACAATATATATACTCGTATATATTTTGCATCTTGTAACCACTGAAGTGATTTTCGGCCGGGTATATTCTCCAGTTTGTGGTGTGCGTCTTGATGTTTTTACTAACAAATGGAGGAATCTACAGTTTATTCTAAGCCGCCTACGAACGGCCGATGGATTTTTATAAGGAGCTTTTATTTAATGTCAGAAATACACCCCTTAAATTTTTGTCTATATTGTTTATAGCTAAGAAGCCTGACTAGGTTAATTTTTTAAATAACCTTAAAAGTCTAGAGGATAGATACATTTAAAGGGAGCATGGTTATTAAATGTTGAAATCGAGGCAAACTTTTTACTCATTTCTAAATTTATATATATTTTTAAAGGTGGATGAGAGATATCTTTCGTCTGGGACTGAAGGGCCCCCTTAGAGAAGAAGACATATATCAGAATCGGGAATCGTTGGATAGCGAACGGCTTACCGATAAGTTCAGCAAGCTTTGGGAGGAGGAGCGTATGCGCCAAAAGCCTAGTATTTTGCGTGTGATTGCACGTTCTTATGGATTAGTATTTTTACCACTTGGTGTTCTTTATTCCATATCCGAGTCGATTTGCAAGTGAGTAAAATAGATTATCTGAGGCTCACAATTTTTAATAATCACCTATTTCTCTACCATTCCAGAGCTATACAACCGCTTTTACTCGGTAGTCTTGTCGCCTACTTTGTCGAAGGTCAGACAACGATAACCAAATTGGATGCTTACAAATTTGCTGCCGGCATTGTGCTATGCTCTATGATACCAGTATTTTCATTTCATCCCTTCATTTTTTACATTTGCCAAGTTGGCACAAAAATAAGAATTGGTTTATCTGGTCTCATATATCGGAAATGTTTACAAATCTCTAAAAACGCTAGCAACGACGGTCTACGGGGCCGTGCTATAAACATACTCTCCAACGATGTGGGACGATTCGATGTGGCACTGGGGTTTCTGCATGACTTGTGGAAAGGGCCGGCGGAGTCACTGCTTATTGGCTACCTCATGTATAGAGAGATCGGCATATCAGCGGTAATTGGTGTAGCGTTCATGTTGAGCTTTATACCTTTGCAAGCTTATGTCGGTAAACAGGCAGCCCATTATCGGCGACAGACTGCGGAACGTACGGATTTGCGTGTAAAATTGATGAATGAAATTATTCAGGGTATTCAGGTAATCAAAATGTATGCATGGGAGAACTCTTTCGCCAAGCTAATTGCCGATATACGTCTCAAAGAGGTGAGGGCGATAAAGGGTACTTCTTATATTCACGCCGCACTAAGTTGCACTTCGATGATATCGCCTCTTTCGGTTTTCCTAGCTTTGATATCCTACATTTACCTCGGCGACTCGTTAACAGCTAAACGGGTGTACATGGTGTCTTCCTATTTTAATATGCTAAACGATTCGATGGTGCACTTTTGGCCGTTGGCGATTACATTTGTTTCTGAGGCATCGGTATCAGCGAAACGTGTGCGAGAATTCCTACAAGACGGCGATGCGGCGGTAACTCCCATACTGAAAAGTGATAAGAAACTTATGGAGAAAAGAAATAATAATGAAAGTAGTGAAAAAGCAGAACTTAACGGTAATATGGGCGAAACCGACAGATTATTGAATATGCCAAATGGCCGTGAAATATATCAATATGCTGAAAAAAAGGGCGTAGATATGAGTAATGTTAGTGCCACATGGGATGCAGGTGAGACGGCTGATGGCAAGGGCAATGTGGCGCTTTCGGATATTAATATTAAAATCGAAGAAAGAGCCCTCGTAGCTATAGTGGGTCCTGTAGGTTCAGGGAAGTCGACATTACTGAATGCGCTGCTAGGTGAAGTTAAGATTAATGTTGGACATATTTTGATTAATGGTAAACTCTCCTATGCGGCACAAGAGCCTTGGGTTTTCGAAGGCACAGTACGCGATAATATCGTTTTTGTAGACTCGTATAATGAAAAACGGTACAAAAAAGTCATAAAAGCTTGTTCGCTTGAACGCGATCTGGAGCTAATGGCCAATGGTGATCTGACAATTGTTGGCGAACGTGGTGTGAGCTTGAGTGGTGGTCAAAAGGCGCGTGTGAATCTGGCGCGTGCGATTTATCACAAAGCGGACATATATTTGTTAGACGATCCACTATCAGCGGTGGATACACATGTTGGAAAACACATTTTCGAACGCTGCATTACCGAGTTCCTAAATGATAAAATTGTTATTTTGGTTACGCATCAACTGCAGTACCTTTTCGACGTGGAACAACTGATACTTATGAATACGGGCCACATTGAAGCTCAAGGCAGGTATCAAGACTTGCAGAAAAATGAAAAATGTAAATTCCTATTGATGCAAGCGACGTATGAGCCACAGAAGGAGGCAACCGACACGACGGACGCGGTTAGCGTTGACAGTCGTATGTCGCGCAGTGAATCGGAGAAGAGTATGGAGCATCACCAGTTACTAAATGCGGGCGAATTGCCCGTAGAGGACGTGAACCAGGAGCAACAGGCTGTGGGCTCCGTGAAATTGAGTGTCTATATGTCGTATTTCAAAGCTCTGGAAAGTCCCATCTTCCTTTTTTTAATCGTGGGTCTATTCATATGCGCACGATTCATGCTTACTGGGGTTGATTACTTTTTATCCAGATGGTAAGTAAATTTTAGAAGAGAATTTAATTTAACATTATATGCATTTGATGAATTCGTACGCTCTATTCTATATCAGGGTAATATGGGAAGAAAAAGTGGCGGTAACTAATAGTGAACCTTTAAGGAAGGTTGGGGAAAATGTTACGCTCTCGGCCAACGAAACATTAGGCAATAGTTCGCAGACACTTACTGAGGAAGATGAGGATGCAGTGCGTCAGAAGTTAGTTATTTTCTATGCAATCATACTGGGCTCCACCATGATCGTCTACATACTCCGCACTTTCGGATTCTTCAGAATGTGTCTTCGTATTTCGCTAAAACTTCACGATCGCCTTTTTCGTGGCATTACCCGTACCAGTATGTACTTCTTCAATGTCAACTCGTCGGGGAGGATATTGAATCGTTTTGCTAAGGACATACGCACGATTGACACCGACGTGCCTCACACATTATTGGAATGCATTGCGGTGAGTGACGGTCAAAGGTTGCGTCTTGAATATGTATTCAACGATTAATTTATTGTTTTTTTAACATCCCACAGTTTGCAATTGATGTCTCTGGGGTTCTTATAATTGTTGCCATTGCAAATTATTGGCTTTTAGTGCCGGCCGCATTCATTGTTGCTTTTCTCTCTCTATTTCGTTACATTTACGTGAACACCAGTCGCAGCGTCAAACGTATAGAATCAATCAGTAAGCGTTAAAGAAATGATCCTTTATGTTTTTTAATTTTTCATTTCATTTTATTTATGGTTTATTCCAATTATAGCCCGCAGTCCAATATATTCTCTGACCAATCAGACATTCCAAGGACTGAGCACTATACGAGCATTACACGCTGAATCGGCGCTCGATTCTGAATTTCACGATTATATGAACGGTAATACTTGTGCCTGGTTCCTGTTTATCTCCTGCACAAGGGCCTTTGCGATATGGTCTGATATCCTCTGTGTACTGTACATTGCTGCTGTCACTTTCAGTTTCTTGCTGTTAAAAAATGAGTTCAATAGTGGTGATGTGGGCTTGGCCATATTGCATTCAATAACCATGATTGGTATGTGCCAGTGGGGTATGCGACAAACGGCTGAACTGGAAAACGACATGACCAGTGTAGAACGTATACTCGAGTACACACAGCAGCCATCAGAGCCACCACTGCATACGGATCCAGAGAAGAAGCCGAAAGGCGAATGGCCTAGTGAAGGACGTATTGAGTTTGTGGATTTAAAGATGCGTTATTCCCCAAAGGACGATTATGTGCTGAAAGGGTTAAATTTCGTCATAGAACCGCAGGAGAAGATCGGCATTGTAGGACGTACTGGTGCGGGGAAATCTTCCATTATACAATCCCTCTTTCGGCTGGCCTGTAATGAAGGGGATATTGTGGTGGATGGTGTTAACATTGAAGGTCTCGGTCTTCACGATTTAAGAAGCAAAATATCCATAATACCTCAAGACCCTGTGCTATTTTCCGGTACTTTGCGCTACAATTTGGATCCCATGGAAGAGTGTAGCGATGTAGAAGTGTGGAAGTCATTGGAGGATGTGGAGCTGCGGTCGCATGTTTCGACGCTGATTGGCGGCATAGCATGTCGCATGTACGACGGTGGCTCGAATTTCAGTGTTGGCCAACGGCAGTTGGTGTGTTTGGCACGCGCCATACTCCGTAACAATAAAATACTTATACTAGACGAGGCTACGGCTAATGTTGACCCTGAGTATGTATTATTTTTATAATATTATAATAAAAATATTCGTATTATTAAAAAAATTCAACCTTTAACGCACAGGACCGACAAATTGATACAGAAAACAATTCGCACCAAATTTGCGAAATGCACTGTGCTGACCATCGCCCACCGTTTGCACACTGTGATGGATAGTGATCGTGTTTTAGTGATGGATGCTGGACAAATGGTGGAGTTGGGTCACCCCTATGAGTTGCTACAACGTCCGAATGGATTCCTTCGGCAATTAGCCGATCATACGGGTTTTGCGATGGCCAATATGCTGATGGAAGCAGCAGAAGAGAGTTATAAACAAAATAAAAAGAATATATGAGTAAACACTGCAATTAAATTCAATCATTAAAGTATTGAATGTGATAAACTATTTTTGCAACTAGCCATAGATTATACAAGTATATAAACGGAAAAGGTGCAGCGTGTGTTACAATCTTAAAAGACGAATTTTGTACTTACATAAGCATTCTATACATTTACGTAATACATATGTACATAGAATAAGCACAATTACGTATATTCGTAAGAAGAAGATTAGCTACAAATTATGAAGATGCCTATATATAAGTATGTATGTATATACATATGCACATATGTAACTAAAATATATTAGGAATATGTAGTACTTAAATCATAAAGATTTTCGTAAGAAATTTTTGTAAAGAGTTCGTATTTTGTACTGCTTTATGCATAGATTGCATTATATTTTTGAAACACAAATAATCTACTACTAGAAAACTACACTTTTATATTAAGATCATAGTAAGAAATTTCACTCGATTATCTTGGAAAATCGAAATAAAATAATGCAATTATGTATGAAAATGAAAATAGTTTTCGTTTAATTCAAGTTGTTTTAGTTTGACTGGAATAATTTATGATAAAACACTAAAATTAGGTAAAAAGTTTTACTAAAGTAACTAAACACCAGTAGTTCAATGCGCCTTCCCCAGTGGATGCTTTTATACGTTCTCTGCCTTCTCGTAGATCTACATATGTTGTATGATTTTCACGTTTTATTTTCATTTTCTGTGTGATCGTAAATGCAGAGAACGCATATTATATGTATCTTTTTACGCTCTGAGTTCAACGCTCGTGTTTTATGCTTTTCCCCTCGTTCACTGAGCTGCAGCTATCTACCGATAAGTGGCGCACGTAGCGATTCCTCTTATGGCAAGCTTGTGGACAGATCACATTTTTAAAACGTGTGAACGTATATAATAGTTTATTTAAATAAGTGTTTAATACCTCAAAATATATTCAATTCAATTCAGCTAAGGATTGAGAAAAGATAAGCAATAATTGATTTTGGGCTTATAATTAGCGATTATAATTGCTAATTAGATTACTTACTTGTTTCCAAACACCTATATTATAAAATACCGTTAAAGTGAACCTACAACTCATTTACCTTGAAAAAAGAAATTCTGCTACAAGTCATTGACATTAGGCTGTTTTCGTAAGAGAATACGGATCATATGCTGCACATACACATACATATATATATATATATATATACATATATATATAAAAGAAGGAAGAATCCCCTAAAAAAACTGTGAGACTAATTTCCATACAGAGTATTCCGGTACTAGCCGCAATCGGTGTGGAATTAGTTTCAAATGATCTCAAATGAGTATTATTGGAGATCAGTTAGTTTTGATGCATTTCTAACGAATATTACGATTAGAAATTTTTGCGGAAGTCAATTTGCACTTAAAAAGGTCGTTTCTTTTAATATAAATTAACATTAAGACTTATTGAATAATCCAAAAAAAAAAAAAAGAACAACAGCAAACCAATGCTAAGGGCTTAATTGCGATAAGAGTACAACTTGACT
Source organism: Neoceratitis asiatica (assembly GCA_030068015.2). Classification (NCBI taxonomy): domain Eukaryota; kingdom Metazoa; phylum Arthropoda; class Insecta; order Diptera; family Tephritidae; genus Neoceratitis; species Neoceratitis asiatica. The sequence continues at coordinate 1,359,082 of CM061528.1, read as the reverse complement.
CTTGACAGGAGATGCCCGGATTAAAGGGAACAGTTCGGCTCATATGTAGGGAAACGAAGCGTCATTAGTGGAATTGCCTTTTCTGACTCTTCGCATTTTTTGTATGGGCATACATACACATGTTTGTGTTAAATGTTAATATTCCTCAAAAAAAAAAAATGGGTAAGCTTCAAAACAGGTTGTCTTCGTTTATCCAGAGTTGGAATCAATAATTTACGTACTAGCTTTTGATAAAGATTTTGTTATTGAATGTGAAAAAATTAGTGCAAATCAAATTCATGCCAATTAGAAAATAAATGTGTGTATATCACGCGTAAAATCGATTAAATTGCAAATAGCATATGATGTTTATCGAATTATTTAAAATGAGTCATAACAAAAAGTTACCGTTATTGCATGTTCAAAAAGTTGCAGTCGAAAACATGAACAACCTTATAGCTTATTATTATTGAATGATTAATACTTTCTTCTGTTCTTTTTCTTTGCGATCGGATGATTGAACGAGTTTGTGTTTAGTTACTTTTAATAGCATACAAACATGTTCACGTATATATGTACATATGTATCTTTGAATTAAATGAAATTGTCTGAGCGGGTCGCTTTGATAACGCTGATGTTGAATGTAAATATTGAAGCCTTTAATAAGTTTAATTTTTCCTTTTTCAGCTAGGTAAACATAATACATACATATGTATGTATGTATGTATATATGTGCAAATATAGGCAAGCATTTAGTCTGACTCGGTTTAAGGCGAGCATTGAACTCAACATATTTAATGCAAAACAATGTATGAATCTCGAAAACGAACTAGTTTATGCAATATTTTGCTCGCTTGAGAATGCGGGTTACGGGACTAGCTGTTTTATGCTGACTAATAGGCAGAAAACTGATTGGAGATCTATTTATTAATTTGTGTGCCTTGTAGGAAATTTTTGGCTTAGATAATTAATTCTATATATTAATAATAGAAATATGATTACTCAAAAAACTGGAAATCACTTAGTTAGTGAAAACTTATTTAATGAAACGGAAGTCGGAATTTATAAATTTCTAATTAATCTATTCAACACTTCTACCCGACACTTCTTCGCGAGCGAATTTTCAGTACACAATGTACCTGTAAATATCCATGAGCTACAAGAGCAAATACTTAGGCCCAGCAGAATGTCATTTTCAGAATTTTATTTTATTAAAAATCGAACATACAATTAAAAACCGCAGATCCCTCCGTCATGGGAGCTATATGATATAGTAGACCGATTCGACCGGTTCCGACAAATGATCAATACATTACAAAAATACACCCGCATAATAAGTTTCGTTAAAATATCTCAAAAACTGAGAGACTACTTTGCGTTCAAACAGACGGACATTTCTAAATCTATTCAACTCGTCTTTCTGATACGATGGGAATAAATTTTGGTCGGTCTATCTCTTCTCCTTGTGGTACTTACATACTTCAAACCAAGAAAGGTATAAAAAAAATTATCTAAACCGATAACAATCCTCCGGACGATAATATTTGAGATTTATGAGCAATAAAGTCAGGCATTTAGGGGGGAATATACATCACTCGCTAATTAAACGCTAGTACATGTACACCTAGGCATCATTCAATGGCGAACATTAAGGCGAGGGCAGCAACGACAGCGCCAACGATAATCCCGTCACCCATCTCTCTTCTCTGTTGTTGCTGTTGCTGTTGTTGCTGTTGCGGTTAACAGCGCTGCGTTACCTTAAAGCAAGTCAAAACTGAAATCAAAGCAGCTAAAGTGTAAAAGCGTTAGCGATTATTGTTGTCATTATTCGGCTTTGACCATTTCTGCTGTTCAGTTTGTTGCCGAACGTTAAAGTGTAAAAATCGCAAGTTTTTGAAAAGTGAGCGCGCAACTTGAGACTGAATAGAATATTCATATCTACTACCAATTCACATGTGCACTTACTTAGATGCTATATACTTATATGTATGTACATATCTATGTTGTAACATTGTAATCAAAGTAGAATTTCATTGAAAAGTGAAAGTGTTTGAAATTGAAGGAAAATATTAATTGAGAATAAAAAATGTCTGCCGAGTGGAAATGCCAATTTCCGCCTTTCTTATGCACAGTTATAATTCTCTGTGGCATTTGTAGTTATAAAATTGTCAATGGCGATGAATACTTCTCGTCCGTGGCGGGTATGGAAAAATTGTTAACTGTCGAGTTTGAGATGCTGAACGATTTGCAAAATTACATCGATTCGATGCAAAAGCAAATTGATGTACTTCAAAGGTAATCAAATTCATATTATTTTACTTGTTATTACGTTTGAAAAGCAAAAAAAAAAAATTGAAAACTGAAAATATCATTGCCTTTATAATCACGGATTTGCCTAACCTAAACCAATAAAAAATTCAAAATTTATATATGTGTAGGACATAATGAATAAAAAGTCACAAAAATGTGATTAATTAAGAAGAAAATTTTAAATGTGTTTGCTTTCAAGCAACGAAAAAGAAATACTAAATGAGACTTAAAAGTTAAGTTTATTTTCTTATCATTAGCGCGTCAAGTCTTCATTCAGTTTATTTATAAAATTTAAAATGTGTGCTAAAATAAAGTTAAATGGATTTTATGTTTAAACGGTGTTAAATGTTTACCTAATAATTAGCACAATAAATCACTACTGACCATATGCATGTATGTACGCATGTCTGTCGTTCATCCGAATGTGTTGAATAAAGTTATTGGAATATATTCGCTGATGTTGACAAAGGAGCAACAATTAAATAAAATCAAACAATCCATCACAAAGAAATTTAATTAAGTTTTTTATTGCAAATCATTATGTGTTGCGTTCAAATGAAAAGTAGGTACTACTTATATATGTATGGTATATGTACATATATATGTATTTGATTCATTCATAAATTCGTTGTTAAATATTTGAAAAATATTTTAATTTTAAATGAATTGATCAAAATTTGCTGTTCTGTGCTATTTTATTTCTTTATTTATCGAAATATTACTCAGATTTTGAAATGTAGCCAATAATTAGGTTGAGTACTGAATTTTGAGAAGAATTTTAAGAAAAAGAGGAAAAAATGCGACTACCAAAGAAACACCAAACTATATTATTTAAAACTGGGAAGCAAAATTTCGAATTTCTATTTTATTATTTATCATTAAAAGCATATTTAATAACGGTTATAATGGTATTAGAAGTACTGCAGAGCAATTCAACACACATATATGTGAAGCAAGAAAGGTTGTAAAAACAAATTTTCATTCACAGCCAACCAAAAGTCTTCAAGTTGCTCAAGCTCTAATGCGTCACTTTTTGTCTACATGTTGAAGAAGGCCAAGACCGATTGTATGACCGACCCAACAATAAATGTCCGCAATTTAGCCTTAATTAGCAAAAAAACCACTGTAGTAATAATAATGTAATTTTGTTTTTGTTGCTATATGTACTACAATAAAAAAAATGCCCATGTACATGAGAATTATTAACTTACACAATATCAACAACAAATGTAGTTTTACATTTGTCCATGGGCTCACCATTGGAGAAATACTCATCAACTCTTTCAATATCTATTGTTTTGTAAAAGTTTTGATAGTGAGTGAATTTAAGCGAAGCGCTTGAGTAACTGAGTTGGATGTATGTTGTTTGAACAGTGCTCGGAGTAATCAGAACAAAGCCAATAAGCAGGTCCAAAGTCTTTTGGCAAAAAAAAAAACTATATTATTGCGTTTTTATAAATTTAACCACGACGAAATCTTTACCTATTTGTTTCTTCGCCGCACATCTTTAGAAAGTTCTTATAGAATAGTTCTAGAACATGCACACAGTATTTTTTCTCACACCTTTAGTTTTTTTTTTTAAAGAATTTATAGATTTATATTAAACATAACAAGAAATGTTGATTTTCCGCAGAATGGTTTTCGACTTGGCTGAAATTCGGTATGTGATTTAATTTCTAGCAATAACTGATAGAAATCGAGCTGACCGATTCACCGAAAAAAGAAATACATTAGCCTTAAAATGAACATTTTTCCGAGACGAAGTCTCAAAAGGTAAAGAAGTTACGGATATTTGAAGTTACATAGGTATGTAAAAGTTGAAGAAAATGTGTAACTGAGCGAGCTTAAAGCATTTTATCTGGTCACAGCAATCGCATTTGTTAGAAATTATCTACAAGTACATACTGGTTTACTGCATCCTCCTCATGATGGATTTAGAGTGTTAATTATAGTTATTTCTTCTAAATTACCTGATTTGCTGATTGTAAACTTACAGCACCCCTACAGCTAGATAATATATTAATACATTATATATATACGTGTAATTTGAACTGAAACTTCTCTTTTTAATATCAAAATATTAACATTAAAAATTAAAAAACCATGAGAGACTCAAGATCTTCCATTTAAAGAAGATACAAGTAAGACTTCAGAATTTCGTAGTTATGAAAGCATGAAAGACAAATTATGTTATCATATATGTACTTTGGGTGGCCGCGATAGCCGAGTGGTGAGCATTGCGTACTGACATTCGGAAGACCTGGGTTCGAACCCAGGTTCGAGCAACATCCAAAATGAAATGTATTTCTGGCATGAAATAAAGCTCCTCATAAAAATCCATCAGCCGTTCGGAGGCGGCTTAGAATAAACTCCCCCCCTCCATTTGTTGGTAAAAACATCAAGACGCAAAACCACAAATTGGAGGAGGAGCTCGGCCGAAAATCGCTTCAGCGATTACAAAGCACCAAATATATACATATATATATATATATATATCTTGCATATCACGTTTCGTATAATGTACACCTTCTAATGGCCAGCGTACCGGTCCGCTTTTTCAGCTCTGGTTAAAACTAAATATAATATTTGTGTCTAGGTAGTGCATGCTGTAGTGCACGTATTACAAGGTCTTCCTATATGCTACGATAGGAAAAATATCCTATACCCAGACCTATGTATGTACACGTATACTTCCCACAGATTGCAAGAAAAAAAGCCAACGCTGTGCCGGGATGTTGTTATGGTTTGACTTAAATTTTCCACAATCCTGCAACGAGGATACTCTCGTTCACTAGCAAATTTTTATAGAAAATGCATTTCCTAGATACAGATGTAATATAATTTTGAGAACATTGAAAAAAAATGGAAAATTCCTACAACTGAGTCAATTATGGCTATAACTAATGGACTTTTACATTACGTAATTATTATTTTATTTGAAAAAAATTTTTTTTTTAACAATTTCGGTCTTTCCTCTCTTTGTCAAGTGAAGGCTTATGCTGAGATTCGCTTCAAATAAGTGAGAAAGAAGTTTTTAAGGAAACTAAGGATTTTTTTTATCTGAATATAGTTCGTCCAAACAATATAAAACGTCCTTTTTTTTGGAAAATAAAGAAAACAAAAACAATTTTATATAGGAATTTTTAAATCTTATGAAATACTTTATAGAACCACGTTACGTTTAATATGGTAGGGCTGTACATATACATATGAAACACATACATATGTACATGTGTCTTCTGCTTTGTGTGCAAGTTTTGTTAGAACTAAAGTTCAAACAATAATTAATGAAATACTCGTCAGAAAGGCTTTTCTGTAGGCAGTTGTTGTATAGTATATATGCACATATGTATATATGTGAGATACACATTTGTTAATTAAACTGTAAAATTGACGTGGGCGATTTTTATATATACGCCTATTGGTGAGTAGACTTAATTTGAAGCGCCACAACTCAATGGCAATACGTGCAATTTATGTATGTATGTATTTTCTCAAATAAACTTTTTACATATATTTCTGGGTCCAAACATTCTGAATATTCATCACACCCAGTGTCATAAGTCATTTTTTCTACACAACATACTATTTTTTTCTTTAATTAATTAGTTATGGCAATATAATAAATTCAAATACTTCTTTAAAACTAACATATTCTGTAAGCAAACAAAAACATATGTATACATATTTAGAAATTCAGATTCTTCATACATTCATCGGTAATAAAAAAAAGTGACGTTTAACTTCTTATTGATAAATGAAACGCGCAAACATACACAGACACACGTACATTGTATTTATTCTATTGAGTTTATAGATTATTTATTACCATCTATATGTTTCTGGTTTTGTAAAACAATGTATACACAATGTATGTATTCTGTTATAATTAATTATAGGAAATAAGCTCTGTTAGCTAAGAGCAACAACAATTGGGTAATACCTTTATATTCCTAATTATACCTTTCATGTACATGAAAATGTATATTAACTTCGGTCCGAAGTATGTAAGTGGCAGAAGGAGGAGAGATAGACCCATCGAAATTTATACCGCTCGTGTCAGAATCACGAGCTGAATTGATTTAGCAATGTCCATCTGTATGTCTGTCTGTTTGAACGCCAACTAGTCCCTAAATTTTTGAGATATTTTAACCAATATTGTTGAGAAGATGCACGAACATATGTACGACCGATGTTTCAAATTTGAAATTTTGGGTCGTAAAATCGTCAAAAAAGTACCAATAAATTGGTTTACTACATATATATAATGAATTGCATATTGTTTCTGAAAATTAGCGAAATCGGACGAATATATCGTATTGCCCCCAAACAACTGATTTGTTAAGATATGATATTTTGGGTAAAAAATCTATCAAAAAAGCATCTAAGAGCGTGAAACTTGGTATTCTACAGACGTAAATTCAAGTCGACGTTGATGCTGAAAATTATCAAATTCGCATTTTGCAATACAAAATAGATTTGATATGTTTATGAAAGGTATAAAGACTTCGGAATGACCGAAGAAAGCTGTTCTTTATGTTTTTTTTTGGTACTTGAAATTCATATAAAGGATTCACGCTTCGATGATTACATTTTTTTTTGGTTATAAAAAAAATTGGTAAAATGGTTTGGGGAATACATTTTCGACTGGAAAGACAAATGCGAATAAATAATTGTATCCTTTCTTGTTATTTTCAAAATTATTAAAGCAAATTTGTAACATAAATAATGAAATAAATTTTTTGCCTGCAAAAACATTTCCACTAAGGTTTTGAATATATTAGTTAGTTATGCTAATATTCATTTCCTCTTATGAATATTAGTTTGTTTGGCGCCAATATTAACACTATTAGAGGCCTATGAAATAACGCATACTTCACCGTTAAGCTGCAAGCATAGCATTCACGTAGCTATTAAATACTATAAAATTATAATTTTTGGAAAGGCAAGCGAATCTTAATGAAAAATGAATCGCCATAATTCAGGCATAATCTATTTTCATAATCACTTTGATTATTTCATTCTTTTGGCCATGAAATGTAAGCAGCTTAATTTGGACATGCAGTTACTGGCAGGTAATCGATCATGTTAATATAGGAATATTCTTCAATCTACGCGCGCGCCTGTTATTCTGATATCGCGTTCGAGCGTTTAAAAAAAATTCATTTCCGAATTAATCAAAGAGAGAACGACCAGTTGGCTTGGATAGGAGAATCAGACTGCTTTTACAATTTATTAATTATATGAATTCAAGCTTAAACTGAAATATAAATTTGCTTATAAATCAATCATATTTACTTAAATGCTGTCTAAATTATTAACATCATACTCTAAAATGGTTATACTAATTCCAGAAAATGCTGTGAACGAAGTGATTTTAATTTTTGCATTAGAAGAGGAAATGGTTCTTTATAAATTTTAGTGTTTGTTGTTGATCAGTTCATATATGGATTGTAACTCGGATGTATATTTGATTACAATAATTATTTGAATTTTTTTTTCGAACAGTTTATGAAATTCTTGTTTTGTTTTCGATATAAAATATTAATACCCACAGTAACTGCTGCACTATGGATATATTTCACCAAGTCAGATAAATATAATTTTTCAGAATTGATCTCTCCTAAAAAAAATCACATTTATGAAAACGAAACGAGATTTTGACAAACAGGAATTTGGCTTCATACGCTTGAAGCTGCCGTGAGACGTAGCGATTTTCACGCATTTCGATGTCAAATTTGCTGTTGTTTGTTTCGCAAAATTCAGAGAAATTTCTAAAATTTGAAATCATTTTCTATGAAATGATTGCTACTTTTGACTGCTCTTGAAATTAAATTTCGAATTTTATCATTTTGACATGCAGTTTGAAATCAATTAATTACTATGTTCGGATGCAACTTAAGGGCAACCTAATCAGATTTGGGAAAGTTAGACCTGAAAGTAATCTTGCATCTTCTCAGCACATATTATTGAAGATGTGGATATGGATTAAAGCTCAAAATTTTCAAATTATTTATTCAGACAAATTCTGTGCATGCCAAATTAAACCTAATTTTACTGTCTTTTTATTCAAGTTACTACTTGTATTACATTTTATTTCTAACAAATTATTTTTTATTTGCAAAAATATGTTGTTGCTTTGCTATGTAGCTAATATAAAGTAACGAATCGGCAAATGAATTTCTGCGAAGCTTGCATCGTTTATGGTTTTATTATGCCGCCGTTTATTCCACAATTATAATTAAAATAAGTTTTTTTCCATTTTTGTCATCTCATTAAATTTTGCAAAAACCAGTTTATTTATAGATAAATTGCATCTCAATTACTTCGTTGTGTTCTATTTATTTTCATTTGTTATTTGTTTCAATAAATTTTAAATTGGAACAACTTGTTTGGTATTCACACACTAGTCATTTAGCTCACACAAATAGTATTTGACAAATGCAAAGAAAAGTTCTGATTTTATTCCGAAAATCTATTTTCTGTTAATCTGAAGAAAGTTTCAAGATAAATTGATCATTCAAACTAAACAAAATTTTCATAAATGAGGATTTTGTTGGAACTGTCCTCAGAGAATAATGATTTTCTATTATTTTTATTTAAAGATGTTGCGCATTAGCGGGTAGAGAGGTCCAGAAGTTGTAAAGGGTGTTTTTTTTAGACATGTGGTTCTCCAAAAGAAATAAAATGTATCTAATTTTAATGCTATTGGAAAGAATTTACGTTTATTATACAAATAAGAATTTTGCTACTATGTTTTAAAAAAGATTTCGGTCAAGTGACCACCTTGGCTGGCTCGAATAATTTCATTCGAGATGTCCAATTTTCGACCACTTTTTACAGCAATACGGCCCCAGTATGTCAGCTGAGAATAAATCAAGTAACAGCTGCCAAAAAATCAACTCCGAAAAAGGTATTGCCTCACTGTAAGCCCCACGTCTAAACAACACCCTATATTTTCACGTTTTAACCTTTTTGAAATTTTTGACATTATTGTTCGTCAAAAAAAAAAATGAATTTGCATTATCTATTTCGACTTTGGTTCGTGATGGGTTTAAAACCATATCTTTAAAATTCTTATTATTCTTGGATAAAGGAGAATTAGTGTCGAAATATCAAAAAGAGACAAAGTTTCAAACTAGAATTATTACATATGTATTTATGAAAATGATAAAGTATCATTTAAGTCGTACTGATAAAGTGTTAGAATTTAATCAAGAATAAAAAAAAACTAAATAATTGATGGTGCAAGAGAAAATATACTGTTATAATATATAATGTATTTAAAGTTAATAAACAATCACAACGATAAAAAAAGAAGATGAACATGATTTTAGAAAGCGGTTAATTGAAATAAATGGATGGAAACAACAAAAATTTTGAATTTAAATTTTTTTTTTTATTATCTCATTAGCCACAGATGTTTGACGTAGAGTTCCAGTTATTTTTAGATAAAAAATTTATTTAGAGATTTCTGATTTGGTCCGAAAATAATCCGATTAATTATATCAATGCAATTCAGAAGATGAGACATTTCTTAGAATCGTTCTTCTATTATTTCATTTCCTCTGCCTCAGTGAAGTCGACGTCATTCGCTTGGACCATCAAGCCGCCGTTGATGATGTCGACGGCTACCTCAGTAATCCAGTGAATGCATATCGTCTCATTAAGCGTCTGCAAAGTGACTGGAGTGCGTTTGAAGAATCTATACGTACGGATAGGAGTCGTACAGGTAGGTGATATTTAGTAAAAATAATTATTTTGTATAACGAAAAAAGTCAATTATTTCTCAATTAAATATATTTACATTTCTCAAAGATTTCTTAAGTACAATAACAACAAATCGGCAAAAAATTCACTTTCCTTCTAAGGAGGATGTAATCGGTTCAGCGGTTGCTTTGGTACGACTACAGGATACCTACAAATTAGATGTTGCCGAATTGGCGAGCGGTGTGTTGAATGGCATTAAATATGGGTGAGTATATTAATTTAAAAATCCTTCTTTTGAGTAAGTATGAATCCTGAAATGTGTTCTCCCTTATACAGTCCATCAATGTCATGGCAAGATTGTTTCCTACTCGGTCATTATTTGTACGAAATACAGGATTTCAACCACACAGTACCATGGTTAAGACAATCAATGGATCTACTTAAGAACACAGAATACGACAAAGACGCAGTGACGCTGGATTTTATGGAGACCGTTGTAACCTATCACCAAGAAATGGGTACGAGCTCAAAGAGAGGTTTTATCTGTGCAATGACAAAAATTATAACTCTTTTCGACAGGCGATTTTGAAACAGCTCTGGAGCTGACGAATTACATATTATCTATTGACGTGCAGCGCCAGCAACTGCGTGATACAAAATACTATTTGGAGCGCATGCTCAGTGATGGTATAAAGACGGGTCTGATGCATGAAATTGTAACAAACAGAGGTGATTATCATGTGAGTTGAATTAAGTATTTCAGTTGTTTAGTGTACTCGTATAATGACTTGCCTCTTTTCGTTAGCTTACCGATGATTTTAAACGCTACGAGCAAGTTTGTCGTGGCGAATTACAGTTCACTCCCACTGAGAAGCGTTTACTACGTTGCCGATATGACAGTACTAATGCGCCTTACCGTCTACTGCAGCCATACAAGGTGGAAGAGCTCCATTTGGATCCGAGAATTGTACAAATCCATGATGTTATTTCGACCCACGATATAGAGGCAGTGATACGTTTGGCTAAAACACGTATGTCTCGTTCTCAGGTCCGTAATTTAGATGGTAGTGCGGCGTCGACGGCCAATTACAGGATCAGCAAAAGTGCGTGGTTTGGGTATGAGGAAAGTGAACATATCCAAGCAATGCTGCGTCACATGGGTGATATATCGGGTTTAAATATGGCCTCGGCAGAGCATCTACAAGTGGCCAACTATGGCATTGGCGGTCATTATGAACCACATTTTGACTTTTTTACGGTAGGTGAAGTTTGCTCTTTTTTTTTTATAAAACTAAGTGGAGACCATCGCGATTTCCTAAAATCTCTGCCATTTCTAATTTGCGATGTTCGTCGTATAATTTATTCTTTGTGCTCAAAACATTTAAGTTACAGAATTATTTGAATATTAATATTAATTCAAACAAGTAAATATGTATTAATTAGAGCGAAAATTGTTGAAAATATCTAAATTTTTATTTATTAATATTTGTTGTCATTTAGGAAAACTGTACGTTTAAGGCGTCGGAAGGGAATCGCCTTGCTACTGGTATATTTTATGTAAGTTAGAAATAGAACAAGGATAAATAAAAATTGTGTTAACGAAGCTATTCCGTTTTACATATGCAGCTCTCGGATGTTGAGGAAGGTGGTGGCACAGCTTTTCCTTATCTTCGGTTACTAGTTAAGCCACAGCGTGGCAGTGTACTTTTCTGGTACAATTTACATCGTTCGGAGGAACCGGATTATCGTACTCGACATGCCGCCTGTCCAGTGCTAAAGGGTTCAAAGTGGAGTGAGTCAATGTGTACATATGTATAAATGAGTACTTAATGGTTTTTCCTCGATTTTCAGTTGGTAATATTTGGGTGCGCGTCCGAAATCAAGAACGTGAACGGCCCTGTGGCCTCCTACCTGATCACGCGGCGTCACTTGAATATAAAAACTTGGTTTAGTATGAATCCGCGTATATTTTGTATTAATTGAAAGTATTTATATTAATTTAAGGCGAATTTATGCCAATTCAAATCCAAATATTTGGTATTGTGATTGTTTTGTTAGAATTTATTTATTGTTATTTTTGTAAAACAGATTATTTAAAATAAGTTTATAAATTAAATGTTTTCATAGTTAATTATGTAAATGAATTTCGAGGGTCAGATGAGTCAGATATTCATATAGAAGAATTGTTTTGTTATGTCTGAATTTTTTTTATTTTTTTTGCCTGAAGAATATATTGCAAGTCTAAAGACTAACGGTTTTGAAAAATTGGTTAATTGTTTTGTTGCTTCAATTACTTAAAAAGGATAATATAACCATCAGGTTTATTGTATCAGAAACATTGCTTTTTGAGTATACAGCAGCTATTTTGGAGCAATCCATATAAGTATATAAAAATCAATGCAAATTTTGATGAACGCCTATAACTTGAGAGCCACCAGATCAAGAGTTGCACCACATTTTTAGGAGTTATAAAGGGATATTTGGAGAAGGTTAATGTGTAAGTCTCCATGAGAGATACATATGACCATTTTGGTCGCTACCCATACACAATACATGCAACAACAACAAATACATGTAAAATTCCAAAATACGCGTACATTACGTTGTCTGTGATGTTGAGAGAGAGAGAGAGAGAGAAAGAGAGAAAATTGAAAATGAAAATAAATTTAAAAACATATATTTAAAAAAAAAAAAACGTTTGGAAAAAATGTTTAAATAAATTTTTTTCGTTTTCTTTTCCAAAAAAATTCGAAAATTCCAAATTTTAGTTAGATTTTCTTGATTTGTTTATAGGTGTAGCAAAGCACGCCGGGGTCCGCTAGATAACTTATACAACTTAACACTTCTCCGTTTCAAGTCGTTGTGAAGCTTTTCTCTTACAAATCTCAACGATCAACGGAACATGCAAAATTCTTCTCTTACAGGGGCAGGGCCGTGCGCATGACTTAGCCCACTGGAGGGTTGTTCTAAATTGAAATTCCATTTACGAATACGATTTGATGAATACGATGCACCTCTGTTATATGTGATAAATGGGAAAGAAAAAAATGCATTGTTTTAGAGTATATGAGAATCGTGTGCAAGAATTATACATATGTAACAAGAGATGAACATTTTTTCCCGTTCAGTTTTATACAACGAATTTATTACAGTGACATATGTACATACGTAAATAACATTTAGCAATAAAAGATAACTTTGCCAAATCCTCTTAATGCTTAATGCAAGCGTGACTTTAAAAAGTTGTTTCGATAATGGTTTTGTATTATATAAGTTAACTCGACAGTTTGCAAAAGTTCAACTAGGTTCACTTTTGCCAATGGTCTACACGCGCATCCGCATAACCGCTGACACTTCAACACAGGTAGGGTAGAGGAAACAACAGTCAGCAATCAATCGAAGTAAACAAGAGTCAGCAGAAAGATCGATTCTGCAATAACAAGAAATAGGGCGCACATGGAAGTGCAACGTGACGTGAGGCCAATAGTAGGTGTAATTTTAAGTTAAGCAAATAATTGTAATTAGTCTTAAGTTTGGATTAATAAAATAAAGTAATGCTTGCGCGGACGATAGTCCGCCTGCTTTTTTAAAAATTAAATTCCGTAACTAAAAACTCAACTTATATATACATGGGCAGTTGAATTAAGGAAATTTTTTTGTATTCTAATCTTGCGATCCACTGACTCGTAGCACGCACTTCTACCCAGCTGAAATAAAGAAGTGTGTGTATTCTCTTAAGTGTTTACAGTAAACGCTAGCATATATGTATATAAATAACATATACATCCATACATACATACATAGAATTTCTATGCCGGTTTTATAGTGAATACAAGCATATATCCACCTTTAGATCTGAAAGTTCGTTTCGACATGTTTACATAATAAACATCGCATGAAAAACGGGAAAATTTTTTATTAGCTTATTTACAAAGAAATTCATATGAAAAAGACAGAAACATAAGTGTTCTAATTATCTAAAAACATATGTATATGTAACATTTATATATATTTAAAAATTAGGTTTTTATACATTCAAGTGAGAGGATTTGTAGTTGTCACGTACCACATCGCAGGGACGTCTAAATTCCTGGTAACCAGAATGCACCCACACATTGCATACTGAAAATAGTTAAATAATAATGAATTAATTAATTTTTAAGAACAATAATTTTGATTTTTAAATATTGATTGAATTACTTCGTTTGGTGCCTTTGATCACAGGACAGCCGGCATGTAAAGTACGCGAATCCAAGTCTAGGGATCTGTGCAAATTATGCCACATAATCATTGAACCTTTCACAGGTTTAGCATAAATATTTAGATAAGGAAACACTGTGTAACCTCCTTGCTCGACGTCGGAAGCCTAATGGTAAGTAATTGTGAAAAAAATTATAAAAATAAATATCACAATCTAACGTACAAAGAATAAGTGGGTCGCTATGCGATTTCCAATCCACTGTGAGTCGGGGTCCTGTACCGATAAAAACATATATTGAATTATTTTCATAACTCAGGTATAATTCCCCTCAAGATCCACCTACCTCATCCTCAAAATAATCATAGTGTGGATCATACTGACCGCCAATGCCGTAATTTGCTACTTGCATAGATTCGGCGTTAGTTAAATCGAAGCCACTGATAGCCGACACGGTGCGATAGATATATTTCGTAGTTGCGCTATTGTAACGTAGCCATGCTTGCTGGCTAACGCGCACATCACGTACCATACCTACCGTTGAGCTACCAACACGCGAACGTTGCATGTCATTTTCAGCTTCGTTGAGTATATCATCGACGTGCTTGTCTGTCAATAGTCCATGGTACACCACAATTTCGGGGTCTTTGTGCAATATTTCTTTTCGTAATGGCGCTAGCATATATAATGGATGTTTGTGTGTATCCAAAGTACATTTGTGTTCGCGAAGTTCTCTCTGAGGGACTTGTTTACCTTGACAGAGGCGTGAGTAATTAGCGTACCAATGATAACTCTGTAATTCACTTAAATTATCGGAATAACGCAGGTCAATTGCTTTTTTGCTCTTCATATAAATTTCAAGATCTTTGAAAACATGTTCCGGATTTAGTTTGAGTATTTCATTAATGTAGGCGATTACTGCTTCTTGTTGTCCCAACTCGTAGTTAGCTAGTGCCAAGTACTCTAGTGTTTCTAATAAAACCTTTTCCACAGCTATATCATTTCCCAGTTCTGAGTTGCTAGAACTAGAGTTCTCTGTGACATTTATTGTATGATTTTCATCATTTGCAGTGCTGAAATATTCCGTATCAGCGTTATTCGAAAACCCGCTACTTTCAAATTTATCTTCTAAATCTTCTTTAATAGTTATATTGTTTTCATATTCGTCTAGGTCGTACAGCACCTTTGGCGCGAATGTCCCATAACGTTTTTCATAAATGAGATCTTCTCCGTCATCCTCTTCATCACTGTCATAGTCATCATCATCGTTGCCGTCCTCATCCAGATTTTTGTCAGCATAATTATCGTCATCTTCATCTTCAAACTGATCATTATAAATATCCTCGCTTTCGTGAGCCAAATGTTTTGCTTCTTCTACTCCTACTTCTTCTTCATCTATTCCTATTTCTTGCAATAAATTATCTTCTCTAAGAACTCCATCTCTTTCCAAATCATTTGCGGACAAAAATTTTAACACCAATTGTAACCAACTAATAGCTAAAGGAAACTCCTTGGCTTCGAAGAGATTACTACCAATTTCAAAACATTCACGAATGGCGAGGCCAGAGCTTGGGAAAAATAATAGAGAAATATATATTTAGGTTTTGACTAATACAAATACAGTGAAAATGTTAATTAACCCACCCATAATTTATTCCGTTGATGATTCCGTATGCTAAATCAATTGAACTCAAATTGTACATGGTTTGTAAACGTCCCAAACCCTTTGCTGCACCACGCAACTCTCCGTTGTCTGGGAAACTCACATCATTTACTAACTCTGTGAGATTTGTTTTCAGCGCTTTTGAATATTTGAATTCATAAACATAAATAATCATTAAAACATGGATAATACAAATTATTATTTGGAACATTTTTTTTTAAAGTGGAAGAATCAAAATTCTCAACAATTTTCAATCGAAAATGTTTAAAGAATTTTTTTCAAAGTAAATATCTGATTAATACGAGTACCATATAATAGACACGCTTTAAAAAAATATTCAAATCCAACTCGCTAAAAAACCAAAAAATTTTAACAAATAATAATACCAGCGATTGGACACAACTTTTTGCAATAAAATATGCAACATTTTTCGATTGTGCGACGTGGCAATCTGCTAATACTCTCTCACCTTGCAGGCGTGGATGATTTTTTACATATCCCGTTATTTCCGCCCAATCAACAACTGTCCGTTTGATTAATTTATATGCGTTTATAGGGTTGCCCAAAAACAATTCCGGATCTTCCATGGCCTGTTTATGTTCTTTCTTGATTTTTTTTATGAAACTGAAATAAATAAATTCAAATTGAGCAATTTGAACTCGTAGAAAATTCCAGGTAATAAGTGGAATCTTAGGTGCACAAACTTTCGATAACGTGCAAAATCCTCTGCCTGTGCTGCTATGAAATTTTGATACCATTGAAGCAAGTCCTTCTCGGCAACAGCAAGCAGTTGTATACTGTCGGTCGAGGAGAAATATTCAGCTTGACATTCGGCCGCCCACGCACCGAGGAGGAATATGATAAGAGTATAGTGAAATGTTTTTGATATTTCGATTCCATATTTGTGTTTTTGGTTAGTTAAAATGGAAAGTTTCCAAGCCATTACTTTTTTCAATCACTTCACTTTGGTGTTCGATATCACTGTTCTAGTCGCTATGAGCACTCTTTGTTAAATGTGATGACGGCTTTGAACTCTCGCTTACGGTTGCCTCGAACCGGGAAGTTTTAGAAAGAGTCGTTCACACGTGAGCGTCATACATACATACATACATGTGTACAGGTGTTTAAGTTTACTTATAATAACATCTATATACTCAATATATACATATGTAGTATACATATGTGCGTATGTTCAGTGTATTATGCTATGAAAAGAAAGATAAACGGTTCTGGATATCTATATAAGTATACATCACGATACATTTACATTCTCATATATAGTAGCTGTTCTTTTCTTTATGTTATTTTACTCGTATTTCAAAAAATATTGATATAGAGATCTCTCCGTAAAAATTTATTTAGATCACCTTTACTTTATAGCGCATATACTTGTATTTGTACAAACGGAAGTATTTATAAGGTATACGCTTAAATACTACTGTGTCTATATCTTTATTCTACAATTCAAGTAGATATTGTCAATACACAACTTTCATACACAACGTAACTGCTACGTAACTCTTTGTTTTTTAGTTTTGGAAACGTCGAATAAATATTTACTGAGAGTGAAAGCGTTTTTATTTACAAATTTGCGTTCCAGCTATTCTTGAAATTTTTATTTTCTTATACATACTTACATTTCTTATAGATATATATACGAAAGTACACCACAATACCAGCCCTGCATGTTTTAGAAAAGAAAAAAACAAACAATGGGACTAGCATCACTCTTCAACAAGGACCCATCAATTGAAATATTAAAAATCGTTATTTTTATATAATAAATTTGAATAAAAACATTTCTAATTTATTATTTAATTACACACATAATCTATAAAATTGCATACAAAAACTAAATACATACATACACATATACAAATAATATTTACTTAAAAATTAAAAACTTATGCAAATTGTAATGTAAATAATTTTACAGGGTGTCCGAATAGCATCCATTCTGGAATTTTCCAGCATTTACAAAATGGCAAATGTAAAATTTTCTATATAAAATGAATATGTTTTTAGAATTAGGGTGAATAATTTATGAATGCCACATTCAATTTAAATTCGAATTCTAACAAGTGCATTGTTTCAAAGAAATTTTGGTAGAGATTTCTATATAATATGAAGATTTCAATATTTGTCAGGAAACATAGTTTGGTGCCTTTCAATAGTAGTAATATCTAGTATCTGTTAAAAATTAGCAAAAGTTAAATATCCAATTGCTAACAGATTTTTGGTTTAACTTTCGGTTTAAATTGCGAATTCTCCGTGATCGGGCTCGAGACCACAAGGGCGGCGGAACTCTTGATTGCGTTCATGTATCCATTTGTTAGAGACTGCAGAAGAAGAATAAAAACAAAATTAAAATTAAAATTTTTTGTTTACCTAAATAGGTATTCTATCGTAAATAGTCATACCCCATTTGGAGCCGGTAAGTACTGGACATGCTGCATGACGCGTTCGGAAATCACCTTCACCGGATCTGTGCAGGTTATACCAGAAGGCAGCTGAGCCTTTCTTAGGCCTGAGTGCAATGCGCAGATTTGTGAAGACTGTGGCACCACCTTGCTCTACATCGCTCATCTGTATGATAAAGAAATTATATAATTGAAATGTGACGACAATCAAATAAATATTTGAATATAATAAATAAATAAATAAATACATATTCGAGTTTGAATGAGATGAAGGAAAAGAAATAAAAATTTATGAATTACTTTAAATTTTATTCTAATATAAAACTTCAATTTGATAATTTTTAAAATACAGAAAAACCATTTTAATCAAAATCTTTATTATTTTCTTAATCCGGTATCTATATGCCTTTTTATATTTACATATACATATATATATATATATATATATATATATATATTTGGCGCTTTGCAACCGCTGAAGCGATTTTCGGCCGAGCTCCTCCTCCAATTTGTGGTTTTGCGTCTTGATGTTTTTTACCAACAAATGGAGGGACCTACAGTTTATTCTAAGCTGCCTCCGAACGGCTGATGGATTTTTATGAGGAGCTTTATTTCATGCCAGAAATACACTCGGAGGGCTTGACATTCCCTGCCGAGGGGCGACCGCAATTAGAAAATTTTTTTTTCTATCATTTTGGACGTTGCTCGAACTTGGGCTCGAACCTAGGCCTTCCGAATGTCAGTACGCAATGCTAACCACTCGGCTATATACTTACATAAAATAACACTGTCGCGATGCGGTTACCAGTATTGAGTCCCTGGAAGGCACGGATTTCATCTTTCTGTAAAAATTATACAAATTTTAAAATACATAAATATTATATTCCTCTTCCACTTGTACTTACCCTCGCAAAATCAAAATGCGGTTCATAATGTCCACCAATGCCATAATTCACAACCTGTAATTCTTCAGCTACACTCATATCCAAACCGGTCATATCTTCGGTACGCTGCACGATTTTTTCAACAGTTTTATGTTCCTCTGTGCGTATCCAAGCCGACTTACTTATACGATAATGAGCAGTTTCCAATTCTCCCGTAACCGAGTTTTGCACTGTCGCACGACGGAAGCGTGGTCGTGCCATTTTCTTTACCAATTCGATTTCATTATCAAACATAACATCATGATAGATAACAATATATGGATCCAGATAGGCTTCTTCGAGTTTGAGCGGCGCCAATTGTCGAAAGGGTACATTATTGGTGACATAGCGACAGCGTAATGGTCGCAAATCGGCTGGGGTAGGTTTCAATTCGCCACGACACAACATTTCATATGATTTACGCTCGTTAAAGGTATATATACTGGGATCACCCTTGGCAATTGGCTGTAAATGTTTAAGAAAGGAAGATATTTTCATGAATGCATTCATCAAACTTGATAAACTTACTAAATCTGATACTGGTGTACTCTCGCTGCCATCGTCACCTTTTACTTTGCGCTCAGCTTGAAGTTCGGCAATCTCCTTTTCATAGAACACTTTATTACCTCGAGCACGTTCATGGTCGGGCGTTAGCTCCAAAAGTTCGTTGGTCATTGTAAGAGCTCTTTCGACGTTACCTTCAAGAAAAGTACAAGTGTGAGTTATATATTTGTTATCATCATAAAATATGCCTAAAAGTATGCAATGAAAATTAAATGTGCGGAAATAAATGAGACAGCTCAGAAGATTTTAATCCAAAACACTTCTTTATATTTATCGGCACTTTTGCTAACAAATGCCATCTTAATATTAATTATTTTGAAATACGTTTTTGTTTTTGATACAGCTGTAAAATCATATACGAAAAACAGATTGATTAAAGAACCAAATAAGTGATACTACTTTAAATAAAAGTATATATATATATATATATATATATATATGCATACATATATCGAAATCTACTAACCTTGTTTGTATGTGGAAAATGCCAAATATTCCAAAATATCTGCGCGGGTGAAGCTTTGGGTTTGATTTTGAGACTCCTCCTGAAGACGCGTCATTGCCTCATTCATCCATAGAACTGTATGATAATAGTCGTGATTAACATAAGACTGCCGACCCAACTCAAAACAATCATCGGAGGACATTTCCGTGCTAAAAAAAAATGAATTATTAAACAAGCCATTTGTCTATCTGTATATCACACTCTCACCTGTACTGTATGCCATTGAGCATTCCACGTGCCACACTTGAGGTGTCAAGTTTGTAGGTATCCTGCAGACGCATCAATGCGACAGCTGCTCCATTCAAGTCTTCATCGGATGGAAATTTCAGGACGTGTCGGTAGTTGGTAATGTTATTGAGGAATTCTGAAGAGATAACAAACATTGTATATATATTAAATAAGGTGTCTAATGAGCTTCTCGTGATAATGAAGTGGTACACCTACCAACTCCCACATCATGCCCCATCAAATTCTCCACCTGTCGCCAATCGGTCGTTAATCGTTTTGTTAGCAAATATGCATTAATTGGATTGGAGACGTACGCCGGCATATCTGCGGTCGCATCTTCATGTTCTCTTTGGTATTCGCCAAGTTTACTGTGAAGAGAATAAATTTGTGGATTATATCCAATTTGTGAATTGTTGAGCAAAAAATTACTAAGTATACGTATATATAATGAGTTCCATCTTCGCTCAGAATTTAACCATAACTTTATAAGGAAAACTTAAACATTCGAATTTCATTTTGAAGATTTCTACTTAAGACTTTTTCTGGAATTTTTTTTTTAATTTCTGCTTTTTGAATAGTTTATGTTAATAATCACTACAAAATGTGCGTCAAAATAACACGCTTTAAGGCAGCTTCGTGTAGAAAATATTTTTCGAGGATTGCCGCTTTCCCTAATTTCTGAAATTTTATCGTTTCAAAGCTTTAGCAATAAAAATTTTTTACAATTAAAATTTAGTTCCTTCATTGCCGTTAAGTACATTTCCATCTGACGGATACAGTTATGATGGATTATAGTTTCGAGAGATGAAAAAAAAATTAAATGAAATTGGTAGCAAAAGGATAATACGAAGTCGTAAAGAAACCAATTTTCTTTATTTAGTTGGAACTTTCTGTATCACGATAAAAATGTCTACGGATGTTTCACGGCGATGCGAGCCATATTTACATTTTACTGAAGAAATTGAAAACAAAAATTAGAATTGAAATAATCGTAATTATGATCAGTTCGATCCTAATTAGTGAATAATAACGTTACTCATTCTAAGTGAGTTTGTTGGATAATTGGGCGGTGGAATATACCTATTTTAGTTTCTAATTGCTTCTCAAATTTAAAATAATTATGCAAAGAAAAGTACTCAGCAATTAAAAAAAAAAATTGATAATTTTTTACAGTGGAAAAACACAAATAAAGTATATGAATTATCGTTGAGAATATATTTGATTTCGAACAACTTTATTTCTTGATTGTTGTACAAAGTTATACTTAAAGTAATTACATGCTATCGTAGAACAATTATCGTACAGTTTATATAAATAGTTGTATATATTTTAAAATAGTAGTTATAGGCAGCTTACCATTCACAAAAATACACTACGTACAATTTCAATAAATTTTTAACTTTTTAGATTAACATAAGTTTTATTATCCAGTACTAACGACGAATAACCTAGCCATATCCTTATCAACCATATATACTTGTTTAAACTAACACTATTTTACAACCAATAATAATATGAATAATCTCTACTATATATATATTTATTTATACAAACACTTATTCTTATGGCTATTATGTGTGGATTTTTTTTATAAACCTTGGTATATAATACGTGTGCCTTTTCTTCTCTTTTTCTCTTTTTCTCTTCGAAACATTTCTATTTACAGTCTTTTTTCGAACAGTGGTGTACTTGTAAGTGTTGGTCACACTGTTTCTACTTATTTTTGGTATTTTAGCCGTGCATAATATTTTGGATTACATTAAAAACTTAATTAAAAACTAATAACAGCAGCTAAAAAATAAACCTCAAATGAAATTTAAATAAAATATAAATACTTTTCATAAATTACTTAATACACTTTTAATTATAAATCTAAATATAAGAATTTATGTGAAATCTTTAAGCCACATTAACCCGATTATCTGGCGGCGGTCTATAGCACCAAAGTGATCCGACCACGCCCAAGCCGATGAAGAAAATTGTGAAGGTGGATAGTCCGAGGATGATGCCAGTGGTGACGTCGTGCAGTGGTAGTCCTGGGTAAGGATCCAATACTAGAATAACAACGAGACCACAACATTTGAGCAAGCTGAAAACGGTTAACAGAATATAACCGGAGATGTAGCTACGATTTGGCAACCATTCGCAATGACGTGAGCGAAAGCCGAGGATTCCAAGCCCGACAGCACAGAAGGCAGCCACCAAACTGTACTGCAGATAAAACGACTTTCCAAACTATAGAAAAGGGCAAAAGGACATAAATAAATTTTTATCAGGTAAGGCTTAAGACACAAGTCGGTTGCAAGTAATTCTTACATGCGCTATCATATAGATAATGAGTGCGGCATTCATCGCGTTGCTGATCACCATCATGAGCGAGACGATGGCTAGTGTAATAGCTGCATTGGCTAACTTTTGCGGGTAGGGTGTAGTGGTGTTGTTGGACTTTCCGTGTATGCTACTGCAGTCCTCCTCCTCTACTTCCGGGTACACTTTCGTGGTCTGGTTGGCGGTGATACGCGGCATGATGACCGCCATAGTGCGATCGCCCTGTGTTTTCACCGACTCATAATGCAAGCTTTGGGCGGCGCGCTCTACCCGTCTATCACCTGGCGTATAGTATAGTTGTTGTTGACTGCGGTATTGATATTTTGTACGTTGTTGTTCCTGCTCTTGTTGTGGACACTCTGACAACCGCTCCATGGGCGGCAAATTGCGTGGTGTGAGACTGCGCGGTAGTGGAGTCTTGCGCGGCGTGGAGAGCAATTCGTGCAGCATTTTTGTAGCTGCTGGATTCTTCAAAGGTGTGCCGGCATACGAAGTGTTGCCACGCGATTGTTGCGATGAGCATGCTGGTTTCTGTGGTGTGGATGTGCGTAGTGTTGCATTTCTAGGCGTCTCCATCGTATTGCTAATAAAGACATTTTCAATTCGATTCAGGTCTGGATTGCTGAGGCACGTCTCCTCCTCTTCATCTTCTGCCATGAGTTCCTCGTCTTCTCCTTCGGTAGGTATAACAGCATAGCGATGCGCACGTCCATTGTGCATTTGTATGATCTCCTGATTGTCATCCACCAATTCCTCATTCTCGGCTGTGGGCACCATTTGATAGCGTTGATTACTATTTTTATCCACAATTAGAAATGTTTTACTGCCAAAATCGCTGGAGAAAGCATGTTTAATCTTCGGCGACAATGGTTGTGGTTGCTTTGTGATCGGTTGTGTAGAGCTACCACGCTCAATTACCGGCGGTAGACTCATAAACGTCTCTGAGGTTTGGCCATGAAACGAGTTGAGTTCTTCGTGAAAAGAAGTGGGTTCATCATCACTATACAATCGTCCATCGGAACTGTAGCAATCAAGATTATCCTGAGACTTCGCAAAGCGGTGCACAGTGTTTAGAGGCCCCATTGGACTCGGCACAATAGCGTAGCGGTTCTTACTACTAACGACCGGTGGTAAATCTTCCAATGGCACTAGCGCATAGCGACCACACTTAGAACGTTTTTCACTATTTGCCGCTTCGGTGACTGTATTACAGTGTTTGGTACGCGCAAAGGCATTTTGTTGTGGAACATTTGTGATCTGACGCTGCTGTTGCTGTTGTTGGTACGATTTTGGTGGCCGATTGATGTGAACTTCAGGTGTCGCCGTGATCCTCGGACGTTTATGCGAGTTAACCGAACGCGCCGACATGCTTCGCTGCAGACGGAGGGGACCAACTCGTGAGTTCGTTTGCGTGGCATGTCCGCCATATGAAATATTTAAGCTACGGTTGTAGATTGCTTCAACGGGCTGTTGAGCCGAGTCCAATTCTACACCACCGTGCGAAGGAAAGAATTCACTACCGTGACAAAATGCCGGATTTGTGTAGTTGTGTTTCGACATTTTGTGTTTATCAAGGTCGCTTGGTTGAAATTCTTACAATTTTCAATAGTTCCGATACACTTAGCACGTAGCGTATTTTCTTATTCTTAATCGTTTTATTTAAACTTTTTTTTTTGAAGTTTTTTATATATTTAATATATTTTTTCAAGATTCACATTTGCACAATCTTTCGGTTTAATAAAATTTCTCACAATTTTTCCTCAAGCACTTTTCTATATCCGCTTAATGCTTCCTTTCCAAATAAAAACTTACTTCCACTCGCGGCGACTACTTCTTTGCAACTGTTGAAGTCGGAGAAAAACTGTCGGTAAATTCGGAAGACCAACTGCCAAATGTAGAAGCCGCAAACTACAACCCCGATTTCAGTTCCTTTGACGTTTGTGTATGTGTATAATCACTCATGTGTAGCAGAAACGGCGGCGCCGACGCACAGCTCCCCCTCTTTAGATCATGCCACGATACTCAGTAGTGGCGGTGAGGTGCTGCGGCGATGTGGCGGTGTAATAATAATTGTGCTGAATAACACTACGAGGCAGAGTCGATACGACGCATATCAGAAGCACTTACGTTCACAAAGACGTTACATACATATGTGCATACATACAATGTGGACAATGGCTTTGCATTTGCTTTGGCGCGCGCATATTCGACGTCTAAATGGGAAACATCTGCTCCAGCAACGCTCGCCTTTGACGGCAGCTAAATAAAATAGCCGAAGTGCGTTGCCAGTGACATCAGCAAGCTAGAATTGACTCTGGTAGCTACCAACAGAAACTTACACATGCAAGCATACTTAACTATTAAAATGAATTTCTTTAATAAATTTGTTTGTTGATATTTACTCATAACAGTATGTATGTACGTATGTATGTATGTCATTGGCTCGTGCGCAATCGGAGGGTTGTTTTTATAGATACTGGTATATACGAGTTACCCTGATCTGACCCCTAAATCGTGCTTCCACCCTCGGCGCCTGCTTCGCCATCTGCAGGTTTCGTTTGCGCAAGCGCAGCCGGCGATTTGAAAAGAATTTTCATTGTGAACTCAGTACAATGCAAAGGAGGATTTAAAAAATAACGCTTTGTTCATTTTAATAAAATCGAGTTAGAGTACTTGGCTGGGCTTTTTAAATTAAAATCATTTCAAAATTTCGGTAAAAATTCGACGAAAATTGTTAACAGTTTCCTAGTTTTAAACTTCGAGTACGTCTCCTTTCGAACTTCAGACATATTATTTAAAATGTAGAATCTATAACTATAACTCCAAGTATCTTGAAATCTCCTCTCAATTTCGACCTTTTATTATTACAGCTCCAGGAACGCTGGGTTTTGGCCGTTTCATGCTCAGTTCGGACAGATATCTAATTGACAATTAAGACAGTTTTGATAATTAAAGCCGTGATTGTATCGAAATTTGCTATAAAAGAACGAAATTATCTATTGATCCTAAAGCATTAATTACATGCCATGATTCAATGCAACACTGGGAAGTTATTCAATCTGGTAAGGGGGTTTTTCGTTTAAAGAAAATTAGAAAGGTTATTAAAATTAAATTTTGGAAAAGTGAAATAAAAAATATTTAAATCTGGAATTTTACTTTTTCCCCTAGTTAGTTCGACTTAGTCTAACACGCTCAAAATTTTGTCGAATGTTTGTGTAACAAACATTTTAGCTTGCGAATTCCTACAAACAAAACTTACCCAATGGGAATTTGCTACTTCTTCACATTCCTCTCTCGCTCTTTCCCGGTTTTTGAGTTTCCTGACTTAATGAACACAGCGCGGAGAACTTATAATTCTACATTCTCTGACAGCGTGAAAGAATTGTTGAAAATACTCTTAGCTTTGAGAGAGAAACGTAATTAAGCCAAATGCTTATGTACATACACATGTACTTGTATAAGTAATAACTAAATAAAAGGCACTGATATCTATATGTTTGTATGTACAGTGTATCAAAAAAGGTAAGTATCCACCGAGTATTTGAAACTTCAAAATGAAATATTTCGCTCCAACTGTGTCACAAATGAATTTTTTTTCTACTGTTTTGTTGCTTACGATGTCTACTGTCGCTTTCATGCAACATGATCTATTTTTAAAAGTACCGTTAGATTTAATAGCACGTGTTCTCTGATATGTGCATAAATTATGTCATAAAATTTTGTATGCAAAACGTAAAGTACATTGGGTTCGTCGCGCTTGAATAGGTAAGAAGCTGGTTTTTTTGACTTGAAAAAGATCCTCGCGGAAGAATGGGAGAACATACCGCCAAGCAGTCCTTAAACAAAAAGGCAACCCCACAAAATATTGGAAACCAATTTTTTTTAATTTTTTTTTATAAAAATATGATTTTAGAAGTACTAATTTGATTTTGCATACATACTTTTTTGATGTTATTTTGAAGATATTTTTATTTAAGTTTAAATTATTTAAAGAAATAATTTTTAAGTTAACCTTTTGTACCTTGAAGTTCCTAATATATTGTTTAGAAATAAATTTGTTTTCCTTTCGTTACAAAAAGATTTGTATATTTTTTTATTGTTTATTTTCTTATGGTGCAATTGCATACTTACTTTATTGATTGACTGTATCTACATTTGATAAAATTTCCCCTAGTTCCAAAAAAGAAATAAAATAGAAACGACCGTTAAAAGTTGTTTACAAGAAACCTTGTACATCGAACCCTGTGTTTACTATTGCTAAGGGGTGAATTTATATATGTACATATGTGCATTTGTAATTATGTGCGTGTGTGTGTGTGTATGTGTGTGTGTCTATGTAGACGCCAATGTTCTTGGCAAATCATTCAAAAAGCCGTTTCACGCGTTCGCATTGTTGGTGTCGGGTAGTAATTCTAATGCGCGGTTATTTATTCGGTGTGCGCAGACGCAGCCTTACGCCTGGCTATTATTGCAGCCGCCAACACACAGCTGCGGTGACATGGTGTCGAATTACATACAGTTAATAAATGCCACATTAGGCGGCGGTGGGGTGATGACAACTCCATCCACATCATTATATCATTTACATAAATCGAAGCTTTGTGATTGCTGAGGCAGTTTACCACATGTGCACTTATAAGCATATATGTATGATTGGTAATGAAATGGTGAGAAATTGTTTTTTATAATTTTCCAAATGTAATATACACATCTCTTTTATCTTTATAAAGTATTTACCGAATTTGAAAGAAATCATTAAGTGAATATAAGTGAGACCACCTTAATATACATACTTATATTTTACATATCTTTGCAAATCAATAATACTCGTAGTGAGCTATAAAAGTATCAAAAATACCTTATAAATCCCGGCCGTTATTTAATTTGACATTCTTGTGAGAACAGTGACAAATTAAAGTATAATTTAAGGAGTTCAAGTTTTTAAATCTCGAGATCAATTTTTTCAAATTTCCATATTTCTTTTATGTATTAGCTAAAAATTGGTAACAGTTGTTGGAGAAATTTGGCACGCACCAAAGAAGCCTTAAGTATGTACATATGTATATATGTATGCGTACAGTATAAAGGTAAGATCGGTAAAAAGGAAAGAGAAACCAGAGCGAAGGTGACAATATACTAGGCAGACCTATGCACAAACACTTACATGTAACATATGTATGTATGTATGTATATGTCTATGCAGCGCCAGGAGACACGCGCTAAAACTCGTCAGAAATACAGAAATAGTAATAACAACAATAATAAATATGAGGAAACAAGTAAACAATGAAAGCAGGAACAACTGCCACACCACAGAACTTATTCATACTCATTCAGATGCAGAGAGGTGGAGGCAAATAAGTAAATTGAAGGGAGTCATAGCAATACATACAAATGTATATACTGTGGAGCCACAGACAGGATCAGCAGGACTTTGTTATTCCTTACGAACAGCTGTCAGCTGTCTGCAATTCTCTTCGCTCCCTCTTCAATCGAGTTTAAAATACTTACCTTCGCGTTTTAATTGTATTGGCAAGAAACATATGTACATACTAAGAAAATACATACATACCTACTTATATGCAACAGGAAATATTCTTCAAAATTAAAGTATGTACATACATGCATATGTATGTTTGTATATTTGAAGAGACTATTGGTAAAATATAGTCGTTTATACAAAAGCACACATACATACATACATATGCATATAGATACTCATGATATTGAGACTGAGTGGAAACAAAGGTGACATGTTTTAGAAGAATTGCACTACAAGTAAATCCCTCAAAAATATCACTAATAAATAAAATCAGTTGTCAATGTATGTCATATTTATCTGCGCACCTTAGCTTTTGTTAAGATCACAATTTTTCACTTCTGAAGCCATGAATTTACACCCAAAATCAGTATTGTCGGATTGCTACAGTATCGTTGTATTTGAACCAAAAGTGCATTCTTTGTTTTATAAAAAATACTTTTGACATTTTCGTATCTCAAAATATATTTGCTTTCGGAGCACACCTGAAGATTTTACGAAAATTGGTGTGTTATCTTCGATTACTCTAAAATATCGGATCTGATGCGTTAACTCAGCGGTGAAACATAAATTTTTAATTATTAAAGCTATGCGATTTTCTATTCCATTTACAAAAATTATTTCGAATCTCTAACGCAGTATTTTCCATGGAACTTTTGTGTGTTTGTCTCATATTGACAGGTAAAGGTAATCAAAAGTGTTCTCATCACTTTCTAATGCTTGTCGCGTTCACCATAAGTCACACGTGGCCGTACAAGGGGCATCCTAACAGATCCCCTCGCTAAGAATTATTATATTTGGCATTTTGTTTTTTTTTATATAAGCAGAAAAGCTCTAATTCTTTTCCTAATTTCATAAATAATAAATAGTTGTTTTAAGATTTTTACTATCCTCGTTCAGAAGAACGAGCTGAGTTATTTAGCCCTCTCCATCTGTCCTTTTCTTTGAATGCAAATTAATTCCTCAGTTTTTGAGATATTTCAATCAAATTAAAAATAAGAGATTTCCTTAAAGTAATTCGGCTTTTTTTTGCTCTTTCGACCGAAACCTCTTTGAAAATAAACTGAATTTCGAATTTACGGTACCACAATAGTACTTATTTATAGCGCACATACACACATGTTAAATAAATTATTATAATTACACTGCGATTATTAGCCATCTCATTAGTATCTAAATAATATTGCGCTCTGTTTTGAAACAGTGCAATTATCTTTTCGACAATTTACACATTTGAATGAGTTTTTGTTTTATACTTTTATTTAATAGGAATTAAATTTTTGAAATTTTAGAAGATAATTAAGCAATTAATTAACACTTTGAGGTATAAAATATCTTTGTATTTGAATACTTACTTTTTGAGGTAGTCCAACTTTTGTTGTTGCACCTTAAGATAACCATTCAAATTGGTTATTAGTACTGACTCAGTCTCAAGAAGTTCTTCCATCTCCGCCAAGGCAGTGTACACCTCAGAGTTTGTATTATGTACAGCCAATACACAGATCGAAAAACATACAAACAGTAATTTTGAAATGTGTGCTACAGACACTACTTCTTGGTGTGAATACATTTCGGTGGTAACGAGCAAATCACGATTGGGTTATGTTTTTAATATATCTGAAATTTTATAAAATATTATCTATAACCAATATATGTATGTGTACATATGTATGTGTATAAACTATTTTAGATGTTTGGAAAGTTAATTTTTATACGACTTTTTTTTCAAATTTCTTTTGTTTTTTTTGAAATCCAATTGTTTATCTAATTTTTGTTAGTCTTAAAAACTTTGTATTCATCAAAATGTGTAAGTGCATTATTGCATTTAGTATGAAATTCGCGGCCGCGATAGCCGAGTGGTTAGCATTGCTTACTAACATTCGGATGGCCTGGGTTCGAGCCCAGGTTCGAGCAACATCCAAAATTATAGAAAATAAATTTTTCTAATTGCGGTCGCCTCTCGGCAGGGAATGTCAAGCCCTCTGAGTGTATTTCTGGCATGATAAAATTCATCAGCCGTTCGGAGGCGGCTTAGAATAAACTGTAGGTCCCTCAATTTGTTGGTAAAAACATCAAGATGCAAAACCACAAATTGGAGGAGGAGCTCGGTCGAAAATCGCTTCAGCGGTTACAAAGCGCCATATATATATATATATATATATATATATATATATATATATATATATATATATTTACATCTGTACGTAAATATCATCAATTTATTTGAATGAAATACAAAAATGTTATTAAAATGTTTATTGAATATTTATGCAATCGAGGCATTCAACTTTCAATGTTTTTTTTTGGAATTTCGTATCAATGAGAATATAATTTTTATTTAAAATAACTTGAAATTTTTAAAGCTAAATTATGAACCGGAGAAAGCGAAGAATGCGTAAGTACATATACGAGTATATGCTGTTGTACCTACATACATACAAGAATCATAAATTTATGCAAACTCAAATACCGGTAAAAAAGATTTGTAGAATTAGAATTTTATTGTCTAGATCATATAAAATTATTTAAAACAGATTTATTCAAATCGAAATTGAAATTAAAATTCATCAAAAAACAAAAATTATAATAATAGTTGAGTGCTATTAAAAATAGTAAAATGAAATTTTAAACTTGAATGTCTCATCGATAAATTGAATATGAAAATATTTGAGAATATAAGAATAGATAGAAATTGTGATAAATAAAATGTCAAAAAAAAAAAAAATTTAACGACGTCGTTGTTTTAATGCCATATTTACCGTTTGTAACTTATAAAAAAAATCAAATAAAAACTTCTTCTTTAATGAATTAACGTCTTTATGCACACAGATTAATCGAAATTGACGTGTTGCCAGTTCAAAGGGAAGTCTGAAATGTGACAAATAAAAACATGTCTTCGAATTGTGCGAGCTAACTGCTGTAAAATTTTTGTGTTCATTGGTTCATTACTGGATTCTGCTATGATAACTAATAATCTTTGGTAAAATTTGTGCACTCTAAAGCAGGGGTGAGTAACCTTTTATAGCAAAAAGTCATACACAATTTTCAAGTTTGTCGGCGTTCCAAAATCACACTTTTAAAAGAGTTATTTTTGTAAAGCGACATTAAATAAATAAGCAAACTAAAAACCTGACATATATATATATGTATATATATATATACTTATATACTTCATGACTCTAATGCGAAATTTGGCACTTTTTACCGCTTATAACTATTAACGATTTCTTATCAAAAAGTCATATCTTGACTTACTACTCTTTCAATCTACGCACGTCGCTCACTGACTGATGCCAATGACTTTGGTATTAATCAAAATGTTTCGTGATTATAATACTGAAAATCCTTCAGCACAATAGACTATTTATTATAAGTTCTGATTTAATATATTTAAATTTACATAAAGCCATTAAGTTAAAAAGACTTCTTTTCTTTTTAATTTCAAAAGCTGATTTGCTTACTGCTACTTTTCTCTAAAAAGTAATAAATATTTATAACAAAAAGTAAACTCTTTGGTCTTCTCTACTTTTGCACTAAACAAATATACATACTTGTATATACTCGTTAATATCGGCTCAAAGCAGAAAATCATCAAAAAAAAAAAAAAAAAAATTTTAAGCATAAAACAATATACATAAAAATAACACTCAAATATATATATTAAATAAAGTTCACTAAACAAAAAAAAACTGAAAAACTTACCAAAAAAAAATCCAATAAAAAGTCTGCCACTTCGACATACATACTTGTATATATAGAACAATATACTTAATATGTATATGTATGATAGCTCTTTGTAACTATTGTTAACGAAGTTTAACAGTCAAAAAAATTACATATGCACATATATGTATATTATAACTGTTTTAACTGCATACTCGTACATAAATGGGCGAGTGAATGAACTGAGAGCAACCTACTTTGGCTTTTATTTTTAATCCACAAACCAGGCAAGCATATGAGCGTGTTGACCTGTATGGAGTTCACGTACATATGTACAAGTATATGTATGATTATACAAACGTATGAATGTCTGTACTTATAAGGTCGCTTTTGAGATGCAAATTAGATGGTCTAAACAATAATGTTGAAAATAGCGGAACAGAAATGCTAAAACAACAAACTAAAATTTATTGAAATGAGATGATTAATTTGATAAAAAAAATTTACAGTTCGTAAACACAATTTTTTATCTAACCCATGTGTAAATGTATACATATCTACATCTAATATCATATTTAGCAATGCATTATTGAAATAAGAAAATAAATTTTTTGGATTTTCTTTCTTTTATATATATAATTTGTGTTTTGTTGCCTACACTTACAATAAATTTGTATGAGTTTAATCAGAGCAGTTTAGAATTTTTAAATAATTCGCAAACTTTTCACTACAAACTGGTTCATCATCCCACAAGCTCAGTTCAGTTTTTACTGATTATTTTGTTGGGCTGTTTTGCATTTTTACAATAAAATGCTAATTATCTCATTTTTACTTCATTAATCCAGTTTATAACAGAAAGTGCTTAGAGCGCTCATTAAAATTGTATGAATTTATTGTATTTGATGGGGCAAAAACAAAAGAATTAGCTTAAAATAATCAACAGTCAGCGAATTTTTTGAATTTGTGGTATGCTTCTTTCATACCTGTGTACATACATACATATAACTTGTGTTTTTTATAGAGGTATAGAACTTTAAGTTGCAATAAAACAACGATGGATTATTCGATTGACATGAATTTTATTTATCCGAAAGATAATTCTGTGGGATTACATTTTAAATATGATTTCTGGCATATGACCGCCACGGCTGGCGCGGATGTAGTCCAATCTGGACGTCCAATTTTCGATGACTTTTTCCAACATTTGTGGCCGTATATCGGCAATAACACGGCGAATGTTGTCTTCCAAAAGGGAAAGCGTTTGTGGCTTTTCCGCAAAGACCAATGACTTTACATAGCCCGACAGAAAGTAGTCTAGCGGTGTTAAATCACAAGATCTTGGAGGCCAATTCACAGGTCCAAAACGTGAAATTAGGCGGTCACCAAACGTGTCTTTCAATAAATCAATTGTGGCACGAGCTGTGTGACATGTTGCGCCGTCTTGTTGAAACCACATCTCCTGGACATCATGGTTATTCAATTCAGGAATGAAAAAGTTAATAATCATGGCTCTATACCGATCACCATTGACTGTAACGTTCTGGCCACCATCGTTTTTGAAAAAGTACGGACCAATGATTCCACCAGCCCAGAAAGCGCACCAAACAGTCAGTTTTTCTGGATGAAACGGTGTTTCAACATACACTTGAGGATTGCCTTCGCTCCAAATGCGGCAGTTTTGTTTGTTAACGTAGCCATTCAACCAGAAGTGCGCTTCATCGCTAAACAAAATTCGCCTATGACATTCCTACATTCGACGAATCTACACTTTACTTGAGTCTATTCATGATGAATTGCCAAACCAAACTGAGAATAAATCACTTGACAGCTGTCGGTCGCCATCTTGAAAAGTAATACCAATTTAAAGTTCTATACCTCTATAAAAAAACACCCTATATGTACAT
This sequence comes from Neoceratitis asiatica, assembly GCA_030068015.2. NCBI lineage: Eukaryota > Metazoa > Arthropoda > Insecta > Diptera > Tephritidae > Neoceratitis > Neoceratitis asiatica. The sequence continues at coordinate 1,325,148 of CM061528.1, read as the reverse complement.
ATTTGTACACAATCGCATCTCTAAAAGCGGAAATGGAATTAAACATTTGCTTATTTTTAAAACCGAAAAATATCCCAGATATTTATGTTTGAAGATATTCAACAACGATGTTATCAATTTTCATATATATATGCACATTTGTTTGCAGATATATTTAACATTTCTTGTAATTTATTTTTTAATGATTCGACTTGGCTTGTTGAGCGCATCACTGATCAAAACGTGACTCTTAAAATGTCAATTTTTTTAGTACTAGTACATATATGCAAAAGTTCATATGTATGTAGGCACAATATTTCCCAGCAGTGCGCTCCTAAGCTCACGATACTAATATAGGATGATCTTCATCAATAAATGGTATGCCATATATATATCCATACAATACACAGGTACATACATACATATATATGTATATAAAAATAGGAATGATACCGCGTTTTCGATGACGAAGTACATATATATGGCAGTTGAAGAAAGGTGGCTTGCACTCCTTTTACCAATGTTAACGTGCACCGATTCTTATGACAATTATATCAAATGAGATGTGAACCGAAAGAGAAGTGTACAATATAAGTGAGAATACAGAATTTATCCATCTAACACAGGTAAAACTTCGGAGGGGTTTAATTTAGCAATAGATATAAAAATCCCTGTTTTCACGCTTGTTTCCTAGGATCTCCGAAATTAGACGGTAGAGTTTTTTCTTTTGGCTTCCGGAGAGGTTTGAAATATGTTTTGGGGAATAGACCAGAGACTTACTCGAAAAAATCATTTTCATGATTTGTTGGTTGGTTATAGGTCGCTTCTTGTTTAGATTAACATGAACCCTAAGCAAAGTATAGAGGAGTGGAATATTATTTATTTTTGAGAAAGTATTTAAGGGTACTTAAAAGTATTTTTTTCATTAGAAACATTAAATTATAAAAAGAAAAAACAATTAAATGGCGTGTCGAGTACTATTTATTAAAAATCTGGGCCAATAATTAAGGCGATGCTTCTTACTTATACCTCTTTTTAATATATGTATATAAATAATATTTTAAATTGTGAAGTGGGGAGCTGCAATTTTAAGGCGGTAAGTGTTAGTGTTACCAACCTCATTTGCTTTTCCTTCACTTTCTCCTAAAAAATTCAAAGAGGGTTATATAAGTATGCACACATTCCACAGGAATATTCCAGGGAGGCTTAATTTTGTGTTCAAAATTGTTACATCAATTCTAAGTCGTCCCTCGCCGACAGGCAGACATTGTTAGCTTAAAATATTTGTATGCACATACATATGTCTGTGTTTTGTAAAAGTTTTGTCATGGCCAATCGATCGCTAGAGTTGCTGAGAAAATGTGGAAGAGTGAGCAGCATAAACCTGCAATACTCAAAGGTACACTACAAAAGAAAAAGAAGTGATTGTATAATTATATAAACACAAACACGTATACACATGTATGCTTGTCGACGAATAATTTATGGCATCGATGAAAATTGCAAATGTGATTAAAATGTCAGGCAACTAAGGTGCCGCCGCATGAAGAGTTCTTCGCAAACTGCTATGTCGTGTTGGCAACTATAAATGGTTGAAGAAGCATACCAAAAATCGTTTTTTAAAAAAAAAAAAAAAACAAGAAAGAACGTTTGTCTTCGGCCATGCCGAAGTCTTTATACCTTTTATGAACATATCAAATTTATTGTAAATTGCAAAATTTGATTTTGATAATTTTCAGTGTCAATATGAACTTGAATTTACTTCTGCAGATTACCAAATTTCACGTTCTTAGGTACTTTTTTGACGGATTTATGGCTCGGTTCCGACAAATGATCGTTTAAACGTTTAGGTGAATCTTCTTACCAAGTTTGGTTGAAATATCTCAAAAAATGAGAGACTAGTTTGCATTCAAACCGACAGCCGGACGACAGCCGGACAGACGGACATGGCTAAATCAATTCAGCTCGTGATTCTGATACGATCGGTATAAATTTCGTAGGATCTATCGCTTCTCCTTCTGGTACTTACAAGTACATACCTTGGATCAAAGTTAATGTACCATTTTATGTACATGAAAGGTATAAAAAAGAATTCGATTGTAGAGCAAGCAGCCGGTTATCTGAGGTTATGTGACGAATTGCTTATGTATATATCGGTGCATTTGGTATTTTCAAAGCAGTAAACAAAAGTGCACTTTTAGCTGAAAAGTCAGAGGTCAATTTTTTTAAATTTAAATTTGCAAAAGCTTGTTACAAATAGTTTTTAAATTTTACATCTAATTGGTGTGGTATGCCAATTCCTGTCAACTTAATACATAAAAGCAGATCTTAAAGTATCGTAATACATCTGCGTGCACGTATTTAAGTGCGCATGTACATATGTATATAACATTATTCCTTATTATATAATGAAATCCCCGTCGCCGGGTAAAATTCCGTTTCACCTCTGTGAATTTCTATGCCACAGAAGCTTAAAAAATTTCCTGATTCACCCAATTTCAAATTAATTTTGCTTGTAATGAACGGATCGCGCAATTGCATAATACATTTGAATTACGAACATGAAGAATTGATGGGCAACATTAAGTTGCAGGTGTGAATTTACGTGTTACATACAGAATACCACAAATTTATAATACATACATACATACATACATATGTACGTACTTGTATATTGCTTATGTAGGTATGTGTTCGAAATATGTTACTTACATTTATATACATGCATATATGTATATATGTATAAGTACGTAGATATAGGAAAACGTCTCTAATGAGCACATGCAATCAGAAGTTTACAGTTACGAGTGCCCACGCCACCTTATTGAATACGATATGTTTGTTCGAGTATATATGAGTATGTATGTGTGTAGGTATGATTTTTCTGTTTTATACAGTAGTAGACAATTGAATACAGCACAAATGCACATTTAACCACCTATATGTATATGTTTAAGTATATTTATGAATATCAAATCTTGAATATATTAAATACACGAATTCGCATTATGATTATTTCATCTTGGTATTAACTGTACATGCAACATTCTTATTTAATAAATAATTTCTAATGTTAAAACATACATAATAATTGTGAAAAAATATATTCAAGTATTATAGCGTTGAATTTCATGATGATGAATATCAAATCATTTAATGAATTTTGCCGTCACGACTATTTTTGTAATTACTTATTAATCGTTAAATGCAGAGAATTAGAAATGTATTAAAATAAATAAACAATATGCATGTTTTCATAAATTTGCATGTAATAAATGACAATTATTATAATTTTTTCTTAAATTTCTTATATTTATTCATTAACAAGCATTTTTTAAGCTAGAGATTAGAAAAAATTTAAATTCATACATACTTTCCTTCCACAAGGTTATTTCGTCAATGAATATAAAAATTACATACATATATACATGCATATATATGTGCATTCATACAAATACTTATTTATTAATTTTACACTTTAATGAATTATAACTCGAAAATTACCAACAACAAAGCGTACAAAAGACTACAAGTGCGAAAAAGCAGTGATTGTGCAATCGAAATTATAATCAAATTAATAAAAGTCAATTACATACAAAAGGGTAATCAAAATTACAAACAAAAATAATACAAAAACTTTTTAATTTCTCACAAAAAAATGAATAAAATAAACGAAGCACAACCACCCATATTTCAAAGTCGGAATAAAAGGAACGGAGGTGTTGGAATAAATGGCACTGCTGTCTGTGTTTGCTTTGTTCTGTCAACATTTTTGTTCCTTTTTTTTTAATATAATGTGACAGAGGTGACTGTGACGCTAGTCTAAGCCAGATAACAATAATATATCAAGCCATGCTATTTGTCCGGTGAGAAGAAAGGGCCTTGTGAAAAAAAGAAGAAATTTCCGTCATGTCGCACGTGACCTTATCTATTCAAATTGAATACGAGGTAGTCTGTAACTTTATTTACAATCCACTAAACTCATATTCAATATTGCTGTTAATTTTATATTACTTCTTAACAGATTAAGAACCATGCCAAGAAAGGAGGAAAAAACTGGAAATCTTTACCTGGCCTTTGTTAATTGCCAAAATTGTCGATATTTTGTGTTGAAAGAACACACATGTCAGTTTTGCAGTATAAAGGCATCCTTAGGATGTCACGGTACCATTTTTTTTAAATTAAATTGAGGCTGAATATGCAGTGACTATTAACTTTGCTCTATATCGCGACATGATGGGTTTGCTTGAGTCCTATGCAGAAAGTTAGAGTCCTATATAGGTTTTGCAACACATTTGTAGAAACGCAGCTGATTCTTAAGTGAAATTTTAAGAATGAATTATTTAGTAAATTTAATTGATGAGATCTATCTGGATAAGTGGCTAAATAAATATAAGGAAGCGGTCAGTGAAAAAGTCAAAATTTCTTTAAAACAATTTACCTCATCTTTAAATCGCAATAATGTAAAGTGATTGAGACTCGAACAAGTCCGATAACACATTCCATTCTGCCTCAATTCAATGATATTGATATAGACGATGTGTGATTTAAATAAGATGGCACAACAAGCCATACAATTGCTGGATGAAATATTTCCGAGTCTTGTACTCTCTAGTTTTGGGAATCAGAATTGGCTCTCTAGATCTTTTGATTTAACATCAGCATATTTCCATTAACGGAGTTATTTGAAGTCATAGGTTTCTCCCAACAAGAACACAACTAGCCTCACAATACAGTAGGAAATTAAATGCTGCATCGACGATTCAACTCAGCGATCAAAATTCACATTTCAATTTGTCGCAGGAAGCTATCTACACACCCAACTAAAAGTGTTAAGGCTCTGACAGCACTACTAAACCAAGTTTAAAAACAAAAGATGGGAACTTTTCTTCCACGTTCAACAATTATATTGGTAGTGTACAGAGGTGCCCCATTTGTATGCATCAGAAGTCTTTCCAAATCAAGTTTATTTTGTGATGTTGCGATCACCCTTAATGATATGCCATACACAATCACATGTATAGTATCTTTGTAGGATGTGCATACTCAAAGCGGGTGTGAGTGTTGCAATTTCAGATCAGGTATATTTCTCACAATTGCAGCGAACACTTCCTTAAAGCTTTTGTTTCGTCTATTTTCATTGTCTCGAATTTTTCGTAATTGTACTTTTGGTTTTTCCCTTTCGTTTATACCTTTGTCAGCATATTTTCACTATTCGTTAACATACTTTTCTTTCTTGCTGACACAGCCAATTGCACGGCACACCAAATAAAAGCATTAAGTAGGAATTTAATTGTAATTTGCAATGTTTTGGATACCCAAATGTGTTGAAGTAATTGAGTTGAATGACTCTGATTACCATTTATCTGTTTAAATTTGTAATTAACGACTTAATTAGCCGGACGGCTGTGAGAAAAATGCTCTACACAAAAATTATACATATGTATATTTTTTTAAGTTTTTCTAGTCTTCTTACCTTGAAATTTAATGTTTACATCACCTTTACATCACTTTTACATTTACCTTTGGTGAAGAAATCTTTATTGGAGCGCATTTAACAGCGCATTAAAGGCCATGACTCCGGGAATGGCAACATTAAAAATTCAACTTTCAAATTTATTACATATATTTTTTATACTCGAATTGAAATTAAGTGAGTATTTAGGTAGTATGAAATTGGTGGTCAAACATTTATTCAAAGTAGCGTTTTTATGAAAAAGTGTTGTTAAAAAGTATTTGTATATTATGTTATTACTATGTATGTTACATATGTACATATCTGTGTTAAACTATTTGGCGTTGTGAAGAATATGACTATTCAAAGAACTTTACAGTTACTCATATAAGTATTTTGCATATGAAGTTGTGTGTACAAATTTCAAATTTCTAGGCGTAGTAAAGATATAATTGCCTATTTCAAAGTATATTATCATTGCTGAAAATTATTTTATAAAAAAATCCTGTCGTATGACAAGGTGCATACCACTATTTAGCGACTGTAAGAAAAACGGTGGGCGGTGGGTGCTTACTTATGTTTTATTTGAAAACTGGTCTGGAACAAAAAAATATTTACACAATTAGATGCAGTTCCTTTACTTTTTGACTGAAGACATGAAAAATGCCAAAAGAAAAATAGTTAGTCGTAGCTAGCAAAAAATAAAAAAACAAAACTTTTGATATCTTCGTAATATGGTTAATCCATATCACAAACAATTAAAAATGTAATAAAACAATGTAAAAATCACAGTAACTAAAAAAATATTACACCAGAGGGTGGGGCAAAGTAGTTAACATTAAGGACGTAAAATATTGAGAGAAATTTTTTAAAATTTATACATTATTAATATTGTTTATTTAAAAAGATAAGCTAATTAAGCTACTGTGTTCATACTCCATTTATAAAGGTTTTAGTCCTTTTTTTAAATTATAACAATTTACAAAAATTCTCTTTTTTTAGCCTAATAATAGGAACAATAATTACAATTTCGTCTAATTCTTAATTAGGAGCTTGAAGAGGGTTAAAAATTAATTTATTTGTTTTATCCCCCTAATAAGTGATAATAATTTAATATCAACAGTAGCCTCATTAAAATATTTTCTTACACAAGCATTAGCGTCTGCTATTTTATTATTTGCTATCATTATAATATATCTTAATAATTTCCCAATTACAGAAAATAATTCAATTTTTAATAATTTAATTATTTAATCTTCTTTATTATTAAAAATAGGAGCGGCACCTTTTCATTTTTGATTTCCAAGTGTAATAGAAAGTCTATCATGAATAAATGCTCTAGTATTAATAACATGACAAAAATATGCACCTTTAATATTAATTTCTTATACTTCCCAAAATAAAATAATAATTAAAATTATTGCGTAGTATGTTTCAGTATGTTATGTAAATACAAAACAAAAAAATTTTACTTTTAGAACACAGTAGTTATTGATGGCGATTATGGTATGACGAAAGTGATATAAGGCACCGCACCTTAAAAACCTTGACTTCAAATACTAGTTACTATAGAGCTCCTTTTTAGTGAAAAAAAAACACTTACTAACATCTTCAGCAGCGAATTTTTTTCAAAAGCAATCTTTCCCAAAGCCTGCGATGTTCTTTTCGAAAATAAGGTTCGCCATAATAAATATTTATATTTATAGAACTTTTTAAGTGAATCTTAGTTTTGTTTTGATAATATGAATTATTAAATATTTATTTTTTATCTTTTATTGAATGATTATGTAGTAGTAAGCATAGTTGCAAGATCATGAAGCTATATCCTAAAATAAATCAGGAAAAGATCGGAAAAATCCAAGGTTTTCTTAATCATCTTCATATGCAAAATACTTTTGTGCGTAAATGTATGTGAAATATGTATGACGAACAGTAGAAGGAAAAGGGAAGGAAAATATTTGTGCATATATGTAGTATATATGTATATGCAGTCTAGGTAAAAGATGAGAATATGTTTAGCTCACACTAAATGGAATCGTTATATCCAACCAATTGCTTAATTTGTGAAGATGCATGTATTCTTTTTTTGTGTTTGCTTGATTTTTTGAATGATTTTTCTTTTTTCTTAACTTCAAACTTTTAAAATTTTTTGCATACAAACAATGCATAATGAATATTTCATGAAACAAAAGAAATGGCCAAAATAATATGTTCTTTTTTTTTTTTCAAATATATAAGAAATTATGCATTAGAAATTTCATTCTTTTTATGCTGATATTCCATTATTTTTATGATGTTTCTGTGACCTGTTTTTACGGGTATTAATTTATAAATATACGTATATAGGTAAGGATCCGACCGTGTAAAAGTATATCTTTAAACACTTGTATATTTAAATATATATACATATTTACATATAATATTCAAATAACGAGTATTTTAAAATTTCACTTTTTGTCACTATATATTTTCAAGATCTACACATATTACACCCAGTATAAGTCGGAATTTTCAAAGACTACAAAAAACATGAACTTTCTGATTCAGCCGTTCAGTCGGGGAAGGGGTGATCTGTATCAATTTACAAATTTATGCAATTTGATTTAATCACAAACGCTGATTATAAACAAAACAGGTCAATGGGATAGGTTAGCTTTTTCATATTAATTTATTCATTGACCAGTTTACCCCTTGATATTTTCGACTTTGGATTATATTTAAAAACAATTACGGAAGAGCTGAGAACCGAACCGAAGAACAAAAAAAATTTTCACGAGGATACTAAGAAGAAAGGTAGAAGTACAAATGAAAGTATGAAATAACCAAAAAAAGGTACGTTCTTGCCACTGCCTTTTTAAATGTCCTGAGTGACATTATAATACAATATAATATATCGAACATCTGTGGGAGAATTCTGTAAATTTTATCGATACGATTTGTCTAGTTGTTAAGTAACGAAATTTGTCGCTTGCACTTCCGATTGTGTGATTCCGTAACTCAATTATAACGCATGTTGTTAGTTGACATTTCCTTTTTATTAAAATGGAGAAAACGTGGTAGCACAGCTTAACAAAACATCGGAATATGCGAAAAGCAAGAAAAAGAACGACAAATATAAATTAATTCGAGATAGCAAATAATTAATAAATGAGTTGCAATTGATTTTAAAGTTTAAAAGGCAAAAAAAAAAAAAATGTTATGGTTTCCACTTTCCAAATTAGGCTGCATGACTCTTCGCACTATAGAGGAGCTTCAAATAAATGAATCGTGCCGTGCCCCTCGGTATTAAGTATTCATCGCCAAAATCTTGAGATTATGATCACATATCAATGCACAAAATACATAACTCTGCTATTCAATAATTAAAAAAGAAATTCTCTTGCCTTTTGCACATTGATGGAATGGTATCCATGGTGAATAGGCTTCTTCATAATTTCGGGAGCTCACGATTAAGACATTAGTGCAATCGATAGCTCCAATAGTGCGTTTGATGATTCGAAAATTTCCTTTGAATCTTGCCGTTTTATTTGAGTCATAGGAAATCTAACCTCTGCGAAAAAAATCGAACGGTTTATTGCGTTTGTAACTTTATGCATACAGCGGTACAGCGGCTTACGGACGATTGCATCATGGCTATCCCCCACTGTTCTCCAACAGGACCTTCAAGCAATTTAATAAAGTTAAAAATTGAAAAACATTTGAAAGTTGTATTATTGACCCGTTTTTCTGTATATATAACTGTTATTCTCCTGCCTTTTAGGTGGCTATCAAGGTGAGAAATGATTTCTTCAACTAAATTTGGGGTTAATCGAAATAACTTTCGAAATTCTGTTTCACTCAATTTGAAACCATCTTCTACTTCTCGCATCAAACTTCTATCCACTGACGGAATGTGTTATTACCTCATTTAAATAAAACGAGATAAGACGTATGCCTAGTACTCAATAGACATTTTAGTTTATTTTCTTTTGCTTTTTTTTTGATAATTTTCCGATTTGTATTTTATTTTAACTTTTATATTATTTATTTTAACCCAAATAAAATATTAAATCTTTTTTCGATGGCGCTAACAACTCGAAATTTTTTAATCGTTAAAATTGTTGTATTTTGAACGATCCGAAAATCGTTATAACAGCATACTGAATTCCACCACTGAATTGCTGTAAATTTACAGTTTCCAAGTAAGTTCTGAAGTGCATGGAAGGTATTAACTTTTAGGAATTTAGAAGTAACGAAAACCATTTTTAAGAGACTACAATCGAAATTCTCTATATAAAGTATCGCTCATTGGAGCAACGTCCAAAATCCGTTCGGTGAACACAATTAATATAACTGTTAATAGTCTCCCTTTTATGGCCTACAACTCACTCACTAATTGGCATATTTTGATGAAGTAAATTTGCATTTTAATTTATCAATTTCAGCAAATAAAAACAAATACAAATTTATCAACACGTTACACTTTCGATTTCAATTAAAATAACAAATAAAAAAAGAAGAAAAATAAAACAAGATTAGTACAAATACAACTAAAACGATCAACAATCGGAGTCTAGTTCACAACAAATCCAATTAAAACGTGTTTACTTGATGCCAACATCTCTTTTTATGTCGCCAACCGGCTTATCAACGACGGTTTGACGGAGACACTAAATGCCGGTTACCAAGCCACGCATGCGCGTTTAACTCGTTTCAAATTGTGCGCTTGAATAGGCTCGAAACAAGAGTCACATATTTTTGGGAGCTTGTCAAAGGGGAACCTTATCGGTGAAACAACGAAAGCGAATTTCTCTTTCGTTTAATCGTTCATTAGAAACGATTTGTCTCAATCATAACTTATTTACTTATTTAAAAACAATTTCTATTTGCAGACATTCAACATTTGTGATTATGAGACTCATCAACTGCAGACTAAATTGGCCAATGAATCTACATATGTACATACATACATCCAAATATGAGTGTGCAATTTGCAATATTATTTAAAGAAAGAAACCGAAAGAGAAAACAAAACAAAATGATCTCACTGTGCCACACGTGAGTTTGCAACATTATTGTTACTGTAATTTTACATTGTGCACAGTGGGGTAAAGGAAGACGGTTAAATTAATTTTTTTTTTTTTTGATTTACAAAAGTAAGCGAAACTAATTGAACGTGGATTAGCGAAGCAAGTGGTTTTTTAATACTTAAAATTAGTGTGTTCTTGCGTGTTTTTTTTTTTGTTAAATAATAATTGAATTGGAATAAATAAGTATAAATAAAAAATAAAATGAAAATGTTGGCGAAAAGAGATAGTATTTTTTTGGGTTTTAGACACTTTTTGTCATTAATGCACTTTGCCCCACGAATGGTTAAAATTGAATTAAATTAACAAATTTGGAAATGTGAAAAGTTTTTACTTCACACCACAGTGCGTCATTCGATGCTCTATTTCAGTGTTCTCCTCACCACCTCCACTCCAGCGTAATGTGTTGGATAGTAGTACTGGCAACAAATACTGTTATTGAATAATTGCTTCATCCCGGTTAACAGTGCTTGTGCGACACAACCCTGCAAACAATGCGAGTACTCCATGCATGTGTGAAATGGAGTACAAATTTCACAACAGTGGCAATAGAGTAATCCAAAACCTACAACAATCCATACAAAAATATGATCCAATTAACGTTGTGATAACCTAGGGCTGGACTAAATAATTTACCTCTGCATAACAAGTACTCCATGGAGCACCTACAAGGAACTATATTATGGGGGGGGGGGGGTATCTGCGAAGAGTTAAATTCAAACGTACTTTTTAGTTTCGAATACCATCTGCTTTGGTGAAAAGTTAGTAAAACGTAAAATTTTTTACGTAAATTTAAATTAATATTAATAGTTTATTTTGCAATATATATATTTTATATTTTAGATTGCCCATTTGTTCTATACATTTGCATTGAAATATATTGGTAGAAATTCTGCACGCCTTTTGTGTACCAGCAGAGCTCATCAGCGCAACGAAACTGAATCAATCTCATTTCGACACATTTTCTGTATACGAGTACAAAACTTATTGCGCAATTGCAACTTCTTGTAGTGTTTGCGATCGGTAAAAGAAAAACAAAGAATGGTTGTGCCGCACTAAGCTGGTATAGAAACTTGAGTTGGTCCAATAGTTCACTCAGAGGAGTATATTTGTAGGTACTCCAATGGATCATATGGTCCACAAATGTTTGCAGGGAGTTGACATACAATACACAAAGAAACATACAGATACCCAACACTCATAAATTATTGATGCAAAATACATTTTTTTATTTTCATTCCTTAGTACTGATATGCATGCATAGGGACATTTACATGTGTATATACATATATATTTTTGATGAAATGTAAAAAGGCAATAACTGAGAATTTTTGAATATATATTTTTATTGTAATTGTATTATTTTAAGAAAAAAATATTTCTTTTCGAAAGCGTAATAGTTTGATTCTCCTGAAAATTTAAAAATTGGGTATTGGGATTTGAAACTTTTTTATATCACAATCAATATATTGTAGACATTTGTTTTGTTAAAAATTTAACTTCAGAAATTATTAAAAAATTGAATTTAAGAAGAAGGATTGCCTAATTAATTATGAACCAAAATAATCACTATTTGAATGAAAATAGTTTTTTTTATAACTATAAAATAAAGAATTGGGAATTTAATTTAAATAAATATTTATAAATAATTCATTGTAAGTATATGTAATTGCTGATGATGAAGTCGTAAATGTTTTCGAAAATTTTTAAATTTTTTAAAGTGTTATTTGTATGTATGCACAAAAGGGCGGCTTAAGTTTTTTTTTAATTTCATTCCCATCAACAGAGTATAATATGTGGAATGGAATGGAGTATATAAAGATGAAAAAATCTAAATTTTTACATCAAATTGCACATACTTACTGCTAAATACTTTGCCAACAACAACCTAGCCTCAAACAAACTTTGTGTAAGTAATTCAAATTAAGAAAAGGCAAAGCTCACATACATCCCTATGATTGTTATTTGAAGTTCATCATTAATGTCAATTAAATTTTTCTGAAGAAATCTATATATGTATATAATGAAACCAGTTTTCCCAATAATTCGCTATTTAAACATTTACATAGTAAACTCAATATTATTTCTTTCATTTGTATGCAATTTACTTCCCTATTTTAAATTTACAGCCCAATGATCAATGCACATATTAACCATATTTATATCCATTAAAATTACAACACCACCAAATTCATTTAAAATCTTACTTAAATGCAAATATGTATGTATGTATAAGTAGTATGTACGTGTGCAATATAAACTGGAGGTGAGGATCGGTCAGATGTATTAATTGCTTATCTAAAACTAACACGTAATAAAAAGCTAAATGCAAAAATTACATCAAGTTTTTTTTTTTTTTAAATAACTAATTTTTAGGTAGTATATGCCATTTCTCACATCTTTCATACATATGTATGTAAACTGCTGCCTTTGCCTTTGAAAATCTGTGAATTTCATTTGGAACGAGTAGCATGTAGCAATTTTTTTAGCAAACGCTAACAAGTTTCAGGGACAAAGTAAATTAGCACTTTCGCCCATGCATTTCTTTAAATCTATTCAATCTTTTTTTAATCATTATTGGCTATTTTTTTATGTCAATTAACTAAGTAATTCATGTGTAAGTAACGTTATTCAAATATTAATAAGCTAAAGGCTTTTAACAATTAACTTAACATGTTTTCCACGGAAAACGAAACTTCATACATATATATTCGTACATATTTTTTACAATCTTATTTCATTTTATTCAAAATAGTATTTTTGTTTTCCATCTATACAATAAATTTGACGATTAAGTAATTTTTTTTTTTTTGACTTTGAGTAATTTACAATTTAGGGAATACTATGGGACGAGAGCCGTTTATTGGTGGTAAAAAAATAAGTTACCAAGTTCGAACGATGAAACCAAATACCATGGTTCCCTCCATCAGAAATACACTTTGAATAAACCAAATCAGAAGAGTCAATAGCTCTTTAATAATAAAACTTTCGCCTTCCACTTGGATTTTATATCTTCTAAGAGTTGATTAATTGCTAGTTTTCAGTATTAAAGACGGCCTTACGATAGCTGTGATAAAATTCAGTAAAGTCGATGACAGACTAGGCTTTTGGGCCACATTTCGTGACAGATTGACTTTAACGTCTAAGATGAATACGAAATTCTCCTCATAAGCAACGCTGACAGCAACACAACGCTAAAAGTTAACCATCTCTTATCTTTCTGTGCGCTTTGACCTTTCGCTGATTTTAATTTTAATTTATTTGCTTCATGAATTAATGCGTACTTCCAAGAATTAAGAAGGAAAACTTCTAAACATATTGAATATGAGAAATTTTTAGTTTTTTGATCGAAGTATTTTTAATGAGTTTAGCAATTTTAGAATTAATTCAAAAATTTATTGTTATTTAACAATGATGTAATCCTACATACTTCAATTGGCCTTCAAATTGAATTATCAAAAATTTAATTTTTTCTTATAGTCCTCTGTGAGGAATGAGATTTATGTAAAACTTACTTTGCAGCAATTTGAAAAAGGAGATTGGAAGTCTATTTTCATTTTGGTAGGCAATGTTTACTGAATATTATTGATTTTTTTTTGTAATTTCTTAGCATAAAATCGAAGTATATTTAGCAAGAGCTTTAATATTATTTTTAAACCTGGCTAAAATTTCATTTAATTTTCGTCCTCCTTTTCGGAGAATTAGATAAGAATTCATTTTCGTCATTGTGATGGTTTGCATTGCACAAAAATAAGAATTTATTGAAATTGTATGCCTTTATTTGCATTCTCAACTTCCGCCAACTTTTTCCACCACCACATTTTCACGGTTAACTTTACTATTTATTATTATTATTATTATTATTATTATTATTGTATATTCTTGTAATATATAGACTACAGGATACAGAAGAGAGTAGCTGAAAGGAATAAATATTAGGAGGCTCTTCTTCTTCTTCTTCTTCTTCTTTGGCGTAGGCACCACTTACGCGATTATAGCCTCGTCAACAATAGCGCGCCACTCGTTTCTTCTTCTTGCTGTTTGGCGCCAGTTAGAAATACCAAGTGACACCAGGTCGCTCTCCACCTGATCTTTCCAACGGAGTGGAGGTCTGCCTCTTCCTCTGCTTCCACCAGTGGGTACTCCATCGAATACTTTCAAAGCTGGAGCGCTTTCATACATTCGGACGACATGACCTAGCCAGCGTAGCCGCTGTCTCTTTATTCGCTGAGCTATGTCAATGTCGTCGCATAGCTCGTACAGCTCATCGTTCCATTGTCTGCGGTATTCGCCGTTGCCAACGCGCAAAGGACCATAAATCTTCTGCAATACTTTTCTCTCGAAAACTCCTAAAGCCGACTCATCGGATGTAGACATCGTCCAGGCTTCTGCACCATATGTCAAAACGGGAATGATGAGCGACTTGTAGAGTTTGGTTTTGGTTCGTCGACAGAGGACTTCACTTTTCAATTGCCTACTCAGTCCAAAGTAGCACCTGAATGACAGGAGTGATTTTGCGTTGGATTTCAAGGCTGACATTGTTGGTGTTGTTAATGCTGGTTCCTAGATAGACGAAGTTATCTACGACTTCGAAGTTATGACTGTCAACAGTGACGTGGGAGCCAAGTCGCGAATGCGATGACTGTTTATTTGATGACAGGAGATATTTCGTCTTGCCCTCGTTCATTACCAGACCCATTTGCTCCGCCGGCCAATATCATCGGCATACGTCAACAATTGTACACTCTAGTAGAAGATTGTACCTGGTCTATTTAGCTCTGCTGCTCGTGTTATTTTCTTCATCATTAAATTAAAGAAATCACACGATAAAGAGTCTCCTTGTCTGAAACCTCGTTTGGTATCGAATGGCTCGGGGAGGTCCTTTCCAATTTTGACTGCGCTTCTGGTATTATCCAGGGTCAGTTTACATAACCGTATGATATTTGTGGGGATATCAAATTCACACATAGCGGCGTAGAGGCATCGTGCTGTCGAAGGCAGCTTTAAAATCGATAAAAAGGTGGTGCGTATCGATTCTTTTCTCTTGTGTCTTCTCCAAGATTAGGTGCATGGTAAATATCTGGTCAATGGTGGATTTGCCAGGGCTAAAGCCACATTGATAAGGTCCAATCAGTTTGTTGACGGTGGGCTTTAGTCTTTCACACAATACGCTAGATAAGACCTTATATGCGATATTTAGGAGACTTATCCCACGATAATTGGCGCAGACCGTGGGGTCTCTCTTTTTTTGGATTGGGCAGAGCACACTTAGGTTCCATTCGTCAGGTATGCTTTCTTCCAACCATATTTTGCAAAGAAGCTGATGCATACTATATTAGGAGGTTAAGTCTAGGAAATGCATGCTACGGTGCACGGATAGGAAATTTTTCTTATTCGAGCAATGGCACAACAACAAAACACATGCAAAAAAATATGCTGCGATGGGAAAAATATCCTATACCAAAACCTATGTATATTATTTCCCACAGATAGCAAGAAGGAAAAAGCAACCCTGTGCCTGTATGGTTGTTATTGTTTCACTTGAATATGTCACATTTTTGCAACGGAGGTGCTCTCGATCTCTAGCACAATTCCATAGGAAATATTTGTGTAGTATACATTTCCTAGACATAGCGAAACCCATTATTGAGTTTTAAGATCGACAAATTTCATCGCCACAAAGTGTCTACGTGACTTTCTTTCGATTACTTTTCCATATATGCTCATACTTACGTATGTATGTGTGTAATTCTATGTGTTTGCATATGTATTGTATATTCTAGAATAGATGTTATATATGTACATCAGCAGTAGCCCCAACATTTTTAATAAGAACATATTCTTTATTAGTTTTTCAAAGCTCTTGCCGGCATCAACATTCAGAATAAATAAATTTGTGATTTGCTATAGCCTTATCGGTGTATAACCAATACTTGGGAAAAACTTGCAGCCGATCTGCTATTAAAATTAAATGTTTCATGTTGTACGTGTGTCTGTCTAATACATACTATATACATATATGTACATATGTATGTCATGATTACTTTGACTGATGTCGTGGGTCTCCATAGCGTTGACATATGTATGTATGTAGATTAATATATAAGTACACTTGCTTATACACATATACATATGTACGCAAATAAGCCCGGTCTGCTGTTTCGCCAACTGTCGGCATCTTCCTCGTAGTCAACGGGTGTGATAATTAAACACAATTGACAATGCATGAATGTGTAGAATATGCAATGCATAAATTTATACATTTAAACTTATTTAAAAATACATTTTCTTATGATTTGTTTATTTCCAAGATTTTTGGAATATTCGAGTTCTTAGCTTGTCAACTTGTTTCAGCAAAGTTTTTATGACCTACATACATATGTAAATGAAATACAAAAATTGTAACGCGGTAATCTGTGGAAGTTCTTATCTTTCTCCAAATTATTCTTTTTTTAATTTGATTTTTATTTTTTTATTTTTAAGAGAATTCTTATTATGTACATATGTACATATGTATGTAGATCTGCATGTACATATATATACTTGTATATATGTACATATATGTTATGATTGGGGTTGTAAGTAGATTGAATAATACTTCCGAAGCCGAAAGCACAAATATTTAGAAAAAAAAAAAAATTAACAACAAAATGTTGCATAGTTCCATAAGTACATACATATGTACATTAAGGTATACATATGTATTTAGACTTTTGTATATATGGATGTAGGTATACACTTATAAACGTGCTGTGTGTTTTTTGTGACGGAAAGACATACTAATTTTCTGATAAGACATTTTCTAAAACAATAACACCAAAAACTTAATTAAAGAATAATGTGTTTTGCTTCTAGAATTTTCAATTTCAGCTTTCTAGAGCAAAAAACAAACCTAAACACTATTGCAGAATTCCAAAACTCAATAATAATCCACTTTCCGTCCTAATTTCTTAGATGAATTGTCCAATGTACGATTGTAAATACATATGTATGTATGTATGTAATACTTACGAGGTATGTTCAATGGAAAAGGTGAAAGGTTTACACACTATTTTCTTTGATTATAATGGTGTGGTGCATCAGAAGTTCCTGCCAAAAGGTCGTACAGTTAATAAGGAATACTACAAGGAAGTTATGCAACGTTTGCGTGAAACAATACGGCTCCAACGATCGGATTTGTGGAAAAACAAATCATGGATTCTGCATCACGATAATGCACCAGCTCACACATCAATGCTTATACGTGATTCTTTTGGCAAAAAAAGAAAAAAAAAAAACAAAAAAATAAATAAAGAAACCAATGAAAGGAAAGCGTTTCGCCAAAATTGATGAGATCAAGTCAGAATCGAAGAAAGATCTGATGGCCATACCGAAAAGCACATTTCAGAAGTGTATCGAGGATTGGCAAAAGCGTTGGCATGGGTGTATTATATCCGAGGGGGATTACTTTGAAGGGAACAACATAGATATTGACGAATAAATAAGTATCTTTCAAAAAAATTCAAAATTCACTATTTCCTTGGAACACATCTCGTATTTTTGTAATGCATACACATTTACCTAAATATGCATATGCGTTGAAATATGTGGGGCACATGAATGAAAAAAAGTTTATCTATTTATCTTTTTACACCATCAAATGCATAATCACAGTTAAATCAACTGTTGTGCTGGCTATATTCCAGCATATTACATACATGTGTACATATTTATGGTTCTCACCAGCCAGCAAACGGGGCAAGCCATATATAAGTAGGAAATCACAGCACACTCACGTAATAATTAATAGGGCACCATAGAAGATATGTTACAAGAAGAAAAATAATGAAATGCAGAGCAAACGCTTTTAAACAAATCGATAAACTCTTTGGGCTTCAGACTTTCTTCGTCATATGTATGTACAAATGTTTGATGTTGTTTTTCTTATTTTGTTGTGCTCACGCACAATTCACCGGATAAATTCTTTTTATGTACATATATACATATGTATACACTTTCTTCGTACCTATATATAATTCTTTTACGAATTTCGTTGTACTCTCTCGTTTGTTTATTTATCTTTTGGATTCTTCCTGCGAGCTCTCCTTACTCATTCATTGAGTGCAACAAAGGGGAATTTGTTGTTATTGTATTTTTGGTTTGACTTTTGTCTCCTTGCACTGCACTTGACCAGGCAATACAATTCATATATATGTATATTTGTGTATGAATGTATATATGTGTGTATATTTTTGATGTCAGGAACTGTCCTCGTTCCACACCCACTATTTCACAAAGCCCAATAAAAAAAACTATTGCACACAGCACCCGCGTTTATTCACTCTTTGGGCAATCGAACACCGTTATGTATCTATATAATTTATTTATTAAATGATTCAACCGCGTTATAAATTCTTTTCACCCGAACGCGAATATACACAAATATTCAACGTACGACGTTCAATATTTATTTCTACTTGGACTGTGCACCGCATTGTACTGGCTTTTATTTAAGTTGCAGAGATTTACTAAATAAATTTAGTGTGTGGTGAATATGTGTTAAGTGCTACACAATTTCTCTTGACTCAATTGCTCAATGAGTGGTGAATATAAGAAATGAGAAAAATTGAACTTGTGAGAGAGAATACATATAAACAAATACGAATGTAGCAACAATCCAATACACAAAAATTTGGTTTTATTTGCAGAGAAACATCAGCTGTTGGGGTTGTTGTGGAAGTGAACAGTTGTACAAATAAGAAAGAGATATGTTCGGGTGGATTCGAACATTAAATAATTTATAAGCGAAGCGTTACGTACTAACCAAAAATTTTCGGTAAATTGCGAAATTCGGGAAAGTGGCATCATAAATTCCGATTTTGATAATTTTTCATGAGAGTTTTATACGAATGCTTGTGATTTCCGTGAGATATAAGGTTAGTAAGTAAAGCGCATGGAAACTTTAAAAATGAAATAGTAAATATGTGAGAAGTGTTGATTAATTGATTTAGGATATTAATTACTTATTTCCCAAAAAAAAAAAAAAAAAAAATATCAAATTCATCGATAAAGTGTAAATAAAGTGAGAGGCTTGTAAAATTGATTGCGGGGTGTGTAAACTAGGGAAAAAGTTTATGTTTGGGTTTACATTGAAAGCCTGACAGGCGCTAACTGAGTTGATTTGGTTTTGTGTTTTTCCGACAGGGAGGATACTAGATTTATATTGGAACGAATTGGCGTCATCCCTTGTCAATTTTGGTTTTGTAACAAACCGGTTTCGGCGAACCGCCATCTTCAGTGCTTGATTTCGTTCTCCGAACGCGAATCAAAACGAGAACGAAATCAAAAAAGTTTATTCTTTTTTAAAGGAAATTTCCGTTCAGCAGAATAACTTTAAGCCTTCAGTCAAGTATACCACCGCTCGGACCATGTAAGAGGCGAAATTTTATGTTAATTTGTTGGATTACTGTATTATATTATATATCTTTTATTTTACTAGTTTAGTTGGGCTATAAAAGTAACGTTAAACGGAAGCTGGCTGTTAGCAAAACTGAATCAATAAAAACAAAATAGGGAAGTAACCGTTTGAATATATTCAATAGTGCCTAGGAAGTGGTGGTAAGGATTTACTGGAGCGTTCAAGAAACAAAAACTTGGTGCCCAACATGGAAACGGACTTCATATCACAATTTTTATTGTAACATGCTATATTTCAAAAAAGCTTATTGTAAACTTTGAACTTAAATTTCCTTTGACTGTCAACAAAGGAAACAAAAAACAGAAGAACTTCGTGATAGTTCTGATTCGCGGTTGATGAAACAGTCTCCAGAATCGCTGCTAACATTTTTCGTAAATTTTTGACGGGGTACTTCTTGCTGGCGGAAATTAATTCGGAATCTGTGAGAGGCATGATAACCTGGTCATTTTTTAACTAAACAAATAGAACTAACTCTAAAAGATGTTTACTTACTTACTTTAGTTTGGATCACCCGTATGTTCTTTATATGGGTGACAGGCTGAATAGTAAACCTGAAAAAGGGGGGGAATTTATAATTCGACTATTCCTTTTATGAATGCGGTTTGGTAGCTCCTGGAATATTTCTTTCGATGCCTCACCCATTTTTTAAAGTTCCACGCTCTTATTCTGGTTTTATTAGCTTTTTTAGTTACTTAATTAAAGCTGCTTTTGTATTTTAATATAAAACTGGATTGTGGAAGTGGTGACAGTTCGTTCTCGTCCGTTTGTAAGATCTACCTATCTGCGCACTCAAAGGATATGCAAACCAGATTTTATCAGGATACGGACGGAAATAGAGCGACACATATATAGACATAGCTAAATCAATTAATAACTCCATGAAATTAAATATATGACTAAAAGTACAACCTCTGTTACGAACAAATAAAAGTAAATAGTAATATTGCGGTTTAAAAGCCCACTTGTTTATCTGCAATTTGAATATGCCTCTGAAAAATGCAACCATGCAAATTATGGAAGATGCATCTTCATCATTCGATTTCCAGACGGACTGCGCCATCTAGCGAGGAGAAAGGTGGACGGAAATGACTAGAAACCGGAAGTGGATTTTTCCAATTCAAAAGTTTAAAAAGTATGTTCTATTAGAATACATTTACACATTTATTTCTGCATAGAAAATAATAAATATATACGTGTTTTCTATGGCACCGTATAACGCACGCATTATACTTAATACATATATATATATATTTCAAATTATTATATACACATATACATTTAATAGACACGTAAGACCTGATGAGCAGCCTCTGACTAGTTATCCAATCATATTCCTTTACATGTGATTATGCCCACACACATATACATGGGCATAGCAAATTAATAATCCTCCGTCACCAAAAATGTATTGGAAACGCCCTCATATGGGAAAATTCCCCCTAAAATATATTTGTAATTGCCAAAATGCCGAATTCGGTATTCGCCAGGCAAGGTGTTGGTGCCGATAGTCCAATGGATGTGAATGTCACTGAATCCGAGTATCAAATGAACTCGTTCCCAAATGAATCTATAAAGAGTTTAATGTTCAAAAGAAATATTACTGTCCTCTGAAGGAGAAAGAGATAGATAGATATATAGATAGATAGATAGAGAGAGAGAGAGAGAGAGAGAGACAGAGAGAGAGAGAAAATATGAAATTACTTTGTTTCCCAACTTGCGTCCGTATAGGCCACCTTCCAGCGTTCTTCATTGATCTTTCGTTCTACAACGAAGTAGGTTTTTTCCGGGAACAAATTGTTGCGCGGGTTGCCGGCTATAAAGGTGACTATAACGGTTTCATTGATCTGGTAAGCTTTTTTTGGTTGCTGCTTCACATAACCAAAGTCCTTGCCAATTGGATGACCATCAAATACAACGCCAGTATTCATCGATAACATGCGATCATTCATATATGGTGGTGCGGGACCTGGTGCCAGGCGTTCACCTCTTATCATTGCCTTGGTCAATTGTTCAAAAACATCCATGTAGATTGTGTGTGTATTAGGGCCGAAAATTGTCGAAGCAGCCTCATACCTCTGTGCCTAATATCGGAAATATCATTAATTCACATTTCACATCTTCAAGACGAACTTCTAAAATCTAACTCACTTGATATTCCTCAGGAGTTGTGATGTAACTGGTATAAATGTTCGATAAACCGGCGATAATAACTTCTGTGTCTTTGCCACCTGTAGCTACAGCTACGGCGCTAAGTTTGTTACGTAACCGTCGGCCAGCCATGGTAGTGAATTCGCCAGGCACAGCGGCAAGTATTACATCGCCAATCTTCAGCAGCTGGGCGGAAACAATCTTTGGTTGCCATTCATATGGAAATGTCGCCTGTAAGGGTTGACGAAGGTTTCAGTAATTTTTTTTAGAATTTTAACGCAGCAACACCATCTTACCCTTCCCGTAGCAAGTAAAATAGGTTTTGGTGAATGGCAGGTGATATCTTCTTGGGTAGGAGGCACTATAAAGTCACGCACCGCATTCCACATTGCATTGCCGGTGATGGTACCCTGTTCAAAATTAAATGCGCCAGGACCATCGGTGGTGCCAGCAGCAAAGCTATAACCCATTGCAGGCAGACAGCCGCGTATCTTATCCAGTTTTCGTTGGAGCGGATTGTAGGTACTACCGTTATAGTTCGGCATATCCACGAACTGATGGATATAACCTAATTCTCCTACTATTTCACGACTTGTCACCTCTTGACTATTCTCGTTCAATAAACGCTGAGATTATTAATTTATTTTATCAATAAAAGTAAATAATTGACGACCAAATATGATTTCATTACTCACTAAAGCACCTTCAGCCAGACGTGTTGCTATAATCTCTGTGCTCTCAAACATGTCCCGCCCTGGACCCGATGCAAAGCACTCACCCTCCTTTGGTGGGCATTTAGAAGTGAGAAGGTCGCATTCGTTACCACTTATCGAGCATCTTGGACCCATTATATTTGGTGAAACATCACCCAAATTGGACGAGCAAAAAGCACCAACAAACTTGCCCTGGAAGATTTATTTAAAATTAATTACATTGCTTTCATTTACATTAATATAAACGCTCATTTTACTTTGCCGGGCACTTTGTTCGTATTATACTCCTTCTCCAAAAGTATAGCTGCATAACCCATATTGTCAGAGCTCACCAATTTGTTGGTATTATTCATAGACGTGGGATGCACGGCATACCAGTTAAAGGCTCCCAACAGATTATTGTCCAAATCGACAAAGCGCAATTGCGTCATAGTCTTATCCACATCGTGTTCGTATTGTGCACGCTCCTCCTCCGGATTACGCAAATACGATGACGGTGAGCGATTAATATTAGCATTTAATATTGTGGTTCTGGAAAGGAAAATCTTACCGTCGACCATATTATCAGTGGCCCGCTTAATACTCTGCAAAATTTGATATTTGAATTATTATTTTTGAAATACATATATGTATTTTAGAAATTGCATTCACCAACCAAGTAGCAACCTTGTACGAGCGCCTCGAAAGTCTGAGGCACAAAGCCCAAAATCGAGATGTCATACAAAAGATGCATTAGGAAACCGCCTGGTCCGCTATGCGTATGTGTTCCACTGATAACAACATTATCTGTCGTGTAAATATCGCCGTAACGTGCTTGCAAGCGTTTTACCACCTGATAAAGTTGGAACAATCGTTTATTAGTCAAAAATTTCTTCAAAGTTACTCAGCCTACCTCTCGTTTAACCCCGTAACCCATCATACCCGCATCGGCTGAGACAAAGGCAACACGTTTGTGGTTCTCATCCTCAACAACAAAAGCACGCGCAAATTGACGTAAGTGCAGTCCGCGTCCCACTTGCTTAAGGTTAGCATAACCCATCTGCGGAATTTGCAAGCGGAGTATAAAATAAACATAAAGTAATTTAACAGTAAACGGCGAAAGATATATTCAAAAACTGGCAATGATCACCTACAAAATGTATTTCCACTGGTGGTCCGGTACAATCCGCACGTCCCACACCGATCTGGTAACCATTGACGCAGCTCCATGTCGCTGCGCTGAGGCATAATGTGATTAATCCCAAGACGAATAAACTACGAAGGCAATGCATTTTCGTTATCTTAAGTGAACTTCAGTTGATTTTTATTTCTTTTTTTTTTTAGTTGTGCAGTTTTCCTTGTTATTGCGCTGCTTTAATAAAATCTAATCGGATTGCATTCCCTCCGTTTACAACACATAGAAATATTTATTGCCCTCTGCTATTGGTTTACGGCATCAAACTGAAAGAAAGAGAAGCGGAAATATTTTATTTATAATGTAATTTGATTGAATTGGATTATTATCATCCCTTGTGTTGATTGAGTCGTACTTTTTCAGATGACGCAGTGCATTTTAAATATTACTTGTAAAAATATATGTACATATACATATGTATATTTCTCATTGAAGAGAAGCTCAAAATAAATTTAAAGTCAATTTGAAATCTCGAATTGGTGCCAAATTGAAGAGATGAAATGACTGAAGTGCTGTTTTGACCCCTTTTTGACTGAAATGTTCATTTTGGTTCAAGCATGCCTGATGAAACTTAGAGTAACTTCGTAAGTGTTCGTGATTGAATAGCGAGTTTTCTGATGAAGAATTCTTTGATCGTAATTTATATATACCATACATTTCGCAAAGATAGAGACACCCCAGAGGCGGTGGTGTTTTAATTGCAGTTAATCGTATTTCATCAAACATCTGCGGCTGCTTTTTACAACGATGGCTCTATTCTTAAGCAGCTGTGCATATGTATCAATGGTAAGCTTGGTAATCTACTTGTGTTTCCTATTTCCCGCCCTCTCACTCGGAATCTTTATATGCTGCGCAGAGGCGAATAATATTTTCAAAATCTACCAAAATAATGGAAACTTCCACTTATGCATATTAGGTGACTTCAAGTTGAATAAAATCTTATGGATAGGTTTTCTAGATAATGGTGTTTTAACACCCACCAATATCAGCAGTGGTCATGAAATTAATTTTATAGAAAACATTTTTATGTTATTTTTATTCACGTTAACTCTTTCCCAAATAAGCTTAATAACATTCTAGATCTCATTTTTATTGATGTAAATTTAATTTTTGAGCTTGCGGAATGTGCTTTTCCAATTTGATATATGATCTGATGTGCACCATGAGCCGTTGTCCCTTAGCCTTAAGTTTCTATTTGGAATACTAAGGATTAAATTCTCAGGTGTTTTCACATTAACTCTACATAGTTTACTAGTTCACATGTATATAAATGTACCTAAGCTTGCATACATATGTATGTATGTAAAATATTCGCCAAAAACTGTATACGTAACTGAAAATTCACTTGCTGAATAAATTGGTATGCATTGGTATTGGTGAATTCTTTATGACTTTTATGAAATGGTATTTTAACAATATTTGCGTATCAGAGGGAAGAAGAAAATCATCTATGTATATATGATAGTTTAATTAAATCGGTTTTTGAAATATTTTTATGTAATTTGGTGAGTATCAGCAAATTCAATTATATACATACATATATAGCACGTCGGCTGCAAACTAGTTTTTACCTACGACTTCGTGCATATGGAAATCGAAGATGCTTCCAATAAGATTTTTAATTGGCTTTTAAAATATTTATTTTAGTATAACATCTGAATTTTTATGTTGAAATTTTTGAATACTTTTAAAATATAACAATTTTATGGGTTGAAAGGTTAAATAAACATGAAAAAAAATTACAATATATTTTATGGAAACGAACCCGGCCTCGACATAATCGAAGTAAGTACTTTATCTATCGCCGTATTTATTTCCTTGTAAATAATATTCAATCACCTGGAGCACGCCACTTACAATGGAACGTTTGAGAAAAAGCTTTCTCTCGATTCTACTCATAATATTTCGAAATTTGTAGTGTAAACGTAATGTTATTTTCAAAGAGCTATCACGTTTCCAAATCGATCAATAAATAAAATGCTTCCAAATAGATCGCTCCCAAGTCCACATCCCGAAAAATTCATTCTTATCGGTTGTCTGCGTCATACACTGAGCTACATTTAAGTTTCATGTCTCTATGATTAGCAGATCAGTCAATCATTCGGGACAAACCATTTTACATACATACATATGAACTTATATATAGTTTAAAGTTTCCGCTCATGAATGGTATAAAGTTTTCAGTAAAGCCGTTGTTTGGCTTCTTCTTTGTTTTTATGCTTTTTTTTTGGAGTATTATTTTTTAATTTATTACATTAAGCCTAAAATTAATTATTATGTTGCACTCGTACTTATTCTGCACCAAAAATAAAAAATAAAAAAAATATTTGCCATTAAAATGCCAAAGTTCAGCACGACGCTTCGTGCTCTGTATAATTTATTAATTCATGGTAGGCATGGTAGGTGACATTGAACAAATTTTGAATGATTAATTATTTAAGCACACAAATTTTATTTTATTATATTACTTTGATAGGTGAGAATTAGTTTATATTAACGCATGCACATACATATGTATAAAATCAAACTATGAATAAATTCGGATTGAAAGAAGACATCGGAAAGTCGTTTAATAAGTTTTCACATTTTCGCTTTGATCGAATTTCTTTCACTTCACTTAACTTTTAATTTTATCTGCATCAACACCGGCAGCTAATGGCACCGGCTAATTCATTCATTCATAAACTTATGTGCCTATATGCATATATATACATGCATTCATATGTATTTGGTTTTATTTTATTTTATTTCATCCATTCAACATTTGCATAGCACATACAAACATACATAAATGCTCACATTGGTGTTGGATATTTGCACATATTTACAAGTACCAGAATACTTTCTGTTTGTATGTTAGTATGGATGTATGCGTGTTTTTGCAGCGACTACTTGAGGCTGCTCAATTGAATGAAATTACGGATGTTGGTATGGCCGTTGGATGCTGCTTTTGTAATTCGATTTGGGGCCTATTAAATATGTTTTTTTTTTTGTATTCAATTTTGCTATAGCGCCGACACGAGTAGATATGTATATATTCATTTCGTTTTATATTTTAATATTTTTCTTTCTTTGGAATTACATATGCACATACATGCGTACATATATCGTAAGCATGTAGAGCCACTATTGTAAACTGAGTGTCGTACGTTTTGGTGTCTTCCTTTCACTGGGTAAAGTGAACCGAATTGATATGAAGCATTTTCGTACTGTGTAATTGTCGAAAGTGGCACAAGTGAGCTTGCGTAACTATGAAGAAGTTTAACTGTCTACAATTAACGATATATTTTTTAAGCACCTTTATATTACAACTGTTGCTTTAAAAATGTTTACTCATAAATAAATATTTCATACTACTAACTTGATATATTCTTATAATCCCTAAAATATCATTCAGTACACCTTGCGTCTTGAAATAACTTTTTAATTAGAATACACTTATGTATGTCGCCCATTTTCTGAGTTATGAGGTTAACTAAAGTTCAGATTTTCAGTGCAATATACTTTTCAGTACTTCTCTTATGTAAAACTTAACATTAAATGTTGATAATTATGTTAGAATATTTTCTAGAGGCCTGTGACTTTCTCGTATCTACACACTCGTATTTGAAAACTCTGTTGTAAATCCCGCCAGAAACGTTAAGATGGCGGAATGTTTGTAAACAATAACAAAAGAATTGAGAACATTTCATACTAAAATTTTCTCCAATGATTTTATAAAAAAAACTTTTTCTGATTTAAAATCTCGTATGAAAAAAAAATTCACCAGGGTATTTGACCCGAAAACTCGATGCAGATAGCAAAAGTCATTTTAAAGTGTTTTGATGTGATAAATGGAAAGAAATTTTTCAATTGATGAAAAGTTTATACGAAAATTAAATAAGTCTAAGCGTTTTTATCGATTTTATACCAGAAAAGAGGCGGTGAGTAGACAAATGTACATGTATACAAAACTTAGGTGGCTCACAAGATTGTATTTCAGCATATTTAATATTGATTTTCCAGAATCTCAATATTATCTTTAAATGTTAAACCCGATTTCTAGATAATTTTTGTTTGAAATTGGGTTAGATTTCGAAATGCGTTTAGTTAAAAAAAATTGAAATGTTCGTTTTTATTAAAAGTACATATAACAATTCAGACTTTGCTAATTATTTTAATTTTTGTTTTCGTATGATCAAAAAATATCAATTTCATTACTATGAACTAATTAAAATCTTCGATAGAGGGAACGATTAATTAACGTAATCTCATTCTTTCTGTTTCAAATTTTTCTTTTCGTAAGTTAAGCACCTTTTTTTGACGATAATCCAATACTCCTCTATATTTAATGCAGATCCACGTTTGTTACCCTTGACAAAAATCATAGAATAACTTTTCACAGTAAATTTCGTTTCTTTTTTATCACCATTACATTTGAACCGCATCAGTTTAGATAATTATAATTAATTCCAGTTTGAATTGTTTATTTCATTTATTTCAAATAAACACGACGTTCTGACATGAACACATACATACATACATATGAGCATGTAAATTTTAGCTAACACCTCTCCCAACTATGTTATAATTTAGTCTTTAAATATAATGTTGATTTGACATTGAAAGCCCGTTAAAAATCACTAATTTTCAATTTCTTGTCATTGCCTTATTTCTTCAGTTTGTTTTGTTTGATATTTGGCTTATTAATGCTTTGCCGCGCTGAATTTTAAAGCTGAACTTTTTTTATCTCTCATTGAAGCACGAATTTTTTGTTTGTAAGATAGCTTAAGTAATTCAATATTTTGCTTATTCAAACTTTCCGTAGCGTACGATCTCAGCGACCACCGTCTGTCCAAGTTGGCACCCGTTTGCGCGGTCTGACTGAGCGCCAACACTGAGCAACCGTCCACTCCGACAGCAGTACATTTACATGCATACATACATTCCATATTACGTGATTTAGGGCGATTGCATCGCTGCTTAGTTTGGCGCCCATCGCAGAACGGTGTTTGTTAATGCTCAGCGCTTCCACTCAACTGGCAAGCCATAAAGCTTTGCCTGATAGAGTTCCCCCAGCGCATCTGAGCTCAATGCACGAACATGTATGTCTGATTGTATGATTTTATGCATGTAAATGCTGGAATGAGCGTTAGCGAATGGATGATCATTGTTGATGACGAAGACTCTTTGTTCGATTCCGCGATCATCGGTCACGTCGCTCATATGCTCGTACAGACATACATATGTATATATGGCAAATAGATATATATGTAAATCGTTTGGGAGCTGAACAGCTGTTCGCTAGGCTTCTTTGTTTTGATGGCTTACTAATGAATACGTTTATTTTGGTCTTTATATACATACATACACACATATTCGTTACTCGTTTTTGTTATTTTATTTCGGTTTTATTGTTGTTGGTTGTGGCACTTAATCATTTTTGGATGCACAAAATCGTTTTTATGCTTCTTAGTTGCAGATGAACATTCATTTGCACTAATATACAAATTGAAATCTGCAATTGCACAGAAAGTTTTCTTATCGCGTGAAAACTGTCGGAGAAATATTTAGTTCAGATTCGAACCCAAAACTCGGCTACTGCGGACATTTATCTTATATTTCATTAAAAAGTTATTCAGAGGACGACGGATCTATCAAATATGCTAGAGTAAAGGTTCTGAAAATTTCAACAATATGCTGACCGTTATTGCCATATTTATTAATAATAGCCTGTTTATAAGAAATAATAAGTTTAAATTTAAAATATAAAAAAAAACCTTAATAACCTTAAATTAAAAGCAGAATTAATCAATTCGAAATTTATATTTTCTTACAATTATCTTGAAAACTTTAAATTGTTTAAAAGAAACATTAACACCAATCATGATTTCTGTTACTGTCCTTTTTTTAAATTAGTTCTGCTATTGTTGTTGTTGTAGCCGCAAAAAATTCTAGAAATGGGGCTTCGGGGAGCATTGCGGGAGTGACAGTCCTTGCCCGGATAATAATCCGGCTCGTTCCGGTATAAAAACCCGTCTGTCGCGGGAACTATGGATTTTAGTCGGCTCTTACGACAGGCATGCCTTACCGCGGGTAAATTCTTGAACCCTTAACCCGCAGGGGGTTAAATTAGTTCTGCTCTGTATGGATGGTTGCGTGGCAGTTCATTTAAACAAAACGTTCTATATATTTATTTACATATATACAAAAAAATCGTACAAAAAGTGCTTAATAAGTCAATGTATTAGTGTAAAAAACTTACAAAAAAAAAAAAATTACCATTAATAGTTTCATCTGTAATTCAATATAAAAAGCGCTTAAATTAAGAAAATGTATTGTTGAGGTAAAAGTTGTTTTTTATAGAGGTATGGAACTTTAAGTTGCAATAAAACAACGATGGATTATTCGATTGACATGAATTTTATTTATCCGAAAGATAATCTTGTGGCATTACATTTTAAATATGATTTCTGGCATATGACCGCCACGGCTGGCGCGGATGTAGTCCAATCTGGACGTCCAATTTTCGATGAATTTTTCCAACATTTGTGGCCGTATATCGGCAATAACACGGCGAATGTTGTCTTCCAAATGGTCAAGCGTTTGTGGTTTATCCGCATAGACCAATGACTTTACATAGCCCCACAGAAAGTAGTCTAGCGGTGTTAAATCACAAGATCTTGGAGGCCAATTCACAGGTCCAAAACGTGAAATTAGGCGGTCACCAAACGTGTCTTTCAATAAATCTATTGTGGCACGAGCTGTGTGACATGTTGCGCTGTCTTGTTGAAACCACATCTCCTGGACATCATGGTTATTCAATTCAGGAATGAAAAAGTTAGTAATCATGGCTCTATACCGATCACCATTGACTGTAACGTTCTGGCCACCATCGTTTTTGAAAAAGTACGGACCAATGATTCCACCAGCCCATTAGGCGCACCAAACAGTCAGTTTTTCTAAATATAACGGTGTTTCAACATACTCTTGAGGATTACCTTCACTCCAAATGCGGCAGTTTTGTTTGTTGACGTAGCCATTCAACCAGAAGTGCGCTTCATCGCTAAACATCGCTAAAATGGACGTAGTGCGCGATACGTTTTCCGCACAGAACCATTATTTTCGAAATAAAATTGCACTATTTGCAAGCGTTGTTCAGGCGCGAGTCTATTTATGATGAATTGCCAAACTAAACTGAGAATAAATCACCTGACAGCTGTTAAATCGGTCGCCATCTTGAAAAGTAATGCCAACTTTAACTTCTATACCTCTATAAAAAACACCCTTTATAATGGAAAGAAAACCGTTAGATTGCATTCAATCTGAAAAGTAAAATATTAATACATTTTCCTTAACAAGTGCTTAAACAAGTCATTATCATTCGGAATTGAATTAAACTATTAATAAGAAAATAACTCGAAAAAGATGCGAATATATTCGAACACTTGACAAGTACAAAAAAAATTGGAACCGTCAATTTTGAATTTAATAAATGAGGATTAAGATAAGTACATACGCTGAACATAGATTGATAAGCATCTAAAAACAATAGATTAGACCACTTAAACTACAAAAATTATCGTACATATACATACGAGTATATATAAATGTCCCCGAAGGTGGCCCGTTATAAATTTCAAGGCACCTTAGGAATGTTATTCAAAATAACGATTAAACGAATGAATATATGTAAAAGTGTTTGTTAGGAATTTCCCGTTTATAAATACATAGAAAATTAAAAAAAAAAACTTGTCTAAATAATTTCTTTACAAAATATATGTATATTTATTAATATATTTCAAAAATAAAACTAGAAAGTACTTACTAAAAATTGAATTTTTTTTGTATTTCACTTAACTCATTTGTATCAACATCACTGTTTCAAATTCTATGGGCAACTGCCCTTTCTCAGTTAAGTCAATATTATTTAACTAAGTAGATTACGATAATCAATATTACATGTACATAAAACAATGTTTAGCAATTCCTATCGCGATTGCTTTGAGATTATTTTTACTAAATTAAAATACTTGAAACAATTGCGGAGATTAAACATCAAGGAGGTCATAAAACCTACGTTCGTACATTTGCATGCAGCATTTTACATATACTTATGTACGTATGTATATTTTATTTTATGTTATAAATACGTTCGAAGGGGAGACACTCCCTGTGAGGGGCAGCCGCAGTTAGGAAAGTTAATATTTTTCTAAATTAATTTTCTAGTTTTAAGTGCTGCTCTGGTCATAAATTTATACTTATGTTTATAATTACAATAATGCTTTTGATTTTCAGTAAAAAATTTTAATTTAAAAAAGCGTTTTAATAAATTTTCTTATTACATGTATTAAAATTTAAATTCAAGTAACAATTCGTTTAATCTTAGTTTATTTTAAAAACAAAATAAATAATTGTAATCAATTGTATTTGATGTTCGAATAGTAAATACCGCTTTTTTTATTAATAATTATTAATCCGCTGTTGTAAATGCCTTAACGTCATACCAGAGACCTTCCTATAGTTTTTCAATGATTTTGCCTTCCCAGAAGTTTCTTCGCCGTTATATTTCCCGTTTTAAGGCGTTATTAAAATTGTAGTTTGCCAACACTATAAAGCGGCAACACTGTTTGATATCAGCTGAGATTGCTTTGACAATTATCAATTTTCTTGATTCTCAATTGCGAAAGTTCGTAGAATATCAGATAGCTTACAAAATAACATAATTGAATGAACTATCGAATATTTAAGTAGGGGCAACTGGAAAAAATCAACATCGATGGCTAAGGCATTAAACAATATGGGAATGTCAATAGTGGAGCCACACGAAAGGATACGCTTCCTCTCTAATCACGGAAATATGATCGAAGTGGACGCTAACATGCCAGTTACACGGTGAGTCAGTGATAGAGTTGGATAAAGTGTAAATTCCATAGTAAGAATATGTACATTTGAGGTCAGTATTAAAATATTAAAGGACTTTGCAACTGTCTGTTGACTTTATAGAATATGCCCTTGAGATGGTAAAAAGTTCAAAAGTCCTTGTGCCTGTGCACTTATGGCATTGCTTTGTTAGTGTTTGTCCTTCCCAAAAGGATTTACAATAAAGTTGACAAAAACAAAACTCTTTACCTTGGATGTAGATTAAGACACGTTTTAGTATGGAATTACGTGGTATAGTTCTTCAAATGCAAAGTGCGTGCTTTAAATATGTATGTATGTGTGTTAACATGCATAAGTTACCAAATTTGCGTTTCCAATAAGTAGTAGTAAGTTAATGCCATGTTTGTATATATATATATATATATATCTATATATATTATATGCATATTTTTTTACAGATATTATCGTTCCGGCACAGAAATGCTTCGCATGGCAAATGTTTATCTCAGCGAGGGTAACCATGAAAACGCATTTATTCTCTACATGAAGTATATGACGCTATTCATTGAAAAGATTCGCTCCCATCCGGAGTATCCAAAAATAAAGCCTGAAGTAAAATTGATAAATAAACGTATTAAGGATGAAATTATGCCGACAAGTGAGAAGTTACGGGCCAAGCTGTTAGATCGCTATCAAAAGGAATATGAACAGTTTCTAGCTAACAAGGAGGCGGAGAAAGCGCGTGAGTTGGAGCGTGAGCGTCAAAAACGTGCAGCGGGATCTGCTGGTGGAAGCAACAGCGGCTCTGCAGCATATATGCCAACTAACCTTCATGTTCAAATAGATCCCGGCATGCAGCCTAGTGCACCTGATTTGGGACTACTTGACAAGATAGTTTATCCTAACGATATTCCCACTAATATGAATCGTACAAGTTCTGGCCTGCTTTTGCCTGGTGATACGGACAAAGAAGGCGCAAAATCCATCAGGTATGCTTCTCTTTTTATATACGAGTTGACAATCTTTTATTTACTTATTTCTTGTATTTATATATTAGAAATTATTTAAAAAATTTTGTGTAATAAACTTTCTTTTTGTCTACAGCAAGCCTAATTTCGATCGTAGCCAAAAACCTCAATACGAACGTTCCGATTCTCTACTGGCGGGCTCATTAAGATCCGTCGTCATACCTGAAAATACAATGGAGGTGTTCTTGCAGCTAGCGCAAAGTAATACATCAAAAAACATCGAAACTTGTGGTATTCTAGCAGGACATTTAGCACAAAATCGTTTGTTTATAACACATGTCATAATACCAAAGCAGCAGGGCACACCGG
The DNA here is from genome assembly GCA_030068015.2 of Neoceratitis asiatica. Taxonomy (NCBI): domain Eukaryota; kingdom Metazoa; phylum Arthropoda; class Insecta; order Diptera; family Tephritidae; genus Neoceratitis; species Neoceratitis asiatica. The sequence goes on along the minus strand of CM061528.1, from coordinate 1,290,957 downwards.
ATAGTTGTAATACTATGCATGAAGAAGAGATATTCGACGTACAAGACCAGCAAAATCTTATTACACTCGGATGGATTCATGTAAGCAATAAAAATCACCGAAATACTTTTATATGACACTTGTTTTGCATTGAAACTCCGTTCAATGTTCGCATTTGTTTGTGATTACAGACTCATCCCACGCAAACCGCATTCCTCTCATCCGTGGATTTACATACGCACTGTTCATATCAGATGATGATGCCAGAAGCAATAGCTATTGTTTGTGCACCCAAGTATCAAACGTAAGTATATTTGCTTATCTTTATATAAGTGTACAAAAATACAAAATACGGTATGTCTTGATTTGATCATATATTTAGGACCGGATTTTTTATATTAACACCGGACTATGGTCTCGACTATATTGCCCAATGTCGGCAGACCGGTTTTCACCCACATCCTAATGAGCCCCGTCTATATATGGTGGGTTTATATGCATAGAAAGAGATCTCGTTTTTTCCTAATGCTTTGTTTTACTTTTTAGGAGTCGCAACACATTCAGCTGGACGCCCAAAGGAAAATACAAGTAGTCGATCTGAGAAGATAGTTTGTAGAGTTTTATGTTTGAAGAGGCCTTATTTTATACCATAATACAGAAGCAGGGAAAGGGTCGCTAAGCGAATTTAAATCAATTAGTGTGAATGACGTAGCAGACCCTTATTTAGAGAAAAAATATAACAATTGAGAAATGCAATGTGTAACTGCAAAAAATTTACCAAGTTAAATTAGAAAAGCACGCTTAAAAAGTAAATTAAGGAATAGGAAATATATTTTGCGAAGAATTTTATTTAAAAAAAAAAAAAATTTAATTAAAAATTCACTTGCAGCTCTGATAACAAGGTTATCAGAAATTAGTATAAATCACCCACATACAAGACATCTTGTAAGCGCTGCTAGAATATCTACATATGTTTGAAAGTAGAAAGTATGTGCTCTTTATGCAAAGTATGCACATGTTGAAAACTGAAATAGTTCCTTTTGCAATAAATTCAACAAATATACAAACACAAACATATATGTGCACTTTTTAAAGCTTTTGAGCATTTGTAATTGCTGTAGCAAAGGAAAAATTACTTTATTATGTTGTAAGGCAATATTTTTATATATATATAAAAGCCCTTCGGAAATGTAGTAAAATATTTATCAGATTTAAATTCGGATACAGAAAGGCATACACAGATGTATATTGAAAATGTATTTTTCGAAAGTTCTTTCTTCAAAATAATTGTTGTACATGAATTGATCATGATATTTGCATCATAAAATTGACCTTTTTTAACTGCTTTGAAATAATAATTGAAATTAAACTTTTACCTTTTATTTATTTTAATTTTATTTATTATAATTTTATTTATTATAATTTTATTTATATAATTTTATTTATTATTATAATAAGGCACGCTTGAATCACTCTCGCGGCATTGGGGCGTAGATGTGTTTTTATTGATGACTTAAGTCAGATAATTTCGATATAGCGAAAATGATATTCATGCAAAAAATGTATTATTACCTTAACATTTAATGAAAAGAAACACAAGCAAACCAAAAATAACTTAGCAAACGTGACTTTATTGTACCACTAATAATAACAATAACTTTATGTGTAACAGAGAGTAAAAACTAAATAAATATTGAAATTATTTGAATTTTTTATATTATATTTATTAATAATTTTCCAGTAAAAAATATGGTTTATTTTTATTTTTATTATCTGGATTTTAAAATAAAATGTTTGTGCAGCAGTTTCTCCTTTGGTGAGTACTAAATTCTTTGTCATTGAATAAATTACAGAGGACTTTTTGCAAGGACACTTTAACAGAGAGGTAATAAAATCGAATTCACCATATGCTACTTAAAAAAAAATTGAGCAAGGCAAAAAAAAAATTTAACTCCTTGGACTTCTTAAACTCTATTTTATTTCTCTTTTATGAACATTTAATATATTTATTAATTATAAGTGGAACTCTATCAGAATAAAATACCGAGCAAAGCAACTGTAAATTAACAACAACAATAATATTTTGCGATGAAAACCTTACAAGCAAACATACGCATAAGCATTAGGGTGGTATAATCACTGTTTTTTCGACGACTGATGCATGTCAATGTTATTCTGTTTAGGAAAAATCCATGAGAGCGAAGTTTTAATCATTAAAATTTTTCTATGATGGTACTAGATTTCCTTTTCAATGATGACAGAACACTTACTAATCATTTTCGCTGATAAAAAAAAAATACGGTCCACGGTGAGATAAATAATTTCGTTGGCATACCTTAATGTACTTTTGTATGTAAAGTTTACATTTCTCTTTACATTTCCTTTTGCATAGGTTTTCCACTGCTGCAGAAATTCTTCTAACACTCAATATGTTTCCACAAGCTTCTGTTGAGTTCAGTTCTTCGTAGTTGGTCGAATGCTGTAGAGCGAATCTGGAGTTCCGAAAACCATTACGCATACACAGCTGGGCATCGAAAATAAAAAATAAAAGATAATTACAAGTGGTATTAATCGAAAAAAAAGAAAATAAAAATAAGAAAATCGAAAACAAAAATTAAATGCTAAAAAGTGGAAATCAAACGTTTTTTTTTAATGAAATATCGATTTCTCACCCCGCCCATTTCTCGTTCCACGCGACCATACATACCCACATACATATTTGATTTAATATTCGTATACAAATTGCAAAGGTCAAACACGTGAAAAAGTTCGAAGTGAAGTGACGTTGAAGAGTAGCGTAGCTAAAAGTGAAACGGTTAAGTTTAGCTCGCTGAGATTTGTTTTATTAATTCGGTGCGGGGTGGAAGCAAGAAGTGGTGTACTTCTCAGCGCTATTCTTCTTTTATTTCATCGCTCTGTCACATACACACAAACCGAACACTTGAAAACATATTTATTTCTTACTTCTATTCTCTTTGTTGCTTTTTGATGATTATCTCCCGGAGCTGCATTGTGCACACCGCATAACATATATAGGAAATCCGTACCAGCAGCAAGACCTGTGCCATTACTATGAGATTTGCCTTGCTAATCAAAGTGTTTTCCAATATCGAGAGCCATCCTCTACGTGTCAGATCCAACAGTGTTGCTGTTGTTAAATCCTAAAACAGTTACCAGTGTCGGTAGTCAACAACAAATAAAAAAGTGCGAAAAGCAGTGAAAAACACAGCAGCAAAAACACACACACATGTTAGTGAGCACAGTGCATGAAGATAGAGAAAAGCGGCGATTAAGTCTCGTGTGGAAGTGGAAGTGTAATTGGAAGTGGCCTCAAGGCACCAGTGACCGGTGGGACAGTGTAAAATACAACTGAACAGCTGTTAAATAAGTATTTCAGTAGAACGAACGAACTACCTTCTGCCTGCTGCCTGCTGCCTGCTGTCTACTGCCTACTGCCTACTGTCTGCAAGCTACCCGGCGCTTGTCTTTTGGTTATAATGAATAGCATTTTTTGTCCAAGCCATTGGATACTGCAGCCAGTTCAATGTCAAGAAGTAAGTATCAACTGGTGCATGGTCATAAGATATGTGGATGACGTGTACATATGTATATGTACTAGCATGTACTTGTGTGTTCAAGTCTATATAAATATTTAAAAAAAAAAATTATATATATATATATATATATATTTACATATCTTTATATATATATTTATAAAAGTGAATGTTCGTCTGTATGTACCTTATAGACTCCGAGGCCACTCAGCCGATTTTGTGTGGCCGGGCATTGCTAATAAGTATATAATTACCCTTCATAATCTCTAGAGAGATTTTCGGCTGAAGATCTCACTAGACTTACGGGTTTCTTAAGTCATCTATGAACGGCTGAGGAATATATATAAGGAGTTTTAAATTTAATGTCAGAAATACACTACGATGAGTTGAAATTCTTTAACACGTCGCAAAGTAGATGAGTTTAGCTTAAGAAGTATAAAGCGCCACTCTATAATACGAAAGTGACTGTAAAATTTTACAGGAAAGTATCTCTAAAAAAATGCTCCTTTCATCAATGTCTCAATTTAGTTTCTTTCATATTAGGAACTTCGTCATCAGCCATCCTTTCGTAACATTTTCCGTAATTATTAGCATCAAATCCCTTCAAACATCTTAAAATTCTTTTAGTCTATCTCTTTCATCTCCCTGTTCTGTTTTTACTACACACTCTTCAACATAAATTAACGGTACGATCCAATCGTTTGCATTTATGAAAATACATATTATTTAAACCAATGATAACTTTTCGGACAAACGATACCCTTCTTCTTGCTCACACAGCAAAATAATTGACAACAAGAATTAGAAGGAAGAAACTGGATAAATCGCTTATTTATTTTGAATTTGTACCGTAAGAATTATGTACTCTTAGGTATATAAGGAAAAAACTGTGTACCTCCTCAACGTATGCATATAAATTAAAAATAAACAAATTTTAGAAATCTACGAAAAATTCACAACCTATTTAAAGGCACTCACCGACACACACTCACACACATACAGTACGCTTCACGTGGTAATCCCGTGAGACTACGTAACGTATGAGCAATTTACTCTCAATAAGACTTCCGCTGAAGCAGGAGCTAATGTGAGGCTATAATTTTTATAAAAATGGAAAATATATAAATAGATATATATTTAATATACCGTTGATTAGAGGTAAATATATTTGTTTCTTACTTTTATTGTACAACAACATCATGTTCGTGCTCTGTTGTAGAAAATGTGATTTCTTTATTTTTTGAGTTGGGTCGACTTCTTTTTTTTTAAATAATCAATTAATACATTACTAATAGTTCATTATTAAAAAATCAACGTGATATAGGAAAATTATAAAACTTTGCTCTCGGCTATACAACGAATTTAGTTTAGGTTTGAGATGGACAAATAGTCAGTTAATAAACGCTTCGGTGTTATGGTCAATTGATCTGATTCTTACCAACAAATCACAATATACGTGGTTAAACTACATTAAAGGGGTATTCTAGTCTAGAGGGATGAATTTTAGGGAATCTTTGAAGCTCCCCAAAAAGAAAGCAATCAATATTTTTACTATCCATCTTTTGATAAGTTATTTATTAACAGGAGGAAAATACAAAAAAAAATCCTCCTTTTTATTCCTTCTAGCAATCTGAAAAAAAATTATTATCTAGGGAAATGGGACTACGGAAAAGTGGAGAAACTTTTTTTTAAATAGCGACTGAAAAAAAATTATTTCAACTTTTTTTTTACTTTTCGAATGTTTAAAAAAAAGTAAAAATTTAAATTTGCGAATGAGCATAGTTCCAGACGTAGAGAAGTCTATAAAGATGACTCTCCAAAAATTTCAAGTAAATCGGTCCAGTACAACTTGAGAAATTGTGAGTATCGTTTTGAAAAAGACATTTTCGAGAAAAACGCGTTTAAAGTTTCGCGTAAAGGTCGAGCCGGTATGGATGCCGCTTCAGCTATATCTTCGAAACATATTTTTCAATAGTTAAACTTAAAAAATATGCAAAAGATCGAATATTTCAAAATTTTAGACTAGAATACCCCCTTAATGAAACAAGTTTCGTTCAAACACCTCCAAAATATATATTTTTGTGGGTGTATCGTTTCTCATTCTGGCACCAACATGTATTCTTCTTCAAGAGAATTGAAAACAATTGAATTTATATTATTTCTACAACTATTTTCAATATTTCAATATTCCAATTTATGTATTTTCATACCTATTTATAAATACGAGTACGTTCAGTCAGGGAGTTCGTACATACAAATATTTTTACTATCGTGTACGTGTAGTTGACGAAAAACGAAAATATATATTTATGTGTTCATTTGCCTATTCATACTTTGCCTTTAATGACCATGAGCTTGGAAAATATGTACATACTTCTTTATGTATATGTTTGTTTGTACACATATATTTAGCAAGCAAAAAGTGAAGGTAAATATTTTTTTGTGCAGAGTACATGTATAAGTATATCTGTGGTCCTGGGAAATGTAGCAAATACATCTTGAATTATATAAAATAAATTAATTCTAGATGAAAATATTTTAAGCTCAGACGCGGATTCAAGTGCATATTTTGTTTGTGTCCTACATATTTTCTAAGTATGCCTGTTTAAACATATAAATGTGAAAGTATTTTCCACATGACTGTCATCATAAACCCAATGAACTTTATATAATAATAATTGTTTTCCATACAATTATTCAAATATGTATATAATAGCAAAAAGTAAAACAATACAAGCAAGAAAAAGCACAAATATTTACTCAAACAATAAATAAATATAAAATGTAAACATTATTGTGAGCATTCTAAGTAAATTTGCGAACTTTTCCCGTATTCTGGCAGATAGGGCTATCACGCTTGATGATGAGCGCAAATGATACACTCATTGTCATGTGGAAATAATGAGCGTCAATAGGAATACATATCAATTTGAATATGTATATATACATATGTACGTGTTTTCAGTTAAAAAAAGAAACAATATAAAAACAATATTAATGCAAATATAATTAATGATATCAATTTATCGAAGTATTTTGCCTAGCAAAGTATATTTTTTCTACAACAGCAGCTAATGCTAAATGTGTAATATTTTTATAAATGGACATATATACATATATGCCATACACACTTACACAATGTTATAAAAATTACTCTTTTGTTCCATTCTTTTCTATTTTATTACATTCATTTTTAATTATGTTTTTCGTTTTATTTTACTTCATTTCATTTCAGCTCATTTATTTTATTTTATATTATTCAATTTAATTTAATTTTATTTTATTTTAACTCTACTTGAGCGATTATATCTTGTAATCACAAATATATTATTGTGTGTAAGTATATATATATACATACAGTGGCGGGCAATAGTCTACATACACCATCTGTATTCGTTGTGTAGAAAGTACTTTCACTTTGCTGAACATTGTAGGTATACAGTTTTATCATATATATATATTAAAACAAATCCCTTCTATAAAATAAAATAAAACAATTATGGTGAAAAACAAAAAAATACTCTTAATTAACTTCTACATACACCACGGGTTTACCAACAGATACGTCGCTATGCTGTGTTGTTTTTTCTTATTATTATTTTTATTTTTTATTATGTTTTCTAATTTGTTAGTATTGAATTTAGTTGTGGTTTAAACATATTAGCATCAACAATGGTTCCGCGAAAAGAAATATCCATTGACGTAAGAATCTTGGTTATTCAGCACAGAAAAGAGAAGAAATCGTATGGTGAAATTAATTAATTAATTAAGTCCACCAAAGGTACCGACCATTATAAAAAGCTCTGAAAAAAATGGATTCACCGAAAATAAACCGCGTATTGGCCTCCTGAAGAAACTAATTCGAAGAGACATCAGCTTTATTGTGAATGAAGTGAATGACGATCCTAAAGTTACGGCTTCCACAGTAGAACGCCAAGTAAAAAGCCTCTTACTTCTGAAAAAAAATCGTAAACTGCGCTTCGAGTTCGCTAAAGCACATTTAGACAAGTGAATGGATTTTTGCCAAAAAGTCTTGTTTACAGACAAATCGAAGTTCAATATATTCGGCAGCGATGGAAGAGCAAAAGTTTGGAGAAAAGCAAACACTGCACTTAACTCCAAAAATATAGTACCAACAGTGAAGCATGGTGGCGGCAACGTAATGTCTTGGGGAGCGGTTGCGGCATCTGGAGTTGGAAAGCTTGTTTTTATTAGGGTAATATGGATCGGTTGAAATATAAGTCATTGTTGGAAGCTAATTTGAAGCCTTCGGTAGACAGTTAGTAGTTTGGCGCAGGCTGGATCTTTGAACAGGATAACGATACAAAGCACACGGTCCATATTGTTAAGGATTGGTAGCTTTATCAAGCTCCAAGGCAACTACACACCACCTCAAAGCCCAGGTTTGAATGTTATTGAATATGTATGGGAGATTTCTGAGCGAAAAGTTAAAAAAAAATCATGCCAGCTCTGCATTACTCAAAGAACGTCTTATTGAATCTTGGGTCTTCTTACTTCCTCGGAATTGACAAATTTAGTAGCTTCGATGCCACGATGGCTTCAAGCTGTTATTGATGCGAACGGTGGACCAACTATATACTAAAAAGATCATGTTAACTGATATTAACCAAAGTTTTTGCGCCAAGATAAGTTATGTGTGTACCATATGTAGCCTTATGTCAATGTTGGATCTACCATTTTCTCTTGTTATAGCTTTACTATTTTATGTTAAAAATTTTGTTGTTGTTATTTTTTATGATAAAGGAAAATAGTTGAAATAAACTGTATCGTTAAATTTTCCGATAAACCTTTTGGACTTTCAATTCAACGAAAACAGGGGGTGTATATAGACTTTAGTACGCCACTGTATATATACGGCTCCATCATCTTTGACGCACAATCGACAATAATCCTCTCACACATACAGGTACAGAATATTCTAGTAGCACTTTATCAATCCTCAGAAAATTGCAACATTGCGGGTGTTTCGCTAGTCCAATGATCCTCAGTCGTGATTCGGTATTTGATGTTGACGCGACGCTAGAAGAAAATTATTCAGCGTTGACGTGTTTGTGCGATTTGAGCTCGGTGGAGAAGTGTGAGGTGTGCATACAAAGAAAACAAAAATTATAAATTTCTATACCGCAATATATTCAAATTGTATATTTACGTGCATACGGGGTAGTGCATATTTAAATACACCCATACGGAAAGAAATATATTTGGTGTGATTTCAATTGACGTGGGTGTGTTTTGCAAAAATTCTTTATTAGAAAAAATTTCAAAATTCGCGATATTTTCAATACTTCAAAACGGTTCTTTGGTGTATATTCATAAATATTATAAAAAATTGCAATTACTTCGCATATAGAATTAACAACAACAGCAACAACAAGTGATCAAAAAAACATTTCGGAAACATGATTGAAAAGAAAGAAGAGGTAGGCGCTGCTTCAACTACTTTAAAAACTTATTTAGTTAAATATGTGGAAGTACTTACACGTATACGCATGTTAAAAAAATTTGGAAATTATGGATGAAGCTGAGGATACTCAAATTTTCCTTATTCATCACTAATGAAGATTTTGATTAGACGCGAACGCGACGCGTATTTAGTAAATTTTATTTCTTTTTAGAAAGTGTAATTACGAAATTTAGAAAATTCTAATAAATAGAACTTGAAAGCTATTTTTAGGTAGAATTCATATTGCTGTCCCTCGCTAATGTATTAATATATTTGCTTTCAGACCTTTCATCACTTATGTATAGGAGACCTAGGTCATTGCTGCAGGAAACGGCAATATCACAAAATTTTTGCAAAGAATTTGTTTATTCGTTACCTTGTGTTATTTTAATTAGCATTCTGCCAGTTAATTGCCTTTGCCACTGACAATGTTGGGGTTGCCAAGCTACTGAGGCATAATCCATTTTATGTAACTAAAATTTATGAGTGCAGCAGAAAAATAAAATGTAATATAATTTAATTCTCGCTTCAACAAGTTGGTAATAAAATAAAATAAAATAAAGTAAAATATAATTTATAAATTAATATAAGGCCTATTAAAATTAAAAAATTGTTACGATCTTTCCGAATCAACCTCGATGTTTTCCCAAATCCTTCGGGTACGATCTCTGGATTGTTAAATAAAATCGCCAACTTAATTTGCAGTTTCTTTATTTATAAAGAATTTAATTAATGCCCTTTTGATTACTCAGTAATTCACAATTCAATTACAATTCACTTTAATATTTACAATCACTTGTATACAACTTTCACAATGTACTGTTTTTTATTACTTTACTGTAATGTAATCACCAACGCGTTTACTTTACGACTGATTCACTTACTGACTCTCTGCAGTCGTATGTCGCCCTTATATATCACTAGGTTGTTCGCAATTAACCGCCTGGAATAATCGAATCTTTCTCTTTATGAATGTTCTCGATTTACGCTTTAAAACAGGGCAGCTATCGGCTTCTCTCTTTCATCTGGCATTCCTTTTGCCTTTTCGCCACAACATTTAGCATTTTTTATTCCGTCTCGCATTCCTCGTATTAAGACTGATGAAATTGTCGATGTTGTATAAATCAAATCATGTGAAATTACTTATCACAATCTATACTACATTTCAAGCACTTTGACGTGTATTAAACGAGTACATTTTACTTTTGGAATTTTTAAGCTATCTAATACATATGTACGTATATATTTTAGTGCAAATTTCTTTTTTTAATTAAATTCAATATTGCTTTCATTAAAAATAATTGAATATTGTTAAATTAAGAATTACAATATTTTAAAAAAGAATTACATACAAGCATACATCTGTACTGCATCTAAAAAATCAATTTATATTAAGAAGTAACTTTTTTTTGGAAGATATATTATTTAAAAAAATCCATCATTTTTTATCCATATCTGTGATTTCAAAAACCATAACCAAGTGCCTCGAGTTAAGTCAAGATTGGGCATGTTTAAGTATATAATGGGAAGATTTACATTTAAGTTGTGTGACATGAAATGTGCGCATATACAGATATGTACACATGTAACTGACTTTCGAAATACGCAGTGTCCTTGCTCTTGGATATATGATTATTGAACTTGAAAATAGTGGATTTCGCAAAAGAAAAAAAAAAACGGCGGATGCAGAAAATGCGACAGTAGCGCTGAGAATTTACCCTTCTGTAAATAATTTACATAACCGTAATTTTATTTGAGTTCAATATCACTGCATGCTACCGTCATATAACAAAATTAATATATACTTGTACATGCATACATAATCGTACATATATAAAATACTGTTACAAGTGAAAATATTTGACGCGAAAGTCACACGAGACGAGTCGCTTGCCAACAAAATGGGCGTGTATCACACGCTGTTATGGTGATAGAGCCCAGCAGGCACTGCCACCGGCTTAATAACTCACAATGCGTGCATATAACCAAACAGCGGGTATAAATGCAATCCTAAAGAGGTGCGGCTCTCCGTTTTGCAGCAAAAGATTTTTTTAAATACATTTAGTAGGATTGACACCTTTTGAATACTCTAAATACTTTTTGGACGGATTTTCGACCCAAAACCTCATATCTGAACAAATCAGTTGTAGGTGGGAAATACGATATTGTATTTTCGATGATTTTCAGCACCGAGATGCAATTCATAATATTTGTGGATAATTCCAAATTTCATGCTCCTAAATAATTTTTTGACTGAGTTTTGACCAAAACTTTACAGCTGGAAATATCAGTACATAGGAGCTATACTATATATTAGTCCGATTTCGATGATTTTAGAACCAAATTTGCATTTCATTACGTATGGGTAGTATACCAAATTTCAAGCACTTAGGTACTTTTTTGACGAATTTATGGCCCAAAATTTTAAATCTGAAAGTTTAGTAGTATATATACTTCAGCGGTCCGATCTGGCCGGTTCCGACAAATGATCATTGAAACGTATAGGTGCAACTTCCTGCCAAGGCTGGCTGAAATAACTCAAAAATTTAGGGACTTGTATGCCTTCAAGCAGACAGACAGACAGACGGACATGGTTAAATCAATTCAGCTCGTGATTCTGACACGATCGGTATAAATCTTCCTGGGTGTATCTCTTCTCCTAATATTAGTTTCAAAGCAAAAATTTTTGAGAAATCTCTACAACTCAAAAGGCAAATTTTATAAGAAAAACAACAATTATCATGTATTTCGCTTTGTACTTACGTAGTCATTCTCAAAATTATGAAAAATTCATTGGCTTTTAAAACTGCACAAGCACTCTGATCCGATTTAAAAAATAAGTTTGAACAATGATACAGTAAAAAAAGTTGAATTCGCTGCAATAATAACTCCAATTTGTTAAATTCACCTTGTCTTCAACTCAATTAATTTTAAAATTAGGGTTGACAATTAGAATTAATTCAAATATGTTGACATCGCAATTGCTACGCTTTACTCAGTTCAGATCTTTTAGGCAATCATTGTCGGGGCGTATGAGTAACATTAAAGATTTGTGATAAAAATATAAAAATAATAATATTTCCCCTTATATCGACCATGCTAATAATTGCAATGACTCCATTTTTTTTTTATTTAAAAAAAATTTATTGCTTTCTCACCCAATTTTTTTAAATTCAAATAAATCGAAGAAACAGAAACACAAAAAATTGTACTTTCTTATTATTTGTCATAGACACATAAGAAATGAAATCAAACACACAAGAAATTAAATCAATGGTCGAGGAGTTAAGGAGCATACCAAGTACCTGGGCCAGTGGTGCTCCCTACGCATGTTAAAAAATGCTAGGGGCTACTTGGGGCCTATTAATATTACATAGCGGTAGTCAAGCCATTATTGGTCTATGGTGCTTTATGGAGGTGGACAACTGCCATCAAAATCTCATAGAGGAAATTTTTGGTTCGCTTCACTCTCAATAACGGGAGCGCTAAGAACCACTCCTTCAGCTGCACTAGAAAAATTACTTAACCTACCACCAATCGACCTTGTAGTGGAAAGCTTTGCAGCGAAGTCAGCCCACAGATTGGAAGCGTTAGGTGAATTTTCGACAAGACCTTTGGGCATGTGTCGATAAACAGAGAATTGGTGGAGGAGATATACCACATACCCCCACATGTTTATTTGGGGGATCAAAAATGGCTGATGGAGTGTACGTCGTAATCTATTACGCAGAACTAGATCTCAGTCAACTCTTCAAGCTTCCGAAATATTGCAGCATCTTTCAGTTGGAACTCTTCGTGCTTAGGAAGGATGTTTAGGTAGCTAACAACGCAAGAAACCATTTCAAATTAAGGCAATAATCTCACATCTTGTTGGTGGTTTCAATTCAAATCCCTTAATGAACTAAAATACAAAAAATTAGAATCAGTAAAGTAAATTGAATTTGTAGAAAATATCAGCTAAAACGTTTCTAAATTCACCCAAAACCTTAATATTTAAAATTCCATAGAAATATTTCATGTTTGAATTGTTAAAAAGTAACTTTCGGATAATAAACCATTTTCGAATAATTTTTAATTTCATCATGCACAATTTATTAAATAAATCAATATAATTTTGAAGAAATTACTTTATAACGCTTTACTGTACAATTGCTCATGAACATGTATATTTATAATAATGTAAATATATCTTAGACTGAGTTTACACACGAATACTCCTGTCGCTTTTTATCGGCAGTTTTGCTTTTGGTATTTCCCTTCACGTTCACACGGGGAAACTTTGTTCATGGCAATTTCTGCCATTCCATTTCATTTCATTTTCGCAATTTGCTACGCACTCCACCCCTATACAAGTTTTTTTTACATATTTTTCAATATAATGCATTATCATATGTATTCAACTGTATAACATAACAGCAACCATTCAGAGAATGTAAATGTAAATGTGAAAAGGAATGAAAAATTTTACAGCGACGAATAAGATAAAAAGCGTGTCAACCGAGCACAACAGTGTCGGTACGCTGCTGTCTTCGTCCTCGTCCTATCCCCTATAAACTAAGAGTTGCTTCGACAAAAGTATTCATGTGTAAACTCAGTCTTGCGTGACTTCAGCCGCTTTGTATTGAGATATAATTTTTTTTCATTTACACTTGCACGTATTTATTATATGTATATATATGTACATATGTAAACTCTCTATCGCCCTTCCTGCATTCAAGCATGTGCATACATACGTTTAAATTCATTCATAGGCATATGTATGTATACAAACGTATATATATATATATATGTACACGTGCTTTGCATTATGTACAAGTTTCTTTCACTCTCCTTCTTGCCCACAAAGCGAAGGTCATTGTCGTTGTTGTTGTTGTCATACGATAAAGTGTAATTATTACAATTACAGTAACACAAAGTGAACAAAAACAGCGGCAAACAAAAACAAAAATGAACTAAATATACTCGTAAACAGCTGACATCTGAGTCTGAATATTTTAAACAACAATAATAGGGGTATTCGCCTTGTCTAGGATATCCTATGGATCGAGAGCACCCCCGTTGCAAAAGTGTGACATATTTAAGTCAAGCAATACAACCGCACAGGCACAGGGTTGCATTTTCCTTCTGCTAGCTGTGGGAAATAAATATACATAGGTTTTGGCATAGGATATTTTTCCTATCGTACCATATGTTTTTTTTGTGTTTTGTTGTTGTGCCGTTGCACGAGTAGGAAAAATTTCCTATCCGTGCACCGTAGCATGGATTTCCTAGACTAAGAGAATACCCTAATAAAAATTGTGTAAATAAGTTGGCAAAATGCACAGCCGAGAATATTTACAAGCACTATTTTAAACAAACGTTCTCACATACATACACACACACACTGTGTTCGAAATAATAGCAGCGGCCAGTGAAACTTTAAATAATTCTATTTTTGTATTTTAAAAATTGTTATCATTTAATTTTTTCTACGCCAGAGCACAGGTCCAAATATAGCCGCTCTGTCTTTAAATAGATTTTTGATACAGCTATCACACTCATAGAGTCTCGTTATTTATTGTACTCTATAGCTGTTTGTTTCCTGTGATTTAAAGTAGTCGCGCAAGCGAAATGGTTATTTTGTTCGAAAATTTTTGACTAAAATGCGAAAATTTTAGTTCGCTTTATTTTTGAAAACAAATTCGAAATCTCATTAATAATTATTGGCAAGTTTGTTGAAAATTTGCTCGGATGTTCTGCCAAAATGATTGCGGATGCAATGGACACTGAATCCCTATAAAAAATAAACAAAAAGAGGCTGTTTCGCAGCTATAGTTGAGGAGAATTCTGGTTGTGGCCCTAGGAAAGCCTTTTTATATCTCAAAAGAAAACCAAAGATGAGTTAAATATTAGTGTTACTAAATGCGTTCACCCTATGAAATAAGCAAATAACAGTTAATCTTTTCGGCAGGAGCCCAATAAAGGTGCCATTACTCCAATCCCGCCTATACAGGCCAGAGCTCAATTTACTGAAGAGTACCTGCATTGGTCAGTTGAAAAATGGCAAAACTTATTGTGGTCCACCGAAACGGATTTTGATTTATTTGCTTCCCGAAGAAGTGAAGCCCAAACTATAAAACATGGAGGTGTCTATCAACATGGCAATATGATTCCAAGCATACCAGCAAGTTGGGGAAAAAATTAGCTTCAAATGGAGTTGAGGCTATGGGCTGGCCGGCTCAGTCACCAGACCTTAATCCAATTAAGAATCTTTGGGGAAAAGTCAGGAAAGCTGTGGGGAGGGAGAATCGATCAAATACGAGGCAGTTATGAGAAATACGGGCGTTTGTTGGACTCCATACCTAGGTGATACGCAATTGTACTACTACGAAGTACTTTATTTTGTACTGGAACTGCTACCACTGCTATTATTTCGAACACTGCTTTAGATGGGGTAATCTTTGAGTGCTGTCTGCAGTTTTAGTGTAAGCGCATTTACACTTTTCCACAAGCCTCACAAGCGGTGCACACTCAAGCCAAACGAAAGAAATTGCATGAGTGTTGTTCAAAGGCATGCAAACATGTATGTACTAGTATGTAGATATGTGTTTTTATAAAAATATATATGTACATATCAAGTTTAATCTCGATTTTCGCCAAAGACCTTATCATACTCCTGCATTTACGAGTATGATTTAGTTGGTGAGAATAAGCTTAGATACTTTTGTATAACATAAGTGTGTGATTATTAAGTGAATTGTTTGTACGTACATACTACTTGTGTTAAAGTACGCGAATAAATAGATAAAAGTATGATTGAACTTAATCCACACATGTCATAGTGAAGATATAAATTATATAATAAGCAAATAAGGTAGTGCGATCCCTCTGTAGGGTTTGTAAATAATAGAGATTCAAATATAATTGCAATTGAGCCTTTGATATATGTATGTATATGCAAGCAAGTAAATTTATGCATGTATGTATACAGTATATACAGCGAGAAACAAGATATAGACCTTTGGAAATATTTACAAGCATTTTTAAGGTTTTTTTTTTTAATTAAACATAATAATAATTATTATTGAAACTTTTTGAAAATATAAAAATAATATATAATAATATTAAAATAAAATATGTCAGAAAAAATTTCATTTGAATTTTTCGAAAACCTGAGTGCAGTTGCAAGGCTTATGAACTATTTCTAATTAAAGAAACAAGAAAATCTAAACTATAAAAAATTGAAATGAAAAAAATTACATTGTGAAATCATTTTAAATTACTGGAAATTGTGGGAAAGTTCAACTTGGGGTAAATATGTATATTTATTAAAGAAATTTGCCATTCTATAAAGCGGACGCGATCCCGCGCGTAGCAAATTAAGTTTTATGCAAAAAATGAAATCAAAGCTCTGAAAAAAGCAGCCACATTTTCAATCCTCACTGTACATATGTATGTATGTATGACAGTTCTAATCATAAGTATTTAATTTTAAAGAAAATGCCATCATGCCATTCTAACCTTCAGTACGGAAGCAAATCCCTCAATTCACAATTTCATATTGTGTACATACATAGTATTTGTATATATGCACATTTATACATACATCAGAATCCCGCTACGTAAACAACCTGTTATTGTTTCTAAATCTTAGCTAGTATTTTGCTACTTTCTACACTTGTTTTTAGTCGTTGATCGCATCATTTTGCATTATCTCAATGAACGTCTTGCAGTGCACTGCCCTCACAGCCATACCGCTTACGCTATATGGGAAGATATGTATGTATGTGTATATAACATAAAATGTAATTTTTATTTCACACATCCATACTTTTGTATCTCGACGTTATTGTATCAAGTGACGACATCCCGTCCTACTTCCCCACAAGTGGTGCTTATTACATTTGAAAATATTGTTTATCTCTCGAATCATTTTTACGTACATATGATTCTTCGGTATTATCTGCGTCAGCGAGAATGTGAAAAAAATACAATAAAACTTTCCGAACCTGGTCACTTAACTCAAATGGTTACTGATAGCACTTTCAACTTTTATTAAAAATATAAACATTTCCTTCGAAAATTTGCTAGAGAACGAGAGCACCCCCATTGCATGTTGCTGACACAGAGCTGCTTTTTCCTTCATGCAATCTGTGTGAAATAAATTAATATGAGCTTGGGTCTTTTGGGCACGGTTCCGCACATAGCATGCATTTCTTAGACAAAGCAAATACCCTCTTGGTTATATTTTATGTTACTTTATCGAAATTATATATATATATTTTTCATTTTATACATCTTTTAAATAATATTGAACAAGTTAATGCACTATATTAATATTGGAAATACTGGAAATAAAATAAATTACAGAGAAAACAAAATCCATCATTTTATATAAAAGTTTTATGATAATTTGTATATTTTTATAATAATATTATAATTCATATGGATCTAATTGATATTGAAATTGTTGGTGAATATTTCGTTACATACAAAAACAACCTTTACAACTTCAACGCCGCAATCAAATCGAAAATTGAAACCAAAATATAGTACTAAGCTGATAAATTTATAGTAATAATTATTTCTAAACTTAAAAATAAATTGAAAATATTTTAAACTCATGTCGAGTGTTGAGAATATGTTATTTTGTATATTTTTCTGTTGCTCGCTGGGTGTTTTCGTTTCTTTTCAACACTCATTTGTTCACATCTCCCATACACACACACACCCTCGAGAGTTTAATTCGAGTCATACGGCTCCACGGCCTTCGCTCAGTTAAATACATACTCTTATTTTTTAAAATATGCTCTTAAACACTCTCGCACCGCATCAAAAATTTCCATTAACTTTTCGAATACGTGAATATTTAGAGTCCGAAGCAATTCATTTCAGAGATACACTCACGTCGCTTTTACATATAAAAGTTATTAAACAAAAACTATATCTCAGATAATGGGTATTGGCGTTATTGCCGCAAAGCCAACAGCATGAGCAGACTAGAAGTCAACAACGAGTATTAGATTGGGGAGCGAAAACGTTTTTAAGAACATAGGTAGTTACATATGGGGTAGCGTATTTTAGACTGCCATCTCGCGTGGTGTCTTTCGCTATTTTACTATCATTGGTATAAATTTCTATTTATGGGGTTTTTGCTATTTCTGATCAAATTGTGAAACATACGAATTTTAAATTTTCTTTCTGATTATTTAATAAATATTACCAAATTATTTCAAATGTTCCTCATTAATATACAAGGGTGTTTTAAGCATACAGATTTTTGAATTCAAATTTTTTTATTTTTTTTATTTTTTGAAGATTATTTTTCGGTTTACACACCCTAACTCTGCATACATACTACCTCACTTCAGGCTCCCCATACATGCTTAGTAAGCGCTTAATTTGAGTTATTTGCAATTTTTTCAGATAGCTATTGAGTCAAGCCGGCTGTATTCGCGATCAATAGTCTCGATGATAATTTATATCGCTTAGTTGCTCTTTAACTGAGGTCTTGCGTTGTTCGTTGGCGAGTTTTAAGCGCTGTGCGAAAAGAGTTTTAATTGTGAACTACGAGCTTGAAAACTTGGAATTTTTTGAGGTTCAATAGGCGAACATATTAGGTGTGAAAGAGAATATCGCAACTATTCGCAAGTTAAAGAATCAAATTTGAAATTTATTAAGGAGGTTTGCCCTGGATTTGCAATAATACAAAATGCCACAATCTGTACGTGAATTATAACATTAAACATACTTATGCATACTTACATATATATTTATATAATATCTACATAAATTGTTTCCGGAGATATATACACATGCATATTTCATAAGTTTGCTCTCTTGCTCTTTAATTTGAGAGCGCTCCTAGTTAACTTATAATATTGCGTGACCTCTAAAATGCTCACAGATATGTATGTATGTAGGTGCATGTATTTGGATTGTAACATTTGCGGGGAGCATTTTTATCTTTCAATACATTTCTCATTCCACGCTCAGTTAACATACATATACACATATGTATATGCTCTAATGTACTATATGAAGTCGGTTCTATTCGTAAATTCTCTTGTTTATATCGCGAAATATTATCTTCTAATTTTTTATATAATGTTAATCACTCAATTTCAATAAATTATAATTTTATTTTCTTTAAATGAAGAAATCATTTTATTTACAACGTATCTTTACGTTTATTTATTTTTTTCTTTAGGGTTCGTCGTTTCTTAAACGTGCCAGCACCGATAAACTCCGCGAAGTCTTCCTCAGATACGCGTCAATTCAAAAGGATGGAGATCATTTCATGACCAATGATGATT
The DNA here is from genome assembly GCA_030068015.2 of Neoceratitis asiatica. Taxonomy (NCBI): domain Eukaryota; kingdom Metazoa; phylum Arthropoda; class Insecta; order Diptera; family Tephritidae; genus Neoceratitis; species Neoceratitis asiatica. The sequence goes on along the minus strand of CM061528.1, from coordinate 1,271,665 downwards.
TTGTGCGCAAATTTCTTGGACTCTTCACCGATGCTACATTTAATGATGTGAGTATAGTTTTTGATGTTTACATAACATACGATTATATGTATGTACAAGTATATATGAATAGACACCGAGATACCATGAATATTAGTGATAAGGAAAACATTAAAAAGCAAAGGATCCAATAATCATTTGTGTTGCTTTGTGCGTCATCATAATTTGTTATTATGCCTGGGCATATATGCTAGAATTAAAAAAATTACGTTCGTACCGATACGAATGACGGTGGAGAAAATGAAACTGGATTGAAATTTAACTTAGAAATTAGTTTATTAATCAAGAAATTTGGTTTTGGGAAAGTTTTAGTTTTCACTCGCAGACTTTCGGAAATAAATTGGGTATGGGAGGAAAGAGAAAGATCCCTAGATTCTACAAACACCTTCCTTTTTCCCAGGCAACTTATTTAATAATTTGCAAAATGTAATGTACAACAACATTAAGTTTGATGTTGCCGGATTGCTTAAATAGCAAATTACAAATACTGAGCAAGGCGACATCGGTTTTGGTCCAGCACAGGGCTAGATTTTTAAAACAGAGCTGAAGACCGCCAATTACGTTTCACTCAAAAATACTTTGCTCAAAAATGCTGTGCAAGGCGAAGTCGGCGTTGGACTGCGCCGCACTTTACAAAATAACCCTGGGCCGGACCAACACCGACTTCGCCTAGCACAGTATTTTTAAGTGACATCTTTCTAAATTGGCGGTCTTCGACTGCCCTTTAAAAAAAACGATGGTATTAATCTTAGAATTAAGAAGAACACAAAAAACTTTTACTTTTGCAAAAATTGAAACATCGAATAACTTCATTAAAATAATTCGAATAAAAGTAGCGATACATTTTCATTTTAGATTGATTTCATAGATTGTATCCAAAACTTCCACGATCAGACCGTAACCTTGCTGAAGTGTGAATCTATTTTGATCAAAATATAATTTGTTAATGTTTATTTAAGTCTCTTTGAGCGTTAATTTAGACAAAAAAGTGAAAATAATTAATCAAATGGAAGTAAAGAAAAGATGTGAAAAGATTTACAAATTTGTAACAACAAATAACTTATAAATTATAATATATTTAAATCTAATTTCTTAAAATTTTTTGGAAAAGACACCTTTCTGATCGTTTCTACGAGGTTTCATGACGAAATTCCTCTTTGTTTGCTTTTAATATGAAGTGCGACTGAAAACTAAAGCCCACCCGAATGTAGAATCAAAAACCAAATTTGAGTATGAATTATTTAGTTTGAAATTTGGAAATTTTCGGACCTTTTTTTATCTATGAAAATATTTATATCATCACTTCAAATTCATTTCAAATTCGTAAGGAGAAAAGTATAATTCCGTTTGGGGTTTCATTAGCAATGGTAATCTATTCTCCGCAGGTGGGCTCAAAATATTTGCAAAAAGGTTTTTGTCTTCCACCCTAATATATTTTCCGTGGGAGAAAAGCCATTATTTCAAAATGATTTTTAATTTTTCTCTTTGATTAATTTTGACTTTTTTTTTTGATTTTTTGATTTTGTGATAATTTTTAAAGTAGAAAAATTAAAATTCCATTTATTATTCGCAACAAAATGCCAGTTATTCGCCCAAACAAACAGAGGAGCATATCACTTGAGCGCCACGTGATTATCTCAACAATCCAAGCAACGCGTTAAGTGAGGGGGTATGGAAAGTGTAAGGTAACACATTGTTGTTGCGGTGGCTCACACATAGACTTTATTAAGTGCGAGCTGGTATGTGCTATAGAAAAGGTCTTATCATTTGAAGTATATATTTTAAATTCATTTAGCCGGCAGATGGACTATTTGATTTACAATTGCAAGCAACAATTTACTTTTATGTTTAAAATGGATAGCCATACATACATACATACATACATACATACATACATTAATAGAAATTTTGCAAAATAGAGCCACATATGGGTAACACAAAAACATTGTTTAATTTATCTAGTTTAAGTTTATATTTTTTCGATTACTACTCAAATTTTCAAATATTTATATTATACATACATATGTATATATATATGTATATATATGTGGTAAAATATAAACGCATATGTGAATGTGTACATGTAACAATATGTATTGACAGTAGTTCGTTCTTTTCATTGTTTTTATACAAATTGTTACACTTAATGTGACGTATGTATGCAAATATGTGCATATGTGACGTTGTGGGCTCTGCCACTTTCCGCTAATCACAAGTATGATTTTGCATTAGACATTTAACCTTTCATTTCACCTCCAACCACGTACGTATTTTAAGTGTTTAATTTTGCCAATCTTTACAGGAATCCGTACGTCTACTAGCCAGCATAGCGGACACCAGCAAAGATGGGTTGATCTCATTTGCCGAATTCCAAGCCTTTGAGGGTCTGCTCTGCACACCAGACGCGCTTTACAAAACTGCTTTTCAACTATTCGATCGCAAAGGCAACGGCACTGTTCATTATGGTATGTGGGATAATATACATATTTACAAACACATACACTATTTACCTAATTAATTTGTTTGCTTCCTTTCAGCCGATTTCGTCGATATCGTACAAAAAACCGAATTGCACTCTAAGATACCTTTCAATTTAGATAGTTCCTTCATAAAGCGGTACTTCGGTGAAGTAAGTATGCAAAGACAAAATTGATTATTAAACAAATATAGATGTACTTATGAATGTGTGTATATTATTTATTTAATTATCTAAATTGCAGAAGAAAACCCGCACCATAAATTATGCGGAATTTACACAGTTACTCCACGATTTCCATGAGGAATATGCGATGGAAGCATTCCGTAGTAAGGATCCAGCTGGTTCTGGATACATCTCACCTTTAGATTTTCAGGATATTATTGTTAAAGTGAAAAGGCATTTACTAACACCCGTTGTCAAGGATAATCTAATAGCGGTGAGTGAGAATTAAATAACCAATTTATTGCTATAAATTATGTTTTTATTTTATTTTCTTTCCCTTTGCCTTGGCAATAATTGTTTTCGCAACTCTTAGGTCACCGAAGGTCACAAAGTGAGCTTTCCCTATTTCATCGCATTTACTTCGCTGCTCAATAATATGGAATTGATTAAACGGATATATTTGCACGCCACTCAAGGTAATCGCAACGAGCCCGTGACAAAGGACGAGCTACTTTACGCCGCACAAACAATGAGTCAAATAACGCCATTAGAAATTGATATACTCTTTCAATTAACCGGCGCACTACATCAAACTGGGTAAATTTTGTTGGTTAATGGAAAAATATACATGTGACATGTGACTAAATATAGAACATAAGTAGATACATACATACCTGCATATAAGGATAGCACACACCAACATAAATTTAAATAGACACAAGAATAGCTTTGGCGCTTAAAGTTTAAATTTAGAAGAAAAAATATTAAGAAATTAAGGACACATTTCGTAAAATCATCTCAGAAATACACTAGGAGGGCTTGATATTCCCTGCCGGGGGGTGACCGCAATTAGAAAATTAATTTTCTATAATTTTGGATGTTGCTCGAACCTGGGCTCGAACTCAGGCCTTTCGAATTATAATCGCTCGGCTATTGCGGTGGATTGAATTAATCTAATTAAATTGCTTCAGCGGTTACAAAGCGCCAAATATATATGTATATATATAATCCATTTATTATGAAATTTAAGTGTTGAGAACATTTCATAAGCTATGAAAGCAGATTTCTTTCAACGTGTATTTAGTGAACAAATAAAAAAAATGAAAAAATTAAATGAAAAATTTAAATTTTTTGCAAATTAACATAAATAGCTCATAAATATACATATATATACATACATATATAATTGAGAAATGCCTCTATTTCAAATCAAATCTATCTAATACTAGTTATGAGCTCTGCATAAATATATAAAAGCAAATAAATTTTTTTTATTAATATATAAAAGTCATCCGGAGCTCGTGTAGGACAAATGTAAACCACAATTACAGTAAACATTCTCACTCACATATTACTATACATTAAAATTATAGCATTTTGAATTTATTTGTTTGAAAAAGAATTTTATTAACTTTCCCTGTTATCTCTATATTTTCTTGTCCTTCTCTACAAATGTATAATCATTAATTCATGTTTTAACCGCTACATATATATATTGTGTGGTTGTTAAAAAAAAAAAACAAGTTGGTGGAGGCGCAAAAAGATTGATCCTAATAGGCAAGTGAATAGTCGCAATGTGTTTACTTTGAGTTTAATTTTTTTTCTTCGTTTTCTCCCTTGTTAGTTTTAATGTATCCTCCCTCATATCGTCATCTATCTATATGTACATAGATATGTATGCATACGCTAAGAATACATTGATATCTTATCTTTGAATTTGTCATCTTTCATCATAAATCTTAAGATTCTTTTCGCAACACATTGAGTTTACCTGCGCCTTGACCTCTCTAATTTTAATGTATTTCAGTTTAAAAAAATATTTATATCTCTTTCAAAGCAATTATTATATCATCTAATATTTGCCAATTTATAAAAAGTTTCTCCACTGCTTCTTTTTTACTTTTTATTATTGACATAAGTATGTTACTAAATTATTATTATAATTTTTTTTTTTTTAATATAATAATATTTTAATAATATGCTACTTTTCCTTTAGACGCATCGTCTACAACGATTTGAACAATATTTCGCCCGAACACTACACAAAGCATATCACAACACGTTTGGCCGAGATTAAGGCCGTCGAGAGTCCTGCGGATCGTTCGGCGCTCATACAGATCTTGGAGAGCACTTACCGTTTCACGCTTGGCTCCTTGGCAGGCGGTAAATACTAAACATTTACTTTTTCTTTATTTATTTATTTTCTTTTTTTAATAAAGAACTTCATTTTCACATTCAGCTGTTGGCGCCACCGTGGTTTACCCCATTGATTTGGTAAAGACACGTATGCAAAATCAACGCACAGGCTCATTTATTGGAGAAATTGCTTACAGAAACTCTTGGGATTGTTTTAAGAAGGTAAACAGTTGATTTTGATGAGATCCGGTTTCTACATACGCACTCATTTTTCATTGAAGGTAATACGACACGAGGGTGTACTCGGTCTGTACCGCGGCTTACTGCCTCAGCTAATGGGTGTGGCACCCGAGAAAGCTATTAAACTAACCGTGAATGATTTAGTGCGCGATAAATTTACCGATAAACAGGGCGTGATACCCATGTGGTGTGAGGTTATGGCTGGTGCTTGTGTAAGTACTTGTAAACTAACAGTATTTTCTCTCCAAAATTTTTTCGTAGAGTTTTGCATAGCATTTTTTCATAATTTCTACATGCAGAGTTAAAGCTTAAGTGCTAAGCTTTCTTAGCGCGCTTCTGTGGACTGTGTTCTCAGGCGAGCTTATGTAACCGTTGTACTTAGAAAATTATTGACTTAACTAATTTTCAACTGAACTATTTGCAATTTCAGGCCGGCGCATCACAAGTGGTCTTCACTAATCCTTTGGAAATCGTTAAAATTCGTTTACAAGTTGCTGGTGAAATTGCGGGCGGAGCTAAAGTACGTGCCTTATCTGTAGTTCGTGATCTGGGTTTGTTTGGATTGTATAAAGGTGCTCGAGCCTGTTTGCTGCGCGACGTTCCATTCTCTGCCATTTATTTCCCTACTTATGCGCACACAAAATCGCTATTCGCTGATGAAGACGGGTGAGTTGGAGCTAATCCAAAAACATTAATTTTCCTATTCAAAATTCTTTTTTCAAATTCTTTTCTTTTATACAGGTATAACCATCCCCTGACTTTGCTGGCGGCCGGTGCTATTGCTGGTGTGCCTGCTGCTTCGCTCGTAACTCCTGCGGATGTGATCAAAACTCGCCTGCAGGTTGTTGCTCGTTCAGGTCAGACAACATACTCGGGAGTGTGGGATGCTACCAAGAAGATCATGGCGGAAGAGGGACCACGTGCCTTCTGGAAGGGAACTGCCGGTAAGTAGCTACATATATGAAAGTGTGTTTAAATAAAGAGTAACTAATTTAAAAGTTTCTCATTTTAATTGCAGCTCGTGTCTTCCGTTCTTCGCCACAATTCGGTGTCACTTTGGTCACTTATGAATTGCTGCAACGCCTCTTCTATGTTGACTTTGGCGGCTCACATCCAACTGGTTCGGTTGTGACGAAGCCAAAAGCCATAGACGAAACTACGCTAAAATTCAGTCCCGACCACATAGGCGGCTATCGTGCCGCTGTACCGTTACTCAACGGCATCGAATCGAAATTCGGTCTCTATCTGCCACGTTTCGGCCGTGGAACAACAACAACAAACACAACAACAGGCTCATGATAAAATCACGTCTGTGACACAAACCGATTGCTGGTCGATAGCTTAGCTGCTCTTACATAAGTCTATTGTTAAATAAATTTTAATTAATAAATATTTATAAAAAAACAAAAAAAATGTTGTTAGCAACTGATAAATATGCAAATAAATTAATTATACACAAATTGAGCAAATATTAAAGATGGTACACCTACACAAGTATACAGAAATACATACATATATTTTTTGCTAGGAAAGTATATACATACATACATATATAACTATTATAATTCAAGAATTTTCAGAAGCAAAAAATATACAAACCAAATACATTTTATTCTGACAAATGTATACGTACGAGTATGTACATATGTATTTATTAAGAACAAACCAAAGACACAAGTATATACATATGTATATGCATATATAAAATATATAATATTTAAACAAAAAAAAAAAGAAAGAATTTTTGCCAACTTTTCAGAAAATCATACACACCTACACATGCAGGACGATGTGAAATCAAAATTAGCCCATAAACACAAAAACACAACAACAAAAAATATTAAAAAAATAGTAAGACCTACATACTACATACATACATATGTATGCATATGTATATGACACTCGTATTTATTAATTGTGTAGAGCAGAGCTATAAACTGTCCGTAAAATTGTTTTCGTACAATTCTCGAGTGACCTCTCGCTATGTGCGAACCTATGTAAGAGATATTAAAAAATAAAAGATTTTTGAATTAATTAGTAGTAAAACTAGCTTAAAAAGTAATAAGAAAATATAAAGAAATCACAGATTAGTAAATTATACGAACTTTGCACTCTTTTAAGAAGTTCTTAAAAACTTCAAATAAATTGTTAAAAATGAATAAATATTTATTTACACACGTACATACATATATAATATGAAATTATGATAAATAGTAAATTTACTAGTTTTAGTAAACGAATGAATAAATAAAGGTATAAAGTAATTTATTAGAACGAAAGTAAAGCAACAAAAATAAATTTTTATTCAGAAAATAAAGTGGGAAAACATTCAACACTTTTTTTTTTATTAAAAATTAGTAGTTAACCTTTTCGTAGCACTAAATGTGTAATATCAAATCTGTTCTCTCTGACTTAGTACAGACTCAGAAATATAGACTTGCCCTTGAAGAAATATACTTGAAAATTAAAGATCTTATTTGAGAAGCATCTTCTGAGTAGACTCAAACTCTTGTAATGAAGACTCAGGAGAAATTGTTTGTTCTCCATTTCTTTTTGTTTTTCATTTGATCCTTTTATTATTTATTAGATTTAAAAAAAATTTATTTGAAATTTCCATTTAAGGTTTCTTCTAACAATATTTCATCGGTTACCAATGGCTCGATCGCATTCGTTTTCAATGTCAGTCAAGTAAATATTTGAATGTGTAATTTTCCGCTTAAGGCAATAGGCAATGACAATTTTACGAGCTTATTGGGTCAAAAAGGCGTGAAAAATGTTTCCATGCATTTCAATTGCAGTGGTTCCTAAACTTGAGACCAGTAGACATTGTTCTATTGAAGCATTTTATTTTTTTTGTTAAAGACACCAATATACACCAACGCTTGCACATATACTTAAAGTAAATATGTACTCTTTCGGACTGCATATGTCATTAAACCCGCCTTCCGCGGCTCAATGCAGCGAAGCCGAATAATTATAGTATTTGCTGATAGAATGAACTCACTTGAAAGTGGTCACTCAGCTGTCACAAGAAACGCATTTCGGTATATAAATGTCTGCGCATTGCTGCAAGAGCGTTTTCAGTGGCGATCGTCGCGAGGAAAGTGTGTGATATATTATCCAAAAGGGAGCTCAGAATAAAACTACTTGAATATAGTTAAATAGAAAAACGCGCGGAGGAACCGAATGTGAAAAATAGACCATAAAATGATATCTTGTAAATTACTTGTATTGTTTGGTGTGATTTTCTTATTTTTATTGTCTGAATGTGTTAATGGCGCACCCTTTGAAACTAGTTTGGAGAATACACTGAGTGCCGAAACGCGCTCCACCACCAACGCGACTTCCAATACACTCAGTGAGCGTATAATGGGGGTGAAAGAAATGAAGCAAATTCGGAAACATATTAAGGATTGCGTACAGGTATGCAAGGGAAATAACTCAACAATGAAATATTTTAATTAATCTAGATAAAAACGTCAAATCAGCAAACAAAAGACTCAATCTGGAACTGCTTTAAAGTAGGTAGTATTAGTCTTTTTGATGATATCATGTCCTCCAATGTGATTCCTCTCTGGCCTGGCGTTCGCCTCGTACGTTCGATCGCATCGACTAATTTAACTACCGAGAGGTAAAGGATAAGAGATAGAAATTCACATGATACGAGTATAGTTGTATTATATAATTTTGAATTTAGCGAGCCGAAGAGTATTAGCGAATTTTATGATCGTAAGGACCTACAACATCTCACTTGGTTCGATCGACTCGCCATGCGGCTAGCACAAACGCTGACCACACATTTTCTACAGGTGAATCTGCGTGAGCTAACAGATGCTTATATGCAAGCACTGGAGAAGGAAGGTAATAAATTTCAACTTATATAAATTGATTAGAATGAATTTGTGTCCGTATATCTTCTCTCTCTCCTTCTCTATCTCTCTGGTCGCGACGCAGAAAATAAAAAACTCATTACCGACAATTTGGGCACCGCGCGCCATCGGCGACAACGCTACAATATGATGATTACGATGATGTTTGGTGTCACCGCGTTGGGCGCTGTGCTCGTGCCTATGGGCTTTCAAATGCTCTCCATTGTAAGCGGAAAAGCTTTACTTTTAGCGAAAATGGCGCTGCTATTGGCGTCCATCAATGGTCTCAAAAAGGTAAGGCGAAAATATATTTTGAATTTTTTAATTTCATAAATTCTTAAATCCAAAAAAAAATTCAATTCTTGTCTATTTTAATTTTCGTATTTAAATTAAAATCGCATTAATTAAATTTGATTGGCAGTTTCCTCATTCTCTCCATTCATTGCCACAGGTGGCCAACAGCGGCATACATTATGGTCTCTATCACGTGCCGGGTGAACACTACGGTTACTACGATCGTGGCGATGCGCCACACCATCCCAGGCAAGTGGCCAGTTTTGCCGTGGCACAACCAGTCACTGAGGAGCTGGGATTGGGCAAATAGCAATAAGTTGAATAATAGAACATAAATAATAAATTATTTAGAAATTTATATGAAATGTAATGTCCTTTATTAGCAAATTCACTTTGAGAAATAGAATTTATTTCATATTATAAAAGTTCTTAAAGTTTATGGCTTGATTTTGGGCTTTTCAGTGTTTGCTATAATATAATAACTTTCTTTATAATTTTCTATAAAAGCTCGCAAAGTGTTCCCAAAGAATACGAGTTAAATATGAGCTTTATTCTTCTGCGCTGTTAAACGTTTGAAAGTTAGAAACAAAAACATAAACAGGTAAGGAAGTGGAATGGGTTTAAAGAGGAATTTGCGCACCAATTTTCTTTAGTAATCATCTTATAAGATTTATTTTTTAAATTAAGTCAAGACTTTAACCCAAAAAAGTGTATGGTGAAAATCTCATGACCAAACAAGAAAGAACGGCTGTCATCGGACATGCCGAAGTCTTTATAACTTTCATGAGCATGAATATATCAAAATTAATGCAAATTGCAAAATTCTGTTTTGTTAATTTACAGTGTCAATATGAACTTGAATTTACGTTGTAGAATACGCTCTTAGACTACTTTTCGGAGGATTTAGGACGCAAAACCCTATATCTGAACAAATCGGTTGTATGGGGGTTATATGATATTCCCACCACCAATATGCAATTCACAATATTCAAATTTCATGCTCCTAATAAATGCTTTTTCGATGGAGTTTTGACCAAAACCTCACATCTAAAAATATTGGTGTATATACGTTATATACGTCCGATGATTTTCTGAACTAATTTGCAATTCGTTTTTTATGTGTAGTATACCGAATTTTAAGTTCCTAGCTACTTTATTTACGGATTTATAACCCAAAATTTCAAATCTGAAAAATCGGTCGTAAATATGCTATAGTGGTCCGATCCGGTCAGTTCCGACAAATGATAGTTTAAACGTCAAGGTGCATTTTCTTACCAAGTTACTTCGAATTAAAGTTAATATACCATTTCAAGTACATGAAAGGTATAAAAGTACATTAGTAGTAATCGTTCTTTATAAATTCTAATAACGCACAGTTGAAAATTACCACACACACTTACTCGATTGAAGTCCCAGCAGAAATAAGGTGTATACCAAAAGGTCAAAAGCAAATCTAAAATTAGCTCCGATTGAAACAGTCTGTCGAGCTCTCTGCCTCGCTTTTAAAGTTGAATATGTACTAGGAATGGAAGCGAATGATTCTAAAATTAGATCGAAGGCAAAAATTATGCGATAAAAAGGAAGACCTGCCGTGTGCAACTAGTTAATTATCAATTTTTAATAGCTCAGTTTACTTAGGAAAAATAAATAAATGAGAATAAATATATAATTATTTACAGAATTTGTTTCTGACAAATCTGATCTGCCCGAAACTCAAAACACGGCACAAAAAATCAATTGTGATATTGTTCGAATTACTTTCTACTGGGTTCAAACATAAGACACTAAAATAAATGCCGCTTCGGCAACAAGTGTTGTATGATTTTCCCCTAAAACTGTGAAAATTCCACTAAACAGCTATGAGTACATTCATATATACAAAGTTATGTCGTTATAACTAACGACACCACAAGAGTCGGCAAGAACATCGGCTTTACACTTTCGCGACGACGCTATAAAAGGATATGTTTCGCTGATAACAAATTCATTGTGCAGACGGTTGGCGAAGTTAACGGTAGTCATTAAAGGACGAAAAACTAACGACCAATACAATTGTGACTTGTTAACAATCGCGCTTCGTAACGGTTTTTCATTTCAAACAAATTTTTAAAAAGGTTTGGATTTACAAGTGTTATGTAAAATAAATTTCATTTTAAAAAATTGATCAAGATCAGACTGCTTTTTTCACGAAAACTAATCTTATTTAATAAAAATAAAAATAAAATATTAAAAAAATTGAATTGCATGTGGGTATAAATGTGTTTAAATTACCCTTCATGTGGGTGAAGAAAGCCTGTGCTTGTGTGTCAACTCAGTTTTCATTTCGGTGTTAATTTTCACTAATAAAGTTGTTGCACTTTCCCTTTACTGACTTCTTTTTTTATTATTATTATTTTCTTCTGTAGGCACTCACTCGCATTTCGTACATATGTATATGTGTTTAAGAATATGCATATATAGATATATGTATGTATATGCACGTATTTGCAGATTTTAATATTTGAACATCTCCCACCAGCCTTCAGACGCCGAGCACTTAAATCTTACAAGAGTTTAGAAATCTAACACGTCCCGTTTCGCTTTCCACCGCACGAATTTCCTCGTCCCATCATCAGCCAACAGATCCACCGAAGTCATTGATATAGAGCAGAGGCTACAACAGTAACGAGTAAATGAAGTGCAGCGCTCAGTGAATTATAATATCCGAATTGTGGGAGCTTCAAAATATACGTACATACGGACATATATACTTCCTGCCTGCATCCTCCCGCTTTTAAAATCGCAGTTGCTGGTTTCGCCATAACTCAATTTATTATCTTTTAACGGGTCATAAGAATAAACGCTGATTGCCACAGCGGATTTAACAAATTATTTCTCTTATTCCTGCGAAGGAGCACCGAATAATAAATTCAGCACCTCATAAAAAGCAACAAAATGAAGGCCATCGTCTTCCTGTCATTTTCGCTGATTGTTTTAAGTGTTAAGGTAAGTAAAAGCTAAGCTCTTTGGAAAGATTTAATAGCAGAAGTTGTATTTATTGTGGTTCAAAAACAAATTTTTTTTACCATTTTTCGAATTTATCATTGAAATTATGATAATTAAAAAAACATTTTAGTAGAAGACAGCAATATCAGATTCATTAACGTTCTATGACAACCAGAATAAATGCTATATGTATGTAGGTACTACATTTAATAAGGCCGATGGAAGGTAATAATCGCAGTTAAAAACTCGTATATGAGAAGTAAATGATCCTCTTATAAGTGGGCAAGATATTTTAGGTTTATAAAGTCACTTAGATACCAGTTGTTAATTTGTTGTAAATCTAATTATATTACAAGTATATGTGTGCATTCAATTTTTATTACAAAAAGAAAAACACCTTTCGCACAAACGCATAGTTTAGTGACGGGTTGGGGTTGTTTGGTTACTTCTCACCTGCAACATATTGCAACTTTCAAATGAGAAGAGAATCATGTATGAACGGGAAAATTTCATCGAGAAAAGAGAACAGCGCAATATTAATCGAGTTAAGTTAGGTAATGCAACTTATTTTGAATAAAAATCGATTTATTGTTTTTCAAAAAAAAATTCCCCATTAAAATAAATACATTTTGGTATGCGCTTGAACCAATTGTCAAATCACTTTTGTATCAACCGGCTCTTCCCGTATCGAAAAACGTTGAAATCTCTCTATTTTTTTCGTAAGGGAATAAAAACAAGTTATTGGGTGCCAAGTCAGAACGGTGGATGTTTTAAGTGTTCAAAAATGCCGTTGTTTCAGTCGACGTGTGAGCGCTATCTTTTACGTGGTGAATAATGATCCGTCTTCGGTGTTTGGTTTTGCTTATTACTTGAAAGATAACTGGTAAATAAACGGTTGTGTACCACTCAGAATTTATTGTTCTGCGTTGTTCTAGTAGTACGGTTGAGACGTATCCAGTTTTTCTAAAGAACAGACAAAAACGACTTTTGTTGAATTCGGCTAGTCTTGAAGCACCCATACAGTCTGTTGTTAACTTTCATGCTCATATACGTAACTCCTCACTTGTCACGATATCATAGACGTGTTTTCAAAGCACCGATATCGTATTATTTTTACACTTCTTTCGATCAATCGACACGAGTCTTTAATTGAGCGATTTATTCAACGTAACGCTGGTTCCACTAATACCTATAGTTGTCTCAATCTCACGATAGGTCGCATTCCGATCTTGTAATATCCGCTTTTGGTCGAACTTCACGAAATTCGTCTTGGAGTGATCTACGATCTCAAGTGAATTCACCACTGGTCCTTGATGGAGTTTCATGCCCAAAAATTGAGTTAAGGTCTTGGATGTACTGTTGTAAAAATTAATCACATGAAATTGTTCGCGATTTACTTTCATTTTTATCCGAGTCACTGTAAGCAACACAAATATTGTTGTTTTGAGTATGAATAACCTCAAAAATGACAAACTCATAAAGTTATCGGTTGCCAAATTTCAACACCAAATCCAAAAACGTAAAGGGCAACCAAAGTATTGTATGGTATTGAAAAAATCTAATTAGAACTTAATTTAATTTCCATTTTCTTTGATTGATATATGGTAATATTAAACGTACAATACGAGTACGTTCGGAGTCAAGAGAACCAATTTTTTTTAACAATTTTATTTAATTACTGAATCTGCTTCGACATCGGATGCCTAAGAATAAGTAATAAAAATAAAATATAATAACTAAACTAAGTGTTCTTTTGAAGACCGGTTTGTCGCTTCTCTTCAGGCGGGTTTGACTTGTTGCGGAGACCCAGGTGTTAGCCAAAGAGTTCGGATGCTATGCATTTTTGAGTTTCAACTTCAATCTCCATGGATATTTTCATAACACATTTACCATGGTGCTCCTAATATTATTCTTAAAGTTTTGGATTGAAACCTTTGTATTATTTCGTAGCGCATGCTCTGCTGCGTAACCGGATTCCACACATCCATATCGGTTTTATTGTTGCATTATAAAGAGGGACTTTGTTGTTGGATTGGACAACATTTTTTGTTTGAAATCTTTTTAACTTATTGAGACAAATTTATCGCCCAAAGCGTTAGAATTTTTCAAAACTTTTCATTCTGTTTTCCCTCCAAGCAGCCACTGTTGCAATATGTCTCTATCGAAGTGCGACTCGGACAAAAGAAATGAGGCAATCAAACTACAGAAACATTCTAGTCGCCTCACTCCATCCAGCATTTAGCAAAGCACCTACAAAATACTTTACAAAAGCCCGTTGGCAAACATCCACACGTACGTGTGAAAATATTATAATCATTCAGAATTCTCTACAGCTGCATGCACATTTCAAATCCCGCTAAACCGTACGTGACAGCTTTGTGGCTACTTTTGGACGGCATTGCTCACTAGGAATACACTCGACAATGACTTCTTTCAGGATGAGAGATGTTGTACCTCAAATACAGTTGCCATTGTCGGCTGAACGGATGTTAGCTGAAGTTAAAACGGACGGATGCTGTTGCGGATGACGGACAGAGTGCCGCCATTAGGAATGCAACTAATCAAATGTTACCGACGGTGAATACAAAATGCGATTTCTGCTGCAATGCGAGGTCACAGCAATTCAGAAAACATTTTTAGTATTCATTGCTTCTTCCACGGAAGCTTCCTTTGCTACCACGGTGAAGATTTTCTTTTTGCACCAAGTGTCACAAATGCGACAAATTGATGGGCTCAAGTAAAGTGTGACACTGCAGCACAGCAGAGATGTCTGTCTTTTTATGCTAAAGTTAAACACCGTTAAATTGGTGCCGTGCAGTTAATGTATATTAGCTTCACATAAGAAGCGGCTTCGTAGACTTCAGCGACCTGTGTATTCAGTATTCATGCATCATTGAGTTTTGAATTATTTACTGATTTTCTAAGAAGGAAATTAAAATCAGAAACCATGACAAAATAAGAGTCGAATTGCTTATCTAAACACAACAACTATTAGTGCATATGTATACATACATATACATATGTTCATACTGTCATACTGTGTTCATTCACACCAACACATCGGCAGTCAAGAGTGGCAATGCTTGCCATAACTTGTTCAGGACTATCAAAAGTTAAATTGGCAGAAATAAATATGTAGGTATGTGTGCATATGTGTGTGAGCAAATGTAAGGACACTGGCGTCAATATGTTATTCGCTAATGTAGAGCTATACAATCGACATAGCACACCCACTCTCAACCTCCAAACACTGCAGCACAACAAATAATCAAAGAAAAAGCTTTGGCCATACGAAACAAACAAAAAATACATACATAAATACTCCCCCGCCATTTTGTAGTTATTTGTTCGCAAGAAATTTTCACCGGAAATTAATTGACGTTCTTAGGGAATCAACACTTTTACCGCTTCCTTAATCCAAAGTAAAAAAAATCTATTTGACCTAACACTTTGTTGAAACCCGTAGAAGCCACTGCCTTACTTCACGAGTTTTAAGTTACATAATAAGAGGAGTATTTGTAGGAAGTTTTAGTTTCTTAAGTGATAGTGATCAACTTATGTCATTATATTGACAGCAGCTATTTGTATTAATATTTGGTTGGTAATTTTTTCCATAAAAGTTTCGGCCATGCACGCTTCATAAATTGAGAAGAAAGTGCAAGGCGACTAAGGAGGTGTTAACTTAGCTTATGAATACAAGTTTTTGAGCTGCTCAATTAATTGTTTTTGCAAGAACATAAATAGAAAGTCATCATAAACTGAAATGGTAATTGCAAAAAATAGTATACAATAGCTGAAGCGAATTTTGGTCAAGCTCCATCTCTCATATGTGGTGTGCGTCTTGATTTCCTTTCAACAAATGAAGTTATAGTTTATTCTAGCCGCCTCCGAACTTCTGATTGATTTTATGAGGAGCCTTTTATTTCATGTTAAAAACACATTTGGAAGGGAAGACCAGACAAAAAGCTTACTAACTTTTACAATTCCCTTTCCATCACCATCTTACAGTTAGAGACTCAGTTAAATCCCTAAGCCAAAAAAATAAACCGGATTTTATGATATGCGTTTAGAGACTGAGGCAATTAAATCAGTTTGGAATTAAAATTATGATTTTTATTTCTTGAACCGTGTCAGACAGTCTTGAAACAACATTCCAGTTCATATATTTTTTGGTGTGAGCAATAACTTTTAAAGGATTTGCATTAGAAACAATCCAGTCTTGTCAAAATCAGCTTCAATTGGTAAACATATTTTAAAGCATCAGACAAAAATCTATCATCCATTTCTGAAAGATCACAATAACGTGTATAGAAAAATATGAATAATTTTTGTATATAAAGAATTGGTTTTTGCTCAAAATACGAGCAGTATAATACTAACTTACTAACCGTTTGAAGTCCTTAAAAAAATTTTAACCTAAAAAAACTTTAGATTTTTATGACAAAAATTTGTTTCAAAACTCAGAAAAAAATTTAAATATTGACCAAAAATCGTTCACTAAAAATAACCATTATGAAGTTGTTTCACTGAAGCAACTAGTTAGTGCAGAACGAATATCAAAAAAATTGAAAGCCTTATATGGAGTTGCATGCGGTAGAGGGTTAATTTTGGATTTTTAACCTCCGCATGGTAACCCACGGACGAAAAAGTAATTATAATTAAAAAATGTATTTAAAAATGAAATTGATAATATTTGTGATTTCAACACTTTAATTTTTTTGAGTTTAATATAAAATATTGAATTTTTCTTATCAAATAATAGGTTAATTGAAAAGTTCCCGGCCTACCATACCTAATTTTTTTATTCAACATAGTTCTCTTCAAGGGTGGTGCACTGAGCGACCCCCAACTTTTCGATACCATTTTTGTAGTACGATTTGTCCTTAGCTTCACTTAGGCCTATTTAAGTGTCGGTGATCGTCTCTCCATTCGACGAACATTTTTCCCAGTGAGCATTCTTTCAAGATCTGAGAAAATGAAATAGTCACTGAGGGCCAGATCTGGAGAATATGGTGAATGCGAAAGCAATTCGAAGCGCAATTCATGGATTTTTGCCATCGATTTCACTGACTTGTGCTTTGTTTTGGTGAAACAGCATTTTCTTTTTCTTCAAGTGCGACCGTTTCGTTCTTCAAACGGTCCAATGACGGTATGTAATAGTCGCTGTTTATGAGCTTTCCGTTTTCAAGGTAGTCAATGAGAATTATTCTATGCGACTTTTGCGTTTTTTCACGCTTTGGAGTGGGTCCATCGTGTGCAATTCGCTCATACCCAAATATTCGTGAATGATATGATGTACACGGTTCAGTTGATATCTTTGGAGTGCCTGCTATTTCATTCAATTTCAATTAACGGCCATTCAAAATCATTTTGTGGATTTTTTTTGATGTTTTCGTCGGTAACAACGTCTTTGGGCGTCCACTGCGTTCACCGCCTTCGGTGCTCATTTCACCAAGTTCAAACTTATCATACTAATCCTTGATGGTTGATTTCTCTCAAAAAAAAGCAATATTTCATCAACGCGAGAAATTTATTTTTATCAATTTTTTTTTCACAATAACAAAAGCTGCTTCACTCAAAATCCTATAATAAAAAGCTAATTCTAGTAGCGCCATCTATGTGTCAAGCCGGGGACTTTTCAATTGACCTGTTAGTTGTTTTTCAGCCTTATTTATAAGGAATAAAATGTAACTAAAACAAATATTTTATATATATTATTTTGTGCTATCATTTCGATTCACATGCATATTATTGTTCGTGTGGGCGAATCGCAACAATTAAAAAATCTTTTTTATCTTACTGAGCGGTACCATTAAAACTAAAAAACAGTTAATTTCAAGTTATATATAGTATAGCTTATGTAAATTATATTGTACTTAAACTCTTAAATATTAAATTTTAAATTTTTCTTGTCTTATTATTATTTACGTACCACTATTAATTTTTTTTTAATTTTCAAAAAGGTTTCTTCTTCTTCATTTTTACTTTGGAAGATTTTTCAACCTTTTATAATTTATCAGACAAGGACTTCGATGGGGGTAAGAAAATATATCTGCTACTATATATTTCAGTTGAGTAATCGTGAAAAAATGGTTATCATCAAAACCCATTAACAATTTGATTTGAAAGGATATTCTTAAATCGAATATAAATATTAAATGTCATCTCAAGATAAAGTGACTAAATACATCAATCAACAAAAAAAAGGCAAATATTCAAAGAAAAAAAAAAACAATCAATTGAATGCAATAAATGTCATACCATAATAACCGAGGCATGAAGTTAACAGGTGCAACTAATTTCCTGTCACAAGTCACAAGTGCAAGTAAATGCTTGTCTAATTATGAGTACACAAAGCATGACGCAGTGTATACTAATTGAATTCATAATATAAATATTTGTACATTAGTATTAAGTACCGTTATGTGCATAAACGAAAACAACCAGCGCCCGGTAAATTAGTAAAATTTGATTTAACAGAGAAATAACTGATTTTAGCGATAACGATCAGATTTATCTGATAAGAACGTTAGAAGGGTTGCAAAATAAATAGGTTTCAAAATCTATTCGAGTGCTATATTCATACAATATATACAATGTCATACCTAATTAAATGATTAGATGCAATACATATTTACAATTACGTAATACCATAGCTCATTATCTATGTATACTTGTATATAGTTGTTACTTTGTAACCGCTGAAGCGATTTTCGGCTGAGCTTCTCAACCAATTTTTGGTGAGCATCTTGATGCTCTTCCAACAAATGGAGAGAGCTAGAATTTATACTAAGCTGCCTTCGAACGGCTGAGGGATTTTTTGAACATTTTTTATTTCATGTCATTGTCAGGAGGGCTTGACATCCCCTACCGAGGGGCGAGCACAATTAGAAAGAATAGTATATAAATTAATTTTGGATGTTGGTCAGGTCAGGGTACGAACCAACGTCCCTCCGCATCTTGTTCCCACCGCTAATCACTCGGTTATTGCGAACGAGCTCATTATAAACAGTGTAGAAAACTTTTTTTTTTTTTTTTAATAAATCGTAACTAATTCGCGGTCAATGTCGTTAGCATTCATCGCTTTCAAACTGTAATCATAAATTTTGTTATGAATTAAGTAATGCTACACCACAAATCTCTATTGTCCCAAGGGCTATCTAGTTTTAATTAAATAAATAAAATTGCAAAAGAGTTCTCACTTTATGCTAACGGCTTCACGCTTTTATTCTTTTATTTCAACCGTTAATGGTGTTAATCCGTGTCAATTGTAATGCATTTCTTTGTGTATATATGTATATTTGTATGTACTTATACAATGAGCAAAAATCAGTAGTAGCGAATCTTCACAAATATATTTACTATCATATATAAAAATAACATGAAATTCATTAAAAAAAAATGATGGCTTTTGAGTTCTTCTCTACATTAAATTAGAGCTCTACGTATCCGGAATTCAGCAATACGAACAAATCGATACTCGTTCGTGTTCAACAATTTGAGCAGCAAAACAAAAATTTTCTTTCTGTTTCTAAAAATTTCCTTCGCATTTCAATGATTTTACATTTTTTTGAAATAAATCAAATTTAAATTTTGAAAAAAAGTGCTGAGAAAAACGTTTGAAAATTTTTTTCGAAAATTTTAAACTTTTTTCAAGTACTTGCTCGAAAATTTTCGAGTAAAAAGTATTGAACAAGAGCACGAGTACTCATTGCTAAAATGTTTCAAATGCTTGAAAATGTTCGAAAAAATGCCTGAGCTCTACATGGAATTTAAATATAATTTAATTCATAAATCATTTAACTTAACATCGAAAAAGATCTTGTTAAATATCATGGAAAGTAAGTTGGGTTTTTGTTAGTTTTTAATAACTCAAGAAGTGAATGAATTTTCAAATTATGAAGTTACATGATTTGTGAGTAATATTAGCATTGCTTTTAACTTTTTAACAATTTAATTTCCCCTATATTTCTATTGTATCAAATATTGAATTTATTATGGAGATGGAATCATTGTAAACCAAAATAGAATGGATGATAGACACTTTTGTTCGCAAACGTAAATACGAGTATATATGTATGTATTTTTTTACAAAAAAAAAAATAATTTTATGATAGACTGCAGTGCGTATGAGTGATGTAAAATGCTAAATACTTGTACCATGCGAGACAATAGCGCGAGAGGCAAAAAGGACTTTGCAAATATAATTTATCTGGTTTCAGTGAACTTTGAAATGGTAATGTATGTAATACCATTGCATAAAAGGACAAACTATATATAGCTATATACGTGTGTATGTATGAGTGTCAAAAAGGGTTCAACTAACTGTAACTGACAAACATTAAAAGGAAATTCCAGTGTATTCAATTTCAATTAAGTTGAGAAGAGTGAAATGTCCGCTCGCTTCGATTTGCGCTGAAAATTTTAGAAGGAACTTAATTACTCTAACGGTAATATAATTTGTATAAAACCATGTAATGTACAAAGCTTAAGAGTATACGTACAATATACATATAATTTGCGCTCTAATGAAAATTCACAAAAGAACTAAAAATATTACTTTATAAAAATACATACACATACACATATATCGTACGCAGTATGCAGTATGTTAAAATACCTGTAGTCCTTATTAAAAAATATGTTTTCACGTCAACATTGTGTTACCTATACACCCAATGCTTACCTGTACTCCACATCGTAAATATATTCACACATATGCACACGAAAATATTCAATTGTTCTCTCCTCTTAACTCATATAAAGCAGATAATCGTACTTACATATATACATACAATACCTGCATACATATATGCATCCTACAAAAGGCGAACAAATTTATTTCAGGATTTAATATTAAATAAAATATTATACAAATTGCTCAGCAAGTACTCTCTTACATCCTCATATATATACATATATCCACATATATAGTGACATGCACATGTGTGTGTATCTGTAAGTACGAGTACCTTCATAAATACCCATAACTGCTTGCACATTGTCATTATTATATTCAAAAGTATTTTGGTGCTGGTAAAGCAGAATTTCGATACTTGTATTGTGTTCTCAAAGGAAGACAGTGGACAAGGTACACTTACAAGGGATACAATGGAGGATAAAGCGTCAATATTTAACTATATAAAAGTATGTGTTTTTAGTCTTGTGTCTCTATTTATACATTAGACTCTGGCAGTTTTCGTAAAATCTTTGCTCTTATGAGCATATCAAATTTATTTCAAATTCTAAAACTCGTCTTCGATGGTTTCTAGCGACAATATTTATTAAAATTAACGAAAAAACTTAACTTTAACTTAGATGCTTTTTTTACGGTTTTTTTTTACCGAAAGTTTCATATCTCGTCGGTTCCGACAAACGATCGTATAAATGTAAAAATGCATCTGATTACCAAACTGAGGGATTATTTGATTTCTAACAGACGGACATACGGATATGGCTATATCAACTCAGCTCGTCGCTCTGACCCGATCGGTATACATATTGATTTGTCTATTCTTCTCAAATAATCATTTTTCGTAAGCAATCTAGTATTCATATGTGACTGCATATACGTAGGTATGTATGGATGTATGTATAGTACTCATATAGCTTATTTGATGGTAAAATGTTGACCAGTTATGTTAATAAGTTGAATATGCTGAATTATGGTTTATTTAATTTGTACTTATCCAGGACGAATAAGGATTTAATAAATATTTGCCAAGGCTTTCAAGCGCTTGGCACACCACCACTGCGTTACTTATATTTTTCTATTGAAATAAGGAAAAAATGCAGAAATAATTATTATATTTTGCTTCTTTCAGACAGTATATTCCCCTTCAGTTTATTCTAAACCGCCTCCGGTTTATGTTAGAAATACGCTCGGAGGTCTTAAAATTGCGTGCGACCGCAATTAGAAAAATTTATTTTCTATAATTTTGGATGTTCATAGGATCTCCCAAACTACCCGCCAGATTAAGCCGAAAATTTCTCAATTAGTCTCTATGATTTTCTGAAAGATTTGAAAGAGAATATTTTCTGGGTAGTAGTATCTGGATATTATTTTGCTTCGATTGGTCTTTGGTCTATTTTCGGCAAAGAAGCGTGCTATACACAAAGATACTTTCGTACAAAATTTTACTAAAATCAACTCAAAACTAAAGATCAATAAATGCTGGAACATTGCAAAGAAAACTATTTCAAGTAAATGAAGTTGACTTCTTCGGAAGAATCAGAAGGACCAAAGACCAGTTTCGCTTTGCTTTAAAATTATTCAGTTGATAGCTTCTTGCGTAGATTAATAGATAGAATACTTTATTTCCAGAAAGGGATCACAGATCAGCATATTGATGAATTGTAATGATTTCTATACAAACATACAATAAATCTATTGTGAGTAGGTGTGTTTGGTGTACTATGTTATTATTATAATTGTGGCAAAACGCTTTCCTTTCATGGACTTCTTTAGTTTTGGGAATAGGAAAAAGTCAGGGAGCCAAATCTGGTGAATATGGTGATTGAGACATGATTACGGTTTTGTTGTTGGCCAAAAAATCACGAATAAGCATTGATGTGTGAGCTGGTGCATTATCGTGATGCAGAATCCACTATTTTTTATTCCACAATTCCGAACGTTTGAGTCGTATTGCTTCACGCAAACGTTACATAACTTCCTTGTAGTATTCCTTATTAACTGTACGACCTTTTGGCAGGAACTCAAGATGCACCACACAATTGTAATCAAAGAAAATAGTGAGAAAAACCTTCACCACCTCGTACACATATTTATATGCATACGTACTATTAACATTTATTTTAACCAAATATTCAAATTTCTATTTATGTTATACTTTTTTAACTTGTCGTAATTAATTTTTTATAGAATATTAATCTTATAGCCTATATTGATATACACCTACATATGTACTTGTAACATCTCAAATCTCCAAAACTCTTCTAAATTGGTTAATTTAGTTTCCATGATTAATTGGCATGAAATTGTTGATTAATAACTCTCAAAATGCATATGTTGTACGTACATGTGTGGGCATAAATAATAACAGACCGTCGTCGGGCAATCATGAGAATGATGAGAATGCAATTACGTATACAATACACACAAGATTACATATATACTCATGTATACATATATACGTGCATATGGGCGAGAATAGCCTAAGATGAAGTTAAGATGCAAATTGATGAGTAGTAGTAGGTTAATGATGGCGCTAGAATAAGAACCATGTAATCGAATGAACTAGTAAGAAACTCGAATCGAATCGAATGAACTAATTAGCAACTACTTGGGAACTGGTGTCTTATTTCAATACCCGCAAAAATGCGATCAATAATAAGATAACAATAAATGAAACAAAAATTATAAAACTAATATAAAATTTTACTGTTTTCATATCTAAAGTCGCTTGGATTCTAAACTAAAAGGTTTTACTACATCATGAACTAAGACTTTGCTAGTAGTTTTGAAAGAAATTTTCCTAAGCTATTCTGATCAGAGTTGAATTAGGTGGTTCAGACTTCAGATATCGCAATTCATTTGGATGGGCCACATATTTTATATGGATTCTGGGTAATTTTGGAGTAGTTTTTGATCCAAATGTCTCCCTCGATTTCAGATATAAATGTTCAATTCATTTCTTTCATTCACTTTTTCCGCACTGTTATTTCTTCTGACCAATTTAAATTTTCGCTGCAAGGCATATATAATATAGATAGTTATGTATGTATCAAATTAGCTATCCAAGTCATATTCGTAAGTGTATATACATATGTTTTCTCACATATACATATATGTACTTTATATATATTTATACAGTACAAATCAGTTGTGCATATGCCTGTTGCATTGTATGAAAGATGAGATTTCGGTAATCAAAGCCCATCACCCAGTCGCAGCATCATCGTCAGATTATCATTAGCTTTATCTGGATTTATGGAAATCATCATCAATGTCAATCAAGAGTTTGTGTTATCATTGAATTCGACTGTCAAAAAGCGAATTGTAAATAAAAAATGCAAATCCATTCTAAACTGATTTAGTCACATTGTTAAAACTAGCGGATAATGGCGTAATGAAACGAATTCACGATTGGTATAAAAATGGTTAAAAAAATTTAATTCGTAATAAAAACTGTCTTCTGATATACATGATGCATAGCAAACATGTATGTGTGTGCAAGTTTAAGTTTCCTAAGACAGCTAAATTTCAATATAACATTTTCAATTTCAGAATTTAATTTTTTTTCCAAGTGCGCAAAGAATATTCTGAATTTTAAATTAGCTGTTATGTTTGATAATATAAATTAGATTTTACGCCTCATAACTGAAAAACCTATTCGAAATTGTTTCTAAATTTATAAATTTATAACATACACACTATATATATACATATAAGTACCCTTGAAAAGGTTGAACTAATAAAATTTGACCAAAAAGAAAAAAATCAGCAAAAAGTTTATTAATATGAGCGATACAGTCAATCCCCTTTAGCTAAACTCCTCTTATGTGAAAATATTGACTTTGCGTTTGGGAGTCCTTTCAATGCAAAATTAAATAAACATTATCATGTAAATATGCGGTTGTGAAAAACTTTCTCTAAGAATTGGCAAACTAAATCTGAATAAATTCACAAACTCATTTTTAGCCTTAAGATATGCTACAAAATGAACGCAATACATAAAAATTTTATCAAATCAGCAAGTCAAAAGACGAATGTAATGAATTCAATAAAATGTAATAATGCTAACAAAAATCATTCAATGAAATAAAAAATTATGTATGTACATATGTATTTCAATATCAAAATCCTTTCTTATGATTAAATACATAAAAATATGTTGTTGTGATTTTGCTTATGATTTTTGGATATTGATTTGTCCTTCCCACACTTCGTTCCCTTAAGATTCCTTTGGTGCCAATTTATGTGTGCCCACTTGCAAACCAAATGCAGATATATTAATGTAAATATATATGTACGCTATACTAGGTCAATAGTCGACCGATACTGTTAAAAAGTAGTTCATTCTAGACTGACAGTCCCGCTTTCTGTGGTACATGCCTTGTACTTTTGTGAATTGATAGGCCACAATGCAATGTAATTGAATTGCGTTTGTATTTTAAAGACCGCCGGGTAAATGCTACATACGCGCATCAGCTATCAATCGTAGCTTATTTACAGTATTGAAATGCTAATTTTAATCAAATTCCATAAAATACTCAAATACATATATACATACATTGGTACATACAAAACTATATTTCGATAAAAATTGTTAGCCATTTTATTCAATAGAATTTCTAAAGGCAAACTTTGTGGAAATCAATAAAAATCTCAACCACAAATTCACGCTTATTTTGATACGGTCTTTGCTCAATTGTTGCATTGGCTTGTATTTGTATAGCAAAAAAAATATTAAAAGTTCTAACGCTTTCTGCTAAATTAACTTCATGATTTGTTTACAAATTGTTTATAAATTGTGTTATTCTTGGTTCCTCACTTCAGGCCTTTACACAAATTTTTAAAGTGAAATGTTACGGACGTTATTTCATTTATTTGCAACAAATGAATTTAACTTACATTTTCACCCATGTTCCAGAAAAGTAGTGTAATGAAAATGAAATGAAATCGAAAAGTAATCTGTTTTTAGTTTGGGTGTTCTGCAAAAGCAGTGGTTCGAAATTAGATTTTTTTTTCGAAATGAAGTTTTAAACTACTGATGACGGCTAATAAATAAAACATTGGTTGAGACAAATGAAATTTGAGTTAAATAAAATTTTAACAATTAAAGTGGGTGCAATAATAATCAGTAAATGGGAAAAAATGCAGAGTTTAAGGAAGAAATACAAAGAAGGATTTCACTGCAATCCTTTCAATCCATGGGATATAAACCTTTTTGTTATTGGTCTACTTCGTTTTGGGTACGGGTAAAGCTAGTTAACTTCATCGAGGTAGTCTAGCTAAGACAAGAAAATGTCCTATTTCGATCAATTCTGACCGCGTATAAAGCATACATTGGATATGTTAGAAGGAGGGTATTATCGTTAAACTCATTTGTTCCCCCACTGTTGTTCATCATTGCTTTATCACCCATTCTACAACCCCTTGCTAAATTTTCATAGATTTGCATGAGGTGGCAGCATTATAGAATACCCTCTTTTAAGCTAAGCATCAGCAATTTTTTAAATATCTATTATACATATTTGCTAATTAAAGAAAAATATATATAATTAACTTAGCTTTTTGCAGGATCTTTTAATAAATCAGTAATCAAGCAATTTTCAAATGGTTTGAAACTACATATTTTTACGTGTAATTGGTTTTCAGAATATTGCATTTGAATGTTCGAAAACAAAATGAATTCGAAATTAGTTCTGTAGAATGCAGAGGACTAAAATGTCAAAATTAAGTATTTTCAATCTACTTTTACTTTGAAAGTGCAATGCAGAACATTCTGCTTTTTCTTCTCCTTCTGCTTCTTATATCTCTGAAGTATATTGTAAAATTATGCGGCTCCGACGTGATTTATTGCAGTGATCACGTATAATTTCTGAATTTTCAACTTTGGTCATTATCACCTCAGCAAGATGAGTCTTAAATTATGTTAACTACGCGAAATGCACATTTATATGCGCAGAATAACTGACTATTTGCATTGTAAAGTAACAGTTAATGTGAAAATTTTCTTTAAATCCTTTCCTCAGAAAAATAACAGTGAATTAATTCTATGCGTTGATTGTGTATGAAAATAGTCGTTAAATCTGCAGTTTCATATAATACCCAGATTAGTGTTATTTGCATTTAAATATATAAGTACTGAATATATATATATATATATGGTATGCATATACTTACCAAGTATATGTACATACCACACTTTGCAAATCTTTAAAAACTTTTTTGCGAACTGAAAATGCAAGCATAAGCTTCCCACCTTAGCGCTTTGCGTATTTTCCTTTTAATTGCTTTAAGTGCTGAAATGTATAAGTAAACAACGAAGTATGATGCAAAGTTTTTTTGTTTTCAAATTTCTTATTTCGTACTCATTTCCATTTATCCTGGTTTCTTGGCGTTGTACTCGTTTAATGGTGGTGATGTAGCTCATTTCAAAGCAAATATAATAATATTTGTAATAACAAATCTATAATTAAATTGTTATGGCAACTTTGTGAATAGAATAACTGTAAAATGTTGAAATACTGAATAATCAGTTGTTTGGTTACAGCGGCTAATTTACAACTTGGGGAACAAATAATGGTCAAGGGTCGCTAAATAATTAAGAAGCTTGGCTGAAAATCGCCTTAGCGGTTATAAAGCGCTAATTATGTAAATTTAAGTGTAAATCTAAAACTCCAAATGAAATTACAATAAAAAATCTCTTGAGATTTAAGCTACATCTTATAATTTTTTTCCAATAATACAATCAAATCAGCTTTGAGTAAAAAAGTGCACATCTAATTGTCTTTTTCCCAAATAAAACTGCAAAGAATTATTAGTAAGAATATTACTACCTTAAACGGAAAATACATAAATCGATCGAATGGTTCCATAAATAGGCTTATTCAATCAATTCCAATCAATTCGTAAGGATATGACAAATTCTAAACCAATTTTTTCTTTCTTTTTTTTCTTTTTAAAGTCAGTAATGAATCAAGCTTCTTTCTGAGAGTACTGCTATTGGCAAAAGGCAAAACGACATTTA
This sequence comes from Neoceratitis asiatica, assembly GCA_030068015.2. Classification (NCBI taxonomy): domain Eukaryota; kingdom Metazoa; phylum Arthropoda; class Insecta; order Diptera; family Tephritidae; genus Neoceratitis; species Neoceratitis asiatica. The sequence continues at coordinate 1,243,745 of CM061528.1, read as the reverse complement.
TATGTACTTGTACATATACTTAAATAAATAGCGGATTTTCTTACAAATTTCGCTCATTTAGATAAGCTGCTTGAAGTGGAAAAGATGTAAATCCAAGTTTTATTTATATTCTATTATTTCTAAAAATAGTACTGAATTTTTTGCTTCCTTTGCAAAACGCAAAATTGTGAGTTAAGGCACTTCTAAATTTCAGTATGCTTACACACGTACATTTGTGCTCAACAGTTAAAAGGTCAATATTCAAAACTCTAACAAATTGCTACAGTTAAATGCAGTAAAGCAAAGTCAAGTAACGTCAATGGAAGTGCTGTAGTGTCAACTACGTGATGGCGCGAGTGTTTCCGAGAGGACTTGTGTATGTGAATATGTAAGTAACCAAATATTTCGCGTACAGCTTATTATTATTTGAATCACTTCCGGGTTTGGCAACGTCAAAGTTGCTTTGGCAGTCAAACTTGAGTAAATAACTCGCGGGAGCAATGTAGCTGCTAGTAAAAGTAAAATACATTCGTACATACATACGTTTATATACATATTTGAAATTATCTAAATATACTCGTACATGTGTATATATAAATAGGTAAATATAAGGTTGGTAATTTATGAAAGTGTTGAAAACAAAACTTGGAATTTGCATTATGGGAGTAAATAACTATTTGAGTTATGTTTCACTTGTTTGAGTGTGTTAAAATTATTGTTACACGAAAACGTGTATGTATAAACGTTCAAAATCAAATTAAAAGTCTTTAATTTATAGAACACTTGATTATTAAGAACCCATCCTGCACGTTCTACAGAGGTCTTTCCATAAAAACATATACAACTACATATTCCATATTCAAGGTTCGTCTTCATTCTTTTGCAGGGTTGGCCAATGGTGAAGAAATCATTTGACTTTTACCCCAATGAAGCGTATGCCAACATTCACGTGATTTCTGGTAAGTCTTTGCACTGTTTTTTTTTTATTAATATGTATGTATGTACTTATCTTCTACATTGTGTTTGACTGATTCAATTAAGCAATTTTCCGATAAATAAAAGTTCTTAATTTCTTCTAAAAACTCATACAAACTCATACACACCAACATACAAACATATATATTTACGTTTGTGCTGTCGCGTTTCATTTAGCGAATTTTTTTCTTATTCCGCCTCCAGAGGATGATGTTGTAATGGCGGTAAAAAAAAATTAATTATTCATTTACTTTCTTATATCAGTATATATGTATGTACACCATTGTTGAAATAGATATGTTCGAATTATAAAAAAGGTTAAACATATCTTTAAATTTTGTATCATCTAGCATTCTTCATAATATCGAAACTTTTAATTTTCCTTTCCGAATTGACTCAGATCACACTTCAGAAATACGGTAGGACTTTGGATAATTTTGAGCAAAACCAGAAGAGTAAAATTTTCCTATAACATTTTAAATTGGTCGATTTTTGGAAAAGATTGGTGTCGAAGAAAGTTTTGGGTGAAACCGTAATATTTAATTCATATGGAATAAATAAATGCTGTAATTGGTCTCAACTTAAGCTGTGAACTGAACATACTTTGAACAATATATTCGTATTATGAATTCCAATTTTTTTAAGTATTGCGAAATTATATTTGGTTTCTTTATTTTTAAAGGATTGTAGTACTTGAAAAAAGTCACTTTATTTCAATTTTTCCTACATACGTATATATATGAAGTATTTGCTACTAATTTTTCTTAATTATGATATAAATAATTAATTTTATCGAATTCATATATTTTCAATAAAATTCTAATTTACAATTGTATTTTTATACTACATTAAAGTATTTCAAAATATTATATTATCATATAATTTTCCAAAGTAAATTCAATAATGGAGTAATGCATTCTTACAATAATAAATAGACAAAATAATTGATAAACTCAGTCAAAAAATATAATATTAATTGACAAAAAATAATTTTAGCAACACCATGACAAAGTATATACAAGACAATTTAATATATCGTTAAACACACATACAACCAAAAAGAAAATACAACGATATAGTAATAAAAAATGATTCATCTGACCTCCTTCCAACGCATCGGCCGATCAATATACTCGTATGTACTTATACATATGTATTTCTCCATATGCTAATAGCCAAGGCCTAAGCCGCACGTGAAGACTACGTGTGATTTCATCACATACATATACATATGTACATATGTATATGACTATATAGTAAATAGTCGATGACGATTTTTTTCCTTGTTCTGCGTCTAGCTGTTTGATAATAATATTTAATAATAATTCGCATCTTTGGTGTTGTTTTCACAGTATGTAATGCTCATAAAATGATTTTGATTAAAATGCCCATATGTGGGCGAAGGAAAATCGAAATTGAAAAAGAAACTGTTAAATGGGAAACTAAAGATTGTCGCCGAAATCGCCATAAAATTAGTTGGCCAACAATAAGCCAACAATAAAATGATATTTTCGAGTGTATTTCTATTAATACAATATAGGTATGTATGTATGTATGTATGTATGATTTCAGATACTGATAGCGCTTGAATATGTTTGTATTTGCACAAGAGAAAAACAAATCGTGCTCCAACAGTTTGAATACAGATGAACATAAATACATCTTATGGTTAAACACAACTGTGTACAAGTACTAAGTAGTCTCTAGAACAGAGATGAGAAAACATCACCCACCCTCAATGATTTGGCATTTAATATACAAATGTATATTTTTTTACGATTTAAAACTGTTATCGCTCTCTTTCTATCACTCGCTCCTCCATTTCATTCTTCCTGAAGATTGCATGCACGTTGCATCCGAGCCGGGTGATTATGTCTTTAAAAAAGTACCACATTTGATGGCCAATATTAAGGAGCTGCCTTTGGTGGAAGCCGCTTTGGAAGAGACAACGTCCGAAGTGTGTGGCCTTTATGTGATTGGTGAGCCGGATACCATTGTGGAAATAACAATGAAACATTACGATGTCAATTGTGCAGCCGGCAATCTAATGGCTGTAAGTAAGAGAAACTAAAACAATTGTTTGTATATGTATGTATGTATGTACAAATGTAGTAGTAATATATAAGAAAACAAAGCCAAAACCACAAAATCTCAAAACATTAGCAAAAGATTTAAGTTATTTTACATCATTTGAAGTTGCCGAAGTAGTCACTAAATTGAATTTGCAACAACAACTAATGCAATTCGCAACTTTATTTCACTATCTCCTCTCATCTATCTACAAGTATTCATTTCATTTTCCTCCTTTTTAGTTCGTTGATGGCTGGGAGTTGAATGGTGAATATTTTCCTGGCATTAAGGATCATCATCGCGAGTTGGAGGAGCGTGTTGTCGAGTTTTGCAACAATTATAAACAATGGTAAGAATGTTCTTGGGCATTGAGTAGTGGTCCAGGGAGGAAAATGCAACAAAAGATTTTCAAAATGTTTGTTTATTTTTCAGGCCGCGCGTAGCCAATAAGAAATTTTTCCGTTCAAGCCAAAATGCAGCCCTGCTGCAATATCGTATACCCTTCCGTGGTTCATTCATCGCACACGTACGCTTTCACAAGATAACACAACGTAAGTGTCACCCAAAGCACCATATATGCCGATAGAAATACCTACGAACATACTATATATTGATATTTGCACTTCCATTATATCGAATGGCACAGTCGTACCGCTTGAAGCGGTTCTCTAATTGTAGACAATGGGAGATTTTTAAATATGATTTTATGCGTGATGCTTCGTCTGACGGAAACGAATATAAATTTTTTAAATTAGTCTTTCGTTGTGTAATCATTTCTATTTTTTGTTTGTTTTTTATTCGCCTGTGATAGCCTGCAACGTACTGGTGCAGGACACGGCCGCCATCTTTAACATGGCCAATTTCGGTAACCAACGGAATTGCACACTTTCAGCTCTCTTTCCAGCCGCAGTTGCAGTGACTAGTTTGAAAATCGGTGGCAAGAACGTGCGTGGCGACAAAGTCAATTATGATGTAAGGCAAAAAGAAATCATATTTATTAATATTAAGAAATGTTTGAAGAAATATGTTTAATTGTAGTGTGGCATGTTTGAGGATCGCTTGGAGATTGGTGGCTCTTCTGGACTGGATGCGCACACAATGGAGAAGGCATCCGATGTCTGTGGCTATTCTGAGCAGCAGGGTAATTAATGAAATAAAAACAAGAAAGAAGTGTTGTCTTCGGGCATGCCGAAGTTTTTATACCTTTCACGAGCCTATAAAATTTATTGCAAAGTATATAATTCGATTTCGATGATTTTCTGTGTCAATATTAATTTGAGATAACATGTGGAGAATACAAAATATCATGCTCTTAGATGTTTTTTGACGGATTTTCGATTCCAAATCACATATCTTAACAAATCGGTTATATAAAAGCTATTTCGATCATTTTCAGTAACAATTTGCAGTTTATAATATGTGTGTGGAATACCGAATTTCATGTTCTTAGATGCTTTAATGAAGCATTTATGACCCATAATTACATAACTGAAGAAATCGGTTATATGGGAGCTATATAAAATAGTCTACTGATCGAGCCAGTTCCAGCAAATTATCAATACATTACAAAAATACACCCGCATACTAAGTTTCGTTGAAATACCTCAAAATCTGAGAGACTAATTTGCGTTCAAACAGACAGACGGACAGACGAACATGGTTAAATCAACTCAGATCGTTATTCTGACACGATCGGTATAAATTTTGGTGGATCTGTCTCTTCTCCTTCTGCTACTTACATATTTCGAACCAAAGTTAATATACCATATCATGTACATAAAAGACATTACTAGATAGGAAAAGTGTTCCAAAATATTTGACTCTTCTTTTTATTTCGCAGGACCCGAACAGGCAATCTTTTGCGGCGTTACTACGGTACGTTTGATTTCCACTGGCAGATATCAAAATCATGCTGCCGTCATGTTACGAAAGGCCGATGAGAATGATTTGGACATAGCTACACTTGTGTGTGCGCTATAAACATATGACATACATATGTACATATGTATATACGTAAAATCCCAAACTTTGAAAAACAATAACGACCGAGTTCTTGAGAAATAGACATGCGACATTCAATTATACTTATACAAATAAGCTTAAATGTACAATAAAATATAAAATATAGAAATTGATTTAGAATTAGAAAATTGTTTTTTTTTTTGTGTTGGAAGAATGAACTGAAAAGTATCCTTAGTCCTTAAAACTTATACTGTATATATAGATGTACACGTAACGGTTATGACAAGCCCCAATTTTATTATTGATTTGCAATTGTCGGAGCTGAGCTGTATGTAATGTAATGTATCCTCAACAATAATACAAAATGTTAATATTTATCATACATATATACTTGTATATTAGATATGTATGTATTGTACTTGCATGCATTTAAACATATGTAATTGTAGTGAAAATTGTTCATAGTAAAGCAAAATAAATAAATCCAATAAAATAAACATAAATACGAGTTCAAAAATGTGTTTTTGAAAACTGGGAACTTAATTTTTATGTTTCTAAAAGTATTCACGGTATTGTTTCATTCTGGCTTTCTAGCTATTATAAAAATGGTGCGAAAATGTTCACATTTAACGGCGACATTAAAAGTCGCTCACGATAAATTTTATTCTACACTAAGTTGTTTGTAGGCTATGAGCTTGGTATAAATGCGCTATTTTTGAAATCAAGGTCACATTGTATAAAAATATAAAAGTATGTTCTCTATGGTAAACACATTTTTTTTTCAAATTCACAATATTGAATAAAGTAGAAAACCGGGAAGCATAATTGAAAGTTTCTTAAGAGTTTAATGCAGGAACCTCGCAAGAAGCAGAATGCTAGTCATTGTCAGCAATTGCAAGCCAGAAATTGTAGCTGCTGCATCGCCTGATGGCTTCTCAGTAGTACCAGGACCTTGAGTAGTCACCGGCGCTTCAGTTGTTGGCGATTCAGTTGTCACCGCTGGCAGCTGTTGCAACAAATAACGGTTTAAAGTAATGAAAGTCTTAATTTCAATCACAACTCGAATCATACTTACATTCTCTTCCAACTTAGCTTGCAATTGCTTGCAACGTTTCGTTTGATCATTAACAGTTACCGCCAAGCGACACAAAGTTTTCGACAAACACTTGCGATCACAACCCTTCTCCACACGTGGTCTCGCAGTGGTGTGCTTATATAGCCAATACTATTGTATACATATATGCAGAGTCAGAGATGGAGATTAAGCAATGGCATCTGCTTCCCCGATAATTGATCATATTTACCTTGTGTAACAATTCCGGATTCTCAGCCAGCCGATCTAATAATGAATTTAGACCAGCCGGACTGAAATCGGTGGTGAATTCAGAGAAGCTGTATTCCTTAAACCATTCCGGTTTTCCACTCATGCCCTTCGCATTAGCTTTCTCCAAGTCGAAAATCCATGTTTCATAATCAACAACTTGCTAAAATGAGATGAATTCGCAAATGAATATATAAAACTAACCTCAGTTTACTCACCATACCATTTGGCTCCACCTCATAGACCACATAATTAGGATTCTTGTTGGAGTATGTCGTCAAACTGCCCCCATTCCAGGATATACCTACTGCATGTCCATTCGACGTATAATGCACATTCAACTCATCCAAATGGGTATGTCCAATAAAGATAGCACCAATTATTTTATTGAAACGCTCAATAATACGGTTAAACTCTCGAGCCCAAACGGTCCAGCAATCCACTTTACCTGATGGTATATGTGACAAAATATGTACATATTCCCTAGCCTTTTCGGCGGCGAGCAGAGTGTCATGCAGCCATTGAAGTTGTTCAACAGCAACGCTGCCATTATGATAGACCCACCAGTTGAAGAGATAACATTGATTGCTGTTTATGGAAATAATACGGAAACCTGCTTTTGGCGAAACCGTATAGTAGCCGCCTTTGAGAACAGTTGTTTTTGCCTCTACTGGTAGCCATCTGGACCAAATAGACCACAAATGCTCATATAGCCACTGGGCGCTCAGTTCGGAGGGAGCGTCTATGCCACCAAAACTAAAAATAACTTTTATAAGGTACAACATGGGACATGTATGAGCGAATGAGTAACTTACACATTGGCAGGATGCGTCTCGTGGTTACCTACATTGGGATAAATAGGTATTCCGGGAAATTTTTCTGCAATTAATTGATTGATTTTTGTGAGCATTGCCTTATTATTCTCCTTAGTTGTCGCCCAATTAATGTGCGGGATAATGTCGCCTGTCTGATAGATGTAGTCCACATTTGCATGGGTCTCCCGAACATGATCGAAAGCATTCTCAATCACATGTAATGGCGAATCACAATCACGATAGTCACCCCAGTATCCAGCCTGTTTGTTGGAATCAATGCTAGCAGTTTTTGAACTACGTTGGCAACACAGCGGTTCTGGGCATTCAGCCAGTGCACCAGGTTCGTATTCGGGATCATAATGTATATCAGTTAACTGCACTATTTTCAGATCTGAACTACTCTTGACGGGTATGTCGCTTTTGGAACTCTCCACTGCAGGTACGCTGGCATCGATATTCAGTTGAAAATTATATTCGAGCTGTTTGACTTTACAAAAACTAATGGGTAATGTGCCACATAAGCTGCGAGTGTCGGCTACCGTATTGTGTACGATATATTCTAAGATAGGCCAATTTAAGTCAAATAATCCGGCGCAAACTTCCTTCGTTCCCAACTTAAAACGATTGCAGATATCGAGAATCACTCTCTTGGCGTTCTCCTCTGCAGATGGACCATTCAACTCGCCTTCAGGATCGCGAAACATGTCGCCCAAGACGCTTACTGTAGCGCGACAAGTCGTACAAATGACAAATTGATCTGCAGCACTCAAATCAACGATGTCTTTCGTGAAAATATCCTTCGGAGAGTGTATGGAGGCCATACGGTTGGAGATCTGCTGAAGTACGGGCGAGGTAACACTCGTTTTCAAGTAAGCGTTATATTCTTTGGCGAATTTGCGTGCAACTTCATCTGTAAACAATATCCAACATCACATTTTGGTTATTTAATGGGTATACTCCTTCCTTTTCATATCTGTTTTATTTATTGAATTCTCATTCTTTATTTGATGGAAAATATATATTTTGCATTACAAATAATTAAATAAAATTGAACGATTACTTTAGGCTTTAAAGGATTAGATTTCATTATTTTCAAACTCATACATAAAAACATGCTTTATGCGAAGAAAATGTATCTTTTCGTTTTTGTGTTTAGCTAAGCGGAAAATCATGAAATAAAACTTTAGGAAGAAGAGCGAAATTTTTGACTAGAGCGGTGCTATTAATTGATAATCTTAACTAAATTTATGGAGCTTCAGTCACGGGCCAAAGTCCATAAATATCGATCACACATAAGGAATTACAATATGTACATGTATGTACATATGTATGCATTTGAAAAGCACAGAATTTATTTTTCAGGTTATACTTACAAATATAATAACTATTCTAACGGAAAATTTGTTCCTGCTCTAGTTAAAAAATGTTAATGCCCACGGCCCGCACTATTAGTGGTAGAATGGAACGCAGGTTTATGAAGAAAGTAAAATATTTCAATAACCAAAAACAAATATCTTCCCGGGTTGTCGTTGAAATTGAAAAAAAAACACGCAATCATTTTATCACGATTAATCCAAAAAATACTAAAAAATTGAGATAAATTAACAACCAGTGAAATTAATTATGGCAATCAAACCGAAGAAAGAAAGTATTTTTGATTCAACAATCTCGAGTCCCTTTTTTTAAAATCAATCTCACCCTTCTTTATTCTGATGACGACTTAATTATTAGCCCAAAGCTGATCAAATTTTGTGGCATGCGGACTTGCAGTTTCTCTTACCTGAAACCAATGAGAGTACTTCATCATCCTCAGTAAAATCCAATGGAACACCTGATAAAGTTAAAGCACCACAAATAGCCAAAAGGCTTACCAACACAATAAAAAAACGCATTTCGGAGCTATTTAATTTTAATCGTCATACATGGCCCCGAGCAAATAAAATACTAAATCCATCTACTAATCCATCGATTGAATTCAAATTTAGCCGAAGTTCGAAAATTTTTATCACTTAATAAATGCTCCATAAAATATAAATACGCTTAATAATAATAAAAATTTGTGGTTTATAACCGTTGAAGCGATTTTCGGCCGAGCTCCTTCTGCAATATGTGAGGTGCGTCTTGATGTTTTTCCAACAAATTGAGGAACCTACAGTTTATTCTAAGTCACCTCCGAAGGCCTGAGGGATTTTTATGAGGAACTTTTTATTTCATGTCAGAAATACGCTCGAAGGGCTCGACATTCTCTGCCGAAGGGCGACCGCAATTAGAAAAATTAATTTTCTATAAAGTTGCTGGAACTTGGACTCGAACCCAGGTCTTCCGAATGATAGTACACACTATTGCTAGTCACTCGCCATTTGCGGTTTGAATACATACATATATATTTTATTAATCTTGAGCCAAATAATCAAAGATATAAAGTAGAAACTTCCCAGCAGAAAAATATGAAAAAAAGTGTGAGGATCCGCAATATATGTATATACGAGTATATTTTATACTAAACGTATGTATATGTACTTACATTTTAAGTAGCATTCAGGTAAAACGAGAGAGAAAAATATTATTTCATTATTATAAATATGTTATTCGCAAGAAATTTCCTTCTACGCATGCTAAAGCGATGTTCGCCTTTAATTTATACTCATCCGCCCGCGAACGGCTGATAGATTGTAATGAGGAACTACCGCAATTAGAAAAATGTGTTTATAAATTAGTTTTGGATGTTGGTCTGATCAGGCTTCGAACCAATGACCCTCCGCATCTTGTACCTACCGCTAACCACTTGGCTATGGTGGCTGCCACACATTTTGCTGCTGGGATTTTGAAATTGCACACCTGCTATCGGATCATACTGTTTGAGTGTTTTGATACTAATCAACTACGATTAAATTAATATGTTATTAGCATAAGCTACTAGGGCTAATGGAAATAATTATCGTGAATTAGAATGCATAGAAAGAAATTCAAATTTATTACAGAAGTAAAGTAGTGACCAAAGTTAAACTCATTAACGACATACAAAGCAATGCTGCACTACTTCCCTCGGGCTTTTCCGTCGTGATCCCAATATCTGTGGTAGTGTCTAGGGTTGTGGTCTCACTACAATATATAAGTAGGCCATGTCATTATGAAATAAGTATATATACACATGGACATATATACATACATGGCGTTAAAACGGGATATTTTGTTTCCGAAAGGATTTTTCGTGCTGAACATGAGTCAAAAACTTCTCAAAACAGGGTTTGGAACCCCTAGAGGTAGCGTTTTTTAAACCATGTGGTCGACAACATCCCAAGTTGATATATATAACCGATCCTCGCATGCGTGGCTTTCATATGTTCGAATGCATCGTCTATCATATGCCGAGGTACGTCACGATTACCATTCTCAGTGCCGCTCGTCACTCTCAGTTAAGAAACAAAGGATCGGTATGAAAGTCTGTTACGTGTAAAATATTCATTTGATTTTCACTTTTTGTACGTTCTGCCACAGCGCAAGTATACATCTGTAATCTGAATTATGAACATTGTAAAAATTTAACCACATGAAAAGTAAACAAAAAGTACGCGCAACTGCTTTTGAAATTTCGGCAAATGTAAGTTGATTTGAGCGGAATAAATTATAAATCCAGTTTCTTGGTAAAGAGGTCCCTTTACTTTTGGATAGTCAGCTGTTGTGGAGATTTACCGAAAGACATGAGCATGATCAGTTGCGTGATTTGGCTTATGATGATTAAATCAAATATCGCTTTTTATATATCTATCAAAAATATCTCTCTTTCTAGCTGAGAGGTCTACATCGTTTGAGATAAACACCAAAGGTATACCAGGAATGTGTGCAGCAGAACAAAAAGTGTCTGAGATTAGATTTATTTTATTATTATTGTAGCTAGTATTGCTACTGAAGGCTTCGCGCACCAACCATGATCATAATCTGCTGGGAGTCCAATTTATAGTTTTTTATATACAGTGGCGAGCATAAGTGGATGAATGTTTGTCACTTCTGCACTTATTTGTTCATAACATCCGTTGTACTTATTCAAATAAAACCATTTCTTTTTAAATTTTTAATCCATATATTGTACTAACATATTATGCAAGGAAAAGTCAAAAAAAAAAAAAAAATGCAAAAAATTCTAAGGCAAAAAACTAAACATATCTCCATTCATCCAATTTTGCACCTTATGCTTTTTTTGAAAAAGTTGTCTTTGAGTTTACTGTTTTATGAAAATCTTGCGAATTTCGTTTACAGCTCAACACTTTGTTTTCAAAGGCACAATTTTAGTCACTTGTTCAAATATAATCGAGCGTTTAAGTGTGTTTAGTTCAACGATTAATAAAACAGTGTAAATATGCGAAAAATATCGCAAGATTTAGAAAATAGCATCGTGGCGTTAACAAAAAATGGACAGCCGTCTCGAAAAATAGCAAAAAAATTAAAAATTTGTCACAGTACTGTTTTATGCGCTCAAAAAAGACGGAATGTGATTCAAACGTTAAAGGTCGTCGAAGGCTACTTACAGATGGAGATGCTCGCGTTATGGGGCGGTTAATGCGGCGTAAAGACTCCATAACACCAAAATTGGCTGCGGGGCAAATAAATAAGGATGTTAGTCAGTGGACTGCGCGGAGAGCCCTTCGACGGATCGGTTTGGTATCAGCAATCAAGCAAAAAAAAACCAGCTTTGTCTGACAAAAATGTGATTAATAGGTTCCAATCAGATGGAAAGCAATACTACTGGCACCCGCCACAGGAAAAGTTCCAAAAGCATCAAGTGAAACAAACTGTGAAGCATGGTGGAGGTAATCTAATGGTTTGGGGATGTTTCACCTGGTGGCATGTCGGCCCACTTGTGAAAATAGAAGGCATTATGAAGAAGGAAGACTACCTTAATATTTTGCAAAGTGCGTATCCCGAAGACGAGGTGTGTTTTCAACAAGACGGTGATCCTAAACACACTGCTAAAATCGTGAAAAATTGGTTGAATGATCAACGTTTCCAAGTGCTAAAGTGGCCTGCACAAAGCCCAGATCTCAACCCTATCGAGAATCTATGGGCCCTTTTAAAAAAAAGGTTGGCAGTGTATGAAAGAGCCCCTAAAAATATGGACGAGCTTTGGGCAAGGATTCAGGCAGAATGGACCGAAATACCTAATGGAATAATTGAAAAATTGGTAGAAAGTATGCCAAAACGAGTCCAAAGTGTAATAAAAAACAAAGGACTGTGGACTAAATACTGAACTGATGTAACTAATTGAATTTTCACTCACGTGCAAAATTGGATGAATGGAGATATGTTTTGTAGTTAGTTTTTTGCCTTAGAATTTTTTGCATTTTTTTTTGACTTTTCCTTGCATAATATGTTAGTACAATATATGGATTAAAAATTTAAAAAGAAATGGTTTTATTTGAATAAGTACAACCGATGTTATGAACAAATAAGTGCAGAAGTGACAAACATTCATCCACTTATGCTCGCCACTGTACATATATTCACGCATACGCGCATACAAACATTTCATTTTTATTCATATATTTATAAACACGTCAAACGAAGTTTTTACTGCTCTGATAATCTATTTATTACAATACTAGAAACAGTGTTTTTGAGTGCAATCTTTATTGGTTAATTGGCTTACTCGAAACTTTTACAATCACCTTCTCCTTCCTCTTGGATTTCACCGCTACTTCACTTTGCTTTGTTTTGAAAAAAGTAATCACGTGAATACACGATTACATAATATATATATATATATATATATACATATATACATATACATATTTTTATTTTATGGCAAGGGGCCATACAAAATTTTTAAATTTATCAGATTTAGTGCCATTTTGAAGATTCAAACTTTTTGCACATAAATTTTTCTAATGAATTAGTTTAGTTGGTTTATCAATATTTGTCTCCCTGTGACCTTTTTACCATTCTTTATCTTTTTATCAAAATCTTTTCAAAACTCCTTCGTCAATCCGAAATTATTCGATTATTAGTTTGATTCTGACACTCTTTTGGGGGTAAAATTTTACAAGTTATAAAAGTAGTAGAATTGTATAGTAAATTTAAAATTAATTTTATTACTTTCTAAATAAAAATATTTCTATTTTACATATAAAATAAACAATTTTAAACTAATTCAATCATCAATCAATCAAATAAATTATCAATTTAATTTTTTCGAGGGAGTACTGTTATTGCCAAAAACCTTGCATGAGTTAGATACTTGAAGGCACAGGTATCTGAGTGATTGTAATCTTCCAAAGGCGGCTAAAGCATTGTTTGCTTCGATTTGCCTTACTGACTGATGCAATTTATCATTTATCCGGAGATGATTGAAAAATCTTCGATCCTATGCGAAATAAATTCAAATAAAGGCAGCTAATTTGTTACTACAATGAGATTTTATATGTATATACCCGAATGTGTTGAAGTTTGTCGAAATTTTACATCAAAAACCATTTTAGCCAGTTTTTTTTTCTTTGCTATGGTGTGTTTTCTGACATGCAGAGTTTTCCTCTGAAATGTTTATTCTTCTAAACTCAGATTAATAAAATTGTTTCAAATGATTTTTATTCCTATGAACTATCTATATGAATAAAATTACAAGTAAATAATGAACAATATATATGATACAAACGAAAACATCACATTTTATCTATTTTAGATATTCAAACATTGCGCATTACCGCAATAAGTGCAGTGATAAAGAAGCCAAATAAAGAGATACTTTTTGAGGCCGCACCATCTCCTCCGTGTTTTTCGGTGGAAGTACCACTATCCTCGCTAGTCGTTGAGACCGGGTAGGATGTCGTTGATGAAGTATTTGGTGCAGCAGTAGAACCTGTAGTTATATTCTCTTTGTCCAACTGTAACCGAAATGTATGAATTGATATTTATTTGAAAATTTTAAAACTTTAATTAATGTACCGCAATACTGAGTTTATCGCGCAACTCTTCACAACGTGTCTTTTGAGTGTTTACAGTCGTCGCCATGCGGCATATTGTACCAAGCAGACAAGCTCTATCGCAACCTTCATTTAGTTTTGGATCCGCAGATGTAACTATATATCTCCACAGCTGTTTTGGAATACATAAGCAGTTAGAAGAGGTAATCAATGTTTCAGGGATCTTGTTCTACATACCTTTCTTAGTTTATTAGGGTTTTCGGCCAACTCTTCTAATAATTTATCGATTCCTGCTGGACTTAAGTCCGCTGTAAACTCAGTGGAGAACTCATACTCCTTAAACCAATTTGGTGATTTCGAATTGCCATGAGAGTTAGCTTCCGTTAAGTTAAAGATCCACGTTTCGTAATCGACGACTTGCTAGTTTTATTTAAAATTAACGACTTTCTATTAAACAATTTCATCTTCCTTTTCATTATTTTGCTATTTACCATACTTTTGTCCTCAACGTGGTACAACCGATAATTTGGATTCCTATTAGAATATGTTGTTAGTGCCCCACCATTCCAAGCGACGCCAATCGCATGTCCATTAGCCGAGTAATATAAATGCATTTCATCTTTGTGCGAATGGCCATTGAAGATGCCACTGATTGTGTTGCTGAACCGTTCCACTAACTTGTTGAACTCTCGTGCCCATACGGACCAACAAGAACCATCTCCGGTGGGAATGTGTGCCAGAATGTGCACGTATTCTCTCTCCTTTTCGGCGGCCAACAATGTGTCATGGAGCCATTTCAATTGTGGAATCTTGTTGATTCCATCATAGAACAACCACCAATTAGAGGTGTAGCAATCGTTGTTATTTAAAGCAATTACTCGGAAACCTGCTCTTGGAGATACTGTGTAATAACCACCCTCGAGAATGGTTTTTTTGGTATCGGCTGGCAACCATATGGACCACTGCTCATATAGCTGCTGATACAACCAGCGGGTGTTGATATCATCAGGCACATCCCCAGGACTGAAACTATAAGAAGCATTCCGATAGCTTATTTTGATCAAAAATTAAATGGAGAAATAAAAGAAACTCACAGATTTAAAGGGTGTGGCTCATGATTTCCAATACAAGGATATATCGGTATACCTGGAAAGACTTCAGCTAACCGACTATTAACTTTTTTTAAACTATCAGTATTTTTCTCAACTGAAGTTCCCCAAATCATGTGGTCGACAACGTCCCCAGTTTGATATATGTAATCGATCCTCGTATGCGTGGCCTTGATATGTTTCAAAGCATCATCTATCATATGCCAAGGTGCATCGCAATTACGATAATCCCCCCAATATCCAGCTGCCTTGGCATTCTCAATGAATTCAACTTCACGCTGGCAACACTGCGACTCGTCACACTCAGCTAAGGAACCGGGTATATACAAGGGATCGTAATGAAAGTCGGTTAAGTGTAAAACTTTCAGCTCATTCCCACTTTTTGTGGGTATTTCTGACTTTGGTACTGTCACTGGTGCATAACCGCTATCAATTTTAAGCGTCCAATTGTAGTCTGCATTATGTACATTGCAAAAATTGAACTCCATGAAAAGTGAGCACAGCGTACGAGAATCGATATTAGAGTATTTGACGATGTAGGCAACGGTTGGAAAATTAAAATTAATCAACTTAGAACATATTTCCAGCGTCTGCAACTTAAGTCGAAGACAAACATCCAAAGCAATACTTTTTATTTTATCATCAGCACCTTCACCCATGAACTCGCCATTCTTATTGCGAAAGAAACGTGCCGCAACATTGACGGTAGCGCGACAAGTGGTACATGCTACAAATTTATCGGCCAAGGACAATTCCTCAAGTTCTTTAGTGAAGAGATCCTTTTTACTATGCATATTCGCCAGTTGATCGGAAATTTGCCAAAGAGCGTCAGACTCAACGCCTGTCTTAAGATAATTTATGTATTCCTGCGTGAAGTTTTGTGCAATTTCATCTGTCAAATGTATATAAGAAATTAATCATAAATTTAAAAAAAAAACGTTTAGAACTGTAATTAAAAAGTCGAAGCAATAAAAACTGGTTGTGCACTTTTTATGTCGTCCGAATTTAACCATCGCTGTTTTGTTTTATAATTTAGCACATTCACCGATTGTTAAAAATAACTACTATGCATCTACGTATGGATGTACACATGTACATATGTGTGAAAATGCTACTGATTAAGACGTTATCGAAAGAAACGTGCTCAGTTTGAAACATGTGTGTAGATATACATCATAATCACATTCGCCCATGGATGTTACATATTACTAAATAGAAAAATTCACTTCATTCACCTTTGCGTTTAGCATTTACATTTCATAAATGTTGTTGTTTTACTTCTTTTTTTTTTTTTGCTCATTTAATATTTAATTTAACAGTATATATAAATATAATAATATAAATTAAGATTTGAAGTTGTGTAAGAGCACTTACCCGAAATGCCAGAGAGCTCAACATCGTTTGAAGTTGAATCCTGTGGCATACCAGGGATATGTACAGCAAGGCAACTAGAAAAGAAGGCAGAAAGCATAACTCTCCACATTTTCACTTGAAAACCACTCGATTAAAATTTCTTCCACAAACTAAGCGATCAGTGGTTGATATAGGCCCATTTATAGAACCATTTTGATCACATATTTGCATACATATGTATGTATATTGGTACAACGGGTATGTGCGTATGTATGTAAATGTTTATTTGGTAATTGAATTAGCTATCAAAAAAATAATCTACTGCAGTTATTAGCCTTATTTGTTTTTTATACTTATGGATTTAATAAAATCGCTAATAAATACTTTCAATTGATTATGTTCATCAAGAGGCTTCTTTCTTTCTTTCTTTTTTTAAATTTCTTATCCTTAATTTCTTTAATAACAAAAAAGAAAGTTTTTTGACAGACGAATTCGTGTGCTTAAAGCAGAGATCGAAAAAAATCATTATTTTTCTATTTTTAGTACCGTTTTAAAGTTTTTACGTATAGCTCAGAAAGTACTAATTAAAGTCATTTTAAAAGCATCGCAACCAGATATAATTCTTCCTTTTCGACTCATATATTTTCGCTCAAAAGCAATGATTTAATAGAGTTTTTTTTTATTTTTCGGATCAAAAATGACAATTAACTTGTCTATTAAGTGTTTTGATAAAAAAAATAACGACTTTCTTTTAGGTTTAATTTTTTTATCATCAAAAATATTCATTGCTTCTTTTCTTCACAAATAATATTTATTTTTCTATTCAAAAATAAAAATTGTTTTCTAAGCAAAATTTTTTATTTTTAGATTTTTGTTTGTTTGTTTTTAATAACAACGATTCGCTCAAACACGTCATACCGCTTCTCTGATAAATGGTAGATGATAAGACCTTTTTGTTCTAAACTAGCCAATATATGAAATATATATTGACATCGACAATTTAAATACTTGTACTTGAGTATTTCCATTGCAAAGCTCACCAAATTTGAAAAATATTTTGTACTCTAACTTCGTTAACTATGAATCTATGGCCATGAAATTTCTTATTTGTTTTAGCGATTGAAAAGCGATTTTTTTGACAAAACTCATAGTGATTACCATATCTGGTTAAGAGTATACAGACCCAGCCAACAGATTGAAAATAGAAAGATCAAAAATAGTTAAAATTATTTTTTTTTTATTTGTAGTAAGCCTTAAGATGTAATGAAAATATGTTCATACAGTCACTTGCATACTCATTTCCTTAAATTATGTAATAAAATTTACTCCCAAGCACTTTATACGTAATTTCTAAGCTAAGCCAACGAAGTCTAAACATGATATTAAAATTTCAAATCATGAAATCGTTACGCGGATGCTCCATGAAAATATCACTTTGTTTACTCAAATTTGCACTTGATGTTGTAATATCGGAAACAGAACTTATTGTAGGAGTTTTAGGCCGTTGATATTCGTCTTTAGGTGACGCATATCTGTTGCTGTAAGCTGAAATTGTTGATCGTCCACGTGCCGGTCGTTGATATCTGTGATGAGGTTCTTGTTCGCGATACTTTTTATAAGTTAGGTATGCTTTGAGTTTCTCAATTCTCTTAGTTTCGTGTTCTATCTTCTCATTCATATGTACATCGATTCTTGTCATACCATCAAGCCTTTTCATTAATTCCTCAATTTGTGAAGGCATGACATCGATCCAGTATTGAGCAAATAATGAGTCTTGCATTACTTGAAATTTTAAAATTTTTTGAAACCGTCGAAATGCCTTATCAGGCGATTCAAAATAAATCGCCATTGAGGTGCTCATATTGGCGTCGATGACTCTGCATACATAAGGCTGGTTGCATGCATAACATGGCCCTGTAGGCATGCACTGCTCGCAATAAATATGACCACATTTGGAAAAGTAAAATTTATATTTGTTCTTTGCAGTTTTTGGCCAAAAGCATTTATTACACAAAACTGTAGACATCGTGACAACAAAAGATGTCTTGATTTTTTATTTATTTTTTAAATAAACTGATGGAAATGTGACATCTTCTACAGGAAATGAAACAATAGCCGTTGTAATTGGTGATGCTGCCATTTGTTGTTCACCCTACCAGATAGACATTAGAGTCAATGTGCACGGAAGCATTCAGTATATTAGTTTTTATCGCATTTTTTGTTTACTTTTAATAAGTTTATTCTGAATTCAAGAATTATATTTCTAATTACAATACATTAATTAATATTAGACACTGCATTATTAGCTGTATAAGTTTTAACTCTGTGAGAAAATCCATAAAAAAAACAATTAAGATTGTGTAAGTTCAAAGCTTTAAGTAGGACCACACCTATTTAAATAAATCCCTGCTAATATCACGTTGTTTTTTAAGCCACTCAAATTCAAGGTGAATAAAGTTATGTCGAAATCACAAGTAATTGAATCAAGTCTTTTATTTGTTAGATTCTTTGGTGTGAATATTTATTTTTACAACCGTAAAAAATTTTAGACTTTAATAAATGTCCGGCAACACTAAGAGACGGAACAAAACAAAAACTGGGATAAAATTAATTAATTTATTTAAACATTTCTACTTGAACAGATGCTAAATTCCAAACTGGTTTGTTTTAAAACTTTCGGCAAAAAGAAACCTATTAGGATATCTTACGGCCTAGTAGGTAGCCGGTTTGGTGATATCGTACTTGGATTTTTAACAGATTCGGAAAATGCGATTTTATATTTACACTTTGCAGAATGTAAGGGCAAAGAAAACAGAGCCCACAATTATGAGGCATCATTGCAGCAACGGTGGCCGGAAGCATTACTTATCGAAGATATGACTCGAGCAAAAATTCTTGCCGATAGCATCTTTAGTGAAGAAGAGCAGGTTCTCAACGTTGTAGTAAGTGGAACACCTTTTCAAGAGTGTGTGTGGAAGGAATTACTAAACATACCTTCCGGTCAGACTCGCACATACGGTGATATCGCAAAACAAATAGGGAAACCAAATGCCGTACGTGCAGTGGGATCTGCCGTAGGCAATAACGAAGTCTCCATAGTTATACCATGCCATCGAGTGGTGTCCAGGAACGGAGATGTTAAATATGGAGGTGGAAAAACTCGTAAAATTAATATGCTCAGTTATGAAAGAGAAAATTCAAATAAAATTTAATAATAATCCTTTCTTTCTCCCATTTTGATAATACTTTAATGTACCTATGATAGTTGATAAATGCATATGTAAATATGCATTTATATACATCATTCATAATATACGAATATATGCAGTATTATAAGGTCAAATATTTGTCCAACAGAGGAAAATAAATTAAATAACAAGTTTTTGTAATTTTATATTTATTTTGTTGTGTTTAAGTGGTACTTATATCTAGCCTGAGACTAAAATAGCAATCCAAGAGCTGTTACAAATCGTTGGAAAAATAATATTACAAAAATAAAAACATACATATTTGTAGTTATGAACATAAGCGTATGAATCACAAAATCTTTTCCATTAAAGCCTTTTAATAATGCCATAATCGAGCATTCTGAAATAATATGCTTGCCTTGTCGGCGTATATTTACTTCAGCCAAATCGCAGTTATACTTGCCAACGACTTATAACAGTTACCGAACAAATGAGCCAAACTATAAAATGAACATAAAAATTTGCTTGCATTCTTAGCAATCAGTTCATGCACTGCCTGTGCAAAATTTTCAATTATTACAATTTATGATAACGCTCCACATCGATTGTTCGGAAAGAAGTTTTGCATGTACACATTTCGTCCTTAGTTAACTGAACGAGACATGACCGGCATACAAGATGGCCACATGTTACAATTTCATAAGAAAAATCTTCTGTTTTACAGCGGATACAAGTAGCAGGCTTTGTTTCTGCTGGCGGGTGTGTATAGCGTGTAACATTTTTTAATGCTTCTTGAATGGCTTGATCGATGCCGGTTGCTATTGCGGTGGAAGACGCTGTCGACAAAGCTGAGGAAACTGCTGCTGAACTCTTGGTCGAAAATGATAATGCAGTGCTGGATGTAGTTTGTGTTGTTGTAGTGTTAAGTAGGGATAATGTTTCTGGACGATATGTTGCGTTATCGCTAAGTCTAGGCCGTTTTGAGGGCAGTATTGGCGATGAAAGCGTAGCTGTAGCCGAGGCTTGTGATGAAGATTTATAAAACGTTGCAGATAGTGATGAATAGGTTCCAGCAGATGAACTTTGACGTTGACATAAGTTAGCAAATTGTGATGCATGTCGGTTTTTGCTGCGTCGAACAAAGGAACTACCCAAGCAACGTGGTACTGTTTTAAAGTGTTCTGAGTTTTCCATAAGGAATTTCTCTATGCGTGCTTTGAGGGCGAGGTTGAGAATGGCTTTACGGTGTGAGGTAAATTCTAGGCCCGTAAATGGATCCGATGGCAAACGACCCCATTTGGACTCAACTTCAGAATGTTTATCGATAGTGGATTGGTCTACGACTTTTCCTGAAGGGAGCACAGTAGGGAAAACCTAAAAACCCAAAAAATTTTAACAAATAATTCAATACAATCTGAAATAAAATATGTTCTAACCATCAACTCCCACGTGATTTCATCAAGGAACTCTTCTGGTATTTTCAATGTTGAGTACTCGTTTAACTCCGGCACATTTCGTGATGGCGAGCGTTGGTTCCGGTCAGTTGGTGCGCGAAAACCATGTGGATTTACAATCTCACTCCATATTGTTCTAACAAGTTCCCGATCTGCTTTATCTAATGTCCGTGAGGGCAAGCCCCATACTTCGATTTTACGTAACACCGGTGGACTTCGCTTTGTAGCACACACAATTACCTTCAGACTACTAGCGTTTGAAAGCAGACGGTGAGCTGTCTTGAAGAAAAACGTTTTTTTGCTTTGTACTTGGGTGGTATTACTTTCGGCATTACTGCGAGAATTATAATCACTCTGGTAGCAAAAGGTTACATATTCGACGTCATCAGCAAGATCACGGGCGTAAGCAACACGCTCCCAAATACCCTCGAACTTGCCATGCAGCTCAAAGGCCGTTGAACGTAAAGCACCATTGCTATTCCATAACTTGATGACCTTCACTTCTACTGCTTTTGGAAATTCAAACACTATCTCTACAGGGGGCTTAGTGACGGCATATGCCATAAAGCCGCGTGACAGCTGTTCCGCATCGTCTGCGATTAAATTGTTTGCGGAATATCCATCTTCACATAGTGCCTCACACTCCACCGAGGGTTTTAGTTTTGAATTCAGAAAATTAATTAAGCTCATTTAGCACAATTTTTTTAACAAGTATTCACTTTTCTTTCGCAAAAACTACTTTTCTTTTCGATAATTAGTCTTATACATAAGTTAAAAGATGGCGTCAATTCTCTCCGTCACTCTATTATTGGCTTTACGTATAACGTTTACTCAGCCTCACCCAATGTTTTCAATTATTGGTTTCGTGTACAACAATTTTTATAAAATTAAAGAGAACAAATATAACAAACGCAAATGAACAGAAATATTTATTAAGGAAGGAAATAATGCTAACAATTTGGGCTTCCTCACACTGTTAGCGTTGAAATAATTTTTGGAATATGCTGTTAGTTATTCTTTACTTTATCTTTGTTTGTCAGGTGCTGTATATGACAAATGACAATTCAGCAAAGATGCTGAATAACAGATTTATGTACCTAACAGGCTGTCTACATTTGCTTGAAACTTGGTAATGCTAACTGGAGCAATCCGAGGCAAATTTATCACGGTAGTGAATTCAAGTTTCTTCATTTATTGAACAGGAGAACTTAAATCAACGAGAAACAAAGCATTTACTCTTCAGTTGGTGGTCTGCAATGGGCCCTTCTCGTTATTCTACGTTCTCTACATTATTAAAAGCAAAGTAGGTAGCAATACGAATTGGTATAGAAGAGAGCAAGAAAACAAAAACCATACCTGGGTATTTTGCTCTTATAATTCGTAGCGATTATCATAATCATGACACAAACTCTGATTTGTTTTCACGGAAACCACAACATCACAATTTTAAAGGTTCTCACGTTTACAAATGTAAAATCAAATGAAATTTTAAGCAAACTATACATACTAAAAAAATTCGGACAATTTTTGAGAAAAATTATTGAAAACAGTTGAATTCGCCGCCATGGTAACTTCACCTTGTTAAATCCGCCTTGGCAGGTAATAATTCTTTTATTTTTTTGACTGCTCCCACTCAAGGCGAATTTATAAAGGTGAAACCAGGAGAACATATATAACAATTTCCGTGTATTTTGGTTTTGCTTCTGAGTTGTAATTGTCAAAATGATGGAGTTCTTTGGCTTTTAAAACTAAAAAATTAAGCGAAATTCAAGCAAACAAAACATAAATTGAATAATAAATTTGACACCTTCAGTATTCGATGAAAGAAAAAAGTTGAATTCGCTGCCATAGTAACTTCAAAATTAAAAAACAAATCCTTAATAAATTTCAATTTCATACAAATAAAACTTAAATCAAATACAACTTTAAAATTTCGTAAAAAAACACTAATCTTTTCCTTAAAATATACTAAAAAATAAATTAATATATTCAAAACCGCATTATACTTTAGGATCGTAACTAAAGCCATATTTAAAAACTATTTCAGCAAATTTTGAGTTGGATTTTATTTGTACAAAATTCATTGAACTCTTTTAGTAAAACTCCTTCTGTTCCTTAAATGATGGAAGACAAGAAGCTTAATATTCCAAAAGAGGACATGGGACTTGTTGGATCAAAATTGATTGTGAAATTGAACATTTCGGCCGAGGAGAGTGACGGAGAAGAGGAACATGAAAACATACGTCTAACAGAGGAGGATAAAGATTTAAAGGATTCCAAAGAGTCCTTACTAGAGCAAATAAAAATTGTCCAAGATGAGATCGAACGGCGAAAGCAGCATTCGCAACGTATTGCGGAACTCAATAAGGCTGTGGAAGAGTGGAAAGCGGATTTTGCGCGAGCCTTGGAAAAAATACAGGACGCATTTGCATCTGTAAAGTAAAGCTATAACAATTTTTTTTGTTTCGGTTTTATTCCATAATAAGCATAGTAAAGGAATATAACTTACTAACGAAATTTTTAATATTTGTGTGGGCGTATCGGTTTTTCGGGGTCAAACAACCGTGGATCTTGAAAAAAGTCCATGTCCTTATGATATGTTGGCATTAGCGCGCAATTCTGTGCACGAATGATTGCCTTTTCAATCTGCTCTTGTTTTTGTTTACATAAACCGGTGATATGTCGACCATAAATGCGGCCTGTATAAGGAGACTGGAATTGCGACAAAAGTTTTACATTTTTATAATTTGGCACTATATTGTGTCTGCACAGAATGCACTCCTGACGATCTTTTTCGAAAGGATTTGGTATATCAATAGGCTCATCAATTTGCACTGTTGCGGAAAAATTCCGTTGAGTTAGCGTAGTGGCGAAAAGTGGGGTTACGCTCGAACGGGTGCTTGAAGCAGCTATAATAATATTGAAAATTTTTAACTACTTATATATTATAAACTATTTATTATTTACCACTTCGCATAACACTCCCAATAATTCGAAGCATTTTTTCCACGGATTAATGGACTATTTATTACAAAAGATTCGATGTTACGCTATGAAAGTATGGAAAAGTTCACTATTAACAAATTTAACAAACCAGCTGTTTGGAAATGTTATTTTAGGGAAGACTGCCAGATGTTTGGTTTAAATTTGCAAAAATGTTTTTATCAAACGATTTTGGCAACATCTATTGCTCATTTCCGTATATTGGATTGATAGTCAGATGTCGCCCTGAATATAAACTGCATTACCTACAGTTTCAAATCTGATGCGCTAGCACAGACAAGATCCTCTAAGAGATTGGTCGAAAGCACAGGTGCGCAGAGAACTTATAATAACGAGAAGGTGCAAATTTATGGCATTACCGAAACAATTTCTGAAAAATTGCGGGTAAGGAATTCACCTCGCGGGAAAGAACAGCCAGCGGAAAAAATAACATTTATTAGCAGAGCTGGTCAATTGTTTTCTGTTATGAACATGAATTTCTGCTATGAACCGAATTTTGTATTACTAGCAGAAGCTGCACCAATTTAGTTTTAAAAGGTTTTGATTTAATAATAAATTGAAAGAATTGCTTTAATAAACTAAACTTTTTATTTAAAATATTCATATGGTCACCGAATTCATATAGCAGCAAATATACAAGCTACGCACATATATTAGTCGTTTGCACATTTCTCTGTATGTTTAAAAGAAAAAATATGTGTCGTATACTATAAATAGAAAAAATAATTATTTTGATTTATAATATGATATTCAATGAATAAATGATAATTTTTATCATTAAAAAAAAAATTAATAAATAAATAAAATAAAATTTCATAACATAATTATTTTGAATTCGTATATGGCACGAGCGAAAGGAATTTGAACTTGCGCCAAAAGTAAAAACACCAAAAATTGCAAGAAAATTCTTACATATTCGCCAGTTCTACCGAAACACAGAATAGAACATTGATTCTTCTTCTTAGTTGAGTAAGCATCCGAAGGAATATATTCTCCCATCGCGCAGGCTTCGCCTATAAACTACTTCGCTAATATAGAAAATGCTTGTGGAAGAGCTGCGCGGGGGGAGAAATATGGCTTTTGATATATTCGTTATTATAAGTTCTCTGGGTGCGATCCATTAATAAAAAATACGCAAAGTTTGCATTTTATTATTAGTAAATTAATTCTATCCAATTACATTAATTATAATTGTTGAAATATATACCAATTAAATTAAGTAGCAATTTGTAATGCTGCCTCCGCCACGACAAAGAACGTGTATATACGTATGTGTATATACGTTCTTTGATAAAACTAAAAAAAAACACGCTAATTTTTTTAATTTTCGCAAAAGTGTATTTAAATTATTCCTAGTTAAAACAAAAGTTTTTTAAAAATGCACAATTTTCGACGCTCTAACAAGATAAAGAGTTTCGTATCGTCTCTAGTGTTTTTGAAGTTTGTACGCCCCGAGGACCTAACATCTACTTGGACCACTTTCTCGTAGCAGTAAAGGACTCCCGTCAGGGGTAAGCTGACGCCCCCCGTCGGCCTTGAAAATTCTATGAAAACATGCGGCGATTTACAGAATAAAATAACGAGGAGCGTACATCCTTGCATAACTGTAGGCGTTGGCTAATTGTTTCTCTCTGCTCTATTGAGCGGTTTGTATGTAATTGGCGTTTGGGCATCGTCAGATGGCATTGGGTTATAGACCATTTTTTCTAAGCGAACCTAGTGCTCAATGAATAATAACTTCTCCCAACATTTTCATTGAAATATTCTGTTTTTTTCCTTTACCTTATTTCATCTCCTTTATTTTAATTTAATTTATTAATTTAGTTTTTTTTAAATTTAATTATTTTATTCTTTTTCGTTTTCTTTATTGGCGTAGGCACTGCTTATATCTAAGTTAACAACAGTACGCTAGTGCGTTTTTCTTTAACAGCTTGGCCCTAATTGAAGACACCGAGTGGAGCCATGTCCCTCTCCACCTGATCTGTCCAACAGAGCGGATATCTTC
Organism: Neoceratitis asiatica; assembly: GCA_030068015.2. Classification (NCBI taxonomy): domain Eukaryota; kingdom Metazoa; phylum Arthropoda; class Insecta; order Diptera; family Tephritidae; genus Neoceratitis; species Neoceratitis asiatica. The sequence goes on along the minus strand of CM061528.1, from coordinate 1,217,597 downwards.
TTCCTCTTCTGCTTCTAACGGTGGTGATGGTAGCCATAATTTCTGCGAAGAAATCAACTAGCTGGGCGGCGGCACCATTACAATTACAATTAAGGAACCGGACATTGCATCAATTGGCTTCCTTTTTATATCCGTCATACATATCTATAAGTAACTTACAAATATTTAACCAAATGTGCCCATTAAGTCATAAAATCTACGAGTACACCAAATGCAGATAGCAAATTTCGTTCATAAACAGCATAACCACAAGCATTTTTTGCACCAGAACACAACTTGTTGGCATAACTCTTAAAAATCAGATATCAGTGGAGTCTTGGATCAACCCAAAACGGCTTTTTATTGAGGAACTTGGAATGTTTTTGAATATCACAAATGCCCATTGCAGCTAAAATGCAATTGACGTGGAGAAAAATGAAAATAAAAGTGATTCATGCGGACTTCACTCAGTCAATTAAGCCACAACATAGTCTTAAAAGAGATCTGGAGTAAGCCCTCAATTGCAAGTATCACTTGTAAAGTTGAGCCGGAGATAGTAAGGCGCCAAAAAAGACTGCCTCCCTTCTGCAAATACCAACCAGGTACGCGACTTGCAAAGTCATTTATTTCAAAATTATATTATCTTGAATTCATTTTGAAGTCTTATCAGCGTTATTTTCCCGGAATTGATGATAAGTTGGTGCCAATGCCATCTCAACCACACTTATGCTGTACCAACACACGCCTGTCAGTGTAACACTTCCCACTTGAATTAAATTTAATGAAACCGGCAATAAATTTCGAAATCACTAACACTTCAACTCATGCATACCATGCATGTTGGCAATAGCTAATATGTACATATGTGCCTGTGTGCCTGTGTATGTGTATGTACATTTTCGAAGTTTTTGTTATCCATTTCCATATGTTGCAGCCCCTTCGCGATATGCAAATTTTCGATTAACCCTATACACCTCGTAAAAAGTCATCTTTATTAATCCGCCTACACCTTTAACGCGGCAACAAATGACGAGGGGGGGGGGGGTGTTTAAATCTTTGGCCTAATACTATCAATGGGCTCATCAGCCCAAATCTCTGGTGTATCGAATGTGACGCAATTTGTTTGCAATGAAATTTATGCATTGTTCACATACACATATACATATGTATGTACACTTGTTGTATGTGTTGTAGGAATGAATATGTGGTGATATTTGTTTTGTTAAAGGGGAGACATTTCATCCTTTCGGTCGTCGCACAAAATATCACTTTCACAACAACAATAATAATAATAATAAAGTTTTATGCTGCGCGTGGAGGGAAAGTGGTAGCAGAGAGCTGCGCTTTTTGCCAACTTCCGTTTCCGCTTGTCAAAGGGAAATGTTTTTTGGTTATTTGTTGTTGTTGCCGTTGTTGTTGTTGTTGTTGTTCTCGATATTGGTAATTGTATAGCTTGACATTTGGTCTTATGCGGCGGGGAGACCTGTCAATCGTCTTGCATTGTAGAACTTTTGTGGCTTTGTGGCAACTTGAGCCGGGCCATTCATTGTTGATGCTGAATTGGGAGCTATCTTGGCGGACCCTATTAATTGTTCCAAATGCAATAAATCTCATAGCTGTCATCGAATAATTCTATTAAAAATGCCATTTCAAGCAATTTTTTATGAAAGAACTTGAATTTTTTGTTGCATTTTGGATTTTTGATAAATTTTGGACTTCCCATAACCGTGTAGTGAAAATATTTATATAAATAATTAAAGCGGAACTCTTAACGGTTAAAGCAATAGCATACGAAGTTAAAAAAATGGTTTTTATAGTTGCAGCATATCTAAATCCACAAGTAACATAAATTGAGAAATAATTTAATCACAATTTAAAAATCGAAAGTCATCCACACGGTCTAAAACCACGTTTAGTACTCAACGGCCCAGAGAGATAGCTCCTATCTAACGAAGTTTTACAGGAATATAAAATTGCGATTAACCTGGTTTTCAAATGTGGCTTTAAACTGGCGAGCAAGTGGTGTGTGGCGAACTTCTTCCTCAGGGTCATTTCGAAAATTTGGTTATGATGAATCTGATGTTGTGCGTACTCTCAGTGAGTAAGTAGGAGTCGAGTTTCGGATCCGAAATAGCAAATATTCAAAGTTTAAATAATGAAATTGATGCATTGATACATTGAGTGTATGTATGATAGCACAGCTCATACGAGTATTATATATTAAAATTTCAATAAATAATGCCATTGGTAATCTGCATGCGGTCTGACATTATCATACAAAAACCCTTTAACTTCCATTTTAAGGATACTGAAAGGATGTCAACAAACAAGTAAATAAATAATAAATATTACCAAAACTCTTTTTATTTTTTCACAAATGTGGAAACTACAAGTATAAACACTATGCCATAGGGGGTCGCACGTTATGTCATTTTCGAATATACTCGTGCATAAATGTGCTGTAGGTATGTATGTATGTATGTATGTGTGAATGTGTGCGTAACAAAAGTAGTTGCGCTGGCACGAAGAAAGGATATTGCATCGGTCCAGCGCATCCGCAACGTTCGCACTTCACAGACAGCCCAAAGACGGACCGAGTAACTGTCTGACTGGCGGTCGACGGCGGCAACAACACAGGAAACACTCTCACTTACCGTTATAAATCTTTGATAGTTTCGATATTAAATTATTGCAAATATTGTTTGTGTGGCAATTGAGAGTGCGTCGTGATTGTAATACCCTCAAACCAGTCAACCCTTCCAATGAACGGTATCATTTCGCTGAAGACAAAGACGATAGACAACAAATAATTGAAATCTGAAAATGTGAAAATCCAAAAATATGAGTGTATTGGGTGCCGGGTCTCTTCATATTTACACATTTTTACATTTTTTTTTTTGAATTTCCTCTTTTTTTGTTATTGTTGCTGGGCTTGTTGCCACTACACATTTTCTTGGCTGGTGACCCTTTTACGCACGTTTTGTCGCTGCATTTCGTTCAATGGACCAATAATGAATAGTTATGGGCAACAACAATAATAAAAATTCAAATCGAAATATATGTACATGTACATACATACATACACACGTACACAATTATACTGTTAAAGTGCATTATGTGTGAGGATAACGGGCGATTTGGGATATTAGGGATATATTGACATGCGATTTCAATTATTTCAATGCCTTTTTGAATATGACTTTACGATGCCTGCATACATACATACATTTAAAGTCACATATGAATGTACATATGCGGTTGTTGTTTATTATGAATTTTATGCATTATTTTGAAATTATTGTTGCTCGAGTGCGCTTTTTGTCACATAATTTAATAAAACTGATTTAAATAGAAATTCTATTCACCCATGTATGTATGCATAAGTGTTGCGTTGGATATTCGAAATTCATGTATACACTTTGGAAGATATTATTGTAAGATATTGAATATAAATGAATTTTAATAAAATTTTAGCCTGAAATTGTATAAAGGGAAGAAAGTGATTGAAATGTATTATGTTTTATGGATGACGGTACACAGAGTGATATACATATGTACATATAAAAATATGGAAATTTCTCATTTCGAAACTATTTCAGAAATGCTTACGCAAATATGACAATGATTCGAATATTTTTCGTATTTTTTTTTTAACTCACAACACATTACACACCTCATTTTGCGTTATTATTAAATATTTTGTGTTGAATACTGTTATTTGAAATTGCTTCATATATGCCAGTGTCAGTGACAGCTGCACAGTGGTCTTTGACTAACAAAATATATGAAAAGTGTATTAAAAAAATAATTAATCCTTTTAAATGAAAATATTGAAATGTTCACGATGCTGTGTGCTGTGCTTTGTGACTTAAAGAACTTTTCAAATCGATATATTGTTTTCTGCTGAAGCTAAATTGAAAAAAATTAATGATCTTGTAGAAAACAACCCCCTCCTTGTTTGGAATTCCACACACACCTCTCTTCCCACACCATCAATTTTTCTAAAAATGCTCAAGTTCTACGACACTTTCAAGAGAGGGAAAAATTACTTGAAAGTGTCGTACTAACAATTGGGAATTAAATTTCAGATATTTGATATCCCAATTTTTCCTTCTGCAAAAGTAGGAAATTGCAGAATTTAATTTCGATTAAACGTTGTGAAAGCAAAATGCATTGAACGAAATAAAAATTGCTGTGACTGACAGAGCCTTGAAATCACCGTGCAATATTTATATATGTAAGTACGTATGTAAGTGTAATAAAAAGCAAATGGCACACATAAAGTGATACACATGGAGCAGAAAAAGCAGGACGGACTTTGGCTATTTTTTTTTTATCACTATGCGAAATAAAGCAATCAAAGGGGAATCTTCCCACCAAAGAGGCACTAATGTACAAATATACACACTTATACATATATGTACATGTATGTATGTATGTATGAATATGTTTTGCTTTTGTTTCACACAATTTGAGTTGTGCTTTCGTCACGCTCCAACCACTCGGCGATTGATAGCAATACTTCGTCCTTTCTTCACGCCCAAAAAAAATATGCGAAATAAACATAAAATCCAAAGCGCAACAGCAACAGCAACAACATCATCATAATCACCATCACAAACAATTTGTCTTCCCAGACGTTTTGTTTGACAAAAATCGCAATATTGCATTTTTTTGTTGAGCAAATACCAATATTTGATTCGATATTAGTGCAGATATTTTTCATGGACTTACGCAAAGGCTTTCGCCTTGGAATTAATCGCAGGAAAAAAGAAAAAAAATAGGGTGTTTATGAATAACTATATTAATATGCATAAATATGTAAGTGGAAACGTGAAGTGTGAGTGAAGGAGTAATGCACACATACAAGCATACATAGATTGTGCAAAATTTGTTTGCAAAGCTTTATAAATTGTAGTAATTTTAGTTCGAATTATTAGGCAAACACGAACACATTCCTAGTTACATATATTCGTAGATTGACAGATTTACAAGTGAGTAGTATAATAAACAATATTTGACACTGGATGCGAAAGATGCTATTCATATACTATGTACATATATATCACATATATACATATATATGTGTTAATCAATGGATACAAAGATACAAATTCTCAGTGTGAAAGTGTTGTTTAAGACCAAACATACGTACATATACATATATATATATACATATGTATATCTGATCATTGCTATTGAAAGGGCATTTAACTATTTTAAATGCGCATTTTATGATTTATTTCTATTCGCATTCACATCATTTGTTGTATCGTATTTTGTCGTACGAAAGGATGGTTCTTCGATGTTATTGGGGTGGCTTGTAGCTGCCCATACCCCTGTACTCACTCGCATTCATAACTTTATAAAATTTTCGCCCGTTTGCTGCCTCCATCCATCGATTTAATCGTGTGTAAGAAATTTATATTTTTTAAATCACAAAATCAACTTATGATGATTTATTTTTGTTTTCCTTCTAAGTGATAACTACATAATGTATTAAATATTTTTACAAAACATATGCACATATGTATATACATAGTTTTATGTATTGTATGTACGCATGCCCCTTGAACTATTAATAGTTAGAATAATGGTTTTAGGATAACAAGTGAGTTTTTTTGGGATTTCCATCATTTTGAAAAGGAAAGATATTTTCAATTACGCAGTGAAGTTCTCTACCCTCTAAACTCAACGACTTACTCTACAAGAAGGCTACCGATCATTTGGCACATCAAATGTCTGAAAGGGCTGTCATCATAACACTTCAGCTCGTAGAACGAATTACCCATCAGTTTCTTAAGGCCGAAATGAGAAAATTGATGTTTACATTTAGAAGCTTCGTTCACTGGTGCATTTCCCTCGTTCTTGACGGCTGAACAGATCATAGATGACCGACAGCATTGATGCCAAAATAAATCAACTTTAATAAAATTTCTCCACATGCATATACTTATATATATGTATGTATATATACGTGCATTATTAAGATTCCGTCTTTATTTCAACATTTTTACTTAAATCGGGTACATACTTTTCATACACGTATCATTGAAAATAAACAAAAGTACAATTAAAATAATATGAAATTACTTAAATTAATTCGTTTCATATTTTAAAAACAGTCTATGAGATGTCCTTATATCGTATTTTCTTTTTGTCATCTGGTGACTCAGTTCCACGGCTCTCACATCGTCCATCCCAGTCTACCTGCTCCATTAGATTTCGCTGAATTTCCCGTACAATGTTTTGTGTCTTCCTTATATTACTGTCACCTTATGCGAGTAGCTTGTTTTCAAGTAAAAAAAAAAATGATAATAACAATTAAAAATGAAGTAGAAAATTCTGCGCCAATTTATTATTACCACAGCTTGGGTATACTCTGGATCATTATCCATATTTCGCACTTCTATATTTGAAGTTGAGCAATTTGTGTATTTGTTTATTCCTTTAAATTATATACTGGAACATTTCGGATCGCACAATTTAACATTTACAATTGTTTTAATTATATATGTATGTATACCGAAATTTCTTACAAAGTACAATAAGATGGTGTTCTACTATAAATGAGGAAATAAAGTAAAACGGATAATCCATTCAACTCTCCCTCACACTCTCTTTCAATTTGCATGCTATCAGAAGATAAAGCTAAACAAGACAACTTCCTTATATGTTAATGTTGTCCGAAAACAAGTGAGTGCATTGGTGAACCCGTCAGACAAATTTTGCAGGGGGCACTTACCCAATTGCAAAGCTTTATGAGGTAATTTAGCATAGATTGCACGTAGCCTCACGATCAGAATTATTTTTCGTTTGATAAATTAATGTATAAAAATACTGAAACTGAGCGAGTACCCATTAATTGATTGATTTCTGAAATCAGTTTAAAAGATTTGAAAATATTGTGCGTTATTTTCTGTAAAAGGCCTATTGAGGAAAAATTATATCTCCTGCTATCAAACAAACAAGCGGTGCGCACTCGCGTCTTGGCTCCCCGCCACTATTGGCAGACATAACTTTGAAGTCGTAGATAATTTCATCTATCTAGTAAACAGCATTAACACCAACAACAGTGTTAGCCCGGAAATCCAACACAATAGTAGCCTTATCAACAGCTACTGTGTAGGTAATTGAAAAGTAGGGTCCTCTTTCCACAAGCAAGGACCTAACTCTACAAGTCACTCATCATTCCCGTCCTGCTATATGGTGCGGAGGCGTGGACGATGTCAGCATCTGATGAGTCGGCACACGGACTTTTCGAAAGACTTTGCGGAAGACTTTTTGTTCTTTGCACATTGGCAATGGCGAATACCGCATACGATGGAACGATCAGCTGTACGAGTTATACGACGACATTAACATAGTTCAGCTAATCAAAAGACTGGGGCTGTGCGGGTTAAGTTATGCAGACCGAATACATTAAAGCACTCCAGTTTTGTAAGTATTTGATGTAGTACCTGCCAGGGAAAGCAGAAATAGAGGAAGTACCCAACTAGGTCTGAAGGATAAGACGGAGCGCGATCTTCATAAAGCTATTTTTTCGATAAATAAAATAAACATTCTGGACAGACAAGACTCTTACTGTTACGACCTATTAAAATCTAATGTGTGTGTGTAATGTGTAAACATATCTTTTCTAGGAAAAGTTTTTTTGAGATTTAATACAACCACCGCGTCGAGGAGAATAAAGTCATTATTTGAGGGCTTTACTTGAGCGGCCAGCTGTAGTACATGAGTAATAACGTGTACTAAACCGCTTATTGAAAGCAACAGGTTTTTTGTTATTGAACTACTTTAGGTCACAAAGAATGTCAACCCAGAAGTTAAGATATTTCCGTAACAGAATATTTGAGATTTATTTCAAACCCAAAACTTTAGTTTCTTTTTTGTTTAATAAAGAACACCGCAAAATGTTGAAAGAAATCTGCGGTTATACGAAGAAGGTACATACGTAGGTACAAGTATACACACACTTACATGTATATATTTACCATCGAATACATGTGTGCCTACGTGTGGGGTGTGGGTGTGGTTACAATTACGGATATCATTTTAAAATTATTATGTCATATGCGTAGAAGCCATATGCAAATTGAAATGGCGCAACACGCCGAACCATACATATGTACATACATACATACATATTAAGATATATGTGTATATGAATATTTTCACAATTGTGCGTTGTGTTAAACCCTTCTGATTAAGTTTTCAGTGCGCCTCGTTATAAATAACATCCTTATGAAAATTCATTAAGATCCTGAAAAATGGGGCAACAACAACTAATAGATAAATTCCTGCATATATGTACATACATATACTCGTATATACATACATACATATATACATATTTCTTTACATTCTAAATTTTTTGGTTATTACAATATTACGAATCGTGTTGTTGTTTTATGGAAATGTGCGAACGCTACGCAGACCACTCCAGCCCTTCACCCCTTTCCACCGTACTCCTGCCCAGCTACTGCCATTTTCATACATACATATACGAGTATGTATGTATATTCAAAGTGAACACGATAAATTTAATGGTCTGTTGGAAAAATTCAAAATCATCTCCCTATGGACTGAATGAGGGTGTTGGTGTTGGTGTGGGGAAGCCGCGATGGCGTTCCTTTGGTTAGTCAACACTTGATTCTACTTAAGCACACTAACTTTTTCCTACTGCTCAATATATCCTGTGGTGTTAATGGCTCACTCAAGAGTGAGATGCAACGCATTGAATTCGCGTTTAAATTGTCTATAGGGAGCGGTTGGAGGTTAGAAAGTGGGGGCGGGATCTACAATATTTTATCTAAATGTAGTAATTATGTATGGATGTGTGTATATAAGGGAAAGGGGTCGTGTGCTCCATGTCCTGTTTTTAATCTAGCATATTTTAATTATTAAATGGCTTTGATATTTCTATGTTAATAATATCGTTGCCAGGAAGCCGTTAATTTCATTAATAAATATTTATGTGCTATGATAAGGTCTCAAGTCTTTTTGATAATTAAATAAAGTGTACTTAACTTTTATACTAAGGCAACATGCAAAAGCGAAGTAAGCGGAAGTTCGGGAGTGATGTCGAAAATACAAGCTTGCATACATGAATTAAATTTTATTGTATTGTAATTGTTATTGTAATTTTTTTGCAATTTCTTTTTTTAAATTCGTAAAATAATTTTATTTCAATTATGACAAGTTAGGATAAGTACTTGTAGACAGCTGGTCGACTCCCTTATGAGAAAAGCATGATGATTCTTTATAAAAAAAAAGCGCAGGATTTTTCTTAATAAGTTTTAAAAAGCAGTAAAAAGTTTTGAGTTTCATAGAAAACCTTTGTTAGTCAGCACAGTCATACTCTATTCTTATTGGCTGATTGAGTTTGTTTACATTTAATTAAAAGGTCCTTCCTGCAACTCTGTCGCTGATGATAGCTCACGTTTAGTCATGGAATGTTGGCATATGAAGAAGCAGCGAAGCAACATACATGTCAGATAAACAATAACAAAAACGACAATTCCTTCCGATAAAAACGACCGATAAATATGAATACTAATCTGGTTTAAATTCAATTGATTTATGATCTAAACTTTGCTTGCTGTATCGACCGACGAGTTTTGAGTGGGACAATTTTTACATCACTGGTACGCTCGAAACTAGAATACGCTGTTATTATCTGGCGTCCGTATTATGCTTCTCATATTAGTTGATTGGAGAGAGTTCAGAAAATATTTATAAAGTATGCTCTGCGCCCCCTTCATTTTGAACTTCCAGTTCCCGCTTATGAATCTAGATGCTTGCTTATAGATTTTAAGACATTAATTGTAGGAGAACATTTTTATCTCTAACTTTCATCTTTAACTTGATATCTGGTGTGGTGGATTGCCCCTTTTTACTTGAACGTGTTTTCTTTCTTATTCCTAATATTTGTTTAAGGAATCATGCCAAATTTTATGTGGGGCTGGCGAGGACCAATTATGCTGCTAGTGCTCCTGTTGTCAGAGCGCTTAAAGAGTTTAAGTTGCTCCCGAATTCTTCAGTTTTGGATTTCTCCTATTGTGGAAAAAAGTTCAAAATGTTACTTAAAGACCAGTTAAGTTAGTTTGTATTTGCCTACTTTTTTTTTGTAATTAGTCTGTAAGAAATGTAACAATTTCAAGATTAACTAAAAAATAAATAAATTAAACAATACTTTTAAGACTTTTCTCCACCTTTTTGGCCACATTTTAACTGCTTTTTTCCAAATCGGAACATATTAACATATATCCATTTTTTACTACTTTCCAAAATGCAACCCTTTGAAAGGGAGTGTCACAACTCCCTTGTCACTACTTATCCAATCTTTAAATATTGAATTATGCTTTATCAAAAATTTGGAATTATAACTTTTAAAGTTTCCCTTTTGGCAAATACAAATGAATTTACACTGAACTCTTTCCATTCTGCTGAGTATGAAGATTGCAATTTGAAGTCACTACAATATCTATGTTGACCCCTTCAAAGTAATCCCCCTCGGATAAAATATACTTGTACCAACGCTTTTTCCAATCCTCGAAGTACTTCTGAAATGCGTTTTTCGGTATGGCCATCAGATCTTTCTTCGATTCCGACTTGACCTCATCAGTTGTGGCAAAACGCTTTCGTTTCGTTGGTTTCTTTAGTTTTGGGAATTGGAAAAAGTCGCAGGGAGCCAAATCTGGTGAATACGGAGGTTGAGGCACGATTACGGTTTTGTTTTTTGCCAAAAAAATCACGAATAAGCACTGATGTGCGAGCTTGTGCATTAACGTGATGCAGAGTCCACGATTTGTTTTTCCACAATTCCGATCTTTAGAGCCATACTGCTTCACGCAAACTTCGCACAACTTCCTTGTAGTATTCCTTATTAACTGTACGACCTTTTAACAGGAACTCATGATGCACCACACCATTGTAATCACAGAAAACAGTGAGTAAAACCTTCACCTTTTCCTTTGAATATACCTCATACCATTATCTTGATACATCACCAAACGTCGACAAGCAGAAACCTGGCTATAGTCAGGTAAGCGGTGATGGAAGAAGGGAATATCTATCTTTCTTATGTCGAACTTATGACAACATTTTAACTGCAGATATCGTGATAGATTGATATATATTTCGGGTACTAAATTTGATAAATATTAAATCTCACTCAAAATGATTATTCACCCAAGTTAACCGGAGTAAACAGCAAAAGAATCTCTTGCCTCTCACAGTCTCAAGATGAACTTTGCACTTTGGCGATTCACACGCATCCATTCGAGAGAATCTCGAAATTATATTCTTTAAAAGATTTGGTGAGGTGTTTTTTGGCTAGTTATAGGATTATTTCGCTGGTATTTAAGAATATTTTACATAAAAATATCATGAAATTAGAAAGATTTTTTACATTCATGGAAAGAAACTCACACACACATTGATATATACATAAGTATAACATAAGCAGCTTTAACATCAAGTCCCATTTCACAGTAATCACAGTCGCTTTAATCACAGTCAACAAAATACAATTCACACGAAATTTTCTTCAGAATCCGCACACCCACTTGCCATTGTGTCACCACCAGTTTGACCTAATCGAAATTACGTGCTCTGTTTGGCTTCTGTGTGAATATCGACAGGACATCACCAAATGAACGCAGTGCAGCATGACAATGGGAAGCCAAAGGCACACACATATACAAACATGTGATTGTTTGATGAGGACTCGTTAACACATTTGATTGATTGAAAATAGAAGGGACGCCTGAGACCCACACGTAACTATATACAAGGCGGATGGAGGAACAGTAACTAGTGTAACCGTTGGACGGCGACACAATGAACGAAAAGCACTTATCACTCCCCTTCTGATTGCTGCAATGCGACAAAATACCTGCTGGAGTGCACAAACAGAGAAGCAAACATCAAACACACATGTTTACATATGTACTTATATATGTATATGTATATATTGTGGCACATACTTGTTTAGCTTACGTGTGTGTGTGTGCATATAACATAAACTACTTAGTAATCCTTAATGGTCGGACAAGCGAAATGTCCTCGTCATTTCAGTTTTGCGCACCAAAAACACACGCATTAGTGGCGAATTTTAAAATGCTAACAATAACAACAACAATAAAAAAAAATACCCGCGTACATGTGCATGAACATGAGAATTGAATTTGAAGATTTATCCTGTTTGTTTCATATGCTTTCCGCTGCAATCCCCGAAACATGTGTGGCAAGTCCTTACGGATTTAAAAATTGCAAGCTCATCTTTCATATCATTTGCTCCGGAAGCGAAATCCAACTTGTACGGACACTTGTTAATGGCTTTGCGGAGACGAATCATTAAAGCCACTTTTAAATCGTTGATTCTGCTGTTCGCTGCATAAAATAGTAAAGAGTTCTTGCTCCTTGCTTTTCCTTTCTCTTTCTTCAGTAAGCAGTCTATGCAATTATAATATTAAATGCAGATGTTGCAAAAGCTCAGAAATTTCATTCAAGAAGAAATGAGTTTTTGCCCTCTACTGCAAACGAAAAGTTTTCCACACTTTTTGCTCAGCTCCTTTTCTGTAGACATTTTCAGCCAACGAAATAAAGTTCCTTCTCAACTGCCATACGTAAATTACTATCACAGACATTGTTCTTTGGCTGTTTTGCTGTGGCCGTAGAACTCAGCTCAGATGAAGTCGTCGGAAAATCTCAGAAGTGGGTAGTCGTTTGTGAAGTGGCAGTTTTAAAAGGATTGAAATTAAAAAAATAATATAAAAATGTTTAAAGTTGTGTTTCTATCTTCGCTTCGCGTGGCGCTCTCATTTTCCTACTACGGTAGTTTCTATCAACAAACTGGTGTTGTAAAGAATGAAATCTCTTTAGAAATGGTCAATGTGAAAAATGCAAATTTTATTGCTCTTTCTCAGTTCCAACCTAAGCATACATTCGTACACATTCTCATGAGAACTGGGTTGCATACGAATAAGTAATTTTCTGTGGGCTTTCTATTCGTGCGACTAATCCAAATTTGTGAGGCGACAATAAATTTGTACGGAATTAAAAATTAAACACAAATTAACTTGGCTTATACAGATTCAGACTCAGGCTCAGAATGTTATATTTTCATGCATAATGTGGCGTAGCCAGGCTTTGTTGTCTTAGAACATAATTTTTTATTTCTTGTGAATAACGGCAATAAATTCTATCTGTTATCTACAAACCCTTATGTAATGTATCTTATAAACTCCATTATTTTTTTCATAGTTACCTGTACTATGACGTCATAGTTAATTAGTAAAAAAATCGAAAATCTTTTGAAAATGTGTTTTTTTTTTTGGAATTTTATGAAATAAATTTTTATAAAATATATTTGCAAATTTATATAAATGTATCATAAATATTTGGAAATTTTTTACAATAGAAATTTCAAACATTTAAAGTCTTTCATGAGATTATTGCTCCGAGTTGCTCTAATTTGCTTTGCTCTACTCTATTTTCAGTTTCAATAAACAATCCTTAAATACGATTTTTTCGAATAGGTCAGTACCTGCTCCAGTTCCCCGTATGAAAATTAGATGTTGACTGATTCTCACACTTACTCCATAGGGACACAAAAATTCTTAAATATCGGTCCGCCCGTTTTGGAGGAGTTTGGTAATAAACATCGTGACAAAAGAATTTTATATATTAGATGTCCAGGAGCTCCTACAATGGGATGATTGAAATTAAATTAAAATAATATGTTTCTTATTCATTTTCAAGCAAATTGATTTTAATACGAATGAGAAAGCCTTTTGGATCGGCAAATTTATCCCGACGGATCCACAATTGTGTCGTCGCTATAAATACGTATTCTCTTATTGTCTTGCTCTCAGAAATTAATGAATACTTTTTTAGGGCATATTCTCTTCCCTCACTAACACTCACTCTTTCTTTTTCTGTCGCCCACTGCTTTAAAGTATGGTATGACTTACACTCTCTGAAAAAGGAGGACTCAACTTGGGATTAGACGAGCTTTGTTTCAACCTTAACGAAATCCATCTGTAAATAAATTCCTTTGGTAGCAGTTTACATGCGGCGAGAGGAATATCGATGCGTTCCTTATCAGGAAAAATCTGCGTGGTCGTTTTGACTGTTAATAGATAAAATATATTTTTGACTGTATCACGAAAAATATGTATTAGTTATTCGTGAAGTTACTCTGGCGCATAGTAAGTTAAGAATTTATTTTAAGATTTTCTACCATAAATTTTTATTCTGCATCTATTTAATGCCACAAATTGTAATCCGACCCTCACCAGATACCAAAGTTCATTTAACATTCAACTAATCATTCATACTTGCATTAGTATAAATCTATTTAATTCATTTAGTTTAGAGAAACCTTCTTTAAATTCACATGAGAATACTTCAAGCACTCTCCAACTACAAACAAATACCAATTTATACAAGCGAAACCTTTCAAAATACTTGGCATAAATTAAAGGATCCACAATATTTATGAATGAATGAATGGTATTCAGGCATCCATATGAATTCGAATTCAATTGTCTCACATTGTAGCCACAACACTTAAGTTATCCACTCTGATGTATTGTCATTTGTGACTTTGTCTTTTCATTGAAATGAACAATTCAACTTTTGACAGAATGGCAATGCATAATTCGATATGCTTTTTCAGTTTTACTCATTACGAAAGTACACTTAGTAAATAAACTTATGAATATTTTACATTTGCACGCCTGACTGACGAGAATTGTCATTGAGGCATCAAAATTTCGAGATTAGTTCATATATATACTCCTGGCATTTCCGGGCACAGATACCAGATACTTAGTAAGCTTACTGTCAGTTATTTGTCTGACTCCCTGCCTCTCTGTTTGTCTAGTTGTCTAGTTGTCTTTTTATTTGTTCTCATAAGTATTATAACAGTTATTGTAAGGATTAGACGGCTTGACTAGGCAAGTGATGCTGGAGTGATGACAAGCCGCTCATCTGCTATTTATTTGTAATGCGAAACGGAGGCGAATACTTTTGTGTTTTTTGTTGGTTTTGTACGGTTTAATTTTTTCCGCATATATTAACTACCACGCCCGCCTCCAAAACCGTTATTCTCCTTCTTAATTCCATACCCGCGAGAATGCCCACAAAAGCATCGTAAATCTTTCACAGATGTCAGAAGTATCTATAATTTCCATAGGAAAATATTCACTCCATTTTCGGTAGCTGAAAATGCAAATCGAACTAAACAAGCGAGGAAAATTAAAATGTTCGCATGTGATTAAGCGTGGAAGTGGCACAAAAGTAAAGTAAAAAGGAGCCATGGTTGGGTGATGGGGTGAGGAGAATTTAAATTTGCTCACTACGCACCAGCATTGACATCCCTTGTACGAGCTCCATAGACTCAGCTAAGCTCCTCTCTCAACGGCTTTGAGGTATATTCAGGAGGTGTGTTGTATTTATTCTGTTGCTGGGCGACTCAGCTTTTCAAGCAGCGCGTGTTTTTAAATTATTACTTTTTAATAAAAAAAAAAATTGTTCGCGCTTTCGGATTAGCATCGGTGTGTGTTGATAATTTACATGTAGTTTCAAAGCATCTTGAATTTCAAAGCAATAAAATCTTGTTCATGCGGAAAATGGGGGAAAATTAGGTGTTGGCCACTGATATTAACGACATGTTGCCATGTTGCATGCAATTGACCTGCAACGGCGTTGGCTTTCTAAAAGATTTGTGTACATCTTATGCGTCGAGCTGCTATAATTGCCATTAGGAATGCTAATAGCTATTAGAAAACCGTTTATTGAGCATATTTATAGCGGCAAAAGAACTGAATTCAAGCATTTGCACACGCAAACCGGTAAATAGGGTAGAAAAGCAGAGTGTGCGGACTTTTGGCCTCTGTGTCCTTCATGTACTTCGGTGAAACGTATTCCACAGATAAAATTTGAGTTATGAAGGCTTTTTTGGAAGAACCATTTTCATTATTCCAGATGTGCAACTAAATATGTGATCCTCGTATATATATAATATATACAGATGTAAGTACATGCGTATGACCATTTATTTACATGACAAGAAAATATTTACGACAATTTTAGATCATTACAAGTTTAGAGGATGATCGAAGGTTTGCTTCTTCAAGCACCCGCAACAGCTAGTCAAAGTGGAACAACTTACACGAAATGAAAGGCTACTAGTGCTGTCGCGAGATATCCTGGTAGATATAGTGGAAATATGTTGTGGCATTTATAAAAGCAGATTTTTGAAATACACTAAAAACGCTAATGTCCCCAAACGCATTCCCAGCGCAAGCTTTCACGCTATAGAAGGTGATTCTCATATTCATATTAATTTCATACTAGTTCGGCTACTGTTCAAAATTTTAGACTTGTAACTTAAACAAATCTCAGAACATGCGACATAGGTACATATATTTCACTAGCAGCCTGCACAGCTGGAAATTTCTTGAAATATTTAAACGATTCACAACAATATAAATGAATTTAACATTAACTGCGCCAAACACAAATAAATCCTTCGCCCTATGAAAGAGCTCCTTCCATGCCTCTACCACAGGCATTCAAAAACAGTTCCACCGTGCAACGAGTATTAGTATCAATGGTGCGCAGAAACAACAAATTATTTTTCTAATAATCCTCCCAAAAATGTTACACTTTATTGTTTATGACCTATTTACATGACCAAAACTAATAAAAAAGCTACAAAAGAGTGCATAATGAAAACAGAGATCTCAGAGATCTAGAGTGTAGAAAAAGGAATGAAAAAAAATGTAAATAAACAAATAACAGCAAAAATGTAACACCAAGGGTTTTTGACACGCCCACAAACGGCGTGTTCGATGACAAGCAACGTTGAGGTTGAAAACTTGAGGCTAAGATTCCTCACACCCTACATTTTTCTTCTTTTTTTTTCGTCATCAGCTACTGTTACCACAGTTACACTGATGGTCATTTGACCCCTGGCAATGAGTGCGTGGCTCTATTTCTGTATTGTTGTTGCAGTTGTTTCTCTAAAAGCGGCGTGTGACTTTTTACCCTTATTACAGATCTTTGACGGCTGATATATTTTCCTATTAATTTGCATAAATTACAACCACCTTCCCAGTCAGCCCGACATCCAATCACCCGGTCGGCATATGTTGAATGCCACGTTTTTTAATATTTTTTATATTAAAATTTCACAAATCTTTTGGGATAATTTACGATTTTTTAATACAGATTTAGCCTGTTATAGCTTGTGACGCCGCATGGGCAGTTATGGTGTGGTGTGAGAAGAAATGAATTTTTTGCTTTATTAAAAATTATTTCAAAATTATTTATTTGTAATTAAATTTATGGTACAACAAGGGGAAGAGAAAGAGCGAGAGAGAGAGAAAGTAAGGAGTGAGAGATCCTGAAGGGGTACATTTGAACTTCAAATTAGTTTGTGCTTTAATTTTATTGAGGCTGCAGGAACTTCATCAAATGGGCATTCATTAACAGGAATAAAACACAGCCACATACATACACACATACATTCACACACATGCACAATCAGAAATATAAAAATTTCCACACGTTTTTCATTTTAGTTCAATTTATGTTTGTTCCCAAAAACATTTTTAATTTCTGTGTTTATTTTATAGCTTTTTGTCACACCCGCCCCGCCAACTTATTCAGCCAACTCCAGCCAACTCATCATAGCGTCACTCAAGTTGACGCTTGAAGTCAAGCCATCAGTTGTCATAATGCGGTTCTTACCCCTCATAACTCAGACTACCCAACTTGTTGCCTCTAACTTAACCTCAACCTCAACCTCAGCCTCAGCCTCAGATACATACTCGTTAGTTGGTTGACTGGTTTGGTTGGTTTGCTTTTCCGCAGGAAAACTTTACAATCTTTGCTCTGCTATGGAAAGCGAAAGCGCGTTCGGAGTTTTATGGTTTTCACTAATTAGTTACAAAGTCGTAGAATTTTTACATTAATTTTAAGTGCTCACTTCATTTCCGAGTAATTGTTATGTTGACGGCGTCTGTTTGCGGCACTTGATTTTTTCTGACTTTAGACACTGAGGACGTTTGCTGGTTATATTGGATCCTTTTTGGTGGTTTTGTGGTGTCGTTCGATGATGGTTTGAAT
Organism: Neoceratitis asiatica; assembly: GCA_030068015.2. NCBI lineage: Eukaryota > Metazoa > Arthropoda > Insecta > Diptera > Tephritidae > Neoceratitis > Neoceratitis asiatica. The sequence continues at coordinate 1,199,474 of CM061528.1, read as the reverse complement.
CACTTGTTAAATGAGTGAATGGCTTAGGTTGGCGTCAAAGTTTGTTGTGCATAATGATGACGTTGATGGATCCGCAAAGTGTTGAATAGTTGTTAAGATTTGGTATTATGAGTGTTGCAGACAGCATTGGAATTTTTGTTATTGCATAAAGAATAAAAAATATACTGAAATCAGTGTGTTTTTTGCAGAAGATGATTATACTTCGAATAGCTGTAACGACTTACAAGCTTTTTTTTCTAGGTTTGGTCTGACAAAAGGTGAGCCCTTGAAGCTACGTGGGAGCCATTATTTGAAAACTTCTAGTTCCACAGGTTGCAGTTTAAGAAGTGCGTAGAGATGCCGACGGAGCTCTTAGCCATATTGGAGCTGCTAGAGCCATATTTTAGTGAAGTTCTGTACATTGCTGAGATTTAAACAAGCAGAGGATTCCAGTGTTTGGGAAGTATCATAGAAAGGTGAACTCGCCATCGACTGAACACCGAAAAAGATAATGCAACTGGCAATTCGTTGGAATATCACATTCTCCTCCGCTTGTATGTATGCCCATATGTGTGTAGGTAAGTGTCTGCTACATTTTAAGCATCCAATCATTTTCCTCTTTTTTTGTTTTTAATTTTTCAATAGATATCCCCTGTCAATAGCGTAAGATAGTACATAACTCTACTTCAGTTCGCACTTACTCCATTACACGGGAAGACTCTTACAAATGTCAACTTTAATCTGACACTAAATCCACTTCAGAAATTCCTTAACCTTGTGCCAAATCAATAGAGGGAATCCAAAACAATCTCAAATCGTTTGCTGTATGTTTGCATGTATGTCTATTTTATATCCATGTATGCCTGTTGCAAGTTCGCAATTCTAGGCCAATATGTACGTACAAAAACATATCTGCAAATCAGCAATCAAAAATCTCTTCTCTTCTTCCCCGTCGTATTGAAGCTTTCCACTTTTGGGGTTGCTTTTTCAATAGGTGGGTATATAGGCATTCATTCACAGTTTCGGCTTTATTTGTGGGCACGTGTATGCGGCGTTGCGTCACTGGTTCCAGCTTCCGTCCAAAACGCGTGTGCGCGGTCAAAAGTACAGTCAACGTAGCCGAAGCCCAGCACCCGCGGTGGGTAAATTGAAAACTGTAACTGTACATAGACACAGAGCCACATTAGCGAAACTGAAAGCCTAGTTAGTGTGCATGTATGTAGGTATGTAAATGTGTTAGTATTACGTACCAGTGATACCATTACACCACCTCAATGATAGCTCATATTCGAATGACATAATTCACTTCCGCCAACACATGCTGCTGAGTGTCATCCTTGGACTCACCGCGCCGTTATACAACACTTCTAAACATATACATCCATTCCAGCCCCTTCGTTTCACAGACTCAAAAGCTTTGTGTGTTAGAAATAGTGTTGTATCCCTTTTCTCACATTCTTGACACATTTTTGCCACTTCCTGTCGTCCTGTTGTCATCTTCGTTGGTTGTTCGAGAGAACGTTTGTTGATAATAATTCAAAAATTAAAGTGACCATACGACAATTTCAATTACGTTTGCGTTATGAGTGGAATTTCAAAGTAATGAGCTCGAAGGTCCCCACCTCCTCGCACAGCATGCATACAGCAGTGTGTATGGAAGGATGTATGAATGTATTTTATTTTATTTTTTTCAAATAGCTTTTGTTTTGATGAGCGTTAGTGTAAAGAGAACACAACCGCACCTTCAACTGGGCATTTGTTCTCTCATAATAAATCAATTTTATTTTCTATTCGTAAACGAAGTGCCCTTTGGGCAGATACAACATCAAAGGACCAACAAAGCAAAGCACACATATGAGTGTGTATATGTATACTTGTAGGTTAACAGAGTGCACAAGTATATGTTAGTATGTTTATGCATATATTGCCTTTGTCATGCTACTTTCCGCTAGTTTGTCAGCGTGTCAAAAAGTAAGCCAAATATGACAGAGCGAAAAATAAAATAATTTTTTTGAAGAAACAAACGAAAAAAAAGCTCACGAGGCCAAAGGAAGTTCCGTGCATTTTTGTAAAAGCCTTAAATTCAATAAAAATTTTGTGTTTTATGCCCAACGAAATCTCACATGTGAGATCCAGTGATTCAGGGTGCTATTTATCGACTTACTTACTTATTGTCCTTCAACACCCCAACATATCGTGTTATTTTTTTACACGTTTTTCTCGCAAAACTTTTTTTTTTTACCAAAATCTCATTATTTGCTAACCCCAATTGAAAACTGACAAATTTTCCAATATTTACTACATGTGTCAAAAATTTCGAATTCATTTCATAAAAATTAACCCTGCAGTGAATGCCAATCCTTAGTCACAATGTTGTCTTGTACTGAAATGCTATGAAAGTCGTTGAAATGGTAATTTGGCCTTGATGATCTCTATATGACATTGTCATGTATATATGACTCTGTCATGCAATGGTCATTGATAAAATTTAACTGACTGTGACTGTTTCTAAGTGAGGGAAGTCTTTTTGCTACATTGTTGACATTGTCAGCTAAATGTATGTACATGTGTCGTTTCTCCCCCCGCAATGAAGTCTTAAAGTGATGTGTATATGAATAATACAGTTTTATATTAATATAATAATAATATAAAGATAAAATCATAACAGTTTCCGTTTCATTTGCTGATATGCTCTGTTTTAGTGAAGATTTTAGTGTTCCATAGTATTTAACTATGATTAGTTGAAGAATGCATAGTGGGTCAATTGAAATTCCGAAGAGCATCACCGCTTTAAAATATCAGTCACCGGAAAATGATGGCAGCAGATGAACTAGCTGGTGTTAAAATGCATACTACTACTGTTCTAGTTCCCAACTAGTATGCTTTCCTGCAGGGTGAGCACACATGTTGAAAACTTGTGTGAATGTTTGTATAAGTATATTCTTACATATATATGTGCCACATAAGCGACCCTTATAAATTTTCATATAATAATTGAGTTTAAAATTACAAACAATTCCTTAGAACTTTAACGAGCCAATGTAGATTAAAATGATGTATTTTTGCTGTTGCTGTAGTTACTGGACACATATTTTGCTTTATCATTTGATTTAAGAAATTTTCAAACATTCCTATATATTTATATGTGAAACACTCGGTGGAAGAATCGTCTAGTTTTTGACCCATGTGTGGCTAATTTTGTTAATTAAAGAAAAAAAAGAACAAAAATTGCGAAATCATCTAAACCCATTAACTCTGGCTTTGAATAACAGTTCTCTCAAGCGCCCAATTCATAATAAATAATTTATTTTCTCATTTGAGTTAAAGCGCAATAAATTCACAAAACTTCAACATAAATCAAAAGTTAAGCGGAGAAAAAAAAATATGACAAAAGAGTTGACAATTTCACACCCTAAATTGTTTAAGAAGAAAAAGCCAATTGGTGACACTTCTACCCGCTTTGGCTTTACTGTTTGTGACACGCGACCAGTAGTGACTATTACCCTTTCTCTCAAAATAGTATTTTCGATTAAATTCAAAAAACCATTTCAAATTGGTAATCATGACACCAGTTAAAATTTTGGTACCAAAAATAAATTATTTTCTCTGTTAGAGGCTTGCCATCTCTTAGAAATTCGTTTGTAAAATGGCAAAAAATTGAAAGCTAATATTATAATTGTATACATTCTCGTATGCACTTAAAAAGTTAAAGAAAATAGGGGTTCCAAGATTTCGGAGCAGAAATCACAAAAAGGCAAAATTGAAAAAGTTAGATAAAGTTTCGCATGCTAATAGTACAAGCTCGATGTATATGCAATGGTATATTAAATAGGGTTCGAAGTACGTATGATAAGTAAGTTTGTCCGTCTGTCCGTCTATCCGTACATCGGCTTGAATGCAAACTAGTCTTTCAGTTTTTGAGATATTATTATGAACGAAATTTAGTATATGGGTGTATTTTCGTAATGTATTGATCATATATCGGACCCAGGCAGGTCGGTCGGCTATATATTATATAGGGTGTTTTTTATAGAGGTATAGAACTTTAAGTTGGCATTAATTTTCAAGATGGCGACCGATTTAACAGCTGTCAAGTGATTTGTTCTCAGTTTGGTTTGGCAATTCATCATGAATAGACTCACGCCTGAACAACGCTTGCAAATAGTGCAATTTTATTTCGAAAATAATGGTCCTGTGCGGAAAACGTATCGCGCACTACGTCCATTTTATCGTTGTTTAGCGATGAAGCGCACTTCTGGTTGAATGGCTACGTCAGCAAACCAAACTGCCGCATTTGGAGTGAAGGTAATCCTCAAGTGTATGTTGAAACACCGTTACATCCAGAAAAACTGACTGTTTGGTGCGCTTTATGGGCTGGTGGAATCATTGGTCCGTATCATTGGACGTAGTGCGCGATACGTTTTCCGCACAGAACCATTATTTTCGAAATAAAATTGCACTATTTGCAAGCGTTGTTCAGGCGTGATTCTATTCATGATGAATTGCCAATCCAAACTGAGAATAAAGCACTTGACAGCTGTTAAATCGGTCGCCGTCTTGAAAAGTAATGCGAACTTAAAGTTCTCTACCTCTATAAAAAACACCCTATATATAGTTCCCATACAACTGATTTGTTTAGATATATGATTTTGGGTCATAACTACTTCAATAAGGTATCTAAGAACATGAAATTGAGTATTTTACACTAATATAATAAACAGGTACTGAAAATTGAAATCGGACTACCATACTGCATAGCACTTATATAACCAATTTGTTTAGATATTTCATTTTAAGGTAAAAAATCCCCCAAAAAAACTCCTAAAATCTTGAAATTCGGTATTCTATATTCACATAAATATTGACACTGAAAATCTTTTAAATGGAATTTTTCATTTTACGATAAATATGTTAGGTTCATGAAAGATGTAAAGACTTCGACATCGTTCAAGACAGCACACCTTTCTTGCTTCTTGATTCCCAAGGTTTTTAAGTTTACGCCGCCGTTCGCTTCTTAAAGTACTACTTCGTGAGTTTCCATAAACATTTCGATAATTTTGGCGAAGAATTCACCATTTTCTAACATTTGTCTTTAAGTGTTTCTCCAAACTTTCCCTACCGGCTCTTACTTGAATAAACTGGCACTCACTTGAAAATAATTAAAAATTAACGCGTTCAGAAAATTATCGCCATTCACTGCCCGCTAGCAAATTCCATACTCCAGTGTGTTCACACATCTCACTAAAGGAATTTGTTTCAAAAAAGTGGCATCGTAATGGTCGAATGAATCTCTGATTATTCTTTAAAAAAATTTAATTACCACTTTTTTCAGTTGAACTGCGAAAGGGTTGAATTCTCTATGTGCAAAATGAATAAATAAGTCGAAATTTATGCACAGAGCCCTCTCTTCACTTTCAAATTAAAACCATAAACATTTTTGAAATTCTTTCTTATAAATGTCTAAAGGTTTAATAGAGATAAGGCGATATGAGAAAGCCAGTCACGTTGGATGTTTTCCAATCTCAATTACAAGTAATGGTCAAGTAACCACGATTTTAACCGTAAAATTAATTCTAAAAATCTCCAACAACACATGAACAACCATTAATCAAAGCTCTACAGCTAAATGCAAGATTACATACATACAAACAAAACTAGTTTACTGACCCAAAAGTGGACATAAAGACAAATAAGTAAGTATGAGTATTGAATACTTCAGTCCAATATGGAATTTACCAATACTTAATCAAAACACTGTACATAAGTTATTACAGAGATAATAACAAATTAATCCATGGAGAGCATAAGAACAATTACATAAATAGGCATGTAGTAAGCTTAAGAAACTATTCGAAACCAAATCAACTGTAAGAAGTGCCATTAGAAGAACTACAAGTAAAAACAAGTGAACAATCATAAATCTCCAAATGGAGAGTAAAATTCTTATAATTATGGCAAACTAATTTAGTTAAGTGAATGAGGCGAGTTTGTGAGATTTTTAGTTGAGGACAAGTGGAAAAAGGACGCATAAAACTGGAAAAGTGAAAACTTAGAAACAGTGAAGTCACCGTAGAAGATGAAGCTTGTGGTTGGCATTTCATAATGTTGCCAATAAATAAATGTTTCTTCCATAACGGTACAGCGGTGTTGCGACAAAAAGGCAATAAAACTAAAAACTTCACAAAAGTCGCTGGCGGCGAATGCCTTTGTGAACAAACTTCTCTTCATCGCACTCAAAACTCTTTACCTTCAGGCAGATGCGTCTATGCGAGCATGAATATTATATATATATATAGATTGTACATGAATCATAGTATATGTGTACTGGTAAATAGCATTTAATTTTAATCGGACAGCATCAAAAAGGCACAGTAGCTACTACATTTGCTTCCTTTTCTTGGTATCCTTCTTCCCTCATCGTCTCTTGGTTCGAAATCGTGAGTGTCGCCCAATGCAAACATGACCAAGTAAACAAAAGTGTAAACACGCCCACCTCCTTAATCATATACAAGTATGCTAGGACATGTGAATGTATTTAGGTCCTTCTTAGCAATTCGCCATCCTTTGTGTGAGTTGTGTCGTAAATCGCTGATGAGTAACCAATCTAAATGCAAACAGACTTTTTTTTGGTTATAAATCAAAGAAACAGCCTCCTTTCAGTGACTTTGTTTGGCGATTATGTTTTGTGTACAGATTTTACCATATTGAGCATTGTTACATACACATATATGTACTTATAAATGCTTGTAAATAACATGTTAACATCGGAAGGAAAATACGTTGAAGGCAGAATAAATAAAAATGGTAGAAAAGGAAAAAAGTTTTCGGGAAAATGTATTTGTAAGCTGCGTTTTCATGTTAAATGTGCCACGAATTATGAATTAATATATATTGTAGAAATATATATATAAAGGATGTTTTATAATCTCTGAGCTGATGTGCCTCTTGATGTTTTTTCAACAAATCGAGGGACCTGCGATATACCAAGCCGCCTCCGAACGGCTGATGGTTTTTTCCGAGGAGCTTCTATTTTATGTCAGATGTACACTTGGAGGGATCGACGAATTCCATGCTAATTTTTTAATTTTTTAGTTAATTTTCTATAAATTTTTATGTTAGTCTGACCAGGGTTCGAATTAATGACTTACCGCATGACAACACGCACTGCAAATAGCCCGACTACTGTAGCCACAGCAGTATAGATAAATATATAAGTAAAATAAATACTTAAATTTATGTATATGTAAATGTAAATCTTTTCTTTTTCAAAATTTCAAATTTTTTCGTGAGAATTTATTAACGAAGGTACAATCTTCTATAAGAGTATACAGCTGCTGGCGTACGCCGATGATATTGATATCAACAACCGCACCGTTCGTTCTGCTTTCTCCAAATTGGATAAGGAAGCGAAGCTTATGGGCCTGGGCAAGGACAAGACGAAATATCTCCAAAATTACTGCTGATGGTCATAACTTTGAAGTTGTAGATAAATTCGTCCATTTGGAACCAGCATTACCACCAATACTGACATTATCAGCCTTGAAATTCAAAGCAGGTTCCCTCTTCCCAACAGATGTTACTCCGGACTGAGTAAGCAATTGAAATGTAAAGTCCTCTCTCGACGAACTAATACCAAACTCTACAAGTCACTCATCATTGCCGTACTGCTATATTATACTCAGGTATGGATGATGACAACATCTGATACATCGGCTATAGGAATTTTCAAGAAATGAGTTTTGCATAAGATTTTTGGTCCTTTGGCAAATTCAGCTTTGAAAGTTTTCGATGCAGTACCTTCTAGCGGAAGCATAATAAGAGGAAGACTTCTACTCATTCAGGTGGATAAAGACCTGGCTGCACTTGGTATTTTCAATTGCCGTCAAGCAGTGGAAAGAAGGTAGGAATGACACGCCGCTGTTAACTCGGTTATAATCTCGTAAGCGGTGTCTACGCCAGTAAAGCAGAAGAAACAAATTTGTATGACAAAAAAAAATTTTTTTTTTAACTTGGATATGTGCGCGTGTGTTTACAGTAAAAATAGAGATTTTAGGCTTAATCGTAAGTATACAAATTAATTTCAAACTGCGAAGAAATTAGTTCTTGTGAATCATCGCTTAGTTTAAATTGCACGAAGATTAGGTATCAAGATCAATTTGATCAGTCAGTAAAAAATCTTTATGAGTAATTTTGTCCACATCGTAGAATCAATATTGACTTTACTCTACTCATCCTCTCTAGATTATTTTTTTCGGTACCGTATCCGCTCTTGGAACTCTTCAAACTCTTTAAACTCTTCAGACTCATAAAAACACAATCAAAATTTACTGTTTTGATTAAAGGCTTACCGAATTTATTATTGGTTCTTTTCGCTTTTGCCACGAATTTTATGTTTTTTACCTAAACTTTTCAATCGTAAAATCAATTTAACTGTATTTTATATTTAAATTATATTTTTCTAACTTTGTAAAGGGATGTTTGTATTAGAGATCAAAATTTTGCTCAAACATTTTCGAGCAAATCCCGCACTCACTTACTTGTTGCATTTTCGACAAAAGCTTTTCGACTTTTTTCTCAGAACCTTTTTTCTTAATTTTAGTTTTATTTATGTAAAGTATAAAAATCATTGAAATACTAAAAAGTTTTGACAAACAAATTGAAATTTTTTTCTGTTGAGCAGTTGACCAATGGGCGAGTATCGAGCGAACATGGAGCTGCTCAAACTTCTTGATACCCGGCTATCTAGCGGTCTAGTTTGTACTTGTTTGCACTTAAATTTGAAAAGAGCACTGCATTTGTTATCGAAATATATGAAAAGCAAAAAAAAACTCAGTTCAATGAGTTGATAAAGCAATTTGAGTTGAATTTAAACTATACCCGACTTGAGAGAGGTTTAAAAAATATTTCTTTTATGGATGAGTTTTAGTTATTCGAAAATATCTTTTATTTTCAAATAGAAATATCTTGTGAGCAATAAAACTAAAACTATATTTTGCTTGCCAATAAAATGAGTACGTCAGAGTGTCAATAACTGAAACGAAGTTTAAAGCGAGTTATGGTGTTCTTGGACAAAGTTTAACAAAAAATGGCCAAAGTAATTTTTTCTCTTAAGTTTTTTGGTTTGATCCTTTCAAATTTTTTTTACCTGGATAACTAAATAATTTTTTATTATTGTTTTAATGAGCATAATGATTGTGTGACGAGTAAAATATATGCATGTATGGTTAACCGGTATTGATTCCAAATACAAATATTTAAGAGTATTAATATCACGTAATCTTTCATCTGGGTAAAATAATTAAAATTTGAGACACTCCAATGCGTGTGTGTATGCACTTCATATGCGAATATATGTATGTTTATGTACCTGTTTCGTTTAAATAACTGTACTTATGTTATTTAGCCCAATATCATCCACCCACATGCGTACATATGTATGTACATACCCCACATGTACATGTGTATCGATAATGAGGTTAATAATTCAAAAGGCAAACATGTAAGCTAACACAATTAAAACCTCTGTATGTAAACTTAATTAAAGAAAGTTCGTTATTTGTCAACGTCGAGCGCCGTATAACGGTACAAGTACAATAATTAATTTGGTTACAAGAAGAAGAATCTTTGTGGGTGAACGTGGCGACAGAGGTACTACGAAAACCCCCAGTTGATGACAGTACAAGTACATCAAAGCTGTTGTGTCGCTAGGCTATAAGAATCCTTTTCGGGATGAAAAACTATAATTTGAAGACTATTTGATTGAGTAGCAACAGTTTGAAGGAACTTAATACACATACAAATGCAAGGTGCCCACACACACACTTACACAGATGTAAAAAGTCCCTTGAGGATACAAAGGATATTGGTATGTTCAATGCATAGACATTAAGCCAGACATGTGCTCAATCAGAGTACATTGCATACACACTTATGTATATACATGCATGTGCATATACATGTGTGTGTCCTTTAACCGGTTAACAAGTCTCACTATTCCTATTCCTTTGTGAATATTTGCTTAATATTTTGGACGGGCGTCTTAAACCAACAACAACAAAACAACAGACCAAAGAAAACATCACAAGAAACTATTTTAATGTGTTGCAATTAAATTAACATACGCAATAGTGTTCCGCCACACATACAAATATTTAAAGCAACAAAACTATTTGAGTTCTTTGAGCGTGCAATCCCCACCATCCAACAACCAAACAAAAGCAAACAAAAATAAATGATTTTACCCAAAAACGTGTCATATACGCCTTTATAAAGCCGAACTGGTACTCCAAGGGACTTAAGCGGCGCTAATCACGTTCGCCTAACCTTCCTGGTTGATGAAATGTTGATGGGTTGATGGATTGATGCGTAAATGTCTCGCAGCGACAACCGCTAAAGCCATCACCTCGAAGGCGTTTCATAACATAAATAGCACTATCGGCGCGCCCATACAATTATCGTCGAAATGCTGGGTTTGACAAAAACTCACATTAAAACACGCATCACTTAATTTGATAATAGTTTCATTACGTACTCATATGTATGTATGTATGTATGTGTGCGTTGACGGCGGTTGAAACTATTTCATAGTATGCGGACATGTTCACTCACAATCGCACATACATATGTATGTAAATGTGTATACATATAATTACTTATACAAAAGCACCAAAATCGGAGAATATTTGATGTTTATTGGCGGCTGTTCTTGGCAGAATAGGTATAATCACACTCATACATACATACATATATAATTAATTATTGGTTGTCACGGTGAACTTTAAATAGCTCAACTTTTCCACAAACAATATGACATGCAAATGTCGGAAGCGGAACTAAGCTATTTTCATATACAGGGTTATCCATTTCGCGTTTTCCAAAATAAACGTTAATAAAATCATTTAAAATAATGTTTTTTTAATGAAATTCCTTTTTTATTACAAAGTTTGAACCTTGGCGTTATACTTGTATATATATGAAACATTACATAATTCAAATGATCACCACGTGAATTTCGCATACTTCGATATGTTTGAGGTAACTTTCGATTACTTTTTGGCACATATTGGGCGGTATACTTTGACGAATGTTGGTTTTTAATTGTTCAAGAGTTAAATGTTTATTCGTATCCGACTTAATATTGTGTGCAAAAGCAAAATACACCATAATTACTGTAAAAAAGTCCCAGCTCTTGGAAACGAAGAGAAATAGTTACATTCGGGTCTTCGGCTACATTTTCACTTACAGCAGGTTTTTTTGAGGTGGAACGAGCGGAACGATAATGCACAGGCCTGACAATATCTGTAACCGATAAGTATCTTCAAATTTCTTCAAAAATTTACAATTTCTTGAGTAGTTGAACGATTATGTGGACCATAATCTCCTCTTAAAGCACGAGATGTGGCCACTTTTAGCTAAAGCAAAACATGTTTGGTTTGACAGTTATGTTTGACATATGTTAAAATACAGCCCTGCACTTTCGAAACTACTAAATGGATAACACTTTACATACGTAGTTGTTTAAAAAATTACGCATGTTCAATCTGTGTGCTTGCAAAACGTCAATATAATTTCGTCTAAGTTAATCAAGTTATAATCCAATTCGCAAGACGAGTTCATCTTGGTGCCCGCTCATAAGTAAATTCTTTGTTTTCTTTCTTCTTTTTTTAAATTGCATTTGCCCCTCGAAAGGAAATGTCAACGAAGTGTTTTTCTGACACGATATAAAAAGCTCCTCATAAAAAATCCAAGCAAAAGTTGCTTAAGCCTTTACAACGCGTCAATTATAGACTCGCCTTGAATTTAATCCGCAAAATTCCTAATATCAGCGATTTCCGCCTCAAAAATACGGCAATGCTCTTGAAAGATAATTCAAAAATTGCGTTTCGTGAGGAGACACCACCACCAAGCCTTCTACAAAACTTCGATACATCCATTTAAATATGGGTGCAGCTCAAGCCGTCAAAAGTCAGCGTTATATATATTTTTCCCAAGTATATGACACTAATAAATTTGTCACTGATAACCAGAATTGGGCAGCAGCAAGTTTTGCTGCTCGGTTGGAAAGTGAATACTTTATGAATTTCAATGATTTTTAAGTGCTCGGGTCGGATTTTCCTCCATTAATTGAAATGGTAAGATATTGAGAATTTCGCAAGAAAAAAAATTGTTCCATCCTTCGTAGGGACATATAAGTACATATGTATGTAGACAAGTTTTTTAACTAAGCTGAAATTTTTTAAGAACTCCTCGAACCACTTCGAGCTGCTTCAAATTTCCAATTATAACACCACAAACAACAAACGCCCTTTTTATACTTTTATGTACATTAAACTGTTTGAATAATTACTCTATCCGGAGGGCACTCACAGTGTGTGTATGTGTGCAGCACCTTAGTAAAATGTTGTAGCATATACAAGTAAAGTGATGGGAAGCAGCTATTCTTTAAGACTCTCCTGGGACACACATAATCATGTGAAAGGGATGCATCCATTTATGTTTACATATTTATATGTTTATGTTTTTCTGAACGCTGCACATGTGTGGTTTGAAAAGCGTCCCAGCCACGTGTGCAAGGCTGGTCGCTCACCCGCTCGCCACTCTTGTTGTTGCTGTGCGAAAATAGTAAATTTTTGGATTGTGCAAGTCAGCGAATGATTTACGCACAAAAGCTCCCGCAGTCGATAGTTTACTGCAAGGACCTGCTTTGCATACGCACATGTGATTGTGATTGTAAAAATAATCATACATACATATGTTATACATACATACAAACTTGCATATGTACATATATATATAAACATTCACGTAAAGAGTTAAAAAAAAAGATTTACGACTTACGGTTTTTTCAGCTTCACTCATTACACTTTTTTTCTTCGAATTTCTGTTATATTTGGTGACGCATTTAACACACATGTGACCTCGGTGGACTCATGCATGTCCTGCGTCTTCTTTCGTGTCGTGATTTTACGATTTTGAGGCTCCGGCTATGAGTATGCAAAAGCGCTCACACAAACAACAATGTGATGTGTGACACCGAAGCTTATCGCCGACAACATGTCTTCGCCGGAGCCAGTTTACATATATGTAAGTTTGTTAAGGATTTATGAGGTCGCAGGTTCACAGTTCACAGGTCGTGCATAACGACACGCTAACAAGCATTCGTTTCTCCGCAAACTAACATATGTACATTCATACATAAGTACTTATGGTAGAGTCAAGTTTGCAGGTTCGCAAATGCAAAACATTTTAACCTGCCGAACTTGAACCTTGTTTCATCGTTTGTTTTTTTATTGTGGTTGCGCAGAAGGGCGTGGGGGTTTTCCTTACATATGTATCGTAGGTGAAAGTGAAACGACTTTTCAGGTAAAATTGAAAACCATAAAATGCTGCCGCTAAGAATGGTTTAGAAAAATGTTGCCAGCTGTCTAAGAATTTCTAATTTAAAGGGTTATCCATTTAGTGGTTTCGAAAGTGTAGGGCTGTATTTTGACATCTGTCAAACTTAAGTGTCTAACCAAACATTTTTTGTTTCAGCTAAATGTTAGGAATTTATGCAAATGGATCGCTTAACAACCGCGATACGCGTTAAAATTGTTGAAACCTACTACAAAAATGATGATTCAAACGTGGCCACGTTTCGTGCTTTGAGAGAAGATTATGGTACACATAATCGTCCAACTACTCAGGCAATTGGTAAAATTTTAAAGATATCTGGATCGATTACAGATATTGTCAGGCCTGTGCATTATCGTTTCGCTCGTTCCACCTCAAATATCGCTGCTGTAAGTGAAAGTGTAGCCGAAGACCCGAACGTAACTATTTCTCATCGCTCTCAAGAGCTGAGAATTTCTTACGGTACATTATGGCGTATTTTGCACTTGGACTTACACCTACATCCATATATAGTCCAGCTTACATAACAACTGAAGCCTGCTCACCATTCACAACGGCGTAGTTACGTCGCTTGGGTGCTTGAACAATAAGCAGTGGGCCACGATTTTTCCAAAAACGTTTTCTTCAGCGAGAGGTATATCTCTCACTTGGTGGATACGTAAATGAGCAAAATTGTAGCATTTGGGGTTCGCAGAATCCTCAAATAATTTAAGTGAGACCACCATGCCCAAAAAAAAAATCATACTGTCTGGTGCGCTCTTTGGTCTGGAGGTGTTCTACGACCTTACTTCTTTAAAGAGACTATGTAAATTCGGAGCATTGTGGTCATATGATAACAGACTTTGTTTTGACCTGCAATTGAAGAACACGACTTGGACAATATGTGGTTGCAACAAATGGTGCCACATGCCATACAACGCGTACGAATATGGCTTTATGGCGAGAGAAACTTCTCGTCCGTGAGATCTTTCGTCTCAGCGATGTCAACTGGCCACCGAGATCGTGCTATTTGACATCGTTGGACTTTTTTTATGGGGCTATATATTTCCTATGACGCCACAAGTACCATCCTTACGGAAATTATCATGGGCGCAAAAAATAAAACCATGGAGCCAACCAAAAGATGAAATATGTACGAATATATGTCAATGCATTTCAACTGGATGAAATGTATGCTAACTGTTTAATTTTCAAAATATAGACTTAACTTATTTAAGTTCTTAATAGGGCCTATAAGCGGTATTATGATTGATTTTGAAACTGGTTTCGAAGAGTGCCAAAAATTGATGTCTTAAAAATTCAGAAGAAAAGCATTTCGTAGTGCAATGTTTTCTTAAGTCTCTTTATGTGAATGGCATCAAATATTATGTTCTAATGGCAAAAATTCGGCAATTGGGCAATTAAAACAGCAATAAATAAGGAACGAAATAATTGCTCTGAAAAACTAATTTTTTGTATGAAAATCTTAACTTCCTCTTGACCAACCCAAAAGACATTTGTACTTATCTTAAATGTTATTTAATGCTGCTCGATTCTCGCATTCAACAATAAACTATTCTAATTTTCTAAACAGATTTACATCTAAACAACACTTGTTTATGTTTATAATACTTGTACATACATACACACATACGTACAAAAAGTATTGCAAGCAAGTGTTATGTGAATAATCCGGAAATTGTAAGCGACGAAAAATTCAACTACTAATCACTGCAATAAAAGAGATAACTGAAATGGGCTACATACACATACATACATTTACACATACAGAGATTAATGTACATGACACTTGAGGCCACTTCCTACCCACATCGAAAGAGAAACCGGAAAGCCGTTAAGTAGCAACAACTTAAACAACTCACAAATATAAAATAATAAAGAAGCAAACAAACCGAGAGACATTTAGACATTTAATTTCGCATTTGAGCTCATAAAATTTAGCCATAGTTACAACCGAAAATCCATTAACTTGTCAAAATGTGCGCCGATGCCGATTGCGATGACGTCTTTGCGTATTGTTGTTGTCAACTGGTCACATCTTTTTCATCAGCTATCGTTGCATACACACATAGGAATGTATTTATGTTTTCATTATACTTGTACTTACTTTGCATGACATTAGCACCCACTACTCCGGCTCTCACTCCGTACTCGACTACAATAAAATAGTATTTTTATCCGACGACGGTAAAATCATAAAATCACTCATGCAACAACTACAATGTGCCATTTATGCTTTTGTCTGGCGAACTAGTATCCCCATCCGCAAATACTGCCCTTTTGTTCGTTGTTCGGTGCATTGGTGCTTATATATGTCATACATATGGACATACATACATATGTGTAGGTATGTCCGTATCCTTTTGAAAAATATTGCCTTTATTATTTTCCCGAATTGTGTAGTTCCTACTTCGCCTTTATGTCCTCTATGGTGAAATTTTTAATATCACTCTTAATACATACAAGTATGTATGTAAAGTAAATTAACAATATTCCAATACAAGAACTTTACTAAATTGTAATTTTAAATTAGCAGGAAATACACAGACGTGTTCGAAATAAAAATTATTTATTAAAATTTAATTTTAATTTTGTTTCGTCAAATATTTCGTCAAATTTTTTAAACTAAAGCAGTTGGTTCGAAATAATAAAATAAAAAGATATAAAATAAAGTTTTAGTCGCAGTTCAGTGTCAGGACAGAAGCCAGGATACACTCATCACAAAATTCGTTGAAATACTTTTATAATTTTCCAAGAAATAATTAAATTTACCAATGCGACTTCTACTTCTCGAAGTTAATCTCAAAGCGCATTGTCCAATAAATTTTGCATTACCGAAAACTGTTGCGACGATGTGGAGGAATATATATATGAATGGATAACATTTGACTGCCGCAGTGGAAAAATATATATCAGGCGACCTCCTAACCATAATCTTAACTTGAACTACACAATGAAGACTACAAAGCATGGATAAATGAGGCTGATGCTATGAAGATGTTTTTTGTAGAATAGGTTTGGACCTCTTCCACAGATCAATGTGAAAGAATAAAAAGATTTTAATTCTGAAAAAATTCGCTTAGGGTTAATTCATCATAAACTTTTTAGTCGAGTTAACAACGCCAGTTATTTCTTACTCTTTCTGTTTGATACTAATTGCAAACACAAAGTAAAACCAGTCCTTTCTCGTTTCTGATGAAACTTCTGGTGTTGTTCAATATAGGTTTATACAAGTACTAACAAACAAGTTTTATAAGGACACCAAATATCTCCTTGTGGCCAGCTCATCAAGTTCATTGTATTCACTAATTTCATCTTTTCTCTTTTTATACCTTTAATGTACATGAAATGGTATATTAACTTTGGTCCGGAGTATGTGAGCACCTGAAGGAGAAGAGATACCCATCAAAAAGGATACGGATCGTATCAAAATTCCGAGCTGAGTTGATTTAGTCATGTCCGTCTCTCCGTCTGTTCGCTTGGTTGAACGCAAACTAGCCTTTCAGATTATTCAACTAACTTGGTGTGCGGATGAAGATCGGATCACTATAGCATATGTACGACCGACTTTTGTTATTGTTACAATCATTTTTGATGTTGTAGGGGTCTTGAAATAAAGTTCCGCAGATCACACTAAGCGGGTTGTTAATCAGTACTCTCAGAGAGCAAGTCTAGTAAAAAACTATTGTGATCTATACCGTGATTTCCACTTTTCAACGTCAAACCTTTCTTGTATTTGTTGTATCAAATCATGATTAACTTTGTTTTGAGCGTTGTTGTTGTAACCACCAAAATGTTCCCCCATTGGATTTTGTTGCCTATTACGATAAGCATTCCTTATCCCGGGTAAACTCTTGAGCCACTAATCCGCAGGGTTTGGTTTCAAGTATTCTATTCGGTTGCAGCTAAGTGGGTTGACGGATTTTTAGCCTTTTTTAGCTTTTGGCTTCAATTTTCGTGGCCCAACTGCAGAGGTCTCGTCATAAATGCTAAATTTTCCGATTCTTTAGCCAAAGATATACTTTGGCGCATACTGGCACCGAAATCGCCAGGCACAAATATCATGTTCATTTTCTTTTGCTCTTCTGTTAAGCCAAATGAGGGAGATGTTAAAAAACCCAGCGACAGAGTCTACATCACTCCAGAAATCATATATTTATTGTTTACTGTTATTTTTCTATGTAAAATTATTCACCCAAAAGAAGTCCTGAATCCACCGCATACAACATATACTTATACATATAAGTTCCTCATTGTTTTGCTGCAATTAAGAAGAAATATATATGGAACAGCTGCCTTCTCTCCATAATTTTCTTCTGTTTTTTGTTGCAAAATCATCTCGCCGTCCTCATGAATAATTAAAATTCACATCAATATTAGAATTCGATTTTCTTAAGCCGCGAGCTTTTTATCAGTACCAAAACAGTTGCCTACTCCCACCATCCCCACTGGATGGAGCACTTCGTTAGTTATGGGCTGCTCTTATTAAAGTTACGCTTCCTAAATCCAGTTTGACAAATCAAATAGTAAATTAGCGGCGTTGGGAGCTTGAGAAAAACGTAAAAAAAATATTTGTTAATTACTAATTTATATTGAAAACACAACATCATCTCGCTAATCACTTGAGCGGGACTGCAATGGGAATGTCCAAGTGGCCTGTAAATTAGCTTATCTTATTTCCTACCGAACATATAAGAATTTAATTACGAATTCAAGAAGAAAAAACTTTTTTTGTTTTTGAATAAATGGTATGAGTATACCTTTGCATGTAAACAAATTGCGTACATAAAATAACAAAAACAAAAATGCGCTGCAAACTCATGTACTAATACACCTTTATCCCCTTTGAACGTATTTAATGTCTTTTAAGCCGAAAATTGTAAGTAAAATAGAAACCATTGAAAAAAAATTATCAAAAGGCCCATAAATATGCAACAGCTTTTAGTGTACAGGAAATTGAAACAAATCTAATAAATGGACGAAAAATGGTTATAACTCGTGGGCCACTCGAACAACATTGCTTTTGTGCTTTGCTTTAGGTTTTTTTTACCTTTTTTTTTGGAATTTTTTTTTTTTTTTTGACTTCAAGGTGGCTTTGGGCGCTTGGACGGCCTACTCTGAAAACATCTTTTGCATTTTTAAGTATTTGCCACAATTGAACTTACACTTCACGTGCAGGACACGTAAATAATAACCACTCTTGGATTTTCGCTTCAAAGCTAGCGGTGTTGAGTACTTCATTGTGTTCTCATGCCAAACTCTGCCACTTATCCTTCTGCTACTCCATCCACAAATCGCTTTTTCTTCCGTCACCGCGTTTCGAAGGCGTAGATTATGAAATTAGCATATTTTTCCAGCCGAAATTACCTTAACCAAATTCCACTTTTAACTTGAAAAAAAAGAGAAAACCCAAATTGAAATTTTCTTTTATTCTTCCCCTAGCGACCAAAGCAGATGAAGTGACTGCTATGTACAAACATCCATTGAAAACCCCCTTATTGCATCTGCTGCTCCGTTACACTTTGGTTAAATACATTTTTAAAAATTCTATTCAATTAAACTTGTAATTACAGTGTTTTTTAATTTACATGTTGCATGTTGTTGTTGTTGTTGAAAGTGCTACCGATTTTCTTAGTAGAGCAAACTCAATATTTTACTTTCTCAGCTCCTTTTATTTAAAATTTTGCTACGAACTTTTACTTTTTGTTTGATTTTCTTATTTATTATTTAGTGAATAACGGTTTTTTGTGTCGCTTTTTAGCGTAAAATTACCGATTTCATTGTTTGTTTACTTTGAACATTTTTTTCTGAGGATAGCCACTCCGTTCTTTGATTGTATTGCCTTGGTGACGGCAGTGAGACTTTGAGAAACGCATAATTAATGCATATTGCAGAGGAAGTGTAGGTAACTTCAAGTGTCTCAGAGCAAAGGTTACTTTCAATACAAATAGTACAACGTCTGCGTTGGCAAAGTCGTTCGTTATTGCAATACTACGACGGAATACTGGAATGCTCCAATAACAAAAATTTAAGAAAATGCTTGACATTTATGAAGTGTGCTATTTTAGAAATTAATGTTCCCGAGAAATCGTAAAAATAGTGTAACGGAATTATTTCACTAACTTAACAATGGTTAATCGATCCTTTTAATTACATTGGAACGTCCCTTATGCCGTCTAAGAAATTGTCATTTTATATACATTAATTAATAACAAAAAAAAAAAAAATAACAATTTTACAAACGAACAATTTTTGCAGTAGATATTTTTCTAATGTACATTTTATTTTATTCGGGAAATCCCGTTTTTCATTTCGTAAATACATATTTACGCATTGAATGTTTTACTTTTGTCTTCTTATAAGGAGTTCGCAACTGCTATGAAAAAATATTATCTTTGTTCGTTGAAAAGAAGTGCGCGTCCGCCAAGCAGAGATTTTTTGTTCAATATTATAGCAAATAATAGCCCACGTCTGACCAAAAGATAGTCTGCCTAAGGGAGGATCATTTTTACTTAAAACTTGGCGCATGAAAAAATGTTCGCGCAAGACGTACTCTTCGTCTGATGGAGGTGCCCGTTAGGAGAGGTTTCTCTGTAAATGGGAAATGTCGATAAATGTGAGCTTATGCCAACTAATATGGATATCGAAACCAGTTCTTCTTAGGGTTCAGCAGAAAGCTTTCTTGGGAAAATAATGAAACACAACTATTTGTTAGACGATTAGGTTCAGAAAATACACCTGCCAAACAAAACTGATACTTGAAATTCGATGAGGGCGCCATTATTCAGGTCACACAAGTTGATTCCAAAATTAATCTCAATAACCTGACCACAATGTAAAGAAATTTGCGGCCTCTGACGTTGAGCAGTTATTGTAGATAATGCTTTAGTTGTCGGAGTCGCTTTTTTAATTCTTCAGAATGAATTGAATTCTCTATTTTTTGAAATTCGTCAAATTACTAATAAATTAGATAATTATTGGCATATAATTTTTGTATTTTTCTTTTATTTCTTTTGTAAAAAAAAAATGTTAAATATTAAACTCAAATCGCTGTCGATTTGACGTTGTGACAACCCATATTTAACAAAAAGCTCTTTTCATTGGAAGATGTTAAATGGGGTCGGATTTGATTGCGTTAGAGGCATTGATAATTTAAATATTCAAATTTTGATCGAATTTTCAGAAATAGTAATTTCATTGTAAGTCAGCAATACCTGGGGAAATCGAGTCCAACTATGCTGGCAGATTACAGTTAGGGATTACAGCAGGACATTTCCGAAGCAAAATCGAAAAGTAAATAGAGGGACCAATAGTTTTAAGCTACCTTCAAACGGATCATGGATGTTTTTAAGTAAATTAGTATTGATTTTATGTCAGAAATGCAACCATGTTTCAGCCATGTTTTTCATTAATTTTGAATTTCTGTCTGGTTACGATTGGCATATGTTCAGAGCCTGCAAAAAAATGGGTACAGAGTGGGAGAAGATCAGTCCAAAACACACTAAAAATGGTGAAATCGATGTAAGGCTAAGTGGATAACCAGAAAAAATTGATTTTAAAGATTTTTTTAGCACTAGCATCATATTTAATATTCAATTTTTTCATCCGAATATTGTATCGAGTACGGTTTCTCTCGAGTGCCCCTCAATAGGTTTTACTTGAAAGAATACTTAACTCGATCTAAACTATTCCTTAGCAAATACTCATACGAATTGCTTTTATTTAGACCACAAACTCACTGTTATTCCATTCGACATTCCGCATGTTTTCAATAACCAAATAATGCTATTTATTCAGTGCGTTTCCGAAATTACAGTAAGGTTCCGTCATAAAGTGGTGCCTGTAAATGTTTATATTGGAAAATAATACCGATACGCCCACAAAAAATTATAATTAAACTTTATCTTTGTTATTGCAGTCATTGAGCTCTGATAATGTTTATCCTAACTTTGCCGCGCATCGAAAATAAAAATAACAACAGAAGCATAAATAAGAGGCAGGAAATTTTTTTTTTACATTATTTTTACAACAATTTCCCTATCATCAAGAAGGAAAGATTCGTCTTTGTTTCCTTTTCTAAGCGAAAATGTCAAAATAATAAAACATTTTAAATTGACATTTGATGCTGTTTTTATATGACGCTCAGCGTGTGGCGCAAATAAAAAAGTAAGTAAATAAAGTACACTGGATAAATGAGAATTGTCGAAAAATACCTTGAGGCTTTAATTTTTAGTGTTCGCCCGTTTCCTTAGCGAGAGAGCATATCGAGCAATGAGGCTGTGGTGGGGCGGCACGGTACTTTGGCCGGTAGGTGGAGGCTCATGGAAGCAAAGGGCGCATCAAAAAATCATAAAAGCCACAAAAATGACAAGCCATAATAACGGTTTCCAGTGGTCTATTGCAAAAATGTGTGTGTGTGTGTGTGTATGTAGACAGACAGACGTTTGCCTTGAGCATAATCGTTAAATTGTGTCATTTTGCAAAATTTATGCAATTAGAAATTAATATTATACAATTTGGTTGATTGTGCGCGCGTTCCTCATAAAAATATACAGGCAAAATGCGAAGAAGAAATGCGATGGATGGCAGGATAAGAAAACGAAGAAGACGCGACGAAACGGCGACGATGTTGCTTAACTATACGACTGACACTGTCATAAAACTTGCCACAGAACTCGATAATTTCCAACGGCGCATGCTGCTTCTTCTAAGCACCTCCTTCCTTGACTGGTGTTGATGACATTTATGCGCTTTTTAACGCATTTTACTACGAGCGTTACTACATTTTAGCGCATTTCACAGAGTAATAAGTTGAGCTGCTCACATCTTGCGTCGTCTATTGCATTTTTATGTCACTAACGTTCCGTTTTATTTCCACTTATTCGCATTTATTTGCTTTTATGTAAGTCGCTTTTCGTGACTTACGTAGCCATACACATGCATACATACATATGTGTATATAGTGTACTTGTACTCCTCACCTCCTCACCTCCTTTCCTAATACCTGATTTGCTGTCTTCAATTCGTTCGCGCCGTTTCTGTGTCTGTTTCTGCATAAAATGCATAAAATGCGTAAATTATTTAATTTTGTGGACGCATTATTAAAATTGTTATTACCAGCGAATAAGCAGTTGTGGATCGGTAATTTCAAATAGATTTTATAGTTTAGCTACTGGCTATTAAGTCTCTAATGCGGCATGACATTTGCTTAGTTTTGTATTATCCGCTTATAACTACAAATCTCGGATTTGCCAAACGTAATTTAGAACTGATAAGACAATGTTTCAGGGAGTTACACATAAACCGAATTGGTGTGACAAATTTGTGGTCATAACTGTTGCTTTGCTTACTATTTTCGTAAAAATTTAATTGTCAGACATTTAATGTTAATATACGGCTTATACATACGAGTAAATTGGGATGCTTTCAAAGTAGTTATGGGAATAATTTTTAACAGCAGTGCCGATTCGCCAATCGGAGAGTGTTGCCTGAAGTGCATATTATTTAACCTCGTCGAAGTTTTTGTCGTATTTGCTTGTTGATTTAAATTTTTTAAATGCGTACTTTATATACATATGTATGTTTAATTATATAATTGCTCGACAACGCTTGTATCGTTTCCGGCCAATCAAGAATAATATATATAATTGGCGGGTTGTAAACGCAGATGTTCCTCCTCCGATTTGTGTTTTTGCGTCTTGATGTTTTTACCATTAAAGGGGGGTAACACCGGTTTTTCTAAGCCGCCTCCGAATGGCTGAGCGATTTTTATGAGGAGATTTTTATTTCATGCCAGAAATACACCCGGAGGGCTTGACATTCCCTGTCGAGGGGCGACCACAATTAGTATTTTCTACAATTTAGAATGTTGGTCGAACCTAGACTTGTACCCTTGCCCACCAAATGGCACTTCGCAATGCTAACCACTCGCGGCCGCCGAAAGAAAAATCGGGAAAGTAGTTAAAAGACATACCCTTTCCGAAATACATATTTTTGGTTCGATTTTATTCTTTTTCTCCCGCGAAAAGAATTTTATTTATGTTTCGATTTACTTGAAATTCATTTCTTTCCAGGAAGTGTACCACATACCGATCTTTACCCTTCTCCTCCTTTCCAACGATATCTCAATTCTAGAAAAACTTCACAGAAACGAAAATATATAAATAAAAATAAAAATTTATATAAATTCTTTAATTGTTCTGTCTTTAAATTTGCCAACTCCATAAGACTGTTTTCCGTCAATGCTACCCTTAGACACAAAATCAACAAAAGCAATTTCAAAACTACGATTTATAACTATTCATCTCTGTTTAATTTAATGTATTAAATGCGTTTATGTTATATATATATATTTGTTGGCATACTGATTTTAGTATATACATATATATAAATATGATCTTTAACCTTGTTGTACTATAAAAGATTCAATTATTGTACTAATGAAAAACCTGAAATGAATATAAAATAAATAAAGTTACATTAAATTTTTGCAAAATCAGCCTAGCATACGCACAAACTCAGATAATTCGCCTTCTCACTTTGGTTGGGCTCCAAACGGATTTTTGTTGGCTACCCAGAGGGTGCTTAGCCTAAGGCGGGCAGTCGTGCGTTGCTTGAACCATATGTAAAGAAATAGTTTCTGGCCAGGTGAATGGCAAACAAAAACTTTCGTCACTTCGGTGAACTTCTACATATGGCCCATCCTTCATCCTTTCTCCAGGTTAGACAAAGAAGAGAAGCGAATGGGTCTGTTAGTGAACGAAGGCAAGACGAAATATCTCCTATCATATCAAATAACTAAATAGTCAGCTTTGCAATTAAAAAAAAACATTGGAATGTGTAACTTCATTGGAAGACCAAAATCGTCTAATACCATATATATATATTTGGCTGGACAAAATTTTGGAATACGAATAGCATAGTGTTAATTCCGATGAGTGGCATTACAAGACCACACACTTCGCATCCATTGGTCTGAATCTTGTGAAATCATTTCAATTGTTTCAAGTTTGGGATGAAAATGGCACTACGCAATGCGCGAAAACTCAATCGACGATAAAAACGACAGAGTGCACAACGAGCGGTTGAGATTAGAGAGCATACCATTAGGAAGAAGCCTGTGTCATGTGGAGCAGGAGTTTGTATAGTGAAGGGTGTTTTTTATAGAGGTATAGAACTTTAAGTTGGCATTACTTTTCAAGATGGCGACCGATTTAACAGCTGTCAAGTGATTTATTCTCAGTTTGGTTTGGCAATTCATCATGAATAGACAACGCTTGCAAATAGTGCAATTTTATTTCGAAAATAATGGTTCGGCCCATTTGATCGATGAAGCGCACTTTTGGTTGAATGGCTACGTCAACAAACAAAACTGCCGCATTCGGAGTGAAGGTAATCCTCAAGTGTATGTTGAAACACCGTTGCATCCAGAAAAACTGGCTGTTTGGTGCGCTTCATGGGCTGGTGGAATCATTGGTCCGTACATTTGCAAAAACGATGGTGGCCAGAACGTTACAGTCAATGGTGATCGGTATAGAGCCATGATTACTAACTTTTTCATTCCTGAATTGAATAACCATGATGTCCAGGAGAAGGGGTTTCAACGAGACGGCGCAACATGTCACACAGCTCGTGCCACAATAGATTTATTGAAAGACACGTTTGGTAACCGCCTAATTTCACGTTTTGGACCTGTGAATTGGCCTCCAAGATCTTGTGATTTAACACCGCTAGACTACTTTCTGTGGGGCTATGTAAAGTCATTGGTCTATGCGGATAAGCCACAAACGCTTGACCATTTGGAAAACAACACTCGTAGTGTTATTGCCGATATACGGCCACAAATGTTGGAAAAATTCATCGAAAATTGGACGTCCACATTGGACTACATCCGCGCCAGCTGTGGCGGTCATATGCCAGAAATCATATTTAAAATGTAATGCCACAAGATTATCATTCGGATAAATAGAATTCATGTCAATCGAATAATCCATCGTTGTTTTATTGCAACTTAAAGTTCTATACCTCTATAAAAAACACCCTTTATATACGTAGGTATGTGCAAATAGAGAGATACACATGACAATTTCGTAATCGAAATATTTACTATCGAACATTTCCTATTCGAATCGTTATTCTTCATAAAATGCATTTAAGGTAAACATGTTTGTTTGTAAATACATACATACTATGTACAACTATGTATGTACTTGTATATTAATGCGTTTCCTTTGATTATCATCAAAAAACTTTCTACGTGATTTGTCGCACAAAAGTTGTACACCCCCCGCCATTGACTTGTAGTAATTTGAGTGTGTAAATACATACATATGTATGTACGTAAACACGTTGTATTATCATTTTCAATTACATATGTAATTAATTAATTAAAGTATGCTTTCAGAAAGTAGATAGCGCTACAATTAACTAACCATACCTTCTTGATATCAGTACGAGTCTCATGTTTAAGTTCTATGGCCGATAAAAAAAATGTTTTTTTTATTTTTCGAAAGATATTTTGAAAATAATATATGTACGTTTTGATATTGAGTGCCAGAAGTCGCCACCATAGACAAGTGGATACGATTGTATGGTTCTTCTCGTATGATTAAGAGTTTTCTGCGCTGCCAGAGCAACATTTTATTAAAATTTTTATACTAAATGCGGTTCCTTTTCGGTAGGGAATCGAGTCAAGCAGTTTGAAAAAAATTTGAATGCTAAAGATATTTTGTCAAATAAAATTGAATGATTTTGTTTTGCTGCTCGAATTGTTCAAAAGTTCGAAAATTAAAACAAACATTTTAGTAGCTATGACCGAGTATCGAGTTACTCGCATTGCTTGATACCTCTGTATCAAGAGCTCTGATGCCATGTCATGTCGAGTGCGTCACCTTTTTTGTAATTAATTTCAACCACGGTTTTCTTTTGTTTGGTAAATAAGTGCATGTTTTCTCAATACTTGAGTGGATCATCTGCGCTATCGACGCAGCGAGTACTATTTTATTTCTTTCAATGTTGCACGAGGCATTTAATTATGCGGCACTACAAATTTTCCATCGAATAACATACGCCGTAATTCAAAAAAAGGAAAGCAAAATGTTTAATAATTTATTTGATGATACAAAAAATTTATAAGGTTCTTACACTAAACATGTTTGCTCAAAACAGTTTGATATTGCCGCTTATAAAATTTTCATCTTGGAGATTTTTCACTTACTGCTGGGGATATTTTTTGGACAGAAATTATAACAACTCTGCAAAAGCTGTTTTTTTAGAATTTAAAGATAATCTAAGAAATAATAATAATTAATATGCAATTTTTTCCATCTCTATTTTAAGTTCGATTTATGACATAATAAATCGGTTAATAGCGGTTAATAAAATTTAAAATTGTTAATCGATCTGAACAGCCTATAACGAAATTAAGAAATTTTCATTACTGTTAAAATGTGCAGCAGTATCAAAGCTAAATAAATGAATAAAACAATATCTGCATAAGAAATTTCTTAAAAAATATCTTCAAAACTGGCGGAGTAGTTTGTTTGAAAGAACTACCTTTAAAAAATGCCAGGGCAGCTGAAAATAACACACCTCAGCAATTGAAAAAAAACATTTTGGCGCCGAAATTTAGCTAGTGGTTTTGTGTTTGGTATCCATTGACAACGTTAAAATATTTTCTTCTTCCTACGTATAGGTTTGTGGCAATCTTCGATTTTTTTAAATTTATTATAAATAGTACTTTGGTGGTCACAGTTTTAAGTCTTATTAGTACCTTTCCATAAATATATCGGTTTTGATATCATATTGTTACGATTTTTTTGAGTTAACCTCGATGATGATGATTTCTTTGAGTCCGATCACTGGATTGTTAAATAAAGTCACCAACTTTTCTTACTTTTCTTGATTATAAAAGATTCACTCAATGTTCTTTATTACTCAAAAGCTAACAATTTACTTCACTATTTACAATCACTAATATTCTTATTCGCTCTTTCATCTGACATTCGCTTCGCATTTTCGCCACAATATCTTCTTCGAAATTTCATGAAAAGTGAATATCATTCCTACATTAAGTTGCAAATTGTAGACGAAAGCAAGCCGTGGATACAAAATGAATGAACACTAGAAACAGTGGCTTAGTGGTAAAAGAAACGGTATGAGGCTCGGGATGGCTATGAAATAAAGGGAACAAAAAAATCACTTTGATGATTGTTCTTCTGCTGTATCGTTTCTCAAGGTGTTAATATTAAAAATATGATTTCTCCAGATTTACAATTGGCTAGAGAATACCTTTACCACACTCAAAGGAAGTACCTGATCCTACATTTTGTTCAACCCGCGAGTCATCATTTGAAGAAACTTTTATTGAAGTGTCCAGCGATACTGATATGGAAGAAACAGTATTTACGGAGCCGAAAGCTTTTACCCAGGAAGAATTAAACGATTTAATAGGTGACTTTAAACTACCTAAAGAATTTGCAGAGGAGCTTTTGTGTAGGCTTGCCCCTTATTAGGACAATGACTAGTTAGGAGCCGATGGGATCAGATTATGATGGCTCACTACTGCTGGGGATGCAGAGTCATTGTCCTGCTACATGTCAAGCACGAAAATCGCGTAAAAGATAGTTTTTATGTACATAAGAATTCCATGAATGGTGTTTTTAGTGCAAAAACGTTTTCTTCTTTTCAATTAAAATTCTAGAAAACTACATGCAGGAAGTCAAAATCTTTGCTATTAATGTAATTGGGAAAAGGTCCCACAGGTCCACTTTAAAAGGTTGGATTTCTTTTATGATTAATTTTTTTTTTAATTTTTTTCTATATTCACATTTTTGTACTTTGGGTAATCAAAAATTTATTTTTTAATAAGCGAAATGGGTAAAACAAAATTAAAACAAAAGTCAAAAAATCATTTTATGTCAGATAGCTAATAAATCACGTCTTAACTAATATTTTTGGAATCAAAGCCAATAATATAATGAATACCATATTATAGGTATAAATAAAATGTTGACGAAATGTCAGTCACTAAACCCTTTTAAGTTCCATTCATGGTCTTACTACTTGAGATAACAAATTTGTTGCCATGCAAATTATTGAAATGAAATGAAAATATCTTATGAGTGCACAAAGATAAAAAATTAATATTGTGTTAAGTCTGTTCTTTGGTTAATTGTACTTCCATTTATAGAAGTTTGAATGTATGTATATTACTTGGAGTAAATATAAAATATTAAATTTTAGTAAAATTATTCGTTTTTCTTCAAAATTTTGCGGATTTGAACATTTTCCTCTTTTAAGCAAAGAATTTAAATTTCGGCTTATCAACTTATTCTTCCATGCCTTTTTCCAAGGATGTAGTTTTCTCACCAACCGCTAAAAGTAATGAATGCATTTTGAGCAGACAAATCAATGGAAGATTATTCTTGGTGGAGTGCCATCAGCATAACCCAACGTTGAATGTAAGCGCGAACATTAACGCAACTACCTCGCAAAGGACAAGCATTTACATCCACATACAATCAACTAGGTGATTTTGAGCGCAAGCAGAGTGAATGCTTTTGTATCCAGATTTACATATATGTATGTACATACACGTCTGACTGCACCGTATCTCAGAGGGAAATGCACAAATGCATACACATTCATACATTTACATCTGCGAGTACATGTGTATAGTTAAATGGAATCCAATAATATTATTGGTAAATAGAATTTCAATCAATTTCCTTTAGCCAAGCAAACAATTTGCATAACGAAGATGCAATCCGTACCTTAAAGGATATAAATGCATGCAAGTGTATACGAGTATATATGTACATATATGTATGTCTATATCACTAAGTGCAGCGCCAATAATAACAATTGCTTAATAAATGAAATATATATAACATATATAGTGGATATATATACGTACCTACCTACATGCTTACAAATGAAGTTGTAATTATATAATATGAAAGTAAGGAGAAGCAGAGCTCACAACTTGCATTTCATTGTGGTCGTTGGCGGAGATCGGAATACCACCTCGACATTACAAGTGAAGAGTTTTTGCGTACTTTTTGTCATGCTCCGAGGGTGTAATTTTGAAAGTAATCTCAAATCAAACCACAACACATCGGTGAGGCTCAAAAAGTCAGACAGACATCAAAGTCAAATGAAACGTTTACTTTGCAAATTTCGAAACATTTTCGTACATCCGAGTATAAGAGTATATGAGAGTTAACATTAACCGAGAGCGATATACGTATGTATTATCAAAGCGGACCACCACGTTTTTTTTGCATTTTTTCAATGGAAATTTTGTATCTTATTTATATAAGAGTTTCAGCGGAACACTTTTTTAATTTTTGGTGTGCCACTTGATGGTTTGTTCCAACAAATGGAGGGATCTACAATGTATTATAAGCTGTCTCCGAACGGCTGATGGATGTTGGGAATTAAAAAAAATAACTTAGTTTTTAGGGCAAGGTCAAAAGCGTAAAAATCAATTTATTTTGTGTAAATTTTTTTGTGGAAATTTATTATAATCTTTCAGACATTACTAAGTACGTTTTAAAAAATATTCTGTTACTTTTTTATGTAAAAAATACTTCTTTGGAAATATGCGTGCACATTGTATGCAATCCGGAAATTATCTAAATACCAAAGATCAGTAGTTAAAGAATCAATAAATTCTCCTCCCAGCGGTCTTCGATATATTTTTTAATCTTTAAAGTTTTTATGGTAATTTGAAGCAGAAATAGCTATTTTTAAGGAACAAGTTTAATCATTTTGTCAGTGGAAAAAAACTTTGAAATTACAAAAATACAGCTGAAGCTTAGGAGGAGGTACTTTATACATAGAAAAAGCGTACAAAATTTTAAAATATTCAGTTATGTACAATAGTTTTTAAAGTGGCAGTGTACACGAGCTTTGAGAAAAGATTTCGGGAAAAACTCGAGGCAAACTAGTTAACACCTTAAGGGGTTTTCCTCCGTTTCACTTCAAATTTTCAGAAAAGAAATTAAGGAAAAATATGTTTTATTGAGAGCATTTCTGTTTTCAATCAATTATGGTGGGGAACGTTTTGTTTTTACTGCTTTGTTTTTGTTTTGTTTATGCTATTTATATATACAACAACTCCTAAATGTTATATTTTCTTAGACTTCACATACAGCAACAGCTTTAGTTACAGAATTTCACTTAAACTTCATATTAAACTCCACTATGATTGAGATAAAGTGTACTCCTAGTTAGAGTATGTTGCAACTTGCCGACTCCAGCCGACCCCAAATTGACTAGGAATATATGCCTGAATTTATGAGGTATCTTTTTTAAGATATCATATTGCAACACAGACTTTTGCTCCATATTTTTTTAAGAGTTCAAAACGGTAGCTCTTCCCATAGATATATTTCTTTAATCTACTTGTTAATCATATTGCAATTATTAATTTATTTAATCAATAGCATTTAATACAACAACAAAAATGTCAATAAACGGTTTCTGTTTCAAAAATATTTCCAAACGAAATAATATTTAAGTCACTTTCGTTTAATATCGGTATTAGTATTTAGTTTTTATTGAAACATTTTTAACAGGTGGCAACTCCTCTTAGAAATATGGCCACAAATAACCATTCCCTTTACAGTTACAGTGCGTACGGTGCTCTTATAATATTGTGTAATGTCCTCACATTCTTCTATTGGGACATCATGCCCCACAAATACCCCACATTCCCCATCATTGATTGCGGCATATTGTCTAAATATTTGCACATTTTATCCATTTTGTTATTGCGAATCCTCACATACTTGCTTACATATGCATATACCCACCCACTCGTTCATTGCATTCGTGCCCCTTTTGGGTATGCAACATTGCATTGCAAAGGCGACGTTATCAAAGTGCATCCATTACCACCCATACATATGTATAAGTGCATATGGGTGTACATACCTACTTCCATTGGCAACGGCACTCTGCACATTGAGCAGCAATTAATTGAAATTTTAGCTTCCGGCTGAGCGTCGGTATTCATAAAGTTTTCATTGCGGCTGAGTGAAGTTTTAATTTTTGCCACTCAATATGTAAAAATATATATTTATGCACTTATATGTTCATGTGTGTGTATCAAGTTGAAATGCCAATGCAATCCACAAACACTTTTAAAGTACGGCACAGACGTTGAGGGCATACATACAAACAGCTGCCCTGTGTTGCAGTCGATATCCCATGTGGGAAGTGGGTGGGCGGAGTTCGGTGCTCTTGCGCTGGCATTCCAATCGCTAGTCTCGTTTTTCAGTTGCCTGAATTGACTTTGTCTGCTTGGCACTCGGCCTATTTCAATATACACGCTCCCATTTATGAACACACAAACACATATGCAT
Organism: Neoceratitis asiatica; assembly: GCA_030068015.2. Classification (NCBI taxonomy): domain Eukaryota; kingdom Metazoa; phylum Arthropoda; class Insecta; order Diptera; family Tephritidae; genus Neoceratitis; species Neoceratitis asiatica. Next base: position 1,167,732 of record CM061528.1, on the reverse strand, counting down.
GTATTTGCATTAATGTTTTGTTTCATCCAACATTGGCGAATCTAACCTTCGCACAGACTGACTCTTCACCCATCACAGCCAGAAAGAAAAGCAAAAAGTTGCAGCGGCAGCCATCAACACACTAATCACAGCAACTAACTGTTACCAATCCTGGCAAATATTTTGTTCAATTAAAGTTGCTCGAACAGTGCGACATAGAGTGCGAGTGCCTGCAACAATGGCATTGACAATGACAATGGCAATGGAAATGAGAATGAGAATGACAATGTCTGTTGCTGTGGCTGCGGCTTTGAATGTTGTGCTGGTTTTGGTCTCAAACCACGACTCCGTCGCAATGTCAAGGGAATTATTATGCTGTGTTGTATTTGAAATGAAACCGAATGTTTTGATGCAAACGATGAGTCCAAATCGGTATGTTGTCACGCCCTTCATTCCATGTGCTCTTCTTTGCCTATTCTCCTTTCATAGTCCCGCCTGCAATAACAATGACATTGTTGTTCATTGATGCATTGCACATACCTCCAGACACTTTCGAGTTGCCAACACACACAGGGTTGCTGGTGTGCATGCATGAGTCGCACTGATGAAGGATATCCTTGCGTTACTTCCTGTCGCCGGGTTAGGTTGCCTTTGCTCAGCTAATTTCCTTGCAAAACTTGTTTTGCTGACAACTGAAATATTGAAATTTCTGAGATATTTTGATATTCAATTATATGGTATTGGTATATTCAAGTTTTTTTTTCCTTGACCATAATGACATTAGTTGTTTGACCGACTCGCTTGATGATTTATTATTTGAATTCATTCAAGTACATTCTTATCGATGCTTGGAGATGGGAGCGGGCATTTCGACCGAACAGCAGTCCACGACGGAGCACGGTGCAGCTCTTGTGTATCTATTTTAAGTAAATAAGCTCTGGCTCAACGCTATTACAAACATGGCTAAGTTCTGTTATGAAATTCGGACCAGATAGACAACGAGTTCATGAACATAATTTCAAATGTTTTTAAAGTATGTATCTTCCGAACCTTTTCACAAGCGGTTATCTGCTGCGGTCATTGCTGAGGTCATAAACCAGCAACCAGTCGACAATGAAAATAGCCCAAGCAAAGTCAGAGTAGGAGTCAAGAAGCTTATCTGCCACATTGTTGCATTACAGACGAGTGCAATGCGGCCGGACTGTATGTCGAACAAAAACTGCAGATGCGACTAAAACAAGAGACAAATGAAAAGCAGTCATTGCCGTTGTGACTTCAGCTGCAGCCTGCAGCCAAATTGGCGAAAATTAAATTAGCATTAACCGTAAATTTAGAAGCCACATTCACCGCCTGTGCTGCGCAGCGCAAAGAGTATGAGCGTTGATAAGTGCTTATCCGTTGATTTGGTTTTTCTTATAGTCAAAACGGAAATTCGAAAAATTGACCCAGCAGGCAAGATCCCAAAAATCGCAATTGCACGCGTGTAAGCTCATTCCAATAGTCTAATCCCCAAGTCTGACACTAAAGTACCATAGGAGAACTTACTGTGCAATCTTCATGCCATGGCAGCGTTTAATCGCCACTTAACCATCGGATTAGTCTACATAATCGATGAAAGCAAGAATTGTCGCTGCTTCCCTTTGGCGTTCTGCGCACTTTTTTTATTTTGTTGACGTTAATGTCCTGCTCCATGCTATTCTGCGGCTATCGCACGCCCCCCAAATTTTCTATCTTATTTTTCCTCTTCGCGAAATTCTCATGCTCAGATGGCATTCTGACTATCAATTTGCGCCATTAGCCACAATCTTATTGTAAACCGCATCAAGAGTCATAAAATTCGCGACTCATTGCAAGTGAATTTCGGTAAAATAGATTCAAATTGCGGTTAATTTGGCTTAAAATTGCTCATTACAAAAGAGAATCCTTTTGAAAAAGTGCAGTTGCTATAATTTTGCAACATACACTGGTTGGAGGACGCGGCTGGTGGTGGTTGAGATACTCTGTGGAATTCAAGAAGAATAAAAGTTTAAAATTCTTAATTTAATTATTTGCTTGGCAGCAGTCTTCCGTCAGTGAAAGAAACGTGTTGTACGAAAAATTCTATACCAACAAAATGCAAAAGCTCACACTTCATGTGAAAGTTATTTATTTTCAAATCTCTCGTATCACTTACACCTAGGAATCGTGAGACTTACAGTCCTATCTTGAGTTGATCTGTTCAAGTTATATGGTTTGCAGTCACCAAACTCGGAGTAAGTGTTTCGAAATTTGGATCAAATGCAAGCGAACATTTGTGTGCACATTTTTAATGAGAATATCTTGAGAGGCATTTGCAATTGTCGGCGTTTGTTTTTGGGGATTTCACATAAGTATCAGTCTTCGTGTAATGTCAGAATTAAAAAAGAATTTTCTACTTTGTCTGGTTATGAAGGTCCCAGAATTGCATGTAACAACTAACTCTTCTCTATTTAGAAAATTTAGATAATGCAAATATTGTATCCATAAGATCACTTGATTTAATGCGAAAATATCTTTTGTTATTTCAGGGGGATGGGGATTTAATTATATGCAACTAAAAATGTTTTTAAATCGATTTGCTCTTCGACAAGGCAGGTTACTACGAATAAGAAGAAATTCCCAAACTATCGTCGCTAAGTATATTCTCGACAGTTATATTTGGATAGATTTTTGAAAAAATATTTGAATGTTTCGGAAATACAACGGTAAAAGTAAAACAATTTAAATGTTTCTGACATATTAATCAGAAAAATTGTTCTTGCGTAATGCAAACGTCACTAATTGTTTAATTGCTGATTGCCGGGCGACGTTTGAAGTCGTTGGATAGTCTTTAGAAAATGGACAAGCAATTAATGTTAAGTCACAGTTCGAGTTCGAGTTTCGGATCAAAGATTTTCAACAAGACTGTGTGCTTCAATTAAGCTTCTTGACCGAAATTAGCTTAAAATTAATTTTTCTTTATGAAAGCGGAAGAGGGCAATTAGTTGCCAGGTTAACGGTGTTCTCAGTTTTCAAATTGTGTTTTTCCATTCATTCAAATGTCTGGTAACAAGTATTAATGTTTCATCATGCGTAAATATGTAATAAAAACTGATTTCAATTACAGTCGCCAAAAGGTGTTTAACTGTGAGGGTGAGCGCAGGGGCAGGGGGGAAGTTGAATTCAGAAATTGATAAAAGTATAGGTAACTAAAATTGCGAAATATTCTATCTTCCTTCACTTTGTTTTCCTTCGCTTCTTTTGAGGTCTGGACTTTTATATCCTTACAGTCATTAATTTTTATTTTTATTGCTTGAACACGCTGCATAGTTTTGTGGTTGTAGTTGTAAAGGTAATATTGTACCCATGCTCCTTTGGCAATTATTAATTTGTGTTGAAACCGCAAACGATTTGGGTAAGATTTTGCCAATAGTCGGTGCAACTGATTAGTGGTTAGTGTCGTGAGAATTAATATAAATGACTTGTTCGTTGTAATTGTTGTGATTGATCCATTCAGATTTAGTAATTTGGTGAAGAAACTACTAGAAAGTTAGAAATTCTTGCTTATAATAATTTAATAGTTAAACCTGGCGTCATTGTCATTAAAGTAAAATGGCTGGGATAATTGCCATTTAGAGTTGTTTAGCATCGCTGCAGCTAGGACGGAGTATACACGTCTGGAAAAAGCCACGATTTTTTGTGAAGCTGTTAGAGACAATGTATGTTCGTACAAAGATGGTTATAATTCTTTCTTTTTGGAATTTACTTCAGGGTACAAGTTTTTGTTTTCTTTAAGTTTGATGGTAGTATGCCCTTCCTTTGAATAAATAAATGCTTAATATTTATAAGTAATGGAATATATGAAATACCCACCTCTACTTTAAAAGGGATTGTGTTGACATAGACTTGTTTTAAAGTATAATAGTTTTCATGGCCACGACAACGAAGTTCTGTTTAGTTGCCACAATGACGCCGGGTTAATTAAATGTTAAAAATGGAAGAAAACTCAGGAGGATGACAATAGATCTCGCATTGGGAAAACCACCAACAAAATTTTTAACTGAATTTAAACTTCATTGAAAAAATTTCAGCTTATCAGAGAACTAGCGGACCCTAGCGTGCTTTGCCACACTTATAAAAAAAATCAAGAAAATCTAACTGAAATTTTGAATTTTCGATTTTTTTTGGAAAATTAAACGAAAAAAATTAATTTGTAATTTTTTTTCTAAACCATTCTTATTATTTTTTTTTTAATTTCTTTCTAAATTAATTTTCATTTCCATTTCCATTTTTTTCACTCTTTCTCTCTCTTTCAATACTGTATGTGGTATACGTATACGTAATGTACGCGTATTTTGGAATTTTACATGTATTTGTTGTTTTTACATGTATTTTGTATGGGTAGCGACCAATGTTCACTAAATGGTCACATCTCTGGGACAGCTGCGCCAATAAAAACTTTACACTAACCTTCTCCTCATATCCCTTTATAGCTCCTAAAAATTGTGTGCAATATTATCTGGTGGCTCTCAAGTTATAGGCGTTCATCAAAATTTGGTATTGATTTATGTATGTACATATAGTATACATATGTACATATGTAGATCTGAAAAACTTGAATGTATTTTTTCGTTTAAAGGTCAACTTTCACATTACCATAATCACATATTCATCTCAACTTCGACTTTTTTATGACACGCGTCAGTGATAACAGATATTAGAGCTCCAGATTTTCGAGCTGTGCGAGCATTTGAGCAACGAGCACTCACACAACTGCTCATTGCTTATTACTCGAAAAATTTTCGAGCCGAGCACGAGCACTTCGAGTATTTTGACAAACATTTTGACTATTTTCTGAAAATTTTTTTTCATTAATTTTAAATTTATTTATGCAAAGTATAAAAATCATTGAAACGCCAAAGAAATTTTGACAAACAAAATTAAAATTTTTTGCTCTGCTGAGCAGTTGAGCAATGAGCGAGTATCGAGCGAGCATCGAGCTGATCGCAATGCTCGATACCCGGGTATCTGAAGCTCTAATAGATATTAATAAATCCTTTATATTATTTTATTAATTTTTTATTTTTTATTTAATTTTTTATTTATAAATATATATATTTTTTGTATTCCAATTCGTTGGGAAATTCCATCTAAAGTTCAAAATTTGTACAGTAAAACTTTTATATTCACAGACATACATACTCGTACATACATATGCAGATATGAAAGTATGTAGCTTTCTTCATCGTAAAGTATAATAGAATAATGTGATTTATGCAATTCAATTAGAACTCTGCTGACCTCAGCAAACTCAACAACTCAACAGTTTATTGAATCGAAAAACGAAACTAAATTGAGGAAAAACTTTCAACTTGATAAAGTTTCACTAAATTTTGTCGGTATCAGCACCTCATAAATTTGTCTTCCCATTGAAGTAGTATCGAGTAGCAAAAGTTTTATGGCAAATGTATGCTATGAATGTGTGTAACGATGCGTTTTATGTGGAGAGAAGCATTTGTGCATCAGTAGATTTTGTCAAAATTTAGTTCAAAAATCAAACAGTTAGGAAGAAAGAAACTTTTCAATAAAAATTATATTTGGTGAAACCAGATTATTTACGTATAAGTAAAGTCTGATGCCGATGAAAATTTTCATTACAGTGAAAAATTTCATAAAGAAAGTCTTAAGAATCACACATTGGATTACACCATGGTCGATATTGTTAAAAGATTCTCGTATTGGAGCTGCTAACTTTATGAACTTTCCAGTGCTGACATACTAGCTGTCAATTCCATCGATCAGCTTCAGTCCATTAAAGGAGATTTCTTAGTGGCAACGCGTTCGAGGTGCTAATAAGAGTAAGTTTTGATCACATAATCATTCTCTTTTGTCCACTGGGGAGTGAATCAGATTTTCTATTCCACAAAAAGACCAACACCTTAAGTGTGTTCCTTTACGAGTATATGACCGCTGTAGTATACGTTACAAATATCTATATTATTTTGCTTATCCAGTCCATCGCGTCTCTGGGACTGTAATGATGTACAAATTCCTAAAGACAAATTTTAAATTTTGTTCTTCTGCGGAAGAGTTAAAAGAAAGTGTGCGATTACAAATAACTCTGAGTCTCTCTTTGGAATATGACATGAATTTCACTTTCATCGAAATCTAGTCCTTCCCTCTCATGTTTTTGCATAGTTGTTTATTATTTTTACTAAACAACAATAAAAATGATAATCTAATCTTTAGTATAACGTCATAACAACAAGTAATTCCAATACAAAATGTTATTAAATTGGCAATAAATATTAAATTTCGCTTAAATACAAGAAGTTATGTTTATTGGGAGTTAAACTTCATAGAATACAATATCAAAAAATTTCCTTGGCAAATGCCTTTGTGAGTATCATATATGAAATGAGTACGTACTAACAATATTATTTATATACCCATCTAAGTATGTACGAGTTATATACTCGAGCACATATACAGCATACATACATATGTATATTTATATTTATTTATTTGCATATGTCTTTGGTTATGCTTAACGGGTATTTGCCCATTGCGTACAAACAAGAAAATATCAAATGCAACCCTCAAGAAATTGCTATTTTATAGAAGACAGAGGCATAGAGTATAAGTTTGTGAATGAGTACTCTGTGGGGTGGTGATATCGGGGATGGGGTTCGTCTATTTTACTGAATAATATGCAAAGGGGCATTCAGGCGAGCATTAAAAACCACTTGAAAATCTAAACGAAAACAAATCAAATTACGAAAAAGCAACAAATAAAATTTTAACTGCACACAGAGTCAATTTACATACTCAAATACATGCATATACGAATATCTACCAATGTGGGCATATGTGTGCATATGTAAGTACAGTTGTGCACCAAATGAAATTGTTTTTCAATTTACAAAATAAATTTAGTGCAGTTGTACGTACATACATATGAAGTTTACAGAACATTTTTGAAAACCGAAAATAAAAAATGGGAAATGAGAATGACAAAATCTTTGTTCGGATGTTCTGTAGGCAGTAATTTTTTTAACGCTGTTTGATTTCCGTTAATTTGTCTTTTTGTTCTAAGCTCTGATTTGCGCATTGCTTTATGGTAAAAGTTCAACGTCGAGAAATAAGTCAGAAGGTCAGGGATTCGAGTCATGTACATGTGAATTTCGAAATTAGTTTTTTATTACATTAATTTTGACTCTCCTTTAAAATTTCAAAATTGTTCTTTATACATATGTATGTACATATGCTTCATCATGCTTACACAGATATGCATTTACTTACCCATTTTCAGCTCAAATCTAATATCTATAAATAAGCAAATCCCTCAGAATAAGAAAAACAATCAAAACTTGCTTACAAAAACCAGTTTACCCACTGACCTTGAAAATAGGATTAAATTGCGAAAATTGCGAAAACAACCCCTTTGTTGCGAGTCCGTGCAAAATATTTTATATACATATATGTATGTGTGCATACTTTTATGTGTGTAACTATGTCATTATTGCCACCATGAATTAAGTCTTCCCACTGCTGCTCAATTTGTAAAACACAATTCCGATTTATATCCGCTCAAGAATTTGAAATTTGTTTTAGATTTTAATGTTAAGTCTAATTGAAAACTTTAGCTTCACTTACAAAATCTTTAAGTACGCAAGTGGCACTATAGGCTCACGAAGCATCTTGAATAGAATTGACAACTGCCAAATGGCGAATTCAATTTTTTTCTTTTGGCTTTTGTTGGTTTTATCTGAATTTGCCGATACACAGAGTAGTCAAAATCTTGGCGAGATCTCGTCATAATATTAGCTATGATGCGATTGAATCGAATGCCCACTTGTATTTCATTTCTCAATAATCGTATAATCTGATTGGGAAATTCGCAAATCCATTTCTATTATTAGTTTAAATGTATGTATGTATATATGTATGTATGTGTGCATGCTTGAATTACACAAATTTGTTATTTTGAACATTTTCCAGCAGTTGTTGGATTATAAAAACATTCAGTCTCTATCAGCTTGCCAATGCAAATGTACTCTCACATAGATGCTATGCACAAATGTATATACGTATGTATGTTCATAGATAAGCATCACCTATACCAGTATGCGTGTACCTAGGTTTGTATGTGTAATTTGCATGCAATTTCAATATGCTTTGCCATTTTTGCTAATGTATTTCAAAATTGATTGATTGTGATTGTTTGATGAAGTTAAAATCCTTAATCCCAACAATTACAACATCAAAAAAATCATACTCTTTCATTCACCGACTGCGTTGATATTTTCTAAATAAAGGCAATTATTGATTTAAATTTGATTGGAATATGTTTCAATTTGATAAATTGCCAAATATTACTTGGATCAAATTCGTAAAATATATTGCAACGGTAAAAGAGCTTTGGCTGGGTATATAAATTTACGCGTATATATGTGTATGTATGTATGTACATATGTGCAATATATAAACGTACATAATGCATACATATTGGTGTACGAACGTATTTATGTATGATGCATATTATCGTTTTAGCTAGTGCAGTTTTATAGAACCCCACCAGGGGTTAGAGGTTAACCCCTTTTGGTCTTCAATTTTAAACACGCATATGTATGTGTAAACCAGTATTAAATTGAGCACAATTTAACAACAGCAGACTAAAATATTACATCCAATTCTCATATTATTTTTCTCGTAAAATCCAGTTTTAGTTTTAAAGATGTTAATTTAGATCTGGTTGTAAAATATGGGTTTTCGTAATTTTTGAATCTCTGCAAAATATGTAATCGAGTCAATAAAAATATTCAATATCAGGTTCGAATTTTGCAGAAAAATGGGCTGCTTATTTTTAGCTAATGCGAACTTTAATTTTTTTGTTTTTATTTTGAGAAAAAATCACCCAAAATCAAAATTGGTCAACAACGTATAGCGATAGCCATTCAAGACAATTATCAAAAAAAAATTAGTGTTTTATATATATTTTTCCAGTTTTAATTCGTAAGATGTCACGCTGACCTGATATTTTTTAGTATTTATAAAGTACAAAGAAAAAAACGATTACAGTAATTTCACAAAACCGTTTCCACAACACTTCCTCTCTTACAATCTTTTCTCAGAAAATATTAATTTCCAATTAATTACTAGAACATACATACACAGATACGAGTATATACTCGTACATATGTATATCATGTTTCCATTTTCTAAACCAATGGCTGATTTACCGATTTTTATGGGATCATAGAAATAGTATTTCTATATTTCTGGATATATTGACTACTAATAGGACTCTGTCATTCATTTATTAGGAATCGATTGTGCGTACTCGTGTTTTGAGAATGGCATTTCCTTGATTAGATCCATAATGTTCCTATTTCTATACTCTTGGCTTCGACATGGCGCTGTTTCCACGCAAAAACTACTTCATTGAGTGTTTGTTGCTTTGAATTTATTATTTGTTTTTATTGCCTGTCATGTCAATAGAGTAAAAAAATAGTCCCAGCGCTGATAACATACACTCGTTTAGTACTACTTCATACACATATATATAAATATATATATATATATATATATATATTTGGCGCTTTGTAACCGCTGAAGCGATTTTCGGCCGAGCTCCTCCCCCAATTTGTGGTTTTTGCGTCTTGATGTTTTTACCAACAAATGGAGGGACCTACAGTTTATTCTAAGCCGCCTCCGAACGGCAGATGGATTTTTATGAGGAGCTTTATTTCATGCCAGAAATACACTCGGAGGGCTTGACATTCCCTGTCGAGGGGCGACCGCAATTAGAAAAAAAAATTTTCTATCATTTTGGATGTTACTCGAACCTGGGCTCGAACCCAGGCCTTCCAAATGTCAGTACGCAATGCTAACCACTAGGCTATCGCGGCCGCCATATACATATGCATAAAAAGATGCAGTGTCGGATTTAAATTACTGCTGCCCTTGGGCACTGAAAAAAAAGCCGCCCTATCACAGAAATTTTTATCAAAATTATATATGATGTAGTTTTGATATCTTATTTAAAAAAAAATTTAAAATTTTTAATGAATTGAAATGACTTATTATATATGTATTACATACTGCAATATAACATAAAAAATATACGTTTATATATGTACTTAGAAGTATAAATTTTGCACTAAGCTTAATTCCTAATAATTACATTACCATAATCTTGTTCATAGGTAAACATGCTTGACGCCATGCCAATTAGTCGATTGAACTTTCGCAATCAAATCGATAAAGTACGTCCAAGTTAATGCACGAAATATCAGCTACTGAGTCTATTTCCACTCAATGTAGAACGTAAGTAGTTTTTAACTATTTTCTAATAAGTAAACGATAAATATTCGAACGCGATTTTTACGTTTTGTGACCTGCTCAAAAAATTCAGAATCTCGGAAGATGAAAACCGATAACTTTTCTTGAATGTTTTCAGATGCAACACATCTTTTTCGCATTTCGGAATCCAGATTACTTAGGATGACGTTAAAAATATTGATTCTAAAGTGGTCTCGACCTGACTGTAGTACATCTCCATCCGTGATTTATCAAGATGTAATTTCCTCTTCCATTTTTTCGAAACTGCTGTTTTATATTCTTTAATGTTTAAAATATTTAAGCATACTTAGCATTAGATTCCGAATTCATTTCGCATATCAGCAACAACTTTAATCAAACCATGATAATCATCGATCACATCAGCAATGTTACAATCAACTTTTTGCAATCATTGACTAACAGCATCGGATCGTGATATGTAAATTTATGCTGTTAAATGCTGTTTCAAGTTAATCCAATTGAATCATATACATTAAGCTTCTTATCCTGTAATGGCATTTTCTTAAATAATAATCAAAGTCTCGATTATTTCCTCGAAATGTTGATTAAGTTCATGACCGTCTTCTAAACGTTTTGAATATCTGGTTACAGATAAAGATTTTAACACAATTATTTTTTCATAATGAAATTGTAAAACTTCCCAGCTTCTTTCACGGGTTCTACTTGCGTGAACTCTACTCTAACTAAACTCATAGAATGAGTAGCATAAGGAGCATCTGCAAAATCATTAATTTCATGTATTCCTGTTTGTATACCCGAATAAATTCCTGATACATTGTTGGCGTTATCATATGACCGACTTCGACAGGCTACGAGATCAAGAATATGCAGTACAACAACTATCAAATTTACAATCATCAATGAACATCAGAAAATGTTCAAAAGGCGTTCCATCTTTTTGCACGTTTCTGATGGCAAAAAAAAAATGCTCAAGTAAGGTTTGACTTCGTGAACTGTGATAGAAGGTACTTTTTCTGACAAAATATGTCTATCAATTTTTTATTACTTGATTGGAATGGAAGACTTCGAGAAGCCAAGACTCTGTTTGCCTCTATTTGAATGACTAAGTCAATATCTATTCTATTCTTAGTATCGGATCTTTATTTGTCTTGTGCTCATCACCTTCTATATTAATTGTTGGAGTTTTAGCTTGACGTTCACTTTCATGATGGATATTCTGACGAAGTCATGGTACCCAGTACGCAAGTCAGTATTATTACTCGTAGACGGAGTCTGTTTTGAAGTTGAAGTTGAACACGGATCATCACCTGTAAAAATTTACTATAATTCTATTAACTTTATTATAATAGTAAATAATAAATTTACATATCTACAATTGAATTAATATTATACTTGATTTTAAACCAAACTAAAATACAGAAGAATCAAAGAATAATAGTGCTGAATCAAGAATTGTACTGAATAAATAGTTAGCAGAGTAAATATTCATATTAGAGAACGATTTTCATATTTTTCATATTGGAAACCCATAATTTCAATATTATATTTGTTGGATAATCTCAATATCGATGATATTTTTAAATATTTTGTTCATAATTGATATTAACCCGATATTTTCCTCAAATTGAGATAAATTGGAATTGTCATTTGTGGTTTTGTGATTGCTGTGAACGATCTACAACGTGCAAGTGGGGAAATTTTTTTCTTGAAAGTATGTCTGTTTGTTGTCAGCTTTGCTCAATTATTAATATAATTTGAAATAAAATATTTTTCTTATCAAAAATATCGCTATCATAGAAGAATTACAACAGAAGTGTATTCTAGTTTAAAATAAAAAAGATAACAAAAAATGACAGAATTTCAAATGGCCACGTAATTTTTTATTATTTCAATATGTACATATATATGTACATATGTATATCTTCACTTTTATATACATATATACATACATATCGAAATGCATACACATAGTGAGTAATTTAGTTCATTTAATTATGTATGGCGGATCCACTCCCAACAACAAATCACAGAAGCAAATCGAAAAAATTGCGCCGCATGAAATTGATTATCTTCTCAGTTTGTAAAAACTTGCGAGCAGTGCGCAGTAAACGGGCTTAAGTCAACTTGTTAAGTATATTCAATAAGGGTATTTTCTCTTTGTCTAGGAAATGCATGCTACGGTGCACGGATAAGAAATTTTTCCTATTCGTGCAATAGCACAACAACAAAACACATACAAAAAACATATGGTACGATAGGAAAAACATCCTATACCAAATCCTATGTATATTTATTTCCCACAGCTAGCAAGAAGGAAAAGTAACCCTGTGCCTGTGTGGTTGTTATTGTTCCACTTGAATATGTAAAAATTTTGCAACGGTGGTGCTCTCGATCTCTAGCACAATTCCATAGGAAATATTTGCATAGCATGCATTTCCTAGACCCCTAATATGTTACATGGAAAATAGATGAATATGAGAACTCCTGCTAAGAGTTATTTTGAGCCCTTAAATTAAAAAAAAAATTTTTTTGGAAATTTAATTCTCTAAATAAACATTCAATATTTGTATTTTTAATATCGGCGGCAGCAATAGCCGAGTGATTAGCATTGCGCGCTGCTATTCGGAAGGCCTGGGTTCGATCCCAGGTTCGACCAACATGTAAAATTACAAAAAAAAATTATTTTTCTAATTGTGGTCGCCATAGGCTGAAAATGTCAATCCCAGTGTATTTCTGACATCGTATAAAAGGCTTCTCATAAAAATCTATCGATCGTTCGGAGGCGGCGTCAAATAAACTGTAGGTCCCTCCATTAGTTGGGAAAAACACCAAGAAGCACAACCAAAAATTGGAGGATAAGTTCGACCGAAAGAGGTTATAAAGCGCCAAATATATGGATATTTCGAGAGAAGTTTACCGCAGACAAAATATCAAAATTTTAAAAACTGTACTTATTTTGTACGCATTTTGGTAGCTTCAATTGGCTTTATGCAAATGAAAATTGGAAAAATTCTAGCTAATTAAATACGGGAAATTAGGAACGAGGTCAAAATAAGCAATAGCGAAAGACTGACTTCTTCTTCGGTCATGCCGAAGTCTTTATACCTTTCATGAACATATAAATTATCGGGCATCAAATTTGCAACAATTCACAATAGTTTTGAAAAATCCCCCAATAAATTTTGCGTGCGCACTGTAAGTGTGTTTAATAACGAATTTTATGTTCTCAGATGCTTTATTCAAAAATTTATAATCCAAAATTACATTTCAGAACAAATCAGTTGTATGGGAGCTATGTGATGTAGTCTACCGATTTTGCCGGTTCCGACAAATGAGCAACAGATGACAGAAATAGTGTGCGGATGCACTATGTTTCGACGAAATATCTCAAAAACACAGAGAAGAGTTTGTGTTAAAACAGACAACAGGCGGAAATGGCTAAATCATCTCAGCTGGTCATTCTGATACGATCGGCCTATCTCTTCCTTTTCTGGTACTTACATACTTCGTACCAAAGTTAATATAACAAAAAAACAAATGAAAGGTATAAAAATAAAGATTTTGATCAGTTGAAAAATCCTCGGCCTGACACATAGAAGACGCTACTTGAAAAGATGCGTATGAAATTTTACAACTGTCGGATCATTATTTTGTGAATTATAGCATTTTGAGTGAAGCTATTTTCGTTATTGTGAAAAAATTGATAAAAAGGAATTTTGCGCGTTGATAAGATATTGCTTGTTGAAGGGAAAAAAACTTGGCTTTATGATGAGTTTCCGGACATGCCTTAGGAAAATCAACCATCAAGGGTTGGTATGCTAAGCTTAGACGTGGTGAAATGAGCACCGAAAGCAGTGAACGCAGTGGATGCCCAAAAGATGTTGTTATCGACGAAAACATCAACAAACAAAAAATATAAAATCATTTTGAATGACGGTAAATTGAAATTGAATGAAATAACAGGCACTATAAAGATATCAACTGAACGTATACATCATATTATTTACGAATATTTGGGTATGAGAATGAGTTGATGATTCGGAGTAGTGTTTGGAGATGTTCAAGAGTAATAACCCCAAGTTTTTGCGTCGATATGTGCCAATGGATGAAACATGGCTCCATCATTTCACTCCGAAGTCTAATCGACAGTCATCCGAGTAGACAGCATACGATGAACCCACTCCAAAGCGTGAAAAAGCGCAGCTGTCGGCTGTCAAAGTTATGGCGTCTGCATTTTGGAATGCACATGGAATACCATGAAAAAGGAAGGGCCATCAACAGCGACTATTAAATAGTGTTATTGGACCGTTGGAAGCACGAAGTCGTCGAAAAACGGCCGCATTTAAAAAAAAAGTGCTATTTCACTAAGACAATATATCGTGTCACAAGTCAGTGAAATCGATAGCAAAAATCCATGAATCGGGCTTCGAACTGCTTCCGCATTCACCGCATTCTGCACATCTGGCCCCAGTGACTATTTTCTGCTCTCAGATTTCAAAAGAATGCTCGTTGGGAAGAAATTTTCGTCGAATGGAGAGACGCTCAGCGAAACTTAGGCCTATTTTGAAGCAAATTTGACTATTGTACTAAAAAAATGGTATCGACAAGTTGGTGGGTCGCTATACTGATTATCTAGTGAATAAGAAAATGAATTTTGTCAACAAAAAAAATGGGTTTTACTATGGTAGGCCGGGGACTTTACACAATTGACCTTATATATGCAGCCACTCTTATGATCGTACATGATACGAGTACTTTTGCCTTATGAATTGTAGAATAGAAATTAAAAAGAATAAAATTTCCTTTTGCAATTCAAATTGTGGCAATTTTAGGGAAATTTTCACATAAAAGATAACTGCAAATAAGATTCATATAACAATTAGTAATGGTCATTATGAAAATGTGCCACAGTTTCAAGCAAATGAAATATATCCAAACACATTCATATGGACGCACAAAAAGGTTTACAAATGAGGCCTAAAGCACAAAATACGATATCGAAAGGAGAACTTCACATCCACATATTTAATCGTTTAAAAACATACAAACAACTACAATACAATAGTTAATAATATTTTACGCTTTAATAAGGCCAACATGTGTCCTGCTAATCAACTGCGTCCAAACACGTAAAATACACGTCAACTTTGGATTGAAGAACAAACTCACAACCTCCAACCCTTGGGCCGTCGGGCAACAGCAGCCAACACAAATCCTAAGTATTAACTGCGTGTGTTACTGTAATTACGAGCGGAGTATGAATGATGGACCCAGCAGAGTGCACATGTGGATGTACATATATGCCAAGACGAACTCATAATGTGGGCAAATTTGGTGGATCGTCATTTGCACATAGAGTTGCAATAAAATTGTGCTTTTAAAAGTGGCACAAATTAGCAGGAGCCGCAGCAAGTGGTCGTATCGGTCGGTTGGATGATTCACATCATTTAATTGCTGGGATTGCTGAGAATGGCGCTGGGCTGGGGCAACATTTCGCACTGGTCGCTCATTAAATTACTATAATCCACTTAATATTAATTGCCCTGATTTAAACATGTCTCATGGCTCACAAACTGCTATGCTTACGCTCAGACATACACTCAGAAGCGAAGCATATGGATGTGCAGATGTACACATGTTTCGAGGCATATTTTTATTGTAATTATTTCTGTTAAGCTTCTTGCAACGAACCAACAATTCGGGTCATTAATGTGGCTAAGTCATGATTATTTTCAGTTCACATCGAGTGCTTATTACTTATCATAGCGACAGCTCCCGACTGAAGAGTACGAACATCGTTCTCTTGGTCATTTCATATAAATACTTTCTCGTTTTGATAGTTTCCATGCTCACAAGGAGTAGGGGTTCAGAATACCTTGACTTCACATCCGCCTATGCTGTGCAAGAAGGGTATATCAACAATGTTCATCAAACGGCATATTAGAATTGCAAAAACTGGGTTGTAAGTTAATTATAGATTAAACAGATTTTCATATATTTCGAAAGATATCCTCTTACGTTTTCCAATGAAGAATTGGACAATAACTTTAGATAGTCCCATAATTATTGCTGAAATTGATTTCAACAAATTCAACGTTTAAAATTGTAAAACTTCATGGCATTCGCACGGGACAAAAAAGGAGTCTGAGTGAAACATGTAGTGATCTGAGTAAAACTTGTAGCCATGTTTGACTAAACATAACATTATTTTAAAATATTACAAACAAAAATACTCGTAGTTACCTCTTTAATATATACTTATACATACATATGTATTTATTTAATCACTCAAGATAGGTGGGGAAAATTTAAACTATCACCGATTACTCCAATTTAATAGATTTTTGAAGTATTCAGCATTAGGTATTTGCGGTCGAAGATTTTTTTATGAACTCTTTTCTGGCTCTTCGTACCTTTATAAATATTTAAAAAAACAAAATGCTGTTCATTTATGGTTTTCCTTTGCACCCGACTTGCAAAAGAGCGAACAGCTAGCTTATAATATGCATTTATTTTACAACACTGAAGTTAGCTGTCAAAATACGAAAAGGTTTGTTTGCGAAATCCGAAGAATATTTGGTAAATAAATATATTTAGCTCGCTTTTCGTTTTGTATTCTGAAATATAATTAATTTTTTTTTAATAAGCTATGGGGCGGAATTTTACTTACTGTTCCATTTTGAACTGTACCTGAATTTGCGGATTTCGACGGAAATTTCTCAACAGTTTGGCGCTTAGGCAAAATTTCTCTTCGGTTTTTTTTTGTGGTCCATTCAAAATAGTATCGCTTTTTTACTTGTAACACTACTAATGAGGTCGGGTATTGTTTCAGTAATTTCCACTCAAGCCGGTTAAATTAAATCAAGTTTCTTATTTTGTATTGCTGCTTCCATATTATTCGATAACCAACTTAACGTTCTTTTGCAGGTCAGGTGCATAATAAAACCTATGTTTTAGCAAAATTTCTTCTAAGTAGACGGTTACAAAAAAGCCCTTTTGGGGTTTCTTTACTTCTGTAAACGTGATTAAGTATGACCGAAATTAAATAACAAAAATAAGCGAGGGAGCGCTCATCCGAAATTGATCCACAATTTCTTCCTTGCATATTTAAGCTTCCCCAGTGCCAGCCAGTACTACTAGTCCAGATAGACCAACATCCAAAAATAAAAGAAATTAAAGCGATCGCCCTTGGTCAGGGAATTTCAAGCCCTCCGCTTGTATTTCTGTCATGAAATAAAATTTCTTCATGAAAAAAGCCGCTGTTCGGATGCGGCTTGTTGGAAAAACATCAAGACGCACACCACAAATTGGAGGAGAAGCCGCGCCCGAAAATCCCTTCAACGGTTACAAAGTACCAATTATATATACGTAGGGTCCAGAGAGACTTTCCAACTTCTGCGAAATATTATCTGATTGAATGTGCGATTCCAAACAAATTTTGCTTTTCCTTGCGTATTTTAAGGTTCATCAAACAATTACAGACGTATCACTGCAATAGTCATAACATTCTAATTGCCTTTGTTCCTTTTGGTTTATATACATACATATGTTATATATGTATATATATTTGTATTCATATGTACATATATGAATACTATTAGTCCATATTTTGGGGAGGTTAATTGGTAAAAATTGTTACGTGGAGATTATACTAAATTGAATAGCAAAAGAAGAGTTCGTGCGTTAACATAAGTGTGTACATATGTATGCACATACATATACATATATAAGTATAGGTAGATAGATGTCTTGTATGTCTAAATGCATGTACAGTTATTTGCTGATTTTTAGTGCAGCGCAACATGTGCTCAGGCAGCCATAACTATAGATGTACTATGTATGTATATATGTACATATTTTACCATACTCCTATATGTATCAGCGTCTTATTATTTAACCCTTTAATTTTAATTTGTCATTGTGTCTAAATTTAATTGTATATTCATTTTTTAGGTATGTAACAGGCTTTTTCAGTCATTTATGTATGTATTTCCCAAGCAATTTCCTCTTAATTTATGCATTTTAATAATGTGCGGCAATTAAAATTTCGATTTCGAAAACTATAAAACTACAAAATTGTGGGCGCAACAGCTGGTGATGACTACGGAGTTGAAAGTTTCTAAAGGGAAATGGAAGATCTTTTAAGGCGACGTGTAGGCATTGGTTATAAGGGTGAGGCTACATACACATGTACTTGTACATATGTAGGTAAATAGCTATGCATATATGTATGTATATGCAAATATGTTCATCTATATTCCCATTTGAATTTGTAAATAAATGATAATACATACACACATATATCTTATTAATTTTTATATTCGGTCAAATTAGATTAAAAACAAAAATTGAAGTGAAGGTACAACGATTCGCACCCAGCTTCCATGTAGTACGATTATTCTAAATACTATTATATCATATTTTCTTATCGAATGTTCATGTCATACCCAGAACACACCATCGTACAGAACAAAGAATTATATATGTGCATACATATGTATATGTTACATACATATATAGATTGATAATCTTCTAGCTTTTTTAATCGCTACATCTCAGAGAGCAAAAAAGATATTTAGAAATTTTTTATATATAATTATCTGATCCAAAATATTTGTCTGAATAAATTTTATGATCTACTCATACTTATCGTTTTGCTCACAACTGCGAAAAGCCCGTTTTGTTGCCTTCAACGCCAAATGAAGTTTTTTCCTTTTGTCGGATCGACGAGGACTTTTAAATTTTCAACTATTTCGAGCAATCCTATCCAATTTGAGCTGGGTGAGTGCATAGTTTTGTAACATCGGAAGTCCATATTTCAATTGGAAAATTTCCTTAATCTGCGATAGGATCACCTCAAGGAAATTGTATGAATAGGTTGGTTGGCAGGTTAGAGTCTTGTGTTCCCCTAGAGCTCAATTGACGCTACTTTAATGTTAAAAATACCTCCGGTGTCACTACACAACTTGGCCACTTGTTGTTCTCAATGTATATTACATTATCGGTATGTACATACATATGTATGTATGTATGTGTCGTATAACTGCTGAAGTAATTTTTGGCTTCGTTTTCAATTTGTGGTGAGCGTCTTGATGTTTCTTATAACAAACGCACACACAGTTCCTTGTTAGAAGCGTTTTATTTTATGTTAGAAATACACTCGAGGGATTTGCCGATTTCTACCGAGAGACGACTGCAAATAGAAAAAAAACTATTTCTATAATTTTGGCTGGTGATCTGTCCAAGATAAATAAAGGAGCAGGCAAAGCCTGTCGATATCGTCGATGTCATCTAACGGGAAATCCAAGCAGAAGGGGTGTTGAAGAAACTGTCGTGCGGGAGCTCTTTTCATGTTGGACAAACAGTATGTATGTCGAGGTCGGGTCTGGATAAAAAGGAGTTAAGACTATACCAAGATCTAGGCCGTAGTTGTAACAGCATTACTCAGTTCTCATAGAGCAGCTGGAGTTCTCGTCTAGTATAGTTTGTGATGAGATCATAATTCCAACGCCATCCACCTGAAGACAGTTGAGGAAAATGTTTTGGATGGCGTTTAACCAATTCGCTGCCAAACCTAAATGATATGATGTCATTTTCATTGCCACTTATGTTTTGATTTTATTTACAAAATTTGGTAATTTAAAAGCTTGCATGTGCGAGTATACTTGTATACTTGTCTTGGTGATGCATGGACACCCTGCCGAATACGAGTACACTCGTCCTTGGCATCGAATTGGTTAATACCTGTCGCTAGCACGTCGCGTCCAGCGGTTACGTTACATATTGCTGAAACTGTATTCGGAGAAATCAATACTAACCATTGGAATTGGTTGAATTAATAATTGATAGTGACAATGCTGCTGACTTCTGCAAAATTCAACTTCATCCTCCCTCCTCTAGTTATTCCCTATTTAGGTCAAGAGTATAATAATAACTGATAGCTTCTTATGAACTCCAGCAGAGAAATTTGATTTCTAATTTCAACATACATACATATGTATATATGTTCCCAGTCAAATGCACATATATTTATTAGTTAACCCCTTGTTGTCTGACGGTACTCTCCAGTACCACTTCTAATTTTGCTTTACCAGACAGAATTCCTGAGCTTCTTGCAGCATTCGGACCAACGGTACTTTAAAGTACAAAACAAAAAGCATATATAACGGGATATTTTATAATATTGCCGAATTTTTTCCTTTTTACGCTCATTTGAAGGTATTGTTTTGCAAAGTGCGGTCGTACTAAAAAAGTGGTGTGTTATTTTATTTATATCTTGCGTAATTCTAATTATTTATTTACAAAATAAAGAGATAGTGAACATTTTGTGAATTTGGTATACATAATTGGTGATACAAAGCATTTTAAACTTTTTATTTACCAGTAATATTCGATTATCTGGAGGAGACTTGTAAGTACCGTCGGGGGGCCTTGTATTTTTACACACACTACTAATTTTTCTTATACGCAGGTTTATTCCGATAGTAGATTATGGCTGCAGTTCACGGCAGATTTTTGAAAGAAAATGATATTGCTGGAAAATGAAGAAAATGATATCTGGAAGAAATTCCAATTGATAATGAGCGGGATACAGATATTGAGACTGAGGATGAAGATGAAGATGAAGAGGTGTTGAATTCACCGAACGACGAAGATGAGTTTTTGATTGAAGTTCTAAATCAGATTCAGGCAGAAGAAAATGAAGAGGCTAGTACATTGCCGGAAAATTCCCACAGTGCAGTTTTTGAAGAAACATTTCGAAAATGGAGAAAAGTTGAGAAAACCACCATGGTTTCACAGTTTGATTCCGCAGAAGGACCAGTAACTGGTTTTTTGAGGATATGGAAACACCAACGCAATTTTTCTTATCTTATATGGAAGCTATTGTGGAAGGCATCATATTCCATTCAAATTTATACGCAGTCCAAAAAATAAAACTTTGAATCTTCAAAAGAGTGAACTTTTGGCATTTATCGGCATAAACTTTTTTATGGGCTACCATAGGCTTCCAAGCTATCGTCATTATTGGAGTACCAGTGAAGATATGTCCGTACCCATAGTATCAAAAACCATGTCTCGAAACAGATTTGATTTGATTTTGCGTTTTTTGCACGTAAATGACAACTCGAAAATTCCGGAAAATAACAAAGATCGACTTTTCAAAATTCGCCCTATGATTGAGGCTCTTAATCAACGTTTTCAGCAGGTTTACCATGGAACAAAGGAACTATCAGTTGATGAATCAGTGATTCTTTTCAAGGGTAGAAGTGCCATAAAGCAATATTGCCCTATGAAACCAATCAAGCGTGGCTATAAGTTATGGTGCTTGGCAGATCAACGTGGATATATCAAAAAGTTCTCTGTATACCAAGGGAAAGATGAAGTTGTCGAAGAAAAATACGAAGGATATGGCCTCGGGGAGAGAGTAGTTTTATCTCTAACAGAAGAGGAATGGGGAAGGAATAAGTACCTATATTTTGATAACTATTTCACTTCTATTAGGCTACTAGAACTTCTCCAATCGAAGAACGTTTTTGCATGTGGAACAGTTAGAGGAAATCGGAAAGGACTTCCTCCTAATATGAAATCGGAGAAGAAAATGAAAAGAGGCGAATTCGATTCACGAACAACCATGAACGGTGTAACTTTTTTTAAATGGATCGACAATAAGCCGATACTACTGGCTTCCAATTTCCATGGGACTGAGAAAAATACTGTACAGAGAAGAGATCGTAAAGGTCAAGTAATACAAGTGCAATGTCCAGCTGCGATCAAAGATTACAACTCTTTCATGGGTGGTGTAGACCATGCCGATCAACTGCGTTCCACTTACGGTATAGGCAGGCGATCAAAAAAATGGTGGCATAGATTGTTTTGGGGATTATTGGAAATAGCTTTCGTTAATTCTTACATTGTATACTGTCAAAGTCATGATAAGATTACCCTCCTAGAATATAGACGGTCCGTTGCACAAGGCTTAATGACACAAAGAGATGTTGGTGCCAATAAGAGGAGGTTGAGTCTTACACCAACATCCTCAAGCAAAAAACGTCGTGGTAAAGGTGAGTCAGTACCGAAAGATGTCCGTTTGGGTAACTTGGGAGTACATTGGCCAACATTTGGGGAAAGTCGAGGAAGATGTGAAATGTTCAGTATAAAAAAAATTCAGTCAAAGCCGCATTCGAAATGTCAACACTGCGGAATATTTTTGTGCTGTAATGAAAATAAAAACTGTTTCTCCGAGTATCATGACATTAATGCATAAAGCTCTTCAAGCCCGACGGTACTCCTAAGTACCATATCCTTTTTTATACTAAGATATCCTTGAAATAATTTTTTTTGTTTTTATTGTTTAACAATACACGAATATGAATGGAAATATATGGAAATTTATAAGATAAATATATTTTTTCTTGGTTTGGTCAACAAGGGGTTAATGAAAGATGGAATGTATTTGTAGGAAAGTAATTCATGTCACCTCTAACCTAGAGATAGCTCTTCGATGAGGCATTATCTTGAAGAGACTTTGGCATTTTTGAAGAGAATTTCTAGTGAAATCTAGAAGCTGATAATATTTTTTATGGTAAACTTTCTCTTGCAATCTGAGCGTGGTGTTGATGAAACCAACAAAATTATCACATTTTATGTTACTAGTGAATCCATATTTATTTATACATATTTATTAGTTGTTTTTTTTTTATTTTTTTTTTGTAAACAATTGCACTCTCGCGCTCGTTACTTTATATTTTTGTTATAAGTAGAGACGCACAAAAGAGCAGAGAGTGGTGAACGAACCAAACAATTTATGCCACCAAACAAAACTCTTGGGAGAGCAGTAGAATAATGCACGAGAGCACATTTTCATGTCACGATAGGGGTTTTTGAGAGAAATTTACCTTGGGAGACACTATTTTGGAACGCACAAAGCGAATAATGAGTGTTGAAATGTTGTTGTTGTTTTGTTGCTCGCATATTTATTTATGTATTTTGTTTTCGCACAACTTATCGCACCAAGTATCACAATTCAGTGGGGAAAATATAAATATGAGAGACAACTTTAATATATATTTTAAATTTTCGTAAATACAACATTTATATTTTGTATAGTTTTTTACTAGAAAAAATCAAACTTCATTTTTATGAGAATAATAATAATATTGAAAAATTAACAATTCAAATATTATGTTATAGCCCTTATTATTAATAATACATTTAATTTTGTTTATGCTCTTCGGTGCTATAAGCTAAGATTGATTTTCAAAAGCAATTGTTTTAAATGCGCACAATAGGAATTTGGTAGATTTTGAATCAAATTTAGTTACATTGTTGTTGTTTTGTTTTTATGTAATGAATAAAATTTATTGAATGAAGAACAAAGTAGGCTGCACATAACATACTAGTCAGCGCGAACTCTTCACTGCTCCACTACTGCTTACTGCTTTTCCAAGTACTGGTCGAAGAGGTGGATGCCCAAAGAGGGGTCGGGATGGTTCATGATCTTCGATAGGTCATTGACATAACCGGACAACTGGCGTACGGATTCAGCTTGTCTGCCCAAATATTTCTCCTCTACAAAGTGAGCGGTATGAGGGTCGTGTGGACGTCCGTGGGTAGATTGGTAGTGTACATGTGCTGCATCAGCGGTCAAAGTCTTCTCGATATCCAAAGCAATACCCAATGAGTGTAATTCGTCTTCCTCCAATTTCAATTTGCTCTGTGCAACAGAGTTGGGATGTTGGCTAATGGCACGGAAGTCAACTTGACCACCACGGCGAGTCACGTGTTTAATCAACTCAATGGCATCATCGAAGGAGCGGTCCGACATCGATTTGTAGAGCTTGTAGAATCCGGGGCGATTCTTCTGGTAGGAATTGAAGAAAGTCGACATCAAGAGATATTGGTAGGATTTGTGGAGGTTCAGGTTAATGTAGGATTGAACGCCAGATTCGACGTTGTCAATGCCACCATAACGTGCATGGCAAATAACTGGAGCTAGAAATATGCATAAACAAAAGGAAAAAAAAAAACGGAAGTGGCTTAGAAAGCTTCTAAATACAGTAATTTTTTATGTTATGTACATACATACATACATTTGTATGTGGACTTGTCGCGTTGCCTTTGTTTTACTTACTTTGTACGTTGTTGCTGCAGCCCACAGTCACATTCGAGTGACAGGCGTAGTTTTCAGCACTCGCCAAACCAATGATGCCCGCAAACAGAGCGACCGCGATAAAAGACTTCATTATTTTTGTTTTCTGCAAAGAAATGTGTATTTTGTTTTCAATGACTGCAATTTATTACAAAAAATTTAATTTTTCTACTCTTGACAGAAAAAAATAAATACAATTTGAGGTTGGAAAAATACAATTTTTGATTCTTTGTTGTGTTATTGCGTTGTTTCAAGTATTTTATTCGATATTTTGCTTTGTTTTTATTTCTACCTACACGTTTGACACCACAGAAACTTAGTTCGATTTGTTTTTCTAGAGCGACAACCGACGCGTTTGAGTTGTATATTGGAAATAATGTCTCTTTTAAAGTGTATGGCAAATTTAAAAAGATTCACTTCAGGTCACCAAAAAGTCGATGGATATTAATGAATTTGAATTTGATAACACACATTGTATACTTACATAGTAATTCTCAAAGGGCTTACTAAATATGTCAATTGTCTTCAATAAAATTTATTGCAGTATTTAGATTTTACTTATTTTAAATGTCACACTCTTTGCCTTACACAGACTAGATGTGTTTCAACGAAATGAAAATTTTCAACTGTCGTTTATAATGCTTGTGGCTGGCCGTTTCTATTCGATCGATAATGCCTTCACATAAATACAATCTTTTGAATTTGTGTGTGTATGTGTCCATATAACCACAGTTGTGACTCGTTGATTTTGCACTCGACGCATAGACTCTCTTCTCAGCAGATAACAAATTTCAACAATATGGCGGCCATTTAGTGTGCTCTTGGTAGAGTCGGTTCCGATATGGTCACCCATACATTTGCACATATGAGCTGTGAATCACTCGCTTTGTATGCATGGAGTTTTCGAGAGATTTCAGGGTTGTCGAAACTCATCAAAAGTGAATATAGAAATCAGATACGTGTACTTACAAGATAAATCATTGATTGATTTATCATTGACAGCTTAAGACGCAAGTATGTATATCAATGAACCGTTATTTTTAGAAGGTAGAAGAAAAATGTCAGCATATGACAGAACCCCTCATTTTGTAAGGAACTCAATTTGGTTTCCACGGGATTAACCCTATGAAATTATAGAACTGTTAATAAGACGAAGTTCCAAAACCGTTATTATTTACCTTCAAAACTATACCTACAATCGTTGTAAAATGAGCAAAGTGATTACAAACCTCTTCATACTGAAATAGTGGCACATGAAAAATAATTGTATAATTTGTATATACGAAATCTTCCTTTTTTATACATGCAAAAACAGGCTAAAAGTTATCTTTTATTGCTTTTTTCCTGCTAAAAACTTATGAAGTTTTCTTTAGAATATTTCACCAAACCCACTTTGAAAGTGTGAAAAACTCTTCATTTCACTACTTCCCATCATGTTTCCCCGAACAAAATTTGTGCGATTTCGAAATGATAGATTGTCATACAACTTAAATGCAATTAAAACATGTTGAACCGAACTTGGGTTGCGTTGTGTTTATACATGAGCGTTTTATACAATTTATCAGGTTTCTATAGATATTTATTTATAAAAATTAAATTGCAGAGGAGAAATAAGGATATCAGAACGAAAAGCATACGATTAAAGCCACATATGCACAAAAATTCTTCATCTAAGATTCTGTTTTTTTTTTTTGAAGATTTGATTTAGTGTCACTCAAAGATTTATCAAAAAGTTCGATATTCAATCTAAAAGATTGATTCGTTTAAATAAATAGTTAAGTAAACATTATATTATGCTCAAATCACTTACAGGCTACAGTCAACGTATATTTAATTAAATTTGAGGTAAATTCGTTAGCAACGGACTTATGACATTTTAAGATATGTAAGTTCAATGAGTTTAAGCTTTTAAGCAAATCGTAGAAGACCTTTATCATACATACATATATACATTTGATAAATTGCAAGTGCATATGACCTTTGCCGGCAACCAAATGCCTGGCAACCCTAGTCGACCTCGCTGACGACATGTATGCAACAGAAAAAACTATGTGCAACGAAGCCAACAAAGGAAAACAAAAACAGCTGACTCAGGTCAACGGCAGCCACCATTATCGTCGCCATATTGGTTTACACAATTTGAATTCTCTCCACATAACATGCGAAGTAGCAGAGATTTCACAAAAATCCAATCTGATAAAATGTACGCACAAATAGACTTTCATTGGAGTCGTGTGTATGACCACATATAAAAAGAATACATGCCGATTGAAGTAATATTATTAAATAAACTAACTTGAAGTGCAAAACAAAAGAAATTTACTGCCCTCCGACATATTGGAAAAATTAAAGATAACGAAAACTACATACAAGTGAGTGCTCAAACACGAAATGTGAATGCTCGAGAATGTATATACATATGTACGTTTTCGCCATAAGCGAGAGATTAGTGTGGGGCATTTAAAAGTGTTAGGTTCGTCTTGTTAACCAGTCAGTACGTATTGGCATTCATTAACAACGGAGAGGTTTTTACGACACGTCGAAAAAGATTTTCTTTTCAAAACGAATTCATAATTCAATCAACTTGTGATTATTTAATTGTACGATCAACCATTGTGTTTCGAACTCTACTATCAGGCGCCTAATAACGCATTAATTCATCAAAGGCCAACGATATTGTCTTCTATACCAGTGTGTATAAAGGCACAGAGGCGTTTGCAAATCAGATCAGATCGAGAAGTCGTTTGAACAAATTGTCAAACTCAAATTTTGAACGAAAACAAAAACAAAACGTTCGTGTTTCCTTCGTCAATAATTTAATTTTTTTATCTCTATCACAGTGATAATAAATCGAATATTTGCTTTTCAAATTTTTGTGCACATAACTATGAATATAGTGTAGTTCGACGCAAATATATATAGTTAAAAAAGATATTTAATTGCAGTGTGTTAATTAAACTTATTCATTCTCTTTTGTGCAGTTTGTGAAGAAACACGCAGTTGAACAACAAAGCGAAGTGTGAAAGAAGGTCCTGAAAATCGACACTGAAAGACAAAATGATGAAATTATTCGCTGCAGTTTTGTTGTTGGCCGTTGCGGTTAACGCACAAATGACATGTAAGTATTGAAGTAAACCGTTTTGAAACCTCTGTTTCAAAATTAGTGTAAAAATGCAGTATTTTAAATAAAAAAATAAAATAAAAAAATCGAAATGTGTAAAAATTGTATTGCTGCGCATATATCAGAACAAACGGGCTATGCTTATCCGCTCAGAGGGCAGGCGCAGACGAACAGAGAGTGTTTCGGCTAAAGAGAGTTTCGAGAGAACTCCAACGAGTGTGTAGTTTAAGAATCGAAAGTTATGCTGCTCGACTAATGTGATTTTGTTTGGTATAAAATAAATGGGAGAATTCCTTGGTTTTGTGTGAAGAAAACACCAGATTTTGTTTACAAACAATGAAGTGTAGTACGCTTTAGGCACTTCGCCAAATACTGATTCCGTGGGAATATTGTTTTTCTAAAACATCATCCCGACTCACTGTATTCCACCAAATTTTGTATTTAGCTCAGTTAGCAGACTGAAGTTTTTAAATATATTATTTGAACAACAAACACGTTTTGTTGCCGGAAATTATTAAAATTTCTCATCGCGAAATATCGCCTTTTCATAAATAACAGCTGTGCCACAGCGAGTCGAAATGTTAGAGTTGGATACTTACATTTATATATATACATATGTATATAAATATGTACATATATATGTATGTGTGTGCCTAAACCGGTTGTCATCGCAAACAAGCATGTTTACGAGAGTAGCAGCGTCAGATTATACATTACATACATATGTACATATGCACATATGTATGTACTATATAGAAACATGAGCTCGTACCTATTGCTAGTTGTTGTTCATATAAATTAAAATAATATTAAAACAGATGTTTTTTATTTGAATTCGCCACAAACAAAGTCGGTGATAAACAGTTACATAGATCTTTGGTCCCTAATATTAATTTTTTGTTTTTTTTTTATTCCAATAAATGGTATTTTTTTTCAAATACAAGTTCATACCTAGATTATATTTAAAAATGTGAGCATAACACTTTCGCATTACCGTTTGAATTATTAATTCAATCTTTATTTCACTTTCACTTCCTATTTATTTTCAGTTCAGGGAATTTAGCAACAGTAAAACGGTTTATTTTTTTTTTCACCCTCCAATTTCCGTAAGAAGCCTGAGTAAGCTCATATGTACTATATATGTACGCGTGATATTTGCCGAGATCAAGGTACCACTTTGAATTCATTTACTCAAAAACATTTCTGCACATATGAGTATGTATGCGTATTTGAGAATAAAAACTCGCTCTGAGTACTTACTTGCTGAGTAACGATCTCTTTGCCCAAACTTGTTACTCATGACGCAGAGTGTTTTATTCACTGAGTAGAGTCTGAAGAGATTTTTGCACACGGCACTTTTGGAACTCTATTCTGAAAATCTCCTTTCCCTTTGACATGTTTTCTGAAGCTGACGTTTTCGTTGGTCAAGCCATTGTAGGAGCGTGTGAATTAAGACTCAAAGTCTTGTTGCTATTTGAACACTTATTTCCCCATTTACATATGTATGTAAATATGTATGTATGTATTTTTAATCCTCACTTGTTTGTGCCAATTTTCGTTCATTATGAAATAAATATTTGTAATTATGCACTGAATTCATTTGAAACGCGCTGCAAGATGAAAACAAAACCGATTGACTTAGAGTGGGGTTGAGGAGAAAGGGATAGGGTCATATTGTTTTGATAATAAACTAATTGGCTCCGCATATTTCTACATGCAAATCTAATCATACATACATACATATAGGTATAAACAGATTTTTGACATTGAAAAGTTAAATTCTTATTATACTTACATACATACAAACATACATAAAGTTTTAGAAATATTAAGTTTGAAATACAAATACAAATAATGCTTTTCCTACTTTTACAGGTCGCCTAGAACAACAACGATTACCAACCGAATGGATTGGTCTTAATGACAAAACCGGACAATGTTTGGAAGAAATGCGCAAGCAAGTCCAAATGGAAATCAATGCCTCCAACATCTATTTGGCCATGGCTGCTCACTTCTCTCGTGATGTAATCAATCGTCCCGGTTTCGCCGAACACTTCTTCAAATCGGCTCGCGAGGAGCGTGAACATGGTTCGAAACTTATTGAGTACCTGTCCATGCGTGGTCAATTGACTGATAGCGTCACCGATTTAATTCAACTTATTGTAAGTACAAAGAACTGAATTTTTTTAATAACTAAATTCTAACATTTTTGTACTCTCATATATAATTTAATAATTTCTAACAACAACCAACATAAAATTTCTTACCTAAAGGATGTTGACGTTAAGGTTGAAAACGGTGCTGATGCCCTCCGTCAAGCGCTTGAACTGGAAACCAAGGTCACCAAGAGCATTCGCACTTTGATCAAGACCTGCGAGAAGTCACCTAACTGGTATCACTTGGTCGACTGGCTAACTGGTGAATTCTTGGAGGAACAACTCACCGGACAACGCGACTTGGCTGGCAAGTTGAGCACACTATCGAAAATGATGACCACCCAGGGCGCTTTGGGCGAATTCTTGTTCGATAAGCAATTGTAAATTACATACTTCCTAACCAAATTCAACACTACATATAGTCATCAAATGGTCGTCTACTAATTCATTAAAAAAATCAAAAACTTTTCGACGAATTAGAGTGGAAGCCGAAAAAAAGCGGCATGAAAGGGGAGCTGTTCTTATGCAAACAAACTAAATAAATAAGTTATGAAATTAAATGTGTATGAATTGAAATTATGAAAAATAGTATTCCTTTTTTGCATTATTACGTTCTATTATAATAACTTTATTAAATAATACATTAAAAATCGGAAATGAAATCCAACTATAGCTTTTCTTTTTAAATATAAAATTGTTTGAGTCTTTAATTAATTATTACTATTTATAAACATGAACTTTAAATAAATTTCTAAATTTTTAAGCACAGAAACATCGTAAATCATTTGAAGCCTTTATTTATTTTATTTAATTTTTTATTCGAACAGGTATTGGAGCAAACCGATTTCTTAATTATATATAAATAAATTTCAAATACAGATGCACATGTGTCATTGAAAACATACTAAATTATCTAATGAAGTTTATTTAAACAAATTTATAATTCGTTCGCTGAGTATTACAAATTAATTTGTTAGTAAGGCTGAGCTGAGGAGAGATATTTCAATTACTATTTTTATCATTGTACAAACTTGTATGTGTGGAAAGATTAATAAATGTGTCTACTAGAATTGAAATGAAAGAGTAATCTAAGTCATCGAGATCATCTAACGGAAGGTTTAGGAAACGGGCTGTTTCGATTGGTTCGAATCAGAGGGAAATGGGTGGTAAATGAGTTGATTTTAAGGGGCATGCAAAGAGGTGGTGTCGCGCGGGAACTTATTGCATGTTGGACTTACATTATATATGTCGGAGTCAAGTCTGGACAAGTAGGTGTTAAGTCAACAACAATGCCCCGATCTTAATTGCGCCAGTATTACTTGGAAGGGGTGTTGACGGACTTTTAGCGAATGGCATTTAAAGCCTGTCGGTACGCTGTCCTGTCCAGCGGTTTTGCTCTAAATGGTCGTTGTAGTCTAGACTCCCCTCCCGATGTGCCTGGGTGGAGGTTCGGCTTAAAGTAAGTATCTTCTGGGATCCTTAACTGGGAGCACAGATGTTTCGCTGTATAATTGATGCGTCAGTGACATCAGGAGGTTCCCTGTCACGGTCCTCAGAGCAGTGTTCTGACATGGTTGTAACTTCTTCATATACATCACGCGTTCGGCGGTAGTTACAACCGGCTGGCCAATTTCTTTGCTTTTTAAGAGCAATGTTCCTTTGTCTACCCCAGGTGTTGCCGGTTAACAATTTGAGGATTTTCTTGAGGCTCCGCTCTTTAGTGGCACTTGCAGTTGTATGTGAAGAGAAGGAGTGCAGGCTTTATATCGGAACGAATTTCCGTCATCCCTTGTCAATTTTGGTTTAGTAACACACCGGTTTCGGCAAACCGCCATCTTCAGTGTTTGGTTTTGGTGAAGATGGCGGTTTGCCGAAACCGGTGTGTTACTAAACCAAAATTGACAAGGGATGACGGAAATTCGTTCCGATATAAATCTAGTATTCACCCTGTCGGAAAAACACAAAACCAAATCAACTCAGGAGTGCAGGCTGCTGAATGTGACCCCCAGTAACTAGAGGTTATTTATTGTCGGTATTTTCAAGTATACATTGCTTAGCAAATAACAAGTTAACTTTATTTTATAATTTTCGAAAAAGTAAACTTATCAAAAAACTTATTAAGATTTTTTTAGGGCGATTAATTTTCTACAATACATAATGTAGCTGTACGTTCATTTTTTCATGAGAAAATAAAATATATGTTAAAAATGAAAATGTAATCATTTTAATAAAGAAATCACCATTATTCGTTTAATAATAGTAAAATGTAAGGAAGAAGTAAGATATATGTATCCGAACATAAGTCATTGTGGACTCTCACGCCTTAGGCGAGCTGAGCAGCACGGAGTTTGACGTCGGTAAAATTTAAACATATGACGCATGGCCTCTACCAAAACCGATACTGTTCGTGAGTAGTACCAGTAGTACTGCACTTTCGTCGTGTGGGCTGTGCTGTGCTTACAGTCATTATTTGAGGTTTGAAGAGAAGTCAATTAATTAAATTACTAATAGCAGATGCGTTCCAGACAAGAACAATAGAACATTTTTAAAGGACTTTGACAGCATCGTTTACGAAGCGACGCATATATGACAAGTTAAAATGATTTTCCTGGCAAGCAGTACAAACTTCCAAGACTCTACATATAAATGATTCCCCCATGGAGAGATTCGCGTCAACCTATCAAGCTTGAGCTTGCGTTTTTAGCAGATCTTGAAGAATAGAAAAGCAAATATGTAAAATTAAGCTTTTCTGTGCACTAAATAGCTCCCAAAACCTCTTCATCCCTTTGGTTTGATTGCGACGAAACAGCATGTTTGCTGAACATCCCATGTGAGCTTCTTAGAGTTGATATACTAAATGTGCTCCATTAGTTCGATCCCTCAAAATATCCACACGCCATCTCCACATGTAAAGGATTAAAATGTTGTTTATTTTTGCTTTCAACCATCAATACTAATTTAATAGTTGTAAAAAGAAACTGCCCAATTGAAGACCATTAACCCTTCAATGTCATCTTTTGCTCGCACACAAAAAGAATAATTTATAAGTTAGACAAATAACCGTATTCGGCAGCTCAGCAAAGGACAGTCCTTTGACCCAATCACAACTATTCGCAAATGCAACAAATAGAGGCGCAGGACATGTGTGGAATTATGAAAACCCGTTACAGTTGTCAGTTTAC
The DNA here is from genome assembly GCA_030068015.2 of Neoceratitis asiatica. NCBI lineage: Eukaryota > Metazoa > Arthropoda > Insecta > Diptera > Tephritidae > Neoceratitis > Neoceratitis asiatica. Next base: position 1,134,822 of record CM061528.1, on the reverse strand, counting down.
TGTCAATCTATTGATGCGCGTACACCATCATGCATAAATAATATTAATAAAAGAATGAATGGATTGTACGCAGCGCGGGGAAGGTGCAAGCGTTGACAACCATTGGTCCATTATCAATACAAATATCTGGAGAATTGAGCGTTAAGAGGCGTTTGGCCATTTGTCGTCTCCATTCACCAATTTCACCAACTTGTACGTGACCACAAATTCATTTTCAACGGTCTTCATACTTACATACATACACAGATATTTCTTTTAAATTTTTCTAAAAAAAAAGTGTAGTTATGTAAATAATCAAAAATGGTTGATACGCGGTCACCCCAGGAATTGCTCTTGCGACTGTATTGTGAGGAAATGTAAAAAGGTTTATTGACTTTTTTAAATTTCAAGAAGTTACATGTGTACCCATGTGTGAATGTTTCGATTCGATAATATGCTTGAAGTTACGTGAAGTGTTTATGAAAAATTGTAGCAAAATAATCATTTGTTGTTGGAAAATTTGGTAGAATAGCATCATTAATAATGAGGATGTGCCCATTTCCTAACATATGTATGAATTTAGGCTATATTGAAGATATGCCCAGCTTACATAATATTTGCAAGTTTCATGTGTGTATGCATGTATGCATATAGTGTGAGTAAATTTTTTTAAATTTTAATGGATGGCACAGCTTTTCCAAAAACTCCTATTCCCCAATAATTGATGAATTATCGTCTACTTTCCAGTTAGGTATGGCATGACTATGATTTTTTTTATTAAAAAGAAGGTTATCTTTCGAAATTGAGATTACTTCTATATTCGAAGAGATTTTTTTTCTAAGCATTTTATGTAGAGCTAGGAAATCCAGCAGACCTCTTTCTTCCCACATATAACTACGGGACATATAACATGCATTTGGATTTATTTAGGTAGGTAGGTTGGAGTACCTTATCCCTGGACTCAATTAGCGTTAAAAGCGTCATTTTGGTGCACTATTGTAAGTCCTTTACATCTTTGCTACCTCGTTCAATCGCTTCGTTCAAACCATTTGGTTTTCTCAATGAAACTACCTGGTACCTGAAGGATTCCGAGTGTTCTATGTAGGGTTCGTGATAGAGCGGAAAGCTGTTTCCTTATCCCCTAATGGTCAATGCCCCTTTATAGTAACTGTAGGTCGGTTTATACTGTTCATGAACCTATTCAATAAGTCCTTAGTTCTTGTCTTGTCGTACTTAGGTCATACCTCCTTTATTACCTTGCATTTGGTTATATACTTCCATCTGCTCTGAGCTATTTGTATTAATTGTATTTTGTATTAAGTCAGTTTTTTCGTTACCGAAAATGTTCCTATGACTTCCTGTAGTTGTTGACTACGCTGGAGTTAATCTTTGTCGACGACAAGGCCATTAATATATGGTTGCTTTCTGTATCATCCTATAGTTACTAAATAAAGCTCCATAGGCCTAGTACTTTTGAGCTGAGAGTGCTATACGGATAGAGAGAGAATTAGATGTAAATATTCTTGGAATATACCCTTGTCCCACAGTCGATTTTGGATCCGTCGGTATAGATTGAGATGACATCTTCCTCCCCTACTCCAGCTCTTCTTTTTTCACGATCAGAGGACATTCTCACTCGAAAGTATCTATAGTTATAAACAGATTTATTTAAAGTTATTAAGAGCTGTTTCAGGACATCGCTATACCCATAAATCTGCTCCTTCCAACCACTGAACTCCTTAATTCTTATAGCAGAACATACTGCATCCGAATGAAAACGTTTATGGGCAGTTTATGCAGAAGCACATTAAGCGCCTGACATGACTTGATGGTCCCGGTAATCTCTGTACAGGCTGCTCCTTATACTATATTGTTTCTTTAATGCTGGTCACAAAACCAGTGTCTCATATGTAAGAATTGGTCTAATAATGACCGTAAGCATTCACATTTCCATAGTCGGTTTAGGGTTCGAGTTCATCTTAAGTATTCTATTGCAAGTGTAATAAACCATATAAGCTTTCTTTATCATTTTTCAATATTCGCTTTCCAATTCAGTTTTGTATCAATATCAATCCATAGGTATTTAGCTGTTAGGAACAGAGCAATTTGCGTACCGCTGAGTGAGTTCAGACAAATATGAAGTATTTGGTTTTACTTGTGAATAGCAGCAGCTCTGTTCTACTAGAGTGAATACCTAGTTCACTACTTAAAATCTTTCACGAAAATGTCAATATGAACTCTTTAATGACGCAGCGAAAAAAATATGTTTGAACCTATGCTTACATCCAAATTATCCTAATTTTTGTCTGTCTGTCTTTGATCCCTTTCCCATAAATAAATATTTCAAGCAAATTGAAATTGAACTTTTTTCCTGATCCATGGTCCATTTAGACATATCATCTGAAATTTTAACCAAATTAAAGCATACATTTTTTCAATTAAATCGGTCCACAGCCTGGAAATACTCACTAACGTAAATCGAACCATAAATAAGATTTCAAATAGCCGACCATAGTCCACTTCCCGGAGAGAAAAGTGATGTTCCTACTAATCCAAGTAAAAAGCTAACTACATATGTACCTAATTTCAAGCAAATCGAATCAGAAATACGATTTTTTCGAATAGGTCACCAGCCGCGGATATGTGACTGATGCAAAAAATAGATAGAAACAATCCTTAATGCGGATCATTTATCATGCTAAAATTTCAATTTTTTTTTTAGTTTTTGAAGCATACACAAACCAACATAACATTTTTATATACATATATATAAATTAATTAGTTTTTAATTGTATTTTTTTTTTAATTTGAAACTTTAATGAAATTACTATCTGATGTTTTAAGCCTTCCTTTGCGCAGATGACATGAGAATGAATGGTACTTTAATCATGAAATTTGTTGCTATGAAATACTGTGAAAACGTATGTATATCTGGGAATTGCACTAATTTCATCTAACAATGGAGTTGAACGAAGTTGGCGAAGCAAGAAACAGGGGAATTTTTTATTCGAGATAAAAGTGAAAATGTCAAAGGACCGAGAATAGTTAAGATTCGTGCGAGTTTGAAAAGTATTTATATGCAAGTGTAGCTAAATATAGGAATTTACCATGTATAAGTTTGTGGTCAATGCTCAGTTGAATCATACTCACAGTTGAACATACATACGTACACGTATCTAAAAAATGCATACGAACTCACATAAAAAACATAATATGTCAAAGTTTTGTGTTGGAGATCAATGAACACACATGCCATTTAGATATACTTACATACATACATACATACATATAGATAAGAGCGAAAGTTGTGGTAATTACAAAAGTTTGCTAAGAAATCTTCATAAAATAGCCGCAAGCTGGCAGACACCAAGGACAGTGCACGAAGGACCAAATGATGAATTCCCAAAATGACCATATACAAGTATAGACTTTTGATAAGTGGACTTGCTCACAAGCTCTCACACTTCTATTCATAAATATGTACTCGTATATAAAAATGGTTATAAGTAAAATATTTGTGGCTGTGTGTGCAACCTTTGGTGCTTTTGATAAATAAATTTCCGAATAAAAATTAGAAAATAGGAAAATACGCATAAATAAAGTCGTTAAATAAAACATGACAATATTTTACAACAAACACGATAAATCAAAGGGTATTACATGATCAAAAACATTAAACGTATGAGTGTCCTTTTAATGGCCGCACACCTCACACAAATACACACATGCATATGTACATACATATGTATAAACACAACTGTGCACACCCAAGCAACACATTCAATTGAGGTACTGATTGCCCGGCATGCTTAGGATTCTTAAGTCTCGCAGAACCCTTTCATTTAAGAATTCCAAACTCGCCGCCAGAATATCTCACTTCCCATTTTCCTGCCTCAGCATACGCTTTTGTGTGTGTGTGTCGTCGCATTTTCGATGATTTATCACTAATTTAAGCATCTTTTCTCAGCTTAAATCTTAACTTCCCGCTGCCGAATCCCTCGTCTGTCTGAAATCGTTCGTCCAGCGCTGCAGGCAAATGCAAATCATGTCTCCATTCCCTTAATGGGACAGTCGAGAGAAGTGGAAATTAAGAGTGCACAATTTCATGGCCAACAAAGCGAACCCAATAGACGCTCCATTGACGGTATAGGCGGAGTGGATTGAAGGAAGAACAGACACTTTCGCCAGCAAGTGCTAATATGCAAATCCAGTTATTGCATGTAAATGCCTCTGATAACTACATACAAGTATATATGTACATACAAATAGAACTGCTGCTGCCACTCCGCTGGCGGTCCATATGTAAGTGTCTCAAGAATGCTGTGTTTGCTGTGTGGTAGCACATAAATCTTGTATTAAATGCCATATAAGTCAATATGCTAAACCGGCTTTCACCTTTTTATCGCCACAAACTTCTTTAATGTTTCATTCATCCAGCATTTCCCAAGCACTTGCGAAGGGTTACTTACGAATATCCTTTTTTGAGGTCCGTCTTTTACTTATGTAAAATTATATATGTATGTGTACGCATATGTGTTTGAATAGAAGTGTTACTGTGAGATTTTAATCAAGTGTGGCATTTCAAACATTGTCGATTGGGAAGTACTCAGGCCAGTGTTTAGTGTGAGTGTATTTATGTCGTCCTCATATCTGTAAAGAAAACTGTTTTTTTCTTTGTGTGGCGATTTCCACTGTACGAGTGTGAGGCAATAAGATATTAATTGAGATCTATATTGTGGGGCAATGGCCACTCTTAATTGAGATCAAATCCGCTAGACAATTTCAGCCAAACCTGTAATGGGACCAGCACAAAATATCGAGTGAAAGCAAGATTTAAAATCCGACATGGTGCCTTGCGAGTTTTCAATTAAAACAAGGACGAGTTTAATAAAGATAATGGTTTCACGAAGGATACTCCGTCATAAAAACTTTCGTGAAGTGACTGAACTGAATTCGAAATTACGCTAGCATTGCTTGAAAAATACCTTTGGTAACAGTTGCTTGTTCAATAGGGTATCAGAGATGCTCAACTAACAGCGAGAAACCAGCTGTGTCAGTTTTACCAAAAAAATCAAATCGCCGCTGATTGCTAGGGACAAACGTCAGTAACGACACCAGCAAGCGGTGATAACTTTTCTTTTACATGTCGCTCTCATATGATAGGTTGTGACAGCTGAGTCGCTAAGTTTTTGCTAGTTGGAGCATATTAAGACATAGTAGAGAGTTGTCTCCCACTGTGGGAAGTAATCTTATCAAACGAACTTTATGAGTGTAACAGTAGCCAAATAACATGAATAATACTTAAGTTGAAAATTACTTCATCGATTGCATCAATCTCTACTAACGATATATTGTAAGTCCTCGTTCATCATTTTGACAAGAAATATAAGTAATATTGTAAGGGGAAATTCAAAATACGAAGGACAGACAAAAGGAGTAGCAGCGTGACGAGATTTCTAAATAAAAAGGACAGACACAACGGTCGACAATGTAAAGGAAATTCCCCGTAAAAGGACAGACAAAAGGAGCGGCAGTATGATGCAAATTACCCGTACCAAAGGCAAACAAAAGCGTTGACAAAGTAAAGGAAATTCCCTGTCGTTAAGGATTAACGGAGCGGCTGCAGCTACCACAGGCAAACAAATAATCAGCCTATACTTCAGGTATAAAAAAAGCGGCAGCCGCTATCACAAAAAGAGACGAGTAGAACGAGTTAACATTGCTGTGAGCTCTGCGTTATTAGAAACGGATAAGCTATGTGAAGCAGATAATAATTGTGTATCATAAGGAATTGTAAAATAAGCCATTGGGTATAGTTAAGGATTGTAATTATTGAAGACTAAATAAACGTTGAGTAAATTCCTGAAGATTAAGAGGCCCAACGAACATATCTTCGGAGTTTTATTTAGCAATCCAGTGATCGGATTCGAAGTATTTGGGAAATCATCGAGGTTAGCTAAGAAAAACGTTACAATATATTAACTGGCACAGAATGGTTCTCAACACTCGACCCCAAGAGCGGCTATTGGCAAGTGGAAGTAAGTGAAGAAGATAAAAAGAAGACAGCCTTTAGTGTTGGCAACGGTCTTTGGCAATTCACGGTAATGTCATTTGGATTATGCAACGCTCCTGCCACTTGTGAAAGATTGATGGACCATGTACTCAAAGGACTACATTGGAAGAATTGTTTGGTTTATCTTAATAGTCTCCATGAGCTTACTAGGAAAAATAGATTTTTGAGCTTTCCAAGATTTGAAAGAACGGCTATGCACTGCGCCTATTCTAGCCTACCCGATTCCAGGTGCAACATTTATTCCGGAAACAGATGCTAGTGGTTATGGCATAGGAAGTGTACTTTCGCAAGTGATTGATGGGCAGGGGAAGATAGTTGCCTACTTAGCCGGTCTATTCCGAGACCAGAGCGGAACTACTGCGTAACTCGAAGAGATCTACTAGCGTTGGTGGATTGCATCAAACACTTCCACAAATATCTGTATGGTCAACATTTCTGAGTTAGAACGGATAATGCAGCGTTGCAGTTCAAGAATCCGGAAGGGCAGCTAGCACGGTGGATTGAGAGACTGCAAAGTTATAAATTCACCATCGAGCACCGCAAGGGGAATACGCACGGAAATGCTGACGCTATGTCCCGTCGACCATGTAGTTTAGAATGTAAGCATTGCTCAAAAGCCGATGGTAAGGAAGACATAATAGACGTCCGGCTAATGACAAAAGCACCAGCTGAAGAGTGGATGGCAAACCATTTAAGAAAATATCAGCAAAGAAGATCCGGATTTGGAACTGTTAATGCACGGATTGGAGATAAACAGACGGTCAAGTAAGGAACAAATGGCAGCGGAAAGACCCATCGCGAAGACATACTGGGCTCAATGGAGCAGTTTAGAGTTGATATCTGGCTGTTTGCATAGAATATGGAAAGTGCATATGGCCAGTGCTCTCGAAGGCTAATAGTAGTACCGAGGTTAAGGATCCCGGACATTCTCAAGATATTCCATAATGATCCCAGTGGAGGGCACCTAGGCATTAAGAAAATGCTGGAGAAGATCAAGCAGCGGTTATATTGGGTTGGTTGTCATCAATCGATCGCTGAGTGGATTGCTAACTGCAAAGAGTGCATAGCAGCTAAAGGGCCAAAATCATGAAGTCATTACAAACTGATGAGATTTAGTGCTGCTATACAATCCACTGCAAAAGAAAGGTTTGTCCCCAAAACTTCAATGCAATTGGAAAGGTCCCTACAAGATCATCAAATGGCTAAACGACGTAGTGTACCAAATCCAGTCCTTTGGAAGGCCAAGAAGCAAGATGAAAGTGGCCCACCTAGAGAGGCTTGCTGCGTTTGGAAAAGCAAATGGGTCTGATCAGACTTAGGTGGAGGGCAATGTGATGAAAATGCGAAGTGAATGTCAGGTGAAAGAGAGAAGCCGATAACTGCCGTGTTCTTGAGCGTGAATCGATAAAATTCGTTATCGAGAACAATTCGATTATACCAGGTAATTGATGGCAATGAAGTATGCAGTACCATGTGAAAGATCATGGGTTCGAGTCCTGGCCTGACAAACATTCAAAATTATAGAAAATTAAATAAAATAAATACCGGGCAAATCGGTCGACTATATCATATAGCTCCCATATAATCGATTTGTGATTTTGAGTCCTAAATACTACAATAAAACATTTAAGAACATAAAAATATGTATCCTACACACGTTTGAAAATTTAAATAAATATTGGCACTTAAAATCATCGGAATCAGAAACCAATATCATTCGGCAGTACTTCTTTCTTTTTGTAATTGCGATTGCCCCTTGTCAAGAGATGTCAACCACTTCGAGTGTATTTCTGGCATGAAATAAAAGTTGTTCATGAAAATCCATCAGCCGTTCGGAGGCTGCTTAGAACGAACTGTAAGTCGCTCCATTTGTTGGGTTGAGATTTGTACCCATGATCTTCAGCTCGTATATTAATTTACTGCTCCCCATTCGGCTTTTGTGACCGCCGCTAACCAATATAATATTATTCATATTTAATATTTAATTTAAATTTTTATGGAAAAAACACTTTGGAAGAGCTTCGCTACCTAAATTACATTTTTTCCTTCACTTAATTCACTAGCAAACAAACTCTCGCTTGTCGTACAAACATCCTCTGGCTATACATTTGGACACTCTCATTGAAATTCGTGTTTGGAATAACATAAAGTTGGCCACTTAGTCTACATAAAAATCCAAATCCATGCCAACCAAGTCGACCAGCTGATGAATTTCTATAAATACTCCAAATATCCGCAATTGCATAGCTCGATTTGTTGGCGTTAGCGCTGGCTGAAGGTAATATAAGTAGTATCCTGTTAATGTTCAGGCGGCAAGATGATAAATGAAATAGAATAATCTATGCGGTGACTGGACGAATTCCCCAAGCAGGTTAATACTGCATACAACTACTTACTACATACTTGTATTTGCTTTACCGTCCGTCTGGACATTTCATGCAAGACTATCGTGCATAACGAATGCAACCGAAAGGGTTAAAGGCAGCGATGGTTGTAATAATATAAATGAGAAAGGGAGAGAGAGAAAATATGTACATTTGTATATAAGTTTGTGTTGTTGCGCCATGATGGATTTTGAGAAATACCCTTAAGGGATCTGCGGCTTTGATGTCCTGGACTGAGAACATTGGCATTCTATATGAATTAGGACAAATAAGTGCTTTGGTGTTATCTGATTGTTTTAGTTGATTTCATTTAATATTTTTCTTCGATTTTGTATTATTCATTTCTCTGCGGTTATTTGTTTTCTTTTATTTCGAGTGCCGTTGGTTTTTTTTGTTTTTGTTGCTGGTATGGTTAACTAAGCTGAGCACTTGAGCGTATCAAATTTCCACAAATGGTCACTACATAGAAATAAAAAAGTAATTGAAAGGGTTAATTTCTTAGTGAGCAGATGTGGCTGCGAATAGCTTATAGTAAATGTTCGGAAGGAAGGATACACTTGATGTAATGAAAAGAAATGAAAATCCGATTTTCTATATTTTTTTATATTTTAAATTGTTGTCACGAGAGAGCAAAGTGCCACGTCTTTCTTTTCCAAACTTTAATTTTTAAAACGTTCCAAATTTTTCAATCTTAAATTTAGATAAATTTATTTCAAACAACGTATAGCTGGATGCATGTGGGTATACATACATATATATGTATATGTATATACAATCATATATATATATAGAAAGATAATCTTGAATGATTTTAATGGAGATTATGTTCCATTTCGTTGTAGTCAACCACAGACGCTCTACTTATGTGGACGAAAAGAACAAAAAAAAAAAAAAAAAACAAAGAGAAATTGAAACATAAAAAGTGTAAGGAGTTAGAACAAGAAAACTCAATTGGAAATAATGCACTTCGTGCGAAACTCTAAGCTATGCTTTTACAACACTTCAATGGCAGGATAACAAGATTCCATGTAATAACCGTCTACACTCACACACGCACACAGCACACCGCTTCCTCATAAGCCGAGTTCGGGTACTTGTAGCTGTCTGTCGTGTTTCTGCTGGAGCATGAACACCTCACATGCTGGCACGGTGTGGGGGGTATCTTCAAGCGGTTTCTACTAACGGCTGTTAAACGTTGCAGTTGTAAAGCTCACGCACGTAAGAATAAAGTCCTGCAGACATGTTCAAAGGAGTTAAGGGTACATTTGTGTGTCGTGCAAAAAGTGCGAGGCGTGCAAAAATATAGAAATTCTCAAACACTTTTACAATTGTTTACTCAGTGAAAGTTGACATGATTGCTGCAGCTGTGGTTGCGGCAACGCGTCTCTGGCGTGGTTGGAATGCATAAAAATAATGTTTAGATGAAGAAGAGTAAAGTGCGAGGGGAAAAACTATGTTCTTACAGATAGCAAACATTTATACATATCCTTGTGATTCGTAATCCATTGTACTTGTAATTTTTTATTTAAGTTTTTTTGTTTTGTTTTATCTTCTCCGGTATTTATTTTAATATTATCATTTTCCTTTAGTTTTACAAAATAATTTAATTACATCGATATTGTTTTACTCTAAGTACTTCGCCTTTCGATTCTAATAATCTTTATTTAATAACTTCCATATTTATTATACGAGCTTTATGCTTTGTTAACACAGCCTTTTCGAGATCATAAGTCGTAAGTGATATGGAATAACATACATCTATTCCGATTTCGCCTAATGAGTCAAATGACATCTTCTTCTTCTTTGGCGTAGGCACCGCTTACGCGATTATAGCCTCGTCAACAATAGCGCGCCACTCGTTTCTTCTTTTAGCTGTTTGGCGCCAGTTAGAAATACCAAGTGATACCAGGTCGCTCTCCACATGATATTTCCAACGGAGTGGAGGTCTTCCTCTTCCTCTGCTTCCGCCAGCGGGACTCCATCGAATACTTTCAAAGCTGGAGCGCTTACATCCATTCGGACGACATGACCTAGCCAGCGCAACGTAGCCGCTGTCTCTTGATTCGCTGAACTATGTCAATGTTGTCGTATAGCTCGTACACCTCATCGTTTCATCGTCTGTGGTATTCGCCGTTGCCAACGCGCAAAGGACCATAAATCTTCCGCAATACTTTTCTCTCGAAAACTCCTAATGCCGACTCAGCGGAGGTAGACATCGTCCAGACTTCTGCACCATATGTCAGGACGGGAATGATGAGCGACTTGTAGAGTTTGGTTTTGGTTGGTCGAGAGAGGACTTTACTTTTCAATTGCCTACTCAAAGTAGCACCTGTTGGCAAGAGTGATTCTGCGTTGGATTTCAAGGCTGACATTGTTGGTGTTGCTAAATGACATGGTGGATAGAATATTTGGGTGTGTTCGAGCCGCTTAAAAATTAGTGCAATATTGCAACTCTGTTATTTTATTGATACTCTGTGCAGCACTATTGCAGACTTTATTTAGCGATTTCTTTTTCCTATCGCTTATAAACTCATATTCTAGATCCAACCAACAGCTGATCAATTGTCTTGGACTCAGTTTTGGTTTTGCTTTATTTTGAGGTAAAAGCAAATACTAAACAATATTAAATTATTAAAATAACATTTGGCAGAAAATATACTTACTTCTCCTGCTCCATCTTAATTGCGCAATGACAATTTCCATACTGCGCTAGATCTGCTAGTGATGAGCATTGTCAGCTTGTCAGCATTTTATTCTACGAAGAATGTGTGGCTCTGTCATAAAAAGTAATACTGCCGCTACAATCGTAGCTCGAACACATCATTTGTTTTATTTATTCACTATTTAAGGATTAAATTATCGGCAGCTTTGCATTGATATTGAGAAACATAGAGTTTACTCTTAACTCCATATTTTCTTGGTTCGAAGCTTATTCAGAGGGTTTTGGTCTTAAATAAATGGTAGTGCAAAGAATAAAGAAAACACTACTGTAAGATAAAACAATTTTTTTTTCACTATTCTAATTATAATTTATATATAATTGGCGCTTTGTATCCGTTTAAGCGATTTTCGGTAGAGCTCATCTTTTAATTTGCGTCTTGATGCTTTTTCCACAAATGGAGGGATCTGCAGTTTATTCTTAGTCGCCCCGAACGCCCGATGAATTTTTGTGAGGGACTGAAATTTCCAGCCGACGGTCTATCGCAATTAGAAAAGATTACCACTCGGCTTTTGCGACCGCCAAATATAAATTAGCATTCTTGAATTATAACTTTAGAAACATAGGAAATATGGATGGCTTCTTGCGTGCTAACGTAAATAATATCCCAAGATCGGAGAGCTGTACGAGATTACGGCAACAGTGATACATTTTGTTGGATGTTCCTAAGTACTACGAAGCTACTACAGTTTTGAGAGGAGATAAAGAGCACAATTCAACTTTCGCTTCAAGATCTTGGTTTCGCTTGAAGGCTCCAAATGCTCCTTCGTTTCGGTTGTTCGACAGAACTTTTTTGAAAGAAAACATTTATTTTCATTATTATTCCAAAAACGACTCGTGTCGCACTTTATTTGATAATTACAATATAATATTACTTATTTTTATTTTTTCATTTTATCCATGGAGATTTTTATAAAAAAACTGTACTTTTTATATTTATTTCACTTGAAAAACATTACATATTATCATTTGCTTTAATTATTTTTAGAGTTTCTAATGAAATTTTTTTTTGTTAAATATTTGAGACAATGGTAATGTGATATTTATGTGTGTATGTATGTATATATATGCATATATATATATATATATATAATGTATGATTACAATGGTATACATAGATAATATAATATTTAAAATTTAATAATATATTTAATGTGTATGATGCGTTTGTTCTTTAGTTTCTTTTTTGTTTTCATTATTTTTTATTTAGCATTTTGTGTGTGGTTAAAGGTGATGAAAGCATGTTAATTAATATTTCTTATCTGTGTATGTATGTATGTTATTTAAATTATTTTTGTATTTATTTTTGCAAGTGTCGCTTGTAGAAAACTGCAGTTTCCGCCGTACAAAACTATTTCTATATTTATTAAATATTTTATCTGGTAAGCTACTTTATTTTTATGTGCTTATTATGTAGATTTTCAATTAGTTTTTTGCTTTATTCAGTACTTTTAACTTTCATTGTATTGTGATTTCTATGAAGCAAATGCATCTATGGGTTTGTATAATTCTAATAATTGTAACCACAGAAAGGTATAAAAAGCCGAATATTTAAATATTTTTATAATGGTTTCAATATTTATTTAACAGTCGTCTGCATTGATTCGAAGCGTTTGGAATATGGGGTTTCAAAATCCTTACATGGGTTGCTTTTTTATTTTTTATTTATTTTTCTAGTTCTAAGAACTCTTAAGCTAAGATTAATTTCGCTGAGATGATGACACTGAGTGACTTGAGTTATTGAAAATTATTATTGGCCAATACAACATTTCATATTTTTTATATTTTTCATAAACTTGATAGATCAAATTAATTAAAAAAAAAAAATATAAAAATAATTAAAGACATATTTTGATAATCTTTTCCGTTGACATTTCACTCAAGTCTCCTTTATTTGATATTTTTCTTGTTTTTTCTTTTTTAATTACTTCAATTATTTATTAATGTTATTTTTCCTTCTTTATTCCTCTTATTATTGCCTTTTGCTTTCCCTTTTCTAATACTAAACTCTTTCAAATGAATTATTTCATTTCATAATTAACCTTCCAAACGCATGTGTGTGTAGCGTAACAACACTCTTCGCATTCTTTAAAAAATCTTATTTTTATTTACCATAAAAAACAATTTGTACTCTCGAAAGGGGGGAGGAGAAAGATTTTTTGTTTGTTTTGTGGTTCACTCTATACGTGTTGTTTTTTTTCCTTTAATTTGCATGTGAGGGACTTGAGGGTTACTGAGGTTTGTCTTTTTGTATCAATGTATCTTTTTTGTCGTCTTTTCTGCATCATATGCATTCATATTTTATAATATTATGTAGATGTTTGTTTTTCATGTTTTTACATATGTAGATATATTTTTTGAAAAATTTTGCTTCCAATATTTTAACAAGAAAAAATTGTTAGGGGGGATACTTTTCCAAAACGATAAGATGTTTAGGAGAACAAAATGTTTGAGTTATTTTCAAATCGTTTTTAAATTGAGCAGATTGTGACGGCATGTGCTGGGTTAAATCGAAATTTTGCTACTTTATTTCTAGCTCTCAGATTATGCTCGCGCGAATCAGCAGCTATTTTAAATTTGTTTTCTATCGTTTAACCCGCTACATGCCACCAACAATTATTCAATCATTCATTGTTTGTTTATGGACACAATCCTTTTTTTTAAATATTTTGTTTACTATTTTTATGTATGTGTTTATGTATATTTGTAGGTATTTAATAAGACGATCATTAGGATAGATCGTTCAGGTCCAAATCAAATTTCACTAATTTAAGGAATTTAAGTTTCATAATTTCAAATGAGACTAAATAAAACTTTTATATTCATCAATCGATTGTTTTCCTATTTAACGTTCGTTACGGTGAGTTCCGAAAGGAGTTACATAAACAACAACCGGATGAAACAAAACAAAACAGAATTTTCTATGGATTTCAACTAAAGTAACGTGCAAACAATTTATATTCCAACCCGAACAGTCCAATACTTCTTCATATATTTATTTAACAAAATATTTAAGTAACCATATGTACAGTTATGTAGTTATGAACTTCGCCGGACATTTTCTCTTTACTCCAGAGACCTTGAGGAATTGTGCTTTACCTGAGTGCAATTAACCTTAAACAGCACAACTCAATGGGGTCCGAATGGAGCTTGACTCACAACAAGTCATTAAAAACAAAAAAAAAAACACCAGCGACCATAAAATAACTGTAATGACTTCGGCAAGTTTCGGTCATTGCTACGATTTTTCTATGTTTTTTAAATGTTTTGTATATATATTTTTATATATAGATAGGATTGGGCTAATTTGACAATTATTTATTTATTTATTCATTTATTCACGCATTTCGCATACATATACATACATATGTGAATATTCCCATATGATTTGAAAAATATTTATGCTTTAAAAATCGTGTTAAGTTATATTTGTGTTTTTTATAGTTTTTCTTTTCTTTTGGTAACATAACATATTTTTGAATTATATATATATATATATATATATATATATATATATATATATATATATATATATATGTAATTATATTCATTGTTTATAAACAAATGCAATAGAATATGAAATTGTGTAATTGATTTTGTAATAAACTTTAATAATATATAGTAATAATAAATAGTAATGAGTGAAAGTTTTTTCTTTTGATTAGGTATATGTATGTATGTATGTTATGTGATTTATTTAATTGCATTATTCATTTTCTTTTTGTGAGGTGTCTGGAGATTATGTTCTAAGTATGATTTTCTAGTAGTTACAAATATGTATAATCAATCAATTCTTATTTTTTCTCTAATGAATTCCAACAGTCTTTCTGCAATTTGTCGCAGTTGTCCAAAATCGATGTATGACAGCTTGTGAATAGAAATTATTTGAAAATAATTTGGTTGAGGTTAGGTGTGCTTCGTTAAATCGCTAATTGTGAAAATCACAATACTTGTGGCAATCAAGCTATTTAATTCAATTAATCTCACGCAAATCTGTTGGGATCGCTTTCGGGTAGTGTTTTTTTTTTACATATGTTACTGTTCAGTGTATTTTCTAGCGTTTTTACGAACATATTCAGCTATTTTCGAAAATATTATTATTAATTTATTTCTTTCATTTTGGTTTTACCGCTTTAGCAATTCGTTCACTCATTTGATTAGTATTAAGTATTG
Organism: Neoceratitis asiatica; assembly: GCA_030068015.2. Taxonomy (NCBI): domain Eukaryota; kingdom Metazoa; phylum Arthropoda; class Insecta; order Diptera; family Tephritidae; genus Neoceratitis; species Neoceratitis asiatica. The sequence continues at coordinate 1,119,494 of CM061528.1, read as the reverse complement.
CTAAATAACTGTGAATGTGATTTTCGCAGTTGTAGTTATGGAAAATCTCTTATGCAATCGACACTGTGTGATGTTTTTATTTATAATTGGTTTAAAAATATGTATTTTCCCTGCAGTAATAATCAGACTTGGAGTATCTTGAGGATGACGAACAGTCTTCTGTACTCGTATTTATTATCGCTGTGACATCTACACATATTATAGTATATAGTGTTGTAATTGAGGTTAGTTTCCTCTTGATATTCTATTTATTTATCAAAATGCTTTATTTCAAAAATTACGCTCTTGTATGTATATGTATTGTTGGCTGCTTCGCTTTCATATTGTATGTATGTATAACGAGTTAATTAATTTACTAATGTATGAAACATTTCTACTGAGATTAATTATGAATTTGTATGGGGCATATGTATTTGTAGAAAACAACGACTTTTTAAAAAAAATTTTGCCCGAATTTCTGCACTAATGCTTCTTGCATTATTTTGCTAAATTCTTCCTGTTTTTAGTAGCTTGCTGTAGCAAATATTTTTATTAAAATTTCAAATATGTATTTATGTTTTCATTTTCTGGATGGGCATTTATTGTATTGTGTTGTTATTGATTTTAAGAATATTTTATTTTTATCAATTTTTATAAATTGTAAATGCTTAGCTTTTTTGGTCTAACTTTTAAAAATTTTCAGCAGAGCATTTGATTATTGAATTACTAATATTTTCTTTCGCTTATTTCGGGTTTTTTCGTTTCTGTAAGAATTTCACTAAAAAAAATTCTAGTTGAGGTATTCAATAATATTTTGTCTCGTTTTTGTAATTGTTGCAAATGTAATAATAAACATTCGTCGACATTTTTCATTGCAAACCATGGCATCTTTCAATATTTTTATTTATATGCATTTTAATTTGTTTTTTTTTTTTCACCAATAATTAATGTTTTTTTTTTCTGGATCTAAGAGTATTTTAAGAATAATAGCTATTTTTCTGTGTTTTCTTGAGAATATTTCAACTATTAAGCAATAAGATCTTCTGCACAGTTATTAAATATTTTGGGTAAATATGTATGTATGTGTGTATAGAAGAAACAATAAAACTGCTAATACTAAATATATATACATATGTATATATGACTATGTGTCGAAGAAAATACTACCACATACGCGTATGTACGCATGCGCTACATCTCTAAGTATTTATGTGTAGACAAACTACGAGTACAAGCATACAGTGAAACTTAGATTTACTTATAAATATTTATTTCGATTTTTTTCTTTAATTTTCCATGTGATTTTTATACTCTTAGCTCTTAGTTCTGTTATGTTTTATTGGTTTAAATACATATATATTTTTATCGCTTTATAGCATAAGTATTTAGGCAAATACCTTACATAATCCATTAAAATTACTTTAATGGCAAAAAAAAAAAATTAATAAAATCTCTCTTAGCTACAACCACAATTTTTTTTTTGCAGAAACATTAGTTGATCTTTACGTTGTTGTTCTTTTTTTTAATTTTTAATTTACTTCAATTTATTATTAATATCATTATCAATTTGTATTTATTACTGTCACTTTAATATTTTTTTTTTGCATTTGAATTTGGTTTTATTGCGTTTTTTGAGCGCACCTCTAATTTTCACATTTTCTTCAATTTCTTTTGGATTTTATTTGAAGTTTTTTTTTTTTGTAATTTTTACAGTGTGTTAAGAAAATTGCAATGCTAATATGTTAGTTAGTCAACATTTTCAACTTTACAATTTGAGTTGAAATCTTTTTCTCAAAATTTTCAATTCTTAAAGCGCAGAATTTTACGAAAAATACATATATTTAAAAAAAAATTATATATATAATATGAAAGTAAAAACACAAACAAATTGACTTTTATACGAGTAGACACCGACTTAAATCTACGAAAATGTCACAGTTGTGAGTAATTTATGCTTAACATACAATATATATATATGTATGTACATATATATTATCGTTAAAATTATTCTTAGAAAGAGGTGCTTACAAATGAAACTATCCATCCACTGGGATTTTAATAGATGGAAAAAACGAGCTTAAATCCCGTGAAAGGGGAACAGCACTCCAGTGGTCCAGTGGAACATCGATTAAGCATTATTTTAATTGTTTGCGATTGTTGTGCAACGCCAATTCTTGGTCATTTTAACTATTGTTAATTAGTTAACCAATAAAATGTGTTTTTTTCAATATTTTTTTACTTAAGCCAATTCTTATGCTTTCACTAAATTTTAAAGTAAATGTATGGATTTTCCTTTGCCAATTATTCGCTTGTATACAAAATATATTTTCCAATTAAACTTATGATGATTGAAATTTCTTAATTAAATGCCTTGCTCTAAGACTTGCTTACAACGAATATTAAATATACATATACATATATATAGGTTTGTATATATGTAGAGTGTAGAAAATACCACAACTCTTTGTAATGCTCACAGATTCTCTTTCCTTACTAAGCCAATGAATTATTCACAATTTTCGACGTTTTACAACTATTTTATTGCAGGAACATATGCTCATATACATATATAAGTATATGTCAAAATATATGTGCAAATAAATAGGGTCATAAAACCAATTTCACAGTTTGAGTTCCTTAAATTTTGCCAATTTTTTTTTCTCTGATTGAGTGTTTTTTTGGTATTTTGGCTAAATGCTTTCAAGCCTTAAAACGAACTACATTTACAATATAGATTATCTGAGCCAATTCGTATATGTTTTTATTATTTAATATTAGAAACCAAATTAAAAAAATATATTTGTTTTTAGTTGTTGTAATCGTCATTATTAAAAAAATAATTTTGTTTGTTTGTTTAATTATGGACAATTATGTAAATAATTTCGTATCACATTTCGGGAGCTCTCTCTTTTCAAACGTTTACATCCGAAGGTGTCTTCCTGCACACTTAAATATTTGTGTTGTTGCTATACTTAGTACGTAAATGTGTATAAAATACTTAGAATTGGAAAAATATACATATGTACATATGTACGATTGTATATACATATATATTAATATCAAAACAGCACGATATATGTACTCATGAGTGTATATGCATAAAAAGCTATTTATGTATGTAGTTAAATAGACACATAATATAAAAAATATTAAATTTCCATACGCTAAACATTTATAATGGTTGAGTTTCCACTTACGTATACCAGAAGTTTTGAATTTGGAAAAGTTTCTGAAAATTATTGCTTTTTACTCATTCTTTTTTGCTTTGCGACGAATATGTTGTGTATACATTGCCAATTTTTTTTCATTCAAACCTTCCGTAAATGAAGGAAAAATTTCCGAATTAAATATCCTTGGGAAAAAATTGATTTTTCAAATATATTTCCATATTTCAAAAATTTTCATGTCACGAAATATTTTTTTCCAAGCTTCAATTTTTCGAAACAAAAACTCAAATTTTTACAGTTAATTTATTTCTACTTGTAAGCATAGCAAATTTTATGTTTGTTCAATCGATTTCTATACGATGTTAGCTAAAATCGGTTGTTAGTATATGCGAAACAGTATCTTCTCATAAAAATGCACAGAATAAAAAACGCTTATCTATTGAATACAACTATTCAATTTTGATAAGCAAATATATTAATAACTACATTTTACGTTTATTTAGTCACTTAATTTTATATGTTATAAACTTTTTAATTTTTTTTTGCAGTTTTTTCTACTTATTAAAAGTAAATAAAAAAATATGGCGATATTCCAAGACAGTTTTGCACAACTTTCTTAATTATACATACATATGCATATATGTTTATCTATACGCTATGGTTTTCTTAAACTAAATTTAAACTAAACTTAATTCAAAATAAAATTTAAATCTAATATTACTTAATAATTAATACACTAAATACTATGTCTGTATGTGTTTGTTGTATGTATCTGGCTTATATGCTAAAACACTGGAAATTTTCAAAGATTTTCAAATGTTTTTGGTGTTTTATTCTTACAATGATGTTCGCACTGCTGAAATTGTGATTAAACCGTATCTATGTATGTATGTATGTATGTAAGTATGTACATATGTATGATGCATGTGTGTCTGATTAAATGTAAAATCGAACTTGTGAAAATGATTTCACGTGACTGCGATACCACTCCTTTTGGTATGCCACAAAGTTAGAAAATTTTGGAAATTGAATTGTTGTAGAATCAGAAAATCAGGAAAAAGAGAAGTAAATAGAGAAAAATTAATGCAAGCTGAAGAATTGGCAATAATGAATGACTGTTGTTGTTGTTGTTGTTGTTGTTATTGTGCTTGTATGAGTGATCTGGTTTACAATGCGAATGATGATAAATGATGAGTCTTGAAATTTGTTTTGTATTTGAATTTTTTTTTACATTAATTTACGACTTTTTTGATTTTTTTTGGTAATTATTTCGAGACTTTTATTTGCATGTCTCATCTACCTTTGCAACAAATTTTGACACACATTTGGCAGTTATTTTGGTCTCTAATATCTGACATTTGCGAAAAATGTTTTTGAGCTCCTTATCGGGCCAATTGAGATTTATTTATTCTTAACTGCATTAGGAGGTAATTATGGTCTTTACAAACTTTCGTGCTGAGGTAGCATAGAGTTATGCGTTTCCGTTTTTTTGTTTTTGTTTCAAAATTTTCAATTGTCTTATATTTCTCTCTCACTATCAAAATTCTTTGTTTTTTGTTTTAAATGTTGGAAGTTGTTTTTTTTTTCATTTTAATTTAATTATATATGTATGCTCTTATTATAGTTGGTATTTTTGGTAATTTTTCGTGATTTAATATTTATGTCAAAAGTAAAATAAATAAAAAAAATCACAACAACACATCGAACTGTGCATTCTTGTAAACCAGTCTTTTTTGAATATTCTCAACGCAGTCCCAAACACATCACATTTTCGTTAACGCTCTACTACAAACAGTCATCTGTAAATCTGTATGTACATATGCATATACATATGTATGTCATCATAGCAGTTGAAAATTGTTTTTCCCTCGAACTTACTCCTAAATCTCTGCTTTTTTTTGCTTTTCATTAGTCATACTTATGCATCAACTTTACACACATACATTCTAATACATAATAAAAAAAATCTTAATATCTCTAAGTATATATGTATGTGTATAATTTTACATAAAAATATTATTTATGTGCTTTATGTAAATATTATTTTAGTTCGATTAGCGATTGTTCGACAATTCACAAGACTTTATTGTTGTTCTCTTCCTGTTGAAGTATTTCGAAATAAATTTTTGATAAAAAGTAGCTCTTTTAAGGAAAGCTCGTTTCTAATAAATATGTATTATACAAGTATGTTATGTACATATGTTGTATGTATTCTAATAGAGGGTAAATGAGGACAGCATGGAAAAACTGTTTGCCTCTACACCTTTAAATTCTAAAATTAAACGTTATATTGCTTAATCCACACTTTACATATGTGCAAACTACAAACTAAATGCTAGAAATTATATGAAAAAGCTTTCTATAAAATTGTATTACGTACAATTGATTTTATTTTTTGGGAATATTGCGAATTGTTGCTAGCGAAGTTCTTTAATGAAAACTTATAGTGATGCTATAAAAGCCATTTTGGCGTGAAAGCTATCGATTTAGTGCGAAAGCCTTCAAATGGAATAATGCTCATCACCACAGTTTACTTTGTATTTTTGTAAAATTTTAGAATAAAAAGCGTATTTCTAGTGTGAAGTCCATAAGCCGAATGCTGCTTTTCGTGTGAAAAAATTCACATTTAATGAATTCGAATTTGGATTTTTAATGTTTTTTTTTAACTCTATTGAAATAAAATATTTCAAATTAAGCCGATTTTCCATTTCATGAACACGTCAATTTAATAGTGTATATGCTTTCAGTAAATCTCGCACTTTTCATTAGTTGAAAGTATTAAAGGTTTTGTAAATATTATTTTTTTATTTTGTTTTCTTCAGATGTAGTTTCAAGCAGTAGTTCGTCTGTAGCTTCATATTCTTTAGGGTTTTCTTTTCTTAAATTTATTAGCAACAATTCTCAAAACATAAATAATTTAGTCATATTCCTTTTTTTGCTTTTGTTTTTCAAAAATTCGTTTCTTACAAAACCTGTTGAGTTTGCGTCTTTTTTTGGACGCGTCTCGGTATATCTAGTAACTTATGCTACAACCTAATGCTAAATGCTTACAGAAAATACCTTTTATTTCTCTCACTTGTTTTTCAACTCTCTAATGAGTTATTGTATGTGTAAAAGGTGTTTTTTCTTTTAACTTTTGGTTAAATACTTTTCCTTTTAATATTTCTTTTAAGTACAGCCCAATTAAAAATGAAAGCATAATAATAATAAATCAAAAAGTAATAAACATTCATATATATATATATATGTCTATGTATTTTTATAAAATGTTTTGTTTATTGTTTATAATTTTATATATATATATAATTATTATTATTTTCAAAATTCTACTCAACGTAACATCACTGGAAAAACACACACTTTCTTCAACACATTGAACTACAACTAAAACACAAATATATTTATTACTTATACATACATATACTCGTATGTAAGTATGTTATGTATGCACTTGTATAGGTGGATAGCAAATACGATTAATATTTAAAATGTTTTATGTGCTAAACGACTTTTACTACACAATTAATAATCATAATCATATGAATAATAATGATATTTATTGATAATAATAATAAAATTTGCTTTTTTTTTTTTGGTAAAACTAAACTAACAATAATAATGATGTTTTTGTTTCCATAAATGTTGACTTTTAAGCTAATTAACATTTATTTAAAAAAAATTGCTAATTTTAATGGTTTACTAAATGTTATTTATTTATACATACATGTATGTGTAATAGTGAATAATATGTATTATGTTATGTTATGTTATGTTATGTTATGTTATGTTATGTTATGTTATGTATGTATTTGTAAGTAGTAAGTAAGGTATTTATGTTTAATAAAAGCATTTCAAGAGGTAGGAGGTACTCGTTAAAAAAATTATGTAAATTTTCAAACGAATTGCAACGCCATCAAGCTTTATGCTCTACTGCTTCTGCTGCTTTGTTTTTCCAAATTCAAATTCAATATATATGTAAAATATTAAACTAAAGCACTAACAGATACTGCTAATTACAGATATATAAAATGCATAAACTTATTTGTTTGTATGCGTGTTTTAATATAAATACTTATACATACATATTTAATAGTAATTGCAAATAAATCCAACTAAATTTTAACGCATAAACAATTTGCAAAAAAAAAAAAAATTAAAATAAAAAAATTAAATAAAAAATCAGGTATTGAGTAATCGAATAAATCGTCTAAGATTTTCATTAGCAAATTTTTATTTAAGGTTTGTACTTTCGGCAAAGTTTCAAAAGGAAAAAGGCTTCAAAAGCTAACGCGGCGAATTCAAAATGTGTCTACGCATGTTTCTACGCATTACCCACATTTCGCTGCATTAAAATATTGAGCTACAAGTATTTAAATAAACATTATTGTGTTGCTCCTCATTAGGTATGTACTATGTTATGTACATAGTGTGTGGCGTGGGGGAATTTGTAAAAATACTGAAAAAGCTCTCTGAGTAATAATTACAATGCGGTTGGACTTGAAAGTTTTTGGAAGTGAGCACCGCTTACTTGCTTACACAACTTTTAAAAAGGTATGCCATAGAGCAGAGAGCGTAACTTCCTCCTTGTAGTTGGAGCTATTAAATCAGTATAGTACTTCCTTAAATTTACCGTAATTGACTTAAGATACTCCCTTTGCATTGCGCCCTCCTTGGCTACATATTTGTATCAAAAATGTGATTTCCCCGAGCTAGTCTAAAATCAAACACAGTTTTTTTTTTTGAAATATATTCGAATTTCATGCATAAAAGTAATTCTCTTTTAAGATTCTGCTATGATCTTTTTATATTTCTGCAGCGCAATATTCAAAGTCTTCCAATTAATTTAAAAAAAACTTCTTATCACCTCTGAAAGCTTTCTCAAATCAACCAACGCCCGAACAAATTATTGCAACACTTTCAAGTAACAAATATTTGCTTTTAAATTAAAAAAAGTTATTTAAAAATTTAACTAAACTTATAGGAAAAGGGGGACAGGTCACAATGTATGCCAAAAACATAAAAAAAAAATTCATGTAAAAAGTAATCTAAACAAATGTATACTATTATTTTGACTAAAAACTTAAAATCTTTTGATAAAATCTCACACATATTAAATACAATATCATAAAGAATACTATTATACAAGTATGTATGTAATTGGAGAGTATCGAGTGTGAGGCGACTTACATAAATATATACTTGTATATATATATACAATTAGGTTTAAGATATATCTAAATTTACTATGCTTGTTCTTAATGAATCTTCTGTTCAAATTCATAAGAAACTATATGACGTAAGTGACATACATATATGCAAGTGTATGCTTAGTGCGAGTATACATACATATATGTATGTATGTATGTAATTTGATAAGCTCTGTAGGAATCAACTGTTAAAAATATTAAAGTGTTTTTGTTGTCTGTCTAGTAAGGAATGCGTGTACAACTAACGGTTATGCTACATATGCTGCGATTAACATGTTCCTACGTAAACTGTGTAATCTCAATTCGTTCACTATTTGTTTTTTGTTTTTTGTTTTTTGTTTTTTGTTTTTTGTTTTTTGTTTTTTGTTTTTCCTTTAATTACAACATACCTGCACACTAAGTGCTTATGTATGTATGTATGTGTGTATGTATGTAAGTATTTAATTGTTGAAGCCTATTTTCATTTATGATGAAACTGAGGACAATATTCAGCAGTTGACGCATTTACAACATCTCTTCACCCTCTCCCTGCCAGTTTAAGTAATTACAGTTTAGAGATTATTCTATTACTCGATATTCTCGATATAAAATGCATATTAAGTTTTCACTAAAACAACTATTTATTGAGGTACGTCAAAAATGATCTATTTTAATTTATTCTTTTACTAATATGCAGTATATTCGGAAAAGTCAAAGAAGGATAGGACACCCATAACGATAATCAAATTTTCAATTTTTTCACACGTTCAAAACATTATTTTTTAATCGGAGATAATAATTGTTTAGTAAAAATAAAAATAATTAAAAGTTACTATTTCTATATAAAATAATGAACCTATTTTACTACATATGAATCTCAACAAATTCCAATTAAATAAAATGAAAACCAACAAAAAAATTATAATAAAAAATTTTTTTTTTCCGAGTAAATCTTAATATTTCTATTAACTCTACTTGCTCAAGGAAAACTTGAAATCAAATGATTTAAAAAAAGGAGAATAAAGTTATATTTAGTTAGTCGTATGTTGTTATGTATGTATTTACTAGAGCTCCAGATTTTGCTCAAATATTTTCGAGCAGTGAGAGCACATCTGCTCATTGCTAGTTATTCGAAAATTTTCGAGCCGAGCACGAGCATTTCGAGCATTTTGACAAGCACTTAGCATTTTTTTCTTAGATCTTTTTTTTTTAGTTTTGAATTTATTTATGCAAAGTGTAAAAATCATAGAAACGCTAAACAAAATTGAATTTTTTTTGTTCTGCTGAGCAGTTGAGCAATGAGTGAGTATAGAGCGAGTATCGAGCTGCTCGCACTGCTCGATATCCGGGAATCTAGAGCTCTAGTATATACCAAATAAATGCCCTTCTTTTATTTTGTTGTGGCGACTGACTATTTTTCAAAAGCAGGCGGAAGTAACCAGAAATCAGCTGATTGCAGTAATAAGTTAAATTTCTTTTTTCTATGCAAGTCAACCTAGAACTTTTTTTATCAACATTTTTTTTAAATTTATTACTCTAACCATTTGGATTTCATATTGCAAATGATGAGGATTCTAAATTGAAGTCATATTTTTTTAAATCATTCAATTCAAGCTTGCACTCGGCAATTATACATATGTATAAAACGAAAATATTTTTAAAATATTTTCGAATGTTTTTTTTTAACACAATGAAAAAAAAAGAACAACTAAAATTTGATGAAAAAAAAAACCAATATAAAATAAAACAAATGAAATTATATTTTGCATTAAAAAATAATTTATTAAATATTTTGAATAGTCAACAAAAATTTCAAAATAAATCGATAATAAAATATAATAATGAATATAAAAAGACATGTTTGTATATACGCAGTTTCCTAAATACATCATAACATATGTATGTATGTATGTACTCGTATGTATAAATAAGTTTTTAGATATTCCTATTACATCAAAATATTGTTGAAGAATTCATTGAAAGTAATAATGATTTTTTTTTAAATGTTGTTTTAACAGAGACAAAATCAACTAAAATATTTATCTAAATTACATTAATAGAATATATGTAAGTATGTATGCATGTTTGTATGTATACAAAAAGGTATTGGTTTCGAATTAATTGCTTCTGAGCTTATCTAGCTTAATTTTAAATAAAAATTTTGGCGAAAAACTAAACTTTTCCACATTTTCCTTTTTGTTTTACTTAATTACTAGATACATATTGTGTAGGTATTTGTGATTTTTTTTTTCATCAATATGTACTTTTTGTTTCTCATTAATTTTAAGTGCAATAAAATGCATAAATGCCTTACTTTTTTTTTTTTTTTTGGAGTATAAAAATTGTTTAAGGAAGAGGTTTAGAGGAAATATATACGTATGAGAGGGGGGTGCATATATAAAAACAATATTTATGTGTGTATGTATGTGGTGAATGCTTTCTTTTTTTTTTTTGTATATTTAGTTACACACTGGGCTTTACTCACTTAAAATTTAAACATTTTCGTGTGAATGTATATATGCATATATACATGTATATAGTGTTCTCAGTAATTTTTGTTGTTGTAATTTTAATTTGTTCCACAAAAATTGGAAGGAATTAAAAATAGAATTTAATAAAAAAAATAAAAAATAAAAAAAGGTATTACATATTTACACACAGTAAATTGCTAAGGATGTAGGTACAATGAAATTATTACACTCAATTCACAATAAATTTAATTAATTACAATAATTAATACAAAAGTTTTCTTTTAAGTTTTTTTTTTGTAAAGAAAGTTTAACTGCACATTTGTAAGTATAATATGTATACATGTGTGTATGGTAGCAAAACAGTTAAGTCATAAATACCAAATACCAAATACTAAAGATCAAAAAAAATAAAACCTAAAATTTGAAACACATGCTTGCATGTATGTATGTAGTTTGCATGTATGTATCTATGTATATATGTACGATCTATACATTTGTTTATCACTGTATTAGCTGTATTGTTTCAATAATTTTAACTAAAATTCCTTTAATAAATAGTGGTGGTGCATGTTACATTAGTACAAAAATGTATTTTAATTACAAATAATTATAACAATTTAATATACATATATAGTTTAATACTTCCAAATCTAAAGTTAGAATTTTTTTTTTGCAATTTTAATTACAATTTACGAAAATAGTCTAAAATATGTAGTAACGAAAATTTATTAATTTCAATTAAAATATTTATTATTCTTTTATGTGCTTTCAGGCAGACAGACTTTCCAAAGTTTGTACATTTTGTCATCAGATGATCTGAGAGAGTGGCGGAAGTTGCAGTGAAATTAAAACGATTTTGAAGATGACCAATGAAAAAAAAATATATACAAATAATGTTTACTAAATAATAATGCTCGATCTGAATGTTCATTCAAAACGGGTAGAAAATATAAGTTTAAGCTGTAATTTAGAAAAAAAAAATTTCTAGAGATTGCAAAATATTAAAACGTAATTCGTACGATTTTTTTTATTTGTTTTTATTTTTAGTGTATTGTTGAATTTCTACATTTACCGTTCTAATTCCCTGCAACTGCACACACTTCCGAAAGAAAAATTCTAGTTAATTTTTTGGAAAGAATGCGTTGCGTTACTGCACCAAGCAAAATATATGAGAAAACTAAATTTATAATAAAAAGTATATACTAAAACTTCTTCCGAGCGAATGAAAAGTAGAAAGGCCTTAATTCATTTTTTTTTCGTAACATAACTATAAAGCTTAAGCATTTAAGAAGAGAGAACAGATTTGGAATATATCGATTAGATTGAACGGAAAATTTTATTTTCGAAAATACTTCTTCATAGATACTTGAAATTTGATACTTGCCAGTTGGTGCGCCTTTTTACCTTTCATCAAGAATTTGGAAAATATTTCTAGTAAAAAAATTTGAACTTATTTGGAATAATATATCATTGTTTGAACAAATAAAATAAAAAATATTTTCTCTCTAATAACTTATTGTTTGATTGTGGAATACTACTTAATGAGCGAAACGCAGTTCGAATTGAATAGTTTACAGGTGTATTTTGATTTTAGTTTAAGTGTCTGCATGCATGTATGTATGTATTCGTGATTTCAGTTTTAGAAAATTGTAGGTTTTGAAATAAATGTTGAAATTTCCTTTTTAAATTTCGTTGGTATTTCTTGGGGTTTGGGTGATGCACTATTATTAATATCATTATTTACCATAAACTAATATATTCTCAATTACATACATTTTTATTTTGCAGCTCACTCACTTTCGATGAAAAAAAAAATGTTTGTAATTATGTTGTTGTTTAAATTACATTTGTTATTAAACTTTTGCTAAGGAGGTAATACAATATTTATGATCATTAGAAAACATCATTAAATTACTACTACTTTTTCAAATGTTACCTTCATATGATTCATATTACTTTTACTATTGTTTCATGTTTTAACTATTGTTTTGATGTTTTCTTAGTTATAGTTTTGCATAATTGTCACCTTTTTTCTACTTTCACTAAATTTCTAATTAATTTAGTTATTTTTGTATATTGCAAATTTATTCTCACTTTTTGTTTCTGGTAAAAGAAAAAATATTTCTTTAAGAAAAAAACACACACACACATACAAAGCGATAATTATATTTACTAGTGTCAGTTTGTGTTTGCATTTCTGCAATATTCAATTAAGTTATAAACATACATACATATGTACGTATGTATGTTTGTATGTATGCATGCATTATACTGCTTTTGTATAAATTCAATTGCTTATTATTTAAAATTATTTTCATTTACTGATTAATTTATTTATTTGTTATGCGATTGGTGGTAATGGTGGGTGAGAATATTATTTTAGACTTTCTTTCGTCTTCTAACTTTTTTTCTCAATAAAAGCGTCTCGACAACTGCTCATTGCTTTACACTTATGTTGGTTTATATGCCGGTATGTACAAAATGGAAAATAGATCTAAGTATATATATATATATATTCTGCACTACATTTAATGCAATTTCACATTACTTATATACAGCACTGCATTAAATATTAAAAAAAAAAAATTATTTCACATAGTAATTCGAACATAACAAAAGTTAATTATTTATATTATTTAGAAAAAAAAATTTAATAGAACTGAATTATGGGCTGACTTAATCCAATACACATGCATTATCTCTATGTGTAGGGTACTTTCTTTATTTTACTTATTACATTTCTTTTTTTTTTGTAATTCTCTTAAAATTGTTAAATGTGCTTACCAATGACTAATTCTATGTGTATATGTGTTTTTTGTATTACACAAACAATAGTATTGACATTCGGGCAAATGGATTTTGCACTGAGACTTTGCAAAAAAAAAAACCAAAAAAAAAATAAAAAAAATCTGTGATAAAGCAAACACACAAATGTACATTTCAACTCACAATTAGTTCCTTTGTTTTGGTTTTATTTAAGGAAAAGGGCGATTAAAATTCAATTTTTTTTCTTTTTTCTTTTGTGGTAAGGGGAGTGCTTGTGCCACACTATTTTTTTTTTATTCAATTGGATTTTAGTAAGTGTTATTTGAATTTTCATTGCTTTAATTAAAATAATTTTTTTTTAAACATTTTCAAAAACTTTTTGAGCAAATTTCTAAAGTCCATTACACTTGTTTTAAATCAAATTTGAATTTACATAAATTTACTTCGCAAAAAAAAAAAAAAAACAAACAACTCCAACAGTGTAGATGTAATACTTTTTCAGATTTAATTTGTTTAATATTGATATTCATAAATAAATAAAAAAAAAAAACTGTTGCAAACTTTTCCTTCCTTTAACAAAAAATATTTTTCTATAATTTGATTTCAATGAAAATTTTTATTTTATAAATATTTTGTAGTCACTAGTTTTATATCTTTATCCGAAATATCCGTTTCGAACGGATTTTCACAATTGATTTCACTTTGGTTGTCAAAAAAAAAAAAAAAAAAAAAAAAAAAAAAAAAAAAAAAAAATTATGGAAGCAGATATGGGGAATGGATTAATATCATGCTAAGTAACAGAAAACGAAATTTTTGGGGAACATAAGTTGACAAATAGTCGATATTTGACAACAAATAAATGTTTCCAATATCAGAATATTTTGTATCATTGGAAAACTAATGAATTGGACTTATATATGTACTTGTATACTTTATATATATACATATAAAAATATTCAGAATTGGGGTTACTAATAAATTACGTTACATATTTCGGCCAAATCGAAGCCCATCCCGAGGCATGTTCCGTTTAATATGAAACGACTGCAAACAAAAAGAGCGATTCCAGAGCCATAATTTTAGTAACAATGCAAGTAGAATGTACATATAAAGAAATAATGCGACTAAAAAACTATGAGGTTTTGATTAAAACAAAAGATAATTATTCAACTTAAAACATAATTCCTCTGATTGTTTTTGTAAATCTTACAAAACAGCAATAATGAGAAAATGAAAATTTTTACAAAACAAGATTCAAGACACTCCAGATCGCTCTCTGCGAGAAGGTGCGAAACACTTTTTTTTTTTTTTAAACTTCAATCAACACTTTCACACGACTGGGCCATGTGAAGGCAAGTTTAAAAATTAAACGGGGTCACAATATAATTTTATATCACAACATTGAAATGCGTTTGCGCTTAAATAGCAAATCATAAATGATCATCACGCTGAACAATATCACAATTACGATGCACAGCAGAAGTAAACCAAATATGATTGATGCTTACCTTATGGCGCACACAAAAATGCGGAAGCTTGTTCCGAATGAAAAAAAAAGGATGCCAATTCAGAGTTTAGACGGCAATATGCCGGTATGTCCATGACACATTTCACATTCATACACATAAATATATATAAAAAAAATGTGCATACTCCTTCGTATGCACGTGCAGTGACTGCCTAAAACTATGCTATGCTTATGAGCAAATTTTGAAAGAGATCACATATGAGTGTTCCTTATATAATTCGATTTTTAATAACGGTTAATTTTTTTTTCATATTTTTTTTTATATAAAAATATCAAACATAAAATTTTAGTAATGTTATAAGGATTACACCAATTTACATTTTGACTGTAATTGGGAATAAAAGTGAGTGGGGTAGAAGGAGAGAGAGAGAGAGAGAGAAAGAGAGAAGGGTATTCTTACATCTAATACGATCACGCTGTGCTATTAAATTTGTTGTTTAGTGAAAATATATGTAAATGCCACAGGAAGTTGTGTAGTTTGCAGCGAAATCAAATTAATTTAAAAAAAAATATTTTTTTTTAAACTGATTGAGTTTTGATTTAAGAAAATGTTTAATGGTTTGGTGGAAGTTTTGATTTAATAAAATTTTGCTATTGAAAAGTGCGCCAAAATGTACTATGTTTTAACCATTGAAGTTGATTTGTGAGTTGTTCAATGTTTATTAACCTCACCACATGGGAGTAGAAAACAAAAAATGGCTGCCTGTGTAATCGTACCCAATGCAAAATCATATTCCGTCCTTATGGCGTGTGTCTACATTATAATTACCAACTTAAGGTAAAGATGTTATGGTGAATGTTACAATACAAAAATAACAACTAAATATTAATTTTATATGTAATTTGTATGTTTGTGTGTATGTGCTATGTATACTAAAAACTAATGAAGGATAAATATTTCTTAACAATTTTCCAAAGACAATTAATTGCCTCATTCCAATTTACATTTACATTATGTAACACATATTTATTCGTTCCTTTTGCAAAAAGTAGTTTTATGTTTATTGCAAAACACAGCAATATCTTCCTTTTAAATAATCTTAAATGGAGAGCGACACCAACATATGACATACAAACATACAAACGAATTTGTGTGTATGCCTAAGTGTGCCACCAAGAGGATAATAATAATAATTGAAACACAAAACTTTTGTGATGTTTCGTAGCAGTAATTAATTTTAAGTTTTTCCATTTTTATGCTAACAAAAATATTTGGTAAATTTTCTTTAAAAAAATGCTAAGCTTTTTCAATTTTTCATAGCTTAAAATAGTTACAAAGATTTCAAGTATGCCCACATACGTATGTTTTTATGTTGTTGGCATACAAATTATAATTAATTCATTTCAATTAAAATTAATTTACATTAAATTGATTTAAATTAAATTCAAATTAAATTCAACAAAATTCTTTTTAACATTAACATAAATTTAAACACATTTTCAGTGATGAACTAATTTGTAGATTTCGAATTTTTACTAAAAATTACTCAAAATAATTTTTAAAGAGCAAATAAATTTATTTATATGAATACCTGGAGCCTTTTGCACTGACATAACATTTGCAGTTTAATTTATGTTTTTTTTTGTGCTCTTTTAAGCAAAATTATAAGCTAAAAAAAATGTATAATACTGCAAAATAATTAAATGTTTACATAAAAGTAACTAATTTTGCTATTATCGTAATCCTTTTGGTGGTTGAGGAAAATGGAATCTACATTTTGGTGTGATAGTAAATGGGAAAAATTAAACGTATAAACATTTAGTTTTCAACGAAGTTTCAAAGAATTTTATATAATTCTCCATATAAAATAGAGAAGATTTGGTATTTTTGTTCTCGATCAGTAAGGATCTTAATTTAAGTTAGATTTTATTACTTTCCTGGAAAAATTAACTTTTCGCTTTTGAAGACTTTTATTTTTCAAATAATTCGAATTCGATACACCAAAGCATATGATTTTATATAATTTTTTTAGGGCCACCACCTCCCTGGATTACCTTTGAAAAATGGATTTAACCGATTGTTTTTAAAATATTTTAAATTTGCAAAATGCAAAAAGCTCCACTCGATTCTTCACAATGCGAAAAATTAAATTAAACTACAACAGAAAAAAAAAGAAAAAAATAAACTAAACTAAATGGACTACTTTGTTGTTTTTAAACATTAAACAGTTACTTCTGCAGTTAGAAATTGTAATTGATATTATTTTCAACTAAATAACAATGTTATCAAATGTTTTATATATATATTATATTTTATATGTATATCGTCCGCAGTTGTTTAATTTTTCATAACCACTGCAGTTCGAAATTACCATTTCACATCGTTTTTTTTTTACATCACAATTGCATTTAAAAGATTAAGCGCAGTAAAAGAAAAAAACTCGTTTCACAGTTTTAATGCCTTTGCTACTAGATATTTATAGATATTTGTTAAATTTTTAGTTTTACTTCGTTTCTCATCGTTTCAATTAGCTTTTTTGTTTAGTTTCAGAACTTCGTTAGAAGTAGTAATGTGTATTCAGCTTGCCGCCACACTCTCTAAATACAAAATTATATTTCTTCATTTGTGTATTTTTAATCAATTTCGCTAATATATATATATATATATTTTGATCAATTATCGTTCAGACAAATATATTTACTCTGCATAATTCATTATATTCATATAATTGAGGAATTGCTCTGAAAACAATTGCATGCATGTTGCGCCGCCTTCTGGCTTGCCTTGAACTCCACCAACACCACTATTATTCACATCGCCGTCACTTGATAAATTTGCACGCTCTGATTTGTTGTTGTTGTTGTTGTTGCCGGTGCCCACTTTTGGGGTAGCTGTTGTGGTAAGAGATTTGTGGTGGCCAGCTCCGGCGGCATTGTTGTTTGTGCGCCAAATATTCGAGGCATTGCTAAATTCAATTGACTCGCCCAAATCGAATTCAGTATTTGGGTTTTTGGCGATGCGCAGACCAGCTGCCACATTGCCATTATCTGTATTATTGCACCAGAATATGTCCGTGGTGCGTGTTGTATTTGCCGTCGAGTTGGGCATATCCCAAATGTTGCTAATCTTGGCGAATTGCGATAAGTCTTGAGTTGCGGTGGAATTGGAATTATCAGCACCAAAATATTGCTGCAGCTTGGCGTTGGACCATACGCCGATGTCAATAGCAGCGCTTGAACCAACACTCGAAGAACAGGATGCCGATGATGCTATAGAGGAGCATGTTGAGTTGGCGCTAGGCGATGTCGATTGTTGTCCACCGTTGTCAACAGCGCCATTTGCTGTAGTTATGGCGATGCCCCCCTTTGTAGTATAATAAGTATCCCTGAGTTTGTTGTTGCTATTCGGCGACGTTAGTGTTGACGATGACCATAATGGCTCTTTACCATTACTGCCGCGATAATCCGGGCGTGTCGATGCGTTAGAGGTGGGGCTTAATGATGGCTGAGAGCCGGAGCCGCTTGAACAGCCGCTGGTGGACGAGGCGCCACTCGAGGCGGAAGAGGTAGTACAACCCCACAGCGATGAGATGGCATCAGTGGTACCAGTAGAGTTGGCGAAGATGCCACCAACGGTAGTGTTGCCGTCAGCAAGGCTAATTTGTTTGGTTGTGCCGTGCGGTTGGCCCCACAAAGCAGTCAATTTGCTGTTGGCTGGCAATGTGGAGTTTAAACCGTTCCCGGTGATGGCTGCTGCTGCTACTGCTGTTGCGGTTGTTGGTATATTATTGCTAATTAATAAATTACTAATACTGCTACCGACACTATTGTTTGCTAGTGAACCGTTAGAACCTACATTGCGTCCTAACATCCCTGCTACCTGCTGCTGATTGTTATTATTACTGTTATTTGTAATAGGATTGTGTGCTTGTTGTTGCTGCTGGTCGATACCACCAGATTTAATCGGACTCATTTCATTAGTGAAATTATTCAAATGCAAATTACTCAGATTACATTGATCACTTAATTTTAACGGTAGTGCTAGTGTTGCCAACATTTGTTGTTGCAATTGCAGTTGTTGTTTTTGTTGTTGCTGCTGCTGCTGCTGCAGCTGTTGTGTTGATTGAGCATTTGCAGTTTTTGTTGCGGCAGCTGCCAAGCCGGCAAGGGAGAGACGAGCTGCCGCCACATTTGGTGCAAACGATGAGAGACGTGGTTGCTGCTGCTGCTGTCCCTGCTGGTTTTGTTGTTGCTGTAGAAGTTGTAGTGGCTGTCTTACCTGGTTTGTGTTGTGTATTGTACCAACGCTACCGTTGGCTGCGCTGCCACTGCTTTGTTGTTGCTGCTGATATTGTTGGGCATGCGGATGGGCGCCAATGATGTCGGGATTGATTTGTTGTTGCAGAGGTGCTGAGTAATCAATAGTTGGATTGTAGAGGACAATTGTCTTTGCCTGCAGGTTACTGTTGTTAGTACCGTTACTGTTATTTATATTATTATTGGCCGTTGGAGCGGCAATGCTGCCTGCGTTTGCTGCTGCTGTTGCTGTCGCGGCTGTTGTAACTGCCATCAGCATTTCCGTGGACTCCAACGGGGCCTCATGTTATGCGATGGACTGAGGGCGCAAAACATTGCTTTTGGTGTAACAGAAGCTCAGCGGCTTGACAAAGTGCGTGTCCTGCGTAGCACAATAGGGACAAGTAACGCAATGCGAATAGTCGCTATAGAAATTGAGGCGCTGCTGTGGGTGTAAAAGCAATTTGAAACAGTTATTGCACTGTAAATAAGAGAAAAAACAAAATTTTGTAAAATTAGTGAGAGCACAAAATGATTTGAGTAAATTTTTATAAAGGAATAGATATTTATTGATATTAAAAAATAAAATATACTACTTTGCTCCTCACTCACCTTTAGACGCTCAGCACAGCATGGCATTGCGGCGAAAATATCATATGAGTACATGGTGCCAAGGACTAGATTCGAACCATCCCAAATTTCACCGCAGAATCTAAAAATGGACAATTTTTTTTTTAAATTAGAAATTATTAAATAAAAATAGTTGTTGTTTTCCTAAATGTGGGATGTATAGATATGTAAAGTGTGATCCATTTTGAGGTTCCCTACTTTTCTAAAGAAAAAAAGCACAGAAAATTCAAATTTCAAAACAATGATCTCTCAAATAAATGCTATTGCAAAAAGTACCTCTACTTGGATCACCCGTTATATTCTCGTTATGTAAAAAAACACGATTTTTTATTATTTGTTTTAACTCACCTACAGTTGATGACACGATTGGTGGAGAGGCCATCCAAGCAAGCCATACATACGCACGTTAAAAATAACGGTCTTCCTTCATATTTCACCTGCAAAAACGAGTAAGGAAATTTTGAATTTAAATCAGACAATACATGATGAATCAGAGTGTTTTTTAAATAATTTTAAAAATCTCCATATGATGTTAAGCGTTTTGGGCCTAAAACTGTGCTCTAGCTGCGTCTTAAAAGCTGCTAAAATCGCCCAATATTTAAATGCAATATTTAATGCCTTACTTTTAAAACTTAACGCAAATAAAAATGAAACTGAATAGTTTCCTAAAATCAACGCACGAAAATAATAATGAAAATTATATACATATACAAACATACATATTTCGAGTATGTAGTAGAGCTCCAGATTTTGCTCAAACATTTTCGACTAGTGCGAGCATTTGATCAACTAGCCCGCCTGCTCATCATTGACTTTGACTCTTTTCTCAAAACTTTTCTTTTTTATCATTTTAAAATTATCTATATTAGATATGTAGATAGCAGCAAAAGACTTACAAGCTAAATTTTCAATTTTGACGTATATACATATATACATATATTATATGTAAATCCCAAAATCAGGCATATTAAGTTGAAAAAATGCCAAGCATCAACTTCCTTATGACCAAATGGCGCAGCGACAACAATAGTGACAAATACGCCCACAATATCAAACGAACATGCTGAGCTCCTCGCCTCAAAATAAGCAGTCATTGGTAGACACAGCTCAAACCCTCACATTACATACATACAATCCATATATACTTATATATGTATATATAACATATGCACGTGTAGGACTTTTTAAAGCTTGCAGAGTTTGGGACCTGCAACTTCAAGTGTTAAGCAAATGACGACAATGAGTTGTAAACCTTTTGGCAGAATAATATATGTATATCGCGGCATAGACATACAGACTATGCCATACAATTAGGTGCAAATACGAGTTCATATGTTTCTCTTCGAATATCTTTACAAGTATGTTTATATTTTCTATGTTCATTTAAGTTTTTTGTTATTTTAATTAAAAATATTTTTCAATCCTACTAAAATCGAACAAAACTAATGTAAATACATAATCAGAGCTTTGTAAAAACTTTATAAAATTCAAACCTTAAATTTATTATTAATTGGTTAAAAGTATAAAAATCATTAAATGATAAATCGCACTAGATCTGAAAAGAGAACGCAAGTGGTAGCCTTTTGTTGGAATAATTTTGTTATGTGGCTTTCCTATGTTGAGGATTTGTTTTTATTAAAAAAAAAAAAACACACACAAAGAATCATTGTTTATAGTCTCTGGATTTTTATTTGAAATTTTTTCTTACGAAAATTCCTTTTTTTCATACTCAAGAATTTTCAATTTAGATACAAAGATTGAATATTTCTATTAAAAGCTGTTTAAATTTTATGAGTTTTGCACAATATTCTACTTGTAACATATTTATCAGATTTTCAAACTAAGCGAGCAATTGTGACTCGAGCTCAATTTTTTCTTCACTGTCAAAAACATACATTCATACATACGTACGTATCTGCATAGAACTTGGCTTTATTTGAAACAAAGGTGAAGCTATCTGTGAAAGGGCGACTTTCCTATTTCGGGCTACAGCGATGCTTCTCCTTCTGCTGGATATAACTGTTACTGCCTATAAACCATTTTGTATTGTATGTTTGAATGTTTGCGTGTACGAGTACATATGTATGAATGTTCATCTTACTTTTGCGCAGGTATAAAGCCTAAAACTGTTTCTTATCACGCAGCCAAGTAACCAACTCAACTGTCTCTCAACTTTTACCACATTCATGTAACGTCAAGAACGCCGCTCTTGTGTTGTGGGCTTCCAGTCTCTTTTTGCTGGATTTTTCTCCATCATTAATGTTGCATTTGTGTAATTACAATGGCTTAAAGCGTTTATATGCCGCTTAAAAGAAGTATTTTATAGAAATATACATATGAATACACACGAGGATGCCTATATCTATGTACAAGTATATATTTACGTTGGTTATTTGCGAGCAATGGGTGTGTCGAATTCTTAACACTACTCCATTTAAAGCGATAATAATGTCAACAAAACTCTAACATTTAAAGGAGGCGAGAACATATAATTGAGCAGACAGTAGGCGTAGGTAGTGACATATTTACGAATAGAAAGCAGGAAGTTCAAAAGAGGCAGTAAAGTAAAAAACGCCAGAAGATATAGATAAATAATACAAATAAAATTGAGGACTAATTTAAGGCAGATTCAAAGTGCTCAAAAACATCTCCAAAATTTTATGGATTTAGTAACGTTTATTCAACTTACCTCAATACAACCGGTTGAATGTTGTTTTGGACTTAAAAAGAACGATCCATCGACAAGTGGGTAACGATCGAACACGAGCATTGGCTCCTCGCATAAAATACAAGCAACGCGACTCATTTGCGATTGAGCCAACGAAGATAAAATAAATAGACGAGTCTCGTCGTTACCATGGTTGCCTTCGTCTTCGATCTGCAATAATAAAAAAAAAAAGAAATAAAAATTTTATTATAGAAAATTTATTTCATTTTATTAAAGAATTTTTTTAATGAGGTATAATGTATGTATGTATAATATATGGGTATGTATGTTGAAAAAAGGAGAAAGCTCAAAAGTAATATAAATATGATGAAAAAATTAAATTTTTTTTTTCGATTTCTGACACTAGAATCAAAGAACCAAACCCGCAAATCACATTCGCCAATCTAATCAGTAGTTCTTAATAGCTCACTTGTTGGACCGCCAACGAGTTCATAAACCTTAAATTCCCAGCTAAATACACACACATGCTAGCAAATAGCAACGTAATACAAAATATTTAGCTCAAATCGACGCCTGCCCGAGTCACATGCGCCACATATTTGTTAATAAAGCAATAACCGTTCGTAATCTAACGGTAATCGCCTTTGACGGACACCTGAGCGTTGTATTTCTATTATTTTCCAAATTCCAAATTATATTGCGCGAATGTCAATAAACGCATTATTCGTGCCACAAATATGTTGGGATGTGTGTGTGGGTGTGTGTGTGTGTGTATGACTTTGATAGAAATCTCAATTTTTATACTTATAAGAGTATATCTCTACAAAGCAAGCATACAGATATGTCCGTATATAAATTTACGTTTGAGTTTGAGTTTAAGCATATGTTTAGCTTTGACTAACGGGAATTGCTGCAAGTATGTTTATACACGTTTTCTATTCTTCACTTTGCTGTTTTACCTTTGTTTTGTTTGTTTGTTTGTTTGTTGTTGTTTTGGTCGAAGACGGTGCTTTCTTTTCTATTACATTATTAACCACAAAACTCGAGCACACATACACACATACACGTTGCCTTATTCTTATTGATTATCAATTTGGGAATATGTTTATGTCAACGCCGGCAATAGGAATGTCTACATACCTCCATATATGTATGTAGTGTATGTATGTGGACCAAAAAAAAAAAAAAACTCACACACAGGCACATGCAGTTGAGCAATAAGGATTTCCCAACACGTTCATTCATTTTGTCTGCAGTTTTAGCTCATTCAAGACTTGAGGGAAATCCTTTGTTATTTGCTTCACTGGTATGTTTGTATGTATACCGTCCAACACGCTTAGTACGGTGTACATAGTATGCCCGATCCTTCACAATGCAACACAACACAGCTACTTACGCGAATTCAATTTAGCATAACTTAACGGTACCTTATTGAATATACCACATATTTTGCTGGTATTCCCTTCGCCAGCTTCCCCTTAAACCGAGTTAAAGAGCTTTCACGTGGCTTTGGTTTTTCCAGCACGTTTCGTCTTCATTGTTCTTCTTATGCCATTTTGTGGCCAACACGGTTGTTTGAAGAAATTGCATCCAAATGCAAACTTTCGTTTTTTCTTTTTGTTTTTTTTTTTTCAAAAGTCTACTTTATTACGTTTGCAAAATGTTTCTTGTTTTAATAAGTACTTTTCAGCCTGATTTAAGCAAGTGTGGAGAGCGCTGATTATTTTCACCATATTTCTGATATACAGTTTTCGGTTGGAGAAAAGTGATTGCAAAAAATGTTGAAAATTTGCTGTGACTTTGTTAAAATTTATAAAGATCTCATGATAAATGATAGAAAGAATAATGTTAAATTTGGCAGACCTCACAGTGGGTAGCAAAACTCATATTAAAGCTAGATACAGATAAATTCAAAAATGAAATTCATGCATTTCTTTGATAATAAAACCTTTTCTGGTCACACAGAGTATTCACATTTTTTATAAGAATTCCCCTGTCTGTCTTGCATTGCTTTTAGTGGATTTCGAGGTATTTATAAAAACATTATTTTCGATCCGATTTCGATATATATATATATATATATACATTAATGTAGAATCAGTTAAAATTTTCTAAAAATGAAGGTTCAGTCGAGTGCTTTTTTTTACCTACACCCTCTATTCGACAAACTATGGACGAACAAATTTATTCAAATCATGAAATAGTCAGGAAATTCTGGTTATATTCCGGAATATGTGTTTAGAGATGGATAAAGATAGCACAATTTGGGTGAAACTCATAGCAAGCATATTACTGATTCCTCAACCAGATTTCTGCTCAATGGATGTCTGATTCCGTGTTAGAAATCGCTTTCATATTGCAAAAAATAAAATAAATGCATTTACATATCCTCCCTGGAATTTATGTAGAGGAGATATTTCTGAAATTGATTCAAACAAATTTCACTCGCCATAATCACACATATATGTATGTATGTATTTATATGCACTCAAGTGCAGTGCCAATTGATTAAAGGTTTACATTCGGTAAATATCGAATAAAAAGCACAGATATCTCTCTTATAAATGCTGATAAGCGAAATGATGACAGGAGGCTGCGATGATGACTTTGGCCGTTGAGCGTGTGTCAGTGTGTGTTCGCGTTGAGTACAAACAAAATCAAAGAACAAATGCATATTTACTCAAATACATTTGAAGAGGGGGAAGAACAACATGAGGAGAGTCTTACAGACATATTTGTACAATGAAATTAATGGATTTGGGGCTATGTAAACATTCTGCGAAATAATCACGGCCAGGCGGGAAGCTGGCGGAAAAACAATATACTCGAAAATGAAAGTAAAACAATAACAATAAATTCGATTAATGAACGTTCGCACTAATTTAGAGATTGTTGGGGAGTAAGCGTAAGGGCAAAGTGATGATTTTTGCCTACTTGAAACCACTTTTCTTTCATTTTGGTATATTTATTTACTATGAAGATACTTAGTAGATGCTCGCAGCACAGCCAAACAATATATGAGAGGACAATACCGGTCTCTAGAGTAATGCAAATAAAATAAAGGAAGATGAGCATCGCAGTAAACCAAGCTGTTAAGGATAATGAAGGCGTAACTGTTGACATTTAAACCACTATGAATTTGTTATTGTGTGCGAATAAGTAGGTATGCAAGAATACTATCAAAGTCTTGTTGATATATATGTAGTAATATCGTCAATATTTGAAGAAAAGAAGTTACAATAGATTAAATGATTTCTGTACGACCAACAAAAGGATACAACAAAATAATAAAAATAAATATTTGGTAAGAGAGACGAATGGAATATAGAAAGGTGCAAAGGGATGATAAATAGAAAATGTGACACAACGGAAGAACAACAGAGGTGAAGCAGCAGGCAAAAGTAATGATAAATAATACCGAAATGAGAAAATGTTGTGAATACATACAAACTTATATTGCAACGTAGCTGAGAAAATGCATTTTCCCTATTGTTATTCTTAAGGATCTTTCAATTCCTCCTTTTGTGCTTATTTTTTTTTTCAAAATGCATTATTGCTTTTTAATAAACTCCACTTCACTTAACAGTTATGTGGTAGTATTGCAACAACAGAATAAACGAGAACAAGAAATATTTGTTGTAAATCAAGAAATAAGAAGGATCACAAACTGTCTTGGCAACAACTCGGAAAAGTATGAAATATCCTTGTAGACAGAGAAAAAGAAAGCGTTGAGAAAACACAAAATTTATGGCAGGCAAGACACAATAGAAATTTTTTTAATGGATTAGAACAAACAAAAACAATTTACATATACATATACATACATACTTATATAACCTTAAATTGAGCGTTTATTTGTGTGTTGTTGCGTGTGTGTGTGTGTGTGGTTGTTGTTGTTCCAAGTGTATTCTTTGCAACTGTGCATTAAAATCAAATCAAAGATAATGTAAATAGTAGTTAAGCGTAAAAACTGGTAAATGAATTAAAAGCAACAACAATAACATGAAAACATAAATCTATATTTCGACAGTTTTCGTTTATTACAGAAAAGCGCGAAAGTGCTGCAAGCAAATGCCTACAAACAGCAGATAATATATGACTTTGGGAATTGGTACAACAACAAACAACAAACAACAACAACAACAACAACAACAACAACAACAATAGCGAAAACTGAAGGAGGAAAGGGAATCTCAGCTGGCAACAACGGAACCACAGAATACGAGTATGAGGTGAAGAACAGAAAGGGGCAAAGAGAAAAGTGTGGAAGTGGAAGGGCATAAAATTGAAATGCAATTTAATTTAATGTATTTATGAGTATTGTTTTTACTTTTCGGCAAGTGGCAGGCAGCGAGAGTAGTTGTTGATGATAGCGGCACAACAAAAGCCTGACGGAAATAGTGGCAGGAGCATAGTTAACAGTTAACGAGTGATACATTAAAGCAAGTATAAGTGGAGGACCTTATGTAAAGGGTGTACCGAGAAGCAGCCACTACTGCTGTGAAGTAGATATGCTCGATATGGAGCTGGAGAGACAAGAGAAGGAGTGTGATAATATTTATGTGAATAGGAAATGAAGAGATTTATTTATATTTGGGTGTGGAATTAACGTTCTAAGGTATTAGTAACTCATAAAAAAAAAAAAAAAAAAAAAATTACTTGAGCGAAGATAATAAACTTAAGTGTGTTTAAGTACGACCATGAGGGTGGCTGAAGCGTATAAATGCCGTTAAGCATGCAAAGTGGAAGCAATAAATTAAAATTTTAACTCAGTAGTTGTTCCAGGGATGGCAAAAGATAGTTATTTACAAAAAAAAATGTCACGTAATTTATACAATTTCTAAATATAAACTATAATTAATGATTTAGGAAAGCGTGATTTCAATTTCAGAATAGTAGGCAACGAACATTTAGTTTTATTGATGAAGGAAATAATTGTATATACAAAGCCTGCTTTTCTACACAGAAGAACCGATATTTTAATTGTAAATAAAAAGTAAATAACGGTACAATGGTTATCAAAAAATTGTGTATCAGTAAAATATATTTATACAGATATCTTCAAACATATTTACATTTTCCAGTTTGAATAGAAACGTTTCGTTTAGTGAGGAAAAGTGCTTTGTGGTGTGGGCGTCTAGACGAAAACCAATTCATTTGACGGAATAAAGTGTGACTGGATATTTGAAGAGTGGCAGCGTCAAGTAGGTATGCACAGCCATATGCATACATATCTACATACATACAAAGAATTGAAAGAATTGGATGGTATCAAATAAAAGTGGATAATAAATTTGCTAAATTTACGAGCAACGATTGGATTGATTCCCCTTTTAGCAGGTAAACAAATATCAATACAAATTTGCACTTATGTTAGACTCATACTTGCATGCATACACATATGCATGTGTACACTCATTATGGCAGTACCCACACATGCACTGCCTGTGTTGAAACCCAAGTGAAAGAAACATTTTGCGAAGAACAAGAAATTTGGTATGAGTATCATTATCAAATCATCACGTTCCAAACACGAAACAACTTTACCATAATGAAATCATATAAATTTACCTGCTCAAAAAAGAAAAAAAAACAAGAATTAAATAAAAATAAGAAACTAACCCCATAAGCGACGTGTGGAAATTCTGAAAAACGAACAAAACCGAAGTAAAGTTTGTGTAGAATGCAATTGCAGGGACGAGGAGCGTGTGGGAAGAAGCGTCTATTTTTTTTTTACCCACTAGAAAGTTCCAAACTTTCGTGGCCAGTAGAAAATAAAAGTGGGTAAACTATATTGAAATAAAATAAAAAAAAAAATTAAAAAAAATATCAACCAATGAGGTTGCACACTATTCCAGACTTTTCACAAATTTTTTTTTTCAGCAGAATATACATATAACTGTAGAAGACTACTAGAGAAGTTGCTCGCGACAGGCAAGTTCAAACTCAAGGACAACCTAATTTAAAAGTTGAATTAGATTTCTTTTGGCGAAAAAGTCAAGACTAAAAAAAAAAACAAACGCGAAAAATTATGAAGGAGTCGAGTGTATGTGCAATCATTTCGCGAAGAAAAGTTGAATTCACTCAACACTGCTTTCTATGCAACTATTTTTCCAGCCAAATAACTGCGATTCAAACACACAGTTTTTAGCTATAGAATTAAACTTTTAATTGATAATTAGTTTTTTCTTTCTTTCTATTTTCACAGAGTGGCTACGCTCGGTGCTGAATTGAGTTTGTTATTGCACTTGTACCAAACGGCTGAATCGATTGTGAAGCAATTTTCTGCGTGTGTTCAAGTGGATTTGAAAATGGGTTTAATTTCTTTACAGAAGTTGGCCAGGAATCAAACTGGTATACGAAAGTTGTATTTATGGCTTAATTTACTTGAAATTCTCTTTTTTCTGGGAAGAGAATCAGATACTGAAAATTATTTATGGCTCGATTTGTTTGAGCTTTTGTTTGAGTGTTTCTATTTATCTAGATAGGTATATGCAATGCCTTTGTTTTCCGAAAATGGACCAGGACCCAGCGACTATGTTCAGTTTGTTTAAAACGTGGTTCGTCGTGGGCAGCTTTTTACCAACATTAACACATGGAACACTTCTTTTCAACACAATGCATCCATTCATTAAGGTAATTTAAAGCTTTTTTTTAAAGGAAAGACTCCGCTTTCACCAAATTAATTCACCCACTCATAGCCATCAGTCCAAACCAATCGCCCACACCACAAGTAAATCACCGCCTGGAGCCATTAACAATTGAGACGCTACTTCGCCTCAAGCACATTGCAGCCGTACATGTATATCTATCTACGAGTATGTATGTGTGAGTACATGTGAGCAGATATTCTAAATACTGTCATTTTTGCATTGAGTGACTCCTTCACTCTTTGAAAATGAAATGTGAAATTTATGTCTTCCTAATGAAATGAACTCTATCGCGCCAAGCCCAATCTGTACTAACTTTGTACGAGTGTGTAGTGTGTAGCTAGCGCCCACCGACTTTCTTCCATCCACGCCAGCCAGCATTAATTGAAATAAAGTTCCGTCTTCTTCTTCATTTTATTGTTGTAACATGAGGCAATTTATCATGCAATATGAGTTTGTATGGATGTATGGACTGTTGTAGTTGTTAGTGGCAGCTGATTAGCATTTTTTGCAACATTAAAATTTCACCATAAATCCTTTCAGGCAGACAGGCGAGCGTACAACTAAAGCGTGCCTAAAATGTGTGGCATGTATGCATGAGGAGTATGCTGGCGTTGCTGGCGTATCTCCAGCGCGCTTATGAGTGCGCAAATCTATGCATGTGTGTATATGTATACATGTTTCCATGGCGCCTTGCACATTTCTTTGCCTCGCTCTGCAACGAGCTCTCCATCTTTCGTACATTTCTTGATTGTTTAGTTTTTACTTATCCGCCGCCCGTTGCCACACTCCCCCCACAGTCGTTAGTCAGTTTGCCTGAGACACCTACGCATTGAACCAGTCAACTGTCTCTTTGTTTTGACAGCAATTTGAATACGCCCATGAAAGGTGGCAATAAAAATCTTAAATTTTATATTCATGTCTTGGATATGCAACAATTTGCATGTTCCCCAGACACTCCTACCCCCTTTTGCACCTCACGCTAAATTGCATACTTTCCTCTTTAGCAGCGCGATTTTCACTTAACTGAGACGTCGCCATCTCCTTGGCTCCTCCGTGGCCATTATCGTGGTGATCGTCATTTCCTAGTCGACTGTGAGTCACATGCATATACAGTTGATGTTGATGTTATTGTATTGGTGTGCGTGTCTAGTGCCGGCATTAAATCACTCAAAATCGCCCACTCATCGAAAATATCCAAATGCGAGTATATATATATGTGTGTATGTGCATGTCTATCAATGGCTTGGCGTTAGTACTCGCCTGACGACGTTATCTCTGGCTTGAGCGTGTCTTCCATAAGAATGTGCCAATTTTCCGTGTGGCAACCACTATGATGGCCCAGTTCCCTTTGACTTTATGGGAAGACCGTTTGGTTCATTTTTTGTTTCGAAATTTTTTTTAAATTGACGCTCGCGATAAATTGAAGCATTGAAGAGTTTACTGCTATTCTTGCGGTATTTTTGAGCCACACTCGACTCTTGGCTGTATTAAGCAAAAAGAGTTATTCATTATCAATCAGACAAAAAGACAAAAGTCTCTGCGTGGGTGCCTTGTTGTATGTTATATTTCAAAATGCAATTATTTTTGTTTGGCAAATGCTGCATGCGATCAATTTTCGCCCACACTATAACTCGATAATTAAGCATTTACTCATTTGACTGACACTGGTGCGTATAATAGTAGATTCTCTGAGCTTCTTTAATGATCAATTTAAGTGACTAGACGGTCCGCGGAATCTTAGCTTTGAATGGCTTGAGTGGTAGTTGCGACCGTAAACTCCTACAGGATGAATGCTAGCTTCAAAACCATTCTGTGCTCTGTTTCCAAAACAATTCGAAATCAAAAGTAGGCGGCTATAATTTCGAATACACTTATACGATAAATTAAAGATCTTTACTTCTCTACAATATTACCACCATTTTCAATACCTTGGGACAGTTGTCAATATTGCTATATGGCACAAATTTTCTCAATTTATTTCAATAAAATTCTTGAAATATTTGACAAAACACTTATATAAAATATTTATATATACGTTTTCCAAAAAAAGTCATCTTTGTTTATACAAGTATATATTTTTTTGATGTTCATATCATACATTTTTAACATAAAACTCTTTGCTCCAACCGAGGTTCCATGTCTTATATGAAAACACAGCCTTTTTACGCACTATAAATACAATACTTTAGAATAGAATATTCCGCTAGGTTTCTTTGATTTGAGTTGTCTTGACATCAAATGGTTTTTTTCACGGGACACTGAAGCGAATCTGTTGAAGAATTCTGGATAATCAATAGGAATAAGTTCATAATCAAACATTATAGACTGCAAAGTGTGTCTATGGGTAAGGTACTTTAGGGTAATATTGCTATTAAATAGATTTAATAAAGAATATTAACAGTTGAAATTTTTTACCCACTTGAAAGTTGGTTTAAAATTAATAGCGTCCATATTTGCAGATAATTTGATTTTGAAAACAATCTAACTTTTTAGCGCAGACATTACTTTTGATTAGTTTGCTGAATTTTGAAATCTATAATTAATTTTTTTTTTTTTGAAAATGATAAGCTAATCAATCCCTTCAACTGAATCGTTTCATTCTTCCTTTACAAATTCTAGTATGTTGAGGTAGACATCAACTTCCTGAACTGTCCCCATATACACATTTGGCACCTTGTGTCTTCTCCAACAAACACTTTAAGAACATCAAATACTCAACTAGATGATAGATAAGAACGACAGAACAGGTGGATTAATTTGCTAAAATGGAAAAAAAGAAGAAATTATTTTAAAAGAATTGCAGACAAATTGCAGCAACAAAGCCCTCTTACTTGCACATAGAAGAACCATAACAATGGTTGGCTATTACAAAGTGACAGCAACAACAAATATGTAAGCAATTGTAGCTGCCATTATAGCCAATTGTTTTGCGCCAGCTATTTTTCAGCAGGAAGACAATGAGAAATGAAACAACAACAGCTGGCAAGCGGAGAAGCATCTCATTTCAAAGGAACTCCTTTAATGCCAATACTAGTACAACCAGATATTAATAGTAAATACGAAGACAAGAATAAAGAAGACAAAATGTATACAATCAATGCCAGCGAGCGCAGCTGGAGCAACAAGAGCTCCAGATGACAGCCAGTTGGCCAGGACAACTTCAATGAATGAAAATGACAGTGGTAATGACACACAATAATGAAATGAAATTGCAACAACACACAATAATAGCGCAACGAGATATATTTTAAAAAGGACCCGGATAATCTGGTAGAGATTGGAGACATGATGGAAATGTAGAAAAAGTGAGTGTAGTCAATTTGCCAGCATGTCTTCTGCTCACTCGCCTCACTCGCCTCTCTCATACTTTGGATGCACGTAAAAAAGCTTCAGCTTCAACTTAAGCCAGGCACATGTAGAGAGAAGTGTTTTACAAGAAATGCAATGGAGTAATAATATTTTAAGGATAAGTGTTTATAAAGCAGCGACGAAAATAATGCAATATAAGAGAGTGTTTGGGGCAGAGAAATGAGCAGATGAATACAGTGTGAGGGGATGGTTTGGCAGCGTTGGTACAGAGCAAAACCACCAGCATGCAGCAATAGCAAAATGTAGGGGCAGCGGTGGTGTGTGAAGTGGTCGTGCCAAACAATGCATAGCAAACAAACATTTCAATAAATCCAGAGAGTGCTACACCATAATAGAATGCAATGAGTTCTAAGGCAACTGCAATAGAAGTACGGGCATCATTGCATTTGAAGCTATCCAGCTGAGCATGCTAAGTACTAGCAGCGTGGCGAAGTATGGTGCGGCGTTCGCAAACTTCTGCCACTTCAAAAGCATCTACTCTGTGATATTCGCGACAAATGCGAATGCACGGTAAACAAGGCAAACAAATCTCAAGTTAGAGCGCGTGTAAGAAGGCGGCGGAGATCTCAACAGCATACTTTCAGGCTGTCGAGCTCTACTGTATTCCGCCAATACCGACACTTATGCTCGGCACTTATTTGCTTGTAAGTACACGTTGACGGTGGCTTAAGGAGCTTCAGTCGCCATCATTGCTACTACTACACACACACACACACACACACACACACACACACACACACACACATTGAAAGAGAAGTTTCTTTCATGCCACTGCACAAATCTCATGTCATTTACACTTAATTTAAATGCGAGACACAATTGCGAAATAAAGATTGTAGATCTTTTTCATGAGGAAAACAAAATATTCGTACATAAAGTGAACAAGCATGTCGAAGCAAGGAATATGAAATAGCAGAGATTAGTAAGAGTGTAAGATGCCGTCGTTTAACTACAACTTTGCGCAATGTTGATGTGGCAAACTCTTATGGATGGACATTTTAAAGTCTAAAAACACTTTAGACTTAAGTACGTTAAGAAAAAGCGTTTGGAGAATATCTTAAAAATGTTGATCCAAATAAAGACGATGAGCACAACATTTGTAAGGCCATAAAATAATCGTACTTAACGAGACTAGTAGTACCGAATCCTAGTCAAAGATGTTGTCAACCATGGTGCAGATCAAATGAAAGTTAAACAAACGCCTTTGCCAGCCACCTTAAAGTCACATTTCCAGCATTCACGAGTAATCTCAACAGTGACAGCCACCGACCGAGGGTCAAAGCTTTTATCGACCCCGCGTATTCAATGGATAAAACTATACTATTCGTCAGTGTGAAATATCACGAATGAAAAGTTTAGATAGTATTCATGATAATGTTGATGCATGGACAATTAAACAACTGCCAAGGAAATGCTTATTGTTTTTAGTATTGACTTTAAACTGTAGCTTTAGGCTTAGCGACTTCCCGACGCAGTGGAAACATGCTGTTATAGTAATAATTATATTGAAAATACTCTCGATAATACTAGTAAGGATATTTCTTTGAAGATTGCTGCCAGAGTTGGAAAGACTATCGATCATTTCAGATCATCAATTCGGTTTCAGTCAGATGCATGGTACTCTGGACCAATGTCATAGTTTTTTGCATATTTAAAGCGATGTTAGCTAATATTGCACAGCATGCGATTGGTAAAGAATTTCTCTTAGAAGAGAACGTAATAGAAATCATCCGTCTTCACGCAAAATCCAAATTTGGGAATTTTTTGCTTTTTACTCTTTTTGCTCACATAACTCCTTATATCTTTCTCACATTTCAAGAAATTGAAATGTGACTTTTAGGTTGAATGCATTTTTTTTACAATTCCAAAACAATTTAAACTCA
This sequence comes from Neoceratitis asiatica, assembly GCA_030068015.2. Classification (NCBI taxonomy): domain Eukaryota; kingdom Metazoa; phylum Arthropoda; class Insecta; order Diptera; family Tephritidae; genus Neoceratitis; species Neoceratitis asiatica. The sequence goes on along the minus strand of CM061528.1, from coordinate 1,084,958 downwards.
AAACTAGGCGCTTATTAGTTTGAATACAGTCGTCATACGATAAATTATAAAAATCTTTGGCTCTCCACAAAAAAACTGACCACCATCTTTTAGGACCTCTATGTTAATGCTCTTAGGGCTGTTTTTCATAATTTTTAAGGAAAGAATCCCATCAATTTGTTTCAAAATTAAAGTTTTGAAATATTTCGTGACACTTGGATAAAATATTTCAATATATACTTCCAAAAATGTTTTGTTTGATTATCTATATTTCATTTTTATTAAAATTATAAATTTTCAACATCAATTTTTTTTAAACTATCTGGGCTCCGACCTAGGTTCACTTAAGTTTTTTTTTTTTTTTTTTAACAAAACAAACCCTTTTAAGAGTTATTAATCGAAATTCGAGAATTTATTAAGAAGTTACGGAGTTACCATTGAGAGAAAAATGTTATATTAAAAATTTCCCACTTTTCTATGCTTTTTCCATATATCTCACACTTCAATAGAAACGCTGCCAAGAGTATTGCTCGAAATGCATTTAAATTGCGTACTTAAGGTTATGCAGCAGCTAAAGTCAAAGAAAGCTCAGCACACACAGACACAACTTTGTAGCCACAGGATGTCATCAAGTATTCGATTTAAAATGTATTATTATTGCAAAAATATATATGGAAGGGTGTGTACATGTATGTATGTATCTATAAGTATTGCATACGAGAGGTGGAATATATTGTGAGAAGTCGAACGGCATTTATGCGCATTTAATTTGGCCAAATGCATTTTGCTTGCAAATAAGTAGCAGAGATTGGACGGGGAGCAACAATAAGAACAACGAATTCAATTTGTAAATGCTTTGAAAACTTCCTAATTTTATACATTTTCGCAATGAAATTGCTATAATACATTTTTACGGTGTGATGAAAGGTTCATTTGATAGACAGACAGGACCAAGCCTTTTGTTCGCCTTTTTAAGGACTAAAGTGTTTCGATTAGAGTTGAAAAATGTAGTAACTAAAACGATAGAGAAAAAAATGTAATTCTACTATTCACCGTTTTAAACTTAAATATGAAACCGTTATATTGTAATTCAGTCATCTAAATTTGGTGCATTAAAAATAAATGAATTTTATTGGCCGATTTCTCAACTGTACCACGCACAAATAGTTGAATGTTCTTGACGCTTAATGGTGTGGGTAATGAAAGTTATTTGGCTCTTTACCAATACAAATGCAAGTGAAAAACGTAGAGTGTACTTAGCGACGACCTTTTGTCCAGCCAACACACCCGTGCTGATGACTTTTGGCAAACGAAATATAAGCTCTGGCAAATACAATTTTCAATTTTTTAATGACCAAACAAAAAAAAAAAAAGGAAAATAAATTGGAATGAAATGGAAAATAGCAAACACAACAAAAAAATTGCGAATGTTGAATACATGAGAGTCAGTGAATGATATATAAATATAAACGTTTGAAAAGTCGCGAAAAAAATCTACTTAAACTTGAGTTTACATACCTACATATGTATGTACGCATTTCAACATCAACAAACAACTAAATTGCAAAATGCATTTTACGGACAAAGCGACACAAAGAGTAAAAAAACACTTTCGAATGAAAACAACACTACACGTTTGAGTGCAATAGACATTAGAGAGACGAGTGAGTAGCTGATGACAAGGTCCGTTGAAGTGTGCTCCTTTTAAGGTCTTTTTTTTGCTGTTTTTAATATTTATTTTGAATTTTTTCAATTTTATTTTTTTGCATTTTATTTTTCAGTTTCCGACAAATGTCAATAGACATCATACACACGAAGCACCAACACTAGCAACAACATTAACGGTAAAATTTACAAATTATATGCATCGACGATTGAGCTGCCCAAGCGTTTAACGTAAAGAAGAACAGACTGCTGGAAGGAGCGTTTGTGGGTGTGTGCAGAGTATAAAATTTGGAAAATTTGCAGAGTTTAAAATAATGATGTGTGCTTGCTGCTAGAATATATATACATACATAGACACTAAGTAGGTGACTGCAATCTCCTGTGGGTGTGTGTGTGTGTGTGTGGGTAAATTGGTTGTCGTTTTTAATGGTTCGTTGATACGCAAATGTTTGGAAAGCAATCAAGTAAAGCAGTTTATTGAACTCGTCGGTTTTTTGCATGTCCTTTTTTTGGCGATTCGTTGACACAAGATGCTAAAAAGCTCGTATGTGCGCTCGTATACAAGTACGTGGCTTTCTATTGGACAATGTCCGAAAGGACCTCATAATAATATTATGGTAATGTAGGTAGATTCGAAATTTAAAAGTTAAATATAGACATTCAAATTGCTGATACGTGGTGATGAAATAAATAAAATATGAAATGTCTGGACTACTTACTTTGTAAACATCCAGTAGGTACTAAGCATGGTAAGGCAAGCAGGTACTTAAAGAATTTTCAAATAATCAATTTTCAAAGCGACATCAATTATCCAAACACATTTTTTTCTAACTATTTTTACTAGACTAGAATTCAACGGATTCAAGGAAATCGTGTTTAGCATTTGAAGTTTCTTAGGCTTGAATTGGCGGCGTAAAATAAAGTTAGACGTTTGCCATTTGGATGATAATTCCAAGATAAATATTAAACATTGCATCTATATGTTGAAAATAAAATAATTCTGAGATCTTAATTGTCACCATTTTAAATATTCGAAATCTTTTGTCTCTTCAAAAATTTGCACCAAATTTGCAACTTGAATTTCGTAAAATAATTTATTAATATAATATGTAATATGTGTTTATTAGAGGTCGGTGTATGAGGTGTTTTATTTTAAAAGCTTACCTCTCTATAACTTTAAAAGAAGTTACGCTACGTACTTACTAATTAAAAAAGTATTAATATTTTAATAACTCTAGCGTACAAAGCCAATTTTTCTTACTAATTTTTTTTATAATCTTTTTTCACTGTATTTTTACGCTATTTTTTCAGTCAATTAAAATCGAGTAATTCCCAGTGTATTTAAAAATAATTTACAATGAAGTAGAGATACTTGTAGAGTAGTAAAAGTTAATCACTGGGTAAATATGCAACACACATCCGAAAGTGCCGTTACATATTTGGCGCCTTCAGAAGCTTTTTACAGTGCTCTCGGCTCATCAGCAGACCGCAAAGAACTGTTTTTCTATACTTATATGTATATAAAAATACATTCGATTGTATGCGTGTGTGTGTGTGGTGTGTGTGTACATATACATACATACATCCCTTCAATCCTAGCATCTAAATGCAATTGATGTGCGTTTTGCCATTTGTGAATTGCATTGGATTTGCTTCTTACGATGGCACACTACATTACTTTGATTTGAACCTAATCCCCAGGACATTTGCACTACGAGTAGATGATGTGCACAACCAACTGGAAGACATTTCAACTCGGCATATTACTTACTCGACAGAGCCACGATGACTGCCATCCGGAATGTGGCGAAAGAGAAGAATATTTATAAGAGAGCATCAGAGAGTAGTGCGGGCGGTATTTGATAGAGTTTGGCAAGTAGACATATGGAAGGCGGAAGGATATATAGTTTAGTGCATATGTGTGCGTGTTTAAGTACACGCTTTCTTTTTTTTACTTTTATTTTTATTTTATTTTATTTTATTTTTTTCTCGTTATATTCAAACGGTAATGCAAGTGCGACGGGTGACAATAGTAGTGGTAATGGAATATCACAACTGGAATTGCTTTGACAAGCAAACAAAGTAATTGTATAGTATTTTGGGTAATTTCTTCCACTTAAGTTAATCCCCATTTGCAGTAACCGGGGAAGACAGATAGACTATAGTACAAACAGACATAAAAATTAGTATTCAAGCGAGTCTTGCTGTTTCTTCCATTTAACATTGATTGGCTTGGTGGCACATTGCTTTAATTTTAAATTTTCTAAATTTTTTGTTGGATAATTAATTAGTATGAGTTGAAATGAATTATTTAACATACACTTTTCATGTCTTTTTATCTCTTTTCTTCAATTAACTGTGAGATACATATGTATATGTATATAAGGCGAACCGAGAAATGTGTGCAAGTTTTAGGAATACTTCGATCCCAGTGCCACCAACAGGGTAAACTTTTCATCCGATTGTACCAAAACATATAAAAGGGCAACAGCAACTTTGCATTCAGTGCAATTCGAATTTATTTGCCCATCCATTTGCATGTAATTCTCAAGGTTCAAACATAGGTCGCCGCAGGTTTATTGACTTCACCACCAGTTCATCTTTGCAATTTTGTTGCACGAGCAAATGTTTAAATTTATAATTAGTTAAGAATATCATCAGGCGAACATATTTCTGATTGTTGTTGTTGTCACCTCCTCAAGTTTTATCGAAATTGCTTATTTGTATGTGTGCGTAGCTTGTTTTAATTAGCAACAACTAAAACACAAACAAACAGACAATTAAGCAATCGACACAATACAAATACAACGAGCCACAGAAAGCGAACTCAGAAAAATAAATAATAAACTTTTCCGTCCCCATAGAAGCTCTCTAAGTTCTTACTGGCAAATATTTACACTTTTTTTTTCTTTTTAATTTCCATTTTTTTTTTTTAAATAAATATGCCTTTAAGAGACTTTTATGTAATTTATGGTTGAGTGCTTGTGGCGAGGAACTCTTGGCCTGCCTGAGCATGTTACCAGCAGATATGTGCAATATTTGTCGTTGCCCACACACACACAGACACATGAACATACGCACCCGCTAATATTTAAGTTCAATGATCTGCGATTTATTTGCCACACAACTTGCATTAATTGCAAGTAGAACTGATAAGCTCACCCAATGCTAGCGCAAATATGCATTTATGTGCGTACACGTACATACATACATATATTACGACAATTATTTGCTTGGTTAAGTGCTTTGGCTGACTGCTGTTATGTGCCTAACCATTGAGCCTACATGAATTGTAGGAGACTCACTAGAATAACATTTGTCAAGCTGTTAATTATTTTAATATATAGAAACTTTGTGATAATTTGCCTTATCAGTCAAGAGCTTAAGTGTTCTGGTACTGGTGTTTAGTGGTGGATACAGTCGAATAGACGCCGCGGCTTATTGTCTCTTGAAGGTGGTCGAGGCAACGAGCTTTAGGCTTTAACTGCTTATGGTAGATTATGAGGAAAAAGGAACAAGGCAATGTAAAGTAAGACACTGAAAGTTGTGGCCGATCATGGAAGCGATTACCTATTTCATTGGAAAGACTTGTAGTTCTGATTTTCCAATTGAATTGTAAGAAAAAAAAACCAGCTGAAGCCTATCGAATGCTTGTGGAAGTTTATGGTGAGTGCTAGCCAACCCAAAAAGTTTGAAGATGAGGAATTGGAGACTTTACTGGTTAAAGATCCGTGCCAAATGCGAACTAAACTTGTTATCGACTACAACTAATGCGTTTGGGCTGGGTAGTGCGCTAAAAGCGGACCGAAAGGCATGACAAGCTGATTTTGCAACATGATAACGCTAGGCTCCATGGTAAAAACAACTATCTGAAAACGCTAACATGGTACGTGATGTATTCTTCAGACCTTGCTCCTTCAGATAACTGGCTTTTTGGACGGATGGAAAACGATTTTGCGGGTCACCGGTTCAGGTCTTTTGGAAAAATCGAAGAATGGCTCAATGATTGGATCGAGGACAAATAGGATCAATTTTTTTAGAGATGGCATTCGAAAATTATCAGACAGATTGGAAAAAGTAGTCGCTTTAATAAACGGACCGAATAAGATAGATAAGAAGATGCAAGGCAGTTAGAAGCAAAAGTATTGAAAGAAATATTGCAATATTAGTTGCGAACACAATTTACTTGCAGTATTTAAAAAAAAAAATTTAACATTTAATTTCTCCCTCTAACTACCATCAGTTCATAGTTGTTTTTGAGCATGAGCTCTAAGCTGGTATTACAGTGTCAAAGGATCTCTTACAAACAGCAAGCAGACACAATGAAACTGTCACGCATTACAAGAAAAACATACACACAAGCGAAAATGTACATAGTTGAAAGCATTAAAAACCACACTCAGTGGAGCAATAACAAATAACAACAACAACAACAACAACGACAACCACTAAGTACTAACCTCTTTCATTATTTCTTAAATTAACTGTCATTTTTCATAAGAAACTAAAAATTGCTGAAATGGAATAAATGAAATTGAAATTGAGAAGCGAGAAGCAAATCAGCCAAGCGAAAAGGTAAAAAGCTCAAAAGCTCAAAAACTCCTTACGAAAACTATATATTTGAACAAAGTAACTAAAGGAATGTGCCATTGCTACTACTTGGAGTATGTATGTATATACATACATATGTATGTATAAATGTGTATAGAAATTGCTCTTTTTACGCTTATTTGCATGTTAAATTTACATGCTCATAGTTTACACTCACTCACCTGAGCCCTCGAAAGGAGTCAATGAAGACAGTGCCAAGGCAAAGGCGTGAAGAGTGTCTTTCGCACTCTACCCGATTACAAGGCTAATAATAAAATACTTGGTATGCACATTCGTTTGTTTGCATGTACTATCATAGGGACGCATGAGGATTTACTTAACGCGAGCGTTGTCTAGCAGAAGCGCCAAAAGTGACATTATTTAAGCCACTAATCGCTAGTTCGCAACAGAAACAACAAAAGAAAGCATAAATACATACATATACAGGTTTTGTTATGTTTGTTTTGAAAAGAAATTCTGAATATGTTGCTGTGTTTATATGTAGTATGTGTGCGTGCTTGTTCTGAGTATAGTCTCACATATGGTTTTTGTTATGCCAAAACCAGAAAGTGAATGAAATACCTGCGCTTTTATGCAAATAATCACACACTCAAACACTCACATACACATTCCAACGTTCGTGTATGCCAATGCGGTGGAAAAACTGCCAATAAAGGCGCACACTTTAAGTAGGTGTGACTGTCGGGACTCTACTACTTTTGGAAATTTATTTGCGCTTTCTTCATTTCTTTCTTTCTTTTTTTTTGCTTTTACTTCTTCCTTTCGCACTGCGGCAGGTAATTAAATATGCTAAGTGTATGTTAAGTGTATGCTATGCACAGTAGCTATTTATTAGTGCTCTTGAGCACCTTCATTTGTAAGTGTGTGTGAGCACAGACAAAGCCAATTGATACTTTGGGAGAACCGCTGCTAGTCTTCCACAAATTGTGGGAGATTGAGATGTTGCCACCAAAGGATAATGACACTTTTAATAACTATTTGTAATGATCAGTTTAGTTTGGTTAATGAGTTCACCTGCATTATTCAGTGATAATGAATGAGATATGAGAGTTGTTGCTGATGGCGGCGAGGAAGCGCCTTAAGATATGCAATGCAGATGAGAAGCGATATTGAGTAATGAAATATAGCAAATTAAATAATGTGAGAAAAAAGGAAAATAAAATAAAACAATACATCTACAAATCAGAAAAAAATAATAAGATATAAATATGTAATCAATAAAAAATTAAACTCAAACGAGATAAAAAATAAAAGTATTTTGTATTAAAAATAAATTTAGTACAAAAAAAAAAATTTTTTTTTTAAATATATAGAGCAAGACGTCAATGATATCGGGCTTATCTGCGCTGACAAGGTCCACGATGCGACAAAATCTGCTCACCAAAATTTTCCTTAAATAAATTGACTTGTTCTTTGGCGTGTAGCGCCGTCTTATTGGAACCAAAGGTCGTACACATCAACATCTTCCAATGAGTGATGTACCAATGATTCCCTCTGCCTCTAGAGCATACCAAATAGTGATTTTTTTGGGGATATAACGACGACGTCTCAACAATGTCTTATGGATTATCATCCTTCAAAAGTGATAATTTCGTTTATTAACGTATTCAACGAAACGTAAGCTTCATCGCTGAACAAATTTCACTGCCTTGTAACCGCTGAAGCGATTTCGGCCGAGCTCCTCTTTTATTAAATAAATAATTACTTGCCAAAAATATAAAATGAGCTTCTTTTTTTTGTACTAAATCCAAAACGCCTAACGATTGAGTCAGGATGTTGAACTTTAAATGAAAACTTTCGATTCACTCTTAAGTAAATGCTCAGACAAAACATCATTATGTATTTTTTAATTTGCCATGAAACGTTGGTTGTTGCAACATAAAAACCAACAAACATTAAAAACATCAAAACACCAACAACAATAATTGTTTTCAACAATACAATGCGAAACAACAGATTAAAACTTTTCACCATTTGCAGAAAGACAGAAAGAGAGACAGACAGACAGACGAAATGTGGCGTCTGAGGCATCTGCTTTTGAATTAACTTTTCGTTTTTGGGGTATGTGTTCCATTTCTTTGAACATCTGCAGCAAAATGATGCCACAAGATTGTGTGAAAGTGATAAGAGAGCAGGAAAGTGCGTTGCGACCAACAGCCGTTACGTTGATTGTTGCTTACTTATTTACAAGTACCTTAAGTCATTCAGTACATTTAGTAGGGAACGACGACCCCATGTTATGCGTGTAATACATAAGTTAGTACCAAGTTTTGTTGTTGGGGTTTAAGGTTTATTTATGAAGTGGATGAGGGTGCTGAAAAGTAAGTTTAAGCTGCACTCGTCATGGCAGGACATGTGTAAATGAGCGAAAGCTACATAAGAGTTTTACAGTAGTTTTTTAAATCCTGCTTTACGAAAACATGATTGTGAAGAAGTGAAAGTTTAAAGAAGCAGAAAGTCGTAGGGAGAATTCCTTTTTTTTTGTCAACTAAACAGCAATAAGCAATTGAAAAACTAGCGAATGAATTTATTTTATAATTATTGATGAGGAACAACAAAATGAATATTGATTTAAAGTTTCTGAAAACTGACTGGTAAGTTGAATCACGATAGTCAAAAAAATTTTTTTTTAAAGCTTAACGAAGCTCCAAGACCGGTGGTACTAAATCAGCTCGAAGAGAAGCTGAATGCACTGCCACTGTCTGTCTGTTTGCCTGTCTGTCAGTACATCAATCCACTAGGCTCCGTTTATGCGCATAAACTCTTTCGGTCAATTTGCTTAAAAAAACTTAATTTTGCAAATATTTATATGCAAATACCTTTTATTCAACACACTGCTATTGAGGGAACTGCAAATTGATTATTTGCCCTCACTTCAACATTTTTTGTTTGTTTGTCAATTAATTTCTTCATCAAAATTCCTCAAATATATACCCCATTTCGGTTGTTGTTGTCACCTAATTCAATTTGCCTAGTAATGTGCGCCATGCCATGCAAATATGTATGTATGTATGTATGTATGTATGTATGTACAAAGCGCGACTTTGTTATCTGCGCGACAAAGCGAAAATTTCTATCTTAATGACTTCATCTAAAATCGCGTGTCTACAAATTGTTACATTATAAGCGCTTCACCTGAACGGTACACCTCACCGGCGCCTCGATAGCACTCGCAACACCTCACCTGTGATCCTCACAAAGGCTTGACTCACCTGCTTGATGCTTGACTAACCGCTCACCGTCAGGGCCATTAGCGAGTGCGATGAGTGGGTTAGTGAAAGTGAAAACTGTTAACAGCTCAGTGGGGACAGAGGAAAAAAAAAACAAGAAATACAAACAACAATAGGAAAATACACAAAAATAAAGCAATGAAAATGAGCGGGAAAACTTTGGTGCAAATCAGCGCGTGACAATGTCAGCTAAGCACATTAACAAAAATTAGGAAAATAAGAGAGGCAAAAAAAAAAAAAAAACAAAAAAAAAAAAACAAAAAAATAAAAACAAAAAGCAAAATCAGAGTTCGTTGCTCATGTTAAACAACAATTTAAGCGCGATTACAACAAAATTCATTAAGAGTTGCGGCGGTGCTTTTGCTTTTTTGGTGAATGGAAGGTTGAAATGCTGACCCGTAATTCCAGCGCTCGCTGTCCCGCCGTTGGATGGCGTTCATTAGACAGGAGCTTAAGCTTTTGTTTTGTGTTGCCTGATTGTTTATGCCATCAAAAGCTTTCAGCACTTGTACACCTGCTCATTGCTGACATTGCAGCAACAACACTTACAAGACGTTAATAATTAATGCATTTTGTTTACAACATACGCACACACAGGCAGGTCAACTCTCAAGTTCGCTCGCTTTAGCAAATATTCTATTCTACAGAAAATATTAAGTGAAATTAATCACACAGCGACTGAGACAGATAACAGTCCTTAAACAAAAACATCTGCAATATTTATTCAATGGAGAACATAATGAAATTGAGGGCTTTAAAAAGGACACCTCCTGCTGTTCTTTCGCCTTTTACGCGTCTCTATCTTTCGTGTCACTCTCGCTAAAGAGCTTGTGGCAATGTCAGTGGCCATCGCACAAAGATGGTAACAAAAAGTTCCCACGCACTCTCCCTCTCTACTTATTTCTTTATTTATTCTCGCAGTTCGCTCACTGGAGAGTGGCGTGCTCAAATATTGGAGAAGGATAAACACCAGCCGCAGCCCAACAATTGGCTGAGGTTAAAAAACTCTGGGCTCTCTTTGGTGGTGTTGGGTAACAGGCTGACAGGATTTAAAGCAAGATAACGAAATTTCTTTCACAAGGAATTTCACTTTGAAGGACGAAAATATTTACACGTAATGCTTTAGAAGACATTTTCCCATTGAATTTAGCGCGCGTTTGAATGAATAAATATCGTGTTGGCAGGATGTTTCTGTTCACTTTGTGGTTTGGCGTTGTGTCTGTTTGTTTGGAGCACTTTTGGCATTGAAATGCTGCCAAAATGAATATGAAAAATCTCTTAAAGCTTAATATTGATGTGAAGCTTCGTAAATACAAGTGATTGTATTTATGCAAGAATCCGATTTAGAAAGGACATGACCATGTAGATAAATATTATCTTTATATAATTCATTTTAAATTAACTATTAATTTTTATAAGAAAGTAAAACTCTGATAAACTTTTCTTTTACTGTTGAGATATTAATAATATTTTTATATCGGCTTTAAAAAAATTAAGTTTAAAATCATTTACGTTTTATCGTTAAGCAAAGGCACTAGCATGTGGGATATCAAATTGACAGACGGCAATGTTAATGTGCATTAACATTTGAACATTTGGTATTTTCGAAAGCAACTGGGCGTCACATAAATTTAGAAAGTTATATTGAAAGTAAGCTTTATCGTAATCTAATTGATAACTTTGTCAAAAACTAACTGTCTTCTATTGGGAATCATGATTTCCATTTCTATGAAAAAAAAAAATTGAAGAAATCATAACATCTGTCAACATTTTATTTAAACTGGGATTAAGAGTGGAGAAAAGTATTAGAAGTGGTTTGGAATAGTTCAATTAATTTTTTATAAGTATTTTTTTTTTTAATTTATTCAAAACCGTATGTGAGATCATAGTGATTCTCGGCTCGCAATGTAGTTTGCGTACTAGTTAATCGGCTATTTCGAGTCTCTTCCATATTAAAGATTTGCGAACAGCGGCTCCAATACAATAAAATATCGAAAATGGTATTTGTGAATTTCTGACTCATTTATTCCACATAATTGCAATTGGTTTACTGTTAGGTTGACTGTTAGTTGTCACAAACAGCAATTTGAAGCAATTAACTCCGAACTACTTCCATTTAACTTGAGTTTTTCTTTTGCATAAGAGGAAATTTAATAAAATGCTTATCGTCTTTTTTATTGCACCACAGAAAACCAACAAAAGTTCAACATACAACTCCATTAAGCGTTATAGCATTTGACGGCATTTTACGCCGACTGAAGGTCAGTACAGGATATGCGAACCGAACAGGTGCCGAGGGCTATGTATATGTAAATACTTTTGGTGTATGAGAGCAATTTTAGCGTTTTATTGCATTAAGGATACTCAAAGCCATTATAATTAAATTCAATTTCGTGCAAGAGACAACAAACATAACAACAAGCCCAGACAGGTACATGTCCTGCTCACATGTCCTCGTTTAAACACCAGAAGCCACACAGGACATTAGCCAATACCTGAGGACAACGTCAACAACATCAACGAGATGTTGTATAGATGTGTGTGAGTCCTGTCTCATAATGCATTGTCCTTTGGGCAAGTTTTATAGCTAAAACATGGGTTGTGTATATCCGCAGTGGTGTTTGCATGTATGTACGAGTATATAGGAATAAGTGTTGCACTGGAATGTAATAAAATTACTTAAATAACGCATGCAACGTGATATATGTATGTGCAATGTAACGTGCAACAGAGCAACACATGGCTTTAGATTTGTGTAACTGTAAATAATGGTTAGGTGCAGCTGCAGGACACACAAGCATACATCTAGACCCTTATAAATTTGTATATAAATATGTATATTCGCAAGTATACCAATATGTGTTTAGACGAAAATGGCTCAGCCACAGCATAATTAAATTTCATAAATACTTTGTCCTTTGTATACAGAGATCTTTGGCGAGGCGGAGGGAGAGGCTTTTGCGAGGAGCGCGGCTTGTTATAAATATTAGCTAACTGGGAAGTGAAAATTAAAGAAAAAACTACCTAGGTTAGTAAAAGTATTGGGAAATTAATATTATAAATAGTGAGATTCAAGATGAACAAAAAATGAAATCAAAACGAATATTTAAATAGTTTATTGTAGTACATAGAGCCTATATTCGAACAATTAGTCGGATTTTCCAGTATAATTTTTTTTTGTAGATTGTTGCACTTGGCTCATCACAAAATGATTTTTATAATAATTCTTATTTTCCTGGTTTTACTTAACACACTCAATCTCTAATCATTATTATTGTGAACGGAAAATATATCGCCAGAAAATAATCATTACTTTTTTATCGTTATTTTTTCGTATAAAATTTTGCTCTACCTTGGATAAAAATTTCCTCGAAAGGATAATTCGAGTTTCAGCGATATTTTTCGATCACAAAAATAATGATTTGGGAGTTTGAGTGAACCTCGAAAAATAATTATCAATGCTAAGGTCACTGGTCCCTGTTCAAAATTAGTTTGACTATTCCAAAATTATGGCTTATCCAAAGAAATATTTAAAATTATGTTTACACCTCCCAATGGCGCATATAAGAGCCTATTTTAGAATACATTTAATGTTTTCTATAATCCAAATGGAAATAGTTAATAAAAAAAATTGATGAAACTTTCGTTAGCCCAACTCTTTAAAGGCACATGGAGCTTCCTAGTCGAAGTTTAAAGATATTTCAGGACAAGCTGCATTCATTCTTAACTTCTTCATTTACCATCTTTGGCTGCAACTTCAATTTTCAAGTGCTCTTGTAAGTAACGCGACGATTTCAAGTGTTCGTGCTTATGTTTGTGTGTATTTGTACGTTCAGACATTCACTTCTGCAGTAAATGATGGCAAAACTAACAAGAGAAAGGCGTTTCCAAACGGGAGTAGCGAAAAAAAGTAAAATAAAATCGAGCATTATTCACATTACAAACAAAAAGAATCCTTAATAAGACTACAGAATACAGAGCACAGGTGAATGAAAAGAAAATTAATTTCCTTCTAAATACTTGAAAGGAAAATATCGAATTTCGAAGCAGTGAATGCACTCGTTCAATGCCATCGAGTGCAACCAACTGCGGGCCGGAAAGGAATGGTTTTTATTTAATCATTCAATGGTCTTACGAAGTGTAGGCGGTAGACGAGAGGCGGTAAAGGAAATGTTGATGAAAAAATCCAATCAACTGTTTAATGAAATCGAAAAAATTGGAAATCTTGAGCGCGTCAGTGGAACGAAAAAAAAAAACAAAAACAAAAATAACAGCGAAAATAAATAAATCAGAAAACGAAAACCAAAATAAGAACAAATGACGGCAATGAACTTTGTTAATCAACGCCTTTTACCAACGCTCGCAGGCAGTACTGAGCAGCAGATCAGCCAGTTGCATTTTCCATGCTACTAAACCACAAGAAAAACTAGTCTCGAAACCAAAGAAATGGAAAATTGTGAACATGATTTATTCAACTCATTATTAGCGAATAGTGAGTGAAAACAGGATAATGGCCAGAAGCCGGCGAGCGGTTGGTGGGTGGAAGAGCTACGAAGATAGATAGATAGCTGGCAGTCGCATAAATTTTTTCAATGTCTTTAGACACACATACATCCAAACATATGTGCGTATATGTGTATTAGAGCAGATAAAGAACTTTGCAGACACAAACTAGTTGGGGATATCGAGCAAAATGAGATTATGGTAAACTTCAGAAGACATTGAATGCAAAAAGTAAGCGATTCGAAGGCGAAAAAAATGTAGAAAAAGTAAAAAATTAAATAAAATAAAAAACTTTAAACGAACATGAGTGAGTGCCACAAATACAAAACTGCTGGGCATCATAATAATAGCGGAGCAAGCAATAGAATTTAACATCCGAACGCCGCCAGCAAGCGCCGTGCGACCAGCGAGAGAGGAGGAGACTTATAGATAAAAATGAATATATGGAAAGTTAAATCAATAAATATACCATAAAAGCAATAATGTTGCCAGCAGAGGAAGAGCGAGGAGGCGCATAAAAAACAATTTTAGATCCTGAAGTACTTGAACTTGCACAATGCGTTGCCGGAGGGAAAGTAGGAGATGAGTAAACGTATTTTTTCCGACAAAACTTGGCCGCTTTCACTTGGTTGTAGAGTTGAAAGGAGGAAAACTGGAATAAATAAAGTTTATAAGAGAGAGTGGCACGTGCAGTGACGAATTCTTGGCTAAGGACGACATGATAGCAGCGAACGCAAGAGATAGGAAGTTTTGGATTGGAGCCACCAAAGTGCGTTTTCTTTTATTCTGAATTTTTTGAATTTTACAGCCACTAACGATCTATCTTTGATGTATTTATGTCTGCATGTGGAGCTCGAGCAGTAGCAGCCGGCAATAATGTCAACGTCATTAAATCAATGTTCGAAATTTGTATAAAGGCAAAGGAGAAGAATTAAGTGCTGAAGCATGCACGAAGTAGGAAAAAAGTAAATGGAAAGTGAGAAATTGAGAGGGACGCAAGAGCTAAAGGCTCGCTTAAGGACGAACGACCACTGGAGATAAATAGGGTAAAAGCATGTAAAATATTATGCCCTTACATACATATCAAAGCATGCATTTAGATTGAGTCAAACCGAGACGACACGCGTTGGAAGCTGAATTATTGAAATTCAATGAACGACAAAAATCGTAGGAAATTATTGTAAGCGATTTGGCTGAGGATTATCGATTCAATTATGAGGACACAAAATATAAGATCTCAACGCCAATAGAAAATCAAAATCGTTTGTCTGAGCCTGAGACTTGTGTGCCTTTTTTTTAATTGTATAAATAAATTGCAACTTAAAAATTATTGTACAAAAACAATTGTAATCTATTTAATTTGTTTCGAAATTATAAAGGGTTCGCTCTCAATAGTAATTACCATAAAAACGTAAAATCATGCCCGTTGTCAGAAGGACTGAACAAAATAATATGCTCAACAGGATGCAACATTTAGTGGCAAAAACGAGCATTTTGGAGAAAGAGTTTTTTTTGAATTCTTTTGAGTTGGCAATTTGCTTTTTTATTTATTATGTTTTTTTTTTTATTTCGTGGTCATTGACTTGCCTTCAAGTCGCCGACAGCTGTGACCAGTGAAGCAGAGAGAACCAAAAATAACTGAAAATATAAAATAAAAATTGCGGTAAAAATAAAAAATGCAACTTTTTTGTCCCCTGAAATATGTCGACAATTTAAAGAGGGTTCGGTCGTTCGCTTTGTTTTAGAAATGTACACATTTTTCGTTCAAAAAACTTTTTCATTTGAATGCATATCAAGTAGAAAATTGCTTTGCAGAAATTTTTGGGACTGAGTTTTGACTTTGATTTTAATTATGGCGAAAATAAAAGCTCATCTAATTGCTTAATGCGACTGCTGGCGAAGCTAACCAAAACGAAGTGCTTCGTCACTGAGTTTAACATCGTCCATAATTGCAGGCAGACAATGACAAAAGGAATATTTTAGTTCAATGTATGTGTTAAATGAATAAAGTGCAATTCCATTGTTTTCATTTTCATGAGTTAAATACAATTGCAAAAACCAATTTTTTATCAGTTTTTAAGTGGTAAACTATTTGCTTGCGTTTATAACAATATTCAATTTTTATTCAATAATTCAATTATTTAATAAAAACAGTTAAAGTTAATTTACTTAAGGGGTTCCGCGGGATATTTTTCGGTATTTCAGAAGTGTAGACTTTAAAAAATATGCTGTACGGATATCTACAATATTTTCATTTCTACAGACGGTGTACTTTAATCAATCCTTAAAACTTTAAACTCATTTATTTGAAAACTACTTTTTTCGTCATGGTCCACAACAATGCCTATCGTCGCAACTACAATCAACTTCTTATTGCAATAATTTCATATTTTTTAATTGAATAATCGTAAAAAACATTCAAATTTTTAGAACTTGAATTTCAAAAGCGCGTCATTTTGTAAATTTTCATTTTTTCTTACTTTTAGCTTTTTAGTTCAGTTTTAGCACTCATCCTGTTTTATATTTTTCTTTGGTCTTAATTTTCCACAGAAATTGAAGAACCAAAATTGGCAATGCCATCCAGGTCCAAATTTCTGGCAGTGTTGAGTTCATCGTCATTTATAAAATACTAAAAAAATTTTTTTTTTTATTTAAATTTTAATTTTGTTTATTTAAAATTTAGTTTTGCTCATAAAATTTATTTAATAATAGGCCTATAACGTTTAAATTTCGCTTTTCATTATTTAATTAAAACAAAATTTTCAATATACCTCAAACTTACGAGTTCTAGACCACCAGAACGCCTTAAGTCTTTTCTCTGTTTCAGTGGAGGCAGAAGGCAGTGTTTTTGTTTTCATTTAAAACAAATATAATGGATACTTTTTGAAATCAAAGGAGTTAAAAATATTTTTTTTAAATTAGTTTTCTATACTTTGGATGTTGGTAAGTATGCCATCCCCCCCCCATATGGTGGCATGCACAGCTAGCTAATACTGGACTATTGCCACCGTCAAACAGATGGAATATTTCGTGCATTATGACACTGATTGTGAATTTCATAAAACATTAACAAAAAACAATTTTCTTTTTATTTCAGTTTGAGCTAAGAATTGCTTGAACTGCTTTAAATGCTCTCTCGTATAATCCGCCAGAAGTAAGTCTTATGTGGATTAGTATACTAGTTAATACGCATTAGCATTATCATCTGTCATTGCCGTATATAAATAGAAATTAAAATCTATTAAATATTGCGCTATCTCAAATCATATGACTAATAAAATATATATGATGTATGTAAGTATGTATGTCCCTCTGCTGTATGTATTTGTATAAGTATATAGGTATGTGCATAAATGTTTGTTTATTGCGATGTTTGCACATAATTGAGTTTATTTGCTAATTGATGGCCACAACCACAGTATGATTGTTATGCGATATGGGCTACACACATTCATTCAAGCATAAGTTTACATACACTTAGAATATGTATGTACGTATGTATATATGTATGTATCAGAAATGCAACCGACAGACACATAGCAGACTTAGGCACCAGCTGAAATACGCCTGCAGTTCATTCAACTGAAAGCGGTGCAGTATGTACATATGTAGATCTGTGTTTATGTAAGCACTTGCTAAGTACAAATTTAGCAACAACAACGACAACAAAAACATTAGCAAACAAAAAAAACAAAAAAAAAAGCGCAGCGACATCTCAACAGGCACTGATAGTTCCGCGCCCACTTTACACCAATGCACACATACAAGTATGTACATATAAACGTCTGTCTAATGGTTGCATGTATGTATGTATGTATGTACAACTGAGCTTATTAAGCTCACAGCAGCTGTATGTCGCTGTCGCGAATGTAGGTAAACAACTGAACATATGAAATATGCCGTAATTATGATGATTATTTGTTCCAGCGGACGTAGAAATATTACAGTTGTACACACACACACACACATGCATACATACATAGATTTTTATTATGTGCCACTATCAATTGCATACATATAAACTAAAAATAACTCAACTGTCAGTAGCTGAACTCACGACTGGCAACCCTGCGCCCCTGCCTCAAGCATACACGCATAGACATATATGTACATACACATGTCGCCGCTGCGCTCACAGAATGGTGTTGGCGGGTCGTGATGGCGTATGCGATATTGTAATAACATTGTACTGTATGTTGTATGTTGCAATAAGTGCATGCCAATAACACACAGAAGAACACAAACAACAACAACAACTAATAATAATTTATTAGTTTTTACTGCTGATTGTTGTTTGGTGCGAATTGCCATGGCGGCAGACAAACATTTATTTAACAGCATAAATTATGTACAAAATCAGAGAAAAAATTTTAATAAAAAATAAATAAAAATATTTTACTACAACAAAAATTTTGTACATCCAAGCATAGATTAGATGATGCATTATTATTATTATTATTATTTTTTTTTTTTTTGATATTAGAAACTATTCTAAAATTGAAATAATTATTTAATTTTTTCTTTGCTTGTATTAAATCAAAAATCACATGCATCGATCAATGTTTAAAAGAAGCAATCTCATTTATGCTGTTTATTATCTGCATAAACCTATGCACATTAGAGCGGGTCCATTTTTATAGATACAAATTTTCAACTCTGAGAGGTGTCGAAAAATTAATTTTGAAGGTTACGGTTCTAAATAGACATTGTAGCCCATGGCGTCCAAGGAAAGACTAAAGCATTCATTACACCTGCCACATTGTTGAGTCATTCATAAAAACCCAACATTATAGACAGAAGTTGTAAGATTTTCACGGGATTTAGGGTGGTCCAAAACAATTTTGTTTTTGATTTAAGAATGTCTCTTGCATAAGCTTTCGTTAATGAGGTAGACAATTTTAACATTTTTGACCGTCCAATTTCAACAAAGAGCTTATTTATATTTATTCAATAGAACATTTTGTGGTTTAAGTATATATTTTGAGAATATTTTGAAACTGTAAGTAGGTGTTGAGAACTGGAATCTACGTTAAAAATGTCGGTGTGAATTTTACTTTTTTGTTTAGCAGCTGATACTCCTACCTACATCAAAATTTTGAAATATGCGTCACTTTTATAATGATTTGGAAAACCATTTTAAAAAAGTCGGTGCCTTGAAATTTTTTTTCAGACCGATGGTTTCTCAGTAAAATTGATTTAAATGAGCAAAAGGAGAGATTTTTACTATACGATTTTTTTTTCCAAGATAAATTGACCCGCACTAATGTACATACTATATGTACATACTACGAAAAAATCTAAATCTTTAATATCCGAATATTATTATGCGAAATACTTTGTTGCAATGACAATAACTGCAGGCAATTATACTCATATGAGCAAATGTATTCATATATGTATGTACCAGTGAGTGATGTTGCAACTGCATGTTATGCCGCAAGGATGTGGGCGCTTTTATGATTGACTGTTTGATTGTGTGCCCTCCCACTGGAATTCAAAATTTTGCAAACATTTAATCAGTTGCATGTATTGTGTGTAGGTTTATATACTTGTATGTGTCCCGAAGACTAAGTGGTGCGTTGAAAATCCCACAATAAGAAGATATATTAATATAATAATTAAAAAACATCTTGAGTCTGCTCGAAACAAGGTTTTTACGATCATAGTTGACACATTGGTAAAGAGAAAAAGAAATAGTAAACATATGTATTATTATATCTTCTATCGAGACTTTTTCCTTACCTTGCAATGAAAGAAAATGGAGAACTTTTCGTTTTGCTTTTTCTTTTTTTTTTTGGAATTGAAAACTTTTATTGAAGAAATAAAAAACGATCAAATATTAAAAGCTAAACATTTGAAAACCTCTCTTAAATATTATTCTGAATATTCTTAATTTCAAGAGGCAAAAGTATATTAAAATACACAAATAACAAAAATACCAATCTAAAGCTACGCTAAGCTTACACAGTTGGATTCCTAAACACACATCCAGCATTTAAATACCGAACAGTTGCAAGTGCTGTGGCGCGAAAAGTGCAAATGTCAAATGCCACTACAACCGTTAAAACATTGCCCCGCAGCTCAGTCATAGAGCGTAGAAACCACACAGTTGTAACGAGTCGAAACTTGCGCTGTTGCAACTAAGTTGCATTGCATTGCGGTTGACTTAGCGCTGATAGGAGAGAAGGCAGTGCGCAAAGATAAAATTTCGCATCGATGCTGAGGCTGCGCAGAGGAGAGACTACAGCAACGACGTCATCGATTAAGGCTTGTGATACCGCATGATGACAGCAGTGGTGTTAATATTTTAAACGCCATTACAAATGTGGCATTAGTGGCATGCCACTTCATATCATATTTAGACACCAAATAAACATTAAACATAAAACGTTAAAGACCAAAAGAGCAAAATCGACATGGACATGCAGTAATCCACATAGAAGGTAGCGCCGAGTATGCAAAGTGGAAGGAGAAGGCGAAGGAGATGAAGCGTGGAAAAGATCAGTTGGTTGCCAAGCGCGCCAGCACACACGCACGCTCATATATGCGAAAGTAGTAGAAACAATACAAAAATTAAATAGGCATTAAAAAATGCTGCAACAACTCGCTACTGCTGGTCGGCGATTAACGTGACGCGTAACGGCGCAGCTGATTCACCGCAACTAAACCAACGCCAATGGACATGGCCGCCGGAGAGTCAGTTAGTCAGCTTGTAACGAATGTGGCAAGGCGAGCGTGCTGGTGGGCAGTAGACAGCCGAAACCGATGCCGAACAAATCAGCAATGCAAACAGAGTTATCTATGTCGAAAAGTCAATGAACGCGACACGAAGTGAGTAGAGCTTGGCGTGAAGCGGAGCTCTGCAGCTGTGAATTGAGTACGGCCGCGACGCTGGCAGCACGACACAAACAGCTGAGAGGTGCGGCCAACAACGCGACAGCTGGCAAACTAAATACGGTCATATATTTATATGTACTAGCATATAGACATGCGAGCATTAACTAATGCAGTTACCAATGTCTGCCGGCAACTAACGCTATGTGGCAACAGAAAAAATTTGCAAAATTTCATTTTACGGTGTTTTTATTTCTATTTTTCTATTTATATTATTTATTATTATTTTTATATATTTTGTTGTTGTTATCAGCACGGCAGAGACCTGCTTAGTAATCGTTGATTCACTCACATTTATTTAAATGCAATAAAAACCTGTTGCACTTAAGCAAAGCAAATTAGCAGCTTCAATTGCACCTCGAAATGGTCATAAAACAAAAGAACAAACAGACAAACAAACACTTTGGAAAAAAGCCTTTACATAACCTCAAATGTGGGCGTGTTAATCGACAGCTTGTGTCGGGAAAAATTGTATAATTGAACGCTTGCAACAACAAAAGCAAATGCAATAAGTGTTGCAAAGTACTTAGAATTATAGTAACTGATTTTTTCGGCAAACCATGAGAACGAAATGCAACTGGGAGTGAATGGGAGGTACACAAAGCTTGAATTGCTAATAAATATGTTGCTTACTTCTAGGCATTGCATTACCCTGCTTTTAGGCTGCAAAAAAAAAAAAAAAATTGAGGAGTTGAAAAATGAAGAGAAGTATTGCCACCTGTTTCATAAGTTCACTTATACTAATCTAAAAGGAAATTATGCATTTGAAATAAAAAATTAAATTAATCAATAAGTTCGGCAATAAGTTTCTGGAAAGTCGCAGCTTTAGAGAGCGAAAATATACGAACACAAATCTTTTACAACTCTGTATATAAATAAGTGTATGACTTAGGGGTATTATTAATTTTTGATCAAAAAATGTTTAAATTTGAGTAAGCGTCATTCACTGGAACAACTGAGGTGTATCATGCGTTGCTTAAGGGGTTACATATGTTTAGAACAGTCCAGAAAAAAAAAAAAACTCAAAAAAAAAAAAAATCATCTCAAAGTATATGTTCTTAAGAATATTATATCAAATTTCTATAGAGATCCAAGCAGTAGAAGCAATATTCTAGCGTTTTTAATCTTGCTTCCTTGCGAAGGGGTAAGGTATACTTGAAACTTTAAACGCGCTTATCTCGAAATCATGGTTTTCCAAAAACCCCATTACGGTGACTTGGATTGCCGAAAAAGCTTTCGACTAATTTTCAAGCACTTCAACATATGTATATAACCCCTTAATCCAACCGAAACAATTACCGAAACCTTCTACCAAATCCAGCTGATGCGACTAAGCGGTACACCGAAGGAAAAACGCCCTCAATATAATAACTCCAGACAAGACAAATTTATTCTTCTTCATTAAAAAATCATCAAAAATCGTCCACATGTAGCGACTCTAGTGAAAAGTTATTTAAAAACATTTCATTGGAAGGCACTACCCCATCTACTTTATTCACCAGATATTGCCGCGTGCGAGTATCATCTGTTCCGGTAAATGGCACATGCTCTGTCGGAGCAGCTAATTACATTGTATGAAAATACCAAAAAGTTGGGTTGTTTCGTGGATAGCCGCAGAAGATAAAGAGTTCTCTACTCATGGAATCTGTATGATGCCTGAATACGTGTAAATTTTAATTTTGAACGCCATTTCAAACTCATCTTAAATAAGATTGTAAGGAAAGAAGGGATAATTTTTCGCAAAATATTGAGTTTTTTGGTAAACTTTTGGCAAGTAGCTTTAACTGCTCTGGAAGAATATAAAGTGTTATGTGGAACATGAAAAATTTAAAAGAAGAATAATTACTCTTATCTGAGCAGTATATGTATAAAATAACTATATATTCATTTATGCTATAATTAGTTTGCGATTAGCGGCACATTAATCAACTCGTATGCAAATGAAAATCTTTATTAGAAGACATATTGTCATACCACAAGAAGTGGTTGTACTTATATAAAATAATTATCCTATAAGCAGATGAAGGAATTTTGTTTTATAAGCCTTCTGCCAATAGATTGAAAACAATATAAAGAAGTACGCTGAGCGGGAACAGTGAATAAATAAACAATAAAAACTTTTACTTCAAAACTTCAAACAGAAATAGTGGTAATACAGTTATAAAAAAAATATTTCGATAAATTTATTTTGTGATATTAACTTAAATGATTTCTTCAACTCAGAAATTCAGAGTGCCTGCGCAAAGCCATATATGAAATTTCAATGAATATAATATCTACATATATTTGTATATGCGGATATAACAAGTTGAAAAAATGTTTCCATAATGCTGATTTCTTTCTATCAAGCAATGAGCGCTCTCTCTCTCCTCATTTGACATTCTAAAAATAAATTTACAAAATTTTACTTTCATCTACAAATGACGCTACTTATCATTGCAAGTGCAATGCAACATGTACTATTTAATTGTTTTTGCAATCATCATCTTCACTGAGAAGAGCATTCAACTCGTAGCGATTTCGCTTAGAATTGCTCCAACAACAAAAACTACGGAGCTATTCGAGTGTAATCATCGAGCCAAATCTAGCAGCTATAAGGCAAAAAAAAAAAATAAAAAAAAAAAAAAAATGAAAGCAACATATAGAGCAATAAGGCTGGGTTGGTTCGGCAACACAGAAAAAATTTGCACAAAATTATTGAAGTAAATACTTAGCTGATCACTGATAAATCACAATAATTGATTTTCTGCTTCATTTTATTTTGCTTAATCATAATTTGATTAATCCAGCAATTGTTATTGCAAATTAAAATAAATTGAATTTTATCAAAAATAATTATATTTACATTTTCAAATTTTCAAAATGAATCAAAATTATTTGGCCCCAAGCTGTGGTTCTGAAAACTTCAGATTCATTCTGATTACTCTTAAATGTTTGCGAAGTGGCTTAGTTAAAGTCCAGTGTAATAAATTCATATTTTTATACCATTCACGTTCTTGTGGGGTATAATTATGAATGTCATCTTAAGTGGCACATATGTATTTATGTACATGTTTAACGTTAAATCGCTACAAGTCAGTTTAGACGTCCATCTGTATGTATGTACGCACATACCCACGGAAGAGTGCTTGAAGATGTCATAAGCATACACACATACGTGTTCGCAAGCTGACTGAAATTTGCATGCATTACACGCAGTTAAATGTGTGCACGCACGCATGCACCAAGAAAACCAGTATGTGTATGTATGTTGTACGCACCTATGTACATATGCATGTATACGCAAAGCACAGACGAATAAAATGCAAAGTTAGAATAACAAAAAAAAAAATAAAAAAGGAATTAAAATAACTCTATGAATATATCATATACATTTATAGAAAATATGCACACGTTAGCGCGAGCTCGCGCATACATGCATACATGCATACATACATATGTATGTGTGATTTCGCGTGCATGTGTGTGGCATCGTACTATTTTTTTCCTTCCACTGGGGGTTAGCGACCGCAAAACTATCTGACATTAGATTGCGATGGCGGCCAAACGACAACAGCCGCTGCAACTGCACAACACCACCGACGCCGACACAGCCGCAGTCGCCGACAACAGCGAGCTTTGACGTAAGCAGAGACTGCTTTGCACATCGTTGCATTTGCAGTTGCATAAAGTTTTGCGGTTTGCCGCAAACTTTTTTCTAATATTTTTTTTTCCAATTTTCAGTTTTTCTTTTATCTATTCGTACATTATTTCGTTTATTTCGTTATGTTATTCTTTTTTCTTTCGTTCTTTTTTTCTTTTATGCATTCATTTTGTTTTTGGCTGTACACTCATCATTTTTAGCTGAATGTAGGAGTGAGTGAGCAGAGAAACTGAAGAATGCAGTGTGTATGGCGTATAGTGAAAGATGTGAGGCAGAGGCGAGGACGCGGATGAGGTAGGTGACGTGGACGGCACTCAACACGATCTCAGTTGTGATAGGTTGCACATCGCTTTGACGCTCGCTCGCTCGTTCGTTCATTCGCTTTTGTGGCACGTTCTTGGACGGCTCTATGACACATAATGCTGCCAAATTTGTGCAACGACCGCTAGCGTCCCGGACCATCACTTTGCTATAGCATTAGAGGTATGCATGTGGGTATGTACATATGTAAATCTGTTAACAGTTGCCGACCGAGTGAGTGATTAACGGGCAAGCGATTGCGCGAATTTGGCGCACTAAATGCACATTTATGCACATATATACATATATGTTCGTGTGAATGTGTATTTTGAAGCGACAGTTTATTATGAAGAGTCACCACTGACCAATTGAACTCTGAAATATTCACAAAATCGTCAAACAATTTAATTTTTATCAACCAAAACAATTTGAAATAGAAAAAAAAAATTTAACAAATTCGTCAAAAAAATGAAATAATTTTTTTTTTAAATTTAATTAAGATACGTACGTATTTATTTAATGTAGCATATGTACTTAGTAGGCACATAAATACTGTTACACACATTTTATGCTATAAAATAAAAAATAATGAATGTTTTTCGACCAATTTTTTTTTACATATTTATTGATATATGTATATTGTATACAAAAAAACAGTATTCATTCGAAATGCCCGCCTTTGGCCTTCACGCACGCCTTAAGTCGGACTGGCCAATCATCAATAGCCGCGCACCTCCTCCATTGGGAAATTGACCACAGCACGAATCAAAGCTGTCTTAAGAGAATCAATGTTGGGGTATCTTTTGTGGCAAACCATGTCCTATAAAACTGTCCACAATTTGTAATCCAGCGGGTTCAAATCAGTACTGCCAGAGGGCCACTCTTCAGAGGAAATGAATGCTGGTAAATTGTTTTGGAGCCAGAGTTGGGTCGTTTTAGCTTTATGTGCCGGCGCAGTCCTGCTGAAAAGTCCATGATTGGTTTTGGAACATGAAATGGTTAAGTGGTCTTACAACAGCTTCCAAAACTGTTTCTTGGTAAACTTTGGCCGATGTTTTGACCCCTTGTTCGCAAAAATGCAAGTCAGTTACCCCATCATAAGAGACACCCCACCAAACCATGACTGAAGCTGAGTGATGACCTTTTTCGACCCGTGGAATCAGTTCAGATGCTTCCTTAGATGACCGTGCATACACCCTATCATATTGTTTATTAAATTTTCTTGCACGGTAAACATTTTTTCATCGGTAAACAAGATTTTCCTGTGCAAGTTATCAGCGTGCTTCACCAAAAGACGTTTGCATTTTACCACCCTATTTTTTTTCAAAGTTGCAGTCAACAAATGTCCGGTACGCCGTTTGAAAGCCCCAAGTCCCAAGTCTTTTTTAATAATTCGACTCATGGACTTTTGCGAAACATTCCTCTCCCGGGCCATGATTTTCTGTTTTCGGAGCGGATTTCGCAGAATTCTTGATTTGACAGCTTTGATGACTTACGGCCGGTGGCGGTGTTTAACATTCCCAGTCTCCTCAAACAGTTTAATGCACCGGTAGACGAACATGCGACTAATGCCGAGCGGACGTAGTGTTTTGAAAATATCACCTTTTTTCATTTCACACTTAAAAAACGCTATAACAGCGATACGGTTTTCATTACCTGACCATTCCATGTTGAAAACTCACACAATTTAGAATTCCCGATACAGACTAACGCTTTACAGGTTATATTTTATAAATCATATGGGAATTATGTGGTATGCTCAATTCTTCTATTGAAATGCGTGTGTTTAATGTTGTAACAGTATTTATGTCCCTACCAAGTATGTATGATTGCGAATGCTTTTGAGGATGTTGGGTGTTAATGTGACACTTTTTTGTCCAATAATTGTTTTAAGTAGGCATGGAAGCGCACACAACGGTAAATAAAGTTCATGAAGACTTAAATACATGCACATATTTATATATACCCTGCGGTGAAAACGTATACTAGTGTAAAAAAATTCTAGTTAAATACTAGATGCAAACTAGTAGGATTCTAGTTAACAACTGATATGTTTCCCAGGCCAGGCAGCGTACGTATGCATGTATTTATGTGTTTTCAGTATTCGAATCGGACACGGACCTCAACGACCTGCCACATAAAGACTACGAAATACTTCAACTCTTTTTTTTTAAAGCCAATTTTTATTTTTTAAGTGGAAAAATAATGCAGCTTTAATGCTAAGTGCAAGTATGTATGTGTGTATGGATAAAGCGCGACAACAGTTGTTTACAATGAAAATGTCACTTTGAGTGCGCGACAAAAACAATAGATTTTTGGTTATAAAAAATATATATGCGACTAAAAAGCATACTCATATGCACATACTCGTATGTATGTACGTATGTAAATGCCACATATTCAACCAAATTGTGTAATCGTAGCAAAATCAGTCAGCCAGACGACTTTAATGGCGCTCTACAGACGAGAGAGAGAGAGCAGACGGAAGAAAACCCAAATAATAATAATAACAATAAAAATAAAATGTAATAAAAAAATTGTAATAGAAATGCTATTCAAAAAGTAAAAATAGAAATATAAGTGCTGCCGTAAATGCAAACATACATACATACACACACAAGTATCTAAATGCAAACAAATAGTAAACAGAATGGAAATGTAAATTTCGCATATAACTGCATATTTTGCCATAAATTTACTGCATCTACAGTCTACACCCTCCCTCCACCGGTAACTGCAAGTCGCATAACCAACAACAATAATAAATAAAATGCAATAAAAGTGAGATTTGCCGCGCAATATTCGCATCAAAGCAAATCAAACTGAGGGAAGAATATAAAACCGAAGAAAAACCCAATGGAATTAAATGAAAAAAAAAAAGAATTTTAAAAAATGTGTAAATGTGTATGTAAATATGAAGTTCTTAAGTATTTATGTTATTAGCCGATATTTTCTAACATGCCGCTTAACGCCAACAACTAAAGCTTTAGCCTCCACAATTGGTAATACAGCTTTTAGCCAAGTCAAACTGTGACGGTGACTACGGAAATATAAAATATATAGATAAAAAAGTTATGCATCGTATTTATTACAATGGTGATATTGAAATTATACATACACACGCATATAAGGCAAAAGAGTAGAAAACATAACAAAAACAATGCAAACGGCCAAGACGGTTTGGCTACCAAATAGCAGGCATACCGCCACCGCAGGCAGACAGCCAAAGTGAGCGCCACAAACAACAGACGCCTACTACTCTCTACAACAGAACACAGCAGCACGAGAAGAAACAACATTTAGCGAGAACATTTAAATCAATTCCAGCTAAATGAAATAAGACCAGAGACGAATTTCTACAAATTGGTGACTGTGGTGGCTTGGATTGGTTGAAAAAAAATCGGCTAAAAATAAGCGAAAAGCGAAGAAAGAAAAATTAATAGAAAAAGTGTTTTACTATCTTGATTCTTTGATCTTGAGCGACACGCTTCTCTTCGCTACTACTATTCACATAGCACCATATGTTTATGTGTTTGTCCAGAAACAACCGACAATATTTACATAATGCGGTGGCGTTTGAAGGAAAAAAAAAACAGAAGAAAAAAAAAACACTCACACTTTGAATCGCTTCTTCTTGCTCATAATTAATCGTCGAGAGTCGAGAATATTATGCTAATTTTGATTTGGTTCACATATGGACGGATGTGGATGGCTGAACGAACACGACGCATTTACATTTAATTATTCGAGCGATACATACGGACAAACAAGAGCACAACTAAATATCACCGTATGTAATTACTTATATATCTATACATTTTAACTGTTATTAAGCTGTAAACCTTGACCAGGTGCTGGATGATATACTGCAAAAAAAGTTTTTCAAAATTATTCTCACGAAATACAAACTTAGTACTTTCGAATTTAGTGGAAAATGTTTTGAGGAAGAAAGACATACCTTAGACTTACGTATATCTCTCGAAGGACACCGAATATGAAAAATATGGCACTCGTAGGTTGCTTTCATTAGAACCAATAACCCGTAGTAGATAAAAACTATTGAAATTTTACTTAAATTTATATATCACAATAAATGTTCTCTTCATTAAGCCACTTTTAGCTTCTTATTCGACAGCAAGATTTCTCCAAGTGTACGTTGAAGCCGAAAACCTTCAATCAAATGCACAATTTAACACCATTTTCGTCAGGAAAGCCATAATTTGGCGTAAAATTGTATTACCCAAACATATTCATACGTACAAACATACATATTCACAAGTACTTACAGCCAGTCACACCTGGTAATTCAGTAGAAAAAAAAGAACGGGGCGTTTATAGAAACAATGGTTGTCGTCTCAAATGGAAGCGCACATACCTGAAATGAAACAAAGGGAAAAGTTGTAAAAAAAAAGCTTATATTAGTCAAAAATTATATGTTATTGTTTTATGTTGTTTTCTAATGAAAAGGAAAATTATTATTATTTTTTTATTATTGTAATATGCTAATAATGTCGGTCGGTCTACAGACGTAAATACAGACACTTTTGGGAATATATGTGCATATGCATAGACACATGTATGCACATACATATATACTTATGTAGAAAAGTATGTACCAGAATGTAATTCCAGTAGATCGCGTGTAAAGATCAAATAAAATAAATTTGTATAAAAAGCAAAAACGAAATCAATGTAAAAGTGAAAAAAGTTAAAAAAAAAAAAAAAAAAATCCAACAAACCAGAAGCGTAACATCTGAGCTTACGATTTCCACAGATAAGAAGCGAATCCATAAAGAAGAAGAAGATACTTGTGTAGATTTCGTGAAGTAAATGGAGTAAATATATCAGTTGAAGCAGCTATAAAATTTAGAAAGTATTGAATTGTGGTGCACGTCATAAGATTATTTTTCCAAATTTATTAATTGCAGACACATATTCAGGTATATGTACGACTTGCAATGGAAATATATTTGCGATGCTTCTATCTGATGATAAATGCAGGCAACGAGGCAACTCACAGGCATAAATATTATATTGTTGTAGATTCACTCCAGTAAGGCTGGTCAGCAAAATGTTCTGTTTTGCAACAAATTCCGTTTGACTGTATTTGGACAATTCCGCAAAAGACAAAACTGGCGTATGCTAAGGGAAAACAGAACTAATAAATAACCTTACATTCCATTACAAAGTAATATGGGACTACTATTCATCCTCAATTAATCAATAATCAATAATGATTTTTTTAGCCCATTTTGAGATTGTGCAAATTCTCATCACACTAAAATTTTATTTTAAACATTTCCGTATTAGTATTACTTGGTTGATTTTGAGCCAGTATGGGACTAGTGGAATTTGTTTTATTTGACAGCTAGGTATACACAGGTAAGTGAAAGAACAAACTTATGTATATACAAACACAAATTGCCCACTAATATTACCGTCTGGGTGCCTAGTTTTCGTAGCTAATCCACAGGCATGTGTGCACAACTTTCTATGATCTTATCATTGGCTTGAATCCATATCGCGGGAAAAGAAATAGGAACATTACAATAGAAGAAGAAGCTTAAACAAATTGCTAGATCAATGATATCAAGAGTATCGCTGATGAATTATTAAGCTTATTCCATGGAAATACTTTACAACTAAAACAAACTGATCTAGATACGAGCTGAAAAATTGTGCATTAAAAAGCGAAAAAAATACACAATATTTAAGAATAATAGTTAAAGGAGGAAAAGGTAGATACTGAAGGTACTTACGTTACAGTTAACTGCACGCTAATGGAACACCTGGTAGTTTTGTGCCAGAAACTTGCCTCCTTCACTGAGTGTGGAATAGAGGTTTAGAATTTGCTCAAAAAATTTTGGACAGTGCGAGCATTTGAGCAACGAGCACTCGCACACCTGTTCATTGCAAAGTGTAAAAATCATTGAACGCCAAAGAAATTTGGACAACCAAAATTGAATGTTGAGCAATGAGCGAGTATTGAGCTGCTCGGAGTGCTCGATACCCGAGTATTTTGAGCTCAATTGTGGAGTGAATTTGGTCAACTCTAAAGTCGTGAAAATTGTGACTCGGTATTCATATACACTGAGGAATAAAAACTAACCAACAATGCATATTTTTCTATTTTTTTTAAGAATATATTTTTTACAGTTCTTTTCATTTTTAATATGGTTTATACTGAGCCAAAGGACACATAAATTCTCCACTTTTTATAGAATATTAGTAAAAACTAACCTGTTTTCATCTAAATTTTATTTTGTTTTATAAGCTATTAAGTGACGAATGGGTTTTGTCTACTTTACGAATATTAAGTTAATAAAAATACTGATAATTTGGCGGATATGAGTCAGCCTTACATCACTTTGAATATTATGATTCTGGTAATGTAAAGTATTTTATTAAATCCAAAAATTTACTACATTTTTCTGGTATTTAGCACCTGTCACTTCACTTTGATTACTATATAATTAATCACATTTCAAAAGACATTTAACACGTTATATGCGCTTCTATTATTTTTAAACGAACTCAAATTTAACAAAACACAAAACAATGCTAGTTAGTAGAACAATGTTAACTTTTAAGAGCTTGAAAAAACCCGAACCAAGAAAATGAATAAACAAAGCGAATAAATAATAACTAACTTGTCTGGTAAACGTGAGGCTAATGACTAGTATTGACCTAGAAAATTTTTGTACATTATAAAAAATGAACAAAATTAGAAATAAATGAAAAAAAGCAACAACACCAAAATGCATCAAAGTAGTGACAGCTTAACATTTTAGCAAGTTTTCAGCACAAAACCACAAAATGTTGACAGCCGGAGACACAAACATTTATATGAACAACATAGATCAAGCTGGGCTCACTTAACTTGCAAGCGAGTATTAAAAGTCATTTGAAGTAAGTAACATTAGAGCCTGATTTATGACTTGATAAATTTAAATAAAATTATGAGGAATATTTTGCATTAAACATTTTGAACATTTTGTTTAAAGATATATAGGCATAAGTACGAGTATGTGTGTACTCAGCACATTTTTTCATGGGGCCGCCGTCATATAGTGCGGACTGTGTGTAGGTTGGCGGCAAGGCGCTTACAGGCGTAATTATTTATGCGTTTAAATATGAATTAACATTATTGAATGTGCGCATAAATTGCAGGGTAAATAGTTCAGTTAAGCTTACAGCGACAGACAACGCTCAGACACCAGACGGAGCTCTAATTTCGCAACGTCGAATGCATCTCACATGGTGAGTAGGCTTATAGCTCTAGATATGCACACACTCACATAGCGGTATTACACATTATGTGGTAGCTTGTAGCCGCAAGTAAATAAATTAATATATGAGCGGGTCAATTTATTTCGCAAAATATCGTTTAGAAAAAAAAAACGTATTCTAAATATTTATAATATTAAGCTATTCTGTTGAAAAAGTATAGGCCTTAAAAGAATTTAAAGGCTCCGACTTTTCTTATTGAAAGGTGTTTTCATCATCTTTCAAATTAATTATAAGTTATAGATATTTCAAGATTTTAATGTAGGTATCACCTCCTAACCTATAAATACACCACATACCGCAATTTTTAACGTAAATTCCAATGCTCAGAAGTAAATGAAAATCTTCGGTCGCTATTGTGCTATTGAGTAATAGTTAATCGCCTACTTTCAGTTTCAAAATATTCGCAAAATCTGGACTTAGGTCAGAAATGGTTCTCTTGTAATTTAGAACGACTGACCACAACAAGTTAAAAATGTATACGATATTAATGAAGTCTTACATCAAGATAAACTTACGGATACAGAAAAAAAAATTTGGGCTACCCTAATATCAGAAATCGTTTTTTCTTAATAACTTCTCGTTTTAAATATCGGGGTTTAATGAGTAGTAAATTTACATTGTAAAGGGCGTAAGGAGTGCTTCATACTTCCCTTGGACCTACAAAGCCCGTTTGGACCAGTTACCTTCAATATTAAGTTTTCGCCTCCTCTAGGACTTCACTTTTTTACATGCCAAAAAACGACATGAAAATTCTATGAAATTTACCCCTTTAGAGTATTTTAAAAGATTCACAAACCAAACAGTTATGAGCATTTTATTGAAGTCATATTATTGAGATTGAGGTAAACAGCTAATTTGAAAAAGTCGACGTCTCGAAATTCTTTTTAGACCTCTATTTCTTCAGCAAAACAGCTTAATATTATCTTTTATACGATTTGTCGCAAAATTTTGCTCTATCCAAATTAACCCGATCTAACGTGTATGCTTCTAGGTCTAAGTTCAAGCTTAAGAACTTTTTGTTTGTGATTTTCCAAACATGCAAATCGAGTTTGTTTGATCGAAAAAAAGTAACTGCTTGTAATTAAAAGCGTTTATTCGCATTAATTTTATTCTGTTGGAAGGCAGCTGCATGTATATGAGTCATATGTCGTACATACATATAGAGATGTATCTTAAATATAGAGTTGACCGAAATGATTAATGCAATCAATAGTTTATCAATTTTCAATTATGGATGATACCATTGGGAGCAAACAAATATTTATCCAATGACGGAGGTGACTAGTTTAATAATAATAAAAAAATTAATAACAAAAATTAAATAAAAAACTAAAAAATATTTTTATTTTATTTTAAAAAACAAAATATTAATTAAATTTTGATTGATCATTTGTAATCAGAAATGTAAAAAAAAAATCAGATCGAAATAGATCAATTATTGTTAATGATAGCAAATTTTCAAATTCAAAAACAATGAATAAAAATAGATTTATTTAACTCATAATGATTATTACATCTGTGAAGTTCATAATATTGAATGTTGGGTTTTGGAAAAAAATCTTTTCACTGTATTTCTTTTGCGCGAGTGATAAAGGTAAAACTTGAAACCCTCAGATTGATTATCGTCTAAGTAGAAGCTATTAAGATGCTCTCCCAAAAGTGGCCAATGGAATTAAAACTCAAAAACCAACCCCCCACTTCGATGCCATCCATTGTTAAGCCGTCAAATACAGGCATCATAAATTCGAACGCCACGCAATATCTCAAATTAAGTTACTAACTTTATTAGCCAGTTTATATTGGTAATTTCGCGAATTGTGAATTGGCAATAAAATGGCAAATTGTTGTTAAATGTTCTTGATTGCAGTTTATCAGAAATGCCGCCGAAGAGAGCATATGCCGCTAGCGAATTGGTAGGCAGGTAAGCAGGTAGCCGCGGCTTGTAGTGGTTTTTGGCAAAGGTTGACATTAATATTGGTAATTAGCATTGAACTGAATGAAGAAGTTGGTGCGGTGAGTTGTAGTCAAGGTAAAGGCAATGAGTGTGTGTGCGCTAGTTTGTAGGCCAATGAATGTAAAATTAATTAAACTCTGTTTATGGCCGTAAATTGCGCCAACAACAACAAAACGCAGCTACCAGTTTGAGAATCTGAGCACACAACTTAATTGAATTGACTACTTTGTTTGCTACAAAGTACATACACAAGCACTTACATACCAACAAATGTGTTTGCGTTTGTTTCTGCCTATAATTAAGAGTTTTTTTTATTACCAAATTCATTGGCGCAGACATGAAGCTGGTTAGGAAAATTTCTTAACATTTTGGCCTTGATTTTTAAGGAAAATATATTTTTAATACAATTCAATTTAGAATTTATTCCTTTCCCCTACCATTCCGATTGTGATTGTAACTAGTTTTAACAGCATTAAATAGTCGCTACATAAATGCGTACAAAGTAGTAAAAGAGTTTATTTGGTTTTCCAATATAAATCTAATAAAAGAGTTAATTGCAATAATTATTGATTTTCAGAAGACGGTCAGGTCAAAAGGATTTAAGAATTTTGATTTTAGAAAATGTGAAATTATTTAACGCCTTCTAAAATCCACATTTCCCACGAATCAATGTAGATTACGTTCAATAAATATGTACATACATACATACATACATATATGTGGATGAAAACAGCAAAAAAAAATTTTGTTACTTTTTATAATAAAATTTCGGTAAACGCCATTTCTCTCAACAAATTTTTGCTTAATAATCGGCTTTAATCACTTCTAACGTTACATAACAACATACAACAACAAACTATAACTAATTAAATAAACTGTCAAAAATAAATAGACGTCATATTCATTATTATTACGACAGACGACAGTCATCGACGATAAATAGGGGCGACACGAAATATCTTTATGCAAATGTAAATACAGACAGTAAACGAAGAATCAAAAGCCAAAAAAGCAACAGAAGCAGAAGCAACAATCAATTGAATGGACAAACAAGCACTTGGCAAGGGCGGGGAGCGGCGCGAGCCCCTAGTAGTGGTCAATGAATGAGCCAACCGATGAATAGACAGAAGCGAATAAGAAAAATGTGACAACTGCTTGACTAGTGGGCTTGAGGAGACTAAACGAAGTCGCTCGGCGGAATATTTACATATATACATACATAAATATTATATGCAAACCATACATACATATATATATGCATTTTTATGCGCTCAACAGTTGCGAGCGAACGAACAGCCAAGACCGAGCGTGCTAGCAAATCGACGTAATAGCAAATACCAAAAAAAAAAAAAAAAAAAAAAAATTAAATATAAAAAGCACGAAAAATCGAAAAAAAAATCAAATAGAAACATTGTGAATGGGTTGTAAGGCAAAGCGGAGCTCAACTACACGTCGTTGACTGTCTGCCTAAGTTGTTGTTGCTGCTGCTGCTTCTGCTGCTGCTGTTGTTGTTGTTGTTGTTGTATCAGCTGTATATGAAATTCGTTGCAATGTGCCTCTAGTTGTGTGTGTGTGTGTGTATGTGTGTATGTTTCCGTGCGCGAATGCGCGGTGCATTGACCGACGGCGACTGCAATAGACCACGGCAGCGGTGAAAATGCAAAAATTGGTTACGCGAATTACGCTTGCCACGAATGTGCTGATAATAACAAGCCAAACCGCCAGCCAAGGAGATGAGAGAGGGAGGGAGGGCGTTGGCGACAACGGCAAAAACGACTGTCGGTCGGCCAAGCAGTCAATCGACCAACTGCTGATTGCTTGCTGACGATATTATATTTCTTGTTGCAGTTGTTTGTTGTTGCTGTTGTTGTTCTCACTGGTCAATAGAAATGTGTTTGCGTTAGGTCTGGGTATTTCGTATTACGTATGTGCATATGCATCTACGCCACGTTGTATTGAGCTGTCGGTCGTACAACGACATAGTGCCAATAATTGTTGTTGTTGTCGCTGTTGTGTTGTGAAAATTGCGAGCTTTTATTGTTTCTTGGTATTTTTGCTTTTAGCTCAACCTTCTAACACCCCCTCCACACATTTAGTATTGTTCGTTTGTTGCTGTTGCTGTTGTTGTTGTCGTTGTCGTCGTCTACTTTTTCTCTTTTTAATTGCTCACTCGCCACTCGTCAGTGTTAAAAGCTGTTTAAACTATTATTGTTTTCACGGTTGTAGTTGTAGTTGTAGTTGTTGTTGTTGTTTCTTTGTTGTCCGCTGAGGCTATCGCAACTATCGAGTGCTTTTGCTTATGTTTGCTGTTGCTTCCATCCATTCCATGCAACAACAAATCAAACAGATGTTCGTGTGTTTGTTGTTTTCATGTTAATTGTTGCTATTTTTGTTGCATTAAACGGCTCTTATAATTATTGCAGATGCTACACACACACATACTTGTTGTTGTTGTTGTTAGTTAACTTCTACTTGCATTTACTGCCATTTGTTGTTGTTGCTACGCAGAGCCAAGTTTAATGACCGTTTACAAGGCAGTTCTCCGCAACCAATGTGTGCATATTACAATAACAACAAAATGGAAAGCAAATGACAGTAAACATAATAATAATTCGCTGTTTGCATACATACATACATACACACATACATACATACATACGTACATACATTACTACAGCGCGCTAACGATCGATGTAATGTGCTACAAAGCGTTTTTAACAACTAATAATTGTTGTTGTTGTTTTTTTATTATTATTTATATTATGAATTTGAATTCAATTTGTAATTTCACAATTAGAAATTCAGCGGAAAAATGCTGCATTTGCGGGGAAGCAAAATTGTTTTGGTTGTTATTTGGTGGCGATGCGTAATCCACTGATTTCTGTGGAAATGACTCACGAGGACATGGAAAACTCTTTAATCTTAAAAGCCACATTTTATTACCCACGGCAAGAGAAAATAGTTGGAAAAAGAATTTCTAGTTTGGCTTGAATAAATTAATTTCAATGAAATGGAAATTTGCCCTCTTCAAGACTCTTCAGTCTTTCGAAGCATGCCAGACATGGTTCAAAAACAGATCCAAAAATCAGCGAAATCTCTTCCGATATTTAGGTGTGACATTGTTCGGAGTAACTCTCGCCATGCTTCAAAATCTACTCTAACCCAATTCCAAAATAATCACAAACTGTCCCCGAAGTGCACACTCACATCTATAATTTCCCTAGACCATATTTCCAGAAGTAAAGAAGAAGCGGAAGGAGCCTCCCTTCGACAGCAAAACGACTAGCATGGCGTAATGTGTGTAATGTGACATTTGAAAAAATCGGTAGCAAATTAAAAAAGTTTTTAATTAGACAAAAAAAAAAAAAAAAAAAATATATTTGCCCAAAAATATCCAATTAAAGTGGAGAGTGGAAAATGGCGTTATTACGTCAGAGTTGGCAGTTACCAGTTGCAAGTTGTCAGACTGCAGACGAAGTGTTTTTGTGGAGTGAAGTGTAGTGAACATGTTGCATGATTGGCAGATGTTGCTTGTGGATTGGATTAACGATTCAAACGAGCTGAGCAAGAGCAAGAAGACCAAGTACTTTAACTCCTCAATGACTGGCACTAATAATAAAGCCAGCAATTATCACATAAGCGCTTAAGCGCATTAAGCAGTTACTAAAAACTCACTTAAACGGAGTGTGAAGTGAATCAAACAGATTTGTTTTGATTGCATGCAATGATCGACTCACTCGGGAAAGTAAAAGAAAACTCAATTCCAGTAGCAGTAATAAAAGCGGGTTCAAAACTAAATGAATGAGAGAAATGAACACCAGAGCATGTGTAAATGAGAGCGATCAAAGAAAGTGCGCAGATTATACATTTGTGGCTGCAAACCACATCCGGTGGACAAATTTTGATTTGAGGTTATGGGAAAGAATAAAGGAGCAGTTGA
The DNA here is from genome assembly GCA_030068015.2 of Neoceratitis asiatica. Lineage (NCBI taxonomy): Eukaryota > Metazoa > Arthropoda > Insecta > Diptera > Tephritidae > Neoceratitis > Neoceratitis asiatica. The sequence goes on along the minus strand of CM061528.1, from coordinate 1,046,949 downwards.
ACGTTACACATGCACATGGTGACGTAAGCAGTCAGAGAGTACTACATTTATCTTCCTTGTTGCGTTGTTGCAATGTGAGAGCATTTGTTGTGAACTTAATTAACACGCTTCTTTCTGATTCCCAACGATTGAGTGAGATTTTTGATTAATCGTTTTTACATGTAACGGATGGACATTTCAACACTAAAGTCAGGGCACATTTTAGAAGAGAGTGGTTACCGACATGGATACTCCGATAATTTAGCATCTAAACCAACACATCTGGACAGAGCCTGTTTCAGAAATATACCTAAATTAGCCTCGAACAGATTATAAGCCACATTAAAAACACCGAAAAGCCGTGAATAGCTCCGAGTTTAATTGTTAATATATTTTTTTTATAGAAAATGAATTACTTATTCCCAAATATATCCATGTCGAGCCGAACATTACGAATTCAAACCAAAAAATACCATATTTTAAAACGTTTTTTTTTTCAGGTTTAATATAGGTTATATAGGGTTTTCCAAAAAGAGTGATATGATTTCTAAGTGTCGTTTTCGCCATTTTTAATATGTCATGATCTGAATTTTTTTTAAATTGCTTTCTGTAATGCTTACAATTTCTCTTAATTATTAAATTTAAATAAATTTAATTTGCTGATTTTGCCTTGGAACAACTTGAAAACGAGAACGATGTTTTTAAGAAAATCATTTTCTCCGATGAGGCTCACTTTCATCTGAGTGGTGCTGTAAATAAACAAAACTGTCGATTCTGGTGCGAAGAAAATCCACAAATTATTCACGAATCTAAATTGATAGTTTGGTGTGGTCTGGTGGAATCATCGGTGCGTACTTCTTTCGAAATGAAGCTGGTAGCACCGTTACTGTCAATGGAGAGCGGTATATCGCGGATCGATGATATACAACTTTTTCTGCCCACAATTGGAAAAAGTTGATCTTAACAACATCTGGTCCAACCTTGATGGGCTTACGTGTCACACAGTACGTGCAACAACCGAATTATTGCAAGAAAGATTTGGAGATTCGATTATTTCAAGAAATTGTGACATTGGGAGGCCTCCAAGAAGTTGTGATTTAACACCGTTATACTACTTCTTGTGAGGTTACTTGAAGTCATTAGTATCTCGCAATAAACCAGACTCTCTTCAAGCTTTAAAAGTCAATATTGAACGTGCTATTCATGACATACGACTTGATTTAGTGGAAATTGTGCTCAAAAATTGGGTTCATCGAATTCGTTCGTCGGCATAGGCCTTAGTTCATTTTATAATAAATGACCGTGCCAATACAATAAATATATTAGTTTAAGTGAAATTATATTGAAAAAGAAACCACACCGACCTTCTCATATAGCTTTGGACGTTTTTTGAAAAAAAAAATACATTTTTTTTTTCATGGGGAAATATTGCTTTTGCGTTGAATACCAGTTTTATTTTAATTAATTTTTCGATTCGCCTGAACAATCCGTCAATTTTTGTAAGCAACCAAAATGAAGTGCACAGTGGGCCAATTAAGCAAAACAGCAAAACAATTATTTTTGACATTTTTCAGCAAAAACTGACCACTGCAAGTACAATTGTATTTATGTGGACAAGCGCACATAGAAATTTGTATTTGTTTTGCTACACAAAATGCACAAACACACTACGCGCCGACTTACGAAAGCGCCGAAGCGTACAGATTGTCAGACGGGCAGACAATGGACGGCGGCACAGCGGGTAGCGGCTGGCGGTCGGCAGTTTGGCCGATATGCAGTTGCCGTAGTTGGCGGTTGGTGGCGGTCGCGATGATGGTGATGGGTAGTTGAGTGCTTTTCATTTATTTTTACGCAAATATTGTTGCTGATATTATGCAAAGCGATAAAAGCAAATGAACTGAATATGCAGTGCGCCGCCAAACAAAATGCAAGCGAGTAAATAATCTGTTTCGGCGGGTGATGCGGTGCACGAATGAACGTAGCCAAGTGGGCCGGCAGCTGCAATTCGCACCGGTGTGCCGATGTATATGTGTGTGCGCTTTTGCACGCGCCCAGCGGCAACTGAACTCAACTCAACTATCATTGAATTGGAGCGATGAACTCTAGGCGGTTGATATGGCGCGCTGCACCAGCCTACGAGCGCACTAAGCGCGCGCTGCCAAAGCAATGTAATTTGAGGTGTGGGGTTGTTGGTGCGGTTGGTGCGGTTGGTGGCGCGCACTGCTTTGCATGTGGTGCGTGGCTACAGCCCGTTGCATTACATATATAATACATTTGGTTTCACGCTGAATACTGCTGTTCGCTGTTGCGCCGCTTGGAGTTCAAGTATGAAGTAATAATGCATTTTCTTAATTTCAAATGCAGTGATATGTGCTTGTGTGAGTGTGTGTATGTAAGCATGCGTTGTAATTATATTTTGGTGGTCATGCCGCCCGCCGCGCTGCTGTTGCCGCATAGAACTTGTACATATGTCTGTATGTAAGTAAATTTTTGTTATTGGCATGTGCGTGCATTTCGAACACAAGCAAATGCCGCCTCTTGCATCCGACTCTATTGAATTTTTCCGCTTTTATGCTTTAGAGAAGTACATAATAACAGGAAAACAACAAAGCTGTATGCACCAGTTTTGTCCAATTAGTGGAAAATGCATAAGTTTTGAAGCGCATGGTAATCGATATGCGTATGAAATATGGAGAGTCGAGGGCAGCCGTGGCTTGTCAAACTATTGCCAATCGAATGACAAGTCGGCGAGAAAAATTTAGAAAATGAAAATAAATTCGAAAGAATCGCAATTTCGCGAATTGATGCATTCATTCATGGCTGTGCGGCTATGTGGCTGTGCTTTTCGCCACATTTCTACTTCCTGATACCAACTTGCGACGCAATAAGTCCCAGTCGCCGGTTTTATTAGCACATTTCTATTATTGCTTTTTTTTTAATTGCCCAGCCAAGGTTTGCGCAGTTGTTTTGTATATGTGTATGTATGTATGTATGTACGAATTGGCAGCTACAATTTCCCGAGAGTCACGCACCACGCCTCATAAAATCATGACCGCAGCCAAAGCGCTACGCCGCCACAACGACAGCAGCGGTCGGCTATAAAATCTCCGACACACAAATTTTATAGAGACATATGTATGTAAGTAGATATACTCGTATGTACATACTAATGAATGCATATATGTATATACTAGTATATGAATGCATAATGAACGACATGAAGTATTCATTCCAATTCACTAAGCGTAATTTACAATCATTTCAAGTGGCACCTAACGCACATTAAAACGAGGGTATGAAATAATGTAAATAAATAGTATGTATGTACATATGGATATTTTTTGGAGGTACGAGTATGTGCTTTATGTTTACAACAAAAATATGAAAAATTAGTTAATTTTTTTTTTTTTGGTGTTGATGGTAATGTAAACTAGATAGATTATTGCATTATTTTGTTGTTAAACAATTTTTGCGGTATTAGTATGGACGACAGACGGCATTATTAATGCGCATTTGAGGTTTTAAACATTTTTCACGCAGTAAAGTGGATCAGGGATTGACCTATTCATAAAACTTGTATTTATGGTTCGACTTATTTTAAATTTGGTGCATAAATATGTAGTTTTTTGCTTAGATTAACAGGAAAACTATTTTAACTTCCAGGAAGTGGTCTAGGGACCGATCTATTCGAGAAAATCGCAATTATAGTTCTATTTGAAAGAAATGTATATATATTTATGGTTCGATTTGGTTAAATTTTTAGATGATATGTCTAAATTGTTTTCCGTATATGCAGCAGGGATCAGCGACAGGTATGTTCCCTGTGAGCTATTCTTATACGGAAAACGTTATTTTGAATCAGCATAAATATGTCCGAATGGTGCATTTGGCTTACTTCGAGGCATTCATGTTGACATTTACGAGGCTTTGAGTTGAGAATAGCAGCACACACCTAAAAATACGCAGCTGGATTTATAATTTAATAAATAGAACTTAATATTTGGTATGGTATGATGCTCAATTATGGTTTTTTTATCATTTTGAAATACCAATTAGAATAGTCTGTCTGTTAGTTAACAGTCAAACAAAAAAAACAAATATATATATATATATATACTATCCGAAAATTCACTATGAATAATACAAGCAATTTTGAAATTTCCAAATTTTTAATCAATTTTTTTTAAAACTTTGATACAATGCACATGAATAACAAATTTTGTGTTTTACAGCTATTAATTACACTTACTAAATATTCATTCACCAAATTATGCACTGAATATGTTTATTTACAGAAATTATATGAGTTTCCAAAAGTGTAGACACACATACCAGGAGTGAACCTAAAACAAAGCTTACAATTTTCAGGTATCGCGCATTTTAAGTGTAATTAAAATTTATGGCACTGAAATAAAAGCTAAAACTAAAATGTAGAAATATTTACATATGTTAATATGTACATTTATACAAAGTAAGTGAGTATTTTTTACATGTTTTTACTTCATGCATTACTATTTTTACTGTTTCACGCCTTTTCGAACAATCGCTACCTTTTGACGTTTGGCTTTATGTGGGACAGACAGCAGCAGCAGCAGCCAGGTTTTGTTAGAAAAATGGAAATGCGCAATTCAAATATTGTTGAGCTAGTTTTGAGTTTTGTAACAATGCTGCTAGCCACTGGAGCAATACTTGTGGCGATTGGCAGTAAATTGCATAAATAAGAGTATAAATTGAATAAACCGTTAGTTTATTGATAATAAAATACAAATTGGCAATAAAATATGCTCTTCGGTCGGGTCGATGAGTACTAACAATATGATTGTTTTTTATTTATATATTTTTTTTGTAATTTAGATCATTAAATCATTGTTAAAAACTAATAAAAAGTAATTTTTCCTTAGGAATATTTTTTAAAGAAATTAATTCAGGTAAATTACACGCTGGTGTCTGTCTGCCTTAGTGAAGGAATTATTGCCTGTAAATGTTGTAAGTGCAGTTAGATACAGCTTTTAGCGCCTCTAAGAAATTGTTACAAAGTTTGCTTTGAGAGAACTAAATCATATACATACATATGTATGTATGTATGTATGCGGAAAGTATAGCAGTAGAGACACAAGTCAAAACAACATTTATTTACATAAAGGCCTAACTTTCACCTCAGATTTCACGCTGAACGATAAGTGCGTGACACAGGAGTTGAATTTGCCTACAAAATTTTGTAAATAAAAATTAAAAATTAAAGAAGAGTTAAAAACTTTTGGTTACCTCTTTACTTCAAAATACTTGGAAATGTTTTTATTGTAGTTATTTAAGTAAGAAAAAAATAAAATAAAATAAAAAACAAACATTTCTATAAATGTTTAGATGCGTGGAAAAGATAAATACCAAATTATTGGAAGAAACGCGACTCACACATATATGATAAGGTCGAAAATAGAAACATATTCTTCTTAAAAACTAGCGAAGATAACAGGAAATGCACATCATAACATACTTACATAATTTACCGTGGCAAACCATGTACAAAACAATGCAATCCATTAGGGCGGAGTAAAAGATGTTAAACGGCTCCAAAAATAACTAATCTCTCTAGCCCTACACTAAAGTAAATGATAATAATTCCCATTTTGGAATAAAATTTCAATCGCTCGTTCCATGAACTGCTTCGTCTTGAATGTGTTATTGAATGAGAATTAAATTAATTATGTCACATTACGTAACTTGATAAGGTTTCTGATATTACAAAACCAGCAGGCGTAAGCCAACACAGGCACATAGAAATAAAGCATACATACATACATACCTACATACATACATACATGCATACCTACAAATACATTCTGCATAATAGGTAATACGGCATCCAACAAGATCAGGTAAGGTAAGAAGAAAGAATGAACGTCAGCACAGAAATAGAGATGAAAAGGTGAAGAAAGAAAAGAAATGCGGTAGCCACAGCACATTTCAAAGCCTTCCTTCCCAATAAAGGTGAAAACAATGGCAATTGTGTTTTTGAGTTAAACAAAAAAAAAAAAAAGAAAAAAAAATCAGATAACGAGTATTATATGAGAGCTGTTGTAAAAAAACAAATATTTTAACCACAGCAGCTTATCGCCGGCGCATAAAATCGATCCTTAGGTTTGCCGAAAAAATAATGGATGACACAAAATACTAACACTTAAAGGGTGTTTTTTTATAGAGGTATAGAACTTTAAGGTGCAATAAAACAACGATGGGATTATTCGATTGGCATGAATTTTATTTATCCGAAAGATAATCTTGTGGGATTACATTTTAAAACTGATTTCTGGCATATGACCGCCACGGCTGGCGCGGATGTAGTCCAATCTGGACGTCCAATTTTCGATGACTTTTTCCAACATTTGTGGCCGTATATCGGCAATAACACGGCGAATGTTGTCTTCCAAATGGTCAAGCGTTTGTGGCTTATCCGCATAGACCAATGACTTTACATAGCACGAGCTGTGTGACATGTTGCGTCTTGTTGAAACCATATCTCCTGGACATCATGGTTATTCAATTTAGGAATGAAAAAGTTAGTAATCATGGCTCTATACCGATCACCATTGACTGTAACGTTCTGGCCACCATCGTTTTTGAAAAAGTACGGACCAATGATTCCACCAGCCCATAAAGCGCACCAAACAGTCAGTTTTTCTGGATGTAACGGTGTTTCAACATACACTTGAGGATTACCTTCACTCCAAATGCGGCAGTTTTGTTTGTTGACGTAGCCATTCAATCAGAAGTGCGCTTCATCGCTAAACATCGCTAAAATGGACGTAGTGCGCGATACGTTTTCCGCACAGAACCATTATTTTCGAAATAAAATTGCACTATTTGCAAGCGCTGTTCAGGCGTGAGTCTATTCATGATGAATTGCCAAACCAAACTGAGAATAAATCATTTGACAGCTGTTAAATCGGTCGCCATCTTGAAAAGTAATGCCAACTTAAAGTTCTATACCTCTACAAAAAACACCCTTTACATACATACTACATGTACGAGTATGTCTGCCGTTGGAAATTGAATTGATTTTAATGATGAAAAAATAAGAGAGTTTGTAATTCAATATGTGCCACTGAAGTGAGCCACAACAAAGGGGCAGCAGCAGCTACATGCACCGAGCTCTACTTGCCACCAACAACATTGCAGCAATTTAATGTCAATTCGACAGGATGAAGCGTGAAATGACCAAAAAATTAACACAGAACGGAGAAGCAAAAGCAGAAGCCTTACACATGCTAAAATCATATCAATTTTGCACACATATTATTGAATTTTTCTTTTATTGGCCAGCGATCGTGCCGTTTTTTGGATGCATTTAAATATAAAGTGCAAGAATGTGGCTACGGAGGACGTGATGGTGTTCAAAGAACGGTATTAGTGATTCGTTGTGGTGGAAAGCATGTAAAAACGTAAGTTATTCGAGCAGAAATTATAGAAGGTTTCATTTTTTAAGTGAAGAAATCTTAAAAATTATGAAAAAAAAAATGTTGGATACATTTTTTCTTTCCAAAAAAATAAACCAGAAATTATAAAAGAGAAATATTTTATATATTCATACATATAGAATCTTCGAATATTTTTTTCAGAATTATCATTATGTTGCAGCAACACGTCGTTTCCATATCTCATACACAAACGACACCATAAATGTCTACTTAAGCCATTGCTAACCCTTTTTTAATGGCATTCATATATTTTAATCCCTATTAAATGCAACACTGCCAGCAGCTTACCATGATTTATTTAAATTATTGGGGTAAATAGCAATAAGACGAAGAAGAAGAAAAATTTCTTAGAAATAGAGCATGAAGCCAACGCGTATAAAGCTGCAATAAACTAAGCATAATGTGGCCAGGTTTTTCATTTATTTTAAAGCTTTTATGCGAAAATAATTTTTCCAGCGGATTTTCAATGCGCAAACAAAAGTAATTGAATTTCAGTGTCCAATAAAAACATTTCGGTCCTAAACTCATTCATTGTAAAAAAATAATCCAAAATAAAGCTCAATAAAGCAGCTTTAAACTAAAAAATATATATATATATATATATATATATGTATTTATAGCGGAGAACAAGAGACTTGGCATAAATGAATACACATAATGCGAACGAGCATTAATTATAAGCGAATATTAATCCTTTAAAGTATCCATTCGTTAAAATTATTGCAATTTCCATGGCGATCAAATTGAAAAAAGGGAAAACCATTGACATTTTCGCCATATTTTTTTGTATGTTGTTGCTATGCAGATCTCATTCCGCTTACAATTTTAATATTGAAGCAACCCTTTCGCGTGCGTGGTCGGTGGTTGTGGTATTGCAATTACGGAAAAGTGGCTTAAAATATTCGTATAAAATGGAATTTATGGTATCAAAATTAGTGGTTGCCGTGATTGCTTGGCAACAAGTAGTACAGGTATTCGCATGCATATATGTATGCACGTATGTAACCTTTTTAGAATTATAAACTAAAAAAATTTTAAAATTGACAGTTTTAGACTTCTAACAAACAAAGCACCAACATCCGATTCTTGTTCTTCCCGTAGAATATGAAATAAAAATAAAAGAAGTTTCAGCTTTCTGAGTGAAAATAATCGTAGCTTTTTTCCGGAACGCCCTCATGCAGTATTTTTTACTTCTTTTTTGTTTATTCTTATAGCTTCTTATAGCTGGGTGCATTGTTTGGTGTAGGTGGTGTTGGCATTGTGGCATGCTGTCATTTGCATTAACTCGAAATGCACTTTATCAAAGACTAATCTTGAAAAGTGTACGAGACAAGCAAACAGACTGAGAAACAAAACAAGCACGATGGTCGACCGACCGAAAGTACAACAACCAGACTGATAGCTCGCCTGCGGGGGTTGGCCAAAAGAGGTGCTGATGTCAAGAGATGCTGGCACAGATAGAGGGCAGGAGTGCTAACACCAACACAAGAGACGGCATTTTGAAGATTGGTGCCAGAAAATTAAAATGAAACTAACACAAATAGAAGGCTTTCCGCAAGAGTCCACACTACACTGCGTTGAAAAATATAAATAGCAAAAAACATAAAAATAAAAAGTGTGGTTAGGAGAGAAAATGTATGGAGTGACTAGCGGAGGCGAGTGAGTATGAGGTTTTAACACAAAAGTCATGCCAAAAGGCGTCAGTTTTACAACGAAAACGAAATTCGCGAAAATGTTGCACGTTCAATCTTCACAACTTACAACAACAAAAACTACAACGAACAATGCACAAACAAAGCACTGCACTGCTTCGAGGGGGAAGGGAAGGCGCTCAATGACGTCAACAATAATATTTCACTTCCGAAACCACCAAACTACAAATGCAAGGAAAAAAGAAGAATAAATGCACGCGAAAGAGAGAATTTAAGCAGTTTTGGTTGTGCTGTTGGTTTTTGAACAAGTCTTTTTTTGTTGTTGTTGGTAAACGCATTTACTGGTCATTTGGTTATCTTGCTGTGCGTGTCGCCAAGTGGGTGGTACGTTGCCACCACTGCAAAACACGCAAACAAGCAAACACTCATTGCGGAGATTTATCAGCTCTCATTTAAATTCATCTTACTTTTGCCCGAGATGCCAGCAATACTCATATTTTTAGCAATATTTTCTTCTTTTTCTTTAACAAAGTTTCTGCATTTTAGAGATGTTTCTGCGCAGCGTTGGTTGGAAGGTTCGCAGACGTGCTGCAATTTGTTTGACGATTCTTAAGAACTAAAAAAAAATTAAATTGAAAACTTTTGTTAGGTAAATTTGGCAGTTGAGTGCAAGATTAAGCCAGAAATAGTTGAATGTGAAAAAAAAGAAAATATAAAGTAAGGAATAATAGCAACGATGATTTAATTTCATATTAATTTAAGATTTACATCAAATATATTTTCTTATTCGGTTCGACGGCCGCAATAACCGCCTGAATAATAGTGCTTGCTATCATGAGAGGGGTCGAAATTTTGGAAAAACTAGCAGCCAAAATTATATGAGAAATGGTGCTAAAACTACATCTCTGCAGGAAATTTCAATCCTCTGAGTGTTTTTCTGATCATTAAAATCCATAAGCCGTTCGGAGGCGACCTAAAATAAACTGTAGATTCCTGGGAAATACATTAAGACGCAGAAAGAAATCAGGAGGAGGAGCTCAGCTGAAAACCGCTTCACCAGTTATAAAGCGTCAATTATAATTCGAATGACAATAAATATTTCTTTTTTCTTTCACTGATAATAAGAGAATTTCATTTCGCGTAGTTATGATTTTTCGAACAACTTTCTCCGAACATTCATTGCAGTCACGATTCTTGAGCACCACGTGCAAGTTTTATATTCCTTTTTTTTGCATGAATAGAACTTAAAAACATAATTTTTATGCCGCCATAAAGGTTTAAAATTTTCAGAGAGGAACCTAAAAAAATTTCAACAAAAAGTGTGATGAATAAAAAAGGGGCGCAAATTCTGTTTCTCACTGAATATTCTCAGTAAACGCCGCAAAGGAGACTCACATCAACATGCTGATTTACACATACACGAGATCATGCACAAAGGAATCACCTAAAAGGTGGTAAGCTAAAGAAGGGTCAAACATTACCACTGTCATAGCACACACACACACACACATGTTTGCATGTGCATAGGTGTTCCCTTTGTATAATTTTTATATATGTATATCATACATATTTTTGCTGCGTCTTCGGATCTTGCGGCGTAGTGCTTTTAAAATAAAGGATTTCAGTTCTTGCGTTTGTTCTCTAAACATTTTTCTTTCATTATTTGCTGCCCTTGTTGGTGTTGGTGATGGTGATGGTGCTGCTGCTTCTACTTTCAGTTATTGAAATGCGTAATTTGTATACTTGACTGAATCCATTGAATGCCATCTGTGAAGTAATTTATACAGGTAAGTACAAAGTGGGATAATTACATATAAAAACTTGTTTCTTTGTACCATATGGATATGTATATGTGTTTGGTATATGGATAGTTGTGACCTGACCCCTATGAATTGCGAATATTACTTTCACAAAGGAATAGCTCGTTGAAGTGACACACGAAAAAAACCAGATTACAAAATTTCTCTGCTATCACTTTGGAGTCCTGGGACATGCATATACAGTGACTCAAAAAAATTAGTCACGCCTAAGGCTTAAAATATTTGATAGCGTTTAATTCTCTTTATTTCATTGATATATTTATTTCAAAAATTAACAAAAACAAAGAGTATTTTCATAGCTAAAAACATATAAAATCTTTTTATTGCTTTACGAAATTATCTTTATTGGTACTATGGAATGCCAATAATTCAGCTTGGGTACCGGTTTCTGCAGCCATCGATTTTTTCAATATACACCAAAGATGCTCTATAAGGTTGAGGTCTGCATATTGCGGTGGCCACTTGAACGTTTCTATTCCTGGAGCTAGTTGGCCATATGCTTCGGATCATTGTTCTATTTTAAGACTATTTCAGTGGCATGCGCTCCCAAGCCTTTCACAGTTCCCACACCAAAATACCTTTTAAAATGTCAATGTAGGAGTTTTCTATCATTCTCCCATCAATTTTCGTCAGCTTATCCACACACTTGGATTAATTGATCCTCCTGAACTTCAGGATTGACCTGACATGGCGTGGGTCTTTATTTCTACAACCCCATTCTCAACTATGCGACTAATATGATTAATTTTTGTCTCATTCAACCATATAACCTTAACCTAGTCTTTTGAGTTATAATTTTTGAACTTCTTAGCGAATGGAAAACGAATTTTACTGTGAGTGTCAGTGAGTAAGGGTTTTTGACTTCTGCTCGTTCTTTTAACCTAACATTTCGAAGACTTCATGTGACTGCCTCTACTGAAACCTTAACATTGTCGTGCTTTTCTAAGCTGAGGATAGTTTCCTCCGCGGCTCTGAATTTCTTACATCTTATCTTCCATCTTCCTCTCGCTTCTGGACTAGACTAAGAGTTCGCTTGCGGCCTGCCTTATTTTTAGTGGCTAAATCCGTAGATTGCCTGCCAGTGGAAACTCTCAGTTTATCCGAAATTTCCCCGTGGGCTTTACTCTTTGGAAGGTATGTAATTCTTCCTTATTCGTACCTGTGAAATACGAATTTTTCATAAAATGAAAACAAAAAAAAAAACAACTTTTAGTCTCAACAAAATGCCCTTACTCCTCCGCTCTAGTCACAGAATTGATCACACTTGGCATTAATGATTTTCCTAAAAGTAAAATACCGCTAGCTAGAGCATAGCTGCAAAACAAATGGATAACGGTGTATGAAGAATGCATAACTAATTTAGGTCTACATTTTACGCAGTGGTAAGAGAATCATAATAAGTTTCTAACAAGGCATTTGCCATAATCGATTCTTACTAATTCCAATCAAGAATATACAAATTAGGAAGGAACGAAAATTCTGTTCGAGTGGGAAAGCAATTTAATTTTATATATTTTGTAAATTTTGTAAACAATTTTGGAAATTTCGCTCCGAAGATTGTGATCAATAAGGTTTCCTTCTAGTCTTCAGTCGCAGAAAATATTATCTAAAACTAATTTACAAAGCCGAAAAAAAGAATGTCTTACTTTATTCCTCACACCATACATTACATCATAAAAGTACGAGTACATAACTCAATTAGACACTCCAAATGTGAAGGCCAAGGATAACCATGCCTCCTCCCAACTACGCTAGGACAAATGTCAAACGGTTTATTTACCTCCAACATCTTTTCAGAAACATATGAAGAAGGTGAAGAAGTGAGTTGCACAAGAATAAACAACGGCAAACAACAGTAATAAAAATGCATAAAAGTAAAAATCTAATAAAGAGGAAGCACAACAAAGGGACATTTCATGATATTTCCTGCGAGCGTGTGAGTATGAGACTGATGTGTATTGTAGTTTTTCGCTACAAAAAATAAAGTTGTACTAAAAAGGCAATAAATGAAAATATGCTGAAACAAATTTCACCTTAAAAATACACCGTTATTATAAATGAAGTCGAACTTTGCACTGAAATACACAAAATGCTAAGAGAAAAAGTGAAAATCGTAAAAGCGGAATTGCACCTTTAGTGCCGATCTTCCGTTGAGAGCGATTTGGCGCTTTTGCGAGCTTTGCAAGACCCCTAAACTCTATTCATTTTCGATGTACAACCCCCCTGGACCAAGGTAAACTCAACGCACTATCACTTGCACAAGCTTCTCGCTGCAGCTAGTAAAGTTTTTAGCACTTGCCTCCATGCAGTCGTAGCTGAAGTAATGGCCAATAGAGCCTTAGTGTCTTCTTCTTCTCCTTCCTCATCTTCTGTCTCCTTTAAGGTAGTCCGCTTTGTCGCTTTTCTGCCTCACTTGCAATGCACATCACAAACGCGTTTGCACTAAAATCACTAAAAAGGCACCGGTGAGCATGTTTTTATTGAGCGAATTTATGTTGCGTATAAACAACGATGACAACAACAACAACAACAACAACAACAACAACAACAACAACAACAACAACAACAACAACAACAACAACAACAGTCAATGACTGCCTGTCATTCATCTCCAGTGACTAATTCATTGGATCCTCTGTCGTGTCCCTGCAGTCGGGCGAAAGCAAAAGTTTGCATTTTTTCTTAGCGTCCGAAACGCCGCGTGCATTTGGCTGTAAAGTTTTGTTGCATGCAATACGTGTTTGTGGCACAAATGAATTGTGGCATAAAAATAAAATGCATTTTATGACAGTCGAAACAACTCTACTATTTAGAATACAAGGCAAATTTCAATAAAAAAGAAGAAAAAAACATAAATAAATAATAAAAAAAAAATATGACAACGCCGCAACTCTTTTTTTTCTTACAAGTTTTTTTTGTTTTTTATTTGTTTATTTCTAGTTCCACTTGAGGTTTTTATGTTAAGTGAGCAATTTCGAAGAATTCGGAAAATTAACTTTGAGTTGTTTCTGCTCCGGATGTAAATACTTCAAAACGAATTCATCTAAGAAAAGCACAAAATATTAGTTGTAGACATTTTAAAGAAATGGTTGACTGTTCCTTCGAAAATTTGCATGAGTTTCTACACATAAATATCTGTATGTATGTGCATAGCTGAAATAAATATTTTCAAGAATTTTTTTCCTTGTGAAAATTTTTGAACTACAAATTAATCAGGTTGATAAAAAAAATGGAAATTTTTGGGTGGTTTTGGTGCTCGACAAGTTCAGGTTATTAAAAAAAAACCCAGCTTTTAGTTGAATTGTAATTTCTGAAACCGACTTCAGTACAAAACTACTTAGAATACGCTTATTTCTTATTTAAGTATTGGTGGAATTCGATCGGGTGTTTTTTGCACCAATATTCCGACAACCACGGTGAGTTTAAAAAAGTTTAAGTTATAGTTTTCAGAGGTACCTGCGCTCACCTTTCTAAAACTTTAAGTATTGGAATATTTTGAAGAGCCAACTTTCCCAGTGATGCTATCTGAACATCGAATGGAGCTCGCGCGAAAAAAAAAATAAAATAAAAAATTTTACGAGCAAAAACTTTGCATGTGTTTTTTAATGAACTTTCGATGAAAATTTTAGTGGTTTCGCTTGCATATTTCGTTGTTTATGAAAAACTTTATCAGACATGTGCCTGCGTGAGGAGGAACTGTCTTTAATTAAAGCGTAAATGTTGGAGGATGATTGAATGGAAGGTAGTGGTGGTGGCGGGATGACGCTGATGAGACCGAGAGATTGCAAGCAATTGAATTAGTTTTTACGAGCTTTTCACACGTTCATCACGCAGCGCGACATTTGTATGTACAAGTATATATATGTAATGAGCATATCTAAGGAGCACTTCGAGGACGTGCATTCAGTCGAATATAAATATAAACAGTCATAAAAAGAAATGTATGTATGCACGGATCTGTATGTGTATATTCGTATTTATGTGTTTCTCTTCTTCTACTTTAGAGTCGGTAAATTGCGCTGTAAGAATTTTCATTGCAATATTTGCACGTGGTTTTGTGATTTCTTAGCCCCGTTTATGATGTGACTGAGTGCACATTGCGCGCGACTGGAGACCACACTTATGTACATACACGTATACACAAAAACACATGCAGAATTTCTATGAAAATATTTGAGCATATTTATGCCCACAGCTCGCATGTAAACTCACCATAATTTCTGGCCAAAAATGTAAGGAATATAATTTTAGTAGCGTACAAACATACATACCTGCAAAGAGAAATAGAAAAGAAAAAAAAATTATAATAAATATTTCAGATAAGCAAATAACAAGAACATTTGTGGATTCAAAAATATACATATATCTACAAATGTGTGTTTCTATGAGCGCAAAAATAAGAAGAGAAAATTGCATTTAGACCGGCCACATAAATTTCTTGCTGCAGACGCACAAATTATTAAACGTCGCCTGGGAAACCCGACCGCGACACTGGGTATAGTGAACAAAGTAGACAAATCATAAAGAGGAAAGGAGTAGTATTATAGAAAAAGAAAATGAAGAAGGTGGAGCGAGCAACCAAGTGCTTGGTGCAGCTTGTTGCCAACAAAACTTTCCGAAAAATATTTTCACTTTTTGTTTTTCTGAAAAATGGCCTGGCAAGAAGTTAGCAACCATTTTGCGGAACATTATAGTCCCCAATGCAATTTCCGATACTATTATTTTTAGATTACGACGTTGAAGGCAGCGGACTCCCACATAAACACACACACACATGTACAAACAATGTTGAAAAAATAGAAAAGTGGCACAATGCAGACACATTGACCCTTACGTCAACACCGGTCCGCACAAAATGCAAACATAATAAATTGCAGAGAAATCACACCCACACATACACACACACATATGCACATGTACATGAGTTTGTAGATGCTTCAGCACCTACTTGTGGCCAGCAGAGTACCATGAAAAGGCAAGCAGTTGAGAGCTTTAAAAATTTCAAAGCATACATCTTGGCGCAAAATCGGGCACGAGCATCAGCAGGTGGAAATTGAAACAAACAAAATAAGCAATAAAACTCCACTGCATGCAAAAAAAAAAAAAAACTTGATGCACTCTTTTATTGCTGTTGTTCATGTTGCCGTTGTGCGTCTCCTTGCCAACTCCTCACCGGCCAACCAATGCTGGCGGTAGACAGCAGTCGGAAATGGTGCTTTTTCCTCCACTGCGAGTCGGCGACGCTGAAAAAACTCAGAGCTTCCGTTAAAGTTAAAGTTTATTTACTTGCTTTCTCCTTTTCTTCGTGCTCCCTCCTTCGTATTTTCTCTTTCCATTCACATGTACATATAGTAAAATAGGAATTCAACCTTTTCCTCGACTTGTTTTTGAGTTATGTGGATTGTACACGTTTTCGTCTGTAACATGCCACAAAAATTCATTGCAGGCGATGAAAGGGTGAGAGGTTAAACAAAATATATATAAATAAATAAATAAATATATTAAAAAAAGACATTGTGTCTGGCATTTCACGCGACATTGGCAATGACAGGCAGACAGGCAGACAGGCAAAAAAGGACAGAGTCACACGAGCAATCATATACATATACAAGTACATATATGTATGTATGTATGTATGCCCCTTTATGCGAAAGTGCACACTTGCATATGCAAAACTTCAGAATTCACCAGATGCGCTTTACAAATTTTTACATATGTGTGCGTGAGTGAATGCATTTGGCCCCAAATGCCACTTGTATTTTGGCATGTCTGCCTGTACGTACATCTGCTATAATTTTGTTGTTGTTGTTGTTGTTGTTGTTGTTGTTGTTGTTGTTGTTGTTGTTGTGGTATGTATTGCATTAAAACCGGAAAATAAATAATGCAATGAACAAGTGCCAAATATTTCCTGAAATTTCAACCGGAAATACGCCGGTTGTTGCCACAGTATGTGCCAGGCTGTTTGTGGAAAGGTGAGAATTCGGAAGAAAAACAAAATGTGAACAAACTTAAATATACCGAAAAAAAAAACGAATTTAATTTAGAAAGCAATATTCTTTCCGTTTGGGAAATAATAACTCTGAGTATTTAGGATGTTAAATCCCAGTTCTTTAAATAAATTCAATTACTAAAAAAAAAGACCATTTTCATGCAGTCTTCAGCCAATATTTCTAAGCACAAATTTGAAAATGTTGCGCTTTTTATTTATTTAAATAATTAGAATCTTGTTGGAAAAGTTTTTGCTTTCTGTGTTATTTGTTTTATCTGTTGCTCCTTTAAGTATTCTAGATGCCCATATTTCGAATCTTTTGAAAAAATTCGCAGCTAAGAATAAGATTAATTTTAAAAATTCGAACTGATCATTATACAAATACACATGTGTGTATTTAAATTTATGGTTACACTGATCACAAATGTTGCTTCATTCATTCACACGGGACATTCAAACAACTGAGATCTAAACCGTATGAGTATTTGCAGTTGCAATTCTAGATTTTATTGGGGAAAACTAAATTAATAATGAAATTTTCCTAACTATGGATTTTATCAAAGCAAAACATGCAATATTTTTTGATGAGTTAAAATTAAATATAATAAATGAAAACTTTAATATTCAAGCCTTTGACGGACGAAATAATTTAAAGCCTTTTTAAAGCAAATAATTTTTTTTTTGCAAACTGACGAAATTTAAGTTTGAACTAAAAACACTTTAAATGCAATCCGAAGCAGCCTTAACAGCCAGCCACTTGATCCTTTCAACATCAACAACAACAATAGCAACCAACCAACACTAACTGCTCCTGCTTGTCCAGCAAACGTTTATTTAATTTCGTTATTAAGTGCAGTTAGTCACAATGCTCTCGTTATTGTTCGTATGCTGTTGGTTGTTGCTATTGCTGTTGGTTGGTAAATACCACTTGACTGCGTTGTACGCGACGGTGTTGAGTGCACACGTCAATTCCACGTCCAGGTGCGATTTATTACGACCAAAGCACTTGCGAGCCACCACAGCCAATGTTTGGGTTAGAGAGCGTAGGAAACAGGTGAGCAGAAGTAGAGTGGGGGGGAGGCAATGAGTTGAACGAAAGTAGTAAAGGTCCTTGGCTATAATGGAAATCACTGCATTCAACGCCCGCAGCAATGGTTCTATTCCACGAACAACAACAACAACAATAGTAGCCACATAATAGCCATTTCGATCAGCGACAAATGAAACAATAATCCTGACAAAGGAACACATTTATTATATAAACTACAAAAAGTTGGCTGTGGCATTGCATCAGTTGTTGTTCTTGTTGAAATCTCTAAATGGTTCTGGTTGAAGATTATTAAATATCTTTCAAATAGCTTAAATTGGTATTCCCTACAGCTTGCTTGCATTTAGATTTTCAATCAGACAACAACAACGCTATTTTTTATATTACTCCAGTTGGCGATAGCTTTATGGTAGTAGATGATGGCGGCAAGTTTTGGTGGAAAACATTTTGAAATAACTGATAAAGCTGGGCGAAGAGTATTTTGGAAATCACAAATTTCCTCATTAAACTTCTATCCAGGCTATCAAGTCCAAATGGGATTTAAACTTGGATTATCTGCAGCAGAGTTAATGTCTACATAAAAATATTTAATTATGTCATGCTTATTGTCGTTTTAATGATATGCATAAATATTTGTGAACAACCGTTAATAAGCTAATTAAAATAGTTTTTTAATTTAGCATTTTTATTTGCCAGAATTGGAATGCGAAGCTCCTACCGCATAAAAGGAAAAAGGAATAGTGGAAAATAAAAGTTATTTTTTCTCTTTCTTCTATGTTTTAGAAGAAGTACACCAAAAATTCAATCTTTTGTATGTATGTTTTTCCAAAAGTTTTGCCTCCGCAACTCCTCTAAATTTCTAACGAAGTCGGGCGCCTTTTACTTTCCACGCAAGCCAAGCACACAACTAACTAACGAAATTCCTGCGACATTATAGTTACATACTGCTCAGGCTATCTCCTTAAGTATACACATCATACGCTCCATAAAACTTTGCCGACCGTAGCCAGAAGAAGAAAACGAAAAAAAGAGGAAGAGAATAGAGTATAGACAAGCTCAGACTGTTAATCGTACTTTAAAGGTAAATGGCGACCAACTTTCTGACGTTTGTTTGAAAACTTAAATTTTTTTGAACGTCTGCTTTGAGGCAGCTGCAATTTTTCAGTTACTTAAAGTTCAGAAATAAGAATCTAAAGGAAAGTTTTTGGTTCTTGATTATAATTGTTTTGAATTTTTTTATTTATGTACTAACATTGCAGCTACCAACAAATAAATATAAATAAATAAATAAATAAATAATTATTATAAAAATAAATATATATGTATGTAAATAAAAATAATAACTTAAAAGTTATATTCAACTAAAAAGTTTTAAATTTTCTAGCAAAGTTTCCGCTATCATTAGAAAACTATTTTAAAGAGTTTCCTTTCACTTCTATGGTTGCATATGTCACATGACATTTATTTTCCTTAGCACACCCATCCGTGCCCATAGTTTCATCTAACAAATAAGCAGTCATTTACCATTATCAAAATGTCAATATCGCAGTATTAAGCTCATTCAATGGGAAAAATATACAAACTGCAACCAAGTTGAGTTACTAAATGGCGAAGAGCAGTAGTTTGCCCAAAGAAAAGTATCCATAAAGAGATGCTTTGAGACAGATAGTCAGGTGTATGGCTGAGAGCTGCAAAGAATGGTCAAAAAAATATATAAAAATAAAAATCTAAAAGAAAACAACAAACAAATATGAAGGAAGTACAGCGGTGGACGAAGATAAGGGAATAACCGAGAAGCAAGTCAGCGAGCTCCTAGAAATAGGCAACAAAATGAGAGTTGTGGTTGCATTAAATTATTATGGTTTTCTTGTGTGCGCGTGTATGTGAGCTTGTATGGGTAGGTACAACCAGAATTGAGGTGGTAATAAAAAAAAAACGGTTCAATGCCCTATACTAGACATGGAATATAGAATTTTCAGAAAACAAAATATGAAGAGTTTTTCGTTGTTACATAATTTAAAGAAAAAATAATCATTTTTATTATCACATGCGACATTAGGAAACAACATTTTAAAAGGCTCATCAAATCGAATACAGTGAATAATAAGATTTTTGATTTTCATTTTGGGTGGGAAATAAGTGCTTTAATTTCAAAATTTCTAAATAACCTCATTTATAGTAATATATAAATAAAAAGGTGGTTGAAGAAAACGTATTGTGCCCCAGGAGAAGTGAAATTCCCAAATAAAAACCCAGATAAAACTCTCCAGGAAGACTACAATTTATCCCCTATATAGATATCGGCGGCCGCGATAACCGAGTGGTTAGCATTGCGTACTACAATTCGGAAGCCCTAGGTTCGAGCCCAGGTTCGAGTAACATCCAAAATTATAGGAAATTCACTTTTGTGATTGCGATCACCCCTTGGCATGGAATGTCAAGCTCTCCCGACTGTATTTCGGGCATGAAATAAAAGCTTCTCATAAAAATCCATCGGCCGTTCGGAGCCGGCTTAGAATAAACTGTAGGTCCCTCCCTTCCTTTGTAAAAACATTAAGATGCAAAACCACAAATTGGAGCTCGGCCAAAAATCGCTTCAGCGCCAAATAAATATATATATATAAATATATACATATACAAAACTTTGTATCCTGTTTGTTTCCTGGCACCTCCAGATTATACTGAAAATTTTTTAGCTTGTTCCTTGGGTGCCCGGAAAGTAGACAAAGGACCGACCTACATATACGAAAAAATCGTATTTGTGGTTCAATTTACATGAACATTGATATTTAGGTAGCTTTTTTGCTTAGATTACCATGAACCCTAATTGAAAGGCAATTATAAAAAATACTGTCATTTCAAAGTTAATAAAGACCTCTGTTGCATGACAACGTCAGATCATTGTCGTCAATGTCGAAATGTTTTCATATAAACGCACATTATTTTTTATTGATATACAAATATACACACAATAATTTCATTTTTGAAAAAATTGCATTTGTATGTAGCGCATTTCCTTTTACTTTTTTCGCTTTTTCATCCCATTTTTTACTTTATTTTACTTATTTAATTTTTATTTCTTTTTACAAAATATTATGTTCTTCCAGCAGCCAAGTGTCAGTTGTTATTGCTTTTCACACGACCATATTAGTTTCGATTGTGAACAAATCAAACAACTGTCAAGAGAACTCAGCCATCATACAAACACTCATACATACATTCATGCAAACATTCATGCAAACATTCATGCAAATATACAAATATACATATACTTATGCATATGAGCATGAATAAAAGTATAACTATTGCTTTTATACAGTTGTTGTTATCATTTCTACATCCGCTCTCGCTGCTGCTACCACCGTTGCTATGCTGTCGAGACTGGTTGTATGTTGCTGACACTTTGGTGTAAACGAACTTGTTAAGAGCCATCATAACAATTTCAGTAATGTCTATCATCATTTTGCAATTGAAATTAGGTGTGGAAGAGTTTATTGCATTGCGATTGTGCAGCTGAGACGCCAGACAGACATATTTAGACGTTGGGATATGAATATGTTGCAAGGATACGTAGATTATATGTACGCATGAGCAATACATATATAACAATATAAATATGGTAGATAGAGCATGCATTCTTCAATACCAACACACAACACACACATGTACACTCAGAGACACCAGCTGCTTGTTAACAAAATACAGAAAAACAAACTGATGCGAAAGGATAAACATTTGCAAATAAAATTTATTATTAAGCAAAAAAAGAATGATGAAGAAGAAGAAGAAGAAGCAGACAAAATAACAAGTAAACCACAACAACTGAACGTCAAAGCAAATAGCTTTCGAATAGCTTGGAGTGGCTTGAATTGAAGTGAAGTGAACCGTAGTGTAAAGTCAAACACTAAAGAATATATGAAAAGTGTCTTAAAGAGGACGCCCAAAGGAACAAAACACAATATATTTACATATACATTTAAATGAAAAAAAAAAGTAGAAATGACTAGGAGGTGAAATGGTTTTTCAGACATTTAGTAACTTCAAGTATTTTTTTATAGAAAAATTTAAGTCTATTTTTTTTAACATAAATTAAACCAAGACAACCGGGCGTAAAGCAAAATAGGTGTTCCTTGCAGCCATCTAACGCAAAATAAAGCGCTTGTACTACCGCCAGTAGTAAATCACAGGTGTGTAGTGCTCTTCCATAACCTCACTTTTGAATGTAATCAGCGACGCAGCAACGAGTATCACATACTTTACAGTCTAACGCTTTGGATCAAAGAGGTTTAAAGCGAAATGCACACTGCAATACATTAAGCAGAAAATACATAAAATATATAGTAATCAGGTAAGGTATCCAAGCTGAAATTGCGCTCACAAATCCATTTCGAAACGGTTAATTTTCCAAAAAGAACTGAGGGCAGCGAAAACACCAAATATTTTCAAGTTAAGAAAGTCAAGATATTTTTGTTTGTAAGAGGCAAGTGACAAGAGAAAAGTGCGCTCAAGTGGAAGCTATAAATGCAGTAACAAGGAAAAACGCAACTGAATTAGAAGAGGTGGAGGACAAAAAAAAAAAGGACAGTTTACTTATAAAAATGCATAAAGCAAAGTTTCAGTTATCCTTTTCATCAATAAATGTTTTTTTTTTCACGAAAGCCAACATTAAATTTTAAATGCTAAAATGACAACGCATTAAGTCAACATTTGTGGTAGAAAATCTAAATAAATATAATAAAGCGTAGAAAATATGATTAATTACTTTCGTTGAGCAACTGTGATAAAAGTTTTGTGGAAATTATGCAAATATTAAATAAACAATTGATGGAAAAATGTAATGTGAAAGAAATATGAATTGATGTAAATGGACATTCGGAAAAAGGACGGATTAACAGAAAGAAATAATTTATCAAAATTAAAAAATGAAATAGAATATGAACAAACCACAAACCACAGATATTGCAAGAGGGCGCAAAACAAGAATTTCTCAGGAAAATGTGATATTAATGAACATTTTTTATTATCCTTAAAATTCATACAACATAATCAATCCTGTCCTAGTAGTACGTTTTTATTATAATTAAATTCACTTTTCTTTTAAATTCACTTTATTTGCGCTGTAAACCGATCAAGCGAGCATATTTATCAGGATGATGACAGTCATTAATTAGTCGATGATGACCACAGTGTCGCCGTGTCTGTCTGATTGAGGAAGACAAAAAAGTTATATTCCAATCTAAGATTTTTGAAAGAAAAAGGAACAAAATAGGAACTAAAAAAATGTGGAGGTAGTAATCGGAATGGCCTCCCTCATCTACACGTTTATTAACTAACCATTCCACATTCGACTTTTTCTCCACCCACTTTACTCACTTTAAATAACGATAAATCTTAAATATTTTCGCTTAAACCTCAACTACAGTCAATTCAATTTTTATTTATTATTTTCGTAATTTCCCTTCTTTTCTTTTATTAAACGGCAACCGCTGAAGTGCAAGCAGGAGACATGGACAAAGCAATCGTTTGTGCGTTGTGGATTTTGCGTTGGAAGATTGCAGGGGTCATTTATCAAAATGTCAGGCGAACGCAAACATACATATACATATTTACATATATAGAAGTAAAGAAGCACAACTTTAAATACGCATTTCAACTAAGTAAAGCAAAGAAAGTGTAGTTTACCAGCAAATAGGACGGGAAGAATCCGAGCGAATCGGTGCATCTTTGCAGCATTCCGTGGACGGGTAGTAATTCTTGGAATATAAAAACAGCAACGTATAAAAAAATATATATAACAACAATAAATATAAATGAAATATTTACAAAAATGGAACGCAGTTTTTGTCAAATTTTAACAATCTCGTTTTTTTTTTAATTGAATATTTCTTATACTTCTGCATTTTATACATACGAAATGTATGTATGTATGCACATACTTACTATTGCGCTGAGGGCCCTCTCTTTGTCAGCACAAAAGTCATTAACGGCGAATCATTGTTGCGTATCAATGCAATTAATTCCTGCCATCGAGAGCAACAACCATTCAAGCCAAGCAAGTAGCAAAAAAAAAAAAAAAAAAAATCGAAAGCAACAGCAACAACTAATCGACCAAAGCCACCAAGCAACCGAATAACCGAACAACCAATCAGCCAACCACAACTAATGGCGGCAGCCAGCAGACAGAAGCGGCAACAGCAACAGCAACAGCAGCAGCAGCAGCAGCAACATAAATAATAAGAGTAATAGACATGCGACATAAAAACTGAAAAACAACAAAAACAAAGGCAAAGCAACACATGATAAACATGAGAAAATGCATTGCAACAAAAAATCACGTTCACTTTCATTCAATTCATTGACGCAGATCCATGCAATTATCCGCTTTATCATTGTCAAGTGTGTGCAATTTTATATAATTTTTTTTTTTTTTGCTTTCCGTTTTTGTCTTTTCGTCTACACATTTCAGCGATTTTTCAGCGATTTACGTATGAATGTATGTATGTATATACATATGTATTAAAGACTTAATGAGCGAATTTTTCATTTAATATAATTAAAGCGTCTTGCAGACTCGTCGTCCAAGAAATAAGTGGCCGGAATGAAGGCATTCGCAAAGAAAATTATAAACAGAAAACTCCAGACACTTTCTCAAAGTAAGCGTTATTAACAAACAAACAAACAAAAAATTAAAAAGAAAAACTTATATGTATATGCAACTAGAGGACCCGGCCACAGGTACAGGTACTTGTGGGTGTTTTTATTTTGTTTAATTCACATTTTCATATTGGCGAAGTAAAGGAGTTAATGGGTAAAGAATAACGAAAAGTCCTAATTAAGCGTCAACCGATTCAAATTTTTAAATTTCCCACTATTTTATTGATCTAACTAAATATATGTACCTAAATGAGTGCACTTAAAATTTGGTGCTTAAATATTATAGCGGCTGAGTTATTCGCTCGGATCTAACATACTGTTACGCACACACATATCCCGCGGAAATTAAGTATTCTATACACAATCAACCCTATCCTGGTTGTTCAACAAATGAAGGGACTTACGGTTTATTCTAAGCCGCCGTGTTTGGCATTCACTGCCGACCTTAACTAGAAACATTAAAATATTTTTTTATTTAATTTAATTATCTATAATTTAGTTCGGACCACGACTCAAACTCTGAACTTCGGAACGGTGGTACGCATTGCTAACCATTCGGATAATGCGGTCGCCCAGAGAAAAAAATTAAATTAATAAGTTTAAATATTTATAAAAATTTTGAGACATTAGGAATTTCTGGAAATCTAATTTGAATTATAAAAAGCGTTTCTTTCTATTTTTCAAATTTGCGAAACCTAATTACTACTACCAAAAAAATAGTGCCTAAAGGATACATTAAAACATTTTATTAAATATTTGTTTATTTTCGGCGTAAATTGCCCAATAGACAAACAGTCAATGCACTTTTTATTAGCTTAATCAGATGCCAAGTATATTTAAGTTATGTGTCAATGGCGCTCTAGTATGAATTTTGGGTAATAAATTCAGCAGCGACAAAAGTCATAAATCGCAAGGTTCGAAAAAGAACAGCCCGAAGATAATGAGAAATGGAGAAGAATGAAACTGACTTAGTGCACAGCAGATTGTGGCTGACAATGAGCCAACCCACGCATACTAACAACACCGAAAGCCAAAGTAGACAACGCCAATCAAATGCGATAAAAACATGTCGGGGATTGGCCAAACGAAAAATAAAAAAGTGACAGAAAGCAAACAAAAGCGAAAGACAAAAAATGTATTAATAAAAAAAAAAAAAAAAAAAAAAAAAATTATAAAAATCATATATTCCAGAAAAGGACAAAAGTTTAGCACATTTTGGCAATATGAAAATCGAGGCTTGAGAAAAAAGTTTAAATATTAAATCGCATTCATTACACAATAAACAGTGCAAGGCGCGCGCACATGAAATGAAAATCTCACAAGCATATCCTTGGCTCTAGTCATGAAAATTTTAAAAGCTTCGAGATGAATGCCAAAACGATTTTCCTTTTCCTCGCTCTTGAATCGAAAGCAAAACAAACAAAAGATTCCCATACAAAACAATAACAATAATGACTGACACAACTTTGCACATATTGAGGAGGTTGGGTGCGGATTTGAGGTGTGGCAAGAGGCCATTGAGCGCCTAGGTCCAATATGCCCACACAAACATATACGCACACTACATACAAACATAACTGTCTGCGGTGAAGTCCACCCATGCCCCAACACACAGCAGAGTTACGGCTTTGCTTGTTTTCCAAACAGTATACAACCGGCAGACATTGCGCAAACTTGCTTGCAGTCGGCGCGTATTGAGGTCATTGAACTGGGCGCCTATGAAAAGTGCAGGCAACGACATTCAGCAGACTTCCAACGATAAGGATACACACCGAAACGAAACGAATATGCTGGGCGTCACGACGAGCCGCAGAGCCGCCGAGCCAAGCCGATGTGGCTGCTGCCACCGTTCCGTAGCATGCGCAGTAAATAAATGCCATTGAAACAGCAATAAAAAGCCTATTGCAGTAGGACACGTTGAGTAGGCACGACATAGCGAGAGATATAGATTTGAGGGAGTGAGAAAATGTGTATGCGCCTGAAAATATACTACCAGAAATTTTACGATACACTTGCAGTCGACGTCAGAGCCTGTGCCATCACGCGAGTGAGCAGCACGTGCTGTATTCGGTAGTCGACAATCGGCTTGGCCATGGCCATGACCGTGGCAATGACTTGTGTGTATGCGAGGAAGAGCATAAAAAAGATTGCCTACAAATAGGCGCAGGAGCAGGAAAAAGGCTGCATTGTGACCGTGAGAATTATGGTCATGGCCATGAACGCATGCAGTAGCAGCACGAAGCGCGCATGAAATATGAAGTGCGTATATTCAATGTATACGAAAACACTCGGGCTCCAAGTTTGATGCCCTTGCACTTGCCCTTGTGTCAAGGATTCCTTGCTACATCAAACTCTCTTTGCACATATACAAATACACAGGCACACAACAACCTTCAGGGCCTAGAGGCTTGCTTGGTTGTCGTAAGTTTTTCTAGGGACATTTGCTGGGCGCACAGAAAGTTGGTGTTGGGCGCGACGCTGGAAAACCGTTATTGGGTGTTATTTACCTTTTCGGGCAAAATGTTAATAAACTCCAGCAGAACATATGCGTTTACAAAAACGAGCACAAAAATAAAATGAAAATTGCAGAGAGACTTAGAGAGGAATGGCCAAAGCCACGCAACTAAACAAAATATGTTTTAAGCAATTCATGTCAGCCGCAGCCGACGCGCATTGTTGTTGTCGAAGAAAATGTGTGCTTTGAGTTAAAATGAAATTTCGGTGCTACGGCTATTGAAGTTAGGCACATGAAAGTTGGCGACGTAAATTCTTCTTTTTTTTTTTTGTGCAGCGCTATTTTTGGGAGCCATGACCTTGTCCTCGAAATAAACGCAAAAAATTGTGTTTATGGTTCGTTAAAGCATTTGGCGTATTTGCGGCATGCCGCCAGCCTCACTCTGCACTGCCACTCACGTTTAATATGCCGCTTGAATGAGTTTCATTAATTTTATGTTTTGCTTTTGCGTTTCACAATTGGTGCATTTTTGTCTTAAGGAGGAGTGTGAAAGTGTGGATTTTTGGCCCAACGACACGGTGCGTACCGTTTGCTTTTATTAATATTCTCTTTTTCAATTTGTGCAGCAATTACTGGTTTTAATATGTCCCTTACAAATCTATGCGCCTCGTCCTGTAATAACCTCTACGTTTGGCTTTAAAGGAGACTGGAATGAAGACGCTCCAAATTGGAAATACCTTCTACCAGGCAGAGGTTTTTGAACTCCAACAAAAATAATATAGAAATTACGTACACACACATAGGTATACATGCAGTTATGAAGTTGATAAATAGCTGTGCGTCGCTTAAGCTGATATTAAGTATACGCACCGGAGACCAAGGGCAACATTGATTCATTTAGGACCGTATTTTAGAAGCGATAAGAAAAATAAGGTGCAAAAGTATAAAAGTAAAATTGTATAAAAAAGAAAATGTGTATGCGGGAGTTATAGAGATGTTAGTAAAATATTTTAAATATTAGTTTAATGGATTTTTTCAGTTATTAACTACATTTTAAGTTTGTTTTTATTTTAATTTTTTGTATTTTCTTTTTCAACATTTTTATTATATTCGTTTTCTTTTTATTTATATTTTCATTTTCATTTTAATTTTCATCTTTATTTTAATTTTTTATTATTATTTAAATTTTTATTTCAATGTTTATTTTTATTTTTATTTTATTTTTATTTTAAAGTATTTTTTAATTAATTTTTTCTGTTTTTTTTCTTTTTATTTTTTATTTAATTTTTTAATTTTTGTTTATTTTTTTATATGTTTTTAATAGTGAAAAATTTGTTTTTAATTTTTTCTTATTGTTTTCTTGTCTGTTTTACCTTTTTCAACATGCAACAGTTCACACGCTTTTCTCCGCGGTATGAAATAAATGAATTAATGTGCGCTGATTATGCATTTTCTGCTTTAAACAATTATTTTTGCTGATAAATATTTACAAATACCTTGAGAACTTTCTGATTGGTTTTTCGGGTTCACAGCACAAGTCACTCAATTCTAAGGGTCGGTCGTTGCCAATGATTGTTTATCATATGCATAATACCGCATAATACATACATACATATATATATACGTAGCACTTTTAAAGGTATCAATGGTTTTACGAAACCGAAGTGAGTAGTATGTCTGCAGACACGACAGGTGTTTACTTTATTATATTCCCACACTTAGGCACACACAGATATATGTGTGTATATATATATACACATTCCTGCATACATAAAATGGCACTTGTGTACGAATAGAATGCCCACAGAGGGTGTAAGCATTTGATGCATTCAGGTATTTAAATGCGAAAGGTCAGTGGCACTTATGGTAGTCGTGGCTGAGAGGATAACAGACAACGGAAACTTTTGTTGTAAATAAAATGGCAGATATTGCCATAAAGGGCAGCAAGCGCAGAAAAAGGGAATATATACAATGGGCTTTCGATTCGCGCACAACTCATAGAACAGAAGAAAAGTTGAACGTTGGACTTTTATGTGCGTTTTTATAAATATTTTTGTTCTTATTGATATTGTTGTTTTTGTCACTGGTTGACTGACATGCTGCTGTGCTTTTGCTTTCGTGACATTAAAAATTTACTCTGAGATTTTGTACTTATGCACTTACAATAACAATAACTATAGTTGCTTACTTATTCATGACCTCGTGTCTACACCCAGCCTTGCCATTGTTGACTCAAGGGATAAAAGGATCAAGTTGGAACGTGCAACTAGAAATTTTCTTTTTGTTTAATATTTTATCATTTAAAGAAAAATTGTATTCTAAGGAAAGAAATCATTATTATTATAAAAATTGGAGTACTGACTACTGAGTTAAAATAAGGCACGGCACATCCTGGAAATTATTATTCATGTAAACCGAGCCAAAAAATAAGATTTCGAATAAGTCGGTCCCTGGTCGGCTTCCCGCATGTTTCTAACTGTTCAAACTTACCTTGAACTTTCACAAATATTTCAAGATCAAGCCATGCTTGAGTTATACATTTCGACGATTCATTTTTACACGACCCATTCAGATGTTTGTGTAACGATAATTAAGCTGATGGAATGAGCTTTGATTCTTCTGACTCGCTTTATTGTATCGAGAGATATTTACTGCGAGTTGTAAATTGATAATAGCAGCTGATGAGCAAATCTGTAGCTGTTCAGGAGGAGCTGTGTAGGAGGCAAGTGCAAACGCGACCTTCAGCGATGGATTCACGATAGTCTGGGCTGTACCTGGTTATTGGTCATCGGTCTATTGAATTTTACCTTCGTCCATCAGCCGCGCCCCTCAATCGTATAGGTATAGGAATTAGTCGTACATTCCCGTTTATAAATATTAATATTTTAATAATTCAGACTTGGTGTATGTCTGATTGTGAGATGAGTTAATTATTTATTTTTTGTGTAATCAATTACGGTTTTTCTGTTAAAAAGTTGAATAAAAAATTAAAAGCTGAGTAACATTTTTCATTTTTTTATAATGAAAACAATTAAAGTTAAAAAAGGAAATAATTGATTTTGTGAAAATATATTCCAGTGAAAGCGCAAGTAGTGTTAGAAATGCATTGAACCCAAAGCACTTATTGGGTATAAATATAAATCTGTATACAAAACGTCCATATATCGTTCGCCGAAATATTTATGTAAATATTGATATTCCTCATTTAAGTTTTGTAAAAATTTAAAAATGCTCCCTTTATTGTAAATTTTACTGCTAACTACTTTTGTTAGTATCCAGATCAAAGTCACTTATTGCCAATTTAGCCAACCGAAATGGCGTCAACATATTTTCGTACTCACCAAAAATTACTCATAAAAGCTGTGGGGAAAATTGAAAAAGTGTCTTAACTTTTATGCTCATCGAATTACAACGAAGCTCCAAAAGGAAGAAGAAGAAGCGCAGACAAATGAAAGAAACTAAGGAAAATTGTAGATTTTTTCGTTTTTTATATTCATATTCGTTGATAGCGTAAAAACAGTGAATCAATATGTCGCAAAGAAAAAGTAAAAACAAACAAAAAATTTACCAGAAGCAAAAATGAAATGAAAATCGCAACGAAGGAAAAGCAACAACATTCAGCAACAACTTCGTGCACTACTAAGTATCTCATCTCACAACCAATAATGACGATAATAAAATAAAGCTTAAAGTATTACATCGATAGGGTATGCGAGCAACAAGAAAGCAATGGGGCGGCAGACGACCAGGCAGACAGCTAGACAGTTAGCTAGCTAGACAGTTGTACAGCGGCACAAACAAAAACTAAAAAAAGGGGCGAGGAGCGGGCGCATTGAGCGCGACGGAACAACTACAACTGTCATTGGCATTAGTGTTGCGACTGTGATTCGCCGCAGTCTATTGGAGGTTCAAATTGGGAGATGACACACAACAGATTTTCTGTGGATAAAAATGCTAAGAGGGGCAGACAAAACATTATCAATTGATGGCAGCTGCTAAAAGTCGTGTAGCAGTTTTTTAAGAATTGGTAATTTTTCAAAAAAGTTTAGGATCTGTTGAGGGGCACCAGTGATGCCGAAGGGCAAAAAAATGGCGCAGCTCGATGGTTTGTTTACATTACATACATAAACATACCGATGACGGATATTAATTCACTAACCCGATTTAGATTATGATAGGAATTGGAATTTAAAAAAACTACTTTATAACTTCTTATTGAGAATATTTTTTTTTGTTAAAAAAATCTGTATGGAAAAAATTTCTAATATAAAAATTCCCGTGCTACGGTGTTTGTTACCAAACTCCACGGTAGATCTGAGCGACGTGGAGCAGACGCCGAACTATACTAAAAGAGCGTATTTATGCCTCGATTTGTTTGAAATTCTTCTTTTTTTCAAGAAAGTGGACCGCTCTATTCGAAATATATATTTATGGCTGGATTTGGTTGAATTTTTAGATGATATGCCTAAATTGAATATTTTTGTTTCGCGGAAGTATACCGAGGGCTGATATAGGCATATATTGTTCGTAGGTTTGTTCGCTACGCAGGATTCATATTGGCCCTTGCGTAGCTTACTTAGAGCTTTTTATCATTCCTTGCAGTACTAATTAGAGTAAAAATTGAGCAAAATACAGAAACACAACAACATGTGTCCATCTCTCCTAATTTCCCAATAAAAAAGAGTGTGAACAAAAATGTCACTATGCCTAAAGTGGCGCTTAAAATGCAACGCAAACAATTTTCATTTCAATTTCAGTTTTATTTTAAACTCTGCGTCACACTTCTTTTGATTCTCTATGTAAAGTAGATTATATCTCTTAAGATATTTCTAATTTATTTAGCTGTCATAGCATAGCAAAGCCCACTTTATGTCACACGAAGCGAAAAGGCCGTGTCATAGAGAAACACCTTCGTCTGCAGCCAAAGCACCACCATAGGCGTGTTTGGTATTAACTTACGACAGGGGACATAAACAACTGTTACAACATACGGTGGCCAATATTATCAACAGAACTTGTTAAGCTTTTACGTTGTTGCTTTTCAACGCTTCCAATCGAGCGACATTCTCAGACACTTCGCAGGCACTCTCGTCGATGAAGTCACGAAGGCGTGAAATGAATTGTTGACTTGGATAGTTTCGCAAGCCAAATATACAGAGTGTTTGTGCGCTGTTAATTAAAGCAAAGTTGCTTAATTTTCTACGCAATACACAATAAAATGACGACGCCCTCCTCCAAAAAAGGCCTTTAATGGGAGTAAATATACATAAAATAAATTGAGAATATTAAACAATTAGACGGCTTTTTTGTTTGTTTATTTGTATTTTCATAATGAACTTTTTGTTGTTGTTATTGCGCATTGAGTTTTGCTAAATTCTATGATTTATTTATTAATTTCTAGCATAGCTTCGATGCCTAGCGAACGCTCTAAATGCAAGCGAAAAACGCTCAATACGACGCTACGCTCTACAAACACGACATCGTTTGCATGAAAAAAGAACGGCTAAATAATGCCAACTTTTCACTGCAATAAACTCTGTGCCTACTCTCTGCTATTTAAAACAAAAACATGATTTTTTATTAATATTTTACCTTTTTTTTTTAATTGTGATTTCACAAATTCATTAGTTGAACTCGCTTTACATTCATTTACGTGGCGGCGTGTCTAGTTTCAAGTGCAGGCCGGCCACTAGCTGCTTCAGTGGGGTTGGTCAGTTCGCTTAGTCTGGACAGCGCGAGCAGGTTGTGCCATAACTGGGTCGTCATAAGCAAAGCGAAGCGCTAATATCAGCAGAGGCAAGAGTTGTAGAAATGCGACTTGCCGGTATTTTTGCGCACAATTTTGATTTAAATACTTTTATTGCTGCTTTTAAGTGGCGAACATTAAAATTTTAATTAGTAAAATTGCGCCTTTCATTATTTGTTGCTGTTGCTGTTGCAATTGTTGTTGTTGCTGTTGTTGCTGTTGTGCCAGTCGATGAAAATTTCTCAGCCCACCAGTGTGTTGCTGTTTGATGTTCAGTTCACTTGTTTGTTTTGTTGCCGTTGATGTTATTGTTGTAACGTTACGTCAAATATTATTGTTGCATTGTTTTTGTTTCCAATGGTTTTTTTTATTATTATTTTATGTTTATTAACATTTACGAGCTTTAGAATTTGCGCTAGACGCGTTGTGGCGGATTTAATTTTATTTTGTACATTTCTTTATTTATTCTTTGTTCAACATATTCGGAATTATTGTTTTATGTATGTTATTTAGAACTATATGGAATAGAACATTATTTAATTTGTTTTGTTCTTTTTTTCTTCATTTTTACTTCATTTTTTTTTGGTTTGCTTTGTAGTTTTTATTGTTGGCTGCAGTTGTAAATTTTATTACTCTACATATTTAACCTAATTCGAATTTATTATAGTTTTTGTTGTTATTTTTGCTACCTCTACGTTGTTGACGAGTAAGAAGTGTTTTTTGTATTTTTGCATATTCTTAAATAATATGCGCTGCTGTACAGCTTACAACTAAAAAGAAAAAATCTCATCATTCGAACTTTGGAGAAATCAATGATTTTCAATTTGATATCCAACCTAATCTCAACACTTTTCTTATTTTCTGTGTCGTCTATCGAATCAATATTCAAGGGAATATGTTTGTTTATAAACACAGAATATGAGTCAGCTGCAGGAGGTACAAGTTTAAAAGTTTCCAATATTCAAATATTTCTCCGAAAAAAAAAAACCCAAATATTTAATATAAAAAGAAATCGTCAAAAAAAATCAATTTTGATAAATTTTGTGCAGCATCGAATCAGGTAATTAGCATTAAATGACAGGGCAAACGTTCGTTGCCCGATGAACATTGTATTCAGTGATGTGACTGATTGATAAAATAAAAATTCAAAAAACGCTCAAATGCATTGCAATTGGTCATTCGTTGACACAAAAAAAAAAAAAAAAAAACTAACAAATTTACATATTGCTTGAGGAAGCGTCGCCTGCAACCTCGTTTATTTTTAAACAAGCTTGTTGAAAGCTATTAGTGCGGAGGTACTGAGCAGGCATAATCTAACAGTTAACATTAGAAAATACTTTACGGCAATTAGTTAATGAGTTTGAGTTCATTTACTCGAGTGGCGTTTGACTGAATTTTAAACTGTTGCATTACTTCTTAACGGTGTTCCATTAATTGCAAGGCATATAGGTTGAGATGAGATATTTCATTTTAATGAGTACCACTACATATAATGGTCTATAAGATAAACAAAATTGTCTATATGCTATTCTGGGTGTAGAATCTACTCTGTTAAGTTGCGAGTGAAATCATAAACAAATTTTTAAAATCTGTAAGAAATACATTGTCGCGCTATATTGACCCCATTTCTTCAAGCATATCAAGGAACGATTTCAAATGTTCTTTTTACTAAACACAGATCGAATGTATTTCATCTTCCACTCAAGACAGCATACAGTCGGAGAGAAGCGGGTAGTACTTACGAGTATAATGCTGACGAATGTAAACAAATTAAAATGAAATAACAAAGTCAAGATTTTTGCATTGAATTACTTCAGAGTCAGCGTTGGTTTCAACTTTTCCATTCCATTCAATTACAATAACAAATGTGGCAAAGCAGTCTGGGTATCCATTAACAATGATTATTTATCCAATGGAAATATGCTGAATATCCTAAAAATTCACTTTAACTTTCGCTTGCTTGCAGGCGGCGGTTTATTCTAAAAGCAATAGTTTTCCGGGCAAAGAAGGAAATAATTAAAAATTTATTTTTCCCTTTGCTTTATTCGTAAATTCGACATTGTTTTCCAGTTGTTTTTAGGTAAATATTTTTAGTCAATGTTGTAAGCGTCAAAGGTGTGATTTTTATTTAATATATTTTTTTTTCCTTGGCATTGTTGTCAATGATTTCCATTATGCGAGTTTGCAAGCAGTCAGGTAAATTGAACGGCACTCAGATGTATGTTTGTATGAATTTGAGAGTATATAATTCAAAATAATTTGAATTTTTAAATATTGAGTGATTTTAACATAAAATTATTTCATATATATGTATGTTATGTAAATTACTTTTATTTTTTTAAATTTTAAATTTTCTCAAATTTTGTTGCCATTTCTGTCACATTCAATAAAGACTCACAATATTTCGATATAATATTTCAAGCAATAACACAGAGCATTTAAAGAGCAAAGGCCATTAGTCCTTACCAAAAAAAAAAAAAAAAAAAGCAACAACAAGAACAATGAAAACTTTACCAGTCGCCATTAAATTCAGTGACTCCACCGACCAACGAATGAGCAAGCAGATTTATTACATTTTAATATGAGTTCATGTACATAACGTAGATACATACATACATATATGCACTTAGGTATAGGCATGCCTGCGAGTGCAAGGTTATGCCTGACCTTAGAAGGAAAATCGTCAAAAACTCGCAAGAGTGAGATGAAACTTCGTAATCGCATTGCCAACGCATTATTTCTTATTATTCTGAGTGATTTTCATAAAAAGCTAAAATAAATGAAAAGCAAAGAATTAAGACGGCAATAAGGACAAAGTTATGAGTAAAAAAATATGGGCAGGCAAAGTGAGCAGAGGGAACTTCACGTCCCGTATATTAATTTGATTTGATTCCCGAGTAGACAGTATTGAAAATCTGGTGTTTCTACTTTCTTAAGGAAGTTGGCAATCGAAGGAAGCCTAAATCAGTTGGAGCCCTTTGAATGAGCATTCCTCCGAGAACAGAATATTCGAAAAATATGGATGTAATGAAATTAAATACCAAAAATTATTTACATTATTTCTTTTATATACGAGTACATAACCTGTTTGTCTACCTGCCTCAGCAGTCTCAGCATTGAACTTGAAATTTCAATTGAGTAAAGACACAAGACAAGGACGCGAAAAAAGAAACAATCGACCAAAATATGGGAACCACTTGCAAGTAAATTGGCGTTTTCGTAAGACAGTGAATATGCTGTACACGTCACACCAACAGCAGCCATGAAACCTGTCTGTCTAACAACAAACATTGACATTGAAAAAGTACTGAGCAGAGCAACGTTTGGAAGGAGCCAGAGGCAGCAGCCACAGTTGACTACAACAAAGCAAACCAACTATCGGCTGCAACCGACGATATGCCTCACCAATGTCACCGGTAATGACAGGCAACACATCAAAGACGCTGACAGCAACAACGCAAATCATGACAAAAGTAAGCGGTGGAGCGGTCGACCAACTACAACAAGAAAAAGATTCCCACTGATGCTGCAACTGCTGGTGGCGGCTGTATTGATAGCGCTTATGTTGCAGTGGAAAGTGAGTTTATTTAAGAGAGAAACGGGAGAATAAGTAGCAACGATGATGTTTCGGCTGACTGCTATGGTTGCAGTGATGACAATAGCGGCAGTGGAAAAAACTCAGTGCATTTTATTCACTGGCAGCTAAAAACGTCAGAATGATTTACTCAAAAAAGTCTGTTTCAAAGAACAAAGCGGCTTCAAATATGGTGGGTAATAAAGCTATAAAGCTAAAGTGTGTATGAGTTGTACGTTGTTATATGCATGTATGGATATACATATTCGTATGCGCCCGCATAACCGGGAACTGTCAGCAGCTGATAAGTAGTTGTCACAGCCGTGGCTTGCACGTTCAAACTCAGGTGTTTATCAGTGGAAATGCAGAAAACCACTGTCACACTTGGAAGCTTCAGTCACACACTGAAAATGTCTAAACTGCAAAATGTCAAGCAAATTAAAGGCAGATAGTGGCAAGTGCACTCCTGTGAGGCAAACGGAAGTAAAGCTGAAGTAGAATGTTAAACTTTTCCACTGTCCATATAGTTTCACAACTTCAAAAAATATTTTTTTTTTGGTATATTAATTATGTTATCAATTTCTACAATATCTCGGGAATATTTTCCTAAATTCTCAAGTCGAGCAAAGTGAGGTGAAGTGTTACACTTTAAACAATTTTTTTTTTTTACCATTGTCCATTTTTTTGTAAGCTGGTCTGCCAAAAATGCAATATTCTTCTTTTCCTTCGCCCAAAATCTGGTTTTTGATATTGAGTAAAACATTTTTTCACTTCAGATGATCCTAACATTAGTTTTTCACTGCCGGGTCACCGGCAATGACGTCACAATGGCGGCCTTATGAGTTATGAATATTTTTCTTTGAAAATTTCAGCATTTTTTTTTTTTTGACAGTCAAAACTTTGAATAAAATATTTTATGCTTTGAATAAATAAATAAAATTTAATACATATTTTTCTTCCCCGAAAAAAACCCTTACAACCCCATGATAGGTATAATCCAAAACGCGTAAAAACTTTCTATCTGACTCTAAGCACTTTACGTTTTCGTCATGTCGCAAGCGACAAGCGTTTACTTGTAATAATATAGGTACATGTGATTTTATTTTAATATTTTAGCACTGAACTTCATTCATTTATGATGGTTTTAACAAAATCATCAATACGAAATATGATTTTGGGCATATTTCCAATTTGTTTTCATAAATCATTTTTAACCACAATGGTAAATATCTTTCTGCTTTCTCCACACGCTTAACAATTTTTTACTCAGTAAAAGCCAATATGAAAAATCACAAGTAACCACTGAAATGGAAAATAAAACAAAAGAAAAAAGCATCCAAAATTAATTAGTTATCGC
Organism: Neoceratitis asiatica; assembly: GCA_030068015.2. Taxonomy (NCBI): domain Eukaryota; kingdom Metazoa; phylum Arthropoda; class Insecta; order Diptera; family Tephritidae; genus Neoceratitis; species Neoceratitis asiatica. The sequence goes on along the minus strand of CM061528.1, from coordinate 1,009,200 downwards.
CGCAGATGCATGACATACGTGAATAGCTGAAAAGTAAATATTATTTTTATGCTCGTCTAAGGCGCATTTCTAATTATTGTAAATGATTGACTACGCGCTTAACCCTTCAACGAAGTTGGAAAATGTTGACAGATGATAATGCTACGAAAGGATATACGCAATGAATGTGTCCAAAAAAAAAAAATTTTAAGAAAACAACCCTTTAGAAACTTCAAAATTTGATTAACTCGAATTAAGTGCCTGAAAAACGTTGACGGCGGAGAATTTTTAAAAATGAATTAATTACGAACACATGAAGTTGACTTACCACTGCTAATTGGGTGTTTCATTCCATTGGGTGATGGAGGTGTTTACGAGAAATGCTAATTAAGTAGATAAATATGTATGTATTAAGAAAAGCAACAACAATTTACCCACAGCTCAATGTAATGGACATATGTTGCTTATTTGAATTTAATGTCAATATTTAAATGGAAAAAAATTAAAATTCAACTAATAACATTATAACGGTAAAAGAAATACAAAACGTAAGCGAAATATGTCTGCATTTATACGAAAATCTTGTTATTCTCGCATGCATAAAACTAATCAAAGTTATTCCCTCCGAGGAATTTCAATAAGCAAATAACTTTTCCGCATATTTTTCGTAATTGTAAAGGATTTCGAATTCAAAGTTTGTCGAACAGACGGAAGCCAATGGATATGAGGAAGAGAGAAAATACAAGAAATAATTTTTCAGAAAAAAAAATGTTTAATAACTTAATGCGTTACCAACCAACCAGCCAGGCAGCCAGCCAATGCAACAACAATATAGGAAATAACTACTTTGTTGCACGGAACTGCTGCACAATCGAATATCCAAATATGCAGGCGAAGAAGGAGTTTAATAAGCTCGAAATGTATTTATTTTCACTGCTGCTATTGCAGGATAATGCCAACAACAACAGCAATCATGCTTGCCTTCTTTCGATGGGAAGTGGAAAAGTTTTTTGGAGGCAAAAGCATGCATTCGGTGCAGAAGAAGAAGAGCAGTAAAAGACGCTTAAATATATATATATATATATATTCCCTAAAATCGATAGCAGGGATAGAGAAAGGAAGAAATGATGGCATCAAAGCCAAACCACCATCGAGTGTAGCAGAAGAGTTCCTGACGACAGAACAACAGGCAAACCATGGCTAATCATCAGGTGGGTTTTAAAACAAGCTAGAAGAGACAGGCATTCTGCCTCCAGTTCATGGCTCGCAACCATTTGCCTTTCCTAAATTCATTCGCATTGGTTCAGCTTCTTATTTCACTACTTTCGAATTATTTCACTTTTACAGCAACAATGACATTCTATTCCATTCTATTCTATTGTACCTACATACATATTTTATGCGAATAGAAATTGTATGCATTTCGAAACGAATTAAATATGTATAAATTCAATACAATTTGCAAATGTTGCCAGGCAATAGAAGCAGGAAGGCAGACAATGCAGTTGTAGCCGCCATCAACAAAACTATTTTCAAATACGTATTTTCCTCTTGCAACAATGTTTCCATCTATTCACAGAGGAAGAAGAAAAACGAAGAGGAAACCGTGCAAAGGTAGATAGAGAGAAGGTAAAAATGTGAGAGATAAAATATGATTTAAAGCATACTAGCGTTTAGCAAGTACATGCTTGTAAGCATATGGGTGTTCGTTTTCATTTGAAATCATCCAGCCAAATTGAATTGTTTTACTCTTGTGACCCAAGCTTATCTGCGTAGGGAATGGAGTAGACCAGTAAACAAAATAGTCTTAATTTCCGAAAGCAAACGAATGTGGAATCCAAATTCCATTATGTGCGGATTATGTAAAAGGAAAAGAAATCTGGAAGAAGATTAAAATTTTGTAATAAATGCTATTAATAGATGGATTTGAAGAAATGGGTATCAGATTTCACTTTTTTTGGAATCATATTCAAGTATTGATAAAAAAATTCAACTAAAAATTGCTACAACAAGTGAATTATTACAATATGTTTAACCAATTCAAAAGTAAAAAACAAACAAAAATTTGTAAAATTAAAAAAAAAAATCTATGGAGTAAAAACTGAAAAAAATCAAGGAGAATTGTGATTTGCACGAAAAAATAGTGGAACAGTTCATGCATTTTTAAAAGTCAATGAATTTTCCATGATTCGCTTGGAATAAATTGGAATTTAATGACTTGTCATATAATTAGTCGGCATTCGGCATATTGAATTATTAAAAATTCTTTACTGGGTTACTTAGGAAAAACACTTTTCCAACACAAAAAATGATATCGAACGGATATTACATATGCCATAACTGTTGTTATACTCCAAGGCGGGTTAACATCAACAATAAAAAAGAGACGTACACAGACAGACAGACTGATGGATAAACATGAAGATTGGAAAGGCAAGAAGTTGCAGGTAACAAATTTTCGTTCAATGCTATTGTCATGGATTTACCAAGAGAGCTTTGTTGTTATTGTTAGTGCTGGCATTCGAAATGTAATTTGATGTTGCACGCGTGCAATCCAAACAGACTTTCCAAGTAAAATAAAAATAAAAAAGTATTGAAAATAATGATAAATAATTTTTTTTTCAAATTTTGATAAGGATTAATATTTAAATTTTTTTATTTTCTTTTTAAAACACTTTTAATATAACGTTGAATTGATTAAAAAATTTGTTTAATCTAAAAACCTTAATACAAGTGAAAATACGTATATATGCGTATGTATGTTATTTGTTATACAAAAACAACTTGAGCATCAAATAACAAAAGAGCCAAATAAACAAAACTTCAAATAAGCTGAGCTTCGAGTGTACATTGTTTTTCATACTCGAATTTTAATACGAAAATATTTAAAAATAAATATGTACTAAAATTTCAGAGCGGGAAAACGAAAACACTTCCACGAACTTCTGTCAGCAGCAAAAAAAAAATGAATGAAGCAAAAAATGGCTTTAAGAAAAGTGGTTTCTATACTAGAATACTGATGAATGTTATGGTTTAGCTAAAAAAAAATTGAAAATAAAGAACACCACAAAAATACTATTTTCTAGGAACTGTCTTCGAGTAGCAGATGAGTTACACTCGGCTGTATGCATAAAGTATACCATTTGTCGACGTAGCAAATTCTCCCGTCAATTGGGATGGAATGTTGAGGAATTGCATGCTCTCAACAGAGTGAGTGAAAGAAAACACATTATTTGTTTATTTGAAATGTGCAGTAACAAAAAGTTATGAGAGTTTACAACAGCTGCACTTTTTCAGTTAATGAAGATGATCGTTAGATGAGAAGTTGATCGAGTGCCAGTACCTAATGCAAAACCGAAAGAAAATTTTAAGCGAAATGCAATGTTCATTTGCCACAATTATTCAAAAGAATGATGTTTTAAAAGGCGAACCATTTCACTTACCTTGACTTGATAAGAATTTAAACGGGTTTTCGGCAACAAATTGAATGATGAAAAATCCAAGCGACGCGAGAAGATACCGTTACAGCCTGATGTTAAACTGCAATTAGATGGGAATAAAAGAAATTCAATATTTATATGTATGAAAATGTAAATCGGGTTAAAAAAAATAAAATTTGAATAAACGTATGTATGTACATCACTAAAAAGATTTATGTCAAAATTATAAGCACAAGAATTTTGAATGACAAATTAAAATTGATTTTGTTCATAATGTTCCAAGTTTCTTAAAATAAGCTGATCATACGCCACAGCAAGCTGGAAAAAGGTGTTAAAACAACTTGCCAGATTGCCTTAAACTAAAAAAAAAAAAAGAATTCTAAACCTGTATTCCAATATTTAGTACAATCTTATTTTCTTCTTGTATTTAATGGTTTATTTATTAGTTTTCAACGTTATCGCTTTTATTATAAATTGTACAACCAACTTGCTTCAGTGACTTGAGATTCTTTTGCACTTCCTTTTTACGTTTGCTTATATGAATAAGCAATTTCATACATGTATGAATGAGCGAGTGGCGGTGGTGTGAACGGGTACTTTTATGTGACCAAATGTATGTATATAAAGACATAAAAGCTAAAAATAACAATCACAAAGCTCAACCTTAAGCCAATTTCGAGTAATTTGCTGCAAAAAATAATAAAAAATTACAAATCACAAATTAAAACACAAACAACAGCAAAATCATTACTAAGAAGCGACCGGCCCACAATTGATAGCGTATTTAAACAAATTAATACAAACCTGTGTATAAACATAGATGAATAATTGTGGGAATACTTAATTCCATTCTACACATGTACATATATGTATATGTATTTGTGTATATATTAATTATACTCAAAGTGTGAATCAACTAACGAAATAAAAAAGAACTAAAAAAAGTTTGACCAGCAAGAAAAATTAATTTAAAAAAAACTTTTAAATGTGCTAATTGAAAAAATAAATAAATAAAATAAAACAATCAAAAATAAATAATAATAAAAAATAAAAATAATCAGTAAATAATGTGCGCAAAAGAGCGTAACACAACAAAACGCGTAAAATAAACAAAATGCAAGAGATCAAATGGAGAAAACAAGCCAGAAAGGCGTACTTTATATCGTGACTGAGAATTAAGAAAAAAAAACTTATTTTAATACAACCGTGTAGTGTGAGAAGCACGCTACCCGCTGAGGTGTTGAGTAATTGCGAAGCAAATTTAGTTATCAACTCCAAATGAGAATATACATGCATATATATGTATATGTATATGTATGTACTTATGCATGTTTGTGTGAAAACAAACAGAACGACAACAAAACTCACTGTCAAAAGTAATGGCAAAGCGGAAAAGAAGAAGAAGAGAAACGAAATATTATTTAACCTTGGCATTGAATTTATGTATATTTTTTTTCCAGCGCCAGCGAACTGCGAATAGATAAAAGGGTTTTAAAAAAAAGGTGAGAGTGCTCGGCATGCGCTGCTCTCTTAAAATGAAATTAATACAAATAAATGCATTTAAAATATTTTTGGCTTATTTTGCTAAATAAATATCTCTTCGTGCAGTTAAACTACTAAAAAAAAGAACTACTGAATAGAATAAATAGATTTAATTTGGTAAAATAATTTGTCATTTTGGTTTGCAAAGCTATTCTCATTAATGAAGCACACACATAAATACGTAAAGGGTTATCCATATAGTGGTTTCGAAAGTACAGAGCTGTATTTTGACATCTGTCAAACTTAACTGTCAAACCAAGCATGTTTTGTTTTAGTTAAAAGTCAGGCATTTATGCACAATCTGGTACAGATATTCTCAGGCCTCTGCATCATCGTTTTCTCGCTCCACCTCAAATATCGTTGCTGACTTTTTTGGTCTACTATTGAAGAACACGACTTGGGCAATATGTGATTCCAACAAGATGATGCCTTATGTCACCCAAAAGAAGCGAATATGGCAGTTTTATTACTAGACAAATTTCGCGACTACATACTCTCTCGTCTTAACGATGTCAATTGGCCACCGAGATCGTGCGATTTGATCTGGACTTGGATCTTTTTGTGGGGCTAAGCGAGAGACCGTGTTTATGCGAATAAACCTTTTAGTCCTGAACACTTAAAACGAACATTGTCAAGTTATGGCTGAGACACTTTATAATAAAAAAAGAATTTCATGAAAAAAAAATTATTTTAAATGTATTTTGTTTACGTTCACTTTGGAAACCCCAAAATGGATAACCCGGTATATGTACTTGTACATACATGCATGCGTCTATGTACTAATGATTGCTTAATGACCAATCTTGTACACTCTTTACGCGAAATACTTTTGACAATAAAGAAATAAATTACGCATACAAAACAAGCAGAAACGAGCTTGCGCATAATTTTGAGAAGTGTCTTTGAAGCTGAAGAAGAAGCCATAAGAAACAGAAGGAAACACAAAATTTTTGAAGCGAGCTTTTGTTATTGTTATTGTCAGCGGACAAATATGCACAAAATAGAAGCGAATTTGGAGAAAACTAAAAAAAACCAGCAATAGTTTCTCACCAAAAAGCAGAGCCACATATGCGAACTAAAATAAAGTGCGGAAGAAGCTTGAGCTTTTGGTAAGAAAAAAAAAAACCAAAACGGGTCCGCTTGATTATAATAAAGAGTCAGACTGAATGTCTGTCATGTACAATTTACGAATAATTCTTTCAATTCACAAAAGTTAAAAATGGAAATATTACATATAAAAGCAGCAACGCATGAAAAAAAAAACATTTGTTTTGCGGTTGGGCAGTAGGCCAATCGCTCAACCAGTGAAACCAGCAGGTTGTCTCCGTGCGCAGAATTTATGGCAAACGGTTCCACCAGCTGACTTTGACCTTCAAAAACCAGAAATCAACATTAACCAAAAAAAAAAAAAAAAACTGCCACAAACAAAGCCGATTGACAACTGACAACTAAAAACTTGCAAACACACAGACAACCATGCAGACGAAAGCGAAAATAGTTGTTAGATTTGGTAGAGCCTCAAACAAATTATGTCAACAACCAATTGGACTTATAGTATGTACATAAATATACTTATATATTTGTTTTTATAAATCCGAAAATTGGTGTGAACGAAAACTTTAAAGTATTTTGCAATAAACTTGAAATATTTCTAGCTTATGTCAATATTTCTTAAGCGTAAATATGGTACTACGAACATTGCGAGAGCAAATATTGTACGTAATTAATTGCAAATAAAACAAAGCAGCAAGTGTGAACTTTTTCAATTTTGAAAGCACGCATTGAAAATTTCAAAAAAAAAAAAAAACTACAATGAAAAATAAAACAAACAAAAAATTTAGCGAAAACAAAAACTTTTGGAAAAAAAAATAATAAATAAAGGGATGAAAAAAAATTAAAATGAATGACTGAGAATTTTTTTTAAGAATATTGAATAAAAGTAATAAAATATTTAAACAAAAAAAACCTATTCCAAAATAATTAAAATTACATAAGCATAAAAATAAAGAAAGTTAAAAATAAAAGTTTAAATATTATGTCCAGGGAAAATAATTACTAGTAAAAGTATTAAACACGGGCTTTAAAAAAAATTATTGCAAAAGAAAGAAGATAGTAGTAAAACATATTAAAAAGGAAATTAAAAAAAAAAAACTTCTTAGTAAAGGTCAGTATGCAGCTCTTAAGGAAACCAAAAACTTTTCATAAAAATTATGCTCGGAAAAAACTTCATTTTCTCCTGCCTATTTTTTAAATTTTAAACAAATACGAAAACACAGATCTTCGAGCCTCAGATATATTTTCCGAAAAACAAGAAGAAGACTAATTTTCAAAAGTATTAAAGCAAGCGCATTAAGCTTTTTATGTACTATTTTTAGTTCTTTCATCAATTTCTACGCCTTTTATTTATTTTTAGCCATGAAGAATATAATCAGCGAGAATTATTTACCGCGCTCTACTCATGTTTCTCGATTTGTATATTTACGTCTGCTTATCTTCTTCCTATCAAAATAGCTGTTCATAATAGAAAATCAATCTGTCAAATTTTTCGTGCCTACTACTTTTTTCCATCGACGAAATAAATGATTTTGTTTTTCATTAGAACTGCATACCGACCTTAAGGCGAAAGGAAAACACAAAAGTTTGTATTTAAATCAGAGTTGACCAACTAATGAAAAGCAACCATTTCGTTTTGTTAATATGATAAACAAACGTAACGAAATGATTTTGTTTCGTTTCGGCGCCAAGTTACTATAATCTTCAACATTCATTTTAAAGTGGTGCCTGAGGTTGGCCAACACACTTAAATTTTAATATTTAAAATTCTCTGTTAATGATTTAACAACAACAGAAATACAATTTATTTTGATAACTGCTTTAACGATAACATTTTCAAAAGTTTCAACCGAAAAATTGGATTTTTTTTAAGTGAAATTTATCGTTTCGTTGCAGCATTGATATTTATTTAACTCGAATTAAAATTTTGTTTAAAATTGAAATTACCAATAAAACTAGTTTTAAATTAGAGCATAAATTTATTCGAAACAATATTGAAATATTTAACCGCGACAACCCTGCCCTTTTGCAATCAAGCGTAAAGGCTCATACTTAACATTACATTTGACAGCTGTGACATTTGTCGCGTATCCCCATTGCCTGATAATAGAGGAATTTGAATTGTAATTCAAATCAAATCGAAACAGATCGAAGAATTGAACGATACAAAATAAAACTGAAGTAATAAAGAGCAGAAGCAGTGCTTTATGCAAAACGTGACAAACTTTCATGGAGTGAATGAGTGCATGATGAATGAAAATGTTTGCATAAAACGTGAATGTCAACCAAGAACATGAACTGAAGTGAACTGAATTGGCCTGAGACCAAGCCCGAGCTCTAGTGGAGGAAATAGCAACTTAATTGTAGCAAAAGCGTGATGCGGTGGCGCCTCAAACTCAAACTCAAACTCACCCCGCAGCGAGCGTGTCAGCTTTACCAGCTCGGAGCACACTTAATATATCGATAGCTTCGAGGTGGCAGTAAACACTTGCCACCACACTCACACGCACACACATACTCATAGCGAACTTATTTGTGGTAAGCTAATAAAACAATAAATAACGGTGTATAGAAGTAACCTTTCCGTAGTAAAACTGCGCTGCGTTAGTTGCACAAGCACGAAGTTCAACTTTGGCAATTTAGTAGTAAATTAAGTACATTTTTTGGTGAAAAAAAAACAAAACAAAAACAAAAACAATAATGCGAAAAATACAGCGATTGCAATAAAAACTAGAGTAAAACTAGAGAGTTGTTGCCTCTGCCGGGCGCTGAGCGCGAATTAACAAGTGACTAATAAATGCGAGTAAATTAGGTAATTAAAGTGTATTTAAGCAAAGCAATAACAAAAAACATTGTAGCATTATATCAAAGCAGCTGTTGCATGCAACAATGGTGCAATAACCCCAAAAACAATAACAAAAATGGCGGGCGCGCTGTACGAATAAATCAGCTAACATGCGGTGGAAGCGGTTGTCGGGTGGGAAAGAACACAGGTGAAGTGAGCTTATTAGCACAGCCCCCCACACACACACACACACACCCCTACTCTAACATCAAAGTGTATCTATGTGGCGCGAAGCTTCAAGAAGTTTGCTTAAATGCCACCAACAGAGTGGCGCCATGGCGCGTCATACACAAATACACATACTCATGCAGATGTATGTATGTATATAAGAAACTAATTAGCAGTTATTACGGTATCAGAACGGCGGTCAATTCATGGGAAAAAATAAAAATGAAAACTAAATAATGCTGGAGCTCCAATGAGATCGAACTGAGGCGGTGCAAGATTAATTGTGCACAAAAAGAGGTTAAACCGCGCGATGAGTAAACAATGCCAAATACAAATTGGCGGTGCAATGTTCGAAAAGTGATGAGAAAAAATTGACAAATAAAAAATGGTATTAAAAAATTTCTTGTAAATTATTTATGTCGCTTTTAATAAACAAATTGGGCACAAATTGAGTGTACGCCACTTTTGGCAGCGACCAAAAAACAACAACAACAATGGCATATGTACATGCATGTAAGAGTAGGTATATACATATGTAATGCCAAACGAACCCACTAGTTAAATGCACTAGATGCAAACTTCTGAGTTATTCCGAAGAATCTTTGGTAAAAAATTTATACTTAGCAAGAAAGCACTTCAAAAAAACCTGTGGTTTATTCGCCGGTCCATCGTTTTTTCTCTTATATTCGGAAATGTAATTCATATTTTATTTGAAATTTTGCCATAAATTATGAGACCCGATTTTACTACTGAACCATTTTGAAACGTTACTGAATTTTGAAGTTTGATTGATATTTCCCAACAGTTTGACGGTTAGCGCGAATTTTCCTAGGGTTTTTTCATTGCCCCATCCGCAATATTTCCACTGATTTACTTTGTAACACTATTAGTTGGATGGAGTACTGTCCCCAAGTTGCTTATTTTGTTGTTCTATTTTCCATGTTATTCCTAATATAACCTATCGACGCTCTTGTGCAGGTCGGGTGCAAAAAAAAAAAACAGCCAAAATCAGTCTTTTACAAAAAATATAAAAATGTGAAAAAAATTGGGAAATTCATTTGGCCAAATAGTATATTTACAAGTACATATACAGAGAGATGTAACTTCACATGCTGTAAGCTGTCTTTTATCCTAATCAAATTCTTATTATTATTATTTAGTGGTGGCACTATCTGTTGCGGACTAATTACATTTGAATCAGAAAGTATGAGTTTTGAACTAGTTTCATCACAGACGTTTTTGATAATTCACTACAGGGCAGCTACCGACGAGCAGGCTTGCTGTTTGTTGTCCAAGACTTGAAAGCAGCTGATCGGTTAAAAATTTAAACATTCGTAGATTGCTTAATTTGTGATAACAAAGTATTAGTGGGAGCCAACAACAAACATACCATTTAAGGCGCTATAAGGCTTGCGATCAGCAATATTAAATAGAAGCGATTAATTAAAGCGCTTAGAGAGCGAATGCCGCAACAACAATAATGATCTAAAAATCGCTGTAATAGCGGTAATGGGTCGATCGCCATTCAGCTTAACAAGCAACAGTGAAAAATACTTAGCAGAGCACAAAGCACAAGCCGAACGGAGAATGTGGAGTCTCCGATTGCATTGTAAAATGATTTTCGCTTAGATCGTTTGACTTTTTGCTTCCACTTTTGTGCAATCGCGAACTCATTAATCAATTTGTAGGCAACAGAAAGTTAGCAGTTAGCAAGCGTGCCAATTACAAAGAAACGAGTGTTATGCCCAAAGCACCCAGTCCAATATAATGCAACATAATTATACGTAAGAGTTAACAAAAAGAAGGCGAAAGCGGCAACTAATATTCGGCGCTAATATCGTGTATAAAAGGCTGATAGGCTGATCTTGTGCTATATATCTCATGCACAAATTAACTCGGCCAAGTAATCAACCGGAGTACCACCCACATAACACTGGCTTTGTAGCCTCCATTAGTTTACATTGTCAGGACACAAGCGAAAATGAAAACGAAACAGTTTTTACTGTGCAAGAAGTAAATTTGTTAAATTAGATGGAAAGAAAATATGCTCATTCAGCTTACTTGAAATGCGAGAAGTTACTTAAATGTATATAAATTCCAGGCGACTAAGATAAATAGGTATGAGCTGGTTGGAAAATTCATACGAAAAGCTTAACTCTCTGTTGTTTTGGATAAAAAAAGGTCCGCCATACTGATGAAGAAGACAGGCGGATTAACTGCCTCTCTAATGCGAATGATCTCCAAATTAAAATCATAAATTCGTTAAAAATTCTGCATGTCATAAAGATCTGATCCAACCTACAACAAGCCTGTGTATTAAAATTTATTGCATTTTCTTACAACTAAAACGCAACACTACGCTACAAGTACCAAATAACTCAACTCATTAGCAAAATCTGAAAAAGTTCCAAAATAATATCTCTTAAAAAATATTTTCCGCAATATTCAAATCAATCAATTGAATTTGGAAAGAGAGGCGTGGATGGTAATAATAAACACGGATATTTTTGTACGTGGAGTAATTTTAATTTCGCATTGTGGTAACATTTAAAAAAATATTCATTATTTATAGAAAATCAGACTAATTTACATGCACCAATGGCAGCGCACACCCCACCCACCTTGCGATCTGTCCATATATAAAGCCTCAAACACTGTTAGCCATGATTACTACAATTCGTTTGCAAATTTCTCATTTTTACGTGCCTCCCCTCTTGGTTAGGACAGAAATCCATATGGCCCATGGGGAAAATTGCAGTGCAGTTAGGAGAGTCGTTGGTGTGGGCGAGTGCAACAAATGCGATTGCAACAAAATGCCAACCAAAAGTGGCTGCTCAGGCTCAGGTTGTTTGCAACAGCAACGCCTGCAGATTAATTTAATTTCATTTTTTTTTTTTTTGCACAAGTTTGGTAGCTGAAATTTTCGCTGCTCTTTTCACTTTACGACCGGGAAGAAAAAAATTTGCGCCCAAATATCAAAAATTCCAGCAGCAAAAGCGCTTGTCGGGCCACTCCTTTCAATTAAAGCCCGCAAGACCTGAGTGCAGCACAAGAGGTGAGGGCGGCAACGGCAGCATTTGCATTGTTGCAGTTGCAAAGCGGTTCCCAGCTGCCAGCTCGTAATCGTCGCTTGCAATTACCAGCAACCAAATAAGCGTCCGCTGTCGGGTGTAAGCCGCACGTAAAAGATGGTAGCATTTGATTTATGGCTTGGTGCTTGGGCAATTGGTAGCGAAAATGAAAGTGAAAATTATCATGGACCGAGCATAACATGACCGACGACCATGTTGTTATTGGGCGGGTATATATGTTTGCTTGTATGTGGGTATGTATGAGTGCATGAATGAAATGTGCACACGTTGGAGATTAGCAGTTTGCAATAAAAAATAAATCGGTGGTGATTAAAAGATAAGCTCGTAAAATATACACATACGAGTACATACATACATGCACAAGTATAGAGTGTAATAACAAACAAGTATATAGCAATAAGACAGTCACAAGAAATTAGTTAATTGGCGCCGAAATATAAATTAAAGTCATACCAAACACATTCCAACCTATTTTAATATGGACCCTGCATTGAGAAAAACTTGCAAAGTAAGAAAAACTTCTAGTTAAACACTAGTACCCTACAGATGAAATCATGCCAACTCGTTATTCGTACCAGTAAGGGGAATAATAATAATTTTCACCGTCACGTTTGTTCGTTTGTTGTTGTTTCTAGCACGCACGTTGAAGTGCGTAGGACCTCGTCATGTTAGAAATACCAGTTGTGAGTCGAAGATGAACTAGTTGGTGTAAAATTGCAAACTAGTTGAATTTTAGTGAACAACTAATAGATTTCCCTGCTACATGCATGTGCTGAGGCAGCTTAGGTAATAATGTATGTCGTTTGAGGACTGCGAATCGTTTGCCAATATTAATAGAGAAATCAGAAGTGAACTCGATGATTTTCCTGTTGCTGGCGTTTAAACGCTTATGGCTCAACTTTGCCTATTCTACTACATACACACATACATACATACAAACAGACATACATATGTCAGTAATTGCCTTTTACTGTGGAGATTTCAATTCAATTTCGAGACTTGGTTGTGAGCAATTTAATTTGCGCAATTGGACCGACGAAAAGCTATTTCGTAATTTTCAAAGGAATAATGCAAAAATTTGCCATTTTTCCTCTAAATAACATATTTTACTTATCCATTATGTATTTTATTTCATTTATTGATGAAAACTGCAATAATTATTTTCATTTAATTTACCTTATTTATTTTAAATTAATTTCATTTAACAAAAGTTTATTTAATTTTATTTATTTGATTTTATTTGGTTTATTTTATTTTATTTATTTTATATTTGTTTATAACTAAAACTTTGAAATTATTTGTCATACAACTGAGCTTTCTCGAAAATATTACGTCAGACGATTCATTATAAATTGTTATTCCTATCATAATTTTATTAAATTTTAATTAAAATATAAATCATACGCCCAGCTGACACTCCGGTAACATATCACTCACTCAACGTACAACGATATATTTAAGAAATAAACTAATAGAAAAAAGCATTAAATAAATTTGCGCAACAAACGCCATATAATGTGCTTGTTGAAGAAATCGACAGTGAAATCCCTGCCGGAAAATCTTGTATTGGTGAAATCACATTTAGACTTTTTCTTTTAGATAGCGGTAATGACGTTAAAGATGGCAATGAGAGGTATTTGTAATTTACAGTAATTCTTTATTCTTAAAATTATTGCTCATTTAACAGATGATATACATATAGCGCTTTGTAACCAATGAAGCGATTTTCGATTTTCGGCCGAACCACAGTTATGATTAAGAAATATCGTGTTTTAATACAACTAAAGTAATGTTATTCGTAAGCTGCTGTGCCATTAAGAATCCTTTTTGGGTTTGAAAAACAAAAATTATTTTCGAAAAAAAAAATATTTAAAATATATCTGGACGGCATTGCCTGTCCGTCAGTCAGTCAACACAATATGAATTGAGAGTGTACGCACAGTGAATTGCTATTAGCTCAGCACATTTATTACACTTGTAAATACATATTTATGTGTATGTATGCGTGTAAATAATAACAACAAATTATGGTTATACTTTTTGAGTTTATTTATTTTTGAATAGATTGAGGAAATGTTTTCGGCATTTCTTAGAACGTGAATTAGAGAGCCAATAATCGTACGTGCTTATGGTTGCATAAGCATGTGTGCCGCCACCCTGTCAAAGATTGATATGATTTATGCGCCGACTGCTAACTGACTGACTGGCTGAGTGGCTGAGTGGCTGAGTGGCCTAATGGCTAACTGAATGTATGATATATTCTAACAATAGTCCAATATTAGGAAACACACATACTCCTGCATATATTTATGTATTTATGTCAGAGTTTAGCATTTTCGCAGGCTAATTGAAAGCGAGATCTTGTCGCGCTCGAAAGTGAATGAGCAGCCGAAAGCTCAGTTTACTATTGATGCACATATTCATATTCATATTTATTTATTCATAAATATTTTATTCTGTTTTTTTCCTCTATTTTTAGCTTTGAGCTTCTTATTGCTGCTCTTGTCGGCTAGTTAACGAGCTAGTTTGTTCGTCTGTCGTTGATTTTGCACGTTTTATTCAAATTTTTTAGATACAAAATCTTTTGTTATTACGTTTTTATGCCAGTTAATGATGCTCTGCTATTTTCAAATACATACATATATTTCATTTGAATATTTCTATTAATATTTTTTTTTCTTTTAGGTTGTGTATCTCGAGCAATATTTCTTGTTATTTATTTATTTACATTTTGAATAGCTCTTTCATAATGAATACATTTATATGTGTACATACATACATATATATTAAACAACAATATGACAAAAATAAGAACCAAAAAAAATAAATATGAAAAAAGCTGTCAATGTATGAAGTCAAAGAATTTAAAATTAACAGTCTGATATGCTAACATATTAAGAGAAATAATTGTATAAAAATTATACGCTAAAAAGCGGTACACTATGGTATACATACGGCGGCCGCGATAGCCGAGCGGTTGGCATTGCGTACTGACATTCGGAAGGTTCGAGCAACATCCAAAATGACAGAAATTTTTTTTTTCTAATTGCGGTCGCCCCTCGGCAGGGAATGTCAAGCCCTTCGAGTGTATTTCTGGCATGAAATAAATGCTCCTCATAAAAATCCATCAGCCGTTCGGAGGCGGCTTAGAATAAACTGTAGGTCCCTCCATTTGTTGGTAAAAACATCAAGACGCAAAAACCACAAATTGGAGGAGGAGCTCGGCCGAAAATCGCTTCAGCGGTTACAAAGCGCCAAATATATATATATATATGGTATGCATACAACCATACAGATATACTAGAGTAACAGAGCATACAAATTATGAATTTTTAAACCATCCAGATGACATTTTGCTTTGCTATTATGATTATTTCCTCTTCTGTTTTCGCTAATTATTTGACAATTCGTGCCGAAAACCAGTACTATTGTATTTACAGATATACATATGTATGAATCAATGTATGCACTGCAATGTCATGCCGTTGTTAACGGTGTACATATATCTAACACCATTCATAATATATATAAAAAAATATCTACTTAAATATATATATAGAGTCCGCCAAGAGTACTCAGTTGAGATTACGTGCTTGGAAGCAACAATGCGTAGTGACAATTGCTACTTGTGAACTAAAATTATGCAAACTCAAACAGTAGTATCCACCCAAAAAACGCCGTCAAGCGCACGGCTCCATTGGCTTGCAAGACCATGCGCATTAAATAACTAATTGTCAATAAATTTTTGTGTCGGTGCTACGTTTATTTGTTTTAAATTAATTAAAGATATTGTGGTGGGGCATGTGGAGAATGTTAAAAAAAAAGTGGAACCGAAAACTAGTTTTCAACAAAATGTGTTACTGCATAGTATAAAAAGAACAAAACATAAAAAAAATAAAAATAAATATTCATATCAAAATATAGCAAAATATATTAAAATATCATAAAAAAATTAAATGATATAAATTTAAATTTATTAAAATAAAATAGCATAAAGTAAAATTAAAATAAAACTTTAACATAATTTTCCGCTTTATTTATTTTTATTTATAATATTCTGTGGTACATCTATTCGCCGATTGAGTTGCCACATGTTCAGACTTTCGTTTTCAGCAGTAAAACTTTTCTCTTAACCCAAATTGATCTGCTCGCGATGATAATGCCACATGTGATCATTCATAATCCCAGATAGAAGGTATTTGAACACTAAGCCTGTCTGGCATTGGTTTGTTTGGTATTCGTAGGAGCGTGTGTGCCTGCCCCCGAGCAATTACGCTAAACTAAAGTCTTCTTTTAATTGCGAACAAATCAATGTCAATGGCCCTTATATTATATACACATTTATACTGGCAAAAGTATTTATATATACATACATATGTACATACATATGTACATATATATATATATTTCACATTGTTTCTCGTCGTCTGGCTTTGCTGTTTTTTGAATGTAAATAACTGTTATTTGTCTGTTTTTGTTTCAAACATTTTTTAAGGACTTTTGCCAGCATGTATTCGAGTATATATACAAGTATGCATATACAAACATACATATGTATATTCACTATTACACAATAGCAGAAATGCGAATGAAAATGTAGCTTTATTCACAGCATCCTTTATCTGATGCAGATTGTGCATATTACAAGCAAATAAATGTATACATGCATGTGTATACAAACAAACATATGTACATATGTGACTATTTACTTTTCAGTATTTTCGTTTTTTTTTCTCCTTTATTCTTCCATTGACGTTTTGACATTGAGAATCGCCTAAAACAAGCAAAAATTGAAATGAAAATCTGTGAATTTTTTAATAAACTCTATAAATATTTATTGAAGTATGTACATCTGTGAATTAACAAGAATTCCCAATTATTTATTTGTTGTGCATATTTACATCTTCTTCTTTTTTTTTTTGTGTGTGTGTGATTCAAGTGGTAAAACAATTGTCTGGGTACCTGAAATTAATATAAACAAATAGTTATGTACATACATATGTACTCACATGCATGTATACAAAGATATGAATTGCTGCTTTCAAAGTGTTAATTTTTTTTATTTTTTTATTTATTTACTTGAATATATGCCTTTTTAGATGTAAAAAGAAACATAAATGTGAGGCTGGGATTTAGCGAAAAAGAAATTATACATTTGAAGGGAAATTAGAATGAAATTAAGTTAAAACTTAAAATGGGTAGTCTGAGGTGATCCTACTGTGCGGCGATTGAAAAGATTTTTTGGAAATTCACACTTACCATATTTATTGAAAACATTTCATTCATTAATAAATTATTATATATATGTAAGTTTGAGCATCTTACATGTAAAAGATACAGATAAAGATAACGAATTAGTAAGGATTTTGTAAAAAAAAACTGTTAAAAAATTGAGATATACTCAAGATTATTATTTATATAAAATACGAATAATATTTTAATAATATTAAAGAATTCGACAAGCTGCTGAAGAATATCACATTAAGTCTTTTTTATGATAATTTGAAAATCTCAGTTTCAAAAAGCTTACATAAGATATGTTTTCTAAAAATATAATCTAAAGTACAAGTATTCCAAAGCTTACTTCTTTTATAATTTTTAAAGCCAATTTTCAAATACAAATAATAAAATAAGCAAACTTTTGCAATCGCATAAAATATATATTCTCGCTTAATAATGAAATTCGCCATCAAGTGATTCATCAGAGAAAATTTTTATTTCTAATGAGTCTTTAATATCAGCAGCGCCCGCTGACAGTCTAAAAACTATTTGCACGTTGCTGTGCTTGTGTGTGTACGGCCAAACACATTAGTCGGCCATAAGCTATATAACGGTTGTTTCGATTACAAAAAATCGTAAAAAAAAGTTACTTTCATGTAAATGTGTATTATATATATTTCTTAATCTTTTTTTAACTCATTTGTTTTTGTAACATGCAATACATAAATATTAATTTCCAAAACTCTTTCTTCCTAAAAAAAATTCCCTTTCTCCAAAGATTGAGAACTCTCTAAAAAAAATGTTGGTTATCAATATTAGCACACAGAATTATTGAAGACTTTTAAGATGTGGAAGACCCTGAGAGAATGATAAGTTCTTGAGAAAAATTAATGCTTCAGAGATTTGAGATTTTTTTTTTTTAATTATTTCTAGGTTATATGTAAATTCATCCACTTATGTGCTTACACAATTAGCACATTTTTCGTTTAGTAGGCACTAATATGTACATAAAGGTGTAAAAAAACAGATATTTTTCTTTATTTAATTGTGCGCTTATTAAATCGAAAAAGCTTTTATGCCACGAAATGAACAACAACAGTCGGGAGGAACATCTGTGGCTCATCGAGGGCGGAGAAACTGCGGCTTGGCAAAGTCATAAATATCAATTTTATTGCGCATCCAATCAACTTTGAACCTTCTCGATGTGCTACGGATCTTTTTTTTTTTTTTTTTTTTAATTCGTAATTGGCGCAGCTGCTCCAATAAAGGTACAGACAAATATACGTATGTATGTACGATGCTATAAATGTAAGCGGCGGTCAGCAGCTCGATGATCATATGTTCAAAAATAAAATTCAATAAATAACGGCAAATCTGCGACAATTAAACTACTATATTCAAATATTTCGAACCCAAAAACATGGGGAAGATCATAAAGAGGAGTTAACAAACTAATTCATTCATTAATTACTCTTTCTTCTAATTTACAAGCCACAATACATAGGTATTTTGAAAAGATATTAAACAGCTGCGGTATTGCGGTCAGATATTTGAAAATTCAAAAGCTACTAATCAAGCAATACAACTACGAATTGTGTAATCTCCGTGAGCAGCCAGATGTAAAATTTGTCAAAAGATTAAGAATAAAGTGAAAAAAATAAAAAAATAAAAAAATTGCCAGATAAACAAAATTTAAAGAAGACTTAGGAGAAGTAATTACTTTGTGAAAATATAAAAATTAGGAATTTTGATACCACTCAAAAAAAAAAAAATAAACATATCGCCGTCGACACACACAAGCCAATCAATTTTGTATGTATGTGCGTGTCGAAAACGTATTGCCATATTTAGTCATCACTGACTACAACAATTGACAAGGCACATCGTTCACTAATGGGTGATTGACTACACACACACACACACACACACAAACAGACATACATCTACAATATAAATGACGTCTGTCTCCGGCGCTTACCTGCCAGGCAAAAAAAAAAGAACTTTTTTTATAATTTACTCATGAAAACCAAATTGGTCATATGTCATAAACCGGTTTAGATATCTGCGCTCAGTTATCAACTATGTATTAACATCCAGTCGATTTTTGTTTTCTTAGGCCATTTAAATTTTTTGTTTAATATTATTATAATTTTTTTTCTTTTTGCAATGCTTAACATTAAAAGGAAGGCAATTTATTTGAAATCTGATAATTATTATATGCATTAATTTTATTATAACGAAATTTAAAGGTGAATTAAAAACAAAAACAAGAAAAAAAGGGTTGTCTTCGGCAATGCCGAAATAAAAGCAAAACGAATGTCAGATGAAAACGAGAGGTACATAACTGTCATGTTCTGGAGAGTGAATTGAGAATATACGTTATTGAGAAAATCTCGTTTATTCCAGGCGTTAGTTGCGAACAATCGATTTGGTATATAAGGGCGAAGACCAACTGCAATAATGAAGTGAATTGTACGTTACTGAGTAATACAAACTAACATTGAATAAATTCTCTATAATTATGAAAATGTAAGCATAGTTGGCGACTTTTTTTTAACAATCCAGTGATCGGAAAGATTCGGGAAATCATCGAGGTAATTTAGCGAAATCTTAACAATACTTTTCAAGTACATCTCAAGTTTGTTGCAAATCGCAAAATTCGATTTTGACAATATTCAGAGTCTATATTAACTTGAGTTCATGTCTGCAGAATATGAAATTTCACGTTGTTAGATGTTTTTTGACAGATTTTTTAAGCGAAACCGCATATCTGAACAAGTCGATTGTATAGTGCAGTGTGCAATTCATAATATATGTCGAGAATACCAAATGCCAACAAGCTCGTCTATACTTTTTTGACGAATTCATGGCACAAAGTTTGAAATCTGAAAAATTGGTTGTAGATATGCTATAGTGGTCCGATCTGGCGGACTCCGACAAACGTTCCTTGAGTCTTTGGATCTTCAAAGCAAGTTTGGTTGAAAAAAAATGTTGGGAGCAAATAAAATTTTATCTGGTATGTTGCTGGGAAATAAAGACAAAAACAATGAATAATTAAATTTGTAAATTTATTTGACAGTCGCGCGCTACAGACAGCAGTTTCAGTTTCAAAAATATAATAAAAACATAATTCAGCGTGAAGCAACTCAGTTGTTGGAAAGCAGTAATTTCCTGGTGAATGCCGACAACAGAACCGATGTTTAGTGGAGAAATTGCTTTAAGCGTACCTGCCCTCATTAGATCAAATACTCCATTCTAATCTACCACGGCTTAATCTCTTAATATAATAATCGTGGTTTCATGTATGTCTGCATGTATGCAATTAAAATTCATTAACATGCGGAAACAAAGTGAAGTTAAAAACACTTTACCATCAAATTAGTTGTAAACGGTTGTAGTGGCAACATAATTAGTGCAACAGCCCTCATCTATAAAGGCAAATACTACTTACATACATATATGTATATATTTGATCTACAATAAGGAAACAATGTTAGCCAACACACAAGCAATTCACCATAAAAACTCGAATAATCGGCCAACCGAGTGTTTGTATGACCACACCCTCATCAAAACCGTCACAATGCCCGTCAAACATCATCACTCTGACGGTTGTCACTGTCAGAAGCTTGTTAAGAGTTTCCTTTTTATAATTTTTTTTTTTTTTTTTGATTTTTATTGTTGGTGTTTTAGATTAATTCAGGTGTTATGGCTGGCCGAAAGGCATGTATAAGTAGTTGTACGCGCTGCCACTTCAAACACATGGATGTGTGCATATCCCGCTCGGTTGATTTTATGTTACAACATTTTTTAGATACATAAATTTGTTTGATAAAACAATGAAAAATGAATTAATGTTGAAAACAATGGCAATAACAATAAAGCAATAAAGCAAGTGATATAGTGATAAGAGCATGATTAATAAAAAAAATATAATAATGGATTCGGGGGTATTTGGCAGTTTAAGCTATGATTTACTATACTATATATGTAGGGGTAAAAGATTTTCAAATTATGCTGATATTATTAACAAATTGATTAATTGAAAGTCTATGAGAAAGTTTTAATGGTGATAAGTTTTCATTCTAAAATTTTGTAATGAAATGTATCTGCTTCTCAAGCTTTGTTATTACATTAAAACCAGGGAATGTAATAGAGCTATACATAGCCGGGTATCGAGCAGGGCGAACAACTCGATGCTCGCTCGATAATCGCTGATCATTGCTCAACTGCTCAGCATTACATAAAAATTTCATTGGCATTTCGATGATGTTTACACTAAATAAATTTAAAATAAATTAATAAATTTAAAATTTATTAAAAAAAATGATCTGAGAAAAAAGTCAAAGTTTTTGTCAAAATACTCGAAATGCTCGTGCTCAGTTCAAAAATTTTTCGAATAGTGAGCAATGAGCAGGTGTGCGAGTGATTGTTGCCCAAATACTCGCACTGCTCGAAAATGTTTGCGCAAAATCTGGAGCTCTAGAATATAGTTTTAACTCGTTCTGTAAATATGTAGGTCACAATATATTTTGTCTGTTGTAACATTATCGTGTCACCACCGTGTGGACCAAGCGTTACAAGAATGCCTTTATAAATCAAAATAAAAGCTACAACAGTAACAACATGAAAGCCTACACCAAGCCAAAAACCGCATCTAAGCACCGGATAAAACCAACAACTAATTGATAACGATCCAATGGCGGTAAATACAACCAACGAGCTTAACACCTTGTTGCAGCCAATATACAAGTATATGCCACAAGAAAACAATGAAACAACGTAAAATCACTACCGCCATTATATATGCCTTCACACCGTGGGACAGTCAATCTGATATGAGCAGTGCTTTCCCGCGGTATTATTTCCAAAGCTAATTGAAAAAATATGCAAAAACAATAATGACGTGGTCAGTGAATAGATAAAGATGTGATAAAAGAAAAACCAAAGTGAAAAATGAAAAATCCACCATAAAATGACAAACTTGAAAATTTACAGAAGCGAAGTCAATGGAAATTCTAAAATAACTAAAGAGTGTAAGCTCGTGAAAAATAAAAAATTAAGCCATTGAAAATTAGCCGAAGAAATGATAAATTACCAAATAGAAGAGCGGAGGAAAAAATTAAACAGAAAGATATGAAAATTATATTGTACTTAATACCATGAGTAAATCGAAACCACACGATTTTGTGCACGTATTTCTTTTTTGAAAAATGAGCAAAGTGTGCAACATGTCACAGCGCAGCGTGTTGCATGCTACGCACATTCAAAAGAAGACAAATACGAATTTATTTATTTTTGTTTGTTTTTAATATCAAATTTAAATTAGTTGAAGTAAGAACAGAGTTACTATTCATTAAGATTAAAGTACTGTAATATTTTATTTTATTTTATTTTATTTTTTTTTAATATGTACTTGGTAGGGACATAAATACTGTTACAACATTAAACACACGCATTTCAATAGAAGAATTGAGCATACCACATGATTCCCATATGATTTATAAAATATAACCTGTAAATCGTTAGTCTGTATCGGGAATTCTAAATTGTGTGAGTTTTCAACGTGGAAAGGTAAGATAATGAAAACCGTATCGCTGTTATAGCGTTTTTTAAGTATGAAATGAAAAAAGGTGATATTTTCAAAACACACCGTCCGCTCGGCATTAGTCGCATGTTCGTCTACCGGTGCATAAAACTGTTTGAGGAGACTGGGGACGTTAAACACCGCCACCGGTCGGGCCGTCCACGCACAGTTCGAACGCCGCAAGTCATCAAAGCTGTCAAATCAAGAATTCTGCGAAATCCGCTCCGAAAACAGAAAATCATGGCCCGGGAGATGAATGTTTCGCAAAAGTCCATGAGTCGAATTATTAAAAAAGACTTAGGACTTGGGGCTTTCAAACGGCGTACCGGACATTTGTTGACTGCAGCTTTGAAAAAAAATAGGGTGGTAAAATGCAAACGTCTTTTGGTGAAGCACGCTGATAACTTGCACAGAAAAATCTTGTTTACCGATGAAAAATTTTTACCGTGCAGGAAAAATTTAATAAACAAAATGATAGGGTATCTGCACGGTCATCTAAGGAAGCATCTGAACTGATTCCACGGGTCGAAAAAGGTAATCACCCAGCTTCAGTCACGGCTTGGTGGGGTGTCTCTTATGATAGGGTAACTGACTTGCATTTTTGCGAACAAGGGGTCAAAACATCGGCCAAAGTTTACCCATAAACCGTTTTGGAAGCTGTTGTAAGACCACTTAACCATTCCATGTTCCAAAACCAATGATGGACTTTTCAGCAAGACTGCGCCGGCCCATAAAGCTAAAACGACCCAAATCTGGCTCCAAAACAGTTTACCAGCATTCATTTCCTCTGAAGAGTGGCCCTCTGGCAGTCCTGATTTGAACCCGCTGGATTACAAATTGTGGACAGTTTTAGAGGACATGGTTTGCCATAAAAGATACCCCAACATTGATTCTCTTAAGACAGCTTTGATTCGTGCTGTGGCCAATTTCCCAATGGAGGAGGTGCGTGCGGCTATTGATGATTAGCCAGTCCGACTTAAGGCGTGCGTGAAGGCCAAAGGCGGGCATTTCGAATGAATACTGCTTTTTTGTCTACAATATATATCAATAAATATGTAAAAAAAATTGGTCCAAAAACATTCATTAATTTTTATTTTATAGCATAAAATGTGTGTAACAGTATTTATGTCCCTACTAAGTAAATGCTCTAATATGTAATGTGAATCACCGTTCATTACTTCCAATATTAAAAACATCTAATTTACAATTTCGACAGCTCTCAGCATCGAATGTACATATATAGACATTATAAAATCAACGGCGGTCTGGTAAACCGCATAACGTCTGGCTGATATCATCGCCCACTTACAAAGTCAATCAATAATTATCGAGCAATAAAACAGTGCATTCAAATAATCCGACCCAATGATATCTAAGTGTAATACATAAAAAAAAACAAGCGAAGATACGCATATGTTCTTTCCAGTATTTCAGTAAGCTCGTAAGTGATCTTCCCAAATAGGAAAAAAGAAGCAACACTATTTTTTATAGATCGAAATGAGGACGAAATATTATAATAACAATATATATATATATATATGTACATAATGTTAATGTTAATGATTGTAATTTTCTTTAGGGCTCGAAAATGCTTTGGGGTGGCACGTGTTTTCGGAGGCAAACAGCTGCTATTTGGCAATTCTTGCTGTACGCTAGGTCACCACAACAATATAATAAATGTGGAAAATCCTGCGTTATTATGATTTAATAGAAAATGTCTTATGCGTATGAGTTGTGGATTACAAACACACATACAGTGGCGGACAAAAGTCTATATACACCCCCTATTTTGGTTGAATTGAAAGTCCAAAAGGTTTATCGGAAAATTTAACGATACAGTTTATTTCAACTATTTTTCCTTATCATAAAAAAAACTAAAAAACAATAAATTTTTAACATAAAATAGTAAAGCTATGATAAAAAAAAGCATAAATCCAACATTGAAAAAGTCTACATAGAGTACATACATAACTTATTTTAGCGCAAAAAACTTTGGTTGACATCTGGTAACATGATCTATTTGGTATTTAGTTGGTTCACCGTTTGTATCAATAACAGCTTGAAGCCTTCGTGGCATCGAAGCTACTAAATTTATCAATTCTGAGGGAGTAATACTGTTCCAAGCTTCAATAAGACGTTCTTTGAGAAATGCTGGGCTGGAAATCTGATTTTTTCTAATTTTTCGCTCAAATTCAATAACATTCAAATCTGGGCTTTCAGGTGGTGTGTGCGTGCCTTGGAGCATGATAAAGCAACCAATCCTTAACAATATGGACCGTATGCTTTGGATCGTTATCCTCTTCAAAGATCCAGCCTGCCCCAAGCTCCTAACTGTCCACCGAAGGCTTCAGATTAGCTTCCAATAATGACTTATATTTGAAGTGATCCATATTACCCTCAATAAAAACAAGCTTTCCAACTCCAGATGTCACAACCGCTCCCCAAACCATTACGTTGCCGCCACCATGCTTCACTGTTGGTACTATATTTTTGGAGTTTAGTGTAGTGTTTTGTTTTCTCGAATATATTGAACTTCGATTCGTCTGTAAACAATACGTTTTGCCAAAAATCCATTCAGCTTGCGATGTTTTCGGCTAATTTTGGAGCAGTAACTTTAAGATCATCATTCACTTCCTTCAGTATAAATCTGATATCTCTTCGAGTTAGTTTCTTCGGGCGGCCAACAGGAGGGGTTTTTCCGGTGAATCCATTTTTTTTTTCAAAGTTTTTTAAAATGATCTGTACCTTTGGTGGATTTATGTTGAAAATTTTTGAAATTTCACCATACGATTTCTTTTCTTTTCTGAACTGAACAACAAGATTCTTACGTCAATGGATATTTCTTTTCGCGGAGCCATTGTTGATGCTAATGTGTTGAAACCACAACTAAATTCAATACTAGCAAATTAGAAAGCATAATTTAAAAAAATATTAAAAAAAAGGGTAGCTAACCGACATAGCAACACAGCATAGCGACTTGCCTGTTGGTGATCCGTAGACTTTTGTCACGGATGTTTTCACCATAATTAATAAGATAGAGAATGGACTTGTTTTGATACATGTGATTAGAAAAGGATTTGAAATAAAACTGTATACCTGCATTTTTCAGCAAAGTGATAACACTTTCTACACAACGAATACAGGCGGTGTTTGTTCACTTTTGTCCGCCACTGTATATGTGAAGTTAACTCCCCTGTTTTTTTTTTTTTTTTTTTTTTGGTAACCAGAAGTGCGTCCAATTGTTTGCTCAGCTGACATGCCCCTAACTTTTTTGTTCTAATTTTTTAGTTTTCCTAATAATTTCATATTAACGATTGCCAAGTTTATTTAATAATAAAATATTGGCTTTGCTTTCCTTTGCTGTTGCGTAATTTATAGATTAGAAAAATTTATGTTTATTTAAGAATCGCGACTAAGGAAAACTTCGAGTATGTTGAAAATTCTGGAAAAACAAGTATTTCCAGTAGTGCTCGAGTATTTAAAAACCTTAATTGCGTTTTCTAACATTCAGCTGACGTTTTTTTTTAATAACCAGTTAAATATTCTAAGTGCAATCTACGCTTTCTAAAATCAAACTATAAATTGTGTAGGTCTGAGAAAGTTTGCTTTGTTGTTGCTATTTTTGTTTATATATACATATATGGGAGCTGTCCCGGGCATCAGGGCATCAATTAAGTAGAAAATTACATGTTTCTATTTATAGACAAACAAAAGGTAAAAGGTGAGAGAACATGTATGTAGAGCAAAACGTACTCAACAAAAGGTAAATGATTATTAAATTAATAATAATTAATTTATTGTAATCAATTTAGCAGTTGAATTTTATTCAATTACTGAATAATGTTATAAGTTAATCTAGTTTTGAATTTTCCAATTGATTCCTTAAAGCCGAGCAATCATCACTGAATTATTGTATTTCAATTACAATTAATCAATTTAATATATTAATCGGTTTTGCGATTAATCAAGGAAATAATTTTTTTATTTAATCGCACGTGATGTTTTGAATAATATTCACTTCTACATTTACCGATTATAAATTTACCAATTTTATAAGAAAACAAAAAAAATTAATATTTTTTATTTCTATAGCCTTTTTCCTGCTCTTGAAGAGTCTTTAATTATAAAACAAATAAATCATCCACAAGTGCAGTCTAGATCAGCAATCACGTTTTTTCTAACTTCTCACGTTTTCGGTGTTGTTTTACGATTGCAACAAAAAGTAAAATATTTGCATGTTCGCATTCAGCTCGCACTTGCCACAAAATTTGGCAAGAAAATGAGGCAAATAATTTTAAAATAAGAAAAAAGATTCTACAAAGATACATCATACTCTAGAAGATCTCTATCGGCTAACACCGTTACTTAATTGCTGCAAATAGACGCTCTAGCCGTCCACCCACTCGCACACCGACCAATAGCCATCAGTCAGAGCGTCCGTCGATCGTTGAGTGCAACGGGCGAGTGATTAGTCGCTTGGTGGTTTGGATGGTTTGACGAGGCGGGGCGGTGAGTTGGCGGTATGGCCTATCTGATGCGCGGCCAGACCAAGGTGTGGCCACCATTTTAATGGTAATGATTTAGTGAAGCGATTACACGCTTTTGTTTTCGCAATGCTATTTTTTCTATTTATTTATTATTATTATTATTATTGTTTACAAACATACGTGTACATACATATATTCATTGCTTTTCGGTTCACACTCTGATATTGTCTTACTTATTTTTATTTTCCTGTATTTTATTTTTTTGCAACTGTAAAATAGTCAAGTGTTGCTTCGGTTATCTAAAGCAAAATGCCAAACAAAAAAAAATTTAAAATAAATCTGAAATAAATATAAAAAGTAAATTGGAGGTAAGCCGCACCTGCAGTTCCGTGCGACTCGTGTGATTATTTGGTTAACTCGCATTTTATTTGGTTTTCCAAGCAATTTTTTTCACATTTATTATTATTTGGGTTCGATGTTTGCATTTTTTGATTCACTTTTCGGTGCAGGTGCCTTTGCCTTCATCTTTACGTTTTTGGCGAATTTCGAGCTTATTTAGCATATGATTTAATTTCATTTCGCTTTTTTTTCCTTTTGAAAGATTTTTCATTTTGCAATTCATTGCACGTAAATGCACTTTTTTTTTACTTTTTACAATAGGAATAATAAACTCGTTAAATATATGGATGAATATAAAAATATTGCATAAAATTATGAAATAAAAACAAGAGGTTGAGCAAAATCTTTAGATTTTGTTTAATTACTGAAAAAAAGTGATTTCGAAAACCACTTTTTATTTAAAGTGATTTCTTTTTGCACGCAACTGTAGCTGAAAATTCAAAGTACTTCACCCACAATTCCTATATAATGAATGTAGATATCTCTTTTTTTCATTTCAATTTGATTTCTACTTTTCGGAATCAATTTAAAAAACGTTTCGAGTAATTTGCAATTATTATTCCGATGACACTTTTGTCTGGCTGCCCATCAGTCTGTACAGCGCAGCTGTTAAAATCCATTTTTTTTACATTTTTTTTCACAGATTAATATATTTGCAATTTATTTTCGTTTCTACCCAAATATAATTTTTTTATTAACAAGTGTTTCATTTCATCGAAAACACGTGCACGTACGTATAAACATGCAAACATATATACACACATACATATATATGTTCATATATATTTACGTTATCATTTTTTAAATTGCGTTTTAGGTGATCTTTGACATATTTTTGGGAGCGCCGCAATCGTTGTACGTGTTTCGCTTCTCCTATATACATGCATATATATATATTAATATTTTTGATTATTATTTCTTTCTTTTTGCATTATTATCTTTTTTTTTGACAACTGATCGCCAAAGCATATTGTCGAATGTTTGTGGTCTGACTTATCGCGATTTTTATCAATACAGGGAACCCTTTGGAAATACAAAACAATGTTGTACAAATTCGGGATGTATATCAGTAGGTTAAGATTTTCGCTTGTTTTTTTGTTGTTGTTGTTGTTGCTGCCATTGGAAGTACACGATCGCAGCGCTGTGTGCATTTGTTGCGCCGATAGTGATCTTGCCAGATCGCCGCCAACACTCCATCAGCGTATTCAATTTTTGATTTGTCTGATTTTTAGGCGATTTCTCATGGCTCGCTTTGCTCATTGGGTGGCGCTGTCATATGCATTTTAAACAAAGCCAAATGGTCACTCAAATTGCTCTTCAGTTTGTTTGTATGTACGTATTTATTTATTTAAAAAAACCAACCAACCAACTTTGCATAGCAATTAGGAGTATATTAATGCAGATACAAATGCATTTACAACAAAAAATGGAGACACTACTTTTGATATAAAATAATGATATTCGAGCGCAAGGAATTATCATTTTATTTTTAATTATAAGAGATGATATTTGTGGGAAAATAGAAGATTTACTTGTTAGGGTCCAAAACCAAAGGGGTGGGATAGAGAAAATTTTTTGATATTTGATTTCTATGATGGGCAGTTATGGGCATACACTTACATCTTTATTTCCTTTTTTCGTATGAGTTGTTTCGATAATCATTTTCAATTTTTTTTTTCTTTGCTACTCACCCATTATATAAATACTTGGTAGGGACATAAATACTGTTACAACATTAAACACACGCATTTCAATAGAAGAATTGAGCATACCACATAATTCCCATATGATTTATAAAATATAACCTGTAAATCGTTAGTCTGTATCGGGAATTCTAAATTGTGTGAGTTTTCAACATGGAATGGTCAGATAATGAAAACCGTATCGCTGTTATAGCGTTTTTTAAGTGTGAAATGAAAAGCGGTGATATTTCATCTCCGAAAACAGAAAATCATGGCCCGGAAGATGAATGTTTCGCAAAAGTCCATGAGTCGAATT
Organism: Neoceratitis asiatica; assembly: GCA_030068015.2. NCBI lineage: Eukaryota > Metazoa > Arthropoda > Insecta > Diptera > Tephritidae > Neoceratitis > Neoceratitis asiatica. Next base: position 979,390 of record CM061528.1, on the reverse strand, counting down.
ATTAAAAAAGACTTGGGACTTTGGGCTTTCAAACGGCGTACCGGACCTTTGTTGACTGCAGCTTTGAAAAAAAATAGGGTGGTAAAATGCAAACGTCTTTTGGTGAAGCACGCTGATAACTTGCACAGAAAAATCTTGTTTACCGATGTAAAAATTTTTACCGTGCAGGAAAGATTTAGTGAACAAAATGATAGGGTGTATGCACGGTCATCTAAGGAAGCATCTGAACTGATTCCACGGGTCGAAAAAGTTCATCAGCCAGCTTCAGTCATAGTTTGGTGGGGTGTCTCTTATGATGGGGTAACTGACTTGCATTTTTGCGAACAAGGGGTCGAAACATCGGCCAAAGTTTACCAAGAAACCGTTTTGGAAGCTGTTGTAAGACCACTTAACCATTCCATGTTCCAAAGCCAATCATGGACTTTTCAGCAAGACTCTGCGCCGGCCCATAAAGCTAAAACGACCCAACTCTGGCTCCAAAACAATTTACCAGCATTCATTTCCTCTGAAGAGTGGCCCTCTGGCAGTCCTAATTTGAACCCGCTGGATTACAAATTGTGGACAGTTTTAGAGGACATGGTTTGCCACAAAAGATACCCCAACATTGATTCTCTTAAGACAGCTTTGATTCGTGCTGTGGCCAAATATGCAAAAAAAAATTGGCCCAAAAACATTCATTATTTTTTATTTTATAGCATAAAATGTGTGTAACAGTATTTATGTCCCTACTAAGTATATATATATTTTTGGCTCTTCCTCCAATTTTTGGTTTTGTGTCTTGATGTTTTTACCAACAATTAGATACTAAGGTTTCCGAAAGGCCAAGGGATTTTTATGAAGAGCCTTTTATTTCATGTTAGAAATACTCTCGGAGGGCTTGACATTCCCTCCCTGCTTATCCATTGCATACTTTTTTAAGAGGTCGTTTAGCACTTCTGGTTCACTTAATATCAAAACAAGAGAGCAAATGGATTTCGTAAAATATTTTTGTTTTCCTTAATATTTCTTCTTTGTTTTTCTTTCTAGCTTTTATATTTTGAATTTTTATCTTATTTTTCCAATATATATTTTTAATTGTTTATTTATTTTTACAACTTTTTACAACATTTTTGCCTCTATTTTTATTTATATTTAGTTTTAACTGGTTTAGTTCAAAGTTGCGTGCGTCACGCTTAAAAATTTCATCAAATAGTTTTACTTTAGGAATGACATGAAAACAAGTTCTGATCATCACTGATCTACCTCAATGTTTCAAAATACGATGATGATAACAATCCTCTGATTAAGAAAAATGTATGAGTAAGATAACCAATTCATAGACTTTCATTAGGAGGTTAGTGATGGTCTTCTGGCTTTTATGCAATAATTTCTTTTTCTCAAATATTTACATAGTTGATAAAAAAATATTTTTTAGTATTCGAAATCAAAATATATGGATTGTGAGTATGTACGTAGAAAGAGGGAAAAGTGAAAAACACCAATAAGCTGGTTCGTGCTGTGAATATTCCAAGTTTGAATCCAATTCGAAAAAGGGTGAGGAAACGTGGTGGTTTCCGAAATAGCTATAATTTCTATCGCTCAGATTGTTGTTGTAATTTTTTCCCTTTACCAAAAATAAAATATGGTCTGATCCAGCTCAGAAAAACTAAATAATAAATATATTTAATTACGACTAATGATTTTACCCAAATAATCAGATGGACCATCTATTTCGAAGCAATGAAAAAATGCTACATTTATTAGTTGGGATTTAATGAATTCAAACGCTAAATATACAGTTATCAATATAAGGACAATTATCATTGCAAATTTATTCTGCGATGAATAGAAAAATGACAAAAAAGTGTCATTTTTAATTTTAAAGAGACACTCATTTATCAATACGTTTGATGATTTAATAAGTACTTTAAATCGGATGGTGACATTTACAAAGCAAAATATAGAAAGTAATGATGTGGGAGCGGGCAACAGAACGAGTAAAACGTTGGGGAACGACTTGAACGCCTACTCAATAAGAATAAGCAATTAATGAAATGAAATAGCTGTAAATTGCATACACATATGTATGTGTTCGAGTACTCACACAAAAAATCATCGAGGTATACAAACTTATATGGGCGATAGTTCACAATATTCTATATTTTTGTAAATAAATATATTCACTTTAAACAAATAGTGCGTCCATAATTACTCATCTGGCTCATCTCAGCAAAAATAATTAGGTCCAAATATAATTTATATAAACATTTTGCAAATAGAAAAAAATTTCAGTTTTAATTTAGTTCACAGCTGCGAGTGTGTGCCTTAAATCCATGAGGAAATCAAGAAAAGTATAAAATATGAATAATTAAACAAACGACAATCAAACGATTAAACAAGTTTGCTACAACCAATGCATAGAAAAATATATTTTTATAACCGTTATAAAAACGTTGCCTGATGCAAATATACACGTATGCACGTATAAATAGCATATAGTCAATTGAAAAATATATTATATATTATATATATATATATACAAACACAACTACATTTACCATATGCATATATTCTCGGGTGAAGAAAATTACACAAACAGAACAACAGCAAAACAGCAGCAAATATGGAACAATCACTGGGAAATTTAATAATGAAAAAAAAAAATAATAATCGAAAAGCAGATAAAATGAACTTTATTAAATAAATTAACATATTCTTTGTATGAGCTATTGTTTTACAAAGCACACATATGTACATATGTATGTGTGACGAGCAAAATGAAAAAAACAGATTTCAAAAGTAAATCATTAAAGTACTTCGTGTACATTCCCTGACTGCAGGTTGTTGGGTGGTTAGCTGTGCGCCAATAAAAACGGTGATCGTCAGTGGGTGTCTGATAATTGCATGATGTAATTTCAGTTTTTATAGTAAATTGACTTGTTGATTTGTACGTGAAAGTATACACGTTTGCAAGCGTTTCAAGAAAGCACTGAATCACACTTTTAAATTTATTTACTTATGAATATGGCCATGCACAATTTTGTTTACAAACGGGTACGTATATGCATATGCATGCATGTACTAAGGGGCGATAAGGAAATATTAATTATTTTACGTTTTATTGTAGAATTTATATTAGATGCAAGTAAAACCTGATTGGGGTATTAATAAATTTACAAAACCGCAAACCGACGAACTGGCCCTTTTTCTTTTTAGATTGGCGAGAATCAAAAAATAAAATGTGAAAAACTAAGAACAAAATACAAGGTTCTATTCTAACGGAATGTATTTTGCATAACTTAAGGGGGGAAAAGAGAGAGATTTAATTTTGAAACATTTCATTTATCTGTATGTACGTAATTGAAGTTAATTTCGAGATATTGAAAATAGTAGTAAATGAAAGCGTTAGTGAAAGATCACTGTTAAAAATTATTTTGAGAACGGCTAACCTTTGCTTAAATTTTAAATATAGTGAAATACTAAAGTTATATTCGTAGAAAATTAAAAATAATCAAGAGCCTATACATATTTTCAAATATTTATGCCTCTTTTATCTTCTTTTCTAAATAAATTCTCAAAGTTTTCGGGTCTCCAATACAATTTTAGTACAATTTTTGAAGCACAAAAAAACCATCATAAAGGGTGTTTTTTATAGAGGTATAGAACTTTAAGTTGCAATAAAACAACGATGGATTATTCGATTGACATGAATCTTATTTATCCGAAAGATAATCTTGTGGCATTACATTTTAAATATGATTTCTGGCATATGACCGCCACGGCTGTCGCGGGTGTAGTCTAATCTGGACGTCCAATTTTCGATGACTTTTTCCAACATTTGTGGCCGTATATCGGCAATAACCATAAAGCGCACCGAACAGTCAGTTTTTCTGGATGTAACGGTGTTTCAACATACACTTGAGGATTACCTTCACTCCAAATGAGGCAGTTTTGTTTGTTGACCAGAAGTGCGCTTCATCGATAAAATGGACGTAGTGCGCGATACGTTTTCCGCACAGAGCCATTATTTTCGAAATAAAATTGCACTATTTGCAAGCGTTGTTCAGGCGTGAGTCTATTCATGATGAATTGCCAAACCAAACTGAGAATAAATCACTTGACAGCTGTTAAATCGGTCGCCATCTTGAAAAGTAATGCCAACTTAAAGTTCTATACCTCTATAAAAAACACCCTATATAAAGGTATTCGAAAATTATCAATAAAAAATAATACAAATAATAACAAACCATGAGGGCACCCATTGAAAATATGACCCAATTTTATATCAACTCCATGTGGGGGAGGATTTATTTATTTTCTTTAAAATGGCATACAGTGAGGATCACTGCTTGAAGAGAACCATATCGTCGGTTATTACAATGTCATCTATAAACATACAAACATACACAAGTACACATTTACTGGAATCACTTCAGGCTTTAAGTACATAGTAAACACACATACATATATTGAACATGTACGAGTATGCATGTATGCAATTTCTTTTTCTTTTTTTTTATAAAAGGGCAACCACAAAGTATCATTTATTCTGTGTATAAATAAAAAGTGATTGTTTCATCGGCTTGGCTGCTAAATATATTTATTATTTATTTACATTTTTCTTTTCTTTTTTTATACATAAATAAATACATATTTACATTTAATTTTTTTATAAACCTCTTTGCGAGCAAGGCGTAAAAAGTGTGAATAACGAGCGCAAACAAAGCAACGCTTTGTGCTTTTGAAGCGGGCAAATATTTGTGAAGAGTGCGTGGAGGCAATAGCAAGAACACAACGTAGAACATAGAAAGCCAAAGTGAGGTTATGGAAGCAAAAAGTCATAAAGTATATAAGAAAACACAAGCTGAAAGCGGTTGTGGGTTCAAATCTTTTAAGTATTTTTTTTCTTTTCTTTTTTTTCCATGACCTTTAAGAAGAGTTAATATAATAAGTTAAAGTAATTTAAAAAAGAATAAATCTAAAATGTGTATATTAAATGCATTACAAAAATCAAAAGCTAAAATCCTCCATGTAAATTGCAGGTACGTACATATACATACATACATATGTATGTATGGAAATATGTGTAGGGCATTTCCTCCTTGAAACTCTCAAGGCGAACGCTTGCGGATTTCAAGAAGCACTCGCAAAACTGCAACAATCAAGTACACACACGCACACATACACACACACACACAGAGAAACACATGCAAGCATGCAAGCCTGTAATCATACTACACATACATAGCGGAAAGATTTCTTTATTTATCGCTTATAAATGCACAGCTGATCGCCTGCGTCGACCTGCATACAGCGCCCACTGCTAATAAATCGCAGCGTTCACTTTCAAACTGCGAGTGTTTACATACATATGTACATATGCACAAACTCAAGTACCCGATTGCCTGCCCAATGTGAGTGTATGTGTGGTCGTTGGATGTTTTATCAGCTGTCCAGCGCAAAAATCAACAACAACAAAAAAACACACAACGCAATGTTTATTTTTGTTTTTGTCAGATAGCGCTTTCGCTTCTCTTTCCACTTTCCCCCTCCCCACAACAAAAGCTCAATTATTTTCTCGCTTCATTACAAGCTTGTATAGTTAAATTCACGTATGTGGTTATGTATGTAAGTACATACAATATGTATGAACTGTGAATTTAAATTTGCTGATTTCTATAGACACTTGCGATCGCAAGACAATGAAAAATTGATCATGGGCCAAGAAAAAATATTTTTTCCCCGTTAATGCAAGTAAATCGTTTTGAAAATATACTGTGATAACTCTTATTTGCGTTTTTTTATTTGTGCACTCAAAGCTGAAAAGTGGTTTCTCTAAAGCCAACTCTTCTCAGTTGGATAATTAGTGATCACTTTTTCTGACCAATCACAAATCTGATGAATTTATTAATAGATATTGACTAAGCTTTTATATTGAAATTAAAGAATTTTAAATTATTATTATTTTTTTTTTTTTTTTGATCAACAAATAGGCATTTCAAATAAAACCCATTAGCTTACAACAAAATGTTCTAATTTTTGTCTGGCAATAATTTTGGCGATTACACTTTTCTTCACTGAATTCAATTACAATTTTCCAAATCGGAGAAATATATTTTTCGATCACCGCCTCTTTTGGACGTTCACTGTGTATCAGCATTGTCACCACGATCACGTTTGAAGTCAGTATTATTGTCGTCTCTGGTGGAGCAGAGTAGAATACCATGAAATTTTGCCAGCTTTCTTTTGAAACTTTGAAAAAGGTACAGTCAAAGCAGCGCCATCTATGTGTTAGAATAGAATTGGGACTTTTCTGCTCATGCGTTACTTTGGAACCTCAAGTTGATACCGCCACCACGATTCGCATTGATTACTATCCGATTTTACATATATTCTACGGTGTAAGCAACCCTATATGATAATTTATCTTGATTAAAGCACTCCACATTAACTACTGCTGTGGATTACTTTTTATACAAACATTTATTTCCGTTTAATTTTTTTTAAACATGTGGCAACTATAGTTCAAAACATATTTGGCTTGAAGCGCCACTACCGTTCTGTATCTACATTTGAGTCTTTGTTGTGAATTCATTTATTGAACTCCATTCAAATTTTAGCAAGGTGGCAACAACTCTGTTGAAACAGCTCGAACTATTGTTAAATTATTCGCTTTTATTAATAAAAGTTATTAATCAAAAAGTAAACACCCGAGAAATCTATAATCAAACTAATCGTTTTTACAACTAAACTGGACTGATCTAACCCGTTCACCACCCCCCACGATCTTTACTGACCTTTCACACTGCCAACTGTAGTTGGGTAGCAAGCAGTCAACACGTCATTTAACTGCAATTATTTAAACAAATAAAATGGAACGAAAATGATATAAAAATGCAATGAAAATAAAAGTGCAAAATACAAAAAACAAAGAGAATCGCTGCGAAAGCAATAAAATAGGCGCAACTAATTTTACTATCAGCAAGCGAAACAGCAATAAATAATAATAGCACACATGCAAGCATACATATGCATATATATATCAGCTTGTAAACAATGGCGTGCGATTAAAGTAGCTGCAAATAAAACTCAGCAACTCAGCAGCGAAACAAGAGCAAAAACAAAGCAAAATAAACAAAAGTAATCACTTCGAGAGCTATACGAGAGAGCTCTGCATGTAATAGCAGCCGGCTCATCGCGAAACAGCTAGCCAGGCAAGTTGTCTAGAACATACCACCGAGCAGCAGAGAAGCCTGTAGTTAAACGCCTAGTCAAGTCAGACGAATAGACCCACAGGCAACGTACATAAATGCATACATACTTGTTTGTATACACTCATTTTGGCTTGCGATCGCTAGCCAAACTGATCAAAACTCAACTAGCCAGTCAGCTGCTCCACGTTTGTTCGTTTGGTCAGTTGCTTCAACGAACCGCCGGTCCGTCTCCCCATCCGCCAGTCCTCCAGCTAGCTAGCTCACCAAGCCCCGGTCGGTCGCAGAAAAAAGTCGTTGATCGGTTGGTTAGTTGGCTGCACTTACCTCGCAGGCAGTAGGCAGCAATGCACTCAACCAAGGACAAATGCATTAAAGCAACAGCATGGAATACAATGAAAACAAAGCTGAAAGTAGGCAATAAAACAACAACAACAACAACAACAACAACAACAATAAACAGCAGCAGAACGTTGTACTGTCGATTTCACTGCCGTTACTAGGGGCGTTGGGTGGCCACGGGAGCAGAGGAGCTTTGTAGTGGCATTTGCAACACGCGAACATGGCAGAGAGGAAAAAAGAGTGGAAAAGCAGCCAATGCAATTACACATGTGTATGTGCACGCACACACTAAAATATAGACAATGAAAAAGCAAGCGCAATGCAAGCAACTCATGAACTCAGGGGATGGAGACTGGGGAGCAGATTGTAAGCAACTCGTATTTGTTTATAGACTAAACTATAATTGTATATATGCACATGTATGCATGTATGTGTGACGTGGGGAGTGCAATAACACGAACTGAGTTTGGAATGTCAAGAACGCGTACGAGTCGAGAATCAGTGGAGGGAAATCGAAAAAGAGCTAATGATTTACAACGGATTTTCTCATTTGTTGCTAGTGAATTAAAAATGAAGAAAAACGCCTCTTAGCATGTACTTATATATACATATGTATGTAGTGGTCATATATCTGTAGGATAGTTATTTCATAAATAAATGGGTGAAATCGGACTAAGAAACTGCTTGGAGAATTAAAAGCAAACAATCCGTACATCCTTTTGTTGGTAGAGTGTGAATATATATGTATACACAAGAGTATTCCTGAAAAATCGATAAATTATGCATTCAAACACCCACCAATAAAGTCTGTAATTATTTCAACCGCAATGGACGCTTCCTACGTGGTCCACCTTGTGCCAGCGGCAGTATCACAATGGGAAAGAGGAAGCAAAATAACTTATATTTACATAAACAATTGCATATTTTATTGCCCGCTGATGATGGTGGTGGTCAAGGTGTGCGCTAATCGATCGATCGGTAGTAAAAAAGATTTAATGAAGTTATCAGAACAAGCAAACAAGCACACAAATAAGAACAAGAAAATTGTACTGAAATGCATACGCTGCGAAAAGTAAATTCATTCAACGGATGATCATAGCATGTATCTATAGATGCACATAGTATGTACATATGTATGTTTATTTAAAAAATCTAGAAATCTTTTTGCCACTCGTTTAAGTATTTCGCACTAAATTTTACTACAGACCGGTTGTACTTGAGAATTGTTGAACGATTATTGAAAATACAAACAAAAGCAAGAAGCATATATAGGTACATAAATATTGCACATGGTATATACAGACATATGTATATATATATAGATAGATATTTGTCAATTTATGACTGTTTATGCGTGTGGTATACTAGATGATCATGGTCAAGCGCTGAATGAAGGTGTTAATCGCTTCTCAATAGGTCCGCATGCATGTGTGTATGTACACACACGTACGTAGGTATGATGAGAGACAAGCAATAATTAACCTTAAACACAACAGAACTGCATTAAATCGCCACAACTCGCTTGATTCATTCATATGAGTCATTCATATTGATCTTAAGGAGAACAAATAGTAAACAGTGAGAGGGGAAAGGAGCACTAAATGCAGGTTGTACTGCGTGAAATTCTTAAATATGTATGTAAATATATATGTGCATATTAAATTTTAATAAAATAAAATAAGATAAATGAAAAAAGAGTTAGAAATAAATTAATTAATTAAAATAAAAGAGTTAATAAATTATTATATTATAAAATAAATTAAAGTAAAATAATCAAATAAATTAATCTAATTTAAGATTTATATGAAGTAATAAAATAAATTAAATTGAAATAAAATAAATTAGAAATTGAATAAAATAAAAATAAATGAAATAAAATTAAAATAAAATAAAAAATAAATTAACTAATTTAAAATAAAAAAGCTAATAAATTATTATATTATAAAATAAATTAAAGTAAAATAATCAAATAAATTAATCTAATTTAATTTAGAAAATAAATATATTATTATTAAATAGATTTACCTAAAGTAATAAAATAAATTAAATTGAAATAAAATAAATTAGACTTGACTAGTAGACTTAACTAATTTACATTAAAAAATTTGTTAATTAAAATGCACTGACCCCAATTGAATTAAATTAAAATATAAATTAAATTGTATTAATTTTTTTTTAATTTAAACTACGAGTTTTTATATTTTCTTGCCTACAACCTCTTGAACTGCTCAGAAATAAATATTTATCACATTTTACGAATACCTTGTTCTAGCAAGACAATTTTTTTATTATTATTTTATTTAATTCTATTGCCTATCAATCATTTTAAAATATGGCTTATCTGTGAGTGAACTCATTTAGTGGCCAAAAATGCTGTAGAAGCAATATATATATCAACATACGCATTCGCCTGAGCTTGGACTTGAACGGCTTGGCATGAAGCCCACCACCACCTCATCTCCGTCCCGTTCGTCTAATGCACCAATGTCTCAAGGCGCTTTGTTTGAAATGAATATCTTTCGAAGGCGGTTAATTGAATAGCTTTGTGGTGGCAGTTAAAGCGATCAATAAGCGTCATAAGTATATTAACCACCACACTACAATAACAGCAACAGCATAATGAGTACATACATACATACATACGTACAAGTAAAGTGCATTTACCTTTCGGATTGTTTGTTAGGCAAAGGCAAAAGCAAACGCCTGCAAAACTTAACAAAAAAGCATGCAAGCCGACGAACATGTGCTTATAGCTTAATCACATACATGCTACATACATACTTACATACATACATGCTATGTATGAAATTATGTAGGCAAGTGTCTATGAATGCGTTGAATTACATAAGATTAGTAGTGTATGAGCCAATACTTGCGTATGAGTTTATTGCTGCAACTATTGTGTTTCTACAGTTTTGAAAGCGACAGCGGCGAGGCAAAAAAAAAAATCACACAGCAACATTTGGCGCGCCTTTGACTGCTTTAGCCAAATTTGTTTATGCCAAGGCACTCAAAGGTCTTTACTTGCTGAGATTTTGTATTTGATTTAAACTCGATTTTTCCGACAAATTTCTTACAAAATTGAATTTTTTTCCCCCTCAAAAGTATTTTTGCACATAGGATTATAAATTAGTGTTTAAGAGAACAAAATAGAATCCATGCAAAATAGACAACTCCACCACCATGTAGTCAAGTGAAAGGTAGCGACGAATAGGAGGAGACTGACTAAATACAGCTGCTTAATTGCACCATTACAAAACAAAAACACACAGACAAAAGGGAAAAAATATATTCATAAACAAATGTCGGAATAGTTACAGTTACACTGAATTAAAAAAACAAACAAACGGTTTCAAAATAGTGAGTCATTACGTTAAGCCACAAACCTTGGAATGAACAAATTTATAAAATGCTAAATGTTTGGGCAACAAAATGACGTGAAGCTGCGTCAAAATCTGCTGAAACTTTTCCACCGCGCAGATTGAAATTCCACCTTTTTTGATAGGAGGCAAAGAAAGCAATGAAAGTAGAAGAGCAGGAGGGGCAGCACTCTTTTCCGGGCGGTCTTTGTTAGCTAACACTGACGCGACGCAATGTCTCTAAAATGTCAGCAAAATTATAAGCAAATCCGATTCTGCGCCCGAAACCAGCAACAGCAAAAAGCCAACATCCAACAGCTACCAGACCAACAGACCAGCAGACCAGCAGACCATCAGACCAGCGCCAGACAAACAATAACAACAATATTAAAAAGCGATAAGAGCAACATTTAGCACGTTTATGCTTCTTTCCATTCAATTCCATTCAACGAGCTCTCTTGTTTTGCTGGCAACCAGCCACATCCAGCCATCCAGCCAAAAGGAAGAACGATGCTGTGACTTTCACAACAGGAGCGAGAATGAAATGACACAAACACAATATAAACGACTAAGATAAGCTCGGGCAAAATCATTTCGTCAGAAAAAAGACAATCCAAAGCCGGGCACAAGCTGTAGTGAGCAGCAGAGGTGGTGTTGCCGGCATTATCGGCAACTACACAAGCAACAAATCGGTTATGGGGAAGCTTCCACTCACAAGCACAAATCCAAATTAAGGCAAAACCAACAGGGCAAACTGATAAAACGCCAGCGGTGAAGAGCCCAGCCATAACAGGAGGCGAGGAAATTGCGAAAACAAACCATAAAATTGCAAGGATAGCATCTATTCACCAAAGAGTTTGGTCGTAAAAGCTCGTGTGGTGCAGAGTTGCCATAAATTGCGAGAAAAAAATATTAAGGGTCAAAAGGCTTCATTTCGAAATTAGTCTGAAAATCGGAATATTTTCGAACCTCGATCTTATTGTTGGTGAAAAACTGAAAGCATAGGCGTAGAAACTCCGGAAATATATTAGACAAAATTCTCTTTGGTAACTCTGACCGCACCCTAGTTGCACTCGGCGTTCAGAAAAGGTTGAAATTGAAAATAAAATAATTGAAATAAAAGCCATATATGTATGCATTTAAAGCGCACCGGAAGAAACACGCCAACCAAGCCATCAACTCATCAGACACATAGCAATCACTTTCAGCGAAAAAGGAAGGAAAACTATGAATTGAAAGGATGCCGAGCGTGCACTTGAACTCACAAATTTTATGGGTTCCTTGCAAAAGAAAAAAGAAAAGAAAAACCAATGAAAATACCGAAATACATAAGAAAGGATTCGAAAGAACATTGCGGAAAACAACAACAACAACAAAAGAAAAAGAAAAATAGAAAATATAAACAGAAAAGAAAAATGAAAAAGGAAAACGCGAAATAAATTCGTAAAAGCCAGAGTCGAGACGGCAGTTGCCAAGTTAATTATGACATAAAGCAAAATGATGATGGAATGTTGTTGTCTGGTCCATTGTTGCAAATTAATTAAAAGCAAAGTTGGCGAAAAAAAAACAAAAAGCGATAATGGTGAGAAGGGCGTGTGTATTTTAAACTTTGACAGAGACGGAAGAAAGCAATAAAACTTAAATGCCAAGGGATTGTCACGGCGATTAAAGGCAACATAACTGTGCTTTAAATCTTTGGAAATTCAAGCTAAATATCAAATAAAATAAAACAAAAGTAAAGAGAACATTTCAATACGAAGGACTGCAACTATTGCAAATCTCTTATCGAAACTTGACCTCTAATTTAATGATTTTATACACACACAAATGTATTTACGCTGTCGTCTGGTGAACATTTTTCAATTGCAAAATTACTTACATAATCGCCAGTATCGCTTACTGTAAATATGTCCACATAAATGTGTGTCTTCCGTTAGGCTGCACGAAGGATAATGAAATGGAAATTGATATCTCTCAGGCAAGGCGACATTTTTATCGACGCCAAACCGACACTCAAGAAGAAAAGAAAACATGAACACCACAAGAGATACATTTTAGAAAGAAGACTCTCATTCATTGTACAAAATATGCTACCTGAAATGGCAGTGCTGACCGATGAGAAGACATTAGATGAAATGAAATTGAATAGTCGGACAATTCATGGAAGCAATAACAATTCAAGTAGAATTGGCTTATTAATTAACGATTAATGAACGATTCGGTAACTACATATAAAGTCTCTCTCTCTCTCTCTCTCTCTCTAGTCTTCTTCAGAGTCCTTTAAAGCTTCCTTCATGGAAAGTTGTTTGTAGTAAGGCCAAGAGCTTTAAAAATAGTCATGCTAAGAAATATTTACGCCTTAAATATACAATTTTCCTCTTAAAATCGTACTTGGGGAATCAAAAACAATAAACAAATTTTATTTCTTCAAATTATTTACGAGTTGCTAGTAACAAAGAGTTTAGAGCAATATTGCAAACATTTAAGAATGTCCGACGCGACGAACCACAAATAAAAAGTACCGTTAAAATTATTCCATAAACGTGTGGTGTGTTGGGTGTCAGAGCTTTGTACAAAAGCCGTAAAATGCATAAATAATCGACAATAATAACCGCAAGTGCCACAAGTGCAAGTTCGCTGCACTTTTCGGTGAACCAACATCACCCTGCCGCCGCAGACGTTTAAGAAACGTCTATACCACCCAAGGGGGTACAAAAGCATTGCCTCCTGCCATTTTGTACACTCTTTGCCCACAGTTCAGAAATTGATCCATAGAGAATAGGAGCAGCATAGCAAACCAGAACTTAACTGCCATCCATCCACACGCAACGCAATCAGTTGTGGCTTGACTCTGACAACTTCAGTGACGGTGGCGGTAGTTGGAATGTTGCTGGTGCATAAAATCACGCCCTCGACATTATAAAGCACATTAACGCTACTCCAACAAGAGCGGCAACCGCAAAACAAGCGCTTAAACCGAAACATAGAATTTGCAATTATGAGGGTATCCTGAACGAGATTGACTCCGGCTGTGTGCAGCAGACAAAAAAAAAAATCAAAAAAAAAAAATAAGACCAACGCGTCGGCATGTGCTTGCAATAACTCATAGCGAGCATACAAATGGCGCAGAGGCAGAGAGCCATAAGAGTGTGGGACAAACCCCTCTCCAAGCAGCTGAACGGAATTAAAGAGAATTTAAGTTTTGGTAGCAAAGGAAATTAAACTTTAAAGAAAATAAGCTCTAATAGTAACGGGTATTTCGAGTATTTTGACAAAACCTGGACTTTTTTCTGAGAAATTTTTTTTAAATAATTTTAAATTTTATTATGTTAAGTGTAAAAATTATTGACGCACTGATCGTTACCCGGGTATCTGAAGTTCTAATGTATATATATATATACTTATATATTTGGCGCTTTCTAACCGCTGAAGCGATTTTCAGTTGAGCTCTTCCTCAATTTGTAATTTTGCGTCTTGATATAACATATAATACTTCAAGAAATTTCAAGGACTTCAAAAAAAAAAGAAGATATTTGCCATAGAAATATGTCTAAAACTAAGTGCAAATTTTAAGAAAATATTGCAAAAAGCTGTCAAAAATCAAAGCTCTGAGATTAGTTTGTTGAACAGGAACTTAAAGTTTAAAGCCACGTCCTTATTGTATTCAATGAGAGCAATAACTGCCTGCCGTGGAATGCCTTGTAAGAATTTGTCATCCTAAGCCAAAAGAAGAACCTTGTAACAAAGCAACTTCAGCCGCAATCAGTCAAGTGTGCCACATTTAAAGGAGTGTTTGGGCAAAGGGCAAAAAAACATGCTTTCAGGAAAGGATATTGAAACAACCGAAGGCTATTTCTATCTCCTAACCGCTTTTTCGTGAGATTTATCAGATGTAATTTCAGATGTTATGTCAAATGAGATTATTTTGCCTAATGCCTAAGTTTGGATATTGAAATGACTGTGGATTGTGCTTTTCGAGACTGAGTCTGAGTCTTTACAACATACAAGCATCGCACATCGCTACACACACACTCAATACACAAGTGTAAATATGTAGATAACAGCAATAGCAAAGAAATACTCGTACAAATGCTGCTAATTACCGATGCTGAGTGCTTAAGGAGCAGTAGCACGTTTCCTTACAATTCTTTAGACCAGAAATTTATATTAAAACAAGTAATGCAAAAGTATAATAAAAAGAAAATAAACTGCATTTGTATGTGTGTGTGTAAGTATATGTTTGTATATGCTAATATGCTACTACCGCTTATGCAGCTCTCGCTTGTGCGTTTGAATGCAGTAGCGAACATCTTTTTAAAAACTTCCAACATTTCTTTTGAAGTATTCCACTTCCCCCTCGCACGCTGCATTCGTGCATTTTCTTCTCCTTTTTCTCTGCAACACTCGGTGGCCATGCTGTGGTTTATGCATATTCATTAGTTGCATAAACTGCGAAAATTGTGGACTCGCGGTAAGCAAACGACTTGCGGCATTGTGCATGTCTGCATGTATGTACGTATGTATGTAGTTAATGCAAGTGAAGTGAACAAGTGCTTATATTTTCAAAGTTTATAGTCCTTTAGGGAGCATTTATAACGGAGCCACTCAAGTGCAGACATATTCGTTTCAGATTTTCGGGGATTTCACATAAAAATTTGTTATTAAAGATACGTATGTATGTGTGTAACATTTTAAATACTTGCCATAGGAAATTGTAAATGAGTTTTTTTTTTTAAATCGGCCACTTACCTGTAAAGAAAGAGAAAAAATATGGGTTAAATAAGTAGAGAAATAATTTAACTTTGTCATGCCCGAATTAAAATGGGCGTGGCTAAAAAAATTTTGAGTAGACATATAAGATAGAGTTGACCTCAATATCAACTGCCAAAAATTTCAATGTCCTACGTGTCCTGGTTCAAGAGATACAGGATGTTGCGTATATGCAACATTGGGCAATAAATATAAAATTAAATAAAATTTGATTTATTTTTCAAATGCAATTTATTTCAATTTATGTATGGTAGCATACAAGACAGTTTGTTGAGGATTAGGGCACAAGTTCACATTGCGTTTGCTGTATTTAGAGCTGGGAAACCCAATGTTGCTTAACCTACATCTGCCCCTTGTTCCCCATTCCGGCCAGTGAGTATAACCATCAAATCGTAGGGATTTTGCAGGCTTTGCAATATATGCTCTTTTATTGGAAGTAGATTCAGATTCAAAATCCGCAGAAAGAGTTGGTGGAGCCGATGGAGAAGGTAATGAAGTTTCTGAGTTCTGAAGCCAGCCAACTTGCATATTTTGAGCTGTATTATCTAAATTTTTCAAAGTTTCTTCTATAATTCTGTCTATATTTGCATCTCCTTCTTCTTCATTCATTTTCCTCGTCAGCCGAATCATCCCAATCAAAGTTGGCAAATTTTTTAATTTCAGCCTGAGTCAGACCTTTTGGGCGCATCTTATAATGTGTATACAAAAATAAGTTTTTATTTTTCGAAAATTACCACAATGGACCAATGTTGCATATACGCAACACAACATTTACAAAATTATTACAGGCAAACTAAATGTCATATCATGCCGGACTTTTATTTTTTTTATTTTTTTAAATTCACTTAACTTTCTTTATTTAGTTGTTTAACTTGGTTTTTGAATTATTTAGGAGAATTAATCATTTTTTAACACTTTAAAAAAAAAAAAAACATTTTTTTTTTCCAAAATGAATTGGTCAATTCCGCTCTCGGGAGAATAGCTACTAACTGAACACTTGCACAACTGACCACCAACCAATTAACTGTAGGCTTAAACAACACATGAGGCTACATTTTTGAGAAAGATTCAAAGAAAAATATGTAAAATAGCGGTACTTAAACGCTCATAAACACAATGGTGCATTATGCCACATAGGGCATGAGAGGATTAAAGAAAACTTTAAAATGTTTGAATAAAATACAAACTACAAGTATAAACTACTGAAAAGTCCACGGTTTAATTACATTTATTTTATATTATTTATTAAAAATAATAATCAACATGTATGTGCTTATTATCTATGACCTTTTGAAGAGATCGAAACAAATGGTAGGTCAGATGGTGCAAGGTCCGGGCTATATGGTGGGTGCATCAAAACTTTCCAACTAAGCTCCGTAAATTTTTTTAGCACAAAATAATCGCATAACATATTTCTATGGGAATTTCAATCGTTTTCAAATTTTTACGAATCTTTCTTCGAGAAGTATATTGCCAGGTTGCCAGACATAAGCTTATCAACACCATCTAATGACAAAAACGGCTGAGACTTTTTCATTTTCCAATATTTACCAAATATATGAATAGCAAATACAATAGGTTAAAATTGAAAGCAAAGAAAATAAGTAACACCAAGTAAAGCAACACAAAACGAAATAACGAAAATATGTTAATGTTATTATATAAGTAACAGATGTTTCGCATGCCTACTATACTCCAACTGATAATATATCTGTATATATAATATTCGCATTTCATTTTTAAGGAGGACCCACATATGTATTTACCACATATCTCTTCATAAATAAGAAGACAAAACGTAAATATGTCGCCCACAATATTCTCCCTGACTTCTAACTGTTGCATCTATCTTCGCAATCATCTTTATCGTCCGTCACACAACTGACCATAACAGTCATCATATTTATTCAATTAAGCACTTGATCCAGATCCATCGCCATCACCGACTGACCAAGGAATGTCAATAAAATTAAACTGGACTTAAGCACTTACAAACTGCTTACAAGGTCCATAAAGTCCACTCATAATAAATGTAACAAAAAATATGAAGAAGACCAAAAAAAAAAAAAAAATCAAGTAAAAGTAAAGATGGACAAAATCTCATTGGAAAGGTAAAAAAGCATACGTTTGAGGAGCAACAGCCATGAAATTGTTATGACAGAAAGATAAGTTTGCTAATACACAACAACAACAACAACAACAACAACAAAACGAAACAAATAATAGTAAAACCAACAACAGCGAGCATATGACAACAAGCCAACCAAAACAAACAACGCTCCGGAGCAAACGCCCAGCAAAACAAACAAAAAATATATGAAAGAAAAAATACAAATTTACTAAAATTATATACATACATACATATACATATGTGCGTGCATAGTTTATAATAAGATAGAGCTAAAAAATAAAAAAAGAAGCGAAAAAGTACGAAATCAAATAACTATCACTACGTAAGTGCAGAATATGTTGAAACGCAACGCGACCTCACGCTCTCTTTCCTCTGCGTTAGTGCCACAACACTTGAGGAACTAAACAAGCTAATAATCATAAAACCTAATGACTTTGAACGATGGAATTGCGTTTGAGGAGATCATTTCGAGTGTGGCAAACTTGCAAAAGTATCATCATCGTAATACCCAAAGCGTAGCGTCGGTGTGGCGGTAGGTGGCGAATATGCCGGTGGCGCGATGTGGCGCGATGTGGCGAGATGAGCGCTCGTATCGCGTTACATGGTAAGGATACGTGGAAGGGCTAGGGCGGTAAAGAGCAAAATGTTAACAACGCTTTGACTAACACCTCCCAGCAAGCATTGTTCAATTGGTTGTGTAAAAATGTTTGGAACGCATCAAAATCGAACAAAAATTGAAAGAGAAAATAAGTAAGAAAAAAAGATAAAGTCACGGTTTGGTTTGGACGTTCACGCAGAAATTTACATACCCAGAAGACATTGAAACATCCCATTTCTACGTTAAAAATTTTGCATTCGAATTAAATATATTTAAAGAAAATTCGAGTTCCTCTCCTCTGTCATTTATCGGAATCTTCCGAAGAACGAAACAAAAAAAATCCTATAGTGTTGATATAATCATGGCGATTAATATGCAAGATTCATTGCCTGTCGTAGACGAAAGCACCCGACCTTTTGGCACTCTTAGGTTTTTATGCAATAGAAAAATGTACCGATTTGTAAACCGCAACGGCGCATTGACAGCGTGTACGAAGGGTGGGATTACTTAGGTGGAAAAGGAGATGAAAATGTATGCAAAAGGTAAAAAGTCACTTCACATAGTGGATGCGACGGCGTTGCTGCAATCAAATGAAATGAAATTGGGCGTTGAAAGTTTATATTGTTGGGGTGTTGTGAAGCTAGAGCTGGTGGCGTAATGCGTTTTTAACGATTATGATAACGATAAGTGTAATGCGAATGTTAGCAGAAAGTTATATACGTATGTATGTACAAAATATGCATTTAAATGTGAGAACATACATATGTGCTAAAATAAAACATGGAATTTCAGTACTGAAATTATGTACATAATTAATTTACTTATTTTCGATTGCGGGACAAAAAATTGAAAAAAACCCCAAAAGGTTAAAGAGACTTTAAGAAAAATTAAACAAAACATCTGCACCGGCGTATTTTTATTAAAAATTAATAACGTAAAAAAAACTCTAAATTATACATAACATGATGATTATTTTATTTTATTTTGATTTATTTTATTTTATTTTATTTTATTTTATTTTCTTTTCTTTTATTATATGTTGTTTTATTTTATTTTATTTTATTTTATTTTATTTTATTTTATTTTATTTTATTTTATTTTGATTAAATTTCTTTCATTTTTTTTTATTTTTTTTTTTATTTTTTTATTTTTTTTTTATCAGGTTTGATATGCGAACTATTATCATTCATTGTATTTGTGAGTTAGAAAAGCATATCTACATTTTGTATTCACATTTTTCTCTGAATTTTTTCCTTCTCATAGAGTGATGTCATCATTTAGACATCAGCACCCCGCCTGCCATATTTATTTTAGCTGAAAGCACTCATCAAGCAAAGTAATCAGTTGACTGAAAAATCGCCTTTTTTACAGCTCCTTATGGGTCTCAAGCAGCGACAAAACGCGCACACTCACACAATGCAATTTTAAATGTTGTAAGGCGGTCAATCAGGCCAGCCTCCTCTCCACTCTGGAGTCCCCGTTCTCTCACATCACTGATGTTATATTTTTTTTTTACAAATTATTGACGGTTTGGCGCCTCTAATAAACTTACGCCTCACTGCAGCAGCAGCAGCAGCAGCAGATGTAACATAGCCTGAGAGTGGAGCTTGCAACATTGCAACATGCTCTAAAAGGCGCGAGAGATGCTGTCATCTACAATAACAACAATGACAACAATGAAGACCACTGCACACAAACATACATATGTTGCCTTATATGACAGCAACAACTTATTGTTGTTGCCGCATGTTGCCGATGACGAATTCGTAACCAAGATGTTGTTGTAATGCATTGTTGTTTAATTCATTTCTTGCGAGCGATTTTGAGTAACAACATATTGCTTTTTTGTGACTTTTTTTCAATTTTTTATTGGAGACTTTTTAAGTTTTAACTCAATTTTGGAAACCCGCTGCTTGACTTGCCGGTTGGTCT
The DNA here is from genome assembly GCA_030068015.2 of Neoceratitis asiatica. Taxonomy (NCBI): domain Eukaryota; kingdom Metazoa; phylum Arthropoda; class Insecta; order Diptera; family Tephritidae; genus Neoceratitis; species Neoceratitis asiatica. Next base: position 959,068 of record CM061528.1, on the reverse strand, counting down.
GCCTCAGAAACCGCTTTCCGATTATGTGTGAAAGTGTGAGTGAGTGTTGCCTTATTTATTTTTTATTTGCCTGTATGCATTTATCTGCGTTTATATACATATGTACCGTTTTTGTTGGCGTTGATGCGTTGTGGTGCAATTTTCGTAAGCGATATAACAATACATATGTATACACAGTGAGTATGCATGCATAGTTGTTTGCTGTAAATATGTTTTATTTGGTCTCACATGAACTCGTAAAAGTGAAAGTTGTCTCTTTTGACGCTCTTACGCGAATATTCAAAGACTTTATTAGCAGCCATTCGAAAAATTGACGCCTTGCGTTGATGGGAAAAATCGTCTTGAATTGCGGATATATAGGATGGCATATTTATGTAATGTGCGTGTGACACACTCCAGACAATACTCAGTTGAATACCTTACGGTCATTGTCAGGGACAATAGCGTCCGCAAGGAGAGGTAATAATTTGCATAAATATACTTAGTAGGGACATAAATACTGTTACACACATTTTATGCTATAAAATATAAAATAATGAATGTTTTTGGACCAATTTTTTTTGCATATTTGGCCACAGCACGAATCAAAGCTGTCTTAAGAGAATCAATGTTGGGGTATCTTTTGTGGCAAACCATGTCCTCTAAAACTGTCCACAATTTGTAATCCAGCGGGTTCAAATTAGGACTGCCAGAGGGCCACTCTTCAGAGGAAATGAATGCTGGTAAATTGTTTTGGAGCCAGAGTTGGGTCGTTTTAGCTTTATGGGCCGGCGCAGAGTCTTGCTGAAAAGTCCATGATTGGCTTTGGAACATGGAATGGTTAAGTGGTCTTACAACAGCTTCCAAAACGGTTTCTTGGTAAACTTTGGCCGATGTTTCGACCCCTTGTTCGCAAAAATGCAAGTCAGTTACCCCATCATAAGAGACACCCCACCAAACTATGACTGAAGCTGGGTGATGAACTTTTTCGACCCGTGGAATCAGTTCAGATGCGTCCTTAGATGACCGTGAATACACCCTATCATTTTGTTTATTAAATTTTTCCTGCACGGTAAACATTTTTTCATCGGTAAACAAGATTTTTCTGTGCAAGTTATCAGCGTGCTTCACCAAAAGACGTTTGCATTTTACCACCCTATTTTTTTCAAAGCTGCAGTCAACAAATGTCCGGTACGGCGTTTGAAAGCCCCAAGTCCCAAGTCTTTTTTAATAATTCGACTCATGGACTTTTGCGAAACATTCATCTCCCGGGCCATGATTTTCTGTTTTCGGAGCGGATTTCGCAGAATTCTTGATTTGATAGCTTTGATGACTTGCGGCCGGTGGCGGTCTTTAACATCCCCAGTCTCCACAAACAGTTTTATGCACCGGTAGACGAACATGCGACTAATGCCGAGCGGACGGAGTGTTTTGAAAATATCACCTTTTTTCATTTCACACTTAAAAAGCGCTATGACAGCGATGCGGTTTTCATTACCTGACCATTCCATGTTTGAAAACTCACACAATTTAGAATTCCTGCTTTACAGGTTATATTTTATAAATCATATGGGAATTATGTGGTATGCTCAATTCTTCTATTGAAATGCGTGTGTTTAATGTTGTAACAGTATTTATGTCCCTACCAAGTATATTTTCTAATACACGCGTATGGAAAATATTTTAGGAAATTAAAAAAAAAAAATTAATAAATAATTATTTGAGAAAATTAAGAAAACAATCTGAGGAATAAACTAAAATTAAAAAAAAAAAATAAATGAAAAAAGTATATATAATAAAATAAAGTATATAAAATATTTTGAAGAGATTTTTAAACCACAAAGTGGTGCGTGAGTGAGAAAACAGATGTTTTACAGTGAAATAGAATTGACTAATTCGCGAAGAGGCAAGCTTCAAATCACATGGTGAATCTGCTTTAGAATGAAAAGCAGTGAGAGAAAAAAGTATTTAATACTAATTATTTTAGGGAGAAAAATACGAAATGCTTAAAAAGAAGCTTGGATCTAAAGAAGCGTAATTGAAAAACTCACATATTTTTCGATATCAAAACATAAACTACTCCGACAATACATTACCAAATATATTGTTCGCCATCAGTCTTAAAAGTTCAATTATAAAACTAAATTTCACACTTGAATTAATGCAGTAAAAGACGGTCATAAAAATTATCACAGTGACAATTTATATTTTCAGCTGTGAAATCAACTACTTTAGCTTTGTTTCCAAACTGGATTGGGTTTGATGCAGCCGAGTTGATGAAGTGAAGTTGGCATAATAACAGCCTCGAAATGACACTGAAATTGCCTGTCTGTTGGTGTAATATCAATATATATGAACATTTTATGAGATCTTTTTTGCATTGCACTTTTAGGCTTCCGTTCTCGGCCTCTCTACACTCGACCGGCCAGTCGTTCAGTCAAACATTGCATGTGAATAAATGTGCTTGACTGCCTTCTGGTGATCACATGTTATCCCCCAGTCTGTTGCTTTAAAGATGCACAGTTGCTGTTTATGTGCTGAAGTTTTCGCATTTGACATTGATGATGATGAAGTGCGTCAGTGATGTCTTAAATTTTCAGACAATTCAAATGGCAAGGCAAGGAAATATACAAAAAAAAATGAACTGAGGAGCTAGGGAATTGACAATAACGAAATGAACATATGTGCAATGCAGCCATTGCGAATTTATATAAGTTACTGTGTAATTAAAGGAAAATTACAACAACAAAATTAAAGACGGAGATAATTCGAAAACATTTCATAAAAGCATAAACTATATGTTCTATAAAGTTTATAAAATATCTTACATATAAACTTCAGCTCATCGACTTTTAAATTCTAAAAAAAAAAACAAAAAAAAAACGCAGAAAACTCTTCACTCCATTTGAATTTTTTGGAATTGGGAGTAAATATAATTAAAAAGTTTACGAAAATTCCAATAAAAGCTTAACATGGTTGTTTATTTTGTCTCGTATCTATCGTGTTTTTTTCTATTTTTGCATAAACAAACCACAGCCAGCGGCGGCAGCAACAACTCAGCGGTGCGAGATGACATGAATACAGTAGCACGCCGTGCGGCTGGGCCGAGTTATGTGCCGAGAGGTTGGCGTAAAGGCAGTACAAACATAGACTGGCACAAAGGCAACCACCACCCACCCCTCCGAGGTGCTTTGCAACACAAAAGCTATAATACACTATGCAAACACACATACATATAAATGTATGTTCAAATTAAAATGCGCCGCAAACAGTTGCATACAACAAAATAACAAAAGAAAATTAACGCATCCAGCATAGAGTGAAAATGGTATTGCAGCTGAAATTAAGAACTAGTCTTCGAAATGGTTATTTTTAGGAAAATTGGTATCATTCGAATTAATATGTGAACAACATAATAATATATATATGAAAAGTGATATTTACACATATGTAAAATAAAAATAAAAATTCGGTCGCTTTACTGATTTCAAACGGAGCACAACTACTCCAAAGTGAATGAAACAGACACAGTTAATGCTGGGATAAAGGAAGTTGTAGACAAGGTCTGCATACAGCTAATAAAGGGCATGATTATATGTATAATGTTGGATAAGGAATGCATGAAAATCGCCGATTGCTGGGAAGAGTGTAGAGAAGTCAAGCAACAGCTCGAATGCTGTAATTCCAACAACTAACAACAGCTATATATATATATTTATCGTAATAAACGGCACCTATGCGGCTACCATTTGGCTGTAATGGTGGTGGTAGTGTATATTTGCAGGCACCCACTGCTACGCTTCTTGCCACATGCAACTGCATACATACAGCCATGTACACTTTTATTATAACTACACGCGAACAGTTTTCATTGCCAACAGACAATGCCACATCTGCAGCTAACAACTCCCCGCGCAAACCCTTCGATTCAGCCGTGCACTCGAAAGGCTTTATTTTGTGGCAGAAATTTCAGTTGAGTTTTTCGTTTTTATTAACATTTTTCTTCTACTAATTCTATATGTGTTTCGTTTTTCTGCAAGCGAGTTTTTGTGACCAGTTCGGATCCGCCAACTGACTACCGTTCGTTCATGTCTACCTCGTACACCTACGCGAGTGGCGAGAGTGGCGAGAGTGGCGAGAGTGGCGACCCACACCCACTGTCCTTCTCAGTCGTCAGCAGGGAAAATGTTAACAAACATATGTACGTGTATGCATATTTGGGTTCCTGTGTGTGCCTTTAGGCTTTAGGCATGGTATGTCGTTGAGCCAGTCAGAAAATTGCAATCAATATTAAGCTACGACCAACAACAAATGTGTGCAACGACACTCATTGCAACTAAAAATACACATTTTCGCATACTTACAGACGTTCCTGTCAAGTCGACAATGGAAGCAGCTGCATCACAGCGTAAGCTTTTGCAAACATTCTCTATATAAACTAGTAACAGGATGTACGAGCTAGGGATGTTAAGGGTTGAGTTTGCCGAAACCGGAACCGAAGGCAACCCCAAATTCTAAAATTTGCTGGTGTCGAAAATACAAAATAATAGTTTCGTGTAGAAATGTTATGGAGAGGAAGTTCAAGGTATAAAATAGTTCAAAAAACAAAAAATATACACGACGAGAATTATAGATCCTAGAGCGCAAGCCTCGCTGACGTAAGTTTATTATTCGAGCCGAAATCAAATTTCGTTACATCACTTGCATGCACAGCCAGTTGTGTGGTGCAAAGGAAAAAAAATCGACAATAAAAAGCGACAGTTTTGTATGTTGCATTTATCCAATTTCCTCTTTTATGTTGCAATAAAGCAAGCAAAAAAAAAAAACAAGAAGAATAAATAAATGAAGCCCAGAGCAGCTGCAGCGAAATTGCATGATGCAGAGTGAACCGTTGTCTATTTAATACTATTTTTGAAAACGCCTTAAATATACTGCAATTTCCCAAAAAAATTCTATATTTTTATAATATTTTTTACTACCGACATTCGCCAGTTCTTACTCCAGCATTCTCCAAAAATGGGCAGCAAAATATCAAAGACATTTTTCACGCGCAGTGAAACAGATAAATGGCCAAACAAGCAGTCATAACATTGACATTCGAACAAAAAAATTTAATGCCGGGCTTTAAGCCGGGTTGGGAAGAGTCATAAACTCCAGCAAAGGCGAAATTGCAACTGTTGCAACACAAGCCATTTTGAAATCCATTAAAATGAGCGCCTTTAATACAATAGGATTTGTGTGCGAGTTGAAGAACACATCGGTGGATGGGCTTGTGTGTGTTCTTTATCATATGCTCTCAGACACACACGCATATCTAGCTGTACGTGAGTGTGAGCGAAACTGAAATGTGTTTGTGTTTGCGGATTGCAAGAAATTGCATTTCACCTAACCTTCCTCATCTCCCTTTGCTATGCGGCTCAGCCCCGAGTGCCAACGAAAACCCTCATTCCTCCAACGGTTTGGGGCACAGAGTGTTTAGTTTATTACTCTGCTTTTATTAGCAAATTTGCTCTTGTTTTTGCATTTGCTGCAACGCTGCTTTTGCTTTATATCTCTATTGGCATGTATCGCATATCGGTCGATTTAGACACTGAACTTGAATATGGAAATTGTTTGCATTACTGTTGTTTGCACACTAATACTGTTATGTATCGTTCGTTGGACTTGCAACGTGCGTGCAGTGGTGGCATGGCAGCCTGCTGTGTCTGCATACAACGGTGTACAAACATGCATATGTGTGTATGTAGATATGTAAACTGGTGAGTTGGCATGTCGAATGTCAATGGCTTCAGCATTCGGGTGATTTACGATCATAGCCATTGGACCCTTTGCATTTTGCCCACATTATCTGAGCACATTTGCGTGTTGCCACATTCGCTTGTTCGGTCCATGCGTCCAGCTTTGTTGCTACATGTGCCTGCACCAGACTTGTCTGCAGACCATTAGAGTCAGCGAAATTGCGAGCAACAAAATCAAAGATAGTGCCCGCCAGTGAGCAGCATGCAAAAATACTCGTTAATACATTTACAATAATGTGCATAAACACATACATATGCAGCAAAGTTTGGAAAAAAACAACCTCTGTGTGTAACCCAATTTTTTTGCGACCCTTTGGCCACTCGGAAACTCGCCACTTCCGTCGCGTTCTCATTCTGTTGGCATGGGCTAGATATTGTTTGCTGCGGACTCTATAGGCATTCACAGTAATGAGCTGTAAACTGTAAATTTTGCTACTGCCTAAGTGGGACTCCTAGCATTTTGACTTGCCTACTTTCATTTTTGTGTGGCCACATTTCCAAAATCACTCTTTGCTTTCTCACAGAGTCATTGGTACATGAACTTGTCTGAGCCTGAGCTTCTACATTTACTCACTAGTGCTCCGGTAACAAACTAAAATGAAGCTTTCATATCAAATATTATATATATACGAGTATTACATGTTTTCTCAGGTCCAAATTATGCTACCTTCCAAAGCTTTCACAAGCTTTCACGATATATAGATGCGGAACATGTGTTTATTTTAGAAATTAGCGGAAATGGTATCTGCTTTGTAAACAAATGAAAGTTTTTTCCCAAACGAGTATCAAATTCTATTTTAAAGTAAAGCGGAAGCTCAAGAATACGAACTAACTCTGAAAGCGGAATGAAGGAAAACAAACTTCGTTGATTCTTGATTTAGTCACATGCATTTGCAGTCAATTATCTGACAGACTGACTGTCAAGCTGACTGACAGATAGATAGACAGAGTACAAGCAATATTTCAAAATAACTAAAATTATATTATTGTTCCAGCCCGTTTCTGTGCTACAAGTATACTAGTAAGTGTCTATGCATGAACCCATACATATATAAATGCACATGGAAAGCGAAATCGTTGAGCAGGGGAATCCGTGCCCTTCCCCGCTTTACCTTACTCACAGACGCCGCCATGACTGTGTAGAGCGAATGCAACTCTTATTACCGTGAAATGCCTGGTAATGCAGTAAAAGGGTGGGCTTTATGCAGGCGACTATCTGTCTGTCTGTCTCTTTGTTTGTCTATTGACTTATCGGTTGCGTAGGAGTGTTTGGTTTAATTAAAAGTTGCGTTCTCGGCGGCAGTGATTATTGTGAGTAAAATTAAGATGCTGTAATGATAACCGCACCGACTGGCGAAATTCATTGTGTGGTGGAGAGTCAGTTTGAAGTATGAACAAAAATTAGTTTTGATTTCGCTAATCTTCATATAGAAATTAGCGAGCTTAACTAATGCCAAAATTACAGGCATAAAGCACATATTTTACTCATAACGCAAGTTTAGTATCAGTCTGTCAAACATACATGACAACTTAACATATATTATGTATTAACAATCCTATTCATAAATACTATAATAAAGGGTAATCCCTTTCGAGGTACCCTCGAAAAAAGAAAAAAAGAAAAGAGAAAATTAGACTTTAATGGGGAATGTTTATTATCATTCGAAAGAACATTCTTTGGCATTTACTTTTTGAAGATTATCTCTTTCAATTGTTAGCCGCGGCTACGTCTCAGATGGTCCATCCGTTGAGTCCAATTTTCGATGACTCGTTCGAGCATTTCGACTAGTAACTGGCGAATGACACGCGTGATGTTTTGCTCCAGGGCTTGAATCGAAGCGGGATTGTCCGCATAGACTTTGGACTTTACATATCCCCACAGGAAGAAGTCTAACAGTGTGATATCAAATGATCTTGGTGGCCAATTGACCGGCCCAAATCGTGAAATTATCTGCTTACCGAAATGTCCTCTCAATAAATCCATTGATTGAAACGATGTAGGGGAGGTGGCGCCGTCTTGTTGAAACCAAATGTCGCGGAGATCACGAGCTTCCATTTCAGTCATCAAATAGTCGATTGTCATGGCGCGATAACGGTCGCCATTAACGGTTACATTCTCACCGGCATCATTTTTAAAGAAATATGTACCGATGATTCCGCCAGCCCACAAACCATACCAAATCGTTGTTTTTTCTGGATGAAATGGCAGCTCTTGAATCCCTTCAGGTTGCTCTTCGTCCCAAATGCGGTAGATTTGCTTGTTTACATACCCATTGAGCCAAAAATGGGCCTCATCGCTGAACAAAATTTGGCTCGAAAACGTCGGATCTTCTTGGAACTTTTTAAGAACCCATGAGAGAAGCGATGTCGCTTGGGAAGGTCGAGCGGCTTCAGTTCTAGCACAAACTGTATTTTGTGTGCTTTCAATTTAAGATATCGACGTAAAAAACGTCAAGTCGTTCCATACGTCAATCTGAGTTCCTGCGAACGGCGCCGAATCGACTCTCCACGGTCTTCGTGTACACTCTCAGCTACGCCAGCTATATTTTTTTCGCTGCGTGCTGGACGTGGTCTATTCGGTCGAATATTATCCAATAATGAATGCTGGGTCCCAAGATGGGCGATGGTGTTGACCATAAGTCGAGCGAAGCGCGCGAAACACATTATTTACAGAACGTGAATTTTCGTAATAAAGTTGAATGATTTGTAAACGTTGTTCAGGCGTAACTCTTTCGATGAAATGCCAAACAATACTGAACTAAAATAATATAACAGCTTGACACGACTCACGCGTGATCTGTCAAAGAAATGCCATTGAAAAAAGTACATCTACTTGGATCACCCTTTATAATGCTAGAAATTATAAAAAAAAAGAACGGCTGTCTTCGACCATGTTGAAGTTCTAATACCTTTCATGAACATTTAATCTTCTATTTTGATACTTTTCAGTCTGTAGAATACCTCATTACCTCTAGACGCTTTTTTAACAGATTTTTTGATCAAAAAACCCATATCTGAAAAAATCTGTTGTACGGAGGCTATATGATAGAGTATTCCGATTTCGATCCTTTTCAATATGGAATTCATGATACGTGTACATTATACCAAATTTCCCACCTCTGGATGCTTTTTTAGAGGATTTTTTATCCAAAAACTCATTTCTAAACAAATCAGTTGTATGGTTGCCCCACGCGACATCTGAAGTACGAAGTTTAAATATTTAATAATAATTTTTAATAAGCTTTTGATGAATAAAAAAATTACTAATTAAGAAATATGTATTGTATTATATCCCTTTTAAAGAAATATTATCAACCTTCCCTTTCACCCCACCAACCAAGCGCTCTATTTTGCGACTATGACTGAAATAAAAACAAATGTGGAATCCTTTTCAGTAAAATTAATATTTCAAGGAAATCGGTAGCTCAAATTTTATTCGAAAAAACTACCTTCCTCTTGGTAACTACATATATTAAAAAACAAAAAAAACCGTTAAAGATTATGTCTTTATCACTTTGCATACGAATGATAGTCTACTTATATGTATATTGGGCATGACGGAAATGAAATAGAAAAATCACAACCAAAGAAAAAATTATCGCTCAGCTACTTCCTTTTCAGTTTATGAAAGAGAGAAATGAATGAAATATCAAACAAGTTCATGTTTCATAATGAATAATTGTAGAAGTAATAAACTCTTCTCATATGAATGTACACACACATGTACTCATAATGCGGATAACAGTTTAAATAAAATTTGATAAAAACTATTTTGAGTACACCAAATTTTCGAGACCATCTAATTGCTATTTTTATAAGCTAGTGAAAATTAAATATATTTTTCAAATTCAAAAAAGGAAAATTTTTGTTATTATTTTCAAATTGTATTTGGTAAAAAATAATTAAGTTCACTGTAGAATATTTTGATTATAAATAATCAAGACAAACAAAATAATTAACTAAATTGCGAGCATAAATTATCGTCGACCTTGACCATGAGTAGAAATGAAGAGCCGAATAGCTAACATTCACAGAAGCACACATAACCAACTGAGATAAGGCGAGAAGAAAGTGAAATCAAATAAAAACAAAAACTAAAATGCACATTTAGCATGTTGTAAGTTTGTATATGAAAGAAAAATGTATAATATTATTCATATTCAACCTGATCGCCCTTCATTTCGACTCGCTCGCGCGCAAACCATTGACCATTTTGGCTTTACTATACTTTTGTTTATCAACAATACCAATGCTTAGCAGCAACGACTCAGTGGGAAGAAAAAAGAAATGACCGATATGATAAAGGCTGGCAACTTGTTATTTAGTCAAAAATCAACAACATGTGTGCGTTAAAGTCATAAGAGAAACGAAGATAAGAATGAAAAAAAAAAAGAAATTTATTTATACATACGAGTATGTAGATTCATGTACATATATGTATGTAATGATTTAATAATGCCAAAAAAAAAAAATAAATAAAAAATCTTAACAATAATAATAAACTTGTTGGGGGTATCAGACGCAGGAAGTTGCCGCTAAACGTGAAATGTATACACCGGTAAACTCTAAGAGCACAAGCGAAGAAAAAGGTGAAAATAAAAGCCAAAAATTAATAAACGGAAATGTTTTTTTTTTCTAAAAAATGTGAACGGAAATAAAGTCGAAGATGTAGGAATTTGGGGTAGAGCATCGATAGCAATAGATGCGAAATATATTGTATTTAACATTTAGAACCATAACTATGTATATACTCGTATGCCTATGGTCTGAGGCGAAATCAAATCGTAAATGAAGAGTGAAACAAAAGAAATTTGATTTCAATTATATATGTATGAGTGTATATATATATATATATTATTTCATGTGATGCTACTTTTACTTTTTATTATTATTCACTTATTTACTTTTACATTTTTTTTAATTTTTGCTCGTGGTTTTCAATGCAAAATAGAGTAATTATCATTCTCAATTTATTTAAAGCTATTCACTTTCGCAGATACAGCGTAAATGTGGGCACAATGAACACACTTTGTTTCTGTATGTACATACATATGTACATACACTCATAGATATAACAAACTTATGTACATATGTATTTGTAAGTATGCAGATGTGCAAACATGGAAATAAGGAACGTGATAAAGTTCACACAACGACCAGAAACAAACGCCAAGAAAATTGGCGAATAAATGGATGGCAGATGATTTTGAGATGGGCGGTGAGAACTTAATTTAACTTATTTAAAAAAAAAAAAATATATATATAAATTTTTAATTAATACACAGTGCAGACAGATAGTAAAATCTCTGAACATATTTGAATTTACGCCTAAGGCTACAAAGATATCGAAATTAAAAAGCTGAGTGATTGAGCAAAACTAAAACGAATGGCCTTGAAAGCGTATAGGTGAAACTAATTCACAGCTGGTCAAATTAAAAAACGTAAAATCAGGCAAAGAACCATAGGAAGAAAAGTAGACACAATGAAGAATACAAAATAGAAACGTTGATATGCTAAAAATAGTAATTTTTATTTATTGAGGGATTTTCGACTTTTTGCTCTTTTTATCGAAATTATGCAAAAAAAAAATCAACAAAGCAAATTATGATTCGCGATGGAGCGTTATTGGATTTAATTAAATATGTTTGTATATACTTGTGTGTATGCATTCTACTCGAGTGTTTGGATTCCTTCATCCGTTCTTACACGCACTATTCGTTTATAAAGGCTTTGGTTGAGTCTTTGCTTAGTCTTGTCCCGAATATAAAATTAGATTATTAATCAATAATGAAGACGAATATGTTTAAATCGGTAAAATATTGAAGATATTTAATCTGATTTATATGAAATTATTTGGAATATTCTAGAAAGTTTCTTTTTATTAAAAAAGAAAAAATCGATGTTTCGCAAACCACAAATAATAGCTGAAAACACAAGGGAACCAACCTATGGTTTAAAAATTAATTTTAATATTTTGAAAGAAAATTTTTTGGTGAAATAGGGGTGTTCCCATGTGTAGGCGATACATGCAATGCAAATATTTTCTATGGAATTGTGCTAGAGAACGAGAGCACCGCCGTTGCATAAGTGTGACATATTCAAGTCAAACAATAACAACAACCCGGCACAGGATTGCTTTTTTCCTCTTACAATCTGTGGGATATGAATATAAATAGGTTTGTGTATAGGATATTTTTCCTATTGTAGCATATTTGCTTTTGCATATGGTTTGTTATTGTGCACGGATATTAAAAATTTTCAATCCGTGCACCGTAGCATGTATTTCCTAGATACAGAGAATACCCCTAATATGTTATTACATTCATTACTTGTAAAAATCATTGTTGTTATGCTTATCATTCCGACTTACCGTACACGTTCCGAATAGAGTTCCACCTCCTTATTCTTCTGCTGCTGCACCAAATGCTGATCGTAAAGACTCAATTGTTTTAACCCATTTAATCCATTCACGGCGCCAATGCTACCGCCTACAACCGCTGTGCCAGCAGGTTGTTGCTGAGCAGCAGTAGCCGCCGCCGCCAAGAGTGCATTGCTGCGTTGGATTGTGTCGACACAGCCGTTTAATGCACCATTCAAAATGCTCTTTGATAGATTGTTCTGCTGTAGCAAATTCTGCTGGTATTGTTGCAATTGTACATTGCTTTGTTGCTGATGGTGTATGGGTGAAATGGAAATGTCGGCGCTTGAGTGGGAGGCTGAGGGCGATGCGGAGCCACTGCCATCGCCGCCACTCGATGACAAACTGTCGGCTCGTGCATGCAAATCTAAGCCCAAAATATTATTCAAAGAGACAACAGTCTGTTGCGGTTGTTGCTGGACTTGTACTTGCTGTGGTTGATTGCTACCATTGTTGTTATTGTGCAAACCAGAGCCAATAACACCGACACTTGTCGAAACTAACGCGTTTATTTGATTGTTGTTGTTGTTGTTAATTAATGTGTTGATGGTATTGCCGGTGCTTGCTGGGTTACCAGTAGCAGTTTTGCCGATAGTATTTGGGCTACAAATGGCACTGATGCCATTACTAATATTTCCAACGCCATTCTGCTGGCCATTCGGCAGTGTACTCGGCTGTTGTTGCTGCTGATTAACAACTTGCGATGTTGGTTGTTGTTGCTGCAAGGACTGTTGGATCTGCGATGCAGATGCTGACATTTGCACCTGCTGCTGTGGTTGATGTTGCCCATTTGCAACAACAAAACCATTCGAATTTGTGGTTGTCAATGTCGACTTAGAACCATTATTATTACGATTTCTTTTCTTCTTTTTCTTTTTTTCATCATCTTCAGCAGTGTTATTGCCAATGCCATTTCCATTGGGGTTGCCACCATTAACCAAAATAACTCGTGGTTGACCCACACCGCTATTCAAAGTTACAGCAGAACTATTACCGTTGCTATATTGACCACCATTCATTGTTGCTGCAACCTGCTTCGGTGGAGGCGACCACTCCAAATCCTTGCGAATATGACCATGACCACATTTGCACACACACGCCTTATATACCAAATCATAACCCTTTTTGGTCCATAAGTTTTGGCTGCGCTGACGATCAGACCACGACCGTGCTCTGCCCATAGTCTTAAGAGTCACCAACACAGACTGCTCCCACGCCTCGAAACATTCACGATGCATATACTGACCCGTATTGCAGTTCTCATTATTGCAAAGGACTCGCACGACATCATTCAGGTCATCTAATGCTATGAGGCAGGCGTCCAGCTTTAAGCATTCCCCATTTGGATAACAACAGCGTGTAAATTGATCAATTGATTGAATATTACCGTTACCATTACCATTAGCGTTCATATTATTATTGATGTTGGCATTATTGCTGATATTGCTGACCACATGATGTGTCGTGTGGCCATTTTGGGTGCCGTGGGTGCTCGAGCCGCCAGCGGTAGACCCATTTAGCGTTGAATGTGTCAGATTAACCGTTTGCATGGGTGACATGACGCTATTGGCGTTATTATTAATGTTGTTATTGCCGGAGGAATGACTATCGTTGCTGGTATTGCTGATCAAGGTTGCACTGCCGTTGATGGGTTCAAGTAAATTGGTCCCGTTAAATAAGGATGTGGAATACAAAAATGCGTGAAGATGCTGTTGACTCTGCTGTGGTTGCTGTTGCTGCTGTTGTTGGGATTGAAGTTGTTGTTGAACTAAAATGCTTGAGCTGCTGTTGGCGCTGTTGCTGTCACGACGCGGCGCCATAAGAAGCATTTAGATATTCGATTTTAAATGTTTGTGATTTTTTAACAAAAGAATTTATTTCGATTTTTGTTATTATGATATTCACATCCACAACGCAAAATATTTTTCGAATATATTGGGATGCATATTTTTCAAATATTAATGTTTCGAAACATTTTTGTTTCTCTGTTACCTATATTTTGTTATTTTTGGACCTGCAAACAAATTGTTGTTTTTGTATAAATTTTTTTTTTCGATATCTCCTGATATGTTGTTAATCAATCTTTTTTGACGCGGGAAAAGTCTCTATCCATTTGTCCGTTCTTTAACGAATAATATAAAAAAAATAGAAATCCCTACAGCAGGAATTTAATAGCGGTTAATCTCAATTCGTTTGGAAATCTGATTTGGTGAAGATTTTAAATAACTACAAAGTTTATAAAACTGGATGTCCATGATCATACAGAATTCGTAAAGGAAATAGGAATTGAAAACTTGGAAATTTTTGTGCACAGATCTATTTGGTAAATTTGCCAATGTGGAATTTTATAAATTTGTTTTTGTGGAATTTCCAAAAACAAAACAATTTTTTTATTTTCTTTTAATTTCCCATTTTCCCCAAAGTTCCAGATTATTATATGAAATTAAAATGCGCTAAATTAGCTTGACAATAATCGGACCACAAGCACGTTTACTTCTAGTATAGGACTAGTTTCCAATTTCGTTTAAAAGTGCAATAATAACCGCAGAGAACTTAGAATTTATTATATATATAATATCAGGTTCCATCAGATCTTAGCTTTTCCTTACTTATTGCTTCTTACGATGATTATTTTCTTGGATTCACTATTGTATTTAAATTAGTTTATTATGATTTCGTTTTCCATTTTCCAAATGGATTCCTGAGATTTGTTTTTAAATATATTATTTTTTTTTATTTTTTTTTTTTATTTGTCTATTCAAAATGTATGTATGCACATTTCGTAACGTTTGCAAATGTTTCGCTTTTTTTACCGAGCAACTGCTTAAAAATCGTTCCAATTAGAATTGAGGCGAGTGAATATTCCGTATAAAAAATTTATTTACATGTTTTGACACTTCCTTTCATTTCGCTTTCGTTTGCTGGCAGTTTGAATTGATGGCAGTTTTGCAAATACCAAAAAGGGGCTATCCAAAATATTTTTAATTTCAATTTTTCAAACTGGCAAATTCGAAAATTTCAGTGCAGAGCCACAAAACGGCGTTGATTGGTAGGCTTTGTTCTTCTGGATGCACTAAAAATTATTTGAATTCTCGTTTTTAATATTAAACTTTTGCACCTTTACGTTATTTACTAATTCTTTTCCTTTCACAGTTCACAATTTACTGTTTTACATTCACTTTGCCTATTGTCTATTTCATAAACACTTTGTAGTTCTTGCTCATTTATTTCATCAACTACTTCACTGCTGATACACAATGAACAAAAAAAACGCACTCCGCTCTATCTCGCAGACATCTTATCCAACAGAAAGCGAAATTTAAACTATTTCCAATTGTTGGCAACTATGTCGGCGTGAACTTCACTGCTTCGCAGAGAAACCGTTTTTCCACTTTACGCTAGAAAGTTCGTTCGTAACATCAAACCAAACCAGACGAACCTCTGCCGTACACTAATTATCCGCCAACCACCAAATTGAACTCTTAAGCTAACGCCGACCGAAAACTCAACAAAGGCACCACAAGTAGCATACGATGGCAGAATTAAACAAGCAGCAGACGCGAATTGTTGTGTTTGTGAAAAGAGCGCAAAAATATTGACGCTGCTCAGCGATAGCGCAAGCAAACGCCAATAAGAAAACAACAACAGTTCGTATGAACACAATCGGTTGCGTTCGCTGCTTCTGCACTTTTTGTAGCCGCGCAGTGAGCAGAATATATAAAATTTTGTTGCAATGCAACAGCGGTGACCAACATGTTTGGCTCGATTCAAATTTGTTGGTCATGCCGCAGAGAACCAGAGCAGAGAACTTATAACTTGTTTATGAGGCTGTGCAAGGGAGATAGCTAGATGTTGTGTTTTTGTTTTTGTTTTTACAAACAATTGCAGAAAACCGGCAAAAATTCAACAACAACAAAAATACAACTTTTCGCTTGCCGGCTAGCTGCAAGCGTCACTGCTATCCCACGAGGCGCATGGAATTGCAGAGAAGCACAGAAGCAGAGAACTTGAAAAAATTTATTTTTATTTTTACTGTCTAGTAAAAGTGATCATATATACATACATACATGTATGTACTTACTAGATATATGTAGTTAATATTTAAGCATATGATTCCAATCAGACTTCTTGGGCTTCGACTATGTGCTATTGTATATGTATTTGCTCGTAATTGAAATATACATATATATAAATATGTACATATACATACATACATATATGTAATAATGTGTACTGTGATGTAAATACTAAATATGTAAATTCTTTTTTAATTTAACTAAAAGTGAATTTCTTATGAAATGTAATATGTATGTACATATGTTTGTATGTATATAGGGTACTGCGCTAGTGTACGGTCAACTAGTAACCGGGCAGTACTAAGGCTTTTTATAAAAAACTAACGGTACTCTGATGTGTTTCGCTACATCAAAACAATTTTTGAAAATAGTGAACAATACTTGAATTATTTTTGTTAACATTTCAATCACTTGCTTTATTTCATATGTTTTTTTTTATGTTTTAGGTAACATATGTATCTCTAAAATCACTGTTTACAATACCAATAGATTCCTGAAGAGATGAACATATCTAGCAAAATATCCATCAACAATTTTGGGAAGATTTTTTATGTTCCATTGTGCATTTTTGGCAGCTTCAAAACTATATTTGCAGCGATTCCACCTGGTCGTAAATCAAATTTTTGAAACATGTCGCAAGAAAGAAGGGAGAAATCTCCAAATTTTGTTAACCATATTGTTATATTTGATTTGTCCATTGTTAATTGTTAAATTAAAACTTTTCAGACTTTTCAAAAATATTTTCCATTAAAAATTTAAACTTTTATGTGCTTCCTTTATAATCTTACAAATTTGACTGTATATACAATTTTTAAAAGTAGGCATCGCTCAAAAATATTTTGCACATATGTATGTACAAATGTAAGCCTTCAAAATTCATTTTATTTTTATGCCCCTTATATTGCTTTTCATTTAACCTATCAATTTAAGTGTATTAAAATTTTCAAACAGGTGGCAGCTCTCCTTATAAATATTTTTTATTAAGTATTTCTTTAATCTCTTCAGTTTGATATTCAAATTGTAACATTACATTGACCTTATCCCGTTTTGTAGTACACTTGAAAACAAACAAACCTTTCATCAATTTTGGTACAGTTATTTAGCTTGAATTCAGTTATAGACACTCTTACAGAAGACTTTATATGGTATACGTATATATATATATATATATATATATATATATATATATATATATAGATATATATATATGGCGCTTTGTAACCGCTGAAGCGATTTTCGGCCGAGCTCCTCCTCCAATTTGTGGTTTTTTTTGCATCTTGATGTTTTTTACCAACAAATGGAGGGACCTCCGAACGGCCGATGGATTTTTGAGGAGCTTTTATTTCATGCCAGAAATACACTCGGAGGGCTTGACATTCCCTGCCGAGTGGCGACCGCAATTACAAAAATTTATTTTCTATAATTTTGGATGTTGGTCTAACCTCGGCTCGAGTCCAGGCCTTTCGAATGGCAGTACGCAATGCTAACCACTCGTTTAGCACGGCCGGGATACATAGGTATATGAAATTTCAAACAAGATGGCAACTTTGCTATCCTTGAGTTTTCTAGAATATACACACACAGCATTTTAGCATGAAAGTTTGAGCTGTCTCGCTCCCTTTTCGAAATTTGGGAAAACATAAACCATCTACATGATAAAGTAACAACGAAAACGTGAACTTAATTTTATATACTTGTATGTATGTATGTATGTATAAGGTTAGAAAAATGTGAACTATTTTATACCAAAAATAAATGCAATCGAAGCAAGAGAGAAGAACACTGCATTATACCTTTCATGTACATGAAATTGTATATTAACTAAGTACCAGAAGGAGAAGAGATAGACCCACCGAAATTTATAATGATCGTAACAGAATCACGAGCTGAGTTCATGTAGCCATGTCTGCCTTTTCGTCTGTCTGTTTCAACGAAAACTAGTCCCTTAATTGTTGAGATACTTTTAAGCGATCATTTGTCGGTACTGTCCAAATCGGACCATTATAACATACATATATACCACCGATCTTTCAGATTTGAAATTTTGGGTATAAATCCGTCAAAAAATACCTCATTTGGTATATTAAAAGTATTTAGGAGCGAAGCTTGGTATTATCCATAAATACTACGAATTGAATATTGGTATTGAAAATCATTGAAATTGGACTGCTGTATCATATGGTCCCCATACAACCAAATTGTACAGATATGAGGTTTTGGGTCAAAAATCCTCAAAAAAAAGCGTCTAGAAACGTGAAATGTGGTATTCTACAGACGTAAATTCAAGTTGATATTGACAATGAAAGTTATCAAAATCGAATTTCTCAATTTGCAATAAATTTGATACGTCCATGAAAGGTATAAAGGTTTCCACTTTGCCGAAGACAGCCGTTCTTTCTTGTTTTCATGTAATTCTCTCACCGGCCTCATTTACATGGATTCACTGAAGCACCCACCTAAAGCTAAATGAGAAAAAGTTATTGTTTGTTTGTTAGTGGAAGAAATTTTTAAATGAAGAATTATTTGTTATTATACTTAGATGAATTCGATAGTGTTTAGTTTTAATGGGAATTAATGTATAATTAATACGGGATACATATCTACATATTTTATTTAAAAAAAAATTACTTTTTTTATAAAATGTCTGCTTAATGAAATGGTTCACAATGTACGGATAGGGTGTCCGGTAATTTAAAATGCACAGGAAAAATATTTTTTTCACCAAGACATTAGCAGATATCCAAAATAACATTACAAAAGCTGATAGTGTGAGTATTTAAAGAATTCCCAAGTCGCCTGCCCATGATCGTTTAAATGAAAAATATCAAAGTTTCCTTGCAAGTTGTGCTTAAAATCATATTTAACGGAAAAAGGAAATTAACATAGGTCTGAATACGTTAGAAAAGGGGCTGAAAATAACATTGGTTGGTCAAAATACCTCAACCAGGGAAGACTGCATTCAAACATTATAAATATATCTGGCAGTCTAGTGTTACTACGATATGTAGTTATACAAATATGTGGAATTCTACTCCCCATTTTAGAAATCAGAAAGTGCGGAGCTACTCGCTTTTCTATTGTACGTTAGATCAGGTATTTGGAAGCGATGAGGAACTATTCGTTATATAGGAAATTCGTGGTGAGGTGCTACTCCCCGTCTTTACGAAATTTAGATTTATTTCTTTTTAAGAAATTCTATCAGTTTTTTGTACGCTAAATAGAAAAAACATTCGGTTACTAGAGAATTACGACATATTTTAATGATATGACTTTTAGAAAAAATATAAATGAAATTTTTAAAAATTGTAAAGATATCAAATTTAAATTCTTAGATAATTTCAACCACACGAACTCATTCATCAATCTCTCTTCCTGCTACATATGTGCATGCATACATATGTACATATATGGAGCAGAGGATGGGACGATGACAACTTCCGATGAGTCACCATTAGGATTTTTCGAGAGAAAGAGATTTTGAGAGATGAGCTCCATGAGATATACGACGACGTCGACATATACTTGTACATATATGTTTAATTGACGCTTTGTAACCGTAGAAACGATTTTCGGCTGGGCTCCTCCTTCAATTTGTGGTTTTCCGTCTTGATGTTTTTTACAGTTTATTCTAAACTGTCTCCGAACGGCCGATGGATTTTTATGAGTAGTTTTTTTTTTGTGATTTGTGAAATTCCCTGCCGAGGGGCAACCGCAATTAGAAAAATTTATTTTCCATAATTTTGGATGCTGATTGAACTAGGGCTCGAACCCTGATCGTCTGACAGTTAGTTCTATGCTAATCACTCGGCTACGTCTTGTCGTCTGCACGGATGAAAGCACTGCAGCTTTAAAACGGTTCGTGTACTGCGAGCACTACAGCTGGCTGAAACAGAGAAAAAGAAAGGTTAAAACGTCAACCATGTTGGATGGATCAGTTGGAGAACGATCTGGCTGGCTTCACTAGGCGCACCTGCTGCGAACACATATAAAAATCCCAAAACGCAACACCCTTTCTATGTTCATTTTATGTGTTTTACATTGACCTTGAAATATTTTAGTTGTAGGTTTCAGCCAAAATCGTAAGCTTCACTGTGCAGATACAATGAGCAGACGATAGATCCTGTGGGTATGCTACACAGGATTATCCAAAGCTTACTTGACCTTCCCTGATTTGCACTTGAGTGAAAGACGACACAAGCTATTCCAAGACACTCTTGTTCAGAATTAGGACGCAGATGAACAGAGAAGCTCCTACCTCTGATTTGTTGGCCGTGAGCGAAATTATGTGGTGCACCTTGCACTATGCTCGAAATTACATGGTTTAAACTTCGATACAACTCATAAATAGAAATTGAAAACAGGCGTTCTCACTTAGGTCAAGGTAGTTCAGCGGTTATAACGCTTGGCGACTTGGCTGATGAGAGAAGAGAAGCTAAATGGTTCAATGACATAATAAATTTATGGATAACAATTCACTTTATATCGGCCACTATTCCTCTTCCGGCGATCGCGATCCATGGTACATCAATACCTCAAGATGTCTGCGACTGGGCGAACCCATAGACCCCCGTTTCGGAAAGCTAAACTTGAATGGTCGAAACGACTTTCGATCTCCTCTCTGAAATGAGCAATCCCGGTACTATCACTGTAACTAACCCTCAAAGCAGATGATGAATTACACGAATGTGGAAGATACAAAATCGCTATAATATCAATATCTAATCTCTTGCTGTGGTATTATACATACATATGTATGTATAGCATGTTCATGCTTTCCTATCCATGGGATATCTTTGTACTTGCATACGAACTATGCCTAGACACAGCAAAAGGCATTAAGGTATTAAAATCATTACAGCGGCAAGCAATCGTACATACAAGTATACAAGTAGTATATGAGAAGCCGTGGCTTTAGATGTCTGTGTACATAAATACTAGTACATATAAATTTCCCGGGCTTCATGCAACCAACCATAAAAGCAAATGAAAATACATAAAAATAAATAAATAAAAAAAAACTTCCCTCACTGTCACTTTTTGTTCTAGTGTTTAACCCACTACTTCGGAAAAGATGCGGGACGAAATGTCGACAACGTCCACAGCGCAGTGGAGGCAACAGCGTACCAGCTTGCAGCCAATGATGTAGAGTACTTAGCTTATGTCTTCTAGGGAGTAGGAAGGGATATCGGAGCGGTAAATATTGCTTGTTGCCTTCTCAGCCATGGAGCTCGTTCTTTCTTTCTTCATAAGCTACAAAAAAATTAACAATAACGAAAACAAAATTTGCAAAAATAAGTGAAATAGCGTTGTTGTACTTAGTTATGCCTTGATAATGGCATTGGCATTGGCATACCGAGGAAATAATGTATTCATGTACATACATACATATGTATGTACGTATGTTTGTCAGTTCTTTCTGTTCTCTTCTTGTCTTCCCGTGCAGTGCTTTGGTGCAAATGTATATGTATGTATGTATGGATATATATGCATATATGGCGCTTTATAACCGCTGGAGCGGTTTTCGGCCGAGCTCCTTCTCCAATTTGCGTTTTCTTTTTTTGCGTCTTGATGTTTCTACTAAGAAATGGAGGGACGCTAAGTTCATTCTAAGCCGCCTCCGAACGGCCGATGGGTTTTTCTGAGGAGCTTTTGATTCATGTCAGACATCAGACACTCGGAGGGCTTGACATTCCCTGCCGAGGGGCGACCACACTTGAAATTTTTTCTATAATTCTGATGTTGGACGAACATGGGCCCGAACCTTGGCTTTCCGTATGGTAGTACGCAATGCTAACCATTCGGTTATTGCGGCCGCCGACTCGACGGATGTGAATGCGTACATATGTATGTATATATTAGCCCACTGGAGCTTGCCAGGCATATGTAGTTCGGAGCGAATGTTTGCTCATTGGCAATGTATGTACGTATGCCCATATTTATACATTCGTATTTATTTGTATGTATGTGCATAGTACTATGTATTTATATACTTACATATGTACTTAAATGTATGAAAACCCTCAATGTGGCTGACAATTCGACTCCAACACTCGAAGATCATAGCAAAAAGTGATTCAATGATGATAACCAAATTGTACTCAGGCAGATGGAAGACAATAACTCCATTCAACCACTACTACAACCACTCAGTCGGTCGTTACGACTTTCGCATTCTCATTTAACTCAACTCAACACTCCGCATCCCTATCCAACGTGAACCTTTTGTTGAATTTTATTTACAATATTTGCTGAAAGAGCCTCTGAAATGATGACGCCAGTGCTCTTTAAAGTCAACCAAGCAAGCAAAGCAGTCGGCAATCATCAACGGCAGCAGACCAAGTAACTCCATGACGCAGTGCAAAGTGGCGAAGTGAGTAGAGGAATCAGATTGATGGTTGAGTGGAACTTGACGGTGGCGATGTACTTGTACGGGCATCTGACTTGTGAAAATAAGTAAAATGTGAAAAATAACACTTTCAATGGTTAAATAAAACATCAAGGAGCGGATAAGGCAGACATCGTCTCGAATGGTGTGGAAATTGAAAAACATTTTCGCCATTTATAAAGTGAAAATTACTGAAGTGCCACTGCTCATTTTGTCTATAACAAAAATACGTAGAAGAATAGCACCGGATAGGATCGGATTGCATTTGATATCTCTACGAAATATATAGTTTTTTAAGATGGCTCTGGTCCTAAGTTCCTCCGTCGATCCGAAAGCCGATAGTTGACAAAACGAGAGACAGTTTTTTAAAGGACTTTATTCTTAGCTATCCCTGTAGATTGACGCAAGATCGTCCCTGTAGAGGTTTGTAGAGCTCAGAACCACCTCTCAAGCACTTCGGGAAGAACGTTTGAAATATATTCAATCTGCGCAGCAATAAACGAAAGAAGCGCTGAATGCACATACGATATGCGCACAGGCTCGAAATGTGAGTCCAAACGGCGAAGAGATAAAGACTACGTAATTCTACTCATCTAACCGCGTCAAATCATTTGATCTTCGTTTAAATTATAACTTTGGTGTTATTATTTATAATTTTATGAATTATTCCCATGATTTTTTATCAACGGCAAGCAGTATATTCAATCCGACATACGTAAAAACATACATATGTATGTACATATGTGCATTTGTAGGCATATTAGACTACAGCGGCCCAAGCATGATTTTACTTGTATATGTAATGTCAATTGTAACGGATAAAAATGTACTACATACTGACCAACTTGTGCACTAGTTCAAGCCCTGAATGTCTATACATACTAGTCCTATGTACATGTGTACATATGTACGCATATATACACAGAAACATACATAAATAAAAGTTTATGTAGTCACATCGGACCCATTACCATCGCTCAGGGCTACGATGCGGTTAAAGGACTAAATGCGGTTTCAAATAGATGCATTTAATTCACTGCAGTGGCAACAACAACAATAAATACAACTACTGTGGACGAGCACGCGATCTGGTCGCCATGGTTGTCGTCAAGGGCAGTCACAACAGCATCAGCAGTTCAACACTAGTGGAGTACTCCACATTCTCATATTCTCTGTGCAATGAAATTGGAATTGTGGCACGTCACTACCATTAAATAGTAGTCGAAGTAGTATTAGTAGCAGTAGTAGGCCTTGATAGTGAGCTTGGATAAGATGGTGTGGTTGGAAGCAAGTCACAGCTGGAGGACACAGCTGATATTGTCGCAAGCATTAGCCAATCGTAAGAGTTCTTGTAAATAATTTTGTTATGAGGAGACCATACCGACCATTTATTTTGTCTATACTGACCCACTAATAATGAAATGGAGTAATACATATGTATACTTGTAAACACATATCCATGCGTACATATCTAGATGCATGTATGGATGTATGTATGCATCTTAGGTGTATGGTATATATTTGTACGAGTATATTTTGGAACAGGGTTGGTTTTGGGAAGCACTAAACCATCGATCGGTTCAACTTGCATATACAAATAGTGGATGTACGTATATATTAATAAATGAAAAGTTACTTTTTGGACAATTTGTATGTATTTTAATAACTTAAACTCTTTTTGCTCCATTTTTCACAAAGCTAATTTACAAGTACTAAATGATTATTAACGAAACAGGTCTAAAGGCTTGAAAGACCTTGCTGGCCTCGCTGTCAAAACTTAATTACATTTATTCCAGGTTTAAGGTGGGTATGCAGCTCTTACAAAAACCAAAAACTCCATATAAAAAAGTGCAAAGAAAACGATGCGCGAACATTTTTTTTACGAAGCAGTGCGCACCTCGAACAAAAAACACTCCATTTTCTACTACCTATTTCTAAAGTGTTTAAACAAATACGAAAGCACGGCAACACAGGTTTCCGAGCGAAATAAATAGTCTCATATATATTTCGCGAGAAACAAGAGGAAGATAAATGTTCAAACGTATTAAAGGGAGCTTATAAAGCAATTTATGTAAAGTTTTTAGTTTTTTTTTTTTATCAATTTCTACGCCTCTTATTTATTTTCAGCAATGAAAAAGGTAAGAATACATAATCAGCGACAAATATTTACCGCGCTGTACTCATGTTTTTCGTTATGTTTATTTACGTTTTCATATCTTCTTCCTATGTAAAGAGCTGTTCACAATAGAAAATCAATCTGTCAAATTTCCGTGCCTACTACATTTTGCCATACACGAAATATATGAGTTTTTTTTCGCAAGAGGTGCATACCGACCTTTAGCGATAAAATGGTTAGTATTAACTTCTGCTTAAACTTTGTAAAAAATTTTAGCGAAATATTCGATTCAGTGAAACAAGAATATGCCCTTTGCAAGTTTATCGTCAGTCAAAGGGCTTGAAAGACTTGACGGGCTGAATGTTATGTTAGAACAAATTGGATATTCGATTGAATATTCGAAAAATACTAACTTTCGTGAGGGGTCTTTATGGTTTGGAACCTTGTTCCAGTTTAACGTATATACATATATTTTCTGACTTGCAATAAACACTAAGAGAAGGAAAGAGAATAACAAAATTTTCAAAACCGAAAGGTCAGATACATATAAGTATGTGAAAATATTCACAATGATATTCATGAAGCATGCATGCGATTGCATAGCTAAAACAGTGTGCTCAAATTCAGTTTAAAGGTTTTATTAAAAATTTCATGGACCCATGCCGTGTGCGGAACGGACTGAATTGTTCCCTCTTGTTTCACCAAAATGGAAATGTGTATATGTATATAACACTGGTCAACAAAAAAAAATTTTTTTTTTTGATTCTACACATTGGAAAACATTCAAATTCTTATTTATGGTATATAAAGTTTGATTTTGTCTAAATTACGTCGATAAGTATACTTTAATTTATTTCATAAGCCAAAATAAAAACACAACAAAGAAAATCTGTAATTAAAACAAAATTTTGTTTCCTTGATTTTAGTTTAGGAGAAACTGAAATTTAACATGTAGGACTCAGAACCCAAAAATCGTAATTGACACTTTGTAACCGCTGAAGCGATTTTCGACCCAGCTCTCCTCCAATTTGTGGTATGCATCTCAATATTTTTTTCCCAACAAATGGAAATACCTAAAGTTTATCTATCCCGCCTCCGAACGAGTTATGTATTTTTATGTGGAGGTTCTATTTTCATGTTAGGAATACACTCAGAGCGTTTGACATTCCCTGTCGAGTATGCAACGCTAACCACTTGGCTATTGCGGACTGAACTTCAATAATCACCGTTTGGGACCATTTGTCACTGTTTCATAAGACTAATCATGGAATACTCCCTTTAGGGGTTAGTTGCAAAATTTTTTTTAGGGTATTTAACCATTGTCATGGTTTGCAATTTTTTTCTTTGCCTGCGAGACACATGCTTATGGACGTAAATACAAATGCAAAAATAAAGTGCACGCATACATATGGAAATGGAGAAGACGGGTTACTTCTCACATGATTTAATACAAGTTGACGTTTGTAGATACATAAATATGTACATAAATAAAATATATATAGGCGAAGCTGTATGTTTGTTTAATGGATATTTCGTTGCATGTACTCGTATGTATGTATAGAGAACGGGAATGGCAACGGAAAATGTGTGTATGTGTGTGTGTGTGTATACAACGCTGATATAAACACATGCAGAGGTTGGTATATAATCCGAAATATGCGTACATATGTACATAAGGACCACGGACGAATGAGTTTCAATGGCGTATAGAAATAAACAGGCACGAAACGGGCACATCCATACCAACATACATATGTATGTATGTACTTATACATACAAAGCTTTGCAAAGTAATTTTAAAACATGACTGGAATAAAACCAAACAAAAACCGAATTGAATGTAACAAAACAAAGTCTCGGTTAAAAAAAAAAATGAAAAATAAACTCCGTCAAATGTTTGGATATCGAATCAACTACTAGCTCTACTTAGCTTTGCATTTTATACACAAATTTATGTGCGAATGAGATTGCCTTAGTAATCAAATGTATTGATTCGGAAGAGAACCCATTTTTTAAGTGGTAAATTCATTTAATTAAATATAGACTCCGAAGAACACGAATATTTCATGAGATAATTTTATATATATATATATTTGGCGCTTTGTAGCCGCTGAAGCGATTTTCGGCCGAGCTCCTCCTCCAATTTGTGTTTTTTTGCGTCTTGATGTTTTTTACCAACAAATGGAGGGACCCTCAGCTTATTCTAAGCCGCCTCCGAACGGCTGATGGATTTTTATGAGGAGCTTTATTTCATGCCAGAAGTACCCATTCCCTGCCGAGGTACGACCGCAATTAGAAAAATTAATTTTTCTATAATTTTGGATGTTGCTCGAACCTGGGCTCGAACCCAGGCCTTCCGAATGGCAGTACGCAATGCTAACCACTCGGCTATCGCGGCCGAGATAATTACAAAACATTAAATGACACATCCATTAATTGTCTAAAACTGTGAACATATATACATATGTACATCAATCTTAGACATAGGCCAGTCCATTAAAGTGTAGCCTTTACTATTCTATGGTCTCCCTAGCTATCCACTCTGCAAATAGATATAAATCTGCAAGCTGATCCATAAATTCGTCGAGACTCACATCATCGGGTGCTGCTTTAGTTACAGGTTTCGGCTTTAGGAGTGGCTACTGTGTAGAGAGTTTAAAGTACGTAGCACATTTTGACACGAAATTTCTGATGTCAGTTTATTGCTAACCTTTTGAAGGGTTACGAAGAATATTCGAAACACAAATCCAAAATCAATTAAACAACCTCCTATTTAAGGTACATAAGGAAACCAAAAATGCATTTTTGTTATGCAAAACCAGCATTCGTATTTAGATGCACACACTCACAGGTGCATATACATAGGAGCAACTTCGACGGGGCGTTATATTTGTACGAAAAAAAGTAAATCAAAAATAAATATAGAATAATTATGTCTGGGTTATCACTTCTCCGGTGTGCATTGGAGGTCTTAATGGCTTTCCTATGAACGATTGCTGCTTTTTGATGGTGAGAGAAGTCAACAGAAGTTAGATATTTGGAATTCTAGCTGAGAGCTGATGTCATTTAAAAGAAAGATTCCGTTAGATTTTACCTTAGTCTTGATAGTTAGTTTAGCTTTTTAGAGTAGCCAATACTTAAAAATTATGATTTCAATACCCTTCCATTATAGCATACCCTTCTGTGAAAATGCCCACACGTTATTTGTATGTGCAAACAAAGTGGAGTGAAATACTGGAAATAAGGGCA
The DNA here is from genome assembly GCA_030068015.2 of Neoceratitis asiatica. NCBI lineage: Eukaryota > Metazoa > Arthropoda > Insecta > Diptera > Tephritidae > Neoceratitis > Neoceratitis asiatica. The sequence goes on along the minus strand of CM061528.1, from coordinate 931,047 downwards.
CGTGTAGGACTTTGTTTTTTTGCGAATAAATTTATGTGCCAAATATGAAACACATTGCCGTTCATACAAATATAGGATTAAGCATACCCGGTTATATACCTACACATATAAACAGCGAGCATACCACTCGGCGAGCATACAGACCAACCTAATGTGCCTGTATTCGTATGTATATAAACGTACATATACATACATATGTATGTTTAATATGACATGCAAACTTTTCATTTTCTTTTTGTTATACAAGTACATACATACATACATGCTTATATATGAATACATCAATACTTTATTTTAAAGTCCGTTTTCGTTTTTTCGTTGTATATATATGTATATATATATGTGTATATGTACATATACATGTGTGAGCCAGTGTTTTTTGACAATCGCTGTCATTAATTCGTTCAAGTGACGGAGAACCCGCATGGTCCGGTTGAAAGGAACTTGCTGTGCTTAATGGAGGAGAACGCGATTCTGAAGGGGCAGATAAATGGTACGAAATGACAAGAACGCCGTCACTTAATGTGCTCGAGAAATTAGCAAAAAAAAATTTTTTTTTAATCTCATTACCAGTAATTTTGGGAATTTATTGTAAACCTCAATTTTTATTTTCAATGTGAGACAGCGAAAGAATTAATGCTTAAGGGCATGCAGGGTCCATTTCGTACTCCAATATTTTTATGCTTAACTGTACTATGAGCAAAGGCCAAACCCATAAATTGCCATTGCACGAAAAAAAAACAGAAATCGTGATATTTCAGAAAATAAATAGTAAGACTGAAATTTTCTGAAAGGCAGCACCCTCTATAAGGAAAATACATATATATACCTGTGTGTAACTTGGCTAGAATTGTCTTGAGCAATACGTTTAAGCAAGAATTATCAAAAAGTGTTATATCTACATACATATATATATAATTGGGGCTTTGTAACCGCTGAAACGATGTATTTTCGTGTGTTTCCAACAAATTGAGGTACAACCAGTTTATACTAAACTGAAGAGTTTTTATAGGACACTCCTCGTGTCAGAAATATACTCCGAGGGCTTGACATACCCTGCTGACTGACGATCACAATTGAAATTTTTTTTTAAAGAAATTATTTTTTTGGGACCTGCTTAATTAAAGCCTAACAATGATATTTACAATCTTAATCATGTGTGAATTTCAGCTTTAGTCCATTATTAGTAATGAACGACAACCAAGCTGTTGCTCTTCAAAAGACTGCCGAATCCCTTCTTCGAAGGCGTGCATGTCACAATGCTTACACTTCTGCGCCATTTTGATAGCCAACTTCCAATAAGTATTAAATGATTTTCTGGTATATTTGAACCTTTGTTATGGCACTTGCTTCTACTTAATATAGCGGTAACGTCTGCGAATGTTGAGGTTAGTATTTTTGCGCCCGTTGGAATGTCCAATACTGTTTGGCCCAAAACGCTACCTTGAGGAACACCGCTCCTCTGGGATGAATTCCCTTATCTTACCTGCAAACCTTCCGTTAGTAAGGTATGATATTAAGATCTGTTGAAAATTTTTTTGGCCAAGTCGTTTCAATTTTGTATAAAAGCCCTTCATGCCATACCTTATCGAATGTTTGATCCAAATCAAGAAACGTTTTCGAAAAGTTTGGAAAGAAGGAGAAACAAGCTTACTGACCGATATGATGACGGCAACGTTCCGTCTTTTCCGGGTTTGGCTGCCATGATGATCTGCTCCTTTTTCCACGCTTTTGTAAAATATTCGAGTTTAAGAATGAATAATTGAGACAAGAAATGGAGAGTAATATTTTGTAGCTCTTTTAACATTTACGTTGTAATGTGGACATAACCAGGCGACTTTCTTATATGAATGAAAAATTAATTTTCTATCTTGGTCAGACCGTAAGGTTTCGACCTGACCTTCCGAATGGAAGTATGCAGTGCTAACCACTCGACTATTGCGGCCACCATATACAAATATTTGTACATACATATATTTATATGAAGGTATTGATTTTGATTCCGAAGCTGTCCCTGTGCAGTAAATATGAATACATCCGGATGTATTTTCGACACAAAAAAAAGGCTTCTCATTGAAATCAAGCAGCCGTTCGAAGGCATCTCTCAATATATTTTGCTGATTATGTCATCTTGTGAAGATGTAACTACTGAATCCCAATTGGTGTTGAATTATGGTAAGATTTTTAATTTCGTTAATACTCAAACCTTCAGAAAAGGCACTTAGGTTCTGGAAACTAGTGTTGATACTCCTATATAAGTATATGGTATGTTAATTCATAAAACGCGATAAATGATTTCATGATATTTAAACTTCAAAAATTACACCAAAATATATCTAATAGTTACAAATTTATATTTGGTTATGTTTCAGAAATTTATTAAGCACGTTAGCAGGTTTTATGTGAATTAGCCTTAAAGAACAACAGGCTATAACTTGAATTTCTACTATATACATATGTATGTATACAAGTTTCCTATAAAAACTTATCTACTATAAACATAGTCACATATACAAATATATACATGTGTATGTACTCCTATATGTATATGTATAATTTATTGGACCTGCAAACTGAACATTTTATTCTTTACTTGGGATCCATACCTTCAGATGCTCTCCACAACGATTCGCCTGATCATGAATTAAACAAAATTCTTTGCATCGCCTCTAATGTGTTTTATTCGTATTCCTTCTTTTCATTTCTTTAAGATTCTCTACCCTCGCTGAGTATTCCATCGTGACAGGTAAAGAATTGCGTAATTTCTTGCCATTTTTTCTCCACTGAGTGACGACAATGGCAGCAAACGAAACGATCAGAGCTTTAAACGGTCAGCGCAGGGAATGGAGGATCCAGCAAAATAAACTGTGAGTGAGGAGACTCGAAGCAATTGACGGTGACGAGGATGGAAGATGTAGTTTTAGTTAACTTTGTATATACTTATACATACGTATGTATGTTACATAGGGGTTTCTTAAAGGGTTACCCATTTACTATAATTATACACAGGCATACATCGCTATAAGTATATGTGTGTATGCATATCTTTGATGTCTGATATTTATACTTACGTATGCACTTGTATATGAATATATGTATATATTTCACGGTTGACCTAATTTCCAACTACCTTGCATTGAATTTCAAGCAAACATATGAACATTAAAGAATGCAAAGGGGGAATTTAGCAGTTTTTTTAGTCAATGGGGGAGCATCTTCTATCGTAGTGCATAATAACAATAAAAATTGTAAATAAGAAAAATATGTGAACCTTTATAAAGCTAATTAAAAACGAGAAAGGAAGAGTAAGATAGAGCTAAGTTCGTTTAGAGCCAAACATGATATACCGCACTGTTTTGCTAAATGTATAAAAAAAAGGTTCATGTTGGGTGAATTCTTTTATATATATATGGTATTTGTAACCAGTTTATTCAAGTCGCCTTCGATTCTTATGAGAACCTTCAATGCCGAGAGGCGATCGGAATTACAAAAATTAACTTAACTTTTAACACGCATTTATTAGCTTCGCCTATGTGTACCCATGTACATATATATGTATGCTTGTAACCGACTCCTATGGATTCGATATTGACCCGCTTTAAACGGGCAGATTCAGTCATATTTTGTGCACATGTGAAGAACCGGTGACAATGCAACAATTTGATCAATTTATCCCATTGTCCTTATCGGGATCGCTAGGTTTAATAAATTTCTTTAAGTTTGGAAAAAAATATTAGTTTTTTTAAATTGACTATTACACTGGTCTGCAGTGGTTTTGTTGCCCTTAGTTATGAGACTGGTTTTTTATAACAGTTTTTTTTTTGGAAAATTAAGGCACATCGAAGTAAATAGCGTAGTTATATTTCCATAAAACACTTTTTATCAGATTCTCTTTAATAAATTTTCCGAAAATAATCTCTTTTCACATGCCAGCAGTAGTCTGCCTACATGTGACAATCTCATCGACTTTAACATATTTCTTTCATGACTTTTAGATCCTGGTGAAATCGCCCTCTTTGTTCTTCACTATAGTTTCCTAAACTTTGTGGGAATTTTTCGGTATGATTGCGGAGAGATTGTAACTTGATACTCATATTTGCTAGATAGAGTTTGAAAAATTTCAAAAACCAAAACAAGCGTGGTCGTGTCCTCGTCGACGTCACTTCGACCCAAAATAGCTATTTGGCAAGAACATGTTCCGTTAGAAAAGGTTAACTCTTTAGGAATGACCTTTGAACATAGTATCAGCGTTTGGATGAAAACGTATGTAATCATATTGAATGTGAAAAATTTCCGGAAGTTCTTTACGCGGTTAGGCCACTCTAGAGGGCCACAAAATAGGCCTTTCTTGAGATTTTTTTTCGGGAAAGCTATTAAGTAAATCTGATTTTTGGCAAGAAGCATTATATAACTATTTTGTAAGAAAAATTAATTTAATAAATGGCGGCTCTACAGCGTTCTACCTAGGATGCCTCCATTTTTTCTGGAACCACGGCCGGGCACACAGCTCCCGTAAATTTTTTATTTTAATAAGTTGTTGAACGGTTTCCGCTTGTAAATCGCAATAGCTACAGAAGTACGTAGGATTTTTTCAATATAGGAATTTTTGACAAAATGGCGAGTCTCTAAAGGAAAAATAACAATTTGGCCTAAAAAAATTGTTCCGAAATATGTTAATAAAAAAAAATATGCAAGATAAAAATATCCTTCGTATTTCTGTACAAAATGTATTTCTGAAGATGTTGTCAAAATTTCAAATGAATCGATTGTAAATGGTTTGATTTATGTTTCCGGCCAACTTGAAAAAAGCAGTTTTGAGATAAACACGTTTAAAGTTTTGAAACAGACGCTTCAACCAGAGAACGAAAATGGGGCATTTAGAAATTTTTATCTGTCATAATCTTTCGCTATAACATTTTTGAGACCATAATGTATCATTTGAAAGAAAAAAATCCATTTTCCGAAAATTCTAGGCCTAAACCCTTAAATCACTGTCGACAGAGTACACATAACTCAGAAGTTTGGCAAAAATTGAACATCACCTAAAAATAAAAATAAATATGAATAAACCGTTTAGGCTGCGTTCTATAAATCAATATAATTGCTCTTACCAATTCATGAACGTGATAATTTGAGACACTTTTGTTAAACGTCTAGAAAACACGAATATAATATTTTAGACTCTTCCAAATTAAAAAATAAATTAAATATTCATGATCGGAAGATATTTGAATTAGCCGACATTTCACGAAATTTTTCCAAAGCATTTTTGCGAACGCACAAATCTAAAAAGATAATTGAATTACTTGCGATTCTAATTTTTGTTTATTTGAAATTCATACCTTTTGCGTCTCAATGTTATTGTTATTGTTTTTATTTTGTCAATGAATATTTTGATATGACAAAATATGCCATCCATTTCGATTAACAAAAAAAAATATCGATCAAATTAATGTAGACACCAACTGGAATGAATGGAATATGATTTTTCAACTGATTTTCGACGCGTTTTCATTTGATGGATTTTATATGGCGTCACCATAATAGGGGTGAAACCTAATTTCACTGTCTATAAAAAGACAACACTCAGTATGTGGCGATATCATTGTTTCTGAGCGCATGCGAATTACTTTTGAAACCCAAATAGTCCAAGAGAGGTACAGGACATTTTGCAGACTGATAATCTGTGTATCTTCAGGTTTGATTTCAATTAAAACATTTAACGTCTACTAAACAAAAGTAATCATCATCAAGATTATTCCAACCCTCCATCCAGATCTTAGGAATACCAAGGTCTAATCCTTTCTCCTTTTTTCCACGACTATAGGGTCTCAATATAGGACTTACAAGCTTTATGAGACATCCATGGCTTATCTAGTTTGTCCATTTAAAATCCGAAATATAAGATTCCTTGACAAAATCTCAAGTTAAATAAAGTCCTTGTTTCAGATTTCCCTTCACCCAGTTTTGAATGGTACTATGATTTGCAACTTGTGCAGATGTTCAACCCGCTATTTAAATATGTACTTGTATGTATGCAAATGCTGTGAGCCTTTGCATTTAATTACAGTATTTCGTTAATTCTTTATTTAAATGCATATTCCTTTTTGATGCAACCCCTTTCATTGCCGAATCGTGAGTGGTGATTCATGGGCTTGACCTTCAAATTTGAAGCGCACATATTTATATACAAACATATGTATAACTCTGTTTCTGCAAATAATTTACTCGAAATTGATATACACATACATATATAAAATGAAATTTGATTTTTTGTTGTATTTTGCAAAAGGGCCGAGAATTTATGCACCCTTTGCAAATATTCAAAAAAAAAAAAAACTTTGCCTACTGACTTTTAAATCATTTGCCATCATTACTTGTATATTCATATATTTACGTATGTATGTATATAACAAAGTTCATAGAAAAATGTATATATTAATTTAACGCTCTTCGCAATACTTATATATAATGTGCGCCCAGAGAATATGTGAAGAACTCCCGTTTTATATTAAATGAATATTTAATAATATACTTGTACAAGTATATACATATCTATGTTGGTTCATAACCCCCATTTATATTTATTAAACCTACTAAAGTAAAAGTGGTTTTATAATTTATCCATCATTTAGACACGCTCTAGAAATAAACTTGATTACCGAATACAAGGGCATCGAATTAAGGAAGTTCAAAATTTCATTAAAAATCTCCCAAAAGTCCAATAATCACTTTACTCTGCCTGATATGGTGGCGGGGGATCGATGTTGTTGCGTTTCCCTAGCAAATATGCTTTTTTGTATGCACATACGACTGTACTTATATAGGAATTTATATTTATTCCCTTATAGTTATACATCCATACATAAGATGTACATCATTTTTCTGAAGATGAGAAACACAAATCAATTCAAATCATTCAAGGTTAAGTCAAGAAATTTCATAAAGAGTCCTAGATCTCTATAACAAACGCCGCTAAATTTAAATACATACACATATGTATATGAATCCTTATACATTTATATACTTATACATATGTATGTCGTACGTACATAACGACGCAAAAACTCTACAAAGTAACCACAATTTTGACACGCATCTATTGACTCACCACTCCGTCATACATACATACATACTTTCTTACTCTCTGCGTATTTGTTTATGTGCTTTTTGCGTATGGCAGTAATGACTGCCAGTCCTGTCAGAAGGAGAGGAGTGCGGTGTAAGTGTGGCTTTGAGGCTTTTCCGTTTCTACGCTTTTGCGTGTTAAAGTGCGTCTTAGCTTTCGGTTGCCACTGGCGCTTCCGTGTACATTTCTGCTCTGAGACGCAATTTCGCACTCAAGCCAGCAGCGTGCCCTTCGCCATTACAAACCATTCCACCAAGTCTTTCTTATTTTAAGATAAATGCGGTTTATAGGCTTTTCTATTCATTTGTTGTTGGAGCGACAAGTGGTGATCCTCTTTCCACTGAAATTGGTGAATGACTCATTCTGTAAGTGAATTCATTGAGTAATTGAGGGTTGCTCGAAATAATATATGTGTACATTTCGATATCTACCCAATAAACACAACCAATTCGCCTCGAATTCGAGATGAGCTCGTTTCCTCTAAATAAACTAAAGAGACCATTATAGGCTTGTTGCTATGGCTCACATCTCGCACTCGCCGCATTTCTTGCGGATTATTTACATATATGCCAATATCGGTTCCCCACACTAAGCCGGCTATAATATTCTGCTGGCAGGTTCCGTTGGAGTTTCAACCAGGGTGTCTGGTGACCTTTGGACTTAATATATCCACACCTTTTGGAAAGCTCATTAGAGTCCTTCACGAATATGCGGTTTTGCTAGAAGTTCAATATAAAATGAAGTAAACGTATGTTGGTATATATAGATATTTGTGTCTATCCTGAGCTTACCATATAAATTTGGGTTGCGATTTCGGCGCAGTACACTCTCAAGTACACACATATGTATGTATGTATGTATGTATTTAGTTACATACATACCCGTACAAACAAATATATAATTGTCGAGTAAACGAATTGGACGGGATTGCGTAAAACTCGTAGATTTTTTAATTCCCCATACCCCAAAAATCATCCAATCAGAATCGGCTTTGAACCCCAAAAGGCCAGCGCAATATTAAAGTTTGCGACATAGAATGAGGGACGACTATGCGACAGAACAGTGGCGAGAATGCCATGGTGACCGAATATTAATGAAACCGTTGTTGCTATGTGCCGTTTTTGTGACATTGCCAGAGGGTGTTGTAATTTTATTTGGTTGTAGCAAGTAAAATGATGTCAAAACTCAAACTTTATATTTTTCAGATATACACAACCTTTTATTCTGCCATTACTGCGCTGTGTATAGGGATAAACTAATTTTGTTCACACAAATGTTTCATCCATAAACTACAAAGGAATTGTGCTAGAACGTAGTTTGAAACTGTTACTATTACTATTTTCAGGTATTATTCCCGTTACTACGGCACTTTCGATTGGTGTTGCATATTTTTGGGCGCCTTAATTATTAATCGATTAAAGGTTTTTAAGAAGCAAATGAATTTTTATTTAGCTATTACCACTAATTTAAATAAAGAAATTTAAGTTAATTTTTGTAAATGTGGTCGCCCCTCGGCAGGGAATATCAATCTCTCCGAGTGTATCTCTGACAAGTAAGAAAAGCTCCTCATAAGAGTCTATCAGCCGTTCGGAGGCTAAGCTTAGAATAAATTGTAGGTCCTTCCATTTGTTGGAAAAAACATTAAGACGCAAAACCACAAATTGGAGGAAGAGATCGGCCGCAAACAGATTTAACGGTTACAAAGCGCCACATAATTATACATAAACATCGTATATCAACATTTTTTTTTAAAGAAACGCATGAAAAGTGAGGTGGAAAGTTCCAGTTTTAGAAAATAAAAAATAAAAGTTTTGATAATGATCAAAAAATATTCAATTGGTATTTATATGTACGGTCCTGGGCCTGTCCGTGAAAAGCTTTTCCTTACTTGTTTTCAACAGTGAATATCATTTGTTCAGCATGTGTTATTTTATATGAATTTCTACATACGCATACATATATATATATGTGGGCATGCAACGCACGCATGTATGTGTATTAATGTTGTTGCGAAGAATCTTGCGTCGAATTATGGAAAGTTTTCGTCAGCAAAAAGGGTGTTTGTGGAACGAATAAACATCAACTTCAGTAAATCAACACGGTATGTAGGTATTTATAAGTATATGTACATGCAAATATGTACTCGTAAATATGTATAATACTTGTACATATATATATATATATATATATATATATATATATATATATATATATATATATATATGTATACATGCAGATGTATTTTAGTTTAGAGTCACATTGATATGTAGCGTATATACACATATATATATATATATATATATTTTAAATTTTGTGTAATATAAGTATGTTTGTACAAATATATATGTATGTACATGCAAATGACGTAAATTATTTGTCCCAGTTCAATTGCTGACAAAGTTGATGTTCTGAAAATTCGCGCGATTGGTCTTCATTGATTGAATGTGACAACTCCAAAAACCTAAAATACATATTTTTTAAATACCCGCATCCACTCACGCCTACATATGTATGTACATATGTATAGCGTTTATGTAGGACCCTCTTGCCATTTCCAACTTTACTTCAACTATGGATTGCTCACAGGCGACATACACTCCAAAGGAAGAGTGATAGAGAACGCACTATTGCCTGCCATTAAAAATGCGTTGGTTGGAAAATGTGAAAATCATTTTTTCTTTAACGGGCATACCTCATTTGCCTTAAACAGTGAATTTGGGAAAGTGAGAAGGAAAATAAAATGAAAATGACGAAGGAAAAACTCCCATTCATGACACATGCACACAAACACAAATGGAGATGTGAATATGTTATTTATACATATCTATATATGAATATGTATATATATATATACATTGTTTATGTGTTACATTTCAATGGTGGCTGTTTTCCTTTCCACTTAACTCTATCTACTTTTCATGCACGCACACAGCCAATCATACATACTGTTCCCTTCTGCCTGGGTTGGCCTTTAACTAGGTATATATACATATACACATATCTATACGACTTCGCTTTCACTCGCTTTCACAAACTAAACGCATGAGCAAAAGAAAAGGAAAAAGGACTTTCTTTCTTGCTCTTGGCATTGTATTTTCCTTCATAAAGGGTAGTTGTTGTTGCTATTATTTTTCTATTTTTGTACTTTTCATTTAATTTTCGTTTTCATTTTGACTTTGGCATTGTTTGTCTGACTGCCTGGTTCCTCACCGCTTTCTCTGACGCACTTTCCATTCCCTACCCCTCTGTTCGTGGGTGTGTGTCGAACGAGGGTGAAAATAAGGGATATTTACCTTAAATTCGTTTGCTACCCATAGTGTCGACTCGGATGGCGGGTGATTTTCGTTACATACATTAGAGCCTACATACATACTATCTACATCTAAATTGAGTATGTGCGCATTTACTGATATACTCTCTCCTATATACTCTCTCGCTCTCTGAGAATACCCGAATTTTCTTTTACAGGGTGATCCGTTTATATGTTGAGCAATATTTTCCTGTATATACATATATCGCAATTAAAATGAAGTAATGAAATATTTGTATGTAATTACATATTTACATTTGATATCACGAAATATTTTCTCACAATTTGTGTTTTGCATTTTGAAAAAGCGTAATCAACTTTCCTTAAAATATCATATTGGGAAATTAATTTTTTTGTTTTTTATTTTAAAAAATTTAGTTTAGTGTCTTTTCCCTTTTATTTTTTCTTCATATATGTTCTAAACTGTGCGGTTTTCCTTTGGACACGATGACAGGACTTTCGATTTTATTTCGAAAGCTTTATTTGCCTCTCAATTACCGTTATCCCACACTTCGCTTGCCCACTCATCGTGCTTCGGCACGTGTTTCTCTCTCGTCAATTTATAAACATTTATAGATATGCACAATTGTCACCTGCCTATGGACATTGATGAGAAGACATGAACAAATGTATGGTTGTACATATAAAATTACATATATATGTATATATGAACAGATATTTTGCTTATGTACTTTTTACCCACTCTATACAAGTGTACTCCCAAAAACAAACAAAAAAAAAACCAAAAAAAAGAGAGGCCACAATCGTTTCAATGTCATTAGCAAAAACTCCGCCCACAAAATCCTTTCATCCTTACAGTGTCAGGAATAACCTGATTATAATTGCGACAATGGCAACAACAATAACAATAATGTATATATATACATATATATAATAATAATAATATATTAATGTACACATTTTCATATATATACATATATATTGTTGTTGTGCAGTATGGAGATATAATACATACATATGTATGCAGCAAGTGCATAGAAAATTAGAATTTTAGGAAAAGCATGCCACAAGGTATTGTAAGTACAAATTGGTAGAATATTAAATGACATTTTTTTTATTGCAAAACGCTGAAGTCTGTTGATGAAAAAATGAAATTTCAAGAAATTATGAAATGAAGCTTGAAATAACTTGTTAGTTTTCAAACTCTTGTACAATTGAACCAAATAAAATTTTAAATAAAAATAAAACCCACCAGTGACAGCTATTAAATTGTAACTGTATTATTGAAATTGACTGTGTGTGAACACCAAACTCTTGAATGCTCAATATAATGCTCAAAGATGAAATGAAATCAAGTGATTGACAGATTTGAGCATTATTTCAGTATCATGAGCAGAATATGTAGATAACGCCTCTTTAGGAAGTTATTAGCAAAACTTCTATTTCTATGTATCACAAGGATGAGATCAAATCAGTTCGATATTTATTACATCTTATCGCTGGCAGCGATATTAGCATGCGAAAATAAACTAGCATTTTACTAGTATGAGGCTGTTGAATGATTGGGCATTTGACATTTCATACAAGACCGTAGTAGTAGCTTAGTGTAAAAATGGAACATGTCTGCATTTTGGTACAAGAAATGGGTTTGCCCTACGCAGCTATGGCATGTATGCTACACTATATACAAGTACAGGTATAGGATGCGGCAACATTAGCATGAGGCAGACACTAGAATAGACATATCCACAGATATAGAGTATATACTCATGTATATATTAATTTATCTGCAACCAAATTTGTTTTGACATTTAAATCCAAATGTTTGCAGCAAACAATGTTGTTTTGTGACATTCGCTATTGGCAGAATTGTCAAACATACGATAATACACACTAAGTACTCACTTCGTACACTCAAACCAACATGCAGACGCACTTTAAGTCTCAGTTTCGTAAGTCATTGTGTGTTTATCCAACATAAATGTCAATTTTAACATACATACATATGTATATGTATACAAATAAGTTTAAGTAAAAACTTAATTAATTAGTTAAATTAGATTACAATAATTTTGATTAATTCCAGATCGTCATTTGAAATGATATTGAGCACATATCGGGGTTATCTGAGAATATGGCCAGTCAGTACCAACTCAACGCAAAATAATATACACGAAAGGCCCACCACTAAGTAAATGGGGTGCCTATCTGAAGAAGAGTTACCGCACTATGGCGAACGAAAAATATAAAAATTCTTCTACTCTTTTACATTTTAATTCCTTGAACTTGAAAAGAACGCAGTAAATGGAAGATAACGGGAAAGAAAGTATCGATGTTCAAAAATGTTGCTCTCCGCATACAACATTTTTATCACAGTTGGCTGACAGAAAAAGAAAGGAGGGTTAGACTAAAATTAATACCGTAATATTTGATCCAACCGAGAACTCCCATAAGCAACAAGTCTCTCGATAACGGAACAACAGCCTTCATAGATACTTCGATGCCGCAGCGTATTTGTTCTTTAAAAAACTCGAAAGGAAGTCTCATAACAATAGAGACTTGCTGGCTTCATTGGTCAGCCAGGTTAGCACAGGCCAACCTTTATATATATATATATATATATAAGTATATACATATCTTTTTTTTTAAACAAATATTCAGACGGATTCTATAAATCGCCCCTGAAGATTATGCAGTCTCCTTTTACATGAGCTGACTATGTATGTAGTAATATTGGTAATACCTTCTCATAGGATAAATGTATTTTATGACCTCCATGTTATAACCGATGCAAATCTAAAGAGTGTTGAAAATGCATATTGAAAAGAAAGAAAAAATTCAGACTTATTTTATCACTGACGTATCTCCAAAACAGTACTCGTACTGACTTTTAACTAAAACAAAACATGTTTGGTTTGACAGTTAAGTTCGAGACATGTCAAAATGCAGCCCTGCACTTTCGAAACCAAAAAATTTACATATATGCATGCGTGTGTATTTATATATTCGTACTACCCACATTTATGTATTTATTTATTTTATTTTGTTCTAACCCAGTCGTAGCATAAATCAAATGAAAGCAAAGTAAGTGCAATGAAGCATCTCTATGTACTCGTACTCGTATGTATGTATGTGTGTGTAGTAGATATTTCAACTCCATTGCCGATATGTACATTTAAATGACTTATGTAGTAGAATAGGCATATTTCCGCAGATACATAAAAATCATTTATGTACATATGTACATACTATAAGTATATACATAAACCCAGTTCTTTATGGCGATATTTAACACTGCCAAGAAACAAGAAATTTCGCATGTCGAGTGTCTGTAGCCGCCTTACCCCACTGTTCACCGCCCAACAGCTGCACTGCTAAGACCAGCATGACAAGGGGTGATGGGCCGTTGGTTGTGTCAGAACAATTGCACAAGAGACTATGGTCGAGAGTTTGAGGGAATACAAAAAGCGAACGAGCGAGTCTGACAGCCAGTCGGTAAGTCGTGCGTTCGTAATCAAAGCAGGAAGCAAAAGGCATAAAACCATAATCCCCCATCATAAGACCCTCCATCTCTCCACCCACTCGCATCGAATTCTCTTCATGGTTAAACCACCACTCGGCAACTGCAATAAGGTACTATCTGTGGAGTTAAATGAAAACCAGGGTCATACTGCTGCACCTCATCTCCGTCGTTTATAGGAAGAGCAGTCAATTACAATGGCAACAACAACTAAGAACAGATACATAATCGTGCATGCAGACCGAAACGTGTTTGACGGCGGCGACGCTTCTATTACTGTGGCTGCGCAGTGGCAAGCTGCAACATACACAAACACGTCGTCGCCGTCGCCGTCGCCGTCGCCATTATATATAAATATACAATTATATTTATATATATGTACGTATGTATGGCTGTAAATGTGTATGTAAGCACTCGTACATACGACAAGTTAAAAATTCAAGTGCAAGTCCAAGGGCAAGGCGGTGGCGCAACTCGTCCCGACTGCACTCCAATCGACTGGAGCACTGGAGCGACACTTGCAACCGACTTCTTGCTTCTGCTAGCGATTTGCAGTTGGTTGCACAGCAGGAATTCTGTTGCTGCAACTCGTTCGTATACATACTCATACATCCATACACACACAAATAAGGCTGTAGAATGGCGTCGCCATGTCAGCGTATAGAATGCCGCACGAAACCAGCTTTCGACATGCGGACCCAGACCTTGAATTCCTATTTGCTTATATACAATCACAACAACAAAATCTCAAAGCCAACTCGCAACTCCAGTCGGTTTGCATGTGTGTGTTTGTGCAGTCGCTACTCCATTGCAAATGTAGTGGTGTGTTCATTTGCAGCGTGCTCTCTGCAGCCATTCGAACTGCTGCAGCTATTCGAACTGCTGCAGCTCAACCCATCTGCAGTGTTGCAATGTACATAACATATACACACATATACACACTTACACACATATCTAGTAGCAGTTGCCACAGTTCTCGTGCAGAAACTTCTTTTCTGGATATTTCTAGTACTGCCTCTGGCTGCTTCGCTGATGTTCTTCTTCTTCTTTTTTTCCTTCTACCCCCCTTCCTTGGTATCACATCTATTGCTTGTGGCAATTGGCAGTCTTACTTTTACTGTTCCGGCTCAGAAATGGGAATAGAGATTTTGTTGGTCTCTTTAGTGGATTTTCTAGTTTTTTTTTTCATGTCTTTTGCTCTTTTTTGGTTTTCGTTTTCGCCTTCATCTTCTTGCATTTTTATGTCACTTTGTCGCCCACTTTTCCAGTTCTTCCTGCAACCGCAACCGCTTCTCCGTTGCACTCGTTATTGTTGTTAAAAGTGTTTGGCCATGAAATTATTGCTAGTGGAGTTTTTGTTGCCTTCACAACATACACAAACATACTCACATTCTTGATCAGCTACTTTATGCAATCTTTGGAACGAGTTTTCTTAGCCGGTAGTTTATGCAATTGATTCACTTTTATAAGCCTACTACAAGTATGTATGTATGGTATGTACTTTATATATATATATGTACATGTGCCAAACAGGCTACCGAATATGCTTTAACTGCAATTTTCTTATTCTTTAATTGAAAATTCTTAGAAGAATGCATGGAGAATATACATTCTGTCCACTGGAAATGAATCCATACTTCCAAACTTTGTTGGTTCTTGGTTGGTTTGTTGGTTCTTTTGCGTCAGCTTCCCGCCTATACCTTAGTTCCTAAATGTTGACATAAAATTTAGCAACAAAGCTCTCCGCATGTGCCATCCGTTGAAAGATATACCAGAAGAGCGCAGTATCTGTTTCTGTAATTAAACATACTAAACGAATACCATTTCAGCCCTGCCAAGAAGCTTAGATACTCGTATCTCAAGGATACACAAGCGAGAACTTTCAAAGCTTAAGTGCTTACGATCATTTGGGCTTGCCAGTACACCTAGCAATCCACGAAGCTAGAAAACTTTGCTCATGGTATATGCAGTAAATATAGAACCGTTTTATGAATTGAATCATGAATTATGATCTTGCATGCGACTATATTTAATAGGCCAATCATGATGAGCGATTTCTAAAATTTGCTCCTTGTTTGTCTGGGAAGAACTTTACTTTTCAATTAAATCTAAACATTAAAACTAAAGGACAGGAGTTTTTTTTATAGAGATTTACAAGCCGCTCAAGCTTAGGTGATGCGGCACTTGTTCAATGTTCAGTACTCTAATTTTTTAAATTTATATTCTGACTTTTCGCTACTTAGAGCTCTAGATCAAAGCAACAACTATAACTTTGATCTAGAGCTGTAAGTATCGAGCAGTCAGAATATTAATTAAAAATTCAAGTGGTGGACCATCTCGCAATAGTACACGGCTGACTTTATTGTTGATAGTCGTATTTTCTCCAGCTTTTTATAAGCCTATCTTTTTAAGGCAGGAGTTCTCTACAAGATTTTATTCAATGTCATTTACACTGAGGTATATGTTTCGCAATCACAAGAAGTTTGCTTCGAAAATTGCTTAAGCAGTTAAGCTTCAAATTTCTACATTTTAAAATCGACAACGGAATATCAAATATTCCTGGATTTTCTTCAAGATTTCGGGGATGGTCGTTATGTTATGTATCCATTTTGCATGAAGTTCACGGCATTTACAGGGCGAAGAGAAAAAAGAGCGTTAGCTGTGTTATCGAATAACATGGAAAACGACAACAAGAAAATAAGCAACTTGGGTTACTTTAACGGTTTTGAGTTGAAATCGCTTAAAAAGTACCCGCCTCTATTAGTCAAGTGGGTACAAAGTAAAAAAAAAATGGGTTTGGGGAATGGGCCACTGAAAAAACTAAACTTAAAAAATTAATCACACTTCAAAACCGAACAGTAATCAAATAAGATATGAACTATATATTTGATAATGCAATGGAAGAAAAAAGCACAAACAGTAAACACTCAGTTCACCAAAGATTCTTCGGAATAAATCATTTTGTTTTGCTTTTCGCTTGAATGTTCCACTAACCAACTTTTTTATATTGATAGCTAACGCCAGTATTGTATAGAAAAATGCATATTTTTCAAATGATAATAATAACAATTCCAGGGTATTCGCTCAAATTAATGCAAGTTGTAGTGACGTAGTGGTGCTAAGCACTTTCGCACCTTGTTGAAATAGTGAAGTGGGGAGGACGGCTTCGCTTGCTGGTCCCCATCAAGATGTAAAATGAAAATTCGAAGTTACTTGTGACCTGCTGTAGACTCGGCTATAATCAACGCTCCCTCTGTAAAATCTATAATCCTGTGAGTTTAGCAAAAAAAGCACCCATTATTATGTGGCACTAAATTCGATTTACTAACCGTTGCTCATGCATACAAACACTCATACTCGTATTGCTAATATATGAATTTTGGGTCATTTCAAAATAGTTTTTTTTTCTTGTTTTTAATAAAATTTTCACTAATACTGTGGCACTCACATCCATATACGTATTTATATGTTTATGTGTGTGTGTGTGTACATAAGTAAATATATAAAATTATTGTAAATTAAATAACTGAAATTGGTGGTAGTAGGGCCATTTCGATAGTCTATATACTACCAGAACAATCTATATACTAGAACGACATACGAAAAAGCGAAAAAGACTAAACATATTTATGTTAGGAATGTATGTAATTACCGATATGAAAATGTACATACATATGTATGTATATCATAAAGCTCTCATTGCGCAAGCGTGTTGCATGCAACATGGCATTTACTTCATAAATAACTCCACCAATACATACACATATGTAGCACTGTATTGTATTACTTCATTGAATTGCTGGGAACGTGGCAGTTGTTAGTCGCATAATGCACTACAAACTCCGAAGGCAATTTTTCGCCGACTTTGCTGCTGCAACTGCTGCGCCACACCTCACACGTCGAAGCGGAGCAAATTGTTTAGCCGCACCAACAGAGTGTGCGGATGCAAGGCGTTGTCGGTTTCATCGCCACTACCACTGCCACGGTCATGACCATGCTGCCACATGTCGCTCGTTGTTGGTGGAACATTTTTCCAGGTTTTGCTGTTCTTGACATTGCAGCGCTTGTCGGCGTGTCGACTGCAAAACTTTCCATGTTCTCGTCGTGAGTTTCTATGCTACTGGGCCTTGAAACCTTGAAATTTTTATACATAATCGCACAACTAGACGCATGCCACCGCTGCTGGGGCTATATGCAGCAGCTCAATACATGACTTGTACATATAGAACTTTCAATGCGACTATGTTCTGAGCAAATGTGGTTTTTTTTGCTGTTCGTTTGCTGCATTGCTGCAAGTAAAAGGGAAATTGTTTTGCTACGTCGTCGCCTGTGTCTCTGCAAAGTGAAGTTTAAATGTTGCTGGTAGTGGTGGCGTCTGTTCTATTTATACCGTTGTTGGTGTTGGTGTTCGTGGTGGAGTTGACTACTGGTAGGAGTTGCAGTTGTATTCCGTTCGGCGATGGAACTTCACTCTTTCTAGAAGTTCTTATTCGTGTCGTTCGTGTCGTTTCGGTCGGCATTTTCTGCGCTGCAAAATCATAATTTATTTTTACTGTTTTTCTACTGGCCTACTCTTCCTCATTTTCGTCTCACTGACATGCAGCCTTTGCCGTTGTTTTTGCTTTTATTTCCTTTTTGGTTTCTGATTATTATGGTGAGTCTTTTGTATGGTTTCCGTGCAACTTATGGGACATTTGCCATTGCATGATGTGTATTTGTATTATCGTCTGTGTGAACGAATATGTTTTCTGGGTAGGAGGAATGGATAATATTGCCGTTATCAATAGTACCATGACATCCAGAGGGTTAGTCGGGAAGAAACTTTTTTTTTATTGATATAATTACTAACCAGCTATCACTGCTTCCAACTAAATTTTCGAATACCAAGAATTAAAGCCCAAGGCTTGAATGTACATTTATCTTGGCCTTTCCAACGGAGTGTAAATTTACCTCTGCCGCCACTAGTAACTAGATTTTTTGCTTTCAGCCATCAGTGTTATCGCTATTTTCGATCTTCATAAAATACACAAACTTTTTCTCACCAATTTTCGAGACCATCCATCAACTGCGTCGCGCTAGTCCCCGGCGCAGCATAGTTTACGACCGGCCGGCCAATTGCCTTGTACGTTGTCAGCAACGTTTCTTTGTCCTTACCCAAGGTGCTACCGGCTAGCGATTTGAGGATTTTGTTGCGGCTTTGTACTTTAGTGGCAATTGCAGTCGTATGCGGAATGAAGGAGTGCAGACTATCGAATGTTACTCCCAGTAACATTGGGTTGTTCGTGGTCGGAATTTTGACGTCATCGACCTTCACATCGAGTTCTAGCCGGTACTCCTTCGTCCAGCTGGTGAAAAGGGTGGCAGAGGATTTCGCAGTTTGCAGATGTAAGTGTCGTGCAGTGAAGAAGTTGGAAAGGTCGGCGAGGTAGCAGTTTACTAAAGAATATAGGCTATCAATATCCTGGCCGGACGCCAAAATCGAACAGTCATCGGCGTATGAGATCAACGAGACGCCCTCTGGTGGTGGAGGAAGCTTCGAGGTGTAGAAATTAAACAGAATTGGGGATAGGACTATTTTTTCATGCAGTCACCTATATAAAGCAAATGGTGTATAATTCTGGGGGTTGACACAAAAAATTTGTCAAAAATAATGTGGGAACTAATTAAATGTCTGTTTTTTTAATGAAAGCAAGTATTTCGTACAACCAGATTCATTAACTTTGCATTCCATGCCTAAAAATAGCAGATCTAATAATGATAAGTATATCGGACATTTCAGTTCAGCTTTGCAGCTGGTGTTCAATACTGCAGCACTCAGTATACATATGTATATATATATATGAATGTCCAGAAGTATTTATAAAATTTTATAATAAATTCCAATTAGAATTAGTGATATAAGTAATTGGTCTTCTGAAGTAAGAAAACTTAAAAGGAAAAGCTTCGAACTCAAATCAATCAATTCGGGAATATTTCCTGATTGATGGAATTTTTATCATGATAATTATAAAAATTTATACTTGTATATATGTATATACTACGCGTATAATCGTGAACTTTTACAACCAAGCGTTGATTCGCTTAGAGTTCTAACCCTCTTCAACGATCAATTCTGAGCTCTTCGGTCAACAATTAACCAACTTAATGTATTATGAAACAAAACTAAAAGGAGAAGTGGTTTTAATATATGTATATATATATATATAATGTATTTCAAAAGTAGAATGAGTTAGCCCACTTTACCCTTAAAATATATAATAAAAAGAACCTGGATACACCATACAAATACAAAACAAACCTCTTTTTTACCGTTTGCAGAAATTCTCTTCGATGAAGCTGAAGATTTCATGAATTTTTGCCACAATATGGGAGAAGAAAATCTTGTAAGTATGTACAAGTAGAATTAGAAAAACAACCTGTATGCCAAAATACATTCATACATACACGTACATAATATATTTTTACTATGTTTATACTATTTCATGTATGTACATGGAATGTACAAGATATAACTGTATTGAATTCTCTTCTAAAACTAAATTGTTTTTTTTTTGTGTTTTGGTTTTCATTCCCAAGACCAACACCAAGCCAAGGCGGGAAAGTGTGATCCCTAAATCCTGAATCCCTAAAAATATAAATTTTTCCCAAAACAAGCACTTCATTTTAAGACAAAACCAACTCAAGCAAAAAATTTTCTATGCAAAAATTGAGCGAAGTAGAAAAAAAACTGGCTTTTTTATAAATTCGCTACTTTTAGTTGCTCCGAAATGTGGTGAGAGTCTGTAACTATGGTAACTATGTATTTATTAATATTACGAAATATTAAGTATTTCATACAAAAACATTTAAAATTCCCAAACGTACCCAGGGTGCTTTGCTACGCCTATAAAAAAATCAAGAAAATCTAATGTAAACTGTTAGCTTTGTATAAAAAAATGTCAAAATATTTGTTTTAATCGAAAAAATTGTATTCTTAACCCAGAATTTTTTTATTTTAATTTGCAAAATTTTTTTTTTTAATTTCTTCACTCTCTCTCTCTCTCTTTCAACACCACATACAAAGTAATGTACGCGTATTTTGGAATTTCGTATGTATTTTTTGTTGTTGCATTTATTTTGTATGGGTGGCGACCAATGTTCACTAAAATGGTCATATTTCTGGGACGGCTGCGCCGTCACATTAACCTTCTCCTAATATCCCTTTTTAACTCATAAAAATTTGGTGCAATTTGATCTGGTGGTTCTCAAATTATAGGCGTTCATCAAAATTTGCATTGATTTTTATATACATATAGATTATAATTTTTTTTTTTAATGAAGGATGAAAATTTATATTACTCTTGGTAACGTATTTCGATTTTAAGCATGAACTTCAAAATTTTGACTGGCAATTATTTGTTGCTAAATTTACTTGAAATTTGTACCTGAGACCGATCTATCCGAAAAAATCTTATTTGTGATTTTATTTTTTTAAATTTGGGACACAGGTAGCTTTTCATCTAAAATATGAATATATTGTAGTTAAATTAAAAATTTTAAATTGGAGAAAGAAAGTAAAAAAAAGAATTAAACAAGAAAGTATATAACAACTGAAAGAATTGTATAAATGTATAGCAGCCGTCATCTGATGACGGTGGGCGTATAATATAGGGTCATATAATATAATATAGGTTCCTCAGAGTAACGTAGACCTTACTAACAATATAATAAATATTCTTTTTTTTATAAAACTCAATCCAAACTGAATGTTTTTAGCGCCCTATTAAGCTTATAGAAACCATTCAGAAAATTGCTAATCGCATTTAACTCGCATTCGAAATACAAACACATAAATATATACATGTATTTGTATATCGAAACCCTGCAAACAACGCGAGTACTCCACGCATGCGTGAAATATAAACTCCACGCGCACAATAGAGTAATCCAAAACCTACCACAATCCTTAGAAAAATAATGGTCCCATTAACATTGGGATGTCCTAGAGTTGGAAGATATAATCCATCTCTACATAGCACCCGAGAACTCCATGCAGTACCTACAGGAGACTATATTTTGGAGTATCTGCGAAAAATTACATTCGAACATACTCTTTAGTTTCGAATACAATCTGCTTTGGTGAAAAGCTATTAAAACATATTATTTATAGCCCATATTTATATAAATATTAATAATTTATTGTTAATAAATATATAAATCTATTAGTTTGTGTATTTGCTCCACACATTTTGAGCAGAGCTCAACAGCGAAACGAAACTGACTTAGTTTCATTTACAGACATATTCTGTATACGAGTATAAAACTTATTGCGCAATTGTAAATTGAATGGTCGTGCCGCACTAAGCTCGTATAAAAATACGAGTTGGTCCAATAGTTCCCACAGAGGAGTATATTTGTAGGTACTCCAATGGACCATATGGTATGCAGGGAATTGTTAAGGTTTTAAATATAAAAAAATGAAAATCATGTAAATAAATATTATGTATATAAATGTAAAGATAGCACAATCTGTCCATAGCAAATATGCATTAACTCAATGCATAAATATATACTTCCATGCATATATTCACAAAGCAGATGTACAATTTATGAATTTATATCTGAAAAAACCACACAAAGCACTGAACCGTCGAATTGAATCATGAAAACGAATGCAATATTTTGCAAAAAAAAAATACTAGAGAATAATCAGAAAACATTCGTATATACATACAAACATATAACTAAAAAATAAATTTCATAAACCGTTGTACAGAAGCAGTTGTTAAAATTTTCCACTAGCTTCATATTTTAATTTCTATGATCAAGGAGGGAAGGTGGATGGGGGGAGAGGGGGGAACGAAGATCGACACCGTCCTGCGATGGCTTCGAAGCATGCAATTCATACATTTAGTGCATTGTTTGTCAACCGTTACATCCGCTGATGGCCACCGATGGCATCGGCAGTCAAATAATCGGTCATGCAGCCACAAAGCAACCCTTGGCAAAATACAGGAACGCAACGGTACCTATGTGCATATACACTTACATACATATGTATGTATAATTAGTTGTCATGCAAAAAGTGTTGACCAGCAACGGAATCAGACCATGACTGCAAGTTGATGAGAAGTAACCAAAAAATACTAAATAACCACAAATGGAGTGAAAATGTGAATTCTCACAAAGAAAACGCTAAAAATCCAGAATAGCAATTAATGTTATTTAAAAATTTTTAACGGTATTATTATAAGGCGAAACTTAAAAATGACGGTTGATTTAAATTTTTCAAATCTGTTTTAGTGCACATTTTTTGGGAATCTAATTTTTGAGCCAACTTAAGCCAAAATTACATTAAAAACACTATCCGTTATGTATGTATGTATGATCGAAATAATTGAGAAAAAAAATTTTTTTTTTGTAATGTAAAGCATATACACATACATACACTAAGCGCCGCATTCGCAGGGAAGGGGTTTGGTATTCTGATCACCACCAAATATAGAGTTAAAAACATTCGAACTCACATTACTTCTGTACAAGATTCCACGGTGGATCGTTTATTAACGATTTTCGCGCAAATATCGGCGGTAAATTTTTCGGAATGTTTTCTAGACAGCCATCGAACTTCTCAGGTCTGTGGCGCGCCCGCCCTCTTCTAAAAATGACAAACCAAATGGTGAATCAAACGATCCAAAACGATACAAGATCGCCATAGCATTCATGATGTTTCCATGCAATTACAACAACAATTTATGATATATGTATATGAATGTATGTAACTTTAATAAATTCCCATAAATCATTCAAATGTCAAATGCTTCGTAAATTTAAATTCAAATCGGCAGTGTTTGTGATGGTATAGAATATATATATGTGCATATACATATGTACATACATATGTATGTCATTTATCCCAAATATTTCTCACGCATAAGCCTTGAGACATAGCAACAGGCTCTCCACTATCTAACAGAAGCCCAAACAGCAGGGCACCAAAACCGCCTTCTTAAGCCTATTCTCCCCCATAATGGTTTGGTTTGTGTGTTATTTTTTTCTTTTTTTCCATTCATTTTTACGGTTTTCGTTGTAGTTATGGTCTATTAAAGAGGAAAAGAAATAAATAAATAAACAAATTATGCCATAGCTTTATTAAGCGTTCCCTAGCATACCCATCAGTAATACAATCCTCAGTGCGTATGTGGATCTGTGTATGTCTTGTCGCAGGCAAAAGCTTTCAATAATTGCTTTGCTCTCTGCCTGTTCTTTTTATTAAATACCGCTTTTCGTATAATCTTTGCATATGAGTTAAATAATTTGGTTTGGCATTGTACAAACGTGAAACGTGACCTTTTTTTGATGGCATCCCACAATAAAGCAACAACAAAATACGAGGTTTGTGATTCAAGCACCATTTTTAATAGACTTTAATTTATTAATAGGAAGTTTGCCATTGTTTTCAAATTTTTATATATTTTTTTGATAATTTCTATACTGATTTATGAAATTCCGAGAAAAAATTGTTATTCAGAAAACTACTTTCAAGTAATTTTAATTAAGTACATGCCATGTTCTTATGTATGTTTGTATGTATTTGGTATTTCCCCAAAGCTTTACTAAATTATTTTCAGCACATATGTTTGCACATATGTACTTTTATATGTATGTGTACATACATATGTATATATTATTAAATAAATATATATATTCTTGAACGCTATGCACTCACTTCAAACTCAAGGTCAAACGGATTTATCGTTCATATCAACGCATTTCCGTTTTTATTTATTGACATTGATAAAAAATATGCATATAATATTGGTTTAATAAAATTAATAATCATAGCAGGCAATCGTTATCTGTTTAAATATCTGCAAATCAACGAAGACGCTGGCCGATGAAAAAAGTTTTTGATGCAAAAATACAGAGAAATAAAAGCTTTGTTCTACAAGCTCACTCATTACGGACAGAATGTTAATAAATGAACATAAATGTGGATCTTTAATATAAAGGGTGTTTTTTATAGAGGTATAGAACTTTAAGTTGGCATTACTTTTCAAGATGGCGACCGATTTAACAGCTGTCAAGTGATTTGTTCTCAGTTTGGTTTGGCAATTCATCATGAATAGACTCACGCCTGAACGCTTGCAAATAGTGCAATTTTATTTCGAAAATAAAGGTTCTGTGCGGAAAACGTATCGCGCACTACGTCCATTTTAGCGATGTTTAGCGATGAAGCGCACTTCTGGTTGAATGTCTACGTCAATAAAGAACACTGCCGCATTTGGAGTGAAGGTAATCCGTTACATCCAGAAAAACTGACTGTTTGGTGCGCTTTATGGGCTGGTGGAATCATTGGTCCGTACTTTTTCAAAAACGATGATGGCCAGAACGTTACAGTCGATGGTGATCGGTATAGAGCCATGATTACTAACTTTTTCATTCCCGAATTGAATAACCATGATGTCCAGGAGATGTGGTTTCAACAAGACGGCGCAACATGTCACACAGCTCGTGCCACAATAGATTTATTGAAGGACACGTTAGGTAACCGCCTAATTTCACGTTTTGGACCTGTGAATTGGCCTCCAAGATCTTGTGATTTAACACCGCTAGACTACTTTCTGTGGGGCTATGTAAAGTCATTGGTCTATGCGGATAAGCCACAAACGCTTGACTATTTGGAAGACAACATTCGCCGTGTTATTGCCGATATACGGCCACAAATGTTGGAAAAAGTCATCGAAAATTGGACGTCCAGATTGGACTACATCCGCGCCAGCCGTGGCGGCCATATGCCAGAAATCATATTTAAAATGTAATGCCACAAGATTATCTTTCGGATAAATAAAATTCATGTAAATCGAATAATCCATCATTGTTTTATTGCAACTTAAAGTTCTATACCTCCATAAAAAACACCCTTTACAAGTATGTTTAGCTCCCACGCAAACAACTATTCAGATATTTAAATTAAGTTACAACTCATTTAATCAAATTGAGGACGGATAAGAGGGTAACAGTGAATAAGATAAAGGATTATAAGTAAAAAATGGAAAATATGTAAATGTAATGTATTGAAAAATTGATTTTTTTTATATTTAATATTGCTCTTACGACCTTTCATGGGAGAAACTTTCAGCACAACTTTTTGACGATTTTTGCTTATGTGTGTGCCCTCATTAAAACTTCTTTCCATCAAATCCAGTTTTTTTGGGCCACGAAAGTGTTCTAGCAACCCCGACAGTTTCTGTTACTTGTGTGTAGAATTTACTTTTAACCCTTAGCGTCGAAATTTCACATCAATAATAGAGCAGTGCTGTTTAGACTATTTGGATTTCCTGTGAGGGATCTTGGATTTGTAACGTGTGGGATAACGTGTGTGATACTAAACAACAACCAATAATTTTTACGAAACCAAATGTCCATTTTTGACTCGCGCAAAAGATATTACAATTAATTTCAAACACACTATCCACTATACAAACTTATCTTCAGCCAAACGACACATCCTACATAATACCGACCTCTGTCAAAACTTACAGATCGGTTAAAAAGTCCGCACTCTAAATTTGTCCTAAGCCATCACGATAGCCTGCCTGAAAATTGTACAGCTCCAGATACCCGGGTATCGAGCACTGCGAGCAGTTCGATGCTCGCTCGGTATCCGCTCATTGCTCAACTGCTTAGCAGAACAAAAAAAAATTGATTTGGTTTGTCAAAACTTCTTTGGCGTTTCAATGACTTTACATAAATAAACTAAAAATGAATAAAAAAAAGTTTTGAGAAAAAAGTCAAAGTGTTTGTCAAAATACTCGAAATGATGGTGTTGAGCTCGAAAAGTTTCGAGTAATGAGCAATGAGCAGGTGTGCAGGTGCTCGTTGCTCAAATGCTCGCACTGCTCGAAAATGTTTGAGCAAAATTTTGGGCTCTACAAAATAGAACCAAAAGTAATGAACCAAAAACTTTAAAAGGAAATATGTGTAGGTCCACAAATGCGGCAACTCATGAGTGGAAATGGAAATGCGTTATCAAGAGCAATGGACTGAAGAAAAGCTAGTAGATTAAGGACATATCAAAAGCCAAATAATCTCGAAAGTTTTAAGTATTTAATGTAAGTTAAGCAATGAAATTTTGTGTAGCGTAGATTTTTGTATTTTTTTCTGAAAATAAATATTTTGATGTCACAATAAGCCCGATGTGGAACATTTTTTCACTGGTAAATATATTATATTTAAATGGTCCTAATAAATTCAAAGTTTTTTAAATCTCATGTAATAAAAAAAGTTTATATTTTGTAGACCAATGTAATATTTTACTGTTATATGTAATGTGCCTTACATATATACTTTTGATACATACATTGCAAATGACGCAAGAGCCCTCGAAATTTCTTTTTATACCTTCTATAAACATGAAGAAGTATGTAACACAGAGTGTAGCAGTACAGTTTTGCTCGTATGGTGTATGATACATCTGGTAACACAATGGGAACGAAGGAGTTTCCTGATAACTCATTTCGTACAGTCCTTAGCTGGTCATAGCTTCAGAGTACAAAATTCCAATACATACCAATAACTACCGATTAAATGGAATGTCTGGACAAATTTCTAGGTCTATGTATGTCGATTCCAGAATATTCTTTACAAACCTAATATGCGAACATTTGCATGATTATGCGTTACTTACTTACCTAGAGTGCATACATGTGCATGTGTGTGGTCGATGTTTCTACAGCAACACCTTTCCAAGTATTTGTCTTCGAAGTTGGCTCATTGACAAATTACCGGCTGTCAACAAATTGCCCACCCTACCTCACTAATAGAACTCACACGCAACTGACGGAATTTCGTTCCCCGCTGCACACACAAGGATACAAGCTGAGTACTTGCAACAAAGTAAGCAACAAAATCTTTTTGTTGCAATAGGCAAAACGAATAAAGTTGTTGATAGAACTCACGTTGCATTTGCTGCACAGCAATTTTTTTCTTCTGCCCACATGGAGTTGTAAGAAACGCGAGGCGGAAAGTTAAGGCAAAGAAAGTTTTTACAATTCTCTGTTCATTTCGTATCTACTTGTACATGTGAACATATTTCAGTACATATGTATGTGTGTAGTTGTGTGTCTCTATCTATTCAGCACCTAATGCAAACGGTCTAGGTCTGGTCTGTTGGTGTTGTGTTGAGACGCGGCCGTTGGGGTGCATAAACTTTTCATGGTCAACATCGGAGGCAATGACAGCGTGCGATTGTTGTTGCAATTGCAATGTTTTTTGTAAACATATATGTATGTACTTTTATGTGCTTAGTGATGTTGTTGCTGTTTACATAGCAATTGTTGTGGTTGCATCCACTTAATGTTTGCTGACAATTTTGCTGGTCTTTTGTTTCATATTGTGTTTCTCTGAATTTTTTTTTTAAAGCTTGGTTGTCTCCAATACTTTCCATCCTTTTGGCTGATCGTTTCGCTCTATATTACACCAGAAGCCAGAATGAAGGTAATAACTCTTCCTTCAGATCTTAAATTGAAAGCGTACAAAATACAGCTTGTTCAAGAACTGAAGCCGCTCGATCTTCCCAAGCGACATTGCTTTGTTCTATGGGCTCTTGAAAAGTTCCAAGAAGATCCGACGTTTTCGAGCCAAATTTCGTTCTGCCCATTGAGACCCATTTCTGGCTCAATGGGTATGTAAACAAGCAAAATTGCCACATTTGGGACGAAGAGTAACCACAAGAGATTCAAGAACTGCCATTTCATCCAGAAAAAACAACGGTTTTGTGTGACTTGTGGGCCAGTGGAATCATCGATCCATTTTTCTTCAAAAATGATGCCAGTGAGAACGTAACCGTCAATGGCGACCGTTATCGCGCCGTGATAACCGACTATTTGATGGCCGAAATTGAAGCTCGTGATCTCCGCGACATTTGGATTCAACCAGAGTGAACAATTCGGTGAGCAGATAATTTCACGATTTGGGCCGGTCGATTGGCCACCAAGATCATGTGTATTACACCGTTAGACTTTTTCCTGTAAGGATATTTAAAGTCTAAAGTCTATGCAAGCTAAGATCCAGGCCTTGGAGAAAAGCAACACGCGTGTCATTCGCCAGTTACCAGCCGAAATGCTCGAAAATTGGACTCTGAGACGTAGCCGTGAACAACATTTGAAAGAGATAATCTCCAAAAAAAAAAGAATGCCAAATAACGTTCTTTCGAATGATAATAAATATTCCACATTTAATTTAACTTTTCTGTATTTTTTTTCCTTCATAAAATAGGCAACCTCAAAATGCTCAAAATCACCCATTAAAATAAAATAACAAGTTGGGTAATTCCTTCTAGTGAAATATGAAATACTTATTAGTTCAATGATTTTTAAATAATATTGAAACAAAACTAAAAAGGAAAGGGAAAAGAAATAGAAACAAATTTTATTCAAGATTTTTATACAAATCTGCCCAACGAAAAAATGGACTGTTTAGTTCATATTTTTTTATTCAAAATATCTAGTCGATTTGAACGTCGAATAATTCGATGGTTTGCAAATGGTGGATTTACCAAAAATTCGTTCGTCACCTTTTGGAATGCTTCAACATCAAGGTATGCAAGTTTTATCATTGAGGAGTGATTCAAGTCCAAGTAAGTTGAGCAAGCCGAAAGGTTGATAGCAAAAATTAAATTTTTACACAAGTTCATATGCATAATTTTGGATCTAGTCACACAAAACTTGTTTCTATGATAATTAATGACGCTAAATCCGTTTTTTACGATTGATTTTAGTTTTTATCAGTTGTGTGAAACGAGCTTTAGGCCGAATAAGTTCCAACTAGGCAAAGACGCGATGCTGTCATCACGCGAGAATTCGGAAACTAAAATATTCGAATTTCGCCTATCAAATATTATTTATTTGTGAGCTTGTGTTATCGGGTAACAATCGTAAATTTCTCTTTGCATCCAGCCCCTTCTTTGACTTTATTTCCGTTCTAATTTCCAGGAAAAGATTTTTTGAATTACCCTAATATATGAGGAGAGGTACTCGTATGTATACATATTTACTTATATATAAAATTATTGCTTACTGGTATTGTTACATTTTTATTAATTGGATTAAATTATGCTTCGTTGACTTTAAGCATTTTTCTACTATTCTTTTATTAAAACTCTTTTGTTTGCTTTTTTAAATCTCTCTAATAAAACTATTAATGTTAAATATTGACATTAAGCCTTTTTGTTGGCATTTGTAGTTGAAGAGAAGATAAAAATTCGATATTGTTGCAAGTTTTTGCCTTTTTTGTATATTCACTAATGTAACAAGCTCCAGCTGCTCTGAAAAGTTTAACCAAACAAACAAAAATGGAAAATAAAAGACTGGGAAGGGTGGAGACAACTATTATTTTGCTGAGGAGAGTGTCTTTACTTTTGTTGTGCGTGTACACACTGCATATGTATATGTATAAAACCAGACTTATGTTTTAATTCGCACATATGTATGTATGTAATTATGTGGACATTTTTTTTATTACTTAAAAGACTTTTGAAGTCTCCAATGTTTTTGTTAACCTTTAATAATAGTTTTCATTTATATTTTCAACTACTTAATTTGAGTTTTTGAGACGTGTAAACCGAGATGGAGTTTTATGAATTTCTTGTGCAAAAACCATTTGGAGTAGAAAATTTAAAAAGTCAAATTCATATATTCATTAATTGAAAAAATCTTAAAATTCCCAGAACCTGCATGAAATATATACGAGTACTTATGAACTTCATGCGTTTTAATCCGAAAGCAATTCAAATTAGTTTCAGTGCAAAAATAATTAAATTTAGTGGTATGAATATAATATTCAAAATAAGAGAAAAGTTTTAGTCATACCAGTATTTTGGAAAAATGTTTAATATAATTTTTAGATTCTTAATAATATTCTAACTAATGCGCCTATTATGATTCACAACTGAAATAAGTTCAGTTGTCAACATTACAACTCAACACAACAATTCTTTTTCTATTTCTTTTTTGATTTACAACCAATTTCAGATATTAAAACAATTTGTAAATACTCGTATTCAGAGTATTTTCATCAAACATTTATGCATACCGTGAGATCTATTTTCGGAAGATGGAGAGGAAGGAATTATGCAACTTACTCGTATTAGACACCATCTTGAGACAAGACTAATCCATATGAACTACCAGTGCCAAGTATGCTATCGCTCGTTATGTTATTGTATTGGATGTACCAAGTAATTCGGTCCGTTTTCAAAAGATTGCTCCACCTACATTGTAAAGGCTTCACATCTGTCAACAATAATTAGTGTGCTTCAGCGTATGTTTTTTTTTTTTTTTGATTTTCTATTTCAAATGAAAGAAAGAACCGCTAAAGTCCATCGAATGCTTATTGAAGTTTATGGTGAATCTGTGCCGACTGATAATCTAAACAGAGAGTGGTTTCGATGCTTCAAAAGTAATGATTTTAACTTCGAAGCCAAATAGCGACATGGTTAGCTAAAAGAGTTTGAAGATGAGCAATTGACGGCTTTACTTCGAGTTGCGCGAAAAACGGACAGAAACGGCCGAAAGGCATGACAAGGTGATTTTGCAACATGAGTACGCTCAGCTGCTACGGTCAATAACCACCCCATCCGCCGTGTTCTCAAGTCCTTTCACCTTCCGGCTACTGATTTTTTCGACGGACGCAAATTTGGTCACTGGTTCGAATATTTTCAAGAAATCGAAGAATAGCTCAATATTGCGTTTATGGAAAGGGGACTCATTCTTTCGAGATGGTATTTCGAAATTACAAAAGGAATGGGAAAAAGTAGTCGCTTCTGACGGTCAATACTTTGAATGACGTATTTTTCGGAAATACCAAGTGAAAGCAGATGGTTCTCCACCTGATCCCTCCAACGGAGTGGAGGTCTTCCTCTTCCTCTGCTTACGCCAGCGGGTATTCCATTGAATACTTTCAAAGCTGGAGCGCTTTTATCAATTCGGACGACAGGGCCTAGCCAGCGTAGCCGCTGTGTAGTAATTTGCCGACCTATGTCAGTGTCGTCGTATATCTTATACAGCTCGTCGCACAATTGTTTTTCTGGCATTGTTGAAGTTCAATTGTTTCCGAAGCAGCGGTATGAAAGGTATTTGCTATTTCGTTCCACAGCTCCCCTATATCGAGTTGCCGTTGAGTGCTCTCAAAAAGCAAGTGTGCAAGCCGAGTAGAAAACCTGGCTGGCTGGCTGTCTGCTGTGATTGCAATTTTTCGACGTTAAACCTTCCTTGTGTTTGTTGACATGCGTTCTGTGCTGCACAGAGACGGGTGCGTATTTTTTTTGCTACAAGATAATGATCCGGGTTGATATTTGGCCCTCGGAACATACGCACGTCCAGAACACTGAACATGATCGATTTGGTTGCGTGTTTTACGATCTGGCGATAGCCATGCAGCTTGATGAATTTTCGTATGCTGAAATCTGGTACTACAGACAACCATTTTTCGGGCCACAGCGAAATTAACCAGCCTCAGCCTGTTTGGGGATGTTTCGTCGCGGAGGTTGAACTTTCCGATTGTTGCGCCAAAAATACCTTCTTTGCTCACTCTGGCGTTGAAATCGCCAGTGGCAGGGGCAGCGCTCATAGGCTCTTATAGAAAGCATCTTTGGTCACATCATCCTTCTCTTCTGTCGAGGCATGGGTAGAAATTAACGATATGTTGGAGAACTTTGCTTTGATGCGAAATGCGGCTATACGTTCATCCACCGGGGTGAAAGCCAGGACTCGGCGGCGGACGAACCCAAATTATTCCGTCCATCGCATTTCTTAGACGGCGGTGATGTCAGTCTTTAGATTTACGAGGACATCAACCAGCTGTATAGAGTATAGTTTTTATGTGGTGGGTCCCAAACCCTACCCACAAAAGAAGGGATTCGCCTTCTCAATTTAGCTCGCCTCCAAACGGATATTTGTTGGCTACCCAGAGGATACTTGGTCTAAGACCGGAAGTCGTGAGGTGCTTGAACCTTATGTAAAATAATCGTTTCTGACCAGTCTTAGGTGAATGACAATGAAAAACGTTCACGCATGTGAGAACTTCTACATAAATATATTTACAATTAATAAATTTGAATTTTTTAACGTTTATACCAATCAGAACAGTCTGGACGTAGTCGAACCAGCTTGACTCTTTGGTTTTGCATTCGAAATATGTCAATAAGGATTAAGGTCAGATACGTTATGTATGTATATCAACAAACAGACAAAATTACATATTTTCTATATTCCAGCTTTTGCTTGCCATTTGTGAGAGATTGTGATTGCATCTAATTCCCTATTATCGGTTTGAAATGTCTTTAAAAAACGATAAACGCTTACAATTGGAGCGACTGTTTCACTTTTCATCTTACATAAAATTCTAATAACATTTTATACGTAGTCTCTTCGATCTTTAGTATAAGCAACATATGAATAAATCTTTTTTGTGTTTCTCTTTCTTCTCCTCTTTTAGATGATTGTAGAGAATTTGTTTCTTTTTTTTTTGGATCTGTTGTGACATAATAAATTACAATTAACTGATTTCATCTCGCACACAAATCATTTTTGCATACTCAATCACTACACACATACCGCAATGACTGCAGATTAGGTGAGGATCTTTTGCAATTTCCGTAAGAACTAAGAAGGTACGTACTGTTAGGCACCGAAAATACTTGTGTTCCAGTACGCCCACATATTATCCAAGACATTCAGTTTGATTTGGTTCATTCTTCTGACATAAAAGTATTTGTTTGAGTCACAAAGCGATCTGCCTGCTTCCAGCTCTGAATCGTACCGTGGCTTGTGATATAAATCATTCTCTGGCTGGTAGTGATCTGAGACATGCACCAGTGGTAGTTGTGGTGGCAGTAAAAACAAAACAAACAAAAAATTTTCTTTTGCCATGCAGTTTTTGTGGCCGATCTTATCTCGATTGCAGCAGAAGCATTCAAATACTTATACTGAAATTGGTTGTTGCTTG
Source organism: Neoceratitis asiatica (assembly GCA_030068015.2). Classification (NCBI taxonomy): domain Eukaryota; kingdom Metazoa; phylum Arthropoda; class Insecta; order Diptera; family Tephritidae; genus Neoceratitis; species Neoceratitis asiatica. The sequence goes on along the minus strand of CM061528.1, from coordinate 897,141 downwards.
TATTAGTTTTTGTTACGTCTTTCTTCCACAAAGACATTGAAATACTTCTTTAAGTTTGGTGTAAAATATTAAACAAAATCGAGTTTGAGCGTAGTGAAATAAAACTTCACTTTCTTGTCTAAAAAAATCTACATAAGTTAGATACATATGTACATATATACTCATCTTGCGTTTGGGTTTCCTCAAATGTATTAAAATAAAAATGTTGAAGTATATTTTCCTACTTAAAAATATAAATAATAATGTACGAATATTTACATACATGTATTATATGTATGTATAGATGGATTGGAGGAGGAGCTCGGCCGAAAGTCGCTTCAGCGGTTGCAAAGCGCCATATATATTTATATATATATATATATAGATTGGTGTGCATTGGCAGTCATTTTGCAAAAAAAAAATTATTTTCGAATCTTTTCAAGGGCAAATCGTTTTTACGCACTACACCAAAGTTACATATTTATAAACATACATACATATGTATATGTGTACATATATATATGTTTACTTACATACATACAAACGCACATAATTATTCATACGTTATATTTTATTTGTGAGCTTCCTTACCGCTGATATATCGTATACATATATGTATATACACATGTACATATTGTATATACATATACCATGGCATCATAGTTGTTTTATAAATTTTCTACTTTCCTGTCTTCCTCGGCCGATCAGCCAGCCTAGGACCAATAACCGGTCTCACAGATTATGCCAAAGTGGCGAATAGTCGGTGGCATTGAGAGTTCGTGTTTCGACTGCAAATATTTTATGTTCATTTTGGTTCTGAATGTAGGAATTTCAGTTACATACGGACGTATTCATTTACAAACAGATAAACATTTGTACGTACTCGTACACTGATGAGAAAAATTTTAGCAGACAACATCATTTAGGCTTTTAGAAGCCTATTTGATGATATTAACTAATAATCGCTTTATTTGAAAATACGGTATTTTTACGTTCCATTTTGCATCCACTAACGACTCCGTAAAGTTATTCTTCTGCAATTACTCTTTTGAACAGAAGACTCAATTGCGAACTTCGATTCACCTACCACATCTGTGCGTAACCGAAGATTTGGCCTAATAATCACTAATCTCGCAATAGATCAAAGGATACAGTCATATGCAAATATTCCAATGCACTATCCTTTTATATTAAAATTATGGTACGCCAAAAATTATAGCCAAGAAACTTGGACTTTATATAGAAAAAAATTTCTCGTCTACAAGTTAAAGCAAAAAGGGCGGTGGGTGGATTAGTGATTATAGTGTGTACTATAGATAACATAGAGGTTTTAAACAAAAAATCAATGAGGCTTCGAATCTCGGCAATTTTTTATTATCGTTATGAAAGTTTCCACGTCTTCCTCATTTTTGCTTTTAACATTATTGGTTTCCTTAAACAGGAACGGCTGATGGTTTTCATGAGAAAGTTTTATTTCATGTCAGAAATACACTCGGAGGGGTTGACATTCGTAACCGAGGGACGACCGCAATTAGAAAAATAAATTAAATTTTTTAGTTTAATTAATTTTCTATAATTTTAGATGTTGGTCAGACCAGGGCTCGAAACCTGGCCTTTTGTAAAAGTGACAGCACATTTAAGACTAAATGAAAATAATATTCTTTTCAGAAACTCTGTAGTGTCGATTTTATATTGAGCGAAAAAACTTTTTTTTATACAATGCTGAAATTTATTTGTACTAAATGCCACTTTTGTTGAAGTTGATGTAGGCCATAGTTTTACTCGACACTGTGGATTGGCCTGTGTCGCATATGGGGATAAATTTTTTTGCGTATTTAATAATTAAATACATTCTTTTATGTGAGCAAATATGTATGTATGTGTGTATGTGATTGGATTTTCTTTTACATCCCCTACTGAAATTAATTAATATTAAATTGTAAAATTTATATAATTACAACAAATAAATGTATATTTGCAACTGGTTTAAGAAATGATGTCATTTACTTCTTTAAACAAATGTGTTGTATATGTGTGTACATTTGTATGTGTAAGCAAATAAATTAGATATTTCGAAATCAGGAACATATGTATGTACATACATACATAGTATGTTTGTTTTGTCTCAGACATGTCACAGAAACAGAGATATTCCGCAGACCACCAAAGCACCAACATTTCAGCGAATTGGGCGGAAGAGATGACACTGAAAATATGGGAGACATATGTACATATGTGTCAATGGTTCACCAAGTAAGAATGGCTCAACTGACTATTTTTAAATTTCCAATTTTTGCATTGCTTTTTTTTTTGTATTTTGCTTGAGACATTTTTATTAAAGTAGTTACAGCCCGTTTTTGGTGTGCTGTAAGATTATTTTAGAGATTTTAGAATTTTTATGAAAACTAGGTCGTAATAAGAACTTCAAACTGTGGATTTATTGAAACAGTTACTTAAGTTCTTTCTACATGTCTTCATCTTTGCATATGTTTGTATGTCTGTAGATGCATGTTTCATATAAAATATGTAAAGGGTGTTTTTTTAGACGTGTGGTTTTCGTTGAGGCTATACTTTTTTCGGAGTTGGTCTTTTTGACAGCTGTCACCTGATTTATACTAATTTTAGTTTGCCATTTTAGAATGACTTATATTCGGTGCATTATTGCTGACATAAGTGGTCGAAAATTAGGCCTCTCAGCTGGAATTTATTCGAGCCAACCCGAAATAGTTTTTAAAGCATAATTTCAAACCCTTATCTTTATAATAAACTAGCGGATCCCAGCGTGCTTTGTTACACCTATAAAAAATGAAGAAAATCTAAGTGAAATTTTGAATTTTCGATTTTTTTTTTTTGGAAAACGAAACAAAAAAAAAATGATTTAAAATTTTTTTTCCAAACTTTTTTCTATTAATTTTTTTATTTTTATTTTTAAATTTATTTTCATTTTCATTTTTTCACTCTTTCTCTCTCTTTTTCAACACCACATATGTACATACAGCGTAATGTACACGTATTTTGGAATTTTACATGTATTTGTTGTAGTTGCATGTATTTTGTATGGGGAGCGACCAATGTTCACTAAAATGGTCATATGTATCTCTGGAACGGCTGCACCAATCTCATGGAGACTTACACATTAACCTTCTCCTAATATCCTTTTATAACTCTTAATAATTTGGTGCAATTTTATCTGGCGGTTCTCAAGTTATAGGCGTTCATCAAAATTTGGTATTGATTTTTATATACATACATATGTATGTATTTATGTATGTATATACATAGATTATAATAAAGCCCAATTCTTGGTATTACATTAGATTATATGCATTTTATATCTCTTCGAAAACCATATGTTAAAAAACCCCCCTTTATATGTATGTGCAAATGGCTCAGAACTGACATATTGAGCAAATGACAGAAAACATACACCATGGAGCTCATTAAAAATTGTAATAAATTAAAGAAGTGAAAATTGCGTGTTCTTCTATACACCCATATGTACATATATGTACATTTGTATGTATGCATATATGAAATATGTAGGAAATGCTAAAGTTTCCACTTATAACTTTTTACAAACAAAATTTTCAAAACGAGAAATAACCCATTTTTGGCATAAGCCACACAGCAGTAACAAAATTGTAGCAAAACGAGAGGAAACTAATGATCAGTAATGATCGTTAAAAAGCTCGGGAAGGAAAAAACTCATCACCACAAGAGATGCAAATAATTTAAAACTTGTGCATAGCCGATCCATTCAAACAAACAAACGGCAACGAAACTCATCAGCGAACTCGATAAGTCGCAAATAACCCATTGCAATGTTCGCACAGTCTAAAGTACGCTGAATATGATGGTCCTTATATCCAGGAAGCCTGTGCGGAAACCAATGTTAACTATGAAAATGAAATCCAATAACATTTCATGGTGCAAGTACACCACTTGGACCGAAAACGATTAGAAAATGTAATATTTTCTGATGGAATACTTAAAATAAGACGGAAAAACGATTACCTTTGTAATTAGTAGTATTATCATCCTCAATAAGAAGTACATAGAGGTTCTTAACAAAGGTGTGGATCCCACAATTGAAGAGGTATTCGCTGAATATGTAAACGCAATTATTCACTCTATATACTCTGTTCCTTGTCATTGGAAAAAATATGAGTATTTGAACGTTTCTTTTGGAACCACAGTTACCTTTACTGTAATTTTTTTTCTTTATTTAATGGCAAAGACCACATAGAAAAATTGGGATAAAGTCTATTTTTTGGACCAGGCCGGACCTCAACATAATCGCTATTTACGTGTATTTCCGAAAGTGTTTTGATGATTGGATCAAGCTTTTTTTCTAACATTATATTATTAACAGGATAAGATGAATGGAAAAACTGCTTTTTTGCCGTTGGGTGTATAATATTTCTTTGTTTGTACATATGTATGAAGGATGTAAATAAGATGTATAAATACAATGCTAGTTGATCACAATTCTATACACTGCATACATAAAAAATGCGTCTCTGACAAGGTCAGTACCACCAAAATCGAGAATATACATATATACATACATACATACTTAAGTGAACCTCAAAGATGCAACCTCTACAACTCATGATATTTATGTGATGTAGATATACATATACTCAGTTGTTCATTACAAGCCAAGTGTTCGTGTCGAAAATTAGAGTATGCTTAAAGCAGCCGTCAAAGATCATGATCCAAACAAATTAAGTTTAATTTTTGTTTTGATGAAATTACGAATTATTTGCTTTTAGGATTGTCCTGTTTTCCATGGGATGGACCCTATGTACCAATAAATAAATGTGTACGTCGATCAGCTTTGAAATATGCTTACATATTTATATATACTGTATGTATTTACATATTCACATTTGTTATTTGTCAAAATATTTGTTCATTGTGTTTTCGTAAGTTTAAGTTGTCGAAAGCCTCGTTCACAAATCTTATCGAATTTTATTAAATTATTACTGCGCCAATTAGGAACATAAATTAAAGTGAAGTATGAAATTAAGTTTTTTTTCCTAGACATCCAAGAGTTATTAGAACATGATTTAGTGGAAACTCTGGCAGCGACCATATCATGTTTTCTTGAAGTCAGGAAGTCTAACCACTCACCCGCAGCGACAGCTGTTCTGGGGAGAGAAATCAAATGAAAACTAAGACTTCTTTCTTCTTCTTCTTTTGTATGTCAGTTTCGATTCTGCCTACAATTATTCTTGTTTTTTCATTTTTTCCATCAATTTTTTTTTGTTCAACCCTTTCTGTGCGATATCTGTTTCCAATTAAAAAATTTATAAATGTAAGTTTGTGTACTTACGTATGTATGTATGTGTGAGTAGGTATGCATGTATTTGTCCATTCAAACAAGTGCAGCAACTTTGATGTTGCTTTTGATGAATTACACCCAGGAGACAAATTGATGCCGTTGCCCTAAGTCAAACCCTTTGGGTGGACTAAGAGTTGTAGGGCCGCTGATTTTTTTTTATTTTTTTGTCACAAAATGTCACAATTAAAACACATTTTCTGGTTCAATGCGTATAAATCGGAATTGAACATTTTTTCCACGCGCATGTACTTATATATACAAACGTACAGAGTTCTGCGGTTTCGTCAAGTGGAAAATGTACTGCATCACCGTTGTTGTTGTTGTTGTTGTTGTTGTTGTTGTTATTGTTGTTGTGGGCATGTTGTTGTTAGGAAAAGCTGCAGGGCTTGTAATAGTTGCTTAGTCACCAACAAAAACCAATTTTTTTGAGTTTATTTTTTACAATTTTTGTATGGAAATTTCGCATTTACATAATGGGTTTGAAAAAATATTTTTGCCTTTAATTACCTCAGCAAGAATAAAGAACGAAAGAAAAAAAAACAAACAATAACAAACACACTCGCCGTAAATTAGTCATGTGGCAGGCAGTAAAGGCCGTGCAACATAAACACCCGCAGCTATTCCCCAACAAAACAACAAAACAAAGCGAGCTCAGCAGAAATCCTGCAGTAAAAGCCGTGTAAACAATGTAACGGGATGCCCGAAATGAAAATTCAATTTGAAAAGTACGTAAAAAAGAGAATTTGTACAATAAAAAAATTCAAAACAAATTAAAGAATAGCAAACCTGCAGCAAAAACAACAATTCAATATCGTTATCAAGCGAAACTCTGTAGGGATGATTTTTCCAACACTCGGCACATACGAACATTAAAGGGTTAAGCATGGCTGCCGCATGAAAATTAGTTCCATAATTTATAGCGACAAATCTATGCAAAGTCGTTGAATTTTTACTTAAAAAAAAACTTAGTTTCTTCCTCCTCGGTTTTTTTTCTTTTCAATGTTTTTTTCTTTTTTTGACATTTTTTGCTTAATTTTGTGAAGCAGCGTGTCGAATATTTTTCAACGCGCCATAAAAGTGATTTATTATGATAATTTTTAATAAGTGTAATTGGGAAAATATGCCAGCTAGTACTGTCGAGCGACAGACAAGACGTCGAAGGTTGGAAGGGTTAAGTCATCTTTTGTACATATGTCACTGGATGAATGGGGTTAAAAGGTTGGAAAAGCATTGAATTGCAAACGAAAGAAAATTGGCCTTCAACAAAATGTGTGTTTCAATTAATAATTAATAATTAATAATTAAATAATTAACAGCCAATTCCGCGAAAACAATTAATTAAATTACATTTTATACGAAATTTTTTTTCTTATTATTATTGTTTTCTATATTATATGGATAGAAATTTCTCAATTCATAATTCATAACTGACATTTTATATTTATTTATTGGACATTTAAAAAAAAAACTTCGGCATGGCCCAACACAACATTTCTTTTATGTTGTCTTTTCAATTTGATTTTTAGCAGATATTTTCGAATAAGTTACAAGTTTATAACTGTTTGTTATTATTTTCAATCGTCCGAGTGTTACAGGAAAAAAAATATATGCATCCACAAATCGTTTCAACCTTCACAATGGAATTTCGATACTTCCGAGGTAACTCGATTTTTGTATAATTTAAGCCCCCGTATACTTCTCTATCTGACTATTAGTTTACTTATATAGGGCTTTCCAATAAAGTGATATGATCTCTTTAAAAAAACACTCACACACACTAATTGTTAAGGAAATTCAAATGTTTTTTATTTAATATGAAGTACAATCGATACAATTAAGTTCTGAATATAACATCATTCAAATGGCCTCCACGACTTTTTTGCAGGAACGGATTCGATGAACCCAATTTTTGAGCAATTTTCCACTAAATCAAGTCGTATGTCATGAATAACACGTTCAAAATTGACCTTTAAAGCTTGAAGAGAGTCTGGTTTATTGCTGAAGACCAATGACTTCAAATAACCTCACAAGAATTAGTCTAACGGTGTTAAATCACAACTTCTTGGAGGTCATTCAATGTCAGAATTTCTTGAAATAATCGAATCTCTAAACCTTTCTCGCAATATTTCAGTTGTCGCACGTGCTCATCTTGTTGGAACCAGATATTGTTAAGATCAACTTCTTCCAATTGTGGATATAAAAAGTTGATTATCATCGAACTATACCGCTCTCCAGACCAAAACCACACCAACTGTCAATTTAGGTGAATGTAATGGTTGTTCATGAATAATTTGTGGATTTTCTTCGCACCAGAATCGAAAGTTTTGTTTATTTACCGCACCACTCAGCTGAAAGTGAGCCTTATCGAAGAATATGATTTTCTTTAAAAATCGTTATCATTTTCAAGTTGTACGAACGCAAGATCAGCAAATTCCCGACGCTTATGGTGGTCCATGGATGAAATTGTAAACATTACTGAATACAATGAAAAAAAAATGACAGATCATGTCATACTAAAAATGCCCAAAGCGACACTTATAAATCATAGCATCCCTATTGGAAACCCCTTTACATCGGGAGATAAGGAAGGGCAGTTAAAGTGAAGTCCAGCCGTAAGCTAAAGTAACAGTTTTCTAACAATTTATGTAAAGGAAATTATTGGACTCAGTACCAAGAACGAAGAAGAATTGTTTGGAATCAGAATCAATTGCTGATTTTAGTACAGCACTTTGTCATTAAATGCAACGCACTAGTTTTAGTAAGTTCACTCTCTGATATGAAGAACTTGCCTTCTCCCTCTTGACAAGCTCATCCGTTTACTCTCTAAACCCTATTTCTTTTTTAGCATTCTTTCCTCTATTTGATTTGGTTTTATTTTATTTTTTATTTATTTATTTTACATGCTTTGGCTTTGGCCTCGGAAGTTTTTCACTTTCAATGCTTCGCTGATTGCACAACAATCTAAACGTGCGATGAACAAAATAGTCCCATATATGTACGTACATATGTACATAAAACACCAACAACAACTAAGATAGCTACTAAATTGTTGCGAAACTATGCAATTTTACAATAGCAACAACAACAAGCAACAGCAACTATTATAAAAGCATTCTTTATAGGTGCAACAACGCTGCAGCAGCGACGGCCCAGTGGTGGTAGTATGTCAGCCCTGCAACAATAAAGGAAACCTAAAAAGTGGAGAAAAAAACAGAAGAAGCAACAATAAAATGCGAATCATGTGGAAAAAAGGAGTAATGAGATTAAAGTAAGGCAGGAGGTTTGTCGGGAATCGCTGCCATACAACACCAGCCGCTCTGCTTCGCATCCAGAGCACACCGATCACCGCGGCTCGCTGCATTCCACTTCGCTCCAGCTCGTCATACTCATGTGCTAACGTTGGTTGTGTGTGAAATTCAACTTGTTCCTCTTTTACGTTTCGCTGCCAGTGCCTCACTCACTCCACTTTTGCTTCTTCGACCGTGGCCGCACACAATAGGCGTTTAATTATTTTTATCGCCAGCTGAATTCCTTCCGTTTTTTGCTGTAACTCCTCAGCTTGGTTGCATTGTACGAATAGGTAAGTTTATAAATATGCCTTGGTATGTATTGTGTTTGTGCTTTAAATATAAATACATCTATTTATGTAAGTCTGTGCAACAGGAGCCTCCTATTTTTTAACTTGTTATTTCTTGTCCTTTACTTCTTAAGATAATCTTTTAATCATTTCAGCAAAATCGTGACACTCTTATCAGTTACAATCACGCTTTACTTTATAATGAATGCGACCAGACTGGCACTTCTCTTTATTTGATCATATAACACTATACTATAGAACACGGTTGTCTATAAATACCCAGACAGTCCTTACCTTTCCTGGTCATAAGAGTGGCAGATTGCTGATTAGATTGAATTGTGGATATACCCCGATTCATAACTAAGTGGAGTGGTGGGAAGTTTCTATGAGCTGAGCGCGAATGAATTAGAATTGTCTGTCAAGTGCCCCCTATTGACTATCTATCACACCTGTATAGTTTTTTTAGTGCTAGTGTATGGAATTGAGTTAATAGTAAATCTATTTCTTGGTCTTTCCGAGGTGAAGTCTCAAATAGTAAATCTAAATCTGGTCTGCCGTCCAAGCGAGCGCAGGGAGAAAATTTATGAATATGAAGAATCGACTGACAGACATTATCATTTTCTTCTGTCAATTTATAGGTATATATGGCCTAAGGTGACAGATAACTTGTTTTTGATGGAAATCACGAAGGATCCTCCAATCTAAACGTTGATATAATGATTGATCTAACGCGCTTATCACTTCAAAATTAGTTCAGTTAGTGCATTCTAAGTGCACCTCAGACAGATGCTACCAAAAACTTGTAATTCTATATAAAAAATAGAAAATTTTTTCAGAAACACACTATTATTATTATACATATATATATATATATGCAGGTGCAAGTGAAGAGTAATTTTTAACTGACGGAGTAGAAAGTAGTAATGAGCGGGATTGTCTTTAAATGCCCAGACCGTCCGTAAGATTTGCATGATTTAAAAACTCAAACTCAACTTAAAAAGTTTTGACATTCCTTGCTTTACTTACTATTTCAGTCCTCCTGGCGGGCATGGAATCAAAGAAATTCAAGAAGTTAAGGAGTATTGGCAAAGAGGTAAAAAAAAGAGTCAAACACGGTGCCGAGTGAGTATTTAGATTTTTAGAAAGATATATGTAGAAATATGTTTGTTTGGGTATAGCAAAACATAAAAATTCTTTAGAAATTTCTTTTTCTTTATTTTTCGTCAGTTATAAATAACGTCTTTCATTCTGATCTGATGATCTGCTATTTTCATTCCAGATATTTCCACATTGACACCTGCATACATACTTATGTGCGTAGATTAGTAGTTACACTGTCACTTGTAAATAAAAAATAAAAATAAACGATAAAACCTCAATGTGCACAACATTATTCTCACGTCTTCCTCTTTGTGGCATAATCCACTTAACACCTTCATTAAAAATAATTAATTCTGCGGCACATATTCGCTGGAATACATAATAAAAATCATTACCCACCATTAACATACCGATTATAGCGCCAAAAACCAACAACAGAAAAATAATATATGAATTAACATCAGTTGAAGCAGAGGCAGTGAGCGCATTTAAAATGTAATATGCAAAATCACGAGAAAGGAAACGATAACTGTTTTGGGTTGTGGCAAGAGAGTCGAGTTCGACGCAAGTTTATGTATGTCGGAAGTACGCTCAAGTGATTCTGGGACGGTTTGGCGATACTGGAAGGAAAATAATTATTCTGAGGAGAAAATAGACATTTTTTCGTTTGTAGCAAAATGAAATACTGCCATTTTCAAAGCAGAAACATATATCATCGGCAATTTTCAAAAAAAAATTCAATAATTAGCATACTTTCCAGCTTAAAGAAATAGTTTAAGGAATTAGATTTTTTTTTTGAAATATTCCTAGTTTTGATAATGGAACAATTTGAAAAGAGGTTCACAAATTGCCGGCGATTCGAAATTCTAGTAATTATCTATTCGTTAAAGGGAATTGGAATTCGCCGATATACCGCAGTATGGCGTCCTCTCAACATCTCTATTGCAGAGTAAATGAAAATTAATTTATGCACATAAGAGGCCATTCCACGCTAAACGTTTCAGGCTTTGGTTTGGCTTAAATTTGACATATGGCTTAATTTCATACAAAAAATTAAAGCTAATTCATTGGGCTACGTATCTGTTGGATCTGATATAAAAATTTCTATATAAGTTATTGTTCTTAAACGACTTTGTTTCTTTTATTCATAAAAGAATATTCAACGAGAATTGAATGAATTATCTTTAAAAATTTATATTTTCCGAGCTGAAGTCTCAAAAAGTAAAAAGGCTAGGTGTGTTTGAATTTATCAAGCAAGTAAAAATATAAAAAATTATATTGCAGAACTATACTGAATCTTCATTCTTCTTCTTTTCACTGTCTACGAGTTAAACACAACGGAATTACAATAGGCGTGCAATTACCACCATAACATCAAATTCTTTGAAGTGTCACTAAGTTATTGCAACAGTTAACAAATAGTCAAAATCTGATATAATCAAAAAAGAAATGAAAATAGAATTTTAGTTATATAAAAAATAATTATTAATATCCATAAATGTCCTTATTCCAATCTTTCTTTCTTTCTTTCGTCAATTTTTGAAAGCTCTCAAAATTAATGAAAATTTGAGCTTTTTGCGCTGACAATTGATATTTATATTACACAAGATACTGGTATATGACAATATAATTTGGCTTTCGTGCTTTAATGAAGCTTTATTTGGAGGCTCTAAGGAGTAATATTCAATCTTCCATGAATTGAAGGCCTAAGGTTTAAAAACGCCTACTCACATAGGGAAATTTTTATTGAAACAAATATACATATGTATATATTTTTGAAATGTAGCCATAAAAATTTTATTTGAATATTGGATGTTATAGGAGATATGCATATGTATAAAAGTGTTCCGCATTTCTGACCTATATTACTGTTAATTGTTTGCAAATTAGTTTCACATACCTGCATTGTTTTAGTTGAAGTGTTTTTATAAATTTTAGTTTTTATATTTTACCTTATCATCTGTATGAAACCAAATCTGGTCCTTTGGAAAAAAAGAACTATAGTTAGCACTCTATATCCAAAGAGTATAGGATAAACTAGTATAAGAGTAATTTCTAACTTTTGGATGGCTATGGGCATATGATGGATCACCCAAAATCTTATATTTCTTTGTGTTTAAATATTTATTAAACAGCTTCAGTTCGAGACTTCCATAGTTTTTTTCTCATATTGGCAGTGTGAGATGGCTGGTATATAAAGATGTGACACCGTTAAAAAATTTTTTTTTTGAAAATCTAAATGTAATTTCGTTGCGTAACAAAACTACTTGAAAAAGTAATTCATCTCGCGCACTCATAGTTTAATCACTCATCCCTTGAAATTTTTTATATATCCTTTAAGTCAGAAGTGCTCACGCCTTCATGTGTTGTACGTGTTCGTTAATGCTAATTTTAAACGTACCCATGCTCTTATCAAACAACTTTAGCGCTTCAAGGATCCACTGTACGACTTGTCCTTCGAATTGGCAATAAAGTTAAAAAGAAGACCCTAAAACAGGTCTGCTATTGTCTCCACACGCAGCTTAAACATAAATGATCAAAACGCTTAGTGGATATTCATACATGCATACATATGTATGTATATGTACATACATACAAAGCCACACAAAGTCAGAATTACATATGGACTATGAAAGGCTGCAAAAAATTGTGATCAAAAGCGGGAATAAGTCGAAAAGTAACCTGTTTAACAAATTCAACATAGCCTTCAACCTTGTTTCGGCATTTATTAGCGATACCCAAATATGTATGTTACTATGAACATACATAAATACAAATGTGCATTGGCAGCTGAATACAATTAAGTGGCAGCAACCACGATCCTTCACATACACACACCAGCAGCAGTCTACCGAAACAAGTGCAGCCGCAAGCTATATTTCCGCCGATTGCATGCGGTCCCCACCGAACCAGCGCGAATTCGACTTGAAGGTTATGTGGATACATACATTTTCATTTATTTTATATATATATATGTATTTATATTTATCTTTGTTATCTTTTTATCATCAATGTATGTTGTTGCTTTCCAATTTTTCGACCGACACTGCCAACAAAAAGTGAATCTTACCAAACTCGTTTGGCAGCTCACATGATGCGCTTTTTCCCTTTTTCACTTTTATTGCCCAAATAAATTTAATTTTTTTTTCACTACGAGTACAACAACTATGCTTTTGCACACTTCATATATTTAATTGCAATGTATGCACGAATATTCACATCATTACTGTCCAATGTGTCTTTTAAAGTCGACGTTCAGTGAGAACAGAGGAGCTGAGTGCTCCCATACTGCCTCATAACAAAGTTTAAGAAGTATTTGGTGAACAACTTCATATTTATATTTTGAGAAACAAATAATATCTATTCCTAACCTTAACATTTATGTATTTAAAAGATAAATTTTGGTGGCTTCGCCCATTAGACACACTCGGCTATGTACTCGTATGTCAGCTGTTTTTGATTTTCCACTGAAAACGACATTTTTCGGGCATTTCAGTCAATTGCCAATGAAAAATATAATTTTTATTTTAAACAAAATATCTTCATATTTTCATTTCATTTTAATCACAGTCGAATGGATCAGTTGTTTTTTTTTTTTTTTGGCTGCATACCTGCCCTTTTTGCTGCTGGGTTGATGATACAACTAACTGCTGATTATCCAGTATGTAGCAACGTGTATAAATTGCAAGCACACATGCCACATGCATTCAAGTCCATGTAGGTATGTACAGACATACATATATCAATTGATATGTTTATGCGCTGCCATGTTTCTTCAATTCCTTTTTGTTGTCTGCTCCTTAGACCTTGACCACTAACTTAGAAAAAGTAAAAGATGCAAAAACTGTACAAGTATATAAACCACATATGTTCATATGTATGTTTGTACGTTGAAGAGTACATAATATGTATGTATCTACATAATTGCATGTGCTTGTATTTGAAATAGCAACCGGTTTATTGTTGAAACCGAAAACGACGTTGCACAAGTCCCGCAGAGTCTGAGCTTAATTGTATGTACAACACATTATGTGAAATAAACATTCATACATGCATACATATGTATGTGTATATGTTGGTGCAGAATACATTAAGGAAAGCACCCATTAGGAATATTCAAAGGAGTAAGTTATCCTGGCAATAATCTATTCTGGGTTCTGGGTCACCGTCAAAAGTTTCCATATGATTCGAGCCATTTAACGGTACATACAAGTACTTGTTTGATTGGAAAAGGCGGTCAAAAAGGCACCTGACGGCCAGTCATCACATTAATTCAATATACTAAAGTTTTTAACACAATGGCTATGGCATTTGAAAAATTACTAAGGAATATTGTACGATGGTGGACTGGCTGAAAACGGATAATAATATTACTAAAAGACTGTGATTAGTTGCTTCCAAATTATTAAATATAGAAATGGGTTTAATTGCCGTCTTTAATTGTTTTTCTTATAGGACTGGCTTCCTTTCACACCCTACGCTGGCAGCTGATTAAAATGAAAACCTGCAATTAGAAGTGGTTAACAGTTCCGACGCGAAAAAAAAACACACACACACATATATATGTTTGCTATTAAATAATGCTTACTACACCTTTGCCTTTCCCTTCTACTAATAACAATTGACCTATATAATAGTCAGTTTTTATGCATAAACGAGTTGAAAGGATCTTAGGGACAGATGTGCGTATGTAAAATATTGCGCAAATGGACATTAATGAGCGAACTTTTTTCTTATTTTTTTCTTATCAACATTGTAGATTTGGCTACTTTTATACAAGTACATTTTCGGTATTTTCACCACCGATATTTTACCTCAACTTATTATTTATTCCTTTTTTTATTAAATTTTATAATTTCCCGAACTCCTTTTTGAAATGTATCAAGAGTTTTATTAAAAGTCAATAATTAGCACATTTATTTACCTTTTCAGTGAACCGCTTAACTATATTTCTGAAGATACAGCTACATTTCTCCATTTCAGGCTTCTTTCGTAAGGCCCTGGTAATCAAAAAAAAATATATTTTTTTCTTTAAATTCCATATGAAAATTTTATTCTTTAAATTTGACTAGTTTATTATGTTATTCCCTTCAAGGAAACCCTTTTTTTTTAAACAAAATTTTTAAATTATTTTGTTCTGATCGACACAATTAAAATCAAAGGTTTCTTATAAATAAAATTGTCATTGGTGGCATCCAATGCTACAGATTTAAAAAAAAAATTGTATAAAAACTGGGTAACGACCCACTCCTCATTCAAGTAACATATACATATATCATATGCTCCTACTATATTCTTAAAATTTGTACTTTAATTTAAGGAGCTCTTATTTAAAATATTGAAATTGAAAACTAACATAAATGATATGCATATTGAGTATTTCTTATAGGTATTTCTGTATAAGTATATATGTAACTATGTATACTTTCCACGATAAATAATAAAAATTATCAACAAAATGATTGCACTGAGATCCAGATGACGCTGCAGTGGAGAAATATGAAGTTCAGCAACGCCAAAAAGTATACTCGAATCGTTAAGATTAAAAAGAGCCAATAGGAATGAGCATGAATTCGAGCATGGGAATCAAAATAAAGTGCATATTTGTATAACATATAATAAATTTTTTATTATAAGTATTTTTTGTTTTTCTTTTTTAATAAAATTTAGTGTTCCATAACTTAAAATTTAAACAAAAATTGAATTTTATAAATTCCCAAAGATGTTTTAATTCTTTTGTACAAAAATAAATATCCCACCTTATAACATTGATGATCTTTGGTTCTGTCTCATTCGCTTTTTCTGATAAGTGCATGCCTATTTGTCCGATATATATGTATATAGTTTTTCGCAAAAATATGTAAAATAATATGACAAAAACTTTGCCTAAAAAGGATAATATATCAAAAAATTAAAAATTAGATATTTTTCTCTTTATTTTCAAACTTGTTATAAAAGAAATGATAAGTTGTTTAAATTCATTTACTAACGCAAGCGGTTTTTCCTAATTCTTTATCGCTACATTACCTCGACAGATACCACTTTATCTAGCAAATTTTGGGTATAAAAGCGAGCGTACAACTTCAGTCGACAGAGTTTTTCGAAGAAAGTCAACAAACAACTAAGAAATGTACAGTGCAAGATTCTTGATTGTCGTAGCCCTGCTGGTGTTCTGCCTCGTTTGCCAAGAGGCGGTCGCTCATCATTTCGGAAAGATTGGTCACGAAGTGGTAAATTTAACTCTGTAAACTAGCAAATTTGTATATGTGTAAAATCATTGCTTTCCCCTCATTGAAGCACAAGGTTGCTCACAAGGTGGACCATGTTGCAAATCAAATACACAAGGCTCAAAATGTGATCGCCGCCGGAAGCGCTGTGGCTGGAGTTATTGCTGGTGCTGCTTAAGGCTATAAGGATGTGAACATACATACAGTTTTAATAAACATGATTGATCCCAGCTCTTTACCATATATAATCATAAAATACTAAAATAAAAAGATTGCAATAAATTATTTTTAGTTTGTTAATTATTTGGAGAAATTTACCTTAACCTCATAACACTTTCTCTAGTTAGACTAAAATCTCTAACAAAGACAATAGAAGTACATCCCTGGGGATTGACAAATATGATAACGATCTGGATTAGAGATCTGAAAATATTTGTTTAACAAGAAACTGGAAGACTA
This sequence comes from Neoceratitis asiatica, assembly GCA_030068015.2. NCBI lineage: Eukaryota > Metazoa > Arthropoda > Insecta > Diptera > Tephritidae > Neoceratitis > Neoceratitis asiatica. The sequence continues at coordinate 880,451 of CM061528.1, read as the reverse complement.
GATCACGACATATATACATTTGTGGAAGCAATCAGACAGGCGACTGTCCGTCAAAAAGGAGTTCTCTAGGATCTTTCTACAGGATAGAAGTACAGCTATGGAGAGATAAATATGACAACACAAACTCACAGAAACCGTCAATTAGCATTTGAATATTGCGGAAAAAGATTGACAACGAAACCAGTGCTGAAAAAGATTCAAGTGCCTAAGATTCGGTTTACACAACTACATTTTTATTGCGCATTCCCGATAATTTCTTTCTTTGTATTGTTTATCACAGTTATCCATACATATGTAGCAACTATGTTTAGGAAATTATAGGAAATTTCGCTTATTGCTTCTGCAATTTTTTGTATCTCAACGATTTAGCAAAGTTTTGCAATTTAGATTCTTGAATATAAATTAATAATTAGTGAGTATGTATTTAGCTACAAATAAAGGGTGATCGATTTCGTGGTTCTCTACTTTTTAAAGAAAAGAATACAGAAAGTTCAAATTTCATGGGGAATGTTTATTATCATTCGAAAGAACATTCTTTGGCATTTATTTCTTGAAGATTATCTCTTTCAAATGTTGGCCGCGGCTACGTCTCAGATGGTCCATCCGTTGAGTTTTATTTTCGATGAGTCGTTCGAGCATCTCGTCTTGTAACTGGCGAATGACACGCGTGATGTTTTGTTCCAGAGGCCTGAATCGAAGCGGGATTTTCCCCGGTGTGATATCAAATGATCTTGGTGACCAATCGACCGGCCCAAAACGTATCAATAAATTCACTGATTGATGAGATGTGTGGGAAGTAGCGCCGTCTTGTTAAAACCAAATATCGCGGAAATCTCGAACTTCAATTTCAGGTATCAAATAGTCGGTTATCACCGTGCGATAACGGTCGCCATTGATGGTTACGTTCTCACCGGCATCATTTTTGAAGAAATATGGCCCGATGATTCCATCGGCCCACAAACCACAAAAAACCGTTGTTTTTTCTGGATGAAATGGCAGTTCTTGAATCTCTAGCGGTTGCTCTTCGTCCCAAATTCGGCAATTTCACATGCTTGCATACCCATTGAGCCAGAAATGGGCCTCATCGCTGAACAAAATTTGGCTCGAAAACGTCGGATCTTCTTGGAACTTTTCAAGAGCCCATAGAGCGAAGCGATGTCGCTTGGGAAGGTCGAGCGGCTTCAGTTCTTGCACAAGCTGTATTTTGTGCGCTTTCAATTTAAGATCTCGACGTAAAATGCGCGAGTCAGAGTTGCTCCGAGCGGCGCCGAATTGACTCTCCACGCTCTTCGAGTACACTCTCAGCTACGACCGCTATATTTTCACCACTGTGTGCCGGATGTGGTCTAATGGGTCGAATATTAGCCAGTAATGTATGCTAGGTCTCAAGATGTTGCGGTGTTGCTCAATAGTACGCTCAGTAGGTCGATTATGTTGACCATAAGTTGAGCGAAGCGCGCGTAACACATTCTTTACAGAAAGTGAATTTTCGTAATAAAGTTGAATGATTTGTAAACGTTGTTCAGGCTTAGGTCTTTCCATGATGAAATCCCAAACAATACTGAGCAAAAATAACAGGACAGTTTGATACGACTCACTCGCGATCTGTCAATAAAAAGCTATTGAAAAAAGTACCACTACTTGGATTACCCCTTATATTGACCTTTTAATACTAAAAATCAAATACAAAGTTTTAATTTCCTAAACATTTGTTACCGAAAACACTTGTTTAAAACAAAACACAACGAAAATTGTGAAAGAGATGCCAAAAAATACAAAACGTGTTAACTGATCATTAGAAACTCGTTGGCGCTTTCTCCCATATAAGCGATGAGTTTCCGCAGTATAAGTTGCTGTATGGGAGCTCAGATTAGCAGAGGAAAAAACATTATGTTTTCCAAAGATACTATGATTCGAAACTCTCAAAATTCGTAGATAAAAGAAATCCTCACCTAGTCTATAATTAAACTTTGTGCAAAATTAGTCCAAAAGTCCTTCAAATTTTCAAAAAAGAAACTTTTCTATCAAATCAGCCGTGATTGTAAATGTTTTGAAAAATATGGATTTTCAGAACGCTCTCACAAGAAGATAAGCTAGATACAGGAATACAATATGCTTTTCCAAAACAAAACATAAAAATTATTTTGCTGACTTTAGGTTCCCTTTTAATAAATTTTTAATTTGTTAATACAAATTTTAAGGGGACGTTAGATAAACATTGAAATATATATCGAATTAATGACAAACAGGCGTCTAAGCGGCAGCAGCAGCACCAGCAATAACCCCAGCCACAGCACCTCCGACTTCGATCACATGCTTAGCTTTGTTTATGTGGCTAGCGACTTTGTCAACCTTGTGGGCGACCTTATGCTATAAAAATATTATTTTGTATATAATTTAGTTAAACATTTTAGTTTTAAAAGAATCTACTTACCACTTCGTGTCCAATTTTTCCGAAGTGATGAGCTACGGCCTCTTGGTAGAAGAGGCAGAACACCAGCAATGCCATGACAATCAAATATTTAGCGTTAGACATTTTGTAGTTGTAGTTGCTTCTTTAACTTTCTTTGAGAAACTATGTCGCCTTACTTTCTACGTTCGCTTTTATACCCCATTTTCGCACCATATGAACACTCTCCTCGCAAAAGCAATAAAAAAAGTTCAAGTGCATTAGTTAAACCAGATGGATCTTTGAGGTATTTTTTATTTTGATAAAAATGTATATGAATGATTATTAAGACATGAAAGACATGCAAGCGATTGTCGAGATATATGCAAGATTGTGATATTTTTTATTTACAAAATAATTTTATCTCTTTTTTCTCAACCATTATCATTAAATGCTTATGTCAAAATGTCGTCCTAATATGTAGAAAAGTCTATTTTAGTAGTTAACTTTTGCCAAGGCGCAAACTTATAACATTCCTGGTTTTAGGACCCACCATACATCTACATTGACTGCTTTAATAATATGTCAAATATGTATATTTACTTATGCGTTTTCATTAATTCACGTAACAAAAACCGTGATTTTCTGCGCAATGATGTGCAATTTGAATGTAATTGACCTAAAATGTTGCTGGGCCAGAATGCCTCTTCACATACTCACTGCAGTGTTATTGATCCGGTCTTATTCCTCTCCGCTGCCGTCCCTTTATCCTCAGCTCTTTGAGCGCTATAGCAGCCCACTCCTTCATTTAATCCCAATGTTGTCGGGCGCCATCCTTTCCTTTATTAACTTTTCTATGGTAGCTCTCTCCATTGCATACCTCGAGCAAGAGAAGAATATATGCTCTATATTTTCTTCGGCACTACCGCAGAGGGAACATTCCGTCTCGTCATCATCCGCCGAATCTGTGGAGGTACTCCCTGAAACAGCCATGACATGACCCAAAAAAATATCACACATGTTGTACATGTATTTCTGAATCAAAACTTCTCTAATTAATAGAAAAGTGCCTAAAATTGTTAACTAAAAATGATTTTAATTTTATAGAAATTTCACTTTACGACTAAACTCTTTTAGACCCAAAAACTTCCATTCATCGAAGATACAAAATAACATTCTCATACACCTTGTGTATTGCCAGCACACTAATTCCACTGAGTTTATTTGTTCGGCCGTAATTGATACTAAATACAATTTAATTTTCAGAACATTGAAGAAACGAAGGAAACCCGTAATTAGGATAACTATGGTTATACTATAGAAATGAAAGGTTCAATGTCTTCATTTAACAGAGATCTTTATTGAACTGACTTGCTTACAAAAACTCTTCCTAGCTTAAAGCTTAACTTAAATTAAATACTAAGTTTGGTGAGAGTAGGAGAGAGTGCATGAATACGGGTTAGAGTGTATGTTATTGTGCGTAAGTTCGTGGCAGGACGTATGGGTGTAGAGTGTGAGAAAGTATGTTAAGTGTGGGTGTGTTTAAATAAAGTTTTAAATAAGAGTAAACATTAATTTAACTACTATATAAGAGTAAGACTAATATACAATTAAGAGTAACATTAGAATAAGAATAAATGTATAAAGGATAATTATGTAGCTTTTTTTGCGATCATAAAGCGTAAATTTGAAATAAAGAAACCAAAATACAATAATAAAAAGATGAGTTTTGTATAAAAATCTAGAAAAACAGGTATGTAGACCAAAGCAACAGCGTTCAAGTGATACCAAATTTTCCTAAACAAAAGAAAAAAATGCAACTTAGCTCGTCGTTATGATCATCTTGGTATAAATTTTGGTAATCCTATCTCTTCTCCTTCTAGTACTTATGTACTTGTATATGTATGCATCGGACCAAAGTTAATCTGCTATTTCATGTTCATGAAACGGTATAATAAGTAATTTAAAAATAGATTAAAATTTTTTTTCCAATTATTAACATGACATAGTTGTAAATTCGCAATAATTAGTGAATAATTGGGCTTCAACTTTGTTTTCAATTAAGTTTTCATCCGAAACGTGCAAAAAAATAATTAAAAAATTTTTGTGTGTCGAATGTACTGAAAGTGAATTTGAGCGCTGATACAAAATTGCAAAGCCATTTTAATAGTATATAATTAATAAGTAAATATCATAAAATCACTGTGGAATAAAAAGATTGAAGAGACCATATATGTATGTATGTACAAGTACATAGGTATGATTGCAGAAAATGCTATCTAATGTCATTTTGGAAATACCAAAACAGAGAATGCACAAGTAAACAAGTAAAAGTTTTCAAAGTACATACTTGAGTCTCTTATTGCGTTTGTTTCACCACATACAGCACTTACATATATAATATAAGTATATTAATTAATGTCTTTAATAACTAATAACAACAAATAACGATAATGGGATAACATATTTGCTTTTGTAAGGGAATTTTCTTATGTTTCCAATTCACCTTATTCAATATATTTTTTATGGTTTTAATGACCGTGAATATCGACAAAAGTGAATACAATTTTTTATTCCTATATATCGTTCATCAGCTCTTCCTTACTTGTATTAGCTGTTTTTAGTTGTGTGCTTAAGCTTCTAGAATTAATTTTATAAGGATGGTCTACCCACCAATTTTCATAGCTTTTGGTCCTTTCAACACTCGTAGGTAATCAGTTGAAGCGCTAAAGTACCATTTATCCTTTGGGAGACTTTCTTTGCTTACACGAGTTTGTTTGTTTGTGTGTGCGCGTTCACATTATAAGATTTGTAAATATTTTCCACTTTTCGCATCCTTTGCATTTTTGAGCAATAAATTTGTACAATAAATAAATTAACGCTTTTACTTTTCACCAAAAATCCCACCTTTCTTCTCTTTGCATTCATTTCCTTTAGGCCATACTTATTTTGAAAGGATTCACAGTCATGGTGAAGTGAGTTTGGGAATCTATTTCACGAAGCTTAATTACTCCGAAACTTTGTTGCTGACTGCAGCAGCATTTATCTTGCACGCTTTGGTAGCTAATTAAATTTGTTGTTCTCTTATTCTGCCCTCTTGTTGCCACGTTGCGTCGATGAATGGCCATTGCTGCCAGTCACCAGTGGGGGGTTGTATTGGAGTGTATGTGGGCGTGTTTCACAAGGAAGTGTAGCCAAAACGAAGTGATTTATGCCAACGGTAATCCTGATTGCACTCCGATTTCCTCAGTTCCCCCAACCCATCCGCGAAAATTCCATAACAAACTATTTCTGGTGTAATAAAATTGCGCATTTAATTAAGAAAGTTTGCTTATTTGCATGAAAAGTGAAATTCGTGTAAATTTACATAACCATTTCTAGAAGCAGTTAATTGAGACGTGAAACGAGATAAGGAGGCAAAGGAGTTTTAAAAAAATTTTCCCCAGATTTTGCATATGGATACGGAGGCCTTTTCACTAAGGGTATGCATATAAGTACGTAGGTGTGTGAATATATTTGCATTTAGTTTAAATATTTATAAAACATAAATACATCAAATGCCATAAATTCTTTATTGTTGTGTTTTTTTGAAGAGCAAAAAAATATATTACTAAATTGAAAGATTTCCCAATAAAATCATTGCAATGATTATGTAATAACAGAGGTAAATATGCAAAGGACCTCCGCTGGGTTAATGCAGTGCATAAAAAATGGTGAACTGTGAAGCTATAAAAAAGCAGTAAAAATTACTCAAATGGCATTCTGCGTTAGTTTTATGTGCGCAAAAACACATTTACATACTCACATGGAAGTTTCCATGCATTGCCAGTCTTACTATTGTAAAATAATTTTTCTTCATCACAGAAATAATAACAATGAGAAAGTCTGAGTAAATTTCTTGCACAGTGAAACAACTCGGGTATTTCGGACACATTAACGAAATTTTATCCGCGGCTGTATTATGTACCACAGTTCGGCTGACAGCTGTACGTAACGGCAAAAAATAATCGAGCTTGATTAAGATATATATGTATGTATCAGTGGCGGATCCACGGGTGGGGGTTTCGGGTGCGGATCCCCCTCCCTTCGGAAGCAATGTAAATCTTAAATTCAAATGATTATTCTCCAAAAAAATTGAATATGTTTTAGGATCCCCCTTCCCACCCCTTCTGGAAACTCTGGGTCCACCACTGATATGTATGAACATGTACCAAACTTCAAGGAATGAAGTGAATGAATGAATGCCATATCCGTCTGTCCGTCCGCACGAAAGTACGAAATTCTCGATAACTCAGCAACTAAATTTGCAATTAAAATCATATTTGTTAGGGACGATCGCATTAAATGGAAAAATATAAGAGACGAAAAAAAAATTCGGATGGGATTGGCATCAAAAACTTTTGGGTCAAAAGGTATACTTCGGAAAGCACAATATAGAATTCGATAATTTCTGGAATTCAATATGATCACAATCGAGCAACTATTATGTCTTTTTCCCATATTACGGAGCTTTTGCCATTTTTTCACCCCCAGCTTGACTCCAAATCGAATATTAAAGGCATTAATCTACAGGACTCAAGCAAACTTGATAACATAGGTATGCTACTTTTTATGTAACCTAAAGATTTGCCAAAAATGGCTGAGATAGCTACAGAAATAGACTTCCCATTTAACTGACCTTCTATAGTAGACCAATCTGTGGACTTAATATAATTATTAGCCGAGTGTCTAATACTCTGTTCCACCTGAACTTAGTCTGTCTTACTTGTTAATTCTTAATTTTATATTCAATTTTTCTGAAAGAAAAGATTTAAAAACTAAGAAAACTTTTTATTCTATCTTCTTCTAATGTAAGTAATTTATAGACTCCGAAACCACTCAGCAGAGTTTTTTCAAATTCTCAGGATAGATTCATTAAAACCCTGAGAGTTTTTCTGTGAAGTTTGGATATTTTTGAAAGAGTTACCACCAGTGACAGAAACAATATTAATTTGAATATAAATAGTTCATCAATTGAGAATGACAGGAGCGTTTTGGCTCCTATTTAGAAGATTTTAAAAAGAAATTACCTCTTTACCGAGAAGTGGATGAGGGAACGATTTTTCTGAACAATTATTTTCTTGTTCGATTTACTTAAAATTTGATACAAAGCTTTTTACGGAAATGAATACAAGGAAAACAAAGGACCGATCTGTTAAAAAAAAATCGAGCTAATGGTTCGCTTCACTTGAAATTTATTTTTTCGAAGAAATGGACCAGATTACGGCTTATTGAGACAAATAATTTTATGGTACGGGTTTGCTGAATACGATAGTATCAATTTATCTAGACATATGTTTATATGTTTTTGTCTATATTAACGTATACAATACCTTATTTCCGGGAAGGGGATCACAGATACTGAAAGTAGCGACCAATCTCTGACTATCTCTAGCAATAACTCAGCCGCTTTAATATGTTAAAGTCAAATATTGTAATAAGTAAATACAAACATGTCAACGATATAATGAGAAGTTTTATATCTTAAATAAACTACATTATTATTTTCCCTTCTCTTCCTTTACAATAATGAGCAGAGCTTTGCAAGGATATTCTAGTGATTTTATAAAAAGCCTTGAAGTGGCTAGATATCCATCCTTTCCTAATATATGTAAGTATAACCAAAACATATCATAATGTGAATTATTTTTGCTCTGTGGTAACTCTACCGAAAAATTTGTTCCAGTCATGGTATTCGAGAAAACAACATGTATTAAAAATTTTAAATTTTTTATTTTGATGGATGCATTTGAATTTATTAAATCTTTTCAATTTTTTTTTTTTTTGACTACAATAGATTTGACTTCATAACTTTTTATTTATATTTTTTAGTTTTTACTATATTTTTACATTTTTGCTATTTATTTTTATTAAGTATGTACCACAAGACTTCTACTACATCTAAATTGTTTGACATTATTTGTTGTTTCCACGGCCTGCATTATATATTTAAATAGAGGAAAATCGCAGAAAAGTTAAAAATCAAATCTATATTTGTTGTTTTTTGCTGAACCGAATTTTTTATTTCGAACACAGTTCATAAAGTGTTTCCCAAAGCCCTTCAATTATTTAACGAACTCCAAGATTTTGCTTTCACAAAACCTTTTTACTTCTTTAACGTTTTTTCTTCATCATTTTGTTGTTGATTGTTTATTATTGTTGATTCGTTTTTTGTTGCGCGTGAATTTGGCAAATGCAAAAATCGTAAAAGCTCACAATGTAGCAATAAAAACTCTATCAAACTGGGTACACATCAACTCTTCGAAGGTGTTTTCATTCAACCATCCAGCCATGCGTCCAGAAGTGCGCAGTCGAACCCAAAAGCCTGGTTGATAGCGCCCGTAAACGCTATCTGCAAATCAAATGCGTGTTTCAATGAATTAGAATCGCCTTTAAGGATAATAATTTTGCACTTTTTATGTTTAACGCAACTTTTATGTGGCGTCAAAGATCAAGCTGTGCCAGTATTTTTAAATGCATGAAGTTGTTGGTGAATTGTGTTTTTCACGTTTAATAGTGTTTTGTTTCGCCTCTTTTATTATGGTTTGACAAGCATTGACATCAATTTTTTTGCGCATCAGCTGGGGAAATTTCTAAACCAAAGAACAGCGAAAAAACAATTGTGTTAAAATAAATAAAAGCCAGCGAGGGATAGCGAGGTTATAAGGAAGCCAAAGGCCACGAATCAGCAAACGATGTCACTATCTTGATTGCTCATCGGCATAGCAATTTTCATCCCCATCCCATATTGGTTGGTCATATTCACTGCACACTAACAAATATATGTATAAATATATATACATAAATTGCGTTTTAACATAAATTCTTTATGCATAAAGGCTTTTTGTTCTTCTGGTTTATTACTGTGTTCCACACATTTAATTCGAAAATAAACAAAATATGTTTATAGTATATTGTATACATACACATGTAAGTGCATAAATGGAATTCTCAATCTGCTTTTCTGACAGCTTGATACTACGAGTACTATAACACTTCTCCTTTCATTGTAGAGGAGAAGACTTGTCATTTCGCATAAAAAGTTTCAAAAGCTAAGACGCCATTGAGGACTTTATTTCTTAATTGAAAACGCAAAACAACAGTATATGGTAATTGCGTTCTTGTCATTTGCTCATTTAAGAATGAATAGCTTAGAATTTTTCCAATTTTTGAATCTCTTTAGTGATTTTGGTATCCACTCAGCGAAGTCTGCTATGAGTTTCCAATCTAGGCGTGTTTCCAGAGCAATCCATAAAATAAAATAGAGCAAATTCAGTTCTTTCATGAATATATTCATAATCTGGACTTTTGAAAACATAAAAATTTGCAATTATATGCAGGGCAACAAAAGAGAACTTTTTTAAATGAATTGTAAAGTTCGTGGCATAACATTATTCTATTCTGTTTCGTAAAAGAAATATGTCTGTCGATGAGCGGGTGACTTTACTTCATGGCCACAGTCCTCTCATGTCACTATTTTCAATTTATTACCTACGTGTAGGCATATGTCCGATTACTAATTTCAAATTCAAGTTTTCTTAATTTTTGTTTTTCATTAAAAATATTCAAATATCTTTGAATTTTATCAGAACTGAAGATTTGGAAATAAAATATATTATTGTAGTACAATAGGATTTTAACAGAAGGGATAGATTTAATATTTCTGTTTTTCAAATAAATAAAAAATTACAGAAGAATAAACTTTAGCATGAACCGTATGTGTGTATATACAAAAATAGACCGGAAGTAAAATTTTTGCGGCAGCAATGCAAGTTGGCGCCTAAATATAGGCACTATAAATTTCAATATAATTGTTCTTGCTTCTTGCAAATAGTTTCTTTCGTAATACGCACACACTCATATACTATCTAAATGCAGTATATATGCCAATAAATGTTTTGGGTTGAAAAGACAAATTAAGAGTAACCGTTACTTTTAAACCTTCTGGATTTCGTAGAATAAAATACTTCTAAAATAATTACTTGTAGAAATATATCATTTGTACAAAAGTTAATATTATCTTCATACGAGTATATACACATGCATGTACAAATATACATATCTATGCAATATTAACCTTGCTCGCTCAGTTGTGTCGAGGTAGAGTAAATTATAATGACTATGACGTCAGCGAAACAATATTCGCGATTTTCATTAAAATTTTCCGCTGTTATCTGTGGCTGACATTTCCACTGTCGCTTTTCCTGTGCACAACCCTTTCATTTTTTTTCCTGACGACCAATTTAACCCTTTTTGTATGCGACCGAGGGCTCTAAGGAAAGCTCTCCTTGCTTACGGCAAAATATAATTGTATTAGACTTCTCTTATTTGCACCCCACTATCTCTAATGCAAGTACATTTAAATGGTTAAACTGAATATTTTCGTACAAATGTAAAACATATGTATGTACCAAGAAAACGAGAATATGACCAAAAAGGAAATTGACGGAAATTAAAAGGTTACTCAAAATGGTTTTCAGTCTTGTCAAAGCCAAAAGTCACCAGCCAATAACAACAACAACAGCGCCAACAACAAGTTCAACGAATACAAATATCCCATAGAGATTGTATGCGGCACCTTGATGTCATCGTTTCGGTTGGTCCTTGTCCTTAACACTGTAGGGCGTAAGAAATTGAAATTATTACCCACAGATAAAACGAAATGAAATGATTTGAAATGATTTGAAATGAAATATAATGTTACTTTACAAATTAGTGATTTTCAACTTAACTGTTATTTCAGTCATTGTGTTCATCTGCTTTTTTGGCGGCCTTTGTTTCAATACTAATTGTTTAGTACTTCTTATATCAGTTACATCACCACCCCTTGTTTGAATTGTTTGCGGCTTTAACTGCTTCGTTTGGCCAAAAAGTATCAAATTACTAACAGCACACAAATATGGTTTTGATATTAGGTTGATGGCAGGAAAAGGGTTTATCAGAGATTCATGAAGACAAGCTGGTTTTTGAAGAGATTTTAAAAATTTAATAGCTTTAACTATATTTCTAAAGAAACTATTTCTAAAGGACTCTGTTCTGATATTTCACTTCATTAGTTGTTGTTGTACTTGATACTTCGCGAAGGAACATAAAAAGTATTTAATGAAATCTTAAAGGAAATTCATCAGTTTCACCGTTATCTTATATCTATATTAACATTCATTCCATTTACATATGCATGTGTGTGTACAAACAGTATGAATGCACTTATCGCAAACACTTCAGTCCGATAAAGATACAAGTTGTTAGAATTAAATAGAAAAAGTCTCCCGTCTTGATGCGTCGTTTCAAAACAAACAAATTACTCTCATGGCAATAGTAAATACCCAATGTTTTATCCAAGTAATAAAAGCTTTTACTAAAAGCTTACTCCAATCTAAATGTGCTCATACGCCCCGCCGCTTAGCTAGCCCGGGATTTAGTACCATCTCAGAAGTGAGTCCGTCAATAGCATCATCATGTTCACACAGGTTTCTACAATAAAAATCTGGCTTTTGAGCGGAGTCTTTTTAGTTTTAAGCGCACGTACAGCAACAAATTATTCGGGTAATGACATATGTATTGAAGTGCAACAATATATTCTATATACAAGTATAAATGAGGAATTGATTTCTTAAACATATTTAAATATTATTCTAAAAAGTGCCGGCGAACTGTTTAAATCCAAACCATAACATTGGTAAATGCATTTCCATCTATGATTGTGTGTCGTTGTCTAATGTGCTTAGAAATCAACTGGAAGCTCAATATCAATTCGTACGTATGTCTCAATGTGACGGTAGCGCTTATGCAAGCGGGAAAATCCCCTTCGTCTGCTGCACCAACGACACGGATTTCATTCAATCCAACGAACATTGGAAAGAGCGTATTATCTTCCCGGATATGGTAACTACCGAGAGGCCTGATTCTAAACGACCGAAAGTCGCTTTCATAGAACCACCACATTGTGGTGCCCTGACAATTTCGACTAAAATATATGGCGGTGAAGAAGCGGACGTAAACGAGTTCACCTGGTTGGTCAAATTGGAATACGAAACTGGTAAGTGATGGTTTTTACAATTATTTCTGTGATAATTCATGTCATTTGCAGGATGATAAGCGCAAAATCAAAAAATTAATAAAAACATTTTAGTGTGTTTGTGTAAACTAAGGTACATTCATTAATGGGTTGTTAAGAGGAGAAAAGATCTTGAAAATATTTTCAACAAGATTTGAACAGAAATAGCAAAAATCGTTATGGAGAAAATGTCCCGTGCGACAGAGATTATTTTAAGTAAATTAAAAGAATACAAAATGTTTGTACTTGAAATGAAAACCGCTAGGCAACAGATTATTCAGATGTCATCCAAGGTATTCTATACTTTATGAACATTTTCAAAATTTATATACGTATTTCTGGTACAAAAAAACATCCTTTAATTGGAACAGAGTTATCAACGAAAATTTATTCTGCTTTATTAATATTCTTTAAAAATTCTGAAATAGTATTAAATAAATATGTATAATAAAGGGTGTTTTTTATAGAGGTATAGAACTTTAAGTTGGCATTACTTTTCAAGATGGCGACCGATTTAACAGCTGTCAAGTGATTTGTTCTCAGTTTGGTTTGGCAATTCATCATGAATAGACTCACGCCTGAACAACGCTTGAAAATAGTGCAATTTTATTTCGAAAATAATGGTTCTGTGCGGAAAACGTATCGCGGACTACGTCCATTTTAGCGATGTTTAGCGATGAAGCGCACTTCTGGTTGAATGGCTACGTCAACAAACAAAACTGCCGCATTTGGAGTGAAGGTAATCCTCAAGTGTATGTTGAAACACCGTTACATCCAGAAAAACTGACTGTTTGGTGTACTTTATGGGCTGGTGGATCATTGGTCCGTACTTTTTCAAAAACGATGGTGGCCAGAACGTTACAGTCAATGGTGATCAGTATAGAGCCATGATTACTAACTTTTTCATTCCCGAATTGAATTGAATAACCATGATGTCCAGGAGATGTGGTTTCAACAAGACGGCGCAACATGTCACACAGCTCGTGCCACAATAGATTTATTGAAGGACATGTTTGGTGACCGCCTAATTTCACGTTTTGGACCTGTGAATTGGCCTCCAAGATCTTGTGATTTAACACCGCTAGACTACTTTCTGTGGTTCTATGTAAAGTCATTGGTCTATGCGGATAAGCCACAAACGCTTGACCATTTGGAAGACAACATTCGCCGTGTTATTGCCGATATACGGCCACAAATGTTGGAAAAAGTCATCGAAAATTGGACGTCCAGAAATCATATTTAAAATGTAATGCCACAAGATTATCTTTCGGATAAATAAAATTCATGTCAATCGAATAATCCATCGTTGTTTTATTGCAACTTAAAGTTCTATACCTCTATAAAAAAACACCCTTTATATACAATCTGTGTGTATTACTAAAATGATACAATTCAAATAGGGACCAACAAGAATTTCGTTTATGGAACAGCCTTAAAAAAATAAATTTTAAAATTTTTACTTTGAGTTCTTTACCATATTTTTGTTACTAACAAATGCTAAATCTTACACTATCAATACTCAAAATGAATTTATTAAAAAGATTCAATTTAATTTCTTTTAGCTGAAGGCTCCATTGTGTCAGAATGCGCGGGTTCTTTAATCAATGAGCGTTATGTACTGACTGCTGCGCACTGTGTCACTGGCATTATTGAGGAGCAAATAGGCAAACTGTATGTAAACAAATATTGTGCTGACGTAATTAAATTTATCATTAAGCTAATTGACTACTAAATGTCTTCTTCTTTTCCAGTGTCTCTCTGCGTGTTGGCGATCATAGCTTTTCAACTTCGCAGCGTTGCAATGGGCAGGACTGTCCGTCACGCGGACAATATGTGGGTATCGAATACGTGGTTGCACATGAAAATTACGGAGCTAACCGGGATATACATATTAGAGAACAGAATGATATAGCCTTGATCAGAATGAACACATCCGTGCCCTTCGATGATCACATTCAACCTGTTTGTCTGCCCTCACCGTCACTCCAAAAGGTGTTGAATGAGGGTGAACTATTGACTGTCGTTGGCTGGGGCCATACTGGTTTCTGTAAGTATGCGGATACATATATATACTTACATATAACAAAATATATGACCATAATTTTTTTGTTTTCAAAATTTTGTCTTCAGCCAGACACAGCAGTGTGAAGAAAAAGGTGAATTTACCATTGTATTCGCTGCAACATTGTCGGCATGTTTACCAAAAGTATTTCTATGTTGCCGAGGAGCAACTCTGCGCCGGTGGTGTCTTTAAAGAGGACTCTTGTACTGGTGATTCTGGTGGCCCACTGATGCGTCTACACTCAGCCTTTTGGGTCATAGAGGGCATTGTGTCATTTGGACGTCACGGGTGTGGACGCGAAAATCGGCCTGGCGTATATACACGCGTACGAAACTACATTGATTGGATTGCGGAACATATGGAGATGTGGTAGTGAAATGGACCAACTCAAAATGGTAGTAGTGCAATGGAGTGGTAAAAATTTGTAAACAAAATATATTATATTTTTCTTTTCAAATGTTATATTTTATTATTGCAAATTATTATTTAATAAATCTATGTAAATCTATATATATATAAATGTTGAACAGAGTCAATTGCTAATAGCTGAGCGGATTTAGCTAACATTTTTTCGGTTCTCCGTAATTGCGGGAAAAAGGTTTTTAGAAAATTTAATTTCAATAAGCGGACGGCGGAATCTATTACAAAATGTCATACTTATGGTTTCAATATACAATATAATTTATGTTTCCACTTTTAATTTCAAAAAGACAGAAGATATATTAATTTGAACTAGTTTATTGTTTTATAATCATTTTTAACTTACCCCTTTGAATATATTTACATATACGCTCGATCCATTATTTCTCACAGTGCTATTCCAGTTCGGCCACTCTGTTTTGTTATCCTTCGCAACATCTCTCTGTGAGAGTCATCGAGTCGAAGGCGACAATTGGAATATATTAATGAGTAGTTCTGAATTGAGATATCTCTAATTAAACGCAGTTAGTGCCATTGAGTTTATGATGATACATTTTCTTAAAAACTAACCACAACTAGCGTATTATGCATCGCAGTAATCAAAACAAGCGTTAGTTCAGTTCAATATGAGTTCAATAACCGATGTATAACCAATAAATATTGGCAATGTCACAGCTGATGGAAATATCACTAGAATTTCAAAAAGCTTGCAATGCTTTATCTATGTATTTAATACGGTTAGATGGCATGACTAACACACGACCGGAAATGGATATAATTTCAGGTATTTCCCTCATAGTTGACAACTGCCAACCGGTAATTATGCATATTTGTATGTGTTATTGCTGTTGTCATCAATATAGATCAATTCGCTGATGGTTTTACTACACTTGCGCCTATCAAATACTTTGCTAATGAGACCGCTTGAAAATGATAATAAATAAATAATAGGCAGGAATGAATGCATTTCTAACTTTTATATGTGTTATTAAATGTTAAATGTTTTTTAACTAAAACGGGACTAAAAGGACGTTAAATGCCATTAGATTTGAAAACTTACTCAGCAGCGACTACAATAACTAAACAAATTGTTAATAGCAGTGGAAAATAACTGAAATTCCATGACTAGTTCTGAAATTAAATTAATTAGACTGGTCTGAATTCTCAAAACACCCTTGCCATGTAAAGTACAAACGCCTCTACTAATCCTATAATTTGTAGTTGATATTATTAGGTTTATTTGTTTATCTTTTTATATAATTCATTATATATGTATTAATATAATATTCCTCGGCATGTTGAAATCTCTATACACAGTGTGGAGCAAAATTAAGGACCAGCTAAACCTTTTTTGGATTCTCAAAAATAATAATACATAATATATATTATAATATAATAATAAAAAGAGATCCTTGCGAATTAGCGGTGTCGTATATCTCGCTTCCGAAGCTTGAGATAAAATAATTATGGCAAAAGAATAATAATAATGTTGAAAATATTGGTAATACAGTAAAAATCTGAGTAACATTCACCCATCCAAAATTTTATAACGCTAAAAAAGAAAATTTCAAAATATTCTGAATAAAAATATTTAAATATGTTAAATTTTTTGTAAATTTTGTACATCATTCAATGATAGTTTTATGGAATTTTCGAAAGCATACCTTGTTTTCAATATAAAAAATAGTAATTTAAAAAATTATCTGATAATTTTTTTTCATTTATTGGAAGAACATCAAGAGGCTTACCACAAATTTAGAGAACTCTATTGAAAATCGCTTCAGCGGTTATATAACCCCTTTTTGTGGAACATAAAAATTAGTATAAATTAAAAGAAAAATTAATTTGCATTGCGATTCACTTTTGTCTCTCACTGTATGTGTACATATACATACATATATGTATGAATATGCGTTTGGGATTATCGCCGCTTAGCGCCGCAAACCACAAATCAGATGTGTGAGTAAGTGGCTTATTAGAATGAGTAGTATTTCGTTTTTCAAGCGAAAAAATTTAAATTCTCGTCGACGCGTTACAACGGGAATAAAGTCCCAGAAGCAGAAGATTTAAGTAGCGAACTCTTTCAAGTAAAACCAAAACAAAAGGTGTGTGAGTGAATATGATCTAAAATTATAATTAAGTAATTTACATAATGTCGCACACGCGTACATTCATGCATACATACATATGTAAATGTTTAGGCAGCAATCGGAATTCGTTTCTGAAAACTTCTTTAATCGCTTATACCGTATGTATGTAGGTATGAACACGGCTTAAATTAATCACTTATCAGCTTTTGTGGGAAATCAGGATTAAGTTGCGATTTTTTTTATTTGTTTCTCTAACATTTGAGTATCTGAAATACAATAACATTTGAGTAAACAGTTAAGTAAATCCACTATATGTGAATCAACTCTGTAAATATTTCTGGAATGTGTTACTTTAAAGCTACAAAAACAATGTACTGTATATATATATATATAAATATATGTATGTTTGTATATGTAAATATAGATGCTTGTATGCATAGTATTCTAATACTACCGATAAATGTTATGAAAGCTGTGCTCTAAGTTGAATATTGTTGACGTCACCATCTGCTTATCACTATAATAGAAACGGCAGCTGAAGCGGCGATTAGTACCCAACAGCAATCGGCTATCAATTTGAAAAAGTTGTGTGATCATCTCATATTTCTCCCTGCCGCTCTGTGCACGTCGCCTACAATCGCAGAGTAAATGTAAATATTGCGAATTTCAATACGATAAGATGCTTACTCACGCCTGAAATAGAATAGAATATAGATAGACATAGCAGTGGTTTACAAATCGAAGCAAGCACACATACAGTTTTTTACATACTCATTTTACTACTCATATATCGCTTACAATGCAACATCTCAACTTGTTGGCTACTCGTGCGTATCAAGCCGCTCAATCCATTCACTCAAGCAACTCATTCATGAATTTCACCGCTTAATTTTAGAAGAGCATTTCACGCAGCGATCAATTTGATTCTTTGATCTTGGCTAAATGGTTTGTCCCCTGCTTTGTATAAAAGTTGACCACTACTTCAGCTGAGATTTCAGTTGTGTTCCATGCTCTTAGCTTAAACGATCGCAATAATTCTTTGTATTCACTTTAGAGTTTTCTGTTTTCCTTATTTTCTTATTATCAGTGTGTGTGTGCATGTATTATTTTAAAATCAAAGTTCTAACGGAATAATTTAAAATATTCAATAATAAAATAATAAAATAATTTAATTTAAATAATTTTAAATATTCAAATATTCAATAATAAAATAGTGGAAATACAAATCGAAGTTGATGAAAAAAAATACACTTTAACAAAAGGTGTTGAAAACAGATTGGAAAGATGTTACTTTTAACTGTTTTGATTGCGTTAAATGCAGCTCCACTCAGCTTTGTGTTGGGGCAATATTTTGCGCCACAGAGTAAGTATCTACTGGTAAATAATTATAAAGAATAAAAAAGATCTGAAAAGATCTTTGTTTTAGTTAAGAGTTTCAAAGTTTTAACTGAGGTTTGTTATGGATTCAAATTCGACCACTTTTGAAAAAATACGCATCAGTTGCTATTGGGACAAATGTGTCCCATCAGCCTTTCTTGTCCCAACATATTTTCGTTGTCCTGGTTATGCTTTTCTTGAACACGCCTTACGAAAAATTATTTGAGCTATAACCAACCAACACACTAATTAATGTTTGTATATTTGAAAAAAAAAAGGTTAAAACATTTGCTAAATAAATTTACAATTAAGTGAAGGCGTAGAAGTAAAATTTGCAAAAATTCAAGGATATGAAACAATCATGAAGCCATCAGGGTATGCGAATTCCAAGTAATTTGTTTGTTGAGCTGAGTTATGAAGAGTGAAATTAAGAAATCAATGAAAATGCTTATTCTTCATTAATTAAAATAAAATCTTTTTTTTGAACCAATGTATTTTTGACTTCGAAGAGCTGGCCGCGAATAAATTTGAGAATGTGTGTTGCTTGTAAGTAGTCAAAACTAAAATTAATTGCTATTTTTTTTCTATTTACAAATATATTTAAGATTTACTGTAGTCTCAAAAAATTATAAATCGTAAATGAAAATTTTCATTTTAATCATTGTAACGTAGCTTGTGAGCACCTTGTCATGATAAACCAGCCGATTTATACAATGTTAACTTAATGTTAACTCTTCATGAGAACCAACAACAAATATTTGAAACTAGTGGTGTAAAATTGTGCGTCTTAATAATTTTACGATGCTTTATGGCATCTTGTAAGTATTCCAATTGTTGGCGATTTTTTAAAAAATTTTTTCCAAAAACAAATACCTCGGTCGAAAATCGCTTCAGCGGTTACAAAGCTAAACATATATATTTATATATATAAGTATATAAAATACTTTCAGTTAAAATGTATATGTACATTTTCATGTTTTTATTTTTTATTTTTCACAAAGAGATTTTCTGTGAATGTGTAATCTATAGTATTACTTACTAGAAGCCTCCTCTGATTGTGGTCAATCAGAGCTGAATTTTGTGTAATCTCTTTTACAAAAAAAAAAAAGCGAGTGACCTTGCGACCAAACTCTTCTCTTCACTCGAAGTAGAGTTGTAAACCCATAAAGAGGCTAATTCAAAATTATTGCGAATTTTAGCACTTAGCACCATACATACAGACGTACTAGGGTCAGACAAAAGTCGAACATATGTTTTATGTTTTTTAATTTATTATTATTTTTAGCTTTAATTGGCACAGCTATTGCTTTTAGAATACATTTTAGTTCAGATAGACAAGTACGCACATACATACATATGTATTAAATGTATTCACTCATAAAATATGATTTAAAACAAATATATGAACAAACACACTAATTCATATTATATTTATGTTAAACAAAAGATGCGGAACTGTCTGTGTGTGGCTTTTCGGTTTTTGAATTTGATTATCCGCATTTCAATTAAAAATATCTAAAAACTAAACCACACTACTGCATACCACTATAATGTGTCTATTTGGTTGTTGTTCTGATATTATAGCCCCTTACAATATACTTAAATCCCTATCTATCTATATAACATATTTACAATTGTTGCTCTTTTTATTGGCATTTTACACTCACTGGGAGGTAATTATGCCAATAATGTCGGTTACACTTCGTGACGAAGCTAGAATATCACTGTATGTATTATGGGTTTGTATGTCTAAGCGCATAAAGGTACACGTATGCATTTATGAGCTATTTAATGTGAACCTACATATATCAACACAACATATATAAATAGTTTTAATTTTAATTTGCATTAATCTTAAATTATTGAAAACAATTAGAAACTCATTCAGTGGTGAGTAGGAGCGGTTGAAATTGAATGATTGATTATTCTCCCATTGCTTCACATTTTCAGAATTAAAATTATGAAGAATTTCTTAGCTTTCTATCCCTGTTTTTTTTTTGACTTTTTTTTAAGTTTTTTTTTGCAAATAAAAAAAGAAAAAAATATATTGGAATAAATCAAAGCAACTATTAAGGAGTGACCGTTATCGAGAAATAACACCAAATATTTTCTACAGTCTAACTATTATACCACCTTGATAACCTGCTTGTTTACCTTTAATTTCTTGTTTTTAAATTACGATGGTTTGTTCCAGAGGTATTTTGATTGATCGATCTGTCGAAATTAAAATATAAACAAAATTCTTGTTATTATTATTATTTTTTTTTTACTTTTTATTGAAACTACATAAACACCACTGTATTCAAATCTATAGAATAAAACTGTTACTTATACAATGCTCAAACTTAAAAGTCGCTTTGGAAACTAGCTTGAAATTTTTTGCGTGTGATATATGTATGTATTTCTTACAGAAAGGTAGGCTTGAATTTGAAAGGGGGGTCAAATAGTAAATTTCAGACTGTCTAAAAATGTAATTTTAGTTTGAAGTATAATCTATAGCTAATAAATTATTAAAAATAAATTTCGTCTTTGTTTTATATTAAATCCAGAGATGTTCAAGTAACGAAACAATAACAGTTCGTTTAGTTTGGAACGAAATGAAATTGTTAGTGTTGAAGCCGCACAAATATTTGGTTAATGTTAATTTTAAAATGGCTGCTTGCTACGACATTACCAACATTCTTAAATTTTAATTATCTGTTAACTTTTTAACACTAACGGCAACATTTCATTTCGGGTAAAAACTATATAAAATTGATTTTGATAACTTCTTTTACGATAGCATAGAAAGAAGTAGTGTCTTCGATCATGCCGAACTCTTTATACCTTTAATGATCTATCAAATTAATGGTGTTGCATTTTGAGATTATATGTTAATTTTCATATCTAAGAAATCAAATGCAGATGCTATATGATTTAGTCTTCCGATTTGGCTGATATTCAGTGTCAATATTAACTTGAATTTGCATTTGTGGGATACCAAATTTCATGTCCTCTGATGATTTTTGAGGTATTTCAAAACTGCATATTTATATGTTATAGTGGCCCGATCTGGCCGGTTCCGTAAAATCATCGTATATATATAAAAGCAGTGTTAATAAATAATTGATGAAGCGTGTAAGTGGCAATTACTACTTTAACACATACATACATATTAACACATTTATGCACTGTTGGCAACAATAAATATGCCAACATATGATTTCTATGTACATATGTACATATGTATGTATATATGTACTTATATATAGCAATATGCAGATACAAATATGTCGTCGTCGCTGTCATTAAAAGTAAAGAACCTTTTCCATTAGCCAAAGAGCTCAACAAAAAAATCAAAAATGAAACAAAAACATTAAAAGAATACAAAAAAAATGGATATTGCTAAACCACAGAAATGTCCAATTAGACCAATTGCATTTGCGATGGTCTATAAGTAGTAGAAGTATGCACTGATGGAAAAATTCAAAAACACGTTTTTGAACAAATTGAATTGTAGAAAAGAAATATGAGAGTGAGTCGGTCGTCAAGGTGAATCCCCAGATGTATGGCGAGATATCTTTTATTCGCATACGTTAACATACATACGTTAAATACATAAATGTACTTTTTTAAATGCAATAATTTCATATGAATTCCCACTCATTCTACTCTTCACTTTTGTTTACTTTTGCTCAGCACGTCGCTGCTTCAATCCCAATCAACGTGCGGGCTCCTGTGTCTCGATTTATGATTGCCAGACGTTATTGTCGGTGTTGCAACGCGGCTCCATTCAGCCACTAGATACTGAATTTATTCGCGCTTCTGAATGCGCAGGCGGCTATGGCAGTGCTCCGTATGTGTGCTGTACCGGCGATACCGGTTTCATGCGCAACACTTACGATGATTACAATCGTCAGCCGATCACTGTACTCTTTCCCACCAATTCTGGCGGGGGACGCTTGCGGCCAAGGCAACGACTCAACGAAGTTGCTGGCGGCGGCGGTGGACGGAGCTTTAATAATTTGGGCAGTGCCAGTGGTAGCGGCAAACAGCCTCGGGATATTACGACAGGAGCACAAGTGCGTGCTTCGGCGTCACTACCGCGTGTACCCAATTGCGGAGGTATAACAATATCGAATAAGATATACAGTGGCACAGATGCAGATCTGTATGAGTTCCCATGGATGGTGTTGCTCGAGTATAAACGACGTAAGTAACTAACAGTAAAATATGTATATATTTACGTATATATATATATATACATATGTATGTAGGTATGAATATAGTTTCTGAAACTTTTCATGAATTGCAGTTACAGGCTCCGGTGGTCTGAAAACCAGCTGTGCCGGCTCACTAATCAACAATCGATATGTATTAACGGCGGCGCATTGCGTGAAAGGCGAAATTGAAACGAAAATCGGAACGCTGTAAGTGACACACATTTTTTATGACGTCATATCATGTTGTTTAATTTGGGGTTTTTCAATTCAGACCACTAATTTCAAAGAACACATGTCTACAAATAATCTGATTTTGGAGAAATTCTTCATTCCGTAAAATTTTAGGAAACTTAAAACAAGAAATGCCTTTCAATGTCTGATTGATGAATTGCATTAGAAGACTTTTCTACCAGGCTCGTCTTGCCTTAAATTTTCTAATGTCGTTCTTATAGTAAACGGTAAATTTCTCACTTAAAAATTGTCTTTGATATGTTGCGGGATTACATTGCTTCAAAATCCAAGTTAATCCAGCCGGATTTGAAAGTAACTTCTAAAATCTTATCTTTATTCTAGTGTATATATTTCGTAAAAAAAAAACATCTGCTTGTGCCTTCTTCCATAATCATTTTCATTCTTGTCCTTTTAAAAAATTTGCGAAATTAAATATTATCAAACACCTACATACGTTATCCGCAGTATCTCCGTACGTTTGGGCGAATTCGACATCACCCAGGAAGTCGATTGCAATCAGTATTCGTGTGCTACCCCATCCCTGCGAGTTGGAATTGAGGAGATCATACCACACGAACAATATAGTGACAGTTCGGCTGACCATGAGCATGACATTGCGCTTTTACGTCTAGATCGAGAGATACGCTTCTCGAACTCGATACGTCCCATTTGCTTGCCATCAGTGGTGATGCAAGAACACTCAGCACCGACTATTGGCACTCTATATACGGTCGCCGGTTGGGGCCGCACGTTGCGTAGTGCGAAGAGTGCCGTTAAGCAAAAGCTCGAAGTGCCCCTAGTCGATTTGGCGCAATGTCAACGAATGTATCGCACACGGAATGTGAATGTAATGGACAGTCAAATATGCGCCGGTGGAGTTTTCGCCGAAGACAGTTGTGAAGGTGATTCGGGTGGTCCATTGATGCGTTTCCGCAACGATGCCTGGGTTCTGGAGGGCATTGTGTCGTTCGGTTACAAATGCGGATTGGGCGGTTGGCCTGCGGTACATACACGTGTAGCAGTCTATGATGCATGGATACGTAGCAAATTGCGTAATTAGCAAAATGTTTAGTATTAAAGTAGATTAATTAACTTACACATTCAATATTTTAGAATTCAAATGTATAATTGTGATCTTGCCATTAGCTTTTATTTCGTGTCATATCCATTGTAACTTAACTGTATCACTTACTCATCTACACTGAATGAAATGTGTTTATTTGTGTTATCAAATTATTCATTTTCTAATTTATTTAGATTATAAAATTTTACAACTCGTCGTTACAACAATAACTATGTTATGTTAATACAATGAATTTGATTGTTATTATGAAATATTGAATGCTTAAATTTGGGCGCCACCTAGCGAGAAAGCTTTGTGTTAGAATATTTTGATAATCTAAGTGCAAACTACATCACTGGCAGTAAAACTTGTTAAAAATATTACTCTAAATTATTATATTTTTATTATTACTATAAATGATAATACCTACATATATATGTATATATGTATATTATTGTCATTAACCAAATGTGTTTTATTATGTTTAGGACATCTTTTTCGAGCTGAAGGGACGGTAAGCCTTTGCGTCAAGCATAATGAAATATGTCTTTGAATTATTGCCTGAGATTTTCTAAAAAGAAGCATCGATTAGCTGTTGGCCTGCACAGCAAATTAGGAGCTCAATATTTTTACAGGAACAATTTGCTCGCTCCATCTTAAAAATCGTTTTGTTTTGTTTACATTTACATGCATAAGTTAATGTTGGTGTTTTTTTTTTAATTTCAGTAGAATTCATACCAACTACGTTGGTAAAAACTTTTTCCATAAAGATTCTAGACGTTGGTTTGGTCAGAATTTGTATCCAACCACTGCTATCCACTCGACTAAAATGCTGCTTCGCATCCAGTCGACTATTCTTCGCCACGTATACGGATTTGCAATGGTGATTTCCAATTTCTGAGGTAATATGACATCCCAACGCCCACCCACACAAAAATCGTCACTTATTACTTGAGCCAACTTTTGTTTTTAACTCGAAAGCCTAAAAGTATACTACAAAAGTGGCTCTTCAGCCACATAACTTAATCATGACTTAAACGAAAGTGAAACCACAACAGCTGATTGACGCAACATACATACATATACACCCAATCACACATGTATGGAACCGGCTTTCAATGTGCTGCTTAGCGGCCATGAGAGCGCCACATTACGTCATTTCACAATCTTTCCCCTTTCGCATGACAGCAACTTCACGGTTGTGGCTAGGAATAAAAATGTAAACATCAGGTGTAAATGACCGCAGTATCAGCATGGAGATCTCGTTTTTCTGATGATAACATATTTTGTAATTATGTTTCTCTGAGGGCCCATCATAGTATACACGCTGATGAACATTTTGGCAGCACCTGAAACTTTATGGCCAGGCTTATGGAGTGGGCATGACATTGTTGATTCGACTTCGCAAGTAAACAGAAAAAAAATACATATGTACATATTTATATTAATGTATTGTTTCTACTCGCACAATAATTTTCTCGCAAACTCAGCCAAACGTTTTCTTCCATTCACTCTCACTCGCGTCGCCGCTGTCATACATTTGCGATATTCAAGTTCACAGCTGAGCGGTACGTCGAGTTGATTTGGTCGTGGCCGTGTTTTGAGCGGATAATTGAAACATTTGACGGCATTTGTGTTATCGTTGCGTGCCAATTCAAATCGCGTGCCTCGTTTCGTTAGTGTCTTGCTTTGGATGAGACTACAAACCGAAAGTTGTCGTTATCCAACGTGTCTTGATTTACGCTCCGTGCTGTCGGTATTACAATTACGTATTTTGAGTGTGGTATTTTCGAAATTCCGAATCTCTGAAATCGCAATGCAATTCCACTGTTTCCTCATCACATTGTTGCTATCAGTCGCTTTCCGGACTCACGCAAATGCAGACGTCATACTGCTAGCGAAATACGAAGATGGTAAAAATAATCACATCCATTCCGCCATTCCATCTTCAACAACGCAAGTGGATTGCGATATACCAAATGAAACGAAATCGGGCGTATGCTTGGAGGTGAGCAAATGTTCGGCCTACACACAGGCACGTAATGCAACCAATATATCTGCAGAGAAGGTTAACTTCCTAAAGAAAGTCCAGTGTAGATGTAAAAAAATCGACACAAACATGTTTGAACCCATGGTCTGTTGTCCGGCTAATGGTCAGGATTATCTATATCCATCGTTAAAGTTTTCGAAATTCGAATATCGACGTTTTCAAAATGTGACCGCACAATTCAAACGTAAGAAGCTGAAACGTCGCATTCAGACAATGGACCCGGAACAGAGCTTCAATTTGAGGAACGAGTGTGGCAAGCAGGTGACAAATCGCATTTATGGCGGCGAAATCGCTGAACTGGATGAGTTTCCGTGGCTGGCGTTACTAGTGTACAACTCAAGTATGACTCACTTTTACACACACACATATATATATGTAAATTTATGTGATCAAGTGCTTTGTGATCGAAATGTGTTGATCTTTCATGTAAATTTCTAAACGCAGATGATTTCGGCTGCAGTGGAGCGCTAATAGATAACCGTCATATTCTGACTGCAGCGCATTGTGTGCAGGGAGAAGGAGTGCGTGAAAAGAAGGGATTGTAAGTGTTGATGATCATTTCGAATTTTTAATACAACAACAAGTTCGCTTTGAGCTAATTTTAATTGTAATTTCAATTTAAATATTATAAATAAATCTATCTTTCTAGGAAAGTCGTTCGCTTAGGTGAATTCAACGTTAAAACTGAACCAGACTGCATTGAGGAACCGGATTATCTTAATTGTGCAGACGCCGCCGTCGATATTGGCTACGATCGGATATTTGTTCATCCCGGCTATGACGAGCAATCAATTACCAAAGCCAATGACATCGCCATAATTCGACTGAGCCGGGCGGTGCGCTTCACACACTTCATAATGCCCATTTGTCTGCCCAATAAGGATGATGAGAGTCCATTTAAAGCAGGAGAAATGTTCTCGGTCTCCGGTTGGGGACGCACAGATTTGTGTAAGTATCTCCGAATTCCTTTAAATCGTTACTAATTCCCCTTTCTCCCCCTCACGAGACTAGTCAACAAATACTTTCGCAACATTCACAGTCCCATCAAACTGAAGCTGCGCATCCCATATGTTGAGCGTGACAAATGCACCGCTATTTTGGCTAAATTTGGCATTGAATTGGGTCCCAAACAGGTTTGCGCAGGTGGCGAATTTGCCAAGGATACATGTGCCGGCGACAGCGGTGCCCCTCTTATGTATTTCGATCGCAAACACTCGCGCTGGGTTTCTTATGGCGTCGTGAGCTACGGCTTTACCCGCTGCGGCATGGCCGGTCATCCAGCCGTATACACGGATATCTCCTCCTATATCGATTGGATACACAGTGTGGTAGCTGAGAAATAAAACAGAAAAACATAAACACCTGAATATACATACATATATATATATATATATATGCATTTAGTGTACATATGTATGTATATTTAAAGGCAAATAGCTATCGAAAAATTAAAGAAATTATACAAAACTGAGTGAGCGGGCACGCCTTTTTCACCTCTAGTGTGAATTTTTTTTACTGCTATTTATTACTACTACATACACATGTGTATATATACTTGTATTAGAATTTTTACGAAATTTTGTTGTTCAAATGGAAAAAAGAGTGGAATGAAGAAATGTTGACAAATATATTATTTTGAAATTAAATGGGTTGATATTGTATTTATATATGAAAAAAAAAATATGGAAGCCAATTGTTTACCTGTCAAATACATATGTTATATACATATGTGTTTACATGCACTTGTGCAGAAATAGGTACAAACATACCCAGAAATATATGTATTTGCGCATACGTGCATACATACATACATATGTATGTATGTATGTATGTGTGATGAATGTTCGTGCTTTAACCGTTTCAAAGTGATAACGGTACTCGTGAATAATTATTATTTCTTATAGAATTTATTGTGGAATTAGAATACCGAATTGATAATAGAATACCGTAAAATTGTCGACTTGACAAAAGCCCAACTGTTGCGGAAATATTCAACTAAAAGTGAGCCGGAGAAAATGTTCAACTACGCCACAGCTAAGTAAATAATTAAACTATGTTAGAAACATTTTATTGATATATAAGTACATATGTGTTACGAAAGGTATTTCACAAAGTTCACAGAAATCATTTTCTACATCAAGGTTATATGATTTTATATATTTTTTATTCGAATATGGGAATCATCACATAAACGTGAGTTGATAAATAATTTTAAGCATCTACATTAGGGAGGCTCTGGGGATGAAAGTCGATATTTCAATTTTTTCAACTCATCAACCAGAATGGCTGGAATTCATTTCGAAATTATTTATCAAAGTACATCATATGTATATGAAAATATACGTGAATTACGCGACGTGATAGCCGAGTGGTTAGCATTGCCTACTGCCATTCGGAAAGCCTGGATTCGAACCGATGTTCGACTAACATCCAAAATTATAGAAAATTAATTTTTCTAATTGCGATCGCCCCCGCCGGCAGCGAATGTCATCCCTAAGAGTATATTTCTGATATGAAGTAAAGGCTCCTCATCAAGGTGCAAAAACCACAAATTGAAGGAGGATTTCGGCCATAAATCGCTTCAGCGGTTACAAAGCGCCATATATATATATATATATATTAGTGTTTGTGCGTGTGTGTGTGTGTGAATTACTACACAGTTGTCCATATCCTTTCGAATTTCTAAAGAGATGTTTCTTCACAGCATTCGATTTCAATTAACTGAATATGATTCCAATAACTTCTAATGAGCCTCTCTCTTCTCTTTATTTGCTGTGCTTTCATATTTAAAATTAAAACTAAAATTGGAGCTAGAGCGTTTCATTTCAATCTAAATTCCGATATTATTTGCTTTTTTTTATTAAATTATAAGTGAAAAAATAAATTAAAATTCTCCAAAGCTCCCTCCAAACAAAAATAATTGAGGCGATACTGACGTTTTGTTGCAACATACATATGTACATATGTACATATGTATATCGGAAATAATTTAACATTATTATACGAACTGCAGTCAGTCAGCTGTTTGCGTTTTTTACAATCGTTTGTTTATGTTGTTGTTCGTGTTAACAAATGCACACATATACATATTGAGATAATAAACTTGATCTAAATGCCCGAAGCTGACGTCATTGATTGCCACATTTTAAAGAAAATATATGTAAATATGTGAATATAAAAACACGATCGAAATCAATAATGAAATGAAAATACAAAACATACATATGTATGTATGTAACTCTATATTCATATATACTTATACCCAATTGGAAAAGGTAATGCGCTAAGTAAGCTACGCTTTCAGTACTTATAAATACTTTACAGAAAACTCAGCAAATGACATACCAAAGTTATGTGTCGCTCTTAGGAGAGCGATCGACAATTTACCTTCTTGCTTGGTATTATCTAGCTTGTATATCTAGCGAATTAAAAGAAAATATTTAATTAAAATATTGTATTTATATAGTCCGTTTTTATACATTATTTATTAATTTTTGAAACATTTGAATCAATTATTTACTTTGTTTTTTTTTTCGCCATTAGAAAGTATTACTGATGTTCGAATATTGTTCGCATACGTTTTTATTTCATACCCTTTCTGCTGAATAGATCGTGGAAAATTGTATTATTGTTATTTATATTTTAAAAATAAAAATATTTATTTATTGCAATGAGAAACAACACGCTATTTTTCAATATTTGTCGTATTCAAAGCACTCCCTTTTACCCCATGCTTGGCACTCCACTGGGAAAGCTTTTCACATAAAGTCAACTTCTGGCTGACTTTTGAATTGTGATTCTATCTCGACCTCATTGCTGTCATCGTCAATAGCTTCTAAATTTTAACCTAATTGGTGATTATCGTCGATCTAAGTAAAGTACGATGCAACAGGATTTTCCACTTTATTTTCCTTAAATATATTTCAACATTAAAAAAAATTTTTACTTACCATTTTCACTTATTACTTGTATAAAATCGTAAAGTTTTTTGAAAAAAGGTAACGCATTACGCATTTTCCAGCTCGGTATGTACATATATATCTGATATGAATGCAAACAAGAAATTTAAAAAAAAAAAAAAAAAAATTAACTGACAATCATCATACACCCGATCAAGTACACACACACAATAGCAGCACTAAAAAAAAAGGTGTGTGTCGACGACGTTTCGTTGCCAATCGTTAGTAGAGCGAACGTGAACGACGCTTGTTTGACTGTTTTGACTAAATAGCTGAATGATGCAATGAAATGAAATGCATGGACTGAAGCGACGACGATCGACAGCCGGCTGAGGCTACCAAACAGTCAGCGTTGTTCATTTTGAAATCGGATGATCGATTTAACGGTATTGTGGACAGGTGAGTCGCGCTGAAAATCGAAACTGATTGTTTAACCAATCACCCACGCGCCGTCCTCTACCTCATTTGGCATTACTCAGTTGTTTGTGGGTAAAGGCCACGGCATGCACTGGTATGGATAAAACGGTCCAAACGTTGTCCCCACTCCGAAACTAGGTAAACGCAACTGTGATTTCATTGTATTTGGGTCATTTTGGTTTAACAAACGGTGTTGTACTTGCGTCGGCGTTAAACCAAAATCAGTGAACGCTTTGCAGCGCCCCTTTGGAGCATTTGAGTGCTTGAATATGAAAGGGGTTTACTAAATGTATTTAAACAATTTAATGTTTCTCATTCATTTATTTAATTTATTATTTTTTTGCTTCTTGTTATTGGTGTATTTGTAATTGTGTGAACTTGGCTTACTGTGCGCTGACAGCACTAAAGGTGTGTATGTGGGTTTCAGTCGGCTGTCAAAAAGCATAACCGTTAAATGCTTCGACAATACTTTAAAACAGGGATGAAAAAATTAAGTTTTTAATTAATTGAAATTTCATTCATACTTATTTACATATGTATGTACATTTAGTACATATGAACATTTAAATGAAATTTCGTTTTTTTTTCTTCTCTCAATTTTACTGTCCACTTCAATTAGTTGTTGTTATTTCTATACTCATTCGACCTAAATTTTCATTTTCGTTAATTTTTCGTCGCCTTGTCGTCTGTTTATCCGTAATTGTTGTATTTCTTTGCATATACCGGTAACCTTGAACTAGATTAGAAATGTCTTTTATCGTTTAGTTTTACTCAAATATGTGCAAAATGAATAAATAAATAATAATCAATAAAAAAATGGTTGCGATTTATACTTATATATATAGATATATGTACTTTTATTTTGATTATACAGAAAGCTTGTTAATCGATTTGGTGCTGTGATTAGCCAGGGACTGGCAGTTTGTTCAGCAAAGATAAAATTTTTTAACTTTGATTTAAGCCTTTAAACAAAATCAAAATATGCAAAACGATTTTTATGTTATTTTTGTAGTGTTCAAGTATGTTTACCTGTGCATACATTTACACATGTACATATTTACTTACACATGTACATTAAGTAATTGTGTTTCCGTATGCATGTGTGTTACATTTTTTACCTTACTTTAAAGCTAAATAACAGATAATGTAGTTCGCCTCTTACCCCAAAAATATTGTAGAGAGCTACATACATACACATATCTACCCAAACCTGCCATAACAACGGCCGAAAGTGAAAGTAATAAAACTCTACAGGAAGATTTTGCCAACACTAAAAAGCGCTCACCCAATAACCGAAGTATTTTTTTTTTTTTTGGGGGGGAAATCACACCTAAGTAAACCAACAAAGTTGCACTTATGAAATCCAAAGTGATTGTCCTGACAAATGGTGATTCATTCGGGAGTCAGGTGACTTTCCTGCAAGGATACCCGGCAATAGTTTGCAAGTATATACATAAAATACATATTCGTACAAATGTATAAATGTTTAAGTGTCAAAATATCTTCCACTAACTATTTCATTACGGTTTATTCACATTTGTGCTTTGAGTCACAAGGCGCATAAAATTGTTTATTGGTACGAATGTTGGCAAAAAATTTAATTTAATTTTTATTATTGTTATTTCTTTTTGTATTAAAAGAGAGAGAAAGGCAAATAGAAATCAACAGTAAATACGCATCTAATGCATTGCACATTAGGGTTGTTTGAAAAGTTTTTGAATTTCTAGTTTTTTTCGTGAGTAGAATGAATTACCATACAAACATAAATGACCTTGAAAATGGGTCATTTTTGGCGAAATACTATGAATTCATTAAAATATTTTTATAAATAAGATCATTTGTTCTTAAATAAATACTGGAAGTAAAATTATCCTGGATATTCAGTTATCTTTATAGCAATAAATACATTTACTCCACGTCCGCAGCTTCATAAAGAAATTTAATTTGTGCCTCAAAATAAAGCTCCCAAAGAAGTGACCGAAAATTAATTCAGTATTATGAGAAAGTTTCGAAACATTTGTTGCTTTCTAATTAAAATAAAATATGTATAACTTGATTCCACCTAGATTTCATCACAAATATTAATTAGTTTGAAAAAGAATAAGTAAATTTTTGATTTTGTAACATTCTAGGCGAAATGTGCCAAATTTGACCAAAACATCAATTTTCAAAAGTATTTCTGGAAAACCCTTATGGGTGGGTATATATTATTTGTGTAATTGTATAAAAGTAAAATGGACCAAATGGTAATGCGATCCGCTTACTAGCCTTGTTTCCATTATCCGGAAAAAAATATACCAAATAAATTTTAAAATACCAATAATAGCTTTTCTACAATTGCAAGCCTTTGAATGTCCTGTATAAAATGCATACTATTTGGACAAATGCACACACAAATCGTTGTATATGCGCAACAACATTGATATCCTTTTATTGTATTATTCACCACCAAAAGACTGGACTTAAATTATTAGCTTTTTCTAAGTCAGCACTCAATACATTAAAAATAAAAAATTCAACATCTGTCGCTTTGTGAATTAGCTGTCAATCATAAATGCTACAATGGTAGCCACTGACAAAAGCTGTCTCGTCAATACCGCCGAAACTGAGTAAAAAACTCAAAATTAGATTAAAAAAAGTTCACCCAAAATATAGATGAAAAAACTAGGCCATTCTAGATTCAAAGGGGGTACAAACAATTTTCCAGCAATTAATTAGCGATTTAAGCAATTCTATTTACACATATTTACAGGGGCAATTGTTGGTAATTTTTCGAAATTGGATTAAAGCAGCGTCAGTAGTGAATGTGAGTGAGTTTATGAGCTTTTGAAGTTACAAACATAAATTGTATAGAAATTAGCTGGCGGTGGGTGTGTTGTAATTACATATGTACGACTCTAAGAGCGGTTACATCAATATAAAAAAATACATATTCACATATGTGGTGGTTTCCCCATCACATTGAGTAGTTTTTTTTTTATCGGTGTATCCTATGCCTTCTTCTAAACATTAAAAAAATTAATTTACAAGCGTAACTGTACAAAAACATACACGCAATCGTAAACATAAAGTTTTTCTTAACATACATACATACATACATACTTGTATGTGTACGATAGTACTAGCCAGCATTTTCTTCTTACTCGTATATTCATTGACTGTACTTAAATCATAGAGCGCCAACCACAGTTCGACTTGACTGTAGTCACACGTAGTCAACCCCAAAAATTATGCTACAAAACACTATTACTACGACAGCACACGCACAGCATTCACCCTGTAGGAAATTAATCTGAACCTTGATTTCAAAGTTCGTATTGACCGGAAAGGTTTAAAAGGGTACAAACATTAGGGAAGTGGATTCGGAACCGACCTAATCGATAAAATCGTATTTATGGTACTTAAAATTTGATACATATGTAGCTTTTATGCTTAGTTTAAAATGAACACCTTTCGAACAAATTGGTTCGATTTACTTGATATTCTTTTCTTTCCAGCAGATGGACAAGATTTGAAGAATAATATTGTTTAAGGTTCGATTTGATTGAATTTTTAAGCGGAGGTAAACTTATATACTCATATGAGTATTCTTCTTGTCAGAAACGGAGCAGAGACCACTCTATTTTAAGGATATTTACAACATTATAAAAATTTGCGACAATTTTAACGAATTTACTTTTCACTATATATATTTTGATAATATTCGTCAATGGTTTATCAGCTGTTGGTGTTAACTGCTCGATAACTTGCTAATTAAACCACGAATGCTGACAAATGATTGATTTTCCTTTTTGTTAAAATAATATATAAATCCGAAAATTCCCTAAAAAAAGGAAGAAATGACATTTAAGCATTTAACATATGTTTCATCCAAAGATCAGGAAATAGCCACCCTTCACCAGTGGATAGAAGTTTAGCTCTTGAAGTAGAAGATCATTTAAACCAGAATGAAATGCTTCAAAATTTATATTGATTAACCCTAGATTTAGTTGAAGAAAGCATTTCACAACTTGAAAGCCAACTTAAAGTTAGCAGGACAACGACAGTATCTTAAACAACAACAAAAAATACTTAAAGGTTCTAACCGCCATGTGATTATTTGCAACAGGATCTTATTGGAGAGCAAAGGAGGATATCTATGAGCCAGTCGTCTCAATCATCCGATGTCAGCCATCTACAGTGCGAGGTAAACTTAAATTCCAGGGGAAGGGAATTAAGGATCGGCAGCTCGATGATTTGGAAGATGTAAGTTTACTTCAGTTGCACGCTGTTTGGAAATTAATGAAAGGCCCCAAATGTTGTATATAAGTACATTAAATAAAAGTTATAACTCCGAAATCCCTTACTTATCGCTAACTTCATATTAAGACAAAGCCTATTTAACCTATTCTCAAATCGTTTAATTATATTTGGGTTTATTAGAAAATTGTCATTATTTGGGACATATTAAAACAATATCTAGAAAATATCTGCTTACTCGCAATTTCAGTAGCAAATTTTCCGACATGGTCATTCAGAAAATCTTCTTCAGTTGGAGTAACGGCAGCGGCAGTGGCACCGTCTTTCATAACAAATGTTCACAAGTTAATTTTACACATTCACAAAGTGCTTACATGGTGTTGTGCTCTCATCTGCCTTGCGATTTTTGAGCACAACGCACGTGTCAAACACGCAATATAAACATGCGAAAATTAATATTTGCAAAAGTTGAAAAATGATAAACAATCAATGCAGTAATAATCATAACGACAATCGAGATGTCAGCGGCAATAACACAAACCATTTATTGGTACTAAGCACTCAGCACTCAGCACTAGGCACTAGGCACTCAAGACATCAAATTCGATATATGAACATGCATGTTTGTTTGAATGTAGGTACGGGTATATTCCTATGGATTGACAACATGTTGCGCTAACTGAGGCAATGTTTTACCAATTCATGGGATAATCACCATAATCGTTGGTTCAACGCGTGTTTGCATATTAAAAATGAAAAACAATGTTGGTGGGGTGGCGGAGGCAGTTAAATTAAAAAAGGCATATGTACATATGGATATATACCAACGAGCTATTTTCGATTTCGCGAAATTATTGAAATTATTAAAAATTTGCATATTTTCAACACACTCACTTGCATAGAGGCGTCTAAAGCGAGGTTAATCACAAGTAGCTATATGTATACATACATATACATACAATTTCTCCACAAGGACCAAGGAAAAAAATTCATATAAGAAAGAATAAAATATTTATTAAAAATACTTTAAAATATTCATTTCAATCCACGAACCGTACCTAGGACATCGTTAGGACATAGAAAACAGTGAATTACAAAACAGTGCTTAATTAAAAAATTTAGATAGAGTAGAAAGCATTCTGATAATCAAACCTATTAAGAAACTGTAAACGATGCCATAACCAAGTTTTGACTAGAAACAAGTCCAGTAATCTAGAAAGAAGAAACTCTACAAGTCGCTCATCATTCCCGTCCTGACATACATGTGGTGCAGAAGCCTGGACGATGTCTACATCCGATGAGTCGGCTTTAGGAGTTTTCGAGAGAAGTTTTGCGGAAGTTTTGTTTTGTTGGCAACGGTGAATACCGCAGACGATGGAACGATGAGCTGTACGAGCTATACGACGACATTGACACAGTTCAGCGAATTAAGAGACAGCGGCTATGCTGGCGTCCGAAGGGATGAAAGCGCTCCAGCTTTGAAAGTATTCGATGCAGTACCCGCTGGCGGAAGCAGAGGAAGAGGAAGACCACGAGAGCAACTTGGTATCACTTGGTATTTCTAACTGGCGCCAAACAGCAAAAAGAAGAAACGGCTATAAGAGGCTATAATCGCGTAAGCAGTGCCTACGCCAAAGAAGAAGGGAATCTAGATGGCTATTTTCATAAAAGCGTGTGTATCGTGCCGTCGTAAGTTACGTTTGTGTTCTGTGCTTAAGGAAGATGTTTTCACCGTTATAAAGATGTATTTTCAATTAATTATTATGTTTTGCGTGTTCCGCTTATAGGCCCTATTAAGAACTTAAATAAGTTAAGTCTATATTTTGAAAATTAAACAGTTAGTATACATTTCATCCAGTTGAAATACATTGACATATATTCGTACATATTTCATCTTTTGGTTGGCTCCATGGTTTTATTTTTTGCGCCCCATGATAATTTCCGTAAGGATGTTACTTGTGACGTCGTAGAAAATATATATATCCCCATAAAAAAGTCCACCGCTGTCAAATAGCACGATCTTGGTGGCCAGTTGACCTCGCTGAAACGAAAGATCTCACGGCCGAGAAATTTCTCTCGCCATAAAGCCATATTCGCACGCGTTGTGTGGCATGTGGCACCATTTGTTGGAACCACATATTGTCCAAGTCGAGTTCTTCAATTGCAGGCCAAAACACAGTCGGTTATCATACGACCACAACGCTCCGAATTTACACAACGTAACGCACGTTCACGAAAATTTTAATGTGGTTATAACGTGGTTTATTTCTACACATAAAATAATAATACTTAATACTCACCGCTGTGTGCCCTTCTTGAATTCCAAATAACGAATGAACGATTCTTAGCTGACGAGTTTAATTAAGGCGCATGAATTCGCCTTGACGAACAATCAAACGAAACGAATAGAAGGATAGGCACACAGCGATGAGTTTACAGTGATGCCAGTTTTTAAACTTTAATTATCTAGTTGCGTTCTGGGACATTCCCGCCCCCGTGAATCACTCGATTCACTACCTTCAACGTCCAGAACGGCTAACCTTGCGACAGCTTTTCGCTTCATACCGGAGTATGTATGCGGGAAACACCGAGCATGGAATGTAGGTCTCTTAAGCACATGGAAATCGAATCAATTCAACGTCTCAAGGTCTCTCAAGGACACCAAACATCTTATTGGGTTTGAAAATGGTTTAGTTAAATGAAATTTTCATTTATTAAAGTTGAAAAGATTTTAGATCTCAAAAACTTCTTGTTTCATATCAAAATTACATCATTTACAACTAAGAGTTTCCAACCTCCACTGCCGTATGCACTCAAACATGGAGTGAAGTGCTTACTAAGTAATTTGTGCTTTCTTATGTACTCATATATACTTGAAAATACATTCATTGTGTGTGTGCATCATCAAATTTTCCTCATGAATTAAAAACTCGTAGGTAAGAATATTACTTATTTTTCCTATTGTTGAAATTTCTTAATCGCTCACAGCAAGAACCGCATAACAAAAGACTAAATACCATCCTGCCTTGCATACACACACATGCATACATAAACACTCGTGCAAATATGTTTATGCATTTTCATTTATAAAATGAATTATTTAAATTTCTTCGACGCATTTCACATTAACCAACATTCAATTTTACCTTACATTTCACATTCAAGTCAAGGATCAGAAAGGCTCAATGACTTTTGTCTAACTCAAAGGCATTTTTCTGAAAGAAAGAAAGAAAGAAATAAAGAAATAAAATGAGTTTGTGTGCGGTGTGTGTGTGTGTGTGTGTGTATGCCCATTGAAAAGAAGAAAAACAAGAAATTCAAGAAATAATACAATTTCACATTTGCGGTGCTTATAAATTTACATATGAATAACAGTACAAAAGGTGAAATGCGTCGCTGGTAGGGAGTTCTTTTATGAGCCAAGCGAGTGCTCTTATTATAGTATATTTCTTTTAAGAATTCCCCCCCCTGCATGGACATGGATTAACTCTCTATCTCGTCGTTGGCGTTGTGTAATTGTGTGTGTGCGTGTATTTGAAAGGGATGAATCGGGTGAGGTTTTTCTACCAATTCGCGAGGCGTTTAATTTGTGTCGTAATGAAAAATTCCAACAGTTCAAATTAATCGGAATGATTTTTCTTTTGTTGCTAACAAAATTTATGCTTATACTCCTTTATTCAAATGTAAGGAAAGTCATTCATCTTCTGGTTGTTGCGGATGTAGAGGTGTATTTGAAATTGCGTATACGCGAATAATTGTTCAATTGTTTGGAAAATGCGAGGAGTTATATATATATTTATAAACACATATATGCTCATGCACATACAAAACATATTTCATTTAAATCTCGAAATGAAATGTTAGCAGCGAAATAACCACGACAGATCACTAAATGGTTTAAATAAATGAAAAAAATTAAATATAAATTAAAAACTTTTAACTGCAGTGAGCCCACTGAACTCATCTTCAATTACTAACCGAAAGGGACGCAACCTAATATTTAAAATTATATTCAAATGAAGGATATTAATGAATATGACCGGGCTACATTTCAAGCAGGAGAGGCCAGCTGATGACCTCCACCTTGTTAAGCTATCACCACTATGCCTAATTGAATACCAGTCTGTATATGTTCCTTCGTTGATTCAACTCCTGCCCAGATAATATCTAAATATACAAAATTCAGTTCTAAATACGGTTCAGTTGACGGTTTAGGCGATTTAATACTAAGGACCGTATATAAATAGTTCAAGGTTGGCTTAACAAACAGCAATATTTTATAAATAAGCTTACAAAGCATCACTAGCATAGCAACTATTGAAGTATAAGGAGTGGAATTCGAGATTACGGTCAAAAATGATTTTATGGAAGCTCTATACTGCTGAGAGAGTATAACAGGCGAGGTTAAATAGGCATAAAGGCAATAGGCATAAAGCAGGGAGAACTCTGGCTGAATTGTAAATCCCTAGTGGGGATGTCAGTGAATCTGCTTTATGAGTGTGACTGGATCTCTAGTAGATAAATGAACAGGGTTATTTCAGTATGTACTTATACATATATATGATTTTCTTTACTTACTGGATGCATAATTTTCCATAGTAGGTTCTAGTTCAGGGGTTAGTCAGTTATTGTGCTATGAAATGCCGACCACTGCTCTAGATCCTCTGGTAGCGAATAGTACTAGCAGGTCAATACTCGTTCAATTCTCAGCAGCTCGCAGAAGTGCTTGAGTTACTCACAAATATTCGAACAAAATATTAAGCTTCCGTTTATGCTATACTCTGACATGGGTGCCATTATATTTTTCTTTCCTCAGAGTAAATAAAAGAAATTAACGTCGGGATTAATTTTTAGCGCCAGCTAATTAAACTGAGAATAAAGGGATATAATTTTGAAGATTGATGCTGAATAATCTTGCCAATGGTCAAATTCACAATGCAAAAATTAATCTCATTATGAAGGTAATCAAAATGAAGAGAATTTTTTGTGAGAAAATGAAATCTTTCCGCACATGATTAACTTCAATTATCGGATTGATCGGCATGCATATCAATACACTTGTTGCATATCATACATACATATACCCAAAGGAATATAAAATATACTTGCATGTGCCTCCCTCC
Organism: Neoceratitis asiatica; assembly: GCA_030068015.2. Taxonomy (NCBI): domain Eukaryota; kingdom Metazoa; phylum Arthropoda; class Insecta; order Diptera; family Tephritidae; genus Neoceratitis; species Neoceratitis asiatica. Next base: position 840,733 of record CM061528.1, on the reverse strand, counting down.
ATTGTGATTATGGCCACATAAACTACTGACCGTCGGATATACGCCATTACAGCGCATTAAAGGAAATCAATACGCCGGAATGACTTCGTTGTTATTTAATCAACTTCGCATCCGTCGCTGTCACTCACCACAACTATTGTTCGCCATAAACGCGTTCCTTTTTTTGCTATGTTAAATAACAACAAAAAAATGGGAAAGCGACATAAAAATGCAAACGGACAAGAAAGTCCTGACAACAAGGATACAAAAACTACTTCATTGATTACCGATTAAGCTTAATAAAAATATACACGTACACACATACATACCCACGTATGTGTATTAACAAATGAATATTTTTGCAATAAAATAACTTTCCCTTGGGATGCTGAAGAGTAGCGGCGGGCAGCGGCCATGTGTAGAAAAACAAGCAGTAACCATCATCATTATATCGACTACATTACTTATTGACCGGAGTACATTGTCCAGTTCATCAACTACGTCATAGCTGGCAAAATCTTCCCCCTCCCCCCCCAGCCATTACCACAGTCGTATACAAACAACTCTCTGCGGCAACACAATCAAAAAATTAAAATCTCTTTATACTGTGTTTGTATCGGCAGCCGCTGATTGAATGGTGTGTGTCCATTGTGTGGTGAGTGGTGAGTGACGACGCGGACCAGTTGATAACGATCCCTAATACGTGCTGTGTTTGTTGTTGGCAACAAGTAAATTCACTCACACACACACAGGCAACAACGCACCCTCACACAAAAATACAATAAAATAAAAAATCCATAAACGTTCATAAACTTTCACATGTGCGTTGTGCGTCCGCTTTTTTTTAGCGACCGATCAGCCGGTCAGCTTCCTCAGCAGTCTATTGTGATGCATATGTATTTATGTGAGTGTGTGTGCGTTAACCTTTTTATTTGAGAAACACAGTTACATATACATATATATATACTTGTATATTGGCTATTCTATAGTTTTACTTGTTTCCTCGTGTTTCCTGTTTCTATGCCTTGCATGAATGCATTTAATGCCAGTGAACATCGCATTGACATTGCAGCATTTAATTGATGAATTTATAAGATATTGTTCTTACTTGTATGTATATAACGGCATAGGCTTACGTATTTTTACTGGCCTTTTTTTATTAAATGCTGAAATAATACAAATATAAAACTTTTTTACTAACGTCGATAGATACATATGTGTGTATGTAAGTCGTGCGTTCCTCAATTCACTCCCTGTTATCCTCTGAGTTTATAATTTAATTAAGATGCTTTGATGCGTTTGCATTGCTCTTCCTGGCAACGCATTTAATCTTCAATCCGGTTGCGGAATAGAGAACTTTTCACTATGGGCGTTTACATATGTGTCTCGGCTTGCAAATGCTAAGTTTGTATGTGTGTATATAAATATATATAAGTATGTGCTTGGACAATAGCAACTTCACACCTATTGTCTACTTTACCTTTATCTCACGTGTTTTCACACTGTTGCATTGTCTCCCTTCTGGGATTCTTTGACGAGTCTTTTTAAAAAACTTACTCATAAAACATCATACAATCACACAATACCTGGTAAATTTGTCATTTATTTTTATTTTGCAATCGGATTTATTCTTTTTAAAATACATACATATGTATGTATGTATGTATCCGGTTTAGGGAATGTCCGGTCGCTTAATTAGAAAACTGCCGCTGCATAGATGCTTGCTGTTCTCACAAAAAGTTAGGTTGATATCAACGCCATACAGAAAAAGCTATGGACGAGAGAAGAACGGATGAAAATAGGTCCTTGTGACTTTTATTACGTTAGCCATGTAAAGGAGCTCAAGTTTTGAGCGCAAATTTGTTTTCTGAAAGTGACTCTCAGACATCGAATAGTATCGTTTATCTCTGTGAATTAACATATCATCACAAAGAGACCATCCTTAATGGGCTGAGACTCATCGACTTCACCTGGACCGAAATATGATTATCTCTAATACCAGATTGTGGAACAAAAAAATTCGGAAAGCTGGAATCACAACAAACAGTCAAGTAGTTTTCTACTCGACCTGCACCCCTGCCCTCCGAGAGCATTAATCACCACTTATTAACATTTAAATTTACCCACGTATCACCGCCAACAACAACAAATTTATTAGCCTTCGAAAAAGTCGGAAAAGGTGATTCGATGAAGATTACCGTACTGTAGTGGATAGAAAAATACTGTTTATCTCGCAACGTTGTGATCAACTGCGACAGCGATTCGAGTAGTGGTTGTCTGCTTGAAGAACCACGTAAGCTGATTCAAGCTTGGTGACGAAGAATCGTCAAGATGCACACGTAATCTTCTTTGTAGAACATTATCAGATGAAAGAATGTAAACACAAATCTATCGCCTCTTCTTCGATTTTATAGCTGCCTTGGACAGCAAGAAAAGAAGGGGTCTTTATCTGAATTCTGGTATCCGTTTTAATATCCCCGCCAATATCTCTTATATTTTTTTATTCAGTTTTGGCTTCTTCCATAGCACAAATGTTCTTATTGCACTCTGGTTGGTCCTTATCCGTTTAGGTTTAAACTTCTATAGCCATATGAATTAAAATCTTCTTAAGCGCCCAGTCAAGCTTGTCCTTAAATATTTCAATAAGCAAGGTCTAGTTTTTAAATATATTTATATACATTAACTTTCACTACAACCACAAATACAACGTCATTGTTCGATTTTCATAACTCACCGTTACTGTTATATGCATTTCCACTGCTCATCTTAATCGAATTCATAATGCTTGTATATGTTTGTATGCATGTATTTGTAAACGAAATCATTGAAACATTTAATAAACTCAATGATTCTGTCATTCAAATGCCACATTTTTCCAACGCCGCCAAGTCACTTCGTTCCGCCGCCGTTTGCCGCCACAGGATGTGCTTGATTACTTGACATTTTGGACATTTCAGGCAGGACTTTGCCATAATGAATGAAATAAATTTGATTTTGGCAATTAATGCCGAGCAAGTTGAGCCGCGCAGGGCGGAGCGAACGAATTTGATGGTTCATCATGGAAGTAAAGGGAATTATGATTAGATATCAGCGATGTAGTTTGATGAGCCCGACTGTTTCACTGCTTTTTCCCTTCCCTTTGACTAGGCGGATAGCTGACTGTCGGACATCCTCAAATCTTCCCAGCGGCATTCTGGTTATCGTCATTCTTTGCATTCATCCGCAGAGGACACTCTCCTCTTCAACTTTTCTTTGTCGAATATCATATGTTACATATGCATACAAGTATATTTTACTTTATCATTATTGACTCTCTGAATTGTTGCACATTTAAGCATAAATAGTTGTTGCCCTTGCTTTCGGATTTCTTTGTTTCCGATGTCATGTCATTATATGCCATATTTTTCATACTTCACTTCAGCTGCAAAAAGTTGCTGACGGGGAAGGCTTTGGGATCATAGGGTGGGCGTTTTAGTATCATGTTTTCTCCACGGCCGGACTGACGATCCCACATTTTCTCCCCACTTTCACTAAATTTCGCAAATTGCAATAAAAAGAAAGTGAGCAAATGATGTTACAGTGAAGGAAAGAGGGAAGAGAAATTAAATGGGCGTGGGTGGGATGGGATGAGGTGGTAACATTTGTTTCGTCATTCTCTTTGCAGGTTGACATAAAAGGTACCATGGCACTTTCATGGAAGCTGAGTGACGTAAGCAGAGCGAAGTACATATTTGTACATATATGAATATATGTATCGATGTGGATACTTGTATCATGGGTTCCCTGCTGGCATTCTTTATTATATTACTCGAGTGATTCTCGTTGAAATTTACGAGCGATATTTAGTAGTTTTGATGAGTTTTCTTGCAAATAGTGACGGTGCATATTATTCCTCAGGTGGATTTAATATCTATTTATTTGCGTACTTATTTATATTATAAATACATATGTATGTACATACGTTGTTAAGAATTAGAGCAAAGTAAATATACTCCACTCAAGCAATAAAGTTCAGAAACCAAAAGAAATATATTGAGTTACGATTTTGGTCAAGTTATGGCCAAAAGTAGCGTACTTGAAGTCCAGCTGTGATCCAGAGGTAAGCTGGGGCGCAAAGAGTGTGCGCTCTGATTGTTTGTTTAATGTAAATTAGTATATCTTTTTGCCTACATTCGTGTTGTCCTTTACCCAACATTACATGGAAATCGCCAAGAATATTTTTGAAATCATATAGGGTTTTCCAGTTTTTGAGCACTTTTTCAACTAAAACAAGTCCTATGTGCTGAATAGCACGTTCAATGTTGACTTTTAAAGCTTAAAGAGAGTCTGGTTTATTGCGAGAGACCAATGACTTCAAATAACCCCACAAGAAGTAGTCTAATGGTGTTAAATCACAACTTCTTAGAGGCCTTTCAATGTCACAATTTCTTGAAATAATCGAATCTTCAAACCTTTTTTGCAATAATTCTGTTGTTGCACGTGTGACCCATCTTGTTAGAACCAGATATTGTTAAGATCAATTTCTTCCAATTGTGGCTATAAAAAGTTGGTTACCATCGATCGATACCGCTCTCCATTAACAGTAACGGTGCTACCGGACCGACGATTCCACCAGACCAAAGGCCACACCAACTGTCAATTTAGGTGAATGTAATGGTTGTTCATGAATAATTTGTGGATTTTCTTCACACCAGAATCGAAAGATTTGTTTATTTATCACACCACTTAGATGAAAGTGAGCCTCATCGGAGAAGATGATTTTTGCAATTGCAGAACGATTATTTTGATAAATATATTTGTAATTTGTAAACGTTGTTCTTGATGGTCTTGTAAGCATTACTGAGTACAATGGAAATAAAGACAGATCATGACATATTAAAAACAGCCAAAACGACACTTAGAAATCATATCATCCCTATTGGAAACCCCTTTATTAGTCATACTATATATTTTCTCAAGTGATATTTATCTTTCTCAGGAAATAAGCGACAACCAGTTATTTGTTGAAAAATTCGTATTTGCTGCGGATCGGTTTGAATAGTGGGAAAAGCGATACAACGCGACCTATCTTCCCGAGCTCATGAAAACTCTTGCAACGAAGCTATTTGAACCATATCGAGCTCTAACCGACAAAAGGGCGCAAGCGACAATAACATCTGTACATAAGCATATATATATGTCAGTTTTTTTTGTTTTCGAGGTATACCCATATCGATAACATATCGGCATACGAGGGGTATTCTCTTAGTCTTTGAAATGCATGTTATGTAAAAATTTCCTAGGAAAATTTATAGAAAACTAGGACACCCCTTTTTCACGATTGTGGCAAATTCAAGTCGAACAACAACAACAAGCTGACACAAGGTTGCTTTTCCCTTCTTGCAATATGGGGAAAATAAATATACATAGTATAGGAAATTTTCGATGCGTTTTGTTGTTGCGCCATTGCGCGAATAGGAAAACCGTGCAATCCGTGCACCATTGCATGCATTTCTTAAGCTAAGAGTTTTATGAGAAAAGCAATTTCGCCTTAAAAACACATTTATAATTGTTTATTGTTTTTTGCACATATAAACACTTTTACAAAAAAAATTCCTCTTTTAATCATGCAATCTTGGCTGTTCGAGAACGATATTTATGATTCTTTTTTAAGTTTATTCACTTTATATTTGCCAAAGCCCGTATTTAGATTGTGACAAAAAATGTAATGATATTCGAATAAATTTTTTCTTTCATCTTGAACCTCAAAACCCACCTCTCGCTAAACGGTCAATGGGAAACCAAGACGAAGAATTATATTAACCCTAATTGGAACACAATGCCTCCGTTAAACTCAATTTATTGGCATGGCGAGAAGAGAAGAAACCTTTTTGCTCCAAAAAACATTGTCAACATTTCGGACAACAACGGCATCGAAAGCAACCAAACAACCACCTACGAACACCGGCGACCACATGTCCAATTTAACTCGGACAATGGACAAATTGCTGGACCAAAAACCTGTAATACCAAACTATTAACTCAACAATAGCAAATCGTACAATAAAAGTGGAAAAAAATGGGAAAATTACATGTTGTTGCGACAACAACAAAAAAAATTTATGTTAGAATGAAGTGCCAGAGATCCATACAAATAACAATGCATGGCACATATATGGAATCCTTTAGTACGAACACCAACAATGGTCCGATTTATTTGATGAAATATTATGTTTTGACTTAAGAAAATATTTTAGTACATTCAAACCGACTCAAATCGACACGAAACGACCTGTTACGTGAATGATAAAGAAGTTTAATCTAAAATTGCTGTCGTTGCCACTGTCAACAGGAGCTTGGACATAATCAATTAATAGCGAGCAGCCGCCCTTGCCGCCACAATGTTGACCCATATTCCAGTTCTTAAACACAAATGACATACCCACGCGATATTATCCTATCATTCCCCTCCCGCCTCTTCGTCTTTTGCAACTTTCACTTTTTATTTGTTGAAAACAAGAGTGAAATTGCCGCGCAGCAGGAAAAGTAATTCATATTCTTTTATATGGTTGACCACTTCAATATGTCAAAAAATGAATCATATAATGGGCAAACAACAACAACAACAACAAACAAACAAACAAACAAAGAAACAAATTCACAGACACCAAAACTAACCACTGATTTCAGGAAGGCTGACCACAGTCGCAGACCTAAAGCGGCAACACGAACTGCCCTCTGCGGCATGCAAGCACCCTCGTAGCGAATTCGGTGGAGAGGGTATGAAAAATAGAAATTATATAAATGTTTTGCAAAAGATTTATTATATAAGTTTCGATAATTTATTGTGTGTTGTTGCACGCGCCGCACTATGGTCTAGGCGACCACTTTTTGCGAACAAAATGAATAACTCGTATTTTTCGGAATTTCTTTCCTCAGAATATACATATATACCAGATTTTTTTTTTTTTAAATGTTAGCGAGTGAGCGACCTCTTCCTATTTTTTATTCTTAATTATTCTTTTTTCGATTCGAATAAACATATTTTATTGTTGCTATTGTTTGGTATAAAAACCTTAATTTCGATTAAAAATAGCTTGCCTTGAGATATTAATCCTATTTTTTATTAAAAAAAAACCGAAAATAACATTTTTGTGCTGTAAATGTAAAATGTAACTATATAAACTATATAACTTAAATATGTTTAGATGTAATACAAAGATCGTAAATTTTTTTAATGCATTTACGCATTATGAAATAATTTAAAATAACATCATCGCCCTCGCAAATTTGAGGTTATGGTCGAAAAATGTAAATCCCTCAAAAAGTGTCGAAAAGTGATGCTTGAAGTTACCCGCATTTGAACAAGATTTAAATTCTCTACAACAGGCAATTTCGATGGACTCCAATTCAGTTCAAATTTTTAATTATTAGTTTTCACAACATATAAATACTCATTAAACTATTTACGGGTACATATTAACATAATTATGAGAACGACACGTTTCATTTCAACAAAAAATTGTCACACACTCATAGCAAAAACCATAGAATTTGAATTCCGTTACAAATATTATACTGATACTGTTATTTTTTTTAATTTTTTTTTTATTCTCACTTTCAAATTCAATCAAAATGCATAACTTTTAAAGCACGTATTTTTCGAATGGCAACAGCTGTTTCTGGCAGTTTGTAGTGTAGCGGTGTGCCGCTTATTGAAATTTCCGAAAAAAAACTGATTTTATGTTAATGTGTGGTTACCAAGAAAATATTATTTAAGACACTGTGAACAATGGAATTTCTGCCAGAAAAAGTGGTCTCGTGGACCATAGTGCGCTGCGACGATTTGCAGACATCAAAAGGCACTGACAGGAGTAATAACAATCCAAACTGGTAACGTTATGCCCTCATGTCCGTTATGAGTTTGATAGTTTTTTTTTTGCTCTCAAGTGGACGGAAACTTTTGGCATTTGGCAATTGTCATTTAACTTGCAGATTTGTTTGTACAATCATTTTGAGAAGCCGAACGAATTTTCCTTAGATTTTTTGATAAACATTTACTTTGGCAAATTGGGTTTGGTGAGTGATGTAGGCGCGATAAGTGCTTGTTTAGGGCATGAGCGCATGTACATATGTATGTAGCGCGTTTTTATGTAGCTTATGAGCAAATATATAATGCTTAAAACTGCTGCATTAACCAATATTTATTTTAAACTTTACTGAAAGAATCATTGCAACTAAAGGGCTTCTGTCATATTCAGACTGCTGCAAATTAAATATGTACCATTTTGGTTCGAAATTTTAAGAATTTCGAAATTTGTAATAATAGTTGTGAGTAGTTTACGCAAAACTAAGTCCATTCGATGATCGCTTTCGATTTCAGAAAGCATTGATATGATAGAATAACCAATCGAATTTCTAACATTAACAAAAACAATCTCATTAACACTTTCTAGAACCCAATTCACAATTACGAAATCCAATTGAAAATGGTTTTATCTTATAATATTGCCTTTAATGAAACTAAAATATTTCGAGTAATACGTAAAAAACAAATTTACGCTATTTCAGTATATGTGTACATACATACATATGTACATAAATATATATCGTTGAAAATGGGGTAACTTTATTTGCCTTTTCGTTCGTTTTCTTCCCTTTTTTCCAATTCACAAGCAATTTAATAAATTATTTACTTAAGTAATGCAAGCAACAACAACAAAAATGACCAGCTCGCAATAAATGTCAATGTCAATATAAAACTTCAGCTTATTGCAGCTGCTCGAGGAATTGAATTGAAGTTCATCAAAAATAGTTGTGAGTTGGGGAATTCTTCCACCAATGTGATCATCACTCCTTTCAGGGCTTTTGCGTCACCAGAAAAGCACTTACGTAAGAAGCAACATGCATGCATATATATGTATGTACTTATACATGCAAACATAGGCAAGTATGGAGAGGCACAACAAATCGCTGCCACTTTGTAAACATAAAATTTTATCACCTAATATTGGAAATGGTTTTAGTAATAAGTAATACGCATTTGCTCTTTTTTCCCAATTTTTTTATAGTTTTTTACATTTCTTACTTTTCTTTCCCCTGGTGTTCACCCCTTTTGCAAGCAAATTGCAAATTACTTATGACATAGCACATGCTGATGGGAAGTGCTAAATGCTCTGAAATGTCCACACTGATTTTGGTTGGATGTCGATAGATGCATATGCACAGCATGTATGTATGTATGTATGTAGGTATGTATGTGAATTTTTATATGGAAAAAAATTTAACTAAAATACATTTGGCTCGTGGTTGATGTAATCTAAATAAAAGGGTGTGAATTTATCTTTAGTCCTTATCACAAGAGAGTATACAACAAATCAGGAGGAGCTGAGCTCAAGAAATTTTTTTTGGGGAGCTCCGAACAGCGTTTGAACATGTAAATTTCACGTGCGCGGTTTCGTGATATATTCTAATTATCGGCCTTCTCTTTTTTTATTCTATTCGTATTTTATTCGCCAATCACCCAAGTCGGCTTTCTTTCCTGTAGTGCTGTAGAAACTGGAGCATTCCTTCCAACAGCTTCTAAATGTGCAGTTTTCAGTTAGAGAACAGGCTAATCTTCTGAGGGATGCCTTATCGCACACTATAGGAATAGATATATACATAGAAGGAGCTGATTGCTCGTTGTGTGCAGAGAGCACACCACTCGGAACTTTGTTAAGTTGCATTACATCTTGCAGTTGTCTGACCTTCCTCTTACACACCTTTTTTTTTTGCTAAATGTATCACAAATATCTACTCTACCTTACAGCCACTCAATCGCGGAGGCAGTTTGTCGAAGGCGTTCGGTGGCAACACGTGAAATCAAATTAGCTGCCAATGTGACGTGACTAAAGCAATTAATGTGAATTATGTGCGCAATTTAAGACATTTACGATATTTATGACCACCCCACAGTTTCATTTCATCCAAAATCCCAAATGATTTCCATGGTGATTAATTTGGGCGTCGCCAGCGTGAGCAACATTGAGGCTGAAAGGCATGAAGAAAATGAAGAAAATGAAGTGCAAAAGTCATAATTTAGTTATCCAAAAAGGTGAATAGAATACTGTATTTCGCTCTAACAACAAAAACATAAAGTCCAAGTCGACGTCAACAACCACAACAAACTCACTGAAGCAGAGTACTCGTGATTTGGATATTAAGACCGTCGTCAATGTAATTATAACCCGTCCAGCGGATTGATTTCCTCAATCCATCTTTATATGGAAACGCTGCCATCCTTTTAAGGCTTCTGAAAGCAACTGATAAGTAAATGGTAAGATTGTATATTTGTTAAGGATATTCTAGCCATTCCTACCAATTAATTTGTCAGCCGTTGGCAGTAGCTTTGAGCGGCGCTAAGTAGGCATGCCGGTCAAGTAGATTAAATTATACACATACACATACAACATAGTGCAAACATATGCATGCTTGCTCTTATGTGTGTTCTTCGGAGGCAAACATTAAGCAACCGCAGTATTTGACTCACTTCAACCTACCAAACACGAGCACCATTAGTTGGCTACGTCCGCCGCCGAGTGCTAGAAGTGCTTTAGGGCATTTCATTCCACACACACACACACACACACGTATGCATTCATTAATAAATCTGCTTGAGATCAGCAAATTCGCACAATCTCTCTCTCCAGCGCAAATTGCCCAATGGATTGACGAATAATTTCCTTGATTACTTTCATTAATCAGTCCACTCAGCGGCCGCATTGGTGTTGGATGAGAACAGATCATTGTTGTGATTGCATCTGGCCCAAGTTAGTTACTATTTAAATACTTACCATGAGTATATCTTTTGTATTACATTGAAAGAAGAATTGTTCCCACGCTCTTTTACAAAGTTGGATTGTTCAGGTGTATCTTCTGATAAAACATATATGTATATATATATATATATATATATATATCTGAAAATCTTAACATTGCGTACAGAAGATAGAATTTTGTTTACTTAGTAAAATATACAAATGTCATATATTCAATGTCGTGCATAAAAAATTTCTGAATCGAAAAATTCTACCAAATGGAAAAACTGACACAAATCAGTGTTTCTGGCTTTTTTTTTAATTCGAGGCTTCAAAGCCTCCTGTGAAAATGTAGGAAATCAATATTTCAGTTTGGGTTTGAAATCAGACAAATCCAGGAGGATTCCATATTTCACTTACGACCATATTTCAGTTTCCATTATATTTTAGTTACCTTAGTTCAAATTCTAAACAAAATTCTTACGAAGCAGTTTTAAAAGCTTAACAAATTTTGACATTACAACATCATTAACAAATGAAAAACCATAGTAATAATATATAAATATACATACATATATATATTTTATAATTGGCGCTTTGTAACCGCTGAAGCGAATTTCGGCCAAGTTCCTCCTCCAATTTGTGGTGTGCGTTTTCATGTTTTTCTCAACATATGGACGTATATACGTTTAAAAGTTTAAACATTAAATTAAATGTCACTCTCTGATGAGATGTTCCACCAGATGCATTGGTGAATTTTCGGTGAGAAAAAAACAGTTTTTTTTGGTTCAAGAAAAAAGCTTGTCATGGCTTGCTTCTGATTTTTAATACACTATTTTTATAAGATTAGATTATTTTCTCAGAACATCTTCTTTTTAATGGTTCCTATTGTAAGAAAGATTCACTGAACAATACATTGCCTGTTTCCTGAACTTTATTAAAAAAATTTTGGTTCTCTTCCGTCTATTGAGATTTCAATTAGGTAATTTTTTTTTTTTTTATCATCAAATGGGTATATTAACTTTGGTCAGAAGTTGGTTGTAAGTACTAGGTGAAGAAGACATACATCTCAAAATTTATATGTACCAGTATGATCTGTCTGTCCGTCTGTCTCTCACGCCGTTTGAATGGAAACTAGTCTATATTCAGTTTTTAGCTATATTCGTGAAGGTAAAAGAGCTTCAGAGTGGTCTAAGACAGCATTTTTTTCTCGTTTTTTGTTTCAGGTTTCTCTGCAACTTTCGTTTTCTTGTTTGATTTTTTTTGAAAACCTTTAAGTTATCATTGCAATGTTACGATAATATCGTATCTAACATGAACGTGTGTGTGTTTTGTGCGTATTTAAATATAAATATTCTAAAAATGTTGGAAATTTTCAACAACAAAAGAACATTTCATACTATTTAAAAACGATAAAACTGTGGCAAATGGAGTTAATATTCAAATTATTAAAGATACATGCAGGAAAATTAGCATAGAAATAACATAAAATATATGCCGTTATGTAAGTGTAAGTGACAACATTCAAGTTCAGCGAAGAATGAGGCCATAAAATATCGGCGTGCCAAAATAACACTTCGAAGGAGAATTATTTATTAACAATGATGAAAATAGTGAAAATGCGAAAATTATACACGCTCCCATTATGAAATGCACACACAAACACAAACACACATCAATATGTGTTATTATATACGGATAAATATGAAACATTAAAATTTTGAACTATAAAATCCGAAGATGTTTGGAATATTTTATTGCAAATTTCCACACACTTGGATACACACACGTCTCATGTTGTGTGGACTGGCAAGCTGGAGGAGGGAGGTTATTATCTGCCAAATTACGCCATTAAAATTATAAACTACGTGTTTCACTTAAGCTTCACGCGCTTTTCAAGATTTATGAGCGTCTGTTTGATCTATTCGCCCGAGATTTAAGCGAATCTCTTTTTTGTTTGGCGAGCCTAATCAAAAAGTGGGGCATGCAATTTTCTACTTTATTATTTTTGGGATTTATGATAAATTTATAAAGCGCCGTCGCTGCTGCTCACATATGCAGATGTGTATGCACATATGCACATACTCTGTAGTACTCTAAGTGCGCCGAGACAAATTTTGCAAATTTTTCCATTAAGCTAAGATGTTTTGAAAAAAAAAATTAAATTTTAGGCGATACTACGGGTAAACAAAAGCATTAAGTGTGCGCGTGTGTGTGAGTGTATCAGTCTTTAATTTGATTTATTAGCAGATTTAACATGGAAAACGTGTCCCACAAGAGTTTATGGTGTGCTTTTGAAGTGCCTGCCCATGCCACTGAAAAAAAACCACAATTGGCTATACAGGAGCAAAATTGCAAACATACATACATACATAGGTCGATGCAGGGACATAATAGCATGAGTAGGTCATGCGGCAATTGATTTACTTTGATTTTACATTTTAAATTGGTGAATGGTTGTGCGGTGAATAAGCATTGGGTCGTGGGAGCGCTCAGTGCGCTGATATATTCTAGCATTATGCTTCTTCTACAATTTTTGTTTGTATTTTCAGGTAGTAAGCAATAGACAGTGGACCTTTTTTGTGCTTTAAAGAAATAAAATTTTGTTGAAATTATTATTTTTTCATATTTTAGATATTGAGAATCTAAAGAGCTCCTAGGATAGCATGTACGATTGATTTTACTATTCAAAAGTAATAAAAGAGCATGCACAAAATATTTTATAAATTTTTAGTTGTTGTTTGATATAATTAACTTTTTTTCATTCAATATTTGTTGTTTAAATATGCAAATCTCTAACCGCAATTCGCAGGTCAGAAAAGTGTTGTGGTATTAATTTTCATTCAAAAGAGTTCATACACACATACATATATTCATTCATATAGACAGATGTAACATATGCATAAGTATAAGCTGAATCATGGCTAATTTACAGGTTCTGTAACGAGGCAGCTTTCTCTTTTACTCATGAAATCGACTCAATCGGCTAACTTATAGCAATCCGTGTCGCCTCTTTGCAAGTTTTGGAGGAATTTCGTAAAATATAAGGTTAAAGAAATATAAATTCTTATAAAAAAATTAAATATTGGCAGTGCTGATACGTTTTGACTTTAATTTTCTTCGTTGGAACTATTATTATGAAGACGTGAATATAATATAAATTGTATGTGTATTCCAGCTAAGAGCCTCTCGCGCTACAACCGCATAATGTAAAGTAAGTTGAAGTCCTTTTCTTCAAAGAATGTTAATAATCCTTTCTTTTTAGGATTTCCTACCCGATTGAATTACCTCGTCAGCCGAGCCAACATGACAAATTCGCGTATATGTGTTTGTGTTTTCCTGATCCAGTGTAATCCTCAAGCATTTTTGACTATTTGTGAGTGTTGTTAGCGCTCCTACCCAATTTAATTAATGTCTATAGAAATTTAATTAAATCATCTATATTTATATTAATGAATGTTTGTCTGTATGCCTCTTGCAGACTCCGAAACCACTCACTCGATTTGCTTCATATTTTCAGGAGGGCTTCATTGGAACCCGGAGAGTGTTTCTATGAAGTTTTGTTTCTGGGACGTGGGCCTGGGACCGATATATCTCAAGAAATCGTATTTATTGATCGATTCACTTGAAGTTCTTCTTCCCGAGAAGAAGACCTGGCACCAACATGAAAATACCAAATATTTGTAAGCACATAAATAGAAAAGAGTAAAGAGGTCAATAATATAATAAAAAGTTTAATATTTTGGGTTAACCACATCATTTTTTACAGTTTCAATTATAACATCTATTAATTCAACATTCAACAAAATAAAAAAAGAGCCACATGTGGCCGTTTCTTGCTAGTTTTTTAATGAAACTTAACATTTCGAGATCTTTTATCTTAATTTATAATACTTCGATATCGGCGCACATGCTTTCTAGAAACTATATTCTCACTGTCAAGTAAAATTAATTTATGTCATCGAGGTAATCGAAAGAGAAGTTCAGGAAGCATGTTGTATCGGTAGGTTAGAACCAGAAGAAGAGGGTGATGAATAAGTTAATTTAATGCACCATACAAAAAGGCACTTAGTGTCGCTTCATATGTTGCATAGTAATACGCACTGCTAACCACCCAACTATTGCGGACGGGAAGAAAGTGGGTGAAGTTATTATCAGACTCTTTGGAATAGTTTTAGTGACATCGATGGAGATTCTTGGTTGGTAAAATTTTGTGTTGAACACTTCTCTATAACTATTATTCAACACAGCACTGAGATACGAAAATATTATTCTATAATTTTTCCGTAAATCGGACGAAATTTATTCCCGTTATCTTGTTTTTCCAAAATACAGCCTCATCATGAGTATAAGCAGCAGCAAAAAGAAATGTATAAGTATGCATATTGTACTTATTTTTTATTTGAAAATTAAGAAAATTTTGAAATATTGTTTTTATTCATGCTTTTCACACATACATCATGCATTCTTTTTGTATGCATACAATTTATTTCAACTGGATGGTTATCCATTTAAAAAAAAATAAATATACATTTTTTAACTAACTCGACTTGAGCTCCTCTACTCTATTTTGAGTTTAAAAAATCTTACAATCTCAACTCAGTTTTCTTTAAAATTTACACTAAATTAAGACACAGTGCGCAGCAACTTCGTTCGTTTTTTATTTACTCTGATTGTTTGTCCCACAAAAATGTATTCGGAAACAATACACGAGAACACATGTGTGTATGTCAAGGGATTATTTGCGGTTTATTTCCGATACCTGCGTCCCTTGTATTTCATAATTTCAAGTATTTTGTTCTCACTTTCGCTTCCCAACGACCGTTCGCATATTTTCATTTCGATATATGTAGCTTCAATGCACTGATTTTTTTCTAAAGTAGGCACATAAATATCCGTTACTTAAAACTTGTCAAACGAATGGCAGACGCAATACACAGGCCATGCGGCTTAACTTGCGATATATTAGTTCATGAAAGGATGAAAACACAACAGAGACAGCCAATTTGTCATGGATTTGCTTTTGTGACTCTTTACTGGTATATTTGCAAACATTGCAATCAGTTTTGCGAAGTTCGCGAATTTTTCAATTGTTATTTGTTGCACGGAATTAACTCATCACGGTCGGTCGCTGGGTTGGCAGATATTATTGTGGCTGAGCTGAGAAGAGTCTGTAAAATGTGTACAGTTCTCACTGTGAGTTCATGCTTCGCTTGATGAGAAATGTCCGTTAGGCACTTTCACGTCGCCATACATAACGTATGTACGCACATAGGTTATCGTCAGCGCTCAACACTTACCTAGACGCATTGGTTAGAGGCTGTCGCCGCCGTCGGTTGGTTGCTCATCATGATTTTATTACGCGCATCATTTGCTCATTTTGATTTTAATGATGTCATAACGCAATGCGGAAAAGCACAACACCGAGTTTTGACAATACCAAATTGAATTTTGATTAGTTTTGTAAAGGACACACGACACGCAAAGGACGACAGCACAAACGCTTGATAGCAGAATTGTGTTTCGGCGTCAGTGTGACGCTTGTTATCATAAGTATCTGCAGCTGGGGTGGAAACCTATGAGCGTGGTAAGGGTCACAATTTTTTGCGATGGCTTTGTGATTGATTTCAATTATTTATCATGAAGACTTGCTTGCTTAAGAACATCGACTGATTTACGAAACTGATTTAAGTGCCAACCGATATATGAATCTGCATCGTAATAGATAATAAAATCGTGTCCACATCAGGTATTGCTATTGGGCTTTTAGTAAAACTTTCCGATTCTTGTATGGTTTCTAGCGCACGTACTGGATATTAAACTGCAATTCAAATGGCTTTAAGCTTAAAATTAAACGGGGTCTTTTTTCTGCTTCTAAAAACCCACAAAAGCTATTGTTTGGATTACAAAAATTCCTCCTGTTCTTCTCCCTTCCTTAACTATTTATGATTGCTTTAAACAATGAATTAAACTCTGTGGAACCTTAACCCAAATATGAGTTCATACATTATGACATTTTTGAAAATAAATAATAATTTTGGTTAAATAATTGCTTCCTCAACGCATAAATTCGAAAAAAATATGTTAACTAATCACCGTAGGAAAGGATTTTATGGGTTTTCATTTCCTACAGCAATTGATGCGCAACGGATGAAACATTCTCTCTACCCCTCTCCCAGTGCATGGTGTAAGCTGGGCGATTGCTTTTCCGAAATTCAAAGAAACCGAAACGGAAATTCAGAACGTTAAGCATTTTGGGGTCGAATTGGGCCAAAACCCATACATTTCGAACTGTGAAGTCAAGGTGCTGCGGAGGAAAATTCGCTAATCTCACGCATGTACCCGTACATATGTATGTATAAGTATGTATGAACGATAATAGAATATTGTCATTTAGTTTTATGAAAAACGGAAATTGCCTCGGAATATGACGCTTGAGTGATGGACATTTTTTGGCCGAAACTCTAGAGGTCTCGTGGGTGTGCATGAATGTTATAAACATTCGCTGACCGAATCTAGTTTTACATATGTACATACATTCATGCATACGTACATATAGTGAATGTGCTTAGCCGAAAAGTAGTGGTGGGTGGCTGTAATAAAATCCTTCCTTATGGGGGATAATCGAAAGAATATTTATTATTATGTGTTAAAGCACTTTTATATTGCCAAATGAAATTATTATTTTGCATTTATGCATAGGAGCATGTTTATGAGCATTTACTTTTCTTATTCGCCCATTTTCAAAGCACTTCACTTTTATTTAATGACTTGTAACATTGAACATTACTTTCTTCTAGGAATTCATATACAAGTTTACATAAATATAATACACAGCAATTTGAATCATTTTGCGTAAGTGAGTGAGTACATTTATATGTATATATAAATGTGCGTGGCAATAAATAAATTAATTCAGTATCATTATGACAACCGACAATATGAATGGAATGAGTGGGATGTGCAGAGGGAGAATGGCTGCCATCCCATAGTGTCACAACGCTCATTGACAGGCCGAAAGATGATGGGCAACCAACCGTCTTTGCTATCCAACAATAGCTATAGCCGCCGTTTAGTACTTACCTCACTGACCCCGTGCAGCCGAATGCGGATGTCATTCGCAGCTTCCGTTTCCTAGGCGAGTGAATGCGCCTCACTGCTTACGTTATGCGTTTGAAAGAATTTTGAATTCCATTTCCACAACAAATATTCTAATATGAATACAGCAGCAAGCTTTATTGTAATTAGATACCAGGAACACAATTCATTTTTAAATGTATCGAATACCAATCCGCTAAAGTGTAGATAATAACACCACGGTGGTCCATTCGCAATGGATTTGGTCGGTTTCGTTTCGACTACACAAAGAGGTCAACGCTTGCACCTTTTGTGACAAGCTAGTAAACAAATTGAAAATACTGTTATCGTGAAATGCAGACAGCAGACAAGAGCGTTGCAAGAATGTGCACAGTGGTTCGTCTTTGGAGAAAAACCATCATTGTATTGACTAATTGGCGGCGTCAACTCATGATATTAGTGACAAAAATTTCGCATCGTTATTATTCCAGCTCGTATCCATCGACAGTAGCAAAATAATGTAGGATTCAATCGGTGCAGCATCGTAAGTGGAAACCTTGTGAGTGCCTAAAAATGACTTTATCTACCGCCTTTTATACAGGTCTTATATACATAAACCCTTGATATTGACTCAAGGATATCCATTATTGCAAATTGCAAATTACTATTGAAGAGTCTGTTAGTAGCCAAGTCAATTAAATTTCTGCAAAAACCTGTTGGTGCATAAAGGCAACTAACAATTCAGTCTTCATCAGTTTCACCACAGCTTTTTAACTAACCCCTATAAAATTTTACCCTTTCTATATTATGAGCAGACTATCCGTTCTCAACATTCCTTTTCTAAAAGTTTTTTGTCGAAGATAATTCTTAAACATGTCGCTTTATCAGCAAGATGGAGGCGAACACCTCATAAGTAAAAGTATCCTTGGAAAGGAGGAAAATACTATTAAAATACATCACTGTAACAACTAAGACATTCATATCATATACACATTCTAAGCTTTCTACTCAGCACCGTGACAACTAAAAAGAATTCCAAAAGCTAATTTTGAATAGAAGTGCTATAGAAAAAAACCAACGCATATTTCAGTTCAGCTCATTTTCGACACATTGTACCTATTTACTTTTGTCTACCTTCCTATAGCTATGTATATGTATTTCTACATATTTGAAAAAATACAAGCACCATTTATAGGGGATGGATGAGAAAGATAGGAGGCAAAATTAATATATTTTAGGCTGTTGGTGGCTCATCGAGCTAATATCCCGCTGTTACGAGCATTGTAAAGACGCAACATTTCACGGTCCGGTGAGACATGAAGTAATCATTTTCAAACAATCTGGAATATAAAAAAAATATATAAATTTGAGAATATTTATGATTTGGTCTACAAATTGTATTTAATATACATTCTAATTCTCAAACCATTTCAACAACAATGAAACAATGAAAATGTGTCTACAGTGAAGTACAGACATTCTCATACACATACAAGTATATGTTAAATAACATACATATATACAGGTACTTAACGGTGGCTGCGCATAATATATAATTACATTAGGTAAATTGGCAAATTGCGATATGGAAAATCTCTCCAGTTTCAAAAGAAAGCTGTTGTTGTATTTCATTTAACTTTGCAATTTTTTTTTTCAAATTCTGATCATGATTATTTCTTCTGAAAATAAAGAAATAAAGAATTCAAAAAGAACAGTTCTAAATCTAAATACATGCATATAACTCCTTAACAACAACATCAAAGACAAACCAAATAGGCAAGAGAAAAAATGAAAAAAATTGGCAAACAGACGGTAAATCCTTTGAATTTGCACTGCGACTCTCACAGGCGACTATGTGCATATGCACGTAGCTATGTATGCTAGATAAGACAATTTGTGACCTTAATTTGGCAAACCAAACAAAATCGCTCAAGCGCATTAGAAAAAAAAACTATAAAGAATGAATTTTAAAATCTAATTTCATGGATTTTATTTGTATGTACATATGTATATGCATACATATGTACAAGAATATGTTGAAAGAATTTGACAAAATAAATAAAATCAGGAAACGCAGCTACGCGTTCGAACGCACCCCACACGCGTACTCACTCCTTTCAAAGATTAAAGGCGCATCCCATCACACACAACAACAACAACAGCAACGAAACGTCAGTACTAGGACACCCTTGTATGTGTGCATCCAAATTTACATATGAGCTAATGTATATGTAAGTACACTCATGTACTCGTATGTAGAGTGGCTCGCCGTTGAAGGGGTTCCTTTCCAGGATTTTCGTGCTCTGTATATTTTTTCATATATTATTATTTGCAAATTAGCTACCAACGTTGTGCCCACCCGCTCAAAAATTTGTCGTCATCGCATTGTCAGTATCGGCAAATAGAGCATTTTGGAACCAATAAAGCGTAAAGCTGCACACACGCACACGAACAGGTCGTGAATAGAAGTTGAAGAGCCAGCGGCCACACGCAGAGTAGTTGTTGTCATTTTGTCAAACTCATTTTAAAATTTCGATTGCCAAAGGGTGGGTGTGTGTGTGTGTGTTTGGCCTATTTTACCTTTGACTTTCCGCTTCGAATGCGGAACTTATTTGTTTGCTGTCGGTTTGCAAATTTGGTTGCTTCGTTGGTAGACAACAATAACAACAACAACAACACAGGCCACTAAAGTCAACAGGATTCACCGGTGGTGCATATTGATGTGACGGACATCAATCCTAACGGTTTTGCAGGTAATTTACATGACATGTGTGTTCTGGTTTCTGGCCTTTGTTGTTGGCATGCTTCAATGAACAGGAATAACTGTTAATACGATAGGTTCGATGAAAAAATTTCCCATTTTCCAGAATTGTCTACCAGTGAGGTTTCTAAAGTTGCAGATATGTCTTTTAAGATACGAGTAGTTCTTTCCTAAATTTATGTCAAATCAAGTAAACAAAATACATCATTCACACATTTATACTGTTTCGCACTAACACAGTCTTTCACGACGAGCTGTGAAATGATTTTCGTATGTATTTTAAAATAATAAGCCGACTGCTACTAAGCAGAAACTGACTCAATTAAACATCTGCTTAAATACATTTGAATTGCCAGTCTTCACTAACTGCCGTGGCATGTTGGTTGTCGGGGGTAGCGGTGTGTTCCACGAGCCGGATAATCATATGTTTGAGACGTGAATGCTGGAACCATCGGTATATCTGAAAAAAAATTTCTTGATGCGATGATTTCTCGGAATATCAAAAAAAATAGCTTCCTACACAAATCCACCAGCAAATCGAACGCGGCTTAAAATTATAGGCCAAATTTTCGCGCCGAACAGAATACACCAGCGGTTCAAGCTAACCCAGCCCAGTTGCGAAGAACGTTATTGCGGATACAAAAATTTCCACGAAGAAGTTAGGATACATAAAAAATTTGCCGAAAAGAAATTGACGAACGTTTTACATCTGTAGAAGTCATGCGTTCATTTCTTCAACACAGGAAAGCCTGTTACTAAAAATTAAATGGTTTTCAATATTATTCTGAAACTTGGCGCCAAAGAGCGGATGGATGGAAAAGTAATTATATATATCTACCGGTACCCTTGTGTGTTTTACTACACCAAAGCAAATATTGAGAAAAGTGAAAAATCCTAGAATTTTTTTATATGAACATTTCAATCACTTTTTTTATTTGATCAGTTTTATTTTCTTTTTTGAGGACCTAATGGTTGAAAACTGTGAACTGTGTGAACTGTGAAAATATCCATCAGGGATCCTCGAACGATTCGTTAGGTTCCATATTTGCAGTAAGTACTTCCACCTGGTCGCAAATTAAACTTTTCCAACATGTGGCAAGAATAATCAAAAATATATTTCACTAAGAAACTTCATGCATCATCTGCATAAGCATTTTTAAATAGTTTGAAAAGTTTTTGAAGAGAAGTTTTTGAAATCTCCTTTATTTTGATATCCATATTGTTATATTTAATTTGTAAATTCAACCTTTTAAATTAAAACTTTCATGCAGGTGAGAACTCTTTTCAAAAATATTTTCGCATTGAGTCATATCTAAGATATCTTCAGCTTGAAATTCATATTGTATAATTCTTTATCTTAAAAATATGACATCCCTCAAAAACACTGCACTTTAAGCCTTCAAAACTCTAGTTCAATACACTCAATATAACATTTAATTTAATTAACCAATTTAAGTGTGTTAAAATTTTCAAACAATTTTAATATATCTCGATTAATATGTGAATCCAAACAAACCTTTCATCGAATTCTTTGCAGACATTCAGTTTGAGCTCAGTCATAGACGCACTTAGAGGAGACTTTATATGGTGTATAAATAATTTCAAACTAGATACCAACTCTCCTGATTTATGAATTTAACCGTTACGGAGTTCTCTAGAATACACATATAGCATTTCATCTAAATCGGTTTAGCCTTTTAGGAGAAATTTTCTTACAAACACGCATGCAGAGTATTTGTATAAACATATATGGAAATTGGAGGAGCATCGAAGTCTATTCGAAATTTGGGGAAACATACTATATACAGTACATGACAGCCGAAATGCCTTGAATAATTTTGGTTGAATTCGATGAAGCGGTTCTCGAGTATAACGTAACAAATCAGCCGTTCACAAATTTTTAAATTCAAGTGAGAATGGGACGTGCCACGCACCCTTTTCAGAATTCGGGTAAACTTCTTATAAACCATATCCATAGTAACAGGAATATGCTGCTTGATTTTGATTGTTGAATTCGATGAGCCGTACTCAAGTTGTGATGTAACACCAAAAACGTAAACGTAAACGTACTGTATATAAGCAGATGGTCAGGAGTTTCAATTTTTATTTTTGATTGAATATATGGGAGATACAAGAAGAGGGATATCTTTCGAATGAAGTTGAACTTGTTTTGGCTTTTTAATCAGTCTCGTTTACTCGTTTAACTTTTACTTGAGTACACGAATATGTATTTGTGTATGTTTGTAGATATTTACCTAGACAAATATTCTACAAAAATTAAATATTTTAATTTATATTTTTACAAGAGTGTCAGTGAAATTGCGCAGTCATGTGCATGCCCACCCTTCTCTCCCCTTAGCGGGCAAACTGAATATAGCTTCAGCTGCACAGCTGTCCAAAATGAGTTGCACTCGAAATCAATGTGTCAACCAAAAAAGAAAATTGTGACAAATGGTCATTTTAAAATATCAATTTATTTACACTCAATGACTTTCGTTAATGCCTAACGGGTTATGCCAATGACCAGTTGACCAGTATTTATTCATATGTATGCACACACACATATGTAAATAAAGTGTAACATAAATCCATCATCTATATACATATGTACATTCATACTTGTGTGTGTGCAAAGGGTTTAATGTTAATTGGGTGTCACGTGGTGCGAGTCATGTTACACCCTTTGAAACGGAGGTCACTGGCGATTAACTAACCATGACACTTGTTATGCTCTTAACAAATAGTGTCCACCCAGTTGAGTCCAGTTTGTTTTCTCTAATTCAACTATTGGCGCGATATTACGCGAATTCATGAACTCTCTTAAACGATTCTGAAAATCGAATGATTTCGAGACAAAATTATTTTCTTTATGCTGAAAGACAATTTCAAAAATCTTTAGAGAAAAGTAAGTTAATCGCACTCGACTCAAATCAGTTACCTAGTTCTAAGCTCTGAAAAATGTATTGAACAATCTCCAGATATATTTAGGAGTTCTTGTGATACATGGGCCTCTCTATTCGATCGTCAATTCCTTTAATTCCGCGTGCTTAATATCAATCAGTCTTCTTCCTCAAGCTCAGGTATTCGTATTTGAGAAGTATTTTAGCTAAAATTTAAATCTCCAGTCATTCATCAACTTTTCAGCTAATAATAAATGATGTTGTTTCCATAAAAAATTTATTATTTTTTCTCTACCAAAAAATTTACATATGTATTTACTTGATTATTTAAATCTCAAAATAATGTCAATTTAAGCTGTCATTATGATCAAAGCAAGGAGTCGTACGACGATGAGCCAATCCTTTCCATCAACAAGGGATCAAGGGCTGAAAAGTCAAACCACAACTGCTATTCTCAGAGATAATAATACCCGGAACAACAACAACAAAAAATGTTAACTACTCGCATACGAGTATGTACGTATGTTATGTGTACACTTATGCACATATGATTAACGTCGATGACATGTCATAATGTACCCATACGCAAAAAAAACCCACGTAAATTCGTGTATGAATTTTGAAAATGTTCGCAATGTGTGTGCGCAGTGCGTTTAGAAACTGTCAAAATCGCGTTTGTCACACATCAACTCAACACAATATCATAACATCAATCAAAGCCGAGAACAGCTGCGCTAGAGCAGGAAGTTAGCCAAAAATGATTGACGGTGTAATTCTCGCGTTGATTTCACGTATATATGTATGTTTGCACAAATGTAAGTTCACCTAAGCTCAACAGCCACAACAATATTTTTTTTTTACATTTTCAACTTTTTTTCTTTCAAAGGCTTAACTCTATTTCCATTCATTTATTACTATTTTTTTTTCTTTTTGCTAAATATGTTTCCCGCTGCGTAAGTGCCGTGAACCCTTAGCGATTTTCCACAAACAAAACTTTTGTGAAATTTAAATTTTTCATTCAAAAATTTTCAACAGATTTTCGACGATTATTTGCATGCGTTATGCAAGAACTTAAGTTAGGACACTCATATGTATTTACATATGTGCGTGTGTATATATACATGCGCAATACATATGTAATACACACACATATGTACGTTTATTTGCAAAATTTTTGAAGTTGGAATGTAATTCAGCCTGTTGACACTGTAACCACTGCAAATGCTTATGTATGTATGTACTTGTATAAGTATATTATGTATGAAAGGTATTTGCGCGTACGTTGACGACTGCAACAGGCGTGTGCTCGAGACGCGTGCGCTAGTTTTTTTGGCTGTCGGGCTGCTGGCCTATGATTTAGTGTAGACATCGTTGCCGACGTATTCCGAACCGCTGTTTTCCGCTCACACCGCATTCACAATGAGTCAAAATTAAAAAAATCAGATGAATGCAGCTTCAATATTGTTTTGAACTGTAATTTGTAATTGTAAAACATTTCGAAAACTAAAATCATCAAATTAACCCAGCTCAGCAGCGAATTATCTACTTCCCAAATTTGAAAAAATGTTACGGTAGCTAAAAGAAATTTATATTTAGTAATAGCAATAGTTGCATGAACGACCGTCAGAAGATAAACTTATATATTGAGATTTGATAACACTGAATAGGAAACCTCGGCCGCAACCTGTTTATGCTACGATATTGACAATTTTTAAATGAAATCCATTATCTCGTATGAAATCGTTTATAAAAAGTTGACTGCAATACCGCGCATATGTATATATATTAACTCTGATTGATTAGTCCTCCGTACAAAATTTATGAAATAAGTGTCAATGAGTTGCCTCAGCCAATTCTTTTAAGAAAAGTGTTTCTTCTGTTTTGTTTCTGTGTTTGTGAAGAAATTTTATCACTGTTTCGTTTCAACTGAAGATAGATGAACGGAACTTTTGTTAGTCTCAAAACAAAACATGTTTCACCAAGAATATATATTATTGTCCGCATTGAAAGTAGAAATACTGCAAGATCTGATAAAAGGAGATAATATTATTAATTTTTTTTGTCCTAAAATACTCATAAAACGGTACAATCCAATCCAAAGTGGAATTTGAAATGATATCCCATATAATTTGCGATTTTCACCATCTTAGGTGCACTATTTCGAAACATCCTTTTCTATATGATGATATAGATAAAAGTTGTAAAGCCGAAAAATTATGAAATGTAGAAAACCAAATTATATTTCATCCTTTTTCAACCATAAAACCATTTGGGAAGTATGGTAGCATTGTTGTTTTTAAAATCAACCTAAAAATTGAGTCGAACAATAAAATTCGTGTATTTTGATTTAAAAAAAATTCAAAACTAACGAATTTAGACACTGTTTTGACTATAGAAGGTAAGATTTCGGATAAATTGAATTAAATACACTGGAATCAATATTAGGTAGATCGAGGAATTCATTGCAGTGCAGCGGGGCGAAGACTTATTCATCATCTTCTGGAGCGATGAAGCAAAGATACATTTGTTTGGTGAGAAAGGTTCGTCGCCCGAAAGGTAAAATAAATGTCATCTTCGATTTACGAAAAACGGTGAAGCACGGAGATATCAGTCTGGTACTATTTTTCGTGGGAAAATGTATGTACTGAATCTCTTCAAATTTTTTGAAACATTATATCTCGGAAACGGTTGCTCTTAGGAAAAAAGTGTTCAGACATTTTTTATGAAGATAAACTTACCTGCTTACTGAAAATTGCGAAACAGCCGTTTTATTGGCATTTAACCCTGCGTAATTTTCTTCCAGGTGTCGGAACGGTGAAGGCTTTCTCCATATAATTTATAATAATTGAACTATACTCGCAACTCTCAGCTGGGCGCGTATCGCGTCTAATACATCAAAGAGCTACTTCTTAGGCAAATATTGTTTGTTTATTGCAAGTTTAATATAAATCTAAAAAATTAATAGTTTAGTCAAAAAAAAAAAAAAGGTGCAGCGGTTTTGCTAAAATTCCGTTTCTTCGTTTTTCTTTAAAATTTGACAAGCTTTACGCAGTATTGCACGCGAGACGGCGATATTCGTTGTTACTTTTTTCTAGTTCTTTTTTGTCAATTTAGATGCAATACATTCCCATTTAGCTTGTTTTTTCGCTCCTTACTGTACCTATTTTTAAGTCACCCGCTTCATCTGCCCTCACTCCATTTCTCAACGCATTTACATTCATATCACTGTTCAATTGTGTACTCTCCTCAGACTTGAGACGCAGCCCAAATTGTGGCACATCATTTTTCATAGGCGAAAGTGTCACTTGCACATTTTACCGCAAGCATAACACAATACTAGCAACAACAACAATTGCTAACAATCAGTTGTCAGTCATCTGTGTAAGCATGCTCGTATGTATGTATGTATGTATGTATGTATGTATGAATGCGTAGATGAACTCATCCAGTTCCCATAAATGGCGTGCTGACATCTTTGTTGCGAAAATCTGACGTAAAAAATCAACAAAGTAAATTTGCATTCATTAAGCATGAGGCGGGAAGGGAAGCGGAGGGGATGGGAGTGGAGAATGCTTACAATAATAGAAAATAAACGAGTGTGAAAAACGCTTTGCAACATCTTGACAACATATTATTATGAGAATTTTTCAGCAAACAACATCAACAACACAGCAAGCAGCTAGTGATGAGAGTGTTGAGAGTGTTGAGAGATTGAGAGGAGGAGGAAATATAAGTGAAGAAATTTTTAACATATGCTGAGTGCTGCTTCCGGACCATCAATGCCGCCATAAACGCGATTGTCACAAAAATAAATTGTTTATTTTGAAGAAATCAAATTGAAACCGTTTACACAGCTTGTGATTCACTTAAAAAATGAAGAGAAAAAAAACGTAAGTGCAAATTTTTGGAAGCAAATATATGTACCCACATTGGTACATACATGTCAATAAAATCGTCGACGAATACCGATCAAGTATAGCCCAAATGTCACTTTAGATTATTGGCAAACATCAACGCCAGTAGCACACAAACAACAACAATATTAGCATCAACACCCTCAAAACTCTATCCACCGCACAGAGAAATTTGCGAATGTTAAATTAATGATGCTCCCATTCGTGGCACCGACTGCCTGCTATACCCCGGCAAGAATGTTTAAAACCCATACACACATAGAAACACATGTATTACTTTAGCTAAGATTATAGTCCTTTGCCGCCTCCACGTGGACTAAACACACATGTGTGACTCATCATTTCCGTTTGCAATTTTTCTAATTTTTTTCAGCGAAGTATATGTATGTATGTAATTTTTGTATTCAAAAAGTGCGAATTTTTCAATGCCTTGAATTCTTAAGAATTGATATGCTTATTGTGTTGACACTTTCATCTACGCAAAGCCGTGGCTGTTAAGTCGCCAGGCAAACGTTTTTTAAGAGTTTTGATTAATGATGGGAATCATATGCGCACCGATGTATTCTTCTATTTCAAAACTATACTGTTATACTATGTTGTCGATTATCTCTGGCTCCTGAATAGAAAAGTTCTATGATGAGCAATCGAAGCTACGGGTAATTGCAGTTTTTAAATTCCAAATTCAATCTTAGCTTTGGCGTCTTGGGCTCGACCCATTGTAACAGTAACACCACGGTCCACAACGGAAATGAATAGATCGTATCTGAAGGTGGCTTCCTTTCTTCTTCTTTATTATATTGTAGTTAACAACAGCGCGCCATTCGTTTCTTCTCTTAGCCGTTCGAAGCCCATTTGGAGAGATCACCTGAAGCCAGGTCCTTTCCACCTGTTTTTCCAACGTAGTGGTTGCCTTCCTACTTCTCTGCTTCCACTGTCGGGTCGAAAATTTTCCAAGTTAGACTGTTAGCGCTCATACGGAAGATAGTCCCACAGTTTCCTTTAGACCTAGTATATTTAGAAACAAATTTCCTGGTTCAGACTTTTCGAAAAGTATGCTTGCGAAATTTACGAAATGAGTGTAAACGAGTTGAATGCTTTGCTCACGTTTACAAGAAGTTCAAATAAGTTAACTGGCGTGGCAAGTACCATCTATAAGATAATAATAAGAAATGCATTATTAAATTTTTTGATTTCTTTCTTCGTCGATTAACCCAGTAGAAAATTTCAAAGAATTATGAGCCGGATTTTAATTTTTTAAGCAGGTATTTATTGTTATGACAGAATATTGGGAGGAGTAATAATGGTAGAAAATTTTAATAAATTAGGAATTCAAAAAAAACAATACTTAATTGATAATGCATTTTTCCAATCAAAACAATCAAACCAAAAACAATATTTCAGATAAAGTTCAAAAGAAATAACTCGCAGGTAATCAACAAAGGAGAAACAAACAAAAAATAGATTTAAATTGAATTGAATTGAAATTGTAACCTTTCACCTTCTGAGAAATGTTGGGTTTCAAACTTATAAGCTTTGCTTACCGAAAGTCCAATTATGAAAGCAAAAAAAAAATTTATTTTGAAATATAATAAAAATCGTTAACTTACATATACATATATGTGAACACATAGTTTTTGGATCAAATTATATTCCATTGCTTTTGTTTCTTATATTAGATAATATTACGTTCTATTCGAATAAGATATACAAGAGTAATTGGTACATGTAAGTAAGTGAGTCAAACACATATGTATGTATGTGTATACGAAAACCTTTTTAATTTTGAAAAATGAGCTGAGAAGCTTGTGGCTTCAAATTACGCCACTCTTCGTTTTCATCAATTTCTAAGTAGCGCATATTTATGTATGTTCTATAAGTAATATAGTATATTGTGTATGTGTGTAAATGTGTACATTATTCATTCAATATTTGATCAATATATTGCTTCGACAACAACAATAACAGCAAACAATAAATATATGCGAGTATATGTACTTGTATGTATGTATATACGAGTATTTTTACTCGTACTTCAGTTGATTTGGGCCGCATCAAGTCAAATATGAATGTTAATCAAAAAATCAAACAATTGACATTCAATATGGTCTAATTTTTTACGCTGCCATTATACAAATTATGTATAATAATAAGGTACCAACCAAGCAGCGTATATGTAGATGGTGGAATGAAAGACACACGCCAACTGACTAAAAAGGACGCAGCAAAAAGCGTGGTTATACCGGACGCGAAATCCCATGAGAGATGGAGTTTTTTTGTTTCTTGTACTTTTCATTGAGACGCAAAACGAACGCGAACCAAAAGCGATTTCTTCGCGAAGCCAATGTCCATAGCAATTGAAATTTTAGATCCTTACAATTGACTGGAGGATTGGGTACCACAAATTCTTCTCTTCTTTGTGCTGGCTATAACGCAATTGGAAATACATAACACATTATGATAATAAACAATATCGATGGAATAATACAAATATAAACAAATGGCTAGTAAAGAGCTTTGTAAACTCGGTGCTTTCTTTTGGTGGTGGATTGCGTAAATATTAATTCATAAACATAAATATGTATATATGTATATATATTCATAAGTGTGTGTGTATGTGTGTGTGTAAAAAAAATTAAATACAAATAATTTACGTTTACGTTTTAAAGTGAGAAAATGCAAGTATATTGTAGGTCTTTGTAAGGACTTTCATATGTATGTATGTATGTATGTATGTATGTATGTATGTATGTATGTATGGTATGTATGGTATGTATTTATGTTAACATACCTGTGCATTTATTAACACTAATCACAAACAGACAACCTAGACACTTCATTTCACCTTTCAAAAACAGTTGAGTAATAAATTGTAGAGGAAATTCTTGAAAAAACAGCGGAAACTAACTGAAAAAATATTTAGAGAAAAGTGTGCACAATTGAACGCTTAACTCACACCCCACCCCTCGTCTGCTGTTTCCGCATTAGCATAATGCATGGATAATTTGTGGTGTTTGGTTCTCCTCGAACTGCACTCAAAAGCCTCAAATTAATTCACAAACAAAAGGCACGGAACCTGCAGACTGACACAGAAATTGGAGAAAAAAATCCAACTGACCTTTATGCGAATGAGGTACGTATATTTAATTTATTTGTACATAAGTACATGAATTTATGTTCTTTTCTAATTCTGATGGATGTAAATTATTCGAGTTTTTACTTAATTTCACCTTTTATCATCGTACAAAATGCTGAATTACTCTAATCGCACGCACTTCACTTCAGGGCAAGTAAAAGAAATCAGTCGAGACAAAAATGGCGCTAAATTCACTTTGTGCCCTTCACACTTATCTCGTCTTATCTTCATTAAAAATACCCCACACGTATCGCCATAGTAGATTATCACAACAGCATTGTTGCTGGTGTCACCAGTCACCCACCGTCACACCCCACACACACACAAAACAATTCAAGTGTTGGAAAAAAAATGAATGAACAACAATGGCACAGTGTCCACGGAATCTCATTGTTGTTTGCTTTGGTCCATCTGTACAACGTGGCGCAGCCAGCGAGGCCGTTGTCTCTTAATTTCTTTTTACTTCACTTTTAAATTGTATTATAAGTCCAAAGAAGCGCTTATCAAAATTAATTTAGGCACTATCGATAACACTTTTGAAGAATTGAAACAAAATCAATTTGTTTATAAGTTAATGATCTTTATTTGAATGGCCTATTTGTTTGTGATAGCTGTTTCGGACATCAACACATATCCTCATCAGACTATTTATAGCAGGGATCGAACCAACGGATCCTGACTTAACAGGCGGGTGCTCTATGACTAAGCCAACATCAGCCATGCGATCTGTTCCTGCAATCTAATTTTAATATTTAGAATTATTCAAATTAATTGATATCATGCGTTAAAAATTGAATACAGAATCTCAACCAGCGATTCAAAATTAAATATATGTCCTATGTCGTTTTTGTGCCATTTCTTTGCGAGCGCTGAAATTTTCTAGTGCTATTGTTTGGCTCAAAACCACTGTCCATTGAAGTGTTGATGATTGCGTAAGAGGCGCTGCGCAAGTTCCATTGTTGTTTCTTTGATTAAGTTTTTGACACCAAAGAAAATTAAAGTCCTACAAAAAACGGCTCGTGAATAAATGAAGTTCATACCTTCGAATTAAGCAGCTGCCGCATGGTTCAACGATTTCTTGTTGAATTTCCCAAAAGCCGACAAGAGGAAAAACTATTGGGCAGCGAGATACTAATTTCCCGTTAATGAGCGCAATTTCTCACACCACCGGAACGTGTGCTCAGATGTGCTCATTCTGTGGCTTCGAGCGTGCATGCTGGTGCCGAATATCTTACATAATCATTAATTTTTGGTTAGCAATCTACAAGGCTTCCTATATATATGCATGAAAATGAATGTGGGTAAACATACATATGTATGTACTTATACATATGTCCGTATATACAAGTATATTATTATATTTCTTTTCTTTTCAGAAGATTAATTTTTGCCTGGCTAGGATTTGACATTGCTGTCAACGCGTTATTATTCTTTTTTCTGTCGTATAAATTTATTTACTTGCATATATAAATGTGCAATGCTACAGGTAT
This sequence comes from Neoceratitis asiatica, assembly GCA_030068015.2. Lineage (NCBI taxonomy): Eukaryota > Metazoa > Arthropoda > Insecta > Diptera > Tephritidae > Neoceratitis > Neoceratitis asiatica. The sequence continues at coordinate 808,701 of CM061528.1, read as the reverse complement.
CGGATTGGAGTAGTTAAAAGTCATTGGGCGGAAAATTGTTATTAATTATTAAGCCACACATCAAATGGCGGCACGGCGCAACGCCACTGAACGTATCAGATTTCTGGTGATGGTGTTAATTATTATATTGCGTTTTCTTACTGTGGATTGTTGATTGTTGAACCTCCTAAATGAAAGTGAAAGTTCAGTGAAAGCATCAAGCTCATTTTCGCCCGCCCCCAAGCAACAATGTCTTGCACTCACGATTGCCTAATTTTTACCATGAATAAAATGAGTGCTGAGAAAACAATCAAATTTGGAAATTTCATAGGAAAAGCTAAGCCAAACTAGACTTCAAGTAAAAATCTTTTTATTCGCCATGAATAAAATGAGTGCTGAGAAAACAATCAAATTTGGAAATTTCATGGGAAAAGCTAAGCCAAACTAGACTTCAAGTAAAAATCTTTTTATTCGCCATCGATTAATCATATATTTGATAAATCATTAATCTAACATGAATATTCAATATAATTAGTTAGAAATCAATTTGCCAAGAGTAGATAATCCGCAACACACCTTGTTGGGCAGATCTGAAAAAAGATCACACCAGGAACGCTTTCATTAAATTTACAGCTTTAAGCTTCCTCCGGTGATTTACTAGCTGTAATATCTAGACGAATATCTAGCAACGAATAAGGCATGTCGACATAGAGATGAAGTCAGAAGTTCGTTCTAGTACTGGCCTTCGAAGAGGTGGCTATGCTAGATATTCTTTCAGCTTTCTGCCAGACTCTACTTTCTACTCTTTAAGTCAGTCGTTTATCCACTTTTTTCATTTTAGAAGAACGCTGGTGTATTAACTCTTCGAAAATCTATAAATATTCAAATTATATATACATATAACAACATATTTCTGCAGCATTTGGAAAACATTTAACCTCTTGGAAGAATTCATTGACGACTTCACTTTATATTGGTGGGTGATAAGTGTAAAATCAATACAATTACAAACACTTATCGAAACTAACGAGCGCAAAACAGCAACAAAATGTATTTCAAGTGATTTATTCGAACAACATGCGTTTTCAATCATTCCACAAGTTACGCCCGAGGCTATAAAAATTCACTAATGCCACGCTCGATGCCCCTGCGCTTATATTTTCATTTATTTATATGTATTTACGTACATATGTGTGTTCGCTTGTAAGCGCGATTCGAATGAAATAAAAAATACTCACACCTTTTAAGCTGAATTTATTAAACTCCCACTGAGTCATGTTATCCTTTCGCTGCGGGGAGCCAGAAAACATCCAATCAAACACATTGTGAACTTAGTTGTCACACTTTTCGAGTGGAATAAATTTTGAAATATGCGTAGTTGGTTGAATATTTTGTCAATAGTCCAAAAAAAAAAATGTGCCATATTCTCAAGTGTTCTGCTCTACATACAAATATATAAATCATATGTACATATGTCCTTACTTCAAATCACATTCATAACGACCACTAACGAATTTCAATATAAAAGTACAATATAAAAATGAATAAAAGCTCCAGAGGTGTGAAAAATTAAATTTTTCGTGGAAATTGAAAATTAAACTCGTGAAAGTAATAAATTGAAATTGGTTAAATAATACCAATGATAAGTATTTGAAAAACTTGGTGATAACGTAAGTACATATGTTTGTATATCAAAATTTTAAAATAAATTTTATTTCTCTTAAGAGAGCTTAGTTGCTTATATAAGAACTGCATCTGTTCATTTCATCTTCATTATCTTTTAAAGTATTTTTTCTTATTATAAATTTTTTGTCATTTTAATCCAGATTAGACACGCCTTCGCTGATGAGTGAATGTCGTCATTTACCCCACTGCTCATTGCTACGAGTATTTCTACTTATCGCCCTGATCGTACACATATATATGTGTGTTGTTACGAATATTTGTATGTATTGTGTGTGTTATATGAATCCAACTTGATTCCGTTATTTGTAATCATCTCATCACTTTTAAGCTGTCAATAATTCATTCAATCTGCTCGCGATTTTCACAAATGCTACCAAAAATTAAACCAAATGAAGCGAATTGAGTAGAACAAACAAAGCCTTGAGGCCATAATGAATAACGAAAAATTACAATATGAATGTAACAAAGCAAAAGTGTAATAATATAATTCTTGAACAACCTGCCAATTTCCCAGGAGGCGAGATACTCACTTTTACGTTGCTGTTTTACATGTATTAGATACGAGAATTAGGGGTATGCAAATGTAAACGTCTTATTGACGTTTCATTTCTTTAATCAAGTGGGCGTTAACCAAACGTGCCTCAAGGAGGTTTTAGTCTTAAATTCTTTTTTTTTGTTTTTGGAAAATAGCAAGATTGAAATTTTTCGAAATATTCTTGTCGCATATTGTGTGAAACTTGTATCAATTCAGATTAATAATAATAATAAACAAGAAAGAACGGTCGTCGCCGGTATTGTCGAAGTCTTTATACCTGTCGTGAACATATCGAAATCATTGCAAATTGCTAAATTCGATTTTGATAATTTTCAGTGGAAATATCAACTGAGTTTACGTCCATAGATTACCAAATTTCACGCTCTTAGATGCTTTTTTGAAGGATTTTTGACACAAAACCTCATATCTGAGCAAATTGGTTGTTGTTTTGATGATTTTCAGTACCAATATGCGATTCATAATATTTGTGGATAATACCAAATTCCATGCTCCTAAATGCATTTTTGGCCAAAACCTCACATCTGAAAATATCGGCGTATGGGAGCTATATGTTGTTGTCGCCCGATTTCGATAATTTTCAGAACCAATAGGCAATGCATTATGAGCGTATAGTATACCAACTTTTACGTTCTTAGGTGCCTCTTTGAGGGATTTATGACCCAATTTCAATTTTAAAAGATCGGTTATATATATGCTATAGTAGTCCGATTTGGACGGTTCTGACAAATGATCGCTTAAACGTACACATACATCTTCCTATTATATTTATATGATATCTTTATGCCTCGATTGTGTTTTGTTGCTAGCTCAAACTACAAGATCGAGGCCCAACAATCAGCTGTGACTGTAAAAAGCGAGCTATCATATACAATCCGCCAAAAATATTTTAAAATTGGTATTCCTAGTTAAAACAAAAGTTTTTTGAACTGTCCTTCGCCACAAAAGGACCTGAAGCAACTGCGCGCATGTAATAAATTATTTAGAAAAAAAATTTTTTTTATTAAACAAATAAAATAAAAAAATAGTAAGTAGTTACGAAATATAATTATTAATACATAAAAACACTAATTATGTAATAACATCAAAAATATTAGCGAAATTTATGGCATTTTATTTACGTATTTTAATGTAGGTACGTAACATTATAATAAGCAAAAATTTCTATTAACTTAGAAATTAACTAATCCTAATTAACTAGGCTAAGTGACTGATTAAGAGCATATGCAGGATTTTCCAAATTTTTGATGCTATTATACCCAACTTTAATTTATACGTAGTGGCATCGTTGGCAAATACTACAAAAATCTCAAATTTTTCGACACTCTCACAACATATCTCATCTCTAGTGTACTGATCAACACGTTCCTCAAACAAAAAAGGCAGAATTTAAAGAATTGTAAATATCATTGTATAATATAATACATTTCTTTTACGATTTTTTCCGATCTTCTTTTTGCCAAACATCTTCAAAATTCATAATGATGCCAAGGAAATTCATATTTTTGTAAAACTTGTTTCCTACTCTTCTGTGATCGAATGTAATGGTTGTTGATTCGCTTTTTCACTTTGCTTTCATAAGCGAGAGAACGCTTAAGCGGTTTACGGCACATCTTGCTGTTACCCTAGCATGAGTCAGCGTGGGAGAACAAAAAAAAATATACAAATCTATATAAGTATGTGACAAAAAGTTAACTTGTTAACAATCTAAGGGGGTTTGTGTTTTAAAAATATGTTTTATTTTTATTTTTTTTTACCCACGTTTTTTTGAGTGGCAATGTAAAAAATCACCATTTTGGCGGGAAGAAGGTACTTACATTTGAGTAGGTTTATACGATTAATAATGTATTTTACAAATAACACACATTTTCAGAGATGTGTAATTCAAATCGCTTCGAATTATGGTACGTCAATCATTTTCAATATGCCCAGTTAATTCCTTAAAAGAGGCTATCTGTCTTGACAAGCCTCTCTAATCCCAAAAAACGCTTGAGCTTGTGTGCCATTGATTGGTATTGATTTCAAGTTTATATGCATGTTTCCATAATTTGTCGCCTTTTATGACACAAATAATTTTTTTTCCAACGTTACAATCCTTTAATTTTCCATCGATATGGTTGTTATTATATTTCAACCATTTTTAGAGGGCATAAATAATATTTCTGACCACGCTTAGCATTCGTAAAAAAATGAAAATGAGTGAAATTGCCGAAGAAATGCGTTATGTGATGATTTTTTACTATAAAAAGTGAAAAGCGATGCAAAAACTTGCCAAAAAAATTTGTGTGATTTAAGGTGAGAATGCTGAAAGTGAACTCTGACCCAGCAGTGGTTTGCTCGATTTCTTCCCAGAAATTTGCACCCCCTTCGGGTCGGCCAGTCACTCACAAAGCCAACGGAATTCTGCAACTAGCATGACAGTTGTCAGGAGATAACGGAGGCATTAGACATCACTCGCATAACAGTTTGAAATCATTTACAAAAGGCTGAAAATTTGATTTCTCGAATTGCTATCAGTGTAACGCTTCTGAAACGCTGCTATCAATTGTAAAGTTTTTGTGTATCATCGTGACGAAGTTGTTGAAAACGGGTATCATCGAGACTGCATACATTTTTGATGACTAGGCAGGAAGATTTTTCACCCAGCATTAGCCCAGACATTGCACCTCTGACTACTATTTGTTTCGGTATCTGCAAAACTCTCTTAATGCTAAAATATTGGCCGATCGAAAAACCGCTGAAAAGTATTTGGCCAAGTTCTCTCCCAATAAATCACAGAAGTTCTACACAGATGAAATTATTAAAATTAAATTTCTATAAAGAAATTGTTTTTTTTTTTAAATACAAAAACAAAGCGCGGAGACTGTTTAGTTATTCAATAAACGAGTACATACAAATAAGCTTCCTGCAAAAAACTTATTTCAGCCTTTTATTTTTAAGAATAAATTTTTTTTTAATAATATTTAAACATATATACGTGAGTTCTCATATAGTATAATAGTTTAAATAGTACATTAAAATTATAATTCCTCCTCGTTAGAACCAGAATCCAAGTTTCCCAATATTTTTCCGAGAATGTTAATATTTGTTGCGAGTGTGTTAATTTTTGCAGAATTTTCGTTAACATCAGAAACCACCTGACTCTGAAATGTAGAAATGAAATGAATAATAAGTAATAAGTAAACAGCGGAAGTAATATAAGTAATTTTGAGCAAAGAACTTACAGTTCCCTCACTCAAATCGTCCAACCAGTCGGCGCGTGTGAGTCCCATGACTGCAAACAGCAAGAATGCAAAAAAATGAACTGCAATTTTTGTATTCATTGCGAATCGAACGAGTCAAATGAGTGTACCGAAGACAACAAGGATGGAGAGAGATTAGTGATTGACTTCCAACGAATTCAGCCCATTATATATGTACATAAGAGGAAGCAGATGCTCGAGAACATGAATACAAATCGAAGGGGATTTTTTCGACGCTCTGCTTAGGAATTTTTGTGATAAGAAAATGAATGAAGTGCATACATATCTACATGTATAGTGACAAAAGAAATCCCCGTCATAGCGCTGATAAGAAAGATGCCGCAGTCATTATCACGTTGAATAAATCACTCAAATGGCAGATCACCCTGTCGATCATTTATATCTTCATATAAAAGCGCCGCAGCGTAATTGAATGATCATCAGACAAAATTCGAACTTCAAGGCAAATAAGAGCCACTCTCCAACTGCGAAAAATAGTACTTTAATTGTTTAATAATACATTCATATATAAATAAGGCATACAAACAAAAAATTCGAAATGAATTTCAACAAAGTAATGGTTCTCCTTGCTGTCCTCTTTGCAATTTTCGCTGGACAAACAGAGGCAGGTTGGCTGAAAAAGATTGGCAAGAAAATTGTAAGTATTCTCACTAAAATTCACCTCTGTTTATAAAGATATATAAATGTATGTACATATATGCCATTGGGATTACTAATTTATGTTATTTATTTGGTAGGAACGCGTTGGTCAACATACAAGAGATGCCACGATCCAAACCATCGCTGTGGCCCAACAAGCAGCTAATGTTGCTGCAACACTGAAGGGATAAACTTGACTCTACTGAGCTGTTCTTATGTATTATAGATTAACTTATTTATTTCATTAGTTTAAATCATTATAAAATATTAGAAATAAACATGTTTCAATAAAAGTATATTGCAATTAAAAAAAAAACTTTTTCATGTGAATGTCTATATTTTATTTAAGTAAAATAGCACACTTCGACTTGTCTTTTCATCATGTAGTTTTTACTGATATTGGAAATTTCGTCCTCAACGTGTAAAGTATATATGCTATAAACAATCTGGGCATTTATTTGAATATTTAAGATGGTTTTTTCTTATTGCCTTCAAATATACTTTGTCTTTCAATACATAAATTTCCCTATTGGTTCAAAAATCTCCCTTTTTGTCTAATTTAATCTATTTTTATACCACTAATTCTCCAAAAATCTTGAGATAATAATAATAATTTATTACATAAAATATCAATAATAATTTATTACATAAAATATCAATAATAATTTATTACATAAAATATTTTATATTTATAATAAATGGTTTCTTAGATGATATTAATTGAAAGTTTTAATAATTTCTGGGATATGAGATATAGTGTTTTAAATAAGATTCAGGATTGAAAAAGTGACTTGTGCTATTATTGATTTGAGAATTTAGCAATTTCACATTATTTTTACCAAAAAAAAATTTAAGTTGTAAACCTGCGATTTGACAGCACCTAAATGGAAAAGCTGCATGTTAAATAGCTACCATCGAATTTTATGAGGTGTTGATATTCCCGCATTTAGAAAACAAATAATTTCATAATTTTTTAATTGTCCGAACCCTTTACACTTCCGCAACAAAAGTCGCTTTTTATCAACAAAGAGATACAGATCGCGACTATTGATTTACCCAGGTAAATTTAAACTTCTTAATAAAAGTATAAAATAATGTAAATTTTCACAAAGCTTCACCGCTAGCACAAGTTTCGATTTTATAATTAAAATAAATAAAAAGCCTTTATTAAAATATATTTTCCTTAATTTTTGTATAACATTAATTTTTATTAAAGTATAAAAGCATACTATAAATAATACTCGTTTTTTCATGAAATCATATTGTCCTTCCAGTATTGCAGCAACATTGCATCCTTTTTGGTCAACAGCGATGGTGCGGTTTGTGACATCTCTTATATATTGTCCGATGCGCTCCTTAAACGTGTCAAAAATAAAATAAAGGTCTTTTTGGTTATTTGAAAAATAAATATTCTCATGTATTTCTTGGAACTTGCAAATTTCCTACCCCTCTGAAAATTTTTTTCCCAACTTTCTGTGAAATCAACTACAAGCTATACCCTTTCCATTAAGAATTAATTATCAAAATCTTGATTTTCATCGGTTAAAAATGTGAACGTTCAATATTAGAACACAATATTGAAATTTTTATTAGTTATAGTCTTTTTTTTTCATAGTTATATTAAATAATATTTAAGCTTAAAGAAATTGAAGTTAGAAATTATAATTTTAAGACACTGCTGTCGCTGACATAATTTTTAACCAAGCTTAAATGCTAATTTCCTACTGACGCTTGACTAATGTATGTTGGCTAATGTTCGCTTATTGTTTTTGTTTTGTTTTAATATATATATTTTTGATTAAACAATGCATATAAGGTTAATGATCGAAAATTATTATGAAGTTCGTCTTTCCTGGTATTTAGTGGTTCGTTAAAATAATTTTTTTTTTGAGCCGAAAATCCATTTTTTTAAATTGTTGGATGGGAAGAATGTAACTTGAAAAACACCTTTATCTACCACCTTTAAACTACCAAAACCACGCGCTTGCAATTTGCTTTTTATTGTTCTGAAACGAATAATCGTTACTTCTTATTCTTCCCAGTTTATTTCGCTGATCTCTTCATTTTTCTTGAAGCAGTCAAATATTTGATTACTATATTTTATAAATATTCTAGTTTGGATGAAAAAGAAATGTTTGTAAGGAATCTGCTAGTCCATGGGGAATCACTTATCAGCTAAACCGAAAAATAAAATCACACAAATCCAAAGACATAACACAAATGTACCTTTTGCAAAAATTAATTGATAATCAGAGTATCAATTTAGCAACAAAACAACAATAACGACTGAGCATTATAATACAAACAGACCTACTATTGCCTTCTACAAATCGAGGAGAAAGAAATCCCCGACAAAGTGCTGATAACAAAATATACGCGGGAATTTCTTGTGTAAAATTAATTACTCAAGTGGCAGATCACTTGTCGTCGATCACTTGTACCTTCATATAAAAGCTCCGCAATATAATTGAATGATCACCAAATACATTCGGACGTCAAAGCAAATAAGAGTACTGAAGAAAATAGTATTTTTATTGTACTACATACATACACCATAAACATATACAAAATGAATTTCAACAAAAAAGTATTTGTTATCCTTGCGGTCATCTTTGCAATTTTCACTGTACAAACTGAGGCAAATTGGCTGAAAAATATTGGCAAGAAAATTGTAAGTTGCGAAAAAAATTAACGAAAATATACTAATAAATTTATTAAAATATTATAAAATATTTATTAAAATAATGATATTAACTATATTATACTAAATGCCAATTTACATGAATTATAATATTTAGGAACGTGTCGGACAAAATACACGAGATGCTACAATTCAGGCCATCGCCGTGGCCCAACAAGCGGCAAATGTAGCTGCGACACTAAAAGGATAAATTTATTTTATTAAAATTAGCTGATATGTACTCACATATGTATATTAAGTAATTTATTTATTGAAATTTTAGAAAGAAAAAACTGAGAAAAATAAATTTTACAAAATCTATACGAAAACATTATATTATTCATGATACAAAAAAGAAGGCATATTTATAAAGAAGAGAGCAGGAAAACATATATATATAAAAATTTCCGTGTATTTTGTTTTGGTTGTAGTCGTCAAAATCATCCACTCACGATTTTCACATTTGCAAATAGAAAATGAAATCAAATGGAAACATAAATAGAAAAATAGTTTTAACAATCGCTAAATGCTAAATGAAAAGTTGAATTAGCTGCCATAGTTATTTCGTTAAATTCACCTTGACAGAAATGGATTTTTCGATTATTGCTTTATTCGTTTTTTAAATAAATGTTTAATTTCCCAAAGTAAGAAAATAATATAATAAGAAATGAAAGAAATTATTGTAAAGGAAAAAGTTAGTATTTCAGGTGCTTTATCATTTTTTTATGAAAAAATTACGTATAAAAAATTTGAAATTGGCAGTGTATTTAAGACAAAATCAAGTTGTCGAAAAATCGTTTTGTGTGAAGTTTATTTGAGTGAATAAGATGCAGTGCCAAATAGTCGCGCCCAAGCAACAATGTACGGCGGAGGCTTCGTCATGGTGCAAAAGCCAATTTTTGTTCTTCCACAAATCCGGGACGGTTTTGGCGGACAACTTTATCCAACTGCGTAAAAGTAGCAGGTTATATTCTTTATTAACCTTACGGCTCTTTGACAAGAGCTCATGCTACATAATGTCACTGGATTTTTTTTTTTTTGGGGGGGGGTCTTCAAAAGATACCGTAATTTTTGCCGACGGTATGTACGATTCGCGTTTCCCCTAAGGATATACCTAATTCAGAGCCACACCTATTCGGACTTGTGGATCAATACGCCTACCTATTAAGCTCTAACCCCATCGTTATTGCTTGTATATGGCCAATGGAACTGTCGCTAGGCATTATATCGTGAGGCCAAGCTTTAGCCATTCGACTCGTCAATAATTCCAATAGCGCACGTCCATTCTGGGTTGGTCCTCCAATCCTCGTTAGTGCGGTCGTTACACGTGCCTGCAATCGAAGAAAACTGTGTGTGTGTGTCGCGATACTTTTTTGTACGTAATCTTAGAGTGATATTCAATAAGTGAAAAGGTAATTGGTTCTATGTTATAATAATAATATTTGGGATTTTTTTTTAGAACCACAAAGAACGTCATAAGCAAATATTATAGACTGCACAGGGACTGTCATGTTTATAAGTCTGGTCTATGCACTGTGCACGGTGGTGAAGTGGTTGAAAAAAAATAAATTTCGTTGCACTTTTTTAAATTTAATTAGAATGAATTGAGTGAGTACATGGTCGCTTTCGATACGTCATAATTTTATCTCAATATTTTGTTGGATTGTAGTGCGGCGCTGCAGATCAATGAGTTTCGCTTTTGCCAAATTAAATAAATTACATTGATTTCCAAAAATAAAATGAAAATAAATTTGAGCACAAGCATACGTATATGTTAACAATAAATAAAGAGATAACTTTCTCACTAAATTACAAAGTCATTAGATAATAAATGAAATGGATTCAGAAACTCAAAAAACCCGCAGCTAATAAGCTTTTGAAATGAAGCTTTGACATGAGGGATCCCAATTTGTGAAAAACCAAAAATTTCATCATAAAACACTGATAATTTCTATTTTAGCCCAGTTTTATAATGTTGGATTTATAGTCAGAGTCTTATTTTACCTTAGAGATTATCTAAATAATAAATGGCACTCCCGCAGTTGGGTATTAATTATCTACACAATGTTCAAAAAAGGAATTGTGCAGTACCTTACCACTCAACTTCCACATAATTAAAAAAAGCAGTTCATTTTAGAATAAAAAAAACAACCTTTATTTAAATAATATTTCTTAATTTAATTTAATTCTATATTTAAACTAATTCTTTGAATAAATAAATAAAATACTTTAAATTGAACACTCAAACAGAAATCAATTTATCCCTTCAGTGTTGCAGCAACATTGGCTGCCTGTTGAGCCACGGCGATGGTCTGAATTGTGGCATCTCGTGTATGTTGTCCGACACGTTCCTAAATATTATTCAAAACAAGTTTGAGTTTAGTATATTAAGTATTATAACTGGTATAAGTGTTTTAATAAACAAACATAGTTGGATTTTAGTTTATATTCATTTTCGGAACTTACAACTTTCTTGCCAATCTTTTTCAGCCAACCTGCATCGGTTTGTGCAGTGAAAATTGCAAAGATCACAGCGAGGATAACAAATACTTCTTTGTTGAAATTCATTGTGAATATATTTATTTGTGTGTATGTGTGTGTTATTTATTTACAGTTGAAGAGTGCTCCTATTTGATTCAACGTTCGAATTGTGTTTGGTGATCATTCAATTACTCTGCTGCGCTTTTATATGAACAGACACAGTTGGCAGCGTAAACTCGCACATGAGTAGTTATAATTCATTCAACGCTAGAAATGCCATGCCATCTTTCTTATCATGACTTTGTCGGGGATTTTTTTGCAACAAATGGAAATGGTTTTTATGTATGCATGTATGTATGTATATTCATACATATGTACAAATGATACGCCTTAGTACGCTTTTGCGGTTTTTGATTCAAAATTGTATCATTTTTATCAAAGACTTTTGATGTTTTTTAAATGCTACTGAGTGCAAGTGAATTTATTTCCTCAAGTGATCTTGTAGTGTGAGCGAAAGTTATCGTAGGTTGCAGCCCATAATGTTTTCTATTATTCTATGCTTAGATCAATATACATGCTAGTTGTTGCTTGTTAGCTTATGCAGCAACACCCAATTATACATAATAAATTTTTAATAAATTTATCAAAAAATTTTTACATACTTCTTTAAGTTGAAAGTTTGCTTGATCACGAGCAAAATAAATAAATGTATAAATCTAAATAAATGTTTATGCGGAAAATGTATCGACGTAAAAACAAGGTTTAATATGAATATACAATACTAAGCTATTTTTGATCTTATATGTTCTTTTAGATTAAAACTAAAAATAATAGGGGGCGCAGCAAAAAAAATAGTATTTTTGAAAATAACGCGCACCTTAATGCACATATGTAAATGGAAATTCCATTCTTTGCAAAATTTGGCGTCAAATTCGCGTTGAGCTTTACTCAAAACTATACTCGTAGCGTAGCTCAAATTTGTTGAACTCTAAGAGACGGACAAAATGCTGGCATTTGCATTTGGAGTTAAGCATGGAAAGAACCGACGCATTTTTTTTTTTTTGAGGTTTTGATGTTGTTGCCGAACGCGCGAGCACAAAACAAAATCCCCCGAAATCACTTTTAACTAAGCTGTGTCATTTCAAGTTATGTTAGCTTCATTAATGCGAATGAAAGAAATGCGCTAAAGTATAAACATACATACATACATACATACATACATACGTACAACAGATAACAGATAACGACTGTCTTGTAGTATTGTGCGGCTAATGTTGCTGCAACACTGCAAGGATAACTAAATAATAAATATTTGTATTTATTAATCAATTCAATTGTATTGTTGGTTTAATATATGCTTACGCACAAAACTAATTTAAAAAGTTATTTCGAATATTTGGTGTGATTTTCCCTTACATGAAAAGTTATCGGGGTAAAAAAAGCTGCCATTTCTTTCATTAATTATAAATATACAAATATTTTTCGATACTTTGTTTTAAAACCAAGACAAAAAATTATCCTAACTGATTTTCTTGGTCTTAATATTTACCGAATTTCGGTACAAAACGATCGATGAAAAAATCTGTAATTCAAAAAATGACAAATTAAAAATTTCCCCCATTGAATCAATTTTCAAACCATATTATTTGCGAATGATAAAACCGTAAAGCCGAGATTTCTTTGCGCAAAAACTGCTTAAAGTTTTTGTACTGAGAACATAAATATTGAGCCGCAAGTTAAGAATTCACCTGCAAAATAAGATAATATTTTTTTAACTGAATTATATGCTCTCCCGGACAAAGCTGGGAGAGTTGAAAGAATTAAGCTTAGTTGTAATTTGGACACAAAAATTCAAAAACCTGAACATAAATGAGGAACGAAAAAAAATTTACAAATAACCTACATCAGCTGATTCAAAGTCTAGTACTTGAGTTTGTCTAGGCGCCATTAAAAAAAATTATAAATAAAATATTGTTGCGTGGTTTTAGGTTTCTATATAGATACATATATGATCCACTCAAAGTTTTTCACGCTCACTTGGATGAATTTTTAGAATCTTCTTTGAACCAAGCTCAGAAGCATTATTTCGAGTGTGTTGAATTAAAAGACGAAACTTTTTTATGACCCTTCACGTAAATATCTATATAAATGCATATATGTTAATGTTTTAAGAAGAAAACTCTTCTATTGAAATGTCACCAACATAAAAGTGAACTACAAACACTTGTATTAAAGTCGATACACAAAGCCGTTACATCCTCTCATAAGCTTTGAACATATGTGAAGATCTCTGTTAGAATTTTAAAATTAATCATATTAAAAGTTGAGATTTTTCTCTTTATGATGATATGAATACTTTTAATTGCATTCGTACAATAGGGATACAGATAATTAGGACAAAAATTATTATGATCAGTTGGAAGTTTAGAGCGACGGTTTTACAAAGTTTTTGCTCATGACTCAAATTCATTGGCATGATCCGAGTAATCCCTATAAGCAATTAAATGAAAATACAAATTTCGAACTATAAATATTTTATTTATTCAACCCAACTGACTGACAAGTAAATATTGATCAATAATTATTAAAAAAAAACTATATGAGAGGTAAAGGAAATGATCGAAAATTATTTCGCTTATAGAAGCAACACATGCAAAGCATTCAACAACACATAAATAAGCTATAAATCGAAGATATTTAATTAACAAATTCATTATTTATTTATATTAAATGGTTTGTGCATAGCCACAATCATTGTGTCATTTAAGAAAGAACTTATTAAAAATTGTATTAGAAAATATATAAATATTGTACCGTTAAAATTTACCTCAAATTTGCGTTTACAATATATTTTAAAGTTCTTTGACTAAAATAGTTGTTAATATGTTATATAAGCATGATTCATACTAATCGTAAATATCATAAATGAAATTAAGGTTTATCAAACTTCCAGAAATTTCTGCCTTTTAATCTCAATAGTACGTTGGATAGGCAAATATTACACATACCTAAATGACTTATAAACTGTTAATAAGAGAAGAGAAGGGTTAAGTATCTATATATTGACGTGATGTTTGTTTGCATAAACAAAAATTAAAAATTTGTAAATATACAATAGATTTTACTATTCCACAGCTTATAATAGGTACTAATATTAAGCTTATTTATTCATATAGATATTATTTATACCATCTCAAGAAATTTTAGTCCATTTTAAAAAATGTAAGATTTGTTTGTTTTTAAATTTTTATATTAAAAAAAAACACTTTCAATAGGATTTCCATATTACAAGTACAACAAAATGACTTACAATGTACTATCGTATGCTTATCTCGGTTTTTAGGTCTGCTCCTTTCGGGAATAGCTCCCCTTGCAAACGAACCGACGGAAATAACCAACAGTTAGAAAATGCAATAGAACACTTAACTAGAAAGTTTTCTAAAACTTTACACAAAATCCTATTTTGCTATTAATTTACTAAAGCCTGATTCTGTATTCATATATGTATATTCGTTTTAACAAGGCAAGGAGCAACCATTTGTGCTCTTATTAGAAAGTTAATCGACTCTCTATCTATCTATTAAATATACATATGTACATATATGTAAAAGCAAAGTTACATGATTTCAATGATAATAATGAAATCACCAATTATGTAAAAAAAAGCACATCAAGAAGTACATACATACATACATACAAAAATTCATACTTACAATTTAGCGAACGATGATAGGTTGCTGTGCTCCCCCGTCGAATTGATAAAGCACTTGAAAAAGTAGCTATAAAAGCCACTTCTGACAAATGCATCGGCATCAAACTTTCTTCATACGTCTTAACGAAAACAGTATCCGCCAAAAACACCGTTGAAATCTACAAGCGTTCATACATCTGTGATAAATAAGTTATCAACATGAATTTCAACAAATTATTCATCCTCGTCGCAGTCGTAATCGCCATTTTCACAGGCCGAACCGAAGCTGGTTGGCTGAAGAAGATTGGCAAGAAAATTGTAAGTATTCTGAACAAATTGCTGCTGCACTTTTCCACACATATAAGTACATATGTATTTATATGCCTTTGTAATTACTAATTTATATTGTTTATCGGATAGGAACGCGTGGGCCAACACACCAGGGATGCCACGATTCAAACGATCGCTGTCGCCCAACAAGCGGCTAATGTTGCAGCCACTGCCCGAGGTTAAGAATTGAAATTTGTTAACAAACTCATTTGCTGAATACGAACATTTCATTCAATTTTTACTGTCTAATTTATTTAATTTATTAGTATACACTTATTACTACATTGAAGAAGAAATATATAAATTCACATTCACAACAACTCTCATGGCTTGTTTTCTTGGTTCGTAAAGATAATATAAATAACTAGAAAATAATCGCATTAGTGACTTCGCATTAGTTTCACTTAAACAAAAAAGGATTTAACAGTCGTTGCGTCGGCACCGTGATGCAGTTTTGGTCAAATAAAAAAATAAAAGATTTAACGATGTTCGAAATACACACTCATGCTTCGTTCGTTTGCACAATACGACATAAAAATTTAATATCGGATTATCAGTTTTAAGTACATAAATTAACAACTAATACTGTTTCAAAGCAGCTGAATAAACAGCAATGGGACATTAAAATGTTCTAGGTATCATGCCAGCAAACTGAAAGACTGAGCGCTCCAAACTCTAATTTCCTTTGTAAAAACGAGTATTAATTATTTGGGAGAGGAAATTGAGAGTTCTAACCGCAAAAATACAGAAAATCAAAGCAATTCACACCCAACCACAGATCCGAAGTGCAATTCCAAAATATGCTGGTGTTTCAAAACTACGACAAAGTCGATGTGCCTAGAACCAGAGAGTGTTAATATAATGAGAAGGCGCAAATGTTAAGTCAAATCTGATGCCTTAGCGCGTACAAGGCCCTTAGGGAACTGGCCGAAAGCGAAGTTGCGACCCATTAAGGGACTAGCATAAATTCGAGTTCGCACTCAAACAGAGAACTCTCTGCTCTCTCAAATTACAAGGAGAAAATGCTCAACTTGTAGTGCCCTAATTGATCTTTCGTGTATGCGCTTTTATGTAATGCATGTGCAAGTGAACTAACACTGCAATTCTTTTATATTTGTTAAAATTATTGAAAAATAGTTGTAAATGAATTTGAAAGAAACCAAAAAACCAAAAAATAAATAAAACAATAATAGTGACGAATTAAAAAACAGACATAAATGCAATTCAAAAAAAAAAAACGTTCTCTGGTGGTTGTTATTGTTTCACTTGAATATATCAAAATTATGCAACAGGGGTGCTCTCGATCTCTAGCACAATTCCATAGGAAATATTTGCATAGTATGCATTTCCAAGACAAAGAGAATACCCCTATTATATTAACATTCTCTGATTAAATCAAATTGCAAATATGCTTTGCAGTCAACATCTGCTTGGCGACATCTGTTGTTAGGTAGTTAACTTTGAGTAGTTTATTATGTGCTCGCTGCATTTTGACAGCAACTCGCTGAAATTCATTCGTTCAAATAAAGTGACGGCACTTACTGTTCAGTGGCGAGTGTACTAGCCGCCTCACTTCCTTTCCTGTCAAAACAATTGACCGAGGTTGGTGTACTTTCGCAAAATATTCCTTAATATTTTATAATATATCAATTATTACCAGTGCAATTCACAAAAATGATACAAATATATTCTGTTATATTAAAATTAACGCACGATGATATAATTTTTGTGGAACAAATGTATACAGTGACGAGGATGTGCAGTGATAAAATGTACGCCGGTCGGACGCTGTTACATTGATTTTTTTTTTACCATTTTAGTTTTGTGGCAATTGACAATTTAAATACCCATCTTAGTAAAAGGTTTATAATTTAGTATTTGCTGTTTATCACAGATGATCGGCAACAAGATTATCAAGCCCGGTGGCGCTGAACCCGATGACTTCGAAAAGTCCATTGCCCAAGCCCTTTTGGAGCTGGAGGCCAACAGCGACCTGAAGCCCTATTTGAGGGATTTGCACATCACTCGCGCACGTGAGATTGAGTTCGGCAACAAAAAGGTGAGATATATATATATTTTTTGAAAGTGAGCGACAGAGGTAATTGCATTCCGTTTTTATGGTTTTAGGCTGTCATCATCTACGTTCCGATCCCACAACAGAAGACGTTCCAAAAAATCCAAATCATTTTAGTACGTGAATTGGAGAAGAAATTCTCTGGCAAACACGTCGTTGTGATTGGCGAACGCAAAATTCTGCCCAAACCAACCCGTAAGGCCAGAAATCCACTGAAGCAAAAGCGACCACGTTCACGTACTCTAACTGCTGTGTACGACGCTATTTTAGAAGATTTGGTGTTCCCAGCAGAAATCGTCGGCAAGCGCATCCGCGTTAAACTCGATGGCGCACAGTTGATCAAGGTTCATTTGGACAAGAACCAACAAACAACCATTGAACACAAAGTAAGTTGCAATAGCTAAAAGTGTTGTATATTTGCGTTCCCAAGCGATTTGCTGATTTCTGCAGATCAATTGTAAGAAGGGGCATACATTATCTTCTAATGTTTCGTTATTGTCTTGATAGCATTCTCGAACTAAAGGTTTGCTGTACAATGTTAAAAATCTTATTCATGTATCAGTGTAAAGAGCAGTTTGTTGTAATAATTCCGTCCCTGTGTTTTTTGCTAATCGATTTACCAAGATCAGTGATTGTCAAAAGGGACGTAAAGAAATTCTAAAGCCTCGTTATAGTCTTCATATAGCTTCTTCGGCGTTAAGACTTCTCCATACTTTAGAAACAGTAAATTTAATATTATCAGTTTGCTTTAATAATTACCGTCGTCCTTGTGTTGTTTGTTGATCGTTTTACCAAGATCAGTGATTGTCAAACGGGACGTAAATAAATTCTAAAGTTTTGTTATAGTCTTCAAACAGCTTTTCGGCGTTAAGACCTCCAAACTTTAGAAACAGTAAAATTAATGTACTTAGAAATTAAATTATAAGCTCTTTGCATCGTAACGTTCTTGTGTTATTTATTGATTGTTACTTAAGATCAATGATTGTCAAAAAGAACGGACATTAAATTTATGTGTTTCTTTTTTAATATAATGTCTGGCTTTTATGAAAAAGTAAGGACTTTTCAAGATACACACAACTAAAAATTGTATCACTTCAAATAATTTATTATCCGCCGTTTTGCCTCCCACTCGCCTTTTTATAAAACACATGACGATGTGGGACTTCCTACATAGGCGGAAAAATAAAAGCATTGGCCCAAAAATGTTGCAATACTATATAATTACAACAATGGTTTGTCAATGCTGACATTACAATGCACTAATTTTAGTCAAATCGAAATAAATTTTTAAGTAAAATGCTGAATATATGTGTTTTTTTCTCTTTCAGGTTGATACCTTCACCTCTGTGTACAAGAAGCTCACCGGTCGGGATGTCACTTTCGAATTCCCAGATAACTTCTTAAGTGTTTAATTTTATTTTCGATGGAAAATAGGGGGAATATTAAAAAATGAGAGCTTCAAACAATACGATTCCTACAACGTATTTGGGAGATAGTAAATAAAAAAAAGTTTAAATAAAATCAAAAATCAAAATAATTTTGTTTTTCTTTCACAAATTTTTCGGGTGAATATCCATGCGTACATATCGAGCCCTGTGCATAAAAAGATGGTAAAATCAGAAAGTATTTTTTTAGTACAGTTTATATATGGACATAAAATGTAGTACACAATTTTCAGTAGTGTAAGATTAATGTGTGGAATAATTGTTTTTCTCATCAGTGGCGTAATCTGAATGAAATTTGGGAAAAGGGAAGTTCAGATAACGATTCTATTGAGTTAAAATGTTGTCATATTTGTAGTGATTAGGTTCTTTTATTAAGAAAAACGAGCTCTGAGAGTCAAGGGCTCCGTTTGGATCACCAATTAAGTTAATGGAAAGATAAGATAGTATATCGAAAGTCTTGCTTGTGATTAAAGAACAAGTTCCACATTCAATTTCACTCCCATTAAAAAGAAAAAGTCTGATAACTGCTGCTTCCAAATAATTTGCTTACCACAAAAATGTTTTAAAGTTTAATAGCATACAAAGTAAATACTTGTTCAGGCAGCTGATAAACACAAATCACAAAGTGGTGATCATATAAAAATGAATAGCCTTTCCGATTAATAAGTAAAACATATATCTATGTAAAAATATGCGTCGAAACTGCAGACATGTTTTTCGAGATAATGAAACCATCCAGCTTTGAACGTATTAAATGCAGTACCCGATAGAGGACGCAGAAGAAGATGATGAAAAATTCTACAGATATATATCTATATATGAGAAATTTAAATTAATATAACTTATTTTTTATGTATTTAACTATGTATATAGCTTCCGTATTGGAAAGCCACTAAGCGATTTGCGGCTGTTGTGGTATAGCAGGGTTAGGTTTGATAAAATATAAACAGAAAAGACAGTTCTTAAATAAACGTAAAGCACAAAAAAACCCAAAAAAAATTATAATAATTAAATAGTAAAACAATTTGCATAATTTACGTAATTTATTATAAAGAATGACCGATTTTCGGCGTCGGAGTTCCAATTTGTAGTATTCATAACTGCCATATCTAATAATTAGGATATTTTTGATATTTAAAAATATATACGAGTATATAAGTGATTTTGAATTTAAAAATAAATATTTATGCTTTTTAATAAACAATATCCTAAAGGATCTAGACTATAACATTTATTTGGTGGGAATACATACATACATATGTAGTTATGCGAATAACTCGTTTCCTTTTTTTAATTATGAATGAGTCACCTTACGACATGAAAGTAACTGCAGCTCGTTTATGGAATTTCAAATATGTATGTATGTATGCAATGTAATATGTTCAATAGGTTGTGGGTTTAACAAATTAACTAAAAACTATAGGCTGTCTTTTCTTATCAGCAAATACGTACTTATCTAAAGAGCTTGCAGCTGTGTTAACAAAGTTGATGTTTTTTGTAAACATGCATATATTCGTAGGTATCTATGTATATTTTATGTATATGTGTACTGTTATCAAACAAATGATTTCAGAAAACTTTAACTGATGCACCTTAACAACATGTCGTGTAAAATATATATGTATATACATATTTGTATATGTACATATAATGAATACATGTATATACCATGATATGTAAAAGCATTCTTAAGTGAAATGATGAGGGACGCACACATACACATGTACATATGCTGTTTTAAGGTATTTATGTACATGCTCATCTTCAAACAAATAGTAGTAGATCATTTCGAAACGCTTCGCGGGTTAAGGTGCTCAAGGATCGGCAAGGTATTCCTGTCGTAAGAGGCGACTTAAATCCCATAGTTCCCGCGACAGTCGGGTCTTCATACCGGATTTTTATCTGGCGAAGGACTGTCGTTCCCGCAATATTCCCCGTAAATCAATTTGGAGAATATCTTTGCGGTTACTAGACAACAACAACGTCATTTCCAATGGTTTGCCTTAATAGTCTCTAAAACTTCGACCGTAGAAAGTAATTTCCGTTTGAGATAATCTAATGCAAATAACTCCGCCATAAATTTAATGATAAACGAGCTGATACGAGGTAAGTTGAAAAGAAAAGGTGAAGGTTTCGCTCACTGTTTTCATTGGTTACAATGGTTTGTTGCAACATGAGTTCCTGCTAAAAGGTCATACAGTTAATAAGGAATAATACAAGGAAGTTATGCAACATTTGTTTGAAGCAATATGGCTAAAACGAGCGAAGTTGTAGAAAAACAAATCGTGGATTCTGCCTCACGATAATGCACCAACTTACACATCAATACTTATTCGTGATTTATTCGTGATTTGTTGACCAAAAACAAAACCGTAATCATGCCTCAACCACTGTATTCATCAGACTTGGCTCCCTGCAACTTTTTCCTATTCCCAAAACTAAATAAACCAATGAAAGGAAAGCGTTTTGCCACAATTGATGAGGTCAAGTCAGAATCGAAGAAAGAGCTGATGTCCATACCGGAAAGCGAATTTCAGAAGTTCTTCGAGGATTGGAAAAAGGGTTGGCACAAGCATATTATATCCGACGGGAATTACTTTGAAGGGGGCAAAATCGATATTGATGAATAAATAAGTGCTTTTCAAAAAAAAAAAAATATTCACCCTTTCCTTTGAACACACCTCGTATGCTTATGTACAATATTTCAATTTTGTATATCCATACATATATACATACATGCATACATACATATGTTCATAACATCTGGCCGGCCTTTAAAATGTTATCGATATTGATTATCACTTGTTTGATTTAAGTACGCACACCTGTTCATCAAGCAATTCAGTCGGCCAATAACCTGACTCATCGCTAAACTGTTATCAGTAATTATATAAAGTATTGTGAGGCCATATCTCTACAAATCGATATTTTTTTCGAACAGTGGGAGGTTTGCTAAATATACATATATACATATACTATAGGGGTATTCTCTTTGTCTAGGAAATGCATGCTACGGATAGGAAAAATTGCATAGTGTGCATTTCCTAGACAAAGAGAATACCCCTTATATATTATTAGCGCGAGCTCCTCCTCCAGTTTGCGGTGTGCGCCTTAATGAGTTTCCAACAAATGAATGGACCTAAAGTTCGGTGATGCTCTTTATGACGAGCCTTTATTTCATGTCAGAAATGCATTTGGAGGAGTTGACACTCCCTGCTGAAGAATTGAACCTAGCCTTCTGAATGGTGGTGCACACTGCTAACCACTCGACTACTGCGGCCGGATTGCAAACAAAAAAAACACTTGAATAAGGATCGATAAGTACTGTGGCCAATTTGCCTCATATAATTGCATGCATACATAAATACATATATGTATATGTAGATATATCATTTTAAAGGGGTTTCACCAGCCATTAAATAGATATCTAACAATTACACATAGAGGCGGATGCTTTTTTGACGGGTCTCCCGAAATTTGCTCCATGGTAAACATCTGGTTAATGGTGGATTTATTGCTACTGAGCCCAGACTGAATAGTGAGGAATAGATCATTAACTGTGGAATTGAATTTTTCACACATTGCCCTAGATAAGACATTACATATGTATATATATGCGGTAATGAGTAAACTTATCCTTTTTATACTTATAGATTGGGTAGAGCACATTTAAGTTTCATTCGGCAGACATGCACTTAATATTAGAAAGACTCCTCCGAAGCGTTCGGTACCAAAATGGAATTTTAGACAAACCGCGCCATTACTTCTGCTTTGCTCAGACTGGAACAGAGTGGAGTCATTCCGACACATCCGGTTTAAGGGATCACTAGAGTCTTTTTCCAGAATCTGTTCACCAGAGTTGCAGCTATAGCGGACGCCAGTATTGAGACCAAAATAAAATCTACTCACGTAGCGAAGTAAAACAGAAAATAAAGCCTCGGGTGAGAGACACTTTTGGTAATGACCAATGCAAAGTTCTTAAGAACCACGATTTAAGAGTATACATCCGTATGAAAATGTCAGTCTCCTTAATTAGAAAAGCGCTTCTTCCCAGCTAGTTGATGTCTACGACTCGGTTGATGAATGTCTCGCCACAACCAGCATCAAAGCGAAGTTCTTCAATATAACGATTTGCGTTCATGCTCCGAAGGAAGAGAAGAACGATGTGATCAAATATGTCATTTATGAGTACGTTGAGAGTAACCGCAAAGCATGCTTTATGAGGAAGGCCGAAAGTTGAAGAGAAAAGAGGGATGCAAATGCTGACAGAAAAAACGAAAGAAATGCGTGAGTGTGAAGAGCTTGAGGAGTTGACCGACGGGGATAATGCTCGAAAATTATATGGAAAAATGAGGCGATTTAGAGAAAGCTTCAATACCGTAATGAATAATTTCTTCTAGGTTAATACGTAACACCACAATTTTATATATTTTTATATTTGACTTTAAGAGAAATATTGACATCATTTTCTCAATCAGAGATACATAGGCAACTTACACTACAAATCTATTTAATGAATAAGAATTGAAACACAACTAAATTATTGATTCGAATTAATTTAGTTTAATCATATTTTACACAAAAATTAAATGAATTTAATCTTGATTTTTTATTGGTTTAATCTCATATTAATATTATTTTGACAGCCGTTTAGGGAAATTTTCTTCAATGGATCTTATAATCTTGATACCAAAATATACCAAACATGATGAGTCAAATCTGGTATCTTGAAGGAAAATATGGAGGTAACTTCCTTCGATGTTTTTTTATTAAATGAGTTCAGAATGGTTATATTTGAATGGTTCTTTAATGGACTATCGGGTGAAGGAACATTTCACTTTTAACGTCAGCTTCGTTTCTGATTTCGAACTTCTAGTTTCGATCTATTATCGATTAAGTTTAATATAACTAAATTTCACTTTAACTAAAAAATTTAATTTATTTTCTTTGATAATTGTTGACTAAGGTTGTGACTATAAATTCAGGAATATTACAGGATCAAACTTTTACATATACTTATATATGTATGTATATGCTTACTAGCAAACATAAGAACGCAAGTGAAAATGATTAATATTCGTACATGATTAGTATACGTATGTACATATATTATTTATTGACTCACTTATATACAGACACTAACCATACATCTAAAACACACATTTTACTAGTATTGGTCAATGGGCGATGACGAAATCAAAAGTGTTATCGAAAAACGCCAACATTTTCACATACAGCTTCAGTCAGCATGAAACCCACTGAGATTGTTGTTGACAGTCTTCATGTTACCGGCAGCGATTGCTACCAAGACAACAACAACAAAAACAGTCTGAAACCACATTGTCAGCAATTCAATTTCAAGAGAAATGCAAATTGAAAAGAAAATTAAAATAAAAATGAGAAGGGAGAGTGAAGAATATAGTCAAATTGCTTTTGCTGTTGTTGTCTTATACTTGTATATGGTGTTTGTGTATCACTATGTGCATACACATATAATTGATGTTAACCCAACGACGGGTATCCTCAAAACAGTTTCAATCCAAACGCCCACTCAACCACTACATATCTACATATACATACATACATACATACATATATAAGTTACTATGCAAACATAGCTATGTATGTACAGATGTAAATATATATCATACAACACTCGATATTTACATATATAAATTGGCACTTTGTAACCTCTGAAGCGATTTTCGGCCCGGCTCCTCCTTTAAACTCATAATAGCACAAATAGAGGGACTTACAAGTTTTTTAAACCAGTTCCGCACAGCTGTTGGATTTTTATGAGCAGCTTATTTACATGACAGAAATACACTCGGAGGGTGTTGGCTTATTTCTTTAATTTTGGATTTTGCTTTGCTAAGAATTTGAACCCATGACGCTCCATATGGTAGCATGCACTGCCATGCACTGCCTACCATTCAGCGACCGTGGTCAATGTATGATTATTCTGTTTTCGTTTATTACATTATTTTCCTCTTTACTCTTGTTCTTCTCCTAATCTATATTATTAATTTGAGTGCGAGTTTTTCGCTTTCCCAACATTGGGGATTAAAGCGTTGAGCATTGACTTTGAACTATAAATTTCATTCATACATATGTTTGTTAGTCAGAGGCGGCTGCTTGGTCAAATGCGCTGACACATTCTATACCACGTCGCGACTTGGCGCGTCATCAGAGCTGCACGAATGTGGGGGGTGGATAGGGGTTGAGCGTGATATTGGTGCGTTAGTAGAAAATAGTAAATAAATAAGCGAACAAAAACACACAAAACTGTATAGTTAGTGGAACAAAGTACCACAATAAACAAAAAAAAAAAAAACAACAACAAAAAACACACATACACACACACAGAATAAACAGCAATAGTGAGTGACATTGCTCCGCAGACATTTGGGGTGATGCCGCTCCATTGCGCTCCACGATTACTCCACTACTAACCTACTCACGGTCGGTCGCATTTCTTTGACAGCATACAGACGTGCATATATACATACATACATAAATAAATACAATTACTTATCTACTAATTTATTTTTATGTTTGTAAATACAATAGATTGGAGGTTTGTACGAATATGAATATGGCATGTGTGGGTGCTAGCGGCGAGTCGAGGTATGCGCCCATTGAAATATACATATGTACATGCATACATATATACATACATACATACATGCATACATAGAATTGTATATACGGTTGTACGTACTTATGAGTTAGTGGAGCCGGTCGCCACTCACTCAGTCATTGAGGGAAGTTCGGATTGTTGAGACGCATACATTCGTTAGCGGCACGCTTTTGTTCGAGTATTGATAAAAAACTTCATATTTTGTGTTTTTGTAGTGTGCTTGGACCCGAATCCACATACATATGCTGCTAGTTAGTGGTTTAAGTAAGCTGAAAAAATAAATAATTAAGTCGTGAAATAGGTTTTTCAAATATCGCTGAATTTTTTTTCTCATAAAAAATTTAAATATTTGTGCAGTTTATTATCTATATAACTATATACATATATTGTGATATAAAATAAAATAAAATAAAATACGGTAAATAAATTCTGGGAAAAAATTTGTGCTTGCGGCAACGTACAGTTTTCGAAATCTGCTATAAATTTTGTACTGAATGAGTTCAGTGCAGCTGTAGTTCAAATCAAGATAAATAATTTATTATAATTTTTATAGTTAATTTATTTATATGCAACGTGAATGTGTGTGCGCAGCTCTACAATAGTAAATAATAACTTATGTAAATATTGAAAGTGTGTATATAAAGTAACTAGTAATTAAATTTTATAAATTTGAGGATAAAAATTGCGGAATCATTATACGAGAAAATAGTGTTACTAGGCGAATATTACAACTTAAATAAATATGATTTTTTTTTTGACCAGCAACAAAATAGTTAAAAGTTCAAAAAATAAATGTTAACTAGAAATCGCCGCTTTCGTTTTATCTATAGGTATAATATTCTAAATTCTTAATTCTCTTTCGGAAAGCTGTGTCGTATACGCAACGTAATGAATCAATAGCTTTTGCACATTTTTCAATAGAAATGTCTTTAATTTCCTAACTTCATTGAATGATCACCCTTTTTTGAATATTTTTAATGTTTCTCAATATTTATTTATAAATAATATTCTCGGCATTTGAAAAAATAATAAAAAATCCCAAAAGTTAACGGATTAAACGATTCAAAACGCAAATATGTTCCTTATGATTTTTGAATACAAAACATTTACCATGTCTGTATGTATGTATTTATGTATATATGTAGTTTTGGAATAAAAATATTGCCTGTTTCTGTATTCATAGTAGTGATATCATTTGGTGGTTATGCTAAATACATGTACATATGTACATCTGTGTATTTATTCATTTGGTTGTATGCGGGCGTTTCCAATCCGTTGTACTGTGAGATCTTTATTTACAACAAAAAATTCAGAATAAATTAATTAAAAATATTCTTTATTCAACACAATGAATATTTTGGATTTAAAGCAGGCATTTTTACTTAAAAAATGTTATTTAGCTCAAACTTTATATTGTTTTATTTATATTTGGGAATTTTACTGATATTTCGTATTATTTGCGGTTCGTGTATAAGAGCAAATATTTTTACTGCTGATAACTACAAAATTACCGATAATGATGGACTTTCTTGTGGAAATGCCCCTGTATATATATATATATATATATAATATAGATATATACTTATGCATACACATACATAGAACAAAAGCGAATATACACTTATTAATAATATGTGATATATATTTAATATAATTCTGTACCAATTGACCTCAAGTGCTCTTTTTTAGTTAAATATATTTCAAAGCTTTATGGTGTACGGAAATTTACATAATTTAACTATGAATACATAAAAACGGTGAACATATGTATGTATGCACATAGATTTGGTGTATGCGATGATGATGTGTACTTATGTGTATACACCAGTCATAATCATACGAATACAAATAACTGATGAGAATATAATTAGTTGTTACAACTCCAAGACTGTTGATATTTTTCTCGTTAGTTCACTATTTAAATTTATGCTGTTGTTGTTGTTGTTGTAAAAACAATTTTTGACCTTGCTTTACAACTATGCCTCAGAATTGATGAGTGGCTAAAGGTTTCTTCTATTGACATTGCCATTGATCTTAAACTTTATTGTGACCGAGAGTGGAAATACAATAGATATGTATGTATGTGTTCAGCCAGCCATAAATTTGTCTTTTATACAAGTAGTATTCTAACAATACATACTTACAAGTAGAAAGGGAGTAGGAAATACGGGTATGCATGCGTACACTGAGTATGAGTTTATGTTGAATTGTGGCAAACTAAAATAATTCGAAGAGAACTAAAATCTTTGAATGAATTAAATGCAAATGAAGATTTTTTTTTTTTTTGAATTCATACATTTTTCTGTGAGCAATGATGTCATTTTGGTGGGACGGTCGTTATATCTTAAGGGAGGATTGTTTTGTTTATATTATATGTTATATATATTTAATTACTTTCTTAGAAATATTATAATTATTGCAACTCAAATGTTGATGTGTGTGGATAGAGTTTTTTTTTTATTAACTATTGTATATGAACACTGATATAAATTCATATATATGTAAGCACTTGTATGTATGCGTAGAAACGTGCAATCTGCTGATGTTAATCAAATAATTACAATGGGTTATACATACATACATACACACATACATACATACATATGGATATTCATATCATTCTAAGCACGAGATCGACCTAAAGTGGAAATATTGACCCACCGAATTGCACAAATGTCACAAATGTTGGCAGTTGTTATTATTTTTATAGATTAATAATTCATACGATACGATTCCGTGTTCACCAGTCATAATCGCCTAACTCGAATTAGGACGAAATTGTTTTACTACCACCTACACATTTAACTTGCCTAATTGTCTATATATGTGGCGGCCGCCATAGCCGAGTAGTTAGCATTGAGTATTGCCATTCAGAAGGCCAGGGTTCGAGCCCAGGTTCGACCAATATCCAAAATTATAGAAAATATATTTTTCTAATTGCGGCCGCCCCTCTGCAGGAGATGTCAAGCACCTCGAATCTATTTATAACATGAAATAAAAAGTTCCTCATAAAAATCCAACGGCCTTTCGGAAGCGTCTTAGAATTAATGGAGGGAGGGACCATTTGTTGGTAAAATCACCAAGACGCAAAGCCACAAATTGAAGGAGGAACTCGGCCAAAAATCGACCAAAAAACTTTTCACATTTGTATCTTCTATTAGATGGATATTTTCCATTTAATCAACATTAGGTTTGAAAGTGTACAGAAATTTAAGCCCTCGACTGCTCTCTCGAAAAAAATATGGCATACATACGATACCTAAGCCGTTATAACTTGTATTATATTAATGTGACTCTAATATAATTATTAGATTAGGCGGTGCACGTGGTATATAGCACATTTAGCCAAAAAATATAAACATTACACACATATACACATACACACATGCATATGTCTCAAACCGAACGCTATTCAAAAAGTTAATTGACGCTCTCATCATACGCCGTTTTGTTTCAACGTGGAATATGTACGAGTATGTTTGTTTAGCAAAGAATGTACTTTTGAAAGAACACATACATACATACATACATATTGACGTTCCATTTATAAAGAGCGGCAATATTTGCAATTTGACAACTATTTTTGAAACTCAGGCGCAGAATGGCAGCTGTGAAAGCATTTTTTTTTTTTTTTTGAAAATCGATTTAGAAAATAGAGAACCATCCAATTTGCAAGCAGTAGAATCGACAATTAAACATTTATACATACATACAATTTACTTATGGGCATGCAATTGAAAGTCTTTGTAAACCAATATTTGGCTTTGCGTGCATTAATAACATTAAGAACAGAAATTTAAAAATAAAATATTTTATTAACGATGGTCCTCTAAGGGATTAATTCAGGGGTTGGTATATCTCAATAATGTATTGAATTTAAGAAGAATTCTTCATACATTTCTCTTACTATAAAGTCTTCCTCCGAAGTGGAGTTATACATATTTACTCTATAAGAAAGATAAATTATTTGTATATCAGTTTCGAAATAAAAAGCCCATCAATATTGATAATTACAGTTAAGAATTGCGAATTGGATGTGCTAATTTAACATTCACCATAAGACATTCTAAAATAGCTAAATGAAAGGGGGGAAAGTGGACTGTAAACTAGGATGCAGAAATTCTGGTATTGTATAAGAATATAAACGATAAATTCATACCAGTTCGGTATTCAGTGCAAAGAAAGTAATAGTTTCCTCTCGGGAATAATAACAAAGAATAATAACCCCACCCCTACTGTGTTGGAATTTGTTTAATCATTCAGGATATTTACAATTTCAAATATGTACGTTCGGTTGAGTGTCGAACCAGACAAAGTAGTAGTAGACAAAAGAACAGAAGAAGGGAGCAATTCAGGATAGAGTATTCAGGACAGAGTGCACAATTATTTCTTCAAACAACGATTTTCTTATCTAGCTTTTGGAGCTGCTCCAGTACAAATATTGTAAATTTTAATTGTTCATGATTCATTGAACACCGGGTACACACTGCTTTGATTCTTAATATGTACAAAACGTATGTATGTTAGTTTCGGTGCAATAAGAGAAATCGTACAATACACACACATGCAATGTTCCTATGGACTTTCAATTAAAAGCATTAATATTAGAAAAGTAATAAGTAGAAAAATCTTATCAGCAAGGTTTAGTCGGAAATCTAACAGGTGTTGTGCTATCCGCCAAATATTTGTAATTAATGTCGATTTCACTGTCATATGTGTTACATATGTACATTTTGGCAACCGTATGGTTGGATAGTTTACGGTACTATATTATTAAGGGGTAATTGAAACCCCTAAAAAATATCAACTCTCGCACCATATATTTTCATTCCATTTCAGAAAATGCTGTCTTATTTCAAAGTTGTATTTAAGATTAGTCGAAAGTTCAGCCTTTTACTAATTATCTACTCCATAATACCAATAACTCGTGCAAGATTTTAAATTAATATTCAAATTTGCGTCCAATCAATTTGTTCAATAAAATATAGTTATTTTGAACAATATTTATGTGATTTTTATATAATCTGACAATTCTTTTACATTTTCAATTACAGAAAACCTACCGATAATAATCCATGAAAACCTTTAAGGATATTCTCAACAACAAAGTATACTCGAGATGTGCCTTTCGACACCCATCGCCACCGCTGCAAACAGCAGTGCAAGTACAAATGCAACAACTTGCAACGCCAGCAGCAATTGTTTGAGCAACAATAATAATAACAACAATAATAATATAAATGAAAAATGTACGCTAAATGCAGAACGACAACAACACAGCGAAGCGAAAGGCCTTTGCATTAGAAATAGATTAAGCACACTCAATAACAATGTCAAAATCGTTGCAAACGAAGGCGAAGATGACTCCAAAGATTTAGTTGATAACATAGGTTATAAAGAGGAAAATGCTGTCTACAAAGAAATTCCCATTGCAAGGGAAACGAATGGAATTCTCGATGACAAAGCGTCTAGTGAAATTGAATACAATCCACAAATCAGATGGATGGATTTCTTCGCCCAAGTGTTTTTGCATAGTGGTGCCCTCTACGGAGTTTATTTGCTATTCCAAGCGAAATTTTATACGATTGTGTGGGGTAAGCGAAAAATTCTGAACGAAATACCCGAGAAGTGTTTACCTACATACATACATATGTATGTACCAAAGAACATAACAGCATACATTGAAAACTTTTGTAGTGAAGACCCACTGTTGTTTTACAATATCTTCAGTCTTACAGACGATGTCATAATCGTCATTCTTGAAAGCGCTCAATAATCTGAATTTTTTATAACATTGCCGAGCAGTGCCACTGTGATTGAAAAATATCTTTTTAGGATTTTTAAATGAATTTTGGGTATTTTATTACGAACAAGAAGTGTAACAATCGTTTTTAATTACAGATTTACTCCAAGATTTTATTGAAAAGTTTTCGAATATCTAATTCCTTTAAGTCTTAACTTTAAAATTACAAGAATTTCTTTAATAATTCCTGCTGACAACATTAGAATGTGAGATGCGGAATGCTCTCAGCTGCAATATTAGCGAATTTGAGTAAGTTTCCTATCTAGCCAACCTTGGTTATGAGGACAGCAATAACAGTTTGGTAGAGTTTTGCTTTTCGTATTTACAAATTTACCCTGGAATACTCCATATTCACATATTTACTATGTTTGAGGTGTAAAAAAGACTTTGGCTCTTAAAAGTTACTTCTATTATTATCTTATATTTGATATTTGTTTTCTTCACTCTCCATGCCACCATATATGTATGTATTTTCCTAAGTATATCAATTGTATGTATGTATATGAGTCAATTGATGTTCAAAATGTGCTAAATGTGATGTTTGGTTAGTTTTACCATTCTTATTTACCTAGGGAGATAAATACATCTATGTACCCTTTAAGAAGTAAGATTCGTGTGCATGTATGTTATGCTACAAATACACAAACAAATAATAATAAATAATTTCTACAATAATTCTAACTTTCATGAACATGAAATAATAATTAACCTTGATCCGAAGTAAGTAAGTACCAGAAGGAGCAGAGATTTATATCGATCGGATCAGAACGACGAACTCAACTTAGAAATCTCCGTCTGTCCGTCTGTTTGAATGGAAACTAGTCCCTCAGTTTTTGAAATATTTCAACCAAATTTGGTATACAGATAACTTTTTATATTTATACGACCATTTGTTGGAACCTGCCAGATCGGACTACTATAACATATGTATATTTGACCGATTTTTAAGATTTGAGTTTTCGGGTCATAAATTCAACAAAAAAGCATCTAAAACCGTAAAATTTGGTTATTAACAAACAAAAATTTAAATAAGTATTAACACTGAAAGTCATCGAGATTGAATTGTGCAATAAATTTGGTATGTGCATGAAAGGTATAAAGACTTCAGAAGACGGCACCTCTTTCTTATTTTTAAATTAAAAATGTTCTGAACTTTCTAACAAGGCGAGGCAGGTTTTATGACGCATACATATGTACAAGTATATGTAATTTTTTTAGCTTTGAAAATAAAAAGGTATTTTTGTTAGTTTTTAGTTTTGAAAAAAAAAAGTCTACTAAAGGTACATAAGTAAAAGTAAGGAAGTGTAAGTTTTTAATCATTTTCAAAATCATTTGAGAAAGCAAATTCAATGTCAAAAGGTGCGCTGAATTCTGTTTAGATATAATATAAATATATGTACCTTACAGTACTTATACATTAGCCCTATTTCCTCTCAATACAGACTTGGTGTAATCAATATGCTTTAAAAATTACCTTTAATTACGTATGTTTAATTGTGCATGCACTAACTGCAATTCGACGACTACATGTGTACATACAAGTATACATATATGACAAATATATTATATAATTTTTTTTTTTCATTAGTCCTTTTAATTGAATATTGGATCATAATTGTTCTATTTGAATATAAAGTGAACTTCGCTCAATGCAATTGGTTGTGAAGAATAATTGGCTCGTGCTCGCTCATATGTGTCAAGCACATACATACCTACAGACGAGCATGAGTTAAAGTGTATGTATGTATATAGCGAGGTAACCAGCATACCGTTCATCGGCTCTTAACCGAAGAATGTGGCAGCATCCACTGAGAGAAATTTAAATTGTTTTCATTACTTGACAATCAGTCAATACTGTTAAAA
Organism: Neoceratitis asiatica; assembly: GCA_030068015.2. Lineage (NCBI taxonomy): Eukaryota > Metazoa > Arthropoda > Insecta > Diptera > Tephritidae > Neoceratitis > Neoceratitis asiatica. The sequence continues at coordinate 775,574 of CM061528.1, read as the reverse complement.
TTAACACATATATATGTACATTAATTAGTATATTCGTGTGTGCATGTATGTAAAGAAAAGTTTCTAAACACATTTCTTAAGTTTGTAATAATTTGTACACATTAGGGTGCGCCAAAAACTAACCTATCACATTTATGAGTTGAAAATAGCCTACTTCCTAAAAAAAAAGAAAGCAATGTACCTGCCAGCCACGTTTTTTGCTCAATTTTAACACTTAAAAAAACTTTTTTCATTCAAATTATCATAACTCTTGAATCGTTCAAGGACTTGTCGGATTCTTGTCCCTACAAACATTGTTTAATCAACAAATAGGTAAATTTCAATTCTTAAAGGCGATAGGTTAGTTTCTGCCTCCCCTAATACATATGTACATACATATATTACCATTAATAATTAATAAATATTTTTAATAATTTAATTTCAGTGGTACTCACTATTTGGTGTTCGGGCATAGGTATAACTGCTGGAGCTCATCGTCTTTGGTCTCACAAATCGTACACTGCCTCTATGCCTCTACGAATTTTGCTGATATTTCTCTTCACGATCGCCGGCCAGGTTAGTAAATTGCCACAATTTTATCATGATTTCACAAATTGTAAATGAATAATTTATCATTACTTCAATTCAGCGTGATGCTTACACTTGGGCTTTGGACCATAGGATACATCATAAGTTTTCTGAAACGGACGCCGATCCCCATAATGCAAAACGTGGTTTCTTTTTTTCGCATGTCGGTTGGCTTTTCCTAACGCCACATCCCAAAGTGATAGAAAAACGCAAAGTAATCGATGTGACAGATTTAAAGAACGACAGTGTGGTAATGTTCCAACATAAGTATTACGTGCCTTTATTCACGTTATTCTCAATTGTCTTGCCCGTATTTGTGCCTTGGTATTTTTGGAATGAGAATTTATGGGTATCTTATTGGATTAACTTTAATATGCGTTTTACCAGCACATTGAATGCAGCATTTTTCGTAAATAGTATTGCTCACATGTGGGGCAAAAAACCGTATGATAGGTGAGTAGGATTTATTCAAAAATAAATTTTATTTATTTATTTATTTCAAGATGTTATATATTTGCACAGAAACATAAGTCCAGTTGAAAACCCATTGGTGTCCTTTTTGGCCTTAGGCGAGGGTTGGCATAATTATCATCACGTTTTTCCATGGGATTACAAGACGGAGGAGTTTGGCAACTACAAATTGAATGTGACGACGGCATTTATTGATTTCTGTGCGAAAATTGGCTGGGCCACCGAAAGTGAGTGAAGAAAATACCAATTTAAGATCTATCAATGTTAGGTCTTACAATTACAAATTATTTGATAATATTTTCTATATTCTAACAAAAACTCTTTCAAAACATGGGAAATGTGTCCGCCGCTCGTCTTACTTGTATTTAAATTTTTTGGGTTTACTTGTAAGAAATCGCTTCAGATTTTGAGTAAAAAACTGATAATCCTACATTTTTATTTATATTAGAATAAAAAAATATATTTGAGGTCAAATACAAATTTTTTTATGCTCCGGTGTACCTAAATTCATGAACGGCGCACATAGAAACATATGTATGCATATGTATATCTGTACTTATGCATACGATCACTTTGAAAGGCATCTAGAAAAATACTTAATAGCCCCTAATAGCTGATAGTTAACAAGTTTTTCTAATTCTAATTCCAAAGCTTATAAATATTCACATTTCTTACGTTTGCCACGTTTTCTTGATTCGAGTAAATAAATAATTACTTCAATAATATTAATTACTTAAATAATTATAACGCATAAATACTTATATATAAACTTAGCAATTGGTTTGCTTGAAGCTTTTCCTAGTGCCAGCATACGAGTACGCCAACAGTTTATTCAGTTTATAAATTTGTTGCATAACATTAGAAAGGAGAAATTTCTTATTTAATTTTTTATTTTATTTTATTCTTTAGGAAAATTCGTCTCCTCAGATATGATTAAACGTCGGGCAGCCAAGTGCGGGGATGGTAGTCGGTTTCTTACCGATGAATTCGCTCATAAGGATCAAGTGTGGGGTTATGGAGATCGGGATATACAAAAAGAGGACGCGATTGAATTGGCGAAAATGCAATGAAATATACAATCACATATTTACAACATAAATATTCATACATATATACAAATACAAAAATTCTTAAATGGAGGCTCTTCAATAATTTCGTATTAACTTCAACATTCGTTCTAATTCTTACATTATTTAGGCTTAAGATGCATATTTGTTTCTGTTATTTAATTTTTTTTTTTTTTAATTTAAGCTTTATTCACAAATTGTGCCTATAATGAGTAATGTGCGTTTATGTTTTTAATACAATATTGAAAATTAATATATTTGTAAGTAAAATGAAAGCTAAAAAACAGAGTTTTTGAAAATTTACATAGTATATGTATGTATGTTTACTAGTACTACCCTGCAAACAATTGTGGAACAATGGTTCATTGGAGTACCTACAAATATACTCCTCCATGTGAACTATTGGACCAACTCATGTTTTTATACAGGCTTAGTGCGGCCCGACCTTCTTCACGACCTTCTTCCGAACGCAATCACTCCACGAAGTTACAATTCCGCAAGAAGTTTTATACTCGTATACAGAAAATTTGTGGAAATGAAACTGATTAAGTTCTGTTTCTCTAGTAAGCTCTGCTGTTACTTAAAAGTCGTGCAGAATTTTCACTATTATATTTCAATGCAAATACAAAGAACAAATGCAAATTTTATATACATATATTTATTAACAATAAACTATTAATAATAATATCAATATGTACGTTAAATAATATGTTTTACTAACTTTTCAGCAAAGCGGATTGTATTCGAAACTAAAGAGTATGTAAGAATATAACTTTTCGCATATATTCCAAAATATAATCCCCTGTAGGTACTCCATATATATGGTCCAGACCTAGTACATCACAATGTTAATTGGACCATATTTTTTGTATGGATTGTGGGAGGTTTTGGATTATTCTATTGTTCGCGTGGAGTATATATTTCACGCGTGCATGGAATACTCGCATTGTTTAGAGGGTAGAAATAAATTGTATCTACTTGCGATTATGTATACTCAAACTATTGTGTTTTTGAAAGTGAGAGTGTATATTTTTAGCAAAGATACTACCAAAACGATTAAATAAAAATAAATTAAAATAAAAGGTGCCCCCTTAATACTGTCGTTTTTATGAAAATGAGGTGCTTGCCCTCATATTACAAAAATATTTCTAATTATTCTGGTTCTTACGCATATTTAAGTGTGTGGAGCCGTAAATACGCTCCAAATAAGCCTTAATACAAATAAAATTTTATTAAAATAAAATTACATATTTAAATACACTTTCTATTTAGAAAATTATACTTTGTTCTGTGGTGAATATATTTTGTTTATGTATGAGTTCGTGTCTGCTTTTGAATATATTGTATGTGAAATTTTAAAACAGTCCTTTGTTTTTGAAACATTAAAGTTAATCCAGTTAAGTGCGTGACACCGGTCGTGCTGTTAGGCTGTGGCTCTCAAATCAAAGAAAAACCAAAAAATCCTGAACAGTTGTGCATGTTGTTTGAAATTCAGAGTTTCTATTGGTAGTTGCTAAATTTTTTAAACATATTTGGGGTATTATTATTTTTTCTTCAGTTTTTCACGTTTTCTATTATTATTATTTTTTTTACAAGTGGAGTTTGACAATGCCTCAAAAGCATAATTTCCGCAATTGTAAAGATTTATCGGAAAAGAAAAAAATATTACTAATTAATTTGGTCAGAATATGGCTGATTTACTTATTTAATCTCATGCTTACACACGTTTTAATATTTTTTAATTACCTGAATCACTATAAAGATTTAAAGAAAATTATGCAAAAAAAAATATTACAAAGTTGCTTTGGAAGAAAGGAGCTTTTACGTAAAATATTTAGGCTAGACAAACCATAAAAGTGTAAAATTGGGAAAAATTGGTGTTGTCGATATCTTGAATACTTTTAAAAGCATTTCAGTTATGTAAAAAATAATTGGTTTTCAACTTTATAATATTTTATTTTTAGGAAAAAATTTTTTTAAAAATGGTAAGTGCTTTGACTGTCATTGACGATGGCAACACGAAACAATCAAAAGAGGGAAATCAGGCAGAGACCGTGACGATAGCAAACCCAGGAAGAGATTATCCGCAACGCGCTAAGCGTGAAGCGAGCTGGCCTTCGGTTTTATTTTACATACATTTGAATATACTTGGACTCTATGGAATTTTTATAATGCTTACGAATGCCTCATTTCTCACAATTTTATTCAGTGAGTTCAATTTATATTGACAAAAGGTCTACGAGTCAACGACTCTATCTGCATGCATATACAGCATTTATATATATCTACATACCTGAATACATACGCATGTATAAAATTAATGAGCATTAAAAATGATAATCTTTAAATTTTCCAAAAATTACATATATACAAGCTTCAATTTATTTTTAGAAGCAAAGGATTGATGTTTGAGTTATAGTTTCCGAATTTCCAGAAAATATTAAAAATTTAGATATTCATTGAGGGCCTTTCTACATACATACATTTTTTTTCTTTTTTCAATGATATTTGTGTTTGTGGCATTACAACCTTAAATGGTTTATTTTTATTTTTTATTAATTTATGTAGCTTTTACTTTGACTTTTCTCGGGATTTTGGGTGCAACTGCTGGAGCTCATCGACTCTGGGCACATCAAACGTACGTTGCCAGCACATCACTAAGGATATTCCTGATGTTATGTCAAACTTTAGCTGGACAGGTAAAAACAAAGCCATTAATATCTATTTAATTATTTATTAGGAATAACTACATTGCTACATATATATGTACCTATGTGGTACAAAAAAGAAAACAGGTTTACATCAACAAAAAAAACTTTAGGAGAATATAGAAAATCGAATTTACTTTGTTCTCAATTTAATAGATTTCATCTTGAATTAAGTAGGAAAGTTTTCTTATGAGATTCCATAATTAGCAAACATATGGAACACCCCATTGTGTGCCGCGCCAGAGAACGTAAATTTTTTTGATTTTATGTGGTTTGAAACCATGCTAAACTAAACCAGAGAACATGTTATCGCAAATTCATGTACGAGACTAAATAAATTATTTTTTTTTTGAAGCAGTTAATGTTTCCTAACTTTTATATGTTTAACACAAAACAATTTTCGAATGTTTGGATTGAAGCAGTTGAAGCAGCACCCTTAGCTTATACTTACCATTGCTTAATACTATAAGTACATATGTACATATATACATATATAAGTATACAAAAGTACACTTGGCGATTTACTTATTTCCTTACTTTGAAATTTTAATAATCCTCTAGGGCTCGATATATGGTTGGGTGCAAGCCCACCGACTGCATCATGAGAAATTCCGTCAGAAGGAGGATCCTTTTTACAGTTCTCACAACTTCATCGCCGCTCAAGTGCACTCACAAATTATGAGTTACACGCCAGAGCAACAGCTACTTCTTGATGGAGTTGATATGTCCGATATTGAACAAGATAAAGTTGTCATGTTCCAGAAAAAGTAAGTTTCTTAAAAAATAAAAACTAACGGAAAAGGTAGATACATATATGATAAGTTCTGCAAATATATTTCCAGGTATTACTGGGTGCTCTACTTTTTTCTCCATGTGTTACTGCCGGTTAATGCGCCACTAGAATATTGGGGAGATTCCATTGCTACGGCTACTTTTGTAACATTTTCATTGCGTTATCTTATCGTTTTGAATGTTTGTTGGCTCATAAACTCCGCACACTTCATCTGGGGCTTGGATAAAAACTTTAAACCATCGGACTCGAATAGTGTATTCTTTATAACAAAAAGTTATTGGCCTCAATACCACTACCTGCTGCCTAATGATTATCAAAGTGGCGAGTTTGGTGATTATGGGAGTGATTTTACTACTGCGATGATACGTGTCTTTGCGGCACTGGACTTGGCAACGGATTTGCGGACAATAAGTTCGGTGGCTGTACGCAAGGGATTGACAAGCGCTGTTGAAACTGGTCGTCCGATTGTGGAATGCATTCAGGAACACGCAGCAGAGGAATTTAATGAAATGCCCAAAAATCATTATTTGAATCGTGAACGATTTATGTAGATTATCTCCATTCAGTTATCAGAGTCTAGCTCTTATAGATAAATTTTAAATGGAATTAATTTTATTGACGAAAATTCATTTTCAGAACACATTTTTGTCAGAAACTTTTCGAAAAATATCGCGATAACTATATAAATTTATTCAAGTATTAGACAAGAACAGCTGATGTATCCGAAAAAAAAAAATAATATTATAATATGTATTCTGAAAATCATATTTTATTAGTTTGAAACCGAATACCGATGAAAGTTGCGAAAACAGCCATAATAAAATTAATATTTACCTACATACATACGTACATAATTCAAGCATTCTTTCCCCTACTACATACTTTAAACGCCAGAATCTTGGAAACATGTTACAACTTTATCGGAAATCATAGAGTACATAATAGTGAAAGCAACGGTGCTTTTAACTCAAAGCTTTTATCTATGGTCTTTTTTTTTTAATTTTTCTAAATGTCACTCAATTTCAGGCTAGTATTTTCAAATTCTCTGATTCAAGTCGATATATAAGGTTTTCTCGAAGCCTACAAGATTTCTACACTTTTTCATGGGAGAGAAGTACAAAACTCAATTACTGAGTTATTTAATACATTTAGCATTACGTATATCCACGACAAAAATATCTAAGTATTATGTACAACAGACGGGAACAAGTTCGACAAAATTTTCCCTTTATTAGCAATTTTAAGTGTTTATTTTTGCTCTTTCAAGTCTTTACTTCTTTTACTTATAATCAATTAAAAATACTTCCTTAAAATCAAAAAATTTAAATGAATCCAATCTGTAAGCAACTCTTCTGTAAAATTACAATTTTCAAATACAATTTTATTTTGTGGCTAAGTAAGCTATAATATTTTTGAACTACTCGTAAGTATACGTTCTTTAATCCCCTGAATATGGCATTGGATGATGGATGAGCGTGTTACGGAAGCAAAGTGTGAGCGAACGGATATCGAGAGTTACTTATATTTTGCATATATTTTTAGGCGCAACATTTCAGAGCATAGTGAGAAGATTAAGCATTCAAAAAAGTGACTTTTCCACAGACGTTAAACAAAGTATACTTCAATTTACACATATATATATTATTTTGGTAGTTGTAAGGTACATTGCAGAATTCAATAAGCACATAAAGATTTCATGTTTTTTCATTTTTGGGAGGAGTGCACGGGCAAAGGACTTCTCGCTTAAGAAATTGCGGTTATAGAAAAGGCCGACTACAAGCTGCTACAAGACTCGTCAAAATATGATTCACAGAAAATTGTAAACAATTTGGCTTTGTTTTCGAATTTTTGTAGGATAATTAAAAAATATACACTTTATGCACCTTTGCATAAGTATATGCATAACGCATCGCACCTATCCAGAACGTAAATATTTACCTCACCATCTCACATATGTCGTGGTGTGAACTTTATGTATTTCTCATTTAGGAGAAAAGCGGCCAAGGCAGAAAGGTACATGTGGTAAATAAAGGTTGGACTTGTTGTTTGCTTGAAAATTTCCATATATCTATGTATGTTAATATCTGACTTAATATAAATAAAAACACTCATCAAAATAAGACGTGCTTATTTTCATGCTCACGTACTTTTAATTTTATTTATTATTTTTCTTTTGTCATACGGGTAAAAACAAACAGAATCGGCACAATTTCAATGAAGCATTGAGAAGTGTTATGGACTTAAATATGTCAATAATATACACATCCAATTATATGTACATACGAGTATACAAGCATATAATAATATCCCTGTTGGAAAATGGGTGACACATTACCATTTATGTACGAGCAAGGAAAGATTAAATTTCAACCCACAAAGCGAAGTGATGAAGCGAGCTAATCCGAGAAGGGCGCTGCGCCTTTATTAAAAACTTCTTATCATTCATTTTATCCATGAAAAGATAATACAGACGATAATGTTTCACTCTCCATACATTATTTTCGTAGGACATTTGCTGTGTTAAGTGTAATGTATTCCGTAATGTATTAACGGAATATCGATAGCTTACATCTGCTACATTACCTTTTCCAAGTGGGGTGCAGTGAGTATTTTTATGCAAATATATTTATATATGTATGTATGTAGAGATACATATACTAGATATGAAATGCCGACTTAGGTACGAGTAAGTACATATGCATATGCATATAATTAAAAATGTTGATGCTCAAGTTCCCACAAATTGATTTGTCTTCAAGTCGATAACCACAGCACAATAACTTAATGTTTACCAATTCAATTAGATTTTGCAATTAACTCAAATCTATGAATATATATGTATATGTACATAGGTAGGTACGCTAATGCATGCAAAGTAAGTGAATTGATAAGGTGCGAATGGAATATAAATGGAAAATATACTCATCGCCGGCGCAGATATTAAAAGAGCAAATCACTTCAACATAATGAATGCATCAGTGTGAAGAGTTTAATTCATGACTCTTTCAATACATCCAATTGGTACTTGGCACTTGGCACTTGGCACTTGACACTTTTTATTTGAAAATTAATTCATAACTGATTAGCACTTGCATTTTCAAGATCAAACAGCCTATCCATGCTATATGATTACTTTGTTCAGTTTCTTTCTTCATATGTACATATGTCAATATGTATTTTATTTGCTTCATTTTACGCAAAGTTAATAAAAAATTATCACAATCTAGGTATATTTACAAATCTAAATAAGTGTACAAATATTTGATGCCCACAGCCCTTGGTTAACTTGCAATCAGGTTTCAATGATCAAGTGAAAACGAAACTGAAGATATAATGCAGGTCAGGTGGATCAGCGTCGGACAGCTCGGATATTTTTAACGTAAATGTCGCTTTAAGTTTTAAAAACTCAACCAGCAAATTCCTTTTTGGTAGTACTGTAGAAGAAAGGAAAATTTTATTTAAAAAAAGTAATTTATATGAATTTATTCAATAATTATTATCATTAAAAATACTTTTAACTTTTCATTGAATTTATATACTTTTTTATATCGTCGATATTATGTCCTGCGTATTTACGTAACATTTCTTCTATTTGGAGCTACTAAATGACCAAAACAAAATAATGAATTGGTCATTAGATCATTGTCGGAAAATTTTTCGAGTGTGTACAGTTGTAGCAAATCCTGGCCCTAATACCTTAGGCGGTTGTACCGCTACAGCATGTCTCCATGAGGAATTTTGACGATTCCCCGATTCCTTTCATCACATCTGGACATTTCAATTTCGCACAGTTCGCTTTGTACACTGGTCTACACAACAGCGTGGCCATTTCTTGTGTTTGTGCATACAAGAAAGTCTCAGAAAAGTTGGCTTCGGATTTACATACGTATTTCGCTTGCTATACTTGTTCCTTAATCCGCTGATAAACCTCTGAATTTATATCCCCTCGAGGTATTCTCCAAGACTATCTCCACAACCCAAATGAGCTAGCCTCTCAATCTCAGAAGCAAATTCCTGCAGGGTCTGTCTTCTATGCTCGCTACCATAGCGCCTTTCCACGGCTCGCTTAGTGCCTCGTAGTCGTCTCTCTTATATGCAGGAACTATCTGCAACATTTCCGCTGCAGATCCCTTCAATGCAACGAATAGTGCAGCTGATTCTTCCTCCATGCTCCAGTTATTTGCTGTAGCCGTCTTTTCGAACTGTAGCTTAAACATTTGGAAGTGGACTGTGATGTCAAAGGATGGTGCTTCTGGAAATGGTCGGACGATTCAAAAGCAAATCGCGGACACGACCTTCCAATATGCTAACTTTGGTCTCGAGGAGCTCGTCGATTTTGTCCTGTCTCTCTTTGAGTTGAGCGCATTTTTTGACAATACTCTCTTGAAGCAATAGGAGATGCAATGCGCTAAATACGCACTTCTTTTGTGATGAAATGTGGACATTCATTTGTGACATGTTGGCATTCTGTTGATCCAACTTCTGTAGCATCTTGGCATCCTTTTCATCCGACTTCTATGACGTCTTGGCTTCTTGTTCATCCAACTTCTGTGTAAGGCCAGTATTCATTTGTGACATGTTACCATTCTCTTGCGAAATTGCAGCCAATAACATATTCATATCCATACCCATAGATAAGGCAGTAGCCTTTTCTTCATCCTTAGTTGCTGACTGCTCGGAATCTTTCGCAGCATCAATAGTCTCTTCCTTCTCAATATCTTTCGTGGATGTCTCTTCGTCCTCACGAACGAATTCATATTGGTTCAAATCGATACCTTCTGTTTCCATGTCTTCTCGTAGCCAGCATAGTCAAATTCTGAATCTTTACCATTTTGAATTTTTGTCCGCAATTTATTTAGCAATCACCCTTCTGGCACCAATTGTAACGATTTTCCGTAATTACCCTCGATGATTTCCGAAATCCTTAGAGTCCGATCACTGGATTGCTAAATAAAACTCCCAAGATTTGTTCGTTTGGCTTAATTGTTAGGATTTTACTATTTAGTCCGCAATAATTACAACTCTAGTCTTTATACTCAATGGTCTACTTTACAATTCTTTATAACACACAATTATTTTCCGCTGCACACAGTTTATCCGTTTTCTAAGAACATACAGCTTACTCAAATGTTAACGCCACTGCGTTTTTTACTCGTCCCTGCCTGTGATAGATGCTGTCGATCCTTTTATACTCTGCGATGACCCAAAAATTCTGTTCACGCTGTCTAGAACATGCTGATAACTAACTCATTTACCTATGGTAGATGCTGTCGTCCCTTTTATCTTTCAATATAATATTATTAACAATGGATAATTGAAAAACTGTATGGTTTCGCCACCCTGGAAAAAATATTCACCTACACAGCTCTCCAAATCTACATACATACATCTCGTGTATTTTAAAGGCAAGTAAAGAATAAAACTGTTATTGTTTTTTCTTATTTTATTGTTATTTTTTGCCTCTTATTTAACTTCGAACCCATGACCCCCCACATGGTAGCGCGCATGTTAAAATTGATATACATTTTATAAAAATATACAACATATTAATTTAGCTATATTTACAGTTTGTTCGCTATGGGGAAAATGTGCTTTTATGACTTTGCAAAAAAGTCCTTATTTCGCAAAGTGCAAGAATGTAGCATTTGCGGAAATCAAAATTCCTGAAAATCCAAGGTATAAAAATTTGCTTTCTTTAAATATGACGAAAACTCACTCAAAAAACATTTTTATTCATTTTTTATTTCGAAATTAACATTTTGATTTTTTTTTCTGTCTGAAATTTTTGCATGGAACGTGAACTTCCGCAGCTCTTTAGCAGAATTCAAATATTTTTGGGGAAAACCTTTCATCAAATTTTTAACACTTGATGAATCAGCTTTCGTTTTGCTAAAACATTTCATTTTTTGAATGAAAAATAAATAATTATTCACGACTGGAATTATTTTCTTCAAGAGATATTATAACACTGGCCTACACTAATTTTGGTGCCTAAGATTTTAGCCTGATTTTTGGTATATTTTGTGAGCGGATACGAGAAAACTAGTCACATTTTTCATATCAGCAATTGTTTATAAGAAAGAAGAAAAATACACATTTTTAAAAAAATATCAATTTATTTGGAAATTATAGATTAAGAAATTTTTTTTTGAGTGATTTTCTGGAGTGAGATTGGCCTGGGCAATCACGCATAATTCCCTAGCAATAATCGGCCATCATATGAATATCCCATCTGCCTTGGTATCTGTGCTCCATTGTTTTTATATAATGGTGGAAGCGTTCTCCTTGTCCTTATGTTCAAAATGATCGATATGATTATTGAGATAGTGCACCTTCAAGCTCATATTACAGCCTAAATTTTTAAAGTTCAGCAGCATTTCTTCTACTAATTGTTTGTAGTTATCTGCCTTGAAGTTACCAAGAAAGTTTTGTATAACAACGACAAAAGATTTCCACGCAAGTTTTTCTATTTCAGTCATAGAAGCTTCAAAATCCGTAGAACTTTTAACTAATTGACATATCTGAGGCCCATCAAAAATTCCAGCTTTCAATTCCTCAGTACTCATTCCAGGAAATTTTTGAGAAAGGAACCTAAAGCATTGACCATTTTGGTCAAGAGCATTAACAAATTGTGTCATGAGCCCTAGTTTTATGTGCAAAGGTGGAAGAATGATTTTTTCTCGTGGAACTAAAGGCTGGTTTATGACATTTTTTATCACCGAGAACAAGATTTCTGGCAGGCCAATTTTTTTGAGACCAATGACTAGATCTAGCTCGACTATCCCAGAAACAAATAAAACAAGGGTATTTTGTATAACCACTCTGTTGGCCCAACAAAGAATTGACTATTTTCAAGTCGACACAAATTACGCAATTATGTTCAGAATATTTTATTTTTTCTAGAAGAACTGAAATTACCTTGTATTCTTCTTTAATAGATGTAGAGTGGGCGAGAGGAATGGAGCACATTTATTGCCATTGTGTAAAAGAACTGCTTTGAGACTTCCTTTACTGCTGTCGATAAAAAGACGCCAATCACTTGCATGATAAGTCTCCAGGCCCATGAAAGTCATCAAGCCGTTAACATCATGACAAAATACTAAATTTTCGTCAGAAGAAAAATATTGTAATAAGTTTTGTCCTCTTGTGCGGTAGAAAGTAATTTTTACACCAGAAGAAAGCAATTTTTTTCTTTTAATCTTGATGCTAGCACGCTCTTTTGAAAGATCTCAATCTCTGATAAGATCACTAAGTTCGACTTGTGAGAAAGTTTTAGGTGTCGATGTTTCTCCACAGTACTCGAAATCATAATCTTCTTCTTCAGAAATTTCCATTTCGACATCTTCACATTCTTGAACTTCCCGATGAAAAACAGGTTTTGGAACAATATCCCAATGAGGAGAGGGTCTTATAGCTGAAGGAATACTGGGGTACTTCCACTTGCTACGATAGTTTTTGTTAATGCCCGTTACACTTGTCATGCAAAAAAAAACAATCGTCATGATGATTTTTTTGTTCTCGCCAAATCATTGGTATCCCAAACTTCAAAGATTTTCACGTTCCTTTTTCCCATGTTCAATGCAAATCTTACAAACAATGTGAGGCACCCACATTTTATCTTGATTGCCAATTTCAATACCAAATTATGCAGAATACAAGCGAATTACCGTGTCATTAATCGGTTTCCGTTGATCTTTCATTATACATATATACTCACTCCTAAATACTAAATTTATACGATTAATGTCATAAAAGTCGTTATAACATTGACTGATTTCGAATAAAACCAAAAAAAAGTAAAAATAAGAATCGTAGGTAAACCAGAGCTATCAGCTGACATCTAGTAGCAGCAATGTAGTTCATACTACCTACCTTACCGACTACAGATATGAACAGAGCTGAAAAATTTATTTTAGGCCAGTGTAATATAATAAAAAAAAAAAACAAATTAACAAAATATGAAATGTAAAATTTCTATTAAAACTTTTATCTTGTGTTATGTACAAAATTACTATTAGAAAAGGTAAAAGTTGCAGGAGTTCAGTTAGAAATGTTGGAAAGAATGAATTTGTATTGTGTCATATGCAACTGTCTTATATGTATGTGTGTTGCAAAGAGTACGGCTATAAGGTAATCTTGGTAAATGCAAGATATTCAAAATCAAAAGGTTAAATGAAATATTCTTCGTACAGAAATATTGAGATTTGTTAAAACTGTGCATTCGCAGCTTCTTTGTCCTTTGGAATTTTAAGAATGAAAGGTTCGTTAGTTCTCGAATCAAATGTATGCCTTATTTTATGGTCGGAACAATGTAAGGAATCCAAATTATTACACTGTTATATGATAGTTAGGAAGCCCTGACCAATTCTGAATTACCCCTTATCAAGACTTTTAATTATTAAGAATTTACAAATTTTCTTTAATAATTAAAGGCCAAAAGGGGCTTTTAAAATGGATTAATCTCATTTAAAAAATCTCAAATCTATTCAGAAAATAGTTTTTTATTTTGATTTTAATATAATTAAGCATTGTACGAATAGCTTGAGTGCATTTGTGAGTAATTACATCCACATTATTTAAATTCTAGGAACTCTGTCAGTATTTCATATGTGACTTCAAGTTTGCGACTAATGACATGAGCAAATGAAAAATTTGAAATGATTTGAGCAGAGCAAGTAAATGTCTGTGTGAGCATGTGTGCATATTTATGTTTTTCTTTCGTATATGTACATATGTAATTGTATATACATACATATATATATGACTAACTCGAATTTAATTAAAAACCTAACCTAACCTAGAGATATTTTCGCCTTGAAAGTAATTATTAAATAATTTAAGTGAACTTTTCCACTGAAACATACATACATACATATGTATGTTTGTTCAAGTGTGTGGTTTGAGTGTTAGAAAATTAAGAAATTAAGTTTGATAAATTCAAAGTTTTTCCAAATTGAATTTTTTAATGACCCGAGTTGTTGTTTTACCTTTTTTTTAAATTCCAATCAGAAAGCGACAACCATAAAGTTTTATAGCCGTGTATACAAGTACTTATATACTACATTATAGTTTTTCGTTTCTCCACTTAAACTCAATTATTTATATGCATATACAAGTATATTTGTTTTGACTTTTCAGAATGGAAAACTATAATTGACAATAATTTAAAGCTTTTTAAAATATTATAATAAAAAATATATATTTAATGTATTATATTATATATTTACATGGGATAACAAGTGTTAACAAAACAGGATCACCTGAGAAAAGTATTTGTGAAAACTCATAAACTGTTACAAACATTGAAATTGGCCTGAGATGCTCAAAAAGAAAAGGCACTGAAATTTCGAGAAGATTTATGAAGATGCGCATGAACAAGCGATGCATTGTAAAGGGTGTTTTTTATAGAGGTATAGAACTTTAAGTTGGCATTACTTTTCAGGATGGCGACCGATTTAACAGCTGTCAAGTGATTTATTCTCAGTTTGGTTTGGCTATCATCGTGAATAGACTCACGCCTGAACAACGCTTGCAAATAGTGCAATTTTATTTGGAAAATAATGGTTCTGTGCGGAAAACGTATCACGCACTACGTCCATGAGCGATGAAGCGCACTTCTGGTTGAATGGCTACGTCAACAAACAAAACTGCCGCATTTGGAGTGAAGGTAATCCTCAAGTGTATGTTGAAACACCGTTACATCCAGAAAAACTGACTGTTTGGTGCGCTTTATGGGCTGGTGGAATCATTGGTCCGTACTTTTTCAAAAACGATGGTGGCCAGAACGTTACAGTCAATGGTGATCGGTACAGAGCCATGATTACTAACTTTTTCATTCCTGAATTGAATAACCATGATGTCCAGGAGATGTGGTTTCAACAAGACGGCGCAACATGTCACACAGCTCGTGCCACAATAGATTTATTGAAAGACACGTTTGGTGACCGCCTAATTTCACGTTTTGGACCTGTGAATTGGCCTCCAAGATCTTGTGATTTAACACCGCTAGACTACTTTCTGTGGGGCTATGTAAAGTCATTGGTCTATGCGGATAAACCACAAACGCTTGACCATTTGGAAGACAACATTCGCCGTGTTATTGCCGATATACGGCCACAAATGTTGGAAAAGTCATCGAAAATTGGACGTCTAGATTGGACTACATCCGCGCCAGCCGTGGCGGTCATATGCCAGAAATCATATTTAAAATGCAATGCCACAAGATTATCTTTCGGATAAATAAAATTCATGTCAATCGAATAATCCATCGTTGTTTTATTGCAACTTAAAGTTCTATACCTCTATAAAAAACACCCTTTATTTTTAATTCCATTTCTCTCGAGCACATGGAGAACTCTATCTTTTATCGATTGTTTTATATAATTAATATTTATAAGAATCCTTGTTTATTTGCTTAATCAAAAAGAACCAAAGAAGCATCTCTTTCAATGAAATGGATAAAATTGCCGATAGACTGATTTACATATTTTTCTTCAAAATACTACATGTTCACATATTCACATATTCAAGAATAATTAAAACCGAAATTTAATTAAATTTCACACTCGGCTATAATTAAGAGCAAATGTACTGCTAGTTTGAGCATCCTCATTTAGAGCCATATATTTTTTTTTCTGATTGAAAAAAAAAAAACTAAACTTTTTTTTTACGTTATTTTCAATTTTATTTCAATTTATGTAAATTTTCGAAATTTTTAAAATATTTGTTTATGGATGACAACTTAAAGTGGTTGTTTATACCAAAGGATTCCAAGTGACGCTTTGAAATTTCTCAAACTAATTTTCTGCGTAATGAAATAAGATGTAATAATAATTACATATTAAAAATTTCAAAATAAAATTTATAAAAGTCATTTGACCCATGCAATTCTATTGTGAAACCGTTGCTAAATCAGAAAATCAGCAAATCAGCAAATCAGCAAATCAGCGAACGACAAAGCTGGTTACAGAGCGTGTACAGTTTTACACCCATTCAATGCCTAATGAGCGGCGAAAATGATTTGGCAATTTTTCTTAAGTGTCAGACAGTAAAAATAAAGTAACATTTTTTTCTAATATAGACAAAAAACAGTCAGATACAAATATATATATTCATGCAAGCATACATATGTACATATGTTTATAATTCGCCTAACCTACGAATTGCATTTGCGAATCCGAGCTTGTGTTTGTTTGTTTTATATTTTATACTTTTTTCACTAAGAGAATGTAACTTAAAGACGCTTAAAAAGTGATTAAATGGCAAACTATTACGACTTAAGGCGTTACAATGAGTAGCAAAAGTGTTTTTATTATGAATATTGTGTTGATTTTTAACGTGATCATTGCCTACGTTTGTACATATTTACTCCATTCCATATGATTTAAATGCACAAATACTTATAAACCTTTGCTCTTTATACTAATAAAAAAATTATATATCATATTAGGAAATATTATTATATTTTTAATAATTGCTTTTTTCTCTCTGCAATTTTTCTACTCATATACAAAAATTTTTACATTTATTTATAAAAGTTTTTTTTTCGTATAACTAAAATTAAATATATCGAAAAATCAATTTTAACGTGCATACATATAAGAAAATATAAAAACAGTCATGTAATTCAAAAAAATTTTGTTTAAATTAATAGTCTAGATAGTGCTGTTAAGTTCGCGGAAATGCTCGAATTATTCGAACGAAGCCTTGAGGTCTGCCGTAAATAAATTTAGATACAATTTGTTAATCAGTATTATTTCCAATTAAAAGGTTTGATTATGTTCTCTCTTGTGCCTCCGTCCGAGCTTATTATATTATTAAATTTTGCAGACACTTAAGTGTAAATGTTTATGACGCATTCGCATTTTGAGTTTATTTTGCCAAAGCAAATAAACTTGATTCTATCAAAACATTGCGCGCATGAAATATAGAAAGATCTTAAATATGTACATTTTACCGGACTGGATTAATCATAATCTCTTTTTTAAAATATTGAGAACAATCCAAGGTTTTGTATACATTGGAAGTGTTTTAAGAAATGAGGTGATTTTTAAACTTCACCGGCTACGTGCCTCTGAAGTTTAAGCTATTTTCATTCTTGACTTTGTGTCTAACGGCCACTAAGGTTAGACTTGTTCTAAGAGCTCGGCGATTTTCGTTTGTTAAAATAAATGCTTCCACATTGATGATGAGCCTTAGTTTCGACATTATATCCGTAAATTTTGTTTCGTTACCCTTTTGTAATAAGTTTCAGTAATTTTGCATAGAAGTTAATTGTAATTAATGTCAACAACTTTGCTGGCACTCATTTTATACCCAAACGCTGGAAAAAATATCATGACATGATCCAATCGATATGCCAACATCATCAGTGACTCAGAAAAATGAGTGATATCTTATTGACTGTCACAGGTCAAGTCAACAATGAAAGCATCTGTTATGTAGGTTTGTATATACTTATATACGCCAAGTCCATGTATACCAACATAATATGTTATAAGAACGTTTGACAATCGGATTCTCCAAGACCGCAAAATTGGAATTATCGTGATTTGTTTTTGAACACACCTCGTAAACATAATGAATACTATTCAACACATACATACATGCATCCATATGTATATATTTTATTTGTTTCGGTACAAGTGGAAAGTTCTAAAGTTTACTTGGCGTCTCGTAGGCTTGCTAAGCAAACTTTTCAACGATTATGCACGCATTATTGAATTGTAATGCAAATGTTTAATATTTATATGCGTTTGTAAATGAACGTGTGATTTAAGAAAACAATCGTTTTATAGCACAAAAACCAGCATCTCACATTGAACAAGAAATTTGTAAAATATTTAGATAATCTCACGTAAGGAGAATATTGGATGATTTTTATGGTATAAAACTAATTTATTCCGAGAATGATATTTTCCGAATCACGTTTTGTATACAAGTATATGTGTACATATTTCATAAGTATTAAATACATAAAGTAGCAGACCCGGCCACATGCTGTTGAGGCTTTCTGTATTTAGATCACCTTTTTAAGCTAATTAAGCATCTAACACAAAATATTAAGTTTCTTATTATATTTTTGTTCTAACTACGTTGAATGTATGTAATGTCAATATGAATGCCGCAAAGTAGTTAAGCCAAATGCACCATTCGGATCTATGCTAATTCGCAATAAATTTTAACGTGTGTATAAGAATAGGTTGCAACCCATAGCCGCAGCAATCATACTTAAGCACGATCCATATCATACTAGATTTAATCAATCTGTCGATGATCTCTTTCCCGCTCCCTGGTCCATTTCCGGGCAATAAAAATTCGATTTATGCATATCATCTAAAAACTTAACCAAATTGAGCCATAAATATATTTATATTTTGCATTCACACCGGCGGACTTCCAGAAAAAATAATTTCAAGTAAATTGAAACAGAAATACGATTTTTTCGAATAGGTCGGTCCGTGGTATACTTCTCGGAGAGAAAAAATAGATGTTGACCTATTTCTCAGGCCTACCCATTCTGCCCATTAAACATCATAAAGATCGGCACAGCCAATCCACACCGTGACACGAAATTTGTATATATTAGATACATATATGTACATACATACATACAGATTATAAAAGTAAGTTTGTTCAAAGGGAATTCAACCAAGAACCAAAACAAACTTTCAAATGTGATTTTCACTAATACACACGTGTGTTCGTAGATATATATATGTATATATACCACCATGTCTTAATAAATCTTTGAGGTAAAGTTCGGCAGCTGGTCGCTACATACAAATCGTTTGTATTTTAGTTCGGCATTTGCCTTTTCTTCTTACAACATATACCTATATAATGTATGTATGCATGTATGTATGTATGTATTTTTATGCATAACTATTCTAAAATTTTGGACGCGTGTTGATTTTGACACTAATACATCGTCAATTATATTTACATAATTAGCACACGCGAGTAAAGTTAATGCTAATGAGCTGAGGCTGATCGTGGGTACATAATATATCGCTTTGCGACACTTGTGCTGCCGAAGGCGAAGGTGATGGTGGCATTGATGCTTCCAATGGTTGCTGCATGATATTTTTGTATGCAAAATTGTTGCTTTTACCGTTTTATGCTCTAAGTTGAAAACCGGTTTTTTTTTTGAACACATTTTTATATTTGCCAATTACATATATACATGTACATACATATATGTACTTGTATGTTACACATTTGTGGAGTTAGCTTAGAAGACCTTCATTTAACACTCTAATTATTTGAGTACAATGGAAAAACGCGAAATTGTGGAAATAAAATTTGAAAATATTACTAATTAGAGTACTTTTGCAATTAAGTTATAAGATATATATATATATTAACCCGTTCTCCACATCGTAAATGCATAGCATACAAAATCACGTAAGTGTAAAAATTAGAAGACGAGTGACGTTGTGTACTTTGCTTTATAGCGTTTGGGAAACTAATTACAATCGGTATATGCATACATACATACATAGTTATGTTATGCACATATATGTGTCTGACTTTATGTATATAAATTTATATCACAATGAATGTCATAGTGGTCATTCGAAATTTCATATTTTCCACCATATTTATTCATTAAGTTATTAATTAAGGTACGATCAATGATCTACAAGCATTCGAAACGTGTATATAATCGTAAATATCATTGAAGAAATGATGATGTGCACATCACATTTCCGTCATTAATTTCTATTATTTTTCTTATTCTTGCTTGATTAGGCAAAAATGTTTTTGAATGTGTAATACATTCCGACAAAATATTAACATTGAAAATATATTCGGACTACTCCGAAATAACATGGTCAAAATAATATGCTCAAAATATTTTCAAACTTTTGAATTTCGCATTTACATACATCATACCAATCAATCCAGACATTCTTGACATTTTAACACCTTTCAAGCCGTCATACCCCTTTTGACTCCCTTCCCAATCTGAAAACATCACAATTCACTCACTCAAATTGCTTATAGAGCAGAAGAGCGTTCAAGCAATTATCGTAGGTGTCGCTGGTAAATCATTATTGTAATGAATCATCCGTTATTTCGTGTACTTATTATATACATACTTGTACATATGTAAATTAACATCAACAGCGGTATTTCACCTTCATACAGCAACTAAGATAAGGTAAAAGAAAGAAATGAATTTGCGCGAAACTGATGCAAAAGTGTAGCAATGTTTATTGTTCAGCGTTTCATTAACACCAGGGAGACCTGTGTGTGCATTTACCGCTAGTTGCAGATGCGAAACTACTTATACAATAAAATATTTGAGCTGCGAAGAGAGGAATAAGAAAGTGAGTAGGATCATTAAAATTGACGAAACAACAAAACCAAATACTTCAGTCCCTACATAACATCATATGTACTTGTATGTACATATGTAGGTGCGACGGTATGTGATGTAGAAATTTCAACCAGAGCAGCGCCAGACTTGGAGGTACTGATGTTGCAGTTGTTGCCACCGCCGATGCCGTCGTCGTAATTGTACCTGTTGAGTTCAGCGATAACTGATTGTTATGTCTGTTGCGTCAATTTGTAAAAAATGAATAAATCGATTCGATGGCGTAGGGCTCAGGTTCTCCTATGTATGTAATAAGTCAGTATGTAAGACAGTTATGACCAAATTCTCCGCTCTCTAAAGACTTTGGATGCTTGGTCAGCGGTATACTACATATACATGTACATACATACATACATACTCACAAACACACTGTGTAGCCAACATTCATTCACTGCTGAGTGGTAAATGGCACGTACATATGTATGCATTTATGTATATGCTCTGTGTATGAATGGTGTTTTTTTTTTTTTGCTGGGGTGTTGCTTTTGTGGTTTCAGCGATGACGTCGGTTCAATTTGTTAAGCAGCGTATACGAAATGCTTCTATGTAAATATAAAACTGCCATACATTTATTTCATTGTATTTGTTGAAGTACACACGTGTGTATGTATGTATGTAAAATACACGCTAACAAACAGTGGGAAATATTAAAAGTTTTTTCTTTAGCCATACAGTATTATAAACTAAATAAATATAAGTTATTTCCAAGTGAAAATTTTTTTTTATTCTTTAAAAATCGGCATATTTTGGAACGTAATCGCAGTTTTTAAGAATCCCTATGTTTTCAATCAATTTTCTAATATTATCTTCAAAAGCTTTTCAACGGTTTTCTGAATTTTCTGAAAACCAAAACGGGCTCTGCTGCTTCAATCGATCGCGGTTTCGATTTTTGTCAGACGCGATCGCCATCGAAAAAACGAGTTAATGTGGCTTTTTGATCGATCGTGATCGAATTTTTTCCTTACTCTGCATTAAACATTATATAAAAGCTTAACCATTTCAGTTCTTTTAGATGAATGACATATAAGAATATCATTGAATAAATTGCCACAGAATATATTAAACAATTTGCTCGAATACTATGTTATTCAAAATTAAGTATGTATAATTTGAATTGTAAAAACCAAAATTTCGGAAGAAAAAAATTCAAAACACCTTCGAATGTATCCGTTCTGATTTCTGAGATTATTTTTTCATTGCATGCAATAAAAATATTGTACTGTCTGTTGTAATGTGATCCTAGACTAACAATGTGATAAGATGCCGTTGAGAACATGATGAGGTATGCATGCATATATACATATGTGAATTAGGATAAGATATTACAATAAATAAAGGAGCTCTCTTGCAACCAGAGATGAGTATAATTTCAACCCTCAGTCTTTTAGTGTTTCAGATTTAACAATATCCCCGACATCAATTATGGAGGCGACTTAAAAATTTTGCCAAAATTAGTGTTCATATGGTCCAGAGATCAACATTTTCACTTTCTGGTTAGGTATGTTTTCCAGGGTAAAACAAGTTCCGTTATAATGAGATTGAGTTAATAATTACCAAAAGTCTAATTTTCCATACACGTTGAATAATAATTTACATAAATTAATTTGATTTATTTGGATAATATATTACTACAATAGTGGTGATAAATTTTTAAAATTTGTATTTCATGTTTTAAATCGTGAAAAAATTAAGGTAAACTTTTTTCATTGATCGACCACTGTACACCGATGTCTGTAAGTTTATGAATAAATTTTGCAGACACGCATTCTACATATGAAAAATTACAATTACGTATGGGTACAATTTTGTATGTAGTATTTATGTAAATATGTATGCATGTATTCATGTACGAGTATTTTTGTATTGTAAAAAAGTTTCGCCAAAGATTTGGCCTTAAGTTTATCGTCATATACAAATTTGTAAAATTGAGCACCTAAACAAAGGCACACATACCCACAAACGTTCATACACACATACTTATATACAACGGTGCGTACCCATATGGCAGATGCTGCTTATTGGCTTTTGTTGTCACCGATTAACGCTACCGCGACTGCCATTGCCACCACATCCACCATAGCCACCGTTGACGCCGCTGCTACCGCTATACCAGCTCAGCTGTTGATCATTTCGACGATTCGACGAGTTGACCGACTGCTGCCCTCTGCTGACACTTGTTACCGTGTTATATTTTACCTTCTGCTGTTGTACTGCTCATTTTGTGGCTTGTTTCTGTTGTTGCGCTGATTTGTGTTGACTTTGCTTAGTGGTGTGAGTGCGCCCATATGTATGTTGCCTAGAAAGCAGAATCTCCACGACACGGCGGCAATCCAATAGATACGAAATTTTTGACATGACCGAGTTCATTTGTCTTCGGAACGGCGGCGTGTAAAGATCGTTAGAAGTTGGGTGCGGATGAGTAAAACAGGAGTGTAAAAACTCTGAGTAGTTTTTTTTTAATTTAAATTTAGTTGTAACTAAGTTTGGAGTTACACAAAAGAAAAAATGAAAAGTTGGTAATGAAGTCGTAAACAGAGAAACGAACTTTTAAATGAGACTAATCCCAACGAACTTAAAGATAAAATAACTGTAATTTGTTGAATAAGTGTAACATTCCGATATTTTTCGAATTTATATTTATACAGTGTATTCTGGTATGTGTTTGTGTGTACAAGCGTATAATTTCCTAACTTTTTCGAGTTAAAGCAAAGAATGCAATAAACAAGCTATTAAAGTGCTAAAAATCCGAATATTTATTCGTATAAAGAACATTAGTGCCGTTGATTAACTCAAAATTCCATACCGCATAATATTAAAGGACATTTCATATACTTATATACTCCCTACAATTAGATAAGTGAAAAGGCACTTTTCTTTTCCAAAGATACCATTTTCAAGGGAATAATTTAAAAATACGTTTTTTTTTTAATCTTCATATCTCACATACTCACTGACTCACTGAATTTTACATAGAAATGGGTCACCCGTCGATCTCATCCAGTCACGTTGGCAATACTGAAACGCTGCCTAACGGTGGAGATGAGCTGAAAAAGCGTACGTGTTCCGATAAGAAATTGGAAAACGGAAAAGGAGTTGCATCGGCAGCAGACTGTACCATTGCGGGAGAGGCTCCGCCATCAACTAATCCACTCAAGAAGATCGGTCTCTATGAACCTGTGTACCATGTCAATCTGGAGGAATACACTCGCACCTTCAAAGGCGACAAGGTATTTGGCATTGAATTCAAAGCGCCACTCAAATGGGATAAAGTCATTCAAATATTTTTGGTACATATCGTGAGCCTTGTGTGTTTGATCACATTTCCGGTGGAAAAACTAAACTTATACACAACACTCTGGGGTAAGTGTCATTTTGTCTATTTGATCATTAGTATTTTCGCCGATCTTAAATGAAACCGCTTCAGAAGTCTCCTAACGAATTGATAAAAGCTTTAACGATTAAATTACAAAAGAACAACAATTATAGTACCAGATATTTGCTTTAATAAATTATATTCAGTTTGAAAATCGATTCATTTTGTGGCAATCATACAAAATTCTTATGGAATTGAGGAAAGAGAGTGGAATAAAACAAATGTAATTTCAAAACGTTTTGAATGTTTTGTATTGTAACCCTTTCTCTTAAAATTATTAAGAATCATTCAATCAAATTTTTTTTTGGTGAGTTGATAATTTTAAATTTAAATTGCAATCATAAAATAAATGAAGCTTACAGTATGAATTTTGTAAACGAAACTATCTGTTAATAAAATATTTTTTTTTTAATTATATATTTTTAATACCTCTTACATCAACAAGCAACCAATTTTGAATAATAAAGCAATCGCTGCACACTATTTCCGTACAATAATTCGGGCGCCTATTGAAGTGGAGTTCGTAGTAGTGCATGCTACAAGCCGTAGGGTCCTATGTTCATCTTCCAATCAATTTAATGTCTAAAACACCTTTTCAAATTACAATCGCACCTAAATAGACTCTCAAAAAAAAATCAATCAGTTACTGGGATAGTGCTTACAGCGCAAAAGAAGCTCGCCCGAGCTCACCTGAGTGGTTGCCAATTATTACGTATGAATATATATACATATATAACTCCGGTAATTCAATTTTGTAATTATTTAGTATGATAATAAAAGTTTTTCATTAAAAGTAATTAAATTTAAGTAATAAAATAAAATTATTACAAATAATTATTTGGCAGCATCAACAATTTGCGTCGTGAGTGTTTTTAAGTAGTATGTAAACATGCATATTAAATATGTACATATGTATGTATATACAAGTAATGCATGTCTACTATAGAAAAATCCTATCTTACAAGTTTGGCATAAATAATACCTGAGAATTTCTTAATTGTAACCCTTTCGAATACGGTATGAGACACCAAGGACAAGAGTCAGCGCCAAATTAGAGATCTTTCCGCTTTTTCACCAGCTGGACGAACGATGTGAACGATGTTGAGTAAAAATTCCCTCAATAAATTACCCCAATTTAATGGGAGTCCCATTCGACAGCCTGCGCTCCTTCGCTCCGTATGCGACCCTAATAGGCACTAAAGTTTACGGTCGTAAATTACGCTGTACATATCTGGATGCCAGGGGCTAGTGAGAGGTAGATGAAGAATCGAAGGAACGCGACAGGACATCTTCTGGTGTCACCGACGCATCACTTACATATCCTATTACTTGTTAAGATGCTCTCAATCGTTTGGAGTGTCTGCTGGACTTACTTGAAGCCGAATCTAAGTCCAGACACATCAGGAGTACTTGCTCCTAGGCGGGATTCAGCTATCCGATGCAACAACAAGAATGGTATGACGCATAATGTCTAATCCTATTGTTGTTGTTTTTGTTTTGTTTTGAATTTCTTTACATATGTTTTGGGATATAGATTTTTTATATTAAAGTAACTATCGATATACACATATACTTGTATGTATGTTTCTATTTGTTCATTTAAACGCATTTCGTTTTTATTACTCATTTCTTTTACATTTTCACATTTCTGCAGCTGCGGTAAGTTTTCATGGCTTTGATCAAATGTTAGCTACATAACATACATACATACATACATACATACGAGTATATATGTACATATTTATATACCAAAGTAACATTTACTCGTTCGTATATATGTATGTATGCATATATGAAACTTAAGGTTGCTTTTCTGTTGGTGCTTATGTGTCATAATTATTTGATTTTTGTTTTGGGTACTTGCATAACCGTCATTACGACCGTTGAAAGTACCAAAATAAGAGTTTCCGCAATTGTCGACATTTGATGCCAAACTTTGCGACCCTTGGTGAACGCATTCAATTTGTTTTTGTATCTTTTCTTTTCGTTATTTTGCCATTGTATTGTTGTCATTTATTTAATGTTTTCATACTCTTTTAGATGTTTTATGATCTGTAGGTAGAAAAAAAAAAACAAAACAAACCTTCAGCATAGATATATAATGAAACATAAATAATAAAGTAATTCCAGATTATCACCAATTTCGCGGTTCGTGTTGAAATAAACATGTTCGTGGGGGGATGGCTGTTATGTAATTATAAATTTTTGCATTTAAAAAACATCTCTCTAAATATTTACTACATATGAATGGGTGTGTGTGCAGTTAATGATGAATTTCATGAAAGTTAACGTCAATATTAATATCATTTATATTTCATCAAGTAAATAATACTGAAAAAATGGTAGATGCATTTTTTTTTTTGAAATGATTTACAATTGTCCCTTAAAAAAAATTTCGAAAATATACGAATGAGAGCTGAGGAAATGTTTTTTGTTCACGTACGTATTTAATTTTAATTTAGAACTAGATATTCCTGCAGTCGATCAGATCGAGATGTAAGAAAAAAGTATCATATTCTTCCGATGTTAAAGTACCTCTAGAAAGTATTATCGCATCACAATTCGATAGTTTTTGATAATGAGGATGCATACGAATCAAAAACTAACCCTCATATTTGATCGCATTATTTAGGTTTCTTACTTGATCTGAATTCCTTCATACAATCAAAGCTGTTTTAATATTAATGGTTTCTTTCTCCATGACACAAAATTAAAGATTAACATTTGCTGTGCAATTTACTATAATTAAATTTTAATAGCAAGTGCATAAAACAGCTCCGTTTTCTTTAAACATTTCGAAATATGTTTGTTTCCCCATGAATATAACTTTGAGTGCATTTTCTAAGGAGACAGCGATACTCGTTGAACCTCTTCAGTCTCTGCATAGCCAGAGATCCCACAGAGTCAGAATAGATGCGATGGTTGTGGAAAAATATGGTTAAATTTTTGTCGATAAAATCAGAAAAATTGATCCTTAATGGATACATAGAGAGACGATGCATTATCGTGATGCAGAAACCATAAGCTGCATTTCTTCAAATCCGGCTTTGAGAATAGCGTCAAGCAAACGACGCATAATACTCAAATAGTATTCCTTGTTGGCAGTTTGATCAGGCGGAAGGAATTAATATAGCAAAGCACCTACGTAATCGAGTTTTTTTCGAAAACGTACATATTATATGCAAAATATTTGCTATGAAACTTCTACCGGATTAACCATTTAAGGAACTAAATTATTTTATTATGTATACTGATATTTTGCGAATAAAAAAATTATTCGGCAAGTGACGCTCTGCAAATTTTAAAATGTTAAAATAAATAATTTTACCTATGGCCAAATTATTAATATTATTAAATTAATTTACTTTATTTTTGTTTTGCTTTGAATATTTTTCTACTAACATGCATACATATGTATGTATTTGTAAGTCGGAATTGTTGAACATTGCATATTGATACTATACTCAGCGGTTTTACTGAAAGTTTTTTTTTTTTTTTTCAATTATATCATACCTACATACTTCAAAAGTGACACAACTCAAAACTGTTGTTTTTACTGATGTATGAATAAATGAATTGCAGTAATAGTGGGCTCCCCTCGCTATGGTCACTCTTTCCTTTCATTATATTACTACTCTCAATGCCTATAGTGCCAAATAAAACATTGCACGGCAGGAGCGTCACAAAACTTTTTATATAGGAGATCTATATCATATAAATAAAAAATTTAATAGGTCCATACAAAGCGAAGGTAGTTCCACTGAAATTTGTTTGTTAGTTAAATTAACTGACTGACTTCAGCGTATTTTTTGGTGTTCCCATTTTCCAATACTTTTTAGCTTACTTTCGGTGGTCTAATGAAAAGAAAATCATTTTCAGTCTTCTCATTAGACAAAACGAAAATAAGATACTAAGAATTTTTGCTAAAATATAAATAATTATTATGATTCACACGTTTATTGATATGAATATTCGAGTATTTTATAGTTTAAAAACATTGCATTATATATGGAATGATATCAGTATATGGAAATGTATTTTATAATCTGGTTTAGCTGAAGAGACTAAATTGAACAATTTCGAGTTGTATTACTTCTAAAGAAAATTCGTACATGTACTTGTATATAAGTATAGAAACTTATACAATGCTCTTGAGGATGAGATGCTTGCTTTTTAAAGTTTGTTTAATTTCATTTGAATATTTTTACTTTTGCCTTTTCGCCCAGTGTTCCCTGCTTTGGGTTGACATTTAGGCAACGATGAAAGGTGCGACATGTGAGTTCCTCGATATCCAATACACTGTAGGACTCATGCGGTTTGCTTGACTAGGGTATATACATACGTGAGACATACATAATTTTATAAACACGTAAGTGTTTGTAATTGGCTCGCTGCACTTGAGCGCTTTAATGAAGGGTTTTACCGAAAATTATATATTATATATGTATATATATACAATGTGTGACAGCATGTCTGAGTGATTATATGGTAGCGTCAAAAATTTATTGATTGTTTCTCAATATTTTTGCATTACAGTAGTATTGCATTTAAAATTCGTGTTGTTGGTATGTATCTACAAAGATATGTATAAACAAACTGTGCAATCACATACATACTTGTATATATATAAATGCAAATTTTATCTATATTTAAAGTAAGAGTTTTAAATTCAGCCAAAATTATCTGGTTGTTCCTAAAAGGAAATACAAACAAATTTTTGCATTCACACTGTTGATTAAATCAACTTAGCTCTTCAACTAATCTCATCTGCATAAATCCTGATGGTTATTTACGCAGGGCAGAGTTATATATGAATCCATTTCATGCCCATTTAATGCCCATTTAATGCCCATTTAATGCCCATAAAGCTATGCAAATAATTTACATTGAAGTTTAAAATTTGCTCACACAGATCAACATAATCACGTATATATGTTTATATGTATGGTAATAAGATGATTATGCCTTTGTACTGAATTGGGGTCTTGAGGGAATCCCCTGTAGTTAAGAAAATAAATTGAATTATTCTTATTGTAGCCTGACTTCCTCAAAAGCTATTTTTTTCTAAATAAACAAGTTTTGATAAGATTCATATCTACACAAATTAAGTACAAACGTACATACATTCATGCTATTCGTTCACATTTTTAAATACCGAAAGCTTATTCCATTACAAAAATGTGTACCTATTCTGTCAGCAAGCGACTGTTTTGTGCATTTAAAGAGAACGTGTAAAGAAATTATATGTATGCTTAATATTTATATACATATATACGATATATATATTGAATGTATATTCACATGTATGTATGTATATGTTATGTACATTTAAATATTATGTTTACCCACTTGTGAAGTAATTCGCTGTGTCATCTCTTTTATTTCAACATTTCTCACATACTTTACAAATGATTTCTTCACTTTTAATAATTGTTTTGCTTATAATGCAATAAATAAGTAAATATGTTTTTAAAAAAACACTCTTTTATGACCTAGCATTTTGTTTATGTATGTATACATACATACATACATATGTACATGCGAACATTGTTAAATACTCTACTGACCTTCACACTATACTTGTACAGAAGGTAATCAATTTCTCCACAACATTTTAGCTGCAATGAAATCAAAGTGGGAAAGTTAAATCAATCAATTAAGTTTTGCTGATAGTTTTACATACATACATACATATGTATGTCCATCGAAAATGTGATTTCTCTTGAATGTCTCGGACCACAGCACACGCATGAGTAATAACCGGTTTAGGCTGCTAGCCTAAACCAAAAAATCGAAAACTCTTGAATATACGGCAAGAGAAGAAACTAAATGCGTTGAAGGTTAATTCCGTTTATTTCAAATGATCAGTAAACTATAGAAAACGCACAGAATTGAAATCTAAACCGTTGTAAATATAGATATTTACATATATATATATATATATATATTTTATGCTCACATAAATAGTGTAAACATATTCACATGTAATAATGTGAATTTACCATCTGCTTCAAATGCTCATATATGTAGCTTGCCACACTGTATTATCTACTAAAAATCGGCATTGAATATAATATTTGTAGGTATTTGGGAGTTTTTCAGCTATGATCATTAATTTAGAAATCGATTTCCTCGAAAGAAAACAAGCTGGATTGAATTTCTGTCAAGCTTGTGAAAGTATTTATAAATGTAGATTAATATGTATAATAAAATATTACTATAAGGGGCCTATTGTTTATACTAATCCGCCTCCGAACGACTGATGGATTTTTATGATGAAATAAATCTTCATGTCAGATATACACTCGGAGGGAGACTGCCGAGTGGCGACAACAATTATAAGTCCAAGTAGAATAATTAATATAATTTTCCATTCAAATTACATTTCTATAATCTCGAAACCTAGCTTTCCGAATGGTAGTACGCGATGCTAATTTACTCAGCTATCGCGACATATGTATATAATGCAAAATTTTTATTCTGAAACTCGATTTAATTGTTACTATTAGCAAAGGTTCCTTGTCATATCAATTTACAATACGTGTACGCGCTTCATAAATCTCACTGATTACGATTGAACACGTAATAACGAAAAAATTCATTAGGATTATCACTAAAATAAAAAATAACAACAATAAGTGCCGTTTAATTAGAAAGGGAAAAAATATGGCATGTAAGTTGAAGAGAAAAACTTGCGAATTTGAGAACGAATTTGAGAAAACGGAGGGAACTAACTGTGGAATGCAAAGTTTATAGAAAAATATGACAAAATATTTAAACTTGAATTATTACCAAACATAAAATTTTGGAAATTTTGAACGAATTTCCAGAGCAAAGCAAAACACAGCAAATTCGAAAAACCTTCTGCGCAAATAAAACTTTTACAAAGTTTTACGAAAACAATCCCAAATACCTCCCATATCATTTAAGTCCAGGCGGTAGAACATTTCATAAATATCGCAAAGTTGATTTTATAATTAAAATGTTTAATATGTTTGCATTTTCTCTATTTTTATTTCAGCTTTCTTTATGGGTGGCGTTGCTGGTTTCGGTGTTACTGCCGGTGCTCATCGTTTCTGGACGCATCGTGCGTTTAAAGCCAATGTACCGTTACGTAGCATTCTGATGATATGCTTCTCGGTTTCTGGTCAGGTAATAAAATGAGCTTTCAATAATTATATATAGGATGAAGGCTTACATTTGTTTGAAAAACAAAACACAATAAAAATATGTGTTAAAATCAGCACAGTGAGCATTATTATATTTACTTCAAACATTTTCTATGTGAACTAAATTTCTCATGTTGATTCATGTATTTAACTGACAAATTTCAAAGTGTTATTGCTGCTCTAAAAGACAATTAGTAGTGTTCATTAAGTTGTTTATGCGTTTGGCTTGGCACAATCACTGGACGTGTAAGCTGACATATTTTCACATATACATAAGTGAATACTTTTTTCCGTTACCGTAGTCAACAATGCCTGCGTAATTTGGCAATTTGTCTTCTTTGTTATTCAAAGTTTGTTTACCATTGTAAAAACCATTTAAACCATAAAAACATATAACAACAACAACAACAACAACAAAATGCACAAGCAACATTGTGTTGGAGACTCGCAAACAGTGGTTAGTTTGCGAGTTACCAGTCATTAGGTAAGATCAATGCAAACAAGTTAAAATTCATCAAATCAAATCATTTGGCCAAAAAATTATTGTCCATGTTATAATTTAATAAAACTTACTAAACAGCAAACATTACGCAAACTAATATATATACATACATGTAAAGTGATCTATTGAAAAATGTCTATGCAATTAATTTTAATATATACAATTATGTATCTACAGTTAGTACTGTGTCTAGCACAGCAGTTACTCATACGCCTCGTCAGACCACTTTCGTATGAGTCGTTCGTTGAAAGATTCTTTATATACAAGTAATGCTCAAATTTTGTAAACCATAGTTGATTACATGAAAAGCCTATTTTGATTATGAATAATTATTTATCTGGTTTCAAATACAAAGTTGTTATGGAATTGGTCTTCTTTTCTAATTACTTTCATTCGCTTCTCTACTTACAGAACACTCTTTATGACTGGGTACGCGATCATCGTGTGCACCACAAGTACTCTGAAACCGATGCTGATCCGCACAATTCGAATCGTGGCTTCTTTTTCGCCCATGTTGGCTGGCTGATGATGTTGAAGCACCCAGAAGTTTTACGTCGTGGCCGTCAGTTGGACATGAGCGATGTAATGAATGATCCGGTTGTACAGTTTCATCAGAAATATTTCATCCCCTTGAAAATTGTACTCTGCTTTGTGTTGCCTACAATGGTGCCAGTTTACTTTTGGGGCGAGGAATTGTATTTGGCTTTCATTACGCAATGTCTCTTTCGTTATGTTTCCAGTTTGAACTTTACATGGTCTGTCAATAGCGCTGCCCACATGTATGGCACACGCCCTTACGATAAGTGAGTATTCGTAAGCAAATTTTCTTTTCAGCTATAAAACCATTTATGCATATACATATGTACTTACATAAGGAACTATTTAAATTTTGCTCAACAACAATCCTTACTTTATAAAAGACAACTCCCAAGCAAAACATATGTTCTTTGTGTTTTTCTTACAGCCGTATCTGTCCAACTGAGAACATTTATGTGTCTATCATTGCCATGGGCGAAGGTTGGCACAATTACCACCACGTCTTCCCTTGGGACTACAAAGCAGCTGAACTTGGCAATTATGTTGGCAATTTTACCACAATGGTCTTGGACGCTTTCCATCGTATTGGATGGGCTTGGGATATGAAGCAGCCATCCAAGGATTTAGTCCGTCGCATTATTGAGAAATATGGTGATGGCACACATCCATCGATAGATAAGAAGACAGATGATGGTCCATCTGTTGGTCATTTTCATTATTCGGAAGTTCCAGATCCCGAATTTGAGGCATCCGATGCGGAGTCTAGCAGCACGGAGAGCACAAAACTGGATGAGAATGAGAATTTAAAGAGGAAATTACAGACGTAGAATCTGGTGAAGGATTGCTAAATTAAAGGGCTAACTATTGAGCGGGAGACGTCGGAGCTCTTAAAACTACTGGACGTCTGGCTGTTTATTTAATATATTGTAATGTGCTTCTAACAAATATTGGGTGTTTCGTCTACACATATATATAAAAATATATATTAATTATGTATGTATGGATAATTATATAAAATAGTCTTTTACACATACAAGTATATACGCACATACATACATACAATGCGTATTTTAGTGTAATAGGTGGTATACAAAGTGAGTATTCTTTATTTGTGGGTGTAATGCACATTTATATGCACATATAAATTATACGAATATAATATAAAAACTATGTAATAAGCAGTTGGAATTTATGTACTAGGAAGACACATTTTAAAATAAAGAAACAAATATAGAGTTTTTTTAAGTAAGAGAATTAATTTTACAAAACTCTTTTCTACACTATGTGCAAACACAAAAGGTGAATTGTGCTAATGTTACATTTCTACAATTAGTAATTTAAGGATAATAATTCTCAATTATAATGGAAATATGTAAATGTGTAACGATTATATTTGTGTTTAAAAAGCCAATTTTGGTCGAAAATAAATATAAAAGAAAACTAAATACTTGAATACTTTGAAATCGTTTTTCTGATACAATGCGTCAATAAACATTGAATGAGTGTTAGAATGCTTGCAGAAGAACTTACCACGAAATAAAACTTGCCGGCTATGATGACCTTAATGGAACTCTCCTTGTACCTCGTGTACTATTTAACAAGTAGGGAGCTAACCATTCACCTGTATAAGAGTAGCTCCTCTCCTTACTAATTGTCGGATCATTGAGCTAGTAAGGAACGAAGTTAGGACAAAATGTTTTTAAATCAGAAATCTTTAGGAACAAAGAACAAACTCTGTGCTATGCTACTCGTACAGGTCCATTTACACTCTATGGAAGTAAGACCAAATAACATGGAGTCAAGTTCGAAGGATAATTGAACAGAAATTTGAATATCTTGATAAGACTTGGACTTGGATTTTAAATTAATCAGCAGACCATAAAATTTGGTGTATCGGAACACAATAAAGAATTTAGAATTAAAGATGAGTTTAGCGCACAAAGTATTGTATTACTATTAAGAAATTTAATGGCCGTATCAGTGTCTCCTTTGAGACATTGTTTATGCATATCTCCAAAAAAAAAGCAAATGAAAATCAACAAAATTTAGTGCACGTAAGTATGTATTTTGATTCTCTATAAGCACGTCGTTAGAGTGGCGGCCACGATAGTCGAGTGGTTAGCATTGCGTAGTGCCATTCGGAAGGCCTGGGTTCGGGCCCAGGTTCGAGCAACATCAAAAATTATAGAAAATAAATTTTTCTAATTGCGGTCGCCCCTCGGCAGGGAATGTCAAGTGTATTTCTGGCATGAAATAAAGCTCCTCATAAAAATCCATCAGCTGTTCGGAGGCGGCTTAGAATAAAATGTAGGTCCCTTCATTTGTTGGTAAAAACATCAAGACGCAAAACCACAAATTGGAGGAGGAGCTCGGCCGAAAATCGCTTCAGCGGTTACAAAGCGCCAAATATATATATATATATATATATAAGAGTAGATATATTTGGACAATAAATACGCTTGGGTTTCATATAGCAAAGTTTTTACTTCGAACTTCTTACGTGATGGCCATTGATTACGTGCAACCGAAACAGTCCACCCTTCCTTACTGTTTTTTTGAATTTCCAAAACATTCAAAATTGGCCAATTCTCGTAATAACTTTACAAGATTAAGAAATAAAAGAGAAAACCACAAATTTGAACAAAGCTCGGTCACGTGGAGCCTATAAAAAACTGGAATTTTAAAAGCCAAAGAATGAATACACGCATACATACATACATGCAGTGTATACATATATGCATGCATAACGAAATAAGTGAGCTGGTGACACATTTGTACATATAGTTATATATGTATGTATAATATAGCATCCACACGAAGTACCAAAGATTATGTTATGTAGTCTGAATTAATAATTTTTAGACTTTTACGTTATATATATTTTCATACATATTTGAAATACAAGCACAGAATAGTCACCGCTCTATGGCCTAATGTTTGTATTTTGAACTAATTCAAATCTAATTATCGGTATGTATGTAGATATGTATGTGGTAATTTATTAACATTTAGATATCAAATCAAGTTGGAACATTTTAACATAACATGGATCCATGGTGTCCATGTACACACACATACATACTTGATTTATGCTTGTAAGTGGGTATTTGTGCAATTTTAGTAACTTGCTTATGCAAAAATTTCTTTGAGAAATTCTTTGGGATTTTTGCACGAATATCGGCGATTTGTTTCTACATACATATGTATGTATATGTATATTTATGTAGCTATTATACAAATAAATTTATACATGTATACATGGGTGATACCCTGCGCTATGTCGTCATTATTTATTTGTGGTTTTTCTAGGATTTCTGTGGCAAACTATATGTATGTATGTATGTGCGCATGCGTCTATACCAGCCAGATAAAATGGCCTACGTGCGAAATTCACGTACGCCAGCGCAAAATGCTGTATCCATCTTTTTGATTAGCACAAGCTATGGCCTTGGTAGAGGTCTTCCTTAAAGCAGCTCCTGTAATTTGAGTACACTTAAATGTTCTTATTCTTCTTTTACATACATACATAATTGTTTGTTATGCCTAGTTGGCGATATTATTGATTATCTCTCGCGGCACGTACGGTTGCCGCCAACTTGGTGGTTTTGATCAGGATCTTCAACCTGTGTTGCAATGAAATTATTGGTAATTATTAATAAATGATCAATTTGTTAAGTATGCACCAAGTGCTGTAGTAAAGGAGATAAATTACTCAAACTACATGAAGTTTTAATGATCACACTTATTTGAAATGCTATGAGAATGCAGTTGTAGGATGTTAATACACTGAATTACGAAAAATTATCATCGATTGTACACAAAACATGTGTCAGATTGTGTGCCAATGTGTCTTAATTAAAATTAGAATACCATTTTAAATTTCTTTCAATCTACAGACGGAATAAGTTAATTTTTTTTTTTTTTTTTTTTTGTATTCCAAGTTATGCGAGTTTACAGCTTTTCACAAAAAATCTATGTAAGTAAATACAAGTACTTGAAAACGTGTTTATCAAAGAATACCAATTTTGTTTTGGAATTTTACTTGTAATTCGCTGTCGCAATTAACGCAAAATATGAAGTGGCTAAATTTAGGAAAAATGTGTCCACCTGATCGTTTATAACTTTTTCTAATGAAACAATTATTAATATGCATACATACGTACATTTATATATATAGAAATATCAATTTATAACTGCTGCAGTGATTTTCGAACCAATCACCTCCTCTAATCTAATTTATTCTGTGTGTCTTGGAGGGACCATCTCCGTTTTTTATTTCATGTTAGAAATACACCCAGAGGGGTTGCCATTTTCGGCTGCCGCCATTAGAAATATAATTTTTCAATTTAATTATTTAAGTTTTTTTTTTCTTTTCAGACTTCGAACTCCCATGATGATGATACCTCATATAATCATCACATTTCTTCTACTAAAATTTTAAGATCCAAATTTACTGCAATAGTCAATTTCATAACCAACAACTATCTAGTTTTTTTTAGAGACTATACAAGTATATTTCAAAATGAATAAAACTTTATGTTATTTACTTGCTCAAACAGAGTTAAGCATTTCAATAGTAAATTCTTTACGATCTGTTTACATATTTATTTATATTCCACGATATGTTCATACATGTTGGAGACAGAAGAAAATTTCATCTTTAAATTCATAATATAAGTAACAATAATTCTTTAAATAAGCTATAAAATATTCATATTAATTTTCAAAGAAATGAGTTTATAACTAATAAACTTTTATTCCCCAATATTTACACAAAAAACTGAAAATAAAAATATTCAGTGTAAAGTATCGACCAAAATGACTAAAAAAATTTTATAGCATCTAATTTCATCATACGAATCCAAACAGGGATGATGAATGTACAGTTAGAGCATGTTTGCTATAGAGAAATATATATTTTTTAAACTCCATTGGGACAATTCCGTTGATATATATATTTATATTTATGTAGCTACAGTTAAAATAAAAACACAGACGACATTTTCAAATTAAATTATTCAAAACTCATCATGAAATTAAATGTAAAAAATGTTCACTGACCTCATATGAAGCGATCAAATGCGAAAAACAGATTCACTGAAGGTTAAAAACAAGTTTAACATTTTCCCATTTTTGTTGAAAGTCAAATTTCGCAAACAAATTAAATACTAATACTCGGGCTTTTGTGTGAAAATTCATATTTGGCAATAACCTCTTATTCATGTGGTATATGTATGTATATGATCAGTCCGTTTATACTTATATATGTGGGAGGTTAGGCTTAAAAGTACATTATGTAAATTTTCTGATAATTCGTATAATAATATTGCGTTTATTTATATATTTTTATTTCTTTCAAATTTTATTAAATTTAATTCAACTGTGCATTAGCAATTACCGTTTCGAATCTTCTAAAAATGACATGAACCAAATGTAATTAGTAAATTATTATGGTAAGTACATATGACTATATTGGACTTCGCGTTGGTGTAAATAAAGTTTTCCAAAACGCAAAACCCAAAACAAAGGAGTATTATAAGTATATAATTCAATGGGCTGAGTGATTGGATATTTTTAGACTCCTTTCACGACCGGTATTTGTGGCAGGATAACGAAGAATTAGTTTTGTGAATAATATAATGTCAGTTGGGCTGACAAATGAACTCAATCTGTGACAAGAAAAACACTGCTATACAGGTGGGGCAGAACATATGGCGGACTGATGATTTAAGCAAGAACGTAAAATGGATTACTCATCAAAATGCATACCGATATGACCTGTCCCATCGTCTGTCTGTCTGTCTAATTTTGAATGTATTATGAATTTAATAATGTATTAATCATTTACCATAACCACCCAGATCAGACGACTTAATATGTAGCTTCCATACAACTATTTGTTCCAATATATAATTTCGTATCATAATTCCCACAATTATGCGTATCAAAATATGAAATTTGGTATCCCGCTCTCAGCTTACAGATGAAATATGGATTCTGATAATCATCAAAATCGGACTAACATATGGCTCTCACACATCCAATTGTTCCGATTTGGGATATCGTGTCACATCTCCCATATTTAAGCATATTTGGCATAATTTCATCCCATGAAAGGAAAGCCTTTTATACAATGATATTTGTGGTATGGATACGAATAAAATTTACATTTTATTTTTCCAAAAAAAAAATTCTTCAAAAACTACATGCTCTGGCAATAATGAAAAACTGTCTTCAATTGATTTGTGCATACTTTATTGACTTAAAAGATTTTTATGTATATTATTATTATTATATACAAGTGTGCTTTCATAAATGTATTCTGAGGAGATTGAAAACATCAAATTTTTCAAGCTAAGTAGAGGCGTCATTTAAATATCAAATATTTTCAATATTTTAACTTATGTCGAAAAACGAAAAAGAATCGAAATAGAAAAAATGCAACAAAAAAATAGGAAAGGAAAAGCAAAGAAGAATTTGAAAATAAAACCAAATCTGATTTAAAATACCTGTCACATGAAGCCATTATTTATAGTTGGCATTTAGATTTTTAGGTTATTTATTCATTTTGACTTAAGATTAGAAACACTTAAAGAACACACATGAGTATATATGTAAATAGATTATTTTGCATACATACGAAAATGATTTTATTACATATTGTATGATTTTCAACCTTTGTAGAAAAATATATAAATTTTTTAAATTTAAAAACGCAGTAAAGTCACAAATCATTTTGTTTGAATTATGATTTTGAGCGACCCATCATTTTGAGGGATACAATTCAACTTCCATGAAATTTTTTTATGCTATGTGTGACTGTGCTTGAAATGAAATTTCAAAATTTTTCTATTTCGATATGCAATTTGAAATAAATTAAGTGCTCCGCCTGACGGCACCTTCATTTAATTAATAAGCAGTTTAATGAGTTGATTAAAAAATATGTTTAGTTTTATAATAAATACTAATATATAAGAAATTTACTTTTAACTATTTCACAAAAAATTTGATGAAGCAGCTCATTTCATATAGAAAACACGTAAAAATTCTCAAGTATCGATGGTATATTAATAATTTGCTTTCAAAATAAAATGTCACTTTGTAAAGAGTCCTGTAAAGTAGGTACCTAAGTACTATTTTAATGTAGCATGTTAGTCAGAATCGCAATTCTCGTAATAGAAAATACATATACATATATATGTTACATATGTATGTACCCGTAAATACTTGGCATATATGAATGAATGTATATTTCCAATTTATTATATTTATTTTGTTGTATTTGATTAGAATGTTAAAGCGAATCCATTTTCCACTTATTAATGTGAAGGGTCACAAACCGTTAACTAAGCGAACTATGAATATATTTACTTTATATGTACATATGTACATCGGATGCATTTTACTACACTAAAGGTGCTGTCAGATGTAGCAATTATTCAAATTCAAATTGCATGCCAAAATCAAACCATTCGAAATTTACTTTCAAGCGAAGTCACACGTAGCTTTAAAAATTTCATGAAATTGAATTTTACTTTTAATTTCACCAATCAAATTGCACATAAATGTGCAATTAAATTGTAGAAATTAATTTTAGGGTGATCACACGTAATTCGTAATTGCAATTTTTTGATAGCAAAATGTTTGGACGAAATAAAAGTTCCGTTAAAATTGCTACGTCTGATGGCACCTTACGCGCTCACAAGAGGAAATGTAAAAGCAGAAATAATACGATAACTGTAATGGGATTTTAAAATATCAACGTTACATTCTATAATAATTTTAGTTGTAATGAACTTTAAGACCTTTTTGTTTAAGTTTTTGGTTTACACTTTTAGAGAGATTTTTTAAACAGCTAATCATACAAGCACTTAAAAAGGCAAATGAGTTATGTCTTTAAATTGAATTGAAGTGAATTGGAAAAATTTTGTACTTTTAAATCTTAATATTTTAATAGTCTTTGATAATTGAACAAATTGCATAATTCAAATTTTACAAAAATCAATTAATTTTTGACTGTGCAACACTTTTTGGATTACATATCTAAGTGCATTTTGTATTTCACACTCGCAAGACAATTAACACTTAAGGAAATTATAACTGTAGTCAGATGATGTAATAAATGGGATATGCTGAGCAGTAACTTGACATTAAAATAAATTTATCTACTTAACCTGTACCTGTATTTAATAATCAAGATTAATTTGACGAAGGAGTCAAAAAATGTTAATCCTTCCTAAGGAATATGATATAAATTTAGGACTCATATTTTTTAATAGAGAAACTGTTTCTAGGGAATTCGGTTATTTCAATTTTCAATGTAATGAGAGGCTTGCAGTGAAAGCTCCGTTATTTGGATCGAATTTGGTTAAATTTTCTGAACGAGTTGCGGGATATATGTTTACATAACCATGATTATTACCACCAAATCTTACCAAATCAGATCCGTCTTTATTGGATTTTTAATAGAAAACTCCCTTTATTACCAAAAAAAAAAAAAAAACATTTGTAAGAAACACCATCAAAGTTTTTAAATATGTACATACATGTGCCATATATTTAAATACTTATATATTCATGAATTTGAACAAATCGAAGATATTTGTATAGGCATTATATTCGAGTAAAAAAATATTACTAATACAAACTACATATATAATTTACTAGTGGTAATTGGTAATCTGATTTTAGCTAATTTTTCATTTCAAGGTTCCCAAATCAACGGTCGCCATTGTAAAAACTACCAACTCTACCAAACAATCGCGCTAAAATATTTGTAAAAGGTATATATGCTAAAGTCGAATAATTAACAAAAATTTAGAGCTTGTAGGTCTACTCGAAATTAACATTTCACATATTTTAAAATTAGTGTACACACATATACTCACACATACATATGTGCACATGTACATTTGTATCAACATATTTTTGAATAAATGAATTATTTATGCCTAATTTCCAGCAGATAGATAAATTAATATTTTGCACAGAAAAACGGGTTAACAAAATACTTTTTTTAGTATTTTGCATTAAAATTTTCTTGTAGGTGTAGTATTGGTAGGCCTGAACATACCAATCACATGGCGCGATCTCCACTTACCATATTTAACTGTTGCCACCTAAATACTTGTACATACAGATGCCACAATCGTGCGATAATGCTAGAAGAATAAAAGCTAAAATAATATTTAAAAAAATCATTAAAATAATATACTCGTAGCACTTACATATATAAAGAAAACTTAAAACCAAAAGCAAATATATATGTTACATACTTATATATGAAATAGAAAAACTAAATGTCGACATATTTACAAGTATGTTCATTATAGGCTGATAAGAGAGATTTCTTGATGAACGTGTGAACGTATATTTGTAACATTTACCCAATACAAATTTTAGAAGTTCCATATCAAAGATTTACACATTTTCTTACATTTTTTGAAGATGCACATTCAAATATATGTAAATACTGTTGTGCATATACAAGTAGATTTGTTGCAATTTTCATACTCTGCCATATGTTTGGATGGGTCAAACGTTTTCCATTCAATTCAGTTGACACAAACTGTGCATAGAAC
This sequence comes from Neoceratitis asiatica, assembly GCA_030068015.2. NCBI lineage: Eukaryota > Metazoa > Arthropoda > Insecta > Diptera > Tephritidae > Neoceratitis > Neoceratitis asiatica. The sequence continues at coordinate 733,424 of CM061528.1, read as the reverse complement.
AAATATCCAAAGTTGACGAAAGCTGTTTTGTCGGCATTCTTTTACAATAGGTAATAAAACAAATAAACCATGAATTTTGTAGGTAGTAATTATTTCAATACTAGTTTAGTTATCGAGTTTAGTATGCTAATTATGGTTATTTTAAAGTTAGAGTCAGCCATGAATTAAGTCAGCGACGGTTTTTTGAAGTGTAGAACCGTTTTTGTGTTTGTGTGAGTTTGATCTAAAAATAGATTTACTAACACTAACCTTGCAGCCATTTACATACATGAAAAATGCGTGTTTTTAAAAGTATTTAATTTTTTTTTATAAAGAAGTGATTGCTGCGGTTCGGCCTTTAATTCAGTGGAAGCTGAAAGGAGCAGAAACTTTTTTGTATTAAGATTTTGGCAAAACGTACATATATTTTTAGTATAATCGTAATAATATATATTCAAAATCAAGTAATTTAAATAAGTACATACTTACATACATATTTAGCACAATTATTGAGTTTAGATGTACAGAATTTAAGTAAATATAAACAAATTCAATACATGCATGCATACTAATGTTTAAGAAAATAAAAGGAGCTAAAAGCCGTAAAAAATAAAACTTACAAAGCACGTAGCATACATAGGCATATGGACATATTTTCAATCACAACTTCAATATACTCGCGCCAATTACTTTTACACGTTGTATGTTTTGTGTTATTGAAGAGTTTAGATTATAAAGCTATTATTTTTTCAATTATTGTTGAGTTTACACACAATCGCTAACTCAATATTCATTCATATATATTAACATTCATAATCATATACGTTCATTTATGTGTATGGAGTATTTGTTTGTGAGTATTCTCCCAACACATTTGTCTCAATAAGGCATTTGAAGATGTTTCATATGTTATATGTACATACATATGTATGTATAAGAAAGCTCCATTGCGAAGGCTCCATTTTTATAATATTAGAAAAGCCTAAATTCCTAGCAAAATTAGAAGAATTTAACATGATATTGTACAATGGGATGACGTTTATTTAAAATAAATATTTTTGACTCGCAACTAAATGTTTATGTCATCTTTGTGTTATAACCAGCACTCGAAACTAAAAATTAAATAATTTAATAATTACATACCTATAAGTAGATATATTTAAATACCAATGAATAATATCAAAATCTTACGCTTATCCAAAACATATATATAAATATATATATTTATATATATATATATATATATATATATATATATATATATATGTTAACCAAATGAAATGAATTACATATCATGCTATGAATGATTATTTGTAAAGTTTTTAATTTTTTAGTCAAAATTAACGATATTTTTAATTTATATTTGAAGTTCAGAAATCACTACTTTGGATCACTATTTAAATCCCTGTCTAAAACCAATCCTAAGTTAATGGATATTGCCATTTGTGAGAGTATTATAGAATAGATTTCTTCTTTCTCGTCCATTCTGTGAAAACATATGTACATCAGAAATTTTGTCGAAAGGAATGTCACACAAGTGCACAAGTCAATTTTTGAAACTAAGTCATAAGCATATTTCAGCCTTTTCACACCTGTTATGAAACAAAAACAATTTATAAACTCCAAACAAGTATATGTGCATAGCATACAAGTACATACATACATATACCGCGCACACATTAATGGTACAAACAATGACCATCACCTTGCGAAGGCACCCAATATATTTGAGTAACTTTACATACTCGTTAGGGGGAGCACAAACATTAAAGTGACATCGTATCGAATGTAATCAAGTAAATCAGTTTACTCGAAAGATGCTTTCTCGAAAATATTATTTGTTAAGAGAATACAACAAATTTTATTATATATATAAAATTCTCAAATCCTCAACAATGCAAAAAACTAATAATCTCGATTGGAGTAACTTTAATGAATTTGAATTTGTTTATCTATAGACGTGAAATACCGTTTCAAAAGATATATTTTCACCAATATTAGTTTGTCTTGTAGTCGAGGCGAATTTAATGTTCTTATTGATAATTGAAATAGTTTGTTCACTCATTCCTAATTTTACTAGAAATATATGTTCAAGCCTATTTTTGAAACACCTTAATAGTATTCCATTCATATGCATCCAATCAATATAAAATGGATTTGTCAAGAGGAAAAATATTTGAAGAACGAAGTTGCTAAGCATATGGTCATTGTGCAAATTAAAAACCCGAAAACTAAGCGACCTCTTACACTACGAGGGAAGAAAGTGGAGTGGGGGAAAAAAAAAGATAATAATAATAAATATGTGCATAAAATTAAAATAAAGAAGTTAGGCTTTGTGTGCTTATAAATTGTATGTATGCAATTATGAAACAACTCTAAAACACATACATACATGGGTATGTATAAAAAGTCGTGCACATGAATAGAAACCTGTCTTCTGAACACCGCTACAAACGCCAAACCGATATGTGTTGACTTGTGGTAAATACACCGGCTCTGGTTTGCCCAAAATTGTGGCATTATTTAAAACTTATTGATTCGAAGGGCATGACGAAATGCTTTCCATAGAGCTTTTATCATTGTTGTATGAAGAAGAGTAACTTATTCGTACCCAACTAATTTGTTTAACACTGGAGAGCACGATTGATGTGGTGATTATTTTAATAATTACCTTTTGCATCGACTTTTATTTTTTAATCAAGATTTAGAATGATAATTTACCAAAACTAATTTCTTATTGAACTCTACCATTCTTGAGTTGCAAATACAGTTAGTTGGCAACAAAAGCGTACCTATTGAGTTGAACAAGTTTTGACTTTTTGATGGATAGTTGTACGATTTTGAGGAAAGCGAATAATAAAGGTTTGATCGCAAATAAATAATCGCAAAATTATTCTTACATATGTATGTATGTAAGTACATAATTTTAACTTACGAGAATATCTTCATTACTTGATAGAAAAAAAGAGCAAAACATTAATTCAAAACAAAAATGAAACTTTACTTTCAGAAAAGACAATTAGATTAAAAAATAAATAAAAATTATCGAAATTTTCCGTTAAGAAATTAAAAAGGGACTTCTCCATAACTTCGCAGAGTGCTGCCACAAATTGGACAATGGCTTATGGAATAGAAAGTGTTATTTGCCTATTAAGGACAATCCTAATTAGAGTAACAGTGGGGCCGATATCTTTTTTATTCCTCGAACTTTCAAAATTTATGCTTGTGCTGGCATTAGCCTTTTGGGTAACTGTTGGTATATTTTTAATGGTATGTGTATGGAAATGTATTATATTAGTTCATCGACACAACAAACTACTACTTAGCTTAACATTGCGTTTCAGTGGGAAAGTATAATGCCAGAAGCAGCAGTTCGCCTCTCCGCTGCAGCCGCTGCTGTGGTTGCCAACACAAGTGGTCTCATGCCCAATGATGATGATGGCAAGGTTAATAATGAAGAACTGCGCAACTATCCATATATTGTAGATTTACCCAAAACTGCATCATCGGATTTGGAAACACAAATTAAAGAAGAAACATTACTTCAAACAGCTGCTGCAACAACTGATGGTTCTAGTATGCCTGCAAAACAGTTTCTACCTGTTATGTCTACTTCAGAAGCTGCCAAAGCAGCAACTACTGTTTCCAACATTGAAGAGCGGCGAAGGTCGTCTCAACCTCAGCTGTTTAAAGAAGAAATATCTGTTGTAGAAGGAGAAAAAACCGAGAAGGCAACTGAGTGAATAATAAAAACGTGAGTGAATACGTTTGTTTGGAAAAGCTGACTTATTGTAATCTATTTTAATTGTGAATGACATACGAGTATATATATTGTGACTGCCTTTGAGCTGCAGTAGAAGATATTTGATCACTCACCCTTATTTTGAAATTCATAGTCAATTGAGAATATTTCGAGCTAGCGAACTTTTCTGATTAGTGTGCTTGGAACTTATTCCTATTTTAATTTGTAATTTCGAATAAATCTCTGAAAGCAATGCTAATGAGCTAATGACAGATTGCCATTTGTAACAAAAAGAAGAAAAATTCCAGAAAATAAATTTAATTGGAGGCAATTGCTCATGCAAATAATTGGATACAATGTAATTTTTTAACGCCCCTCGGCACGGAATTTCAAGGCCTCCGAGTGTGTAACTCTGACATGAAATAAAAAGCTCCTCAAACTGTAGATCACATAATTTGTTGGTAAAAACATCAAGACGCACACCACAAATTGTTTCAGCGGTTAAAAAGTGCCAAATAGATATATACATACATAAATACATATATATATATGTATATACACAGTATAAGTGCAGCATGATATGCAGCATCTGCGGAACTAGGCGAAATCAGTCTAGAATTTAAACAAGCCTTAATTTAGCAGATTAACGTTTGACACATTAACGTTTGAAACTCATCGATATTTTATTCAAAATGTATACCTGTACGCTTCGCACAAGACCACGTACCTTTCCAAAAAAATGTTTTACCGAATAACACCTCTTTATGGAGATTGTATAAATATTCACTGAAATTCATGGTGATGCATAACTAACTAGGTGGTAAGAAGGCAATACGGAAAGTTTTACCCTTCGAGGAAATGTGAAAACCGATGTTAAGGAATGGTTTCCCGTCACAGTAAAATCAATTGATTCGAAAAAAGTGGTATATATAAATGCCCCAAAAAATGCCGGATTTCTCTTTCTTTTCTCTCCTTTCTCTTCAAATTCGAAAATACAACGTTGAGCTAAGGCAGTGTCAAAATCTCTTTCTATTCTACTTCAAATAGTTATTATTTCATCATGGGTGAAAAAGCATAAATGTATGAGTGTGTTTGTAAATTTTTTTGAATTTAAGGGGAAACTGGTAACCATGTAAATGTCACTCTTTGGGAGAGTAGGGCACCATGCTTTCTCAATTTCGTTATTTTCTAATTCTTACTGACTTCTCGCCGAACACAACCAATTCATTAATTATGAAACTCTCTCGAATGGGAGAGTGGGTTAATAGTAAATAACACACGCAAGAATGTTAATGAATAGATTGCTAAACAGTTTTTTGAACTCTGTATTTACTTCACGAATGTGTTAGCGCATTATATCATTCTAGTGCATAAATTGTGGCTAAATCTAAATTTTAATATAAAGCTTTTCCACTTCTTCTTCTTCTTTGCTGACGTGCAGCAATTTGCAGCTGTGTATTTCTCTGCCTTTTCTTTCCATCGGAGTGACCGTTCCGGCGGATGTTGCATTTAGTATTTTCAAAGCTGGGCTGTTCTCAACCGGTCTAAGTACCGGAGTTGACCCGGATTTTACCCAGCCAAGGGCTGTCACCCTTTAAGAGACCTAACCCCGTTTATGTCATTAGGTAATTCAAGTTTTAGTACATCAACGGCAGCATGGTTGCTAAAAATCTTTCTTTAGGTCTGGTGTAGAAACCAACCCCGGTCCGACGGATTACTTCTGCTGTGTGTGCCAAAGACGACTCTACCATTCTTCCATGCTTCCATTACAATAACAACAACCACCACGGAGCCAGCGTAACATGTGTACTTTAATGCACTGAGCTATGTCAATGTCGCCGTATAGCTCCGTCCTTCCATCGTTCCATCGTCGGCGGCATTCGTCGTCGCACGTACGCGAGAGGACTCTGCGTTTGAAAAACCTACTTAGTCCAAAGTAACACCTGTTGGCAAGAGTCAGTCAAAGTGATTCATTTATAACTTTGACTGCTATTTGTGGGGAAATCAGAGCTTAAGGCTCGAAGAGGTGTTGCTTATCAAGCTTTTCAGGCATTTTAAATTACAGCGCTTAATGGAGCTTGTGGGAATGATAGCACATGGAAGTAAAAAAAAAATAGATTTACAAATTTCCGCCATAGCTGAAATTAACCACCCACCAGCATCAAACTTTACTCGTAGTCATATTCATAGAATGTAGTAGCATATTACAAAAACCAAAACATTTACTTGTTTGCGAAATTCACCCCTTTGTAGCAGCGGTAGCCGAATGGATAGCATTGCGCACTAAAATTCGTAAGGCCTGGATTCGATTCCATGTTCGAGAAGCATCCAAAATTATAGAAAATTAATTTTTCTAATAGCGGTGGCCCCTCGGCAGAGAATGCCGAACCCTCCGAGTGTATATCTGACATAAAATAAAAGCTCCTCATCAAAATTCATCGTCCGTTCGGAGGCGGCTTAGAATAAACTATTGGCCCCTCCATTTGTTAATAAAAACATCAAGACGCAAAACCACATATTGGAGTAAAAGCTCGGCCGAAAACCGTTTCAGCGGTTACAACGCATATGTACATATGTATGTATTGTTACGATTTTGCTAAATTATTACCTCGATGATTTCCCGAACCTTCGAGTCCGATCACTGATCACCAATAGTTAAATAAAAGTTACAAACTATGTATGTGTGCAATTTCTTAATTACATATAAAGAATTGATGGCAAGAGACATGGTGGGGTAAGGCAAAGTTTTTCAAAAATTTGTTTCAGCCTAAAGTTATTGCAGTTCTGCTGCAGAGACTTAACACACGTGCAATTGCGAAAATGCTGCAGTATATCAGTACTTGTTTGTCGACTACATGTAAAATTAACAAAGAACATAATGTGCACTCAAAACCCCATTACGTATGCACATTGTGTCCTGCTGGCTTTCATCCTCTGTGAAACGATGAGAATAATTTTTCTTGCATTCTAGTGTGAGAAGGCCCACTTACCCTTACATAGTAAAAATGTTTGGCTACAATTTTCAGCCCAATCGCCTCAACAGAATTTACGGAACAGCTTTCTCATAGGGTGTGCTTACTTCGAGTTCTATGTTTTCTGCAATAAACAGTCGTCATTTTCTATGTTGTCGAGTTTACCGGTAGATGTCACATATTTTCACGAGCAGCTGGTTAACAACCTTCCTTCGACATTTGTTGTTTTTATTTACAAATCTGTATAAATGTAAATTAATGTATAATTGTTATCATTCACGTACATTATACAACTATACACTATCTAGTAACTGATATATATTAATTGCGACCGTCAGTTGTATGATACGCGCAATGTCCGATGTGAATGTTAGAGCAGGGATCGAATGCATCCTGAAGCGCATCGATGAAGCCTACTCTCGGCGAAACACGGTAATTCCATTTCAATATATTATGTGTTAATTGAATAAATGTACATATACTAGTTAATTCAATCAGACCATCAAACAACCGAAACCGCTACTGGTAGCAGTTAGTAAAACAAAGCCTGTTGAAATGATCATAGAAGCATACTCCACAGGTCAGCGACACTTTGGAGAAAATTATGTCCAAGAATTAGTAGAGAAGGCGCAGCATCCTGCTATTTTGCAACAATGTCGAGATATCAAATGGCATTTTATTGGTCATCTACAAAACAATAAAATCAATAAGGTAAGTCTGAACTCCATTTGACAAAGTTTCATTGAGTTAGTCAAATTCATAAGTATAACATGATTGATGTTTGATCCATTTACCAGACATACGGTAACAACATTTATAAGTTCGGGAATATTTGACTTGCCAAATTTAATACTAATGAAATTAATTGTACTTTTAATTGCGGTTTTAAGAATATAAAGCCTTAGTATATTATTTCCACTATTTTTTAATAGTTTTTGCATTAGCTTTGAATGCTCAATATCCTAAGAGAACGGTTAATGATAAAGAATATTGGGTGTATTTCGAAAATATTCTCTAAAATCTATCTTTAGGTATATTCCGTCGTTAAAACAAATACAAATAGCTTTCGCTCCAGCCTACACTCAGCTCTCCGTGTTTATTATTATTAGATTTTTCATATATGTAGGTAAATGCGCCAATTATACGCTTTAATTATATTATACTTACCGTTTTATTTGAATTTCAGATTCTTAAACTGCCAAATCTGTATATGATACAGACTGTCGATAGTGAAAGATTAGCAATAGGACTAAATACCGCCTGGGAAAAAATACAGACTGATCAAAAAAAGCCACTTTCAGTTTTGATACAAGTGAATACCAGTGGTGAAGAAGGTATTTCCGTTTTTTGTTTTGTTTTTGTTTTAATTAATGATATGTTCAAATGAATGCAAATTGTACGAATAATAATTTTACTAGCAAAGAATGGCGTGCATCCAAATGAAGCTCCAGCCCTCTACAAATATATAAAAGACAATTTGAAGTACCTTAAACTAGAAGGTGTTATGACTATTGGGGCATTTGGTTTTGACTATTCAACTGGACCAAATCCAGATTTTATATCTCTTATGAACGTACAACGTCAAATATGCGATGAAAATAATCTAGAATCGGATGCGGTGCAGGTGTCCATGGGCATGTCAGATGATTTTGAAAATGCGGTATGATCAGTAATCCAATTTACACCTCTGAATTAAAAAAAAATATATTTTATTCATTTTGGCTTTCTTGTTTTAGATCGAAGCAGGAAGCAGCGTTGTTCGAGTAGGGAGTGCAATTTTTGGGTTTCGAGAAAAGAAAAATGGTTAAGTGATGTAGATGTAAACTTGTTACATTTTAAAAATATTTGTTATTTAAAAGAAATATGCAAAAAAAAATATACATCATATTTGCAATAATCTAGAATAAATTAAGAATGTTGTTCTTGTAATATTCTTCTTCGTAATCAACAATAGCTTGTTGTTGTTGTTGTTGTAGTGGCAAGCCCAGTCCCGTTTAGGGTCAGGCAAGTTTAGTTTTAGTCATCGAGGTCATCTAACGGGAGGCCCAGGAAACGTGCTGTTTCGACGGGGTCGGACCAAAGGGAGAGGGATGTTAGATGAGTCGGGTTAAGTGGGCATGCAAAGAGGTGGTTAGTGTCGTGCGGGGATTCTTTGCATGCGGGGCATCTGTTAGATATGTCAGGGTCGAGTCTGGATAGGAGGAGTTAAGTCTACTACAGTATCCAGATCTTAATTATGCCAGGGTTACGCGGGTCTCACGAGGCAACTCGAGCTCTTGTTCTGCGATGGGTGGTGGTTTGACTCCGAGAACACCATTCACTGGAAGAGAGTTCAAGAAGGTGTTGATGGACTCTCGGTGAATGGTGTTGATGGCCTGTCTGTACGCCGTCCTGTCCAGCGGGTCTTGTCTGTATTGCTGTATGTCGTCGCGGTAGTCAAGTACTCCCTTTCTGATGTGCCTAGGTGGTGGTTCAGCTTCCAGCAGGGGCCTGTTGGGATGATCCATGCGGTAGCATCCCAGCAGGTACTGTTTACACAGCATAACATTATGCTCCTTAACTGGGAGCATAGATGCTTCACTGTGTAAGTAGTGCTCCGGCGCCATCAGGAGGTTTCCCGTCGCGGTCCGAAGGGCGGTGTTCTGGCAGGTCTGTAGCTTCTTCAGCTGCGTCGTGCTAGTCTCCGGCGTCCAAATCGGCGCAGTATAGTTTACGACCGGCTGGCCAATTGCCTTGTACGTTGCCAGCAACGTTTCTTTGTTGTTGTTGTTGTAGCGGCACCGCCGAAAGGGTGACAGCCCTTGGCCGGATAAAATCCGGGTCAACTCCGGTGCGTAGAACCGGCTGTCGTGGGAGTCGAACGTTTCTTTGTCTTTCCCCCAGGTGCTACCGGCTAGCGATTTGAGGATTTTGTTGCGGCTTTGTACTTTGGTGGCAATTGCATTCGTATGCGGAGTGAAGGAGTGCAGGCTATCGAATGTTACTCCCAGTAACTTTGGGTTATTCGTGGTCGGAATCTTTACACCATCGACCTTCACATCGAGTTCTAGCCGGTACTCCTTCGTCCAGCTGGTGAAAAGGGTGGCAGAGGATTTCGCAGGTTGGAGATGTAGATGTCGTGCAGCGAAGAAGTTGGAAAGGTCGGCGAGGTAGCTGTTTACTGAAGAACAAAGGCTATCAATATCCTGGCCAGACGCCAATATCGAACAGTCATCGGCGTATGAGATCAGCGAGACGCCCTCAGGTGGTGGAGGAAGCCTCGAGATGTAAAAATTAAACAGCATTGGGGAGAGGACACCACCCTGCGGGACCCTCGTTGTTTTGTAGCGGTTAGCTACTCGCTCATTTTCTTCGCTGTATGGCGCAGATTGGAAATACCAAAGGAAACCAGGTCGCTCTCCACCTGATCCGTCCAACGGGGTAGATATCTTCCTATTCATCGAATACTTTCAAAACTGATGTGCTTTCATCCATTCGGACGACAATGCGAACTAGTTCAATGGCAACGTATAACTCGTACAGCTCATTGTTCCACCGTCTGCGGTATTCGCCATTGCCAACACGTAAAGAAGCACAAACCTATCGTATAACTTCTCTCTCGAAACTTCTAAAGCGACTTATAGAGTTTGGTTTTGGTTCGTCGAGATAGGACTTCACTTTTCAATTGCTTACCCAGTCCAAACTAATACTCGTATTTCGGGATTTGAATAAACAGTTACTTTTGTTTGTTATTTTTTTTATTTTTATTCTAAATACAAATGTACATAATAACAATGTTTTCTCTCTCATTTAAATTTTCTTTAAATTAAAACTTCATAAAACATTTTTTCTTATTGTCCGTATAATACCGTTGCTCTTTCAAATAGATAATTTTGTATAGTGTATAGTTTAGGTTAAAAAACGAAGATTATTAATTTCTGGTCACCCAATATCCACAGTTTTTCTTTTTATATCATTTGCTGTTGATTCATCTCTCGAACATTTTTCGGGCTTTCTGCCAATGAGGATACCAAAATGCTTATTCGTATTTAAAAATATAATTTCTTGCATATATGTATATACATACATATATACATGCAAAGGTATGTGCATTCTTATATACTAATGTTTGGCAATTAATCCAAATGTGCTTTTAATGTACATACATACACACGTATCTATCCTAAAGTATTTTTTTAAAGTTGTTTTGCCTTTTGATGGTCGATCTGAAACCAATAGCATTTAAAAAGTATATTTAATAATGTTTTAAATGTGACGGGAGTGTTTGAATGACATGAAAGGTTTGTCATAAAAACCAACTAAATCGAAGGAGAAGCTGTTAACATAAAGACCTAAATTATTTTTTATATTAAATTAGCGTTCCTTTGCACCTTCTGAACATGTTCATTAGGGTGTTAATTGAAAACGGGGTTTTTCATATCTATTTAATTTCTCGTATATTTGATCATGAGAAAAATTAGTAAATGTAAAAAATGTAAAAATCCCTTTGTAATTAATATGGAAAATCCATCGTCTTAAAGACAAAGTTTAATGTGAATATGAAAAGCTGTTTTTTTTATATTTTCTTTTAGGCTATAAACTAAAAAAAAAATGGATCGCTGAGAGAAAAAAAGCAACTTAGCAAATTACAGACACCCTAGTGTACATACTTATGTACATACATGCAATCCTTACATCTAAATTGTAAAAGATTAAGAAAAGGAAGGTATGTTGAGGGTACAGTAAATCTTAGCGAAGAAATTGTTTACAAATTCATTCGCTAAATTTAAGAACAGCAAAAAACTCAATTGGCGACTATAAATGGGTAACAATAGGTATGTGCATAAGCATATGATAATCAAATTCATTTAAGTCATCAAACTCAACTAGATTGAAGACCGTGTAATTTCTTTATCTCACCAGATCGTGCGGAACTTCATGCATATTAGATATATGTCAGGCTTGTCATGGTCTAGTCTTGACCAAATCTTAGCTATGTCAGACTTACACGGGTCCCATGAAGTTGGCTAAGGGACTTATGGGACATACAATTTGGTTCAAACGAATGAAAGATCCTTAGTCTAGATTTATGATTTCTTAATGATGTAGATGCTGCATTTCTGCTATATTTTCGTAAATGCTGCTTATTTCACAAGACCGTATGTCTATTAGCCATAATTTCCTATACTCATATTTGGTCAAAATTATATTCAAGATGTGTTAATAATTTTGAAAAACTAAAATTTGTTTAATCCATTAGAAATTTGCTCTTTTTCAAAACATAGTTAACTGTGACTGGATTTATTTATTTTCTCAATTAGCATTGGAATTATACCCGACTTTTTTCATAATGTTGCAGAGAGTTGAAAACTTAGTTATAATTTTCAGTGCTTACTTCTTTATATAGCCGTCATATTAGCTTGATCAAATGTATTTAGAAAGTGATAGGTACTCAATTATAAATAAATGTATTTTTTGCTTTTACTTTGGTCAATTTGTTTTAAAACCAAAAGAAATTTTTTAACACAGCTGTTTTGACCTTCGAAACTAAGAGATATTTTTAAATTTGAACGCCTTATTGACTAATATTATTAACTACCGTTATTCTTGTCTATAATATATAAAATAAATAGTTCATGCTGAGATATTTCACATAAAATTTATTTAAAATTTAGTTTGCCCAAATCACATAAAAGAAATCCGATTTATGTACTTATATAACTGATTGACGTGAAAAAGTAATGTAATTAATTACATTTTGAAATTAGTCTTCAGTTCAGTCGATTAATTTATTAAGTAAAGTATTTTAAAATGCAGAAATTATATGTGAATATGTATGTTTGTATATTTGTACATATACATATGTATGCACATATACTATTGCTGAATAGTTATTTTCAGCCCATGTAGAAGCATATATATATATGGGTGTGTAAATATGTACGAAAATATTTGTTACCCAACTGATGGCGTACTGCGGCCGAATTCTTTTAGAATACCACGAATTCAATTCCTAGATTCTTTTCAGGGTGTGGGTGAATGCATATATATATTATATATTTTGTATTACCGAGCAAAGCATATGGAAATAGTATATGTAAAATGTGCTACGTATGTATGAATATATGAATACTGGAAGAAAAATAGAATATATGTACACATACATATATCTGTACAATTAATATAACAGTAATATGGGAAAATTCTCTTCGTCGTTGATTTCGACCGAATTCTGAGTTCATAGGCAATAACAAAAATCCACTAAAAAAGAAATTAAAAACATTCAAGCTAACAAAAACATTTACGAAATTTCGTTTTCGTCGATACAGAATTTTCGGTCAGGCCGTTACTTTTGGACATACATATTTACATATATAAATACATAAAAAAAGTGATACATTCGTGTTTTTCAATGGGATCGAGTGAAACACTAAAACTGAAAAGTAAAAGAAAATTTTTTAAAATTAGACTTTCTTCAAGCATCAAAAAGTGCGCAGGAAAAGTGCGCACAGGAAAACATCAACACACACATACATATTTATTTGTCGACATTTGCATACGCATCTAAAAGAAAAATATGAGGAGATGTACATATGTACATATATGAGGTGCAGGCATGAACGTGGCCAATATACCCCACCAAACGGCCGGGCAGACCATGGCATAGCTACTAAAAAAGGTAGCACAAATATGTAAATACGAATGGTGGATCTCGACGGCGACGCCCGAAGGCCGAACTGACGTTCTATGGCTCTATTAATCCCAAGGAGGCACATAAGGTGTGGATGACGAATATATACATAGTGCACGGACATTGGTATTGGTAGTTGGCAGTGTGTGCGTTTGGAAAGATTCAGGGCGTAAATTCTACAAAAGAAATAATGTCTTCACGATAAAATCAGCCAGAACACTCAGTGTGCTCTGACCGCTCGATCCGTTTAGACAACACAGAAAAAAGTTCAGCATCATGGTAAGGATTCGTAGTGAGATAGATTTGTGGACTTGTGATAATTTTCTTCTTTTTTTTTCAAAAAAAAAAAAAAAAAGGATTTATTAACCTTTAATCGTTATAACCTAAATATTCAAAATAATATGCAAATCAGAGCAAAGTGAACAACGAAAGTAAATTGATTAATTATGGAGCATTGTGAAAAGTGATTTGAAAATAGCTTAAAAGTGAGATACATAATCACATGCATATGTAAGTGATGAACCATGGGTTACTGCAAGAGAAATTGAATGAAATAATAGTGAAACGTTAAACTTAAATATACGCATACACAGATATTTCTCCAAAAATTAAAATTATTATTAATTAAAAATTTCAAATACCGATATATTGATATACATATGTATGTATGCAAGCAATAAAAAAAAAAATGAATCGAAAGGCAAAAAATTACCCCATATGATACTCTTCGATATATAAATATAGAACTGAAATCTACGCCGAAATATTCATACGATTTGTATGAATTACTCGATTGTTCCACTTCGTATTACTATAAATGGAATTCGTAATACGATATACCAACACATTGATGAATATTTAATGAATGAAAAGAGAGAACGCTAACATGTAGTGGAATTTTTAAATTGCATAATCGTTTCGAATCTTCATCAATACCAATGAAAATTCATCTTATTCAATTGCTCATAAAGAAGAAATAAATTTTTCTGATTTTTTTTTCATATGAGTTATTCTTCACAACTTCTCTAATCTTAGCAAAACCAAATCCTAACGAGATCATAATGAATATTGAATGGTTATAAATAAAGAAATTCCTAACATAAGCTCTGCCTTATATAGAAAGAACACTTGTCTAGACCGTTATCTAATTATCTCTGCAATATTTAATAGGCCGATGAGAAGAAGAAGGTTAAGAAGAAGAAGACCAAGGAAGAGGGAGGTACTTCTGAAACCGCCTCTGAAGCCGCATCTGAGGCCGCAACCCCAGCACCAGCTGCCACTCCAGCTCCAGCCTCAACCACTGGATCGAAGAGAGCGTCAGGTGGCTCACGTGGCTCAAAGAAATCGAAGCGCGCTGGTTCCAGTGTGTTCTCTGTTTTCTCACAGAAACAGATTGCCGAGTTCAAGGAAGTAAGTGTAAAAAATTATATATTTCAGACATTTACAGCAGCTAAAGCTAAACATATGTACTTATTTATGTATGTATGCGCAAGTAAATTTAACAAGCTGAAAACGAATTTAAGTTGATTTTTATTTCGCCTTTCTCGGTTCGTTTTCTTTCACTAGGCTTTCCAACTCATGGATGCCGATAAGGATGGCATCATTGGCAAGAACGATCTGCGTGCTGCCTTCGATTCCGTAGGCAAAATTGCTGCTGATAAGGAATTAGACCAGATGTTGGGTGAGGGCTCCGGCCCCATCAACTTCACCCAATTATTGACCTTGTTCGCTAACCGTATGGCAGCATCAGGTGCTAATGATGAAGACGATGTTGTCATCGCTGCCTTCAAAACATTCGATGTTGACGGTCTCATTGATGGTGAAAAATTCCGTGAAACACTCATGAACTTTGGTGACAAATTTACCGCCAAGGAGTGCGACGATGCTTGGGATCAGATGGTCATCGACGATAAGAACCAAATCGATACCGCTGCCCTTATTGAAATGCTCACAGGAAAGGGTGAGGATGAAGAGGAAGAAGCCGCAGCATAAACGCTTAGACTTTGACGGCTAATATGATCTTGCACAACATCAGCAAAAAAAAAAATAAGTAAAAAAAAAAAAAATTATATGAAAACTTTAATACAAAACACCAAGATCTTGTTTTGAAAACAAACAAAATGTATCTTTACTTTTTTAAAAAAAAATAATTAACAACATACTTTGTGTGTAATTTTACGCATTCAATTTTTTTTCTAAAGAAAAACAACAACACTTTAGTCCCTATATTAGTGAACAACGAAGAGTCAATTTGTTTTGCATATTTGGTCATGTCATCCAAAGTGCCAAATGGGATATATGCAAATATAGAAAAAGGTCAAGAAATGTTTAGTGTAAAATGTAAATAAGAATGTAGTCCCCCTGCATTGAGAATGTCAACTGAAATCTGGCATTTAGTTTTTTAGTTGATAATTTAAATTTTATTGCTAAAATTTATAAAAAGAAACTACATAATTTATTTATTTAGAAAAAAGAAAATAAGAAAAAATCAACAAAAAACATAAAAAGCAAACTTTCAAAGATTTTTATTTGCTGAAAAAAGAAATGTCTTGCGTCTCCTTGAACTAACAAATGCTTGACATTCCGCTTGACCAACAACATCTACAATTCTCACAATTGTATACTCTGAATAGGGATCTCTATTTAAATATCGTAAATGGAAACATCAACGACAATTAAAGGCAAACACCAAATGCTAATAAATGCGATAGCATATAAATACTCTACTACAATTTATTACTAATTTATTTATTTATGTATAAGTGTCTCCTATAGTATATAAGCGTATATAAAATAGACAAGCTAGAAAAATACGAAATCATTCACTCATCAATCACACAGTACCTATCAAATATCAATCGAGTATCGAAACGTATGCATGAATTAATTATACATATAACTATATGTCATAAATATTTACAATTTTGTTATTTGAAATGATTACTCCTAACCTAACCTATATGTTTTTTAAAGTTCTATATTTATTGTTGATATTGTGTATGTTTTTGAAAACTAACCCCGTTTTATGCAAACGATCATTAATATGACAATTATATATTTACTAAACATTTGAGAGTTACTTTGAATATATATTGCAATTTGAAAATATGAATATAAAATGATTTACTTATATCGTTTAAATTTCAATTCTTTTAATTATTTATTCAAATATTTATAAATATTTTAAAGATTGCATGTTTGCTTTTATCAATTTTTAAGATGGACATCCCTTGGAGAACTTAAAATACAAGTATATTACATTTAAGAAAAGGAACACAATATTTAACCTTAATATTATTATTATTTACCTGCATATATACATTGAGCATAAATAATAATAATAATTTGTAATGTTTAATGTTGAAAATTTTATAAATTCACTTTATCAGCTAATCATTGTGCCGATTATATAAGTATATTCATATTTATAACCAAAAAGTTTTGAAATTACATACAATGAATTGATGCATTAATAATTAACACATTTGTTTGTATATACGTTTATAATGAAAGCGATGAGCTATTATATGAAAAGAGAAAAAACTTTATTAAATTATATTTACAATTAAATTACAGCTGTCAAATTTTAATATTCTTTATTATACATATGTATATAAGTATATAAAGATGTATATGTACGAGTTGGCGATACCAACAATAACGTTCTACTAACAATTTTTAATCCAAATAAATATATATTTTTTTTACTAACCAAATGAAATACTTCAGAATGTTACACTCACATGCAAGCAAACAACAAATATTATAACAAATATATTTATTGATCAAAAAAAAAAAAATTTACATAATCATACATACATATGTATTTTAACATAAATATATGTAAAAGTATATGTGTGCAAATACATATTTATGTACATATATTTAAATAAAGAGCGGCAAAACTAAGCGATGCAACTATTAAGCATCAAATACTAATCAATTAACAAAAACAAAAAAAACAAAAAAAAAACTATAATCCATTTATTAAACTACATACATACATATCTATCCTTTTGGCATTCTAGTCCAATTTATCGACAACTTATACGTTTGTATACATGTATTTAAACAGGTGCATATTTTATTCCAACTAGATAATTGCATGGCACGAAAATATATAAAATTTATAAAATATATTTATTTACAAAAATAATATTCGATATATTATGGGGAGAGAATCACTTAACCCATTCATAATCGTAATTTATCGTCTTTTTCGATTTTGAGTCTAAACGTTTGACTCTCGCATTGAGTTTTTTTTTTAAAACTTGAAAAGAATTTATATATATTTAAACTATTTAATCAATTCAAATATTCATATATTAAAAAAAAAATACATATACATATATCATACTTAGAGGCATCTCTATACATATTTACTTATAAATTATAATCCCAAATAGAACGACAAAATTTTAAGTATATACATATAAAGAATATATTATAGTTTGTAGACATGTATTGAGAAAGGGGGCTAAATTCATGAAAATTAATATTTATCAAAATAATATTATGACCCCGAATCTTAGACCAATTGTTATAAAAAAAAAACCACCACAGTTGAGTAACACCGTACAACTGTTGAGAAAATATGATATGCAACGAAAAAATATTAAGTAAAACAAAACAGATGACTATAAAAAAAAAGCAAAAAAAAAACATATTACTAAAAACAAGCTGAATAAAACATCTAAAGTCATCTAAATAACAGCAAAAGAAAAAAGGGCGCTTGTTTCATTTACTTATTTATTACTTTGTACTTTCTCAAGCGAAAAACTTTTTTCTCTTTTTTTTCTTTTCTTTTTTGTGTTCTGCTTAACAGGTACTTGTACATACATACTGCAAAAGTTATTACTAAAATTATTTACTTGATGTCTTCAACCTAAATGAAACTTACCCAAAAAAACTAACTATATCAGTTATAAGAAATACTTCCGTTCCGTAATTTGATTCACTTATTCGTAACATTGGTTTGCATTCAACTTTGTTGATCATTTGAGGTCTACGAATGTACCAACCATCATCCGATCATCGATCGATTATAGAAATAGTTTTATGTTTTAATGCGGTTGCCCCTTGGTATGGAATGTCAACCGTTCAACGTTAAATAGAAAGCCCCTCATTAACCCACATACCAATTGAAGTAGAGGCTTTACCTAAAATCGCTTTAGTGATTATAAAGCACCAATTAGGGACCATCTAGTCTTTAGAATTGGCAAAGAACACTGTAAGTAGTCACATATGTCTGTATATATTTTTTTAACTATTCATGATATACATATAAGTAATCCCACAAAGTTATTACGGGTATATTGCATTACTGGTACCTGTTAAGCCATAGGAAAGGTTACATGTGTAAATAATTTCAGCATTGAAAAATATTATCGATTCACATTCACATTCACGGGTAAGTACGTTCTGGGTTATTGTTCAATTTCTATTGTTTCACAATTAGAACTGGTAATTAATTTATGAATTGACCTCAATTCGAAAAAGTTTAGTTTAGTTTAGTTTTATATAAGTAATATATAATTGGAATTAGAAAAGAAAAGAAGGGTAAAATATGATGCATCAAATTATTAAAAAATATAAATATTTACCTCAATAAGATCGGTATCTGTACCGCTTTTAGGAAAGAAATGAATTTAAGGAAACCGATGAGTAAACAATAGAAAACGGAACTACAGTTTTTACTAAGCCCCTCGCAATGGCGGATGAATATTTATGAGGAGCTTTATTATTTCATGTCAGAAATCACATTGGTCTTCGACCAAGACTGTAGTATGTAAATCACATTAATATTTTAATCAATATAACTTATGGATATATAAAAATTTTATTCAAGTTCAATAAGATATTTGGTGTATTTTTACCTAGCAATTGATGACAAAGATTTTATGATTTAGATAGGTTTATTGATTCCTTGATAATAAATATTTTATTTATTAAGATATTAAAGTTCAATATATTTTGAATTTGAATTTGAGTTTGAGCGTGCGCGCTCACTATGTGTTAGAAAGCTCGTCTGTGTATGCCAGCCAGAGGTGCTTTATGATGTGCAGGATGTGCAGGATGTGAAAGAACACCAAATTTTAAATTACAAAACTCGACAGGGTAAACGAAGAACGATTTAAGAAACTACGCAAATGCAATCTGAAATTCGTAAACACTGAATGTTTTTAAAGAACTGCAGCATGATAGTGAATTTTTGTTTATCACTTGTTTATAGCACTCACAACTGTAGAGCTTCGGTCGTCAGCTGATTGGCTCGAAACCAGTTTAAACTATACTCACCGCAAAGAGCACAAGTCTCACACAACTTGACCAATTCTCTTTTAAGCTAACTCGTATGCGTGTTTATATCGATCATAGCCAACAACTTTGGCTTGGTTGAGGAAAATGAGATTTAGTTGTATCGAAGTCGTTCATTAAGGCTTTCTGACGTGGTCGACGCTAGCGTTATATATAGTTAAACAATTTTCGACACAATGTGATAGTGAAAGAAATGCGCGACTTTTTTTCTTTTCTTATACAATTGTGAATTAGCTAAATAAAGTTATTTCTTAAGATCAAATAGATATAAATATTTGTTGGTTTTAATGAAAAAAAAGGTTTGACGACTAGAAAACAAAATGACAATCTCTTCGACATTTCTATCGTCATTAGTCATCGCTGTGTGTCTTTTGCTGCAAAATGAAGGTAAGTGCATACAAATATAAAGAAGCAGGTTTCGATAAATTATATACAAATTTAGCCCTTAGTTGTATGCAAGTCCATGTATACTTTTAATTTTATGTTATATAAAAATATATATTTTTACGATAGTATTCATTTTCGTATTCGAATGTTCCCTTCTCGAAATAAGTTTGCCCTGTTTTCGGAAAATTGAGTTTCTATATTTCAAAATTCGAATGTTAAAAAAATATAAGGCAAACATTTTTCCAAAAAAAAAAAAGGAAAAACGCTTTTAAAGTTTTACTACTGGCCTTTACTTTAATCATTCTACTCTCTATATATAAGTACATATGTGTGTCTTTCGTAAACAGTTAGCGCGCAACAACTTATTGCGTATCTCTCTCAACATGGTCTTCATGGTGAGATTACTTTCCGTCAAGTCAACACAACAACTGTAGAGATTAGAGCTAAACTAGAGACCACACTTCAATATCCAGATCAAGTGTGGAGTTGGGGCGTTCGAAAGTTCCCAACAGATTATAATGACATTGATCCAGAATCCCGTTGCAGTTTGGAAAAAATGGGCGAACAAGTGGTGAACTTTGATGAGGATCTCGATTATTTGGTTTTACCTGGAAATGAAACTGCCACCTGGTACCGCAATATGACTTTAATTGGTAAGTATTGTATTTTTATCCATTACAATTTTTTAAATGAATGAATGAAATTTCTTTTCTTATGAAACTTAGGTGAAAGGGGTATTTGGGGCAAGTCACTTGTTCTAACCGAGGCTAATTCGCATGCGCGTATATGTTCTACCATCACTACAATTCAAATGGCGGTGGAGCATATGGCGGAGGCTCGTTTCAATTCGCCTATTGCGGGCTCCGTGCATTTTCGATGGTTAGCCCCATCGGGTGGCGTAGGAGGAGATACACTGATATTTTCTGATCTCTACCACATTCAAGCCCAACCTTCTTATGATAATCCCAGCAAACCTATGACTCATCATAGTTGGAAAATTTACGTTACTGATATATTCAAAAACGACCACCATCGTACCGAAGATAACTGTAATTTCTTGCAACTTGTGTTCGATCCTCAAGGTTATGGTGAAAATAAAGGTATAGGTGATCTCGATGTCAGATTGGGAAAAATAAATGTGGCAAAAAATGTTTTGCAATCACCACAGCGTGAAATTTACAGAGATGAAAAATTTGTACTATTACCGTCAGATTTATCAATACCACATAGAACTCTATATTTGGTTTTGTTCGATGATCAACATCCAGATAATTTCCTTGCGTGCACTCAAATCCGACATGTGGAGCCATTGACATATAAGTAAATAAGAATTTCGTGGTCAACATTTTAATACTATTACTATTTTTTTATTTAAGGACCTTTTTAAACTCCGGAGGAATAAAAGGTGAAGTTACATTCACGCATCGTTCACGCTTCGATCCCACCTTCCTAAATTTCACACTCGAATCGGCTGGTAAACAAGCACGTTTCATAAATCGTAAATTCGCTGAGGATGTCTCTGCATTTCGCATACACACTCTACCTCCAATACCACATCGTAAGGGTCTGCCGAACTATTGCGAATCCTCTGGAACCTTATATAATCCTCGAAATCTTGAAAAGCATGTAATACCACCACCTGGATTCGGTACTCAAGATCAGTATCCCATAGGAGATGTGAGTGGAAAATTACAAAGTCGTAATAAGGATTACTATCACAATTATTTATTGCCTGGTGTCAGTTCAGAGCTCAGTGGACTTTATTGGGATACGTTTTTACCCTTGCAAGGACTTTACAGTATCGCTCACCGTGGCATGGTTATATTTACTTACAATCGTACCAATGTTGATAACATTACCGAAGCTCCTTGGAGTTGCTCCACGATATCACATTATCGAAGGAATGGGCTTTATCAGAAACCCATGCTTACAGCACAAGCATTGTTCCGTTATCCAATTGTGGGACGCGTACTCTTCCGACAACCGGCTGAAGAGCCATGGCAGGATACCACAGTCATATTTGAGTACTTGATACATGCCGATGGATCCACACAAAACAATACCTTTGACCATCGTTGGGCTATACACAGTAACGCGCCTGGAAAAGACTTTTATGACTGGCAGAACCGATGCCTTTCTACGGGCGCGATTTTCAATCCCCATAAAGTGCAATGGGAAAATCGATGCGTTGACGATTACTGCAAACCACATTGGCCAGCAATGTGTCGAGTGGGTGATTTAGATACACGCGTTGGAACGTTGACAATAGCCGGAAGAAAGAAAAATGCAGAAAGCTTGAGTCGATTAATGTTTACAGATGCGAATTTACCATTATCGGGAAGGCATAGCATATTAGGGAGATCATTAGTCATCTATGATGATTTCGGTCCAAAGGCCCGAGGTGAACGTTTGGCTTGCTCTGTGTAAGTGAAAATGGAAATTACTGGAAATTACAGCACCTAAATCAATAATAACTGAGTAATTGTCAAATTCTAATAGTATTATTGGACACTTCCGGCGTAAAGTAGTAGCGAAAGACTGGTATGCTAATGGAGATGAGTTAACTGTAAACGGCCGCCTGGAAATTACGCAGCAATCAGAATATGATATTAGCAATATCGAAGTACAACTGAAGGGTTTAAATGAAAACAGTGGCTATCACATCCACATGGTAAGTTGGGGGCATTTATAATTTTACTAAAATTGAAAAATGTATACTCGTATATACATATGTATGTATATATATATATAAATATATATATGAATTATTTTAAGACACCTGTCGAGGCGAATCTGGAATTTCCCTGTGAGGCTACAACCCTTTATGGACATTGGAATCCCTTCAATGTGAATGTCAAATCTTCACCTCCTCCACAACAAGGTACAACCGACCAATATGAAATGGGCGATTTGAGTGGCAAATTCGGCACTCTCGATGGTTTTACGCAGTACGAAGATATATATAATGATACAAATTTGCCGCTTTTTGGTTATAATAGTGTGATCGGTCGCTCAGTGGTAATACATAAAAAGCGTAGGAATGCACGTTGGGCTTGCAGTACGTTGGAACGTGGTTACAGCCCCAGTGAAGCACGTGAGATACGTGCTATTGCTTCATTTCATCATCCCACAGGGTATGCATATGGCTATGTGAAAATGACACAATTGATACATATCGATGGTAGTCAATCGGAGACTGTTATAGAAGTCAAATTGAGACATCCAGGGAAGAATGATCGTAATATGGTTTGATTATAACTTCAGAGATTATAAGTTCGAATGTGACAATTACATTTTTCCAGACCTATAATCACAATTGGCAAATATATGTAAATTCTGTGGGCGTGGATGCTGTAGTGAAGCCAACAGCAACTCGTTGCGTGGCGGGTGGATATGTGTGGAATCCTTATTATACCCAATTAGCCGATCCATTAAATGTACCTGCGACTTGAAAGTTATTTATCTACAAGCAAATCTATATATTTACCCGTTTACTTTTTACTTTCAGCGTGATTTGTATGAACAGGAGTGTGGACCGGATAATCCCTTACGCTGTTATGTAGGCGATGTGGGTGCGCGGCTTGGCACGATAAGTAATACATACAAACATATATACCAAGCTAATTTACATTTTGCGTTAAACCATATTTTCATTCATCTTGCCCCTTCCTCAGACCTAGGTGTCCAACGTGTTGTATTCACAGACTCGAACTTTCCTTTAGAAGGTCCTGTAGGTGCCATTGGACGATCCATAGTCATATTTGGTCCTGACCATTCTTCAGAACGTTTTGCTTGTGCAAACATTGAGCCAGATCACAATGTTTTCAAATACGTCAATCTACAAAAACCACCAAGATTCGTTGTGTATGTTACGTTAAATTTAGTTGTGAATTAACTCGGTGCGCTCGATAGGGCACATCTGTTCATATGCATTTAATTTTCCATTATAGTGCGCAATTTTTAGAGGAGCTGCGTTCCGTTATGGGTATACCCGAATGGATGTTAGATGTGGATGCTCGTAAAACAAAGGAATTACATGGCGGTGCTTGCATACAAATGATCATCCATTTCAAAGGACCAATAGCCCATCGATTGGAATCGGTAAGGGAGATGGCATTGGGAAAAGAATAATGATAACAGCAATTACTCCTCTTTCAATAGGATATGTCAAGACTCATTGCTGCTGGTCGTCTAGATGGCCCCAGCTTGTTCATACCTGGTTATGTTAATACTAAAAGGAAGGCAACAATTTCATATAGAACTTGCGGTGTACGAGATCCTAATGAAAAACGTAAGACAATTAATATATTCTTATATAGGGATTAGTGCATAAAAGAAAATACCTGTAGCTACATCTACATACAAGGGAAACCAACTAAACAAGATTTTTTTTAACATTGCTTGCTCCTTAGCCCCAGAGAGTGTTAAATTTCAAAACAACAAATCCAACAAACTGAACCATAAAAATAATTTGAATAATATTTATTTTCAAAAAGATCACTATCTGCCCCTGGAAAGGAAATAATCTCAAGTAAATTGAATCGTTTTTTTTTTCAAACATATTACGCCCCGGTCCACTTCTCGGATAGTCTAACCGTTTGACCCTCTCTGGGGTTGCATTCGCCTATATGTATCAAAGATGTATCTATGGTATATGATTATTTAAATTATATATTACATGCGAGTTGCAAGTTTACCTCCTTAAACTAATATGTACTTGTACATACAAGTTCCATATGTGGGGCGAAGGTATGTATATATTATTACTATGGGAGTATATAAGTATACTATAAGAGTTTATAACCGGCATGAAAATATTTTTGCTAAAAGTTTCGTCTAGAAAATGTAATTTGTTATCTGTTTAAATCTGTCTTGGCCTGCGCCGTGGTATAACAATTTACTCTCTTTTATTTTCTTTCTTTCTTCTATAAATATTTTTAAATGTGATTTAGCATTAAATAAGTTTTTTTTGCACTAAATATCCACAACAATAAATATAAGTAAAACTTAAAAATCGAAATTGAATATCTTGTATGGGGCAATTTGAAACAATTCTGAGGAAACACGTTAAGCGTGAAAAATTTGCAAGTGGAATTTCCTTATTCAATTTTTGTATCATGGCTTGCACTATCTTTTCATAATTATGAAAGATTATAAAAGTAAATAAGTAAGGAGTAAGGAGTCATTTCGGATGCAACCCGATATTAAATATTCTGCTGCTATTCATATTAAATATAAATAAGTAAAAAATAGTCCAAGTTAAATGTCTTGCTATGAATATGGCGTAATTACTCGTTGTTTAGATTTCGTTATGTCAGTAATTTTTGGTATTTGAAATTGACTGATACTATTACAAGTATATTGGCCAAGTTAAGTAGAGTTTTAAAGAAAAATTCTTTGAATATTCGATATTGAGTCCACAGACCGGCCAATAAAAAAAGGTTCATTGTATTTAGGAAGGTCTGTTTGCATACCCATGTAATTAATTTATCGAATTGAAATTATTTGAATTTTTGTTTCAATATTTTTCAGGCACTAAGTCATTTTCCGGAAGCTTTTACAACAATTCATCAAACGAATCACTGCCAAAATATATTTTGATTGCAATTTTGATTTTACTGAGTATATATTAAGCAATAAATGTTTCTTTATGACAATAACTATGTGCACATCAATATTGTTCAGAGTTTATTTAACTGATTATGTGAAATAAAAAAGTCCTTAAAAAACATACACTATTTATATTTAAAATCCTCTCTGTTTTTGATTTTTACTCTCTCTCACTCCCTCACTCTCTCACTCCCTCTCTTTATCTATCTATCTCATTGCAAAATTTCAATAGGGGGATTCGCTTGGTCTAGAAAATGCATGCTATGCAAATATTTTCTATGAAAATAGAAATAAACAATGGGAGTGACCTCTTTTGCAGGATTTTGACAAATTTAAGTCAAACAATAACAACAATCCGCCTCAGGGTTGGATATTTTTGCTATCTTAGCATATTTTTTGTAGATGTTCTGTTGTTGTGCCATTGCACGGATAGGAAAGCCGGCTACCGTAGCATGAATTTCCTAGACTAAGCGAATACCTCCAATATGATTTCTGTATTTCTAGTCAACCTACGCTCTAGTGACGCTCTTTTCACCCTTCTTTTATATTTTTTCATATGACCTTTATGGAAATGAGTTTTGCACTGCGCGTGCGCGGTAAACATGCAACTTTGCTATCGATTGAAGAATGGAAACAGTTCTTTATACATATCACCGACGTACATATACAAAAGACTTCTGCCTGCCAGTTGTAGCGAAGAGTTATTCAGCAGCCGTTGAACTAAAAGCAGTACAGCTAAAGAATTAGAAATATTGAATTCAATAATGCATTGCATTTTTCTAGCAATTTTCTTGAACTTAGCTGTTTCGACTTGTAGTGCTACTGGACTGAGTGGTCCGTATCTCTTTTGGGGTCATCAGAGTGTCATTGATTTGCAGCCACGCGCTCTTGTTGAGGCTACCGAAGAGGATCTCATCAATTTATTTCAGGAAACCAAAGCAATTGTGATTTTCGTACGGAATAACACCGGACGCATAGATGGGAAAATATATCCTAGATTCCAGCAGCTGGTAAAAAGTAACGCTTGGGCCTATTTACCACAACATTATCTCACTGCGGAGCCATTCAACTACAATGCCAACATAGAGGTATGTATGTATATACTTACATATGTAGGTATGTGCGATGTGTGAAATTTTGATGCAGATGTAGCCTGCAGACCAGCAAAAAACATATTAATATTTACACAAATATTTATTCCCATCAGAAAAAACTGAGTATTCCAAAAGAAAAATCGAAAAATATTTCATTATTTAAACATCAGTGTTTTTTGCTAAAAGTTTGTTTGTCCAGAATTCCCTTTGACAGTAATGCATTCAAAGGTAATCAATAAAAATGGTTTATAAGCTCAATAGTAGGGCCAACGTCAAGACCGTTAAATCGATTTTCGGTCGAGCTGCTGCGTCTTGCGAATAAAAATGGATGGGAGCACAACTGAAACAACTGATAGATTTTTATGAGAAGACAACATCTTTATATTGTCTTGGCTAGGACTCAAACTAAGTACTAACCGACTCGGCCACGGCGATCAATTGCCATTTGTTTAACAAAAAACTGAGCAATACACAATATTATCAAGTGCATAACAGCCTTTTATTGTTGTGTTTACTTTTGCTTTCACATCAACATTTTTCTTTGAGATGCTCATACTTGAGGCGCTCATCAATGCTTGCCACTGTTGTTTATGTATTTTTTTTTCTATCCGCCTGAAGGTAATCAATCTAAGTGGTAACGGCGAGGAAGAAGATGAATCAATTGTGTCTGGCTACAATGACGCCATTACCATCTACGGTAGAGGTGAGGTGTTGGGAGTTTTAGCGAGTCGAGAAGATGACACTCATTACGTTGCTAAAAGAGATACCAAGGAACGTGAAGAACGCAACGAAGAAGATCGAAGTGCAACAACAACTTCCCAAACACCAACCGCTGAAGAAGAGGACAAAACATTTATATATGTAGCAATTGGTAGGTAAAATTGGAGCACAAATGCACAGAAAAATGAAATGATGCCTGCACGTTGGTACCGTAGGAATAATTTTACGGCAAACATATTTTTATTTCACCAACAGCCACACTGACATATTTGTGTACATATATACATTATCAATCCATCAAACCGAAAATAAACTTTTAATTGGCGACACATTTGAATACCAAATTCGTGAAATTATGATCACACATGTGTGCATGTGGTAATGTACTGAAGCGCTGCTGCGAATTTAATAATCTAAAAATGATTAATTATAATTAAATGACGCTTAAAATTCAGAAAAAAATCCATTTATTAATTTTCCATATAAATACGTGCATATGTACGTATATGAGTTTATTTACATACGACACACATATATGTATATAAGTATACGAGTAAAATCAATTTTTATGAATTTAATAGAAATTGTTTACCGGGTCTCCTCTATAGGTAACAAGGCCGTGTTATATGTGACCTCTGCTCCAGTAATCAATATTAATGGTAAACTTAACAACACGAAGCTTATGGCACATAACAAGGATGTTACATTTGATGATCAGAAGAGCAAAGGTTACGGACGTCTTAATATCATATTCTCGGTGGAGACACAGAAATTATTTTTGCGTTTCAATTTCACACTGAGTCGGGGTTATTGGTATATGAAAGCCGTTGAAATAGAGTATAATGATTACAAATCTGTTCTTCCCGTTGTGGGCACACTATATAGTATTCCATCTGCGCCCATCGGTTTCTCGTATCGCTGCTCCTCACGCAGTCTACAATTTGGTAATGAGAGCGATGGTCTAGTCATCAATGATTTTCAGGTGATTAAATTTTATATTTGAATTGAAATTTGAAAATACCTACCGTAGATACATTCATACCGATTAATCAATTTTTTTTGTATTTAGGTACAACCCTGGTTGAATGGCGTACCACGCTTTGGCGACGTTTACGATTGTGTCGGTTTCACTACAGCCCCAATTTGGGCCGGTATTTTAGTGACACTTTTCTTGATTGGCATTTTGTCGATTGGTTTAATTGCGATAATGGACATTAAAACACCAAACCGTTTTGAAAGTTCACGCGGCAAACAACTATCACTATTTATGCAGGAATAAGCATAATATATACATAATATATATATATATATATAGAGCATATAAATATATTTCGCTATATACATACATACCTACATCTTCTCCGCTCCGTATGCAAATACATAGACACCATATGTATACACATATACACATATATAAGTACATATAAACAATGTGGAGTTCAAGCGTGATTGTAAAATTAAAAGAAATCAAATGTAACTGCATAATTGTATCTATGTGTATGTAATAATCGTTGAAATGTTCTTATTAATAATTTACGGTATCACAAATCCTCTTGTGCTCCTGACGTTGGCTATTGAATTTTTCCTTATACATTTATTATTTATTTTAGTTGTTTTGTATCTGTATATTCTATTGTTGGAATAATCTTGAAAGAATAAAATAATGTTGCAATTCTTACAAGCCAACTATTTATAAGTATATATAGATAGATAGACATACATACATATGTTTGTATGTATAATATATATAATAGCAATTATTCCAAATAAATACTCATTATCAAAGAAAATTCGTAAATATGTTTAAATATTCAGAATCAGCTTAACATAGAACTGTAGGTTAGCCCCATATTTGTGGGAAAGATACAGGATGCTGACACAAGATTTTGAGTCACTTAAGAGGTTTCATTCAAAATGCCAAAGTGTTAAATAATCGCGCAAATTTGCTCAATAAACAGAAAATACATCCGGTCTAAAAAAAGGAATTTCTAATATTCCAATGATCTCCATTGCTAGAGTGTATTTGAATATGTAACTCTATTAGCCGACTTTTTAAATGCAATTTTGTTCGGGATGCCGTTTTTTCTACTTCGTCCTTTAACTTTGGCATCTCTCGATCTGTTGATATTGAACAGATTGAAATGAGTAGCTGTGTGATGAGATTTCCAAACAAAAGAGTTGACAATGTAAACGCAATTCCCCGAAAAGGACAGAAGCGGCCGTATGAGGCAAATTACCCGGACCAAGGACAAACAAAGGGTAGACAGTGTAAAGGAAATTCCACGTCGTTAAGGATAAACGGAGCAGCTGCAGCTATCGCAGGCAAACGAATAATCAGACTATTCTTGAGCGCGTGAACAGAATGTTTGGGTCATCTACAGGTATAAAAAGAGCGATAGCGCTATCATAAGAGGAGACGAGGCGTTATGCAAAGGACTTCAGTGACCCGTATACCAAAAAAATTTACACGAAGCCCGTTTTCGTTCAAAGCTGGAATATGGATCTGTAATTTGGAATCCAATTTATTTAACAAATTAATTGATTGTACAGAACTTCTTCAACAAATTAGTTTCAAAGTCCCGTTCCAACTATCCTGCTAATATCAAGATATCTAAATAAAATTATCATACTCTGGAGCACTCATGGGGCTCAATAGTACTTACAAAACTCTTGATCCGGATTTCGCCATGTCAAGAAATTGTTTTCTATATAAAATAGATTTAAATTATTCTTAGTGTCTCTCCGCTTCCTAGTAAGTAAGTAATAGCATTAAGTCAATTTGTAAATATAGTTTTTAAGGTTTTTGTAACCATAAGCCTAATTTAATAAACGAAATGAAAATGAAAATTTTTAAAATAAAACATTGAGTTAGGTATATATTGAGGAAATTAATGCTACACAAGAATTAAAAAAAATCGTATACACAAGTAGTTAACAAATTGTGTCTTATCAAATAGGGGCTTTTAAATAATACGATAAACTATACTTTTTTATAACGATTGTAGCGAAAGAAAGTAAAAAAAAAAATAACTTTTCCGTTTTTAATGTTCTGCATTCGAAGGTTTTTCTTTTCGAAATTACATATGTTTCAAGCAGCTGATGGCAGATGCCATCCGAGTTATCCGACGAAAAGAAAATTTCAAGAGGAGTCTTCTCTGACAATACTTAGAAATTGCGATTTGTAGATTAATGGAAGCAGTCACACGGTACGAGTTTTATTTCTGCAATTATAGGAAATTAGGTAGTAGAAATTAGTCTAGGGCTGGTCACACGGAAAATTTTTAATTGACATCAACATGCTCTCAACGTAATAATTGTATTTTACCGAATTTGCAGAAGGCAAAATGCAAAAAAGATTTCATTCCAATCCACAGGATATAAATTAATTGTAGCTATTCGTTACTCCTTGTTTATGGTGCAGATAAGCTAACGTTAGCACAAGGAGAGTGCACGCTGTTTAGAAGGATTTCCAACCAATCCAACCAATCCATCGGTCCCATGTTCGCTTCATGTTTCAAATAACGGCAAAATGCTAACTATATATTGAAAGGTTCGAGTAAATTGAACAATAAATAAATAATTTTGGGATAGATCATCCCGGGTCCACTTCTGGAATAAAAAGCGTTCCCAGTGCTAAGTCGGCCAAAAAACTACCTACGTACCAAATACCTGTTAAATTAAACTACAAATAAGAAATTTTGGAATATATTAAGCACAGGCCACTACCGGGAAGAAAAAGACAAAATTTCAAGGAAATCAAGCAAAAAATAGGATTTTTCAAGATAGATTTGTCCCATGTCCACTTCAGATTTTAAGTAAATTGCAAAATTACCTATGTACAAAATTTCATGTAAATAAAACAATAAAAAAGGTTTTCTTTGATAGATCGGTGCCATATCCGCTTGCCGGAAGAAAAACTTGTCTTTATCTCTCAACTTAGGTAAAAAAACTACCTGTGTACCTAATTTCAAGTAAATCGAAGCATAATAACGGTTTCTTTGTGATAGATCAGCCCAAAGTCCATCTTCTGGAAGAAAAACTGGTCCTTAAATCGAACAATGAACAAGAATTTTTGGGATAGATCAGCATAAGGTGCACTTCCGAAATAAAAAGCTTTTCGAGTGTTAATTTAAGCAAAAAAAAACTACCTATGAAGCAAATATCAAGTAAATTAAACCGCAAATAAGAAATTTCGTAATATATCAAAGCCCAGATCATACATACTTTTACATGGAATCGGTTTTCAGCACATTGCAATTTCATGTACGAAAACAAAAAGAAGTCGAAATAAATTGCGTAGAATGTAGACAACCAAAATGTTAAATTGACTAATTTAGATACTATCTTTTTCTTAAATTTATTCTTTTTTAACAGTAGAAAGTAAAAACTGCTCCAACTGCTCTACCTAATCTGTTGACTCAAAGGGAATACAAAAATTGAAAGTGATTTTCTAATAAATGAATTATCATGAGAGGGCCCCGTTTAATTTTTGTGTGCTACACAGATCGATTTCATCAAGTATTAGCACCTAAAACTTGTTTTTGTACTCGATTATACCTGATTATTACTACTACAAACTTCAGTTATCCGTTTACGATACTATTTTTCTTTTATTCGCCCAATGTTTTGCTTAAACAATTTTCTTTTATATAAATACAAATATTATTAGCAAATTTTCCTTTCATCCCATTTATACTAACAACTTCACTTTCTAATTTTGACCGGTATTCAGTTAAATGGATACATAAATACATACTTACATAAATGCTTGTATATGCATACCGTCGTAAAGATACAAGTATAATGGTGGCCAGCTATGTTGCGTACTTAGGCACAATCGTATATTCGCACATGCTTTTTTAACTCTTAGGAATAATCCATCAGTGAAAACTTCAAATAGTTGCCATTAATCGCCAAATGAAGTTTTTAGGTCAAATTCATCCTTTCTCTTATATATAAAAATAAGTTCATGGTTTCGTGGACGGCCTTACCGAATTCTACCAAATTTATATAGGGTATTTCAGCTGCCATGCAGATGGCTAATATTTTCCCCGAATTTGGACAAGTGGGCGTGGCATATTTGTACAAGTATTTCTCCTAAACGGCTTAAACGATGGAAATGAAATTTTATGTGTATATTAAAGAAAACTGGAGAGCGGTTAAATTTATAATTCAGCAGAGTTGGCACTGTTTTGAAATTTATTATATACGATATAAGTTGTGTCCTTGAATGAAATCAAAGTAAGTGTCTGAACCGAAATTGATGAAATGTTTGTGTTCAATTATGCTCAAGAATGATTTAGATTTACAAGTCGCAGAGTTACCACCTTTACTGAAATTTAAATCTAAAAATAATACTATCAAACTGAAGAGATTTAAAAAAGGCTTTAATGTGAAAATATTTTTGAAAAGGGTTCCCACCTGTCTGAAAGTTTTCATTTAAAAGATTGATTTCACAAATAAAATGATCAAAATAGAGAGATTTTAAGAAGTTTTTGAAGAGTTATGAAACATTTTTAAAAGATTAATTGCAGATGGCTCATGAAGTTTCTAACTAAAACATATTTCTGATCATTCTTACACTGCAAATACGGATCTGAAAATGCCACAATGCAGATGCTAAAAGTTCAGAAACGGGACTAATTGCTTGGAGTGAGCCAAAAAAGAATTTTTGGATGAATATTTTTCCACAAGGATTCCTGCAGTACAGTTTTGTAGGAGTATTTTAGACAAAATTCCCTCAGGAATAAACAAAATTTAAGAAATAGGACAAGCGATTCGAAAATCTAGGATTCTAGGATTTTTCATTTTTTGAAATACTTCTTTTGGTTAGCAAAGCACACCAGGATACCGCTAGATAATTTTATATAACGAAGAAGGCTTCTGATATTACGTAATACGTTTATAATTTGGAACAAAAATAAATAAAAAAATAAAATAATTTCATGTTCATATATTCGTCTAAACAAATTTTAAACTTCTTGCACTTTGCAATTTTATATGCTTATACAAAAGCACATACTGTATATTCATATGCATGCATGTACCTGCACTTACTGCGCCTCAAAAAAAACTCGAGTTTCTTAAATGTTTATTTGCATGCAAATTGCTACCGGTCAAATGACTTTCATTGTCATTTCTATGAAAAACGAAATCTATAGTCCACTGTCGCCACTAACGCATGCGCAATTAAGCTTAATCAAAATATATGAACTGCCCGCCAAAGCCGGCCGCTGTTACAGCTAGAGCAGCGTACGCATCCACCCAAACTATGTCAATGCCGAGTTGGTAACTAATAAATAACCTGTTTGCGTGATTCGGTGAATATTGGCAGAAGCAAACAGGATCGATGTGAAAGTGACGGTGTTTTTCAATATGGACTCCCTCCATGACCAAATCGCTTTTTGTGTGCTTACATTTGATTTATGACACAATTTTGTAAATCGATAATCAGGTTAGAGGATTTCAAGCTACAATACAAGATGAGAAATCAGATGGACTGAAGTTTGTCCCTTTTATTGCCAATTATAAGTAAAAGCGTTTTTTTTTTAAATGGCAAAAGTAAAGTATATGGATATTTAAGTCAAAAAAGACCTGTATTACACATCAATTGGCTTCCTAATACATATACATACATATATACAAGTATGTACATAGTAATGTTTGCATTTATTAAATAGTTGTAGTTGTTTTAACAAGTGGTTATTCGAAGTAATTTCATCAAAAGAGAAATTAATTTCCCAATGGTCGTAAGGGGAAATGTAGTTAGCAAAGTAAATATATATGTTTGTACTTTTCGCAAAACTAGGCATCCTTAGTTTCAGTGATTCCTCCTCTAGTTCTCTGCTTTGAGATATCTAATCGGTAGGATATTCAATCTAAATAAGAAAAAACGTTTCCTCGTTTTTTTTTTACAATTATATCAGTTATGAACATGCATGTGTAAGTACCAGAAGGAGAAGAGATAGACCCACCAAAATTTTTAACGAATGTAGTACCTCAGTTTTGTATATACTTTTATATTTACACGATCATTTGTCGGAACTGGTCAGATCGGGACACTGTACCATGTAACGCCCATATGGCTGATTTGTTTAGATATGCGTTTTTGGATCTACAGGCCTAAATTCAAGTTAATTTTGAAACCGGAAGTCTACAAAGATGTGTATGCCTTAGATATTGATCATTTAAATTTATTTATCAATTTGAAAATGAAATGAATTTAAATTACTCGTATTTTTTTCCCAATCTCACAAGCACTATTAGTCCAATATGTAAGAAAGCGTTCTGTGAGTCAAGGTCTCATGTAAGGTGTTGAGATCTGGCTAATAAAGATTTTACTGAGGACTTGAGAAGGAAAAAAGTCACTTTTCCCGAGTTTAAATACAAATTGTTGTTGCGTAATTTTTTTATTTAAGATAGAACTCTGTGCTCATTGTAATAAATCTTTTATGAAGAAGTTAAAGTGAAAATAGTTTATTCTCTTATTTAGATTGAAGTGACCTTTCAATCAACAATTATATGCGCAAGTTAAGTCTTGGAATAAATTATTAACAATATCCAATAATATTAATTATAATTTTCAAAAATGGTTTAACAACATCATACATGTGAGGTTTTAAAAATATTTAAATCTTTTATCAATTTAATACGTATCTGTTATTTTATCTCTGAGAAAATTGGAATGTTCAGTAGCCGAAAGTTGAATAAGCTGCACAAACAGAGCGAAGGAAAGCCGCACCGCGACAAGTGCCTCAACTCAGCCGCCGCCTTATTTCTTATTGTCTCTGCCTTTACTTCTGTCCCCGTCTACACCTTTAAACGCATTTCGTTTATTTACTTCTACAACGGGTTTTTCTCCATGCAGCGCTGGCTGGCTTTAGCACATAACCAAACAAATCTTCTGCATAATTGCCTCTACATAGCATGACAGTTAGTCTTCGTTGGACTTTTATCGCAATTGGTTGCATTTACCGGAAAATTATACGATTTAAAGGCGTTTACTTTCGCGCTGAAACTATACAAGTATTAAGTACATATTGTTGTACATACTCAGACATTTAAAAACATTTAATATCGCTAAATATATTGTAATTTTTTTTCATTTTGTGCTTAAGAGGAAAAAAGTTTAATTTCATATTGTGTCTACTTATGTGCCGTTACTTTCGAATGTGTAATTAGGCGAGCATTTCGCAAATAGTGACCATAAATATATTCTCCCGAAAATATCCTATATTGCCTATCTTGACTATGAACAGTGATATGAAATAGCAAAACACTTCCATTCAGAAACGCAGAAACTATCAAAAAGTATCCTACGAAAGGAATTAAATAAAAGTGTATTCAAATAAATAGTTACACACTTTACGCTAAATAGAGTTTGGAATCGAAAGGCCATTGCTAGAAATTATATCACAAGTGTGGTAAGTCCAAACTCTTCTAATAAAGGTGATCAATTTACGAAATAGAATTCCTATGAAAATAGTTCTTAATAACAAAAAAAAAAAATTATTCCCCTTAATGTAATATAGAAAAAGAAAAGTGCCCAGTGCAGTAAAAGCTAACCTAGTTTATTAAAAACCAACCCAATAATTAGTGATCAAATTTTTTTATTTTCCTTTTTGCAGCAACAACAGCTGAGATACCAAAATTGTAAATGAAACTAGAAATCAGTGTCGAAGTGAAAAATATATTTAATACACCTAATAGCCAAAGAAATTAGGCATTAAAAATGTGTGCTAGTTTCGTGAAATTACGACGATTTACCTAAAAAGTTGTGTGTTAAGACAAAAATCCGAGCTATTCGAATAATTATTTAAGAAATATTTCTATGTCAGCTTCCGAAATAACCGACATGAAGGGGCACTACATATGCCAGTATTTCTTTTTTATGCCAGTATTTCTATAATTGTATGTATATACATACCTTTGTATATAGATATTTTTTCGTGTTCTTTCTGCTGCTGCTGCTAGACTCATCAAGTCTTCCGGTTAACTAAGCTTCGTAATTATAGTGGCAATCGTTGTTCCCCGGCGGAAAGCCTTTGGTATAAATTTTTACATTTTTTTTTTTTTTTTTTTTTTTTGTCTATAACGAAACCAGGTTTCCACAGAAAGTTCTAACGCCAAACTAAATAATTCTTTAACATTATATATTTTTTAATGAACTTGATACATATATCTTCAATGAAAAACATTTTGTTTTGTATGCAAATTTTCATCTAGCACAATAGATTGAATTTGTTTAGAAATTTCGGTTGATTTGTAGCTGAAAATCGTAAATCAATGAACACCTGTATAATTGAATGGGGAATAACTGTCACGGTCATTGCTGGCACGTAGAATGCCAAATAACAAAGGATAAATGAAGAGATAGATGATGTGTAATAATACAATGAAGTGATTTCACTTTTGGTACCGTTGCCACAGAAGGTATTCAAAAGTTATTCAAAAATAATGGAATATTTTGCGCTTTTAAAGTTTAAAAATTGACAAAGTAGAACTCATTGCATATTGGCTGAACTAATTATAATATGAATATTGAGTAAAGATCCTAAATGGATTTACGTCTATCTACTCGTACTTTTGTGTATAAATTTTTAGGGTGCCCAATAATGTTTATATCGATATCTATTTTAAAAGTACATATTTACATTACTCACACTATTATACTCGTATAGAGTATTAATATAAAATTATCAAACATTTTAGCCAAATTAATAAATGTGCTATGTTGCGCGAATCTATTTATGTAATATACTATTACACAAAATTAAAAACTGGCGAGATTTTCTGTTCTTCACCTTTTTTCATTCAAATGCATGTATGTTCAATGTACAAGCATACTCGCATATATATATGTATGTATGTGGGATCATTAAATTGATATTACAAAGAAGACAGAATTGTTAGGGCTTGGGAGTGCATGTGTTTAAAAACACTAAAACGAAGAATAACAAATTTATCTATTACCCATTTGTGTCTTGATACCTACATATGTATTTACATACATTATGGGTAATAACACCTGAAAACGAACTTGAATTATTTAGTCATCGCTGCGGTAGTCATGCTTGAAAGTACCTCCATACCGCCACAAAGACTGTTTAGAAAACAACCCTCTAGTAAATTTAGTAAGACATGAACTTTTGGAAAGGAAGAGGTAATGCAGATCAATTCTCAAAAAGCAAAAGCAAACACAAACTGTTTCAAGTAAAGAAGAAAATAAATAACAAACAAAAAACCGAAATATTGTCTATATTTGTTGTTGCGGAAAAACTAACGCGATGTGAGATGGTGTCTTGTGTTTTGAGTAAGCAAGAACTATGTCTAGCTCGTACTATGACTACAATTTTATTTTTTACTACCAGTCATTTTTGATATATATATTAAAATCATTAATTATATTAAACTTTTATATTAAAATACGGAAGGGAAATTTTAAAATGTGAAATAAAGATATGCGGCTGAAAATAATAAAATAAGCATAAAATGAACAAGTATTATATAGACTGCACTTAATAATGAAAAGAAAAAGCACATGAACACTTCCCTTATTTGAACTGGTATTATAAAGTGTGAATTCTTAGCGATGAATTCTGTTTTCACTTTACCTTCTCACTTCATAAGCCTTCATTTGCTGCTGGGTTTATACGTTTAAAATTAATGAATAGCTCTGCCATTGAAATAGTCTTGATTCTTACGCTTCCTTATATGCTTCTTTCTTTTAAATAGTCTTTGTAATGTGGGCACAATTTTCAAGTTTAATGTGCCCTTTACAATAATTACATCGTAAAGCGATTGTTATATTATAATCATGTCATTCTCATCTTCCGTTCTAAAAGAAATTATTTCACACTATTTCTCACAACATAGAAATGTAATTAAAACATATGAGATAAGAAAGAAAGGAATAACCAAAGTTTCTCTCATTTGTACTCTGAAAATTGTGTTATGGCAACTGGCCGTTACTCGCCAACACTTCCGTTATGAAATGAGGATGAACATGAGAAGAAATTAAATTCATAAATTTTTAGTTCAGGAACCTATGTTGGGAGCATATTTTATTTGAATGCAATAAATTTTTGTTCTCCAGTTGTACTAGATACTTTGACCATTTCATCATTCATGTTATTTTAAACGTACATACACATATATATGCCAGTGTTATGTTATATACATACATATGTATTTATAACTTATTATAAGTAACATATACATATGTGTATATGTACATCACTTAAGCTTCAGCAAAGCATCATTCGTATTTGCGCTTTTGCTACAGAATGAGTACGCACGACTGTTTTTTTTCCAACATTGAAAAGTTCATTAACCGTCAACGCACTTTTACGGTTTTCTGGAATTATATTTCTACAGCAAACACCGTTTGTTTAGATTTACATTATTCTTCTTTTCCGTTTACAGCACTTTTATTTCTCTATGGTCAAGTAAATTCATATGTATATACAAGTGAGTACATATGTAAATAACTAGAGGAAAATTAAAGCAAATCAAATAAACATTTGTAGATATGTTGATTCAATATCAAGAACACAAGCATATACTTGTACGTATATGTATATGTTATACTAGCTGATGCACTTGTATTAAAATAAATAAACGAATTTCTTTAATTAGTCGAATTTAAAGAAATGATTTTCATAATGTTTTTCAATAAGAGTGATATGATTTCTTCAAAAAAAAAAAAACACACACACACTAATTGTTAAGGAAATTCAAATGTTTTTTTATTTAATCTGAAGTGCAATCGATACAATAAAGTTTTGAATATAACATCATACAAATGGCCTCCACCACTTTTTTTTTTGCAGGAACGAATTCGATGAACCTAATTTTTTTTAAGAAAATCATCTTCTCCGATGAGGCTTACTTTCATCTGAATTAAATAAAAAACACTTCAATTTCCTTAACAATTTTTTCTTCTCAACATAAAATTATGTGCCTTTTATTTCTTCTTAAAAGCCACGTGTCTAAAAGCAGCTCCCTTTATTAGAGAATGTACTGACTACTGTTAAGTCATGAGTTGTAAGCAAATTAAATTCCGATATATATGCAAATGCATTATTTTTAAACCAGGTCAAATTAAAAAGTTAATGGACGATATTCGATTCTAATTTTTCTAATTTTTGTCCTTTTGCTATTTCCCCTATTATGAGGTGATTTAATTTCCTTTGAAATCTTTAATTCAATTTATCTGCTCTACATTTTTCTTAAGTTCGTTGTTAAAGTCTTTTGTTTGATATTCGCGGATATCTACATACTCATACATTTGTATGCTAACTACAACGCCAGTATATAAGTAGAGGAGGTTTGTGAGAAATTAACGGACAAAGAAAGTTTTGACAGTCCCTATAAGCTGGCTTTTTAAATGATAAATTTCCGGTACCTTTCTGACAAGATAACAGCCCCTATCTTCGAACTTTTCGATTCTATCCAATTCTATGTATTCTGAATTTCGATCGTAGCTACGTTTTTGTACGTTGTAATTTAGTTAGCGGAGAACAGTTCGATTGTATATTTTCGTGTACTTAAATAACATAATTTTCACAAAAATTTAAGTAAAACATGATTTTGATAATTGGAAAAGTCATAACGATGTCTTTTTTTAGTTTTATGAACTTAATGGCGTTTTTTGATACAACACAAGAGCAACATGAAAAATTAGAGGGTTTTGCAATAACGTTGCCGAAATACAGTTAATCCATCAGTAAAAAACTCCATGATTTCGAGAAAATTGTAATGACATTAACACTGTTGTGTGACACATTCCTATGTTATGAACTGCACCAACTCTGTGTTGGTAACAGCCCTCAGCAAAAAATCGCAAATCAGCTACTACTCAATAGTGGAGATAACCACGTCAAAGGCCTTGATTGAGTTTCTTGTGAAGTTTTTTTTTTGAATCTAAATAACGAAATTTGTTATATAAAAGATTACCAATTACAAACTCAATTTCTTAAATTTCATCACTCGCCTGAAATGGAGGACACTTGTCTCTCAATCCTCATGAAATATCGCCGCGGCTCTTTATATTTATTTGAATTGTACAAAAAATCTTTGCAATTGTTTGCTTTGTTCTGTTTCAATTACACACATTCATATGCAACCAGCTGATTTCGAAAATTTATTCTCTCTCCTCTTCTTCTTTCGATTCGATCGTAACTCAGAATACCTTATTACGATTGTGGCGGAACGGAGAGCGGGAACGTAATCGAAATGTACAAGTAGAATAGCCCTGATAGCTTTGCTTACTTTGTTTTCCACTGTCTTTCTACTTACACAAAAGATAATATATTCTTACATCCTTTTCATCATTGTAGGAAATGAAATGTTCAAATATGCGTGTTTGTGGAAGTAAAAAATAACAATGAGATTTCATAGAAATTTTTGTTTAATTTGCGTATTGTTTTTTGTATTGTGTTTTTTTCCGGAAAAACACATCCAAATTATAATTGCTGCTGGTTTTGAAAGTATATTAGGTGAATAAATTGCAATTGTTTTCCTTGCATTTCGCAATAAATGAATACAAATTCTCAAGCTTTCCTCATATTTACTTTATTTACATATTTCTACGTAGAGTTGGGAATTCATTTGACAATTGTTCATATATAAGAGCTACACATATGAATTAAGCACATATGTATGTATATATCAAAAATATTAGTCTGTTTGTATATGCACATAAATATTTTCTTTTTCTCATGCGCATACATAGCACATATACATATACATGTATTTATGAGTACATTAAA
Source organism: Neoceratitis asiatica (assembly GCA_030068015.2). Classification (NCBI taxonomy): domain Eukaryota; kingdom Metazoa; phylum Arthropoda; class Insecta; order Diptera; family Tephritidae; genus Neoceratitis; species Neoceratitis asiatica. The sequence goes on along the minus strand of CM061528.1, from coordinate 692,163 downwards.
CCTTTTTAAACTTGAATTATCTGTACAAGTAATAAGTATATGAAACTTTTCCAATGATATCCAGGCGAGAGTGAGAATAATAAACGACATTAAAGTATTTTAAATGAGCCACAAAATGTAGGGTAGAAATTTACAATAACAACAGAACAACATAATTAATTACGAATATTTTCCTTTTTATTCAAAAAATTCTAATAAGCTAAATATGAATTATCTATAATTACTTGCAGATATATTGCTGGCCGATCATCTTATAAAGAATTATTTCATTTGTACAAACTTAAGTGATCTTTAAAATGTTCTTATGAAATGCTGTAAGTGTTCAAAACTTTTTTTATTCACATAGCATTTTGAGATAAGACATGCTAAAAAAATAAGATAAATTTTCACATTCATTTCTAACAAAAATATTTATCTATTTGTTGGAAAAACATTAAAACGTCCACCATGAATTTGAGGAGAGTTTTCTCCTTCATGTATGTGTATGCGACTGTCAACATTTCAAATGCTCATTTCCCTTGCAAATTCTCTGACTCAACATACATATGTTCGAGACGTATAATCGTAGCGCGAGGAATTTGAAAATTCATATCATTTTTTTTAACACACCTCGTATATATACATATGTAAATATAACCCTCTTCATTACACATACCATTTTTATAATTTAAGTCATCATACTTACCTATCCAACGGAAGAATAAAATCAATCAAATTACAACAAAACCAAAATAAATACAAAAATTATACGTAGCAGACAGATTTTACTCAAGAATCATCAGGAGTCGTTGAAGGGAACAATGGCCGATAGCCGAGAACGCATACGTGGACCACCGCGTGATGGTCGAGAATTTTTTACTAGTCCCAGACAGGTGTTACGTCGTTTAATGCTACTCTCGGAGGGACGTCAATATAGGGAAGCAGCTGGTGTTGTGGGTCGACTGGGACCATCTGTTTTACGCTCAGTCATAGCTGAGTTACCTATCGACTTGCTTCTGGAGCATTTGCCACACAGTGCCTACCTACTAGAGTCATTTTTTACAAGGTAACTTCTTCTTCTTTCTATTAAAGTAAATAATTTTTAAAATCGATCTATCTGTGTCAGGTTACTCACCCTCAATCCCTCACCAAAGCCTGAAGTGCCAATAGAGGAGGTAGTTTGGCAATTAGTACGTCTTTTTTCACAACCCCACGAATCGGGTATGCGTCAACGTTGCTATAAACTTATTCAGGCTATAGCACAGTTTGAACCGAATTTACGCCAAACACTGCGAGATCGAAGAAAATCCTTCGATAATGCCGTGCAAGGCTTAGGAGTGCATGGCCTAACAACAGACCCAACGGGACAGCTGATATCTCTCCATGTCGCACTCAAGACTGAATTGCAAAGACATGTAGACATATACAAAATGGCCATACACAAATTAGAAGAGTTAAATACGTCGATCACAAATCAAGATCCCGCACATTCTTCTCATCAACGTCTACTTGCCATCAACTATGGTGACATACAACAAAGACTGATTGCGAACAAAACTCTGCTCACCATGGTCGATAAGCCGGCACTAAAGCAGCTGGCATGTCTCGTAGAGAATTTAAGTCAGCGGGTGGAGAATGACAAAGAGGTACTGAAATGTGTGGGACAGTTAAAGCGTTTAGATGGAAAGGCATGTATAGAAAAGCGGCCAGCAGTTGGATTGCTAATGAATTTTGCCCAAGGTTGCGAGACGGTTTTACAGTTAATGGGAGCCGAAAGTGTGCCGACAAGTCCGATGGGCATTTGCAATGGCAGCGGTAGCAGTACTTGTAGTGATGGATATCACTCAGATGATTCAACGAATGAGGAGACCAGGTAAAAAATTATTAAAAATTTATTTCATATAATAAACTAATGATACATATGTATGTACTTGTAAATATGTATGTGGGTAGATACTTAAAGAAATTCGTTTATATTGTACATAGATAATGAAACGCGTTTAGCGCAAATAAAACATGCGTATGTTGGTAATTATGCCTTAAAAGGCGACAAAACTTTCTATTTATAAACTATATACATACATATACTGCTTACAGTTCATATAAAAATTTTGCAAAATATTGAAACATTTAAAAAAAAATCGAATTCTTCAGTGGGTGCATTATAAAATATTTCGTTTGCATTATATTTTTCTAACTCACTTTCTTTTGCAGTGCAATGGTGAATCAGTACCGCAGCTTATATATGGTGAACAGAGCTGATACATTGGAGGCGTTGGATGAGTTGCCCCAGCTAAAACACGTTCCAAATTTGAAAACGAAAATACTTTTCTCAATAATTGTGGTGAGCTATAAAATAGTTTTAATATCTTAACTTATATGAGTTTTGAAATATGTATGTATGTATGTATATCTAGTTTTATATATAAAAATAGGTGTGCTTATAATAATAACCACATTCTGTACATACATCTATGAAACACATACATATACTTCACCTTTCGCTCAAGCAATCTGCAGAAGAATGGCATTCAATTACCATGAATTGCGATCACCAACCAATTGGCGAAGTAGAAATAGAAAATAATTTTAAAAGCCTTTGGCCAAAGCTTCTGCTTGCAAATCTGTTTTGAACACAATAAATATTTAACACTGAAGTGATGATAATTATAATTAACCCTTTGCCGCGCCTTCACAGAATTTTTGCAACTTTTCATAACCACCATCGACCATAATTAACTTGAAGCATTTATTTCAGTTGTCATTCCGCCTGTGCCATGGATTGCGTGAAAGAAAAGTATTGGAAGTGAGACGTACGTTAAAGTGTCCCTTGGAATCATCGAATGAGATTACACTTGCTTTGGATCGTTCAGTGCGTGCATATTTACATGAAACTGTCAACACCTTTCCAGTTGGAGAAATTGAGCGTTCGGTTTTTAGTCAAGTATGTAATTGCATATGTATACATACATATTATGTATATGCATTGAAACACTCTAAAATTATTTCATAAATATAAATAAATAGTATTTATCCTTTTTCAAAAGGTACTTTCTACTTTACATGAATACCCCTCATTAGAGTCATGTCCAGCCTTGACACATTTTATTAGCGCTTGTGTGCGCTTGGCTTGGCGAATGATTAATCAGAAATCGCCATATTATCTGGATAATGATTTCAATCTTGGTAAAACAACAAAAATATCAACATACAATTTACGTAGAATTTAACATTATCATCATTTTTAGGTTTCCTGCGACCGGAGAAACATGATCGCCATCCACAAGCCGATCGCCGCTCAGATCTTATAAAGGCATTTCTTTGGCCAGCCTTAATGCAGAACAATCGCTGTGTGTTTAAAGCTATTGCAGCCACTTAAAAGAATATTTAAACCCTGCTACAAACATACATACATTTGTACATATATGCAACAACAACAAAATTAATTTGAAAAAGTCACATTTTTTTTTTTTAATTAAATAAAAATACAATATCTTACAAATACATACATAAATATTTATATCTAAAATTCACAACATTGCATTTACTATTGTTCGATATTTTTTCTATGTGATAATTGGTTTTAGTATTAAATTTACACTGATACTTTTGTTAGTACATTGTAATGAATTTGAACTATAAAAATCGATTATCTCGCTGGGTGAGCTGAATCGTTTCTCATGAGGCTTTTGCTGTCCAATACCATAAAAATCTTTGCCATTTATTTGCCTTATGAAGAGATGAAAAAAATGCTGTTGGGCGTATACTGTTACAACGTATTTTATTGATATATCCTGTGGAACGAAATGAAATATAAATGGAAAGAAAATCTGTTAGCAGATATACACTATTATTAGTTGAAAGCAAAATAAAAGGTTGTGAAGTCAGAACATGATTTACACAATCTTAATAATTTTAAGGAGGAGAACAAGGACTATGTTCGGATGAAATCGAACGTTTAATACTCGGTTGATTCAATAATAAAAACAATGAGGGTTCTTTTGGGCATGTGTGCTGCAGAGAGAGTAATTTGTTTTTCTCACTTGCATAAAGTCGAGGATTTCACATTCCCATACTTCTAGGTTATTTGATCTCTATTGAGTGTATATTTTGCTCTAATGCCAATTAGTCAGAAATTTGCCCGAAATTGGTACAATAGTTTGTGAAATATAAGTATATTTTGGATTAAAAGTGATTATACCAAAAACATATTTTAATTTCATTAACTTTCTTTAATTTTTTTTAAATTTCATTATTAATCGGTGAATTGTCGATGAATAACAGGGAATAAAAAATGTATTTGTGTCAACACATACCGTTTCTTTGAATGGCCGAACTATGCAGGATCCATCTTCTCTACCATTAAGAATTTCCTCGGCAGTATCTCGATCCACCAGACGGTAATAATTTTCGGTCTCAATTTTGCGACGCTCTATTTCTAAATAGTTTGCATCGATTTCATCTGAAAATTACAATAAGTCAATAAAATTTTATTAGGCGTATTTTCTTAGCCTAGGAAAATTTGCTAGAAAACGAGAACACCCCGGTTGAATGATGGACCCCTGTCCATAAACTATGTGGTCTGATTTTGGCCGCTTTCGGACCACCTTCCCCCCTCCCCCCTTTAAAGGCACGTGGTTTTTTTATGATAAAATTTTTGGAAAGAAATGTTTATTAAAAAAGTGAGCACATTTTTGTTTCAATCCAAGCTTGGAATGAAACATGAAACTAGCCATTCATGTAAATCATATACTACAGGCACACATCTTTCTTCAGTAGTACTTTGACGGTCGAGTTGATTAGTGGATTCATCAATTTCAATGTCATCTTCCTCAAACCATTCAATTATCTGGCTGAGGAAGGGAAAGAAAGAAGGAGAAGGAAGGTGCGCTTTCTTATTGGAAAGCAGTTAGGCGCGGAGGTGTTCTGCGCATTGTAGCTTGTCGAACTGTTTCGTCGTCGTCACTCGCGGCATCATGTTGAAACAAATGAGTGCGCGTTAGAAAATGAACGCGTATTTTAAGCTCGTTCGCTCGCTTCTATTTATGAAAACTGCGCTTTTTTTTTTTTAACCGCGGCAAAAATATATTGATATAGAAAACCACGTAGCTTAGGCCAAAAACCCCCTCTCCCCACACTTGGCTCACCGTGGTCTTTTAGTGGACCACTCCCCCCCCCCCATCAGGTTACGTAGTTTATGGACAGCCCCTAACAAGAAACTAGCATACGGCTGCTTTTTGCTTCTTACAGTCTGTGCGAAATAAATGTACATACACAGGTATATGAGTTTGGGTATAGGGTATTTCTCCTATCGTAGTATATTTGTCGCATGTGTTTTGTGTGTTGTGCAATTGAACGGATAGGAAAAGCGTGCAGTCGGTGCACCATAGCATGCATTTACTAGAATAAGAAAATAAATATGTACATATATAAGTACATAGATATGTAAATTTATTGTATGTTATTAGCAAACTTAAAATGAGATGCTAAAATTTTGAAATTTGTATCATCGATTGTTCAGAGAGCGGATAAACAAAGAACTACGCCAATTTGTATATAAGTATATGTACATACATACATATGTATATTTTTTATTTTAATCTATGTATGTATGGAGACTAATAATTAAATACTTAATTTTTCGGCACACTTACCAACAATGACGTAATCATGGTGTTGGTACAAAGATGTTGACATTGTTTGTCCATCTTCTCCGCATTCTACTGTGAATTTACTTCCCTCTTGGTTATTATCATCTGGTTGAGTCTGTTTATAAGCCGAACAATGATCACAACAAAAACAGCAAGTAAACTGAGAGTAACTCAAACAAGCACATAAATAGCTGTTATAAATAGAAACGACGAAATTTGTGGCGAATCGCGTGAGCAAATTATGCAAAACGGTCCAATAGACCCGTAAAAACCAACACATACTTGTAATGAACAGAAGATTCCACAAGATGTATTTCAAACGTATGTATGTACACGCATATCTAGATACATATGTACAAGTATGTATGTATGTATAGGAATAGTTTTCTTACTACGCCAACTTTAAATTTAAATTTCCATTATCTCGCCACAATATTTTAAACATGAATTAGAGAAGTGTTTCCAACATGACCTCCTATAAAAACTGACTTTACACAAAACATCTTCAACGAGAGCACACAGTAGGCGAACTGCGCACTCGGATCGCGCAATATAACATTGGAGGTTTTCATAGCGCACAAATTTAAACATACATATGTACATATGTACATATATACGCGGGATATCAATAGCAAAATGACAAATATAAATATACAAATTTAGTTTGGTTCAGTTATTCACATTGTAGATCATATGCCACACATAAAAGCTGCACTTGAGAGAGAATTATGCCACCAAGATTGAGTTTGGGAGGAACAAGAATGGCTTGAAATGGTGTTTTATTACCAAAAGAACATTTCACACTAAAATGTCAAGCTTTGCAAAGACAATGCCAAACATACATCAGTATTCCTCTCTCCCACAGCTTAAGTAGTAATCATGTTATGATATACATACATACATATCCACAAAAAAAAAACATAAACAAATTAATTGTTTCATTACTTCACGGGGTATATTATTTGCATGTACATACATATGTATGTGTGCAATAAGTAAGCAATTACACATTTATGCATATTAATAAAATTCTCAGTGAAGGCAAATAAAATAAATAGACAAAAGTACGTACATATGTACAAGTACATACAATCGTACTCTTATATCCACATATGTACGTACATGGTAAGTTGGAATAATTAAATGATCGTGTTATCCAAAATAAAGCCACATTAGTAAGTGTGTTCCGTGCACTTACCGAGTAATTAGATGGTAAAAATATATCACACGCTCATGTCAGATATCTCTCAAAACGTGCCGAAAATGGTCAAGGCGTGAAAAGAAGACCGTAAGTTATTTTGGTAACTTCATATCGACAAAGGTGCAAAGACAACAATTTCAGATGTACATACATATGTATACATGTACATATATTTCTCTTCTAAAGGAATAAAAATATCAGAAAAAAAATGCATTCAATTACATATGTATGTATGTACATATATTTAATGAAGGAAGGGACGCTCTCCACGCTGTGGAATACACATGTAATTTGTTATAATAACTTTTGAAGCAGTTGAATTGTATTCATATGCACACGAAAACTCTTTATTGTATGAGTAATTAATATTACTCAAGTTCTCATGTTTCATTTGCAAGTATGTAAATATGTAAACTCATATATGTATGTATCACATAAATATATGTAGCGATTTATATAATATATACATACAAGTACATACATATGTGCTTACATTAATAAAAATATATGTTATTAAATTTAAACATGCATTATTATATTTAAAAAAAAAGGAACAGCAAACAATAATCTAAGCGAAATGGTCAAAGCTAGACTAAAAATTTTAAAGAAAGCCACTGTGTTAAGAATATCGAAGTCACATACATGAACAAAATTCGTTTAAACTTGTAAACAAAGATGCCTTCAATTAAATTTCACTTCCTTTTGAATTTAAAAAAATATTAATTCTCATTTACCTTCAACGCGGCAGCAGCGACATCCATTGATTCTTAATACAAACTGATTGGGAAGAGTTGATTTGACATTTTCACTTTCGTACTGTACCTGAACATAAGAAAATAAGAAATGTTGACAGCCAATGCAGAAAGGGTCATCACAAGGTTATTTAATCGTTCAAATTATTGCAAAGTGGGTGAATATTTGAGATTGCTCCAACTTTTCATTGCAATTACTACAAAAATTTTTTATATTAATGAACAAAACACTTTCAGTATTTTGCTTTGCAGATATCTCATTCTTTCAGCAGTTGCGACAAAAAAGGCAAAAGTAAAATGTCACGGAAATTTTGCGTTGGTGGTAACTGGAAGATGAATGGCGACCAAAAATCTATCGCTGAATTGTGCAAAGTGCTCACCACTGGACCACTAGATCCCAATACTGAGGTTTATGTTGGTGTTCCCGCACCTTATCTGATCTATGTGCGCAGTCTTTTGCCCAGCTCCATCAATGTAGCCGCTCAGAATTGCTACAAAGTGGAGAAGGGTGCTTTTACCGGCGAAATCTCACCTGCGATTATTAAAGATACTGGTGCGTCATGGGTAATTTTAGGCCATTCGGAGCGTCGCCAAATATTCAAGGAGAGCGATGAACTCATTGCAGAAAAAGTTGAACATGCTTTGGCGTCTGGTTTGAAAGTAGTCGCTTGTATTGGTGAGACTCTCGAAGAGCGTGAGTCGGGAAAGACACAGGAGGTTGTCGCTAGACAAATGTGTGCGATATCTCAGAAGGTGAAGGACTGGAATAATGTCGTCATCGCTTATGAACCAGTCTGGGCTATTGGTACTGGCAAGACTGCTACTCCAGAACAGGTAGGGTAGGATAAATAATTTAAAAAGTCACATGAGAAATATGCTCAAAGCCAAAAGGGAAGTAATACATGTATGCATATGTTTGTATAATTGCAGGCACAAGAAGTTCACGCATATTTGCGCCAATGGTTAACAGATAACATATCAAAGCAAGTTTCAGACACACTGCGTATTCAATATGGTGGGTCAGTAACCGGAGGCAATGCCAAAGACTTGGCAAAACAACCTGATATCGATGGCTTTTTGGTGGGAGGAGCTTCATTAAAACCAGAATTCGTACAAATCGTTAACGCCAGGCAATAATTTTCTTGCATATGATCGAGAGCATGATAACTGCCAACAAAGTAATATACTTCTGGCATAATAATACACAATTGAAGTTTCAGATATTGCTAATGGACCAAATTATTGTTAAAAGAAAGTAATTATATTTTATATATTTGCTTAGTTTACTATGATATTCATAACTGGGATGAAAAAATGAAAAATATTTCCACATGATTATGTAACGAAAATTGTAAAAAACATTTCGAAACTCCAATAAAAAAATTTTGTCATCTATTCGTTAATTGCTATTATATTAATCACATATAAATAGAACAAATTATACTCTTAATTGTAAGTATATTTATTATACTTGATAAATGCTGGATGTTATTATTAGAATATGAAATAAATGTTGTTAAAAGAGTTAAAAATGCAAAGATTTTTAAAGTAAATTTTTTCTTTTAATGCATATTGATTTCACTTCCACTCCTATATAAATAAGTTTGTTGAATGCCCTCATTGTGAACCCTTATCTTCGTTTAGCATCGCTGTTAAGGGAGATAAACATTATGCTAAAATTGTTTAAATTAATTTCGATAAAATCGTCTATACTTATATGAACACTTAATTTTCGAGTGAAATATAATTAAGTATTTGGGTGATTAACACCAAATCGATCCCGATTTCATTGATATTTGTTAATATATAAATAAATAAATATCAACGAAAATCTTAATTAAAAAATAAATAATTATATCGATGTTTTTTTTTTAGAAAAATGCTATATTTTGATAAGCTGGTTGTCGCGCAGGAAGATATATTAAGCTATTATGTAACACAACCTTTCAAAATTATATACTACATAAAACGAATATTTTTGTAAAAATATTTTTTTTTGAAATTGAAAACTATAAATTTTGTACTCTGATAATATTTTTAATCTTGTTAAATCGAATACCAGAAGGAGAAGACATAGACCCACCGAAATGTATACCGATCGTATCAGAATAACGAGCTGAGTTGATTTAGCCATGCCCGTTTGTCCTTGTTGTTGTTGTTGTTGTAGCGGCATACGCCAGCCCCGTTTAGGGTCAGGTAAGTCCAGTTTTAGTCATCGAGGCCATCTAACGGGAGGCCCAGGAAACCTGCTGTTTCGACGGGTTCGGACCAAAGGGGGAGGGGTGTTAGATGAGTCGGGTTAAGTGGGCATGCAAAGAGGTGATTAGTATCGTGCGGGATTCTTTTCATGCGAGACATGTGTAGGATATGACAGGGTCGAGTCTGGATAGGTAGGAGTTAAGCCTACTACAATATCCAGATCTTAATTGTGCCAGGGTTACGGTGGTCTCACGAAGTAACTCGAGCTCTTGTTCTGCGATGGGTGGTGGTTTAACTCTGAGAACACCATTCACTGGAAGAGAGGTCAGGTCCGACGAGGCGTGATCACCGAATGAAATTTCCACCCGATCATCACGTCTCGTCTGATTAGACAACGATTTGACAGTGGCCCAGTGCTTGGTCACCCCAGAGGAGAGATGGCAGGATCTTAAGTGCGCCTCCCACTTGTTCCGCTTGTGGATGTTGACCTTGTTCCCTGATACGGTGGGGAAATGATGGCAGATTTCCGCGATTCGTATGAAGCGGGCGGCAGCAGACACGAAAATTTTGCGGAACATCTTTTCTGTGGGGAGGACGTTGGTGGGAGTGGGGAGAGTACTGAAGGCGTTCTCAGTAAATTCCGTGAAGCCGGGCCAGTTAGCTTTTTTAAAGTTAACAAATGTCCGGTGGTCCACGGAACCGAAGTCGGGAGGCCTGTTAATCGAGATGACTATGGGTAAATGGTCTGATGCGAGTGTAAGCATAGGTCGCCAATCTATGCAATTTATCAGACCAGCGCTAGCTATAGTGATGTCAGGCGAGCTATGGCAGTTGCCCACAATCCTGGTAGGGGCTTCGTCATGGCAAAGATCGTGGTGCGCGTTAAAGTCGCCTAAAACCAAAAGGCTTTCGCCTCTAAGTAGCACACCTATATCAGGACGGTATCCAACTGGGCAACTTGTAACGGGAGGAATGTATATATTAAATATTTCGAGCTCGACACCGCCTGACCGGATAGCTATGCCCTGACATTCTAGGGTAGTATCCCTAAGGTCGATGTCGCCGTCGATAAGACGATACTGCACGGTGTTATGTAAAATGAAAGCCAAGCCTCCACCATAATCTCGTTCACGATCTTTCCTTATAATGTTGTAGCCAGCCCGGCTCAGAAGATCTGAGCGGGCGCTCAGTTTGGTCTCCTGGATCGCGGCTATTGGCAGGCGTTCCCGGCTCGATCTTTCCTTGGAGCCCGTTGCAGTAAATTGTACGAGTCTAAAGTGTCTCGGGGGAACGTTCGTAACACGGAGGGTGAGGGAGTTGTGCGTAGGTCTTGGTTGTTGCAACTGTGTGACTCGCCGTGGTGGTTGCCGCACATTGGTGGTAGTTGGCGGCTGCGTAGTATCTACAGGCGGGGACAGACTCCTACAGCATGGGGCAACGAAAGCACTACTCCACTCACGAGTGGTGCGCAGACCAGAGCACCACCGAAAGTGGCACCAGCCAGTGCATGAGATGCATTTGACTGATGTCACATTACGCCGTACTATGGTCTGACACACGGAACAGACTATGCGAGGTACTAAGAGCTACTGATTAGCCCCCGCACGGGAGGCGGAGCTGGATGGGGGTGGGGGAGGGTTGGGAAAAGATGGTTGGGAGTCATGCTGCGGTGAGCTCCGTTGGGCCGTAGAGGCCTGGAGGGAGTTACCCAAAGTGGATAAATGTGCAGAAGGCACTGCCGTATAGGCTAGAGGCGCAGCTGGGCGCTGGCAGCATGGGGCCACGTAACGCGTGATCCACTCCCTATGGGTCTTAAGGCCTGAACAGGTCTTAAGATGACTCCAACCATTGCACTGGTTGCATCTAACTGAGGTGAAAGAATGGCGGAGTCGTCTTTGGCACACACAGCAGAAATAAACCGTCGGACCAGGGTTGGTTTACGCCAGCCCTGATGAGAAGGATTTGGAGCAGGCCTGCTGCGAAATGTTGCTCCAGTGATGAACTAAAACTAAAATTACCTGATGACCTAAACGGGGTTGGTCGCCGAAAGGATGACAGCACTTGGCCGGATAAAATCCGGGTCATAGAACCGTCTGCCCTTCTATTCGCATGCTGTTTGAACGCAATAGACCCTCAATTTTTGAGATATTTCAACCTAACTTGGTAGGTAGATGCTTATATACGTTTAAACGATCATATGTTGGAACTGGCCAGATTTTTTAGCTTTAAAATTTTGAGCCATATGTCCGTCAAATTTTGACTACACATTCATAACGAATTGCGGATTGGTTCTAAAAATCCTCGAAATCGGACGACTATAACATATATCTCCCATACACCGATTTGTTCAGATGTGAGGCTTTGGTCAAAACTCAGTCAAAAAATCGTGAAATTTGGTATCCTTTACAAGCAAATTAAAATAAACATTTGTACTGAAAATCATCGAAATCAGAACATTGTATCATATACCCTCTCCCCCCATTCAACCAATTTGTTCAGATATGAAGTTTTGGGTCAAAAATTCACCAAAAAAACATATAGGAGCTTGATATTTGATATTCAGCACATATAATATGCAATCGAAATGCCCCTATTCTCCTCATACCGAATTGTTCAGATATGAGATTTTAAAAAAACTATCTATGAGCGTGAAATTTGGTATTCTACAAGTAAAAGCGTTCATTTAAGTTTATATGGACCCTGAAAATCATCGAAATTGAATATTAAAGTTTGCAATATTTGATATGTTTATGAAGGATGTAAAAACTTCGGCATGGTCGAAGTCAACCCTTCATTTTTGTTTTAACTCTAACAATCATTTAAAATTATTCGGACTGTTGTTGTTGTAGCGTCCTGCTCAGCTCCGTATAGGAGCAAGCAAATTTAATCTACATATGTCGTCGAGCTCATCTAACGGAAGGCCCAGGTAACATGATGTATCGACGGGTTAGGACCAGAGGGAGAGGGGTGTTATATGGGATGGTTTTGAGGGGCATGCAAAGGGATGGTTCGCCCCACTCTCACGACAGCCGGTGATACGCACTGAAGTTGACCCGGATTATACCCGGCCAAGGGCTCTCAGCCTTTCGGCGACCTAACCTCGTATAGATCTTCAGGTAATTCATCTTTACTCCAGGTGCTGCCAACCAGCGATTTGTTGTACTTTAGTAGCAATCGCAGTGGTATGCGGAGTAAAGAAGTGCAGGCTGTGGAATGTAACTCCCAGTAACTTTGGATCATTTATTGCCGTAATTTTGACATCGTCGATTTTCACATTCAATACGAAGCGATACTCCTTTGTCGAGCATGAGAAGATGGCAGCCGAGGATTTCACAGATTTCAGTTGCAGTTGTGTTGCACTGAACATTGAGGTAAGGATCGGCGATAGACATAGCAGTTTACTTTCGAACACTGCTTATCAATATGAAATCAAGGAAACACCCGTAGCGGGGAGAGGAAACCACTCTGCGGAGCTCCTTGTTTACTTTTTCGGAGTTTTGAATTTTATCCTAGTACCCTACCGAAACCTACCGCGCTGGTGTTTGGCAGTTTGTGCAAGACGGCGAATCATTTGTCGCTTCATTTTGCCAATCAAAAGGTGTAGTTCAAAAAGTCGGACTAGCTCTCAGTTGGTGATGAATATTTTTATTATGGTTTAAAAAGTAAAATCTGTATAAAATTCTTGTTAAAGTTTATCTAACACAATTTATTTTGTGCTTAGAGATTTTGATTCATTGCCTTGAAACCGAGATAAGATGAGAGTTAGGTGCACATGTTTATCAGCCAGTAAAAATCGGCACCAGTTTCTTGTTACATATCCTCAACACTAAGCTCGTTTCCACAAAACCACTTTGACCATTTTTTTAAGACAGAACTTTTTAATGCCATTGGATTTTATTTCATTTTATTTAAAATATTTGAAAAATTATAATTAATTTGTGAGGAAAATTATTCATTAAATAAGGATTTTTTCGATTTTTTAAATATATTGTATTGTTTTTTGAAAATTTGTCGAAAGTTTACGGGTAATGCTTTCGAAAACTATATTCGTTGCATAACAAAAAATTAAAGCTGTAATCAACCATTACAAATTAGAAAAAAGTCAACTAAAATTCTAATAAATAACCATTCAGTGATTTATCCATAACTACCAGTCTTTAAATCAAGTAAAAACAATTGTTAAATGACCCAAGTCAAAGTTAAGGCTTTAATCTAGAACTCAAACAACGGCCACGAATCACAAGAATGGTTACAGGTTACATATTTGACATTATTGTGGTGCGGATTGACACGGCTACACAGAAATTTGATGATCCAAACCTCTTCACAGTCGATGTCAATTACAACAATGTCTCGCTAAGCATCACCGCTAGTCGTATTAATGTGGCCGAATTTCGGTCCGGTCGAAGCTATGAATTTAATTCGACACCTGAGGAACTACGTTCTGATATGGAGACAAATCCTCTCAGGCTAACTGTAAAATATGATAATGTAATTGTTGGTAAGTGTCTTCACTCTTGAGGTGAATAAACCTAAACACAGCAGTGAAGAACTAAAATTTTGGTGCCTTGGAATTGCAGGGTCTGGTGCAATGATTTGGCCGGCCTCAGTACTAAATAAAATATCGGACTCAAGTAACGAAATTACACATGTCGACGAGTGCGAACTTATGTTTGATGAAGACAGAGCGGGCACTGTTGAGGTTATTGTGCGATTACAATGCAAATGTCAAGAAAATTGGTAAGTTTCAAGTGTACTCTTTGAATGAAACAAAAAATAATAATTTCAATCACTTTCCCAATATATGGTTGTCATGTCAGTGACAAGCTCATGGCAGATCGTGACGATATTCGGCAACACTTAGATAAGGTGATAAATCCGCACGATATTCTATTTGTCGTGGGTGATACTACTAAAGAAGACGATTGCAGCGGTCTATTGCCTGGCTCTAATCACTCCTGCGATGGAGATAGATACACCACAGCTCTCGATCTCTCACGTTATCGTGCCATGAACGGACGACTGGTTTCATCTCCAGATGTTTTAAATACTTGCGGTAATGTGGAATGCTGTGAATTAAAGGTTTGTGCGTCTAACGGAATTGTGGTGTTGGTAGTGAAAATCTATTCTATATTCGCCATAGAAAATGTCAAATACCTATCAAAAGCTGATTGATTCCATAGCAGCTGCAAATGATAAGCGATCCTGCCGTACCAACAGTCATCACATTCGTGATTGTCCGCATGAGAATAAGTTCTCTTCGAGCAGTACAAGAGATAGTTCAGGTAAAAAATTATTTGGAAGTTCTCAGAGTGAAGCATATGATGAATATACTCTGTACTTATTGTTGCCCAGATTGCAGATTTCCATGCTCTTGTTTTGCTAATCAACACTCCCAGAATGGTGCCTTCGCTGGTGAGAAGCTAATAAATATTTGTCCACAAGTACCACCCAATACCAATCAGACCGTCATACACACACCAAGGTAGATTAAGTAATTTTAATAGTGTACCTTATGTTACTAAAAATTAATTGTGCTTGCTATAGATATTAAAATTTTGATCTTAACTCCTAGGCAATGCCCAGTTTGTAAGGAAAATATTTCTTGGTTACCCAAACTGGCATGTTGCCCAAAATGTGGTTATAAGCCGGTGCCGTACGTAGAAGAGAAGCCATATTGCGAAAAAATGACAGCTGACCAAATATTGCAAGAATATCTGGACAAACAATCCAGTGGCACAGATCAGAAATTAAGCGATTGCTGTCGCCACGATGGTGGTGAAATACCTGCCACAACAGAGAAAAACGAATGTCGGTGTACTTGTAAGAATGGCAAGATATGCGCACATTGTCGCATTCGAAAGCTGTGTGAGGATATATTCCAACCCCCAAGGCCGCCAGAAGAGCCCGAACAGGATTGTGGAAAGTGTGAGTCTGATGAAATGTTCAATGTGTGCAAAACGAGCAGTAAGGATTGTCGTCCTTATCTGGCTCGTGTATTTTCGGAACTAAGAGACTTGTATGATATAAAGAAAGCTCAGTATAAGCCCTTCAAACAAGATGAGCGCTGCGAAAAAGAGTTACAGGGATCAGGTGGTGGCCAAAAGAAACGCACTCAACAAGCTAATTCTGAAAAATCAGAGAAACAAAAGAAACCTACTCAAGAGGAAGAAGAAACAACGAGACGGAAGAAAAAAACACGAACTCGAACGAAACCGAATGATCAGCATAATATGCTCAGCAAAAAAGATAAAAAAGCGTAAGCTAACCAGAACTTCAATACAGAATAATTTAATTTGATTTTAATTTGTCTTCTCTTACAGCTATTCGTATGCCGGCAATCGTTCCTTTCCTATTAAAGATGCTCGTCACCAGAAATGTATAAATGGTTTCAATATCGGCAAAAAAAATGTGCCACGTAATATGGGTTGGTTGTGGAATGTAGACAACGGCGGAAAAAGACGAGGATGGAAACCGGGCGCCATACGCAAACCCATTAAGGAGATAATGAGATTCTTTCTAAAAGATTATCCGGCCGACACCATACGAGTCTCACAATATGCTTACCGCGATCAAGGCAGAGGCGACGGTAAGGAGTCGGAAGAGGAGATGGTTCAGCGGCCGACGTTGCACATATGTAAGAAAAATGACGAGTATTTCATAACACTACGTCCACTTAAGGATCCCGAAGCGTTGAAGGAATGCGCCGATCCATATCTTAACATGAAACCAATACAATTTAAGATTACTAAAAATCCTCTTATGATCGAAATGAGTAAATTGAAACGCTGCCTCAAGGCGATGGGTTTTGCAAAATGTACCTGCCACAAGCCGGTTATCGAGTGTTTTTGCCGGAGTTTCCTAGACAAGAAACGACTTGAATATCAGGTCAGTAAGGAATGTAGAAAGCGTCAAATACCCTGCTGCAATAGCACGTTAGTACTGTCCGACACCACAGACTCAGATGTAGAGTTTGATTTTGGAGTTACACCACCAGCAGGTGTTATTAAGCCGGAGCGTCTGAGAAAGCCTAATCTGGTGAACCATGGAACGCAGTATGTGGAGAATGACTGGAATATACAACCCAAGTATCCAATGCCGCCAAACAGATTTATGAAATCATTCAACTGCGCAACTGGAGCACACTACGATTTCAGTGGAGGAGGTGGATGGGGTGCAGGAGGTTGGGGTGGTGGCCCCGGAAGTGGCTGGGGCGGTGGACCGGGTGGTGGATGGCGAGGTGGTCGTGGGGGTTGGGGTCCCGGAGGTGGTAGAGGTGGTGGATGGGGTCCTTGGGGTGGCAGAGGTGGGGGGTGGGGACCTGGCGGAGGTAGAGGAGGTGGTTCCGGACCTGGTGGTGGTAGGGGGAGTTTCGGACCCGGTGGTGGTAGAGGTGGTTTTGGATCTGGAGGCTGGGCTCCAGGTGGCGGAAGAGGCGGGAGAGGCGGACGAGGAGGAGGTAGAGGAGGTTGGGGTGGACCTAGCGGACCTGGCGGACCAAGTGGTGCACCTGGCGGTCCAGGAGGCCCTGGAGGCGTCGGTCCAGATGGCAAGCCAATACCTGGCGGTGGTGTTGATATGATGAAATATTTAAATAAAACAAAAGGTGGTGCCGGTGGTGGTGGCGGTGGCCCAGGAGGATCTGCATATCAAGCGTAAGTGCATTGAATGATATATTTCGCTGGCAGGATAATCCTTAATGAGTTTTAAAGCTCCGTACAGTTTTCGAATAGTAATTGAAGCAGATACTAATTCCGTATCAAACATTAAAATTATTAAATCAATCCCCGACTTGCTGGACAAGATAAATTATAAGTGAAGAAGGATTATAAGTTTACCTTTTTTTTTTCAAAATTCCTGTACGAAATTATTAGTTACAAATTTAAGTTTTAAATAAACATGTCAAAAGTTAGGTACGTTGAAATGATTTTGTCTTGAATTAAAGGTGCTGGTGCAAAGGTTGGCTTCCACTATTCGAGAACTGGACACGGAACGCAAATCGACGCACCTCGGACCTATATCAAATTTTTTATTCTCGTTTTTCTTTCATCTACATTTCTAGGAGACTTCGTCGTGAACGTTTGACAGAAGTGCCTCCTCCATTACTGTGCATGATTGATCGGCGTAGGAAACCGGATCCGTCTTGTTACCCTTGTTATCCACCGTGCTATCCTTCATGTTATTCTCCGTGCTATCCGTGTGGAGATTGTTATTATCCGTGTCCAGAACGAATATGTTGAACATTTAATTTATAAAATTAAAAAACTGAAAAAAGATTTGTATTTTTATTTGTTAAACCATCGCTCTGTGAGATGTGCCTATTCGCCGTGATGTGTGACGAATGAATTGAGATTCGAGAGTTATCGGTTTTCAACTTCACTGTGGCGAATTATCCTCATATTAGCTATTCAATATACTTATATATGAGTTTATTATTCGTAGATAGCTCAAAGTAAAATCAGATGATCTTGAAAGATCTGATTTTGAAAAGAAATTAAAAGATCAAATATCACAATACACATAAACACATATGTATATACGAAGGATTACAAGACATAGATTAATTGTCCGGAAAAACAAAATATTTCGGAAAGGGCCTAAAGCGTTAAAAATTTATTGATTTAAATACCACAAAAAATACGCTTACGTGTTCGTGTTCTTGTTGTTGTTTTATTTTATAATTCTGCTTTAAAGATTTACGTTTTGTTTACACACTGGAATAGCCAGCTAACAAAAAACCTGTTGCTGTGAATTTGAAATTTATCTACCCATAGGTCATTTTAATAAGCCCTAAGACAAGGCCGCGATAGCTAAGTGGTTAGCATTGCGTACTGCCATTCGGAAGGCCAGTGTTCAAGCCCAAGTTCAACCAACATCCAAAATTATAGAAAATGATTGTAATTGACCTGACGGCTTGGAATAAACTGTAGGTCCCTCTCAGAAAGCTCGATCAAAAATGGCTTCAACGGTTACAAAACGCCAAATACTTATTATATATACAAACTACTACAGTTTAAAACCCTTTCATGACTATTCGCCTACGAACTATTTAAAATAATAACAAGTAATGACTATATAATTATTCTATATTAGCAGCATGTTTTTCAACATCGCGATGTCCTAGGTAATGGCAATTGCCAGCAATGTATTCAGGTTAAATTACCATTTCGCAGATATTAAAATAAATAAAAATGTGTCTATAGCGGACAGCAATAGCCCTTAACCCATTCAGCTATTATGACTGTATGAAAATCATATACTTGTATGTATTTAACAACTACAAATTAACAGTTATATTTACTGAAGATTAAGATTAATTAGAATGGATAAGTGTGTAATTTTGGAAATCGTATAAAATGTGTTAAATTCTCAAAATAAAATGCTAGCTCAGTGCGTGTACGCGATTACTATGCAAATACTACAAAGTAAACGAAGCTTTCTTTCGCACAACTTTCAAGTTTTATATTTCTAATAAAACTATATACATATGTACATATATGTCAGTACATATGTATTTAGAAAGAAAAGTTATTGACTTTTTTTCAAACTTTCTGATTTAATACAAAGATAATCTTTTGATTGTGCTGTTTACTTTAATAAAAGGTGCAAATATGTATAAGTACATATGTACGTAGTTTCACAAACGTCTTTTAAGCCATTTAACACTTAATCACTTGATTTCATAGTTTTATCCATAAATTTACAAAGCGTAAATTAATCAAAAAATTAAGCAAAATGAAGGAAAACATATGTATGTATAAGTATATAATTATGTAATGTGTAAATGTATGTACAAGCAGCCGTTCAGGGGTTTCTGAAATTTTCGAAAAATGTGTAGCCATTTTCGAAACACACAAGCCAGATTTTGAAAATTATTGAGTACTGCAGTAAATGTGTTTCTTAAATTAAATCCCACCTTGTTATACTCTCTAAATATTAATCCCACACAAAAAGATACTATCGGATATTCCACATAACTTTATTAGATGAACTTCCCAGTCTGCTTTTGCCTGCCTAAGCCACTGCTTTGAGTTTATTTTTATTTTTATATTTAGCTTTTTTGCCAAACCATAAAGCGTGAAAAGTTCCAAAACGACATGTGTATTTACAAGTATATTCATCGTCACCGTTTGTCACCTTCCTTACCATCACTTTGCTAATGCTACTCCAAATAAAACTGGTTGCTGCAACGATAAACATTAACTATTAATTTATAATTTTTTTTTTTGTTTTTCGTTCATATAAACATAAGTGTGCTGCAAGCCGCGTTCAGGTATCCACCAATCGTCCCTGAGGAAACAACACTGAAGAAATGTGGAGTAATTTTCGCAGCAGCGAATGTTGGAGGTGTCTCCTTAGCATCACCGGCACATTTTTTATATATCTACTACTACTGCATCCAACGTGCACTCATACGAACAGCGGAAAGATCGAAGAAAATAAATATAAATTTTTTAAGTTTTCCCAAAAGAGCTTTGACAACACCACCACTGCCAAGGCGACAAGTGAAGGGGATGGAATGGGCAACTTTTTTCGATTTCACGATTTCAAGCCTCGTTCTTTGAGCGAATATACTTGGGCAGCAGCGTCTACAAGAGCTCCAATAACTCCGAAAGTAGATTTAGAAAGCAAATCAACCAGGGAAGAAAGTGAAAGTGTTCTCAAAAAAACCGAAAAACGGAATGCTCGAGGTGTACATTTCGAGGCTGATGGCAAAGATCTCTCCATAAATTTGGAGTTCATTATACCATTCCTTCGTATACCTATTGCACGAAGTGTCGAAATCACACAAACAGCTTTTCGAAAATTGGCTGATCTCAACTCAGTTTCCTTGCTACTAAGCAGCGGTTTAGCAATTATAGGTGCTCTCATGGCATCGGTAGTGAAAACTGCGATTATGCCCACCTTTTATGGACACGGGTATGGTGTTAAAAAAATATCACGTGCTACAGATTTCACAGATGATTTTGATTTTGCAAGTAACTCGCCGTCACATAAAGAAGGTAGAAATGATGTTCAAGAAATCTGTTTTTTATTTATTTAATTTTTAATTAATTTGAATTCCCAAAGGGCTAAATGTATTAGAATATTTGGAAAGAAGTCTTCACGCAAATAACATAAATATAACGATTTGTGCTCAACGATTCATCTGCAGTTATGTACACCGGGCTACAGTAGGCGTACGGGCTGGGCTAGGCACACCATCAGAACGAATTATCGATGGGCTCGTGAGGTTAGTCCATTTAAGTGAACACATAAAAATTCTACGTTTGTAATTTAATGGTTCTCTTATTTCTTCCGTTCAGTTTGGAACCATTTAAAGTATATTTGAATGGTACAGCTTTAAAGGATGCAATCGAGTCCGGCCTTACGCAGGATGCGTCCATTTGTGAGCTCACCTATCGCAATTGTGAATGGCCAAAAATACAGAACAAAGCGTGGAAATTAGCTGTAGATTTAATGTCCCACTATTTTGAAAGACCAAACTAAAACGTTGATATATGTATATACTCAAGTGATTTTCATTTATTATATATAAAAAAAATATACTACTTTTTTGTATCAAGCCCATTCAGTGAGCATACATAAGTGCCAAATATAAAGTAAATATTAATTCCATTTGTCATTTTTTATTGTATTAATCGTTTTAATTCGATGTGTTCTTCGTAAGACAAAGCTGATTGTTGCATGAAATTCCAAACAAACTGTAACAGTTGTTTCAGAAGTTTTCAACATTTCTCCACAGCGTTGGCCATTTGCATTGCTAAAATTAATTTAGTGAGAAATAGAGAGTTACATGAGATAACTTACATACATACATACATTCATACATATATGTAAAAATTTACATATAAAGGGAAATGGAGGCGAAGGGTGGACTTGTCATTGTCAGGTAGAAACAAATTTTAATTCTTTCTATTGCGTCCTTTGTTTTTAGAATAAACGCATGTACATAAGTACGTATGTAGTTATGTACAATTCAAAGGTATGCCCGTCGAAATAAATAAATAATGCAAAGAAAGGCCTACAAAACCCTCAATAAGAACCCAAAACCTTTTTCTACATTTTTCTCATTTTCAGCAGATAATAAAAATCACCCACCTGCAGTGGAAGTAAAATCGATTCCGTGTCTCTATCTCAAAGCTGTTGTTAAATTGTTTCGACCGGTTTTATGCTATATTTCCCATGACCTTGCGCCATTTTCGTATATTTAAGAAGTCGTACGCTCATTTGCAAATCAAACCCGCACACGCTTAGTTGATTCAGGTAAATTGTTAAGTAACACGTTGCAAGAATTACATTTCTAAAGAAAAACTAAAGTAGAGCGACAAACTATACAATTAATTATATACTTGTATATAAGCTATACTCGTATACATACATATGTGTATATGTATGTTTGTATATATAGTAGAATTATCTCACCTCTGTAAAGACCATAGCGCACAAGCGCAAATAAAAACACTTAATATGACCTATTACATACATATATTTAGTTACATGAGCGCGACACTACTTTAAATAACCGAAATTAGCAGCTTTCAAATTAATTTGTAATTCAAAAGAGCAGCAGCAGAGCATAAAATTTTATGAAAGGAAATTACTTCAAAGCTAATTAGCATTAACTATATAAAGCAATATTTCGTACTCAAATTTCTTGTAGAAGTAGACAGAAGGCTTCCCGAAGCAGACTGAAAATCAGTAAAGTCTATAAATCCGAAATGAAGCTCTTAGTTAGACTTCTCAATGCATTCGTTATTGTGCTCTTGCCACTGGTCTTACATATAACAGACGCCACCTCTGGAGGCAATAGATTTTTCTCATTTCGTCCTCTGGGTAGTGACGTGGCCATGGGTTTGGATTTTGAGTTACCATTTATCAAAGCACCAATGAAACAGTATAAGGACAAATACGGCGATTCTCCAGTAAATATTAATAAATAAAAATATTGTGACAAACAAGAAAAACTAAAAGGTAATATGTTCCAGGCTTTGGTAAATATAAATACAGCATCCTTGATAACCGGTGGTCTATTGGCTGGAGGTAGCATGATTGTGGCGCATATAATAAGATCTCTTAGTTTCTTCAGAGGACGTTCAGTTGAAAATGAAGGAACAATGCAAGAGGAGAATGGCAGTGAAGAAGCGGAGGCGAAATTGTTCAAAGAAAATGCTGAGAACTTACAAAAGAAAGAGCAACGTTTCGACAATTCGAAAACTTTCTTCGATCACTTTCGCTTGGTTTACAAAAATGATACTGGCGAGAGAATAGGTATTGGAGTTTTGGAATTTTTCATTAGTAGTTAGGATTAGGAGTTTTTTTTTTCTCAATTCCAGAGACTACATTGCCGAGCTTTTTCGCCCGCATCGAAGAAACATTTTTAAACCACAAAGTCGACATTGCCAGTTGTGTGCAAAAAGCTGTCTGTTTAATACTGCAAGAATCCGTCCGAAAAATACGTCATGGGAAAGCAACAAGCTTTGAAAAAATCATAGACGGCGTTACCAGCTTTAATTGGGTTTTGGATGGTCTTTTACCATATGGAGAATTAAGAAAAGCCATAGAGACTGGCAAAACAACAACACGTAGTAGTTGTGTTGACGCATATCCCACTTGCCTGTGGTCTAACCCGGAAACTCAATTAGTTGAGCTACTGAAATCATATGTGAATTTCAATTAATGACAAAAAAGTGTATAAACATTTTAATATTTTTTATGCTTACCTCTGAAACTCATTTACCAAATAAAACCACACTTTTATTACAATTTACGATTCAATTAATATTTATTTAACACATTAAACTCAAAATTTCATATGCAATTATGTGCAGATATTGCCAAAACAGAAATAATAATAAAATAGTAAGAATTAAGTCCAAAAATTATACTAGAACCATTTTTTGTTTTATTTTTCTCTCAACTCGTATTACAATAATTTGTATGTTCACCACCTGTGGTGAAATAATAAAAACGGTAATAAATTTTGTAATTTTTAGTGGGCTATTGTAGGTAAAGGTTTTGAATGTTGAATGAATACTCAACACATTTTGACTAAAATATTAAACAATTTTTTTTAATTTTTGAACATTTGAGAATAAAATATAAAATATTAATAATAAAACCATTTAAAATCAGAAAGGAAATGAGACTTTTAAAATTGCAAAATACCACTATGTACGTACATATACACATAATTTACAAGTTTTAAAAAAAAATTTTAATTGAATGTAAATTGTAAATTGTAAATTTCAATATTTGCATTTAATATTAGTAGAGCCAAAAGGAATGCTCTAAAAATTGTTTAACATTTTATTCAAAAGACTGGAACTTAACAGTAAAACTTTACCAAATATGATAAATTGAAAACAAATATATGTATGTATATAGCTTAAACTCTATAGTTTGAGACAAAAACAATATACGTGTTTTCAAATAAGGCATTTGCACACATATTTCCGTATTTCGACAATATGTTATTAGGCAACACCTTCACTGCTTTTAGTATGGTTAAATGCTTCGAGAAATTGCTTTTTATAAACTATTCTGAGTCGAAATAATTGTTTCTCATATGTTGAATATAGCAATATGTAATCCACTGCGCTTTTCAACCATTATGTTTAGACCTTTTTATATACTTTAAATAGTTTTTTTTTTCTTGAATTTTAGTTATTATTAAAACTATCACTTAAAATATACTGAATTTATTTTTTTTTGCTCATAGTTTTTGTGTTGTCCAAACGAATCATTTAATAAATTTGACTTTAGTTATTTCATTATTTTTGTATTACAAATACATATGTATGTATGTACGTATTTACATACTAAAAACATAAAAAACTGCAAATTTTCATCTGTATAAAATTTTAAAATTATTCTAACATTCGGCAAAAAGTGATATATAATAAAATTTAATTTATGAACCTTTTTTTTTTCAAAATCTACATCTTCCGAAATGGTATGTGGACAGGTAAAAGTTTAAAAATGTTCTTTTGGTTTGTACACTAAAACTATGATTTTTCATATATGTTTATATATTTTTTTTTAGATTTTAATTTTTTTTTTCTGCTTGGGTATGCTTGTACCTCTGCTTGTATGTAAAGGTTTGAACTTACATATCTAACCAACTTCTGTTACTTCTGTTTTGGGCAGTAAAAAGTTAAAACTAATAAAATGTTTAGATATACATACATACATCTATAGTTGTATGTATTTATAAAGATTTTGTTTATATGTATTTATTTTCATTTGATTGGTTTGTATTTGTGTTCAAAACAAGAAATCGTAACATGCGATGGCGAATCACTCACCGTGTAAAAACTCATTCTTTACAACAGACTTTAGGAAGGCATACATACATATGTACATATGTGATCAATATTGAAGTGAGTTATTTTAATTTTATTTTATACGATTATTTTAAATTTAGAGCAGTTTCATTTTCATTGTGAGCGAAAAATACAAAACAAACCAAAGTGGAATATGAAATTTAAGGTAATTTAAAATTGTACTGTCATCCGTTGTGATAATCCCATTTAAAGTGTACGACTAGGATTCTACATAGTTCTCTTTTGAATAGTTTTCAATCTGTAACCGCGTTACAACTCGAAACCAGAACAATCTGATTTTTTTATCTTCGTTGGAAAAAAATAAAAATAAATCTTTAGAAATGCTTTTCACCGGAGTTTATTTGGTTTCAGTTCGCAGTTTCAATCATATTCTTTTCCAACCACAAATGATTTTATATTTCATTAGTTACTTTGCAGATTTTATTACATACATAAATGCGACATAAACATTTTTCTGTAATTATTGTACATAAACTATTTTGTCCGACTACGGTGTTTGTGTATAATTGCACAAATAATTTGCAAACAGCTTAGAAGATGTTTGCATTTTAAAATTAACATATACATGAAAATATTCCTGCATGGATAATGTTTTTCTTTTTGCGTTTTATTCCCCATTCTTTAAACTGATTTTTTAAAAAGAAAACTCGAATTCGCGTTCTTCTTAAGCGATTGTTTGAGCTATGGCAACAAGAAAAATGTTTAAGTCAAATAAAATTTTCACCTTCGTTACCACCGTCACTATCAAAAAAGATTTTCCACTCAGCACTTCGTCAATTAAAATTCGTTGGTCTTATTTACAGTTACCGATATAATATGTTAGTGCATGTAAAAGGCTTTTCAATATCTCCTTTCTTTGTACATTTACTACGATTTACACAATTGCAATTAATCTGTACACACCCCCCATCGGGTCCCCTAATTTCCTTATTTCGATTCTTTCATCATCGTCCTAGTCCTATCCTAGTCCATTTCATTTTCGTGCTCTTTTGTTTAGTTCGATCATTCAATGTCATCTTGTTCAGATTCTCTTTTAACTAGGCCATTTCATGGACCCAGTCATTAAACACATGATCAATTTCACTTGGTTCCAAAAATGGCTCGGTAGGCACATCGTAGTCATCATTGCACAAATCCATTATAAACGGTTCCATTAGTGGATTTATATTTTCTGAGAAAGTTGTTATAGAGCCCTTAAGATTTCCGGAATCATTTGTTAAGCCAATAGTTGCTGCACTATCGATTCTCTTAAAAGTGTCTGGTGGAGAAAGTTGCTGCTGATTCAGTTGTGACTCACCAGCCACAAGATTCACTGAGGCGCGTTTTTTGAGCGCTTTGTTATTCAAACATTTCATCAATAACAAATCTTTGGTAGCGGCTGAGCATCCGCTGATTGACATAACACTGGGATTGCTTGATTTATCTGACTGTATCTTAATAGGCGAGGATGTTACCATCACACTAATGTCCTCAATGCCGCTGTCTGAAGTGGACTCAGTATCGATTGGTGTGAGACTCGAAGGGCTGTCGCTATTAATGACTGGACCAAACGGTGGCGATGGTAGAACACCTGGACCACCAATCATTGGATTGTGACGATAATTACGCAGCACAGAAGCCGTCGAAGTTTGACAATGTAAAGGCTTGGTTAACGATGGTGATACAGCCGAAAGTGGTTCGTCCAAGGAATCTTCGTCCATGATCATACATTTCTTCTTGGTAAAGTTTGATGTCTATTTTATGAATGTTTGGAGAGAACCAAAAAAAAAAAATAATTATGAATTAGTATTTAGAATATAGGTCAAAATTCAAAAATGTTTGTGAAAAACCTTAACTAACAACAAACTTTAAATATTTCACACAATTTTGTATAAAGTTGCTTATTTTACAATTTTTTATGGATCTTTTTAATAACAATGCAATACATTTTACATAATAATAGGTATATGTATGTATGTTTAGAAATAAAATATTTTATATTCTCTTAAACAATATTATATATAAATACTTTTTAGCTATACATATGTACAAAACATAGTATTTTGCTTTATATCGATTAATTTCTAAAAAGAGGTATTCTGTTCTCGTAATAGCCGGAACTTTCTCGTTGTTGATCAGTTTTCATAGGAGACCATAAAAGTTGTGTATGTTGAACAAAAAATGATGCCCACTGCATATACAAGTACATATGTATGTGGTCCACTCAATTATTCAATAACTTGACATAAAAGTTAAAGAAATAAAGTTAAATAACTAGATCTACTACTAAATTGTTAAGAAAAAAAGATTTTTAATTTTTATGTACAAATCGATAAAATACTTCCCAAACAATCAGAAAGTAATGTACACAAATGAGTAGCTAAACCACTCCTGGCGTGAACACAGTAAAGGGTTTTGGGGATTCAAACAACCCCGCTAAAAATTTTGTCTCAGATACAAAATATTATTCCTTCAAAGTGTGCATACTTAATGCACAAAGCTAAATGAGACAGTAAATACTTTAGAAACACAAGGGGCAAACGATGAAAACATCGTTTATAACTGAAATCAAAATGTGGCAAAGGTATTTTTAAATCATGAATAACTCATTCTATACGATAATGTATTATTATTTTTATACGTATATTAATCGTTATATTCTCATTTTTAACAGACATATTTCAAATAAATCTTTAGACCTCTCAACAGTTTCGGCAAGTCGCTTTACCGTACAGTTCATCGATTCCTGCAGTAAATGAAGAAATATATTTGTTTCACATATTCTTGAATTTTCTGTGCATATTTCATTGAATTTATTGCGTAAAATATCAAGGACCAAAATAAAGCGGCTTTGACGGTTGAACACATAAGTAATTGATCTGCTCATAAACTTATGTATATATTTCTTTAAACCCACCCGAACATTTTTTTCTACGTTCGCCGCTGAACCAATGACTTATACAATGGATTTTCATACCACTTAACCATTAGGTAAGATACAGGAGTATATACGATCGGTAGTATATCGGTCTCTAAGTCCTACACAAGGCAGAAAATATGTAATCAGACGTAGCAATTAATTGATTTCAAATTGCATGTAAAAATTAAAAATTTCGAAATGTAATTTCAAAATTATGTAATTATATGAAACAAATTGTTTATTGTGGCCTGTAATAGCTTTTGACTATAAGTTAATGAGCTTCATTCAAAAACCTATTCGTTTCGTTTAATTGAATATTTTTACATTTTTAAAATGGTAGAAGGCACAGCTGTTTCGGAAATCATCACATATTCTTATTAGATTTCTTTTGACAGAGAGATTTAACCAATATCAATTTTTTTTTTCTAATATTCAATTCACTACTAAGCATCAACTATTAAGTGAGCTTAATTTTAACCGTTATATTAAATAGTAGAAATTAATTTCAGTGCGACAGCAAATTGCGTGAACGAAATAAAATTTGCACGATATGGCTACGTCTGCCTATGGTACCCTAATGTTTAGGATTTTGAAGCGGACCGATTTTATAAGAAATCTGTATCTAGCCGTATCTAGCAGTATCTAGCAGTATATTTTATGAGCTCATATCTTGGCCGGATCGATACCCGAAAGTATGAAAAGAAGCTTTGTCAACCATCAGAGTGTACTTTTGTCATGAAATACAAGTTATATGTACAGAAAATGTACAAAACTGGAACTTAGTTACTTTTTGTTAGTGATCCCTGCTAGTAAACGGAACGTGCCTTTTAAAAAAGTATTGTGTATGAAAAATTTTCTGAAATTGATTTATAGACTACCTACATGATTTCCTCACGACCATAACTTCTAGGAAACAAATTTTAAATATTTTTCTGGTCCGTTTCTGTCAATTTTAGCATGAAATTAAACCATAAGCCGAGTTTCAGCCAAAATCAGAATTTTGTGTTACGTATAATATGGAATGAACCGACATATGTTTATACATATATATATTTATTTGCAAACATACATACATATATATGTACATTTTTATGATTGATATTATGCTTTCCTAGCTTTTCACCAAAGCATATTGCATTAAAAACTAAAATGTAAGGTCGAATGAAATTTTTCGTACATACTCCACAAATTAATATCTTGTTGGTACTCCATGGAGTACTCTGGAGCATGCCTGAATGGAGTACTAACTTTTTTCGCGGGGTGCTTTCAGATAAAATGAGGGTACTGTTATATGTACATAACCAAATAAGTAATTTTTTGCATACATACAATTTCTGCAACTTCGGCCTACATGTTGTAGGTGTATATACAACATAATCTTGTAGAAAAAGCTCCTTTGCTGAGCTTAAATATACCAATAAACAACTCGTTGGGTCTTTGACCCTTTATAGTATGTATGTATTTGTGAGCATAAGATGTTGTCACCCCATTCTAATAGAAAAGAAAATGAGAGTGAAATCAATTTCGTGTTGTTCTAGTTGAAGGTCACGAACACATAGACGAACAACTGAAATTAACTTATGCAGGGACCCATCTAAGGTATGAGTTTAAAAATAGATATATACGTATGTATATATATATATATAAATGTTTGGGAGTAATTTTTATTGAGCATGCAATTGATTTCAACATAGAGTATTTTGTTTATTACATATATATGTGAGTTGTATTGACAACGGAATAAAGAAACTTGGTCTACTTCGAGGCGCTCTCACTTATCGTCGCCCACACATGGTATCGTACTTGTCATTGATTATGGGCGCAATTGAAAACCCAACCTACAACCCAAATAGTGGACATTGCACTCTGATATCAAAATTGTTTGCGATTTTAGGAAGGCCGAGATCCTGTTTTATATAGAAATTAAAGAAAAAATCCTAAAAAATATTTTTTAAATAAAACACAATTTATTCGTTATCTGCAGCATACTTTTTCCTTTAATAAATTCTTCATTCCACAATCTGGCATTTTTCCAACCAAACTGATATCCTTTAATGTACTTCGAATTATCGTTTTGTAATAGAATGCTTACAGTAAAGATACCGTATTGAGTATTATAAGTCAAATGTAAAATATTTATAATATTTCATACATACAGATATTTTTGACAAAAGCTTTGCTAAATACAATAACATACACATACATGGACATTAAGTGGATTAATATGCATTTAGTGCATATGCATCGGTTTACTTACTTACATATAAAAAGTATATAATGTAGCCGTATATAAATATCTTGAGTTTTTTACTTAATACAATTTATTCATCACGTGACGCAAAAACTTACGCTTATTATTATTTATAATTGTAACAGAAGTTGTTGTTATTTTATTAAGCAGCAAATTTTACACACAAAAAAACCACTATTGTTTATGAGGTAGACTATGTCCTTATTCAAATTGTCATCATTCCAAGTAACAAAATCATTTTAATATTTTCTATTCGTTTGATTTATACCCCAAAATATACACACCTTAATAGGTTCCGCCATACCTCAAATCAAAAACATTTCAGTACAATGGCAACTCTTACATAAAGGATGCTTTTGTTTTAGACAAACAACGTGTCTCAAGAAGAAATAAAACGCACATAATTTAATGTTATGGTCAAGAATTAAGCTTTATTATGGAGATAAAGGTTTGGCATTATGTTTTAAAAATGAGAGGCCCAATTTTCGACAACTTTTCCATTACGAAATGGCAAACCAAGCTGAGTAAAAATCATGTACAAGCTGTCAAAAAAAAAACTCCGACAAAAGGATTTACTCATCGAAAACCACACAAAAAAACACCCTTTATATTGCAATGCAAACTTAATTAACTATTACAATTAACATCGCCCCTTAACAATATACATGTACCAAATTATTACTAAAACAAAAGTGCAGAATTTTTTATGCAAATTATTTGACGTTTTACGCTAACAGCTATTTATCTATGGTTTATCCAAGCATCTCATTACTTAAAAAGCCCCTCATACATATATAATATAGTGGCATCTAGCCACTTGCACATGCTGAAACGAAAATAATATCTAAAGCAGTTGTTTATAATTTGTCTCCATATTATATGAGATATTATTTTTACATAAATAACGGAATTTCTGCTTATTTTCTCTATTTTCCTTCACTGAATTAATTTGTTTAACATTTAGCTTTAACCTCCATTTAATGGCATTTAATGGAGAAATTGTGTCAAGTTGCTGCATTACATCAGCAATTATTTGATAAAAATTACAGGGAATCTAAGAACCAGTCATTTTACAACCAACAGTATTATTTGCCGCCTTTAGTGCCTTCAGATATACTTGTATATACATATTACGCAGCAGTAAATGCTACTAAGCCATTGGTATATGAATGAATAGCACAACTTTTGATGGTTCACTGAGGAAGGTAATTTATTTGCCAACAATTTGCAAATCTCAAATTCGATGTAGATTTTAGGCGTTAGCTCGAACCCCACAGCTTCAGACATTAATCACATAGCCTTACTTTAATTTCTCACAGAATTTTTGTTTCCCCAACCAAAATTGTATTGAAATCAACAAATTTTCTTAAAATGATAGCAGTTAATTTTGACAAAGGCTATCTCAATTTCATCCTCCACTCACTCAAAGGGAAAATTTCATTTTTTTTTTTTTGTATTTCTTTCAATTATCAGTTAATGAACTCTTTATGAACTCAAATGAAATTTAGTGCAAGAATTCTTCATAATAAATATCCTAGTACTTAAGGGAAATAATGAATCAGGCAGTTAAAGGATTTTACATTAATTGTGTATATCGTCATTCTTTTCCATCAAAAAATTTCTTGTGCCCTTTTTGCATGTGATAATCGTTTTTTTTTTTTTTTGAACTATAAATATTTTTGAGCTTTATTTTTATATGTACTTGGCGTTATGAAAATACGAATTGTAGATATGTTCCTTTGCATAAATTTGCTATTATTATCATTATTATTAAGTATGTATATTCGTATGTGTTGTTTTTTTTTAAATTTGATATAAAATATGTATTGTGTAAAATTACAGCTATTTAGGACTTTTATTTATCTAGATAATTTTATTTAGGTTCTTTTAATAATATATTTCATTCCATCTATTGAGGTTTGGTTTGGTGATTTGGTTTATTTATGTATGTATGTGTATATATTATATAATTACTGCTAAATACATATACATAGGTATATGAATTATATTTGTGTTCGTCTTTTTTGATTAGTTTTTTTTTATTGATTATATACTAGAATTCGCGCTATGAGAACATGACAACATTAAATACAACGATAATAATGCACCAATTTATATATTATATATTATATATTATATATTATATATATATGTCATTATTTACTTAATATTTCTAGTATTTATAATATTTTTTTATTTTATTTTTTTATAAAAGTAAATATTTGGCAACTGCAGTAGCCGAGTGGTTAGAGGAGGATCCTACCATACGGAGGGACATGGTTTCGAACCCTGGCCAGACCAACATCAAAAATTATATAGAAAATCAAATTAAAAATAATTTTAATTGCGATCGCTTCTCTGCAGGGGATGTGTATTTCTGACATGATATAAAAAAGTTCCTCATAAAAATTCAATAGCCGCTCGGAAGCGGCTTAGAATAAATTGTAGGTCCCTCCAAATTCGAGGAGGAGCTCGGGCATAAATCGCTGCAGCGGTTATGAGCGCCAATTATATATGTACATATGTATGTATATATCGTTTTTTCTTCGTATTATGAATCTTTTTATATCGACATATAGAATAATGAAGTAAGATTTTTTATTTACTATGATAAAAGCATCAAAGGTATGCAACGTACTTACGTATTTACATACGAGTACATACATTGCATATGTAGTGTTTTTATGGAAATACTTATGATTGGAGGTAGATGGAAAAAACTCATGACATTTTTTTGGAGGGCAGGCTAATGAGAATACTAAGTTTTGTTTTTATTTCTTTCAAATCGTAAATATATTGTACAAAAAGTACGGTGTCTGAGATGAGATGTTGTTTCTAGTATTGACTATATGCATATATGTATAAGTACATATGTATACATTAGTCTCCTTTACCTGTTCATTATGTGCATGAGTCATTTATGAGGTATATTATTGTATAAGTATATTGAACTTTTGTTATTGTTTTTCAACCAGCAAAGGTTAATGAATCTAGTTTCGTTTTATACTTGTTCATTGCTCTGCATTTTCTAATAATTATTTTGGTTAAGAACAATTTTATTTACTAAATAATCATTTCCTACTATATTTAAATTTTATACTATGTATATTCGAGTAAAATTTATTTTTAGTCTTTGCATTGAGATAGTTTCCATTTATTTTGGTTTATTTATTTATTTATTTATTTTTTTTAAATTTGACATATAGGAATGTTATTATTCTATTTTAAAGCCACATCGATTATTTAATGATTTGCTATTAACCACACGATTGAAATTTTATTAATTGGTATGAGTATGTATGTATATAAGTATATTATACTGCTATTCATGTCGATAAATGGTCGATACGCCTCAATTTATACTACCAACAGTTACTCGGAAGTAATACACTTTTCGTTTTATCTCTTTTCCTACGATTTGCTTCTTTGCCTTTATGCTTTCTAAACAAAAACTTTTTGAATTCTTCTATACACTTATTAGCAGATTTAAACAATAAACTTATAATTAAATGTCTTAAATTGTATTAATTATGCTTAAGTTGATAATGATTTTTTATTATCAAATTCTATCATATATTATGCTATACCGATCTATTAACGGTAATAAATTTTGATATAATACTTATTTATAATTTCAACTTATTTTTATTAGTCTATATTCAGTGGTGTTCGGGTGCTTTCTTATGGCTATACTACATACATATATGTATGAATAGGTGCATATATGTAAGTATTTGAGGGTGTTCTTATGTTTATTGTTTATTTGTAATTCAAAGTATCTCAGTATACACACATATATATTTTCTATTTACTGACCCAAATTTGATCAATATCGTCCAATTAACTGGGAAACTAATATGCATTGCTGAAAATCGAAAAAAAAAAAAAAACAAATATTAAAAACACCCTCAAGCCTAACTATAGTACGAGTATATAACTTTTTATTACTTTCTCGAATGTGTTTTAATTTTCTTATATTTTTTTGCGTTTTATTGCGCGCAGTCTTTTTGTAAACCATTAACTAAATTTTTCTCTTAACTTTGCAGTACCACATAAATGTCACAAACACTTTAGGATTAAAATTGCTTTTCAAATACATTTTAATAATACTATGGTGTGTATACATACATATGTATGTATATGCAGGTGAATGAAATGTCCGAAGAACTTTGTAAAATTATTCTCATCAATATGAAATAGAAATAAACTGGTCGGTTAGTTTATTAGTTATTAGATTGAAAACTTTGATGCATATTTCAAATATCTGCTATGTGGGAGCAATACACTTGGGTTATCCGATCAGACCAGTTTCGAAAAATTATTGATACATTACTTTTCAATTGTTCTTTAGTGTACTTATACAGAACGTGGGTTCACTTTATAATATCGTTTCATATTCGTTAAAAAGTGAATGAACAAACTAATTTTAAAATAAATATGTGTGTGTATGCCTTAGCTACTTATATTACATTCAATACACACATATATGTAGTTATGTTTGAGCTAATCTAGTAAAACTACTCACATCCAAATTCACTTTGAATGTGAATGCATAAATCTATTTTGTCTAATAATTTCCTATGCTACATTGATTTGTTCATATTTACGATAGTCTACTATATTTCTTTGCATATTTTCTAACATGCTAGTATTGATATTTACAAATGGATGGATGGCAAACTCTCTACCACTTCCGACACTCAATTAAATATTTATATGTACATAATCATACATTGTTATTGAACATTGTTGTCTTGTTGCTTGGTTTAAATGCAAGTTTGGAGGTAGATATGTCCTAAACTAGAAATGTTTTTATTATTTCATTTATTGAGGTAGCATTGATTCATCTATGTATGTGGATGTGTGAATTTATTTATCGATTATGGAATAAACATATTAAATAAAAAAAGTATGTAGTAATGAAATATTGTCAATATAAATATAAAAGCAGAAACAGACGTAATGAAAATTGAAATAAATTAAGGTTTTGCTTGCCAATTTAGAAGCACTCATTAGAATGCCTTTTTACAACAGAAAAATTATGTCTTAACAATTTTTTTTTTTCAAATACTCTAAAAAAAAGGTTTACTTTTAAACGCCTAATAAAGGATTCATTACTAAGTTTTCTGACAATCGTTTCGAGGTTTCGAGTCTAGATTATGGAGTCTAGATACTTATGTTTGCGTAGATCAGAAGTGAACAGTGACAGCTGAAGAACTTAGCTCTTACTTTACTTCAATTTGCAAATCTTTAATAAAAATATGCCACTGCATGTAAAAAACGTAGGTAATGTAGTTTCTTCAAAGATTATTCATACATTACATAAACATTCACGATCGCAATTTAAATTCAAAATTATTTTGAAAGGTGTATTATTTTTACACTTTGCACTTGTGCACTTTTCGTTTAATAAATAATGTACTCCCACCAAAGAAAGAGAAACAAAGAAAAGTGTATAAAAATTTCTAGTCAATCGAAAAAAAAACTAAAAATACAGCGAAATCTGAGGGAATAGAAGTTTTTTTATACTTCTGCACATATTACCGGGCATTGTACCCACTCCACTGTGGGGAATGTCAACCCCCCAATAGCATTTCTGACCTTTTGAAGGCTACTTAGTACTCTAGGTCTCGCCATTTCGAAAAGCTCGTTTCAACGGTTGTAAAGTGATGGAACGATGAACGAAACTCCGATATGTTGAAAAACAGATATGATTTGCAAGGTGTGAACTTGTTGGTGAGTGACTATTTTTTTTCTTGCAACTGAAGAAATATTAATTTTGTTATTGTTCATATATATGACAATTTATTTATTTCCAAAAATTACCTACATTTGAAAGAATTAATAGGCACTCATCCTTATGGAGAAATACGTTAACTGTAAAATCTTCTTTTATTATGGGAAATCAATTTTTATGAGGTTTTCGCCATTTCGAGATGTAAATACTTTTAGATGAATACCCTCCAAGAAAATACAAAAAAAATTAAAACTTCTCAATGAAAGTATATAAATTTTAGTTGTGTTGACTATTCAAATTATGCTAAAAAAAAAAAGAACAGAGTTAATGAGAACCCGTTAAAAAAGGTGTCCATACCCAACTAAACCAAATTGAATTACCCACAAAAGCCTTTCTGAACTTCTTGTATTTCTTTCGGCAGAAAATATGAGGGTACCAAAAAGTGCTCAATAAAAGGGATTAAAACAAAACTAACTGTGCAAAATATGAGCCCAGGTATTTCCATTATTACTTTGACACCTAAATTTGAGATTTCGGGCGTTTTATGCAACACCTTAAAAAACATGAAGTTACATTTGCAAAAAGGCTCAAATATGGTCCTAAATTTTTGTAATGCATTGACTGATAAAGGGAATAATATCATCTATAAACTTAGTAACATTATCATTTAAACTAAAGCTTCATTTTCTTTATTTCTAACAGAAGACATACCTAAGATGCCCTTTAAAGGATCGTCTCTTATTAAAACACGTCCAAACAAAATTCATTCTATATAAAGGCTGGTTAAAAGAAAAATTGTTCTTCATTTTGATAGCTTAACCGATCTAATTAAGAGGAACAAACAGGTTTATTTTTATACATATAAATATGTATAACATAGATTATATTTGGCAGACTCCTACCTTCTGCCAATTTTACTTCTGGTTTTCTATACTTCAATCAAGTTGGTATGTGAATGAATGCAAGTGTTAAGTAAATATTGAGTGTTAATAAAATGGTTTACAAGAATATACAGCTCCTCACATAAAGGAACAAACTATTTGCATTTAAATTTTTACTTTTAATGGTTTGAGAAAGGCCGGACGTCAATATCACTCCTATCTGTATAAATCTGCATATGTGTGTTTTCGAATATTGATCTCTTTTTTGCTGTTTGAAAACGGGAAATGATATCATTTAAGGAATCATATCAGGCAATGAAAAAATAAATTAAGTAAAACGAAAAATATTTAGCAATTAGAATCGTGGCTTAGAAAAAAAAAACATATTTATTCTGGTGCTTAAACATAATCATTTAGTAAGTCTATTCACAATCGATAGTCATTTTTTGCTTATGACTAATTAGATTAATCAACAAATAATTGGAGTACAGAACATGTTGCAGCATGTTGTTTAAAAGAATTTCTTAGAAACTAAATAAAAAGAAAAGTAGTAAAGTGAATTTGTAAATTCAAATAATTTCAAAATAATATGAAAACGCACTTAATTAAAACGAACAAAAATTAATAATGCGTTCAATTAATAAACATGTATAATTAATCTTATGCTGTTTAGAATAAAAAAAAATTTATAATACTAAAGAATAAAATAGGTGTGAGTTTGTTTGTGATGTTACTTTTTGGCAACTCTGCAACTAAAGTCACTTTTAAAAATTGCTTACTACAATGAATAAACTCTTAATAGATTTATGCAACCCATATATGGTTATGAGCTTATGTTTATATATAAAAGTGTAGTTATACAAGATTTCTTCTGTATAGTTTTTTTATTACCATTTTTTTTTACCATTTATTATATTTCTATTACCATATATGATTTTTTGATATTGTTTTTTTTAATTTTTCTTATTTATAATAGATTTTTTTTTACTAATATCCATATTTCTTCATTTACTTCGAGTCTGATAATATTTAGGTGGTGATGCATGTCTTCCCCTGTTCATCTAATATCTTCGCATTTCTTTCTGTAGTTTTAATTTTGATGTTACCCTAATTCTATTTAGAAAAATTCACCAATTAATTCATGTATGTACGGATTTTAAAAGTTTTAATTCAGTTATATATTTGTTTTTTCTTTTTGAATTTTTTTTTTTTTTTTTGTACCATCAGCGCTCCAAATTACTTTTTAAACACAAGCTATTCGCATTTCAATTGTTTTACTGTTTACATGTGCTCACTAGGTGATTAGTATAAATTCCATTGAGCTCAAATTATTTTCTGCTCTCATAAATTTAATATTTATTTACTAACTTTGTACATTAGTCAGCATTATTATGATGCAATATTTAGCCAGGAAAGTTTGCATAAATTTGCCATACATTAACAAAAATTAGTGAGGAAAAGAGTATGATTTTCTTTACATTTGAAACTTTAAATTGAGAAAATATGTTCAATTGCAAATAATAAATTATGCTATTAATATCAGATGGTTTAAAATTATTATTTTTTGATGAAAAATTTGCAGCTAAGTTTACAAAAATCAAAATCTCCCATAAATATTATCCTATTAGTAAGTAGTCTTCAACTATCTTTCACTATCTGCAGATATAAAATATTAGTAAGCCAATTTCAAATTTGTTCAACAAATAGTCGTTGCACCCAACGAGTTAGAAACAAATAGTGCAATAAAGATTAAGGAATATATAATAGTT
The DNA here is from genome assembly GCA_030068015.2 of Neoceratitis asiatica. NCBI lineage: Eukaryota > Metazoa > Arthropoda > Insecta > Diptera > Tephritidae > Neoceratitis > Neoceratitis asiatica. The sequence goes on along the minus strand of CM061528.1, from coordinate 653,497 downwards.
GCATGTATATGTATATGCAGTGGGTGTATTCGTGTGTTCCACAAACAAAAGGAAAATTCTATCACAGTAGAAAATTAAAGTCACTACATTTTGTGCAATAATTCGCTTATTCACTTATAAAAAATATTATAACTCCTTTCAAGGTATGCTCCTATACCTTTCTGTGAAGTGCACTGACTATGGCTAATATGCGTAATATAGCTTCTTTCTTTTTGGTATGTATGCTATAACAACTATACTGTGTTTTAAATTCTTAAACTAGACTAAGAATCTCAAAATAATTAGAGAGTCTTATTATAATGGACTGTCTGCAAAATTCCTAATCCAGAATCTTTATTCAACTAAACTCTTATCAATGTAACTTATTTTACCTCAATGGTATGATGGTAGAAATTTGATTTAATATTCAATATTTACATAAGGATGTTCGATTTTTACCAATTTAATTTTTTTTTGCAGCGCCTACTCTTTTTTTAAATATATAAGGGTAAATGCCGATGTTAATATTCATATTAAGCCCTGCCATTAAGATGATACATTTTCCATAAAAATAATAAGGAATTTTTCACTTTTTTCTTTTAGTTATTTTTCTTATGAGAAAGTAAACTTACAACTACGAGAAGTACATACGCTTGCAGACGCCCCAAAAGTGGCCCCATATAGTATGCTAGTGAGTGTGGCAGCATTGGTAAACAATCAGCGAATCGCATGAGCGCTGTCAAAATCCTTTTTGTAGGGCGATTACAAGAATATGTACCTACCACAGTTGGTTGGTTTAATATGAATAATTAAAGCCGTTTTTATCTTTATATTTTTTAGACTATAAATTTGAAAATTAGGAACGCTGCTATAAAAAAAATCAACTTAGTAAATAACGGATTCCGCACATATATACGAGTACATCACTCATAATTCATTAGCTCTCCTTTTGAATTAGTTAACTAATTTAACACTATACTTTTAGTTTGCAATTTCGTTTTTACTCATTTCATTACCTTTCTCATAATTATTTACAATGTCATTTTAACAAATTTAACGATTTTAGTTTTATTCTAAACAATTTTCTTTTTTTTGGTTCAACTTAAAGTCGAATTAAAATTATTGTAAATACTAACAGTGGGGGGATTGATTGCATTTTGCATTGTTATATATATATATATATATATATATATATATATATATATATATATATATATATATATATATATTTATGTCTTTTCACAAACGTTTTCCTATAAATTCTAGTTTTCATTTCGCATTTCTCCCGCTGTTTAGAGCTACTTGACTAGATCTAGAGATTAGATAAATTTATTTACTCATGAACATAAATTTAAATCTTAAATTTAAATTTAATAATATTAATTAATTTCGTTTGATACTACATAACAGTATTTTTTTTCTTAATAATTGTGTCTATATTTTCCTTTAGAATAACTTAATGCTAAACTGATATAATAACAAAACAATATAAGTGTACATTTATACTTATTATTTATAAAATCGATCCATTTACAAATTTTTAAAACAAAAAAAAGAACCAATCTGAAACTTTTCATGTACAAAATTTCATTACTTACAGCAGTATTTGTGTTTGAAGAACGTCCAAACACAAACTTTAAACAAAAATTATTCAAAAATTTCATTTGAATTGTTTTATATTTCCATGAATGTAACAAATGTACTTGCATATGTATGTATATATCTCATGCGCATACATGCATATGTGAATGAGTAGTTTGTTGTTAGTTATTAAAAAAATGTATTTTTAAAATACAAATCTTAAAGTGCATAAAAGGCGAGATTGGAGGTGTGAAGACCACTTCAAATTTCTCCAACCTTCCTTTTTATGCCTTCGCTAGCTTTTTAGGCCGCATCGGCACGAGACAATAGCCTGCACTTACATCACAACCGCTAATTAGCAAATTTTTCAGCACAGAGTTTGATTGTTGCTCTTGTTGCATGATAATGGCAGTTTTGGCGTCGCCACCTAGTGGCCAACCATTATGTGAACTGTCACTATTTCCGGTATTTAATTTGCTTGTTTGTTGTTGCTGTTGTTGCTGTTTTTGTTGTTGTGGGTACACGGGAGCCGCTAATTGTTGCAATAACTGCGGAACAACTTGCAACTCCAATCCGTCCTTTCCAAAAGTGCTCTTCATTCGTTTCGTCTCTTGTTGGGGATTGGCTAAAGAGCTTTCCAAATGCCGTTTATGTGATTGTTGGGTTTGATGTTGTTGTAGTTGTTTGTGTATCAACATACTCTTACTAACATTTGAAAGAAGACCTTGCTGATGTTGATGTTGTTGCTTGGCATCGATTATTCGCAATGCGGTACTAACATTGACCGGCAACGGTGTAGCAATTGACGCTACTGTTTTTGTTATGGTTGTGGCAGTTTGGCCATTCGGCACCTTGATTGCTGTGATTTTATTGCCACCATGGTTGGTTTTTAAAACTTCATCTTTTAATAACAATTTATTCCTGTTTACATGTTGTTGTTGTTGCAACAAAATATTCTTAGTGTCTTGTATTGTTATCAATGGCACTGCATTCAAAATTATATTGTGCTGCTGCTCTTGAGGTGACAAATTCTGTTCCAATCCCAAATGTGACTTGCAATCATTTGACTTTTGTTGCTGGTGGTGTTGAGATGGCGAACCTAGTGATGAACCAACTGGAGAGGAAGAAGTGGAGGAGGAAGAGTCGTTAACATTAATTTGCAACAACTCATTCCAGCAGTCAAGATTCGCTGCTACATACATAGAAAGATAGAACAAATAAAGTATTAAGAGTTGGAATTACAAAAGAATAGTTGATCTTGCTTCATCCACGCACGTATGATTGATGCCAGAAATTCGTTGAGTTTTCTTTTAATATTTTTTTTTGCAATATCTATCATAGTAAAACAAAATTACAAACAAGAATTTCAAACATTTATAAAAACATTTTAATTATTAAATTTTTTAAAACAAAAATATTACGATAGGAAGATTTTCGGGACAAGATGGGGGCATACAAAGGTCCTTTTCATAATGGATAAGTTCATAAGCTAATTTTCTTTCTTATTTCCTCTAAATCATTTTAATTATCTTATAAACAAGATTTAAACAAAGCTGGAGTTTTGAACAAGGTTCTTAAGGCATACAAATAACGCTGAAAGCTTACTAAATTCAAATTAGGAGAAGACTATGTTCACGCTTTTATTTGGCATCATAACAAAATAAGAACATATCGACCCTGACATTGCCAGCAAAGTAGTATACAATCAAGTGTATATACATATATACTTGGTAGGGACATAAATACTGTTACAACATTAAACACACGCATTTCAATAGAAGAATTGAGCATACCACATAATTCCCATATGATTTATAAAAAATTACCTGTAATGCGTTAGTCTGTATCGGGAATTCTAAATTGTGTGAGTTTTCAACATGGAATGGTCAGATAATGAAAACCGTATCGCTGTTATAGCGCTTTTAAGTGTGAAATGAAAAAAGGTGATATTTTCAAAACACTCCGTCCGCTCGGCATTAGTCGCATGTTCGTCTACCGGTGCATAAAACTCTTTGAGGAGACTGGGAATGTTAAAGACCGCCACCGGTCGGGCCGTCCACGCACAGTTCGAACGCCGCAAGTCATCCAAGCTGTCAAATCAAGAATTCTGCGAAATCCGCTCCGAAAACAGAAAATCATGGCCCGGGAGATGAATGTTTCGCAAAAGTCCATGAGTCGAATTATTAAAAAAGACTTGGGACTTGGGGCTTTCAAACGCCGTACCGGACATTTGTTGACTGCAGCTTTGAAAAAAAATAGGGTGGTAAAATGCAAACGTCTTTTGGTGAAGCACGCTGATAACTTGCACAGAAAAATCTTGTTTACCGATGTAAAAAATTTTACCGTGCAGGAAAAATTTAGTGAACAAAATGATAGGGTGTACGCACGGTCATCTATGGAAGCATCTGAACTGATTCCACGGGTCGAAAAAGGTCATCACCCACCTTCAGTCATGGTTTGGAGGGGTGTCTCTTATGATGGGGTAACTGACTTGCATTTTTGCGAACAAGGGGTCAAAACATCGGCCAAAGTTTACCAAGAAACCGTTTCGAAAGCTGTTGTAAGACCACTTAACCATTTCATGTTCCAAAACCAACCATGGACTTTTCAGCAAGACTCTGCGCCGGCCCATAAAGCTAAAACGATCCAAATCTGGCTCCAAAACAATTTACCAGCATTCATTTCCTCTGAAGAGTGGCCGTCTGGCAGTCCTGATTTGAACCCACTGGATTACAAATTGTGGACAGTTTTAGAGGACATGGTTTGCCACAAAAGATACCCCAACATTGATTCTCTTAAGACAGCTTTGATTCGTGCTGTGGCCAATTTCCCAATGGAGGAGGTGCGTGCGGCTATTGATGATTGGCCAGTCCGACTTAAGGCGTGCGTGAAAGCCAAACACGGGCATTTCGAATGAATACTGCTTTTTTGTATACAATATATGTATATCAATAAATATGTAAAAAAAAAATTTGGTCCAAAAACATTCATTATTTTTTATTTTATAGCATAAAGTGTGTGTAACTGTATTTATGTCCCTACTAAGTATATATATATATGTACATTAACGCGAATTTTAATTATATATATGTACATATGTAAATGCATATATACTAGTCCGTGTATGTATATTTAATATGATTTTAAGCGACCATAGAGAAAAGAATTAAATTACTTGTTTTCACTTTCTACACATGGTGAGATATTATAAAATGTGTGTACGCATGTGTTAGTAAAAAGTGAATTATATACAGTTGCAATGGCGGCCGCATTAGCAGATGTTTATGTGTGCATACTGCTATGCGAAACGTCATATGTTCGAATCTTGGACAGAGCAACATCCATAGTTATAGAAAATTAATTTCGAATCAATTTTTTAATTGCGGTCACCCCTCGACAGATAGCTGTTCGAAGACGGCATAGAAAAAACTGTAGGGGCCTAAGAGAAGCTCGACCGGAAAATCCAATTATATATGTATGGTTATATAGCGGTATTCGGCGGAGCTTTGCGGATTTGTAGTGAACATCTTTATTTTATCCAACAAAGGCAGCTATATCATATGTCAGAATATACATACACGGTATTATTGATATTCCTTGTCGCCTTTTTAGGCATAGGTTGATCGGAATTAACATCCAAAACCTACTTTATCGAAAATTGAAGCCCAATTATTAGAAGCGCTGGTGCAAAAAACATCTTAATACTTGTAAAATGCGACTCTTGTCAGTTAACAATCTAGGTACCATAAACAAGTAAATACAATATCTGCAATTGTACTTTACTCTTCATTTTTCACTATTCAATCTTCATCTCACATCAATTAATATGTACGTGCATACGTCAGCATTAAATGATTATAAAAGTGATGGGGGCTTGCGTGGTATGCGTTGTACATTGTATATATGTATATAATTAACAAACACGTTTGTATATTTTTAAATTGAAAAAATTCCGCTTTAGGGTGGTCGCAAAAAGGTTTGTAAAAGTAAATTCTATGCTCTCTCAGTAATGTATAACAACAATGCTTTTCAGGGTGAGGGCCTCAACGAAATGCCTCATAAAACTGAGAATCATCCCAATGAAGAGATGTTCCCACCTAAAGGCCGGAACGCAGCTTTAACAAAAAAAAACTCATATTAAAAACTGAAAATCATACATAACTTGCTTTGAGACGTTTGAAAATTAATCTTCTTCTTGTTTGTCGCGAAATATATGTGAGACTATTTATTTCGCTCGGAAACCTGTGTTGCCGTGCTTTCATATTCATGTTCAAAACTTTAGAAATAGGCAGTAGAAAATGTATTTTTTTTTTCCGTTCGAAGTGCATACTGCTTCGTAAAAATATGGTTCGCGGGGTTGTTTGCACTTTTTATATGAAGTTTTTGGTTTTCCTTAGACCTGCATATCGATCTTTAGTAGGTTTAAACAGATTCAGTAATAAATGAGTTGCGTAAAAAAATTATAAATTTATATTTACAAATATGACACCGACCATAAAGCTAATATTTGATGTATAAAAAGGAGTCTCCATATATATTTTTTATGATATTTTCTCTCTTAAAGAATTGGAATATACATGCATTTCTTTGATAAGATGGAAAAAGAGCCTATTTGAGTATTTTTCGCTTCCACTTCATTTCTCTTTTCAATATTAAGCCTAGTATTTACATTTTACATACATAAGTACATATGCGAATTCACTTTTAAAAAGTCTTATTGCATGAAGATCATTATACTAACAAATATGCTACATAAAGAACAACACTACTAGAATATCCAAAAACAAGCGGCGGCGGACAGAAAGAATTCTTCAAATTGACTACAATTAGTCTCGAAGCAAAATAAATAAATAAAGGGTGATCCAAGTAGAGGTACGCGTGAGTCGTGATCTGCTGTCATACTATTTTTGTTCAGTATTGTTTGGCATTTTATCATGGAAAGATTTACGACTGAATAATGTTTACAAATCATTCAACTTTATTACGAAAATTCACGTTCTGTAAAGAATGTGTTTCGCGCGCTTCGCTCAACTTATGGTCAACATAATCGGCCTACTGAGCGTACTATTCGCAACAACATCAACCATCTTGAGACTCAGCATTCTTTATTGGACAATATTCGACCGAATAGAATACGTCCAGCACGCAGTGAAGAAAATATAGCGGCCGTAGCTGAGAGTGTACACGAAGACTGTGGAGAGTTGAACGACTTGGCGCATTTTACGTCGGCTCAATAGATATGTAAACAAGCAAAATTGACGCATTTGGGACACATCAATCAATGGATTTATTGAGAGAACACTTCGGTGAGCAGATAATTTCACGTTTGAGGCCGGTCAATTGACCACCAAGATCGTGTGATATCACACCGTCAGACTTTTTCCTGTGGTGATATGTAATTTCTAAAGTCTATGCGGACAATCCCTCTTCGATTTAGGACTTGGAGCAAAACATCACGCTTGTCATTCGCCCGTTACCAGTCGAAATGCTCGAACGAGTAATCGAAAAAGGGACTCAACGGATGGACCATCTGAGATGTAGCCACGGCCAACATTTTACAGAGATAATATTCAAAAAATAAATGCCAAAGAATGTTCTTTCGAATGATAATAAACATTCCCCATCAAATGTGAGTTTTCTGTGTTTTTTCTTAAAAAAGTAGGGAACATCAAAATGGATCACCTTTTAAATATGTATGCATGTACGCCAAAGCAATTAAGAGAAATACATACTTACACCTACATGCACAATTAATGTGGTATATCTCTCAGTTAAAAATAAAATGAATTGCATAAAGAAAAATAGATGTATGTATGTACTTGCTGCAACGAAAGAGTGCATTTCTCAGTCGTGCCCGTGGGATAGTTATATTGTTGTCCAGATAACTTCGTTAATAAATAATTTGAAAACTTGTAAATAAAAATATTGAAAAATAAACTCAGACCATTTTAACTTGTGAGCACAAATCGTATGTGCATTTATACTTGCAGCTCTGTTGGAGGGTGTATAATTTCAAAAATTCAAACTCAAGAATATAAGAGAATAATATTCGTTGAGTAATTAGTTAACTGACTGTTGCACTGACGTTTTGCCTTTCACAATTCACACTGACGTTTTGTCTTGTTAGTTAGTAGCATTTCTGGTTGTTTTTACACAAAACGCAATAAAGCTATTTAAAAAAATTTGCATATGTATGTATGTAAAGAAACTTCAGGAATAAAATGTAAGTGCATACGCATAGAAGAGCATATATATATATATATATATATATATATATATATATATATATATCCATACACATAAATCTACATACAAGTATGCAATATCAATTTTTTGCTTAACTTTAAAATATGCAATAAAGTCAGTTATTTAAAAAAATAATAATTCCAAATCCAAGCGTTAACCACAATTTTGAGCACAATTTTTGCGGAAAACATTAATATTAAATTTATATTTGTAATGAGCTAAATAACAAGCTTTAAATGAGTATTGACGGTAGCGATATATTAATCGCGAGATAATGTAAAAAACTAATAAAAAAAATAATAAACATAATAATAATTTGGCTCAAAGTTCACACTTAAAGTGCGTATAATGTTTTTAATTATGTTTTTGTAATTTATGTTTTTGCTTGCATGTTTTTTAATACCGAAAGTATATTTAAAAAAAAAAAACCCTAATACACGTACATGGGAGTAGATGTTAAAATACCTCAACGAATTTCCATCTTATTGACCAATGATTTCACATTCTCCACATGGGTTATGAGCAAGACCACAAATATTGGGATCGTCATACTTCACCAATACTTACAATCCTTGCTGTAAACATTATCGTAGGTATCTTCTAGAGAATCACATATGTTCGGTGATAGTGAATTCTCTTTTTTGCAATCGATACTTAGGCCAAGTAGCAAGCGCCGTTGCTGTTCTGATGTCAACTCTTGTTGCAACTGTTGTAAACGGAAATCGTCGCATTGTGATTGCTGCTGTTGTTGTTGTAATCCAATATCCGCATTCTCAGCACCAGATCTGCCACCACTACTACCACTACCACCACTACTACCATCATTATTATTTAGAATTGATAATTGACCATTACCGGAACCACAGAGCAACGCTGCCAATTCACTTGTGTCTGTGTTATAAACAGAATTTGTATCCTGTTGTTGCTGCTGTTGGGCTTGGTGTTGTTGTTGATGATTCATCGGAGATGGTGAAATCGATGAAATGGTCGATGCAGGAGAAGAGCACAATGAATTAAAATTTGATTGGCTAATGTGTTGAGCATCTTGATAGCCGTTCAAAAGATTGTGACCGCTCTCGCCAGAATGTTGCTGTTGCAATTGCAATTGTTGCAATGTGGAGTCGACATCTTTTTGATTGCTCAATTCTTCACTGCATAGTCCGTTGCTAGCGCACCACATTAGATCATCTGCAGTGAGAAGAGGCAAGTCCTCTTGTTCGTTCATTGGAATATACGGAGCACGCATACTCATATCGATATCTTCGTCAACACTCATTGTCATAAATGCAAAACCATCATCCTGACTGAGAGAATTGGGACTGCATAACGAGGGCAAACTGCTCGCTTCGGGACTCTGAAATAAAGTAAAAAAACAAAAAACAAAAAAAAAGTTAATATTTTTCAAGTTCTCAATATATTTTATTTAAACTCATTCACTTATACAAGTAATAAGGTATCTGTTTCAACTATACATAAATTTTATATTTATACTAACAGACCTGTTTAGACGTGGTGGCTGCTTGTATTTAAATCAAACTAAAATAAAAAATTATAATATTTTTTTTAATAGTAGGTGATAGGAAGAGAATGATTAGAAGTCCTAACTAATCTTCAACTTTCACTCCGTTGGAAAGGTCAAGTAGAGAGCGATCTGGTTTCGCTTGGTATTTCCATTTGGCACCAAGTCAAAGAAATTTGAATCGTTTCAATTGAAACATTGAGAAATGTTACCGTTAAACCAGTTATCACGAAACGAAAGCTGTCGTTAATAATAAATCATTAATCGAAATGACATCGTTTCGTTAGTTGAGCATCTCTGGTTTAAGGTTGTGCAACTGAAAACTGAAACTGAAAGTAAGAATAAGCCCTCGGCTGACTTCGAGAGAACACCACTACTCTGATCTACGCATATGCGCAATACAGTTAAAGGTATAAGAATAACTTGAAACCACTATGGATGTAACAGGGACGATAAACTCAAAACAGCTGTAGTCTAATAACAAAGATGAATTAGATACGAAACTCTTTATCTCGTGAGAGCGCTCTGAAAATCCACATTTTTTATAACATTTTCCAACCGTGCCACTGAGATGAAAAAGTTCCGCTTTGGGATTTCTGGAAATTTTTTGTGCATTTTTTGATAATAAAGAATTTTAAAAATAAATATATTTTCACATTTACAGCTGTGTTTGGAAAATATTTGACTTCAATAAATACAAACAAAATTTGTTCTTAATTTTAACATACAAATTTACCGTGCTTAATGAAAATTTATTGATAACCTAAAATGGTTTTCTGATGAAAAATGATGCGTTTCATTATTGACTATGTGGTACTAAGGCTTGTTTACCATCAGCTGTTCAAAATTCCTTCATTTGGCTTTGTTACCAGCATAAAGAAAATAATCGAGGAACGCATTTATCTACATTTTAGAGAGTTTCGTATCTAGTCATCTTTGCTAATAACATGGCGCACTGAAGATACCTATGCATGATTCAAGCTTTTATCTAAATCAAAAAAATTTCGAATTTTCGACCTGTCGGTGATCCCCTTGCCGCAATTAAAGTATACATATATTATCTTATATGTTATACTCTTATATTTGGCGCTTTGTAACTGCTGAAGTGATTTTAGACCGTGCACGTTTTCCAATTTGTGGTGTACGTCTCGATGTTTACCGAAGAAATGGGTGACCTATAGTTTATACTAAGCCGCCTCCGAACGGCTGCTGGATTTTTGTGTAAATATTTTTCATTATATTTTGATCGGTAGATAAGTTTCAGGTCCTCTCTCCGTAAGCAAAAAGTAATACGACGATCCCTATTAGTTTTTTTCTTCTTTTTGTTTTAATCCTAACGACAAATTTTTTTTTATCCTAGTGTAGTTTTACTACTTCACTTACCTTCGATGCCACACTGGGCGAAAGTAAATGCTGTGAGCAGTTAGTGTCATTTGATTCCTCTCTGTAATTAATGAATGGATCAACGCGTACAACGGGTTTGTTGCCCATATGATTGCTGTTGTTATTGGGCAAAGTGGTAGAATTGGTATTGTTGCTACAATTTTCTAGATGCTTTGGACTACTCAAATCAATTTTGTTATTGCCATTGCTAGTACAGTTCTCATTGTTATTGCTTTTGGTGAAAGCTGTGCTACTGTTACTGTTGTGGTTCGGTGTGTCTGGCGACGAGCAGTTCGTATTTGAATCGAGTGAACTATAATCATCTGGCAAAAATCCACTATAAGCATATGAGCATAATCCCAATAACATTTCATCGCAAAATGGTGCAGTACCATTCAGACGCATACAAGCATCAACAGCAGCTGGGGCCAAGCTCGGCAAGTCATCAGGTTCCTCTTTGAGCACTGTAAGAGATACAGAAAGAAACAAGTTTCAAATAAAATAAGTAAAGACGGTAAATAAAATGTTTATTGCTATTTTTATGTATGTGTAATTGTTAATGATGTTTGTTATTGTAATTATTTAAGCACTTTTCCCTAATTTTACTTCGAAGAGCTATATAAAAGGCTATAAAAATGAAGACTTGATACAAAAAAAAAAATTGATTTTCAATCGACTCCATTCAATAATTCCCCATTCCTATACTATCATATACACTTAAGTTGAGAGAATTCAATTGGACATAATTAAAATATATATGAATTTGTTGATTTATTAGATTTTTATTGAAGCATTTATGTTTTTGCTATTGTTTTGTAATGTCGTGACTGAAAAAGGTCTGTCGAAAAATCACTAAAAGCACACAGTTATACATATGAAATATTGAAATTTCTATTTCGCAACACCAAATAAAAAATATATCATGAAATCAATTTAAGGCAATTTTAGCTGATAATTGAATAAAATTTAAATTATTGAAACAATTGAAAAAACCGCTCTGTGTATGTGTTTGTTTATCATTGAAGTTATATAGGTATATATGTAACTTTATTATAAAGGGTGTTTTTTATAGAGGTATAGAACTTTAAGTTGACATTACTTTTCAAGATGGCAACCGATTTAACAGCTGTCAAGTGATTTATTCTCAGTTTGGTTTGGCAATTCATCATGAATAGACTCACGCCTGAACAACGCTTGCAAATAGTGAAATTTTATTTCGAAAATAATGGTTCTGTGCGGAAAACGTATCGCGGACTACGTCCATTTTAGCGATGTTTAGCGATGAAGCGCACTTCTGGTTGAATGGCTACGTCAGAAAACAAAACTGCCGCATTCGGAGTGAAGGTAATCCTCAAGTGTATGTTGAAACACCGTTACATCCAGAAAAACTGACTGTTTGGTGCGCTTTATGGACTGGTGGAATCATTGGTCCGTACTTTTTAAAAACGATGGTGGCCAGAACGTTACAGTCAAGATCTTGTGATTTAACACCCCTAGACTACTTTCTGTGGGGCTATGTAAAGTCATTGGTCTATGCGGATAAGCCACAAACGCTTGACCATTTGGAAGACAACATTCGCCGTGTTATTGCCGATATACGGCCACAAATGTTGGAAAAAGTCATCGAAAATTGGAAGTCCGGATTGGACTACATCCGCGCCAGCCGTGGCGGTCATATGCCAGAAATCATATTTAAAATGTAATGCCACAAGATTATCTTTCGGATAAATAAAATTCATGTCAATCGAATAATCCATCGTTGTTTTATTGCAACTTAAAGTTCTATACCTCTATAAAAACCACCCTTTATATATATACATACGTATATATGTATATGAGCACTCGTAAACGCTAATTTAAAAATAATACCAGAAATAAATATAGATGTTCAATTTGGCCAAAAAGAGAAAAGTTCAAACGAACAGCTGAATTTAGTTTTGGGTAAATGTATTAGGCAGAAAATTTAAGTTAATTCGTTGTTGCATTGCATTCAACTCCTAAACGTTGACACATGAACGCATTTAAATATGTATACATATGTATATCCATATGTATGTCTGCATCCAAATATTGAATGACGAAAATTGTAAAGAACAAAGTTTGTAATATTAGCTGGTCAATTGGAAAGTATTCGGCCTGACACATGAAAGGAATTAGGAGGAATTAAATTCATATGATATTTAGTTAGCCCTAACCTTCGAAAGACGCATGTATAAATTTGACAGCTGTCAGATCATTAGTTTGTGATTTATAGCATTTTGAGTAAAGCAACCATTGTTATCGTGAATAAAATGGATAAAAGGAATTTCGCATGTTGATAAAATATAACTTTTTGAAGGGAAAAAATACAGTTGAAGCAAAACCTTGGCTTGATGACGATCAAGGATTGTTATGCTGAGTTTAGACGTGGTGAAATGAGCACCGAAGACGGTGAACGCAGTGGATATCCAAGGAAGGTTGTTACCGACGAAAAAAATCCACAAAATGATTTTGAATTACCGTAAATTTAAATTGAATGAAATAGCAGGCACTCTATAGATATCAACTGAAAAAGGAAGGACCATCAACAGCGACTATTACGTACCGTTATTGGACCGGTTGAAGGACGAAATCGCCGTAAAACTACGGCACTTGACGAAAAAGAAATTGATGCTTAACCAAGACAGATCTGGCCCCCAGCGACAATTTCCTGTTCTCAGATTTCAAAAGGATGCTCGCTTGGAATAAATTTTCGTCGAATGAAGAGGTGATCGTCGAAACTGAGGCCTATTTTGAATCGAAAAGTTGGAAGGTCGTTTTAATCAGTGTATCACCCTTAATGGGAACTACTTGAATACAAAAATATTATTTATTTAAAAAAAACGTGTTTCACTATGGTAGGCCGGGATTTTTCAGTTGACCTGTTATTAAATTGACGAAAAATATATACGATCGTACCTCCATATATACCCTGCAGAGAAAAATTCTAGTTGATAACTAGAAATCTAATAGTTTGAATTTTTGTACTATAATAAGGCGGCGTTGACGATGGCTTACCGGTAGAGCTATTCAAATACGGCGGCGAAGAACTGACAAGGTGCATGTATCAGTTTCTTTTCAGAATATGGTCGGACGAAAGCATGCCTGACGAATGGAATCTAAGTGTGCTCTGTGCAATCCAGAAAAAGGGAGACCCACGGTCTGCGCCAATTATCGTGCGATAAGCCTCCTAAATATCGCGTTTATCGCGTGATTTCTTCAATTTTATGCTGGAGAAAATAGTACGAACTGCAGAGCTCAATATACCAGGTACAATCTTCTAAAAGAATGTACAATCTTTGGCGTATGCCGATGATATTGATAAAGAAGCGAAGCGAGTGGGCCTGGAACAGTCATAACTTCGAAGTCGTACACAATTTCGTCTATCTAGGAACCAGCATTAACAACACCATCATTCTTGCCAACTGATGTTACTTTGGACTGAGTAGGTGATTGAAAAATAAAGTCCTCTCTCGGCGAATAGTATTCGATGGAGCACCCGCTGGTGGAAGCAAAGGATTGAGGAAAACCTTCACTCCGTTGAAAAAATTAGATGGAGAGCGACCTGGTTTCACTTGGTATTTCCAACTGACGCCAAACAGTGAAGAGAAGGAGCGAGTGGCGTGCTATTGTTGACGCGGCTATAATCGCGTATGCGGTGCCTACGCTAAAGAAGTAGAATAAGTCCATCTTCCATATATTTCCCATATAAGCAAGTGGTATTTTTAACACGGCAATATCCTACGAAATCTCATGTACGAGTATATAAGTATGTGTTGAATTTCTAATTCACCGAAAGTAAAAAGAACCTCACGCGCTACAGTGATAACCTCTAACCACTCGGCTATCGTCGTGATTTGAAGGGCATCAACTAACTGCGCACTTCAACAGAGCTTATTTGGAAGTGAAACTCAGTGGTAGAAATAACAACAACACACAAATATCGCGGTGGTGAAAATAATTATTTCCGTTATTGGTGAACTGCTATACATATATACAAATAACGAACTGGTATAAATTCATCCTATTTCATACTAGTATTTAACTAGCATTTTTGTATACTAATATACGTTTTTACCGCAGAATAGTTACGGGCATACAAACATACATACATATATACATAAGATTACATATGATTATAATATTTTTTTAAGAAAAATTTCCGGTCAATAGCACTAGAACCGATTACCTAATGTTATTGCGATAAGCCTGATATTGACAGATGTTTTTCAATTCAGTTGACGTAAATGGCGTAAGTTACTTACGTTAGCGCAAAAAATTACATTGAAATCATTTCATAGTATTAGCAGAAGTTCACAAACGTCATTGCATTAAATAAATACAAATATAATGTCAGTTTCGTAAACTACCTCAATATCCTATGCAGTTATGTGTATATGTACAAGTATATATGCTTTATAAACGATAAAGAATTTTCAGAGATTGAAAGAGGTTACATTTTTTTACAAATGGACCTACAGTTTATTCTAATACTCATCCAAAAAACTTATTAATACGATTCGATGTTTGGGGTCAATAATATTTCTCTTTCAAGCCTTGGATTGCACTAGATGCATTTTTAACTGATTTTTTATCCAATGCTTCATATCTGAATAAATTTGTTGTATGGAGGCTATATATTATAGTGGACAAATGATGGTATAAATATAAAAATACATCTGCGTGCCAAATTTGGTTGAAATATCTCCTACACTGAGGGACTAATTTACGTTCAAACAGGAGGACAGACGAACATGATTAGATCAACTCGGCTCGTCATTCTGATCTGATCAGTATACATTTTGGTGGAACTCTCCCTTCTTCTTCTGGCCAAAGTTAATATACATACCATTTCATATTCATGAAACGTATAAAATGCCAACGTATACACACATACATATGTATGCTCGTTTGATCGAATATACAAATGTGATGACTAAGGGATGCTACTAAATAATTTTATGAAAAACTAAAATTACAACATAAAAACACTAAACATTTTACAGTCTTATTTTAATTCACTTTCTCTTTTCGTATTTGTTTACTTAGATTGTCCTCCCCGCCAACTGCTGACCATTAAAAATGTCGCCATTAAAAATCTTTCACGTACCGTATACTAAAAGAACATATGTATACCTACATACATACATATTATATAAGTATATGCATGCACATAAGTCTCGAATACATACATATGTATGCTATATTAAAGTAGGTTTAATTTAATAATTCTTCTCCTCAACGATGGGTCCGAATGTCTGTCCAAATGAAAAACTCAAATAGCAAATACCGCTGAGATCGCCAACCATCAATTAGTTAATTTAGAAATGTTGTCGAAAGAAATGTTTTAACAAACAACTGGCTATGAATACAAATTGAGTGAAATTGAAAGGAAGAAAATATAAATTCTAGTGAGTACACAAAATTTAGTGGAATATTTTTTATGGCGATCTAAAGGGGTGAAAGGAACATACGCGTGCGATATGTTTTTATGATTCTCTACTAAATTTAGCGAACCAAAAATAAATTAAAAATAACAAAATAAAGCAATATACTAATCCCCTTAATTTGTTTAAATATTTGGAAATGGAAATAAATTGACAAACAAAAGCAAGCGAGTTATGCTTGATAGGTGGATATATTTTCGATCGAAATCTTATCAAAATAATCAAAATATCTGCAACGAGCAAACAAATGTATTTGCTTAGGTAAGTATGTACATATCCATATATATATATGTACAAATTTTGAATACTAAACAAAAAAAAAAACGAAACGAAGCGCCATCAAATTATCTCTTGTTATGCATGTTACGTAATTTTGAAATATTAATTATTTAGCCATATGCATATTTTCAATTCGTACTGTTATCATCACATGCAATGCTATTCTTTTATACCGGCTCATGCTGGATATTGGAATTCGTTTAAATAGTGATGCATACGCAAAAATAAAAACACACGGACCGGCTTCGATTTTTCGTGTATTAATGGCACTGATACAACACATATGCATACATACATGCAAATACAGTCATGTCAAATATATAATAGTGGCATTTCCAATCAAAGATTTTTAAATTCAACTCTGCTCAAGACACCTCTAGTTCTAAGCGCAACTCTAAACAACATTATGTGACGAGCGTAAGAAATCAAGCAATAAGGATGAATCCCGCTGAGAAATGTTATTTGGATGATCTAAGTAGGAATAAGGTTTTAGATGTGGAAAGTGATGTAAAATACGAGTATTTCGAAAATATAAATATACTAGTAACAATTATTCATAATGGAACTAAACCATCAACCGAAAAATCATTGCTATATTGGTAGGTTTTTCACGGCGATCGTTAATAATTGATTTTAATATGGGTATTATAGAATGACACAGTTATGAGCAGCTAGGATTAGGTGGGGAAAATCAATACATAACAAGTATTCTGCTCAAACAAAAATCATTTTAAAGTTCTGCATATCGAAAATTCTAGCTTTCGCTTTTGGAGAATTCGATATTTGTCACAAAATTTTATAAAATTTACCACATTTGCATCTTCGAACTTTGTAAATCTATACATACAAATTATAAAGCCTTCGTGAATTAAACTGTCATTTGAAAGTACCAACTAGGAGTAAATTACAATTCTAAAAACCTTTTATGAGTTATTTATAGAGTCAACTTAATCTTGCCAAAAATTATGTTAAAAAGTTCACAATGCATACAGCGAGGGCAAATTCGGAGAAAAAAGTGCCGTTATAAAAGGTATTAGTAGAACATGAATTAGCTTTGGTCCGAAGTATGTAATAATAATCGTATTTGGTGACTACTCAAATCAATAATCAATGAATAATAGATTGATTTACAGAACTATTAATTACATTTCCGCCTAAACATGATATAAATAATCTGATTACCACCGAAACTTTTCAATCCAAATCTAATAAACTTTAAAATATTGCTCCTCTGGGATCGATTCTTATAGAATATACCTAAATATAAATAAGTAATTCTGTCTCTCTCCGCCTAAATACTCGCAACGAATGTGCTCTCACGTGCGTACCCATTGGACCCATTGGTCTTGTTGCCTATTTGCCATCAGTGACGGGCAAAGTGAGTTCAACGAATTTTACTAATGCATACTCACAAATGGTAGTGCGCGCTTGCTTCTATATGAGAGGAATTGGCCTGAGTTAAGTTGGTTTAATTATAAATAAAATACATTAAAATCTTTGACTAGTAATAAGAAGGTTATGACAAATTTTAATCCATCCTTTAACTTATTTTATTAGAAATGATAAAATCTGCTTCATTTTAAGACCCTTTTCTGTTACAACGCGAATTATTTCAGCAAAATATATTTTTCACAAATATATTTTTCACAAATATTGTATGATATGTAAATTAGAAAATTGCTAATACAAAGCTATTATTAATTAAAATAAAATAATGAATACATAGTAAAAAGGAAAAGTGGTATGAAACAAACAAACGTCCATTTTGCAGAGCGTGACGGGTTAGAAGAAAGGCTACGTTAGACAAAAAGAAGAGGGGTATCACAAATGGTTACGAAATTTAGGAATGTTACCTTAGCAGACGTGATTTTATGCAAATTTAAATTATAAAATAAATTCAGTTACACTGTTTATGAGGTAAAAAAAAAACGCAAGAACAAAGTAATTCTCGCAGAACTTCTCAATATTTCTTATCATTTTTAATATTTATTTAAACACATATGCACACATAAGTGCTTTAGCACATATACATACATCAACTACATGCACACAACCCTGCAAATATTTATGGACCATATGGTCCATTGGAGTACCTATAAATATACTCCACTGTGGTAAATTTTGGACCAACTCATGTGTTTACACTAACTTTGTGCGTCACGACCATTCTTCGTGTTATACCGATCGCAAGCACAACACGAAGTTACAATTGCGCAATAAGTTCTATACTCGTATACAGAAAATGTGTGGAAATGAAACTGAGTCAGTTTCGTTTCGTTGTTGAGCTCTGCTGGTACGCAAAGGGAGTGTATAATTCATTATTATTTCAATGAAAATACGTATAACAAATACGCAAGCTGATAGATATTATATATTTATTTTTTCTATTAATATTAATATAAATTTATATAAAAAATATTATATTTTACTAACTTTCACCATAGAAAATGCTATTCGAGACTAAAGAGTATGTTCGAATGTGATTTTTCGCATATACTCCAAAATATAATCCCCTGTAAGTACTCCATGGATTAATTTTATGGAGTAGTTTCAAAACTACTTTCCTGCAGGATTACACGGGTGTTATGCAGATGGATTACATGGTCCAGCCCTAGGGCATCACAATGTTATGTTGGACCATATTTTTTGTATGGATTATGGCAGGTTTTGGATTACTATATTGTCCGCGTGGATTATATATTTCACGCGTGCATGGAGTACTCGCCTTATTTGCAGGGAAGTGAGCGCCTCAGCATGTACTTGTATATGTGCATACTACATGTATTATCGTTTGTTTTGAATGTATGCAAAATAAGTATAAAAAAAACTTCCCTGCAGCGAAAAGGTAGAATAGTATACAAAAAATTCTAGTTAAAATTTTGTATAAAATATTATGAAATCATTCTAGTTTGTTTACTGTATAGCAGTTCACCAATGACAGGAATAATAGAAATTTGCACCACCACGCCATTCGTATGTTGCTGCAGGTAAACTTATTTTTATTTTCAATTTTATTTCTACTGAATTGAAAATTCAACACATACTTATTTATGACAGTTCATAGGACATCATCGTGTAAAAAATACATAGGATATAGGTGGAGGATGAACTAGTTAGGGTAAAAATGCAAACTATTTGGATTTTAGTTAACAACTGGTATTTTTCCCTGTAGGGTTAGTGTGCTTAGATTTTCTCGATTAGAAATGTCAGATTGTGTATATATAAGTTTTACTTGGTGATTATAAAATATTTATTCCAGAAAAAATGTGTTCCTATTCAAAAACCTATCTACCTACATATTATTTTCTTACATTTCAAAAGGCAACTGAGACCTTTAAGGTTTAATAAAACAATAATACAAAAGCAAACATTGTTTTTTAAATATTTTTGAAAATCATCATAACTAAAAAAAAAATTTAAAATAATCACATTTGTATTTGTATAAATGTTTTCAAAGGAAAATAAAAGTTATGTGATCAGTGCCGTCAGCGGAATAATATTATAAATGGGTAATACGTAAATTAGTAAAATGGAATAGAAAATACGTTGTTCCTACTTTGTTCACACCACTGTACAATTGCAATTTGAAGTAAATTTACGCTCTTTGCAAAGAGTGTACAAAGCCAATATAACCGCAACGTTCTGCGATGAACATCAAGTTTATTGGAATGCAATTGATTTTTTCCCAATTAGTAAAACCCTTCCTTTCGTAAAATGATATTCCCCCTTATCTACCTTTCGCTCGCATTTAACTTGCTTTGCAGGCTAAAAAAAAACTATCCGTACCTGGTCTAGATGATATTTAGTTTGTGAACGTTCGATACTTTCAGGCATAAGACCATCGCTGCCGCGCAGCTTCTCGTTCAACTAATTTGCTTGCAATTAACTAATTAGCTTGCAGTGGCGTTGACTTAAAATCAGTTAAGAATATTTGCATTAGTTTATGAACTTTGTTTTTAAGGTTTAAATACAAGATTTATTAGTTTTACTTGTTTTTCTTTTCGGAGGTTTAACTTTTATTACTAAAAAGTATTTATTGCATATAAAAAAATATATATACACGTCGAATTGAGAACCCCCGTTCCGTTAAAATTAGTTATGAATAATTTTTAACTATATATATAATCTATGGATGAAATTTATTAATTATTCAGATTTGGAGTTAATGAAACTAAAATAAACGATACAACTGATATAAATGGCAAATATAATACTGAATTTGGATAACTGTGTGTGTGTGTGTGTGCGCGCGTGTGTGTGTATGTGTGTGTGTGCGCTCGTGTGTGTGAGTTAATCTTAATTAAAATTTAATAGAAATAAAAAATGATTTCTACTCACTTGTTAACTCAGTAGCATCATCCCCAAACGACAAGAATTTATTCATATCCTGTGACTGCTGTGGCAGCGGCTGTGGCTGTAGGTTAGAATGTTGTTGTCCGTTGAGTATTGTTGCTGTAACAGTTGTGGGTGTGATAATCGAATTGTTTTTAACAATATGTTGTTGTTGTCTATTACACAACTGTGAAATAGGTGTAAATACGGAAGCCGTCACCGATTGGGCGCGAGGAGCGGCGTTCATATGTGGCAACGGAATATTTGATGCACACACAAATACCGACGAAGTGCTAGTGGTCGAAGGTAGAGGTGCTGATGATTGCGATTGCGACGATGCTGTCGTCGAATTTGTGGCGTTCAAATCGGCTAACGAAGCCGGTCGAAATACCGATGCAGTTACCGACTTTGGGCGATTCTCTTCGTGTGATTTCGGTAAGAACAAGTTTTTTTTGTTCGAAATATTGTTGATCTTATTATTATTATTGCTATTTGCGTTATTGTCGTTGCTGATTATATAACTCGATTGTACATTTCGACGCAACAGTGACGTGGAAGTATCTTCATTTACAATTTGTTTGTTAACTTCAATCGATTTCGTCGGATTATTTCTTGAGGGTGTGGCTAAAACAGCTGTTGAGGTAGTATGTGGATTAACGGTAATTGTAGAAGTGGTCTCACTTTTAATAGAGAGACATACAAGATTTTTATTATTGGGATTGTTGTCGGTGGTTGGGTTTAGTGGTGGTTCCGGTGGTGGGCTGGTTGCTTTTATCGAATGCAATTCGTTTTCACTATTTTTATTTACTGTTACTTGATTTTTCTGCTGATTTTGTTGTTCTTTTTGGGTTTCTTGTTCTTCTTCTTCAAATTTAGGTTCTTTGGTACACTTTAACAATTCTTGTTTATTGTCGTCAGTGTTGTTGTTGCTGTTGTTGTTGTTGTTGTTTTTATTGTTGTTGTATTTGTAACTTGAATCCTTTTCGAAATTGTTGTTGCTACGGCTATCGCCAACGCTGCTTT
This sequence comes from Neoceratitis asiatica, assembly GCA_030068015.2. Classification (NCBI taxonomy): domain Eukaryota; kingdom Metazoa; phylum Arthropoda; class Insecta; order Diptera; family Tephritidae; genus Neoceratitis; species Neoceratitis asiatica. Next base: position 631,690 of record CM061528.1, on the reverse strand, counting down.
GATTGCTTTCGCTGTTGCTTTCCTCAACTTTAAACTTGCTTGCCTCGTATTGTGCAAGTGAATAAATCTCATTTTTGTTCTCAAGATTGCTGTAAGAATTTACACAATTCGCGATTTTTATATGCATTTGATAAGGTCGTTTGCGATTTGCTCGTACAATTCACACGCTCATACACAGTAATAGGAATGGAATATGGTTTCACTCGCGTCTTGGCGGATAACATTTCGGAATTATTTAATATTATATTGTATTGCTTCAAATTATATTAAATAACTTTATATTGAACTATATTATATAATATTACATTATTTTGTCGAGTTTATTTCTTTTTATTTATTAGCTTTGTTACATTATTTATTTTCATCAAAATCTGTTCCTAATGATTACGTCATTGGAACATGTGTGAACGTTTGTTTGTATAAATCTACTTACAGATATAGTATACATACATATGTACGTTCATACTTTCATACTTTCATACGTATCACGTGATTTTCGCTAAATTAAATACTCCCTTATGACAACAAAAAGTAGAGAGGAAGACAAATAGTATGGTGCGAAATCGTGTAATTGCAATTAGTAAAATCCACAGAATACAAAAAACTCATAGCAATAGAAGCTATTATAAAAATAATAATATATATAAAAACAAGGAGATTTGCCGCAAAACAGCGATTGTTGAATTGTGAAAATAAACTCACACGTCAAAGTGATTTGCTCTTTCGTAAATTTGAAGAGTTTAGAGATTGCAAGCACACAAAATGCACACTCAAAAACAACTGCATTGTTGCACATTTATGAGATTCAGTAAAGGAGAATTCAGCCGTTCTTCTCTTAGCTATAAAATTATATCACAGCAAAACTGCAAAGTATATAGCTTAGCAATCTAATGTTAGGAAATCACTCGAAATATTTAAAAGTAGGCATATCTGGCCTAATATACTTATAATTTCACGTTGACGGTACATTGAAAATATTTAATATTCCGATTTGTATAAACCGATTTTATGGGTGCAGATTGTAAAAATCCCAATGGGGTAGCCTCTAATATCAATTTTGATACCACACCTCTCTACTGTTTGGAAATGATTTCTAATTACCTAAAATATATACTACTTGTAGGTTATAAATGCAGGGATAAGGATATCTGAATTACCTTTTATGCATATGTACATATGTACATATATGATTGTATATGATGCAAATAATATTTCAATATTATTTAGTTAATTGTATTATTGTGCAAAGTAATTTATCAAAAAACGTTATCATTTCTACCTATATTATGCAACACATATGAATAAAAACACAAATTTAATTCGGTAAAAGCATACATAGAGTGGAATAGAGTGAGATTGTAAATCGATTTTTTCGATAATTGAAATGTCGAAATGTCAATAAAACGATCTAGAATTTAGCAATCAAATCTTGAGTAGCACATTATACTGCAATTGATAATATAGTGTAATGGAAATGGATGCGCCTGTATATACATACATATGTATGTATGTATTCATATACGACATTCGTACATCTTTGATTTTTTTAAGTTTCGATAGAGTTTTATGAGTAATAAGATTTATGCAAAAAGAAAGTTCAGTGTCATTACTAAATATTTGCATTCACTAAATTGAATTTTGTGAAAAGAATTAGTTAATTCAATTTCAACTTATCATTACATAACCAATACACAGTTGTGTGGGTTTTATTAGTATGTTATTCTTAAAAAATATTCAAAATTTAGTATTTGTTTATTAACAAATAAGTCTTAGTCACGGTAGAGTATTCTATGGAAATATTCATATATGTTTTGTATATAATCTAATATACGAAATTCTCGTGTCATGGTGTTTGTTACCAAACTCCTCCGAAACGGCTGAACCGATTTTTGTGTAATTTTGTGTGTATATGTGGTAAGTCTGAGAATCTGCAAACATTTATTTTTCATACTGGAAAGTGGAGCTTATTCCGAGCAGTGTATCGATCCATTTCAAAAATATATGCACAGCCATGACACCCCATTTAATTACAAGTAAAAACGTGAATTATTGTATTCAAATTTCTCAACATGCCTAAAAAAAATTTGCCTTTTATACGAAAAACGAGTGAGAAATCAGATTCTAAACGAGAAAGGAAAGCATCAGGTTCAGATTGCCAACTCGTTCGGATGTTCGCGGTGTGCAGTCCAAAGTGCTTTTAAGCAATTTGCGGAAGCAAAATATCCCATTAAAAATCGAAAAGTGAGAAAAAACGCTTAACAATTGAATAGGAGTATCAAATTGTTATCCAAGAGTTCTTTAAGTATCGTAAGAAAACCTCTCCTGTACTCTCTTCTTATCTCAGTGCTCTAACGGTTAGAAGAAAGCTCCTGACAGCTGTATTGAAAGGATGTAAGGCTAGAAAGAAAGCATGACTAAAAAAAAACGCAAAATGCGTTTGGAATTGGCTCTTTAACACTTAGCATAACCCAAAACTTCGAGACAAGCTTGGTAGAATAACTATATTAATAAATTCTTAAAATGGATCAATTTCGAAATAATATTCTGAATTTTTAAACGTTTTTCTCACTCTTCCTATTAGCTATTTGGGGCGCCAAGTGTGACTTTTTTTAAAACGATGGGTTGAAGAGGAATACCATCCAGATTGTATGTTCTCACTTGTCAAACATGGTGGAGGCGATATTATGATCTAAGCCGGTATGGCTTCTGATGGGGTTGGCGAAATGTTCATTTGGAAGCCCGCATTGATAGTCCAAAATACTTACAGGGATCACCGGCAGATTGACAAATAGTTAGTATGATTCTGCAGGCTGCGTTTTACAAGATATTCTTATACGCTAAGCTTTATTGTGAATAAGCATAGATCCGAATGGCGTTTGACAGCATTCATTGTGCTATTTACGTGAAAGGCTTTTAGTAACGAATAAGCGACTCAAACATACAAATACTTAGCTAGAACAATAATATATTTGTATTAGATGATAATTAATTAGGACTATTTATCACTCTTTGCAATACCAATAAAAATTGGACAAAAATATAGAATGCCGAAAACATAGTGCTTTGAATTTGTAATGGTATTAACCTATTTCTACACGCAAACCAACAAAAAATATTTTAAATTAGTAAACATTTTACGATGTTTTTTATGATATTTTTTTGACATCTTGTGAGTACCGCAATAAAGTTCTAAATTTTGGAATGTCTAAATAGCGAAATATTTACACAAACAGAGCTTAATAAATTTGTAAATTGTATTCAATTATAAATTGAGTATTAGTGATCTATCAGTTATTTTTTCACGTTTTTAACACTGTTTTCAAGTTCATCTCAAATATGATAAGACGGCACTATATAAGTAAACTGGTCACGCTCCTATACGTTTTTAATAACGTAAAAGTGCGCAATTAAAATATATTTATAAAAATGATAACAATTTCAAAAATTTGTTCATAAATGGCATGCCCTCGATAGACTCTCGTGTAGCTGATAGTCAAATATTTGCAATGCTTAAAAGATTTTATACTCGTACTGATACCCAATGTAAGCAAATGTGACTAGCACTTGGGTTTCCATTGCCGATTTAAGTTTAATGCGTTAACTTGCAGCTTTACTTATCAGTCCTAATGGAAAAAAACACTGATACCAAATAATGGAATGGAATAATGACAAGGTTTCAATATGAATTAGCACGATCCCATCAGCCACTAGCCGGCATGTACCTTGCATGGGCTGCTTCTTATATGAACTGTGATACTATGTAGCTTCTAAATGTTAATATATGTATGTTCATACATATGTACATATATATGTACATATGTATGTACTTGTGAATGTATAAAAGCAATGTGTATAACTAAATGTGATTGAGAATAATTAAAGAAACTCTTTAAAAGCAAAGGTACAAAGTTATAAGCCGCCAAAATACATATAAATAATACAAAAAAACAATGGAGAAACTCTTTTCGATAAGATAATAATGCATTTAAAGTTAAAATATTTGCTCTAATCAAATGTTTGATATTTTTATACCCCATCGTAGTGTGTGCTTATGTTATTTTACTTTTAATGTTTTATTTACTTGATATTTTCCTCATATTCGCTTGATCATTTTCGCTGCTATTGATGATAAATTACCTTTCCGCAGCAAGACGAAATATGTAGAAGACATGAACGTGCAAAACAGCTGAGTACTGAAAACTAGTGGCGACGCCGAAACAGTTTGGACGGGAGAGACACTGCTGCTAATAACAAATATTTATTTTTTTGTGGAAACAAAGCACAATTGTAAATAAAAGACACTACAACTAAATATAAAAAAGCGTCGTTATGACGAAGGTAGAAAAACTTGCAAAAAATAAAAATAAAATTAATTAAAAGTCACTGAAATTTGAAGCTGATAATAGTAGTCAAGAAACCTAACTACTAAAGCCGCCAAAGTAGTCATTGGCCAATAAAAATCAGCATTCAACAAAAATCTTACCTTAGCTAATGCTTAATTAGAATAATTATATTGTAATATTAAACGATTGTGTTTGGGTTGTGGATATAAAAAGTATGTAGATATATTAAAACTATCACTATACAGCGTCACTTAAAAAATATCAAAATATAACACGAAAAAAGAGAGAAAAAGTGAATAATGAGAGGTTCAATTATATATATGTAAGTACATACTCGTATGTACACAAACACATCTCTTCTATAGCATACAATTCTCAAGAAAGGGTGCAAATGCTAAATTCAGCAGGGGGCATGTGAATGTTGAGAATCCGAAGCATTTCTCTTATACAAACAAATGTATGCACTCGTTGCAGTGTGGGATTTTAAACAATCTACAGACGCATATGGTTGAAAACAAAAATGCACTTAAGTGAATTATTTTTTACGATTTCAATGTGTATACATACATATTGATATGTATTTATATTCATATGTATGGAATGGAAAAAATACAAGAAAACAAAAGAAGAGAGGATCGGTGGATCACCACTGACTTATTATGTATGCATGACATATTTTTCAAATGTTTGGTCGCAGTAATCATTTTATAGAAATATATATGTTGTACGTATTTGTACAAAAAATGTTTTCTCAGAATTATTTGATATTGCCACTTATAAAATATTCATCTTGAGTTTAATAATTTTTTAGGCAGAAATTAAAATGTTGTATGTAAGTGTGTGTCATAGGACTATGCCAGGGGCATAAAATAATAAAAGCATGTTGGCTATGTTAAACTTTTTTTTTTTTTCAAGTTAGACTAAATTTAAAATTGCTATCCACTTGAACCAGTTTCAGAGATATTATGAATACTTTATTGTTGATACAATTTGCAAAAGTCTCTAAACCAAATCCACTTAACTCTTAATCTCCACGATTTAAATTCAAATTTTGATGGGAGATCTCTTCTCCTTCTGGTATTTCCAGAAAGTTATAATAGAATCATTATGAATGAAAGGCACTTTTATTTTCAATAGATCATCATAGGTATTAAATTTGAATATATATAATACTTATATAGTACATGATTTCCTATACTACTATAATAAACCAAGATGCTCTTTCCATGCTAAATCACATTTAAAGAATTGTAAAATCCTCCAAGTCTTACATTTTTTATTCAAAAAAGAAGAGATTTTCACGAAACAAAGAGACACCTATAATGTCAGATAGCTATGAAGTCGACTGTATCATGTATAAAGCTGTACTTGTAATTCAAAATATGTACAAAACTTCAAACAGCTCTCAAATGTTTTTCTACTTCATTTAAATTACAAACTACTTGAATAGATTACGTTGGTTTAAAGCAAATGCGCAATTACTTGTATAAAAAATGCTACAGCTACTACTTATAGAATGGTAACTGCTTTAACTTCAATTTAATTTAATTTCTCGGTTAGAATTTATATGGATATTATTATTATTTACTCAGATGAGGACTCACAAATAATAATAATAATTCTGATTTTTGATGCTTATCTTGATATTTTTTCGTACAAATAGAGGTATCTTTAATTTTAAGGGTCGCGAATGACAATGGAATTGTTTTTTTTTTACGTCACAAAGAATTTTTATAAATGTCTGAGCTAACCGGCAACAAATTCCTTGTCCAAACATAACAAGCTAAACTTTTTAATTGAATTTTGTTTGTATATTTTCATCGCATTGTTTGTGAACTTTTTCTTAGCTTAGCTTTCCAATATATTGTAGCAAGAAGAAAGTATATATTTTGGTTTTGTATGGAGAATAAAATTGAAAAGGAAGATAGATTAGCAATGGTTTTACAATACTTGTACTACTAATTTCATAGGAGCCAACAAAAGTTTCATCAATATATTGAATTATTAAACTACTCTACATAATCGAAGATTATTTTAATTAACGTTTTAACGGATATAATAAACGCCTTTCTTTGGACTATTGAATGTCGCCCACGAGCAGCAGATTTTTACTGACAACACTTGTGAGCCTGTTTGTCTTTATTCTTTATTTCGTTAATTTTCGTATTTTTGAGTATTTTGCTTCGTTTTGACAAACAATTGTTAGGTTATGCTGTTGATTTGTAAAAATGCCACAAATATTGATGATGTTGCTCTTCAACCGATCAATTTTATTAATTCACATGATATTTTCGTCCCCTGTTGATTAAATTATGATTTAACGCTGTTTTCGCTCATTTCTTATTACAGTGGAATATATATTTGTCACTAATCAAATTCTAATATGTTGATTAAATTTTTTTGGAGTTGGTATATATTTTTTTCGAATTTCGACAAAATGCCAACGAAGTTATGATGAAAATAATTCCAATGAATGAATATGTGCGTGTGTAATTGAACGAGAAAATCTCACTTTCGTAATAATAAGTATGAGCAATCCAAGATTTGCGCAAAAAAAAAAAATTTATTGTCGCTTTTATTCGAATAAGGATGTGTGCAAATTCACGAATATGTGTACGATTGCATATATATTTACACAAGTATGTACACGAGTACATATTCCTTTTTAATGATTTTACATAAGACCACAGATTTTTCTTTAACAAATGATTAATATCCAACAAATTAGTATTTTCATAATGAAAATACGCAAATTTCTTTTTATCAAGCTTATACATTTGCTATTTTATGCACGTCATATTGGTGAATATAATACTTCTTTTTTTTCACTATTATATCACTTGCGTTTACCTTTGAGTGCTGACGTGTTATAATTTATGTAAAAAGTTTTGAAAAATTAGTTTCCAGAGTATGTAAATATTTTTGAGGTGCAAATAACAAATAAATTTTAATTGTTTAAATTATAAGAAAATATATACTTTTTAATTTTTTATGTCCACATAACAGACAGCACTTTTGCAAATTATAACAGTATTTAAAACAAAAAAAATTCGCTGTTGGCTATTCACGCGATCCTTTTTGACATTTGCATTTCTTTATTGTGTTCCTTTTTCGCGAACGTTTTTGAGTGATTTCTATTGAGTTTTTTGCAGTTTTGTTTACAGCACACTGTAATAAATTCCACTAAAGTTTCCACCTGCGTACTTAGTGGAGATTGAATTATTAAATAAATAAATAAAATCAATGAATAATTAATTCAGTTGAGTATTCAGTTTTAAAGCAAAATTTATTATGTTCATTATTCAATTAAAATAACACAAAGTTTCGAGCTTTAGCTCCGTAGTTAGACACACAAGCGACTTCGTCAACGTTTCTACGAGCAGTGCACAGCTTACTATTACAAATCGAAGCAAACGCTTGCTAACAGCCTGACTGTCTACTTTTAATGCCGTCGAAGTATGGAGCAACTTCGGCGAACGGAGCGGCGCATAACGCCAGTTGGCTCACACGAAGCTCACCGAGCTCCCATTCGCCAAAAACCCCTAATGACAAACTATAATTGTCACTCAGGCAGGTATTGAAAAAAAAGTAAGAGAAAGGGGCAATAAAAAAAAAGTTGTTCAAAATGAGTACCCAGGAATTGAGTGAACGAATGAGTACGAGTAGTAATAAGTAAACGGGCAGACAATTAAGTTAGATAATATTTACAACGAATAACTTGATTTAGTAAATACGAAATTAATAAACATTATCGCATTGATATAAGAGTACATAACAATACAAGCTCTACAGCTGTGAGCGATTATTTTTAATATATATATTAAAACGCTAAATGCGCATGCTCCAACTAAGAGAATATACAGAGAAACCGACAATAAAAACAATACAAGATGAGCAATTAGGTACACGAGAGAAATTTAATTTGACAAAGAGCATAAAGTGAGTAAATAAATAAGCAGCAGCATCGAAACACTTCATGATTGGGATGTAAACGAAAGTAGCAAATTGTAGTAAATTCGAGAGAGCGAAATTTTTCTTTTTTGCGAATGAATTCACACATTTAAGAACAAAAATGAAAAAAAAAGCTAAAACTAAACAGAAAATAGTTTAATTTGACATTCTGGTGTTTTGCATTCTGCACAATTCATTTCAGCGTAATTTGATTTTCGAAAACGAAATTACCATGTTCTAAGAACCGATTCACATAAAAATGTGTAGCTTCAAACCACTTTAAACTTGCTTTGTGGATTTATTGATAGAGCATAAGATAATGCAATATAAAATTATCAATCATGGAAGACGCTAGCTAATGAGATGTTTTTCATATAATGGTGTTGACCTCTTGTAAGGATCATTGGCACTATGAATGCCGTTTATTACACTATTAATATAGTATTATACGGAGGAGGAGTATATGCCACTTCAAGGGTTAATCAGCAGAAAATTATCCCAAGGCATACTTCAAAACAAAACAATGCTATCCTGAAGAATTTTGAAGAATTATGGAATAGAAAGTAGCAAAAGACAACTGGAAAACTTTTGGATTCTGACCATAAAAATTACCGACTTACAGAAATTGGAGTGCATTGATAAACATTGTTTACCTTTTCAGGCTCGTCTCCTTTCTTTTTCCCCTCCCCATTTTCGTCTTTAGTTTGTATTTCACGGACTTTCTTATAATTCATTGAAATAGTTATTTCTTGAGCATAGAAACAAAATAAAATCTAAGATTTGAAATCATGGAGCAAAATATAGTGCACTAGTATATTTTTGATGTGATCTGTTCAACATACTGTTAGTCACTAAATGAGTACATATGTACATACTATATACATATACACGTATGTAGAGAAATAAAAATCAAAATGCAACTACTGTTTCATCTCATGACTTGTGCGCCTGGAAAATTTTCAGTTTTGTATCAATTAATAAGCCGATGTAAAAAATTGCCACCGAAGCTTTTTTTATGCTTTTTTTTTGTGTCACCACAATTTTCTATAAAACAAGTACATACACACATATATATAAGCATACATATATAGAATTTCTAGTATATAAGTATGCATATTAGCCTGGATATTTGCTGCAAATAAATCTTTCAATTCACAAGCATATGCCAATTACTTTGTTTATATTAAGTCTAATTAAAATAATGTGAATTGTATATTACAAAAATGAATTTGAACAAAATATGTACGAAGATATGGGCATGCATGCCTACATACTTATATTTACATATGGTATTGATAAAGCTGATAGCACCCTAATTAACAATGTGAGGTGAGCTGATCTGAGCGTTAATAGAAGCAAATGCCCATTTAAAAGCCAGACACATACATACATATGCACACAGTTATTCATTTTTAGGATTATAATTCTGATTTTTGTTTATTTTTTATTTTTGCACACACACGAACAGCAGATATGCACGTAAAAAATGCATTTTTAATTAAAAATTTGCGTTTATTTTTAAATTGTATATGAACATACAAACACACAAATGGATAGAAACAACTCGACTATCAGCAATGCAACGTCATACCCACGTCATATCCACTACTATCAGCAAACTGCAAGCAAACAAACGCATACATATATGTACATATACTTGATATATAACATATGTACATCCATTAGTGCAGATGTATGCTATGCAACGCCTACTTACAGTCAACTTCCAGTCCCATCTTCCAAATTTGATAACAATTTTCTAAATGCTTAGGAAATATTTCGAACCCATTCTTTATGTGATAAGCCAATAACTGAGTGTATTGATTAGGCTCAGTGACTTTCAATACGTAAAGTAAGCGATGCACTTAATTATGTCTACTAATTTGTTTATGACACGCCTAGAGTCGGCTTTGAGATTTACTTTAAATACGTATGCATAAGTACGTAAATATACACATATAGACACAGATATGTTTTAGTACAATTAGGGATATTCTGTTAAGCAATACTGGTTAGAAAGCTCAAGACAAGTCTTGACACCAATAAACAACAACAAAAATCAATATGATCCATTAGAACTAGAGAATTTATATACTCTCGCACACGTATTTAAGGATTAAGCGGGACTATATTGGCAGGTATACTATCATTAGGATTGTCAACGACGTACAAACGTGACGGTCATCAGTTCCTGGCACATAGCATTTGGCAAAGGAAGAAAATAAAATTCCGAGTATCTTATTTATAAATAAATAAACAAAATTATTACCGTAATCGTATTAAAATATCAATGACAGAATTTGCTGCTTTCTTTATGTAACCAAATTTCGTCCATACAAAGCGACTGTCAATAAAATACCTTAGAATATAATAATAAATAGAAATTATAAAACAATAGATCAAGAGAAATGTACAAACAAAATTGGAATATTGCGTGCGAGCTGCCTATACAATTACATATATGTATAAGAACATGTTCATATGTATGTATCAAAGTGTGGACAAAATTTCTATATTTCTATTGATGTGATATGAAATTAATTTAAAAAAAACAGTCTGGTAATGATAAAATATGATAAACGTATATATGTAGAATAAAAGAAGAAGGAATGTTTTATATAATTCAGTTTGAAATTTCAAAATATATTTTTAGACACTGCTGGAGTCGAATTCTCGTCCATCTACCGAAACATGGCAACACTTGCCAACCATTGGGAAATGCATTAAGGAAAATACACAAATATAGCGCAATAACAAATCGAAATGTGGGCCGAAAAAAATAAACACACACACATGAATAAATATACATATAAGAAATACATCCATAAGAGTATATACAGTAGTAGTAAACCAGTATCCACTTAAGATGTCAAAGCAACAGCAAAGTCTAACAGTTAAACATTAAAAAATATTAAACTTTAATAAAAAATTCCGTACATCCAATGATAAAGTTTAAAAAAAAAATTATTTAAGGCAAGTCATTAAATTGCTTACGAATAAGGAATTTCTCAAACTATGGCTATTAAAATATAAAAAATGATAAAAATGTAAAAATCAGAAGGAACCTAGTGTGATAAATAATCGCCCAAAGATATTCCCAGTTCAAGATTCAGAATACATGGTGGTGGATCAAGAGGAGTTTTCAAAAAGTGAATTATTTTTCCAGCAGGATAATGACGCCAAGCTGGTAAAAAAAATTTGAGATTTTGAAACGATTAAGTGGCCAACTCAGAACTCGCATCACAATCCTATAGAAAATTTGTGATCCATAGTGAACCGACGATTAGGCAGCTTTGATGTGCCGTCTAATAGCATTCATGAGCTATGGGAGAGAGTTCAAGTTATTTGGTAAGAAATATCAATCGAAATCTGTCAAAATCTAATAACAAAACTAGCGAATCGTATAAATTACTAAAAAAAAAAGCCAATGCCGTGCATTTCAACCTTGAATTTTTACAAGGAACAAAATTAAAGACATGCTTAATTTTCGATTTTATTGTGCAAATATTCTACAACAGAATTTTAGATTCTTATAATTAATAGAGTTAAGTCCCTAAACCTCACTTTTTAAGAAATATAACAAATAAATCAAGTGGAATACTTTAATTTTTTGTGTTTTCTTTCCTTTTCAATCTTTGTTTACGATTTTGTTTGTGATTACTTTTGCCACATAGTGTGCATACATACATACATATACATACATGAATAGGATTTATATGTACTTGTACGTATGTAATGTGCGAGGAAAAATTGGCTTGCCGAATACAACAGCGTCATGTACGTCTCTATAGAAACCGGAGTCACTGAACTATTGATGCTATGGCTGATCGTGCGAAGGTGTGGATGTGAAATTGCATTAGCACATAAGAAGTACAAATGCACTATTCCCAGTTTTTGTTTTATATTTTTATGAACAAGTGGTAGTTGTTTTAAACCATAATTTTATGATATTTCCCTGACCACGTGAGTCTTTCTTGTTTCATGGGCACATTACATCTCTTTTTTATACAAAATGGAAGAGTATATCAACTCAACGCGAAGAACCAGTTTTCGAAATTAACTACTCAGCCGAAAATTCTTAAAATTTTTATTTATACATACTTAATCAAATCATATTATCAGTTTAAGGAAAATGTATTTTGTTGTTTTTCGTGTACCATGGCTCTAACTAAGACATTATATTGCAAAAAGATTAAATTGTGGAATATCACGGATGATACGGTGGAATTTCATATATTTTTTTCTGATACACGATAAGCGATAAAAGCTTGCAAGTTTACTGTACATGATTCATGCAATTTTTTATTATATTGTTAATTAAAGAACATTGATAAGTATTTTTTTAAAGAAATGTTATCGTTCTGCCTTTTTATACTCGGCTGTACTGTCACAGAGTATTTTATGTAACGGAATGGAATAATCGAGATAGATATGTGATATACATGTTTGAAACTTCATGGAATGATGAGACGAATTGATTTATCCATTTCTGTCCGTCCGTCCATCCGTGTATACGATAACTCGAGTAAGGATTGAGATATTTTGGTAAAACTTGGTTCACATATTCTTTAAGTCACTAGTTTCGATGCTATCGCAGATGGGTAAAATCGGTCGGAACACACTTACATCTACCGCCCATATGACTGTAATTTTGAAAATCACAAAAACTTGATCTTGCTTGATGGATTTTATTCACAGAATGCAACTGAAGATAATAAAAAGTTTCTAAAAATATATATATATATATGCATAAATTATTGATGGCATTGCAGCAAATTTGATGAAGTGCATATAAATTTATAAAAAAAAAATATTCGATTTAATTCAAGATCTTCGATTTTCGTTTAATGTTTACTGCTCACTTCAGCAAGAGTCAAAAAAGCCTCTTGGCGCCCGAACTTAGTCTTCCGTATTGTATATTGTTTTAATTAAATGTGGTCATATATTTTTTATTTTTACGAATTAAGATAACTAAACAGATTTCAGAAAATATGTTTAAGTTGCGATAAACGGTCATTTTAAGTTAGCAGGTTCGACCAAATATTACAATTACTTTTGGTGAGCTAAATCTATTGTATTTATCACGCACATGTATGTGTGTTTGTTGGTGTGCAATTAAAGTTCCAAACTTTGTAATCCACTGCCGTTTACCAACCACAGAAACGATTGCTTTCTCTGTTAACAAAAGCAATAATATTAATTTAATATTCATAACTGATAGTGACGCAGGTGTCGGGTAATCAATCACCACCGCCCATTTAAAATTATTCATCAATAAAGAGTGCTACAACCTCTGCCACAGTAAATGAAAATCAATATTGAACCGAATAGTTAAAAGTAAAAATTAATAGTTTTCCTGTCGTTGTTGAATGAGACCAAATTTACATCCAAACTTAACCGAGCAACCAACCAAAAGACTCATAAGAAGGGTCTAAAGTCAGGCAGTGTATGTCCACTTTGTAGATAAGCCTAAAAATCGTGCATGAGTAAATTGAATTCTACTTACTAGAGACTTAAACTGCACGTATTCGTTTCTTTTCCGTATTTCTCTAGAATAATGAAAGGGCTGGTAACGCTTCAAAATTTATACAATTTCAAAAATTCATTAAAATATTTCAAAATCACACATTTATAGAATTTAAATGAAACCGACAGCGGCGATGTCAGCCGCAGCGTCATCAACCGGCAAAATCAAAATCGCTAACGCTAAATCCATCATCATTAATATCAGAATGAGTAACAGTAATATAAAAAAAAAACACACACACACAAATTAAAATACAAGATTTATATAAAACTCTCCATGTTTCCTTCAACTAACCGGCTCCAACAATAACAAATGTTTGTATTCAAAACTTGACTCATCATTGACTTGACATATATTGATATAAATATATGTATATAACCCACCTTGCTTAATGGCCTTATGTGTTTTTATTTTTATTTTTTTATTATACACATACTTTTGCTTTTGTACTGAAGTGGCCGAGCCCCCAATTTAGAGCAAACTGGTATTTCGTAAGAATTATGAAATTCAAATATGAAATGTAAAAAGCAAAAACATCGGAACTGAGCAACTTTTCTGAAAAATTTATGACAAACGTATCTAGCTGAACCTGAACGTATTGAGTTTCAAAGTACAGAATAAATTAATAATTATGAAATTCAATTATGAAAGGTAAAAAGCAGAAAAAACATCGCAACTCAGCAACTTTTTTGAAAAAATTAATGAATGACAAACGTATGCATCTAGCTGAACCTGAACGTATTGAGTTTCAAAGTAAAGCATAAATTAATAATTTAGCCGTGTGGTTAGCAGTGCTTCCTATCATGGGGAAAGTCATTTGTTCGAAGCCTGGTCAGAGTTTCTTCAATCATGCCCCGACATGATAGTATCAAATGGTATATTTCTCATATGAAATAAAAGGCTCTATATAACAGTCCAACAGTCCACTAAAGGAAGAGCCTAAATATTCACTAAAATTAAAAAAATCGATTTCACTGCAAAACTCTTTTTATTTTTTTAATATTCCTTTCATCTCACAGAAACAACTTAGGGAAAAAACTTGATATATACATACATATGTATGCATGTACTTATATATGTGCATGGGCATGTGATTAAATGAGCAATTTTAATTGAAGCTTGTGAAATAGTTATCGAAAAGGTTGAAATCGGCAAAAAGTGTGAGTCTCAAATTCACGTATGAATCGACGTCACCGATGTTGTCAAGGAAATGTAATAGAAACGATGACACCGCAATTGAGAGCAGCAGCACTTGGCAAGATACAACTATATACAAAATATGGGTCGTCATATCACCCTTTTCTGACAGCATTGACACGGTGGAAGAAAAGATGATGTAAATAATCGATGGACTGCCATCGTCTGACTGAATTGGTGCATACGTGCAGAACCAGTCGTTGCCCTCGATAAGTAAGTGAGCAGCATAACAACAAAAGCAGCAGCAATTAACAACTTTAACTGTGTGCATCAACAACTCGGGAACATACCAAGCACATTAGTAACTAAAATAAATAACAATAAATACCATTTAAAAAACCGACATATCTCAAATACTTATTTTTACATACATATGTATGTATGTATATGTATGTATGACATATACAGTAATGGTTAGGAAGTTTTTTGTTTGACTCATTGCATAAAAGGTATTTTTTCAAAAATATTTTGAAGGTAATGCGAGAACTTCTAGTATGTATTATCTGCATTAAGTTGGGAATTATCCTCTTCTAAATGCAGATATAATCACAATAAAATTTCGTGCATTTGAACTGCATTTACGAATTTCAATATGGCAAAGTTGCCATATTTGACTTACTTACTATTGTGAATGAGAGAAATTGCGTTCGCTACAGTCAAAACAATACACACAAAAAAAAGCAAACAAAAAAATAATAATAATAATAAACAACGACCGCTGCAATCTTATAAATAATAGCGCATGCTTATTTTACTAATGAAATTTTAATTTATGATTACCAATTCCCACAAGCTGACCTTCTCTTACATTAAATAGTTTAACGATCCAAATATGAAATAAGAAAATGCATTTAGTATTTTGATATTGATTAATAACTTTAAGATCAGAATGTTAAGTTTTCTTTTAAATAAATAATTGTTTTTATGCCCATAATTAGCTACTAATCGTTTTTAAATTTTTCATTAAATTTTGAACTGAAATTTTTTTTCAAATCAGCTGATAACTAAATGCTTAAGTATATGTGCTAGAATTTGAATTTGCGCCACTTTATGCAATTTAACTCAGCTCAGTATGTCTCCCCTCCTATAATATTAGTAATTTCAATACGCTTGATTTATTGTACACTCAAGCTTTCTCTTATATTAATTACTGAGTGCGTTATGTGAAAAAGAGTGTGCTCGCTCTTTTCAATTTTGGTGCTGGTAAATACATACCAATCCCGCAAAATGAGCTGTAATTTTATATTCTCTTTTGAACTGAAATATAACATACAAGCCTGATCACTTTTCGACTGAAGTTGGAACTCAACTAAGAAAAGTAATGATGTATGTCGCTTAAGTAAACGGGCGCATCGTGTAAAAAGATGCCGGCCGGCAAATTCAGAAAATGCCAAAAAAATCTTAGAACCGGTTTATAAAATAAAAAAGAAATGATTGTAAATATTTTCAGATGGTAATACCGATATTTCGGTTTGGCCAGATTCAAGCGAGCCCATGGAAAAATTATAGATGATTTATTTAATAAAATAATATTTGTGGAAATGAGTGACAGTTCAATTCAATAAAAATAAAAAAAATTGTTAAAATTCACGATAACAGAATAATGGGAAAAAATTGATATTGAATCCTTAAGAACTAGTAACTTCAATGCCAATGCCTTTGCCACGTAATTAAGCGATGTTCGAGACAACAACTGGTCAAACGTTAATCTTCTTTAACTTAATGAAGTTCACCCCTATTTAGTGTTTCTAACCAAACTTTTTCGAAACGGCTTGACTTCTTATGAAATTTTGATTAGATCTGAGAATAGGACGTAAACTATTTTTCACAACGTGAAGTGGACGAGGGAGCAAGATCAATAATATAATAAAAAAAAAACTTAAAACTTAGTATTAGATGATGCTTAATTAGGACTTTTTATGATTCTTTGCAATATCAATTAGAATAAAAATTGTACAAAGTACAGAAAACCACAGCAACGTGTGGCCGGGTCTGCTAGTTATAATATATTCCTCGTTTAAAACAAACTATTTTTTAATAAATATGTAACAGAAAACGAAAAAAAAAGTGTGAAACAAAACCACGACCCATTGCGTAGGGGAGCGGGGGGCCACAGGAAAGGCAATGTTAGGCTACGTGAAAGGAGAAATTAGTCCCGGAAAACCTAAAATATGATCACGTGGTTTATAAACAATCCATGGACAAAAAAACTTTCCTGGTAATGATTTTATGGTAAATGTATTAGAGCTTCAGATAAATTTAGATAATTTTTTTTTTTTTTTTGTCAAGTGCTCGTACATTTTCGAATAATGAATAATGAACAAGTTTGCGAGTGCTCTAAACTGCTTAAACAAAATCCTGAGATCTAACCTGTATACATGTTTTATAATGAAGTGATGTTTAAGAAAATATTTCCACTTGCATAATAATTACGAATAAAAGGGAAAGTGTTTGTTGTCATTAGTTAGTTACCCCATATGTATTTGAAAAAGATTTTTTATATATGCAAGGAAATGCGGATACTATATATATGTATATACACATACGTAATAAATTTGAGATTAATTTTTATACGATTGCATTTGCAGATTGTTCCAATTCATATAACGAAGATATTTAAAGATCTAAAAATAATACTATTACCTTAAATAGATTAACAAAGGATTGACATTAACACTAAAACAAATATTTTATAGAAACGAATAAAATACTTCAAAAACAAAATAAAATAAAATAAATAAATACAATTGATAGCTAAAAAAAACACGATAATTGGCAATTGTCACGCAAAACCCCAAAAAAAATTACAAATATCCAGCCATAGTTTGGTCACTTGACCAACTGATTAAATGGCTTACGCAACGACCTAATCCATTTTTTTTGACTACTCTTCTTTTCCTTTTTTTTTGCTCGTCAACTTTCGTAAGCGTGCCGTTAATCGGAAAGAAGAACAAATGGCAAGTGTAATATAATAAAAATTAGTAAATAAATAAAAAAAAAAAGTTTCGCAGTATGCATGTATTTACGAGTATATTTGTATAAAAACATAAAGTCTAGGATAATTACAAACTTCGTAAAAATTGGTTTTAATATATAACGACTGAAATTAATATTCATCCTGAATTTATGAAAAATTGAGAGTGTTATATACATATGTATAAACTTATCAAAAAGTCCATAGTAATATAACGCATATGAAACATTTTGCTTCTGGATGCGTAAGCAAATCAAAGAAGCCGAATTACTGGAGCCGATGGTCATAAAATTATTTAATGCTTTAAGAAAACAATTATTAAATCTTACAAAATAATATGAATTTTGAAGACTAATAACTTCTTTTTTTGTTTTACTTATTCTTGCAACGTTTTGATTTATTAAGATTGATACTATTCTACCTTCTCGAACACTGACAATATTTTTATGCATCGCATATACACTCTTGAGCAAAACAGTAGGTGTACAATGTATACGCTTCTTTCTTTTATACCGGCTTGCACAAACTTCCCTAAGAATCCTTTCGTCCTCTTTCTGCGTTAACCTCGCGACTATACCTTTTTCGAAAAAAAAAAAATATTTTCAATAAAAAATACTTTGTAGTACTCCTGTTGTGATTGAATTTAGAGGAAAGAAACATATTGCACCGTATTTCTCAATTATGCAATGAGATGTTTTCTCTACAAAAAGAATTATTATTGCTTATATAATTTGTTTATGAATATATACATATATAATAACGCAGTGTGTGTTTCCTAGCTTATGCCTAGAAGAGTAGCAGTTGAAAAGAACAAAATTAAATATAAGAGGTTGCTAGTGAAGTGTGAGGAGAACCATATAAAATGGGGAGAATTCCTATGACAAATAAATATGACGAAAACATATTAGGGGTATTCTCCGTGTCTAGTAAATGCATGCTACGGTGCACGGATAGG
This sequence comes from Neoceratitis asiatica, assembly GCA_030068015.2. Classification (NCBI taxonomy): domain Eukaryota; kingdom Metazoa; phylum Arthropoda; class Insecta; order Diptera; family Tephritidae; genus Neoceratitis; species Neoceratitis asiatica. Next base: position 612,743 of record CM061528.1, on the reverse strand, counting down.
AAATTTTTGCCTATTAGAGCAATGGCACAACAACATAACGCATGCAAAGAAATATGCTACGATAGGAAAAATATCCTATATCAAAATCTATGTATATTTATTTCCCACAGATAGCAAGAAGGAAAAAAGCAACCCAGTGCCTGTGTGGTTGTTATTGTTTTTCTTGAATACGTCACAATTTTGCACCGGGGGTGCCCTAGATCCCTAGCACTAGAAAATGTACAATGAAATGCTTGCAAATTAAAAAGGACTTTATGAAAACATAGCTGGGGTTAAGTAAATCGTGCGAAAGGATATCATAATTTAATAACGCTATATCTACATTGATATTTAAAATAAAACTTATTGCTCATCTAACACCTTTGTAATGTTTTTGCCATTCAGCACGACCAATTCGAAAATGTATAGGGCGATCGAAACTGAGCTTGAAAAAGATACAAGATCAAATTTTATTTCGTTATGAAATTGTTGATGTATTTGAATGTTGTATATGAATCAGTATATAAGGGTTTAGAACAAAACGGCGAAACGTGGGTGGTTATTGGCTGAAAAGGATTTCATGTGCATGCTTACATATATATATACAAATGTACATGAACTCATACCTACGTGTATATAGCAATATCGGTGCACATCTGTTAAATTTCAAAACAAATAAACAAATGTATTTTGAAGATGTCGCTGCATTATAGGAGCAACAAAAAAAATACGAAGCATCACTTCGAAAAACAGCTGATCGCGCCAAGAAAACCTCATCAAGAGAATTGTATGCGTGACCTGGCTTAATGCCAACTTTAGTTCAAAAACAACTACAACAAAATACTTGTACTTTTACCAGAGAATATACATAAGCATCTACATACTCGTACATATGTTATGTATGTATGTATTCTCTGCTATAGTATTGAAAAATTGCTAAAATTTACTGAGGCAAAGTGGAAAATCATTAAATTTAAATTCACAAACAAATCCATCTCCATTGTATATTAGTATTGGAATATCGACTTAGAAAAAACCATGTGAATGTATAATTAGAAAAGCAATGAAAATTTTTAAAATATAGACGCACAAGTTGGCAAAATTTGGCACAGGCAAAAATTTACTGAGACAGTAAATTAAATTTTTTATGCAAAATATATTTTCATATTTTCGTGTTTACATATGTATAACAAATAAAAAAGATATCACATGCCACATTTACAGTGTATTCCTCATGAATGTACTGCTCCTCCTCCCATAAAACAAACAAAATGTTTGCCTTTTACGTTAACTACAAAGTGACAGAATGTGAAAGCGGCGCGTGAGCTGTTACTAAGGGATATTGAGATTTCCAAAGCATCATTTAAAGTAAAATATCAACAAGAAGCACGACAAAGTATCAAATAATTTATATATAAAAAATATACAAATTCTCTTATTTGAATTTTATTGACCAAGTCATGTGAGAGAATTAATGAATAACAGGCAGATGAATGAATTTCACAAAAGCACAAGAAAACCATAAAAATCACAAAAATTAAATATTGTGGAATAAATAATAGCCGGACATTGTTTACAAAATGTATCGAGTGAAGTCACACATTTATAATGTGCTATAAAATTTTTACAAGCAAGCTTAATGGAAGTTAAGTTTTTGAGGCCTTATATGGTATAAAATTGACTATTTTCTATTTCGAGTATATTTCTTTAATAGCTTTTTGAGAATTTTCATGAATCGATGATGAAATAAACTGCACACTCTGAGATCTAAATTATGTTAATAGCTATATGTGAGCGAAAGCTTAGGAGAAATATGACTTTTATTATACATATACAGATCATCCTTATCATGTTCCCCACAATAAAAGCAACTTCCATGTAATCATCTATAGATTTGTATCTATAGCAATCTGAATGCAGCGAAAGAAGAAATCAGCTGTTTTACATTTCTCCCAGGAAAAGCAAAGTTAAATTGTCAAACCAGCTCATACACTCATACATATCATCTCATGTACTTACATAAGTCCGGGAATTAGATGGTACTGCATCAGCCGGTCAATGAGCTTGACGCTGCACACAGCAGACTACGCAGAATTGCCTACCATTCGGTTACTCTGGTAGTTACGCTCATTAAATGCTTTTCGATAAGAAACTTTCTCCAGAGTTTTATTCTTTGTTCGCAATACTCAACAGACAACAACACATTTGCCAAATGCAAAGAATTTCACTGAACAAAATTTTTTTCTCTACTTAGAGTGGTTTGAACGTACGTATGTATGTACAAGTATGTATGTGAACAGCTAAAATACATTTGAAAGGGATCTGAGTAAGGACAGTGAATTAGTGGTACAACACACCGGAAAAATCGATAAAAAAAAGTACGGTGGAATAATATATTTAATTTATTTTGGCATTTTTTACTATATTTTTTAAACAAGTCAACATGTGTGTATGTACATACATAGCATACACAGTATAAACGACCATATAAACTTTTTATTGCCTACTTTTAGGCGCATGAACATGAAATTTTGCTAGTTAAAACGAAAAATTGAAAACATATTCGGCGAGCGCGTGCTCACTGAGCATGCGGCCTTTGCCGAACCTTGAACTCAAAATTTTTTCTTGGATTTTAAACAAGGACTACTACTTTCTTTACCCTCTTCAAAAGCCTATGATCAAGTGACGCAACATTTACGTAATAGAGTAAGGCAAATACATACATATGTGTGTATGAAAATATAAATACAACTGTGTAGGCCGTCCATGGAGTGATGCGAATGACTTCGTAAGAAAATGTGTAACATTTATATTATACGAGTATATGAGTATATGTATATGTATGTTTTGTATTGCACACATAGATATATATTGATGGTTTTGGCGATATGTGTATATTTGTACATGCATACACACATACGGTTGTAGTATTACACAGCTCGGAAGTGTTTTGAAGGCTCAACTTTCACTTTCAAACGAAATGAAACACATACATACAAAATTGGTTTATGTACTTTTGTATATATTTTATTTATATGTAACGTGCTAGTATGCGTTAAAGCCAAGGAAAGAACGATAGAGGTAGTCTCTGGTCTGAAGTAGAAACGGTGTTGTGAAAAAAAAGTATCTAACCATGTACGGGGCTTATGAATAAGTATGTACATGGGCGGACATGAGAATAACAAACGAAGAATTGTCTGATAAGAAATAAATATATGTATGTAACTTTTGAATAATTTAAAATCAGGATGTAATGTTTATATTACAGTATGTATGTATGTAGTTGTGTACATTATTCCTTATTATCATTTGATAAAATCTTTAATAATTTTGTAACTATTTATCACAAAACTTCTATGATTTTGCCAGTTTTTCAAGTCTGATTTTTCATATATTTTGTTCTTGTGTTTATCATGCACCAGTTTGTGGCACGTGTATTTATAGCTATTAGCACCATCAAACACATCTACTTGAAACATATATGTATGTGACATATTTATGATAGTGATGATGTTGGACAAAACAAATTGCCAATAACATTCAATACATCAATACACAAAATATTATGGGGATTCTCTGTGTCTAGGAAATGCATGCTATGCAAATATTTCCCATGGCATTATGCTAGAGATCGAGAGCACCCCCATTGCAAAATTGTGACATATTCAAGTCGAAGAATAACAGGAAACACGGTACAGGGTTGCTTTTTTCTTCTTGCTATCTGTGGGAAATAAATATACATAGATTTGTACATAGGATATTTTTCCTATCGTAGCATTTTTTTTTACATGTGTTTTGTTGTTGTGCCATTGCACGGATAGAAAAACTGTGCAATCGGTGCACCGTAGCAAGCATTTCTTAGACACAGAGAATACCCCTAATATTTCTTAACCTTAAACTAGCACGCTGTCAAAGCCTATAGTATGCATAGTCTTTAATATAAAAACTGCATTTGATCTTAACATAAGTTTATAATAAAGAAAAAATTACTGTATTTTTCTTCCTTTCTTCATTTTTCCCAGCGGTATTTCTTTTATATCAAGATATTAAAGTCGCTGATGTAAGTTTCGGCGTTTGTACCTTAGCAACGAGCGGCGATTTGATATATTCCATTTAACTGACTCAGCTGACGCAGCTCGTACATATGTATGTAGAGCCAACACAAGTATAGATAATAAAAAATAGGTGGAAAGACATAACAGAAAATATAATAAAAGCCGAAAACGCAAGCAAGCCAACAAGATAAAGAAACGCACGAATAATTATATATAATGAATGAAAGAATTTCCAAAATTATAAGTAATTCCACTTTCATTAGGTTAAATAAATTCCGATAGTTTTAGATTTCCCAGGGAAGAAAATCGATTTACGATCTCTTCGACAATAAAACAACCAGTAAAATCTTGTATTGAATCTTATTGAATATTCTGGTATTTACAACTTTGGTTTTAATTAATATATATGTAGAGATACATAAGTATGTTCTGCTCAAATGTATTGTGTTTAACAACAGCAACGGAAAATTAAAGACTTTACTCATATGACACCACGTTGTCTACAACAATAAACCTGGCGAACCGATTTCAAGAGATAGAAAAAAAAACATCATTTAACATCCAAAAACATTTTGGAAATAAAGAAATGCCAAAATTTTGTGATACTGATGTACAGTGGCGGACAAAAGTCTACAAACACCGCCTGTATTCGTTGTGCCGAAAGTACTATCACTTTGCTGAAAAATGTAGGGTATGCAGTTGTATTTCAAATCCTTTTCTAATCACATGTATTAAAACAAATCCATTCTCTAACATAAAATTAAACAATTATGGTGAAAAAACGAAAAAATATCCTTGACAAAAGTCTCCGTGAAAAGAAATATCCATTGACGTAAGAAATGTGGTTATTCAGCACAAAAAAGAGAAGAAATCGTATGGTGAAATTTTTTGAAAAAAAAAAAACTTTCAAAAAAGTGGATCGATCGAAAATAAGCTGAAAAAACTAACTCGAAGAGACATCAGCTTTATTCTGAATGAAGTGAATGATGATCCTAAAGTTACTGCTCTAAAATAAGCCGAAAACATCGTAAACTCATCAAGAAATTGTGTCCATTTAAAAACAATTCGAAGAGCTCTGAACGATAACAGCTTCCACAGTAGAACGCCACGTAAAAATACTCTTATTTCTGAAAAAAATCGTTTAGCACATTTAAACAAGGGAATTGATTTTTGGCAAAAAATCTTGTTTACAGACATGTCGAAGTTCAATATATTCGGCAGCGATGGAAGAGCAAAAATTTGGAGAAAAGAAAACACTGTACTTAACTCCAAAAAATATAGTACCAACAGTAAAGCATAATGGCGGCAACGTAATGGTTTGGAGAACGGTTGCGGCATCTGGAGTTGGAAAGCTTGTTTTTATTGAGGTTAATAGGGATAGGTTAAAATATAAGTTATTGTTGGAAGGTAATCTGAAGCCTTCAATGGACAGTTATGAGCTTGGCGCAGGCTGGATCTTTGAACAGCATGACGATCCAAAGCACACGGTCCATATTGTTAAGGACTGGTTGCTTTATCATGCCCCAAGCAACTACACACGCCACCTCAAAGCCCAGATTTGAATGTAATATAACATGATCGAACTAAAACGTTAAAAAATATTTTTAAAATAAGCTTGAAACAATAATGAACCAAAAATACTAGTATTACTGTGAAAAATGCACCCCTTGATATATGAAAAAAATTCTTCCAGTATTATATTAAGCTTATTTTAAAAATAATTTTTTACTTTTTAGTTCGTCTCGGGATGCAAATTTCCTAACCATAGTAAAGAAAGCCTGAGGATAAATGCAAGCATTCAGCAATCTATGACTACAATGAAAAGGCAGGCTACCCTCTGTATGTATGTATGTATTTATCGCTTATGTATGTATATAAATATGTCACAAGTGGATGATTATAGGAGATGGACTGTGTGTTATAGCTCAACCAGCCAAAAACGTTCCGGCTCAGCTGTTACGATCTATCTTATATATATATATTTGGCGCTTTGTAACCGCTGAAGCGAATTTCGGCCGAGCTCCTCCTCTAGTTTGTGGTTTTGCGTCTTGATGTTTTTACCAACAAATGAAGGGACCTACAGTTTATTCTAAGCCGCCTCCCGAAAGGCTGATGGATTTTTTATGAGGAGCTTTATTTCATGCAAGAAATACACTCGAAGGGCGACCGCAATTAGAAAAATTTATTTTCTTTAATTTTGGATGTTGATCGAACCTGGGCTCGAACCAGGCCTTCCGAATGGCAGTACGCAATGCTAACCACTCGGCTATCGCGGTCGCGATCTATTTTACGCGCCATATTAATGCAAAGTTACTACCGTTTAGCGCTGCTGCCAAGAACGAAATCAAAAGTGATTTGATTTCTGTGCATAAACGGACTCTGTTATTTTTGTTCGCTATTGTCTATGCTTTTATTAAATTTTCAATGATCCAAAATTCAATTTCATTTTGAAAAGGACTGAAAACTGAAATTGTAATTAATTATTTATATATTACAATATAGTTCTCGAATATTCGAATAGCGCTTAGGTGCGAACGTAGAAATACATTATGCAATTTGTTTGCGAAAATTTTAATGTTTAAAAGCATGCTTATACCATGCACATGACCAGCTAGCTACATTTCGCCGTTTCAAGCAACAGCCATAACTTTTCATTATATTTTTTTTCGTACCGAAGGAAGGACGGATGGGCTATTTGGCAATGTGAGGTAGCTGCACCACATTCTCCTCCACATTTTTTTCAACTGGAATGCCAAAGGCTTGGACACAAGAAGAATTTTTGGAAAGGAAAGGAGGTATTATAGAGGAAGTACAGTTCATGAAATTAATATAAAAGTTTGTTGCGAACGTCTCATTGCGATGGTATACACAAGATAGGCGTTTTATAACATTGACAACCTAGATGTTTGGCTCGTTATGGAAATCGGTGGAAAGAGGGAATTTCACTCTCTTAGATATTTTTGATGGATTTTTTTACCTCAAATCTAATATATGAAAAAATCACTTGTATGGTAGCTGTAAGATATAGTCGACCGATCTGACCGCTTCTGACACACGATCAATACTATGACGAAAATCCCATACGAAGGACAAACAAAACTATTGACAATTTAAATGCAATTTCTCGGAAGGACAAAAAATAAAGAAGCTGCCGTATAAAGCAAATTACCCATACCAAGGACAAACAAAAGGGTAGACAGATTAAAGGAAATTCCACGTCGTTAAGGATGAACGGAGTAGCTGCAACTACCACAGGCAAACGAATAATCAGCCTATCCTTAAGCGCGTGAACAGAATAGTTGGGTCATCTACAGGTATAAAAAGAGAGGCAGCCGCTATCACAAGAAGAGACGAGTAGACAACTTAGTGGAGTTAACACTGCTGTGAGCTGTGTGTGTTATAGAAACGGTTGAGCTGAGTGAAGCAGATAATAAATGTGTATCATAAATAATTTTAAAATAAGCCGTTGGCTAAAGACGAAAATTGTACAAATAAATTCCTGACGGTTAAGAAGCCGAACAAATAAATCTTGGGAGTTTGTTTAGCAATCCAGTGATCGGACTCGAAGGATTTGGAAAATTATCGAGGCGAATTTAGCAAAATCACTACAATACATTACAAATATATACCCGCCAACTAAGTTCCGTGCAAATATATCAAAAACTGAGATACTAGGTTTCGTTCAAACATGCGGACGGACAGATGGACAAATGGACAGAAAAGAAAAAAGAACATATCTATAAGAGAAAAAAGACTTTACCTAAGCATATGAGTGAGAATACAAGCAATTATTCGCTTATATTGACAACTTGGCAATTCGGAAATAGACAAAACAGTGAACTGCAAGGTTGTATGCGTCGGGTGGTTAGCACTACATACTACCATGCCGAGGATGACAACTTGATTCATGATCTTTCTTTTAATTACCATTTCTTTTGAAAATATATTTATAGTTTCAAGTTAGTCAATTCGGCATAGATGGTAAATGGAGCTACATAATTTACTAAAACAAAGCTTAACTGTAATTGAGTAGAAATAGCATTTAGGAAGCTATTTTTATATTAAGTTTAAATGCAAATGATGTGTACCAAACTTTATAACAGAAGCAAGAAATATACAAATCGACATTCGAAGTTAATTTTTTTTTTTTTGCAGCTATTGGCGACAAAAGAATTATTTTAAACTATCGTTTTTAGATTTTATTTGTTTGTATTCTTCAATTATTATTTTTTATGTTTTATATGCGCTTTGGTGAAAACAAACAAGCTCTTAGTTTATTCATTTCAATGTCCAGAGTAATTTCGGCACGCGAATACGTAATATCAATTAAAAGCGGCTAATCAATAAAGATGCGTCAAATGAACGCTGATGTCATCAATGAAAAGAAAATCAACAATAATTTTTATTTAAATTCTATAGTAAAATTTACCTTTGTTATATATATTTATTTTAGATTTTTAGATGCCAAAGTGCTTTACTATCCACAACTTTTAATAATAAGAGAGGGGAGGGGAGTGTCGGAAAATTGTTTTTTTTTTTTTGATTTTTCAAATTCTTCAAGTTATTAAATTTCAAGATTGTCTCGTCTCTTAGCGCGCAGCTAAAACTAAAACTTTTAACGCTTTTTTCTCAAAGTCCTTCTTCTGTCTTTCGAAAACTACCTGCTCGATTTTTAAATTTTATACACAATTTCTACATATAAAAACCACCAACGTTGTTTACTTATAAAGTGACCAAAATAAAATTTGAAAATTTCAGAAAAACAACATTTTTTTTAATTTTAAGAATCTTTCTTTTTCTGTATTTTCAAACCTGTCGAGCCAAAGCGAATTCAATACAGATGGATGCAATGGCGAGTTGGCCGAACATTGGCGTTCGGGAATATCATAGCATAATCAAAGAGAAAAATAAAAACAGCATCAAAATAAAAACAATTACTTTTACAGAACAAAGTTTGAGGAAATTCATCAATATTAATACTTAATATCTTGTTTTAATTCAAAGATGTATTTAACTATTGTGTGACGGTGCAAAGCATTGTTTATATTTCATTCTTTGTTTTGCCTGACATTCTGAAAGTCCAGCAGTCGATAAAAATAAGAAAACAGCTGTGATACCAACCTCCCCTTATCTGAATTCGCCTTGGTACAGCATGGAAAAACTGACAATAAAAAAAATATTTTTTGAAATTTGGAAAGTCGAGAAGATTTATCTCCTTCAGGTTTGTTTTAAAATAATCATTGTGTGTATTAAATATAATAATATAATGCAATCATGATTATATTCAGTATCCATCTAAATATATAGTTTTGATATGTACGTTTTTTATTTTATTTTGAATAATTAATTAATTTAATTTCACTGATTTATGTATGAACAATATGATTTACGTATGACATATACTTACGTAAATGCATAAACTGTTCAAATTTATATGTTTGTACATTTATGTACTTTTTAAATTATTCAAATTGATATTATCCATAGAATTATTTAGTTGAACAATAATTTAACGATTCTATTTTAATTAATTATAGTTATTTTTATTCAAATTGAAATGTTATCAAATTATCCGCCATCACTTTAAGTTTGCACTTGATTTATTATTTATTCATTTCACACGCGATCAAAATATTCGTTTACGAATCAAATCTTTTTCAATTGAAAATGTATGCAATAGGTTTTATAATAGGAAATTTGTGTACTTACCTTATGACATAATTTACGCAAACAACACTTTGAGGTTTTAATTTATCATAAACAATTGTAGCTTGTGTTACGATCCAGCAGTAACCGCCATATTTACCCAGGAATCTGTAACGGCCAGTCTCACCTTGGCCTTTGCTCAGTACTAAAAGAAATAATAATGATGCATAATATCAATATATATATGTGCATGTGTATATATGTATATAGATAAATACTTTTTGCAAATTACAATATTCAGAGACTAATTTGCGTTGAAATAGACAGACAGACAGACGAATGGACAGACGGGCTGACGGGCTGACGGGCTGACGGGCACGGCTAAATCAATTCAGCTCGTCATTCTAATACGATCGGTATAAATTTCGGTACTTATATACTTCGGACCAAAGCTAATATACCATTTCATGTACATGAAAAGTATACTCGTAAAAGAGAATTATCAGGAGTTGAATGTCATTTCTATATTGTTCAAATATACAAGTATATAAAATATATGTTAGATAGATTATATCGTATTTATGATTTGGCTTAATTTAAATTTGGTACATGTTATTACTGCGGGTCACAAACTGTTCTTATCTTTATTGTAAATGTATATCCGAATGGCGCGTTCGCGTTCGGCTTACTTCAAGGTATTCATATTGACATTTACATGATAATTTTTTAGTAGCGAAAAAGCGAACATACATACAAATATTTAGCTAGAACAATAACACCGGTCAAAAAAAAAAATGGTTTGTTTTTTTGTATTTTTTTTTTTTTCAAATTGAAGCGTATTTTTTAAATATAGCAACACTTTTTCTCCAAAAATCTTTTATTTTTGAGTTAAAGCTAATTATCCTCATTTACTATTTCCACTTAGACTTGAGTTTTTTCAACACTAAAATATATTTCGTTATTGTTTTCGATATGACTTCGTCAGGAAGATGTATGCTTGATCTCGAGTGTTTCTGCTTTATTTGTGATGAATATATATTTACAAAATATCGAAAACCTATATCGCAAAAACAAAAAACAAAAATACTTTAAAATAAAATAGAGAAACGGGACAAGTCATCCGTTCCTCACATTGTAGGCCAAAAATATGTATATAGGGAAACAGTTTACGAAGGCAAAAGTGGCGAACGTCGCATTTGTAAGATTGGAATGCAATATGAGCGTAAAAATCCACTCTCTGCACTCGTATTTACCCAGGGTCCTACAAAATCTATCTATATATATATATATATATATATATATATATATATTTCCAAAAGTACCGTGCGTAGCTTCAGACAAGATGACTCTCTTTCAACCTAATTCTAGTGAATGCAGAACTCAATAGAGAAGATACAATTTTTTGTAAGAGCCTACAATTTCGATCTTATGCGAATAATATTGATATCATTGGTCTCAACAACCAGGTTGTAAGTTCTACCTTATCCAAACTGAATAAGGAACTGGAAACTGTTCTGGTAGGAAATGAGAACGAGACGAAATATCACTGTCATCAAACAAACAGTCGTCGCATTCGCGCCTTGGTTCTCAAATCATTGTCGACAGTCATAATTATGAAGCTTTTGACGATTTTACGAACACGAATAACAATATCAGCCGGGAAATCTAACGCAGAATTACTCTTGCCAACAGGAGTTACTTTGGACTGAGTAGGCAATTAAGCAGTAAAGCATTCTCTCGAGGAACCAGAACCAATTTCTAGAAGTCGCTCCTCATTCCCGTGGCTTTAAGGTGCAGAAGATTTATGGACCTCTGCATATGCGCGACAGCTCATACCGCAGATAATGGAATGATGATCCAATAAAAAAATTTAAGAAATTGAATTTGATTAACACAATCTAGGGCTTTTGATCTGCGTTTGCAGTACCAATTGGACCGATTTCGATGATTCATACCAATTCGGATAGGTCTCCGGCCAAAGAAGTGTATACGAAAGAAAAATCCCGGAGGGTTGATCCAGGGGCCGAATTATTTAAAAAATCGTATTTTTGGTTCGATTTTCTTCAAATTTAGTATGAAGATAGCTGTAAGCTTGGTTTAACATGAACACTACTTGTTCTCTCGAGAAGGGGACTCTGGGACTTGAGATCTGTTGTAGAAAATAATTCTTTACTGTTCGATTTACTAGAAACTTGGTGCACAGGTACCTTCTTGCCTAAATTAAGGTAAGGATCACCTTTTCTTCCAGGAAGTGGGTCTGGGGCCGATCTTTTCAAAAAAATCGAACTATCGTTTGGCATTAATTTCCTTGAATTTTTATGCGAAAATATATTTTTATCTAAAGAAACAAATGCCGGAAATGGACTCGGGTTCAAGTCCAGGTTCGACCAACATCCAAAATTATAGAAAATTAATTTTTCTAATTGCAGTCGTCTTCTCGGCAGGAAATGACAATCCCTCCGAGTGTATTTCTGACATGAAATAAACGCTCCTCTATTGACTATCTCTCTCTCTACTGACCATTCGGATGCAGCTTAGGATAAACTTTAGGTCCTTCCATTTTTTGCCGGCCGAAAAACGTTTCAGCGGTTACAAATCGCCGAATATATATATATACAAGTAATATACAAACACCGAATATTGTACGATGTGTCCATAGTTCGCTATCGAGTATCTACGTAATATTACCAATTATAATATTGATTCATAAATTTAACAAAATATAGAAAATCACAAGAAAAACGTTTGTAAACTGTTGTAAGGAAATTCTTGAATTTGCGATAGGTTCAAAATAAATTGCGAAATTAATTATGCATTCAAAATGTATACTAAGCCCTTTACCCGATGTTATTTAATAGATTCCTATGTGTTGTGGTTTTCGATGACCTTGAATGGTTAACTACGCAGTTCGTTTTATTATTATTTAATTAAAAGTACAAAAGATTTTAAAATCTATCAGTTACTCTCAAATTTCTATTGTCTTCCGCGTGCATTACTAAAACGAGCATGCGGTTTGTCAACTCAAAGTGGCGCCAGTACGATACTCTATAAATATGTGCTTATAAAAAATATATAATTTCATAATCTTGTATATATGTATATATATATATATCTTAATACATAATAATCTTAGATTGACATCTGACCAAATGATCCTTCCATATGACGTTAATGTAATAAAAAAAAAATACCGCAATAAAAATTCATGTTGGAAATAAATTGAATAAGAATGAATGGTTAAATTGTTTTGTGACATTTTGTGGCAAAATTTTCTTCAAAGGGTTGTTTGCATTGCCTTGCATTGTTGCAAAAAAAGATTTAATTAAACTACGGCGCATAATCATGACAACATATGGCGCTCTGATAGGGTTCTAAACATAATCGGTATTCGACCGACTAGGCTCTTGTTTGAAAGGCGAAGAAGGTATTGTGAGTGAGTATTTGTACATATGTTTACCAAAAAAACATAAAGAACAGCAACGTATGAATAAAAGAAAAGTGTCTTGCTTAAAATCTTACATAAATTCTAGTCAACGGTGGAAAAAGTTTGAGTTTTCCATATATTTCCAAACGTAATGTTTGAAAAATGTTTTTTTTTTTCAATGAAATTTTAAAATTTCAATTCATTTAAATACAACACCCACTTACTACATTTCATTTACAGTGGCTTTGAAAAGATTGAATGAAATGATTCGATTAATTCAAAATCAGCAGCAGAAAATTAGTTTTTTCCCGGCAAAGTAAGTTCTTATCCGTATTGGTATATTTTTTCACAAAGGAACCAAATAAATGGAAAAATCAATGGCAAAGCAATAAGAAAATAATGACGATTAGGCGGTCAACAGGATCACCAAATGCCTGGCCGAAAGCAAATGATGTTGGTGAATATGGGAATGAAATGTATTCTGGAAAGAAAATAATTTCAAATAAATCGTACTATAAATACAAGTTCTTCGAATATATTTACTTCCGGAAAGAGCAAGTAGCGATTGTGTTAACCTTACGGACAAGATACCAATGTACCCAATTTCAAGCAACGAAAAGTATTCCGCATATTTATCTAGACAGAAATTTTATTTCGATAAACTTTTACTAAATCCAGAAACCCATTTAGAATGGGGTGTCATGGCAAACACACATTGCCATTACTAAACCTAGATAACTTCATGAACACCAAACACCATAATACATTACATACACTACATACATACTATTTACTTCTATAGTTCAAGCAACCCCTTTGGAGGTCAATGAAATATTCAAACAGCTAAAAAATACCGAAGTAAATTGTTTGTCGTATGGCAACAAAGGAGCCGAGAGGAAGAGAAGAAGTTTTACTGTCGTGATAGAAATGCAAAAACTAACAGCGCATCATAAGACTCGTCGGTATGTCTTCATATCATACTCGGAATGTTGGTATACCGCGAATGCATTGTAGTATTTTTGGCATTAAACGATGTTAAGCTGTCTGCATAAAATAAAGTGAAGCATGAAAAACTCAACAACAACAAAAAATGTATCCCTCTATGAACTCGCCATGTCCTTTATTCAAGGACTTTTCCGGGTGGCAACCCACACAGCGAGCAAAGAAACAACTTAACTGTTGCCAAATTTATGAACACACGCTAGCCAATATTGAACGCTCAAATGCATTTCGTCTGCAGTCTACGAAACACTGAACACATACCAACTACAAAACAGATAAGAAGGTCAATGCATACAGAGGCATGCAGACTGTCGAAATGACGGTCATTTATACAAAATGCCATATACGGAATTGTACTTGGCGTATTATCGCACATCAAAGATGTAGAAATCACAACAACAAGCAAAAGTGCAAATACTACTCCACACTAAATAAATTCAGTAGCTGTAGAAAGCGCAGCCGAACACAAGAATATCCATCAACAATCCGCTAGAAGGATTAAACCACACAAAAAAAATAGAGATAAAACAAATCTGTAAAGCTGCTCTGCTATCCAAGCAACAAACATGAGTAACAAATAATCGGCAATCCGCATTTAAAATTAAAAATTTATTTATACTGCAAATTTAAGCCCTCTCATTGAAAAAAAATGCACATGAGCGAATCATCATTGCAGTAGCAGTAGAGTTTTCAGAAATGTCAATTAATAGCGTTAACGGAAAATATTTTTAAATGTTATACTTTAATCAAGCATCAAGTGGATAGAAGGAATATTACAATCTTCCCTCTTATACTAGTCGTCTGAAACATATCAATCTCCCTACTCTCGCCAGTCGTCGGGAAATGCTTGGTGTAATTTTCATGGTTAAAATAATAACAGGCTCAATTTGCAGTCCCCTTATTCTCTCTGAAATCAAATTTAATGTTCCGTTCAGAATGTCCATACATTTTTGCCCCTTGCCTCTGAAAACTTGTAAAACGAATTTTGAATTTCACGAGCTTTTGCATTGTTTGTGTCTACATTTCACTCTCATTCAAGCAAATTTGACATTTCTAACTCGCTTTTTCATATTAAGAAAACTATTTTGTCAACTCTCAACTAACCGTTATATTACATTTTATATTTTCCATATTCTTAAAAATCAGCTGATGAATTTTGCTCTGTAGCTGAACTCTTTCAGTTATCGACACTATATAAACCTCTCCTCATCGTGACTCGGCATTGATGAAAAATAAAACAAATTCCGTACGTCTCGCGGAATGCGCCACGCGTGCGGATGGGCGGGAGGTGGGTAAACCGTTGGGATTAATTAATTTTAAAAAAAATTTAAGTAGGAAACTGAGCTTAATTGCATTTCACAAACATAATTCCTTGAATTGTTAATTTTTTTTTGCAAATCTTTCTAATCTCTAATTTTTTCTGCTATATCAAAGGTTATGTAATAATGTCTTTGGTAGTGCTAAAAGCAATATCATCGCAACTTCTTCAAAACACCTTGTAAGAAATACCAACTTGAAGATTTGCCAATATTCATATCAAGTCTATGTTTAGTTACCGATAACCGCATTCAATTGTATAACCATAGTGATTCTTCCAATCGTAGAAAGGCGATGAGTAGAGAAACGAAAGTTTTCACTAATGGGAATACAAAAAGGCGGATAGAAAAATAAATAGTAAATTGTAATCGTCTGAGAACATACCAGAAGTGTAATTCGGTGTATCCGCAATACTGTCAATGAAATCGTTGTGCAAGCCAATGAACTTCTTGCCATTTATTTTCATTTGATGATTGCTTGCGGTCAACATGAATCAAGAGCAAATACTTTGGAACATAAAATAAATGTACATATGTGGCATACATACATAAATGTATACACACACAGTATAAACTTCCTTAAAAGAAGCGTGCTATCCACCCAAAGAGTTTCATTGTATCTTAATGTTTAACTTGACTTATCCTTATGTGGTTAAGGAAATACAATACAAACGACCACATCGCCAGACAAAGGATATAAATATAAATCACGGATTTGTTTTCTGGATTTTCGGACGTGCATTGCTTGCATTTCGTAAGCATGCAGTAAATGAAAATAAACATACATACATACTCGTAGATGCATTAGCAAGCGTGCCTCATGCCGGTCTTGCATACATACTTCAACTCGTTTGTCATAGTTGGTTAAGTGTCTTCACAGGATAAAACCGTTATGGCCATCGGCTAAAGTCGACTTAGGAATAGCTGTAACGAGTATCCGAAAGTGTGTGAGTTGGAAAATAATGCAATCCTTTTTATTTACAGGTAATTGCATTTTTTGCAATGACATTGACCTTCTAGGCAAAGAAAAGGTTATTTGAGTATATAATAAGTATATACAAGTGCATATGTATGTAACATGCACTTTATATGCACATCAAAAGCCTACGATGATCAACTCTGCTTTTGGTATATGAAAATATTATCATCTCAAAGTCGATTTGAGATTTCTATTAGTATTAATGGTTAAATATATCAAACAGTTTAGAATTTACAGCAAATGCCATTAACATATAATATTCCCAATAACTTAGAAAATCTTCAAATTTGATTTAGACGAGAATTCAAACGAATGTGTGACATTAGGGGCAAAGATATTACAGAAAAATATATATATATATGAACATATATATATAATATATAATCCCTAACTAAAGATCTTGATATCAGTATCTCAATATTAATATGTGGCAATTATGGGCATTATATCGGAATCTCAAAATCCTAAACTAAAGATTTTGATACCACTATCTCAAAAACAAAAACATTATAGCAAAATCTAACAATTGTCATCCCAAAATAAGATCTTGATATCATTATCTCAATTTCAATATCTGGAAATTAAAACCCGGTATATATATCTCATAATCTTCTACCACATTAAAGATCTTGATGACATTATCTCTGTATCAATTGAAATCCAAAACCTTATACCAATAGCTCATAAGGGTATCTTAAATAAAGGTCTTTATAACAATATGTCAATTTCAATATCTGGGAATGAGAACCTTATATTAGACTCTCGTAATCATTGTACCAAATTTAAGATCTTGTTATCATTATCGAAACACCAATAAGATCTAATAATCCAAATCCCAAACTAAAGATATTGATAGCAGTATCTCAATATTAATATGTGGCAATTTAGGGGTATTATATAAGAATCTCATAATCAGTATCCTAAACTAAAGATCTTGATAACATTATCTCAAAGTAAAGAAATTTATAAAAAAATCTAACAATTGTCATCCCATATATATATATAAAGGGTGTTTTTTATAGAGGTATAGAACTTCAAGTTGGCATTACTTTTCAAGATGGCGACCGATTTAACAGCTGTCAAGTGATTTATTCTCAGTTTGGTTTGGCAATTCATCATGAATAGACTCACGCCTGAACAACGCTTACAATTAGTGCAATTTTATTTCGAATATAATGGTTCTGTGCGGAAAACGTATCGCGCACTACGTCCATTTTAGCGATGTTTAGCGATGAAGCGCACTTCTGGTTGAATGGCTACGTCAACAAACAAAACTGCCGCATTCGGAGTGAAGGTAATCCTCAAGTGTATGTTGAAACACCGTTATATCCAGAAAAACTGACTGTTTGGTGCGCTTTATGGGCTGGTGGAATCATAGGTCCGTACTTTTTCAAAAACGATGGTGGCCAGAACGTTACAGTCAATGGTAATCGGTATAGAGCCATGATTACTAACTTTTTCATTCCTGAATTGAATAACCATGATGTCCAGGAGATGTGGTTTCAACAAGACGGCGCAACATGTCACACAGCTCGTGCCACAATAGATTTATTGAAAGACACGTTTGGTGACCGTCTAATTTCACGTTTTTGGACCCGTGAATTGGCCTCCAAGATCTTGTGATTTAACACCCCTAGACTACTTTCTGTGGTGCTATGTAAAGTCATTGGTCTATGCGGATAAGCCACAAACGCTTGACCATTTGGAAGACAACATTCGCCGTATTATTGCCGATATACGGCCACAAATGTTGGAAAAAGTCATCGAAAATTGGAAGTCCAGATTGGACTACATCCGCGCCAGCCGTGGCGGTCATATGCCTGAAATCATATTTAAAATGTAATGCCACAAGATTATCTTTCGGATAAATAAAATTCATGTCAATCGAATAATCCATCGTTGTTTTATTGCAACTTAAAGTTCTATACCTCTATAAAAACCACCCTTTATATACGTAGATAATGAGTTCGCTGATGGTAAACACCAAGGCTATTCAAAACTCATGCGTACTTTATTTAGGGTTGGTTAATTTGCTGTCAAAACAGCTCTTGTCGGTTTCGCCATTTTGGACTTACCCCGTTTATAAAAGATTTATACAAAAATAGTCGGAAATTAATATCTTAGGTGAGGCAAGTCAATAAAAAACACATTTTTAAAAATTGACGTGACACCAGAACTTTAAGAAATAAATTTAAAATTGCCTTATTAGTAACATGAGTAATGATGTTTGAAAACCACGATCCATACAAATTTGCTCACCTTAATATTGTCAAATATATATCGTACCACCGCATATAAAACAATTTAAGATGTAAAGTTAGTTGCATATCATTATGCCAGTCAAGGGGAAAATTGCATTTTTACCTTTTGGCAAACTATATTCGTACGTGCGTTTACTGATTCAACACTGACACTGGGAGGTGTAGCGGGGGATATCATCATAAGGGGGGCAAAAATAAAAAGACGACGACTTGTCAGAGACTTATATACCTTCATTCATACATTCGAGCACCTATCTATTTACATATTAATAAATAATTTTAATTTTTTGTTAAAGAAGTTAAATTCGGTGTGGATTCTATTTTTCACTTGAGGCACATCTCATGACATGCTTTTTAATTCTGTACCAGTGTTTCGGAAATATATACGAAGATGTTTACCAGTAATATTATTATTTTTTATTATAAAAAAAATTTAAGATAATAGAAAAAGTATTAACTTATTCATAATTTTTTTTTTTATCAGGTTCAATGTAGTCACTCAAATACTTCAGCTCGGCCGGCTATCAATATTTAAGAGGAACACTCGATTCTTTGAACCTTTTTTCCGATACTAGAAAATCAGCGAACATGTAAAGTACTTTTAAGCTAAACAAATTATAAAAAAAGTGTTCTTTATCCGGAAGAAACTGCCCGATCGTACATTGGCAAGCAAGTTCGTTCACCCTGCCTCTTTGAATCAAACAAAAAATATATATGTTTGTTTTCATCATTATTGCCATCGCACAGATACGAAAATCCAGTGGTGAATTCTTGGACTTAAGCCCTATCTTTTGTGCGATAGCTCTTTTTAAAGCAAAGATGATGGTAGGTGCCTTCTCATATCACTGAGCTATATGCTCTTTCCAGTTCAGTTCCCTATTCAAAATGACTCTTAAAAACATCCCGTTAGTTTTCATACTTAATTGACTGCTAATACAGAGTACACAGCGACTGGCCAAGAACGATATCTTACGGAGTAATAGCTGCATCAATCCATGATAGCCGACAAGGTTCAAAAATGAAGCAGTTGAATAATAAAGTACATCTAAATCTTCTAGTGCAGATCTTACATCATTGTATAAAATACATAGGAATTTTTCTTATTTTTGTTAATTCAAACGTACATATTTAAAAGATTTTCCAATAGGGATGATATGATTTCTAAGTGTCGTTTTGGCCATTTTTAATATGTCACGAACTACCCGTGCTCGCTATTCGTCGAATTGTTGAAAATTTCGAGCGTACATTTTCTTTATATAATGTTCAAGTGCCAATAAGACAAAGAACCGGTGGAAGTAATGAAAATATTGCTGCCGTTCAAGCAAGTGTTGCTGAAACCGCAATTTGTCGACTCCAAGACGTTCTCAAGAATTGGAACTGTCTAAAACCACAACCTGGTGGATTTGAGAAAGGATTTCGGATTGCATCCTTATAAAATTGTTCTCACTCATAAACTGAAGCCTTTGGACCACCATAAACGTCGTGAATTTGCTGATTTTGCCTTGGAACAACTTGAAAACGATAACGATTTTTTTAAGAAAATCGTCTTCTCCGATGAGGTTCACTTTCATCTGAATGGTGCGGTAAATAAACAAAACTGTCGATTATGGTGCGAAGAAAATCCAAAAATTATTCATTAACAACCATTACATTCACCTAAATTGACAGTTTGGTGTGGTTTTTGGTCTGGTGGAATCATCGGGCCGCACTTCTACTGTTAATGGAGAACGATATAGATCGATGATAACCAACTTTTTATGGCCACAATTGGAAGAAGTTGATCTTAACAACATCTGGTTCCAACACGACGGGGCTACGTGTCACACAACGTGCAACAACAGAATTATTGCAAAAAAGATATGAAGATTCTATTATTTCAAGAAATTGTGACATTGAATGGCCTCCAAGAAGTTCTCATTCAACACCACTAGACTACTTCTTGTGGGGTTATTTGAAGTCATTGATCTTTAGCAATAAATCAGACTGTCTTTAAGCTTTAAAAGTCAATATTGACATACGAATTGATTTAGTAGAAAAAGTGCTCAAAAATTGGGTTCATCGAAGTCGTTCCTGCAAAAGAAGTCGTGGAGGCCATTTGAAACATGTTATATTCAGAACTTAATTGTATCGATTGTACTTCACATTAAATAAATAACATTTCAATTTCCTTGACAATTAGTGTTTTTTTTTTTAATGAATCATATCACTCTTATTGGTCATTCTATAATTAAAAATGTACATACATATGTATTTAAACATACATATATGAAACGATAAATGCATGACGAAAATGAAGAGAATTATGTCGTTGATATCGTTATTTATTTATTTTGAATTTTAATACTCTTCAGTATATTTGCATAAAGTACATAACCTGTCTTTAGAATTCCAGCAGCAAAGCAATCCAAAGCTATTTGCAATACCTTTAGAAAAGTTAACGTTACTTGACTCAATTCAAGTAGAAAGCCGTTACAACGAATAGAACGAATAGAAATTAATAGTAAAAGAGAAGTTTACAGCACTCTTCCGTTACCAATGGATATTTGTGAGAATATTATGTTGAATGGGAAGAGTATACCACATTCCCATATTCTACCTATATACATACATATGCAACTTATATAAATAAAGGAAAATTTTAAATTCTGCAAACCAAATAATTAAGGATTTAAGAAAAGTAAGAAGACATAACAAAATACCCACGCACACGAACCACATAATAAATTGAAATAAGAAAATCTTTCTTACTTTCACCACCATCTAGAAGTAAAACACCGGCTGTCTAGAGGAGTTGTTTGTATAACTTCACACATTTTCTTGCTATAAAACACAAAACAATTAAAATCTCCGGAGAAAGCTACAACACTTCTAATTAGACCGTTACGCTGATGCGGGCATAAAATGTGATGAAGATAGACTGATTTGAGGTAGGAAAGAAGTAAGCTTCCAGGGAAACCCATAACTTGGCGAAGCAACTAATTGTCGTACATTAAAACTAATAGCAAAATGAAAGGATACAGTTCAAGTAAAAAAGAAAGGGATGAGCAAGGTGAACGACCACCAAATGCAAGAGCAACAATTGTTGGCAGTCAACAGATATTGCAATAGCGAACGAACAACAACTACTAAATTTAACTTTAATATAGTGCAGCTGTTGTGTTGAGTTTGTTTTGATTATACTTTTTACAATATTTACCAGCTTTGTGCATTGCTCTGGCAGATGCTCCAACAGTTTAGTGCCATGAAGAATTATTAAACTACAACATGAAGCTTTATATAATCAGCCCGCATTTGGAAAGTGGCCAAGCTGTCCTTTTTTTTTTTTTTTTTTTACTGTAATATTAAGGAACGAGTTTACGCCCAACGATTTTCGTGTCAGTGGAAAATTATATTCTGTATTTTTTTATTTACGTCCAGCGACAATGGCAAAGAATAGACGTGGAGGTATTATATCTGATGTCTCTCCGTCTACCATTCGGCTTTTTAATTTTACTCCCAGGGAAGTGCTGAGGAAGGTAACCGAAAATGCAAGCCTACTCCTTCCCTAACAGAGAAAAATGGGCCGAAAGGAAGACGATCAGTAAAACTGAAGGCATCCATATCCATACTGATGGGTCTAAATGCGAGGCAGGCAGAGGAGCAGAGTCATCTGCGATCGCGTAAATAATCAACGTAGCTTGAAACTCAATAATAACTTCGTCTTCCAAGCAGAGGTTGAAGACATTACTGTAAAAACTCTATTACGTTTCTGGTAGACAGCAAATCAGCAATTAAGTGTACCACACAAAGACCAAATGTCTAAGCAATTAACAGACTATTGTGGGTAAACGCAGTGAATATCACTTGATCCCAAGCCATATAGATGTCGAAGGCAATTAAAAAGTGGACAAACGGGCTCACAACTGACGATTCTGTCACCATAGACTTAGCCCGCTGACGAAACCCAAGAACACTACCTTTGTAAATATGTCTGGCCTTAAGCCTCAATATTCCCTCAGATCTAGCCTTATGAAGGTAGGCACGTATGAGTAGAAGAAACAAAATAATTCATAAAACCGAACACACGAACAGTTGGGGTTAATACGAGAGCACAATAAGCCTGCTCAAAAACTTAAGTGGAGCCGCTTGCGGTCAGGTCCTCTATGACCCCTCCTTTCAACGAACCAAGCGTTTAGTTATTTGCATTGCAACTCAACAGTCATCACAAAAAAATAGCGTATCGTTAACGCAGCTCTGAAGCGCAAACAAGTCATAAAAGACTACTTTAGCTGATGAAGCTTTCATTCGTCACCCACAAGATAAGATATTTTTTGCAAAGAAAAATAAAAGATTGCGAAGGAACTTAAAGCTTAACCTTACTGAAGTTCTGCTAACGGCAAGTAAAAAAAGAAATTATAACATTTAAGTTTTGGAAATACGAAGGACGCCGATTTTGTTACAAAATATATTAATAATTTATCTTTGCTAAAGTTTCGAAATCCTTTACAATGGACCACTATTACACGGTTTTAGTTTTAATTTAATTTTCTAGCTGAAGTCATTACTAACCTCGAAAACAAGTGACAAATAAAATAAAATTAAGAATCACGATTAATCAATTAATTGTACTTTGAATACTTAGTTGATACTTAGATACTGACAAGCTTATAAATGCAAACCCAAATAACGTTATATTTGATAACTTTTAATTAATTTTATTAATTTCTAATTTATTTACCTTTTATCTAGCAAAAAAAAAAAGGAAAAGTAAAACCAAAGTGTTCCAAAACAACAGTTATAAATAAAATAAGAATCATAGCATTTGACTTCTACTCCTATTTTTATCATATTATCATATTCATGCCATGAACTTTTCATATAATCTTCATTTGCCACTCATGAAATACCCAAGTGACTTTCACCAGAAATTAGATGAAAAATTGTGTTCATTCAATGGTCTTATCGACAGCCAAATTCCGAAAGGAGTAACATATCAACTGCAATGACATGTAATAAATGAAATGAGTATTCACAAAATGACGAAGTTTATGATGCGTCTAAACGATGTGCAATAAGAATGTGGAGAAAAAGCGATGAAGACGACTGAAACGACGGAAACGACGGATACAACGGAAACAACGGAAAATAGAAGCAAATGTGTGGCACCAAAATCGCTGGTTAAATGTTTCATGTCAATTTCAAAAGCCACGCGAGCACAATTTCATTTGCAGATATCGTAAGCTGTCACTTTATATAAAATAAGCAAAAATAAGGTAACCAACATCTCCGACCACAGCAACGCAAGAATTTGTCGAGCAACTAGCCAGTCAGACATGGAGCCAGGAAGCCACACCAGCGGAAGTAATAGACGCACATATCTAAAATACATGCAGACAGGCAACAAGGCAACAGACATGCATTTCCTTTTAAGCCAGCATAAGACCATAGAATAAGCCACCCTAACAACCATATACAGCTACAAAACGAGCAATGAAGCAAGAGAAATGGAAGAAGGCATGTAAAGTCAGAAGAGATGATTGTGTTCTAGGTGAATGCACTCATTGGAGTGCGAAATCCAAGTTAACGTGAATTCGTATGTAACTGTATATATGCACACAAAACGTTCACGATTCTGTTGTACTTGTTTTCATATATTTGAGCCAAATCACGAGTGGGTTATGTTTCGCACAGTGTCCCATTGACAGACACATTACAAATTGACTAAACGTCTACCAAAGACGAGTTTTTAATGGATATTTTGTTGATCATCATTAATATATATATATATTTACATATATATTCGACGCTCCTTCTCCAATTTGTGGCTTTACGTCTTGATGTTTACCTTCTCCGAAGAGCTGATGGATTTTTATGAGGAGTTTTTATTTCATGTCAGGAATACGCTCGGACATTCCCCGCCGAGGGGCGGCCGCAATTAGAAAAATTAATTTTCTATAATTTTGGATGATGGTCGAACCCTGACCTTCCGAATGGTAGTACGTAATGCTAGCCACTCGGCTATTGCGGCCGAAATACACGTTATAATAAGAAATAGCGGCTGTTTTCGGCCATGCCGAAGTCTTTATACCTTTTATGAACATATCAAATTTATTGCAAATTGCAAAATTCGACTTTGATAATTTTCAGTCTAAATATGAATTTGAATTTACGCCTGTAGAATACCAAATTTCACATTTGCAGTTTTTGATCCAAAACCTCACATCGGAACAAATCGATAGTATGGGGGCTATATGATATAGTATTCCGATTTCGATGATTTTCAGTACCAATATGCAATTCATAATACGTGTGGACAATACCAAATTTCATTCTCCTAAATGCTTTTGTGACTGAGTTTTGACCAAAACGTCACATCTGAAAACATCGGTATATGGGAACTGTATGTTATATTTGTCCAATTTCAATGATTTTCAGAACCAATTAGCAATTCGCTATGCATGAGTAGTATACTAAATGTTGTTCGTAGGTACTTTTTTGACGGAATTAAGACCCAAAATTTCAAATCTGAAATATCGGTGGTATATATACTATAGTGGGCCGATCTGGTCGGTTCCGATAAATGATCGTTTAAACGTATAGGTACATCTTCCTGTGTTGAAATATCTCAAAAATTTAGGGACTAACTAGTTTGCGTTGAAAAAGACACAGACGAACGGACAGACGGACAGACGGACAGACGGACAGACGGGCACGGCTAAATCAACTCAGCTCGTCATTCTGATACGATCGGTATAAATTTCGGTGCGTCTATCCCTTCTCCTTCTGGTACTTGCATGCTTCGGACCGAAATATATATTTCATATAGATAAAAGGTGTTGGCGCGCAGCATTGAATCAAGCCCTAAGAATTTAATGTTTAAAAATTTACATTAAAATGCAACCCTGGGAAACGAATACAAAACAAATAAAGTTTAATTTACAAATACGCTCATAGTAGGTGTTACACTCATCTTCCGCCAACAAAAGGTATAAAAAAAATGTTGAGTTGTGACTTCAATTTAGTTTTTTATTTAATTTAAGAAAATTACCAAAATAATATTCTCTTTACCATGGGCTAAGTAATACATATATCCGAAGGGCTACAATATATATATATATGAACTACTAATTCCGAAACTGCTTGCTATGCTACTCTCTTCATCCGAATTAATATTAATCTTACATTTGACACGATATAATGGCCAATCTCATATCTGAACAATCGGTTGCGTGCAGAATATGTGACTTGGTCAACCGATATCGTTGATATTTTTCGGAGCCATTATTGGAAAAAAAAATTATAATATTATTTTCGGTGGCGACATCAATAACTAAAAATATAGCACTTGTGCAATGAGCTGGTTCGTCATAGTTTTGAGCCCTGGTTAAAGTAATGCGGCCGCCCCTCAGTAGTTAATTTCAATAATTTCAAGTGTATTTCTCCATTTGTAGGAAAACGACGCAAACAAACGTTACAACTCCAGGGATAAAATGAATCGATTAGTGGAATCAAAAGACAAACCTACGTGGTATTGGAGATAAAGAAAGGAAAATAATAAATAAACAATTATATTGCAGCAATTGAATAGTACCAATTTAACTTAAAGGAAATTGAGACGGCTAACGAACTAATTTCTTTACAAACCACGTTTACCAATTTCTATACAATTCCAATCGCATTGCAAGTAAGGTCATAGTTGCATCGCGCAAAAGCGCTTTAAGTGACATGGAAATGAATTGATGAAATGATTAACGCAAGAACTGCAGTTAAATATCATCCAAATATATTTCGCAAGTCGTTTTTACAATAGCAACGTGACAATGAAAAACAATGGGCAGCGCAGGTCCACGACTTTCAGATCCATGCAAAGACATGATAAAAACTGTGTACATGATATTTGCATTCATAAGAAAGTTTCACAAATAGTTAAATGCATTGTGAGCGACGTGTGCTGCATGAATTGTTTCTATTAAACATATTAAATACCGATTATACTGTGCGTTTTAATGTTAGTAGTAATTCGGCTACAAGAATCAGCCACGATACTACTTCTACCACTAAATATTTTCTTACTTTTTTTCTTTTTCTGTGAATTAACAAAACAGCAAAATACAAGCAAAAAATGTAGTAGAAAAAAAATCGAATTACTAAATTAATGTTTACTTATTTTCCTCAGCTTTTTAGATTGGCTTGTGATCTAAATTATTTTAATACAAAATTCGAAGCTTAAAAATTTGCTAAAATATTCTATTTCTTTTTATTTATTTATTTTTTTAAATGTACTTTTTAAAATATCCGCTTCTGGTTATTCTACATTACAAAGCTGCGGACATTTGACAAAATAATTTCTCTCGTTTCAAGTTTTTCTGTACAATGCATATTAGAATATACTTAAGTTGAAAAACAGATATACTATTTCGCTAAAATAAAATTTAATTTATTTTGTGATAAGATTTCTTTTGGTAAAACATCTTTTTCATTTCTTTTAAATTTATTTAAATCAGCAAAAAGCCAAATTGTAATCAATTGATTGAAAAACACTGGATTAATAATCAGTATTCAGTTTTAACTAATTTTATGTTTTCATTGTAAGGACCTTACTTCTTAGAAAGCATTTAACATGTTTTTCACTGTCCTGAAAAATTTACTTTTTTGAGAGAAGTTGTTTTGACAAATGTCCACATAATTCTTTTTAATACAGTTTTTTTACACTTTTTCTAGAACCAGACCAAAAAATTCAGAATATTTGTTTAACAGAATTTAGAGATATAGAATTATGTAATGCAGGATAGTTTCTTCATTCAAATTGAACTATTCACAGCCATGCAACTTAGGTATTCTCGTTCTCTTGCGAATTGTACAACATACGATACACATAGAGAGTCCACCTAATTAATATTACGTAACATTCCTTTTTATAACGCAAATTATAATTTATGTATATTTGTTGTAATTAGTTTTATAGTTCTTCTCTTCTTCTTTGGCGTAGGCTACGCTTACGCGATTATAGCCTCGTCAACAATAGGGTGCCACTCGTTTCTTCTTTTTGCTGTTTGGCGCCAGTTAGAAATACCAAGTCATACCAGGTCGCTCTCCACCCGATCTTTCCAACGGAGTGGAGGTCTTCTTCTTCCACTGCTTCCGCCAGCGGGTACTCCATCGAATACTTTCAAAGCTGGAGCGCTTTCATCCATTCGGACGACATGACCTAGCCATTGCCAACGCGCAAAGGACCATAAATCTTCCGCAAAACTTTTCTCTCGAAAACTCCTAAAGCCGACTCATCGCATGTAGACATCGTCCAGGCTTCTGCACCATATGTCAGGACGGGAATGATGAGCGACTCCCACGACAGCCGGTTCTACGCACCGGAGTTGACCCGGATTTTATCCGGCCAAGGGCTGTCACTCTTTCGGCGACCTAACCCCGTTTAGGTCATCAGGTAATTTTAGTTTTAGTACATCAACGGAGCAACACCTCGCAGCAGGCCTGCTCCAAATCCTTCTCATCAGGGCTGGTGTAGAAACCAATCCTGGTCCGAAGGATTATTTCTGCTGCGTGTGCCAAAGACGACTCCACCATTCCTCCACCTCGGTTAGATGCAACCAATGCAATGGTTGGAGTCATCTTAAGACCTGCTCAGGCCTTAAGACACACAGGGATTGGACCACGAGTTACGTGGCCCCATGCTGCCAGCGCCCAGCTGCGCCTCTGGCCCATACGGCAGTGCCTTCTGCACACTTACCCACTTTGGGTAACTCCCCAACCCTCCCCCACCCCCATCCAGCTCCACATCCCGTGCGGGGGCTAATCAGCAGCTCTTAGTACCCCGCACAGTCTGCTCCGTGTGTCAGACCATAGTACGACGGAACGTGACATCAGTCAAATGCAATTCTTGCACTGGCTGGTGCCACTTTCGGTCGTGCTCTGGCCTGCGCACCACTCGTGAGTGGAGTAGTGCATTCGTTGCCCCATGCTGTAGGAGTCTGCCCCCGCCTGTAAACACTACGCAGCCGCCAACTACCACCAATGTGCGGCAACTGCCACGGGTTACACAGCTGCAACAGACAAGATCCACGCACAACTCCCTCACCCTCCGTGTTACGAACGTTCCCCCGAGACACTTTAGACTCGCACAATTTAACTGCAACGGGCTCCAAGGAAAGATCGACGAGATAGTTGACTTCATGAGCCGGGAACGCCTGCCAATAGCTGCGATCCAGGAGACCAAACTGAGCGCCCGCTCAGATCTTCTGAGCCGGGCTGGCTACAATATTATAAGGAAAGATCGCGAACGAGATCATGGTGGAGGCTTGGCCTTCATTTTACATAACACCGTGCAGTATCGTCTTATCGATGGCGACATCGACCGCCGACGGGATACTACCCTAGAATGTCAGGGCATAGCTATCCGGTCAGGCGGTGTCGAGCTCGAAATATTTAATATATACATTCCTCCCGTTACAAGTTGCCCAGTTGGATACCATTCTGATATAGGTGCGCTCCTCAGAGACGAAAACCGTTTGGTTTTGGGCGACTTTAACGCGCACCACGATCTTTGGCATTCCTGCCTGTCCAATGATTGTCGAGGAATGGAGCTGGCGGAACAGATAGAGGATTCGACATTCTGCACAATGAATGACGAAGCCCCCACCAGGATTGTGGGCAACTGCCATAGCTCGCCTGACATTACAATAGCTAGCGCTGGTCTGATAAATTGCATAGATTGGCGACCTATGCTTACGCTCGCATCAGACCATTTGCCCATAGTCATCTCGATTGACAGGCCTCCCGACTTCGTTTCCGTGGACCACCGGACATTTGTTAACTTTAATAAAGCTAACTGGTCCGGCTTCACGGAATTTACTGAGAACGCCTTCAGTGCTCTCCCCACTCCCACCAACGTCCTCCCTGCAGAAAATATTTTCAGCAAAATTGTCGTGTCTGCTACCGCCCGCTTCATACCTGCAGGTCGAATCGCGGAAATCCGCCCTAATTTCCCCACCGAAGCGGCGGTTTTAGCGAAAGGCGCGACACGTTACGCCTGGCCGATCCCGGCGATCCTCGTATCAGGGAACTCAACGCCGAGATTCGGAACAAGGTAAATATCCACAAGCGGAACAAGTGGGAGGCGCACTTAAGATCCTGCAATCTCTCCTCTGGGGTGACCAAGCTCTGGGCCACCGTCAAATCGTTGTCAAATCCGACGAGACGTGATGATGTTCGGTGGAAATTTCATTCGGTGATCACGCCTCGTCGGACCCGAAGAGGTGCGCGAGCTATTTTAGCCGGCTTTTTACACTGCACCCTTCGATCGACAAAACGAAACGACGAATAACCCGCCGTCTAGGCAAACTGCCGAACACCAGCGCGATGCTTGATTTCTCCAGGGAAGAGGTTCAGGGGGTTATCGGGAAGGCGAAAGCCTCCAAATCCATCGGCCCCGATGGAATAAGCATGCTGATGCTAAAACATTTGGGCCCAGCGGGAGCAGAATATCTGACCAAGCTTCTCAATCTGTCCCTGACCACCTTAACTATACCCGACGTGTGGAAACTGGGTAGAGTGGTCCCGCTACTAAAGCCGGGGAAACCCGCAAATAAAGGGGAGTCATATCGTTCGATATCCCTCCTTTCCCCAGTAGCGAAGACAATTGAGGCCTTGCTGCTCCCGTCCCTCACACACCACCTGAGCCCAGCTACACATCAGCATGGCTTCCGAAAAGTGCACAGCACCACAACTGCACTTAACGCCATAAACACCCAGATAATTCATGGCCTCAACCAAAATCGACCCTGTGCGCGAACTGTCCTAGTAGCACTGGACCTGTCGAATGCCTTCGACACAGTGAATCATTCAGTGCTACTATCGGACATTGAGGATTCCTCATTACCGCCTAGGTTGAAGAGGTGGACCATGAATTACCTGAGTGGTCGACGATCATCGGTTGAGTTTCGAGGTCAAACATCTAAGCTACGGAAAATTAAACAAGGGGTCCCGCAGGGTGGTGCCCTCTCCCCAATGCTGTTTAATTTTTACATCTCGAGGCTTCCTCCACCACCTGAGGGCGTCTCGCTGATCTCATACGCCGATGACTGTTCGATTTTGGCGTCTGGCAAGGATATTGATAGCCTTTGTTCTTCAGTAAACAGCTACCTTGCCGACCTTTCCAACTTTTTCGCTGCACGACATCTACATCTCCAACCTGCGAAATCCTCTGCCACCCTTTTCACCAGCTGGACGAAGGATATGCTGCGCCGATTTGGACGCCGGGGACTAGCACGACGCAGCTGAAGAAGCTACAGACCTGCCAGAACACCGCCCTTCGGACCGCGACGGGAAACCTCCTGATGGCGCCGGAGCACCACCTACACAGTGAAGCATCTATGCTCCCAGTTAAGGAGCATAATGTTATGCTGTGTAAGCAGTACCTGCTGGGATGCTACCGCATGGATCATCCCAACAGGCACCTGCTGGAAGCTGAACCACCACCTAGACACATCAGAAAGGGAGTACTTGACTACCACGACGACATACAGCAATACAGACAAGACCCGCTGGACAGGACGGCGTACAGACAGGCCATCAACACCATTCACCGAGAGTCCGTCAACACCTTCTTGAACTCTCTTCCAGTGAATGGTGTTCTCGGAGTCAAACCACCACCCATCGCAGAACAAGAGTTCGAGTTGCCTCGTGAGGCCCGCGTAACCCTGGCACAATTAAGATCTGGATATTGTAGTAGGCTTAACTCCTACCTATCCAGACTCGACCCTGACATACCTAACACATGTCCCGCATGCAAAGAATCCCCGCACGACACTAACCACCTCTTTGCATGCCCACTTAACCCGACTCATCTAACACCCCTCTCCCTTTGGTCCGACCCCGTCGAAACAGCACGTTTCCTGGGCCTCCCGTTAGATGAACTCGATGACTAAAACTAAACTTGCCTGACCCTAAACGGGACTGGGCTTGCCGCTACAACAACAACAACAACGGGAATGATGAGCGATTTGGAGAGTTTGATTTTGGTTCGTCGAGAGAGAACTTTACTTTTCAATTGCCTGCTCAGTCCAAAGTAGCACCTGTTGACAAGAGTGATTCTGTGTTGGATTTCAAAGCTCACATTGTTGGTGTTGTTAATGCTAGTTCCCAGATAGACGAAATTATCTACGACTTCGAAGTGGTGACTGTCAACAGTGACGTGGGAGCCAAGTCGCGAATGCGATGACTGTTTATTTGATGACAGGAGATATTTCGTCTTGCCCTCGTTCACTACCAGACACATTCGCTTCGCTTCTTTGTCTCATTTTTTTAAATTTGTTTTATAGTTAGCTCCTGCGTTATTTATCACATAAATACAAAAGAGAACTAATGCAATGAGTTACTTTGTACTAATTTAAAACTAAGACACACATTTTTCATTTATCATCATAAATCATCGCAATGTCTCACAAATGTAATGAATGTACTTTGCAATGCAAAAATAAAAGATACAGCATTTTGTACTTTCCGAAAGTAAACTCTCAGTGTCTTATCCCTTACAAACAATATTTTCTACCTGTGGAAATGTTAGCTGTGCAGACAAGAGTGAATAAATCCATTTAATAAAATTGAAGTGGCCCAATAGGAAAGAGGAGAATTATCTATGAAAAGTTCAACTGTTTTCGTATACTATTCTTTAATTTTAGCGATAATAATAGTAATTTATTAATTTTCAAAAAAGTTACCTACGCAGAAAGCATCTATTAAAATTTCCTGTTTTCGTGTATTTACACCAAAATCTAGAATAATAACATGTAACCATAAATTGTGTTAATTTGAGGCAATTAAGTGCATATTTTATAATTTTCAGTTTATTTATAGGCAAATATTTCTATGTCCTTATTATCACTAACAAATGAAAGTAAACAAAAAATAATTTGAAAAGTGTAGTGTGTTGGGAAATATCAATACATTAATCTTAATGCGAGCATTCTTCGGTATTGATTTAAATTTTCAACATTTTCCAGCAGGAAATTTTTAAAATTAAAATTCATTTGGTTAAACACAAAATTTCCAAGTTCTTCATCTTAAAAATTACGTATATATATAATTTCAAATAAAGCCGTAAACACGGTATAAAAAAAAAAAACTAAATGTCTTTTACCTTAGCAACAGACAGCCAACTCCTGAAGCTCAATGGAATTCTTCATTCAAGTTCATTTATTTACAAATGCATAGCACACAGAGACAGGCAAACACACTAGTATGCACAGGTGTTTAAATACATACATCAACTTTTTGAATTTAATGAAAGATAGTAATTTTCCCTTCAACGTGTACAAACAAATGCTTTTAGTTATGAAAAATTAATTAGTATGCATTAGTAATCGAGATAAAAGTGCAAATAAAGCTCTTAACTATACAGTACTTAATGAGAAATATCTAATACATTTGTTTTGATGTTAAACCTTTTCGCCTATTCCCATTTCAGTAAGTAGGGAAGATAAACTCCGAAATATATTAAACTTTCGTCTTTACCTAGCATTGATATTACAATATTTTATGTTACAACTGCATAAAAAAACATTTTTTTGCTAATGTATTTGTGTCCTAGCAATTATTGCTAAATTAAAACTAACTAACAGATAGATAGGCCATAGCCCAACAAAATAATAATATTTGTAAAAGTAAAAAAAAAAAAACTTGACGTAACTAAAAGGACTTCCTAATTATTCTAGACAAACTAACTAAAATTTAATAGCAACAAATCGCTAGGTTGCCAAAATTATACAGCATATCTCATCTCACTTTACACCTCTTGCTGCACTCATACAAATCAAGGCTCCCATCAGCCAAGTAGCAGCATGAATGCATGCTATATGAACAAAATACCTCGCCAGCATTGTTAACAGCAAATATCTATGTGGATAGTGAAGCCTGGAATTGGCGGCAATGGATTGCAAAAACTATTGCCATTTTATGTTAATGCACTTAAGTTACACACGAGTTTTTGCCATATACATATATCTATTATAGACGTCTGTATTGGATGGAAAGTGTGGAGTGGTTGGAGTTGAATCGCCAGTTTTATTACATGCATAATTTGCCAGTCAAAATGTCGAGGGAATTCATTGCCAACTATGCTGGCAGTTGGTAGCAAAGCTTTCGATGGTTTGTGGCACCTACGAAGAGTACAAAAGTTTGGTGGTTGTTATTTGTGTGGTATTTCTTTTTCTCTATTATTCTCGAAATGATGACTGTCATTAATGTACAGTACAAAAGATGAAAAAATTCAAAACAGTATGCCGCCAGGAAAATTAGCAATATCGCCAAAAGTTGGATCGAGAAATATAGAAGACCACAGTATGAACTTATTTATAGACCTAAGCTACTGTCAGACACAAATTTGTTTAAAAAAATCAATACGAATCTAACGCATTTCATAATTTCATGCAAGTTGAATTTATTTTCAAAGAAAAATTTCGCCTTCTTGTGACAATGTTATTAAGTGGAAATTGAACAAAAAATAGAACTCTCGTCATTGATCATGGATTCATTAAAGACAACTATAGACCCTCCGTTATAAAAAACTATTATTTACGGTAAAATTATTCAATCTCAAATGAGCAACACATTTGCTCAGGAAAAAGTCTTGCAGACATTTCAAACTAAGGAAATAATTATTAATAATACGTAGAAACAAGGAACATTATTAGTGAAAAGTTTACAAATGTTATCAAAATGTTTGAATATGAAAATGAGAAACGGAAAAAATGTAAATTAAAAGCAAAACCAAAAATAAAAACAAAAGAAAACAAAAATAAATAATAAAAAAAATGAACGTGAAATGAATGCAAGATGATAAAGACTGAAATATCCCGTTAACTCGTCCCTTTTTTTTTGCAAGAAAAACACAAGTTCAACAAACTCACACCCTCACTGTATTGCACGCAGTCTAGCAGCGGCATCGTAAATACTCGTTTCCGTTAGTACGATGCGACATCTAAGGATGCAAACTTACAGGCGGAGGGTCAGAGTAGCGAAATAATAAATTTCTTCAAGAAAAACGCAGCCCACGATAAGAATGAACAAGCCATGGCAAGATGTTGCAATACCAGCAACAACAATGGATATTCTGTGAAGAGTTTGGGTGTTAGAAAAGAATCAGCACATTTTTGGCAAGTGCAAGAAGTTATCTTTTGCTAACACAGTAATCTCTGTAACTTTAACAATTAAATTTCATCAATTTGAATTTCTTCGCATGTTATAATGAAATATTAAATATTTAATTTTAAAAATTTGCTTGACGCAAAAAAATTTGTTAGTATTAAAATAGAAACGGTTTGTGATAAGTCATATTTGTGGTGCTTTTATTAGGTTCTGACTTTATTCACTGCTTAATCTTAATGCCGCGCTCATTTTAGTGAGAACGTACTGTTTACATGTAAATACAAACTGAAGCTACTGATTTTGCAGAAAGATACATATGTATGTATATAATAATTCAAGTTGCATTCACAGTACTTGCGAAGCATTCAACTTTCAACTTTTCATTAAACTTTGAATGGTGGCGTTCGCCCCTTTAGCAGGGAACAACTTTTGAACGCAGCATAGTTACACTATTTCAGATTCTTAAAACTGTGCTCTTCACAGTATTACAAAAGCTTTTTAAGTTTTTGATTGTATTAGTCATATTTAGTTAATTTGTAAGTATTCAATATGTCGCATTTAATATTTTGCGACTTGAGAAGTTCTAGGTATTTTAATTTTGTTAATAATGGTCACAAAATACATTTAAGTTGTTCAGAAGTTTTTTTGCCTGCAATTTCGGATTAGTTCTGAGTACTCGTATCCTTTTATATACAAACTCCTACTCATCCATTCTTCTCTCAACATCAAGCAGAACAAGAGACTAGTAACTACACTAATAACGTTTTACACTCATACCAAATTAACTCACAAATTGACTCAACCAACCAACTCCATAATGATATTCATTTTCCAACCAACTATTCTCCAAACATTCAATTGTCCAATAAACAATCTTCACTCTCAACAAATACAAAAGACACTCACAACATAAGTGATACTGAGATGTCTCCCGATGAGGAGACAGAAACAAAAAATAAAAAAATTCTACTTCGTCAGTCACAGTAACACCTCAATACTTCTAACAAAATTTATACTAATAATTTAGTGTTTCCCAATGGCTCAAATTTTACAATGGAATTTAAGAGGCTATTGGAATAACTTCCCTGCCCCTTTCTCACCGAAAAACTATATAGGCTACTTCCATAATTTAAATAGTAATACTTCCTCAAAGCGGGGGATTTCTATACTAATAAAAAGGGGCATTCCCCATAAAGTACTCAATATAACATCCAACATAACAACACTTCCTATAGAAATATTGGAATAAAAATCACACTAATCTCAATGCACATTCCGCCTTCTCAGAACTTTACAGCAACAGATATACTGCTAACTTTAAACCACATTTCAACACCAATAGTCCTATGTGGCGATTTAAACTCATGGAGCACCCTGTGGGGCTCAACGACTACCAACGCGAAAGGAAAAACCATTGAAGATGTTTTATTGGCATCAAATCTTATCATTTTA
This sequence comes from Neoceratitis asiatica, assembly GCA_030068015.2. Taxonomy (NCBI): domain Eukaryota; kingdom Metazoa; phylum Arthropoda; class Insecta; order Diptera; family Tephritidae; genus Neoceratitis; species Neoceratitis asiatica. The sequence goes on along the minus strand of CM061528.1, from coordinate 576,492 downwards.
AATGATGGGTCGCCAACACACTTTACTTAACACCGAACATTCACGAATATAGACGTCACCTTGTGCAGTGCGAGCATTGCACCAATTTGTTCATGGAAAGTTCAGAATTACCTTCATGGTAGTGACCATTTTCCAATCGTCACTTCCATCGAAACAAACTTAGGGAGAAAGAAACACAAAATACCCACAAAATTCATTCTCGAAAAAGCCGATTGGCTTAAATTTCACAACTGTTGCGATAACTTATCCAACAGAATAACAATATCGGAAAATATAAATCAAGAAGCAGCTAATATTATTAAAATTCTACGAATATCAGCCCATTACAGTATTCCGCAAACAAATAATACACCCTGTAGGCCATCCGTACCTTGGTGGGACAAGAACATAGACAGTCTTAGGCATAAGAAACAACACACATGGAGAGAGTACAAACAGCATCAAACAGATAAAAACTTAATTACGTATAAAAAAGCCAATGCAGCTTTTGGATATCATGTCAAAATAGCCAAGAATACTTGTTTTAACCAGTTTACCACCTCAATTAATCCCAATTCTAAGCCAAAACAAATTTGGCATAAAATCAAAACACTTACAGGGAACTTCAAGCAAAGCCAAATCAAGGTCATAAATGCTGGAAATTGAACACTGGTTTCCAATAATAACGAAATTTCCAAGTTCTTCTCAACCCATTGGTCGGCAACCTCGCAAGACGACAATTTACGGTTTGCCAATCTACGGGCACTGTTCGAAAAGTACCAGGACACTAATTGCAGCTCCATATCACGCGGCGGTACGGAAAAGCCTCCAAGCTTTCCCTACAACGCCTATTCATAACCTCTTAGCTGAAGCTAGACTACCAGATATCGAAGATCGCATTAACGAAAATACCATGCAGCTCATACCCAAACTGTTCATAACTGAAAATGATATCCTACACAAAGACGTGAAAAATGCAACGAAAAGAGGCACCAAACTGAGACGACCATCAACTATCACATGAGTTCTCAATAGTGCAGAAGCTCTAAATTTACCTCTCCGCCCCATCCTAACCTCACCTCCAAAATTCTTCCCCTGGTGCACACCCTCGTCTATATTCATCACTTCTCTACTGAAGCATCAAAAGAGGGACACAGCCCCAGTTACATAACAAAAATTAAATGGAAAATATCTGGCTAGACCTTTATTTTCACCGACGGCTCCAAAGATAAGGACATAACTTCCTTTGCTGTCGTAAAGGAGGCTGGAGCTATCATAAAAACAGGAATTCTTTACTCTTACCATTCAGTTTTCACCACAGAACCAACCAATGGCAAACATATAATCTGCACCGACAGTAATGCGTCTTTCAGCGCAATACAAAACCCAAGAAACAAAGAGCCACTTGTCGAAAATATCAGATTAATGGTACACCAATATAACACCAAAATAAAAGTAATGTGGATCCCAGGACACTGCAGCATTATCGGTAACGAATATGCGGATATTGCCGCCAAAAACATATCTCGCTCACCTTGCTTTCTGTTCAACCCAATAGTGAAAGCAAATATAATCAGACTAACAAAAATCATTACCAAAAAGACAATTCAAGAAAAATGGGTATCGTACCAACACTCCTATAAAGCTATTAACCCAAACCGCTCCAGATTCCTTCCCCCAAGTACAATCCCGTCCCAAAAAGTCAAAGTATTTACGAGACTTCGACTAGGTCACACTATGGTCACCCATCAGCATCTACTAGAACGGAAAGCAGCTCCTAGTTGCTCTGCCTGCAACTGCCCTTTGACAGTCATTCATATTATCGACAGCTGCACTAAATATACAAATGGCAGAAGAAACATTTTTGGAAACACAACCATATATATACCATAATTTAATAAATTTAATAATCTAAGGATAATTTATAAGTTAGTATAAAATCCATTAGAATTAAGTCAGGCCGATATCCTAGCAGCTAGTGCCTAGCCAAAGTGATATAATTATTCATGATTATATTTCATCTAATTAAATAAATAAATATATATATACAAATATACTTATGTGACCCTCTTAAAAATCGCCAATATGATTTTACAAAACTTATAAAAGCCGTTAAATATTTCAGTCAGACGTTGGTATTTAAATCGTTAATATAAATCTTACCTGTCTTGAATGTAGTCATTAATTTATAAGAATCCCCGCCATGATGACAGCCAAATAGTGAGTGGTCAAGTAGATCTTCGGCTGTGTAACCCAAAAGATTTTGCATTCTGAAAGTAGAGACCAAAATTTACTTTAATAAAACTCTTATTAAAATTCATTCAAAACTTAAAATTTACTTGTCGTCTACGTATGTAAACTTCATATCCAACGAATGTTTAGTCAAGAAAGTTGTACTACCCAATGGTGTTTCTATGTTGGATGGATGTGGTATTGATCGTCCAATAGCGACGAGCACACGATCACCTTTTACATTTACCACCAAGTGACCTGTTATGTGTATAACCTGGAAAAAAAGAAGAAGAAAATCCTATACACATCTGTGACTGGCAATGTGTTAATATTTCTCTTTTTTAAACATTTTAAAAACATACTTTATACGAAGCGCTTTTTATATTAATACTACGCCCGCGGCTAGTCAATGTACATTTAAAACGGACGAAAAGATCCCGATGGTCGGTAGAAAGTGCTTCCTCAACCATATTCTCATCTTTAATCTTATCGCTCAGACCGTTCCGCTTGATGTTTAGTGCTTCTTTAAGTTCAGCGTGGTCGCATTGGTGGCTAAATTCCCAAATTTGTTGGCCGAGTATATCAATCTAATAAATTTTAAGCAGTAAATAAAACTTTAATTTAATTTTCGAAATGAAAGTGATTTTAATAGACCACACCTTTGCTAAGCCCAAATAGTCAGTTATGTTATCTGATATATATGTAATGTCACCATCATTGGAAAGTATAATCAGGAAGCCGTCTAAGGTTTGTTTTATGAATTGGCTGGCCTCTGCGCATTTAAGCAAATCAAACTTTCCATTTAAATTTTCCGTTGAAGAATCGGCCATGTGTGAGTCACTATTGGAACTGTCTGTAACATCGCTGTCCATCCTCACATCTTTAACAAAATCTTGAATTTTCGGGACTATTTAAACAGAGGAAATTTTTGGTTTATTACACACTCAATGACTGAGTATCTCAATGACTGAGTAATGACTGAATAAATTCTTGATTCTACTTACACAATTGCAGCATTTCGCGCACTTTCAAGAAGGCTATGGCAATGCGCATTACAGATGCCTTGTCCAATTGGTTTACATCCTCTTTGCGTAGAGGTAATATCTGTGCTAATTCGCTAAAGATCTCCGTTTCACGAGAACGACGACACCTAGCTGCGTCACGTGATTTTTCTTTACGCTTTTCATTATTTCTGAAAGAAATTTAATAAAAAAAATCAGTAATGCTTCGAAAGAAATTGTCAAGGAAGGTTATGTGATATTTATACATACTAATAGATAGATAGATTATGTAGAGGATCTGAATTGCTACGTTAGGTCTATTGTGTATACTAGTAGCTTCATACGATATATCAAAAGATGACAGTAGTAACCTCTTTTATTTATTTCATGAGAAATAACATTTTCTGGTACTGTAAAATGCATATGCTCCAAAAAATTTTGTTTAAATTTTTCATTCGATTGATCTAGTTCTCTTTGAATCTATTGGAAAGCAGCCACGTTTAAATGCAATGATTAACGTAAAACTGCTAAAAAAAAAAAATTGCTAAAACAAAACGAATTAAAAACAATCACAATATATGCGATCTGCTATACTTGTTTTTTGTTGTTGTTTTTTTTACTAGAAAGTGAGTGGAGTAGCACTCAAGGCGCGTGCTGTTTTTCCTAATAATAACAGAAAATCATAAGCCGGTAATTATTTTTAAAATTGTACAAATATGTATATTTAATATTATATATATATATGTATATGTAACGCCAATGTGTCTAGATAAAATGTATAAATGTATGCTTACATATGCATACATACATTGTGATTCCGTAGACGCACATACACATATTGCTTGAGTGCCAGGAAATAATAAATAAATGAACTCTGTTGTTGTTGTTGTTTTTTTTCTTTTCTTTTTTTTCTTTTTTTTTTTTTTTGTAATAGAATAAGTTAGGAATAAAATGGTGAATGACTTGTAGAACTTTTGGGCATTCTAAATAAATGCATAAATATGTAAATATACTACTGTGTATCAGGTTAAGCTTTTATAGCCTGAATACACTGTACCTTAGGTTTGTGGTTTTTTCAAATTAAGAAAAATGGTTTTCTCTTTTGTTCGGTGTAGACAGAGGCAAAATTGAATGCAACGATTGCATCAATCACAATACTGGCAACATCTAGTCACATATTAAATAATTATTATTATTAATAGGGGAGGTTGCTGGAGATATTGGGATTTGCCAGCCCTATCGCTGCAATCTGGCAACTGACAACTCTATCTATAAAAGTTTGACATTATTGATGTTATACATACTCAGAACGTTTTAACATACAATTGTTTTCTTACATCTTTCGACGTGCATTAACTCAGCAACTGTGCAAGGATGAACTTAATTTAATCTTTGCGGAAGAAACTCCATCAAGATCGTCCAAAAACAAATAATGTTGCGGAAACTATTGATGCTGTGCATGAACATTGGACCGTACAAAAAAAAATTGTTCACGCTCAATCCCACACATCGCTCAAAGAAAAAACTCCTTTGGATTGATCGAAAGAAATGTTTAAAAAAATACGATAGCATTGCTTCGAAACACGTCAATGACATAGTATGCATATGAGCCCGATAAACAGCACTAAATAGTATAATTGTTTCAAGATGAGCGGAATCCAACAAATTTTGTTCGCGCTCGAAGCACTTTTTTTTTTAACTGGGCATGTCGCAACCGTACCCCTAGAACAATGCATAACAGTAAATTCTGAGTGGTACACATCCATTTGTGTTCCGAGTTGTCTTTCAAGAAATAAGGGAAACCAGCCGCCGAAGACTGAAACAACTAAATTATCAGAGTGGCAAAAATGCTTCGACAATTGGTTGAAACGCATGAAAAAGTGTATAGATCTTAATTGAGAATATTTTGAAAAATAATGGAACAATTTTCGATGATTAATATTTGTTTTTGTTCTCTAATCCCGAAATAAAATAGAATTATATATGCATCACATTTTTTTCAAATTAATAAAGCTTTAAATATTCTGGGTACGCATGTTTATTATTACTACAATTTAAGATACAAAAACCAAAAATTAGCAAATACTTATATATTATTTATTTTAAAACTAAAAAACAATATTCAAGTTAACGTTAATGGTAAATATTTATACGTGCATTTTTGCTTGTTACTCTAAATTAATTGGGTTAATCCGAAAGGCGTCTTAATTTTAACTGTCAATACCTTTTTCTGAATTTTTAAAAACTAAATTCTGGCGTTTTGACGTAGAATTAACGAAAGACTGCAGAGTCTTTCCATGGCGTATCCAGAGATCCTCGATGGGATTTAGATATGGGCAAGAGTTTTCCAGCCATTAAAGAAGTATGTGTCGTGTGAATTGAAGCGTTATCCTGTTGATAGATACAGTCATGACCATAAATATGCCAGCAAATTCGATCAACTCAATGTCCAAAAAGTCTAAATACATACTGGCATTTATTCGAGTGAATATGAAGCATGAGCAAAAGTCTTTCTTTCGTAGCAGAATGCTGGCCACACCGTCAAGGTAACACTTTCAAAGCTCTACTTTAAGCAGGACCGGCGTTCCTGTCGTGAATCACCCCAATATCTTTCGAAGCTGTCTGGGCTAGCTTAGTTAAATTTTGTTTTCTCACTAAAGATGATATTATGGCACTGGTATTTATTCGAAAATTCGAAACAAACCCTAATATGGCGCTCCAGCTTTTGTTTAGATACGAATGCCGCATTATAACCGTAATATATTTATGATGAAATCATTCTTCATTCATCGATATACAAAATATTAACTAATAAATTAACTTTAAACACGAAAAATAACCAAGAGCAAAAGTGCATATAGTGCATATACATATATGTATATAATTATTTGCATGAGGTAAGAGCAATTTTATCAAAATAAAAAATAATAATTTTTTTCCGATAATCCAAAGTTAGTTTTAATTCATTGGTTAAAAAGGTATATCTCGAAACAAGGCAATCGATTCTTTCTACGTCTTTAAGACCTTAATAGCACAGAACACGCAGCACTGACCTTATAAGTTACCATGAATAAGTAAAAGATTAGAATGGGGACGCAATAAGCAAGTTGTACAAGCTCAACGATAGCTTAGGCAATTGACGCCGGATATATTCGACGTTTGCATACAAACAACTAATAATGCAACATCACCAAACAAAACAAAACAAAACAGAAATTTATATACTATATAAATATATATGTATATGTATGTATTAACAAATTATAAATAGCAGAAAGTTTCATAACAGAGGAAATAAATTTTATATCAGTGTTTATAGACTAATTTAAAATATTGTTACTGGGTCTTCAAACAAATTTGATTCCAGATCAGTAATTGTAAGAAGATAAATATAAATCGATAGATTAACAACATTGAATTGAAACAAGAAAAAAGTGCTGTCTTCGACCATGCCCGAAGTCTTTATACCTTTCATGAAAATATCAAATTTATTGCAAATTATGATCAAAAATCATATATCTTAACAAATCGGTTGTATTGGCCGTATATGATTTTGTGGACGAATCTGGCCGGTTCCAACAAATGATTAATAAATTACATAAATACACCCACATACTAAGCTTCTTATAATTATCTCAAACCTTAAGAGGCTAGTTTGAGTTCAAACAGACAGACCGTACATAGCTAAATCAATTCAGCTCTTCCCCTTCAGGTACTTAAATACATACTTCGGACCAGTCACTGTACCATTTCATGTACATGAAAGATATAAAACCGTTAAAGCAATCAAAAGTGTCTGCCCAAGGAAATTGTGCAAGATGTCGATGTGTAGCGTCTCTTTCAAACCGTATTTAAAAGAAGATCGTCGCTGGAGGAGTCAGTGTTCTGAAGTTGAGCATAACTTATGATTTTTTAAAATATTACTTACAAAAAATCTTCAATGTCAACGCATCTTATAAAGTGGCAAGGCTCATAGTTGTTCTGCTCATTACCGTAGCAATAAGAATATGACCAAGGGGCATTACCGCGACACGGCGCGTGATCTACTAGTCGTTGAACATTAACACCTGGTGATCCGGCTGGCGCTTGTTGGCAGCAAACTCTTGGAGACTCCTGCATTGCTGGTAAATATACGCTGTTTTTGTGGTTACCCATTGAATATGATGAATTTGCATATGTTTGTTGTGCCTGATATGCTTGTGATACTTGATATATATGACTCGGCTGATAAATATTTTGATGAAGTTGTTGTGGCTGTTGGAAATTTGTATGTTGTTGTTGTATTGCATACTGTTGTTTCGTTGAATATTGTGATTGAATCGGGTATTGGTGTTGCATTGGATAATGTTTTTGCATTGGATATTGTTGTTGGATCGGATATTGTCGTTGCATTGGATAATGTTGTTGTGTGAGTTTTTGTTGTTGTTGTGATGGAATCTGCTGCTGCTGGAAATATGTGTTTTGTGGCATAGGTTGCCCAATCGGATATGTTATTCCGGGTACAACCTCGAGTGCCGGATAGTTACGCGGCGGATACACAGTTACCCCTCCCGATTGTTCGACACCTTGGTATCGTTTTTCCTGTTGTTGGATCACTGAAGCTATTTGCAGCTGATTATGCTGTGGAACTTGTGCAACCGGCTGAGTTTGTTGCTTCCCCTGCTCTGAAATATCTAAAGCACAATCTCCTTTGTGGCAGTCATTGGCGTCGTCACCACAGGTACTGTGAAATCCAAGCTCGGAAAAACTGTATTGTGTTTTTACCGAATTTTCTTTGGTTTCTTGAATATTATTATTTTGATGCCCACATTCATACTGCTGGCACTCGGCACATAAATCGCTCAAGACTTTGTGAGGACTATCATCAAAGAAGGTGTAAGCCCCTTCGATAAAATCCAAAGTAAGCGACGAGTTCTGGTTGCCAAACATTTTCAATATTATATTATTTAAAAAAATATATTCTGATTGATTATATTATGGTTGAATTTTGTTATTGTAGGTTTATTTAATAAGTCATGTGTATATATGTACTGTGCTCTGTTCATATGGATTTTTTTTTCTTCAATATTGTTTTGTCTTTCACTATTTTGTTTCGTGCTATGTTGTCTCTATCAACACCGAAAATCACTGAACTTTAGCCTTAATAAGCAGTGCCTCTTACAGCACTTTCACTCATACAATTTTTTAGAATTTCACAACATATAGAAATAAATCCCGCAAATAAAAATAAATTTTCACAGGTCAACGGTAAGCCAGTCAGATGTAAGAATCATACGATGTCCGTTACCAACGACGATCAAATATGTTGCTCATCATAACCAAAAATGGGAGAAGTATATAAAATTTGAAATACAAATTTTGCTTTACTTCGCCTATTGGAGAGTGTAATAAAGTGATGTATTTGTAGTTAGACGATAGCAGTGGCCTATTAGCTACGTACTTATACATAAAATTTACCCATCCACAAAAACATCATTTTCTAGAGTAACAACACAATAATAAATTCAAAGTTTCGTGTTTCATCGTTAATTACTTGCCATACTCTTAACTTGTAGCTTTCGGTTGTGCAAATTATAAATAATAACTAAATAAGCACCTAGTTCCAGGCCTTATCAGTCTACAGCACAGCACAACACTGATAAGATATACATAAGTCTGTTAAAACGCTAGAGCGCAAAAGAGAGAAGACGATCGAGTATAATTAAAAATGATTAAAAGAGAAAAGTCTTTTATTATTTTAGTCCATAGATACGTTCTCCGTGAATGGAATGTACAGATATAGTTATATATATATATATATATATATATAAATATATATACATATATACATATATACATATTTATATATATATATATACATGCTGACGCTTAATAACCGCCGAAATAAGTTTCGGACATGTACTCGTACTTATATGGAATCGTATACTCGTATTCGACAACAACGCTTTTCACTTCTAGTGTTAGAATTATAAATTTTCTGATCAAGAATTGATAGGTATCAGGATATATTTTTTTACAAAATCTATTTACTCACTGTTACAATGAATTAATTCTAAATTGAATCAGTGTTAGGCATAATTTATAGGGCCAACATTTCTGCTATCATAAATCCTGATGAACATGGAGTTATAATAAATATGAATTATTACACTGGTCTAGAGTGGTTTTGTTGCCCTAGCTAGATATAAAATTGATTTTGGATACAATTATGCTAATAATTCATAAAACTATCAATGATTTTCTAACAAAAACTTTTTTTGTTCCATATTTTCATTTTACATTGCAAAAATCTGAAAACAAAAAAAGCTGACGCGGAAAATACCAAAAGCATAAATTGCGTTCCCATAAAACTCCTTTTTTCAATTTCTCATTAATATTTTAATGTTTTTTTTAAGGGGAAACCCCCTTAAAGATAGCAGTAATCCACCATCGACTTTAATATCTTTCTTCCATCACCTTAAGTTCCCAGTGAAACCGCTTTCTCTGTTCCTGCCTATAATTTCCTAAATTTTCTGCAAATTTATCAACATACATGATTGCGAAGAATGTGTAACTTGATACTTATATCTGCTCCTAAAATTTGAAAAATTATCAGCATATTTTGTACAATTTCTTCATGATTGGTACTTCATATCAAGCAAATTTTCAACTACTAATACAAAGCTTTTTTTAAAACTGTCAATAAAAAGGCACCACTCAGTAGGTTTATATTCTAGTAGGTCTAAAAACAACTTCGTGATATCATTGCAGTATGCCAGTCTTTTATTTTCACTAATAAATTTTAATCTCAGTTCCAGGTGTTCTGAATTTTAAAATTGCTATTTTTAGAGCAAATAGTTTTTTTTCCTTTCCATCTAGAGGCTAACAGTTCTATCCTTTGTTTTAATAAATTAAGATCACGTCTTAACAAACTCATTTTGAGGATATATTTTTGACGTAGATATTTCACCCTTTCCATTCTCTTCCACTTGTAGAAGGTTTAGATATCTATAATTTGTCAATATCATTGTTTCATGTCTGTGATATTTCTTCTTTTTTTTTTGTTATATAGCACCGCACACATGAAAAAACAGATCAATACTATATTCACACTTTTTTTTTGACGAACTCATCTTTTAAAAGACAAAACAAATAAAGGGTTTTCCAATAGGGATGATATGATTTCCAAGTGTCATTTTTGTCGTTTTGGCCATTTTTAATATGTGATCATGATCTGTCTTTTTTTCATTGTATTCAGTAATGTTTGCAATACGCAGGAACAACTTTGCTGATTTTGCCTTGGAACAACTTGAAAACGATAACGATTTTTTTAAGAAAATCATCTTCTCCGATGAGGCTCACTTTCATATGAATGGTGCGGTAAATAAACAAAACTGTCGATTATGGTGCGAAGAAAATCCACAAAATATTTATTACATTCACCTAAATTGACAGTTTAGCGTGGTTTTTGGTCTGGTGGATTCATCGGTCCGCACTTCTTTCGAAATGAAGCTGGTAGCACCGTTACTGTCAATGAAGAACGATATAGATCGGTGATAACCAACTTTTTATGGCCACAATTGGAAGAAGTTGATCTTAACAGCATCTGGTTGTAACAAGACGGGCCACATGTACATGTCACACAGCACGTGCAACAACAGAATTATGGCGAGAAAGGTTTGGAGATTCGATTATTTCAAGAAATCGGGACATTGAATGGCCTCCAAGAAGTTGTCATTTAACACCATGAGACTACTTCTTGTGGGGTTATTCGAAGTCATTGGTCTTTATCAATGAACCAGACTCTCTTAAAGAAATTGTGACATTGAATGGCCTCCAAGAAGTTGAGATTTAACACCATGAGACTACTTCTTGTGGGGTTATTCGAAGTAATTAGTCTTTAGCAATGAACCACTCTCTTCAAGCTTTATAAGTCAATATTGAACGTGTTATTCATTGCATACGACTTGATTTAGTGGAAAGTGATAAAAAAAAATTGGGTTCATCGAATTCGTTCCTGCAAAAGAAGTCGTGGAGGCCATTTGAATGATGTTATATTCAGAACTTTATTGTATCGATTGTACTTCACATTAAATGAAAAAACATTTCAATTTCCTTAACAATTAGTGTGTGTGTGTGTGTTTTTTTTTTTTTTTTTTTTAAGAAATCATATCACTCTTATTGGAAAACCCTATATATTAGAATGGATATTCAGTAATTGGAACAAAATATTAACACAACAAACTTACGCAGATTCATTTGTAAGTACTTCATTATTGTAGGAAGCCTACTTAATACTGGGGAAATATATTTTATTAATCGTTTGTAAACATTAACATTTGCAAAGTTATCCAGGGCTACAAAGAAAGTTGTGCTACACAAGATGTTTTGACGAGCAGAAAAGAAAACAAATGAAATAAAATAAGCTTAAGGAAACATAACAAACGACATCCATACACATTATCAGCATTATTACTCATTACATTGTTTTTGATCAGTAGGTGCTTACATTAGTGAAGTACGCCTGCATATGTCTGATTCGATTCGATTTGTGAAATTATTATCAAGTAGATTAACCCCTCAAGGTGATGTCTAATTGAAATTAAAAACAATGTCTGATCTAAGTCAGTTGACTTTGGTGTCGTCGGTGTCGGTGAGTCGGTGAGTGTGTTAATTTCGCCAGAAAACCTGGAGATAAAACTTATTCTCACATAGATGTATATATAATGGGCTATATATAAGTAAAAAGTTACCGCTATTTTTTGACGTGAATACGTCTTTAAAATTGCTTCCATAGGTACGTAATTCAAATACAAAAACGAATGATAAGAAATTCGGCGGAAACAGTTTAGTGTTGTAGCTACATATTTATCACCCCTATCCAAATTTCGTTCAGTGCTGTAATGAACAGCTAAAGAAACAAAGAAATTTTCACGCTAAGCATTGGCAACACATTGCATGCGGCCATTTTGAAGGTCAATTTACTGCGTATCGAGATTTTCACGAGATTACGACGTTCATTCAAGTTACAATCGTCAGCTCTCGTCGAAATCTGATCCACTTCCCGGTGAAAATTATTCAAAACTCTAAATTATAAATAGTTCGTCTATTATTTAGCCTATTACAAAACTGAAACCACCCTCAACTTATTTCTGCCGCTGCTGTCATTGGTCATCAGTGCCCAGTTAACGTTGCTTATTTTCTTACGCGTGTGTCGAGTCAGTGGATTCCCACGGCTACCGTAGTTGACCGCTGTCGACCCGCTACTTTGTTGTGTGTTACGTATAGGTGTGGTCACACATATAAAAAATTTTGAAAACAATTGAGAGCGGCTGAAATATTTCAAGTCAAGTGATTTATTCTCAGTTTGGTTTGGCAATTCATCATGAATAGACTCACGCCTGAACAACGCTTACAATTGGTGCAATTTTATTTCGATTATAATGGTTCTGTGCGGAAAACGTATAGCGCACTACGTCCATTTTAGCGATGTTTAGTGATGAAGCGCACTTCTGGTTGAATGGCTACGTCAACAAACAAAACTGCCGCATTTGGAGTGAAGGTAATCCTCAAGTGTATGTTGAAACACCGTTACATCCAGAAAAACTGACTGTCCGGTGCGCTTTATGGGTTGGTGGAATCATTGATCCGTACTTTTTCAAAAACGATGGTGGCCAGAACGTTACAGTCAATGTTGATCGGTATAGAGCCATGATTACTAACTTTTTCATTCCTGAATTGAATAACCATGATGTCCAGGAGATGTGGTTTCAACAAGACGGCGCAACATGTCACATAGCTCGTGCCAGAATAGATTTATTGAAAGACACGTTTGGTGACCGCCTAATTTCACGTTTTGGACCTGTGAATTGGCCTCCAAGATCTTGTGATTTAACACCGCTAGACTACTTTCTGTGGTGCTATGTAAAGTCATTGGTCTATGCGGATAAGCCACAAACGCTTGACCATTTGGAAGACAACATTCGCCGTGTTATTGCCGATATACGGCCACAAATGTTGGAAAGTCATCGAAAATTGGACGTCCAGATTGGACTACATCCGCGCCAGCCGTGGCGGTCCTATGCCAGAAATCATATTTAAAATGTAATGCCACAAGATTCTCTTTCGGATAAATAAAATTCATGTCAATCGAATAATCCATCGTTGTTTTATTGCAACTTAAAGTTCTATACCTCTTTAAAAAAAAAACACCCTTTATATATATTTGGCGCATATTTACCGATCAAGCGATTTTCAGCCGAGCTCCTCCTCCAATTTGTGGTTTTGCGTCTTGATGATTTTACCAAAAAAATAATCGAGGGACCTACAGTGTTTTATTCTAAGCCGTCTCCGAACGGCCGATGGAGAGCTTGACATTCCCTGCTGAGTGACGATCACAATTAGAAAAATTAATTTTATCTAATTTTAAATGTTGTTCGATCCTGGACGCAAACCCAGGCCTTCTGAATTGTAGTACGCTAAGCTCAGAACTTGGTTATTGCGACCGCAATATTCATACGATCATTTATTAGTTTATTGCGAACGCACCTCTAACATGAAATAAAAAGCTGCTCATAAAAATCCACTAGCTTTTCGGAAGCAGTTTAGAATAAACTGTAGGCCTTCCATTTGTTGAAAAAAAACCATGTCGAATACCTGAAATTGGAAGAGTTCGGTTGAATGGTCCCCCAGCGGTTGCAAAGCGTCAATTATATCATATACTTAAATATTTATACATATATACACGAGTATTTGAAATGCATTACACATACGAAGGCAATAACAGCTGAAAAATATGATGTTAACAGTATCCGGGGTAAGCTGGTATATATTCCATATATTTTTATTCGTGTTAATGTAGTGTCACCAATTTGCATTTTTGAACGTTTACTACTTCCAATTCAAAGCCTGCTATGTAACTATTTATGTAAGCTATTCAAACTCAAAAGAGAAGTCACGTAGGCTTCTTTAAACTCATCATGGCTTAATGAACAGCCTCTGCTAAAATTGGAACGTGAAACAAAACAAAAGGCAAAAAGTACAAACAGTTTACTTGTATGTAGGAATATGAAAGAAAACAAAGTCTTAGTATACATTTTGGAAACCCATAAGCTATGAGATAAGAAAACGGTTGAATAGATAAAGGTGCACAAAAGTCTTACTATCAAATATACAAACAACAAAACATAAGTATATACATATGTTGTTGAAAAATTTATAAAACACACAGAAAATAATTAAATCTCAATAAATTTTCGTTATTATAAAAAGTCCACGGAAACTATTTCTCTTTTGTGGTGATTTTGATGATTTCATAGTGTAAACTATCCTTTAAATGCCGATCAAATGTTTATTTATGAATATGCCCTATCTCCTGTGTGTTATATTGATTATCTGTACCGTAAAGATTATACTTGGTAGGGACATAAATACTGTTACAACATTAAACACACGCATTTCAATAGAAGAATTGAGCATACCACATAATTCCCATATGATTTATAAAAAATTACCTGTAATGCGTTAGTCTGTATCGGGAATTCTAAATTGTGTGAGTTTTCAACATGGAATGGTCAGATAATGAAAACCGTATCGCTGTTATAGCGCTTTTAAGTGTGAAATGAAAAAAGGTGATATTTTCAAAACACTCCGTCCGCTCGACATTAGTCGCATGTTCTTCTACCGGTGCATAAAACTGTTTGAGGAGACTGAGGATGTTAAAGACCGCCACCGGTCGGGCCGGCCACACACAGTTCGAACGCCGCAAGTCATCAAAGCTGTCAAATCAAGAATTCTGCGAAATCCGCTCCGAAAACAGAAAATCATGGCCCGGGAGATGAATGTTTCGCAAAAGTCCATGAGTCGAATTATTAAAAAAGACTTGGGACTTGGGGGCTTTCAAACGCCGTACCGGACATTTGTTGACTGCAGCTTTGAAAAAAAAATAGGGTGGTAAAATGCAAACGTCTTTGGGTGAAGCACGCTGATAACCTGTACAGAAAAATCTTGTTTACCGATGAAAAAATTTTTACCGTGCAGGAAAAAAATTTAATAAACAAAATGATAGGGTGTATGCACGGTCATCTAAGGAAGCATCTGAACTGATTCCACGGGTCGAAAAAGGTCATCACCGACCTTCAGTCATGGTTTGGTGGTGTGTCTCTTCTGATGGGTTAACTGACTTGCATTTTAGCGAACAAGGGGTCAAAACATCGGCCAAAGTTTACCAAGAAACCGTTTTGGAAGCTTTTGTAAGACCACTTAACCATTCCATGTTCCAAAACCAATCATGGACTTTTCAGCAAAACTCTGCGCCGGCCCATAAAGCTAAAACGACCCAAATCTAGCTCCAAAACAATTTGCCAGCATTCATTTCCTTTGAAGAGTGGCCCTTTGGTAGTCCTGATTTGAACCCGCTGGATTACAAATAGTGGACAGTTTTAGAGGACATGGTTTGCCACAAAAGATACCCCAACATTGATTCTCTTAAGACAGCTTTGATTCGCGCTGTGGCCAATTTCCCAATAGAGGAGGTGCGTGCGGCTATTGATGATTGGCCAGTCCGACTTAAGGCGTGCGTGAAGGCCAAATATGGGCATTTCGAATGAATACTGCTTTTTTGTATACAATATATATCAATAAATATGTAAAAAAAAAATTGCTCCAAAAACATTCATTATTTTTTATTTTATAGCATAAAATGTGTGTAACTGTATATATGTCCCTACTAAGTATAACATATCTTTTAACGTCCAAAAAATGTAATAAAAATATCAATTCATAAGTGTATATCGTTATACCTGATTTTAGTATAGCTCGTTAAAGGTCTAAAGCCCATTGCCAGCGACAATATTTTTCAATATATTCGACAAAAATTCCAACAGTGCTTTCTTCAATCCAAATACATATATATGTGCAAGGTGAATTTATAGCAGGGCTGAAGGTGTCCTATCATATGCTTGCTGGTTTTTCTTTCCAATTACACAAACAAAATACAACGAATTCGAATCTTGATATTTTGAAAGTAATTTTACACAAGTAAATTACATAGGCTTTTTGTTTTTGTATTCTTGTCTTGCATATTTGTACATAAGCACTATCGCATAAATAATAATGAATTTTTTATATATGCACCCCATTTTAATTTTGGGTTAATTTTTATTTTTATACTACTGTAGGCTGTTTTTATATTCTTCATTAACATGATGTAAGATGTATGTACATACATAAATCCCAGAAGGAGAAGAGAGATACTGATCGGATCAGAATGAAATCCATATCATATTCTTGATGTTGCAGCTAACTGTCTGTTAACTAACGTTGAAGTTATTCTGGCTCGCGGCATAGTTTGTCGTAAGGTGAGTTGACAGGCTGCGACCACATTAGATTTTTTTTTAAGTTAATATTTGTTTGGTAAAGAGATGTGGTGATCTTCGAAACAAGCAGTCCTCAAACCGTAAAGGAGTATATCGCATGAGAAAATGGAATTTTACAACACTAGTAAAAGGTTAAAAATAACATAATAAAAAAGGCAACTTGGATAACTCGAAAATATCGTAACCAAATCCATCAAACAAACAGAGAAGGTTCAATGTTGAACATCTGAAATCAGCCAAGTTCGGCTTGCATACATGCTCTTTGTGATCTACGATATATGGGAACTGTGGAACGGCATTTCAAGCTCCCTTCGTACTGCTGCTAACGAAACGTGAGTATGAAGATCTTAAACAGCTTATCGTCAAAAGTATTGCTATAATATTGCAGTTTAAAATTTTAATAAATATTAAATAACGGGCGTACCATGGGACAAGGGTTGCAATATTTTTAATTTAGTTTAAGATTTGATTACCTATTGTTAGGCTACCGATGTCGAAGCAGATTTAGTAATTAAATGTAAATGTTAATAATAAAAAAAAATTGATTGGATTTTTTTTTTCTGGAAATACTGGGCTCAATAGAGTACTTGGAGTGTTTAACTGTATTGCTGATAATTAAAAAAAAAAATAATAATTTAATAATTTAATAATTTAAAAAAACCCACCAAATTTAAAATATTTTTTTGGCGAATTGTATATGCGAGCTCGCTTTTTGGTCTCACAACTGATTGCTGGGCCTCGATCTTGTATAGGGTGTTTTTTATAGAGGTATAGAACTTTAAGTTGGCATTACTTTTCAAGATGGCGACCGATTTAAGAGCTGTCAAGTGATTTATTCTCAGTTTGGTTTGACAATTCATCATGAATAGACTCACGCCTGAACAACGCTTGCAAATAGTCCAATTTTATTTCGAAAATAATGGTTCTTTGCGGAAAACGTATCGCGCACTACGTCCAATGATACGGACCAATGATTCCACCAGCCCATAAAGCGTACCAAACAGTCAGTTTTTCTGGATGTAACGGTGTTTCAACATACAGTTGAGGATTACCTTCACTCCAAATGCGGCAGTTTTGTTTGTTGACGTAGCCATTCAACCAGAAGTGCGCTTCATCGCTAAAATCGATAAAATGGACGTAGTGCGCGGTACGTTTTCCGCACAGAACCATTATTTTCGAAATAAAATTGCATTATTTGCAAGCGTTGTTCAGGCGTGAGTCTATTCATGATGAATTGCCAAACTAAACTGAGAATAAATCACTTGACAGCTGTTAAATCGGTCGCCATCTTGAGAAATAATGCCAACTTAAAGTTCTATACCTCTATAAAAAACACCCTATAGTTTGAGCTAAAAACAAAACACAATGGAGGCCCAAAGATAACAGATAAATGAGTAAGTTTCGTATCATATTATTTTTGATTTCATTTTCGCTTTTTACTTACACTCCACCACTAGTTTTCACATATTTTTTAATATAAATATATGTATATACTAATATATGTATATAGTAATATATGTATGTATATGCGAGTACATTTACATATACAAATTTCAATTTTACATTCCATAAATTCTCCAATATTCATTTTAAACTTATCAGCAACCATTCAGAGATTGTATATATAAATGTGAAAAGGAATGACAAATTTCACAGCGACGAATAAGATCACAAAGCGTATTAGCCGAGCACAACAGACTCGATACTCTGCCCTCTCCATCGCCATCCTCTCGCCGACAAACAAAGAGTTTCAGCATCAAGAATTGCCCCATGCCAACTCAATCTTACCAAAAAAAATAATATATATATATATATGACAACAGCTTATTTGAACTTTTTTTATGTAGCGAACGAATAAAATTGAATATTTTTTATATTGATATGTATTACAGTAACATATTAGTTTTAAAAACAAGCGCTAAAAATAATTTTATTTCAAATATGGAGTTAAGGAGAAATTAGTTTTTCCTCTGTATCCCAGTTACAAATGTTTTGTACGTTATGTAGATATATACATATATACATATATATATATATATATGTATGTACGTTGAGTGAATACAAGATAAGTTGCATTTTACTTTTTGTCGACCTTGTTCAAGCAGCATTGAACTTCAGATTTATTTCCAATTCAATGCTGACTATGCAAAAATTATAAGAAAATTTTTTGACTATTTGCTTATTTCGATAACACTGATCTATAAATATTCATAAAAATATTCATGCATTCACTTGGTCAACTGGAGAGAAAATATTAAAGAATTATAGATAGTAATTGATTCATTTGCCTATTTTTATCCTTTCAAATATTAAAAATGGTGAACCATATTACAATTAGAGTACAGATGCAGAAAATTATACTTCAATATTTGGATATGAAATTTTATTATATATTTTATAAGTATTCAAACATTTTAATATAATAATTTATATTTTACTAGCAGGCCCGCCCACATATTACTGTGGCTTTCTGTATTTTTTTTTATTCTAATTGGTATCACCTGTCAGTATTTCGTAGCGAACATACCTACACACGATCTATGCTTATATCAAAATCATATTAATTTTTGTCAGTCTGTTGGTGATCCCTTTCATGGTCCCTAATCCATTTCCGGGCTACAAAAGTATTCCGTTTAGATATATCATTTATAAATTCAACCAAATCGAACCATGTTAATATGTATATATTTTTTCAAATAAATCGGTCCACATCATGAAAAAAAAATGTCAAATAAAAAAAACTTGATAAACTAATTTTCTGAATATGTCGGTCCTTCGTCCACTCCCAGGAGTGAAAAGTTTTTTTCCTGCTAATCTAAGCACCAAATTTCAGGATTTTGAAATTCAATGCGGGCGAAATCTAGAAAAGTTATAAATTATAAAATTAATTAAAAATTCACAATGGTTATGAGTTTGTAGGGATGAATCAACTATTAATCAGCCAATTGTAACGAAAACAACCGAACGAAGCCTATAGCAGCCGAAAACATAGTGATCGGAGTTGTAATTGTGTTAACTTATTCCTCTATGCAAGCAAGCAACAAGGTTTTTGAGCTAGTGTAAAAGTTTACGACTTAATAATTTTACTAAGTGTCCCCGATACTCGTATACATTATGTGCTGCATTCGACTTTAGATTTTACCTGGGAGTCGAGCAGGGTAACGATGAGATTTTTTTATTTCATTTATGATAATATTTTTAACAATCCTTGTACCTCGGATGTCTAAATTAACTAACCGGACTATACATATAGATTACCAACATCACAGATAACTACCTTTGAACCATTCCGTTTTTTGCTGAAAGAGATGTTGTAGGCATTTAACCAAAGCACAGCACAGCACCAAAGTTGTTGTTTTTGTTTTTGTTTTGTTGTTGTTGTTGTTGTAACGTCTCGCTGACCCCCGCCTAGGGTCAGGTAGGTCCAGTCTTAGCTGGGTATGTCATGGTCGAGTCTGGATAACTAGAAGTTGAGGCTACTACAATACCCTGACCTGAGAGTTCACAAGGTGTTAACGGACTTTCGGTGAATGGTGTTTAAAACTTGTCGGTATGCCGCCCTGTCCAGCGATTATTGTCGGTATTGCTTTACGGAGTGGCTGTAGTCAAGCACTTCCTTCCTTTTGTTCCTTGGTGGTGGTTCAGCTTCCAATAAGCGTCTGTTGGAATGATCCATATGATAGCATCGCAGCAGATACTGCTTACACAGCATAACATTAAGCTTCTGAACTGGAAGCATAAATGTTTCCCTGTGTAAGTGATGCTCAGGTGCCATCAGGTGGTTTCCTTTCACGGTCCAAAGGGCGATGTTTTGGCATGCTTGTAGCTTCTTCAATTGCCTCTCCCTAGTCCCCGGCGTCCAAATCGGAATAGCATAGCTTATCACCGGCCTACCAGTTTGCCTTATATGTTGCCAACAGCGTTTCTTTGTATTTACCCCGAGTGCTGCCGGTTAGCGATTTGATGATTTTGTGTAAGTGTCGTGCAGTGAAGAAGTTGGAAAGATCGGCGATCCACCATCATCTGACAGGCAGGAATGCCTAAGATCGTGATGCGCCTTAAATTTGCCCAAAACCTTTGATTACCGCACCTATATCAGGACGGTATCCAACTGGGCAACAAGTAACCGGAGGTATGTATAGATTAAATAATAACAACAACAGAGTTCCCGTTTATTTCCTCATCTGATTCTGTGTTAAGGACGCACTCACAAAACTCAAATCTGAGGAAAATGTCCAATAAATAAATAAATAAATAAAATTCTAAGGTTTTCGAAATGTATTCATTTATCAATTTAGCTGGAATATCCATGCAGTTTAATACTCCTTTTAGAAACTCCAGGAAAACTCTATTGAAAGAGTACTATAGTAACTGTTACAATCTGAACGCAGTTGATTTGAAATTAAAATCGAAAAATAAACAAGAATTGAAGAAAAAAGTAGAAACTTTAAACCAAGCTATAGAAGGTGCATTCCAAATTGAGAACACACACACTGCATCATACCCTACATGCAAACAGACAAGGCGTATCAACGAACAGTGCACTGTTCCAGCTCTCGGAACACATAGAATGTAAAGTTGAAACTAAGAAAATTCATGGAGTTTAGTGATATTCAATCTATGAAAATACCCAAGATTACGTCAATAAGACTGTTAATAATACTTCTGTGTATCTTCTCAAAGAAATCGAAGATGCAATCCAAGCATCCTCCACTTTATGTACATCATGATAGTAAAGCCACTATAACCACATGATTGAATCCCCAAGGACTAATATATGTCTGTATAATAGTATGTATGTGGATATGTCATAAGAAGTTATACTGGATCTTATACCATTACAAAATCGGATCGAACAAATGGTAAAGAAATCTTTATTGTTTATGATACAGGAGGATACAGTTAAAAAAGCAATCTCCAGTAAAACAATAGTCAAAACAAAAGAAAATATTTCTCTGGCGATGAATAAGAAGAGATAAAATAATTAGTTTCAAAAAGAAATACATCACACTCATGGGAGAGAAGCAAGAAATTGCTTTAAGTTAGCTTGCTCAAAACAGGCAAAAGAACTTATAGGGAGCACTACGGGTATTTTAGCAGGACTCTGCAGAGTACGATGCCATATGTATCTACAAATTTGGTATACACTAATGGAATCACGTATGCGAATCCAAAATCCTCGTAGTCCAGATGTGATAAAAAAAATCTGGAAACACCGAAATTCCTCAAAGAAAAATATTTTAGTGGTGCAATTACCAAAAAGATTGGTACCAGGAAGTACTACAACTGTAAAAGATCAGGACACTACGCCAGCGACTGCAATGTGACTGTAAATACCACTTAGTTTAGGTAATTATCCTGCGTACAAAGGCAAGAATGTGCTCCTAGTATAAAACGAACAGTAGAATGAAAATACCCGCGGGAATAGCAAGAAAGTGGCTCGTGTCCTAAAAAAGAAGTTGAGAGAAGTACATAAAACAGCAACGTTGAACAACGCACTAAGGTTATGAGTGGCAGGATAGAATCCCGAAATTCGCGGCAAGCAATTCTGAAGAATTTCCATAAGGAGACTTAGTATTAGGCTGAGCTTTCCAAGATGGTACCAATGCTTATATTAGCCAAAATACTTTACTTATATTTATGAAACTTTCAAATATGGTTACTATAGATGTTATTTATGTAAATTGATTTTAGTTTTCATAATATTTTTATTTAATTGCGCATAATTTGTTGTTAAAAAATTTAATATTGTATTGCAAATTTTTCATATAACACGCGCACAAATGTTTTATAAGAAATTTTCTTTGATGTTTTTATTCACTATTTCACAGATTATTACATTTCTATATTATTTAATTAAATTAATAAAACCAATTTTACCTATGCATAATTTTTCTTTGACGAATTGCAAGTGTAATGTTTCACATTGACAGTAAATGGGAAATGGGTATTGCCATACGGCATTAATATGAAAATATTATACGATGCAGAGTTGCATGACCACAGAAAAAAATTAATCAAATTTTATGGGAAAAATTTGGAGGATTTTTGTTATTAACTTAATGGAAATACCGGTGTCGGTCCGGTGGAGGGTTATTTTCCCAAGTGCGGCCGGAGGCCGCCAAAATAGTGCGGCCGACGGCCGCTAATTTATAAAAGTGTTTCACTTAAGAATACTGTTCAAGGCGAAGCCAATTTATAAAGGTGTTTCACTTCAGAATACTGTTCAAAATGAAAATGGTGTTGGGTTTTGTCAAGTGCGGCCAAAGGCCGCTAATTTATAAAGGTTTTACTTAAGAATACTGTAAAATTTGTGTTTTTATTGTTTTTTTAGGAACTTTTTTTTTCAGGTGGCATCACCAAAATTTATGGTAGTTGCTTTGATAAGCAAAAACTAAGGAAAAAATTCATATTTTTTGCAACTTTAAGTTTAAATATCTCGAAAACTAGGCATTTCCTCGGGGTTTGGTTTTCAGTTTTAGAATGGGGGAGGGACCCCTACCACCCCCCATCATTCGTTTTCCCCGTAGTGTGAAACCGTAAAGTACTTGTTTCCCATTAAGAGGCTAAACAAGCGAGTGTGACGAATCCCGTTCTTCGGGAGACCAAGAAACAAGATGAATGTGTCTACCTGAATAGCCTTGCAGCGTTTAGAACAGCAAATATGTCTTAGGTCGAGGACAGTGTGTTGTGTATCATTCAAAAATATTCATAAATAAACGTGTTTTTCTAGACTTTCAAGTTTCCGCAGAGCTTTTTAGAAACTCCCAGGGGCGGAAAGGTGTGGGGTTACTTTAATCAAAACGTTATTTATTGTCTTTCGACTAGGGCGAATTGGAAGTGCACTGACCATCCGTTCACGCCCTACACTTCTTTATAGTGGGATACTGTTCTAAAGATTTCCCTATAAAATTGTTTATTTTGAAATTGGTTTTACTTATCCTTAATTCTTTAGATGTACTTGCCTTCTTTTTTCTTTTGGTTTGCCACTGGTCAAAGTTATAGTAGCAGCAGAATTTTCAGCAGCTGTTGGTTTCATTTTACTTGATGCATTTATAATGGAATTGATTGCGACCATTTTGTTTTCGATGCTGATTTTATTAACTAAACTTGTTTTAATTGTTTAATCCACTCTTGTACGAAGCTACATACGTAAAATGCGTTAAATTATTGAAGATATAAAACTTAATGGTAGTTTAAAGTTTAAAGTTAAAAGCGAAAACTTTCTTTAATTGTTTAAATTTGTAAATATGAAAACACAATTTACTTTCTTTATTTGAATAATTTGAGGCCTACTGAAAACTATTACCCAATCAATTAATTGGTCATTTGGTATTATGGTATTTATGGAGCAAAAAGTGAAAATATAAGAAAACAATTCCACACTCACGACACTGGTAGCTGTTGGCAATTATAAACTTTCTTCACTTATCTATTATTATAATTTTTTTATATTAAATAAACTCTCCGTAGAATATTTGATGTTCTCACTCTTCACAATGTCTACATAAAGGAAAAACTGGAATTTTGAAACTGGTAATCAAGACCACGGGGAATAATCTCGTATATTAACTACCAACTGTTTTAATATATTGCTTCCAATTTTCAGGTAATTTTCCACTGTTGTTTTGTGTTTATCTCAGCCTGTAGCAAAGTTCTGCTTTAAGTTTGTGAGCCACAAATTTTTTAAGATTCCGTTTTTACTTTTTTTGAAGATAAACTGAATATATTCCAGGCATTTTAATAACATTTTGATATAACACAATTACTATTTTTTTTCTTGTTTTTTTTTGATTTATTTCGTTTTATTCCACAATGACGAATATGGTATCAAAAGAAAAGATGATTTACGAAATAATAAATTACTGAACGAAGTATCATAAAGACTAAACGAAATAATTGCGAATTAACGAAAGAAACACAATCAATACCAGAGTTGTATTAGGGAACGTATACGTCATATAAAATTTATTTATACTGTTACGATCTTGCTGGATCAACCTCGACGATTTTCCTTCGGGTACGATCACTGGATTGTTAAATAAAAATCGCCTACTTTATTTGCAGTTTCTTTATATATAATTTTTTAATGTCCTTTTATTACACAGTAATTCACAATTCAATTTCAACTCTCTTCACGATTTACAATCGCTTGTATTATAACTTGCACAATGTTCTATTTTTATTACTTCACTGTAGTGCAATCACCAAAGCGTTTACTATACGACTGATTTACTTACTGATTCCTCGCAACCAACCGCTTCGCTTCGCATTTTCACCACACTACCCTCGACCTAAGTCTGATCGTCCCGATGGCTTCGTGATTTTGGCCCTTTAGTTGCTATGCACTCCTTGCAGTTAGCAATCCACTCAGCGATCGATAGACTACAACCAACCCAATATAACCGCCGCTTGATCTTCTCTAGCATTTTCTTAACGCTCCCCACCAGGACCATAGGGGAATTCCTTCAGAATATCCGGAATTCTCAACCTCGAAACTACTATTAGCCTTCTAGAGCACTGGCCATCTTCACTTTCCCATACTCTATGCAAACAGCAAGATATTAACTCTAAACTGCTCCATTGTGCCCAGTATGCCTTAGCGATAGGACTTTCCGCTGCCATTTGTTGTATACTTGGCCGTCTGTTCAGCTTAATCAGTGCATTACCAGTTCCAAGTCTGGATCACCCTGCTGACATTTTCTTAAGTGACTTGCCTCCCACTTTTCTGCTCGTGTAATTGTTATTCGCCGGACGTCTATTATGCCCTCAGCTTTTGAGCATCGTTTGCGTCGTCTTTCCTCTCTGTTGGAGCCCGACTGGCATTCGCTTGCGAAATGACCTGCTTTGATTTTTGATACCAGAAGGATTTATGCCTGCTATCGATTTCAGAGTTTTCAATATTTCAGTCCTCACATCTGGTGTTTCTACCTCCAAACGCTTCGCACTGTAGACTGGCTTACATATCAGTGCCGCTGTTTCACGTGTCTGAGCATACGCAACAGTTTCAGCGAATGTTAACTTTGGATTTGCATAAGTATTTCGTTTGGTGTACACGTCTTTAATTCCACTGATGAACCTCTGGATTTTTACTCTTTCGCTCAAGCGGTCCGTTCCCAATAGCTAAATGAGCCAATCTCTCAATTGCAAAAGCATATTTTCTTGCAGAGATTCGTTGTGTTTTTGGTCACGCTGTTCCAGCTCCGTCTGGTAAATTTGCCTCCTATGCTCGTAACCATATCGTCTTTCCAGGACTCGCATTACTGCGCCATAGTTATCTCTCTAATATTCAGAAATAGTGAGCAAAATCTCCACTGCAGGTCCCTTCAACGCAACAAATAGCGCAGCGGATTTTTCCTCGATGGTCCAATTATTTAACTAAGCCGCCTTCTCGAACTGGAGCTTGAAAATCTGGAAAGGAGCTGTGCCGTCAAAGGATGGTGCTTCTACCCAAGGGCCGTTCGTCGATCTGGTTGGATGATTCAACTGCAAATCCCGGAAACGACCTTCCAATGCGTTGACTTTGGCTTCAATTAGCTCCTCTATCTTATCTTGCCATTCTTCTATTCTATCCTGCATTTCTTTGACCAGATTTTCATGTATCTGTGTAAATATCTTTTCTAAGGATGATATCTGCTTCCTTCGTTCAATCATTTGTGCATCCAAATTTTTTTACAGCTTGGCATCCTGTGCATCCAGCTTTTGTGAAATTCTGGCATTGATTTGTGAAAATGCAGCCAATAACATGTTCATGTCAATTCCCGTAGATGATCTAAGTCTTTTCTTGAATCTTACTTGATGGCTTCCTTCGACTTCCATTGCTTCTCGCAGCCGTAATTGCAGCTCTGCCTTATTTCCAGTGGTAGACAATCCTCGCTTTGCCAATTCCTTTTTTAGGGGAGGTATCGTCAAATCATGAATCTTGACCATTTTCCAATTATTATTCTTTGGGATTTATATAACAATCCCACTTCTGACAACAATTGTTGCGATTTTGCTGAATCAACCTCGATGATTTTTCAAAACCTTCGGGTACGACCACTGGATTGTTAAATAAATGTCACCAACTATGTTCGCAGTTTCTTTATTTTATAAAGAATTTATTAAATGTCCTTTTATTACTCAGTAATTCACAATTCAATTACAATTCACCCCACTATTTACTATTACTTGAATACGAATGTTAGATGGAAGAGAGGGGCCGATAGCTAGCATATTCTAGAGCGTGAATCGAGAATTCTCGTTATTGAGAATAGTTGGATCATTCCAGGCGGTAGGACAAACAATCTATTTGGTATATCAGGGCGCAGCTCAACCGGAGAGCTAATTAGTCTGAAAGTTAACTCGTTGGAATAACACTAATGTTAAGTAAAAATAGTACATTGAGAATGTTGTAATATAACGATTGTGAAAAGTGAAGTGAATGGTTAGGTATTGAATAATAAATTAAAATTGAGAAGCAATCCAGTGATCTGACTCGGAATTGGAAAATCATCGAGGTAATTTACCGAAATCATAACAAAACGTTTGCATTGGTCGTTAGCAAAAATATCTTCCGAGGTATTGTATTTTTTTTAGTTAAAGCTGCGCAAGTAGGTGGGTTAATTGTGCACATAAATAATTTTTATAATCTCACAGCAATGCGGAAAGTAAGCTAACGATATTACGTTGATTCATTACAGAATACATTACCCTTAACCTTTATACTCTGCCCTTAACACAGCAAATTTCATACGAAATAAATGCATCGAAAGCGAAACATGCTCTCAACATTACCCTTTCCTGTATAAAATAAATTACGTTTTTTAATAAGAGCACAGAGCATTGTATGCTTACATTGTATGTTATCATACATTAAAATTTATTAATCTTTCTTTTTTTTCAACGGGGATGATATTCGAATGAATGTGTGATTAGCTAATTTAAAGAACTTCTATTTTTTCCAAAAAAAAAAAAAAATAATGGATATATCCTTACAGGATTTTTGATATCCGCTCTTAAAAAATGTCTGCAAAATTCTGATCCACTTTAGAAGTGACTTACCAAAAAAATTAAATATTTATGAATTGCTTCGGCAGTAGCTTACTAGAAAAATAAGACTTTATTATAAAAAACAACTATTACTAAATACTTATTTTGAAGGTAATATTGTATAATTAAAATGCGAACTTAACAAGTTTTAATTCACTTACAGTAGCCAAGCTACAAAATTATGAGTCTTGATTTGTTACACTTTTATGTTTTTGCTAAAGTTGAATCTGTGCCGTTCGTGTCTGCGCTGTTTACTACGCCAGATGCTTCTATTTGCGTTTCATCATCTAAGTTTGCGATGTTTAAACCATGATCATCGTCGTCTTCGTCATTTCCACTTGATTTATTGTATACAGTGGGGTATTGCATAAAGCAATCCTGCATTGCTCTAAATGCTTCAAAGCAATCTGACCCTTTTGGATCAGCTTTACTATAATGAAAGCATGAAAATGCATCGCGAAATTCAACACCACAAGGTCCTGTAGCCATGCCACCTAAGCATGGACAGCTCCAATTAATTTCACCATCGCTTGTTATAAGGCCTTGTTGAGGCTCTGGCGGAGGCAAGTCTATAGAGCTGGGTGTTGCATGATCCTCTTTGGTAACAAAACATACTTTATCTTTACCAAATACCTTGCAGTATGACATTATGCTATCTTTTTTTTATCGATTAAAAATCAAGCTTTTCTTTAGACGATTTTTTAATTATGAAGTGGCATGGAATGTCTTGAAAATGTCCTATAAGCGTAATAGCTGAACGAATACGCAAAAAAAATTCTTCTTGTACACGTAGAATAGCGCGTTTTTTACCCTTATCAAATTTTATCAGCTCTAGATCAGTTTGGCCTCCAACCTCTCCAAAAAAAGATTGCAGTGAATCTTCTATGCTTCCTAAAAAGTAAGCAGGAGTCACAACAGCTATGTTTTCGTCACGTACTTTCCTATTTTGACGAGAGAAAGCGTAATTCTCATTAATAGGAATATTTTGTATGCTCCATAACTCACAGTTCCACGTCCAGATGAATGTAACTGGACATAATAGCCCTTGCAATGTTAATAACTTTTTTTTTTGCTTCTACAAGTTTTAGGGCTAAAGAAAAAATCGAATACAGAGCGTGCCGTGGTACTTTATGTAATTTTTAGGGTTACTTAAATTTTAAGGAGTGCTCGTTCAGTCAAAGAACTCATATGGACACATATGTATGTTTATGTAAGAACGTAATTTAAACATTCATTCAAAGCACGTATGGTTTGAGTTCATTCTTTCATTCTTATACGTTCTTTGGCGCAATTTTAAATCTCAACAGAGTCATCAATATTAATTCGATACGTTTTACAAATAATAGAAAAATAAACTTTATAAAAACAGAAAATATTTAAAATCATGTCTTTTATGGGAGGGCAAGATATATTACCTATAGCTGCAAAAGCTAATTGTTCAATGGAGCTGGAAGAGGAGTTTGGACCTGTGTCTATCACCAAACTGGAGGTTGCTGCTGCAGCAGAACACGAAATATTTTTATTGCAACCCAGTATCTTTAATTGCAGGTAAATGGAATTTCTAGTAATGATATTAAACGTCTGCAAGAGGCCGGTTTTCATACCGTTGAATCTATTGCGTTTTCACCAAAGAAGCTTTTATTGCAAATTCGTGGATTTTCGGACACAAAAGCTGATAAAATTTTAACAGAAGCTGTAAAACTAGTGCCTATGGGATTCACAACTGCCACATCTATTTACCAAAAACGTGCAGAAATCGTAATGCTAACCACAGGTTCTAAAGAGCTTGATAAGTTATTAGGAGGAGGTATTGAAACTGGATCTATCACAGAGATGTTTGGTGAATTTCGCTGCGGGAAAACTCAATTGTGTCATACATTAGCTGTAACTTGCCAATTACCTATAAGCCGAAATGGCGGCGAAGGTAAATGCCTTTATATCGATACAGAGGGTACTTTTCGACCGGAACGTCTGACAGCGATTGCGGAACGATTTAAACTCGTGAAGGAAGAAGTATGTTTTTTTTACCATAAATCAGAATTCGTTGTATCAAAATAATAATCATTTTGAAGGTCTTGGATAATGTGGCATGTGCCCGCGCCTACAACACAGATCATCAAACTCAATTACTGACACAAGCTGCAGCTATGATGGTGGAATCTCGGTAATAATAATATTTTTGATTATATTAAATTTCAAAATAAATGTATTATATATTGGTTAGATATGCGCTTCTAGTAATTGATAGTGCAACTGCTCTTTATCGTACGGATTACGTTGGTAGAGGTGAATTATCGGCGCGACAAATGCATTTAGCTCGATTTCTTCGTCTATTGTTGCGTCTGGCCGATGAGGTAACATTGTATGAATGTATTACTAACATACAGAAATTAAGAATTTGATTTACAGTTTGGGGTTGCTGTTATTATAACGAATCAGGTCGTTGCTCAAGTCGACAATGGACCAGCCATGTTTGCTGCTGATACAAAAAAACCCATTGGCGGTAACATTATAGCTCATGCTTCTACAACTAGGCTATATTTACGTAAAGGTCGTGGGGAAACCCGTATTTGTAAAATTTACGATTCACCATGTTTACCGGAGAGTGAAGCTACCTTTGCCATTTTGCCTGATGGAATTGGCGATGCAAAAGATTAGCATATACAAATTTATATATTTAAATGCAGTTTTTTTAGTCTATTATTACTTACTGTTACGGGTATTGTAATTTATATTTAGAATTATAATAAGTTTAATTTCTTTTATAAGCTGCTTTATTATGCGCGTGTGCTGCTTATATCTAAATATTTTGGTATCTTAAGAGAAGAAATTCTTATTTTCATTCGTGCGAAATCTTTCGGATAGACATGAAATGTGTTATTATGAAAAACGTAATCCTTTACATATACATATTTAGAATATCCATGAAACGAAATAAACTCATTTTATAAGAATTGTCACCAACAATCTATAAGCTAAATCATAGTGATAAAAACACAGATGAAAGTAAATCGACTGTACGTTTTAATAATAAAAAAACCCACTAAATTTAATTATATATATGTATACATAGAGGTCATACAGATTATATTCGGAATAAAAATCGGGATACATTAGTAATGTTTTCAATCATATACAGTGTTGTATATAGTTCAGATTTGTGAATATTTCTTTTTATGGATAGATATAAAACAATTTCAATACCAATTCTTCAGTGGTTTACATGGTTTTTAAGAAATTTGTTTCCGAGCAGAAAAATATTTAAGAATGTTTGGCTTCAAGTACTGTGCTCTCAGAAACGGGGGCTTCGTCCATTTCTACGCCATCTGTTTCCGGGAATATCAAAGCTGATTTCTCATCATCATCGGCTTGGATATCTTCGGTTATGTTTTTCTTCTCGGCATCATCTTTAAAGACCGATCCTTTACCTTGGGAATACTTCCCATCTTTATTGCAGTTAGAACGAATACTTATATAAGTTTTCTCGCTCATTGTGATACGATTTTGCTCACTAATATGCTTTGTGCACTCCTTATACGTTTTTACTTGATCACAGAAAGGCTCCCAGAACTGTTGATCCGTTGAAATTTCAAATAGTTTTTTAAAGTAATTGTAAATATAGACGGCTTCATTACGAATGATCTCTGCTTTTGCCCTGAATTCATTTTCTTCCTCATTACTTAACGACCATTCTTTTAAATTTCCAACATAGCGTCGTAAGCGTCTAATGATATCAACGCAATCGGGATTTCGCAATAACATTAACTGCGTCAGTTCAAAATCTTTATACTGTTTAAGTAAATCAACGCATCGATCCACATCAGCGCTCTTCAAACCTAAACTTTCACGCAATTGTTGCGACATTTGTATAAAGTCACGTTCGATGAAAAGTGCGTCTTCCTGCTCAATCATTTGATTGGTAAATCTATTAGCAGCATCCTGATGAATTTTCGATCGCGGCGGGTTTACAATCACACGGTCTTTCACCGTTTCCAATTTTGTTTGACCAATTTCTAATTTTTGCTTCAAATCTTCTGCTTCTTTCCGAGAATTTTCTTCCCATTTAATACGTTCAATAGTGCTTGTAAAAGACTCGGGCTTCCCATAGTCTAATTTGATACCAACACATTTAGCTGGTGGAACAAAAGCTAATAGAAGATTGTTATAGACCTCAGCTTTATTACCACCGGAAGTTTTTAATGTTGGTGTTATGGTAGCGGTTGGCTTAGAGGAACTGCTAGATTTCTTACTAGTTTTTTTGGTATCTGCACAAACACCTGTAAATTAATAAACGAATGTATTAAATATTTTTTTACACCTTTCAAGTTATATTATAAATTTTCCTGTTATTTTAGAGAGGAATACTTCTTGGTTTTAAAAATAATGTGTATATATTTATACAACCATTCGTTCGTTACTGAATCCTGCTGTAAAACAAGATTTTTTTTAATATCGTTCTTGTAGTTACAAACAGTATATTTAACAGTTCTAACCTTGCTAAAGGTGTACATATAATTTTTTTAACGTTCCCTAATCCCTATTGGGTGTAAACTCGCCAAGAGTCCATAAATTCGAGCGCGCCTAATTTGTGTTTAATTAAACACATATTGTTTCAATTTCACTCTGTTTCAAAGAACACAATTGACGGCTTATTCTTATAAACATACCTTCAGCTGGTACTTTCTTTTTCGATGGTGGTGAATGGGATAGATTTGGTCCCTCAAGTACTTCGTCAATGTAACGTTTGGTTTTGATTTTACGGCCACTGCGACTAACCAACTCTGTGTTGTCCGTCGTAGATGTTACAACTGGCACTTGTTTTTCTTCTTTAGTTTTAATTGGTTTCGATTCATCAATGTAGGGAACCACACATTCGGGAGCTCTGTTTGTAGTTTCCTGTATTACACTTTCATCAATATGTGATTCATCAGCAGTCACATCCGCAAATCCTTCAGTTCCATCATCCAACGTGTCATCAACCGTCAATGCGGCTTCTGGCAAATCGATAGGCGCCGAATCTTCACCATTCAACGCTGCCTCTATTTGTTGAATAGCCTCTCGAAAATTAGAACGCTTTAGATTTTTATCCGTAGCGAATTTTTCTTTACTCTCAGCATACTGAAAAAGATCTTCCACTTTGATATTTGCTGTCTCCCCGGTTCCATAAAAGTACACGCTATACTTTTTATTGTTATACTTAGTTATCTTTGCTGGCCAAGCCGGATAACCTTTAACTTTAGCAAATACCAAATCTCCAATATTAAACTGTTTCTTTTCCTTGCCCATTTCGCTTCAAAAGATATTACTAAATTGTAAATTCTCTAAACAAAAATATATCGAATTATTGAAATCAATTACACGCTTTTGTTTAATGTGTCTCCTCTTTCTGCCAACTTCTCTTTTTTACGCTTTGTGCGGCAGTTGCCATCAGGGTTGCCTCGGTGTTAGTTATTCGAAATATGTATCGATAACACAGGGTATGTAGTGTAGTGCCTTGTTGGTGGGTATTCCACCATCCAAATAGTAACGTAACGAAGGAATCTTAACGATTTCCATAATTAGCTTGCTATGTCGTCAACATAGTAACATATTGTTACGATCTTGCTGATTAACCTCGATGATTTCCTTAATCTTTCGGGTACGACCTCTGGATTGTTAAATAAAATCGCCAACTTAATTTGCAGTCTCTTTGTTTATAAAGACTTAATTAATGTCCTTTTTAATTATTCGGTAATTCACAATTCAATTACAATTTACGTTACTACTTAAAATCACTTATATACAACTTTCACAATGTACTGTTTTTATTACTTTACTGTAATGTAATCTCTACGAGTTTAATTCACAACTGATTGCTCTTGCAGTCGAATGTCGTCCTTATATACTTGTTTGCTGCTTGAAAAACGAAACCCCTGGAATAATCGCGTCGTTTACGATAAACCTCTCGCTTACGATAATCGTCGTTTACGATAATCGTCTCGTACGCTCTAGAAGATGTCAGTTGTCGGCTCCTCTCTTTCATCTGTCATTCGCTTCGCATTTTCGCCACAATATTGTTACGATCTTGCTGTATAACCTCGATGATTTCCCAAATCCTTCGGGTATGATCTCTGGATTGTTAAATAAAATCGCCAACTTAATTTGCAGTCTCTTTATTTATAAAGACTTTAATTAATGTCCTTTTATTATTCAGTAATTCACAATTCAATTACAATTCACTTTACTATTTACAATCACTTGTATACAACTTTCACATTGTACTGTTTTTATTACTTCAATGTAATGTAATCTCCAACGCTTTTAATTCACGACTGATTTCTTTTGCAGTCATGGGTCGCCCTTATATACTTGTTTTGGCCCTTTAGCTGCAATGCACTCCGTGCAATTAGCAATCCACTCAGCGACCGATTGACGACAGCCAACCCAATAGAACCGCTGCTTGATCTTCTCCAGCGTTTTTGTAATGCCTGGGTGCCCTCCACTAGGGCCATTATGGAATTCCTTAAGAACATCCGGAATTCTTAACCTCGGAACTACTATAAGCTCCCGAGAGCACTGGCCATCTTTACTTTCCCATACTCTATGCAAACAGCCAGATATCAATTCTAAACTGTTCCATTGTGCCCAGTATGCTTTCGCGATGGGACTTTCCGCTGCCATTTGTTCTTTACTTGGCCGTCTGTTCACCTCCAATCCGTGCATTACCAATTCCAAGTCCGGATCTTCTTGCTGACATTTCCTTGAGTGACTTGCCTCCCACTCTTCTGCTGATGTAACTGTCATTAGCCGGACGTCTATTATGTCTTCCTTACCCTCGGCGTTTGAACAGTGCTTACATTCCAAACTACATGGTCGACGGGACATAGCGTCAGCATTTCCGTGCGTATTACCCTTGCGGTGCTCGATGGTGAAGTCATAACTTTGCAGCCTCTCAATCCACCGTGCAAGCTGCCCTTCGGGATTCTTGAACTGTAGTAGCCACTTCAGCGCTGCATGATCCGTTCTAACGCGGAAATGTTGACCATACAGATATTTGTGGAAGTGTTTAATGCAATCCACCAACGCTAATAGTTCTCTCCGCGTTACGCAGTAGTTCCGCTCCGGTTTTCCAATAGACCGACTATAGTAGGCAACTATCTTCTCCTGCCCATCAATCACTTGCGAAAGTACACCTCCTATGCCATAACCACTAGCATCTGTGTCCAGAATAAATGTTGCACCTGGAACCGGGTACGCTAGCATAGGTGCAGTGCATAGTCGTTCTTTTAAAGCTTGGAAAGCCTCCTCTTGTTCAGTTTTCCACTCGAATGATATATTTTTCCTTGTGAGTTCATGGAGACTATGAGCTACGCTGGCGAAATTCGGAACAAAGCGGCGATAGTAAGTACACAGCCCAAGAAAACTTCTTAATTCATGCAAATTTCTGGGCCTCGGCCAATCCTTCACTGCTTCTATTTTTTGCTTCGTAGTACAAACGCCCTTCGTGGTTACTTGATGACCTAAGTAATTCACCTCCTTCTTGAATAAAGAGCACTTCTTAGGACTTAGTTTAAGACCAGCGCCAGCTATTCTCTGGAAAACTTATTTCAAATTACTCAGATGTTCGTCGAAGCTCTTTCCCAATACGATTATGTCGTCCAGATACACCAAACAAGTCTTCCAGTGTAGTCCTTTGAGCACATGGTCCATTAATCTTTCAAAAGTAGTAGAAGCGTTGCATAACCCAAATGTCATTATAGTAAATTGCCATAGACCGTTGCCGGCACTGTATTCTCTTTATCTTCTTCACTCACTTCTACTTGCCAATACCCGCTCTTAAGGTCAAGTGTTGAGAACCATTCTGTGCCAGTTAACGAGTCTAGTGTATCATCGATCCGTGAAACGGCGGCACTCATAAGCAGACCAGCATACAAAGTCAATAAAATGGAGGTTGAAACACCAGATGTGATGACCGAAATATTGAGAACTCTGAAGTCGTTAGAAGGAATGAATCGTTCTTCTGGTGGCAAGAATCAGGCTGGGAAATGCTTTAAATGTGGAAAGCCTGGTCACTTCGCACGCGAATGCAAAACGGGTTCCAGCATACAGGAAGGACAGCGCAAACGGAAAGCTGAGGAGGATAAACCATCAACTTCTCAGTCGTTAAACTAAAACGAGCCAGTCTAAAAGGGCGTATGCTGGCTCCTGCAATTGAATGCCCCATAATCTCCGTCTCGCAAATTGGTAGGAAAACGAGCAACATTACTATTGGTGGATATGTGCATGGACGAGCGCGAAAATTAACAGTGGATACGGGCGCATCACACTCCATCATTCGAACTGACCTGATCGCTAAAGAAGTGAGACCATTACCTGGAGCAATATTGAAAACGGCGACTGGTGAGGACACACAAGTGGTGGGAGAAGTAACATGTGAGGTCTCAATAGGGAATGTGACGGTGTTACACAGCTTTATAGTCGCGCAGATCGTAGATGAGGTAATCATAGGAGTGGACTTCTTGATGGAGCAAGGTATCAAGATCGACTTGAATAACAAGGTTATGGAGTATAAGAACATGGAAGTACCACTAAGCATTGGCTACGATTCCACATACAGCAGCAAACAAGTGGTCTTAGAAGGCAGTGAACTGATTCCACCGAAGTCAGAAGCAGTAGTTTGGGCGAAAATTAATGGAGATTGTGGGACAATCAAATTGTGGGTTGTCGAAGCAGCACAAAATTCTACACTGGACTTACTTATTGGAAAAACCCTGGCTAAGACACGAAAGAATGGACGCATCCCAGTGAGAGTATTAAATGACTTCAGATCATCAGTAAAAATTCCTAGTGGAACTGTATTAGGGCAATGTCAAGAGGTAGAAGCCATTATTAACAGCAATTATTCATCTGGAATCGACTCTATTGGCAGCAAGGAGATGGAGGAAGATATCAATGCATGGACGCAAGGGTTGGAAGACAAGTACAAGCACAAGGCCAGCCAGATGATCCGTAAATACTCCAACATATTCGACAAGGATGGCAACAAACCAGGCAGGACCAACGTAGTGAAGCATAGCATTGATACTGGTGACGCAAGACCAATTCGTCAAGCTCCTCGAAGCGTTCCACTAGCCAAACGTGACGCTGTTGGCCAAATAATTAGGGAAATGAGTGAAAGCGATGTTATCGAACCATCAGCAAGTCCATGGAGCTCTCCGGTGGTACTCGTGAAGAAGAAAGATGGCCAGTTGCGGTTCTGCGTGGACTATCGGAGATTAAACGATGTCACAAAGAAAGACAGCTATCCTTTGCCCAGGATCGATGATACACTAGACTCCTTAACTGGCACAGAATGGTTCTCAACACTTGACCTTAAGAGCGGGTATTGGCAAGTAGAAGTGAGTGAAGAAGATAAAGAGAAGACAGCATTTAGTGCTGGCAACGGTCTATGGCAATTTACGGTAATGCCATTTGGTTTATGCAACGCTCCTGCCACTTTTGAAAGATTAATGGACCATGTGCTCAAAGGACTACACTGGAAACCTGTTTGGTGTATCTGGATGACATCATCGTATTGGGAAAGAGGTTCGACGAACATCTGAGTAATTTGGAAGAAGTTTTCCAGAGAATATCTGACGCTGGTCTTAAACTAAGTCCTAAGAAGTGCTCTTTATTCAAGAAGGAGGTGAATTACTTAGGTCATCAAGTAACCACGAAGGGCGTGTGTACTGCGAAGGAAAAAATAGAGGCAGTGAAGGAATGGCCGAGACCCAGAAATTTGCATGAATTAAGAAGTTTTCTTGGGCTGTGTACTTACTATCGCCGCTTTGTTCCGAATTTCGCCAGCGTAGCTCATAGTCTCCATGAACTCACAAGGAAAAATAGATCATTCGAGTGGAAAACTGAACAAGAGGAGGCTTTCCAAGCTTTAAAAGAACGACTATGCACTGCACCTATGCTAGCCTACCTGGTTCCAGGTGCACCATTTATTCTGGACACAGATGCTAGTGGTTATGGCATAGGAGGTGTACTTTCGCAATGATTGATGGGCAGGAGAAGATAGTTGTCTCTTATAGCCGGTCTATTGGGAAACCAGAGCGTAACGCGGAGAGAACTATTAGCGTTGGTGGATTGCATTAAACACTTCCACAAATATCTGTATGGTCAACATTTCCGCGTTAGAACGGATCATGCAGCGCTGAAGTGGCTACTACAGTTCAAGAATCCCGAAGGGCAGCTTGCACGGTGGATTGAGAGGCTGCAAAGTTATGACTTCACCATCGAGCTGACGCTATGTCCCGTCGACAATGTAGTTTGGAATGTAAGCATTGCTCAAAAGCCGAGGGTAAGGAAGACATAATAGACGTCCGGCTAATGACAGTTACATCAGCAGAAGAGTGGGAGGCAAGTCACTCAAGGAAATGTCAGCAAGATCCGGACTTGGAATTGGTAATGCACGGATTGGAGGTGAACAGACGGCCAAGTAAAGAACAAATGGCAGCGGAAAGTCCAATCGCGAAAGCATACTGGGCACAATGGAACAGTTTAGAATTGATATCTGGCTGTTTGCATAGAGTATGGGAAAGTGAAGATGGCCAGTGCTCTCGGAAGCTTATAGTAGTTCCGAGGTTGAGAATTCCGGATGTTCTTAAGGAATTCCATAATGGCCCTAGTGGAGGGCACCTAGGCATTACAAAAACGCTGGAGAAGATCAAGCAGCGGTTCTATTGGGTTGGCTGTCGTCAATCGGTCGCTGAGTGGATTGCTAATTGCACGGAGTGCATTGCAGCTAAAGGGCCAAAGTCACGAAGTCATGGGCAGATGAAGCAGTATAACTCAGGTGCACCATTTGAGCGGGTTGCCATGGATGTAGCCGGTCCATTCCCTATGAGCAGACAAGGAAACAAATACGTTCTTGTGGTTATGGACTACTTTAGTAAATAGCCTGAGGTCTACCCAACTCCAAACCAGGAAGCGAAAACAGTTGCGGATGCATTCACTCACAATTGGGTTACCAGATACGGTGCGCCTATAGAATTGCACTCAGACCAAGGAAGAAACTTTGAAGCGGCGGTGTTCCAAGAGATGTGCCAGATACTTGGTATTCGGAAAACACGAACGACAGCCCTGCATCCTCAATCAGATGGCATAGTAGAGCGATTCAACCGGACCCTGGAAGAGCACTTGCGGAAAGTAGTGGACAAGAATCAAGATGATTGGGATGTACACATACCGCTTTTCCTGATGGGATATCGGTCCGCAGTGCATGAAACAACAGGTCAAACACCTGCCAGGATACTGTTTGGTAGTGAACTTCGGTTGCCCAGCGATTTAAAATTTGGAATAACTGGTGATGCGAGAAGAATTGGGAAGGAAGCGTCTACTGTTCTCGAGGAAGAGTTAAGAGAGATACATGCTCTTGTGAGGCAGCGAACTCAAATTATGAGTGACAAAATGAAGGCTAGGTATGACAAGGCGATGAACTCCGAAGGCTTCCAAAATGGAGATTTGGTGTTGCTGTACAATCCACAACGAAAGAGAGGTTTGTCCCCAAAACTTCAATGCAATTGGGAAGGTCCATACAAGATAATCAAACGACTAAACGACGTAGTGTATCGAATACAAACTGTGGGGAGGCCGAGAAACAAGATGAAAGTGGTCCACCTAGAGAGGCTTGCTGCGTTTGGAACAGCGAATGTGTCTGATCGGGACGATCAGACTTAGGTGGAGGGCAGTGTGGCGAAAATGCGAAGCGAATGACAGATGAAAGAGAGGAGCCGACAACTGGCACGTTCTAGAGCGTAAACGACGATTATCGTAAACGAGAGGTTTATCGTAAAACGACGCGATTATTCCAGGGGTTTCGTTTTCAAGCAGCAAACAAGTATATAAGGACGACATTCGACTGCAAGAGTAATCAGTTGTGAATTAAACTCGTGGAGATTACGTTACAGTAAAGTAATAAAAACAGTACATTGTGAAAGTTGTATATAAGTGATTGTAAATAGTAACGTAAATTGTAATTGAATTGTGAATTACCGAATAATTAAAAGGACATTAATTAAAGTCTTTATAAATAAAGAGACTGGAAATTAAGTTGGCGATTTTATTTAACAATCCAGAGGTCGTACCCGAAAGTTTAAGGAAATCATCGAGGTTAATCAGCAAGATCATAACAATATGTACTTATATATACACTCACATTAAAATTTACCAAATTTGCGAGCTTTATCTCATCTCTGCTGTTGTTGTTGTAGCGGCTTTGGCAACCCCATCTCTGATCAGGTAAGTCTAGTCTTAATCATCGAGGTCCAGGAAACGTGCTGTTTCAACGGATTCAGACCAGATGGAGGGGTGTTAGATGAGTCGGGTTCTACAGCCATCTACGTACCGACAGCCGGTTCTACGTACCGGAATTGACCCGGATTTTACCCGGTCAAGGGCTGTCACTCTTTCGGCGACCTAACCCCGTTTAGGTCATCAGGTAATCTTTTATCTTACCCCTAACTCCGAGCGGAGAAGGAGAACCGCCATTACAACACCGCTACATTCATACAGAACGTTTTTGTCCCAATACTTAATAGAATACTCGATACTCAGTTGATAAACAAATGTATTTAATTTTGCTTGCATTCTATCAAACATTATGTAATCTACCAAAAAAAAAAAAAATCAATATAAAAACTAACGATATGTTTCAACATAATCCTAAAGCAACCAATTAGGAACCTACCACATTAGGTAAGAAACTGCGGGACGGGTAGTCCTGAAACTATTTGAAATCTGTGTTAAAGAAGATTATATTTAATTAACTTAACCAGATGAGCTTGTTATATAGAGGCTTATGTAAATCGTACGGGTGCACTTAAAACATTTTTAATATTATTTTTAGCAAGTAATTTTTGGATTTATTAATTAAACAGTTTCCAATCATTAACTATCACCTTCTTTTTCCTTGATTATTTCCGATCGTGGTAGAAAAAATCATTATTAGTAACTGCGCCCAAATAAAGTGTAAAATTTAGGTTTAATAGTACAACTTGGATGAATGCACTTGTCGTTCGCTGTAATCGCTGCGGGTTGATCAAATGGTATACAAAGTGATTTAGCACCCATTGCCGGCGCACCAGGTTCTGCCTCCTCGTCTCTGTAATGATGTAAAATGTTAAATATGGCATTCAAATATTTTTATCCCAACGAACCTTGCACTGTCTCCCTTTACTCTTTCTTCACAATTGATTTCACCACAGAATGGTGAAAGAAGAATATTCTTAGCGTCTAAATATTTGCAGAAATCTGACCAATTCTTCGTTACTATTGTATGACTAGCCATATCTTTCTTGGCTTTTTCCAACATGCTGTCATGTATGGTTTCCAATAATTGGATAATTTTCGATTCCACATCCTCTAAAGCCAAGATTAGTTTCTCACCGGTGTCACGCCGCACTGCAACAATTTGATTAGCTTTCATATCTTTTGGACCAAGTTCGATACGAATTGGAACGCCCTTCAATTCCCAATGATTGAACTTCCAGCCAGGAGAATAATTGTCCCGATAATCTCCTTCACAACGAACGCCCTTTGCGTTCAATTGTGCTTCAAGCTTTTTGCATGCCTGTAGTAACTGTTCACGTTCATCATTATTCGTGTTCACCGTTATTCCACAAGGCACTATAATTGTCTGTATACATGCTACACGTGGTGGTAGCACCAATCCCTGATTATCTGCATGTACCATAATCATGACACCAATAGTACGTGTAGTTAATCCCCAAGAGTTTTGGAATACAAACTGTTTTTGTTGTGTCTCAGGATCCTCAAATACAATTTCGAACATTTTTGAGAAATTTTGACCTAAATGATGGCTGGTAGCACCTTGAATAGCACGACCCGATGCTGAAATAAATGCCTCTACAGTAGTGGTGTAATCGGCTCCAGCAAATTTCTCCTTCTCCGTTTTACGCCCCTTTACTACCGGTATTGCAAGAAGATTAGTGTAAATGTAAGAATAGCGGTCAAGAATTTCGAGTACTTCAACATCTGCTTCAGCTTTTGTGGCGAAAGCTGTGTGACCTTCTTGCCATAGGAACTCACGAGTGCGTAAAAATGGTTGCGGATGTTTAAATTCCCAGCGCTATATAGTAGAGCTCAAATGTTATTATTTTTGGTTAAAAAATCGAATTTATATACTTACAACAACGTTATTCCATTGGTTTAGACGTATGGGTAAATCACGATAGGATTGAATCCATTTTGCATACGCTGGATACATAACCGTTTCCGATGTAGGTCTCACAGCAATTGGTTCAGCTAAGTCAGAGTCCCCAGACTTCGTTACCCATGCGACTTCCGGTGCAAAGTCAGCAATATGTGTTTTTTCCCGTTCAAGTGCCGCTCTTGAAACAAATATAGGAAAATAACATTCCTTAACACCCATTTTAGTGATTTCAGCATCGAACCAAGTTTTAATAAACTTCCATATAGCAAAAGACCAATGCCGCAAAATATAGCAACCAGATACATCGTAGTACTCGATCAGCTCTCCTTTCGTAATTACCTAAATAATATACATTCGTCATATAATAATAATCACAATAAGACGAAAACATCGAGTATTTTTATTTGAATTGTTTATGTACCTGCGAATACCATTCTGGTAGGTTATCTTCCTTTGTAGCTTCAAGTCCAAGACGCGTTTGTTTTTTTACTCCCCCTACAGGTAAATTGGTTTCTTCTTTAATCAAACCAATTAATTTCTTATCAGTAGTACCCTTTTTATCGGTTCCTTTCTTAGAAGATTTGCCACTACTCCTTCCACCAGAATTTGGAAAATCAGTACCAGTAACTTCTTTATATTTGGCCTTTAGGGTGAGCAGCTTTCGCACTTCCTCATCGATTTTATCTTTTGATAAGTTATTCGATTTGGCAGTTCGTACTTTATCTCCTTGCTCATTAATCTCCTTGGTTAGCAATTCCTTTTCCGGTGAAACAGACATAATTTCAGAAACGTTTTGAATGTTTGAAGCTTTCCTTGGTTCAATCTTAGAATTGGATGTCCACTCGTTACCAGTTTGTTGTGTATAATTAGCTTTCAGTTCCAACAATTTTTGAACTTCAACATCAATTAAAGCCTTTGGTGCCTTTTCTTTCTTCAAACTTCGAATCTTATCACCCTGAACACTTATTTGGTGCAGAAGAGTACAGACGTCCGACTCTTCGTTAGCGGTCAAGTCAATTTTAACTGTTTCACTTGTTGCTGTAGGTAGAATTACAGTTCCAGGCTTCCACTCTTGTCCAGTGAGATTTTTGTAGTCTGTTTTAAGTGCCAACAATAATTGTATTTCAGCATCAATTACGCTTTTCTCTGCATTTGTATTCTTTAGTTGACGAACTTTATCGCCTTGACTAGAAATTTTCGTAAGCAAATCTGCAACTACCTTTGTTGACGGAATTTCCGGAGATTTTTCCTTCTTTACAATAACTGTTGCATCTATGCCTGGTTTCCAATCACTGCCTGTGAGTTTCTTATATTCAGATTTTTGAGAAAGTAGGATTTTGACTTCTGCTTCAACTAATCCTTTGTCAGCCTTCTGTGATTTTAGTTGACGAATTTTGTCACCTTGATTAGTGATTTTATTAAGTATTTTGTCAATAGCTGCGTCTGCATACGATAGAGAATTGACAGGTGGATCTATAGATCTAAACTGGGCTTCAGGTTTCCAGTCTTGACCAGTGGAA
Source organism: Neoceratitis asiatica (assembly GCA_030068015.2). Taxonomy (NCBI): domain Eukaryota; kingdom Metazoa; phylum Arthropoda; class Insecta; order Diptera; family Tephritidae; genus Neoceratitis; species Neoceratitis asiatica. Next base: position 533,177 of record CM061528.1, on the reverse strand, counting down.
GCTTTAAATTCAGCTTTTAATTCCAGGAGTGTTTTTACTTGTTGGTCTATTTCAGCCTTTTGAGATTTTTTCGCTTTTAGATCTCTTATCAGATCACCTTGTTTAATTATATTTTCATTAATTGCTTTAACGTCGGAGAGAGCTGAAGAAGGACGGGTGGCTGGCACAATTTGACCTGGTTTCCATTCCTTCCCTGTTGCTGCTTTGTAATCAGCTTTTAGTGCTAGCAGCTTCTTTACTTCTGAATCAATTTTCTCCTTGGCAGCTTTGCTGGCCTTAAGCTCTCGCACAATAGCGCCTTGTTCTGTGATCTTTTTATCCAACAATGAGACGTTTGGTATGGAAGGAATATTTATCTAAAATAAAATAATAAAATACATATGTAAATATACTCATGCGTTCGCAAGAATATCAATATTTTTTTGCATATATTATAATTTATTTATAAAAAAAAAAAAAAAACATTTATGTTAAAACACAACAGAATTAAACATGCCACCGCAGTACTTACTAACTTTATGGAAGTTTGTTTCTTTTGTCGACGTCAACATGCAGTGTGCTTGATGAGAGCATAACAAACAAAGCAACAACAAAGCATAAATTAAAAGCTACCATGTATGTATGTATTACATGACGCAAAGAAAGAAGCTCTATCTAAATTGTTGTGCTTTTAGTTGCCACTAAAAGCTTCTTATATTTTTTATTTCTCAACTGTATTCAAGATCAGAGTTATCAGTAATTATAGAGCTTCATCTTATTTTTGGTGCTCTTCTGTTGTTGTTCCACCTCAACTCACACATGCATATCTATGCATTTTAAAAATGACAAAATATAGCAGTAACCAAAACCTGCCTAAACTGTAGTAAGGTACTGGTTTTTTTTTTATAAGGAATTAAGCATACATTTAAATACGCGCATTCAGGTAGGCTTATGCAAGTACAGGCGAAATTAGTCGAGACTGCGGCCGCCAGAGCTCAAATTTATAGCTAATTATTCGATACACATATGTACATATATTTTAAGGTGTCCGTTATTCGCCAAGTTGATTTTTTCTTGCTGGGACCGCTAATTTTTTAGTTTATAGAATAAGTAAAAATATAAGATCAAAAGCAGTTTTTGTTTATTCATGTTGTTGTTGTAGTAACCGCTTATATATTACTCAACGTTACTTTCGGGGAATATGGACACTCCTTGGCTAGATGAAAATCCGGGTCATTCCGGTATGAAGACCCGACTGCCGCTGGAACTATTGGATTTTATTAGCCTCTTACGACAGGCATGTCTTACCGCTGGTAAATCCTTTAGCCACTTACAAGAGGAGATCTTTTTTATTCATCACACTTTGTTTCTAATACAAAAAATTTTCTAGATAATTATGCGAGATTGTTTTCAATTTTTAAATTAATTTTTTATTCTCGTGAATAAGTAAACGTATAGCTATGAAAAGTAAAGGATGTTTTTAAAGAGGTATAGAACTTTAAGTTGCAATAAAACAACGATGGATTATTCGATTGACATGAATTTTATTTATCCGAAAGATAATCTTGTGGCATTACATTTTAAATATGATTTCTGGCATATGACCGCCACGGCTGGCGCGTATGTAGTCCAATCTGGACGTCCAATTTTCGATGACTTTTTCCAACATTTGTGGCCGTATATCGGCAATAACACGGCGAATGTTGTCTTCCAAATGGTCAAGCATTTGTGGCTTATCCGCATAGACCAATGACTTTACATAGCCCCACAGAAAGTAGTTTAGCGGTGTTAAATCACAAGGTCTTGGAGGCCAATTCACAGGTCCAAAACGTGAAATTAGGCGGTCACCAAACGTGTCTTTCAATAAATCTATTCTGGCACGAGCTATGTGACATGTTGCGCCGTCTTGTTGAAACCACATCTCCTGGACATCATGGTTATTCAATTCAGGAATGAAAAAGTTAGTAATCATGGCTCTATACCGATCACCATTGACTGTAACGTTCTGGCCACCATCGTTTTTGAAAAAGTACGGACCAATGATTCCACCAGCCCATAAAGCGCACCAAACAGTCAGTTTTTCTGGATGTAACGGTGTTTCAACATACACTTGAGGATTACCTTCACTCCAAATGCGCCAGTTTTGTTTGTTGACGTAGCCATTCAACCAGAAGTGCGCTTCATCGCTAAACATCGCTGAAATGGACGTAGTGCGTGATACCAACCGCTTAATCGCGTCGTTACGATAATCGTCTCGCCACGATAACGTCTCGTCAGAGAACGTAGAATATAGAGAAGATTCAATTACGGACCAGAGTGGAAAACGTCAAGAAGCGCGATTACTTGGTCTCACGTAATCGTACCACACTCCTCACATCTTCGCACCAAATTGCTGTAAACTTAACAGAATTGAGCGAAATAGTATGTTACATTGTATACAGAATGTAAATTGCTAACAGGGATAAAAATGATAAAAATATCGCAAATTTTGCCGACGGCATTTTGCTTTGGCACATATGCAACTATGTACGCCTAACTCAATTTTGTACGAAAATGAGATATTAGCTTCACCGCATTCAGCAGGTGGAAGTCTACTTGCAATGAATATATCAAGCTGGTATCTTTTTTATAACAGAAATTATGAACTAAAAACCTACTGAGTTTCATATGGAGATGTATGGAAAAATGAAATTTTAAACTGCTATCCTGAAAACTTAAAAAAATGGACTTATGTATATCAGTACATAATTATATGCAATACTGTGTTTTATTCATAAATAAACAAATTTCCATATGAAATTAAAATAAAATATATAAATGACCATAAATTTATGTACATATGTCTGTAAAAACAGTATATGTTTATATATTAACATATCGAAACATATAAACATTAATATCTGTACTCAACCATACATACATATGTACGTCCGTGCAAATATGTACGTATGTATGTATGATTTTCAAGTATTTGGATATGTACGCACATCCAACATGCAAACATTTTCATCCGTAAACGCATGCGCGGACAATAAGCGAAATGCGTTCATTCATAAAAACAATCCAGCACATTAGCTCGCTTACCCGTCCCAACATTTGCTTCCTCGCGAAAGGCAGAAAATTAATAATGTAGGGAAGCCTAAATTCGAGTGAAACCGAACGTTACTCACTCGGCTGATGTTTATATTTCGTACTGTCAGAGACATTTTACAATTCTTACTCGAGTGTACACTAAGAGACAGACATACAAATTCAAATCCTCATCTCATAAAATTTTATGTAAATATGTTTATTCCTATGTATATTGATTATCTTACGACCGTTAGCTGAACAAACTTAATATACCTCTATACATTGTACAGCGGAGTATGAAAAAAATAGAAGGACAACCATCTTTGCGAAATGTAAAGCAACAACATTAAATTCTTGTGACTTTGACTAAAATTAAATGATCATCGTCCGCTGAAATAAAGCAAATCACCGTAGTGCTGCTAAATTTGCTGTTCGCCTATTACCTCATATTGCCCAGCAAGCAATTTCCTTGCCTTCCCGCATGCACTTTGTCCACAAGCTGAAAGTGGCGAGGATGCTAAAATTCTAAAATTTAAGAATATTTGATTTTTGTTCAAGAAAGAAAATTGCCAAAATCACAAAAGCGATTCAAGTCAGACCATTTTGGTGTAGGAATTCAGGTACAGTGAACTGTGTATACCACGAATGTTAACATCACAATTGAACCATGCAGTGTGCATCTAGCTACAGAAATTTTACATAAGTAATTGCTCATAGATTTCTAGTTTCTTTATAAATCTTAGATAATCTTGACGTATTAAACATAAATTTCATCACAAAATGTATACTAAGAAATAATCAGGTGCTATTTCTGAACATTCGTTTAAAAATTGTAAAGAACTCAGTTTGCATTATCGAGAGTGCGTTTTACAATAGTCGAGTGAAGACACAAAATTCTTCAACTTTCAATTTTTGGCTCATGGGTCGTCGAAGAGACGCAGGCAGGGCGGTGTGTGCTGCTTGCGGTATATTCTTTGTTGGTAATGCGCACGCGTTTGTTGACAAGAAAGCTTTTTTGCACTTTTTTACTACTGATAACAATTGATAAGATTTTATGCAGTGAACATTCATAAATATGCATAATGAGTCGATTATATGTGTATATCAGTCGCCGACTATCATTCAAAGCGATCAGACGTGTGTGCATCACAGTGTTCAATATTATATTAAGTACCGCTATTTTTCTTATTTCTTTGGACAACCGTTTGTTTACTTGTTTTGCACATTTAACACGTGTGCAGTAGTCATAGAATTTTCATAAAAAATTTAATAAAGTAATTTCCCAACCATGCCGTGGCCTCCGGATATGCCACCAAATCGGTTTTCCGAGTTGATGGTTTTCGACGATAATCCGAACAAAAAGAAAAAATCAAACGCCAAAAAAGTTAAATTTCCAGCACTTATCCCTAAAGCTACTCCAACCAGTAACCCTAGATTTATCCTGATTTCATCTGCTGATAGTAATATCAAACTCTCCCATTTAAGCCCATTCGCAATTAAAAAGTGCATTGAATCTATTTCATCTGAAGTAGAGTCGATATCACAGATTAGAGACGGGAACCTACTCATCTTGACACGTAATGCCCAAGTCGCGGATAAGTTCCTAAAAGCCAAAGATTTATCTAATTTATGCCCTATAAATGTAAAGCTACATGAAAGTTTGAACTCGGTTAAAGGTGTAATATACGCTCCCTGTCTAAAACACGTGCCCGAAGATGAAATCATTAAAGAGATGAAAAATCAAAACGTCACCGGTGTTTACAAATTTACTCGCCAAGTTGAAAACAAATCTGTCCCTACTGGCCTCATGGTACTTACGTTTGATCTTTTCCGGCTCCCGGAAGCTGTGGATATCGCCTGCTATAAGGTGAAAGTACAGCCGTACGTTCCAAACCCAATGCGTTGCAAAAATTGCCAACAACTTGGGCATACACAAAAACGATGCAACAATGACACAGCTTGCAACACTTGCAATCTTCCTCCTCATTCCCCCGAAAAATGCAGAAGGACTTTCTGCGCCAATTGCACCAGTGAGCATCCAGCATCAGACAGAAATTGTCCCCAATACTTACAAGCCAAGGAAATTCTATAAATATTAACACTAGAAAAATGCAGCATTGCAGAAGCTCGCCGTAAATATAAAGAAAGACTACCCTTCCAACAACAAGCAGCTACATATGCGAATATCACCAAAGCCATTCCCTCCCAAACAACAAAATCCATACCCAATTCACAAAGTACATCTTCTATCGTAACAATCACTCAAAATAAAATACCCACATCAACAATACCAAAGCATAATGAGGACAACAAAACTAACCTAACAAACACTCCTGAAAAAATCAACCCAAACACCACCGACTCAAATAACTCAACATCCTTTTCTACCCCAATTTCTATCAGTCCAGAGCCCCACAGCTCGGACAGTTTAATAAATTCACCATCTACATTTGTATCCCCAATTTCCCAATTTACACAAAATTTACTAAAAACCAAAGACTACTACGTCAATCCTTCAGAGAACCTAGATGACTCTATGGACTCTTCCTAGGAAGATCCATAGAGCAAGCTTAGTTCCAAAAAAAAAAAACAAATAAATAAATAAATTCTTAAACACTATCTTTTTTGTAAATCGAATTCACAAAAATTGTATAGTACTTTTCTTTTCTGCAATTAATTATGGACTTTAATATTCTCCAGTGGAATATGAAAGGTTTCATAAATAATTATTCAGAATTCCAAATGCTTGTTCAGCACCACAACCCCTACATTACCGCTATACAAGAAACCCACTGCAACATTAACTTTACCCCTATTCTCCCGAGAGGCTACCAAGGCTACTTTATTAACTGCCCTTCAAACACCCAATCAAAACAAGGCACTTCCATCCTAGTTAAGGACATAATACCTCATAAGCAAATAAATATTAACACTCAGCTTCAAGTGGCTGCAGTAGAGATTGAAACCAGTATAAATCCATATACATACCTCCAAGTCAAACTTTCAATAGCACTGATCTAACAAACATTTTTATGTCAATTAACACTCCTATTCTTGTTCTAGGAGATTTTAACAGTTGGAGTAACTTATGGGCTCTAGTGTGGTTAATCACCGAGGACGTGTAGTCGAAAATTCAATTACACAATCTAATCTATGCGTTTTGAATGATGGTAGTGCAACTCACTTCTCCACCCACTCTACGTTTACACACATAGACATCTCTCTCTGCTCACCTTCACTTCTCCCTTTGATCTCATGTCAAACGAATGATGACCTACATAATAGCGACCACTTTCCTATAATTTTGAAAATCTCTTTCAACACGAATCTACCGTGTCGAACAAAATACCCTCCCAAATTTTTACTAAACCACGCAGACTGGGACAGTTTTGCAAGGATAGTTAGAAGAAGAGAACTTAGAGTTAGAAGCCAGAACACCCACCACCTCCCCTAATCACGAAGCTGCAAATTACACTAAAGCCATCCGAGTCGCTGCAAATCGCTCTATCCCACAAGCGCGCTACGTCAAAAGACATAATGTTGTGTGTTGGAATAGAGACCTAGCTAAACTGAGATCCGAGAAAATGGAAGCTTGGCACAAATTTAAAGCTAACCCCCTACCTCAAAATCTAATTCTTTACAAAAAAACAAACGCAAAATTCCGTAAAGAAATGAAAAACCAAAAGAAAAATAGTTTTATGCATTTCACTGAATCCATCAACCCCAACTCCTCAATAGCTACAATATGGAGCAAAGTCAACAGGCTCGATAATAAAAAGACCGTCAAACCGCCCATTACTCTGAAATTTAACAACGTCTCCACATCTGACCCAAATACAATTGCAAATATATTTGCATCCGAATGGTCGAACTTCTCATCAGATACAAATTTTTCGAATGAATTTCAGTTGGCTAAAAGCCACGTTCAAAACCTTACGACGTCACCTAATGTCCACCCGAAAGCTATGATTATCGAAGACTCCATAACAATTACCGAATTAACAATGTGTCTTGACAAAGCCAAAGGGAAAACACCGGGATTCGACCGCATCTCGTATGCCATGTTGAAGACAACATCCCCACTTGCCAAATCTCGTCAACTATCACTTTATAACAATATTTTTAACTCCGGTATAATCCCACAGAACTGGAAATCAGCCACGATTATCCCCATCCTTAAACCCAATAAAAATCAACTCTCAACAAGCGGATACCGACCAATCTCGCTACTACCTTGCCCTTCAAAGATCCTAGAACGAATAATAGCCAGTCGGATAAATTGGTTCACCGAAGTCTTACATCTCATAGACCCTTGTCAAGTAGCATTCAAACCAAACAGCAGATGTGCCGACGCTCTGCTCCACATAGATTACTATGTTACCAAAACACTATCAGCACGTCATCATGCAACTATCCTTTCGGTCGATTTTGAAAAAGCCTTCGAACGAATCGGTGCACATGTTATACTTAAATGCTTGCAAAACTGGGGAGTGGGACCGAAAATCTTTGGTTATGTCAAAGCTTTTTTGTCAAACAGACGATTCAGGGTAAGAATAGGTAATACCTTCTCTAACCTATATCCACTTAACAATGGAATTCCCCAAGGATCTCCCTTATCTGTTACTCTCTTTTCCATCGCATTCAACGAAATTAGCAAAATTATCAAAACGAACAACGCTATAGAGCATTGCTTCTACGCGGATGATTTATACATTCTCTGCAAGAGAGATGCCACTGAAACAAAAACCATATTAGAAAATGTAGCAAAAGACATCTGCAATTGGTCCAAACACTCTGAAGCCAAAATATCTCTAGATAAAACAAAAAACTTTCATGTGTGTAGAAAGCGCAAATGCGACTTCAACAACCTTAAAGTAAAAATTGACAATTTTGAACTAGAAAACGTTAAACAACTTAAAATATTAGGTATTATTTTCTCCAATAACTACAGATGGAACAACCATTGTTTAGAGTTAAAAAAGTCATTAGCTGCCAGAGTAAACTTAATTACATACCTATCCAGTAAAAAATGTTACATACACATTAATACACTAATCTATCTCACTAAGGCATTAGTTTTAAGTAAAATAGACTATGGGCTCTACCTCTACGGCAAATCTCCGAAAGCCACACTGAAAATTTTCACTCCGCTTTACCACCAAGCCGCAAGAGCGTGTATCTACGCCTACAGAACAACACCTATAAAGAACATACTGGCAGAAGCAAGCTTACCTACAATCGAAGAAAAAATCCACCACAATCTTGCACGACTAATTCCCAAAGTCCTATTTGCAAGTGACTCCATACTAAACAGAGACGTAAAAATCATAATTCAAAACATGGCTAGTAATACCCCAAGATTACTATCAAGCCTACAAACAATACTCAATACCGCCACAAACTTGGGACTGTCCTACGTAGAATACGATCCCCAAATTAACAATCCACTTTGGAAAATCAAAAGGGCATCATGCGACCTAAGCCTCTCTAGCCTTAAAAAACAAGACACCTCTCCTACCATCTACCAACAGCTCTTTCAAGAACGCAAAACACACTACGAGTCAGAAAATTGGACACTGTGGTACACGGATGGGTCTAAAAATAACGATAAACCTGCAAGTTACGCAATTGTAGACACAAATGGTCAAACCTTGAGGGTACAAACCCTAACAGACATTGCCTCAGCTTTTACCACTGAAGCAGTTGCTATACAGACAGCATTATCCATGGCACTAGAAGAAAATATTAAAGTAATAATTTGCACCGACAGTATGTCTGTTTTGAAAGCAGTACTTAACCCAAGAACAACTTCAAAGATAATCCAGCTAATCAGAGATAATCTCATTAATAATAGCGAGAAAGTCAGGCTCCTTTGGACACCCGGACACGTAAACATCTCGGGTAATGAAGCAGCAGATATTGCAGCCAAGTCGGCCAGCAACCTCCCTGTCACTTCAAACAGCACAATAGAAAAAATAGATATGCGTCGATTTATTCTACAACAACTACGGAAAGACGACATAGAAAAATGGCACAGCTACAATCATCATCACTACAAAGCTATGAATCAAAATCTGGTTACTCCAACATACCCAACAAACATCTCGAAAAAACAAATTGAAATATACTCCCGCATTCGCCTTGGACATACCCGCTACACGCATCAATATCTACTCTCACGAGACCCAATCCCAACATGTGCATTCTGCCAAAACGCATTAACTTTGAAACACATCTTCGCTGATTATACCGCCCTACAAGCAACTAGAAGCACCTATATCAAAGAAAATTGGTTAAACATATTAAAAAATCCTACAAATGACAACCTGAAATCCGTATTTAACTTCACTAAAGTCATCAAAGCTCAAATTTAATAATTAGAATAGCAATTAACTATCATTTTATATTTACGCTTAAGCTATAGTATAGAGCTGATAGCCCTGGCAGCTAGTGCTCAATCCTTTTTAACATGTTAATTTATTTAATTTGTTAATAAATCATAATAATAATAATAATATGTGTATATACATATGCATATATGTATGTACATCAGCATGCAGACTTATATGCAAAAGGTCATGTAACAGATTTTTTGTAAAAGAAAGAAAAATATATAATTTGTACTAAAAAATATATTCAAAAAATGGTAAAATGTAATATCAGTAATTAATTGTTGATTACAAAATTAAATTCAATTTGGTCGTTAACATATGTGATAATAGAAAATAAAAACGTCTGTTAATATACGTTTGCATACATTTTAATTCTCTGGTGTGTTTGAATACGCTCAATTCTGTTAACTTCCTACATCGAGGTGAAACAGAAATTCAAGACGAGAAGGAAATGTCGATTACATGAGAAGAAATTTCTCTGCCAGAAAATTCAAATACGCTGGCTTTGCACCTTCTCTATATTCTACGTTCTCTGCTTGTAACAGAACTTATGGTAGAATCAAGGCGAATTTATAAAGGCGAGAGCAGGAGAACAAATATAACAATTCCCCTGTTTATTTTTGCTTTTGAGTTGTAAATGTTTAAATCATGTAAAATTCTTTGGCTTTCAAAACCGCACAACTCTATTCCCTTCTTTGTTTTTCGTACAAATCGCAAGTCTCAAGATTTTCGCATTTACAAATAGAAAATCAAATCAAATTCAAGCAAACAAAACATAAATGAAAAATAATTTGGACAAACTCGATGTTCAATGAATGAAAAAAGTTTGTTGTTGTTGTTGTTGTAGCGGCAAGCCTAGTCCCGTTTAGGGTCAGGCAAGTTCAGCTTTAGTCATCGAGGTCATCTAACGGGAGGCCCAGGAAACGTGCTGTTTCGACGGGGTCGGACCAAAGGGAGAGGGGTGTTAGATGAGTCGGGTTAAGTGGGCATGCAAAGAGGTGGTTAGTGTCGTGCGGGGATTCTTTGCATGCGGGACATGTGTTAGGTATGTCAGGGTCGAGTCTGGATAGGTAGGAGTTAAGCCTACTGCAGTATCCAGATCTTAATTGTGCCAAGGTTACGCGGATCTCACGAGGCAACTCGAGCTCTTGTTCTGCAATGGGTGGTGGTTTGACTCCGAGAACACCATTCACTGGAAGAGAGTTCAAGAAGGTGTTAACGGACTCTCGGTGAATGGTGTTGATGGCCTGTCTGTACGCCGTCCTGTCCAGCGGGTCTTGTCTGTATTGCTGTATGTCGTCGCGGTAGTCAAGTACTCCCTTTCTGATGTGCCTAGGTGGTGGTTCAGCTTCCAGTAGGTGCCTGTTGGGATGATCCATGCGGTAGCATCCCAGCAGGTACTGCTTACACAGCATAACATTATGCTCCTTAACTGGGAGCATAGATGCTTCACTGTGTAGGTGGTGCTCCGGCGCCATCAGGAGGTTTCCCGTCGCGGTTCGAAGGGCGATGTTCTGGCAGGTCTGTAGCTTCTTCAGCTGCGTCGTGCTAGTCCCCGGCGTCCAAATCGGCGCAGCATAGTTTACGACCGGCCGGCCAATTGCCTTGTACGTCGCCAGCAACGTTTCTTTGTCTTTCCCCCAGGTGCTACCGAAGAAGTTGGAAAGGTCGGCGAGGTAGTTGTTTACTGAAGAACAAAGGCTATCAATATCCTGGCCAGACGCCAAAATCGAACAGTCATCGGCGTATGAGATCAGCGAGACGCCCTCAGGTGGTGGAGGAAGCCTCGAGATGTAAAAATTAAACAGCAATGGGGAGAGGACACCACCCTGCGGGACCCCTTGTTTAATTTTCCGTAGCTTAGATGTTTGACCTCGAAACTCAACCGATGATCGTCGACCACTCAGGTAATTCATGGTCCACCTCTTCAACCTAGGCGGTAATGAGGAATCCTCAATGTCCGATAGTAGCACCGAATGATTCACTGTGTCGAAAGCATTCGACAGGTCCAGTGCTACTAGGACAGTTCGCGCACAGGGTCGATTTTGGTTGAGGCCATGAATTATCTGGGTGTTTATGGCGCTAAGTGCAGTTGTGGTGCTGTGCACTTTTCGGAAGCCATGCTGATGTGTAGCTGGGCTCAGGTGGTGTGTGAGGGACGGGAGCAGCAAGGCCTCAATTGTCTTCGCTACTGGGGAAAGGAGGGATATCGGACGATATGACTCTCCTTTATTTGCGGGTTTCCCCGGCTTTAGTAGCGGGACCACTCTACCCAGTTTCCACACGTCGGGTATAGTTAGGGTGGTCAGGGACAGATTGAGAAGCTTGGTGAGATATTCTGCTCCCGCTGGACCCAAATGTTTTAGCATCAGCATGCTTATTCCGTCGGGGCCGATGGATTTGGAGGCTTTCGCCTTCCCGATAACCTCCTGAACCTCTTCCCTGGAGAAATCAAGCGTTGCGCTGGTGTTCGGTAGTTTGCGCAGACGGCGGGTTATTCGTCGTTTCGTTTTGTCGACCGAAGGGTGCAGTGTAAAAAGCCGGCTAAAATAGCTCGCAAACCTCTTCGGGTCCGACGAGGCGTGATCACCGAATGAAATTTCCACCCGATCATCACGTCTCGTCGGATTTGACAACGATTTGACGGTGGCCCAGAGCTTGGTCACCCCAGCCACTTGTTCCGCTTATTGAGATTTACCTTGTTCCGAATCTCGGCGTTGAGTTCCCTGATACGGGGATCGCCGGGATCGGCCAGGCGTAACGTGTCGCGCCTTGTCGCCAAAACCGCCGCTTCGGTGGGAAAATTGGGGCGGATTTCCGCGATTCGACCTGCAGGTATGAAGCGGGCGGCAGCAGACACGACAATTTTGCGGAAAAGCTTTTCTGCAGGGAGGACGTTGGTGGGAGTGGGGAGAGCACTGAAGGCGTTCTCAGTAAATTCCGTGAAGCCGGGCCAGTTAGCTTTGTTAAAGTTAACAAATGTCCGGTGGTCCACGGAAACGAAGTAGGGAGGCCTGTCAATCGAGATGACTATGGGCAAATGGTCTGATGCAAGCGTAAGCATAGGTCGCCAATCTATGCAATTTATCAGACCAGCGCTAGCTATTGTAATGTCAGGCGAGCTATGGCAGTTGCCCACAATCCTGGTGGGGGCTTCGTCATTCATTGTGCAGAATGTCGAATCGTCTATCTGTTCCGCCAGCTCCATTCCTCGACGATCATTTGACAGGCAGGAATGCCAAAGATCGTGGTGCGCGTTAAAGTCGCCCAAAACCGGTTTTCGCCTCTGAGTAGCGCACCTATATCAGGACGGTATCCAACTGGGCAACTTGTAACGGGAGGAATGTATATATTAAATATTTCGAGCTCGACATCGCCTGACCGGATAGCTATGCCCTGACATTCTAGGGTAGTATCCCTGCGGTCGATGTCGCCGTCGATAAGACGATACTGCACGGTGTTATGTAAAATGAAGGCCAAGCCTCCACCATGATCTCGTTCGCGATCTTTCCTTATGATGTTGTAGCTAGCCCGGCTCAGAAGATCTGAGCGGGCGCTTAGTTTGGTCTCCTGGATCGCGGCTATTGGCAGGCGTTCCCGGCTCATGAAGTCAACTATCTCGTCGATCTTTCCTTGGAGTCCGTTGCAGTTAAATTGTACTAGTGTAAAGTGTCTCGGGGGAACGTTCGTAACACGGGGGGTGAGGGAGTTGTGCGTAGATCTTGTCTGTTGCAGCTGTGTAACCCGCTGTGGTAGTTGCCGCACATTGGTGGTAGTTGGCGGCTGCGTAGTGTTTGCAGGCGGGGGCAGACTCCTACAGCATGGGGCAACGAAAGCACTACTCCACTCACGAGTGGTGCGCAGGCCAGAGCACGACCGAAAGTGGCACCAGCCAGTGCAAGAATTGCATTTGACTGATGTCACGTTCCGCCGTACTATGGTCTGACACACGGAGCAGACTGTGCGGGGTACTAAGAGCTGCTGATTAGCCCCCGCACGGGATGTGGAGCTGGATGGGGGTGGGGGAGGGTTGGGGGAAGATGATTGGGAGTCATGCTGCGGGAAGCTCCGATGGGCCGTGGAGGCCTGGGGGGAGTTACCCAAAGTGGGTAAGTGTGCAGAAGGCACTGCCGTATGGGCCAGAGGCGCAGCTGGGCGCTGGCAGCATGGGGCCACGTAACTCGCGGTCCACTCCCTATGTGTCTTAAGGCCTGAGCAGGTCTTAAGATGACTCCAACCATTGCACTGGTTGCATCTAACCGAGGTGGAGGAATGGTGGAGTCGTCTATGGCACACGCAGCAGAAATAATCCCTCGGACCAGGATTGGTTTCTACACCAGCCCTGATGAGAAGGATTTGGAGCAGGCCTGCTGCGAGATGTTGCTCCGTTGATGTACTAAAGCTAAAATTACCTGATGACCTAAACGGGGTTAGGTCGCCGAAAGGGTGACAGCCCTTGGCCGGATAAAATCCGGGTCAACTCCGGTGCGTAGAACCGGCTGTCGTGGGAGTCGAAAAAAAAAAAAAAAAAAAAAAAAAAAAAAAGTAATTTTGTATTCCTGCCTTGTGTAGGACTGAATTTCATTTTAAGAAAATTTTACTCACGTTTTTAATCTCATTTTGGGAGGTACTATTTATTTTCAAGCCTGATGAAGGTACATCTTTGGTGTGCCCGTCCGGTATAGAGAACAGTATGACCGGTGTAACAGCACTGGAAAAGGGGCTGTGTGATGCATAAGCTACATCTACCTTAAAGAAACCTCGACGTTGAAGCTGTATTATATCTCCCTTTTTGCATTTCTTAAGTTCCGGATCACCAAGCATTTTTATTTCCTCCTGTTATGGTCATTATTAAAACATAGTTTAACTTTTATTATAATCAAGTAATATTTACCCTAGTTTTATGACCAATGTACTGTTTAAAGTCCTCGTCCTTGCCCAAAACTGCTTTGCTTATAATGTTATCAAAGTAGACGCAAAATGTTGGTGGATAGTTAGATTCATCATCTTCTACAGCTAACCAAGTGAGTTTTAAGGTTTTCTTAAAGTCTTTGTTATCCAAGTTTAAGTTAGCATCAACACCAGATATTTTGCCGCTATTATCCCTATGAATTTTTTTTATTAGTAAATTGCCCCAATTTATGAAAGTAGCATTTTCGCCCTCTTTTAGGGCTTCAGCATCCTCATAGTCGATGTATATACGTGGACCAATAGAAACTGTCTTCTTTCCAAGACTTTCGTTCTTCGGATGGACAGGTACTTTAACTTTTTCTACTTTTGCTCCTGCTACATTTACTACGACACGATTATCATAATTTATCGCAGTATAACGAGGAGCGATGGGATCAATAACCCTTTTATTAAATGCCCATATTTTATCCCAATTCATAAATACCACCGATTTGCTCGACCCTTGAGCAATGATAAATTCACGCAGCCCTTCAACAGTCATGCCACGACGAATAATGCCTCTAACTGTAGGAAAACGGGGATCATCCCTGTAATTTTTTTTTAGTTATGATTACTCCAAACGTTAAAAAAAAGAACATTACCATCCATCAACTAATCCTGATTCGACAAACCAAGTCAATTTACGCTTAGACAGTACCGTGTTTGTCATGTTTAAGCGACTGTATTCCCATATGTGAGGCTTCCTTAATTTCAATGCATCAATAAACCAATAAAACTGATCATCACGGTCATGATATTCCATTGTACGTAACGTATGAGTAACACCCTCGATAGAATCAACAATTGGGCACGCGAAATCATATGTTGGGTACACCCTTAAATTTGTTAAGTTTAGTCATAAAGAATTATTTTAAATTGAAGCTAATACATACTTGTATTTTGTGCCAGTGCGTGGGTGAGGTTCATTTTTGCAACGGTATATGGTTGGGTCACGCATGCATCCGTTTGCTGAAGACATATCAATTTTCGCGCGAACGCAACATTTTTGACCTGTTTCGGTACCATTGACCATTTCTTGCCATAATGCTAAATTTTTTTCCACATCTGTAATAGTAATATTTTTATATTTATGTTTAAGTATTAGAGTTACATCAACTATTTAAGCAAATTACCATTTGATCGATTCGCCGATTCCACCCGTTGTTCACGCTCTAGTTTCATTTTATCTGCTGGTGTGTCATCCACATATGCTTTGCCTTCTTTTATCATCTGTACGCAATATTGTAACATTAATTCAAAATAGTTGGATGTGTGGGTAAAGACATCTGGTTTAATCTGCAGCAAGTCCACATCACCCAGGATTACTTCTTCAAATTCGACAGTTTCTTTTGCAGGGTTTGTATCATCGAACCGCATTATTAGTTTTCCATTGAAATTTTGGGCATAGTATTGATTTAGAAGCGCAGCTTTCGCATGCCCAATATGGAGATACCCAGACGCTTCTGGAGGAAATCGTACCACAACTTTTCCCATTTCGGCACCAGGCAAATCAATGAATTTACCTTCTTGTTTACGTTCATTTGTTTTTGTTTGCTCATGAACAGCTGAGTTTTCGCATTCACTTAACTTAACACCATTGCTCCGTTTAGCCCGTTTGGCTGCGACACGTGCCTCTTCTGGTAATGTATTCAGCACTTTTTGTATTAAAGGTTGTGCATTTATGAGATCATACCAACGTTGCACATGTTGCGGTAAACCTTTTGAGCACAGAAATTCATACCGAGCATGCATTTCGTTGAAAAGGGCAAAATCAGCAATGGTCAATTTGTTAGCCACCAGATAAGTAACTGGTGCAATTGACTTTTCAAGAAACGATAATGCCCAGGAGATGTCATCTTCACACGTCAATGAAAATGACAACCAATGATCTATTTGTGTACGTTCGATAGCACTTTCTCCATACAGCTTATATTCGGGCGCCACACGTGCAAGCGCTCTTAACACATCATTGTTAGAGTGACAAAGAAGCTGCCGATTATCCGGAAATTGTAGTGATGTTTCATTGCCCCAAACAATCTCAATACCTACAGTTTCGTTTATGAAATGAGCAGTTGCCAAACCACCTTCAAATTAAAAAATTTTGATATGTATATATATTAAAATATATGAATCTGAATTGATGATTAATAATGGGTTAAGCACCCCGCCCGACTAAAATTATCGCATCAACTTGAGTAGAATTCTGCATAAATATATGTCATAACCTAAAAATCGCAAACATATTTGTAGCACTTACTTATTGGTGGATTTTTTATGTTGGCTGTTAGTTTGATTGTCATTTCAATTTTTCCGAAACACGACACCACTAAAAGTAATATCAAATATAACAAAATACGAACACCTATTGAACACACCACAATCCGCGAATAATTCACTTTAGAGATAATAGCAATCGGATGATTATAAATAGTCGATCAATATGTCATCCCTCACTTGAACATGTAAAGAATTATCGGGAACCGAGATTATCATTTTTTGGACTGATATCGAAAAGTGGATTGTCGATTTATGTAATTTTCGATTTAAATTTCTGTTCGGCACTTTAAGCCGATGTCAGACAGCACTATCTAGCGTTGGGTGACATTTGCAACTTTGTTAGCAAACGAAAAACACCAATGGTACACAAAATGGACATATCTCTTATCAATTATTTTTCTATCTATGCTAAAAATATGGTATATTAAGGTATTATCATCTTTTTTATATTTTCACTACCTTGAAATTCGCGTTAATTTAAGTAGATAAACGCGCAAACGCGCTCTAAATAATAAGAGATGGCTAATCACTGCCCAGTATGTATCACGATAGGACTTTCCGCTGCCATTTGTTGTTTACTTGGCCGTCTGTTCACCTTTAATCCGTGCATTACTAGTTCCAAGTCTGGATCTTCTTGCTGACATTTTCTTAAGTGGCTTGCGTCCCACTTTTCTGCTGTCATTCGCCGGACGTCTATTATGCCCTCAGTTTTTGAGCATCGTTTCCGTCGTCTTTCCTGGCTGTTGGAGCCTGACCAGCATTCGCATGCCAAGTGACCTGCTTTTCCACAACTGAAGCACTTTTCAGCTTGATTCTTGACACCAGAACGATTCATTCCTTCAATCGACTTCAAAGTTTTCAATATTTCAGTCCTCACATCTGGTGTTTCTACCACCAAACGCTTCACTTTGTAGGCTGGCTTACATAGCAGTGCTGCTGTTTCACGTGTCTGGAAAGGAGTTGTGCCGTCAAAGGATGGTGCTTCTATCCAGGGGCCATTCATCAATCTGGTTGAAGGATTCAAATGCAAATCTCGTGCACGACTTTCGAGCTCGTTGATTTTGGTCTTAATTAGCTCCTCTATTTTGTCTTGCCGCTCTTCGATTTTATTCTGGTTTGGTTTAAAGTCTGCGTTTTCTTTTAACAGATTTTCCTGTATTTGTGCAATTATCTTTTCTAAGGATGATATCTGCTTCCTCCGTTCAACCATTTGTGCATCCAACTTTTGTGTCATGTTGACATTGATTTGTGAAATTGCAGCCAGCAACATGTTCATGTTCATACCCGTAGTCGAGCTAGGAGCATTTCCTTGAATTTTACTTGATGGCGGCTCCAACTCCTTCGCAGAATCACTAGCCTCTTCCTTGTCAATATCCTTCAAGGATATATCTTCATCCTCGCGACGGAATTCGTATTGGCTCAAGTCGATGCCTTCGACTTCCTTTGCTTCTCGCAGTCTCGATTGCAGCTCTGCCTTATTTCCTGTTGTAGATAATCCACGCTTTGCCAGTTCCCTCTTGAGAGGAAGTATCGTCAAATCCTGTATCTTGAACATTTTCCAATTATTATCGTTTGGGATTTATTTAACAATCCCACTTCTGTCACCAATTGTTGATTTCCCAAATCCTTCGGGTACGATCTCTGGATTGTTAAATAAAAATCGCTAACTTAATTTGCAGTCTCTTTATTTATAAAGAATTTATTTAATGTCCTTTTATTACTCAGTAATTCACAATTCAATTTACAATTCACTTGACTATTTACAATCACTTGTATTACAACTGTTGTACAATGTTCTATTTTTATTACTTCACTGTAATGTATTCACCAACGCGTTTACTTTACGACTGATTGACTTGGCAGCTGAGTGTCGCCCTTATATGGCAGTCGGCTGCTCGCAACCAACCGCCTAGAATAATCGAATCGTTGAATGTTCTCGTTTCACGCTCTAGAATATGCCAGTTATCGGCTTCTCTCTTTCATCTGACATTCGCTTCGCATTTTCGCCACAATATCGCTTGCGAACAAAGAAATTAAGTTGTCATTTGTGCCATTGTACAGCCTACTAGGCTGTACAATAATTTGTGCAGACAACTAGTTACGAAAGTTCATTTTACGGAATTCGATTAACAAGTTTGTTCCCTAGTGCGGATAAATATTTTACGATCTACCATAGGTATCAATTTATTAATATATAATGAAAAATTAGCATTTTTCTGATGTACTAATCTCCTGATACATGAATTAAAGATGGTAATTATAATAAATTGTTTTGTTTTAAAAATAAACTTCCTTTTGAAGCTTATAATATAAATATGGGGAGTGGAGGGCTGCAATGCGCATACTGCAGAATATTACGAATTCTTTGAATATTGTGTTTTTTCCTCGTATTTTAGATGCTTTTTATGTTATTGTTCAGTCGACAAGGGAAATTGCGATTGCAAAAATGGTATATGGCGTATCCGGATAAAGTAAAGAAGAAGATTACTCGTGAGTTGGTGACCACTATACTTGCACGTAAACCTAAGATGTGTTCATTTTTGGAGTGGAAAGATTGCAAAATTGTTTACAAGCGGTATTTATGTTAATTTAATCCTATTAATATGACCTAGAGTTAACCCTTAGAAAAAAACTATTTCAATGGTGTGTATATGTACACCAACCTAACAAGATCAAAAACAAATTGGGAAAAAGGAAATTTTTACTTTGTTTCGGTTTACTCAAAGTGTATCAAAAATAGTGTGCAGCATGATACAATAGGGGTATTCTCTTTGTCTAGGAAATGCATACTATGCAAATATTTCCTATGGAATTGGCAAAACATCATGAGCACCCCCGTTGCAAAATTGTGACATATTCAAGTGAAACAATAACACACAGGCACAGTTACTTTTCCTTCACAGGGTTGCATTTTCCTTCTTGCTAGCTGTGGGAAATAAATATACATAGGATTTGGTATAGGATATTTTTCCTATCGTACCATATGTTTTGTTGTTGTGCTATTGCACGAATGGGGAAAATTTCCTATCCGTGCACCGTAGCATACATTTCCTAGACAAAGAGAATACCCCTCATGATGCATCATGGTCTTATTGCATCATGATACCTCTAATTATTTAAGTGTAGTTTCGTTCTATTTCGCAGTCGACTTCATAGCTATCTGACATTAAACATGTTTAATTTTATTT
This sequence comes from Neoceratitis asiatica, assembly GCA_030068015.2. Classification (NCBI taxonomy): domain Eukaryota; kingdom Metazoa; phylum Arthropoda; class Insecta; order Diptera; family Tephritidae; genus Neoceratitis; species Neoceratitis asiatica. The sequence goes on along the minus strand of CM061528.1, from coordinate 513,319 downwards.
TTTCATGCTTCTCTCAAATATTTAAAAAATATTAACTCAGTTTGAAAAAATATATAAAAAAAATACGTGGAGGATTTGAAATTTCTTTCAACGGGATTTAGCATCTTGGTTTATAATTATATTAAATGTATGTATGTTATACAACAAAGAAAATATTTATTTTTATTTCTAAAACGTTTTGGAGTTAAAAAGTAACACTTTTCTTTAAAATAGAAATATGGTCACATTTCAACCAAGGACGATCCCTAGTATTTATATAATAAGCTATTAGAAACGGGTGCTTCATTTTCTGTTATTTTTGTCGTTGTTGTTGTAGCAGATATTTCGGTATATTTTACTTTCTGTTGTGCCTTTCATGGTGATAATATTACAACCATCGTTAGCAGGCATGAAATTGTTTTATTAATTTCTTTGGCTTCGATACTGCAATAAGAATTTCATAAATTCGCTATAACACAGGCTTACATTTTTCTTTTACAATATGTGGGAAATAAATACATTTATACCTAAATCTGTTTTATTGGTGTGCCATTGCATAGATATGAAGACAAAGACAATAATAAAAAAATATTTGATTTGATTAATTTAGAATGATTGTTTTAAAGTCTTAATATTTTTTTCCCAATGTTTCTAGGTATGCGAGCCTATATTTTTGTTGTGCTATTGAACAGAATGATAATGAGCTTCTAACCCTAGAAATTATTCATCGTTATGTTGAGTTGTTGGATAAATATTTCGGAAGTGTAAGTGTCTGATATGAAATAGTAATCATTAAGTAGTATACTTTCCCAAAGCAAACAACCGTAATATTCCATATTTATGAATTCTTACTTTTAAAATACTTTTTCTTTAAGGTTTGCGAATTGGATATAATTTTCAATTTTGAAAAGGCTTATTTTATACTGGATGAACTGTTAATAGGTGGAGAAATACAGGAGACATCGAAAAAAAATGTGCTCAAAGCAATAGCATCCCAGGATCTGCTACAAGAGGTCAGTACACCAGAAGCATATGATTTGTAATACTTAAATAAAGGTAGAAGAGAGAGCATACATATTTTTTTCTCTAATTTAAATAGACATTTCCATAGTATACTACTTATTATTAATCATTAGAATTTGTTTACAGAACTTAAATATTTTTTGGTTCAAACTCAGTGTTATTTGTAACAATATCAATATATTCCATCACCTATTTTTGTATGCGTTTGTGTTCGTTTCCCGAAATTTCATACTTAAATTTTCATTTTAAATATTAATGACAATGTTTACGTATATATCTTCTTTTTAAATTTACTTTCAAAAACACTACATCAAATATGTCCTGACCTTCGACTGTCAATTTCTTAATCGCCACTTCAAATTTGTTTTGCTTATTAAATAAATATAATTGATGCACAATACTATAAGGAAAAGGAATTTTTTTACACAATACAATGATTGTAATGTTTTTTGATGAAATTATGAAAAGTCAATATTATTAATATTGTTACACAAATAACTTACTGGCATATTTATTAGGTATAACTTTTAGAAATGTTAAATGCAAATAGTTTAAAATGTGATTGATTATGATATACTTATAGCAAATTGTAAAAATATAAGAACTTTTTTTTAGTTTTGTTTGCAAAAAGTTGCATGAATGCATGTGTATATTTTGCTCCGATGCATTAAGTATAAATTAAAAAAATTGGAGCCCTATATTGTTTATTAGTGAATATAGCTTATGAATAAATACTACTAAAATTTATAAATAATGCAAAACAAGTTCTAATAAATGCTTAGTAAAAATTTTAAAAATGTAATAATAACAAACCCGTACTCGTCTTGCCATTAAGCAAAAAGTGTAAAATTTTCATTATAATTTCTAATAACTTCTACGTACATATATAAAATTTATTGCCTTATTGCCAAAATGGCAGCTAAAGAAGACTTTAAGGCTAAGCATGAATAAATATTATTAATTCGTGATGAGTTATTACTGTATAAAAGCACATGGCAATATGAAAATGTTTTTTCTCAAAATTTTACTTCAAAAAATTAAGCGATAAATGTGTGCTTTGTTATCTTTTTTGAATAAATTTTTCAGTTTCATATGAAAATATCTGCAAATGTATTTTTCATTAATGTTCATAACTTCGTTTAGTAAACAATATGAATGTATCTTTTATCAAAATAAGCTGAATTGAGAATGTTATATTTTCTATATTTAATTTCGATTGCATGATGTTCGTACTTGTGATTCATTGTTAAATTTTTAATCGCCAAATGCCTTCTTTGCATCTACATAGTTCCCATTCAAAACTCATTTTTTCATTAACACCCATACGATTTAAAAAGGTCAAAAATTCATATTAAAAATGTTTAACCCTTTTTCTTTATATTATTGTGATTCATTACAATTAATGCTTACCCCGCCATAATGACGTAAACGATTCGCAACTACAACAGGATTTCAATGAGTATTTGAATTAAATATTATATATAATATTTCCTTGTATATTTTAACATATAATATATTATAATGTATAGTAACACGTAACATTTACACGTTTGCATATACAAGTACTAATACTATAAACTAGCAATGGTTTGGGAAAACTTTTACTCATTTACTAACAAATTATGTTATTTATTTTATGTTAAGTAATATAATATATTGCTGTAAACGCTACCAATGGGGAATAAAAGCTTTCGATTTTTATATCTAACTGAAAGAGAGTAGTCAGCTGGGGAAGTAAGTGACATACAATCCAGTAGGATTTGAAAATAGAAATTTTTTCTTAAGTATATTTAACTGATCATGAAAAAGTTGAAATAAGTTTTGTGTAGTCATTCTAAAATTATACTCTTGCTCGTGCTGTAACATAGTACTTACTCTTGCAGACGTTTTATGTGTGTAGGGTACAAACAATTTATTTTATCTGTTGAGAATTTAGATTGGTTTAAACAAGAGCTAACATAAGATACGTATTTGAATGGATGTCGTGCTGAAGTTAAAAAAAGTAAAAAAAAAACAATAGTTTTATTTTCAACATTGCTTTTAATACTGAAGATAGTGATATTGGATATCGCAATAATTTTAAACAAGAGAGTTGAGCTATACATATTGATACATAGCTGACGAAAGTCTGTAAATAAACTTTGTATTAATTCAGTCATATTAGTAGATACCGTTTCACAAGTCATATATTTCCTCTTTTTTTTTCTAAACCAGTCGTTATCCATTATTGAACCTATTTTACCGAAATTTTAAATTGAATGAAACGTAGAGAAGAACGAAGAAGACAAATTATTTTTATTATAGCAATGCTAATATATTCACAGCAACAAAAAGCGTCCACATATGTAAATCCAACATGGCGTTTTATAGTTTTGTTCTCTCTCATGTTAGCAATGTCACTGAAAGTGTAACCTGTTTAAATGTAGTATCTTCAGAAGATATTGACTGATTGGATATTATAAATTTCGCCTAGGTACATACATATGTAGATATTTATATAAAAACTGTTGAAACTATCATCAAGTCTGTTACATGATTTAATTACTTATTTGTTTATATGACTAGATATAAATTTTGAGCAAAGTTTTTCCAAGTTGTTTAAAAACCTGTGATTGCATCCTTCGTGAATTACTGATGTACATAATTACATTTAATGTTATTATATATGTATGTTCAATTCTTTAGCAGCTTTTAAATTTCATATACTCTTAGTTTGTGTGGGGTCGCCATCATTATATCCAATTTTCGCATTTGTCACAAATGTTATATTATCCTATCTTCAATCACCATACATTTAACACTAGGTCAGTCAGAACTCATTTCATTTATTTATTATAAATTATTTAATCTAATTTTGTATACTGAAACCTTAAGTGTGGCTAATGTTTTAATGTATAAATCTTCTTTTTGCCTTATTCATGTATGTACACATTGCGCACTCACTTTATTTTTTTGTGTACTTTAGGATGAAGCTGTTGAGGGCACTTTAAGAGACATTGGACTACTGTAAAAATTGTAAGAAATTCTAAACAAGGAAGTAAATTTAGCAATATAGTTTAGTTAATGCAGAGGAAAGAATTCTTGATTTTTATAGCATTGTACATAATTACAGCACCTTACAAAAGCTTCGTTAAAGGCTTGCATATGTATGTCAAAATAAAAGTGTAATCAAATTTTCGCTTCCCTACCCAAGATAGTTTCTGTTTTATGATTTTATATCTGCGTAAATTTTTTTTTTTGCTATTTAGTATTTAAACCGTAAATTGTAATGTTGTTTGTAAGCTTCTATATACTTGTCTTCAAAATAGTTTATACAACAACAGTGTAGACTTTGTTTTATCTACGTCAAATTCTTAGGAAAGAATACAGTATTATTTGTAATTATGCTTTCTTGATGATATTTAAATAAAGATATACGTGGAAATATGAAATATTTTTGACTCATGAATTCAAAATTTCTTTATTCATGCATTCTTGTCAAAAGATCGATTTTTTATTTTAAAATTATGAGGCATTGAAAATATAGTATACACATATAGATATATATATATATATACCCCTTACACTATATATATACATAGTTGGTGCTTGTAACCGCTGAAGCGATTTTTGACCGAGCTTCACCAATTTGTGGTTTTGCGTCTTGATGTTTTTACCAACAAATAAAGGGACCTACAGTTTATTCTAAGCCGCCTCCGAACGGCCGATGGATTTTTATGAGGAGCTTTTATTCATGTCAGACATTCCCTGCCGAGGGGTGACCGCAATTAGAAAAATTAGTTTTCTATAATTTTGGATGTTGCTCGAACCTAGACTTGAACCCAGGCCTTCCGAATTGCAGTACGCGTACGCAATGCTAACCACTCGGCTATCGCAGCCACGGCCCTGTAAGGAGTAAAAATCCAAATATTAAACACACAAAAACTTTTATCCATTATAAATAAATGATATATTGACTAACTTATTTAGCTTCTTATTGTTATTATAAACGATCGAATATAGAATTTTAAAAATAATTTGGGTAAGATAACAATTAAATAAAGGCTCATAGAGATAGTTTTACGGACATATCGAGATATTTATTTAAATTGATTATGATAGGATTGAGAAGTAGTGAATTGATATAATCAAAACAATCTCAGCGGTTTTTGCTACTAGATGATGTTTGATACTCTTATTGCGGGAAACACTAATAAGTTTTTGAAAACTGACATTTCAAGCAATATCTTTCTGAAAACTGACCTTTAAATCGTCAAACGTGTGAAAAGTTATTTTGATTTGAAAATATGTGAATTTTCCGAAGAATCACGTTATGTGAAACTTTTTTACTATAAAAATTGGCATATCTTGGTTGGGAATTTTTGATGCACCCCGAAAAGAGCCGTTGCTCAAGTTCTTGGCCCACAATCCACAGATGTTCTACACTGATGGAATTATGAAACTACCAGAAAAATGGCAAACGGTCATGGATAATATGATCAATATATACTTGAATAAAGTTAATAATTAAACTGCGGAGGGTTTTTATTATTATTGTATTGTATTTATACATATATGTGCATATATATATTCATATGTATTAGAGCTCAAGATTTTGTTCGAACATATTCGAGTAGTTGAGCATTTTAGCAATGAGCACTCGCACACTTGACCATTGCTCAATACTCGAAAATTTTCGAGAACGATCACGAGCATTTCGAGTATTTTGACCAAATCCTTGACGTTTTTCTCAGAGCCTTTTTTGTTAATAATTTTATTCAGAGTGTAAAAATCATTGAAACGCCAAGGAAATTTGGCCAAACAAAATTGAAAATTGAGAAATGAGCTAGAATAGAGCGAACATCGAGCTGCTCACACTGCTCGATACCCAGGTATCTAAAGTTCTATCTATCTATATATATATAAAAATCAATGGAAATTTTGATGAACGCCACTAACTTGAGAACCACCAGAATTGCACCAAATTTTTAGGAGTTATGAATGAATATTAGGAGAAGGTTAATGTGACATTTTCATGAGATTGGCGCAGCCGTTCCAGAGATATGACCATTTTAGTGAACATTGGTCGCTACTCATATATAATACATACAACAACAATAAATACATGTAAAATTGCAAAATACGCGTATATTAGGTTGTTTATATTATTCTCGCAATTTGTGGTTTGAATCCTACATATTTATGAGGAGTTGTTTTTATTTCATACAGAAAAATATTTTTCAATACCTGGATGTTCTGACCATAACTCAAACCTACGTCGGCGTACTGCTAATCAGAAAAAAATATGGTAAAAATGTAACAGTGGGACACTTTCCAGCTTAGTAAAGAAATTTGCGGAAATTTCGTTTTTTTTTTAATACATTGCTTTCAATGTTAAATATGGAAAATCTTAATAAAAATCAAGTTAGTTTGGTGCATGATGACCTAATAACCAGGTGAAGTAAGTAGAGTAGCAACAGACTTTAACACTGCCTAAACTCAACGTTGTATTTACGAGTTTGAAAAGAAAGGGGAGGAAAGAGAGAGAAATATATATATATATATATATATATATATATATATATTGTAACGTTTTTCTTAGCTACCCTCGATGATTTCACAAATCATTCGAGTCCGATCACTAGATTGCTAAATAATACTCCCAAGATTTGTTCGTTTAGCCTCTTAATCGTCAGGAATTTACTAAACGTTTATTTAGTTTTCAATAATTACAACTCTACCATACTCAATGGCTTATTTTACAATTCTTTATGACACACAATTATTCTCTGCTTCTCCACACAGCTCATCCGTTTCTAAAACTCACAGCTCACAGCAGTGTTAACTCCATTGAGTTTTCTACTCGTCTCCTCTCTTTTATTTGGAAATCTCGTCACATTGCTACGCCTTTTGTCTGTCCTTCGTATTTCGGATTTCCGTTACAATATATGGCTAACATAAAGAGTTATTATTCAGGTAATAAAATTTACCGGCTACCTACTCTTATGCGAAGCACACAATCATCCATTTTGCATAAAATTTCGAAAATTTTCAAACGTACTCTGTTCAATTAGGGACTGTGTAACTTTTAGCTCGATTTCGCCAAGTTCAGCGACTGCTGCAGATTATGCTCCAGGCTATTTCCTCACAGGAGGCCCAATTCCCACCGAAATCATCTATTGAAACAACCCAGTCAAAACCGAAAAGGCAATTACGTATAAATACTGTATTGTATTAAAAACGGAATATTTAAGGAGCATACGTATTTTTTCATTTTGTAGAATTTTTTAAAGTATTTATATTATGGAATTCCAGGTCATGAACGTTTCAAAAATATATATGTATTTTTTTTACAGAATTTTTCAAAGTAGGTTATGAAATTCCCAGTCATGAACGCTTCACAAAAAAAAAAAAGTATATGGAGCCATGGTTCGCCCAAACCAACGTTATATGTATACACCTAATAGCATTCACCTGTATTTTTGTGCATAACCACTAAATACTTTTCCTATACTTTCTCACAATTTCATTTTACACGGTTCGATTTGCAAACGTACAAGATATAATATTTTCGCAAAACACAATCAGTAAAGTCTTTTTTGTCTTTTACATATCTGCTTCTGCTATATAGCCCTTAACTTATTAGTACCCTTGAGGTGTGCTGTCAAACATTTGCTTCCAAGGTGAGAGCAAAGCTAAAATGCTTTCTTCAGATGAAACAAATGTTCGTAACAAGTTTATATTTTGATCTTAATAATGATTTATTGTATACTTTGTAAAGAAAAACAAGAAGTAGCGTGAAGAAAAACAATATTCCATCGAGCAGAGGAAGAAAGGACCGCTTGAAAGGCGACGTTAGGGAACATGAAGAGAGAGAGAGAGAGAGAGGTCACGGAAGGCCTAAAACTTGACCACGTGGCTTATTATGGACGCGATTTAAAAATGTAAAGAAAAATTGTGAAGCTGTGTAATATATGCAGCCAAAAATTATACTTAACAAAGTTACTTTTCCTGTCATGATTTCTTGTTCTTGCATTTCTTGTTCGAAAATTTTCTATAAATTTCTTACATTTAAACATTTAGGTATATATTTAAATACGATTGCGATATTGCATGGTTTTAAATGATAAATTATGCTTCAATATGACTAAGTGGATACCGGATTTAGAATGTGAGTTTATAGAGTGGATAAAGGTCCCCTTAAAAACACTTAACACGCTCTCATGTATATTTGTCGCAAAGATTTGTCCAGTTTGATTAATCACTTAACGGTAAGTTTTAAAGAAACCAAAATTGTTATAATTCCGTAACTAAAAGAAATATTAATCCTATTCTAGTTTCAACTGTTCGTTTGGCACATGCTTACAACTTTACGTTATCCCAAATAAGGTTGAATATAACGTTAAATTAAATGTTAAAAAAAAAAAAATTATGAATTCAGTGGAACTTTGGAAATACCTTTTACATGCATCTTAAAAAAACTTAAAAAATTGAAATTTTTAAAAATATTTCTTGTGGTTTTCAAGCATTATCATTATGCGTGTCTAAATGGGTAGGGGAGAATTGAATTTATTCATGGAGCAGTAGGCTCGTTAGAAAAAAAAAACGGCCGCATCACTTCACTGAGAATTGCATTTTTGCATATAGCATGAACGTACAGACTTACATACATACATATACGCCAGAATAAGTACGAATATTTTTGAGAGCTTGGAGCGAGAATAAAATGTTTTACATATGAGTGCATACATATGTATGTGATTACCCATTCAACTGTTGATGATGTTTTATATAAAATGTTTAAAAAATTGAGTGTACCAGATTTTTTTTACCCGTACCCTTAATTTTACAAAAAATCTACAAAAGTTTTAAACAAATTTGCAAGCTTCTCTTAATTTCTATTTCAATTTTTTCTTGAAATTGTTAAAGAGGGTCATACCATCCCGGCAGTCAAACCATCTCGGCTGGCTGGACTTGATGCCTTAATCTTCTTCGAATAATTTTAATAAACTAATGGCAAACAACTTTAATTATCTATTTAATTGGCATTTTAGATATGTATATAAAAATAAATATATTTTTTTGAAACAGATAATTAGGTTTAGAATTGTTAATTAAAGATATTTTTTTTTTAATTTTACCGTGTAAAAAACTTTTAAACAGTTTCCTCATTCTCCTCTTTTTTTTATTTGAAACACTGATTAACTTAATATAATATATATATGATATGTTAAAAATAAAGTGCTTTTAATCCTTGTTTGCATAAGTTCTCATTCGAAAGATTTTTGTAGATTTTATATAAATCAGTGTCCAGGTACGCACTTATGTTTAAATGTGTTATATCAATCAGTTTTCTTCACTTACTTCTTCGACTACAATGTAACGGCCACTTCTTTACAATTATTATTATTCACTACTACTTGTCTTTCAATGGTTTTGGTGTAATTATGCTGGAGCTTTTTGTGTGCACACGATCTGTAAGTAAGTATCTATACTTAAATTTATTTATTTCAATATAATAAATTTTTGTAAACGAATGTATTTTTGTTAAGAAATGTTTATAATTAATCACTATCTATCTCTGTTTATCTCTCTGTAAGGATTTAGTTTACCTTCATCGAAAATTTGTATATTATATCTTGTTCATTCACAAATACTATAGATTTTATACAGCGATGAGTTCGCCAACTTATGTGTAAAATCATTTGCTATTCATTTTAGGACGAGACTCCACAGGGCTTTTTCGATGACCACGGGCTCGGATAAATGAATAATCTGCTTACCTATCTAGCTGTGAATCAGATATCCACGCTCATTATTGTAAACCTATTATCATTCCTTAAGAAAACACTGATAAATTTCTATAAATACGTATTGTATATATACATATATATTATATTCGTCATTAAAATATTTTAGGACATGTGGAACGAAATATAAAAGGGAAATCAAAATTTTTAACTACATTGGAATAGCTTTCCATACCATAATGTTATGTGTAGAATTAGTTTCTTTTACCTTCGACCATTTTGGATTTTTGACACCGACCTTCGTACGCATATTACTTTTATATACAAAGAAAAGTACGAAAACATAAGAAAAAAAGGGTAAGGACTATATCCCGTCGATAAGGGGAAAAACGATCTCTGTCGTTCTACAAATGCAAATTTTACTTATAGCCCAAATTAATTTGAATTCAACAAATGTGAAAAAAATTTGCAGTCCAATTTCGATGTGATCTATGAATGTTCTATTCCTGTTAACTACATAAAACAATCCAAAATGTATCTGCGCATTCGTATTAAAACACCTTGTATCTGCTGTAAGTGTCGCCGGTAACGTTAGGATGGCTTTGCTGTCTTAGACTAAACGCTTGTAAACTAAAACAAAAGTAAAAACGGGTATTAAATGAAATTGTTTTAATTAATAAATATAAAATAATGATGAATTGAGAGCTTTGTTGCCAACAGTTGATACTTTGAACTGAATATGCAAATGAAAGGTAAAGTCAGAGAATGTTAATATAATGAGAAGGCGAAGATGTTAAGTCAAATCTGATGCTTTAGCACGTACAAGGCTCATTAGGGGACTGGTCGAAAGCGAAGATACAACCCATTAAGGGACTACAAATTGCAAGGAGGAAATGCTCAATTTGTATAGTCCCGTAATTGATCTTCCATGTACATATGTTCTTTTATGTAATGCATGCGCAAGTGAACTAACACAATTAAAATTGTTAAATTTATGGAAAAATAGCTGTAAGTAAATTAAAAAAAAATTATAATAATCTAGCGGGGTGGACTAACAATATAAGCAATATATTTACATAAATAGAAATATACAGTGGCGGACAAAAGTCTACAAACACCGCCTGTATTCGTTGTGTAGAAAGTACTATCACTTTGCTGAAAAATGTACGTATACAGTTTTATTTTAAATCCTTTTCTTATCACATGTAAACAAATCCATTCTCTAACATAAAATTAAACAATTATGGTCAAAAAACGCAAAAATGTTCTTAACAAAAGTCTACATACTCCACGGGCTTACTAGCAGTTATGTCGATATGCTGAGTTGCTATGGCGGGTAGGTATCCTTCTTTTACTACTTTTTTAAATTATCTTTTCTAATTTGCTAGTATTGCTCTGCCAAAAGAAATATCCATTGACGTAAGAAATTTGGTTATTCAGCACAGAAAAGAGAAGAAATCGTATGGTGAAATTTCAAAAATTTTAAACTTAAATCCATCAACAGTCAATGGATCCATCGAAAATATGCCGCATTTGGCCGCCCGAAGAAACCAACTCGAAGCAACATCAGCTTTGTTCTGAAGGAAGTGAATGATGATTCTAAAGTTACTGCTCCAAAATTAGCTGAAAAAATCGCAAGCTCGTCAAGAAAATATGTTCATCCAAGAATAATTCGAAGAGCTCTGAACGATAACTGCTTCTACAGTAGATCGTCACGTAAAAAGTCTCTTATTAATGAAAAAAATCATAACTTCGCTTGGAGTTCGCTAAAGCACATTTAGACAAGGGAATGGATTTTTGGCAAAAAGTGTTATTTACAGACGAATCGAAGTTAAATATATCCAACAACGATAGGAGAGCAAAGAAAAAACTGCACTGGAGAAAAGAAAATAATGCACTTAAGGCTAAAGATGTAGTACCAACAATGAAGCGTGACAACGTAATGGTTTGGGGAGTGGTTGCGGCATCTGGAGTTGAAAAGCTTGCTTTTATTGAGGGTAATATGGATCGGTTTAAATATTAGTCATTGTTGGAAGCTAATCTGTAGCCTTTGGTGGACAGCTAGGAGCTTGGCGCAGGTTGGATCTTTGAACAGGATAACGATCCAAACCACACGGTCCATGTTGTTAAGGATTGGTTGCTTTACCATACTCCAAGCACACCACCTCAAAGCAAAGATTTCAATGTTGTTGAATATGTTTGGGAGATTTTTGAGCGAAAAGTTACAAAAAATCAGATTTCCAGCTCAGCATTACTCAAAGAACGTCTTATTGAAGCTTGGAATAGTATTACTCCCTCAGAATTGGCAAATTTAGTAGCTTCGATGTCACGACGGCTTCAAGCTCTTACTGACGCGAACGGTGGATAAACTAAATGCTAAAAAGAACACGTTAATATCAGGACCAAAGATTTTGCGCTAAGATAAGTTATGTATGTACTGTATGTTTTGTCAATGTTGGATTTACACTTCTTTTGTCATAGCTTTACTATTTTATCTTAAAAATTATTTTTGTTGGTTTTTTATGATAAGGGAAACGAAAATAGGGTGTGTATGTAGACTTTTTTCCGCCACTATGTGTATTTATAAACTGCATATATACATTTTTTTTATATTAATTTTATTTTATTTTATATTATTATTTTTATATTTATGATTTTGTCGTTTAAAATTATTTTATTTGATCTTTATTTTTTTTTTAAATAATTTAATTAAATTATATTTTTCCCATTCTATTTTATTTTACTTTATTTTATTTTTATTTTTATTTTATTTTATAATTTATTTTATTTTTTTCTTATTTAAATTTATTATTATGTAATTTTGTTTATAAATTTTTTTATTAATTTTTTCTTATTTATTATTTAATTTAATATAAATTAATTAAATTTAATTTAATTTTTTTTAATTTTGTTTATTTTTTATCTCTTATTTAATTTTATAAGAATTAATTTTATTTAATATCTTTTTATTTAATTTTGTTTTATTTTACTTAACTTAAATTAATTTTATTTACATTTATTTAACTCAATTTCTTATTTTATTTGAATTTATAGTATTTTATTTTATATAATTTTATGTCAATTTATTCTTAATGATTTCATATTTGTGTTTGTCTTACATATCCATATGTAACTAGGTATACTTGTACATATGCATGGATGTAGTTTGATGTATCCTGAAAATAGTAAAATATATGTAAATTATAGTAAAAGGAAAATTTCATGTGACTATTTCTCGACGTTACCAAGAGCTGGGAATTTCTTACGGCACATTTTGCCTTATTTTGCACTTGGACTTACATTTACATCCATATAAAGTCCAGCCTACACAACAACTGAAGTCAGCTAACCATTTATAACGCCGTAGTTATGTCGATTGGGTTTTGAACAACAAGCAGTGGATCGCGATTTTTCCAACAAAATTGTCTATAGACAAGGCTCATTTCTTACTCGGTGGATATGTATGTAAGCAAAAATTGTCGCATTTGGGGCTCCGAGAATCCTTAAATAATTGAAGAGAGGCCATTACACTAAAAAAAAAAATGTCTGGTGCGCTCTTTGGTCCAGAATTGTGATTGGACCTTACTTCTTTGAGAACGATAATGGCGAGACTGTCACGGTCAATTCGAGGCGTTATGGTCGTATGATAACCGACTTTTGTTTGGACAGCAATTGTAGAACACGACTTGGACAACATGTGGATCGCACAATACGGTGCCACATGCCACACAACACGCGCGATTATGGCTTTATTACGAGAGAAATTTTCCGGCATCGTAATCTCTGATCGATGTCAAGAGAAAGTGCGATTTAACGGCGTCGAAGTTTACGAAAATTTATATGGCGGTCCTTTAAACGATGTAGTGGATTCACATATAACGACACGATTAAAACTTTATAATATAAAATTATTTTCATGAAAAAAAAATATTTGAAATGCATTTTATTACGTTTATTTTGGAAAACGTGTAATAGATACACCTGCATGATTATATATACAATCACTAATCAATCTATTACTGTATACTCTGACAGCTAAACTGCCATCAGATCTCCGCTTGCGAGACAACGATCCATCTTAACTAACACGAACACAGCTCAAGATACACCTTTATCCGCAGAGAAATATATGTTAAGACTAGAATTAAATAAAAAGATTAAAAACAAAAGCAGAATGAAGCTACTAGTGACATAAATACTGTTACAACATTAAACACACGCATTCCAATAGAAGAATTGAGCATACTACATTATTTCCATATGATTTATAAAATATAACCTGTAAAGCGTTAGTCTGTATCGGGAATTCTAAATTGTGTGACTTTTCAACATGGAATGGTCAGGTTATGAAAACCTTATCGCTGTTATAGCGCCTTTTAAGTGTGAAATGAAAAAAGGTGATATTTTCAAAACACTCCGCCCGCTCGGCATTAGTCGCATGTTAGTCTACCGGTGCATAAAACTGTTTGAGGAGACTGGGGATGTTAAAGACCGCTACCGGTCGGGCCGTCCACGCACAGTTCGAACGCCGCAAGTCATCAAAGCTGTCAAATCAAGAATTCTGCGAAATCCGCTCCGAAAACAGAAAATCATGGCCCGGGAGATGAAAAGTCCATGAGTCGAATTCTTAAAAAAGATTTGGGACTTGGGACTTTCAAACGCCGTACCGGACATTTGTTGGCTGCAGCTTTGAAAAAATTTAGGGTGGTAAAATGCAAACGTCTTTTGGTGAGGCACGCTGATAACTTACCAAGAAAAATCTTGTTTACCGATGAAAATTTTTTTACCGTGCAGGAAAAATTTAATAAACAAAATGATAGGGTGTATGCACGGTAATCTAAGGAAGCATCTGAACTGATTCGTCGAAAAAGGTCATCACCCAGCTTCAGTCATGGTTTGGTGGGGTGTCTCTTATGATGGGGTCAAAACATCGGCCAAAGTTTACCAAGAAACCGTTTTGGAAGCTGTTGTAAAACCACTTAACCATTCCATATTCCAAAACCAATCATGGACTTTTCAGCATAAAGCTAAAACGACCCAAATCTGGCTCCAAAACAATTTACCAGCATTCATTTCCTCTGAAGAGTGGCCCTCTGGCAGTTCTGATTTGAACCCGCTGGATTACAAATTGTGGACAGTTTTAGAGGACATGGTTTGCCACAAATGATAACCCAACATCGATTCTCTTAAGACAGCTTTGATTCGTGCTGTGGCCAATTTCCCAATGGGGGAGGTGCGTGCGGCTTTTGATGATTGGCCAGTCCGACTTAAGGCGTGCGTGAAGGCCATAGGCGGGCATTTCGAATGAATACTGCTTTTTTGTATACAATATATGTATATCAATAAAAATGTAAAAAAAAATTGGTCCAAAAACATTCATTATTTTTTATTTTATAGCATAAAATGTGTGTAACAGTATTTATGTCCCTACTAAGTACGTGTAACGTGGTAAGGCAGATTCGGCCAGGGCTAGACGCTAAAAGTTCAAGAAATATATTTCTTCTAAACAAACGGCTCTCTATTAATATGACAACTGGGTGCAAAGGCCTGGGACCTGGAGGAGCAAGAGCTTGTCTAACACTACCCTGTTTTAAACGCCCAGCACTTTTTCGGAAAATACCAACCACAGCAAGTATTAAACATCTCAACGCGTTAGAAATTCCAAATCGTTTGCGGGTTTGAGAACAGTGTATCACAGAGGGCTAAAAGGACAAATTTTGCTGGCCATATGGTGGCAGCCACATTAACTTAAAAAATTTATAAAACATCTTAATATTTGTATGTATGTAATATACTTAATTTATTTGAATATGAAATTTCTAATAAAAATAAAGTCCGAAGAGCTTTTTTATATTTTATATAATTGTATCCACCTCTGCATAAACTTTTCATTTTCATTTAGCTCAGCTTATTGCATTGATTCAAAAAATAATGATTTAGTATCTATTTTTTAGTACCTCGCTATGCGTATGTAGGCATAAAAAACGAGAGAGTCCCTAGTATAATGCGCAGACTCTTAATAAAGACTAATTTTATAAGGCAAAACTAATGTTTCAGTGGTTCAGTTTGTGTAGCTATAATTTTTTCGCCACAATTATGATTTTTAGAACATTTTTCGAAGAAAAAACAATAGTGGTTGAAGAGAATCGCAGAAAATGAAGTTCAAAGAGAGCAAATGACAAAATGCATGGTTTCTTATATACACATTATCACACACTGACGTTTGTATGTATGTGTATGGGCTCGCGAATTATTGAAAATTGCCGACTACTTCCAACAGGTACGATTATCTTATTTCGGATTGCGGATGTGCTAGAAGCATTAAAAAGAAAGTTTAAGCTTTAAAGAAAAAAAGGGTTTACGGGAAATTTTCATAACTATGTAAATATTACTAATAAAAATTTAATTTCAAACATACTATATCGTTTATACATATTATTGTATTACGTACTCGTATCGCATACCAATCACAAATTACATATAATATATTGTACAGGTGTGTACGAGTATGCTCCATGCGCCTTGTGGCTATAAGAGCATTTTCCGTGAGAGCACGATGAAAATGAGAAAATGGGAAAGTACTCCCATAAGGTCAAAATTATAAATGCCCCAATATTCGGCAATAGAAGAAATGCCCACAAAACGGGGTACATACATATGTATGCATGTATATACGTTTATGTAGGTATGCATATCTATGTACATATTTTCGATGTTCGTTTACGTTTCTTATATTCTGCAATGCAATTATATCAACCCGATTAGTTTCGCTGCTGATGATTGATAGAGTCAAAAAGATGTAAGCAATTTCCAACAGCTCAGAGCGCACCATCGTTAGCGAACGAACACACAGAGCACCAGCGTGTGCTCTTCGTACGGGTAACGCACGGAAGAACATCTGAAATTTCATATAAAAAACTTTATACCTACAGAAAAGAAACTTTCTTCAACTTAATAAAATTATCCCGTTTCACAAATATCGTGGAAAAAATTATAAAAGTTAAAAAAATGTAGCTAATTAACTACCAAAGATCACAAATAAATTTTTAAGAATAAAACGAAAACGCGAATTTTAACCAAAAATACTTAAGTACATACATATTTATTTACGACTGTGCGTATGCTATTAATTATTCACTAGTTTTAATAACGAAATTGTTGAAAATAAAAATAAAATGATGTCTGAAAGCATCTTTAAAAATATCAAAAACGGAGGAAGTGAAAGAATTTGGGTATAAAAAATTTTCTATACCCAGAATGTCGAAGTAAGAAAAAAAAAACAAATTTTACTTCCACAGACTTGTACTTACACGAGTATAAGCAAAAAGTGTGCGACGGGGTGAAATGGTCAGTGCCGCACGACCAATATCAGAAAACCAGCGAGGCAAGTGTACAGCAAATATGCGGGGATGGCAGATTAGATGGAAATTTTCTTCTTTTGAAAGTTAGGCGATTTGTTGGTTGGCAAATAGGATTTCGTACATATATGTATTTGCATACATATATACGTAAAAAATAATTAATTTTGATAATCTTATATTTAGCCAGTATTTAAAAGATTATTAAAAGTGTAGAAAAAATGCTCCACAAAGGGAGTTTAATTCTTTAAAATATATGTACATACATATGTATGTATATGCAAAAACAATATTTAGTTCTGTACACACATGAACATATGGGGGAGAAAATATATAGAAAAATTAAAATAAGAAATTATTTCATTATTTTAAATAGTATCAAAAAGTGTGTGAAAGTGTTTTATAAAAAATGATTCTAATATAACGTGAAAATCATTTTTAAATTTATAGGCAAAAATACATATACATAGGTATATGTTGGCATATATGTACATATGTACATACCTCTTTATATATAATTCTGTGGTATCCAGAATACGAAGTCTATATGTACATTAATTCGGGTGGTATGGAAAAAGTTGCATGAACAGTCGAAATATTTCAACGAATCAAATATATTCGAACAAGTGGATGCCGCAGATTCAAAAAGATAACAAATTTGAAGAAAACAAAAATTTGAATATTAATGAATCAATAAGATAGGATATGGAAATTACCAAAAGAACTAATAAAATACTTGAGATTTACTTTAACAAAACAAAAACAGCCTTAAAAATGATAATTTATTTTTGGTAGGACTCACCGAGTGGGAATACGATGACAAATGGAAATAACGAAACCATAGGAACAACTAGGCTTGCAAGTTAGAGAAAATAAGTGAGAGTTGTACTACAATTAAAAAGATAAAAGAACAACGAGTGTAACGGTAAAATTCTAGCGAATCGACAAACTCGCAGGTTACTAGCGACTACGTCTGCTAAATAACGAATTGTGAACAACCTGACAAGCGAGCAACAGTTCCACCAAAAAAAAAAAAAAAACAAGTAACGAAAAATCAAACAAAATGAAAGAAATATAATTGTTAAACTCTGAATGAATATACATATATGTATATATATATATATAAGCAAAATACGCAAGCATAATTTGCATTAATTAAAGCCGTTCATTCATTAAAATAATACGAAAATACGGAATACGATTTTTGAAGTTTTATGTATTATCCAATATAAAGACACGCATTTAAGATATATATGTATGTATGTACTAGTAAGACAATAAATTGTCTGCCTTTTAACCAATTGACACACATACATACATACAAAATTCAATTGCATTAGTGATGGTGGAAAAGACAAAAGTAGGAAAAAATTTACCAAGATGTCCAGTGTCAACAATATATGCTATGTATGTATAGTATATACATAAATGTGTTGTATGTATCCCAATAATCTCCAATACTGACGTAGTGTGCCGACTATTTATGCAGTTCGGTTGTGAAACAATCTGTCTATATACATATCTACCTGTATATGTATTTATATATGAACACATCCAACCAATCTACGCCTGAGGTATTTAATCTCCTCACAATACACGCATTTACATGGTATACATATACATATATGCATGTTCATCTTCTCCAAAAGGAATTGTATAAATGCTTCTGCATTTGACGAATGTCATCAATATCATAACGCGTCAAAAAACTTATAGCCGCAAAGGAATCAAATTATAAATTATATGTGTACAATATTGATAATCACACTCCAGCCTACACCATGCAATTTTCGTTTTTTTTTTAAATTCAGGCTAATATTCACTACTCTAATCATAAATATAATTTTTTCGAATAGGTCAGACCCTTACCCACTTCCCGGAGAGAAAAATAAATGTTGGTCGATTCTCATTCGTACCCCATTTGCATATAAAATTTCATAAAAATCGGTCCAGCTGTTTCGGAGGAGTTTGATAACAAACACCGTTTCACAAGAAATTCATACATATGTATATTAGATATTCGTATGTCGAAAATTGCCTGCTAAATAAAACTAATAGCCAGCTGGAAAATTAACAAATGTGTACATCTTTCCCATGTTTACATATATATGTATGCTCACAACGAAATATTCTTATAGCAATTTTCGTGCCTCCACCCTTATTAGTCCCTTTGCTTCGACTGGCTTTGTGAGACTACTGATCGCAGGTGCGTATGAGTAACCAGTTATATTGTAGGATGTAGATTACAGGAGTGAACCAACATAAATTTTTGTCTTGTTTAGCGTTTGTTTTTCAGATACAACTGTTAGGCTTGTTTTTGTACTAGTCACATTTATTCGTCAAAAGAAATGAGCTGTTTCCTCAAAAAGTGTTTTTCTAGCGATGCGTCAATTATTCATCTACACAAGTTAACTACGATATAGAAGTAAAATGCTTTTCTTTAATTGATGAAAGTGAGTCCCAGCCCTTTAATCAGGAAGGTCTCAGTGCAATAATCAAAGGCCATGGTATTTCTAAAAAAGCATTGGAGATTCTAGCTTCTCGATTAAAGCAAACAAAACATTTAACATCAGAAACAAGAGTTTCATACTATCGTAACCGAGAGAGAGAATTTTTTCCATTCTTTCCTTAAGACGACGATTGTGTATTTTGTTGTCTTTTTTCCCTAGATTATTGAAAGAAATAGGGGTAAAAGCGTATAATCCAAATGAATGGAGTTTATTTATTGTTACCTTTAAACATAGCTTAAAATGTTCACTTATGCACAACGCCAATAACCTGGGATCAATACCAGTTGCACACTGGAATACAGCGAAAGAAAAATATGCTACCGAACATTCCGAAGCAAGTACAACGAATAAAAGTGACTCATATGTGTCGACCTAAAAATAGAGAATTTTCTTCTTTGACAACAAGGAGGATATACAAAACATCCTTTCTTAATTTTTTTGTGGGCAGCAGAACTAAGACTTATCACTAGGTTAGAGAAGATTGTCTTTCCATTGGTTCCGATGAAACTAAATGTGATAAATGCACCCCTTGGCTCCCTCCATAGCCTTTTGGAGTGTTTTCCTGAAAATCTTTGATTTTGAGGAAATCTTTTGAGTAAAGAACAAGAAGAACGGTACCATCAAGACGAACTATAGAGGAACGTTACCAGGGTCACTGGAATGCTCTCATGATGGCAACTATTGTTGGAGCATCAAAAACAGCTCTCGTTAATCAAGTCAAGCAAGAAAATCGTATAAAAGAAAAATTTTTGATAAGTGGTTGGTATCCTTATTAAAAAATAGGGGTTTTCTTAAAAGCCACGTGTTAATTATATCTCAGAAACTAAAGCTGATACAAACAATCTGAATTCAGATCTGAAATCAACACCACGAAAAATTATAACATTAGTCATAATATTGTATGCAACAAAAATGCTGTTCCCTTGTGTAAAATCAATTCTATAATCCTATTTTTATCCAACAAAGTTTCTTACAGCTTCAACTAAAGATTTTTATTTTTAGTTGTGAGATTCCCATTGCAATAAATATTAAAATTTGTGGTATGTTATTTTCATTTGGATCTCTTCACCTGAAATAGAGGTAGTGTTCAAATATAATTCAAAATTATCTTTTGTTTGCTATTTTAAAATGTAAAATTAACACAACTTTATCAAGCCTTTCTTTTGGGGGTGATTCCTTTACGAAATTCAATATGACAATAATATTACAATAATTATTATAAAGACTGATTATTTTCTGAGTTATGCCACTTACATACATATGTGGTATGCGACAGGTTAACTGAAATCTAAGTTTTACGCATATCATCACGATATTGATTGTGAGAGAGATAGCGCTAAATATCGAACATACATATGTTACTATTAAGCATATTTAGTTTTACCATACCTGAATATCGTTTCAAATCTAATTATATATTTTTTTATTTATGCAGGATATTCCAAAGAAGGAAACGCCATGAAGTAAAATCTCATTCCTGTATTTACGGGGGCATATGCATATAGCTGAGCAAGGGAAATATAAGTTTAATATTAGTAAGTGCCAACGGTTTTTGGAGAAGTGAATTTACTGAGAATTTGGAGTGTTGCAATTCAGAAACTACTAACAATGTTCTTAAATGCTGAACTGGTTAATTTTTGGTATGCAGGTCCCGGCCCAAATGTCTGGATAAAGAGTACAAATGGATGAAAATGCCGCCGTCGCCCTCTATCTTGTCGTCGTCGTCGCCATTTTGTCATCACTACTACCGAGCACAAACGCAGCAACGCAAAAAGCGAATCCAGCGAAAACTGTCAATAAAACACTGTTGTTTGACTCAAAAATCGAAACTAAAAGCGCACAACAAAACTTCAATAGAACATCAACTAGTGAAAATTGGGCAAATAGTCAGAAAGGTCTTAATAGATATACTGACACAAGAATATTTTCAAACGCGCAGGGCGGGAAAGGCAGGAAACAAGTTGCGCGGGCAACTGACTTATACACCAAGGCATCTCTTAAAAAAAACTGCAGACATTTCGGTACGGAACAAACGCACTCATTCTCGCAATTCTTGTTCCGTAGGACCCAGAGTAACAAAATTACCGCAAATCATTGTATATTATCTGATTTGACGTTGAGCAGCTGAATGATTAAAATTAAAAGTATTAACAACAAGTACGATAAGGAAATCTTTACATAAAGCGAAGGATAACAACAAGAAGAAACAGGGGAAATATATTTGTTCGCTTTTTACTCAAACCTTACATCAACAGTATTTAAACAGAGTGTCAGTTGAAAATTTTAAAAGGTCCTTACAAAATCCGAATCCTGCACATTGTGGATCATCGCGGTGATCGCTTTTTTGGTGAGTTAATTTGCCAGAGAGCGATAGAGCGATACATCCAACATTCGGGAATAACCCTATATATCTCGCAAAATGGCGGATGGTGGACATACATTCGTAAAGAAGACATTTGGAAAGCCAACGTATTGCCATCATTGTTCGGATTTAATCTGGGGTATTATTCAGATCGGTTACATATGTGAAGGCAAGTAGCTAAAACATAAAATATAAAAAAATTAAACCGTTAATGAATCGTAATTCCATATGCGATTATTATTCAGTTTTAATTTTTACGTCTGTTCGGAATATCAATTGAAATATATTTATTTCATAGAGTCCATTTATCAATCATTTTTCTGGTCCTCCCTTAGACATGGTCACCTACCAAATACCATTCAATTACACTGAGTGTTTTATAGATTTTCGTTATAAACGCTGTTACTCATTTTCAATTTTTTGCACTTTTTTAATTTTTTCTTTTTACATATAATCAATAATAAAAATGAAATAGCTAAAATAGTTGATAACAAATTGTTTTCAATGATACTAATTTTGTTTTATTTCATAAATTTTTATTGTTGTATTTAGTATGCAATTTCGTCATACATGATCGGTGTGTCTCGAACGTAGTTACTCCATGCTCCGGTATTGCGCCCTGTATAATAAAGGTAAGTAACTACTTGCTACGATCATATAAAAATTTATTGGAAATGGTAAATGTGAATTGGTCTATTTCAAAATTTTTTTCAATTAATAAATCATACTTTGAAAATTTGCCCTGAGTGCTGTAATGAGTGTGTGACACATACATATTGAGAATATGCGAATATGTATCTAAAAGGGTATCTATTATAAAACACACTTCTACCAGTTTTTATGTATATAAAAGGACTTAATCTCACAAATCATAAGATAAAATATTTAATTTCAATGCAGGCAACAAATCTCTAATAATCAATAAAATTAACCGATTATATACCGACAATAACCGATTCCGAACCGATAATTATAACATTCTATTTAATTAGCTCATTCTTATTTGTTATTATTACTTTTAAGACACAAAAAAACTGGTTAAGAATTGTTAATAATTTTAAATTGTCTTATATAACCTTTTTAAGAATCCTGTCGCACATTGCTGGTCTGAGCCAACTCATCATAAAAAAAAATTTTGTACCGTTTGCCGCAGACGATTAGATGACAGTCCGGCAGTTCATTGCTTAAGTAAGTTCTTATAGCAAATAAAATAAATAACTATTTAATATAAATTTTTTTTAATAAATGCCAACCTATATACTACATATACATATATTTAGATATTCAATATTACACCTGTCAAACAGTGCTGATTTCCTGCTTAATGGACTTTCATTTTTATAGTGCTTAACACATAAATTGAATTTGTTTAATCTGATGGTATAATATGTAGCTTTATATTTTTATGTATCCATGGAATAATTGAAATTAATATGCACAGAAATATATGCTATAATATATATATATTTATTCTTTCTCCCTCCTACAGTTTGTGAGTATTTTGCGCATATTGAATGTCAAGACTTTGCTGTGCCTGATTGCACTGAAAACGCGACGTACGTACCAGGCAAAGAATTACAGAGTGTTAAACACCAGGTAGGGAATTTTTTTTAACTTAATAGTATTTATAAATACATCATTCAGAAATTTATAAGGAAATATGGCGGCAAAATTATTGATAAATTACATTTGTTCGGTAAATAACACAAACCAGACTTTAAGTACTTTTAGTACCTCTTAAAGTTTGAAGCATTGAACCGAAAAGAACTTTTAGCTTATTGGCATATACTTATAAATTAAACGGTGTAAATATGAACACAACTTTAAATTATTCGTCCTGAAAGAAGGAGTGAGTGATGAATAAATGATACTCTACATTTATGTATCGTTCCATAATATTAATGAGTAAAAGCAAATCTGATAACGTTACAAAAAATTTAAATATTTTTAATGTGCATATATTGAAACGGGACTGTCTTTAAAAAAAAGCAAATAAAAATAGTATTAGATATAACATACTTATATACTACATATGTATGTATTCGTAACAAGATTTGAAATTATTTTTGAAGCAATACATTAATTTAATCATTAAAAAAGTCGATGAAATGTGTGGTTAAAAAACTTTTGTGTTTACTTATTGCATAATAAATAGCATCATTGGCGAGAGGGAAATCTACCACCCACATCTAAATGCGCTTATTGTAAGAAAACATGTTGGTCATCAGAATGCCTATCAGGTAAAAATCACGATATGATATTTAAACTTGGATCTGTAGAACGATAAAAAATATGGAATAAATAAATAACTTTGCATATGTGTATAAAATATTCAGGCTACCGATGTGAGTGGTGTGGTATGACAACACATGGAGGATGTCGCACGTACCTGACAACCGAATGTAATTTTGGTGTACTTCAACCCATCTATTTACCTCCTCATTCGGTCTCTATACCACGCACCGAGGTGCCAATTGAAGCTATTATTGGTGTTCAAGTAAAGTCGAAAACAACATTAGTACGGGATTATTCTTGCCGTAAGTATACCTATCGATATAAAGGAGTAATGGCGAACAAAATTAAATGTATTTAAAATGAATATTCTTGGCTGAAATTCAAGTTAAAGATGTACATACATAACACAAAAATTTAAAACATTTATATATTAAAAGAGTCGTTATTATTATATTCAAAAAATTACTATTAACATTTATTCAAAACAAGGAATTTCTATCATAAAAAAAATCTATGACTTCATCCAGATATATGTACATACGAATGTATGTTATAGTACATACCTATGAACATCGAAGGACATTTTTTTTTCAAAATTTTAAAACTCAGTTATGATACAACTACAATACATGTATTATAAATGTGTACATTTTCTTGTCATAACACCTCCATCAGCATTCAGTTTCTTTCATACAGACAATAATTTTGAAGTATTTTTCATTTCGTCTGATTTTTATCTAAATGTATTTCCCTTAAAAATACACACCTACATGATTATTGTTTATTTTGTTAAGAATATATGTATGTTATACATATGTACGTTCTGTTCGCGTTGAGGACATTCACGTACGTTTTCTGGACCATTTTGCAGAAGGTTTTAATTTTATATTCTCCGACTTATAGCTCAATAAACTTTAATATTCTCTTGAATCTTTTTAATATTGGAAGTTTTTTGAGAACAATACAACACAAAGCATTAAGCTTCAGTAAAAAACTTTTCATACATATATACACATATATATATATATATACAAGTATATATATATACAATACACATATGTACATATATGTCATAAATACATATGTTTTTTAAAAAATTTCTTCAAGTCCTGATGGCAATTCGACAATGCTGAATCTGGTGTATACTTCAACATCAGAGTATTTTGTTTAAACCCACACACCTTTATACTGTATAACTCTATAATATTAAGGCATAGTGGTTGGGAGAGAAGCTCGTTTTCAATTTCATTGTGTTCCTTTTTATTTTTCTTATTTGAATTTTGTTTTCTTTTTTATGAAAATTTCTGAAACGTATCGTAACTCAAGCTGATTTGGGGACAATGAAATGCCTAGTAAGTACACCCTCTGTAGATTCCTTAAACGAAAATGGAGGCAATAGAGCAATTGATTTCGATAAAGGAAATAATGCTAAAGAACTGACATTAAGAGAGATTTTAGCTATCGAAAGACAACGACGAGAGAAATCAAAACGAAATTTTCTACTTTCATCTTCCACTCCATCTCTTACACCGTCTTCGATATCACCAGCGGCAACACCAACAACTTCAGGAAGACAAACAGTAAGTGATAAAACTGCTACTGATTCAGAGCAAGATATTGGCGATGATATAGAAAATAAATTTGAGCAATACAAACACGTGAAATTATTGGGAGTTTTAAATGAATTCAGCGTTATAAAGTCCACCAATGAAAAAAAATCGAATCAAGAACTAAAGGCCAATATCGAGAAGTCTCCTTCGACGACTTCTTCTCTCCATTTGCTCTATCCAAACTTTCTGCGCCGTATGCAGTCAAGCACGCACAGATACTTATCCAACAATACTGACGAAGATGATGAGGATATAGGAGTGTGCGATGTAAGCGGCGTTGAAGTTAGTGATGAGTGTGAACGCCATGAAATAAAATCAGTCGATGAGAATTTTAAGAGCCACAGTCAAGTATCTAGATTTATCAGAAACGACTTTCATGGCAAGGCCGAAACTGCAACGAGAAGCTCTCCACAAGATCAATGCTTCTGTGAGATTTCTGATACATGCGCTGATGTAAGTATAGCAGGAAACATTGACAATGAATCCAGAATGAATCAGACTAGTAATAAAAACTGTAGTAGTAGTAATAGTATTAAAACAGTGGAGAATCGTTGGAGATTAGGTTGTAAACTTGAAAATGCTCATAACATAAAATTGACTTCGCGACCAAAACTTTTCACACACAAATTTGTTACGCATGCACTATTGGAACCTAATGATGGCAAAAGCAACGCACATGAAAAAATTCCTAAGACTGCTGCTTCATTGAAAGCGAAAACTTATAACCTCATCCCGTTTAGGGGCTTTTCAAATAAAGGCGATTCTCTAAGTTGTTCGCCCAATTCTAGCGACTGTTCCTCATATTCGTCTATGACAGCGGATCCTACGAAAATTTATCCTTCGGTAGTGAGCCGTAGTAAATCATTCCAAGAGTCAGGAGTTTCGCATTGTTCACGTAAAAAAAAATACACGCGACTGTTTCGGCGTCGCTCAAAAAAATGCTGTGGGGATAAAGACTCCACAGGTTCTGAAACTACGAAGAACGTGCATTGTATTAATTCCACGGTGCAAGGTATAGAGATCACAATACAGGACGAAGATGGCAATTATCAGCCATATGATGATGATTATTTCACACTAAAGGATGTGCGTTGCGGACGAAGGCGTCGCGAACATACCGACGGTGATGATGAGTATGAGGAGGAATTTGAAGACGATTTTATACTTACCCATACGCATAGTTGGGAAGGAAGCACTCCGAAAACTTTTCATCAGAACTTGGGTGATCGATCATATAGTTTTATAAGCGATGATGCTGTAGGAGGTGATATTAGTGATGGTGGCAGTAGTCGCTCTCACATTAGTGACAATGACGAACATGTCTTTGGGCGGTTGTTGCGACGCATGCAAGGCATATCGTTGAAGTGGCGCAAGCAACGTTATTACAAACGCAGAGGTGATTTATGTATCCCGTTATTTTCCTTAATGGTCTTGTTTGCTAAAAATTACAAAATTTATTTCAGTTTTATTTAAAAAGCTTCATTATTATATTCCTAATTTTTGTATTGTACATACATATTTATACAAATAGGAGCATTAAGCGATTATATTTCTAATTTAAAACTTTACTGTAAAATAATTCACAAGGCTCGACCATAAATTACGTGATGTAAACCCCCACTAAACGTAATACTAGAAAGTTTTTATTTTTGCTAATAAATGTGAAGATGTTTAACTGGAAGATGCTATCGAAATCATTTTGAATTCAGGGATATCCCTCCGAGTATATTTTTGACATGAAATAAAAGCTCACATTAAATTTTTTGGAAAAACATCAAGACGCACATCACAAATTCGAAAATCGCTTCAGCGATTATAAGGCTCTAATTATATATAAGTATGTACTATATATAATAAGGCACTAAGGAAGTTCATTAAAAACTTCACCACAGCTGTTTTTAGTCTCAGATGCATTTACTCACAAAACGTTGGAAGAGTCGAAATCATAGAATAAATCTCATAAATTAGGTATGCATTTCTCTTTCTATCAAGCTCCGGTTTCCCTTATATATTGGAATATTTTCATATGGAAATTGTGTAAAACTAAACTCCATTTTATGACATCAAAATTTACAAATCATTATCATTAAGCATTTAATGGAAGATTTTTTCCTTGTATTAAAAATAACGAGAGAAGAACAAAAATTATAACTAACATAGTTATAAAAAATTTTAAGTTTAGTCAAAGAATAGTAGTAGCTGTCAAAATAAGGTATGCGAAGGGAGTGTTAGTGAAGCTTCTTCCCTTTGTCTAATTTGCATGTACAGGATTATTTCGATAGAAATGAAGAAATTTTGTGAAACCTCGTTTCAAGAAAGCACAATAATTCAGTTAGTACTTGTGTATATACAAAATAGACGAACGAATTCGGTATAACGCACCACCCAGTGAAATTTCAGATCTCTTTTGGTCAGAGTTGGTGATCTTGATCTTAAAAATGTATATGAAACTTAATTTTTTTTTAAGAGTGTGCCTATTTGAGCGTAAACTATCTCATAAAAGAGTGATCAAATTTGGTACATATATTTCAAACAGTTTTATGTAAACATCAATCACGCTTCGTTTTTTATATTTTTCTAACAGTTATTTGTTCTCCAATAATATAAAATGAAGGCTAATAAAGCTGCTGCTCCGCTAATGCGTATTTTTCACAAGTGATTGATTTATTTAATTTTTTTTTCTTTTTTACTAAATTTACTAAAATTTTCAGTAATTTTTATAAATTTATTCTTTTTTATTAATGCACTTTTTATGCACTTTTTACTCATATCGCACATCTACATATATATCATGAAATCATCCAAAGCTGCACATAAGTGTTACTAACATAAATTAAAATCAAAAGTTCAGCTTCAACAGGAAAATTGCTTGGTTAAACTGCCTCAATATTTATGAATACGTTTTATTTCGTGGTCATAGAAATTATATCGAAACTTAAAGATTTATTGTGAAAAAAATATTTAAGAATTTGCCATCAAATGAATGGTGAATTTGGCGAGTAAGGCAACAGTACGTTGTAAAAAATGAAAGAAGGCAAAGTATGAATATAAAATAGTCATCATTTATAAGGAATAACATTTAAATAATTTCGGTTTTTAGTATATAGATACTATCAGCTTACCAAACTACATATTTGAAATATCTTATTTTGAGGAAATTGACCATCTTTCTTTAATTATTTTGGATTTTCTTAAAAAATAACAGCATATGTAAATTGGTTTATTCCAAATTCAATACACAATATAATTTTCAAAGTTCATCATACCAATTGGTGTAATGATATAATTATTAAAATATAAAGTTCAAAGAGGTCATTAATACAAACTTATAAGTGCATATGTACATGTGTATTATTTAAATTTAAATTAATTTAAATACGATAGACAAATTTGTTGCTCTAACCTACATATGTACGTATTTCAAAGTTTTTAATTTAAGTAATTAAATATACTAACGGCATTAAAAAGTTTGTTTCTAGTAAATGTTTGTTATTGTGATTGCAAAGAAAAAATGTACTTTTATAATGAAAACGCCAAAATTGCATACAAAATAAGACCAAAAAAGGGGTATTACAGTAAAACTATTTTAACACTTACTTTAACCATCGAACAGCTCGAAGTATATCCGAAGAGTTTAGCAGCGGAGATGCGCCCCGTTTTAAAGATGAAGAACCACTTAAAATTGATGCAATGCACGTTAGTGCAGTCAGTGGTGGGAGCGGCACGTCATCACATTATCGCCCCGAGTCTTCTTCGCACAAATCAGAAAAATCGGAGAAGGATAAAACAAAAAAAGAAAAAGAAAGCGAAGAGAAGGACATTGGTAAGAATGGAAATAAAGGGTAGCAGCATATATCTTCAAGGAATTTTAATCAAACTGACTTTTCAGAAATGATCAAAGTTTTCGATGGCAACAATTCATTCAGGCGTCAACTATATAGAGTAATTTGTGTACCCCGGACGTATACACTAGAACAATTACTTACAACAGCGTTACGTGCATTCCATATAACACGAGACCCTAGCGTAAGTAATTATAATTCATTAAATTATTATTCGACTTAATATTTATAATATACACGGGATTTACCAGTTTCAAATAATGTGAATATCTATTAATCTATAAATTTTTAAATAAAGGCATTTTACTTGACTGACTTGTATGCTGCTTCTGGAATGGAAGATACTCCATTGCAAGATCCAATGCCCGTAATGAACTTGACACATTTAGAGGGCAAGAGACCCGCAATATATCTTAGGTTTCAAGATAAAGACAAAGGACACGTTCGTGTCTATCCGGGTAAATTGCAATGCTCTCTGGAAGAGCCATATGTTAATGTTCCTGTAGAAAATACAACTGTTATTAAGGATTTGATTCGAGATGCTCTCGATAAATTTGGATTTCATGATAACCAAATGCAAGATTACAGGTTGTATATTTTTTATGTTTTTGGGAAAATACATTTATGTAATATAGTTAATGTTTATTTTTAATACTCACAGATGTTCTGAGGTATTACTAGATCGTGGAGTCACTGAGCGGATATTAGCGTGGAATGAACGCCCATGGGATATTATAAAACAATTGGGCAAGGAGTCCATTAGGCAAATGGAACTGATGCGGTTTTATTTGCAACATAAACAGGATCCGCACGGGCCAAATATCGCGTTGTTTGTGGGAAATTTACCTCCAGGATTATCAGAACGCAACTATGAACAAATTTTGAATAAATACGTTACAGATGAAAACAAATTTAATAGCATAGGTCCTATCTACTATGAATATGGCTCAGTGGTACTAACATTCGAAGATGCTCAAAAGGCGGTAAGTTTAGAACATGACATTTCTTATTATTACTGCGTAATACAAAATTTCAAGCCCCCAAATGCTTCGCGGTGATTTTCAGTACCAATATGCAATTCATAATAAGTGTGTAGGGTACCAAATTTCATACTCCTAGATGCTTGTTTGACTGAGTTTCGACCAAAGCCTCACATCTGAACAAATCGGTGTGCGGGAGCTATATGTTATAGTCGTCCGATTTCGATGATTTTCACCACCAATATGCAATTCGTTATGTATGTATAGTATACTAACTTTTACGTTCTTAGGTACTTTTTTGACGGATTTATGAGCCGAAATTTGAAATCTGAAAAATCGGTCGTTTATATGCGATTGTGGTCCGATCTGACCGGATCCGACAAATGTTCGTTCAAACGTACAGGTGCATGTGCCTATCTATATCGTATTGGGTAAAAATATCTCAAAATTGAGGAACTAGTTTGCGTTCAAACAGACAGACGGACATGGCTAACAAACAGACAGTAATATCTCAAAAACTAGTTTGCTTTCAAACAGACAGACGGACAGACATGTATGACTAAATCAACTAAGCTCGTCATTCTGATACGATCGGTATAAATTTCGGTGGGTCTACCTCTTCTCTTTCTGGTACTTACATACTTCGGACCTTAGTTAATATAACCGTTTATTTTAACTCAATCTTGTTTTTACTCTGTAAATTATCATTTTGTAAGTTGTGTGCTTAGGAACGGATCTTCCTGTAAAACACAAATTTTAAAATATGGAAAGTAATATATAAGTTGATTTATTCTCATTACACCAGGTTCGAGCCTTTTATAACTTACGTGAAACTGTTATAGAGGATAAAAAACTTTTGGTTATGCTATTACCAAATATTGAACCAAGCATGGTCCCATCGGATGTACGACCATTACTTGTATTTGTTAATGTTAAATCAGGTGGTTGCCAAGGTCTTGAACTGATTTCGAGTTTCAGAAAACTTCTCAACCCATACCAAGTATTCGACTTAGATAATGGAGGACCACTACCGGGGTAATGAAAGTACTAATTGATTGCATGCAACCATTTCATTTTCTTTCGCCATACTAGGTTATACGTATTTCGTCAGATCACCAACTATAAAATATTAGTATGTGGTGGCGATGGCACCATCGGCTGGGTATTGCAATGTTTGGACAATGTGGGACAGGATTCAGAATGTTCAAGCCCACCTTGCGCTATAGTTCCATTGGGCACCGGTGAGTGAAACCCATACAGTAAATGCAAAATGTTGAAACTATTATTAATAATTGTTATGCTTATAAATATCAATAGGTAACGATTTGGCGCGAGTACTTTGTTGGGGTTCCGGCTATACAGGTGGCGAAGATCCTCTAAATTTGTTGCGTGACGTTATCGAGGCTGAAGAAATTAGACTGGACCGTTGGACTGTAGTATTTCATCCGGAAGATAAGCCAGAAGAGCCTGCACTTAAGGCCCCTTCAAACACAACGGGTAAGAAGAAGAAGGCTCACCAAGCACATCTATCGCAACAAACAAATCAGCATCAATTACCGGCCATAACATCGACTGAAATTTCAGGTCATTTGATGTGCAAAATTTTACATTATTTGTAGTTAAAACTTAAAATTATCATTATTATTTTTGATAAATTAATATATTTTTATGATTAATATTATTATCATTATAAAAACATATTTATAATTGAATATTATTATTGTTAATTATATTATTATTAGTGTTAAATTTTATTATTGCTTACTAGTCTTCTTCGTTGAGTATAGTAAACAATAATATTATTATAACACTAACAATAATAAAATGAATAATAATAGTATTATTTAATAATTAATTATTATTATTATTTTTGATATATTTATTTATTCTTATTCATTATTATTATTATTATTATTGTTATTATTATTGTTTTAATGTGGTATTGCAAGACCCAACTAAATAACTATAGGTATGTGTATAATTGAAAGGACAATGTTTCTTACGCGCTCTGTATTTATTAATTCAGTTAAATTTGAGTGTGTACAAAACAAGAGTAAAGCTTAGGAAAATTTATAACATGAATATCAGCACTAAATTGCTTACAAAAGGTTTCGCTATATCTATTTATTTTAAAGTCACAGTGTTTTGTCATTATGTTTTAAACATTGTTTCTGCTTTAATTAAAAAAGCATAAATGCATTAATTTTTTGCAAAACAAAACATATTAGATAGCTACAAACTGTTCATGTCGTAAGTAAGCCGCCGCAACAGTTTTAGGCCGTTTTTTATCTTACCAACAAAGTTGATTTCCATTTTGACCATTCAATTTAACAACAAACTGCAATCTTAAAGCGTTCAGTAGGTTTCTGATACGAATATCTGATGTACTCCTCATAACTTCATAGGTACAATGATGAGTAATAGTTCTTGACTTATTTGACAGCTCTAAGACACCATTAATAAGTTGTTTTATTTCACTTACCGCCGAGGCGGCTTTGCTCTACATCTTGTAGTTTTGCCATAGTGATCATCCTTTTTTTAAGTTGGCTATGAAATTTCTGTGTCCCTTAAATTTTACAGAAATGTGCCATATTACCTTAACTGCTTCCTGGTGTTATTTGAGATGAACATGGAAACAGATTCTTGCATGTTTACAAAAGAATGAACTTTTTATAAAAAAAAAAAACAATTTTCATGTCTTACCCATTTTGAAGTTCTCGACTAAAAAAAAAATAAACTAACTTCATCTTCAAATCAACGACTGTCATCAATGCACATAAAGAACTTCTGAGAGAGAAGAAAAAATGACTTTAAAATGCAGAGTTATCGGTACTTTTGTGAACAGTTAGTGCTGATTTTCATGCTAAATATTACTCTTGCTTTGCACATACTCATGCATGAGACATTATTTTTTTAGTAATGTTAGTTATGTTAACTTCTGAGGGTATATAGTATCATTTTTTTTTTAAATCTTTTCTTAGTCTTTATCTTTAAAATTTGAATTGGATAATTTTTATATATTAAATACAGTAATTTTCACTGACGTGACCTCTCTCTTGCGATAATAACATACTGCAATCGAAGGATAATAGTACTATTTTTTATATGTAATTGGTCTCAGACTATAACCGCCTAACTGGAGTTATAACATCATAGCATTTATGAAGTGGGTTCAAATCTAGATTATTTTATGTAGTTAACATTGTTAAGCAGCTATTATTGCATGCGATATATTATTATTTGGATTGAATATAAGGAATGACTATTTTAAATACTACACCATATCAGGTCCAAAGAATATAAAGTTACGACAACCATTGACGTCAGCGAAAGAAGTTCGCCATATTTACGGTGGGCGAAACTTAATATCTACATATATATTATCAACAAAAAAATTATTTTTTGTAACATAAATATAGGAGGAATTTTTCGAAATGTAAACGCAAAAATTTTATACACACTTTAATAATATTTTACTTCTTTCTATATACTTATACAACATTTAATTAAACTCACCGATGAATTCACTCTTTCTTATTACCAAAACTTCAACACAAA
Organism: Neoceratitis asiatica; assembly: GCA_030068015.2. Taxonomy (NCBI): domain Eukaryota; kingdom Metazoa; phylum Arthropoda; class Insecta; order Diptera; family Tephritidae; genus Neoceratitis; species Neoceratitis asiatica. The sequence continues at coordinate 479,133 of CM061528.1, read as the reverse complement.
TACAAATTAACAAAATAGGACTGTTAAGGAAGATGATAACTTTTTTTTTTTAATTTTTTAGAAATTGTTGCTATGAATCACTCACTCAAATATATTTCAAATTCTTGTTCACACTAACAAATCACTGCACATTTTTTCACCGCTTCAAACTTTTTGCAAGGTAGGAATTTATTTATCTGATAAATAAAAAACGCGAAAATCGATTTACATATTAAATTTCATGTTTACTTCAAATTTTGTTAACATTTAATGTTTTTACATTATATACGCATTGCATTCGTATTACAAAATTTCAAATATTAGAGTTGCTAGCTATTGAAATTTTTGTTAAATAGTAATTATATTATAATATTGATTGTTGTAATTTAAATATATTTGAAGTTCAAAATACTTTTTTGAAGCAAAACTATAAGGGATATATATATTATTAAACTTGTATTAATTTTATAGATGTACAACGTAATCCCTTATTTTATTTTTATTTTTTGTATATACAATATTTTAATCTACATGATGTATGAAATTATTAAAATGTATTTCAAACTCTTTGGCAACTCACAAAATTTAACAAACTTCGCCATTACACATATGATTTTGATGTTGGCATATTCTTCTATTCTATTCTATAAAACTTGAGAATCTGGTATAACGAATACTTGTAGAATCGCAATTTAGTCGCTAGTAATTATTGCAAATGTTGCGTTCATAGGAATATACATTTTTCTCAGCGGTCGCTTGAAAAATATATGATATATGTATGTATTCATGTACAAAGATGAGTTGATTTAGCCATGTCTGATTATCTATCCGTCCAAATTTCGGATTTAATAATTTCATAAATTTTATTTTTGATTTACTTTGACTCATGTCATGCAATCTGTGCTAGAATCAGCGAAACTATGAAACCAAAAGAAATAAAGAAACTAGATTTCCAATTGCTAGTGCTGTATTAGAAATTTTTTTTTCTCTAGAAAGTGCTGTCAAAGGATTTGAATATTGAAGATTCTTAATAAATTATTGTGAGTTAATGGTTGCACCATACGTTTTATATGCATATAGTATTTTGTTTTTGTATCATCATAAAAAATTTAGTTGTTCCAAAGAAAAATGAGCTAAGTTTAAAAAAAGTTGGTCACCTTCTGCTTACTTGGCCGCATCATTGTCTTCTACATTTTACATACATATGTATACTACTATGAAATAATTTTCATTAAAAATGCAGTGTCACCAGCCAGAAATTTAATTTTATAAAATGGAATATCGGACTAATTTCCACAAATTGGAGTTCAATATCGGTGAAATTTTTTATGCTACCAGTGACTGCTCTTGAAATTAAATTTCGAAATTTCTCATTTTGATATTTTATATTGAAATGTATTTATAATAAAGTATGATACTGGTTTCTAACTAAGTACAGTACAGTTATATATATGTGTGTATACATATGTATGTATATATGCAAATATAGTTTCAAACGAAGTTAACTTCAAAGTCATATGTTAATGATAAAAAATTTGAAGAGATTAAAACTAGAATTATAATGCATTAGAGAAAGTGAACCTTCTTAAGATATAAAATTTGTTAGATTAAATTTCTATCATGAGTAACTAAACTAAGTGAACTGAAGCCAATTTAATGATAGCCATTTTCTGGAAGAGTTTATCTCTCTTTAATTTCAATCTCATATAAATATAGCTAAACATGATGCAATAAGGAAAGGTGATGTATGTAAGCAGCTTCTCGCTATAATATCGCCATATTGAATGCCTTAGAAACATAATGTAACAAAATTGTTTCATCTCAAGTCAACTGCGGGATTGCAAATGGTAAATGCAATGTGTGGGATGTGTGTTAATTCTGATTAATTTCTTCCATATACAACCCATCCATATATGTATGTACAAGTATAAAGTGCATGAAAAACCAATCACTCAGGGTAATAAACTGAGCTCAGATATGAAACATCGAGATGAGTATTGGTTTATGTTTGGTCACCATGCGGGCAATGATTCTTTGACTTCTATGCTAAAGAAAAATTTGGATCTTAATAGCTTCTTGCCAATAACTGTAAATAAGTATAAAGAACATCCTGAGATCGATTCAAATTGATAAAGATATTATTGTAAAAATAGGAATAGAAATTTATAACTTCAACATTTATAGCTAAGACCCCTATATCTCATTTCATTGCGCTAAATTAACAGATTTGCTATTTTGCGTTTCACGTCATCGGACTTTACGAGAAATATAAACGGCATATGTATATAAATAAAGAATTAAGTAAATTTTTTCAAATTGTGCTCGGCTCTCGGCAGGTAATGTCAACATCTCTTAAAAATTCGTCAGCCATTCGGAGGCAGCTTATTATAAACTTTAGGTCTACTTATTTGTTGAAAAAAAAAAAAGACGCACACAACAAATTGGAGGAGGAGCTCAGCCGAAAATCGCTTCTCCTAACGGATACCTGTCTTGAACAGACATTTTTTCATACACCAAATTTTAAGTGCAATATTTCGAGCAAATGTCTCTAGAAATCCCTTGTTTGTTATGAATTTAATTGAATCGTATCTAGTTTTGCGAAAATTGGAAATCCATTTGCAAAATTGTTTCCAAAAAAAAAAAAAAACATGTGGCAATGGGCAATTTGCGAGTTTTTGAGTAATAAGTCTAATTTTTTTAGTTTTACGTTATTTATGGTCCAAAAGGGAGTACATATTTGTTATTCTTTTCTTATTGTAAATATATGTATATATGTACATACACATGTACATAAATATAAACACATATGCATTTAAATTGACCTTTGAAGTTATATATTAAAAGACTTGTTTGAGCAATATTCTTATAGATAAATTTTTATTTAAATGATAAATTAAATTAACTAAAAAATTTTAATTGTAAAAAAAATGGACACCTCTCTTAGGTGAACAAAAGTCTCCCGACGGTGTGAGTCCGCGGAAGGGAGGTTTCACTGTATATGTATATATTATTATTTTGGCAAAGAAGTGTAAGTTTAATTTTAGAAAAAAAAATGAGTTAGTAACAATTATATTTAAAAAAAAATAGATAAACTAAAAGTTTATTTATTAGAGTAATTAATTTTTTATTTTTAAAAGTGGAACACATTCCTCATGCGAAAAAAATTGCGTTCCCAACTCCAAGGATAATTATTCCACAATAAATTGTAAAAAAATTTTCGGGTTGGTGTCGAAATTCTGTATGTACAAAATTCTAAAAACAAAATTCTGCTTTTTAAAATTCTGCTTTTTTAAAATTCTGTTTTTTTAAAATTCTGCTTTCTGAAATTCTGCTTTCAAAATTCTGTATTACAAAATTCTGTATTGCAAAATTCTGTATTACAAAATTCTGTATTACAAAATTCTGTATTGCGTGCGTACGTTTTCAAAATAATTACATGACCTCTTTAACATTGTTAACATTATATTTTAATACAGAATTTTTTAATACAGAACATTGTGGGATATTCATTGTCAAATTTAGGTATGGTTATTAGTTAGTAAAACTTTTTACACAATTTGAGTATATGCGCCCCATTGTTTTTAACATATTCGTACATATGTACATACCTACATTAATTATAGTTGACAACAGTTATACATTGATATGTACATATGTTTGCAATCAAATATTACCTGGAGACGAGAACTTCTATCACAAATGAGGAATTACAATTTCACCACACCTCTCTACAGCGGTTCTTATATTGTTTGTTTACCTTCTGTTAAGTGCTGACTTTTTGTGAAAAAGCGTGGTTTAATATTATATTGATAAAAATGTTCGAAATAAGAATTTTGAAAACAAATAAAAATAAGGAAATGTTGGGTGTTGATGGGTATTTCTATTATTTAGAAAGAATAACAAAACAAAGGACATATAATTGGTCGCGTTCCAAAAGAATAGCGTGTCACTGTAAATCTCGATTGGTGACTGAATTAAACGACGGTATCCATTGTGTGATTAAAAGGTCCGGTGTACATACCCATAGCCCTGAGGCAGTGGAAGGATTTGTTCGCGATGCTAATATAAAGCTTAAAGAGTTATCTAAAAAAACATGCTTGCCGGCTAGCCAGATAATTCGAGAAACCATTGTGCTAACACCGAGCGAAAGCCGTGATGCTTTACCCTCTAAAATGGCCCAAAAAAGTAAAATAATGCGGACTAGAAAAAAGAAATGGAACATGAAAGAACCAAAAACTGTAGACGATATTGATGTGCCCTTTAATTTATATGTCCTTGAAGGCGAACTTTTTGTCTTAGCAGAAAAGTGGGTCGATGATGATTTTTTTATAATATTGGGGACAAAATCTTCATTGGAAATACTGAACAGCAGTGACTGCTGGGCTGTTGATGGAACTTTCCATGTTGTACCTCGCGTTATGAGGCAACTTTTTTCCATACGTGGCAGAGTACATGGCGAAATCGTGCCTCTCGTTTTTTGCTTGATGAGCAAAAAAACGTTGAAGTCATATGTCGCTGTTTTTAACAAGTTGCTGACGATTGCAGGTAACCATGAACTAAATTTATGCCCTCGGCGTATAATTTGCGATTTCGAAATGGGTATCATATCGGCAATTAAGCAATGTTTTCCAAATAGTGATTTACGCAGCTGTTTGTTCCATTTTGGACAAATAATATGGCGAAAGGTTCAGAAAAAGAGGCAATTAAAGCCTATTTTATGGTTGTTTATGTATACTTAGTAATAATATGTTCTTTATGTATAGATTGGCTCGAAAATATCGGTGGAATTCGCACTACAAGTCCGAATGATTAAAAGCTTAGCTTTCGTACCGCCAAGCGAAATACCGAATTACTTTCAAACATCACTTAATAACTGCGACGATGAAAGTGTAAAAAATTTACTAGTTTGGTTTGATAAAAATTATATTGATATAAATAATAATAATTCCAAATATTCTCCCGAGTTTTGGTCAGTGCATGACCATAATGCATCGCAAACAGAAGCATTTCCTAGAACACAAAACAATATTGAAGCGTGGCATCGCCGGCTGAAAGTTATTGTTGGAAGAAGAAACTCGCAATTTTACCATCTTTTGCTAAGTTTGCAAAAGGAACTTATTTTAGCGAAAACTCAAATATCAAGAAAAGAAAATGGAGAAAGAGTTAGAAAAAAAGGAACATAATAAAAAAAAAACAGCTGCGAAGAATTATTAAGAAAATAAGTGAACTAAGTCACACTACATATTTAAAAAGAATTGCAAAAAATATTGTAATTGGCTAAACTAAGATATTGTTATCGCTTAAACATATATGTATATTTATGGAATAAATGTTTATTTTGTTACTTCTTGTATGACGAAAATCACAAAACTTGAATAAAGCAGAATTTTTCGCATTAAACATGCAGAATTTTGAAAAAGCAGAATTTTAGAAAGCAGAATTTTAAAAAGCAGAATTTTAAAAAAGCAGAATTTTAAAAAGCAGAATTTTAAAAAAGCAGAATTTTGTTCAAGCAGAATTTTTTTGCAATTTACAGAATTTTGTCACCCAGAATTTTGTAATACGGAATAATGACACGCTCCCAAAATTTTCTAGTACAGTCCAACCAAAAATTAACGTTACGTTAATTTAGAATTTTTCCAATCACACGATTCTTGCCTTTTGTGTGTTTTTGTTTCGTGACATATACATACATATGTGTCTAAGTATGTATTTACATACATGCATACATGCAACAATGCAATTTTCAATTGGACAGTGATGTGATACGGCTAAGTGCTTATTGAGTGCAATGGAATTTATCTATTTATAAGTATAATCCATGCATCTTTTCCATCTTCCCTCTTCTGCTGTTTTGAGCGGTTGCGATTGAAGCTGCGCATCCGCAAATACCTTACGGGTATAGTGTAAAGACCTTTTTTCTTACATGCCTAGTGCTCAATAAATTTGTATAAAAGTAATATGCATATTTTTGAAGAAATGCTTTTAAAAAAACCCAAATCATTTTCTAACTGTATGAGTATTCGTTCTGAGGAAAGCGTAATTTTTTTTTTTTTTTGTGAAAACCACTGTTTTATATAAAACACACAAAATAATGTATCGAATTGCAGACCTTAAAAATTCTTTGCGGTATTATTACTGTGATTTCAGAATTCAATATGCCTTTAGACTTGAAGGGGTATAACTTATAACGTTCCGGCAGTTGCCGTTGTAAGCTTAGACATTTTAAATCACTTGTCTTCATAAATGCTTTACATTTACGATATTAATGGATTAGTTGACACAAAACTTGTATGCTGCTATTACCTGTTTGGTTTTTAATTAATTATATAATTTAAATCTTCAGAGATCCCTCTAAGTTATGTTTAAAGCGCACGTATGCAATTATTTAATAGTGACATTAATTAAAAAATATTTCTTGAACATACCATTGTTGTAATTTTAATATGTAATTTTTTTCGGACTGACTTTCATTTATTTTTATTCACATTCCTGGTTGGATTGCCAAAACTCGGTAAAATATTGACAGTCTCTCAGAAAAATCTAGGATCATACAATATTACACATACACACTTATGTTTTGTTGTTGTTCTAATGCTATTAGCTAATAATGGCCTCGACATAACTTTAGTGATTTACATTACTACCTGCGCTTATTAACTTTTACAAAATTAAATTTTTTTTAACGTAATCACAACAAATGTTTATCAAACTTAAACAATAAATTTTATTTTTCCTTCCACTATCACAATTTCTATAAAAAAAACTGTCTTCATGAAAATCTACACCTTAAAGCATAAATATTAAAATTGTTCAAACATATTCCCCTTATACGTAGGTGGCGGAGCACAAAATGAAGATAACTCACAAATATTTGTTATGAACAATTATTTTGGCATTGGAATTGATGCTGATCTTTGCCTGGACTTCCACAATGCCCGCGAAGAAAATCCTAATAAATTCAATTCACGGCTTCACAATAAAGGTTACTACGTTAAGATGGGCCTACGAAAGATTGTTGGTCGTAAAACAGTTAAGGATTTGCATAAAGAGTTAAAACTGGAAGTCGATGGTAAAGTGGTGGACCTGCCACCGGTCGAGGGCATCATTATTTTAAATATTTTAAGGTAAGCAAACATTAAGGTGCAAAGTTAATAAAATTATTAGTACGTATTTTGTAATTTGTAGTTGGGGCAGTGGCGCCAACCCATGGGGACCGGATAAGGATGATAATTTTTCGACACCAAATCACTACGATGGAGTACTAGAAATTGTAGGTGTTACAGGTGTTGTACACTTGGGGCAAATACAATCTGGCATACGTACGGCAATGAGAATCGCACAGGTTTGTACAAAGTAATCATATAAAAATATTGTATTTCTTTGCGGAAGATAAATTGTATTTGGTTTGTCCGTGTAATCATATAAATTCTTGTGTTAATAAGGCTAAAAGTGCCCTAACTTTCATTAAACGGTGGGCTAATGAATTTAATGACCCATATTACATTACTCTACACTTCACTCGTTAGGCCCATTTTGAAATATTTTTCCGTTGTATGGAATCCACATCATCAATTGCATAGTGATAAATTGGAATCAGTGCAGAAACATTTCTTGTTATTCGCGATAAAAAAATTTACATTAGGATGCGAATCTCCCTCCTTATAAAAGCCTTTAGTATTCCTTTAAGACAATCTAGATACTTTAGGCTTCCTTCCTTGTGTTTATGCAATACAAATTTTGAAATGCACGACCTATTCAGATATTTGTGTAACGATTTTAATACTCATTACGCCAGCTTTGTTTCTTCTGGCACATTTTTCTGTATAAAGAAATATTTACTGAGAGTTTTAATCTCTTTATTCTCAACGTTTCGTAATCGCAAATTACTTTATAGTAGCTGTAGCTGCTCAGTGTAAGAGGCACGTGTAGCCTCGATTTTCCGCATTCATGGCAGTCCGGGCTGTATTTGGTTTTTTGTCACCAGTCTATTGGATTTTACGTTTATCCATCCAACGCGTCCCTCGGTCGGTTGGGCGGGAGTTTGGACATCGTTGAGCTTGTCGTCGAAAAACGTTTATAGGTAGCACAGTAAATAATTGATGAAAATGTAGGCAAAACTTGAGAGTTGATTTCGATAAATCTGTTTGCCTGCCAAGCAGCTTGTACATTGATTGAGATATCTTGATAATCCAATATTACTTATAAATACAGAAACCACGATATGTTTTAGGAAAAGGCCTTGCCATTATGCTGTTTTGGAAAAACAAATACAATTCACAAACTTTCTAATGATTTCATCAAGGTTTACTGTCAACTTACTTATTTTGTTTTGATGTGTCAGGAATACGATATCTATAATGTTACCATTGCTGCAAAAATTAATGATATTTTTTGCATTCATTATTACGTATGTATGTATATTCTTGTTGGAAGCTGATCATTAGTTCAACGGAAATGATATTTGCACCTATTGAGACTTTTGTGCTCGTGTGCTTGTGTGTGCATTCTCGTTCTCTAGGATAATATCGAATTTAAAAGTTAAAAAAAAATATTTTAGAAAAAAAGTTTAATATATCATCCGTGTGTATGTTGACGTGAAACTGAATTTACTTATGTGTATTTATCTATAAACATATGTAGATACATATTGTGACGAAAATCCCATACCAAGGACAAACAAAACTGTTGACGATGTAAATGCGATTCCCGGAAGGACAGAAACTAAAGAAGCGGCTGTATAATGCAAATTACCCATACCAAGGACAAACAAAAGAGTAGACAGATTAAAGGAAATTCCACGTCGTTAAGGATGAACGGAGTAGCTGCAGCTACCGCAGGCAAACGAATAATCAGCCTATCCTTAAGCGCGTGAACAGAATGGTTAGGTCATCTACAGGTATAAAAAGAGAGGCAGCCGCTATCACAAAGAGAGACGAATAGACAACTTAGTGGAGTTAACACTGCTGTGAGCTGTGTGTTTGAGAAACGGATAAGCTGAGTGAAGCAGATAATAAGTGTGTATAAATAATTGTAAAATAAGCCGTTGGCTAAAGACAAAATTGTACAAATAATTCCTGACGATTAAGAAGCCGACAAATAAATCTTGGGAGTTTGTTTAGTAATCCAGTCATCGGACTCGAAGGATTTGGAAAATAATCGAGGTGAATTTAGCAAGTTCGTTACAATTGGTGTCAGAAGTGGGATTGCTAAATAAATTCCGGAAATAAAAACAACAACAAAAATATTTGAAAATGGTCAAGATTCAAGATTTAACGATACTACCGCTCAAAAAGGAATTGGCGAAGAGGGGATTATCTTCAACCGGGAATAAGGCTGAACTACAATCACGGCTGCGAGAAGCTTTGGAAGCAGAAGGCATAGATTTGAGCGAATATGAATTTTGCCGTGAGGACGAGGAGACATCCAAGAAAGAAATGGAGAAGGAAGAGGCTGTTGAGACTACGGAAGATTCAGAGCAGTCAGCAACTAAAGTTGAAGAAAAGGCTCCTAGCTCATCAACGCGTATGGACATGAACATGTTATTGGCTGCAATTTCGCAAATGAATGCCAACATGTCACAAAAGTTGGATGAACAGGATTCCAAGATGTCACAAAAGTTGGATGCACAGGATGCCAAGATGTCGCAAATGAATGCCAACATTACAAAAGAAATTACGCAAAAGTTGGATGATCAGGATGCCAAATTGCTACAGAAGTTGGATGAACAGGATACCAACATGTCACAAATGAATGCCCACATTTCATCGCAAATGCAAGACCAGGAAGCGCGTATTTCATCCCGGCTCATACAGCTTCAGGAGAGTATTGTTAAAGAATACACAGAACTCAAGGAGAGACAGGACGTAATCGAGGAAAGGCAAGACAGAATAGAGGAGCTAATTGCGACCAAAGTTAGCGAATTGGAAGGACGTGTCCACTAATTGCTTTCGAATCGTCCAAGCATTTCGAGGAGCACCCCTATCATAAAAGCACCATCCTTTGACGGCACCACTCCTTTCCACATCTTTAAGCTTCAGTTCGAAAAAACGGCTAGAGCAAATAACTGGAGCATGGAGGAGAAGTCAGCTGCACTATTCATGGCATTGAAGGGACCTGCAACGGAAATCTTGCAAATAATTCCTGCATACGAGAGAGATGACTATGAGGCACTAATGCGAGGCGTGGAAAGACGTTATGGAAGCGAACATAGAAGACAAATCTATCAGATGGAATTAGAGAACCGCTATCAGAAGTCCAACGAGACCCTGCAGGAATTTGCTTGTGAAATTGAAAGGCTAGCTCGTTTGGGTTATGGAGATAGTCTTGGAGAATACCTCGAGAGGATAAAAATTCAGAGGTTTATCAGCGGAATAGCGAGAGGCGTATGCGAATCCAAAGCCAACATTTGCCGAGACTGTCTCGTATGCTCAGACAAAGGAAGCGGCCGAGGTTTTGTGCAGACCAGCATACAAAGCGAACTGTGCGAAGTTGGAAAGCCCAGATGTGATGAAAGGGATCTGGGAAATGTCGAAAACCGCCAAACTGATGAGAACCAACAACAACTGTAGAAGGCCTGGACACTTAGCTCGCGATTGTAATATGGGTTCTACGAGACAAATCGATAACAAGGCGAGCAACGTTACTATCAGCGGATATGTGGATAGATATGAGCGAGAACTAACTGTGGACACGGGCGCGTCAAACTCCATCATTCGATCCGATTTGATCACCAGGGAAATAAGCCCATTGCATGGAGCTAAGTTGAAAACATTAACTGGTGAGGACGCCAGAGTTCTGGGAAAAGCCACGTGTAAAGTCACCATCGGGAATATGACAGTGTTGCATGAGTTCCTAGTAGCGGAAATCTTAGATGAAGTCATAGTTGGTGTGGACTTTCTCCTTGATCAAGGAATGAAGATCGACCTAAAGAAAAGAGTGATGGAGTATGGAAATATGCAGTTACCGCTAAGTATTGGCCACGATCATGCGTACAACAGAAATGATGTGCCCCTGGTAAAGAACGAGCAGCAGAAGGGAAATACGTACGGAAATGGCAAGATGTCTCCTGCCCTAATGAAGAAGTTGAGAGAGGTACGCAAAACTGTTGAGCAACGCCCTAAGGTTATGAACAACAAGGAACAACAGAAGGATGTATTAAGGCGAGGAATCTTGAGAGCTTTGAAAATGGAGATTTAGTAATGCTGCACGATTCTCCACAGAAGAAAATCTTGCACAGCAAGCGGGAAGGTCCATACAAAGTAATTGGACGAATAAATAGTACGGACTATCGAATCCAGAACGTTGGAAAACCACGAACCAAAAAAAAAGTGGTTCACTTAGAAAGGCTCGCGGCGTTTGGAACAGATGGTATGTCTAATCGGGACAATCAGACTTAGGTGGAGGGCAGTGTGACGAAAATCCCATACCAAGGACAAACAAAACTGTTGACGATGTAAATGCAATTCCCGGAAGGACAGAAAATAAAGAAGCGGCTGTATAATGCAAATTAACCATACCAAGGACAAACAAAAGGGTAGACAGATTAAAGGAAATTCCACGTCGTTAAGGATGAACGGAGTAGCTGCAGCTACCGCAGGCAAACGAACAATCAGCCTATCCTTAAGCGCGTGAACAGAATGGTTAGGTCATCTACAGGTATAAAAAGAGAGGCAGCCGCTATCACAAAGAGAGACGAGTAAACAACTTAGTGGAGTTAACACTGCTATGAGCTGTGTGTTTCAGAAACGGATAAGCTGAGTGAAGCAGATAATAAGTGTGTATAAATAATTCTAAAATAAGCCGTTGGCTAAAGACAAAGATGTACAAATAAATTCCTGACGGCTAAGAAGCCGACAAATAAATCTTGGGAGTTTGTTTAGTAATCCAGTCATCGGACTCGAAGGATTTGGAAAATAATCGAGGTGAATTTAGCAAGTTCGTTACAATATGTTCACGTATACGTATATACAGGGGCATATCCAGTTAGTGGAAACGGGGCACTTTCCTCCACCCTAAAAGCTTAAGCAAGGAAGGAAAACTTTTAAATACGTATATGAAGAACTGCAGTCAAATAATGTGTTTGAAAAGTTTTTACAGTATGCATTGGATTCTTTTCGATGTAAGGATCATACGTATTTGGGATAAAATTTTTCTGCTAATGTAGAAAACTCTGTAGATACCTTAAGTATAGTTATTTGTGTCCTAAATTTGTCGATTTCATTAAACTTATACATATATAAAAATTTTTTGTAGGGAGGCCACATAAAAATTCATTTATACTCGGATATGCCAGTTCAGGTCGATGGAGAGCCTTGGGTACAGAGTCCTGGTGACGTTGTAGTTTTGAAATCTGCTCTAAAGGTGAGTCATAGTGGAGTTTCATATTCAAATAAATTGCTTTTTTTGATCACTGAATGAAATTTTTTGCATGGTTTTTTTATATTACCTGTAAAAATGTGTTTTAATTTAATTAAAAAACTTATTATAGTTTTGTTTAAAACGATACTTAGGAAATTTCTTTATATTATATGAGTAACGATTGTAGCTTTCGATGCATGCTTATCAAGCTTAATAGCCTAAAAGACGCAAACAGCGTAACTGTTTACAATTTATCAGCAGCTTAGAATAAAATTTGTCAGATGTAATTAAATACTACGCAGTATTCTTCGGACTCACCATTATTTTTTTATAAACTGTGATATCACAAAGGAAACTAATTTTAGAATGAAGTTCAGTATTTAGTATTAATTATTGTATTGCGGAAGGCGAAGTTCTGAAAGAGTGTATTGCGTAACTGGACAATGATCATTCCACTGGAGATATAGGGAAATTATAGAAGAAAACTTACTATAAGGATGTTTTATTCCGATTTTTATTTAAAAAAAAACAAAACGAACATATTTTTTAGTTAATGTGAATTAACGAATAAAAAACTCACTATTAAAAGTTTATGAATATAATAAAAAAATTTAGAAGAGCACAATTTTAGAGCATTTAGATCTTTCAAAATATTTATAATAACTTAGCAAATTTTCGCCTGCCCCAAGCTAGATATATATTGCCAAGCTTCAAACAATAATCGATCAGTTGTTCGAATGGATAAAAACTATAAGTTTTATAAATATTATATGTATGTATGTATATTAATTTTTATGACCTACTACGTCTTCTGGAAAAAAAAATTAAAAAATTGTCTGATATACATATATACATATAGAAATGTTTTTTTTTATGTTATTTTAAGAACGAAGATAAATAAATGATTGAAGAAAATGAGCGTAGAAGATACAGGATCAAACACTTTCTCGGCCGCTAAATAAGCGATATCGTCACGATAAATGAAATAAGTATGTACAAGTACATACCGGAAAATATAAAATACCCAAAATCGAAGCAGATGATCTCTTCTATTAAAAATTTTTAGAAAGGGACGTAGCACCACTCTCTTCTATATACTTATATGTATGGTAACGAAAATAACTTCTCTGTTAGAAAATAGGTAATGCATTACTTTTTTCAATAAAGAAAATATTAACAAATTAGAACGTACTAGGGGAGGATTTATTTAAAATGCTACTCTGCGAGTACTATTTTTTTTTAGATTTAATAAATTTTTATTATAATTTAATAGATATATATATATTAATTGTTACTAAATATATAATAAGTATAAGTGGTATGGTGTTTTGGATAAATACTTATTATAAACACAAATTCATTATTAAATTATGACCACTATGAGCATTTCCATTACAAAATATTTGACTATCTACTCAGCAAATGTCAAATACAAAACATTTTTAATAAAGGCGCAGCGCATTGTCAAAGTTACTTACGTTACCATTCCACTTATGTACATACATTAGCTTGTTTTTCATAAATTCGATTTTTGTAATTATTTCATGTTCGAAAAAAAGTAATGCTTTATCCATTTTCCAACTGGGTTTCTTCAAAATAATTTTACACATGCGAAAACTATGGTTATACATATCTGTAAAATTTGAAGTTTTTTTCAAACCTACAAATTTTAAATTAGAAATCAGTTAATTAAAATTTGTAAGGTGAGAGTAGGAGAACAAAAATAGCAATTCCCTTGTATTTTGCTTTTGCTTTTGAGTGGTGACTAACATAGTCACAAAATTGAGGGAAATTCTTTAGCTTTTAAAGCTGCACAACCTCTCTTTTCCACACTTTTTTGGCACAAATCACAATCACCAAGTCACTATTCTCAAGATTTTGGCATTTACAAATAGAAAATCAAATTAAATTCAAGCACACAAAACATAAATTGAAAAATAATTTTGATAATCTCGATCATCGTAGAGGTTTACAAGTATGGAATCTGCTGTATTTTGCAGGAAACTGTAAAACTCGCATTTGGCTGTCAATCTCAGGGTTTGACTGTCAAATAAAAAATCCTAATGGCTGCCCGCAAGTTGACAGGCAAACTCGACGATGCGGACAGCGTTGAAATGAAAAAATTGCGCAATAAATACAGAGGCAATGAAAGAATCAACAAATAACAGAATACCATTTTTAGAAATTTTAGAAATCAGGTGATCTCAGCTGTTTTCGAATGTAAACAAACAAAATGGCGGTTTCCATACTTGTAAAGCTGTACGATGATCTCGATGATCAACGAATGAAAAAAGTTTATTTCGCTGTCATAGTAACTACATCATACTAAATTCGCCTTGAATAAAATGTAACATTTCTAACAACTAACTCTAGGGTTCCTATGTTTAGACTTTAATATTCGAAAATCCGACGTAACACACGATACAATAAAACATTGAACAAACCCAAAACCCAAAATCAAGGACATACATTCTATCATGAATTCGTTTACGTATAATTTTATTTGACACGATACTTGGAACATAAGCATTTATTTTTAAATATTTATTTTTATATATATTTTTTTTTACGACTATGTATGTATGTTATGTATTTAGTTTTCTCATTTTGACCATTTTATTTCAGACTGAGATTAAGAATAAAAATTTTAAAGGGTGTGTTATCACACAATGTTGTTGCTTAAATTTATTGTAAATGTTTAATGTTATTGAAAGATTGTATTCATAACAAAATTCATAAGAACGCGATTGATTAATGTATGAAAAATTAAATAAAATGTGTACGATTGATTATTCGTTTAACTGGTCATCATGTTCACATTCCTTCTCTACACATTTTCAATACAGGCCACTATGCTGAAAAAAGGCAGAGGCAAACGACGCCTTACTGAGCCACATATTTCGCCAGCTGTACTAAGCAGTACTTTATCAGCATCAGCAACAGCATCGGTAGCAGCATCACAGGCTACTATCCAAATGAATACCAGTGGAAGCGGTAATAGTGGGCCGGGGCAAGGACAGACGGGGTCGACACCAGAAAATGGCGATCGCGAAGCTGCAATCGGCACATAGAGATCGCGTCCGTCCGGTCTAAGTTTATTGTTTTCATGTTTTCTTTGATTATTAATAAATTTGAACAAAAACTATATAAAATGTAAGAAAAAAAAGATGTTAGTTAAATTCAGCAAGATGATGATTACATATTTTTTAATAAACCGATAAAAAGAATTTCAATTAACACATTACAAAAATATTTAAATTAAAAGTTCTAATATTTTTTACAAATATGACCAACAATACTGCAGAGCTTAAAAGAATTGGAATTTCTAAAAATAAAAAATAAAAATAAAATTAAAAATACATATGTATGTATAACCGTTGATGAACTGCATGTTAAATAACTACACATGATATCTAAATATTTTTTCAAAATTTTACTTTTAAATCATAAATTTATTTTTAGCAAAAAAGTTATGTATATAAGTTTTTTAATTCGTTTTACATACATCAATACTACGTACACTACATATACCCATAGAATGCTACCCCTAACAAATGCGTTGTTGAAAAATATAATTTTCGGTAGCGCATAAAGAAAATGCACTGACTACACGAAAGGCGAAATCATAAATATTAATACTGATACGGCAAAAAATTTTCACTCATTTCTCGGTAATCGGTTTATTCTTCACAAAATAAGCTTCATCTAGAAAACATATTTCGTAGATAAGATATACGTACGTATATATTAGAAAGCACAGAATTTTTTTCTCGCTGATCGTCTTATCCAATTTTGTGTTTAAAGTTTACTGAAGCGGACATACAGACATATAAATAAAGTTGTAAAGAATTTTTATGAGCACTTAAAAATTTACCTAGAGCAACAAATTGCGTTAGTTTACAAAAGAAAATTGGCATTTAGTAAATTTGCTCTAATAAGAACAATGTCTTTATCTGTATGAATCTGCAATAATTTGACATGAGGCAAAGTCTGTCAATTAACTCAAAGTTACGATTGACAAAGTTCTTGGGGTCTTATATGGAAAGAAATGAGAAAGGACTATATTAGTGGAGGTTGTTTATTAAATCTATAGTGCAATTTTTCATAGTTACGAAACTATTTATTAATGGAAATAAGAAAACGTAGGATTTAACACATGCATATATACTCATAAAAACATAAACAAAAAATTTTGTTTGTAAAAATATGCGTTCCTACAAAATATGATCTAGTAAATATAAATTTTTACACATAGATATTCAATATAGTAATCCATAAACTCTATATGTTCATTTTTGTACAATGTTGCGCTCCTATTTCGGTAATATATATTTTTGAGTTTTCCATTACTTTGTTATATTGTATTACAATGCTATTACGATTTTCTGGTCTTAGCTTATATTATTCTATATTCTTGTTACTTTAAACGTTAATTTATTGTATTGTCGCTTTTTTTTATTTTTATTTTTGCTTAAATTTTAATTGTTTTGTATTAATAAGCATTTACACAATTGCAATTTACTTTCTTTAAGTTTCCATTCTCTTTTTGTTAATGGCAATACTTTAAGCATATAACCAATGAAATTTCAATAATATATTGCTCGACTAAAAAGTAGAATTGGATAAAAAATTTTAACCAACCGCATTAAAAACCTCCCATTAAACATTTAATTAATTGAAAAATCGCATGTTTTTCTTCAAAAAATGTACCGGACGGTAACATCGATCCATATGGAATATCTGGAAAAAATTAAAACTACTCGGCAAAACTCGAAATCTACTTACAAAAAACGAAAACAACTATGTAAATACGTACCGTACATATATATTTATATCTATATATATCTTTGAAAAACTGGAAAACGCTATGTGAAAAGGCCACCATGTTAAAGAAAAACAAAAGTAAAATGAAGCGACGAAACACAGAGCCAACAATGACAATCGCTGGTAATCCTGCGCCACATCTTTCCCTAATGCCAGTTACAGTATTAGCTGCAACCAGCGACAGCAACACCGGCGACACCGATACTGAAAATGTGACGAATAATACCGATTTCTGAATATGGTACAGTGAGCGATTGATATAACGTACTAAAAAATTTAAGTCGCGCAAAAGTGCTCGTATTGTAAATAGTTTTAATTTTACAATAGAAAACATTCCAATATGAAGCAATCTGGATGGACACCAAGTGCGTTGTGTAATGTATGTACATATGTACTTTCAATTTAATTAAAGTTATAATTAAACGTCTCAACTGTATACCAAAATCTCTTACATACATACGTTTAATTTACATTCATTAAAATGCATTCTTGCATGCTTATGCGAGTGTTCATCCGCTCTCTTTCCCTTAAATTAAGTTATTAACATATATGTATGCACATTTATATGTACGAGTATGTACTCTACAAAATCAATCAAAAAGAAAGCAGCCACATACATATTAGCCTTATTTAAAGTACATACGTTCAAAAAGTTTCTAAATTGTAAGTTCAAACTTCTTTTATATAAATATACTTATGTATGCATGTCATACTATTAAAATTTATACTATTAAATATGTAGATCCGATATTCATGATATGTAATGTAATATAATTTAAAGAGTAATAATACTAACCCACATTTTTATACAATACATACACACTTGAATATTTTTTTAAGTTAGTACGTTAAACACAAGTCGCTCTCTAATCTTACATATATGCATGTAATCGATATTTCTAAAACTTGTTAACTTGTTAGCAGGTTTACTGAGAAATTTTATGCGGTATATTCATACCTATATATGGATACGTATGTATGTATGGATGTACATGCCTCTTATACATTGCAAAATAAACAACAATAAATGTAAAGCATTTAAGTAAAACATACATGGCAACATGCTAAATGAAATGAAGAAATATTTTAATAATAAGTAATTAAAATTATGGTTCCATCATACAAAAATATGAAATAATCAATTGCATTGCATTACATATGTATACATAGTATGTATAAATGGCCACATTAAGTTGTTAAATGAAATTAGGCCGATAATTCTCACAAATTGGCTAGAAATTGAATAAATAAAGAAAATTACATAAGAAAAAAAGAAAAATTCAACCAAAATACTAGAGATGTGATTAAGAAATAAATGTTACTAATACGATATCAAAAACAATCAAAATAAGAAACTGGGATTGTGAAATTACATATATACATACATATGTATGTATGAACATTTCGGTATGAATCAGTGAATTATATTATTCAGTATTCATATTTAACCTCTGTAATACAATCTACTTTGAATCTTGCATGCATATGGAAAGTAAAACAACTGTATATTTTATGAAGGTTTTACATTTCTAAAATGTTGTATTCAATTATTTGGTATTTAGATTTTTTTTTTACATATCTACATACAAATATGTTGGTATAGAGTATACATACATAAATATCATTTAATGATAGGAAGATGTATGTATATGAATACATACATACATTGTATGTATAACAAATATTTTATTTTAAATTTTTAAATATTTACAGCTTGCTTTCTTTAGCTTATTTTTTCTAAGATAATTATGAAACTATGATGTTAGAAAAATAAGTATAAAAATTGCTGATAATGTTATTGAGTAAGTAAAAAAATGATTGGTGGTTTACACAATTACCTGACTATGTTACCAACTAAATAACTTGAGAGGATTTTTAAGTGCAAATTATTCCAAAGATATTGCTGAAAAATTTATGAGAACAGTGATTATAGTTATGTATGTACCTTATTTTTGTTCACAAGGCAAACTGGGTAATAATATGCACTCATATATAAAACGCTTAACTAGCAAGTTAATTAAATGCCAAAAATTAGGTATAAGAATTGTCGTCTGAGAGTCACGGAACTCAGATGACAAGACTTCCGTGTATCTATTCACACTTACACAAAATAAACACACACATCCGCACATTTAAATTAACTTACCTAAAAATAATCAAAAATATATCTTTAAGAAATATAAATTAGTAAGGTGATAAATCACCCCGCTCTGCTAAGATTAGGGGCTCAGTGGATGTGGTTAATCAGACATTATTTCAATTTCCGTGAACTACGTTGCTCGTTAAACACTAGAGATATAATAGAATCTGCAATATTTTGCAACTTTAGCTGTTATCAAATGGCGTTAAAAATAACAAAAAATTTAATTTCTATTAGAAAAATAATATAGAAAAACTGGAGTATAAATATAAGAATTCTTCCAACTGTTGAATATTGCGAGATGTGTTACTTTAGTGTATTATGATCAACCATTCGATTAACTGCATTCACAAAAATCTGCAGTTGCTTGGGGATTTTGAAACCAAACGGGAAAAAATTTAAGTAACTTAAATATTAACATAAATTAAAAATTGTTATTTTGTTCTTTTTTTAATTAAATATGTAGATTAAAAGGAATGCAAAAAAAAAATGTCATCTGATATAAGAAAAATGTGAAAACTAAGTAATATCAGCAAAACAAAAAATTATGCAAATATTTAAAGAAATCCAAAACGTAAACACCTACAAAACTTTGACTTCAGAAGTATATATACAAATAAATATTATAATTCATGTAGTGTTTAGAGATAAGTCTACTTATGTATTGATGAATAACTAATAACCTGAAAGAATAAATTGGAAAAAATGCAAAATTTTTCAAAGATACATGCATATGTACACTTGTATATATATGTACATATACGTATATGAACTATTAAATAACTGCACCTTTTCAAAAACGACCTACATTAACCTTTCGGCTCAGAAACTTATAGTTCAGAAATTCTGAAAGGAAAAGTCATAAAAGATTACCTATATAATATGGTCTGACTTATGAAAATATTCAGAGAATTGGTTTACATTTACATGCTCATGAAAGTTATTCAAAATTCAATGACTTCCATGGCGCGAAAATTTACATATGTATGTGTATGTACAAATGTGAGAATAAACGATATACATATATGTACTTGTATGTGTAGACATATTTATCATATTTATACATCATTCATATGGACACACACCTATAAACATTCCATACAACTTTTATAAAATTCAAAGCCAGAAATATCGCAAACTTCATAAAAAAAATTTTCTTGCAGCATCGCCAATTGATTAAAATAAAAAATTAGTGGTATCCAAATAAACTTATGTACATATGTAGGTGCATATGGTACACATACGTTCAATGCCAGAACCATTTATCGATATCATATTCCAAAATTTTTAAAATTAATAAGATAACAGTGAGTTTAAAAATATTAAAAAAATAATATCAATATTCTTTTGAATACCACAATGTCAGACTTTCATAAACTCTTTATTTGCCGGAGATTTAATCATACATATACATATACAAATGCATGTACATCTGAATTTAGTTACATAAGCGCAAATTTAGTACGAAATATTAAAAATTGCTTAAAAAAGAGTTGATCGCTTGCTTATACATACGTAAAAAAATAGCAGGCTCAACAAATATACATAGTTCAGTGTACAATATGTATACAAACGCTTAAAAATGAACATACAAAAAGTTTGTTATTATTTATTACCTGACAATTGCAAGATGTACTTGTACATACATACATAAATGGATAAGAGAACAAACTTTAATAAACATATACATACATACATATGTATGCACATAAATTTATTTGAGTAGCATGTCTTAATCCAATTTGATGCAAATTTAAACACTACAAAACTTCTTGAAAGGATCGATCATAACTCACCACTCCAATGCAAATGTGCAAACAAAAAAAAAAAAACAAAAAAAAAACTGAAATCGGAAACTGCAAAAATAAATGTAACTAATGACAGAAGAGACAAATTCAATGTCGTTTTATTTAATAAATTAGTAGTTTTGTTTTTTGTATGATTACTTTTAATTTCTCAGCGATTTGACTAATTTTACTGCCTTTCTAGTAAGAATTGAGGCAGTTTCGGCTATATTATATATGTATGTAACCCTAGAACTAAAAAAGAAATATTATGCAGACGTGTGGTACCAACGTGAGCAATGCTTATAGCAAATACTTTTATGTGCAAATGCTTCAATAAAAATGATCGATTTAGGTAGCAAAATAAGAATAACATCATCACTCGGATTCTAATCATTACGTAAAATTTACTATTCCTCATCTCGACATAGTAAGGAATGACGTATTGTTCTAGGGCTAATGACCGCATTTAAACCTATGTACTATACTATAACAAGGGCACCAAGCACCGTCGATCTCTCACTCAAAATCGACGGTAAAATATCAAAGTCATTCATCAATTTCGTCGCCCCAGGAGGGAGGAGATTCTCAAAGATCTTCAAAAGAGATACAAGTGGAAAAATCCACAGGCAACCTTGTAGTCGTTAAAGACGACATACTGTCACCACCGGGTTGGGCACGAGGTCGAGATTGTGAACGTGCGCACACAAAAAGAGATTATCTTCCCCAAGTTGCGCGACGAAGTTTTTGGAAATCATTTAATGAAGATACATACTATTTTATTCTTTATTGGCGTAGACACCGCTTGTGTGATTATAGCCAAATCAACAATAGCGCGTCAGTCGTTTGTTCTTTTCATTGGAAATACAAGTGGAACCAAGAAGGACCATAAATAAATTATCCAAGATGATTTATCAAGTTCTCCGGGCTCGATTACTGGATACTGGATCGGTAAATAAATGTCTCTAAATTTGTCTTTCAACTTCATCACTGTAAACACACAGTTTACTTCCTCTCTTGCCGTCAACACATAGTGTACTATTCTATTTTTACATCAGTGTTGATCCTCTACCAAACTGAAGTTGCTGCGGTGTCTTATATACCCGCTGTCACAGCCCTGTACAAATGTTTTCGTTGATTGGATATACAGAGGAGATCTTGCAAACAGTGATATTAGAGGGATAAGTATGAGGAAATAATGCGAGCCGTGGAAAATTATTGTAGTGAGTGCTAAAACTGGAAAATCAGGTCACTTCGTACGCGACTGTAAAACGAGCTCCATCGGGTGTAGACACTAGCTAGCCGAGACATTGCTTCAAAGATGAGGCAAAGACATAACCAGCCCTATTCTGCATTTCGACTTGAATCGAAATTTTCTCCGTTCTGCGTTTTTGGTATTCTGCGTTACGTTCCGTTACGATCAATCTTCGAACTTTTCGATTCTATCCAATTCTATGTATTCTGCATTTCGATCGCAGCTACGTTTTTGTACGTTGTAATTTAGTTAGCGGAGAACAGTTCGATTGTATATTTTCGAGAACTTAAATAACATAATTTTAACAAAAAAGAAAGTAAAACATGATTTTGGTAATTGGAAATGTCATAACGATGTCTTTTTTTAGTTTTATGAACTTAATGGGGCTTTTTGATACAACACAAGAGCAACATGAAAAATTAGAGAGTTTTGAAATAACGTTGCCGAAATACAGTTAATACATCGGTAAAACACTCAAAAATTTCGAGGAAATTGTGTAATGACATTAACACTGTTGTGTGACATATTCCTATTGTTACCATCTTATTGATTAACCTCGATGATTTCCTTAATCTTTCGGGTACGACCTCTGGATTGTTAAATAAAATCGCCAACTTAATTTGCAGTCTCTTTATTTATAAAGACTTAATTAATGTCCTTTTAATTATTCGGTAATTCACAATTTCATTACAATTTACGTTACTATTTACAATCACTTGTATACAACTTTCACAATGTACTGTTTTTATTACTTTACTGTAATGTAATCTCCACGAGTTTAATTCACAACTGATCCTCTTGCAGTCGAATGTCGTCCTTATATACTTGTTTGCTGCTTGAAAACGAAACCCCTGGAATAATCGCGTCGTTTACGATAAACCTCTCGCTTACGATAATCGTCGTTTACGATAATCGCCTCGTTTACGATAATCGTCGTTTACGATAATCGCCTCGTTTACGCTCTAGAACGTGCCAGTTGTCGGCTCCTCTCTTTCATCTGTCATTCGCCTCGCATTTTCGCCACAATAGTGTGGATAGTAGAAGCCGATAGTTGGCATTTTCTATAGCGTGAAACGAGAACATTCGTTAGCGAGAACGCTTCGATTATTCGTTAGCGAGAACGCCTCGATTATTCTAGACGGTTGGTTATGAGCGGCCGACTACTATATAAGGGCGACACTCAGCTGCCAAATCAATCAGTCGTGAAGTAAACGCGTTGGAGATTACATTACAGTAAAGTAATAAAAACAGTACATTGTGAAAGTTGTATACAAGTAATTGTAAATAGTAAAGTGAATTGTAATTGAATTGTGAATTACTGAATAATAAAAGGACATTAAATAAAGTATTTATAAACAAAGAGACTGCAAATTAAGTTGGCGATTTTTATTTAACAATCCAGAGATCGTACCGGAAGGATTTGGGAAATCATCGAGGTTGATTCAGCGAGATCGTAACACTATGTTATGAACTGCACCAACTCTGTGTTGGTAATAGCCTTCCGCAAAAAGCATGTCAAAGTTCTTGGTTGTTTCTTGGGAAAAAATATCCAGGACATACTTGGATGGTCCATCCGTTACGTCCAATTTTCGATGACTCGTTCAAGCATTTCGACTGGTAACTGGCGAATGACACGCGTTATGTTTTGCTTCAAGGCCTGAATCGAAGTGGGATTGTCCGTATAGACTTTAGATTTTACATATCCCCACAAGAAAAAGTATAACGGTGTGATATCACACGATATTCGTGGCCAATCGACCGGTAAAAAAGGAGAAATTATCTGCTCACCGAAATGTTCCCTCAATAAATTCAATTATTGATGCGATGTGTGGGAAGTGGCGCCGTCTTGTTGAAACCAAACGTCGCGGAGATCACGAGCTTATTCAGGCATCAAATAGTCGAATATCATGACGCTATAACAGACTCCATTGACGATTACATTCTCACCGGCATCGTTTTTGAAAAAATATGGACCGATGACCCCACCGGCCCACAAACCAACCAAACCTTTGGTTTTTCTGGATGAAATGGCAGTTCTTTAATCTCTTCAGGTTGCTCTTCGTCCCAAATGCGGCAATTTTGCTTGTTTACATAACCATTGAGCCAGATATGGGCCTCATCGCTGAACCAAATTTGGCGCGAAAACGTCCGATCTTCTTGAAACTGTTCAAGAGCCCGTAGAGCGAAGCGATGTCGCTTGGGAAGGTCGAGCGACTGTTCTTGCACAAACTGTATTTGTACGCTTTAAATTTAAGATCTCGACGTAAAATGCGCCAAGTTGTTCCATATGCCGAATGCCGAATCGACTCTCCACCGTATTCGTGCACACTCACAGCTACCGCCGCTATATTATCTTCACTGAATGCTGAACGTGGTCGAATGTACGCTCAGTAGACCGATTATGTTAACCATAAGTTGAGCGAAGCTCGCTATACACATTCTTTACAGAACGTGAATTTTCGTAATAAAGTTGATTGATTTGTAAACGTTGTTCTGGCGTAAGTCTTTCAACGATGAAATGCCAGACAATACTGGACAAAAATTACATGATAGCTTGACACGACTCACGCGTGATCTGTCAAAAAAAGACTATTGAAAAAAAAGACCTACTTAATCACCATTTATAATGAGAAGGCGCTAATCTGAATCTGATGCCCTAGCACCGGTCGAAAGCGAAGATGCGACCCGTTAAGAGACTAGCATAACTGCTTGATCTTCCATGAATGCACTTTTATGTAATGCATGTGCAAGTGAACTAACACTGCAATTCAATTACATTTGTCAAATTTGTTAAAAAATTTATGAAACTAAAGGCTTCCAACTTGGGCTAACCACGTCCTTTAAACATGTTATTGTTCTTGTTTTCAGTATGGTTATCTCAAATTATATATGTATATTATTATTATTAGCATGTTTAAAGGACGTGATTAATCCGAGTTTGTAGCCCACCGCGCTAGATAATTTTTTTTTCTTAAAAATTTTATTTTCATAAGTTTTTTTTCAAATTTAATTGAATTGCAGTGTTAGTTCACTTCCACATGTATTACATAAAAGTGTATACATGGAAGGTCAATTACGGGACTATACAAATTGAGCGTTTCCTTCTTGTATGTTAAGTGCGAAAGGTATTTATAATAGTCTCTTAATGGGTCACATCATGTTAAGGCACCAGACTTGACTTAACATTCGCGCCTTATCATTATATTAGCATTCGCTAGTTATGTTGAACGCAACGAGTGACTTGTGGATAACATTTTCGTCGTCACGTTACGTACCGGTACTTGTTTTATAAGCAGCCCTTACGTTCTTTTTTGTGACATGAATCAATCGACGTATTCGACGTATGGCTTCAGATGGAACACAATTAAAATCGGTTTTGATATATCGATATTTTTTACCCAGTGTTAAGATCAGAGTAATGTAATGTAATGCTTTTGTATTGCAGTTTATAGTTGTTAATATTCGTTATTGAAAATGGCTTTGGCGAACGTTTTACTTTTAAGCCAAATAGCAGGTCATGTTATATTGGTCATATTATCGTTGTGCATGATGGTTCCATTGGGCATGAGCATTCATGAATTTGGGTAAGAAGCGGTCATTATACATAGTATATATATATATATATATATATATATATGCATATGTGTACGGCTATTTACATTTTTGCATAGTAGAAAAAATTTATGCGTAATAATTTTTTGTCTTCAAAGTGGTCATTGTCTTTTGTTTACAACGGGCAAATGGCGTGAAGAAGATGGAATGTTTGAAGTAAAATGGGCATCGACAGGATTCTGCAACCTTCCACTTTTCACTGCAATTTTCTTGTTTTTAGTGTCAACACTGCAAATATATCGGTATAGTTTAGAGTATTATATTATTTTACAACATATCAAAAGATTCCTTTGCATAAATGTAGCTATTCCAGAATGAAGGATGAAGCTTCATTTCTTTCTTTATTCGTCGATGTGTTGGTAGGAATTTGGATGGTCACCTTCTCTATCCTCTCCGCAATTATGATAACCTTGGGATTTATT
The DNA here is from genome assembly GCA_030068015.2 of Neoceratitis asiatica. Classification (NCBI taxonomy): domain Eukaryota; kingdom Metazoa; phylum Arthropoda; class Insecta; order Diptera; family Tephritidae; genus Neoceratitis; species Neoceratitis asiatica. The sequence continues at coordinate 452,757 of CM061528.1, read as the reverse complement.
GTTTGGTGTGATGGTATGACCGAGCGATTTCCATCGTGTGAAACTGCGGCTGGACAAAATATTATACACGGTGATCAAGATCATATAGACACTTCTGGTTTCTACATGGAAATGGGTACCGCACAGGTAAATAAATAAGATTTTAGGTTGCAATAATAAATAATATCTCAAAAACTTTTCAAAAAGTTTGGTGCTTGGGGCTCATTTGCGATAACAGTTGGAATTGGTGTTATAGCTCTGATTAAGCTCATTCAAAATCATCAAGTGCGGAACATTAAGGTTTCCATGTATTTGGAGCGTCAAAGGTTGGTAAATCAGCATCAATTAGTTAACCAGTCTCCACAACCGGCAGTGAAGGAAACAAATCAAAAGTAGTTGTATCTTATGGTACTTTTAGAATATAAAACTAGTATTAGGCTACAATAATTTTATTTGTATTATGTATATATTATTGTTATCATTTGCATATTGTTTAATCTTAAGATATTCGAAACGTAAACAGAATTATTTATATGCCCTAATATAATTCACAACTCAAATAAATTGAGTCGTCAACTATAAATATTAAAAAGTTTATTAAAAATGGATATACACGTTGAAATGTATTTTTCCGAAGATGCATATGCAGAAAATGTGTAGCTTATAAGTATTATAGACGGTACCTAGGAAAAAACTAATCCAATAGGACTTCCAAGTGCCAAATATGTTATCTTACATTTCTTTGTTTGCAGAGTCATTAGTTACTTTAGCTTGAGCAAGGAAGCTTTTATATAAAATATATACAAATGAAACGAAGAACACAAAGTCCGTAATAAAAATATGTGCCGGTTACGTTTTTTTTTTTTTTTTTTTTTTACACACCGATAGTGGCCGTAATGATTTTGATATTGGTTTAGCACAACCGCCATTTTCAGTGGTTCTTGAGGAACTCATAAATATCATAGAGCACATCATATTTGTATACGGTGGATGTATATTCTTCACGAAGCTGAAATATAAAAATATTGTAAAGATTTTGCTGAATAAAACTCGATGATTTCCCAAATCCTTCGAGTCCAATCACTTATATTACAACTTTCACAATGTACTGTTTTTATTACTTCACTGTAGTGTTCACTTTCAAGCAGCAAACAAGTATATAAGGATGACACACGACTGCCAAAGGAAACAGTCGTGAAGTAAAAGCGTTGGAGATTACATTACAGTAAAGTAATAAAAACAGTACATTGTGAAAGTTGTATACAAGTAATTGTAAATAGTAAAGTAAATTGTAATTGAATTGTGAATTACTGAATTATAAAAGGACATTAAATAAAGTCTTTATAAATAAAGAGACTGCAAATTAAGTTGGCGATTTTTATTTAACAATCCAGAGATCGTACCCGAAGGATTTGGGAAATCATCGAGGTTGATTCAGCAAGATCGCAACAATTGGTGTCAGAAGTGGGATTGTTAAATAAATCCATAAGAATAATAATTGAAAAATGGTTAAGATTCAGGAATTGACGATACCTCCTCTCAAGAAGGAGTTGGCAAAGCGAGGATTATCTACAACAGGAAATAAGGCAGAGTTGCAATCGAGACTGCTAGAAGCAATGGAAGTCGAAGGTATCGACTTGAATCGATACGAGTTCCGCCGCGAGGATGAAGATGTATCCTTGAAGGACATTGACAAAGAAGAGGCTATTGATTCTGCGAAGGAGTTGGAGAAGCCACCAAGTAAGATTCAAGAAGAGGCCCCTAGCTCATCTGCTGGTATTGGCAAGTAGAAGTGAGTGAAGAAGATAAAGAGAAGACAGCCTTTAGTGTTGGCAACGGTCTATGGCAATTTACTATAATGACATTTGGGTTATGCAACGCTTCTACTACTTTTGAAAGATTAATGGACCATGTGCTCAAAGGACTACACTGGAAGACTTGTTTGGTGTATCTGGACGACATAATCGTATTGGGAAAGAGCTTCGACGAACATCTGAGTAATTTGAAATAAGTTTTCCAGAGAATAGCTGGCGCTGGTCTTAAACTAAGTCCTAAGAAGTGCTCTTTATTCAAGAAGGAGGTGAATTACTTAGGTCATCAAGTAACCACGAAGGGCGTTTGTACTACGAAGCAAAAAATAGAAGCAGTGAAGGATTGGCCGAGGCCCAGAAATTTGCATGAATTAAGAAGTTTTCTTGGGCTGTGTACTTACTATCGCCGCTTTGTTCCGAATTTCGCCAGCGTAGCTCATAGTCTCCATGAACTCACAAGGAAAAATATATCATTCGAGTGGAAAACTGAACAAGAGGAGGCTTTCCAAGCTTTAAAAGAACGACTATGCACTGCACCTATGCTAGCGTACCTGGTTCCAGGTGCACCATTTATTCTGGACACAGATGCTAGTGGTTATGGCATAGGAGGTGTACTTTCGCAAGTGATTGATGGGCAGGAGAAGATAGTTGTCTTTTATAGCCGGTCTATTGGGAAACCAGAGCGTAACGCGGAGAGAACTATTAGCGTTGGTGGATTGCATTAAACACTTCCACAAATATCTGTATGGTCAACATTTCCGCGTTAGAACGGATCATGCAGCGCTGAAGTGGCTACTACAGTTCAAGAATCCCGAAGGGCAGCTTGCACGGTGGATTGAGAGGCTGCAAAGTTATGACTTCACCATCGAGCTGACGCTATGTCCCGTCGACAATGTAGTTTGGAATGTAAGCATTGCTCAAAAGCCGAGGGTAAGGAAGACATAATAGACGTCCGGCTAATGACAGTTACATCAGCAGAAGAGTGGGAGGCAAGTCACTCAAGGAAATGTCAGCAAGAAGATCCGGACTTGGAATTGGTAATGCACGGATTGGAGGTGAACAGACGGCCAAGTAAAGAACAAATGGCAGCGGAAAGTCCCATCGCGAAAGCATACCGGGCACAATGGAACAGTTTAGTTGATATCTGGCTGTTTGCATAGAGTATGGGAAAGTGAAGAAGGCCAGTGCTCGGAAGCTTATAGTAGTTCCGAGGTTAAGAATTCCGGATGTTCTTAAGGAATTCCATAATGGTCCTAGTGGAGGGCACCTAGGCATTACAAAAACGCTGGAGAAGATCAAGCAGCGGTTCTATTGGGTTGGCTGTCGTCAATCGGTCGCTAAGTGGATTGCTAATTGCACGGAGTGCATTGCAGCTAAAGGGCCGAAGTCACGAAGTCATGGGCAGATGAAGCAGTATAACTCAGGTGCACCATTTGAGCGGGTTGCCATGGATGTAGCCGGTCCATTCCCTATGAGCAGACAAGGAAACAAATACGTTCTTGTGGTTATGGACTACTTTAGTAAATGGCCTGAGGTCTACCCAATTTCAAACCAGGAAGCGTAAACAGTTGCGGATGCATTCACTCACAATTGGGTTACCAGATACGGTGCGCCTATAAAATTGCACTCAGACCAAGGAAGAAACTTTGAATCGGCGGTGTTCCAAGAGATGTGCCCGATACTTGGTATTCGCAAAACCCGAACGACAGCTCTAAATCCTCAATCAGATGGCATGGTAGAGCGATTCAACCGGACCCTAGAAGAACACTTGCGGAAAGTAGTGGGCAAGCATCAAGATGATTGGGATGTACACATACCGCTTTTCCTGATGGGATATCGGTTCGCAGTGCATGAAACAACAGGTCAAACACCTGCGAGGATACTGTTTGGTTGTGAACTTCGATTGCCCAGTGATTTAAAATTTGGAATAACTGGTGATGCGAGAAGAATTGGGAAGGAAGCGTCTACTGTTCTCGAGGAAGAGTTAAGAGAGATACATGCTCTTGTGAGGCAGCGAACTCAAATTATGAGTGACAAAATGAAGGCTAGGTATGACAAGGCGATGAACTCCGAAGGCTTCCAAAATGGAGGTTTGGTGTTGCTGTACAATCCACAACGAAAGAGAGGTTTGTCCCCAAAACTTCAATGCAATTGGGAAGGTCCATATAAGATAATCAAACGATTAAACGACGTAGTGTATCGAATCCAAACTGTAGGGAGGCCGAGAAACAAGATGAAAGTGGTCCACCTAGCGAGGCTTGCTGCGTTTGGAACAGCGAATGTGTCTGATCGGGACGATCAGACTTAGGTGGAGGGCAGTGTGGTGAAAATGCGAAGCGAATGACAGATGAAAGAGAGGAGCCGACAACTGGCATTTTCTAGAGCGTAAACGAGACGATTATTGTAAACGAGATGATTATCGTAACGAGACGATTATCGTAACGAAATGATTATCGTAACGACGCGCAGCAAACAAGTATATAAGGGCGACACATGACTGCAAAAGGAATCAGTCGTGAAGTAAAAGCGTTGGAGATTACATTACATTGAAGCAACTCCCACGACAGCCGGTTCTACGCACCGGAGTTGACCCGGATTTTATCCGGCCAAGGGCTGTCACCCTTTCGGCGATGCCGCTATAACAACAACATTACAACAACATTACATAGAAGTAATAAAAACAGTACATTGTGAAAGTTGTATACAAGTGATTGTAAATTGTAATTGAATTTTGAATTACTGAGTAATCAAAGGACATTAATTAAATTCTTTATAGATAAAGAAACTGCAAATTAAGTTGGCGATTTTATTTAACAATCCAGAGATCGTACCCGAAGGATTTGGGAAATCATCGAGGTTAATCAGCAAAATCGTAACAATAGTTAAGCTTTGGAAAGAATTACAGAGAAATTGGATTAACTGATGCACGGACATCAGTCCGAACAGTCATAACAAATTTTTAACAAACATATGTCATTACTTCAAAGCCTTGATCTGGCCGTCCCCCAAGCTCACACTTAGAGAAGAAAATATCTGCTTCTAAGAAAGTCAGAAACATCGACCAGAGGTTTCAAAAAACAACTAGTAAGACCACAGCCCGAAAAATTTTGAATCGAGCTGACTATCGTGACCAAGTTGTACGTAGAGTTCTGGAATGTGACGAAATCAAATTCTGCATTTTTGGAATAATAGGTCCGAATGTTGTGTGGCGGAAGCCAGGTACAGCTCTTAATGAAGAAAATTTGTAGCCAACGATTAATCATATCGATGGAAATGTGTGGCAGCTGGAGGAATTCACAATTTCCAATTACCTTTTTTCCAACAAGATAACGACCTAACGGAAACGGAAAAACTACTTAACTCAATGCCTAATAGGTTGAGAGAAGTACTTAAGCATCGTGGATATCCTAATCGTTACTGACTGGTTTTCGTAGAAAACATTGTAAAACAAATTAATTTATATTTATTACTGTCAAAAATTTACAAACATGAAATAAGGGTTGAATTGATTGTCAATAAAACAAAATATTTAAGCTCACTTTAAAAGTATCTTACAGAACCATACTTTCAATCGTACTTTATGAGTATAAACTTATGACGGGTAGTATATAGCCGTTTTCCGTCAACTAAATTGTCGAACGGAGAAAATTTCGATTCGAGTCGAAATACAGCAGAGGACTGATTTTAGACAAATAAGAAAACAACACATGATATTATGGAGCGGAGTTTACTACCACTAAATATGAAGATTAATAGTTCAATTTATGGAGTGCTTTTTCTAGACTAGTCTGGTACACCAACCGGACGCCAATCAATTTACTCAAACATACCTAGTCAAAATTATCTTTAAATTAGTGAAACTTAAGCCTTAAATTAGTAAAATTTGTTATCATTGTAAGAATGTTATAACTCATAAAAAAAAAAAAAAAACAATTGTAACTAAGTAATGTCTTCGAGGTCAGTTTATTATTTTACTTGCTGACTTTACACTTCTCATTCATTAAAATCATGATATTAATTTTGAGCACAAAAGGCAATGTTAATTGTGTAACATGTTGGTTATGAGGGTAGATGACGAAAATAAATTTTTAGTGTGGCCGAGTTTTCTTATTTGATATATTATTTTTTCTATACATAAATAAATGTACATACATATATAAATAAAACATAAGAATTTAAATAGAAAACAATACATTTATATTAAAACTAGGTTCATAAAAACTGAACCTGTACCATAATATACTATACTACTAAGATAAATAAAAAATGGTTGCTAATTATAGGAATTTACAATATATTAAAGACTACGTTTAATCATGAATGTGTGTACATATATATTAACTGTAAAGGTAAAATATGTTATTTATATAAATGTCTATTGATTCAAAAAAGCTTCTTCACACGTTTTTTTGGAAGCCAAAAACTCTTCAAAGCACGAACACTATGTGGCAGTGAGAACATTCCATTCAAAGCGAGGGTTTTTCGAATGTGTCACAGGTAAACATTCAGGTTCCACCAACTTCCAAACGCCGTTGTTTATTTCCTCGACCATACCCAAACTGCAGTATGGTATTTTGTGTATAACTTGACGCAATTCATTTGTAGTACGCGGCTCTGCACCGATTAATTGTCGAGTGCATGTGTCAAGAGTGGTTGCATGTGCCACAATTAAAATGTTACCCCCTATAAGAGAAACATGAAAATTGCATATTACGATTAAAAAAAAAATGTATTTGATTTATTCACTAATGCAACACTAACTTGTTGTATCTATAATTTTTCGCGCAGTTTCATAATTACGCGTATAAAACTCCTCTGTCGTTTCTTTGACGCTGTCGTTCAATTTACTAACAGACATGAAAGGTTGATAGTTAGTATCTACATTGTAATCAGCCTCCAACAACTCTGATTTACTAAGCCAATCTGGTACACCGTCCGGATACCAAGCCATCCACTCAAACAGGCCTGGTTCTAATTTAATTTTAAATTTGTGTCGCGAATTTAAACCTATTAAGTAATATTTTTATAAAATTACATTTGTAAATAGCTTATCGAAGTTACCTTCTAATGTGCTTATGCAAGTTTGTATACAACGATAGGCTGGGGAGCAGTAAACATGGTCGATGTGAACGTTACATTCAAGTAAGGATTCACCCGTTAGCTTCGCTTGATACAGTCCAATGTTTGTAAGTGGCGAATCATTTTGCCAACCTTCGGGACTCCTCTGTCTTAATAAACAATTTAAAATCCTTATTTGATTATAATAATCGATAGACTCAAATGCTCAATATTTAAGATTCCCTTAAATAGTCCATACCAAATAACACGCTCTCTTACCTACCTTCGTGGCAGCTTTTTAGGCATATTCAAGTCCTTTCGCAAATAATTGTTGAATTCGTCAAAACAATAAGGTATCCACGTGCCAAAGGTGAAATCTACACGTTCTCCATGTCGCATTATGTACATCCGACGATTTTTGTTTGATGTCGTCTCAAGACTTCTAACCTCATGTGAACGTTCAGAGTCAATACTAAGGGTATCATCCGATCTTGGTGCTGTAAGACCAATCGGCTCTACCATTATCTCCATCTCTCTTCCTCGTGTAGCTACTTCAATGACTTGAGGCGAAATGTTTGAAATGTTTTCTAAGTTCGGCGAATCCTGCTGTTTGCTACATTGCACCAGCTGACTTGTCCGTCCAGATTTAGGAAGTTGATTACTGTTCTGAGTTGCTGATAAATCCAAGCAAGGTTCCAACGTTTTTCGTAGATATTTTTCCACGCTATTCTCGGATTCATCATTCAACAAAGATCCCTCTAGTACATCATGCGGTAAACCAACTACATTAGTGAAATAAAAGAAAATGGTTTGTAGGCCATTGTATATTTTAATTCTGATTCACATTCACCTACTTTGATGATGCAAACTTCGCTCTCGTTCGTCAATTGAAATGCTATGACCGTCGACAATATCGATGTCTTCGGCTGATGTTAGCGATGGTGTCATCGACTTTGACAATTGTACGATACGATGCAATGTCCACGCATCTGACTCAGCAGTGCGTTCAGTGTAATTTACTGGCAAATGACCAGAACTCCCTGTTAGCCATGAAATGCCCTCCACCCAGCCATCACAAGAGTTATCCACTGCATCCGTACTTAAATAAATATAATCGCCAATACGTAACTCCAGTTCATCGATTTCATGAGGACTATGGGGGTACACCACTTTATGCACCTACACCTCACACAAGTGAGACAATAACAACACATCAAACACGTTTATCAATGTAGAATAGAAATTCATTGAGTCAATATGATTTAACATAAATAAATGTAAGCAAATGATAAAGTTACATATGAAGTGTGCACGAAAAAGCATTTATGTATGTACATATGTATGTAAATAGCGGATTCTCTTAAACGTAAAAATGTTTCAAAAACCTTAAAACGTTTCCTGTCACGATAATTGACTTTCGAACATTTGAAGGAAAGAACGCTTCTAGCGGCCTTTGAGAATTTAAGACATTCTGCTTTAGCGCATACGATGAATTACGATGAATACTCTGACCGAACTATTACAATTCTAAATTTATCAATTGCTTAATTGTTGCAAGTTTTCCACTTTTCGCGTTTAAGACAATCCCCTACTCTTGACAAAAAAAAAAAAAAAAAAAAAAAAAACATTTTAATATGTAAAAATATACTTGTTTCGTGGTTAGTCGAGGATCGCGCGAGTATAGACGAAGCTCCCAATTTGATGCACAAGATGCGTCCAGTGATTCCACTAATGCCTTCAGTGCATTAAATTGATTTTGAGGAAATTGATATGCTAAGGTAAGGTGCAGAGACTTTACGTGAGGCTCCAAAGATATAGCTAAAAATATATATGTATGTATATAAGCACATGTATATAATTTGTATTTATAATTCTTATATCTGGTTTGTTAAAACCGAATTTAAACTAATTTCTCAAGCATGCAAATAACATATATTACATAAAATTATGAAATTTATATTCATCTTTTACGATAAGAAAATAATTCAAAAGTGATTTCTCTTGTTACAAATTAAAATGTAAACTAGATTTCCTAGTTATAACAAAATTAATTCAGCTTTTGTATATACGTATACGTATAGCATAAATATTTGTTTATAAATAATTCATATAATATACCATGATGAAAATATCTTAAGGTACAACTGCTGAGAATCGTTGTGAAAACTTTGACGTTTGCTTACATTTTAAAAATATTTTCCTATTTCATTTAATAGCTGTGTTCGGCGAGAAAAGTCAGTAAAACTTAGCCAGTAACGAAATTGAGAGAGTAAGATGTCGAAGAGGTCAAAGCTTAAGACAATACCTTCTGCGGGGGCTAATTCCACTCCACTGATACGATATTTTCGTTTTGTTACCTATGCGAATCGTTGATATTATTTAATTGAACTTAATGAAACTTAGTTTACAAACTATTTTTACTTCTTTTATATATTAGCACAGTGTATCAATAAAGTAAGTATGCACTGAGTATTTGAAACTTCAAAATGAAATATTTCGCTCTAACTGCGTCACAAATGAATTTTTTTACTGTTTTGTTGCTTACGATGCCAACTGTCGCTTTCATGCAACATGATCTGTTTTTAAAAGTACCGTTAGATTTAATAGCACGTGTTTTTTTTACTGTTTTGTTGCTTACGATGCCAACTGTCGCTTTCATGCAACATGATCTGCTTTTAAAAGTGCTGTTAGATTTAATAGCACGTGTTCTCTGATATGTGCAAAAATTATGTCATTAAAGTTTGTATGCAAAACGTAAAGTACATTGGGTTCATCGTGCTTGAATAGGTAAGAGAGCATAGAAGCTGGTTTTTCTTTTTGAATATAATTGAAATATTCAGTTTTTAATAAAATTTCAGCACAAGCATTAATAGAGTTTTTAAAATCGTGATGGCACCGCGGGGAAAATAATTGTCTCAATAATTATCTCTTGATAATAAAATCGTTCAAAGAGAAAAAAACTCAGAGGAAAATAGCTGAAATTGTTGGTAAAAGTCATGCAACGGTACAAAAAGGCATTGAAAAATATAAATGAGACGGAGATACCAAAACCAATCAGAGGTCTGGACGGTCTAGCATATTTACACTACCAGAAAAGCGAATTATTGTTCGCAAGATGCGTGAAAATCCAAAAAAATCAGCTCCCAAGCTTCAAAAAATTGATTGAAAATGAGGTTGGAAAACTGTGCAATCTTGAAACGATTCGTCAGGTATTGCGAACTGCCGGATAGCATGATCGCAACATGCGTAAGAAACCTTTTATTAGCGAAGTAGACCGGAAAAAAAAATTGCCTTCGCCAAAGCTGACAAAACGTTCTGGAACACAGTTATTTTTTCCGAGAATCTAAATTCAATATTCATGGATCCGATGGACGAGCCAAGGTATGGCGAAGTGTTTTCTGAGCTTCAACTGCAAAATCTGATGGGCACAGTCAAACACGGTGGTGGCTCCGTTTTTGTTTGGAGTTATATGGCAGCATCTGGGGTCGGTAAGCTGGTGTTTATTGACGGCATTATGGATCGTTTTCAATATTTAGATATTTTGAAAAAAAAAAAAAAAAATGCGAATTCGGTATCAACACTGCAATCAGCCAACCACAATCCTTTTATTTCCTTCTTAATTTTCTATAAGAATAATAAATTATAATGTAATATTATTTGTATGACAATTTCTTTGAATGCTGGCAAACGCCAAGAAATCATAATGGCGAATAACAAGAACGTAAATTTTGTGGTGGGAGATGTGGTCGTACCTATGGATATTTTTATCATGTTATATACCAAATACAAAATATATTTTCCTTACATCGACTACTACGCGGTATACAACGTGTACCAGACGAAACAGCACCGCACCATGGGAAGCAAGCGACTATTGCATCGAGCTGCTCATATGTATCGCTTATGACTTTTAAAAGAATATTTTATAAAATAGCATAATTTTTTAAAGTTCAAGCAATATTATACAAACAGATATATATACATATATATATATATATATATATATATATATATATATATATATATATATATATATATATATATATATGTTTATTCCAGTGAAAGCGTTTTTGAAAAAGTAGAAGAGTACCAAAAATTTGCCATTTACATTGAGGAAAATAAAATAGTTTCACCCTAGTCCACAACATTACGTTTACGAACTATTTTTACATTGGCAAAAGAAAAAAATACCAAAATACATTTAGATAAATACAACAACAGTGTCATACTTGAGTTGGACACCTCCTTAACGTATTGCAGCGATAGACGTTTTAAATAGTTCGCATCATCCTCGGCTACAAAGAAGCCCATAAAATTTTGACTCATATAAGGTTCCAGCTTTAATGGTCGATCCAGCAGTGCTCCACTCATGTCTACAACTTGTTTCAGAGCTTTAGATAATTGTAATGAGCTTTCATCGGGCGCCTTTGTACATAGAAGAAAAACAGAATAACAATTAAAACAAAATTATTCAGTAACTAATAATAAACAGTGTTTAAGATTATAACTGAACACTTTTATAGTTATAGCACTAGCTGACGTGTTTAATGTCGTGCCTGTTTAACGTGAGATACATAAAATTGAGCAAAACGCAAGCCGAGAGGTATCGTAAAGTAACGTGCCAGCTGACACGACCTATTCAAACCGTATCGTAAGATAAAGTAAAGTAGATAACCTGTTACGAATCGTTTCAGCTTAACAACTTTCGTTAAATATATATATATATGTATATGTATCGTTGAGTTGAAGTAATGCGGCTGCTGGTATTGCGACTAACTCACTAATGCCAATAGGCTCATTGTGATACCGTTATAAAGTATGTCAACATCTCGTATGGATTCAAGATTGTTCCTGCTCAGGGATTGTTCCATAATCATTATAAGTTATAAAATATAAATTACAATTTAATGATTATTTATGTATTCTTATATACTGTGCTCAGTTGATAATAAATATTTTACGAATTTCACTTATACACTTAAGTAATAACCCGTTTTTGAACTATTTACTTTATAAGATGACACATCAATAAAGCCAGAAAAATGCATTTTGTAACCATATAGTCATGTCATATAGACTTTTTAATATGTAAAAATAATTTATTTTGATATATACAGTGGTGGACAAGTAAGTGGTGGACATGCACCCCCTGTTTTCGTTGAATTTAAAGTCCAAGAAGTTTATTGGAAAATTTAACGACACAGTTTATTTAAACTATTTTCCCTTATCATAAAACACCAACAAAAATAATTTTTTAACATAAAAAAGTAAAGCTCTGACAAAAGAAGTGTAAATCCAACATTGACAAAAGTCTACATACAGTACATACATACATTACTTACCTTAGCGCAAAAACTTTGATTAATATCAGGTAACCTGATCTCTTTAGTATTTAGTTTGTCCACCGTTCGCGTCAGTAAGAGCTTGAAGCCGTCGTGGCATCTAAGCTACTAAATTTGCCAATTCTGAGGGAGTAATACTGTCCCAAGCTTCAATAAGACGTTCTTTGAGTAATGCTGAGCTGGAAATCTGATTTTTTCCAATTTTTCGCTCAAAAATCTCCCAGGCATGTTCGTTCAATAACATTCGCATCTGGGCTCTGGGTTGGTGTGTGTACTTCCCTTGGAGCATGATGAAACCAATCCTTAATAATATGGGCCGTGTGCTTTGGATCGTTATCTTGTTGAAGTATTCAGCCTGCGCCAAGCTCCAAACAGTCAACTGTAAACTTCCAACAATGACTTATATTGGAACTGATCCATATTACCCTCGATAAAAGCCAGCTTTAAAACTCCACTTATCTGCAACCGCTCCCCATCGCTGCCGAATATATTGAACTTCGATTCGTCTGTAAACAAGACCTTTTGCCAAAAATCCATTCCCTTGTCTAAATGTGCTTTAGCGAACTGCAAGCGAATTTTCGGAAATAAGAGGCTTTTTACGTGGCGTTTTACTGTGGAAGTCGTTTTTGCCCAGAGCTCTTCGAATTGTTCTTGGATCGACACACTTTCTTGATGAGCTTGCGATGTTTTCGGCTAATTTTGGAGCAGTAACTTTAGAATCATCATTCATTTCCTTCAGCATAAAGCTGATGTATCTTCGAGTTAGCTTCTTCGGGCGGCCAACACGCGGCTTTTTTCGGTGGTTCCACTTTTTTCAAAGTTTCTTACAATAGTCTGTACGTTTGGTGGACTTAAGATAAAATTTTTTTATATTTCACCATTCGATTTCTTCTCTTTTCTGTGCTGAATAACCAAGACTCGTACGTCAATAGATATTTCTTTCCGCGGAGCCATTGTTGATGCTAATGTGTTTAAATCACAACTATATTCAATACTAGCAAATGACATAACTGCTAGTAAACCCGTGGTGTATATAGACTTTTGTCAAGGAAATTTTTGTGTTTTTTGCCCATAATTGTTTTATTTTAAGTTAGAGAATGGATATGTTTTTTAACATGTGATTAGAAAAGGATTTAAAATAAAACTGCATACCATACATTTATCAGCAAATGGATAGTACTTTCAACACAACGAATGCTGTACATACATACATATGTACGTATGTATTTACATATATCTATGTAAATGCAATGTTATTTAATGGACAGAAATTCATTTTTATATGCATACATTCATATCTGTATGTATACTTAATTGACGCTTTGTAACCGCTGAAGCGATTTTCGGCCGTTACGTATTTATACCAAGGCGGTTTTAACAAGGTGAAATTACTACTTCAAATTGCCAAAATTATTTTTTTATATGTTTCGTTCGTTTGAATTTCATTTGATTTTTCAAATAATGATATTTGTAAAGGTGAGTCTTCAAAATTGTGATAATTTGGTTGTGATTTAGGTGAAAAGAATAACAAAGAGTTTGTGCATTTATAAAAGCTAATGAATTTTCCATGATTTTGACAATCGCGCCAAGAAACCAAAAACTAAATACACGTTAATTGTTGTATTTGTTCTCCTGCTCTCACCTTCATGAATTCGCCGTGGCGAAAAAGCAACATTCATTAAGCGGCCTACGCGACGGGATAAACAAATTTAGGCAATCTGTTTAAAGTGATTATAGATTTCATTCGACGCTGTTCGTTAACGAGTAAAGGCGTTCAGCAGAAAAATTCTTTTATGAATGGATTGCTGATTGATGTCGGCATGATAACATTATTCATAAAGTACAAATGCACAGCCAATCCATTCAAGGTTAACCTTTTTTTCGGTGATTATATTTGAAGAAATTTAAAACATTATTAAAACTAAAAAAAAATATATATTAATATTTTTAATTAAAATTTTTTTTTGATACAAAAATTATATAAATCGAATTTTTTTTGAGATTGCATATTGGAAATAAGTAGTTCGATTATTTTTTTATTTAATTGGAAACTAAAACAACCATATAAACTTTTTCGAAGTTTTTAAGTACTCCAGTGGTAATCATTTTTCCGCCGACGTTAACTCGGCGAAGTCACCAAAGAAATGACATAAATACACGAACATCACTACACACACAAAACCAATTGCAATAATCGAAGGTATGAACGAAAACTATACTTCACACATTTAAGCCGATTTTTGTAAACTTGACATTTGTTTATAAACTGTCCTACAGACAAAGTAACCCGTTTAAATCTAAGCTTTGCTTTACATTACTTCATGATACCACTCGAATAATTGTACTGTTACACGGAAATAATACCTGACTTTGCCTAGTTTTTCGAAAGTCTCCATTTTAAATCCAATAAGCAAAAAAGTTATTACATCAATAATATCTAAGCAACATTCCATGAAGAATTTAAATTACTTTAAGAATTATTTTATAAAAAAATTTAAACTTATCTGACATAGTCCTAAGTATTGATTTACAATGGACCCTCATAATCGGATCAGCTGGCGTTTGTACCAGATATCATCTTCGATTTGATTATTTTCCGTAAAATAGACTAAACTGGTTGCTCGCTGGTTGTCAGTATTGACTTTTATAAACAAAATGTGTTTTAATCGACATCACGTCGACGTAAAATAGCTACTGCCGAAAAGTGTTGTGACGACGCTAGTTTATCGATAAATAAATGTCATTTGTCATTTGTGCGCCAGTTGTTTCGTTCAAATTTTTATGCAAAATATTTAATTTTAAGTGGTATTTTTTACTGATACATCAAGCTCAAGTGCTGAAGAGAGCAAAACCGATATTAGGGCAAAAAGGGGAAACCATAAGGCAAAGCTGTGATATACATATGTATGTATTTAGATTGCCAGATAACAAGTGATGTAATTTAAATTCGTGGATTTGTAATTTCGAGGAATTTTTCTGTTAGTTTCTGAAGTTTTCTTTAGTTACAGGTTTGTCTTGCAAACATTCTAAGCAATATAACACATGAAATATAACCCATGTGTGTATACTTAGAAAAATTAAAAAATTGTCTTGTATCGACGATGCCAACCATAATAGGAGTTCTAAAGATTTCCCTCAAATTTAACTACAAAAATTTCAAAAGTCTCCGCACGTAAAATTTTATAATTCATGATCAGAATTATCACTTTCTTTTTCGAAATTAGGGGTATTGGAACTAAATAATTCCGCATGTCCATTTTGAGAACCAAATATTCCAAGCAGAATTTAGCCCCCACAATATTCATACATACATACATAAGAAAAGAACTAAGAAAAGAAGAAACACATTACAACAAATATACAAACAATAATGGAAAGACCACGCCACGTAAGCAACGCAACAATTATGATCACAACGACAAAATCACACCATTCCCTAGCAACACACGCCATATGAAACCAACAAGTTCCGAAGGCACGAGCAGACAACAGATGGCTCGGCGGTAGGTAGGTCAGCCGTTCAAGAGCCAGTCAGCACGGCACTGTGCTGTCGATAACATTTCGCAATGAGTTGTTTCTCTGGAAAGTCTGGATGTTTTAACGTCCCAAAGCATCCACGGAGCGTGGCAGTGCGGAAATCGGAGGCCACCCGAGAAGCGGGTAGTGATTTATCCTTTAACCTGATCCATGTTTGGCATAGCTGCTACTGCCACCGTTATTCCCCGTTATAGCAACGCGCTAATGGATCACGCCAAACCTTGGGGAAGCTCAAAACACCTTTTTGTTTAAAATACATGAATTGATGTATGATTTTAACGAAGATCTATAGTTTACAAATACCTGGACATGGCGAGTATACCTCAGGCAATTAGAAGAAGCACAGGGTCATAAAAGCTTCGTTACACTATTTCCTATTGTACGAAGCCATATCTGAAAAACGTTTGAAAACGGTATATTACATTTTAAGATGAAACATTCGAGTTTTTTTCAGTTTTCATATCGTTATATGAAGTTTTATTCCCGTATTTTAGACATTTCATTATTTTGTTTGCAAGGCAAATTGAAACTTGAAATACATTAGGGGTATTATATAAGCCTAGGAATACATGTTACGGTGCACGGATGGCAAGGTTTTCCTATCCATGCAATGGCACAGCAACAAAACAAATGCTAAAAAATATACTACGATAGGAAAAAATATCCTACACCCAAACCTATGCACACATTTCCCACATATGTTATTGCAAGAAGAAAAAAGCAACCCTATGTCCGATGGTTGGTAATGTTTGACTTGAATTTATCACAATCATGCAATGGAGATGCCCTCGTTCTCTAGCAATTTATTGTTGTTTGAAATTTAAATCATTGCAATAATTATAGGCGAGCAAATCCGATAGATTCGCATCACTCATAAAGTTATTTTATCATGACTATCTCAATATCTTGCCCAATGGAACATCATTTATGTTGTTTATTGGCAAATTAACCATTGGTGCCCAACGAAAAAAAATTATAATAATTATATGAATTTTATTTTCGGTTTTGTAATATCGAATGCCAGATTCTGCAACTTTCCCTTTCATTTCCTTATGTCTCAATCTTTCTGCAAAACTTTCACTTCTACCATATTAAATTCATAAATTTACACTCACTTAACTTTTGAAGCTTTGTAGCGGTATAGCCGGAAGAAAAGTCGATAGTGGCTCAGTTGCGAGTAAAAGGACGAATATGAAAACAATGAAGCCGCTGATTCAACGGAGGGCGAAAAAATTAAGATTGTAGGACATCGTCGACGAACATGAAAATGCTCTAGGCTACAATTTCACAAAATATGGATGAACAGAATGTTAACACAAAATGAATGAAAACATTCCACAAATTTTGTATACAAAAAAGGACGAACAGCTGGAGCACATATTATCTTGAAAAGGGACAATTGAACAAATACAAAGAAAATTGGCCGGTGAAAATGCAGTTCTGAAAGAACGAAATGATGAAATCGAGGAGCGCGCTAAGGGTAAAAAAAACCATCTTTTCACAACTCAACTCCTTTCCAGGTCTTGAAGTTTCAGTTCGAAAAGACGGCTACAGCAAATAACTGGAGCCTGGAGGAAAAATCCGCTGCACTATCCGTTGCGTCAAAGGGACCTGCAGAGGAACTTTTGCAGACAATTCCCGACCATGAAAAAAAATTACGAAGTGCTGATGGGGATGAGTGGAGAGGATTAAAGAGTGGGGAATAAAAAACCTTTGGCTGATCTTTCTACCGTGGTACTAATACTAGTTTTATCCGAAGGAATGAACTTATCTTAGTGAAATTTACAGGAGTTGTTGTTGTAGATGTAATCCACGTTTTAGTTGTTATATTTTGCATATAATGTTGTTAAGTTATTAATAATTTGTTGTTAAAATATTTACACATCTATATATGTATATAAAAATCAATGCAAATTTTGATGAACGCCTATAACTTGAAAACCACCAGATCAAATTGGACCAAATTTTTGGGAGTTATAAAAGGGTATTAGGAGAAGGTTAATATGTAAGTTTTCATAAGATTGGCGCAGCCGTTCTAGAGACAAGCCCAACAACAACAAATACATGTTGAATTCCAAAGTACGCGTACATTACGATGTATATTATGTTGAAAGAGCGAGAGGAGTGAAAAAAATATATAAATAAAAATTAATAGAAAAAAGTTTGGAAACAAATTTTAAATCAAATTTTTTTGTTTCCCTTTCGTGAGATCGCTCAAAGATGCGCATTTTATATAACATTTCCGAAAAGTGCCACTGTGGTATTTTTAGAGGAAGAATCGATTTAGTATATAACGGCGAAACTCAACTGCAGAGCTTATCAGTCGTAAAGCAAATTCGTTGGTGATAACACTACTGTAAAGTAAAAATAGTATACTGTGAGTTTTAAAATGAGTGACTGTAAATAGTGTTCGGACTCGAAGGATTTGGGAAATCATAGAGGTTAGTTTAGCGAAAACGTAACAATATATACATACTAATATATTTACATTTACATTTACAAAATTAAATTTCAAATTCCATAAATTCTCTAACATTCATTTTAAACTCAACATAACAGCAACCATAAGATAACAAGTGTGTTGACGCTACTCTCTCGTCGCCGCCCTCTCCTAACTAATTGCCGCGTGAAACTCAGTCATATGCAATTTACTCAAATTCGCTAATAGCGTTACCCCATCTCACATTCTAATGTTGGCAGCAGTGGCTGATCGGGGACCATTCTGATGTATAAAAGGCACCAGCGTACCTCTATGTAAATAAAGAAATCCACTGCTTTAAATTCAAAGAAATTAGATCCAGCAATTAATATTGAAGAAATGATTGTAGCTTTAATATTAAAACTTATTACAACTAAATACTCCATTGTTTTTCAACAAAGCCTTCAACATTCGCCTTATCATTAAATTTGTTTTCCTTTAGAATGTTCGACGCTTCTTTCCAAAATTTTCTAGCATTACCATTTACTCCAAATTTTAAAATTCACTATCAAAGAGTATCCCTTTTCGTGCACTCCGTACCGATATTCCATCATGAACAGAGAATTGTGGATATCCCAATCATCTTGATATTTATCCACGACCTTCCGTCTGATTGAGGCTGCAGGGCTGTCGTTCGAGTTTTTCGAATAGCCAGTATCAAGCACATTTCTTGAAATACCGTTGACTCAAAATTCCTTCCTTGGTGAGAGTTCTATAGATGCACCGTATCTGGTAACCCAATTGTAGGTGAATGCATCCGGAACTGTTTTAGCTTCCTAGTTTGGAATTGGGTAGACCATCTGGACGTACTTGTTTTCTAGTATGCTTACAGGGAATGCACCGGCTACATCCATGGCAACTCGTTCGTATGGTGCGCGTGAGTTGCCGATTGACGGCAACCAACCCAATAGAACTGCTGCTTGATCTTATGAAAGGTTTTCGTGGACCATTGTGGAATGCCTGGAAGTCTTAACTTCGGAAGTGCTATTAGAGTGCGAAGCACTAGTTGTCTTCGCTTTCCCACACTCTATGCAAACAGACAGATATCAATTTTAAACTGCAAACTGTGTTTTGTTCATCTCCAATCCGTGCAGTTTCATGTCCGGATATTCCTGCTGATATTTCCTTAACTGGCTTGCCTCCCACTCTTTTGCTGGTGTAATTGTCATTAGCCGAACACCTATTTTGTTTTCCTTACCCTCAGCTTTTGAGCAGTGTTTTCGCCGCTCTTGCTGTTCGTTGGAACCCGTCTTGCATTCGCGTACAAAATGGCCTGGTTTTCCACACCTAAAGCATTTACCAGGTATATTCTTCATTTCGGCGCCAGAACTATTCTTCCCACCGGTCGACGTTAGAGTTTTCAATATTTCGTTCATCACATCTGGTGTTTCTACTTCTAATTGATTGACTTTTTAGACTGGCCTGCTTATGAGTACTGCCGTTTTACGTGTTTCGGCATACGCGACATTTTCAGAGAATGTTAATTTTGGATTTGTATATGACTGTCGCTTGGTGTAGCTGTCCTTTATTCCGCTAATAAACCTTTGGATTTTTACCCTTTCGAGGTGCTCACCAGATGCGTCCCCAATATCCAAATGAACCAACCTCTCTCAATCACTCACTCTTCTTCAGCTCCATCTAATAAATTTGCCTCTTCTCTTATGCTCGCTACCAAAGCGTCTTTCAACAGCTCGCATTAATGCCTCGTAATTATCACTCTCATATTCAAGAATAATCTGCAAAATTTCCGCTGCAGGTCCTACCAACGCAACAAATAGTACAGCGGATATTTCTTCTATTCTCCACTTATTTGCTATAGCCGTATTTTCAACTTGAAACTTGAAGACTTGAAAAGAATTGTGCCGTCAAAGCATGGTGTTTTTACGCTGGGAGCGTTCATCGAAGTGGTTGGACGATTCAAATACAAATCGCGGACAAGATCTTCCAACTCGTTGATTTTGGCCACAATGAACTCATCGATTTTGTCTCGACGCTTCTCAATTTAATTCTGTCTTTCTTTAAGTTCTGTGTTGTATTTCACTAAATTTTCCAGTTTTTGTGCAGAATCAACAGCATCTTTTTTCTCTAGACGCCTTTGACTTCCATTGCTTCTCACAGTCGTGATTGCAGCTCCGTCTTATTTCCGGTTGTAGATAATTCTCGCTTCGCATATGCCTTTTTGAGGGGAGATATCGTCAAATCCTAAATCTTAACCATTTTTCAAATCTTATACTTTTGACACCAATTGTTACGATTTCGCTAGTTAAGATCGGTATGCAGCTCTTGCGAAAACCAAAAAATTTTCGCGCATCGTATTTCTGCACTTTTTTTTGTATGGAGTGTATAAAAAAAAAGTGCAAAAAGACGATGCGCGAAAATTGTTTTTAAGAAGCAGTACGCACCTCGAACGAAAAAAAACTCCATTTTCTACTGCCTATTTCTAAAGTTTTTAAACAAATACGAAAGCCCGGCAACACAGGTTTGCGAGCGAAATAAATAGTCTCATATATATAGGTCGATACGCAGCACTTGCGAAAAAAAACTCATATTTCATGGACGGAAAAATGTAGTAGACATGGAATTTTGACAGATGATTTTCTATGGAGAACAGCTCTTTACAAAGGAAGAAGATATGCAAACGTAAATAAACAAAACGAAAAACATGAGTAGAGCGCGGTAAATATTTGTCGTTGATTATGTATTCTTACCTTTTTCATGGCTAAAAATTTGTCTTCCTCATGTTTCTCTTGTAATGGTCCAGATCAGATATCTGATTATCTGTCACATGCGTCTAATGGCATTGGGCTAAAGACCGTGTTTTTCCTAAACGAGCCTAGTGCTCAATGAATGAATTCCAACATTCTTCTCCACCCGCTTAAACAGTATGGGTAATTCAAGAAGAGACAGGACAACATTATTTGTATAAATGCAGAAGGGGAACTATAGAGAGATAAATATTTTTTCATCACGTAACAAAATCGTTGTTGTTCCCTCATTGCATATAATGCTGCCTTATAAATAGAATACTCTGCCTTATTTGTACGTTTTAAGCTAAACATAAAATTTTTAAATATTTAATATACATATGTATTTGCTAATTTTATAAAAAATGTTATTGCAATAAATTTTTTTGGCACTTTTCCGATAAATCCGAAGGTAAGTAAAAACTACATACACCTTGTGACGGAAATCCCAAATACGAAGGACAGACAAAAGGAGTAGCAGTGTGACGAGATTTCCAAATAAAAACAGAGAGACAAAAGAAGTGGCAGTATGATGCAAATTACCCGTACCAAGGACAAACAAAAGGGTCGACAGTGTAAAAGAAATGCCACGTCGTTAAGGATAAACGGAGAGGCTGCAGCTACCACAGGCAAACGAATAATCAGCCTATCCTTAAGCGCGTGAAAAGAATGTTTGGGTCATCTTCAGGTATAAAAAGAGCGGCAGCCGCTATCACAAGAAGAGACGAGTAGACAACTCAGTGGAGTAAACATAGCTGTGAGCTGTGTGTTTTAGAAACGGATAAGCTATGTGAAGTAGAGAATAATTGTAATAGAGAATATTGTAATAAACGTTGAGTTAATTCCTGACGATTAAGAGGCCAAACGAACAAATCTTGGGAGTTTTATTTAGCAATCCAGCGATCGGACTCGAAGGATTTTGGAAATCATCGAGGTAGCGACGAAAAACGTTACAATATATTTATGTGGAATCGTTTTTCAAAACATGGCAATTTAATGTTCGAAAGCAAAAGGAAGTCGAAATTAATTGTTTTAAAATGCAGATCACAGAAGTGTCAAATCTTTGTATTTTCATTCTATTTTTACTCGAAAGTGAAATGCAAAACATGCCTGACTCATATAGGAAAGACTTGTTAGGATGTTGCTGAGGCATGCAAGTTTTCTTATCTGCATTGCCAATAGATTGAGTTGTACGCGTACGCAAATATAAAAGTAGGCGTTTGTTATTTAGATTTTGAATCGGATTAAAATGTAATGTACCTTAAAAAATGAAACCAAAGTGATATGGGGAACATAGTTGTGTGCACCATTCCAACCGCACACCATGCGGGTCTTCTTCCAGAATTCCTCCAACTGTTGAAGAAATGGGCCTGTCGGGCATGCATACAAAATATATTCACGAGGATTATTTTCATCCAAAGTTGAATCGTTTACATGAGCTAGCAACCAATCCGAAGCAATCTGAACTCCTCTGTTACCAGTTGCAGCTAATGCTTTTTCTCTGTTTTAAAATATAAATAGAAATACATACATATATTAAAATTGAATTAATAACATACATATTTTTAATGTAGACATTTATATTTCTAAACCTATATCATTCACTAAGAGTTTGAGTTTTAATATTTTCGGGTTATTTTTATAAATGAAATCTGGCTGAATCAAACTTTAACATCCGGCTGCCGCTAAATACATTTAAACATAACACTTAAAGGCTTGGGAAGCTTAAAGCGCATAGAAGCCGACAATTTTAACAGATGTATACGAATTGTCATGAAATTAATGCAAAACAAGAAAGAAGGGCTGTCTTCGGCCATGCCGAATCCCTTATATCTTTCATAATTTTCAGTGCTAATATTAACTTCAATTCACGTTTGTAAAATAATAAGTTTCACATTTTTAGATGCTTCTCTGACGTAAAACCTCATATCTGAACAAATCGGTTGTATGGGAGCTATGTGGTTTTTTTCCGATTTTAATGATTCTCAAGACTAATTGGCAACAATTACTAATTAATTAAATTGGTATACGCGTTTAGATTAGTTTTAATGTCGGCATTCTTACGCTCGCGTTACCTTCCTCTCACCTTCTCAGAAGTATTTCATGATTTTAAATGCTTCTAATGCTTCTATCCAATTTCATACATCCTGCATTTCGATCGCAGTTATATTTGCATGTATTTATTATATAATTTTAACAAAAATGTAAGTAAAACTTGATTTTGAAAGTCACAGGTCATGAGCTTTAATTGTGGTTTTTGTAATACAACACAAGAGCAGCATGAAAAGAGGTTCCAAAAGCAAATTGCACATATACGTAGTCCACCGCCAAAAAACTTCTTGACTTCGAGAAAATTGTACATTGACCCTGTTACATGATGCATTCCTACATTACAATTTAAGCAACAATAGATTATGCTTGTTTGTATGGTTTTTATGTGGAAAATGCAGTCGCCGCATAGAGACTTGTTTTCGCTGCGTAGTTAAGTACATGGTGAACAGTATTACTATATATATTATATACATATCTCCTTATTTACTTTCAAGAGGTGGTGATAACCTAGTTATCCTAGGATTCGGGCAGTAGAAAAGATGAGAGGGGCTACATCAACAAAATTAAAATCAAACGTAGATGCACTGTGCGTGAAGCTTGGAAAATCTACAATAGAAACCCCATTGTATTCCAAACAGAGCTCAGTATAAGACAAGAACAAAAGGCTTCATACGCACGAACTCCAAAAATTAATAACATCGAACAAACACAAAAAGAAAATAATAACCAAATCACGCCATCTAACATAAAACCGTTAAATAATATTCCAAACCAAAAAGTGCAAAATTACCTCAAAATAACATACAAAATAGAAGTTCAACAAACTCTAACATTGATACGCTACTTACAAAAATTTCAAAACAAATAAAACGAAACACAAAAAAAAAACAAGCTCAACAGCAAAAACCATAAACCTAGCAACAGCTATGGATAAAGCTTCATCGAACAACTAACAAAATAACTCAAACACAGTAAGCAGAGATATGGAAATGACACCGTGCCCAAGAACAAACATTAACAATTATCACTATCACTCAACTCCAATACATTCTACCACCAACACAACTTACAGTAACTCTATACCTGCAAATATTTATGGACCATATGGTCCATTGGAGTACCTATAAATATATTCCTCTGTGGCAAATTTTGGACCAACTCATGTTTTTACACGAACTTTGTGCGTCACGACCATTCTTCGTGTTATACCGATCGCAGTCACTACACGAAGTTACAACTGCGCAAAAAGTTCTATACTCGTATACAGAAAATGTGTGGAAATGAAACTGAGTCAGTTTCGTTTCGCTGTTGAGCTCTGCTGGTACGCAAAGACGTGCAGATTTATTATTAATTCAATGAAAATACGTAGAAGAAATACGCAAACTAATATATTGTGACGAAAATCCCATACCAAGGACAAACAAAACTGTTGACGATGTAAATGCAATTCCCGGAAGGACAGAAAATAAAGATGCGGCTGTATAATGCAAATTACCCATACCAAGGACAAACAAAAGGAAATTCCACGTCGTTAAGGATGAACGGAGTAGCTGCAGCTACCGCAGGCAAACGAACAATCAGCCTATCCTTAAGCGCGTGAACAGAATGGTTAGGTCATCTACAGGTATAAAAAGAGAGGCAGCCGCTATCACAAGAGAGACGAGTAGACAACTTAGTGGAGTTAACACTGCTGTGAGCTGTGTGTGTTTGAGAAACGAATAAGCTGAGTGAAGCAGATAAGTGTGTATAAATAATTGTAAAATAAGCCGTTGGCTAAAGACAGAATTGTAGAAATAAATTCCTGACGGTTAAAAGACCGAACAAATAAATCTTGGGAGTTTGTTTAGTAATCCAGTGATCGGACTCGAACAAAAAGGAGAATAATCGAGGTGAATTTAGCAAGTTCGTTACAATTGGTGTCAGAAGTGGGATTGCTAAATAAATTCCGGAAATAAAAACAACAACAAAAATATTTGAAAATGGTCAAGATTCAAGATTTAACGATACTACCACTCAAAAAGGAATTGGCGAAGAGGGGATTATCTTCAACCGGGAATAAGGCTGAACTACAATCACGGCTGCGAGAAGCTTTGGAAGCAGAAGGCATAGATTTGAGCGAATATGAATTCTGCCATGAGGACGAGGAGACATCCAAGAAAGAAATGGAGAAGGAAGAGGCTGTTGAGACTACGGAAGATTCAGAGCAGTCAGCAACTAAAGTTGAAGAAAAGGCTCCTAGCTCATCTACGAGTATGGACATGAACATGTTACTGGCTGCAATTTCACAAAAGTTGGATGAACAGGATTCCAAGATGTCACAAATTGGATGAACAGGATGCCAAGATGTCACAAAAGTTGGATGCACTGGATGCCAAGATGTCGCAAATGAATGCCAACATTTCAGAGAAGTTGGATGAACAGGATGCCAAGTTGCTACAGAAGTTGGATGAACAGGATACCAACATGTCACAAATGAATGCCCACATTTCATCGCAAATGCAAGACCAAGAAGCGCGTATTTCATCCCGGATCATACAGCTTCAGTAGAGTATTGTTAAAGAATACACAGAACTCAAGGAGAGACAGGACGTAATCGAGGAAAGGCAAGACAGAATAGAGGAGCTTATTCAGACCAAAGTCAACGAGTTAGAAGGTCGGCAAAGCAAAGTAGAGGAGCTGATTGCGACCAAAGTTAGCGAATTGGAAGGACGTATCCACGAATTGCTTTCGAATCGTCCAAGCACCCCTAGCATAAAAGCACCATCCTTTGACGGCACCACTCCTTTCCACATCTTTAAGCTTCAGTTCGAAAAAACGGCTAGAGCAAATAACTGGAGCATGGAGGAGAAATCAGCTGCACTATTCATGGCATTGAAGGGACCTGCAACGGAAATTTTGCAAATAATTCCTGCATACGAGAGAGATGACTATGAGGCACTAATGCGAGGCGTGGAAAGACGTTATGGTAGCGAGCATAGAAGACAAATCTATCAGATGGAATTAGAGAACCGCTATCAGAAGTCCAACGAGACCCTGCAGGAATTTGCTTGTGAGATTGAAAGGCTAGCTCATTTGGGTTATGGAGACAGTCTTGGAGAATACCTCGAGAGGATAAAAATTCAGAGGTTTATCAGCGGAATAAGGAACAATTATAGCAGGCGAGAGGCGTATGCGGATCCAAAGCCAACATTTGCCGAGACTGTCTCGTATGCTCAGACAAAGGAAGCGGCCGAGGTTTTGTGCAGACCAGCATACAAAGCGAACTGTGCGAAGTTGGAAAGCCCAGATGTGATGAAAGGGATATGGGAAACGTCGAAAACCACCAAACTGATGAGAACCAGGATTTGCTACAACTGTAGAAGGCCTGGACACTTAGCTCGCGATTGTAATATGGGTTCTACGAGACAAATCGATAACAAGGCGAGCAACGTTACTATCAGCGGATATGTGGACGGACATGAGCGAGAACTAACTGTGGACACGGGCGCGTCAAACTCCATCATTCGATCCGATTTGATCACCAAGGAAATAAGCCCATTACATGGAGCTAAGTTGAAAACATTAACTGGTGAGGACGCCAGGGTTCTGGGAAAAGCCACGTGTAAAGTCACCATCGGGAATATGACAGTGTTGCATGAGTTCCTAGTAGCGGAAATATTAGATGAAGTCATAGTTGGTATGGACTTTCTCCTTCGTCAAGGAATGAAGATCGACCTAAAGGAAAGAATGATAGAGTATGGAAATATGCAGTTACCGCTAAGTATTGGCCACGATCATGTGTGCAACCGAAATGATGTGCCCCTGGTAAAGAACGAGCAGCAGAAGGGAAATACATACGGAAATGGCAAGATGTCTCGTGCCCTAATGAAGAAGTTGAGAGAGGTACGAAAAACTGTTGAACAACGCCCAAAGGTTATGAACAACAAGGAACAACAGAAGGATGTATTAAGGCGAGGGATCCTGAAAGCTTTGAGAAAGGAGATCTGGTAAGGCTGCACGATTCTCCACGGAAGAAAATCTTGCACAGCAAGCGGGAAGGTCCATACAAAGTAATTGGACGAATAAATAGTACGGACTATCGAATCCAGAACGTTGGAAAACCACGAACCAAAATAAAGGTGGTTCACTTAGAAAGGCTCGCGGCGTTTGGAACAGATGGTATGTCTAATCGGGACGATCAGACTTAGGTGGAGGCAGTGTGACGAAAATCCCATACCAAGGACAAACAAAACTGTTGACGATGTAAATGCAATTCCCGGAAGGACAGAAAATAAAGATGCGGCTGTATAATGCAAATTACCCATACCAAGGACAAACAAAAGGAAATTCCACGTCGTTAAGGATGAACGTAGTAGCTGCAGCTACCGCAGGCAAACGAACAATCAGCCTATCCTTAAGCGCGTGAACAGAATGGTTAGGTCATCTACAGGTATAAAAAGAGAGGCAGCCGCTATCACAAGAGAGACGAGTAGACAACTTAGTGGAGTTAACACTGCTGTGAGCTGTGTGTGTTTGAGAAACGAATAATGAGTGAAGCAGATAAGTGTGTATAAATAATTGTAAAATAAGCCGTTGGCTAAAGACAGAATTGTAGAAATAAATTCCTGACGGTTAAAAGACCGAACAAATAAATCTTGGGAGTTTGTTTAGTAATCCAGTGATCGGACTCGAACAAAAAGGATAATAATCGAGGTGAATTTAGCAAGTTCGTTTCAATATATTATATATTTATTAACAATTATCTATTAATATTAATATTGTTATGAATTTGCTAAGTTCGCCTCGATGATTTTCCAAATCCTTCGAGTCCTATCACTGGATTGCTAAACAAATCTCCATAGATTTGTTTGTTCGGCTTCTTAACCGTCAGGAATTTATTTGTACAATTTTCGTCTTTAGCCAACGGCTTATTTTACAATTATTTATGGTACACAATTATTCTCTACTTCACATACCTTATCCGTTTCTAAAACACACAACTCACAGCAATGTTTACTCCACTAAGCTTTCAAAGCTTTCAGGATTCCTCGCCTTAATAACATTCTACCTTGTTGTTCATAGCCTTAGGGCGTTGCTCAACAGTTTTGCGTACCTCTCTCAACTTCTTCATTAGGGCAGGAGACATCTTGCCATTTCCGTACGTATTTCCCTTCTGCTGCTCGTTCTTTACCAGGGGCACATCATTTCTGTTGTACGCATGATCGTGGCCAATACTTAGCGGTAATTGCATATTTCCATACTCTATCATTCTTTCCTTTAGGTCGATCTTCATTCCTTGACGAAGGAGAAAGTCCATACCAACTATGACTTCATCTAATATTTCCGCTACTAGGAACTCATGCAACACTGTCATATTCCCGATGGTGACTTTACACGTGGCTTTTCCCAGAACTCTGGCGTCCTCACCAGTTAATGTTTTCAACTTAGCTCCATGCAATGGGCTTATTTCCCTGGTGATCAAATCGGATCGAATGATGGAATTTGACGCGCCCGTGTCCACAGTTAGTTCTCGCTCATATCCATCCACATATCCGCTGATAGTAACGTTGCTCGCCTTGTTATCGATTTGTCTCGTAGAACCCATATTACAATCGCGAGCTAAGTGTCCAGGCCTTCTACAGTTGTAGCAAATCCTGGTTCTCAACAGTTTGGCGATTTTCGACGTTTCCCAGATCCCTTTCATCACATCTGGGCTTTCCAACTTCGCACAGTTCGCTTTGTATGAGCTAGCCTCTCAATCTCACAATCAAATTCCTGCAGGGTCTCGTTGGACTTCTGATAGCGGTTCTCTAATTCCATCTGATAGTTTTGTCTTCTATGCTCGCTACCATAACGTCTTTCCACGCCTCGCATTAGTGCCTCATAGTCATCTCTCTCGTATGCAGGAATCATTTGCAAGATTTCCGTTGCAGGTCCCTTCAATTTCTGATGGACGATTTTGTCGACGATAAAATGGACGTAGTGCGCGATACGTTTTCCGCACAGAACCATTATTTTCGAAATAAAATTGCACTATTTGCAAGCGTTGTTCAGGCGTGAGTCTATTCATGATGAATTGCCAAACCAAACTGAGAATAAATCACTTGACAACTGTTAAATCGGTCGCCATCTTGAAAAGTAATGCCAACTTAAAGTTCTATACCTCTATAAAAAACACCCTATACTACTATTTGCAGCATATTGCAATACGTTAATCAAAAACATTAGAAACAGAAGGGGTGTGGGCTTCATCGGTATATATGCTGACAATGTTTTTGCATTATCTTCGGGCACAGCAGACCAAATAATTCGTAGTTTGAGTAACGTCAACACAAAAGTAAAGGTGTGGGCAGAAGAAAGAGGAACAGTGGTAAAAATGCATTACATCCTTGCTAAAAATAAATAATCATGAAATAAAACAAAAACCCAAAATCTCAATACTCAGCCTCACCTTTTCAAGAAATGCATTATGGAACGAACATGTCAATACGGTCAAATTCAACAACCTACTAAAGATTTTTTTGCACCAGAAAAAAGGACCTCACTTAGGCACTACCATCTCGATTTGTCGAGCCATATATGAAGGAATAATTCAACAGGGTTGTACAATATATATCTGGAGAGGACAATAAAAATAATCTGGGTACCACGCCATGCAGGAATTAAAAGTAATAAACAAGCTTATCAAAATATATATGCCACAACTTTGACCGTTATCCAAGGTATCGCCACCAATAAATAAAGCAGTAGACGGCAAGGTAATAGAAACAATCAACACAGTCAAAAACGTTTTAAAATCACATAACGCTTACCACAATACGTAACACAATTTTATAAAGATTATGACCCACTAAAGAATAATAATATAACATCAACTCCCACGACATCCGGTTCTACGCACCGGAGTTGACCCGGATTTTATCCGGTCAAGGGCTGTCACCCTTTCCGCGATGCCGCTACAACAACAACAACAACAACAATAATAATAATATAACATTAAGCCAACACATCATTACTTTCTATAACAGAGAACCAAATTGTCTTAGCTACCAGGAGCCCCACTCATGTATAGTTTATAAATTTATTTGTAAGCTATGGTAAAAATAAATAAATAAATTATATACATATATTCAACTATATATATGCTAATATATTTATATTTAAGATACAAATTTATGTTTGAAATATCATTTTAAACTTATCATAACAGCAACCAGTCAAAGATTGTAAATATGAATGTGAAAAGGAATGACAAATAAGATCACAAAGCAAGTAGGTGGAGAACAACAGACTCGATACGTTGCCCTGTTCCCCAAAAACTAAGAGTTGCAGCAACAGGAATTGCCCCGTGTAAACTCAGTCTAAATGATTTTATTGTTGTCAGAGAAGTTTAATCTCTCAAAATTTCCATTCAGACTATTTTCCAGAAGCTGAAATTAAATTTTAATGAAAAGAAAAGGTTGATACGTGTGACTGCTCTTGAAATTAAATTTCAAAATTTTTAAATTTGCAATATATTTTGGAATCAATTGTTATGTACATATGTCTGATGGCATCTTAATTTTTATTTAAGTCGCATTCCACCTTAAATTAAACAACAAGTGAATATAAGTGATTTGCGTTCGATAAAATAAATATGAAGAAAAGTGAAAATTTATTCAAGAACTAATGTGAAAAATTTAACAATTTCAACACCAAATAACATGTACACTCTAATATACAAATTTAAATGTTAATTATTATAATATTACAAAAAGACATCCTTTCCACCATTCTTACAAAGTTTTATGTCGAAATTCCTCTTGGTTTATTTATAATAAAAATTACAGCTGAAAATTATATGTCAGCAGAACGGCTGATGACCACTGGGCTATTGCAACCGCCACTCAAATAATTTTCTAGAAATTGAACTTTAATTTTTAAATTAATTTTCCATGCCAACTATCCTCACAAGTTGCCAACTTCGCTAAAATTTCACGTTTTGACAGCATTTAAATGCTGTGTTTAACAGTGCCATTAGAGTTGTAATATACACCCCCTGCGAGTTAGAGGTTCAAGAATTTAATAGGCGACTAAAATCCAATAGTTCTCGTGACAGTCGGGTCTTTATACCGGAACGACCCGGACTTTTATCCGGCCAAGGACTGACACTCCCTCAATATTCTCCGAAGCCCGATTTCGAACATTTTCTGCGGTTACAACAACAACAACAACTTGTAATATACTTACCCAAAGCAAGGATGACGAGATGCGAAACTAAAATTACCTGATGACCTAAACGGGGTTTGATCGCCGAAAGGGCGACAGCCCTTGGCCCGATAAAATCCGGGTCAATTCTTACTGTCGTGGGAGTCGCTTCCCCACTGAAGCGGCGGTTTTAGCGACAGGGGGTTATCGGGTAGGCGAAAGCCTCGAAATCCATCGGTCCCGACGGAATAAGCTGATGTTAAAACATTTGGGCCCAGCGGGAGCAGACCATCTCACCGAGGTTCTCAATCTGTCTTTGACCATTCTAATTATACCCGACGTGTGGAAATTGGGTAGAGTGGTCCCGCTACTAAAGCCGGGGAAACCGCAAATAAAGGAGAATCTTATCGTCCGATATCTCTCCTTTTCCCAGTAGCGAAGACAATTGAGGCCCTTCTGCTCCCGTCTCTCACACACCATCTGAGCCCAGCTACACATCAGCATGACACCCGGGAAGTGCACAGCACCACAATAGCACATAGCTCCATAAACACTCAGATAATTCATTGCCTTGACTAAAATCGACCCTGTGCGCGAGCTGTTCTAGTAGCACTGGACTTATCGAATGCTTCGGAAAATTAAACAAGGGGTTCCGCAGGGTGGTGTCCTCTCCCCGATACATTTCGAGGCTTCCTCCACCACTAGAGGGAGTGCGTCTCCTATGTTCATTATTTCAATGCTTCCTGTGGAAACAGTATATAGTCGGTTTCGGTCCCTTAGACTGAGTTTACAAACGAATATGTTTGTCGCTTTTTATCGTCAATTTCTCTTTTGCTGTTGCCAGCCATGTTCACACGGAGAGACTCTGTCTGAGCAATTTTTTGGCATTTCATTTTCTTCATTCTTAAAAAAAATTTCAATTTCCATACTTACCACATTCATTCGTTTAAAATTTGAAACATCTACAATGACTGTGAAATAAAAATGAAAGGGAATGTCAAAATCTACACAAACGAATTATATAACAAAGCGTGTTAACCGAGCACAACAGTGTCGGTACGCTACTCCCTTCGTCGTCGCCCTCTCCCCTACAAACTAAGTGTCGCTTCGACAGAAGTATTCGTGTGTAAACTCAGTCTTAAGGATTTTTTTATTAAAGCGCTGTCACAGGCCGCCAATTCACAAAAAGGTTTCACTTACAAATACTGTACAAGTCGAAACCGGTCTTGGTCCTGTTATTTTTTTAAAGCGCCGCACTTTTGCAGTTGGCGGCTCCAAAAAAAAGGAACAAAGGCTATATAATAAAGTTCATCAGCAACTTAAATCAAGGCAATCAAAAAAATGTGAATCTAAATGTAAATGATCGCTGGGTTATATGTATACTTTCAAGTACAAAAAAAAAATATTTTTGCTGGTGTAATTTTTAAAATTTTTACTAATTTTATTATTTGCTCCTCTTTTTTATGATCTAATCATTGAAAGAAATATATTAATTTGAATTTTGAGCACTTATTTTCATAAATTATCGAGTATTTAGGGCAAAATGTACCAGAGCTTTTTAAAAACCCCAGTGCGGGTAAAGTTGCATTAATCAAAAGTTTAATTGAAGTTTACAATTCTAAAGATTTCCCGATTATTTTATTGAAAAACAATCAAGTAATTAATTCTATTAAGTTTCAACACGAATACTGGAATAATTTCTTTAATATTTTATACTCAAGTAAATTTCTTTTGATTTTACAATGGATTTTTTGTTTATTTACTTAGTGGTACGGATACATTTTGCACGGTTGTGGACATATCCGACGTTGTCAATCGCTAAAATGGCTGTCTGGTAGACAGAAACGCGGTAATCAAGTGAATTAGGTGTGCCACCACAAGTAAAAATGTGTGAGAACATCTAAGAGTCAATTAACAGACTATTGCGCAAAAACACAGTGAATATCACTTGGCACAAGGTCACACGGATGTAGGAGGCATGAAAAACCGCTTAAGATCCTGTATCACACTCTAAATAGGGCGTATCAATTAGCAAGGAAGATATTAAAATAGTTCATAAAATCGAGCTAGATGTTCCCAAACGCATAGTTGGGATATTCCAGCAAATTCAATGAGCGTACTAAATGTTTGTGCGAACCTTGCGGTCAAGCCCTCAGCCTCCCTTTCTAACGAATGAACCAACCATGCGTGCATATACATACATACATAAATATGTGTATATACACAATGTATGCCCGTATGTAAATTTATTTCACCGAACTTCGACTATTCAGTATATATAAAAAAAACTATGACAAATTAAAGAAATTATGTACACCTGATCGGGAATATAGCAACTGTGTATAATCCGCCCATATCTTACCCCAATTTTTAACTTACGCTCGATGCTTAGTGAAACCCATTTGCAACAAAGTTTGCAATGGTGATAGGTGTTGCTTTGACATTCTAGTTGGTGTTAGGTTTTTCCGCGGCGGTAATTGAGCCATTTTTCAGTACAAAGTTTTCCAAATTCAGATTTAAGCTTAGTAAACAATTTTCAATATAGAACGAATTTACTTCAGTCAATCACTTTAACTTGTCTTTCGACACGCATAATTTTTTTTTGAGACTATTCTACACCCAAATGCAAGTATAATTCCGTACGAAATCACAACGTTACCGATTTTTTATCGAGTTATTCGCATAATTGATACCAAATCAGAACGATACCGATTTATGTATCGAGCTATTCGCATAATGAGAAGGCGCAAATAAGAGAAAGTACAATATATGTACATACATACATATATACACATGGCAGAAAAAGTCTGCGTTCATCTAAGTTCATACTGAAAAATTGAAAACAATATATCATCCATAATTTTTTTACATTATTTTATTTAGTTCAATAAAAAGTAACTGTACACAAACTTTGGTACCAATAATTAATATAAATTTAAAATGGGATCACATATAAACAATAATCACTTCAACAATAATGAAACAACAGGCTAAAATTAAAAAATATATAAGGATATCCACGTATTTTAATGACTTCTAGAAGGCGGATTTTCATTGACCCAACAAGTTGGGTTGTTACTTCTGGTCTTATAGCTTCACATTCCTTTTCAAGCGCGCTCGCAAGCATTTCCTTGCTGGTTATATAGAGTTTTCCAATAAGTGATTTGATTTCTTAAAAAAAATCCAAACCTTTCTCGCAATAATTCGGTTGTTGCACGTGCTGCGTGGTACGTAGCCCCGTCTTGTTTGAACCAGATGTTGTTAAGATCAACTTATTTCAATTGTGGCCATCAAAAGTTGGCTATCACCGATCTATACCACTCTCAGTAAAGGTGCTACTAGCTTCATTTCGAAAGAAGTACGGACCGAAGATTTCACCAGACCAAAAACCACACCAAACTGTCAACTTAGGTGAATGTAATGGTTGTTCATGAATAATTTGTAGATTTTCTTCGCACCAGAATCGACGGTTTTGTTTATTTACCGCACCACTCAGATGAAAGTGAGCCTGATCGGAGATGATTTTCTTTAAAAAAATTGTATTCGTTCCTGCAAAAGAAGTCGTGGAGGCCATCTGAAAGATGTTATATTCAGAACTTAATCGTATCGATTGTACTTCACATTAAATAAAAAATGTTTTAATTTCTTTAACAATTAGTGGTAAATAATTAAAGAAATCATATAACTCTTATTTTAAAACCCTAAAGTACGCTGTCTAAATTTTCTCTCTAGTACATCCCATAAGTGCTCAATATGGTTAAGATCAGGTGATTGTACAGCTGTATGCTTCGGGCCGTTGTCCTTCTTTTAAATTCCTTTTCAAAATATTAAGATGATCATGCTCGATCGTGATCGACTCAATAAACTGAAAATTTCCAGTGCTGTTCCGCTTTTCCTCCAAATAATCGTACGGTCTTTTATCCCATAAACTCAAAACTTACTCTCATCTGAAAAAATAACTTTATTCCAAAACTCTGGATGCTTGTTTAATTGCTCCTTCACAAAGGTCACCCGTCTGAGACGATTTACTTTCTTTGTGCGACTTTGTCATGAAATCCGGTTGTTTTCAGAATTTTTCATACCGCATCTAGACATAATTTCTTTTGGTATTTTAAATCAATGTCTTTTGAAAGTTGGCTTGCTGTTAAACGTGGGTTAAACTTCACAAGAATGGCTAGGTTGGGCTCTTTTCTTTCCGTTTCCGGTATTTTTGGACGACCAGAACGTTGCTTATACTCATAAGATTTCGTTTGTTTGAAGTTGTTTATTACTCTCTCGACAGAGGAGTACTGTCTCCCAACAGTTTTTGCAATTTCCCAATAACTGTTACTATTCTGCCACAAACCAACAATGATTTTCCTTTCGCCAATTTAAATTTATTTTCGCTTTTGGCCCATAGATAAAAAAAATTATGAGTTCCTCCTATATTTATAGATGCTTTAGCTTCTTCCAAGATGCAAATACTACCGTGTTTCATTTAAAATTAAATTCAACATAAATAATTTGTATTTTCAATGCAACAAACTATCGCTTTTTAAAGGGAACGCACACTTTTTCCGCTGAACTTACTTCAGTAGCAATACTACAATCCCGTAAACGACGGAGCTCAAATTCTACAAATTTTGCTCAAACATTCTTCAAATAATTGTCTTCAAAATAAGTGAAAATAAAATAGTGATTGTTTTAAAATGCTTAACATTTTTAGTTGAATACTTTTATACATGCCATGTAAACGCAGATTTTTTCTTCATTCTCTGCCTTAAAAAACGCAAAATTCAAATTATACAAATTCAAAAATCAAAAACGTATGTTTTCCCTCTCCTCTTACCCAGTTAGAAAATTTAATATGCATTACTTTTTTCCACTGCGACAAAATTAAAAAAAGATTAATTTACTAAAACATACACGCCAATATAAGCGGACTGGTTACGTTAGCTACACCTATACATGCGATTTGTCTTTATTAAGAACTTGAAATTCATTTTATACAGGAAAAGGTAACAAGTCATTCACGACATAATATTTTCGTAGAACGTTTGATGTGTCAGGAGTAATGCATTCTGTAATGTGTTTATAAATGGGGTAATCATAGTTGAATTTCTGCATTACTGAACATTACTTTTCCAAGTGGGTACGATAGATATCAAGAAATTCGAATTGTGAAATTTATAAAAATAAAAAAAACTGAAAACTACAATTGGCAACAAAATTTTTATTTATTTAATCCATTGCGAAAGTTATTCATTAAAAAGATTGGTTCAAATGATGGGAGATTTTCAGACGTAGTAATTTTTTTTATTTCTGCAGTTCAGCCATTTGTGCTTCAAAAAGCGCCGTGTTTATTTTATGCTTAAGTCCAAGTAATACTTCTCGGTTAGTTATGTTACGCATTTCGTTGGATACATACTCCCCGTAAGTTGTGTACTCATCACGAACAGCTCCTGAGTGTACTACTGCCGCAACTGATTTTGATTTAGTGCTTTTGTCTACAATCCGTCCTGATATCTGAATATTTGGTTTTTGATGCATTTGAACTTTACCTTTGGAGTTTAAAACACTATTTGATGAATAGGAAAATGGAGTTGAAGAAATTAGAGTTGCAGAATTTTGCTGACCTGAGTTATCATAGAAAATACGTTTCCCCTCATGCGATTGTTCAATTTCGTCTTCATAAAACTCAGATTCGTTGCAAGTATCACGACGTTGTATTTTTATAATATGTGTTGGTACTGGATCGTGATGAAGATCTTGCTGGTTGTGGGGGTCAGTATCGCATCTTTCCGCTCCATTGGATGATGTGTACGTTATTTCTTCTTCTCCGGCTTGTATTTGAAGTGCTTCTATTTGTCCCTCGTCCTCTTCCATTGGTTGGTTTTCCGAGTGGATTCTATGATTTCGTATTTCACCGTCAGTGTGTACTTCACTGTTATAACCTTGATGCCCAACGGCAATTGTCATTTTTGGTTTGTCGTCAATATCTTCAACGTCTTTGGTGGTTTCTTCTATTAATTTTTCTAATGCTCTGGATCGGCTGGTATTGCGACAATTTGTGGAGTTACTTATAGTCTCTATCGAAATAGCTGGTTTTTGTTGCACAGTTAAAAATTCTTCATTTATGTTACTGCTGGAGTTTACAGAACTTCCACTACTTTCATTTTGTTGCGTATTTGCATCTCTTATAATATACTTTGGCGTAACCGTGCCATCTTCTGTAATTTCATTTTTAATACGTCCTCGCGATACACGTCGTGCCATGGGAGAACTTAAAAACTGTAAGTTATTGAACCCAAACCACTTGGAGTTATAAGGTTCTTTACGTTTCATTCGATTTATTTCTCGGTGGTATTGTGTACGCAAAGTGTGGAATTTCTTCTCGATCTCAGCAACTGATATATTACCACCTAAGCTGCAGCTAACCTCCATTAAGAGATTATGTTTTACATCTTTTTTCCTGTAGTCATCATGTGTCATATCCCACAGACCTCGTCTCTTACGGTATTCACTTATAAGGGAAAGAGTTTTTTCACGGGTCCATTCCATGGTAATTTTTGATGCAATTTTTGTGCTATCCTCAGATCCAGCTAAGTTACTCATAATGTTCAAGCGACAACATTTGTACGTATATTGATTATCATCGCTTATCACTTCAATTCAGGTATTTTTCTAAACAACAAAATTTTCGGAGTGTGTAATATTGACCGAGCAAAATATTGAAGTTTTAAAATAAGCTACAACCTTCTTTCCCGTTTGTACAATACTTCATTCAATTCGCTGTATACTCATAACATATAAGATTGTAAAATTATAAAACTTTTACAGTAGAACGATTTTTTTTTTAATGAAATAAACAATTTTTGCCTTTCTCTTTTAGTCTTCACATTTAGGAAATTGGAATCCAATTATCCATTGATCCTTTTTTATTTTCTGATTTTCTTTATTTTACGTCAAAAATAGTGCTGCCATTCTATGCCTATAGAATACTGTTACGATTTTGCTGATTAACCTCGATGATTTCCTTAATCTTTCGGGTACGACCTCTGGATTGTTAAATAAAATCGCCAACTTAATTTGCAGTCCCTTTATTTATAAAGACTTAATTAATGTCCTTTTAATTATTCGGTAATTCACAATTCAATTACAATTTACGTTACTATTTACAATCACTTGTATACAACTTTCACAATGTACTGTTTTTATTACTTTACTGTAATGTAATCTCCACGAGTTTAATTCACAACTGATTACTCTTGCAGTCGTATGTCGTCTTTATATACTTGTTTGCTGCTTGAAAACGAAACCCCTGGAATAATCGCGTCGTTTACGAAAATCGCCTCGTTTACGCTCTAGAACGTGCCAGTTGTCGGCTCCTCTCTTTCATCTGTCATTCGCTTCGCATTTTCGCCACACTGCCCTCCACCTAAGTCTGATCGTCCCGATCAGACACATTCACCGTTCCAAACGCAGCAAGCCTCTCTAGGTGGACCACTTTCATCTTGTTTCTCGGCCTCCCCACAGTTTGTATTCGATACACTACGTCGTTTAGTCGTTTGATTATCTTGTATGGACCTTCCCAATTGCATTGAAGTTTTGGGGACAAACCTCTCTTCCGTTGTGGATTGTACAGCAACACCAAATCTCCATTTTGGAAGCCTTCGGAGTTCATCGCCTTGTCATACCTAGCCTTCATTTTGTCACTCATAATTTGAGTTCGCTGCCTCACAAGAGCATGTATCTCTCTTAACTCTTCCTCGAGAACAGTAGATACTTCCTTCCCAATTCTTCTCGCATCACCAGTTATTCCAAATTTTAAATCGCTGGGCAACCGAAGTTCACTACCAAACAGTATCCTGGCAGGTGTTCGACCTGTTGTTTCATGCACTGCGGACCGTTATCCCATCAGGAAAAGCGGTATGTGTACATCCCAATCATCTTGATTCTTGTCCACTACTTTCCGCAAGTGCTCTTCCAGGGTCCGGCTGAATCGCTCTACCATGCCATCTGATTGAGGATGCAGGGCTGTCGTTCGTGTTTTCCGAATACCAAGTATCTGGCACATCTCTTGGAACACCGCCGCTTCAAAGTTTCTTCCTTGGTCTGAGTGCAATTCTATAGGCGCACCGTATCTGGTAACCCAATTGTGAGTGAATGCATCCGCAACTGTTTTTGCTTCCTGGTTTGGAATTGGGTAGACCTCAAGACATTTACTAAAGTAGTCCATAACCACAAGAACGTATTTGTTTCCTTGTCTGCTCATAGGGAATGGACCGGCTACATCCATGGCAACCCGCTCAAATGGTGCACCTGAGTTATACTGCTTCATCTGCCCATGACTTCGTGACTTTGACCCTTTAGCTGCAATGCACTCCGTGCAATTAGCAATCCACTCAGCGACCGATTGACGACAGCCAACCCAATAGAACCGCTGCTTGATCTTCTCCAGCGTTTTTGTAATGCCTAGGTGCCCTCCACTAGGACCATTATGGAATTCCTTAAGAACATCCGGAATTCTTAACCTCGGAACTACTATAAGCTTCCGAGAGCACTGGCCATCTTCACTTTCCCATACTCTATGCAAACAGCCAGATATCAACTCTAAACTGTTCCATTGCGCCCAGTATGCCTTCGCGATAGGACTTTCCGCTGTCATTTGTTCTTTACTTGGCCGTCTGTTCACCTCCAATCCGTGCATTACCAATTCCAAGTCCGGATCTTCTTGCTGACATTTCCTTAAGTGACTTGCCTCCCATTCTTCTGCTGATGTAACTGTCATTAGCCGGACGTCTATTATGTCTTCCTTACCCACGGCTTTTGAGCAATACTTACATTCCATACTACATGGTCGACGGGACATAGCGTCAGCATTTCCGTGCGTATTCCCCTTGCGGTGCTCGATGGTGAAGTCATAACTTTGCAGTCTCTCAATCCACCGTGCTAGCTGCCCTTCGGGATTCTTGAACTGTAGTAGCCACTTCAACGCTGCATGATCCGTTCTAACTCGGAAATGTTGACCATCAAAAATATTTGTGGAAGTGTTTAATGCAATCCACCAACGCTAATAGTTCTCCCCGAGTTACGCAGTAGTTCCGCTCTGGTTTCCCAATAGACCGGCTATAGTAGGCAAATATCTTCTCCTGCCCATCAATCACTTGCGAAAGTACACCTCCTATGCCATAACCACTAGCATCTGTGTCCAGAATAAATGTTGCACCTGGAACCGTGTACGCTAGCATAGGTGCAGTGCATAGTCGTTCTTTTAAAGCTTGGAAAGCCTCCTCTTGTTCAGTTTTCCACTCGAAAGATCTATTTTTCCTCGTGAGCTCATGGAGACTATGAGCTACGCTGGCGAAATTCGGAACAAAGCGGCGATAGTAAGTACACAGCCCAAGAAAACTTCTTAATTCATGCAAATTCCTGGGCCTCGGCCAATCACTTCTTAGGACTTAGTTTAAGACCAGCGCCAGCTATTCTCTGGAAAACTTCTTCCAAATTACTCATTAGTCTTTCAAAAGAGGCAGGAGCGTTGCATAACCCAAATGGAATTACCGTAAATTGCCATAGACCGTTGGCAACACTAAAGGCTGTCTTCTCTTTATCTTCTTCACTCACTTCTACTTGCCAATAACCGCTCTTAAGGTCCAGTGTTGAGAACCATTCTGTGCCTGTTAACGAGTCTAGTGTATCATCGATCCTGGGCAAAGGTTAGCTGTCTTTCTTTGTGACATCATTTAATCGCCGATAGTCCACGCAGAACCGCAACTGGCCATCTTTCTTCTTCACGAGTACTACCGGAGAGCTCAATGGACTTTCCGATGGTCCGATAACATTGCTTTCGCTCATTTCCTTAATTATTTGGCCAACAGCGTCACGTTTGGCTAGTGGAACGCTTCGAGGAACTTGACGAATTGGTCTTGTGTCACCAGTATCAATGCAATGTTTAACTACGTTGGTCCTGCCTGGTTTGTTGCCATCCTTGTCGAATATGTTGGAGTATTTGCGGATCAGTTGGCTGTCCTTGTGCTTGTACTTGTCTTCCAACCCTTGCGTCCATGCAGTTATGTCTTCTTCCATGTCCTTGCTGCCAATATAGTCGATTCCAGATGAATCATTGCAGTTAATGATGGCCTCTACCTCTTGACATTGCCCTAATACCGTTCCACTAGGAATTTTTACTGGTGATCTGAAGTCATTTAATACTCTCACTGGGATGCGTCCATTCTTTTGTGTCTTAGCCAGGGTTTTACCAATAAGTATGCCCGGTGTAGAATTCTGTGCTGCTTCGGCAACCCACAATTTGTTTGTCCCACAATCTCCATTAACCCAAACAACTGCTTCTGACTTCGGTGGAATCAGTTCACTGCCTTCTAAGACCACTTGTTTGCTGCTGTATGTGAAATCATAGCCAATGTTTAGTGGTACTTTCATGTTCTTATACTCCATAATCTTGTTATTCAAGTCGACTTTTATACCTTGATTCATCAAGAAGTCCACTCCTATGATTACCTCATCTCTGCGCGACTATAAAGCTGTGTAACACCGTCACATTCCCTATTATGACCTCACATGTTACTTCTCCCACCACTTGGGTATCCTCACCAGTCGCCGTTTTCAATATTGCTCCAGGTAATGGTCTCACTTCTTTAGCGATCAGGTCAGTTCGAATGATGGAGTGTGATGCGCCCGTATCTACTGTTAATATTCGCGCTCGTCCATCCACATATCCACCAATAGTAATGTTGCTCGTTTTTCTGTCAATTTGCGAGACGGAGATTATGGGGCATTCAATTGCAGGAGCCAGCATACGCCCCTTTAGACTGGCTCGTTTTAGTTTAACGACTGAGAAGTTGATGGTTTATCTTCGTCACCCTTCCGTTTTCGCTGTCCTTCCTGTATGCTGGAACCCGTTTTGCATTCCCGTGCGAAGTGACCAAGCTTTCCACATTTAAAGCTTTTTCCAGCCTGATTCTTGACACCAGAACGATTCTCATTCTTCAGAGTTCTCAATATTTCGGTCATCACATCTGCTATTTCAACTTCCACTTTGTTGACTTTGTATGCTGGTCTGCTTATGAGTGCCGCCGTTTCACGTGTTTGAGCATACGCAACAGTTTCAGCGAATGTCAACTTTGGATTCGCATATGTCTCTCGCTTGGTGTAAATGTCTTTTATTCCGCTGACGAATCTTTGTATTTTCACCCTTTCGAGATGCTCGCCCGCTGCGCTTCCAATGGCTAAATGAGCCAATCAATCTCTCAATTTCCGAAGCATATTCCTGTAGAGATTCATTCGGTTTTTGGTCACGCTTTTCTAGCTCCATCTGGTAAATTTGCCTTCTGTGTTCGCTACCATACCGTCTTTCAAGGGCTCGCATCAATCCGTCGTAATCACTTCTCTCATAATCAGGTATAGTTTGCAAAAGTTCTGCCGCAGGTCCTTCCAACGCAACGAATAGTGCAGCAGATTTTTTCTCCATGCTCCAGTTATTTGTTTCAGCCGTCTTCTCAAACTGGAGCTTGAAGACTTGGAAGGGAATTTTACCGTCAAAGGATGGTGTCTTTACCTTGGGAGCGTTCACAGAAGTGGTTGGACGATTTAACTGCAAATCCCGGAAACGACCTTCCAATGTGTTGTTTGCTCTCAATTAGATCCTGCCTTTCTTTAAGTTCTGCATTGTCCTTCACCAAGTTTTGCTGTATTTGTGCGATTGTTCGGATTTGTGCATCCATTTTTTGTGAAATCTCTGAAATTTCAGCCAACTTTTGTGAACCACAGGCATCCTGTGCATTCATCTTTTGTGACATCGCAGCCAATAACATGTTCATGTCAATACCCGCAGATGAGCTAGGAGCCTTTTCTTGAATCTTACTTGATGGCTGCTCCAATTCCTTCGCAGAATCAATAGCCTCTTCCTTGTCAACATTCTTCAAGGATACATCTTCATTCTCGCGGCGGAATTCGTATTGGTTCAAGTCGATCCCTTCGACTTCCATTGCTTCTCGCAGTCGCGATTGCAGCTCT
Organism: Neoceratitis asiatica; assembly: GCA_030068015.2. Lineage (NCBI taxonomy): Eukaryota > Metazoa > Arthropoda > Insecta > Diptera > Tephritidae > Neoceratitis > Neoceratitis asiatica. The sequence goes on along the minus strand of CM061528.1, from coordinate 409,574 downwards.
GCCTTATTTCCTGTTGTAGACAATCCTCGCTTTGCCAACTCCTTCTTGAGAGGAGGTATCGTCAAATCCTGAATCTTCACCATTTTTCAATTATTATTCTTATGGATTTATTTAACAATCCCACTTCTGACACCAATTGCTACGATCTTGCATCGATGATTTCCCAAATCCTTCGGTTACGATCTCTGCATTGTTAAATAAAAATCGCCAACTTAGTTTGCGGTCTCTTTATTTATAAAGACTTTATTTTATGTCCTTTTATTATTCAGTAATTCACAATTCAATTACAATTCACTTTACTATTTACAATTACTTGTATACAACTTTCACAATGTACTGTTTTTATTACTTTACTGTAATGTAATCTCCAACGCTTTTACTTCACGACTGATTCCTTTTGCAGTCGTGTGTCGCCCTTATATACATTTTTGCTGCTTGAAAACGAAGCCCTGGACTAATCGCGTCGTTACGATAATCGTCTCGTTTACGCCCTAGAACATGCCAGTTGTCGGCTGCTCTCTTTCATCTGTCATTCGCTCCGCATTTTCGCCACAATACCATTCGTATTTCATGACAACAAATGTTAATAGTTGCTAGCTAAGAAATTAAAATAATATTCTTCGACTAAGAAATATTCAGAATATATTTAATTCGAATTTGTTTTTTTTTTATTAAATAGTGCAGTGTTAAGTTTGACTTCGTCATTAAATTTATGATTTTGTATTGTAAGCATATTATAAGTTTTGAAGATTTTCTATGGCAGCTATCGATTACTGATTTCAATAATGTTTATAAAACGATGATACTGTACATACATACATCACGAAGCTGTAGAAATCCTGATAACAGCTTCTCTGTGTAATAAAATATAAAAAATACTTTTAGCACCGAAATGATAATTACATTAAGCCGGAAGTTATAATTTTATAACTTGATTGATCGGTGTGCACTAGAATGAAGCGTCAGAACGTAAGAACATTATCTTTAGTAGTCTGTACCTTCACATATTTACTGATTGGTGCGGCAGTCTTTGACTCTTTGGAATCGAGGACCGAAGCGAAGCGATGGGAGTTCCTGCAAGGTAATAATAAAACACTACTGTTGAAGTTGTTTGTTGAGTTTGAGTTTGAAAAACGTACGGAATCTTAAAATTTTATATACTTAAAGTGACATTTGTGGTAGTTTTTTTGGTTGGTTTTAGAATTGTATGCTTTTTGTATCTAAACGTGTGGACGAAATTAATAATAATTTACAAAGGCATTGATAGGCAATAAATTACACTTTTGTTCACTCTTTGTTTCATTCGTTTATGTGTTGCAGTTTTTCTACAATGGTTTACAAAATTTGCATATTTTAATACTTTCGGTATTTACGTTGCACTTCTTTGACAAATTTTATCATATTAAACAGATTTATTTTAAAAATCTATGTTGGATAGGAAGCATAATAACAAAAACTATCATTAAATAATAAAATTTTTATTTGTTGTTCATTTATAAAGTAGGGATAAATGTTTAAAGATTGCACATTTTTTGACTTTCGAGACATTTGCTCGATTTTGTTTGGGACTTTTTGATGAGGGACAAACAACAGATGTCGATATTTTTACAATCAGATGCACTTATTTATTTTTTATATATATTAAAAGTATGGGACTTTTTCGATTATTTCAAATTTTATGCTTTAAAGTGACACTTAATATTAAAATTATTTATTCATTGAATATCAACTGTCAAATTACGAAGAAAAGGAGAGCAACAAAAAAAAAAAAAACAACAGCAACAAAGCCCAATAAACCAAAATGAATGGTGATGTATACCGCGCTTTCGCGCTTTAAGGTCGGTATGCACCTCTAGCGAGAAAAATCACATATTTCGTGTAGTAAGCATGGAAATATGACGGATGATTTTCTATTGTGAACAGCTCTTTACAAAGGAAGGTTGTATATTGGGGAAGTTGGAGAACAAAAGAACCGTTAGCGGTGGTCCTTGAGGAGTGCCATTGTCTAATGGAAGACAGGAGAGGGAGAGTCTAAAATAAGAACTTTTAGTTTATGTTTAGATTTAAATTTTACAAAATTAAATATTCGGGGTCCTACTTCCCATTTCATTAGTTACCTTGATGTCAAATGCTTTCTTAAAATCAAGCAGAAGAAGTGAAACATGATTTTTATTAGATAAAGCATTACATATGAATTGGTCAAGAAATAAAAGGGCGTCAATAGTGTTTTGGTCTCATTTATATGCGACCTGATTAGAATGAGCAAATTTACTAACTTGAAGAAACCAGGAGTCTAGTGGCAATAATTTTTTCTAAAGGTTTCCCCATGCAAGGCAAAAGAGGAATTGGACGATAGCTGGTAACATCTCGGCGAGATTTTCCAGGTTTGAAAATAGTGCTGCTTCTCCAAACATGGGGAATATACCAGTTCGAAAAATGTTGTTAGCGATTATTGTGGGGCGAAAGTAGAAGAGAAGGAAGGTGTTTAAGGATAGGATAAGAAATTTCTTCCAAGTCAGAAGTTTTACCTCTAACAACAGATAGTGCAAGTTGAAGCTCAATTAATGTTAGATCTGAGTCAGGTGTTTGAATGTGGGGGAGAGGGGAGGTGGTAGGAGTTTATAGGACAGTAGCAAAGACGACTAGATACGAAACTCTCTAAAATGTAGATAAATTGCGTTCCTTGATTATTTTCATTGTGCTGGTAACAAAGCCAAATGAAGGAATTTTGAACAGCTGATGGTAAACAAGCCTCAGTACCACTTCGTCAATAATAAAACGCACCATTTTTCATCAGAAAACTATTTTAGGTTATCAATAAATATTCATGAGCACGATAAATTTGTATGTTAAAATTAAGAACAAAGGTTTTTTGTATTTATTGAAGTCAAATATTTTCCAAGCACAGCTGTAAAGGTGCAGAAATATTCATTTTTACAATTTTATATTATCAAAAAATGCCCAAAAAATTTCCAGAAATCCCAAAGTGAAACTTTTTCATTGCAGTGGCACGGTTTGAAAATGTTATAAAAAATGTGCATTTTCAGAGCGCTCTCACGAAATAAAGAGTTTCGTATCTAGTCATCTTTGACAGTAGAGTTTGTTTATTAGATAAATATTCAGATGAGAATTTTGAATCGGAAGAGTTGTTAGAGAAGTGATTAGCAATTTTTAAAGCTTTATCCTGTGCATGAGGAGTTGACCGATACGATGGGAGAGGAAGATAGATTGCCAGAAAGTCTTTTAATATTTACTTAGATTCTTTTAGGATCATAAGAGTTCATATATTCTCTGAATGTCTGGAAAGATTTCATTTTGTCTTGTTCTAAAGCAACATTGGAAGGTAATGTCAATATAAATAAAGGTGGAATGGGTGCAGAAGTGTCTGGGGGAACCATCATTAAGAACAACATATTCAGAGCTAAAAATTATATCTTCAAATATTTGGCTTTTGCGGTTGATTGAGGACGAAGCCCAAAGAGGAGACCAGGTATTGGTCACGTGCTTGAAGGAAAGGAGTAGAGCCAGAAGGGAGAAGATTAAAGCTGCAGTAAATATTTGATGAGCGGGAGAATAGGCACAGATTATTTTGATTTTCATAGCGTAAGAAATCACTATTGGAATAGCAGAAATATTAGAGGCAGTGTTTGGGAGTACAATAAGTGATATGTTTCTTCTAACCAGAGTTGCAATACCTTGTTTGCTTGTAGAATAAAGGCTTTTAGGGTGAGAGCTGATAAAGTATTTAGTATGTGTGTTTCATTTAATAATATAAATGAAGGATTATGGGTTAATTCGAGGTTATAATAATTGTTAATATAACCATTGATATTCCATTGAATAAAAGTTAACTTATTAAGTAATCAAAAGGAACAAAAATAAAATAAAAGAAAAGGGAAGATTGAATAAATTAAATGAACATAAATATTTGTACAATAAACTATCCAGTACAGATTGATATGCTTCCATGGGAAAAGGAATAATGGAAGAAAGGGAGGATGGTAGTGGCAAAGGAAGAGGGGATTAATGATAGGAGATTCACTTAGGGGAGAAATAGAAGAAGAAGGTATTTTAGGGCAGTCTTTGTGATTGAGTCGGAGATGTCATTAGATGTGGTGATTTTATTATTTGCAGTTGTTTTTATATTAATGAGGTTAGACCCATTTGGGTTAATTTTTTTTTGTGAGAGTAAGATTGTTGTTGGAAGCCGTTATATTGCAATTTGCACATAAGATAAGAGGAAGATTATAGATAACGCAAGATGGGGATTAATGCCAGTACTTGGTGGCGTGTAGAATTAGACAACTCTTGCAAGGCAATGAGTTGGGATAATACGGACGCCTATAAAGCGTTCTCAATGCGACTTCAATTCGATTTGGCAAAGTATATTTAGCGAAAGTTTATAATAGAACGCTTTGAACCGAAATGAACTTGTCGCCAATCTTCTGGTTTTTTAACTAAAATTAGAAGGCTGCCATCCCGAAGAGATGGCATGCTATTGAATTCTTTGCTGATAGCTTGAATACTTTTGTACACAGCAAAACATGACATGGGAAAAATAATTTTTTTTTATCATCATTTGACTTGATTGTAAGATATTGTGGATCATCTTTCTTTGCAACAGGCAATCTTGGAAATAAATCCAACACTGAATATTCTGAAACTTTCGCTTGTTTTTAGTGGCTGGCGATAATAGCGCTAGTTTATTAAATTAAAAGAACGCTTTTACCTAGAAGTTCAAAGAAAAATAGAAATAGCGAGTGTAACTCATTGTACAGGTCTACAAGGAACAAAATTCATAATTTTCACGCACACATTCTCAGTTTTTTACGTATACATGTTTAACAGAACGCTGTGTGAAGAACAGAAATGGCAATAAGATTATAATGGAATGAAAAAGCGAATTTGAGGAATAGGCACCAACTGCAGGCACGAGCCGCGGGTTGCCTATCAACTATTTTGCTAAATTTCTCTGAATTTTGAGCAAAACCGCTAGTTTTTAGTCGAGTGTGTTGCCATGCTAAACATATCTTCGATAAAAGTTTTAAATTTGTTTACAGAGTTTACGCTAAGTTTTAGAAGATTAAAATAAACAAACGAATTTATTGATGGAAATGTAACGTACATATATATTCATTTGGGAAAATTTTAGTTTTCAGTCGCAGGCTTTCGGGAATAAATTGGGTATGGGGGGAAAGAGGAAGATCCCCATATTCTAAAACTGACTTAAAGAATGTTTTATAAGTACATATGTTTAATTGCCTCGATCAATTTCACGAAACTGCGAAATTCGCGGAGTTTTTGTAATTGTCTTTGACAAAATACCTCTTTAAAACTCGCCATTGGGACTCAATCTTTGAAATTTATAGGTTATTTTACAAAGTACGACAACACCTTCATGATTAGACTGCAACCATTTTTAAGTGTTCATCTGTTTTGATTATAATATAATTTGTTAATGTTGATTTAAGTCGCATTTCTTATTAATTTAAACAAAATAAGTGAAAATAATTTATCAAGTGGAAGTAATATACGCGTTGGTTAAAAGAAAGTTGAAAAAAAGTGAAAATTTCATAAGGAAATGATACGAAAAGATTGGCAATTGTTAACAACAAATAACTTGTGAACTATAATATTTTTAAATTTTATTTCTTAAAATATTGGAAAAAGACATCCTTCTGATCATTCCTACAAAGTTTCATGACGAAATTGCTTTTTATTTGCTTATAATATGAAGTGCGACTGGAAACTAAAGCTCAACCATTCATTTTATTACTACGACGGGTATAAATTAAATATTTGTGAACGTTTTAGATATTTATATATAACTTAGTAGTTTGTGTATAATGCATGTACCTGAATTATATGTAAGTTAAGTTTTTATACTTATTTAACTTTTTTGATAAATGTTTTCGTTTTGTTAATTTTGAATCGTGCTATTTAGTTTAAGTTGCAAATTTATCATTAATTTCAGTCATATTTATGACATCACTGAGTGAAAAAGTGGACTATTTCGATCAGGTGATCCCAGCTGTTTTTTGACCATATGATAGTTTATCTACTTGTAGAGCTTTACGATGGTATAACTTTAACGAGTATAACACACAGAAAATGAAAAGCATCGTACAGCTTTACAAGTATGGAATCCGCCATTTTCTTCGTTTACATTCGAAAACATCAGTAAACCTCCACGATGATGAAAAGCGACCGTATGGTTCGACAGTTCGGTAGCGACTGTGTTTAATTTTTATTTGTAAGGTTTATTGAATCTAAAAATTACGTTGAATAGGATTCCGTCTTCGATATTGATCGATATGTAATTTTTTATTTGGCCGGGGACTTTGAAAGTTTGGTCAACTCTCGTCTTTTTCGCAAGTTGTCTGTATACTGATGTCATATTCAAGACAATTTAACGAGGAGTAAAATCTGGCTTAAACGAGTTTGGGCCATGTGCTTTCTTTTTGTAAAGCCGTTCTGATTTATACGTCTTGGCTTATCCTTAATTGAAGGATGCTTCTGAAAACTTCAGGCGGAGGCCTATACCGATCCGGAGAGTTGTTAATTTTTTATAACTAATATTTGTGTTAAAAGTTCAAATGTACAAATTCCTTTGCGCAGCTCTTCTTTGGACTTCATCTTTTTGGCTAGTAATATTCATGTAGCAAAAACTAAGGAATTTTACAAATAAAAATATTTCAATAAGCGTTAAGCTCATGACATAACATTAGTTAAATCAATTTTGGAAAGTGGTTCGGAACTGAAGAGATCGATAATTAAGGCATATTTTGTAGGCGATTATTCAAGATAAATGATACGAAATTCCTCCTTGTTCATACAGGAAGCTTCTGTTATGAGTAGTATTTACTACTATTTATTCAATAAAATTGCCTCATACATAAATAAATATTTTTGTAAGTAATTAAAACTATTTGTGCGAATTAGTTTTTTCTTTCACCGGTAAAGCTAATTTACAAAACTTTTGCTTTAACTAGGAATGCTTTAAACATACCTCTGATGTAAATTAAAGAACACACTTATTTTAAAATAATTTTTTGGCGGATTGTATCATCAGCCAACAATTTTATACTCTTGTAAAAGATTGTTCCTGGTCTATCAAACTCTGCAGTCCGTATTATTTCAAGTCACCCTGTCCGAAACCTCTTTTGGTATCGAACGGCTCGGTGAGGTTTTTGCTAATTCTAACTGTGCTTTTGGTATTATCACTGACAAGGTCTAATCAGTTGTTGACGGTGGGCTTTAATCTTTCACACTATACGGAAGATAAGACCTTATATGCGATATTGAGAAGGTTTATCCCATGATAATTATCGCAGATCGTGGGGTCCCCTATTTTTGTTGGGCAGAGCAGACTTAGTTTCCATTTGTCGGAAACGCTTTCGTCCGACCATATTCTGCAAAGGATATTATGCATGCATCTTGTCAGTTTTTTACCGACGCAGTTGATAATAGCTCTGCCGATAAGCTGTCGCTCCCACCGTTTTGTTATACTTTAAGTGGACAATTGCTATTCGAATTACATTGTCATCGATTGGGGTTTCGGGTTCGGTATCTCCGGGTGTTTCATTTTCACTGTCGTTCAGTAGGCTGGAGAAGTGTTCCTATCATACACTAAGTATGCTCTGGACATCTATCACCAGATTACCTCCTTGGTCCCTACATGAGTTTGATATCCCGTTTCACAGTTTTCTTTTATCGAGTTGCTGATGAATGCTCTCAGAGAGCGGTGAGCAAGTCGAGTAGAAAACAGCAGGTCTTTTTCGATTCCCGTTCTCGATGGTTAATACATGTTTTTTTCTTTTCTATAAATTAAACGAAAAGTTTTGCACTATTCTCTTATAACGACACATTTTGCGTCATATTACACAAGGAAAAGTTAACAAGGTGGAGTTACATGGTAGCGATCGATAGACATCTATGATAATCAACCAAAATGTTGAGGATCAGGGGTTTCGGCTTATGGGAGCTTTCACCATATTTAGATTGTAATTGTATTTTTAATATACATATATATTGTCTGTACATGCATATATATGTGCATAAGAACTAATAATTATTTCGAGTTTGTATTTAATTTTTCCCCAAATTTTTAAATAAAAACAATTATTGAAAATTTATACTCCATCTAATAATATATTTGCATAAAACTTAAAATATATCTATAATATGCTGCTCGCTACATTCGTCGGTATGCGTACTTCGGCATGCATCGTATTCTCGAATACTCATGGAAATACAGCGGTGAAGAGCAATTTTGTCAAAAAGTATAATGTCACCGCCGAAGACTACCGAATGATGGAAATAGTGATTATCGAAAACAAACCTCACAAAGCCGGACCGCAGTGGAAATTCGCCGGTGCATTTTATTTTGCCACTGTGGTTCTGGCAATGATTGGTTATGGGCATTCAACACCAGTGACAATTGGTGGTAAAGCTTTCTGTATGGCGTACGCAATGGTAGGTATTTAGACATACATACAAACATATATCAAATAGAGATATTTTCTTTAACCTAAAAAGACTTACAATGCATGGAAATTACATCAAATCGAGGGTTTTTAGATCTCACGAAATCGATGATTTCAAAGCAGTTAAGACTGATTCATACAAAATTTCTCCTTGTCGGGACGATTAAACTTTAAATATAGAACGAGGCAACCGGAGAGTTCGTTACACGAATTTGTAACTTTCCTCCACTAAATGTCAAAATTGTGCTCTCTCGTTGTAAGTTTTACCAGCTTTTTGACCTAACGAACGCGGTTCAGTGACAAGGGTTCGAATATACAAAGACTGGACTGTATTAATATTAGCCGATCTCATCAAAATACCAACTCCAATTCTAATTTTATGGCCTTGCTTGCATAAGCACGTTATATAGTGTAAGCATAACTCGCCATGCAATTCTTTACGAAGTTAAAAGTTCTAATTAGATCTTTTATCAACAAGTTACATTAAAGCGAAGTGATCTTAGGGTTAAGGGTTATCCATTTAGTGGTTTCGAAAGGTGTATTTTCAAATCTATCAAACTTAACTGTCAAATCAAACATGTTTTGTTTTAAGTAAAAGTCAGGCATTTATGAAAGTGGATCGCTTAACAACTGCACAACGCGTTAAAATTGTTGAAACCTACTACAAAACTTGTGATTCAAACGTGGCCATGCTTGCAATTTTGATAATCTTTTGATTTCTTACAAGTTTAAATTTAAAATAGAAATTTAATTCTTTCAATAAAAATGTAACGATCTTAATAAGGTTTGTGTTAGCTTGTATATTCTAAATGCGTCCATCAGTTACGTAGGATTCGGTAGGATCTTAAGTCTTAAAGAGTAAAATTCATCGATTTGACGAACACTATTGTTATTTCTCCGTGATCTCTTTATTCGCTTATCATATTGGAAGATTTTCACTTTCATTTGAAAAAAGAAATATACACTCACTAGATTATAAGATATGTACATATGTACATACAAAATATATATATATATATATAAATTAAATGTATATTAAAATAATACCGTTACAGGTAGGTATACCTTTGGGCCTCGTCATGTTCCAGTCGATCGGAGAACGTTTAAATAAGTTCGCATCGGTAATAATACGTCGAGCGAAACGGTATATGCACTGCACCCAAACCGAGGCAACAGAAATGAATCTAATGTTGGCGACGGGTATGCTGTCCTCAATTATTATAACCACTGGCGCAGCAGTCTTTTCGCGCTATGAGGGCTGGAGTTATTTCGACAGTTTCTATTACTGCTTTGTGACGCTCACAACCATCGGATTCGGTGACTATGTGGCGTTGCAAAACGATCAGGCGCTGATCAATAAACCCGGCTATGTAGCGCTCAGTTTGGTCTTTATACTATTTGGACTTGCAGTAGTTGCCGCCAGTATCAATTTGCTGGTGCTTCGCTTCATGACAATGTAATGGGAAAATGTTTATACATACATATATGTATGACACAAAAATTTAGATTTAGCGACGAATATACATGACTATACGAGTATCTAGACGTCGTTATGTATTCGCGAAAGCTTCATAATGACGTCTGCCTTGTATGAGATTGTATACTACTTACTAACAATCGTACATACATATGTATCGATATACATATATGTATAATAGTTAAGACTTTGTCTAATGACTTTTACCCTGCTCTTTTAGGCAAGCTGAGGACGCCAAGCGTAATGAACAGGATGCTCAGCAAGCAGCTGCTGCTGCTTTCTCCAATCAACAGCTCGCTTATGATGTGGAAACGAGTAATTTAAATATGCATGGAAAATTATTGGTTAACTCAAATTATAATACTGATTACGATGAAACTTTATCAATTTGTTCATGTACATGTCTCGGCGGCACAAGATGTTTAAACCATGAAACCTTCGTCGATCCCGATTTTCGCCCAACTGATATCATTGAGAGTACTTTAAGTTTAAAACGTGCGTCGGTTTGATATTGGATCATGCTGTCAGTTAAATGATATTGCAACTTAAGGTCTTAAAAGATATTTAAATTAAAATATATGTATATGTATGTATGTATGTATACAGATTTAGTAGGGACCAGCGATATTAACTTCAAACTCCATCGAAATCAAGCAACCAGTACAATAGATTATTTAAAAATTTTCTTGAATTCGCCTAATGAAATAGAAATATATTGTATATTTAATCAGAAATAAAAGATTTAGAATTACAAATTTTATGACATTCAAGTATGGGGTATCATTTCAATTTTAATAAACACGTACATACATATATGACAACCCAGCCGAGTTTAACAAGGTGAATTTACTACGGCAACGAATTCAAGTTTTTTTATTCATTGTACGTAGAGATTACCAAAATAATTTTTTAGTTTATGTTTTGTTGCTTGATTGAAAACTTGATAATTGGGATTTTGTGATTGTGGTTTGTGGGGGAATAAAAAGTGGAAGGAGAGTTTTCTCCTTCCATGTTTTGATAATCGCTACGCAAAGAAAAAACAAAATACACGACCATTTCTGAATTATTCCCTTTCTCTCACCTTTATGAGTCCGCCTTGGCGACAACGCATAAAAAATATACATAAATATATAGTTATACGATTTATATATATATATACAAATTTCAAAACTTATTTTCAAGGCTGGTGTACGATGCTGCATACGATTTCTACTGGGTACACTAGTACTGCGTGATAACAATAACTTTGGAACTAAAATACTCCTACTTTCATTTGTAGCTTTTCGTCACAGTAACATAACAATATAACTCAAATAATGTATCGGAAATTTTTCACATAATCATATTTTGAAAAGATTTAGTCAGACGGGAACATATTACAAATTAGTTTCTCAAATTGCAAAACTTGTCGAAAGATAAGTGTCCAACTTTAATATCGAAAGTGTGAATGGAAATTCACAGTATTTACGACGAAAGCACTGCAGTTTGATCCAACAGTAAATTAAGAAGTGGTAAAACCTTAAGTAAAATTCTTAATACTTCTTCAGGATTCCGATCTTGCATCAATTTTCTACATATCTATCTCAATAATCATTAATAGATTTTAATTTTTAGCGCAATTGATAGCTGTAATAAAAGAATAGTGACTTATTTAATAGACAATTTAAAAGATGCGCGAAATTGTACATATTCAAGCTGGACAATGTGGTAACCAGATTGGCGGCAAATTTTGGGAAGTAATATCTGATGAACATTGCATTGATGCCACAGGCACCTACTATGGCGATAGCGATTTGCAGCTAGAACGTATTAATGTTTACTATAACGAAGCGACAGGTGCTAAATATGTACCTCGTGCCATTCTAGTGGATTTAGAGCCGGGCACCATGGATTCTGTACGTTCCGGCGCCTTTGGTCAAATTTTCCGTCCTGATAACTTTGTGTTTGGTCAGTCGGGAGCAGGTAATAATTGGGCCAAGGGTCATTATACAGAAGGAGCAGAACTGGTTGACTCAGTACTCGATGTTGTAAGGAAAGAGTCTGAAGGATGTGATTGCCTTCAGGTATGTTATTGTTCAAAAGAAAAACAAAAATTCAACAATAATAGTTAATCGAATTTTTAATATGCTAGGGATTTCAATTAACACATTCACTTGGCGGCGGAACGGGTTCCGGAATGGGTACATTGCTAATATCGAAAATTCGGGAGGAGTACCCTGATCGTATAATGAATACATTTTCGGTAGTGCCCTCCCCTAAGGTATCCGACACTGTCGTGGAACCCTATAATGCCACACTGAGTGTACATCAGCTTGTTGAAAATACGGATGAAACATATTGTATCGACAATGAAGCTCTGTATGACATATGCTTTCGTACTTTGAAATTAACCACTCCCACATATGGCGATTTGAATCATTTAGTTTCTGCAACAATGTCTGGAGTTACGACTTGCTTACGTTTTCCAGGTCAACTTAATGCTGATCTACGTAAGTTGGCAGTGAATATGGTGCCATTTCCACGTTTGCATTTTTTTATGCCGGGCTTTGCTCCATTGACTTCTCGCGGTTCCCAGCAGTATCGCGCTCTCACGGTGCCTGAATTGACGCAACAGATGTTTGACGCCAAGAACATGATGGCTGCTTGCGATCCTCGTCATGGACGGTACTTAACAGTGGCTGCCATCTTTAGAGGTCGCATGTCTATGAAGGAAGTTGACGAACAAATGCTGAATATTCAAAATAAAAATAGCAGTTTCTTTGTTGAATGGATTCCAAATAATTGCAAAACTGCTGTTTGCGACATTCCCCCTCGCGGTTTAAAGATGTCAGCCACATTTATTGGCAATTCAACAGCTATACAGGAACTGTTCAAAAGAGTTTCTGAGCAATTCACGGCAATGTTTAGGCGTAAAGCTTTCTTGCATTGGTATACTGGAGAAGGTATGGATGAAATGGAGTTCACCGAGGCTGAAAGTAATATGAATGATTTAGTATCTGAATACCAACAGTACCAAGAAGCCACCGCCGATGAAGAGGGCGAGTTTGATGAGGATGAAGAAGGAGGGGGAGATGAATAACAATTGATTTTTCAGATGATAATAGAAAACTTCAAGAGTTTTACTAAATTTTTATTACTATTCGCTCCTAACAATTTTAAAATCTGTTTGTAACATAATTAACTTTTAGTTTACTTCTCAGCAATTTTTTTGTGTTTATGTATATATTAGTTTCCTTGTGCGCAAGTATACGCTTTTAGTAAAATTTATTTTCATAAATCCTTAACCATTTGTGAATAGAAACAATAATGAATTATGCCTAGGCTAATTTGACAAAATTCGCTAATTTTTTTTAAAAATTAAAAAAATTGTTTTTTTAGATACAACAAAACTTACCCCTTTCTGTATATCAAAATTGCTTTACCTTTTCATATATAAAAATAAGTCGCTACCTTATAACTTGGGAACGGCTTAGCCGAATTCATTTAAAATAAAGGAGCGTATTCGGATTATCATGAAGATGGCTTATTGGAAGTTTTCTCCAATTCTGAAAAGGGGGCGTGACACTTTCCGTACTACCTAATATATGTGACGTCAGCATAACTGCGTCCAATTTTTTTAAATTCATAAAAAGCATATTAGCTTTGTACTTTATACATATGTATATGAGTAGGAATAATTTAATAATAAATAAATAAAAAATATTAAAATAAACATTATAAAATTTCATGATTTTTTTATTTCATAAAATCCAAGCATATTTAGAATGCATCATCGTTATTGTGACGTAGTTATGTACATCGCGCTAGACGCTGCTTTCTAATAAACTAAAGGTATCCGAAATCACCATACCTTGTACAAAAATTGAGAATATATTGTAATTCTAAGCCAGCATTCATTCATTCCTTTACTATTCAATTGAGTCGGTGATATCATTCAATTAATTTAATAAAATTACCTTTGCTGCTTGTTCTTTGTTCTTTCTCGTTGCAAATTTTATTGGCTTTTTTTCACCGAACTCGATTCAGTAGAAATTGGTAACGGTTGTTATTGCCCATCAGCTCGGCGAGAACAACTATTATCTTCTTAACAAGTCAATTGAAAAGTCAAATTTCGGCCTACAATACAAAAACAAATTTTTTTGGCAAAATTAATTTTTTTTTATTCAACATAATTCTCTTCACTTCACATTGATTATAGCGATCCTCCAACTTTTCTATACCATTATCGTAGTACGATTTACTTCTTCATAATTCCATCTATGTGTCAAGCGGGGACTTTGCATTGGCCTGATAATAAGACGTTTCATCTACATATATTGTCACGATTTTGCTAAATTAACCTCGGAGATTTCACAAGCCAGTTATCGGCCTCCCTCTCTCTTGCTCTTGGAATTCCAAACGCTGCAAGCCTCTAGGTGTACTACTTTCATGATTCCTTCATTTAGCCGTTTGATTATCTTTCGGGGACCTTCCCAATTGCATTGAATATTTCGGGACAAAACTTTCTTCCATTTTGCTTTGTATAACAATACTAAATCTCAATTTTGGAAATCTAAGTTCACCGCTTAATCATACCTGGCCTTCATTTTGTCACTCTTAATTTGAGTTCGCTGCCCAAAAGCATGAATCTCTCTGAATTATTCCTCTACAATGTTACACACTTCCTTCCCAATTCATATTGCATCACCATTTACACCAAATTTTAAATCACTAGGTAACCGAAGTTCATTACCAAAGAGTATCCTCGCTGGTGTTTTACCCGTTGTTTCATGTACTGTGAACCCATGTGCCATCAGCAACAGAGGTATGTGGATATCATAACCACCATTTACTAAAGTAATCCATTACCATGGACCGGCTACATCCATGCAATTTGTTCAAATGGTGCACCTGAGTTATATTGCTTCATCTGTCCATGACTTCTGAATTTCGGCCCTTTAGATGCAATTCACTCCTTACAATTAGCAATCCATTCCTCGTCCGATAGACGGCAAGTGACCTAATAGAACCGCTGCCTGACCTTATCCAAGGTTTTCGTAATTCCGAGGTGTCCTTAACTTGAACCATTACGGAATTCCTTGAGAACATCTGGAATTCGTAACTTTGGAATAACTATTAGAGTGCGGGAACCTTGGCAATTTTCACTTTCCTTCACTATGCAAACAGCCAGATAACGATTTTAAATTGCTCCATTGCGAAAAGTATGCCTTCGCGATAAGACATTCCGCTTCTGGGCAATGTCTTCATCTCCAACCCGTGCACTGACAGTTCCAAGTCCAGATCTTCCTGCTGACGTTTCCTTAAATGGCTTACCTCCCACTCTTCTGCTGGTGTAATTGTCTAATATGCCTTCCTTACCCTTAGCTTTTGAGCAGTGTTTACATTCTAAATTACATAGTCGACGGGACAAAGCGTAAGCATTTTCTTTGCGGGGCGTAATGGTAATAGCTTTGAAAACTCTCAATCCACCGTGTTAACTTCCTTCGGAATTCTTGAACTGTAGCAGACACTTCAGCGCTATATGATCCGTTATAACTCGGAAATGTTGAACATACAGATATTTGTGAAAATGTTTGATACAAACCACCAACCTTAAATAGTTCTCTCCGAGTTACGCAGTAGTTCCGCTCTGGTTTCCCAATAGACCGGCTATAGGATACATCTATCTCTTCCTACCCATCAGTCGCTTGTGAAAGTACACCTCACATGCCATAGCCACTATGAATGTTGTACCTGGAACCGTGTACGCTAGCATAGGCGCAGAGTATAGCCTTTTCTTCAGAGCCTGGAAAGCCTCATCTCTCGAGTGGAACAAAGAACTATTCCATTCGAAAGATCTATTACTCCTAGTGAGCTCATGGAGGCTATTAGCTACGCTAGCGGAATAAATCGGCGATACTATGTGCATAGCCCAAGTGAACTTCTTAATTCCTGCTAGTTACTGGGCCTTGGCCAGTCCTTCCCTGCTTCTATTTTTTCCTCGCGGCACAAATGCCCGCAATTAAACTCCTTCTTCAACGAAGAGCATTTTTTAGGTTTTAGTTTAAGATCAGCGCCAGTTATTCTCTGGAAAACTTCCTCCAAATTATTCAGATGTTCCTCGAAGTATTTTCCCAACACGATGATGTCATCAAGATACCACAAGCAAGTCTCCAATGTAGTACCTTGAGCACATGGTTCATTAATCTTTCAAAAGTGGCAGAAGCATTGTAAAGGGTGATCCAAGTAGAGGTAAATTTTTCAATAGCCGTTTTTTGACAGGGTTTTGACAGAAAGGCTTACGCCTGAACAACTTTTACAAATCATTCAACTTTATTACGAAAATTCACGTTCTATAAAGAATGTGTTTCGCGCGATTCGCTCAACTTATGGTCAACATAATCGGCCTACTGAGCAGATTAGTCGCAACACCATCATCCATCTTGACACCCAGCATTCATTATCGGATAATATTCAACCGAATAGACCACGTCCAGCACGCAGTGAAGAAAGTATAGCGGCCATAACTGAGAGTGTACACGAAGACAGTGGAGAGTCGATTCGGCGCCGTTCACAGCAACTCGGACTGGCGTATGGAACGACTTGGCGCATTTCACGTCAAGATCTTAAATTGAAAGCATACAAAATAAAGCTTGTGCAAGAACTGAAGCCGTTCGACCTTCCCAAGCGACACCGCTTCGCTCTATAGGATCTTGAAAAGTTCCAAGAAGATGAGGCACATTTCTGGCTCAATGGGTATGTAAACAAGCAAAATTGCCGCATGATTTGATGCCTGAAATTGAAGCTCGTGATCTCCGCGACATTTGGTTTCAACAACACGGTGCCACTTCTAAGGCTTTTTACTGTGGGGATATGTAAAGTCTAAAGTCTATGCGGACAGTCCCCCTTCGATTCAGGCCTTGGAGAAAAACATCACGCGTGTCTTTTGCCAGTTACCAGTCGAAATGCTCGAACGAGTCATCGAAAGTTGGATTCAACGGATGGACCATCTTCGACGTAGCCACGGCCAACATTTGAAATAAATAATCTTCAAAAAATAAAGTCCAAAGAGTGTTCTTTCAAATGATAATAAAATTCCCGATTAAATTGGAATTTTTTTCTTCAAAAAAGTAGGGAACCTCGAAATGGATCACCCTTTATAATCCAAAGGGCATCACCGTGAATTGACAAAGATCTTTGCCAACACTAAAAGCTGTCTTCTCTTTATCCTCTCCACTTACTTCCACTTGCCAGAAACCGCTCTTAGGGTCGAATATTGAAAACCAATCCGTGCCAGTTATCTAGTGTAGAGCATCATCGATCTTGGTTCTTTGTTATATCATTAAGTCTTCAATAGTCCACGCAGAACCGTAACTAGTCATCTTTCTTCTTCACAAATACTACCGGCGAACTCCGTGAACTTGCCTTTGGTTGAATAACACCACTTTTGCCAGTGGAAGATTTCAAAGAGCTTGACGAATCGGCCCAGCGTCACCAGTATCAATTCAATGCTTCACGACGTTGGTTCTACCTGGTTTGTTGCCAGAATTATCAAATGTGTTGGAATATTTGCGGATAAGTGACCGGCTTTCCCACAGTTGAAGCGATTCGCGGCATTGATCTTTTTACCAGCTTCACCATAACAAATATTCTTAGCGTTCCCACAATCTCCTTTGTCATATCTGGATTTTCCACCTCCAATCGGTTCGCTTTGTAGGTTGGTCTACTTAGGATTGTTTATTTTACAATACTGTATTTTCCGCTTCACACAATTTATCCCCTTTTAAACACACAGTTTACTCTGATGTTAACGTCACTGCGTTTTCTATTCGTCTGCCTGCGATAGTTGCAGCCGTTCCTTTCGTACCTGTCGATGGTCCAAACATTCCGTTCACACTGTCTAGAACATGCTGATAACTCGTTTCGTCTGCGTGCGGTCGCATTATCATCCGTCATTCACATTTGGGATTTCCGTCACAGTATCTATGTCATATGACTTTGCGAAAGCCGTTTTTCAGTCATATTTCAATGAATTCGATTTAAATTTTGGTAGATAAAATCTATCATTTTTATATAATAGAAAATAATCATCATGTAAGGCACTTTCATTTCTTATAGCTCGTTATATGCATAAATTTTGCTTATACTCCATGAAGTACACTATCAGGGATCACATAATACAATACACGATTACTTATCGCATTAATATAAACCAAAATGCTATTTTAATGCTAAATAACTCATTAGAAATTGTATACATACAGCATCAATGTAAGATGCATGACCAAGAAGCTTTGTATGCATGTCAGTATAAATGAACTTATATGCAAACTTGAACTAGTCAAAAGTAATAAATGAGCATGCATAAAAAAACTCATACAATTTTTGTTGTTGCATGCCATTTGTTTTTTCATCCTACGTTTGTTGTTGTTGTTCTATCGGCAATTCGCAGGTCATATTGGCAATAATTCACGAAGATGTTGTGGGATATTCTTTTTGCTCCATTCTCATTCGCCCCAAGCATGTATAATTTGGTGATAAAACTTAGGTAATTTACTCAAAAAATATTTACGCATTTCTTCGAAAAAGTGCTCCAAAATATATTAAGCCCTATTCTGCATTTCGACTCGAATCGGAATTTTCTTCGTTCGGCGGATTTGGTATTCTGTGTTACGTTTCGTTTCGATCAATCTTCGAAACTTTCGATTCTATCCAATTTTATGTATTCTGCATTTCGATCATATCTACGTTTTTGTACGTTGTAATTTAGTTGGCGGAGAACAGTTCGATTGTATATTTTCGTGTACTTAAGTACCATAATTTTAACAAAAATGTTAGTAAAACATGATTTTGATAATTGGGTGTCTTTTTTTAGTTTAATGTGTTTAATGATGCTTTTTGATACAGCACAAAAGCAACATGAAAAATTAGAGAGTTTTTGAGAATAACAATGCCGAAATACAGTTGATCCGCTAGTAAAAGACTCCATGATTTCGAGAAAGTTGTATAATGGCATTGAAACTGCTGAATGACACATTCCTATGTTATAATCTGCCGAACACTATGTTGGTAACTGCCTTCCGTAAAAATCGCAAATCTGGTACTACTCGATTAAGTGGAGATAATCATGTCAAAGTGCTAAAGTATTTGATTGAGTTTCTTGCGAAAAACTATCCAGGACATACTTGAAAGCATCTCTATTAAGTTTGAAGTTTTTTTTTTTTGCATCTAAATAACGAAATTTGTTATATAAAAGATTACCAATTAAAAACTCAATTTCATAAAATTCATCACTCATTTGAAATGGATAACACTTGTCTCGTAATCCTCATGAAATATCATCTAGGCTATTGATCTCATTAACCGTTAAAAACACTAATTTATTTATATATATTTGAATTCTACAAAAACTCCTTGCATTTGTTTGCTTTGTTTTGTTTCAATTTCGCACATTCACATGTAACCAGCTGACTTCGAAAATATATTCTCTCTTCCTCTTCTTCTTTCGATTCGATCGTAATTCAGAATACCTAATTTCGATTATGGCAGAGCGGAGAGCGGGAACGTAATCGAAATGTAGAATAGCCCTGATTGATTTAATGGATATATTCAGATGTACTTCAAATCATACATACATATGTTTCTTTAGCATACCAATATATGTATGTACATACATCTCGTTCGTTAAATTAACAATTAGTGAAACATTAACTGACTACCAGCCGCACTCAGAAATTAGCATAATCATTTATTAAATACATACATATGTATGTGTGCTACGATGCGGGTGGACAACCGCATCCGAACCCGGAGCTGATCACATTTAAAATTATTAAAAATAAATGTAAAAAATAATAATTAATTAAAAAATAATAATTTTTCTGCTGCTAATGTCAACCCCTCCGAGTGTATTTCTGACATGAAATAAAAAGCCTCTTCTGATGAGGTTTGTGCCTATAATCCACTCGGAGTTTTGATTGATTTAACCTAATTGCTCTTTTTTATCTTCCTCTTTATTTGTAAGTCCTTTACTTCTTTTACAAGCTAACAAGTTACGAGTTAAGATTTTTTTCTCATCTGTTAATCTTGTTGTCTGCCATTTTTTCCTAAGTTTACTTTTTTGTAAATTCGTATTTTCTTTTTCATTTCGTCTGGGATGTGGAAATTATTTGACTTGGGTGGCAGCATTGGTGTATGTTAGCTTTGTTAATCTCCTTTAAAACTTAGTCATTGAAGTACACAATTGCTGTCTCAATGCCATTGGGTGTTTTCAAAAGAATTTTTTGTTTTAATTTAAATCAAATAGTTCCTTAAACACCTCCGAATCCAATGTTAATTCTTTGGTGTCCGGTTAAAAGTTTGCTGTGGTGAAAGTGTGGAGCTGAAATAGTCAGAAATCCATAATTATCTTCTATATCAATTATCGTTTTATTAATATAATCAAGTAAATGAAACTTAATATTCTACATTTTTCTTAAGGATAATGAGAAAAGAATAGAAAAATGGAAGATTTTATATGAAAAGAAGCATATATAGAAAATATTACTTTGGATTCGATTTTTTTGAAAACCAGTATTTTGTTAGACCTCCTTTTGCCTGGATAACTGTTACTAAGCGTCTGTGCATACTTGCTACTAAATTAGGCGCCTGCACCGCAGAAATATTTGCCCATTCTGTGCGTCCATTCTGTGTTCAATGTTATCAGCTCACAAATTAGAACCTCCAGTAATTAGAATTTTAGAGCGTAAATTTCTTTAATTTTTTTGTGCACAGGAACAATCCATTTCGTTTTAATATGTATAAACAAAATTAAACTAAAACCGGGAATACCTATTTTATGTATGTATGTTATTCGACCTTTATTGCTGTTTCAACGCATTTGTGTTTTTGGCTTATTTCTGTGTGAAATTTGATGTGTATTTTGGCAGTGTTTTGTTTAAAAACGAAAGTATGTACCAGATAATATTAAATTTTGGAAAAGCTTAACCTATTAGTTAACCAAATTAAATTACAGAGTTTTGTTTCCTTCTCATTTAATTGCTGAAGGAGGTGAACAAAAGAATCATTTGAAATCCTACTCAATCCGCAATGCAATAATACTGTTAAAACAAGCATACACAGAGAGTGATAGAAAGATCTTGGCCAAAACTGATCAACTCTGACTCTGACCAGTATGACAGCGATGATGATGTGCCACTTGCACAATTGCTGCAGATGAATCAAGACTCCATTGCAGTCATCATTCACAAAACTCAAGTTATTTTAGGAGAAATTTAGTCAAACAATCTTTTTCTATCTAGAAGATATTTAAAGATGAGATGAGGTGTGCATTTAGCGACTTCCTCTTAATCACATCAAAGGTAAAAGACTTATGTACGCCGTGCAACTCGTCCATAATAAAAAGTTCTGTGTAGAGTATTACGTACTGTTTGGGGGTGAACGATTTTAAAGATTTACTGCATCTCTTGACATGATTTTACTGCCGAATTCATCGGACTGAGCCGTGACAGCTTTTAGACTCCGTTCCAGATGAGGTAAACATTTTTTGGGCCGTCCAAATTTGCTCCCATGTTCTAATTTTCTACTGTTGATGTAATGCTTTATAACTTTTCGTTGTGGTCTTTGTACAATTATGTGAATTTCGAGAAACGATTTTTACTGAACGTGCTGTTTTAATAAAATTATACGGACCATGAATTTACTTATTTATTTCGTTCACCTACGAACGCTTTCATTTCCTCAGCCCGGCTTTAGCATCCGACTATTTCGGTCATGGTTTATTGAAGTGATTTTATTTGAAATATTTGCCTTTTATGAAAAATACTGTTATATATCAGTTTATGAGTAATTTCGATAGTGCTAAATACCATCGTAAGCACCAAAACCTTGTGAACAAAATTATTGTATGTGTCCAAACATGTGTTTCTTTCAAAAAACTAGAAACTTTTCTATCAAAAAGATCTCAAGGTCAGTTAGATTATTCACTATATCGCCAAAAGAAAAATTATAAAAAAAAAAACATACATATATACATTAAAATGTAAATTAATTTTAATTAAATAAATAAAAACTTAAAAAATTAAGTATTAAAAATTCAAGCTAGGTGAACTTCGAACTCGGAATAATCATTTTTTCTTTCGACATTCAAATTAAAAAATATCATATTTCATATTCCCGGTATAGTGGGTATTTTATGACATTAAATTAAAGACTTTTCTAAAGATTTCATTTGTCTTCTTTTTGTATTTCTCTTTCAAGTCTTTTCTATAAAAATATGAAAATAGAAGTTTGATAGATGTACCCAGTATATCCTCCGAGATTTGTTTTTATAAGAAAAATTCATTTTAATATAATAATTTATTAATTATTGTACATAATTTTATAAAAGTGATTGAGTTAAAAGAATAAAAGGAGTAGGTTCAATAAGGCTGTACTACTACTTTTTTTTTGACATTTCGCCAACGACATATAAATAGCTTATTTTCATAGGAACGTCAACTACTTATTCAGACGTTCTATAAATTTGCGAGACGGAGATTATGGGGCATTCAATTGCAGGAGCCAGCTTACGCCCATTTAGACTGCCTCGTTTTAGTTTAACGACTGAGAAGTTGATGGTTCATATTCTTCGGTCTTTCGTTTTGGCTGTACTTCCTGTCTGTTGGAACCGGTGTTGCATTCGCGAGCGAAGTGACCTGGTTTTCCACATTTAAAACATTTTCCAGCTTGATTCTTGACACCAGAACGATTCATTCCTTCTATCGACTTCAGAGTTTTCAATATTTCGGTCGTTACATCTGGTGTTTCTACCTCCACTTTATTAACTTTGAACGCTGGTCTGCTTATGAGTGCCGCTGTTTCACGTGTTTGAGTATACGCAACAGTTTCAGCGAATTTAAACTTTGGTATTAATGTCTTTTAATCCGCTGATAAATCTTTGTATATTTACCCTTTCGAGATGTTCACCCGATTCGTCCCCAATGGCTAAATGAGCCAATCTCCCAATTTCGGAAGCATATTCCTGTAGAGATTCGTTAGGTCTTTGGCCGCGCTTCTCTAACTCCATAGCGTCTTTCTATGGCTCTCATTAAGGCATCGTAATCATTTCTCTCATATTCGTTAATAGTTGCAAAATTTTTGCTGCAGGTCCTTCCAATGCAACGAATAGTGCAGCAGATTTTTCCTCTATGCTCCAGTTATTTGCTGTAGCCGTCTTTTCAAAATGGAGCTTAAAAACTTGGAAAGGAATTTTGTTTTTACCCTGGGAGCGTTCACTGAGTGATTGGACCATTTAACTGCAAATCCCGGAAACGACGCTCCAGTGCGTTGGCTTTGGTTTCAATTAGCTCCTCTATCTTATCTTGCCGTTCCTTAATTTTGTCCTGTCTTTCTTTTAGTTCTGTAGAGTCTTTGAAAAAATTCTCTTGAAGCTGTATGAAACGACCCTACAGTGCGTTGACTTTGGTTTCAATTAGCTCCTCTATCTTATCTTGCCGTTCCTTGTTGTTTGTTTCGCATTTTCGCTACAATATTGTAAAGAGATGTAATGTAGATGAGAAGAAAATTTCACTAAAGTGGATATTCCAGTGGGACAGCGAACCTAAACTTACCTCTAGGCACTGTAAAATCCAGCTTTACAGTAAAATTCTTAAGGTATCTTAGATTGCTCGGCTTAAGCTTTCCTTTTTAATCCGCGACCTTTCTATGGAAGTTATTAGTAACCAAATTTCTTTGATGCCAAAGGGATTGTGATGAAATCATAAAAAATAATAGATTCAGTAAAAAACATTGAACAATAAACACTGATATTTTCACTATTAAAAGGGACATGCTTTAGTTTTATTAAGTCAGCTTTAAATAGTGTGAATGTTTTTAAACTTATTTAATTAAAGTAAAATGCCGTTTTTTTAAATATATTTTATAAATGTTAAAATATTAAGGAAACAGAAGGTATGCACTAAAGTATTATTTCGTGTTATTTCATTAAATAATTTGGGTATATATGAAAGACATTAAGGGGGTGCTTTTTACTATTCACAAAAAATAAAATTTAAATTAATAAAGGATCGGGGTATTACTTAAGGAGTAGAGATAATATATATTACTGTGGCTTAATTTTGACAGTAAAATTTAAACGAGTGTTACCGTGGCATGAATTTCTTTATTTCTCACATAAAGTCTCTTTGAAACTATATTACCAAATACATTTCAATAAACTTGATGTTCATCGTAGAATAGCTGCGAGAATACTGACTTTGTGCC
The DNA here is from genome assembly GCA_030068015.2 of Neoceratitis asiatica. Classification (NCBI taxonomy): domain Eukaryota; kingdom Metazoa; phylum Arthropoda; class Insecta; order Diptera; family Tephritidae; genus Neoceratitis; species Neoceratitis asiatica. The sequence continues at coordinate 385,370 of CM061528.1, read as the reverse complement.
CAAATCAAAGAGCGTAAATTTACTTCATCTTGCGATTGTACAGTGATGTAAAGAAAATAGGAACAATACATTTCATATTTCATAAACAAAGTTAACTTTTATTTTTCTTTGTATTTAAATATGTATTATAGTTATGATAGGCAAATCTGTTCTCGAGTTATGTTTTCCTGTTTAAATATTGAATTTCTATTTAATGAAAATATTTATACAAATATATGTTTTCTGATATATTTTAAGTTTGATTGCAAGGCGAATTTATAGCAGGTGAAGTTGTCCTATCAAGAATAAGAAAGCATCTTACATCCTTGTTTGATTGCTTTTCAAAAATATTTAAAAAAAAATTTGCTTTTGTTTTATTGTTTCATTGAATTTTAAAGATCTCATCTGGAATTTTAAATTGTAAAAAATAATATGCCGGTAAAATTTATGAATAGGAACATGGTTTTTTACAGAATAAATATTTTATAATCTCCAAGTAGTCCAAGACCCACCACAATCCATACAAAAAATATGGTCCAATTAACGTTGTGATTTTCTAGGGCTGGATCATATAATCCACCTCTGCATAATATCCAAGTACTCCATGGAATACCTACATGGGATCATATTATGGAGTATCTACGAAAAATTATATTCGAATGTACTTTTTAGTTTCGGATAGCGTCTGCTTTGGGGAAAAGTTAGTAAAACATGATATTTTTTGTATAAATTTATATTAATATTAATCTCTTAATATGTTTGTTAATATGTTGTTAATAAATACATAAATACATTCATTTGATGTGTGTGTGCTCATTTGTGCTTATGTGTTCTAATAAATATTGTAAATAAAAAGAAATATTCAGAAGGTCCTCGTGACCAACAGTACTCATAAACAGTATTAAAAAACTGAATATATGTTATAATTTTAACCTGCGCAAAATGACTTCTGCTTCTTTCACATCTCTTTTCGATTTTATTACATATTCGATTATTACCTATTCCTTTTTTTTATTTTTGAATTAGTAATTTTGTAATATATCATACAACATAAAACTAATAAATTAAACTATAATATTTGTTTCATCTGAAGAAAACTAGTGTGGTTCTTGACCTACCAAGCTACATTCTTAATGAATGTTTTCTTATGAAAATAGTGTACAAGATTTTAAAACAAAATTTAAATCATTTAATTTGGTTTACTTTTTAAAAGGAATCTTGTTTAAAAATATCGTGCATTAAAATTTTTTCTTCCGAGATTATTACTATATTTGAAAGCACCTACACTTGTGAAAAATTTGTTCCCATCAGGAAATTTAACAAATCTAAAGTAAGGGAAATATAATCTCAAATAAATTTTGGTGTGCATGCTGCAACAGCAAAAGATCTTAAACCGAATGTAGATTTTATCCTTTCCAATAAAATATGTTAAAGGATGAATAAAAAGTATATTTAGGAAGTTATTACTCATCATTTGTTTATTACTCTTCAAAGCTTTTAATGTATTTTACTTATAGTTATTATAAACCAACTTAAAATTGTTAGGCAATTTTATTATTGTTGTCCACAGAATAAATCACTTGACAGCTGTTAAATCGGTCGCCATATTGAAAAGTAATGCCAACTTAAAGTTCTATACCTCTATAAAAAACACCCTTTACATATGCGCACACCATTTTTTGTAATCATGTAGTAGTAAAACTCGTTGCCCTCACTTCCCTCTTTATGTTTGCCCGCGATATTGATATTGAAATATATCTCAAATGTTATGAATGTATATGTATATATACAAGTATATATATATATATATATATATATATATATATATATATATATGGTAGCTGGTGCAAAGTTTTTGTCAGCATAGAAATTTCAGCCGCTTGTCGGTGGCGGTGTAAAGAGGTGAGGACAAAGGGAGTTATGTTATGCGTGCTATTTATTTACTTATGTAGCTACATACATTTGGAAAAGTATGATTGATACACATATGGTATCAATTAAAATATAATGATTAATGCAACAAAAAATAGATTTATAAAATAAATAAAATATATTCAAATAAAATAAAAGTTATTATACTTTCCCTGCTATCAGTTTTACTTAATGCTCTTATTTTATCCTTCTGCTCTAAAATTTTTCCTTATGCTAAATTTTCAGTCATTGTATTAAATATCTACCTACATATTTAGTAGATCTATATGTACATATTTACGTCATATTCGACAAAAAATAAAAAGCTCTGAGGCGAAGCTTTCATGTTAATCAACCCTGCTTACTCTCATTTTTTCTGCTCAAGGATGATACCAAGGGAAATTAAGCAAGGTAAAATTTCTAGGGCATCGAATTCAACTTTTTTCATTCATTAAATTCACCTTGGGGGTGAGATTGTTAAAATAATGTTTTAGTTTAAAGTTTGAATCCTTAGGTAAAAATTGTGATTTTGTGAATGTGGATTATGTAAATAAAAGTAGAAGGAGAGTTTGTGCATGCTTGCAAGCGTGTGAATTCTCCACGATTTTAACAGCATCTACGCTGAAAGCAAAAACAAATTGTTAGGAATATTGTATTCGTTCTGAAGCTTCCTGAATTAGCCTTGGTGCTAAAAACTACCTACCTAGCAAAAACGTTTAAGAATTTTTTGTCTCACAATCTTGAAAACAAATATTTTTTCGCTTTAAATTTGGCTTTCTTAGGCGCCTCTTGAAAGTGGAATATGAAACCAGGTGAAATAACAATTCAAATTAGGAATGCATGTTATTGGCAACAAAGGAGAGAAATTAAAACAATAAAACTTGATAATGTTAATGAAAATCTATACGTAGAGTTTGCTTATACATTTTATTATTTATATTTAATATATATATAAAATAAACATAATATTTCTGGCAATTCCACCGCAAAGATTCGAACTTGCTTTAAATTTGGCAAAAGCACGTAATGCGACGTCACATCGCTACCAAAATCATGACCTCACAACAGCTTTGCATTAATAGCTATGCAATGGCAGTTTAGCCAACAACAACGTTTTTATAAGTTCTCTGGTTTAGTTTATACCAAAAGCTTTCTGTTCACATTGCAACTTGCAAGTCACATTAGCCAGAGAATAACGTTGATACCCGTCTAAATTCTCTGGTTTAGCTAGTTTGTGTCTGAAATGGTAGGAAGGCGGTATATTAATATTTGCTCGTATTGGTTAAACGCGCAAATTTTTTACGGTAATTGAACTAAACATTTGATGTTGATGTGAAAAGCTGTGGGGAAAAGAAGTAATCAAATAAAAACACATAAATTTTAATACTAAATAGTAAACATACATATGAATTTCATTTACCAAGCAATTTGGAAAGGAGTTAATGGAGAAATTATAGTTTTTCTCTTTTTGGTTAGAGTATAATACAGATTTTACTACTGCCATTATTTCCTGTTCAATCTGGATAAGTAGATTTTCGGATTCACTGTGCGGTGTGTGCGGTTTTAATACATACATTTTATTGAAAAGGATTGAAGTTATAAAAATTTAGTGAACTGCTTTGCAGTCGAAATAAATGAGAATCTTTATGGATTAAATTAACTTCAGTTTTGTAAAAATAATTTTTATGCAGAAAAGGAAATATTGTATCGTTACGTAAACAAGTACATATATACATACATACAAACATCCTTTTCACAGACCTTCGTATGAGTGGTGAATAAATTTTAGTGAGTATGAGTACAAAAAGGTGTGATTACGGAATTTCAGGCGACAACTAAATGTGAACATTTTAAAATGATTTCTAATTCTATCTCGCCTTTGTTTTAGTTTAGATTTAACTAAATAATAGTATACTTGTACATGTGTGTACGTCAGTATATTTAACGAAAGTGTCTAAGGTAGAATATCCGTTTTAACATTTGGAGATATATTGGTATGTATGTATCTAATCCGTTTCAAGTCAATATAAAGTGTAGATGTTAATGTAGTTTTTATCATTCATAACTACTTATAAATACCAAAGTTTTTGTTTGTCATTTTTGTTTCATACAATTTCCGTAAGACAAATCTTTTTGTCGATGCGGCTTGGAACTTCTTTCTTTTCGTAAGTTTTAAACCGTGCCGAAGTTTTAGGTGCATTACTTGCGCTTATTCAATGTCTCTAGTTGACATGGTGCAATGCTGCTTAATGAATTCAGCTTTCTTGTCTAGGCTTGTGTCCTTTGAACCTTTAGAACGTCCACTTCTTGTTTTAAGTTTAATCAAGAGATCTTCCTGAAATCACAGCATGATCCTTCATGTGGTGGTGTAAGTAAATATTTTATACATATGTACAAGTATACTTGGATTATTAGTCCAAATGTATACTTGTATAATTAGTCCACAAATGTACAAATTTAGAATTCTTTTTATTGGTTTGTAATATCGTTTCAGCAGTTACAAAAGCGCCAGATATATACTTATATATAATATTTATGTGTTAATGTTCAAAAATAATTTTCCAATCCTACTGAATAATCAGCAAATATGTGTGGGAAGTTCAAAATTTGGGAGGTGCTTCTTACACCTTAATTTTTTTGACCATACTTATGTGGAATTTCAAGTAAAACTCTCAGCCCTCAGAAAAGGTGAAATTTGGAGAAATCCTAGGGATATCAGCTCTGACAGGAAGTAATACTCTGAATTGAAAGAACTGGTGGACACATTAAAAAAAATTCTTAACAAAGTATATCATATCGCATGCCCCCGCACACTCAAAACAATATTTTAAAGCCACCTTTGGTGGAATATCAAGTTCGGATCACTAAGACGAAGTGTTAGTGAAATCTCCAAGGTATTCGATGATGTATTCTGCTGAAGGAAGCACAAATATGTATTTAAGGAATATAAACAAGAGATTCACAAAAGCAGGAGGGACCCGTGGAAGAGGTGGCAAGTTAGAAAAGGCAGCGGAGAAAGCTAGGCTTAGGAAATTACTATCCAAACTACTAATAGGCTACTACGAAAAAAATGTGAAGAGTGGACTGGATGCAGTTAGGACTCATTGGAAGACCAGGCAATTAAGAAGTATATCAAGTACCAAGCCAGAAGCGCCTTCTATGCATTTAAGAAGATGCTAGGTTTGGGGCCTATCGCCAGGCCTCATGCGTTGGTGTTACACAGCGGTGGGACTGCTGCCAATAAAATTTATACGAGAATTAATTGGAGCGAATACAGCTATTCCAACGGATGCCCTTGAAATGGTTGATTGAGTGGCCGCCGGAATCTATTGCGCTGAGCTTGCTCTCAGACAACTTTAAAGCTTCTTTAGTGCTGCAATATTTTCCAGGCTCAAAACGTTATGATATGAAATTTCAGAAAGGGGGTTGAAGACCATTGTCCGTCTTGTGAGATGGAATGGCTTAACGGCATGCAAGACTAAGCTGATGTGCAAGAGCAACGAAATAAAACACACGAGACGAAGAGACGTTAGTAATATTGGCACGCGCAGGAAGTAAAGGGTAAAAAGCATTATTCAGAAGCTGGGACATCTCCTCTGCTTCTGTCCGGCCTTGTTCAGAACTCGTCTTACAAATCTAGTAGTTTCGCAGTTCCAATAACTGGATGAAGTAACGAAATAGGATATCAAGGCTCTCTTAACCTAACCTAATCAAAAAAAGTGGAACACTTTCTGTATCGACCTTTATATTGGTATGTATGTATATAATAGAAATCCTGCCATAATATTTGATATTTTCAAAAATTTGGTTTGAGTTCGCTGAACTTGTTAATATTTTTAGTATTAAACTTGGTTTACAAAAATTCGTTTCCGTAATGGACTTATATCATATAAAACGAAGTTCTTCTTTATTGTGATGGTATTTTTTTGTTAATCATTTATAGTCTATTTGAAATAAATTTGAATCTTTTCTGGTGAAAGCTAAAAATTAGATTTTTTTTCAATAGTTCAACACTTAACACTACTTATAATTATTAATTATTTATATTTTAATATATATATAATTATATATAATGTTACATTATTTTAGCTATAAGAGTTGTTATCTATGTTTTGTTTTGGCCGCCCTTTCAATAGTGGAATTTAATAAGTTTTTTTTTGATACTATTTGTCGAATCGCTAACTTACAATGTTCCTCGCTTCATTTCATTTCTTCATTTTTCATTTCTCATTTCATTTATATATGTATATCTGTGTCGTTTTGTTATAAATTATTTGGTCGGAAAATCGTGTTTGGAGATATTAACGATTTTGTGTAAAACTCTTATGTAAGATGTTTGAATATTTAAAATTTGCTGAAAATTGTCATAGAATTATAAAGTATAAAGAACATCCTTAATAACCGATTAGGCATACCAAAAGACTAAAGTTTGCATAAGATACTATGTCATAGGAGATTTATCAAAAAGTATAGGCGTTGAAAAGTAAATCGCGATAACTTTTTCTGAAAACGTGGATTTCGAAAACGGATTATATTAAAATGTACATTGCGAGAAGACGAATCAGAATATAACTTTAACTCAATATTGACCTAACTAGACTTAGGCTGCCATATTATATTGCCACAGCTATATTGAATAAATAATTTACAATGGTCCGAAAATCGCAAAGAGTAATGACGATAAGAAATAAATTCGTGATAGCATTTATTTTTATTTAATAAGAAACATGTTATGGCTTCCACTTTTCAAACTACTTATACATACGCTGCATGACGCTTAGCATTGTAAAGGGGCTCGAAATAAATGAATCGTGCCGCGGTCTTGGGTATTTAGCATGTTATACTTCTTATATATGTTTGGGTTATCAACACTGTACTAAAGTGATGATAAAAGGAATTAAATCTATTGGTTTTATTTGTTCTTGTGTAAGAGTCTGTTCAAAAAATAAGGTGAAGCGTAAAATTTCGCTGACTACGTATATTCAAAATTTTTTTTTCTGTGGTAGAACATTCGTCTCGAATAATTTTCACAATTTCACATAGTCTGCTAGGTTCGTTTGGGCATGAAGATCGGAAGTGTTTTTCTTAGCCGATTTTCTACTGTATATTTAATTAGTCCTTTGTTAGCAGCTTATTTCTTCAGAAGATTTTATAGCAACAAATATTTCTATTATTTATCTTCAAAAACGGACTTAAATTTGTCGGTTAGATTTGACCCTCATTTTATTAAATTTTAGCAATAATAACCTTAATTCACTCTCTTCTGTCTTCCTTTAATGATTTTTCAAAAGTTCCTTCAAAAATTTTTCACCAGCAAAAATGCATCCGCTTGCCCACAGCTAGAGCCGCTCAACTAAGTGTGGATAATTTCACGAATTTGCATTGAAATTTTCACTGAGTTCGCGCAAACAATAGCAGATAATAATTCCCAATATACTATAATACTAGTTTAAATAAAAAAATTAAGAAAGCGATAAAGGTTTCTTTTTTAAATTCTTCAAACTTTTACTTAACTTTTATTTTGTCGTTTTCTTGATTCCTTTCTTTTTCATAACCCTAAAGATGTGAGGAATGACCACGTAATTTCGATGTTGCTAGATTGATATTATCACATATTTACATGAACATATACATTTGTCGTAATATATTTGAAATCTTTTGTCCCAAGTAAAGGAAAGAACTGCACATTTATTTGCATTTATTGTTATTTTTAATTGACAATTTCATAACTGATTTTTCAAGATTTTTCAATAATCCTGGTATCGAATTGGCATATATACATACGTGATTGTACAGTTGGTCACGTATTTAAATAAGTATTTGCGAAAAAAAATTAAATACTTACGTATATAAAAATAAAATTACTGACTTACAAAAGGTATGCTCGTTTATTAAAAATCTTTACGAAAGTATCAAAATAATTTTTTTATTTGAATTTTAAATTGAAAGCTGTGTACTAAAAACGAGCAAATATACAAATATTTTCCTGGTTGCATTCACTTTAGCTAACCAATTATTGTACAACTTTTGAAGTATGTCACGAAAAATTTTCAAAGAAAAATATTAATAAATAAGCCGGTGACGGTGAATCTCCAGAGGTGCCTTGAAAAAAAGTGGTTTTGCGGTGTACATTATAACTCGTTACCGGATTATCTGAAACAAAAAAATTGATATGCATTTTAAAGGTGATGTATTTCTCGAGGTAATCAGCAAGAGGTTTTTTTCTTTTCTTTTTACAGCACTTCGAAGTGAAAAACGCGATTTTAGCTAAAAAAAATCGCGGTTAATTTGTCATTAAAAAATAGAAAAAGATGGAAAAAAAACTCTTGCTGATTACCTGTTGATTTATGTGAAGAAGTAATGTTCAAATTTTCAAAAGGATCTATAAAAAACACCCTATATTTCTGTATGCAATAACTTGTATTCGAGAGCCAAAATATTTACATTGCTGCAACTGTGATGAAATCAATAAACAATTTTATGATTCACGACTTATGAGTGACTGCTACAGCGAAACCAAAGGAGTGCAGATTCCCATTTTTTATTATTTTATCACTATAAGTATATTTAACAATCGTAAACGTAACAAAAACACTTCGAATCAACCTTGCAACAATATCTCTACATTTTTATGACACTTTAATCATAAATAACACATTTTAGATACACTTGAAATGATTTGTCAAGCTATGCTATTATTTAACAGTCGTTATGACAGTACAACGGTGCCATTACGCAAGAACTTGGAAACTAAAACTAATATTGCCAATCGTAATAAATATTCAGATTTAGTCTATCAAATGTTGTTAAGAATCGTTCTAGTTTTCACTGGCCCAGAATTTGACTTGTATTTTTAAACTTGCGTAATTTTACAAAACGAAATGAAATAAAAGCAAACTTTATGAAAAAATTAAAGTCTATTTTTTTACTCTCACTCAAAAGTGAAGACAACAAATTTTATTTTTTATATTTTAAGATATAGCTTAATTACTAGCTGAAGCGTAGAAATTTTTTTCAATATGAAAAATATTTTCATCATATTCTTCCAAGAATGTTTTCAATATAGGAGTGCTTTGAGAGACACTTCTGCAGCTTTACAATAAGAATTAACATCGCCCGCTATGTCTTTCATTACTTCAATTTCATTTAAATACTTCATCGAAAAAATCACCGCTTTCAAAAATAGCAAGATATTTAGAAATTTTTTATTTTCGTTAGAGTGAAAAATATTAGAGGACTCACAATTTTTTGCTAGAAAATCTTTTCTTATATCCATTGTTTCTTATATGCAATTGTTTTAATATAGCAGTTATATACATATATTACCATAAGCTTAGTGCTAGATAAAACTTTCGTATATCCATTTTTCATATGTAATTTTCTTATGTACAATAAGTAATATATCTAATATTTGTATTCGAAATTACAGCTTAAAAAATCCGAAAGAACAAAGAACCGAATTTTTATATAATATTAGTTTTCTATCAAACTTTTATGAAATTCAAACTGAACCTACATGTAGTATGTGTCTGATCAAGTAAATGTGAATAAACCAGTTGATATAAAGATATGCAAAATTTACATTCGCTTATTCGCTAAATATGATGAAGGTAAACGCCCAACACCAGATGCTTAGTTAAAAAATTACTATGTTATATAAAAGCTTGCATTCAGTTGCATTCAAAGAAAATACAATAACGAATAGTGAGTAGTAAAGACTACAAATAAAACCTACCTAAACCAAAAACATTTAATTTTCTTTAATCAAACAAGTACTTTGTGTTATAGTCCGCCACTAATCTATCTCTTCATCTTGGGTCACTTATAAACATGAATATGAGTATATTGAAAATCATAAAAACCGGGAATAGAATGCTAAGTATAATTAATGGGGCGAATCAGCTGGTTGCTGTAAAATAGAAATCTCTTCATGTCCTTGTGAGCGGTAAAATTGTGTGTACTAGATGCGCATATGAAATATATACATATATATAGTTGATATTAACGTATTTCCGCTTTTAAAAGATCTATGGTTTATTAGGATAGTTGTGAAGCGCATAAAATCTTCGGAACAAGGTATCAGTGTCTTTTAAAAATTATGACATTTGAGTTGAGTTGAGTTGAGCCCCGACAGAAGTAAAACGATATAATGAATGTAAATATACATATGTATGTATTTATGCTCAAGTTTGCCTATACCTGCGATCCTTATATTACGCGTTAAGTTTTTATATGTACATAAATCCCAAAGAGTACCAATATTGGTTTCAATAAATATCAAATATAAAAGGAATAAATTAACAAATATAAGGTTGGCACATTTGTTGTAATATACTAACATCCCTACTTCAGATATGAATAAAGTAAATAATATTTTGCTTTACACAAATTCAGCTCCTCCTTACTCTTTTTTTATACTTTGTATAAAAATATTGCAAGTACTGCGAATTTAAATATGTAGTTTAGAGTTTCACGATTTTTGTTTGCTGCATTATTATGTAAGCAAATGAGCGGAGACTGTCAGTTTAACTGCAAAGATATTTGATCGGGTAAATATTTAGAGTATTATATACATGCACATATATTTATATGCATGCATACAATTAATGATATAGATACCCATAAGCTTTAGGATATAATTGTATTCACAACTGGACAAATACATGTGTCTACCTACACATTAATATGGGTGCCATTAGAATTGACAAATTTTATTATTGATTGGTACAGCATGCCACATATTTAAATAGTTTTATTATGTTTGGAATGGTCATCAAACTGGATTTGATATTTGATTTTGCGGATGGTAAAATAATTTCATATACATATTTAGTAGAGCCGATTACAAATTTTTCAGAACTCTCTCAACATGGGTATCACATAAAAAAGTTTAAAAACTATGGTAATATGAATGTATGTATTTACATATATATAAATATATATATATATAAATATATATATATATAAATATATATATATATATATATATATATATATATATATATCGTCATACTGCTGCTCATTTCAATCTGTTCTTCGTATTTGGGATTTCCGTCACAACATATATATATATATATATATATACCGTATGACGAGATTTCCAAATAAAAACAGACAAAAGAAGCGGCCGTATGATGCAAATTACCCGGACCAAGGACAAACAAAAGGGTTGACAATGTAAATGTAGTTCCCCGAAAAGGACAGAAAATAAAGATGCGGCAGTAAGATGCAAATTAAACAGACAGTGTGAAGGAAATTCCACGTCCTTAAGGATAAACGGAGCAGCTGCAGCTACCACAGGCAAACGAATAATCAACCTATCCTTAAGCGCGTGAACAGAATGTTTGGGTCATCCACAGGTATAAAAAGAGCGGCAGCCGCTATCACAAGAGGAGACGACTCCCACGACAGCCGGTTCTACGCACCGGAGTTGACCCGGATTTTATCCGGCCAAGGGCTGTCACCCTTTCGGCGACCTAACCCCGTTTATGTCATCAGGTAATTTTAGTTTTAGTACATCAACGGAGCAACATCTCGCAGCAGGCCTGCTCCAAATCCTTCTCATCAGGGCTGGTGTAGAAACCAATCCTGGTCCGAAGGATTATTTCTGCTGCGTATGCCAAAGACGACTCCATCATTCCTCCACCTCGGTTAGATGCAACCAGTGCAATGGTTGGAGTCATCTTAAGACCTGCTCAGGCCTTAAGACACATAGGGAGTGGACCACGAGTTACGTGGCCCCATGCTGCCAGCGCCCAGCTGCGCCTCTGGCCCATACGGCAGTGCCTTCTGCACACTTACCCACTTTGGGTAACTCCCCCCAGGCCTCCACGGCCCATCGGAGCTCCCCGCAGCATGACTCCCAATCATCTTCCCCAACCCTCCCCCACCCCCATCCAGCTCCACATCCCGTGCTCTTAGTACCCCGCACAGTCTGCTCCGTGTGTCAGACCATAGTACGGCGGAACGTGACATCAGTCAAATGCAATTCTTGCACTGGCTGGTGCCACTTTCGGTCATGCTCTGGCCTGCGCACCACTCGTGAGTGGAGTAGTACATTCGTTGCCCCATGCTGTAGGAGTCTGCCCCCGCCTGTAAACACTACGCAGCCGCCAACTACCACCAATGTGCGGCAACTACCACAGCGGGTTACACAGCTGTAACAGACAAGATCCACGCACAACTCCCTCACCCCCAACGTTCCCCCGAGACACTTTAGACTCGTACAATTTAACTGCAACGGACTCCAAGGAAAGATCGACGAGATAGTTGACTTCATGAGCCGGGAACGCCTGCCAATAGCTGCGATCCAGGAGACCAAACTGAGCGCCCGCTCAGATCTTCTGAGCCGGGCTGGCTACAATATTATAAGGAAAGATCGCGAACGAGATCATGGTGGAGGCTTGGCCTTCATTTTACATAACACCGTGCAGTATCGTCTTATCGACGGCGACATCGACCGCAGGGATACTACCCTAGAATGTCAGGGCATAGCTATCCGGTCAGGCGGTGTCGAGCTCGAAATATTTAATATATACATTCCTCCTGTTACAAGTTGCCCAGTTGGATACCGTCCTGATATAGGTGCGCTACTCAAAGGCGAAAACCGCTTGGTTTTGGGCGACTTTAACGCGCACTACGATCTTTGGCATTCCTGCCTGTCAAATGATCGTCGAGGAATGGAGCTGGCGGAACAGATAGACGATTCGACATTCTGCACAATGAATGACGAAGCCCCCACCAGGATTGTGGGCAACTGCCATAGCTCGCCTGACATTACAATAGCTAGCGCTGGTCTGATAAATTGCATAGATTGGCGACCTATGCTTACGCTCGCATCAGACCATTTGCCCATAGTCATCTCGATTGACAGGCCTCCCGACTTCGTTTCCGTGGACCACCGGACATTTGTTAACTTTAATAAAGCTAACTGGCCCGGCTTCACGGAATTTACTGAGAACGCCTTCAGTGCTCTCCCCACTCCCACCAACGTCCTCCCTGCAGAAAAGCTTTTCCGCAAAATTGTCGTGTCTGCTGCCGCCCGCTTCATACCTGCAGCTCGAATCGCGGAAATCCGCCCTAATTTCCCCACCGAAGCGGCGGTTTTAGCGACAAGGCGCGACACGTTACGCCTGGCCGATCCCGGCGATCCCCGTATCAGGGAACTCAACGCCGAGATTCGGAACAAGGTAAATCCATAAGCGGAACAAGTGGGAGGAGCACTTAAGATCCTGCAATCTCTCCTCTGGGGTGACCAAGCTCTGGGCCACCGTCAAAGCGTTGTCGAATCCGACGAGACGTGATGATCGGGTGGAAATTTCATTCGGTGATCACGCCTCGTCGGACCCGAAGAGGTGCGTGAGCTATTTTAGCCGGCTTTTTACACTGCACCCTTCGGTCGACAAAACGAAACGACGAATAACCCGCCGTCTGCGCAAACTGCCGAACACCAGCGCGACGCTTGATTTCTCCAGAGAAGAGGTTCAGGGGGTTATCGGGAAGGCGAAAGCCTCCATATCCATCGGCCCCGACGGAATAAGCATGCTGATGCTAAAACATTTGGGCCCAGCGGGAGCAGAATATCTCACCAAGCTTCTCAATCTGTCCCTGACCACCCTTACTATACCCGACGTGTGGAAACTGGGTAGAGTGGTCCCGCTACTAAAGCCGGGGAAACCCGCAAATAAAGGAGAGTCATATCGTCCGATATCCCTCCTTTCCCCAGTAGCGAAGACAATTGAGGCCTTGCTGCTCCGAAAAGTGCACAGCACCACAACTGCACTTAACGCCATAAACATCCAGATAATTCATGGCCTCAACCAAAATCGACCCTGTACGCGAACTGTCCTAGTAGCACTGCACCTGTCGAATGCTTTCGACACAGTGAATCATTCAGTGCTACTATCGGACATTGAGGATTCCTCATTACCGCCTAGGTTGAAGAGGTGGACCATGAATTACCTGAGTGGTCGACGATCATCGGTTGAGTTTCGAGGTCAAACATCTAAGCTACGGAAAATTAAACAAGGGGTCCCGCAGGGTGGTGTCCTCTCCCCAATGCTGCTTAATTTTTACATCTCGAGGCTTCCTCCACCACCTGAGGGCGTCTCGCTGATCTCATACGCCGATGACTGTTCGATTTTGGCGTCTGGCCAGGATATTGATCGTTCAGGAAACAACTACCTCGCCGACCTTTCCAACTTCTTCGCTGCACGACATCTACATCTCCAACCTGCGAAATCCTCTGCCACCCTTTTCACCAGCTGGACGAAGGAGTACCGGCTAGAACTCGATGTGAAGGTCGATGGTGTAAAATTCCATTTTTTTGCATACGACTGCAATTGCCACCAAAGTACAAAGCCGCAACAAAATCCTCAAATCGCTAGCCGGTAGCACCTGGGGGAAAGACAAAGAAACTTTGCTGGCAACGTACAAGGCAATTGGCCGGCCGGTCGTAAACTATGCTGCGCCGATTTGGACTCCAGGGACTAGCACGACGCAGCTGAAGAAGCTACAGACACCGCCCTTCGGACCGCGACGGGAAACCTCCTGATGGCGCCGGAGCACCACCTACACAGTGAAACATCTATGCTCCCAGTTAAGCACCATAATGTTATGCTGTGTAAGTAGTACCTGCTGGGATGCTACCGCATGGATCATCCCAACAGGCACCTGCTGGAAGCTGAACCACCACCTAGGCACATCAGAAAGGAAGTACTTGACTACCGCGACGACATACAGCAATACAGACAAGACCCGCTGGACAGGACGGCGTACAGACAGGCCATCAACACAATTCACCGAGAGTCCGTAAACACCTTCTTGAATTCTCTTCCAGTGAATGGTGTTCTCGGAGTCAAACCACCACCCATCGTAGAACAAGAGCTCGAGTTGCCTCGTGAGACCCGCGTAACCCTGGCACAATTAAGATCTGGATATTGTAGTAGGCTTAACTCCTACCTATCCAGACTCGACCCTGACATACCTAACACATGCCCCGCATGCAAAGAATCCCCGCACGACACTAACCACCTCTTTGCATGCCCACTTAACCCGACTCATCTAACACCCCTCTCCCTTTGGTCCGACCCCGTCGAAACAGCACGTTTCCTGGGCCTCCCGTTAGATGACCTCGATGACTAAAACTAAACTTGCCTGACCCTAAACGGGACTGGGCTTGCCGCTACAACAACAACAACAACAACAAGAGGAGACGAGTAGACAACTTAGTGGAGTTAACATTGCTGTGAGCTGTGGGTTTTAGAAACGGATAAGCTGAGTGAAGCAGAGAATAATAGTGTACCATAAAGAATTGTAAAATAAACCATTGGCTATAGTAAAGAATTGTAATTATTGAAGACTTAACAAACGTTGAGTTAATTCCTGACGGTTAAGGGGCCGCACGAACAAATCTTGGGAGCTTTATTTAGCAATCCAGTGATCGGATTCGAAAGATTTGGGAAATCATCGAGGGTAGCAACGAAAAACGTTACAATATATATATATATATATATATATATATAGAAATGGCTATAACGAAGATGTTCCATAGTTAGATAGTAATTATATCATTCATGTACATGAAATGGTATATTAACTTTGGTCCGAGTATGTAAGTACCAAAAGGAGAATAGATAGACCCACTAAAATTTATAAGATCGTATCAGAAAACCGTGAAATTCGGTTAATTAACACGTAAATTAAAATAAATATTGGTACTGAAAATCACCGAAATCGAAAGACTATATGGTAACTGATTTATGCAGATATGAGGTTTCAGTTAAAACTCCATGAAAAAAGCATCTAGGAGCGTGAAATTTGGTAATCTACTCAGATATAATGAATTCTACATTGGTACTGAAAATCATTGAAATCAGAAGACTAGCTCCCACACCTCGATTTGTTCAGATGTGAGGTTTGCCCCAAAAATCCCTTTAAAGGGATTGTGAGGGCGTGAAAATTGGTGTTATACACAAGTAAATTCGAATAAACATTGGTATCGAAAATCTTCGAAATCGAAAGACTATGTAACCGACCTTTTCAGATATAAGGTTTGCGTACAAAAGCTCTTAAAAACGCATATGATAAATATTTATATAAAGCACTTATTTCTTTTTTTTTTTTACTGTAAAATTCTTTCACCACAAATATTAATAATTTTCTTTTGTCTTTTCAGGCGCTGAAAACGTGCGTAATTTTCGCGCGAGAAACAAAGTTTGCTATGAATGAAACAAGGTGTGATAATTTGATAACATCGTTAAAATGGACAGATCCAGTGAATTTAATTTCGTTAGCTGTTCTCTTATTTATCATAATGCTTGTGATTTCCGGAAATTCTCTGGTTATAGCGGCTGTGTTTTGTTCAAACAAATTACGAAGTGTAACGAATTACTTTATAGTTAATTTAGCTGTGGCAGATTTGTTGGTAGGCTTAGCAGTTTTACCATTTTCAGCAACGTGGGAAGTGTTTAAGGTAAGTTAAAAACAAAATATTAAACTATTAAACTATGAAATATATATAAATAATTAACACTGTCGCTATATGACAGAGTTGTATCAAAATCTCTTACCGCTGGTGAGGGAAAATTAATGAGATACCCTGTTATGTGTAAGGGAATTAAATAGATTCCCAAAAATACACAGAAAAGTACATATATTTCTTACCTATGGTGGTGTTCTTAAATACTATTTCTTGAGACTAATCTTATTTAACTAGTTATATGTGTTTGTATATGTGTTAATATGTAAGTTCTTAACCAATGTAAACCAGATTGTATTGATCATTGCTAACAACTGTGCCGTCGAGGAAAACGGGTGTGTCCTCGAACACTCACAAATAATGTTAGTTGTCTATATTAAAAACAGATTGCATTGTAAATATGCGTCTTGAATGTTTTACTAAAAAGAATATTTAAAGGATCGTGTAATTATCTTAAACTTACCGTAAAGCAAAAGAGCTTAGTACAATTCTAAACATTTGGAAATATGTAGCCTAAGCAAAACGTGTAAATATGTTGGTAAGTATACATAAAAATGATTAATGTATAAATCCATGTTCAGAGATATATGAACACTTCTTTTTTTGGAATATGGTCCCGTTGTTTAGAATCCACACTATCAATTTTATAGTAATAAATTGGAATATGTACAAAAACAAAAAACTAAATTAAGTGGAAATTAAAAAAATATAATTTTAATTAACAACTTAACAATCAAAAACAGTAGAGCTAGGAAAATGCATCAATATCTATTAATGTAAGGCCAATCCATTCTAAATTATTTTATTCAATTCTGTAACTTACTTAGTAAACAAACCTTACTATCGAAGGTTAATAGGTATTACAGTTAATAAAGAATTTTCAAACTAAGGAAGAAAGAAAAGCCGGTAAACCGACCACTTTCACATATGACACCGAAAAAATTTCAGCGAATTTACAACATAGGAAGAAAATCGTAATGAAAACATCAAAAATACAAAGAATACTACGAAGATCTACAAGACCACTGATAGGAATATTAAGTAGGAAACCATTCAAATGGAGAAGCAGGAAATATTAATTTTTTTAAATAAACGTTTCGTCATTGCCATACTGATTGAAATAATTTCATTAAAAAATTAAAAATGACGATGAATTAAAGTTTTTATTAAATAAAATTTAATAGAACAGCAAATAGAAGCAATCCCACAATTTAAAAACTGTCTAATATCTGATGATACTGTGCTTCATTATCTTGATATTGAGAAACCCTACCAACTTACAACCGACACTTCAGGTTACAGATTAGGAGCTATACTTGCCCAATATGGTAGACCTATCAGTTGGTCTCAGATGCTTCCTTTACTGATCAAGAAAAGTTAAAATATTGTGACGGAAATCCCAAATACGAAAAACAGACTGAAAGTAGTAGCAGTGTGACGAGATTTCCAAATAAAAACAAACAAAAGCAGCGGCGTTTGATGCAAATTACCCGTACCAAGGGCAATCAAAAGGGTTGACAATGTAAAGGCAATTCCCCGAAACGGATAAACTTAAGAAGCGGCAGTAAGATGCAAATTACCTTTACCAAGGACAAACAAAAGGGTAGACAGTGTAAAGGAAATTCCACGTCGTTAAGGATAAACGAAGCAGCTGCAGCTACCGCAGGCCATCGAATGATCAGCCTATCCTGAACAGAATGAGTGAGCAGAATGTTCGGGTCATCTTCAGGTATAAAAAGAGTGGCAGCGGCTATCACAAGAGGAGACGAGTAGAAAACACAGAGGCGTTAACATTGCTGTTAGCTGTGTGATTTAGATACGGATAAACTGTGTGAAGCAGAGAATAATTGTGTGTCATAAAGAATTGTAAAATAAGCTATTGGGTATAATAAAGAATTGTAATTATTAAAGACTTAATAAACGTTGAGTTAATTCCTGACGGTTAAGAGGCCAAACGAACAAATCTTGGGAGTTTTATTTAGCAATCCAGTGATCGGACTCTAGGGATTTGGGAAATCATCGAGGGTAGCAACGAAAAACGTTACAATATTCACAGACCATCAGCCATTGACTTTCGCTCAAAGCAATAAAAAGACGAATGCAAAAATGTAAATATAGAAAGCGCTGATGGAAGAATATAACCCTATTTTCCCACAAAAATAAACCAAAGGTTGCAGAGAAATATTATTATGCTGCCTTGTGAAAAAATATTAAAAAAGATTACAAAATTATGTAAAATTTTTAAAGAAAATAAATATGACTGCATTGAAAAATTTTCTAAATTAATTTTTGTAAAGCAAGTACATAGAAAAAGTATCGAAAGCATAAAAAACCCTTTAAGAGAAATTTTTTTTTTCCTATTTTTATTAAGGTCTGTAATCAAGTACCATCACTCCTTCCACTCCCTTCAGTTCAGCTTATCTTTTTTTCGGAAGACCTACTTCAAATTCTGATAATTGAGAAGGCATTAAGATTATAAATTTCGAAAAATTAAAAGCTAAACAGGAAAAGGGTTTACAATATCGTACAAAACACAGACAATAAACTATTTAATATAACAAAGGAGACAGAATATTTGTAAAACAAAATAAAAAATTAGGAACAATGCTTTCAAAGAAGTAGTGAAAGAAAATACACACTCTACATTAGCAACAGAATCAGGCAAGATAGTTCACAAAGATCTTATAAGAAACTAACAAATTCAAATTGCATTTCTAGAACGCTCATATTCCTATCCACGCAGCGGGTGGAAATAAATAATTAAAGAAAATTTTAGAAAATAGGAGTTAAAGAAATTTTTAAATAAAACCAATCGACCAATATGGCAAATATGGCGTAGGATTTTAGATATATCAGTAAGTTAGGAATTATTATACATTTAAAAATCGACGAACACCGTCATAAAAGAACCTAAAAATATTGTGACGAAAATCCGAAATACGAAGGACAAACAAAACTGTTGACAACGTAAATGCAATTTCCCGGAAGGACAGAAAATAAAGAAGCGGCCGTATAATGCAAATTACCCATACCAAGGACAAACAAAATGGTAGACAGATTGAAGGAAATTCCACGTCGTTAAGGATGAACGGAGTAGCTGCAGCTACCGCAGGCAAACGAATAATCAGCCTATCCTTAAGCGCGTGAACAGAACGGTTGGGTCATCTACAGGTATAAAAAGAGAGGCAGCCGCTATCACAAGAAGAGACGAGTAGACAACTTAGTGGAGTTAACACTGCTGTGAGCTGTGTGTGGCTTAGAAACGGATGAGCTGAGTGAAGCAGATAATAAGTGTGTATCATAAATAATTGTAAAATAAGCCGTTGGCTAAAGACGAAAATTGTACAAATAAATTCCTGACGGTTAAGAAGTCGGACAAATAAATCTTGGGAGTTTTTTTAGCAATCCAGTGATCGGACTCGAAGGATTTGAAAAATCATCGAGGCGAATTTAGCAAATTCGTTACAATATTTTCAGTCTCTTCATCTGCATCGTCTATGCAGGCATAAAAATCAACGATTTTTCCTTATTCTATCTAATAACGATTTTTGATTATACCAAAATCAAGCACCCTGAATTTTATCATACCATCGACTCTCAAGCCTTCGAAATGTTTTAGAAAATATTACATCCTTGACACTGTCTGGAAAACCTTTAAAGGAAGCCCCGACCGTGAAGACTTCAACATGATTAATAATAATTTAAATAAGCTTATAACGAACATAGCATATAACGAACAGTAACAAACAATTTGTATACTGTATCGCTTGGCATGCTAACTAATGGCATACTACAATTAATTGATTAACTGATAATGTGATAGGAAATGAAGTAGCGTTAAATTTACAAAACAGATTAAGATTAATAAAAGAAAATATAAAGTTAGGAATTGTTAACACTATTATTCTAAATAAGACAGAAATTGAAACTTTCCTAAAATAATTTAATAAAGAAAATATGTTCTTCAATACTGTAGAAGGGGTGTTAGAATTAGCATATATGAGCGTATTAAGTAGTTCTACTACAATTTTATACATTTTAAAGATCCCTTAAAACAAGGGAAGTTTATAATAATCTATATATATACATATATAAATCAATGCAAATTTTGATGAACGCCTTTAACCTGAGAATCACCAGATCAAATTGCACAAAATTTTTAGGAGTTATAAAGGGATATTAGGAGAAGGTTAATGTGAATGTGCATATGGTGTTGAAAGAGAGAAGGAGTGAAAAAATGAAAATGAAAACAAAATTTAAAAAAGCTTACAAAAAAATTTTGGTTTCAGAATAAAATTTTTTCGATTAAAACAAATATTTTGACATTTTTTCATACTAAGCTAGCGGTTAACATTAGATTTTATTGATTTTTTTTTATAGGTGTAGCAAAGCACGCTGGGATCCGCTAGTTATATAATAAATTCAATAATAAAGAATAATTTAATGATATACTTCAAATTCAGCAATGCACTTAAAAACCAAAAATAAAACATTGGAATTAAAAATCAATATAACAAATATAATAAAGTTAGTATTTGTATGCAATGTGAATTGTTAAGTAATGATTTTGCAACCCCTAACTTTAGGTTAGTTTATTATTAAACTAAAAGTTGTGGTTTTATTAGTTTATTTTATCTTAGTTTATAAATTATTTGAATAACATAAATGTATTTTTTAACCTTAAAATTTCATTCTAAGTTTGTTTAAATACAGTTTATCACTATTACCTAACTTTGTCTAGGTATGGATATTCGGCGATATCTGGTGTCGTATGTGGCTTGCTGTAGATGTGTGGATGTGTACAGCTTCGATATTAAACTTATGTGCAATCTCTCTGGATAGATATGTAGCTGTTACGCGGCCTGTTACATATCCGAATATAATGTCGACCAAACGAGCTAAATCCTTAATTGCCGTAGTTTGGGTGCTTTCATTTGTAATCTGTTTTCCACCACTAGTGAGTTGGACTGAACACAAGGTAAGTAAAACAAATTACAATATTAAAGTTAAGTTTGATTTAAACCTGGTGTTAAATTCCTACAATAAAATTTAAAAGCAACCTGCGATTTGTTTCCCCTTCACAGAAGCAATTCTTGTGGTCTTTAGCGCTAACATCTCCAAGATATGGCCACTGAGCGGACTCGGTTTCGTTTTTGCATATGCCTGTGTTCTGCAATATTTATGTAGGCAATGCACTGCCTACTGTTAAAAGTGATAATAAGTGAATTATTGTAATTATATACAGAACTTTGTATACGTATGTACGCTTTTTCTGTATTTTCACGGCGACACACAGTTGGAACGTTTCATACAAAAAACTGGCATAAATAGTAAAAATAGACCAACGGTGTTCAAATTTGGTACACACACTTCTTTGATAAATATACATAAGTGCATGGTACTAAAACGAAACATTAAAAATGCAATATTTTCATAATTGATAAACTTCAAAGGCTCAAACTTGATATTTTATTTAAGATGCGAGCATTCTTATGTTTTTTTTTTATCTCGTTTAATGCTTACGCTGCTGATAAGAGGATCTGAAGAGATCAAGAGGTGATCAATACATCCTCATTGTTCTCCACTCTAGATGTACGTCTACTGTTGAGAAGTTGAACTCTTTTAATTTTACTAAACGCCTTCTATAGGGGAATTCTGTAAATTTTATCGATAGGATTTGTCGAGTTGTTCACTGACGAATTTTGTCACTTGCACTAACGATTGGGTGATTCCGTAACATAATTATAACGATTGTTGTTAGCTAACATTTCCTTTTTATTAAAATGGAGAAAAGGTGGCAGCACAGTTTAAAAAGATATTAAAATGTGCGAAAAGCACAAAGAAGAATGAAAAATACAAATAAATTCGTGATAGCAATTAATTAATAAATGAGTTGCAATTGATTACAAAGTTTAAAAAAAAAATTAAAAAAATAAAAAATGTTATAATTTCCACTTTCCACATTAGACTGCATGACTCTTCGCACTGTATAGGAGCTCCAAATAAATTAATCGTGCCGTGCCCCTAGGTATTAAGCATTTACCGTAAAAATTTTCAGATTAGAATCACATATCTATGCACAAAATACATACATTGAACTATGTTATTGAACAAGCTGATATTATTTACCCCCACCTTACCACCATAATCCTGACTTCAGAAAAGCATTTGATACGGTTTCACGTTCAAAACTTCACTATAAACTCGATAAGTTCAGGTTTCCACCATCGAAATTGAAATGGATTTCATCATATTGGATTGGTAGAGGGCAAAGAGTAATTTTTAACTTTAGTACTTCACGTGAAATATCAGTAACATCTGATGTACCTTAAAGCAGCCATCTCGGTCCATTACTATTTCTTATATCCATCAATGATTACTTATTGCTTTAGGTGTTACATTAGACCCTAAGCTAGATTTTAGAAATTACATAAATTATTGTGCTGGTAAGGCTAAAGTAGGCCGCGACAGCCGAGTGGTTAGCATTGCGTACTGTCATTCGAAAGGCCTGGGTTCGAGCCCAGGTTCGAGCAACATCCAAAATTATAGAAAATAAATTTTTATAATTGCGGTCGCCCTTCGGGAGGGAATGTCAAGCCCTCCGAGTGTATTTCTGGCATAAAATAAAGCTCCTCATAAAAATCCATCGGCCTTTCGGAGGCGGCTTAGAATAAATTGTAGGTCCCTTCATTTGTTGGTAAAACCATCAAGACGCAAAACCACAAATTGGAGAAGGAGCTCGGCCGAAAATCGCTTCAGCGGTTAAAAAGCGTCATATATATATATATATATATATACTATATACTTGCTAAAGGAGTTCTAGCTTTCATTAAACGGTGGGCTAAAGATTTCAAAGACCCGTATATTAACAAAATAATGTAAACTTCACTCGTTAGACTAATTTCGGAATATAGTTCCGTTGTATGGAATTCACAATATCAATTAAAAAGTGATAAATTGGAATATGTACAATTTTTTTTATTATTTGCGTCAAGAAATTTACTTTGGAATGCGAATAAGAATCTCATTCCTTATAAAAGTCAATTAAGGCTTATTAATCTGCGTACACTCCATAGTCGACGAGAGATTCTTGGAGTTTTCGTTTTAACTAAGTTGATAAGAGGCATTATCAATAGTCCATTTCTACTTAGTGAGCTTAACTTTAGTATACCTTTAAGATGATCTAGACAACTTTCTGGAAATTAGTCTAAACGTAGTCACACACTGCAATTTTTTCCCGCAATTACATGAAATTCAATTTCAAAAAATACTTTCATTTCTACGTATGATGGGACATCTATGTACGAGTATGCATATAAATATTGTGGCGACAATGCGAAGCGAATGTCAGATAAAAGAGAGAAGCCGATAGCTGGCATGTTTTAGAGCGTAAAACGAGAACATTCGTTATCGACAACGATTCGATTATTTTAGGAGGTTGGTTGCGAGCAGCCGACAAGTATAAAAGGGCGGCATACGGTTGCGGTGTTAATCAATCGTAAAGTAAACACGTTGGTGATTACATTACAGTGAAGTAATCAGAAAGATTACATTGTGAAAGTTGTAATTCAAGTAATTGTAAATAGTGAAGTGAATTGTAATTGAATTGTGAATTACCGAGTAATAAAATGACATTAAATAAATTCTTTATAAATAAAGAAACTGCAAATAAAGTTGGTGACTTTTATTTAACAATCCAGAGATTGTACCCGAAGGATTTGGGAAATCATCGAGGTTGAATCAGCAAGATCGTAATAATATATAAAAATACATTTTCAAAGATATTTGAGCATACTTTTTTATATAATGTGTACATAGATTTTCTAAATATTTTAGGACTTTCTCAAGGCAAATTCACACACGGTAGTAGCTAGAATACAAAAAAAAAGCCTATATAATTTGTTTGTGTAATGTCAAAATTCGAATTCGTTGTGTGATAGGACAAAAATTTCTACGTCTGACGAAATATTTATGTACGAGTATGTATGTATATAAATGTATAAAAATACATGCTCAAATACATATATTGATATTGATTGATTTTGTAAATATTTTAGGGCTTTCCGAAGAAAAAAAAAAAAATTAAATAAATAAGAAACTCTTCATGTTTATTTGTTCTTGTAAAAAAACAAGTTCTTTACTATTAGTAATTCTTAAAAAATAATGTCAATAAAATTGGTAAGCCTTTGGCAGCGAGGCGGTAAAGTGGATATTGTGTCTGTGACGCCTGAATTCATCGCTGAAAATATGTAAATATGTATGACCTCCTCCATTTCGAGTAAGGTTACTGTTAATGTGTGCTTTCGTTCTTTAATTGCAACTTTACTACTACGCTTACCAAGAAAGTGTTATTCCAGATAACTACTTTTATATCGCATGCTAGAGAGTACTAGTTAGTCTCATTCTTATTTATTATAGGGGAATTTCTAATACAAAAATATTTACGTTTTCTAATACATAAATATAATAATAATATTTTCCATTTTCTCGACCGCCACATACTAACAAAATTTTGATATTTCATATATGCAGTTAGTACGTACATAGAAATAGTTGAAATTATAATGAGTTTTAGTAAATTATAAAATTTTAAAACAGTTGGTTAAGAAATAGTTGAATGCTCTGGAAACTAATGTTAAGAGCAAATTATTCCAAACATTTCTTTTTTTGTCTGGCACATTTCATTATTAATACTATTTGGTTATTTTCGAAACCGAGTTGACATCATATTATTCTTTTTACTGTGTAACTACAGTAATAGTTTCAGTAAATATTATAGATAAAGCGTCAAATAACACATACAAATAAAGCTCCTTCTACCGATATGTTACGCTTTTTGTAATCTCTCTGCTATATAAAGCGAGCTCAATGTTACTTATCTGCGCTAGTAAAACTATTAAAAGCTTATCATATTGTTACGATTTTGCTGATTAACCTCGATGATTTCCCAAATCCTTCGGGTACGATCTCTGGATTGTTAAATAAAATCGCCAACTTAATTTGCAGTTTCTTTATTTATAAAGAATTTAATTAATGTCCTTTTGATTACTCAGTAATTCACAATTCAATTACAATTTACTTTACTATTTACAATCACTTGTATACAACTTTCACAATGTACTGTTTTTATTACTTCAATGTAATGTAATCTTCAACGCTTTTAATTCACGACTGATCACTCTTGCAATCGTATGTCGTCCTTATATACTTGTTTGCTGCTTGAAAACGAAACCCCTGGAATAATCGCGTCGTTTACGATAATCGCCTCGTTTACGATAATCGTCATTTATGCTCTAGAACATGCCAGTTGTCGGCTCCTTTCTTTCATCTGTCATTCGCTTCGCATTTTCGCCACAATATCTTAAAGCTGAAGGATGATGGATCAGATCCATGGGAAGATATACAAAATAATAAGTATACAAAATAATTCTTATTTCCTAAATTTTACCGTCTGTCGACAGAATAATAAAAAGCCTATGAGTGTATTTCAGATTTGAAATAATAATATCTTATAAACATCTACTAGCCGTGAAGCTGTTTCATATGAGGGATATCACTTTGTTCGACACCAAATACATATTTTTTAATTATTGCATATCCTCCTTTTTTGATTTTTATTTAGGTTTCCGTTTGTAGTTATTTTGTAACTTTTTAATCTACATACATTTAAATTAGTTTTACCCTATTCAATTGATTTTTATTTTTAAAGGGTGTTTTTTATAGAGGTATAGAACTTTAAGTTGCAATAAAACAACGATGGATTATTCGATTAATACGAATTTTATTTATCCGAAAGATAATCTTGTGGCATTACATTTTAAATATGATTTCTGGCATATGACCGCCACGGCTGGCGCGGATGTAGTCCAATCTGGACGTCCAATTTTCGATGACTTTTTCCAACATTTGTGGCCGTATATCGGCAATCACACGGCGAATGTTGTCTTCCAAATGGTCAAGCGTTTGTGGCTTATCCGCATAGACCAATGACTTTACATAGTCCCACAGAAAGTAGTCTAGCGGTGTTAAATCACAAGGTCTTGGAGGCCAATTCACAGGTCCAAAACGTGAAATTAGGCGGTCACCAAACGTGTCTTTCAATAAATCTATTGTGGCACGAGCTGTGTGACATGTTGCGCCGTCTTGTTGAAACCACATCTCCTGGACATCATGGTTATTCAATTCAGGAATGAAAAAGTTAGTAATGATGGCTCTATACCGATCACCATTGACTGTAACGTTCTGGCCACCATCGTTTTTGAAAAAGTATGGACCAATGATTCCACCAACCCATAAAACGCACCAAACAGTCAGTTTTTCTGGATGTAACGGTGTTTCAACATACACTTGAGGATTACCTTCACTCCAAATGCGGCAGTTTTGTTTATTGACGTAGCCATTCAACCAGAAGTGCGCTTCATCACTAAACAAAATTCGCTTATGAAAATCGGGAACAACGGTAACCTCGTTTTAGGCCCATTCGACGAATCTACGCCTTACTTGATGATCGTTTGGCTTCAATTCTTGCACGAGTTGGATTTTGTAAGCACGCAAACCAAGATCCTTCCGCAAAATCTTCCATAAAGTGGATGGACACAGATCCAATTCCTGTGCTCGATGGCGGATGGACTCATTCGGGTCTTCCTCAATGCTACGCTCTACAGCAGCAATAGCTTCTTCTGTACGCACCGTATGGCGAGTTATCAATAAGAGTAAACGTGGTGCGAAAACGTTCCATGGTTAATCGAATCAACTGCTCTGATGGACGATTTTGTCGACGATAAAATGGACGTAGTGCGCGATACGTTTTCCGCACAGAACCATTATTTTCGAAATAAAATTGCACTATTTGCAAGCGTTTTTCAGGCGTGAGTCTATTCATGATGAATTGCCAAACCAAACTGAGAATAAATCACTGAACAGCTGTTAAATCGGTCGCCATCTTAAAAAGTAATGCCAACTTAAAGTTCTATACCTCTATAAAAAACACCCTTTTATTATTTCGCAATAAGGATCGTATTTAAAATTTTCCGATCACAAAACAGTGATGTTTTCAGAGATCAATCTATAATTTTTTAACTTAAAAACCGAATTTTAACTGAAAATTTAAAAAAAATAAAAATAAACACATTTTATAATTGGATGTAATCTGAGTTTATGGAGGGAACACTTCTCCAACAGTGAAAGTGCGACACGACATGGCGAACCCGAAACCCCAATCGCTGACGATCGTATAGATGTTCCATCACCCGATTATGATGAAGATCGAATAGCGATTGCCCTCTTAAAAAATAACAAAGCGGCGGGAACCGACGACAGCTTACCAGCTGAGCTATTCATATACTACGTCGCTGGTAGTGAACGAGAGCAGGACAAAATATATGTTATCATCAAATAAACAACCAGCGCATTCGTATCTCGGCTCCGATGTCTTTGTTGACAGTCATAACTTTGATTTTGTATATAAATTAGTCTATCTTGGAACCAGCATCAACATCACCAACCATTGAGATCCAAGGCAGAATCACTCTCACCAATAGGTGCTACTTTGAACTGAAAAGGCAATTGAAAAGTAAAGTCCTCTCTCGACGAACTGAAACCAAACTTTACAAGTAGCTCATCACTTCCTTCCTCATATATGATACAGAAGTTTGGACGATGCCGACATCAGATGAGTCGGCTTTAGGAGTTTTCGAGAGAAAAGTTTTGCGGAGCATGTATGATCCTTTGGGCGTTGGCAATGGCGTATGCTGCGACATTGACACATATATATGTAGATATATATATTTGACGCTTTGTAACCGCTGAAGCGATTTTCAGCCGAGCTCCTCCTCCAATTTGTGGTTTTTCGTCTTAATGTTTTTACCAAAAAATGGTGGGACATACAGTTTATTCTATGCTTCTTTATTTCATGCCAGAAATACAGTCGGAGGGCTTGACATTCCCTGCAGCGGCGACGCTGGATATGTGATGCCGTCCGGATAGATTAAAGCAGTCGAACTTTGAAAGTATTCGATGCTGTACTCGCTGTTGGAAGCAGAGGAAGAGTAAGGCCTTCACTCTATTGGAAGGATTTGGTGAAGAGCCACCTGGTTTCGATTAGTACGAGGAAACGAATGTCGATTAACTGTTGATTAGACTGTAATTGCTTAAGCGGTTGCCTATTTTTAAATATAAGATCATGAACATTACATTTCGTTAATGTAAAGCTTTGCGGAGCATCTTCCCCTGCGAAGGTTCTTTAAATGTCGTCTTACCAATGGCTTTTGTTTAAGGTGAAGAAGATGAAGCATTACTGTAAATTCTTATGTGAAGAGTACTTCGTTTATTGCTTTTTATACATTATAAATCTATAAAAAGAGAATATCTCCTTTACTAGTCAATGCGATAAAGATCTTGAAGCTAAACTCTAACAAAGAGATCTTTCCAAATTTGTGTTCATTTCGGAGTCCTCCTGCAAATACAGTTAGATTTTTTTTATTGTAAGTTGTCGCATGAAACGCTCGTAAACAGAGATTGCGGTAAAACTAATGTTTTATTGCCAATTATATGAGGTATCAAAGTAGCAAAAATGCTCTGAACTTATATTCTGCACATTTAATTGAGTTTTAATTCGTTTTAATCAGAGTCTTTTGGTCCATTAATATTTTGTGCCGAAATAAGTGCGAGAAGTCGAGAAAGACTCGTGTGGGTAATTATTTTTCGAACTGCCCATATTTTTGACTTCTGTCGCCCGCATTTCCAACAATTCTTGTAGTTTTCTCAGTCGTCTACTTACCTTGTGATTCCTCGTTCTTTCTGTAGTAAATATTGCTGATCTTATACTGCTATTTAAATCTTAAAAAAAAAAAACAAGTGATAACATTTTAAAAATTCTCCATCGTGACAAAGATGTTAGTACATCAAAGTTATTAGTGATGCGTGGATTGTTTTTTTCTTTGAGTATCGTATACATTTTTGATGCAATCTAAAACGCCATGGAATTGGAGACTTCGTATATTTCCGTTACAAATGACGTTTTGGAAGTGAGCCTAATGCCGCGCACGATATTGCTCTGGCCAAAAGTTATTAGATGAACTATACATTCTGCTAGTAATCCCACTGCTGATTTTCATTAGTATTTTGAAATTGCGAGTTTCTAATAAACAGTAATTGTACGGAAAAATACAAATACACAAGGCTGCCACCATGTAGATTTTGTTAGGATTAAATAAAATTGATATAAGCGAATATATTTTGTGATAACCCCAAAACCGATTCAAAGTCTTTTATAATATTCTCATTTACGCCTTTCAAATTTAGTAAAACTAAGTAGCAATTTATTTTTGATATGGCCTAGGCCCAATTTAATTATTTTCTCTTCTTTCTATTTAATTGTATCAGCCAACACACGTGCGGAAAGATTACATGATGTTTTATTTGACAACCACAACGGCGGCCTCTATTCATCCTAATATTGAGCAAATGCAACAGCAACAGTACCGATACAATCGATCGCAATTATTTTTCGATGCAACAGATGGTTTTAATTATCGTGTCTCCGATCAAGTACCTATTGAGAAAGAAGAATTTTTCTACGACGAGCCCTTTTGCCCATATAAGTGTGAATTGACAAATGATCGTGGTTATGTAGTGTATTCGGCACTAGGATCCTTTTACATTCCAATGCTTGTAATGCTTTTTTTTTATTGGCGGATATACAAGGCGGCAGTGAGGACAACACGAGCCATTAAACAAGGATTCAAGACCACGAAAGGTACATTTATTATTAAACAAAAACTTATACATCTACCTAATCTACTTTTTATTGTAAATAGTTATTGTTTACAAAACGAATTCTTTTACTTGTATATGAATTATGCAGAAGTTGTAGTATTCACTTTCATAATATAGTAGTTTTCTGTTTTGTAAGAAAGCAGCTTACTCATTTTTATACTTCATATATGTATTTATGTGTAAAAAACTAGCTACACAGGATTAAAGTACGTCTGATATTCTGTAAAAATTTCTACAAATCATCTTAATATTTTCCTACATCTGATTCATTAATAGAAAAAAACCTTCCGCCAAATAACCGTCGCTATTGAGATCTTTCGATTACTTTTCTCCCTTTTTACTAAGAACTTTTTAAATTGTCATCATTTTGAAAATTTTAAATCATATACTGTTATTTCATTTCCCCCCCCCCCCCTCCCCTGGAAGTTTACTGTTAATGTACATATCTTGCGAATAAATAATCACCAAATATAATTGGCCTTATATATACATATGCATGTACGTGATACATACCTTCCTGCTCTATAACTAACTGAGCTAATTAAATACTACCAAAAATTCTGGTCAACTAAATTTAAACTTGTTTTGTGACACGAAAACTTATATCATATTTTGAATGATTGAGCCATCAAACAATAACGCTTTTCCTTTAAGGAAAAGGGACGGAACCTCTGACAGTGTTCGTCACTTACAGCATCCAAATTGGCCGTAAAGGAATCAAAATGAGAGTTCAACATGTGTTTTAATGATACAATACACCCCAAAGGTTTATCTGACATTATAAGGTAGAAATTTTTCTAACAAAAATAGGCCATTGAATACAGCTCATTCACTTATAACCAAAAAAGAAATTTTTTTAATTTATGGATTACATTCACAAAACATTGTCAGCCAAGTTTTCTCTTTTATACTCATGTATACATATATAAATCCACTACCATCTTTAGCTATAGATTTTACAAACATTTTTACCAGGTCTAGCTTTATGTGCAACGGTGTCATCAGAGTTCACAAAAGGATCATGTTTAATATTTTTATGCAGGCGTATGTGTGGTACTCTTGGGTCACACTTTCCTGTACTTCTCCTGTTTTTACTATCCCATTCTCAAAAAAAAAAAAAAAATAGAAAAATTTTGTGTAATCAAACTGTAGTCCAAACAAAAATGTAATGACTTAAAAACCGTATCGTATATACGATGTAATTAACGCAAATTTAACGTAAGATAATCGAATACAATAGTTATACAGTCGTCTAAATGAATTTACTTGCAAAATGGAAAAACAAAGGAACTTATGTATGTATATAAGGTCAAAAATGAATATGTGGTTGTCACAAAAAATTTGATGTGATAGAAACAAAATATTTATATATTTTTAATGAGGGAGGATCATTAAAAAGTTCAAGTGACAAAGATATACAAACACAGCTAAATTTGTTTGCCCAACAAGCTGAGCTGGTGAATTTTCCGCATAAGCAATTGATTTTTTGACATGTCGATCTCCTTCGATATATTAATTATTCAACTAAACATGAAATTCATACTAGAGCACTTATGCATGTTATATTGTGACTATATAAAAAATAGTTGTGCTCGGTGACAGTCAGCCAGTAAGTAATTAGTAAAAATTAGACAGAAAGCTTTAAATATCAACTTTGAATTCGTTCAGTTACACAGTGTGTTTTTGTTTTATGTGTAAAAGTATATAAGTAAATATTTTAAACAATATTGTTAGTTTAATTAAAATTATTATTATTGTAAGTCTTAATTTTTAACTTAATAGATATATCAGAAACATTAAGGTTGATGGAAATTAATTTTTGTTTCTATTATAAGTATACTTGAGATAGTTAAAGCGGTCTGACCAATCTCGAAAGCCACATTCTTTTTGACTAGAAAACCATAAAAATATGAAGAAATGTTTTTTTTTTGGTAATCTTTTGAATGGGTTAAGATTGTCGTCAAATTCGTCGCTTAGATTATTGAAAAGAAGGCTTCTTGATATTCGAAAATGAGTCCGAAACCCTTTTCCGTATAGAACTGTTTGCGGAATATATTGCATAGCATTGTATGCAATTTCTTGGATTCTTTTGGCATAAAATTAAAACATGTTCTGCTAGAGCTCTGCTTTTCCTTTTAAACACCATAAAGATTTCATTTTCTTCATCATCGCAAAACAAGTACATGGTTCTCGTACATATGTACATATGTACATATATTAAAAACTAACACAAAATATCAGTGGCGTAGTATCTTTTATTCCCGTTAATGATGAGCACCTGCGTATTCAAAAAAAAAATATATAAGAAGCAACCGCCCACTTACATAAGTAGTCTGCGACTAGTTTTTTCACATTTTTTAGTATTTGAAGAATTGTCAAAAAGAAAAAAAGAAATTAGAAATTATAATTAATTAAACATAGTTTAAATTTTTTTAGAAAAATTTAATATTTTGTTAACCTGTGCCGCGGATACAAGAATAACTAGCTTTTTAACTACAAAAAGCGCATTTATTGGCTTAACTTGTATGTATGTATTTTTGTAACCGACTGATTTGGTCTCGATTTTGACCGACTTTAAACGGACAGACCCAAGTCAAATTTTGTACACATACTATTTTCCGGTGGCAATACAATAATTTAATAGATTTATGTCGTTACCTTTATCTCATGATCCTTATCTATATTTTTTTAACACTGACTGTTATTATAATGGCTTCGTAAAAAACGACAATTCTGACATGCATATTTTGAACTGCTGGTATCTATTGAAAAAAATCGGAAGAAGTACACAGTGCTGGTATTATAGGACATAGTACGAGTGTTATAATTATTATTCTACTTCTCACTTGAATGTACTTTCTCAGCTTTAAATTCCAACTTTTCTTCAGTTCTTTTTTAAATTTATTTTTATTAAACAAAATGAAATTTAAAAATTCACTTTACCGATAAACACATAAACATCTTTATTTTACTTGTAGGGTAAGTGTGTTAGTCAATGGACACCCCATGGGTCGTCATCAAAAAGGGGATCTCTCATCCGAGGCATTTATTGATTTTTCATTGAAGTATAGTTTTTATGTGATGGGTCCCAAACCCTATGCACAACCACAGGGGATTCACCTTTTCAATTTAGCTCGCCTCCAAACAGATGCTTGTTGGCTACCCAGAGGATACTTGGTCTAAGGCAGGAAGCCGTGAGCTGATTGAACTATATGAAAAAGAATCGTTTCTGGGAACTCCCAGGTGAATGACAGCCAAAATCTTTCTGCACTTACGTGAACTTCTACACATGGCCCCATCCTCCAAGGCATTAATAAAAAAAGTAGTTGATATACAGATATGTGAGGTATTGCTCCTATTTTCAAGTTTATTACTAAAGCTTAGTAGGGTTTAGTCGGCAATAAAAAGTTCATTGCATGATCCATATACGATTTATGAAAGTATTTGTTGTTGTTGTAGCCGCAGAAAATTCTCCAAATGGGGCTTCGGGGAACATTGCGGGAGTGACAGTGCTTGGCCGGATAAAAATCCGGGTCGTTTCGGTATAAAGACCCGACTGTCGCGGGAACTATGGATTTTAGTCGGCTTTTACGAGAGGCATGCCTTACCGCGGGTAAATTCTTGAACCCCTAAACCGCAGGGGGTATTTCGAGTTGTGCGATGATGCCAAATTTAAAAAATTATTATTTTTTCTTTCTTTAGCAATAGTCGTAAGAAAATTTTGCTTTGAATTCGTTATTAATTACTCAATTATCACGATACATACTTAACCTATTTCACCTATTTGCGAAATCGTTCATAAACTTGGCTCAAGAAATATATGTACGAATCCACATTAAAAGTTTTATAAATATCTGTATGTTTATATCATGCGACGTTATTATATTATTTTTTGAAGTATTTATTGACAGAAGATAGTATTTTGTTTGTATATAAAGGGTGTTTTTTATAGAGGTATAGAACTTTAAGTTGGCATTACTTTTCAAGATGGCGACCGATTTAACAGCTGTCAAGTGATTTATTCTCAGTTTGGTTTGGCAATTCATCATGAATAGACTCACGCCTGAACAACGCTTGCAAATAATGCAATTTTATTTCGAAAATAATGGTTCTGTGCGGAAAACGTATCGCGCACTACGTCCATTTTATCGTCGACAAAATCGTCCATCAGAGCAGTTAATTCGATTAACCATGGAACGTTTTCGCACCACGTTTTTATTGATAACTCGCATCCCCAGAGACGCCGTACGTTGCGTACAGAAGAAGCTATTGCTGCTGTAGAGCGTAGCATTGAGGAAGACCCGAATGAGTCCATCCGCCATCGAGCACAGGAATTGGATCTGTGTCCATCCACTTTATGGAAGATTTTGCGGAAGGATCTTGGTTTGCGTGCTTACAAAATCCAACTCGTGCAAGAATTGAAGCCAAACGATCATCAAGTAAGGCGTAGATTCGTCGAATGGGCCTAAAACGAGGTTACCGTTGTTCCCGATTTTCATAAGCGAATTTTGTTTAGTGATGAAGCGCACTTCTGGTTGAATGGCTACGTCAACAAACAAAACTGCCGCATTTGGAGTGAAGGTAATCCTCAAGTGTATGTTGAAACACCGTTACATCCAGAAAAACTGACTGTTTGGTGCTCTTTATGGGTTGGTGGAATCATTGGTCCATACTTTTTCAAAAACGATGGTGGCCAGAACGTTACAGTCAATGGTGATCGGTATAGAGCCATGATTACTAACTTTTTCATTCCTGAATTGAATAACCATGATGTCCAGGAGATGCGGTTTCAACAAGACGGCGCAACATGTCACATAGCTCGTGCCACAATAGATTTATTGAAAGACACGTTTGGTGACCGCCTAATTTCACGTTTTGGACCTGTGAATTGGCCTCCAAGACCTTGTGATTTAACACCGCTAGACTACTTTCTGTGGGGCTATGTAAAGTCATTGGTCTATGCGGATAAGCCACAAATGCTGGACCATTTGGAAGACAACATTCGCCGTGTTATTGCTGATATACGGCCACAAATGTTGGACTACATCCGCGCCAGCCGTGGCGGTCATATGCCAGAAATCATATTTAAAATGTAATGCCACAAGATTATCTTTCGGATAAATAAAATTCATGTCAATCGAATAATCCATCGTTGTTTTATTGCAACTTAAAGTTCCATACCTCTGTAAAAAAAACACCCTTTACTATGTACATATTATTCATTGGCCATACATATGTACATGTCTGTTTGCGTATGTAAATATGCATATGCATGTAAATTTCTTAACGTGGATATTTTGACTGCAACTAAGCCCACCAATTACACCATTAAATTTGAAGTATACATACCTTACTATATAGTCTGGGATTTTAATAAATTTGTTAGGATTCTGACATCCACATACATATTATTAAACATTTTTGCATTTACAAATTTTCAAATATATTCACATATTTCAATATTTACTTGTAAATAATCGTCATATTTTTTTATGATTACCTGAGTGTTGGCCTTAAAGCCAAATTAGCTGCACATCCTTTAATATACATAAATTTGATTAAATGTTAAAAAAAATGACATTCCGAAATTAACTTAGTGTAATGGTAAAAGAAACTGTCGAACCTACTTGTTTTCTTCCAGGTAGCTCTCGTGAAGCAAGAAGCAATCGGGCAGACCATTCGCAAATGATACTACGCATTCACCGCGGCAGGCCATGGAACAGTACGCAGCGGACACCTCTGTCCATGCATTCTATGTCGTCTACTCTTAGTGTAAACAGCAACGGAGAAGATGCCATCTCCATACCACAAAATCAGTGTAGCAACTCCCATATTCCAAGACGAGCCACTTCAATGCGAATACATCGTCAGCGCCACGAAAAAATTAATATAAAAGTATCGTTTCCTTCATCTGAGAATGTTCTCGATTTAAGCTCACCTTTTGTCAGCTCTCCTCCTCCTAATTCTAATGTCAATTCTATGACAGAAAATACGCTTGATAAATTCGGGTTTACGAATACTGGACGGCCTTGTTTCAAGACAAGCCTTTTGGAGATTGGCGAAACTTCTTTCAATACGGAGGTTTGTGCTAACAGTGTGGATGGTAGTCAGCGGGATGTGAAGGCGGCTGTTGGTAGAAACGTAATTGGTCAAATTAATACATCAGGAAAGAAGCGCGGTGGTAAACGCAGTACTAAATTCCAAGTAAAGAGATTTCGCATGGAGACGAAGGCGGCTAAAACGCTTGCCATAATTGTTGGGGGTTTTATCTTTTGCTGGTTGCCTTTCTTTACTATGTATTTGATACGCGCTTTTTGTGAAGAGTGCATTGAGCCCACTATATTTTCAGTACTATTTTGGCTTGGCTATTGCAATTCAGCTGTTAATCCCCTAATTTATGCTCTATTCTCTAATGAATTTCGTATCGCTTTCAAGCGTATTCTCTGCCGGTGTGTATGTACCCGCAGCGGATTCCGGGCATCTGAAAATTTTCAAATGATCGCTGCACGTGCATTAATGGCGCCGGCTACATTTCACAAAACAATCTCTGGTTGTTCAGACGATGAGGATGGTGGAATAAATTTTAATTAATCCAATCAAAGTTGTTTTTGAAAACTTCTCTACATAAAATGCTAAGAATAATGGAAGGTTTAATAATTTTTCTATCGGTAGCAGTGTAATTTGACATCGAGTGGCATTAATAAACGCAAAAATGCTATCTTTGGCCATGTCGAAGTATTTATACCTTTCCTAAATTTTGTATTTTAGGCTTAAGTATTAATATGTTATTTATTACAAATTTTTTTTTAACACACTTGTGTAAATTAGATATTTGAAGTAGTTCACCGTTTATTTAAATTCCCTTATTAAGCTGCTCATTCGAGAATATTTTCATGGCAAATCGCATATCTGAACAAGAAATTGTTCGATTTTGTTGATTTTCAAAATCGACATCCCATCTGTAATGCGAAATTTCATGTAATACGAGTATGAATATTAGAGTAGATTAATTTATAGGGGTAAATTTGTTAGAATTTAAAGGTCACTTGTTTGCAAAAAAAAAATATAAAAAAAATTATCTCAAAAGAAGTCGGAAAATTAATTTTGAAGCTAACTGGTCGAAAATTTGGAGGTCAAAGGTGACCATGGAAAAGATATGGCAACCCCTACACTCCACACTCGATGTATTCATTCATAAGAAATCCGGCATTAAATAAAGAAGGAGAAGAAATTTTTTTTCTTAGCCCCAAGTTTCTTTTGAAATATTTATAACTTTGTTTGTCCATCAATTTTAAACTAAAAAACATTTATATATTAAAAAAAAAAGTTTTGTGATATAAGTCCAGATTTAGTTTTTATTCGTGAAGATCAATAAGCGAGCTTAATAAATTTAATTTACCGCAGAGCACTGGAATTTACGTATAAAATTGCGGTCTGAGTTAAATTTTTTGGTTTAGCACATGATATCTAATCACCATTTTAAAAATTTTTTAAATATCAATGACATTTATATCGATTTTGAAGGGTGCTAAAAATCCCTGTTCAGCAAGACTAAGAGTTATACATGAATTATGAGAATATCATATTACTAAGATTAAGATATAATGCTATTTATTTATACTTATACTTATTGAAAGCTTAAATGATATTATATTCCGTAGAAGTTCCAGAAATTAATTTTATTACCATAGTCTTCGGCATAGACATGTATGTAGATGTTTTAAGAGCAGGCTTTTACTCCCGTCATGGAGATGAATAATAATAATTTAACTATGTATGTATTATTGCCAAGAATGGAGACTGCAAAACAAGATCTCTTAACACGGTTAAATTAAATATGTACATACATATATCCTTTTCACACAATATGTTTTTGTTTTACTAATTATGAGAGCGGAGCAATTAACTAGATTCAATTATTCGGGACATTGTATTTTGTATACAATATTTTTTTTTACCGAGCAGGTGATTTAAGTAAAAGAGGAAATAATCAATCGCGTTAAATAAGCAGTTAGTAGTGTAACATTTTTGTATTCAAAATGTGCATATTTACAAGTGACAGCATATTAACTGTTTCGTTTCTATTAGGAAATATAGAGCAAATAAATAATTACAAGAAGTTGAAGTGTTTTAGCACATTTGTCTGTTTAAATGCGAACTAGCCCTTCAGCTTCCCAGAAGTTTTAACGAAATTTTGTGAGCAGATGTATTTTGAATGAAATTATTTTTTGGAGCCAGCAGTATCAAGAAACCTCAATATAATGATATCATATAACCGATAGTTCGGTTAAGAAACTTCTTCAATTAAACACCTAATAACATACAATTTGATGTTCTGCATACATTTTTTGGCGCTTTTTGTGAGGAGCTTTACATGTCAGAAATACACTCGAAGAGCAATTAGGAAAATTAACTAATTTATTTTCAAAATAACTAGGGCTCGAACCCGAGCATGGTAGCCCTCACCGTTGACCCCACTCAAGTTTTGCAGTCCCAGCAATCATATATTGGACGAAAAATTTTCAAAATCGGACGATCATAACATATAGCTTCAATAAAATTGATTGCTCAGATATTATTTATATAATTTTTAGGTTAACAGTTCTTATAATTATTACGATTTAAAAGTCTTATTTAAAATTATATTATTTACAGTTTTAATAATTTTTTTCCTGAAGAATATAGTTTAGCGTAACCTGCGATCCTTTTAAGGAAAATTAAAAGAATGAGTTTTTTAATAGAATACACCTTCCTAAATAGAAGCTAAAGCTGAAACATATTTATATAATAACAACAAAACCAAAATTTAAGAGAAGGCGAAATATGATTAAATTTAAACGGATTTTTATGTCTGTAGGGCAGTTTATAAATAGATTGCATGTTTTCAAAACTCATTTTAGCTAATTAGAAAATTTTAAAGATATATTCATATTTTTTGCTATTTCTATGATTTCTTTTTGCGCAGAAGTACGCATTATACAACACAATCATTATTAACGAAAATTAGTTAATTAATTGTATTTCAGTTTTGTTAAACATTTTTAATTGTGTAGATGACAACATTTAAAAAATAAAATGATGTACAATAAAAGTGTTTGTTTCTTCAATCCTTGAAGAGTCACATCCTAAATATCCTCAATGTAAACTCGTCTAACACGAGTTATAGCCGGATTGAGTGTTTAGCCACATCACATTTTATCTTTCTTTCTTAACCGACGAAAAACAAGGTGATTTTAAATTTGTCCACAATACTTTTGAGGGCAAATAAGTTTTAAATTTTGCACCTAGGTAGTCTTCTCAACCATTTCGCAAATCAGTTGTTACTTCATTCTCAATTTTTTATATGTGGCCCAATGTTCATTGGTAGAATTACGCTTCCAATATTTTTAAGCCCTGTATCAGTTGTTAATAAGAGCCAAACTAGCTTTCGGCTACCAATGTTCAAATAAGAACATACATTAAGAAAATATATTTTCAGATAGCAACTGCAATGTGACTTAGTTTGATTATAATAGGAACGGAGGTGTTTTTGCTGTTAGTAGTTTTTATTTTTGCGCATGCGAAGCATACGGTAGAGGCAGATTAAAAAATTGAACCCCGAAAGATATAAAAAGCAAAAAATAATAAATTACGAGTAATATTAGACTTAATAACTAAGTTCTTATACTAATATAACTATATTTGAGTGATATTGTCAACACAACCCACCTCGCTATGGCTGTGATGTATTTATGAGGAGTTTTATTACAAAGCAGTATTACCAACTTCCAAAATTATAGAAAATTAATTTAATAATCAAATGTTTCTAATTTTGGTCGCCCTACGTAGTAATGTTAACATCTTCA
Source organism: Neoceratitis asiatica (assembly GCA_030068015.2). NCBI lineage: Eukaryota > Metazoa > Arthropoda > Insecta > Diptera > Tephritidae > Neoceratitis > Neoceratitis asiatica. The sequence continues at coordinate 345,380 of CM061528.1, read as the reverse complement.
AGGGTATTTCTGACACTCGTATCTTCATTGTTGGTACATTTGTTTGTTTTGATTAGACTCAATTTCACTTGCGAAAATCCTATTATGTTGCCCATGAGGTGTTAGTACAGGTGCGCTAGGCATTTTATTTCATTCCAAAACTTCAAAATATATTCTTACATGCATTATCTTAGTTTTCTGTTGTTTAGTTCGCAAGTTTTTATGGAACTCCTCAAATACTAGTATTGTTGGAGCTAAATGTATCGAAATAAATGCTCGTACATATGGATGAAAAATAATGCAAAAAAAACATATGTGTATATTTTTAAGTAGAAAAATATGCATATTAAATATACATACATATTAGATTATTATAGATTTCGATATCCCATTATTATTAATTAAGTATTATGAACTGATTGTATCCATAATGTTGTAACGTAAGATTGTTAAACTTTTCTTTACGAATTCCCTACTAAAATATAATGTATGAGCATATTACAATTTATGTCAAAATTTGCTTATGTATGGCAAAGGTTCAACAACCCATACATACATAGAGCCGAAACAATTAAAAAAAAATAATGATAATGACAATAAAAATCCTTTTAAGAAAGTTTTGAATGTATTTTTTTTCCATTAAGTTTTTTGAAATTTTTATGAAATTTTATTATACGTATGTACATTTTTTAGGTCGAACAGGTAAAAAAGAGCAAAGCTAATTTCAAAAGAGCAACTAGGCCATATTATTAATCATCTATTACACAGCACAACAATTTACAACTTTTATCTAATGATTGACTTTCACGTGAGGCTTACTAATTGCACTTATATTTTTTAAATTGCTTTTGTTAACGAGATATAGTAATTAAGAAAAATCAAAGACAAGCTTTCTACTCCGCAAAAGATATGCAAAACGTAATTTGTGTTTCGACATTTATATACAAATAAGAAATGGAATAACTTTAGGTACGAAATCGCAATAATCTGGACTAGGCCCATGAACAACCAAATTGATTGAATTTTTTTTTTTTTTTTTGGTGAACATAACTAGCATTATTCGAAAAAAAATTTATTGATTGGAGAATCCCTCCAGACTTTTTTTTGAGTCCAAAGATTTTATTTGAACAACAAGTAATTTGTAAAGGTTCTTCGCAAATATGGAATTAGTTTAGTTTTCTTATCAAAATAGTTTCCAAGGCTGAGTGAAGGAAGATAAAAAGGAGAATTTTTAATTGGCCACACATATCATCATTAATAAAAACTCAAATTTTACGAACACTATTACCGATATTAAGAAAACGGTAAGGAATGCGTTTGATTTGCTCGCTAAATTTATTCTAAGAAATAAGAGATGTTCCAATTATTTCAAATGCCGAACAACTGATGAAACAACTTTTCAAGGCTAAGAACTAAGTGAAGTAAAGATCTCACTGAAGAATAATCTATGTATATAAAAATCAATGCAAATTTTGATGAACGCCTATAACTTGATAACCACCAAATCAAATTGCACCAAATTTTTATAGGTTATAAAGGGATATTAGGAGAAGGTTAATGTGAAGATTGGCGTGTCGTTCCAGAGATATGACCATTTCAGTGAACATTGCAACAACAACAAATAAATGTAAAATTCCAAAATACGCGTACATTACGTTGTATGTGGTGTTGAGAGAGAAAAGGTGAAAAAAGTGGAAATGAAAATAAATTGAATAAAAATTAAAAAAAAAATGAATAAAAAAGAGTTTGGAAACTAATTTTAACTCGAATTTTTCGTTTCTTTTTCCAAAAAAAATCGAAAATTGAAAATTTTAGTTAGATTTTTCAGATTTTTTTTTATGTAGGTGTAGCAAAGCTTAAGTTATAGATTTTGTGATTCAATTCATATATTTCTTGAACAAAACATTACTCGTTTCTCTTGTGTTTATCTTATAACTAAATATTTTTAAATTTAAGATTTTCAGTGAAAAACACTTTTTAGCACTCTTTTTCGTATAACCAACAGCAAGCCAGTCTCTTCTTCTTTTCGGCATTTGACACCAATCAGAGATACCAAGTACAACCAGGCCCTTCTCCACCTGATCTGTGGAAACAATAAATCTTCTTCAAAATCTTTCTCATCCGATGTTGGCATCCTTCAAGCCTCGGCACCATATAACAGGATGGGAATTATGACGGACATGTAGAGTTTTTGGCATTTTTCCGACGGACGACTTTACTTTTCAATTGCCTACTCAGTCCAATTTGACACCAGTTGGCAAGAGCGATCCTGTGTTGAATTGCAAGAATGACTTAGTTATTGGTGTTAATGTTAGTTCCAAGAAAGACGAAATTATCTACGAATTCGAAGTTATGACCGTCAACAATGACGTGGGAACCGAGTCGCGAATGCGAGGTAATTCGTCTTGTCCTCGCTCACTGCCAAACCTGATCTTTTTAGTAATAGTAGTAAAAAAATAAAGATGTATATATATAATTCTTATTATTATTGAATAAATTTTATTTTAAATCAATTAATTTTGTAAAAATGATGTTTTGAATATGAGTATTGTTTAAAATGAATATGATATTTGTTTTCTATAAACAATTGCAGAAGTGATTCAATAGAAACTATGTCGTTTAGTGCTTAGAGGTAGTGTTCGACAGAGTCTTCCTCTTCTTCGTCCCCGCAGCTTCGACAAAAATTATTCGAATCCATCGATCGATTATTCCTACCGTGAAGCTCCATTAAACAGTGTCCAGTTAAGGTGCCAGTCGTTTTATTGCTAGTCTGGACCACTTTTGATGTGGTGTAATTGCATTGAAGATATCTGATGGCAGTTTGGCTTTCCGCGTAAAGACTGATTGATTGGTTTGTACTCAAAGATTTGCACATCCATTTGGCGGCTTCCAGACAGTTGGCTACGTCTCTCTAATCAAGAGCATTTATGTTTTCTTATTCATTCCTGTCCGCGGGGAGTCTTTGCAAAAAATTATTAACTATATAAAATTTCTAGGCGGAGTAAAATTTAACTCATCTTATAAGCTCAGAAACACTTTTCTGCTCAAACATAATCACTTTTGTGTAGTCAACAAGAGAAACAACATACAAAAACGAATTCTTCTTTACGATTTGGGTTTATATAATAGAAGTTTACGACAACATTAGTACGAGGTTGATTCAATTTTGTAAATTGTCAAAGATTTTAAGATAAGTCGGCATAATTTTATCCACTAAAGAGCTTAACATTTTGACTTTGAAATTATAAATGCTATAATGCGTCCATACTATATAAAAGTAAATAGTAATTTGAATTAAATATGTCCTAAATAGTTTTATGTCGAATATTAAATTTAAATTAATTTAAATTGAATTTTACCATTATTAAAAAATTCTTTTTTAAATAATGAACATGTGTGTAAAGACATTTTTTTGTAGAAGAATAGATACATATATTATACATTTATTACTGTTTTAATTTCAATTTATTGAAATTAATATTTCATTATATTCTTTTTGCAACATTCGTAGGAACTAGAAGCATTGGTACACGTTTTGAGGAACAACGCTTAACGCTGCGGATTCATCGAGGTCGGGGATCAAATAACCATGACTCAATGCACAGCAGCGGTAGCACACATAGCACCACCACCACATTAGGCACTCCATCGCCAGAACGTCTTTCAAAATATACGACTCGTCGGGCTTTCCCCCATGATAAAATCAAAATATCCGTTTCGTACGCTTCAAGTGAAACGATTAATGAGCTCGGTGTCGAGCCATCTGGTACTAATGAGCAACGAGCTTTCAGCAGTGGTAGCATACTCTATGCAGTTCACTACAACACAGTTAATGACAGCGGTTCCATGGAAAGTCACATCGGCAATAATTGTTACCTTCAAGTGGAAAAGTCTGTAACAGGCATGGAGCGTCGTCAATCTAACACCAGTGATATAAGTCAAACCAATGAAATGTCAGCCACTCCACAGAATGAACCACAGCGAAACAAAAGAATAGGACGCAAGCATTTAAAAATTCAAGTAAAACGATTTCGAACAGAAACCAAAGCCACCAAAACGTTAGCAATCATTGTTGGTCTTTTCATAATTTGCTGGCTTCCATTTTTTACCATATACGTTATTCGGGCGTTTTGTCAGGATTGCATAGACCCACTTTTATTTTCCATACTGTTTTGGCTTGGCTATTGTAACTCTGCCATCAATCCAATGATATATGCACTATTTTCCAAAGACTTCCGTTCTGCATTTAAAGTAATCATTTGCCATTGTGCCTGTTTTCAAGAAGGCGTATTTTTGAAGAATTATCGACGAGGAAGTGATATTTCAGCAGGACGGGTTATTGAGCGGACACAAAGTATTTCTCCAAGTGCAGCTGCAAATTCGGTTGGTGATGAAAATGAAAGATAACACGCAGAACTGAATAATGATCAGACATGACAAACTTTTGAATACTTCTCCACCCCCACCGTAATTTCAAGGATGAAAAATATGTACGGACCGTTACGGTATGTAGGGTTTGGACGCAAAACAAATAGAATACCAAAGTGTATTCGTACATATCGTGTCAGCTTTATATTTATTGAAGCCGATAAGCATTGAGCTTACAATTTTGTATGACACAACTATAACTGTCAAAGGGTAGGATTTTGCATTTTTTGCGCTGCCTACACAATTTGTTGGTTGACTTGAACCACTTCAAGTGTGGTTTCAATAATAATGATAACTCTTACTATCATCTTAGAGTAAGGCGGTTAATTCGTGATGTAGAGAATTAAAGCACATCCACGCGATCTCTTAAGTTCAAAATCATTTAAGCTGAATCTAATGTAAAAGTATCTTAAACAATCTTATGCTTGTAAATATTTGAATTGAAATACATTAATAGATACAAAAAATATATAATTTAATATATGGCTGCTGTTCCTATTAGAGAGATTAAACAAATGCTCTTCATATGAATTTTGTGTTTGAAATAAATTAGAACTAATTATAACGCTCGAGAATGTTTTGTGTTCTTATATGAAAGGACTGATTGAAAGGCTTCACGTTCAACAATGCAAGGTCTACAATCATATGTCAAAAAAGCTATCAATTTCTAAATAATCGAATAATTTATATAGTACATGTATATCAAATATTTTTATATATACATAAATATATTATACATACGACGACGGAAACGGCAACGTACCGAAATCATTTCCCTCTCTCTAACAAACTAAGAGCTTCAGCAACAAATGTCGCTCGGCGTTAACTCAGTTTTGAGAAATCCATAAGAGAATGTTTCATAAAATAATCAGAAAAAGAGAAAAACATTAACTTTAATATTTTGCTGTTTTTTTCATGTATTGAAATGAGAATGATTTGCCAGCGTACAATGTATTTTTCGAGACCTCTGAGGGCTCGTTTGGGGTAAATCATAGTCTAATATTATTTTAAATATCGTTTCCCACAGGAAATTTTCGGAATTTTAAATTTTTTTTCTAAAATTTCTTTAATACAAAAACTATTTAAAATACTAATAATTTGCTGAGTGACTAAGTAATTACTAAAAGTGGAACAGTAGAGGTGAATTATTGTATAAAAAAATAACTAAAATAAAACAAAAAGCAGGAATTGTTGCAATTAAATGTAACATAACAACAATTGCAAAAACAGAAATTAGGATCATTAAAAGATAAATTGGAGAAGCACATTTATATTGAAGCTCTGTAAGCAAGCCACTAAATACTTTTATTTATATTTTTCGGCCGATCTGCTGATAAGAATTATTAAAAAAAACAAGCCACCCTCAAAGTTTTTTTGTCTTTGCTTTTCCTCGTTTGATCAGTATACTGTTTATTTCTATTGTATATACATATGTACTTATACCTCGAATTACGCAATGGATACATTCGTGAAGGAATTGCATAAATCGAAACTAATATACAGTAGACGTAAAACCACAAAAATCGAAAATGCTCTGAAATGCGTTTAATTTGAAATTAATTTTATATTAGTTGTGCTTTTTTTACGCGCATGCATATCTGCTCCTAAAATTTACATATATGGAATGCTATGAAATAGTCATAAATATAATTAGTGCTATCAAGTTTTGTTACATAGTTTTCATTGACATTTTGACAACTGACGAATAATTTTTAAATAAATAATAAATCAAATGTCGATGTGGGTTTTTATTACTTCTAAGCGCAGATACATACATACCAAAAAATTAAAAGAGTTACGTCTTTATATAAAAATGAGAGTAATTCCGAAAGAATTTAGCGAACTTTGGAAACTCTAGAGTTATACGAGGTGTGTTCAAAGGATAAGGTGAATTTAGAATTTTCTTGAAGAGTACTTATTTATTCATCAATATCAAAGTAATCCCCCTCGGATATAATACACTTGTACCAACGCTTTTTCCAATCCTCGAAGCACTTCTGGCCATCAGCTTTTTCTTAGATTTTGACTTGATCTCATCAATTGTGGCAAAACGCTTTCCTTTCATTTGTATTCCCACAATTCCGATTGCTTGAGCCGTGTTGCTTCACGCAAACGTTGCGTGACTTCCTTGTAGTATTCCGTATTAACTGTACGATCTTTTGAAAACAGTGAGCAAATCCTTCACATTTTCCTTTATTCAATTTGGTGTCTTGACAGACAATTTGCTTGAAAATGACTACTGCAAGCAAGTGTGGACCATTTGAAATTTATAATTTTGGATTTTTTTTGGAATTGATTTAAATTTTTTTTCCAAGCTTTTTTCCATTAATTTTTTAATTTTATTTTTTAAACCATATATTTAACTCCTCTAAGAGTTCATATGCTCGTAATACCCAAACTAATTACTAAAGAAATACATTGAATTTTGCCTATAATATTTAATTTGTTACGATGGCTGCATATTAATTGTCTTACCTTTTGCCAAGGTTTTTTTTTAAGTTTTAAGATTTTTTTATATAAATCATTCACACAATTTTTTTTTTCAAATTTTTGTTCCCAATAACACATTTAATTTTTACACAAAATTGGGATTTATCATTTTTCAAAGGCTTTGTATCTCATAAAGAAAAAATATCCGAAAATCGGTTTCTATATTAATTTCTTATAAATAATGCGCATTCGGATGAATTTTTTAATAATTTTTAACTTTTTTGACATTATATATACAAGCCATTGTTATTACATGACATCAAATGTAGAGTTGCCAGCTATACAAATTTTCGTTCAAATATAACTTTAATTTTTTTAATTTTAAAATTTTTTTATTACTAAAATACCTTTTTTCGACACAGAAGTATTCAGGACGTATTTAATTCAAATTGTTAATGATTTAAAAAAAAAGTACAATGGAGTAGTATGTTATAGTAAAAATTTTAAACTCTTATATGATTAAAATTATGCAGACATATTTTAAAATCTTTGACAACCTATGAAATCGAACTAGCTTCGTAATTTAAAATATGGTTTTGCTCTTGTCGCAAATTATCTTCTATATATACATATATAAATCAATGTAAATTTTGATTAACGCCTATAACTTGAGAACCACTAGATCAAATTGCACCAAATTTTTAGGAGTTATAAAGTGATATTAGGAGAAGATTACTGTGAAGTTTTCATGAGATTGACTGTTCTAGAGATATGACCATTTAGTGAACATTGGTCGTTACCCATACAAAATACATGCAACAACAACAAATACATGTAAAATTCAAAAAAAAAACACGTACATTACGTTGTATGTGGTGTTGAAAGAGAAAGAGTGAAAAAAAGAAAATGAAAAAAAAAATAAAAAAATAAAAAAATTCTGGTTTAGGAATAAAAAATTTTCGATCCAAACAAATATTTTGACATTAGATTTTCTAGACTTTTTTATAGGTATAACATAATAAAAATAATATATTGTTAAAATATTAAATTCGAGTTGTTTTTTGACACGGCACAATATTTTGTTTGCATTTTACTCTTTGTTTTGCCTGATACTTTGGAATTCCAGCAGTCGATAGAAGAAGAAAACAGCTCTGCTACCACCTTCACTTTATCTGCCTAAACATTTTTTATAAACAAATTTATTAAATATTTTAAAAGTGGCCGTGTTTTTATATTAATGAGTTTCAGATACTATTTCCTTTTCTCAAGATATAGGTACCTATTTTTTTAATGCATTTAATGGAATAAATTAATTTAATTTAACAAAGGTTTTTTTAATATTAGACGTGTTTTTTTAAACGCGCGTATGTAGGTGCGCTTAAGTTTTCCATAGAATTTAAAACAGTGTTTTTTGATTTTTTATATAAAAATTTAAGTGATAATAATAATTAATAATAATAATTAATGATCAAAATACTCTTAGGACAAATTCACACACGGTAGTAGCAAGAATACAAAAAAAAATCTATGTAATTTGTTTGCGTAAAATTACTTTCGAAATTACAAAAGATTAATTTTGCTCAATTTGGCTCACACTCCTTAGTCGCCCAAATTAAAATCACAAAATCAAAGTTCTCAATGTTTAATGAATGAAAAAAGTTGAATTCGGTGTCATAGTAGCTTCACCTTATTAAATTCGCCTTAATTTTTCTAGTGTATTTTGTTTGTGTAAAATTACGTCCGAAATTTCGAACTTGGCTCCCATGCCACTGACGACAGTCGTAACTTCGAAGTCGTAGATAATTTCGTCTATCTAGGAACCAGCATTAATAACACCAATAATGCCAGCCTTGAAATCCAACGCAGAATCACTCCTGCCAACAGGTGCTACTTTGGACTGAGTAGGCAATTGAAAGATAAAGTCCTCTCTCGACGAACCAAAAGACTGAGTTTACACACGAATACTTCTGTCGAAGCGACACTTAGTTTGTAGGGGAGAGGGCGACGACGAAGAGAGCAGCGTACCGACACTGTTGTGCTCGGTTGACACGCTTTGTTATTTTATTCGTTTGTGTAGATTTGGACATTCCTTTTCATTTTTATTTCACAGTCATTGTAGCTGTTTAAAAATTTAAACGAATGAATGTGGTAAGTATGGAAATTGAAAATTTTTTTAAGAATTAAGAAAATGAAATGCCAAAAAATTGCTCAGACAGAGTCTCCCCGTGTGAACATGGCTGGCAACAGCAAAAGAGAAATTGACGATAAAAATCGAAAAACATATTCGTGTGTAAACTCAGTCAAGCTAAACTCTACAAGTCGCAGAAGATGAAACATTGAGATGATTCATCGAATCAAGAAACAGCGGCTAGGCTTGCTAAGTTATGTCGTCCGAATGGAAGAAAGCACTCCAGCTTAGAAAGTATTTGATTCAGTACCCGCTGGTGAAAGCAGAGAAGAGGAAGACCTCCACTCCATTGTATGTGTATATTACATTTTCTCCACTCCAGCTTAGAAAGTATTTGATTCAGTACCCGCTGGTGAAAGCAGAGAAGAGGAAGACCTCCACTCCATTGTATGTGTATTGAATTAAAAAAGGTATTACATTTTCTATTTTAATAATACTCTTTGATGATGCGTTTTGAAAATAAAATTAAGGATTACGTGAATTATTTGGGTATTTTAATTTTTTTTTATAAATAATTATTAGGTTGAAATAGAAAGGACTAATAGATGGTGAATCTCAGTTTATCAGAAAAACAAAACACATCACATTTGATTAGAAAAGGTTATAGCCAAAATACCAACTTTTATTTTTAGTATATAAAACACGCAGAAGTAAATTTCATTTCATTTACATGAGCAAAGTAACCAAATACGAGTATAGTAAATGTCGGTAACATTAGACAAATGTCCCACCGGCGTGCCAAATAAAAAGAAAAAAATAAACTTGTTAATTGTTTGTAACATATAATATACAATGTTTAGGGTAAGATTAGTGCTATAAATATTGCAATATAATAACCTCTGCCAATTAAGAAATGGCCTGGGGTTAAAGGTTCCAAACTTTTTTGGTCATCGCTGAGAGGGTTAAGTCGGTGGGTAGCTAATTCCTTGAAAGTGAATTTTCGGTTCTGTGATATAGTTGAACAGAATCTATATAGCTAAAATATAACACGAATTGCTATGGGTAATGTAGGGAATCTGTGTAGTATATTCTATTGGGTTCTAATGGTGAATGCTTTAATTGGATTAAGCTCCAGGGTTGTGTCGAGTGGCTTTTGTGGCCCAAGAACAAGGGGTTTTTTTTTAGCCAAGAGAGAACAATAGTTGAGTCCGCCCATAAATGGTTGCGATAGTCTGTTAAATTAAATTGGGGTAGGGTCGCATCCACTAAGTTCGCGATAAGAACGGCTTCACATAGTTCTAACCTGGATAGGGATATGCTTTTGATTGGGGCCACTCTGATTTTTAATGCTAAAAGAGCAATGACCGCTGATGTTGATAAATGGGTTCACCTTGGAATTTCCATTTTGTTTAACATCTCATGTTCCTTGATAAATGTTTTCCATCGGCGCAGGGTTAAGGGTTTTAGGCTTTCGCTATATCTGCTGCATAATTATTTTTGCTGTGGCAATTAGTGGACTGAGCCAACCTGCTCATCTCGAGCTAACTTCACATTCTACACCGTCCGCTAATTGGTGAAGTATTCGGATTACTAAATATGGAGCGAAATTAATATCAAATGTAACGGGTTGTAACTCAAAATCTCCAATTGGATCATCATCTGACTTTCTAAAGAGTATTCTCGGATATTAGGTGTGTTTGGATTCAACGAGTATTTGTCGATAGATTTTTTGTACATCCACGTTGAAAACGAATTCAAACAGATGCTATTTTATCACTACGATTACCAAGTCTGCCTGCAGAATAGGCCCAGTTTGTACTATGTCCACCACTCTCAGTTGAAGAGTTATCCAATCGGGGTTGATAACTGCGTGATGTGGTAGGTAATAGAGGGTCTTGTCTCCGCGGGCTTGAATTCCACCTTTTTCATGTGTTTAAGTTCCAAATGCTCGTTGATGACTTTATCGTATTACAGTACTTTGTGTCTTTTTAGCTTCCATTGATTGGTATGCTTCTGAAGTTCACTGCTTCATAGTGGCTGGTGGGGTCTTGAAATCATTGATACATTGATTGATGGATCCTAAACATTTTAAATACAATTGATTTCTCTTTCGTCGTATGATTTGCTTGTCCTGTCGTATATTGCGTTGAGTTAATCTCTTTTAATAAATTTATATGATAGATAATATGTTTTAATAGATTTTCACTAAAGCGGGCTCTATTCGAAACTAAAGAGTATGCTCGAATATAATTTTTTTGCAGATATCCATGATATAATCCCCGGTAGGTACTCCATGGAGTACTCGGATGTTATGCAGAGGTGGATTACATGGTCCAGCCATAGTACATTACAATATTTAGTGGACTATATTTTTTGTATGGATTGTGGTAGTTTATGGATTACTCTATTGTCCGCGTGGAGTATATATTTTACGCGTGCATGGAGTACCCGCGTTGTTTGCAGAAAACAGTACATATATACAAACATATGAACACCTTATAAGGAAAGGGTGCGACATGTCATGATATAATTATTTAAAGGCAGTTCCATTCTCACTTTTCAGTCGACTTCATAGCAATCTGCTACATTAAACGTGTTTAAGTTTATTCGTGCTACCCTATTATATTTTAAAATTATCTACCGCTTTTGAATAAAAAATAAAAAATACATGGAGGATTTTAAACTTCTTTAAAACGGATTTAGCATCTTGGTTCATAATGCTCATGGTTGTATGCATATATGATGAGAAATTATTTATTATATTTTGTTATCCGTGTTAAAGGACTTCATGGACTATATGCGCATTTTATGTATATATGTATGTTAATAAGCTATTCGAAATTAAAGTGTTTCTTTTCTGTTATTGTTGTCGTTGTTGTTGCAGAAAGAGAAGATATTTACCCAAAATGAAGACTATAGATTAGTTGCTTTTTTGCTGCTCAAGGTCCTCCAGAGATGTTTGAATATGAATACCTCGAAGTAAAGCGAACGACACTACTCTGATCTGACCTATACTTACGCATAATAACGAATGGACGAAACACTTCCGTAAAACTGAAAGTAACCTGCAGCTGCACCATATCAATTTCCATCAAATTATTGATCTGGGATACCCTTTTCAGAAATAAACGACAAGAAATTATCAACATACTTAATTTGAAGCAAATTAACATGGTCCACTGCCGGGAAATAAAAGTGCTATATAATATATTTGGGGATTTGTAACCGCTGAAAGCGATTTTTGGCCGAGCTCCTTTGTGGTTTTGCGTTTTGATGTTTTTACCAACGAATGGAGGGAGCTACAGTTTATTCTAAGCCGCCTCCGAACAGCCGATGGATTTTTATGAGAAGCTTTTTATTTGATGCCAGAAATACAATCAGAGGGCTTGAAATTCCCTGTCGAGGGGCGACCGCAATTAGAAAAATGTATTTTCTATAATTTTGGATGTTGCTCGAACCCTGGCAGTATGCAATTCTTACCAGCAAAATTCAACCAAATTTGACCATAAACATAATTTTAATAATCAGCTTTGTCAAAAGATCGTTATCTGGTCCTGGAAGGAAAATAGTTTCTAGTAAATCGAATAATAAATACGGGGTTTTCGAGTAAATCGGTATTTGGTCCACTTTCCGGAACAAAAAGAAATGCAATATTAAACTTAGCAAAAAGCCACTAACATACCGTAATTTAAGTAAATTGTACCATAAATTAAATAATTTTTTTATAGATTTATCTCAGGTCCAATTACCGGAATATAAAGTATATTAGACAAAGGGCTACATACGTAACAAATTTAAAGTAAAACGCACCATAATTAAATTTTTTTAGAATAGATCCCCTGTCCCAGGTCCTAGGTCCACTTGCCGCAAAAAATTTAGTGTTCGTGTTAAACTAAGCGTAGAGCTACCTACGTACCAAGTTTTAAGAAAATCGAAAAAAAATTCGAAATGAAACTACCCTATAAAATTTTTGTATAATGCTACATGTTGTATACTTATTATTATTACTGAAAATATGGTCTCAATTATAAACAAGGCGAATTTATTTAAAGGTGAGAGCAGGAGAACAAATTCAACAATTACCGTGCATTTTCGTTGGCTTCTAAAACTGCACAAACTCTGTTACACTATTTTTTCACACAAATCAAACCCAAAAACATTATTCTCAAGATTGATTGAATTTACAAATAGAAGCTCAAATGAAATTCAAGCAAGCAAAAAAAAAAAACTAAAAACCGAGCAATGAATGAAAAAAGTTGAATTTGTTACTATGACAGCTCCACCTTGTTAAATTCGCCCGGAGTAAAACTGTTTCCTTTTTTGTAATATGAAAAGTAGTCATAACAGCTCTACCTCAAATGTATATTATTAAAATATTTCTTATAGTTGTGCAACTTTACACAACAACTAAAATTAGTTTCTGCGAGGGACGTGTACAACGATGTGAAGTACTCGAAAACTTTGAGATGAAACGGGTTTGTATTGGCACCTATCCTAAAGAAATATCCATTAAGTATAGAGATAAAATTATGACAACTGGAGCACAATATGCAATATTTCAATTGACTGATGGCAAGGCAAATCATTACGTTATTTCGCACTTTTTTAGTCCATTGATCAAGTGCGTCAGCGCTCGGTTCATTACTGCTTTGACTTATAGCTGCACTACAAAAATTGGAGAAACTGAAATAATAAACCTAGAAAATGGCTTCATGCATTGCATAACTGAACATTTGCAAATAGTAGATGACTTGCTAGTTCTGTGTACTGAGGAGCGAATGAAGCCTTCAGAATTTGTTGCTTTACAATATAGTACAAAAAATCTGCCACAGATTGGGACTAGCGCCGCTAGCGTTATGATGCAAATTCCTCAAATCATCCTGGTACTAATAGAATTGTTTGTATTAGAAATGCGCAAAAAATGTGTGTGTGTTTTTAATTGATGAATATCTCAAATATGTGAATATATTAATAAATTAAAAACAATTAAAATTTCATTGATTGAATTTTGTGTGCTTCAAATGTCTAAGAGTGTGTGAAGTAGTGCAAAATGCAAAAATTATTATTACTACCGGATTAAGGAATACTGTGTTCAAAGGAAGAGTTAGCTGGTCGGGGGAGGGTGGGTGTATCTAGCGGGCGCTAAAGACTACTTTCAATAACAAAACCGAAATATCTTAAAATATAATTATTTTATAATTTTTCTTTGTTAAACAAAAATTACATTTTAGTTGCATATTTTAAAACTAATAATCTTTCAATAGTGCCACTCGTCGGGGTATAGAGAAAAATTCTTTTAATACCAATTCAACGTCGACCTCTAAATTGCGATGAATATTAAGTGCAGCAAGACCATTAAGGCGATCTTCAATAATCGATCTTAAATAAGTCTTAAGACGACGCAAAGTTGAAAATGTTCGTTCATTTCCTGCAGTAGTAACAGGCAAAACAGCCAGAATTCTCAAAAATTTGATGTACATTGGGGAAAGCATCAATATTACAAATATCAAGGGCTTCTAAAGAATTATTGATCTTCATACCAGCTATGCGCTTGCTCCACAACTGTGCCTCACTCGTCCATATTGCTGGCAAAGAGTCATGTAAAATAGATTCATATGCCTTGAATAGCTTACAACAAGACTCTATATCAAAATCTTCTGTTTTGTCTGGGAAGAGACAAGTAAAATTAGATAAAATGTGTTTCAAAAATCTGTCTTGCAAATGCGTTATGAAAAGATCCAAGTAAGGGATGTAAATTGCAATTCTGTAGTACTCTTCAATGGAAAGCTGCAAATTCGTGCGTGCAAGTCTTGGTTTCCGAATTTCAATATCGTACTCATCACATATAACCTATGCTGCCTGAAAATTTTTTCTTGCAGCATCTGCCAGCACCACTACTTCGCCTAAATCCTGATTGACACTTTGTATAGCGCGACTCAATGTCAAGGTCAAGGAATGTACTGACGTGAGTACTTGCAATGTGATCTTAAATAAAAAAAGATTTAATTTGATAAATTGACCTTACCCTATAATGCAGTAAATACAAGCATCACTGCATAATTTGCCTGGATCGATTTGACTGCCGGCTAAGCAGTTTCCTGATATTACTCAATAATTATTATTTGTTTTGCGAAAATTGCTTATACTCCTATAACAAAGGAGTCTAGGGTTCCATTTTTGAAAGTAATGCTTTGAAAATACTATGCAGCGATGCATTATCGAGCAGGCCCATATTGTTTTTACTATACC
Organism: Neoceratitis asiatica; assembly: GCA_030068015.2. NCBI lineage: Eukaryota > Metazoa > Arthropoda > Insecta > Diptera > Tephritidae > Neoceratitis > Neoceratitis asiatica. Next base: position 330,166 of record CM061528.1, on the reverse strand, counting down.
TGAAATACCAATGTTTTGATTGCTGCCATCAACTGAAAAGCTTCGGATGCTGTTGAGTCCCTCAATGTAGCTGAAATATTCTGTAAGGCGGAGATAACTGCAGGCTGTATATAAAGGTAAGTCGCTACAGCTTTATGCTGCTCAACCCATCTGTGGGCTTGTGTACGTAGCGTTTTTCGATGATGACTCCAAATGTTTTTTCAATTCGACATCATCCTTAGCTCGATATCTTAATAGCGACAGAAAGATTCCATCGTTGTTGAGCGGTTCACTCGAAGTTATCCTGCCATTTTCTTCCGATCCACGCAATGCTATACCATGTCTACCGCACAAAATTATGGTATCGATAATGGGAACTAAAAATGTTTTGCGTTTTGCAATAAAATCCAACTTTTGTTGTGATGGTTGCAAATCTATTGGTAAATTTTTTTCTTGGTCAATACTACCTCGCATAGTCGACTGTAGTAGTGCTTTTTTGTGATAATTTGTGGGTTGATGTTTGTTGAATGCCTTTTTACGCGTTTTTCCAGTTCCGGAATGGTATTTGTACCAATTGTCCCAATATTTTTTTATAAGCTCCCCCTTCTCGCACACCAAATAATACGCAACATTTACAAAAATCACCATCTTCCTTTCCTGAATAGGCTAACCATGTGTACTTTCTGCAGCCAAGCGCATTGAAATTTCAAATTTCGTTGCTTAGATGCAGGAAACTCATAATTTTATGGAGGTATCCAAATTTTATTTTGAAGCTTAATAGAAGGCTCAATACTGTCAGCTGTTGACTTATTGAGAAGCAAGCTAATGTCAAATTGATTGACTGCTGCCAAACGTTTTGTTGTAGTTGGTTCAGGAGTTACAGATGGTGAAGCTACTATTTCGGAGTCTGACGATTGTTGCTCTGTAGATTTTGGTGTTGTGGTGTTTGAATTGTTTCAATGATGCATAAAGATTTAGAAAAGTAAGATCTTAATAAAAACAGGTAAAGGGTGTCTAAGTTCGGATGTAACCGAACATTGTATACTAAGCGTGAGTCTCAATTGTGCAGTTCATTTTATATAAATAACTTTTCTAATCCTGCTGAGGCAAATTTTAAACACGAACGGCAGGGTTATTAACACATTTTCCAGCTTTTACTAGAAACATGCTTATTTTATGCATCTAAAAACTTTTACAAATTTTTTATATAAAAGAGGACGTGGTTCTTTAACCGATTTAGTAAAATTTACTGAATATAGTTTCTGTTATAAGTCTCAAACAAAACAGGAAGCGTCTGGTGTTTGCCAAGAGGACAGAGATGTTTTATAACATAAGTCCTGATTTAGAATAGGGGTTTTTTTTCGGTTTGAGAGAAAAGCAGAAAAAACTTTCGCCTGTAAAATTTGATTTATGGTGATTACGATAAAATCGAAATTAGGGCTCTATATGTTTGTATGTTTTTCAGTTTTCTTCAATAATTATTTTAACCATCTTGAAGTAATAAAAATTTATTAAAAATAATTAGTTTTTTTGTGTTTTCCAAATATTATATGTAAAAAAGGGGTCTTGGTTATCATCCGATTTCTCTTTTTAAATAGCAATGGGAAACGAGTTTCAAATAACTCGTACAATACCTTACATAAGATACCTCAATATTTACCCAAGTTATCGTGATCACAGGCGGATAGACGGACGGACATGGCTAAATTAAATCCTGTTTTTATCCAGAGCATTTCGGTATATGGAATTCTATGATCAACCGTTATGTTACCAAAGTGAATATACTCTGTGTGATATGCACGCTTAGTATAAAAATATGGGGACTGTCGTTTCCCAAACGGGGCAAATTGTGATACCGAAATGACTAAATAAATTATGAAATTGTTAACGCTTAACCGCCTTTAATAAACCGTCGCCAAAACAATCACTAATAGCTACATAATTTTCTACCGAAATTCGATAAAAAAACCAAGGTGCTTGACACCTTACAGGATTTCTTAGAAAAAACAATAACCAAATACCAAAAAATAGTACTTACCATTTTTGATTTTTTACTGCATTCAGGTCTACCATCAACACGCTTAAAATATTGGAACAAATTCCGCTTCATAATTTATTGATTTAATTAATTGATTTCACTTTTTATTTCATTATTACAGCACACACATTTTATTTTCAATGGCAACCTGCCGAGTTATATTTTTCCAAGGCAAATTTGCTACCAATTTTTGATTTCTTTGGTACCAATTTTTGATCTCTTTGGTGCCTGAAAACTGCTTCTACTGAAAAAAGCACTTTGTTTATTTTTTTCTTAAACACTTTATTTACACTTAATTTCACTTTTATAATTCTAGTTGATCTAATTAGAAAACTGCCATACTTAAGTACTTTTTTTGCGACGACCTGTTCAGGCTCGTTGAGCTTACGATTTTGCTTCGGTTATTCCGAAGCGTAGGTGTACAGAATATGTGTTTAAGCGAAGTGTTTTGTCAACCATAGCAGCATTGTATGATGATTGATTATTGTAGGCAGTCAGCTCCCGCTGTGCTGCTGGTATATAAGTATATATGTTTGTATGCCAATACAACGCAATGCCGTCTTACAGCCACTGATGTATGAATATTTACGTATGTATGTTTGCTTATTTGCATTGAAATGAAAATACAGGCATAGGTACATACCGCTGTTTTAACCTTTTTAACACGGGAGGCAAAGTCAGATTATAATTTAATGGTAAATTGAAAATTTGTTTCATGGTCTGGTTTTGCTTTTTCAAGGAAAAGCCAATATCATTGCGCGCTTTCAGCGAACACAACTGTTGCTCAACACCGCTGAGTATTTCCGTACTATTTCATTTAGCACCAAGATTTTATTACACAAATTTTAAAAATGTTCCTTTTCGTTCAGTTTGGAAGATAGCGTTTACGGAACATTACTCTAATTCCGTTTCAATTTCAAATGATTTTTTAGTAGAATTTGTAGTTTAAAAGTAGCCGCGGATTTTTAGAATGTATGTTCTGCAGGAATAATGCTTGTTTTTCTATAAAAAAAAATTGCTTATAGGAAAAAAAATTTTGCCCAAAAAATTCTAATTAAAAGTTGCACTTTGTTGCATTAAAATTTAATAGGATACAAAACTGTATCATCGGTTTTTTACTTGAAAGGGTTTTTAATTTCATGCGACTAAAATTACCTTTTCTATTTTTGAACACTGTGTGCTGCTTTAGAAACATATATTTTTTAATCATAAGGTCAATTCTCCTTGGGGGGAGGGATGGTTTGAACCCCCAAAATCCTCCCCCTGTGTACGGGCCTGATACAATGGTTCGAGCTCCAATTTCTATAAATAAAAGGAACATCTAAGATTTTTCTATATTTCAAAACACCGTTATTAGTAAACCCTCCAAGATATATAAAAACATACAAGCACTTTGTTGAAAAGTAATAAAAATGTGTCAATATGTCAGAAGCGAAATAATAATTATAAATTACATCAACAATTTTAATAATGGGCGTTTCATGTAACCAAGGCTTATTGCACGCTTTCTGCCAATAGTCGTCGAATAGTGCATTGCCACAAACTGCGGTGAACAATACCGAATTAGGTCATCTGTTAAATGGAATCCTAATTGAATGCATACTATAAAACCGTCAATGGCGCCAATGTCATTCCAAATACCATCGGAGCTTTTGCATCTAAATGAATTCCGATTGGTCACTTGCAAAATAACGCAATTTATAATTGTGCTTTCACCGAAAGTCACAAAGAAGTGTTTTCTATAATCTTCTAGAAATTGAAAGACCGCATAAATTTCATTGGGTTTCACCATTTCATCCTTATATTTGATTAACAAATCTGTTGGATATTTGCTAATACAAAGTCGTTTCAACTCTTGGCTTCGCAAGAGTTTGCAGTCCGGGCTTAATCGAAAACCGTGTATAAGCGCCGCTAAGTCAAAGATCAAGGCTATATATGTACATACATATGTACATATGTATGTATATGAAAATAATTTTGGATAACATTACGAAAATTATTATTTTATTTCATAAATGAAGTTAAACACAACTCTTGTTTATTGTGTGTAGGAAATAAAATTTGAAATCTAAATGCTTTTAAGTGGAGTTACTATGGTACCCATTGATCATTAGTGGCGAATCCCAAACCCAGGTCACAACTTCGCTGTGAGGGTTAAATTTCGCTATTCATTCTGCATTGAGGAATTGAAAGTTAAGAACGTTGAAGGCATATTATAATATTTACATATATTCTTATGTGTTATACAAACGAAGCTGGTGTTTTCCTTTGACATAATTCAATTTAATTGTCAAAATAGTTACAAAAAATGACTTTTTTGCATATGGTCGTTTTTTATCTTCGTTTCTTAGATTTTTATGCTTCATAAAATAAAAAACTGAAAAAAAATAATCCGCCACCTAAAACTTTGTCGGATTTATCCGATAAATCGAAATGGAACACCAAATTTGTTGAATAATCGGATTCGAACATAGATTCCGGTAAAGTAAACCTGATAGGAACATGGTTATGCTATCCTGATAGACTTCATCAATTCCGATTCCTACAGAAATCGGAATTCAGAACAGCCTCGATTATAATTATAACAATGCTCACTTAAACACAGTTGCAGTCTAATGTCTAATTATCTAGGTGCTGCCGTACTTTTTTAGGTGAAACTTTATTATGAGGCCAGTTTTTTTTTGGTCGCCTCGCTTTAAAAAAATAATCCTAATCTAAGTGAATACTTTTGTGAATTGCTCATCAAATGCGAAAATTGTTTTGCATAGCGGACCGAAGGCTACTTGCGTGTGTTATGATGTAAGAACAAATTACCTAATTTGGCATTTTTAGCAGTCCGTCACATCAAGGTATTTTTAGAATCAAGCGATCTTCCTACAAAATTTTTTTTAAACATTTAATTGCTTATTTAGGATATTGTCAGATTATTCTTGCAAAGAAAGAAGCCTTGGAGATTTGGTACCAACATATCTGTCGTTAATGAAGAAGGAGAAAAATAAAATTTTGTGTTTTTTAAAGAATCTTCCAATGTATGTGTCCCAGAACGCAACCAGATAATTAAAATTTAAAAACTGGCATCACTGTAACCTCATCGCTGTGTGCCTATCCTTCTATTCGTTTCGTTTGATTGTTCGTCAAGGCAAATTCATGCGCCTTGATTAAACACGTCAGCTAAGAATCGTTCATTCGTTATTTGGAGTTCAAGAAGGGCACACAGCGGTGAATATTATGTATTATTATTTTATGTATTAAAATAAATATGTAACATTCCTTTTTTTTAGAAATAAACCACGTTGTAACCACATTCAAATTCTCGTGAACGTGCGTTACATTCGCACCCCTATCCAACGACAGTATGTATATAAGTTATTTCAAGGCAGTCCCAAAGGGATTTAGTTTTTTTTATCTCTTTGTTTAATATGACAATTTTTTGATCTTCTTGGATAGTTTTCCACTTTGGGACTGCCGCCCAATAAAACACTTTATTTTTTTGACAATTTTAGGCACTTTTATTTATTTAAATCATTATTCACTAATTACACTGCTTCCACTACTTACACTGCTTCCCTGACCTTAAAACTATGCGTGCTTAAGTACTTTTTTAGCGACGACCCTTTCGGGTACATCGAGCTCACGATTTTACTTCGGCTAACTCGAAGCGTCGGCGTGAAGAAAAAGTATTTAAGCGAAGAGTGGGATCATCACAGCGGCAGTTGATTGATTAGTGCAGGTGGTCTGCCAACGCCGCATGCCAATAAAATGCAATGCCTGCTTACAACAACCACTGATGAATATTTATGTAAGTATGTCTGTTTGTTATTGGGATAACACACAGGCATACATAAAGGGTGTTTTTTTATAGAGGTATAGAACTTTAAGTTGGCATTACTTTTCAAGATGGCGACCGATTTAACCGCTGTCAAGTGATTTAATCTCAGTTTGAATATTCATGAATAGACTCACGCCTGAACAACGCTTGCAAATAGTGCAATTTTATTTCGAAAATAATGGTTCTGTGCGGAAAACGTATCGCGCACTACGTCCATTTTAGCGATGTTTAGCGATGAAGCGCACTTCTGGTTGAATGGCTACGTCAACAAACAAAACTGCCGCATTTGGAGTGAAGATAATCCTCAAGTGTAGGTTGAAACACCGTTACATCCAGAAAAACTGACTGTTTGGTGCGCTTTATGGGCTGGTGGAATCATTGGTCCGTACTTTTCCAAAAACGATGGTGGCCAGAACGTTACAGTCAATGGTGATCGGTATAGAGCCATGATTACTAACTTTTTCATTCCTGAATTGAATAACCATGATGTCCAGGAGATGTGGTTTCAACAAGACGGCGCAACATGTCACACAGCTCGTGCCACAATAGATTTATTGAAAGACACGTTTGGTGACCGCCTAATTTCACGTTTTGGACCTGTGAATTGGCCTCCAAGATCTTGTGATTTAACACCGCTAGACTACTTTCTGTGGGGCTATGTAAAGTCATTGGTCTATGCGGATAAGCCACAAACGCTTGACCATTTGGAAGACAACATTCGCCGTGTTATTGCCGATATACGGCCACAAATGTTGGAAAAAGTCATCGAAAATTGGACGTCTAGATTGGACTACATCCGCGCCAGCCGTGGCGGTCATATGCCAGAAATCATATTTAAAATGTAATGCCACAAGATTATCTTTCGGATAAATAAAATACATGTCAATCGAATAATCCATCGTTGTTTTATTGCAACTTAAAGTTCTATGTTGTATGTACTTAATGCTGGTATACTTCTACTGCTGTGTTAACTTATATAATAATAAAAAACCACAACCATAAATAATTAGCGGATATACCTATCTGCATACATACATATGTATCTATATATAAACTAAGATATAACAATAAGGAATTTTGGTATTCAGTAATTTTTACAGATAAATCCAAATTTGTACAGCGCATGGTGGAAGAAGTGCTGAAAAATAAAAATTCAAATAATACTGTCAAGCACATAGGAGGTTGAATTATGGTGTGGGGTAGCATGGGTGTAAAAGGGGTCTGTAACCTTTTCCTCATCGGAGGAATAATGAAAAAATGGACTAAATGGAAATATTAAAAAATAATTTGGCAACGTCTGCAAATATATTCAAATTAAATGATTGCTACTGCTTTGTTCAGGATAATGACCAAAATAATTTTGTTTTAGCGGTTAAGAAATGGCTATTGTAATCTTTCTTTAACAACGTTGTAATCTAAATTAATGCAAACTATATAAGCTTTTTTTTTTGGTTCCTGTAATTCTGATTTTTTTTTGAGAAAAAATAATTTTTAATGAATTATATTTACTTTATAATAACCAATAAATATTTAGTTTAAGAGATAAGTAACCTCAAAGTCGAAACATTCCACTGTACAAGTTTTTTTTTTTGTTCACTGCACATACTTGATGTAAATTATACCTTTCATGTACATGACATGGTATATTAACTCAGGTCCGAAATAAATACCAGAAGCAAAAGAAATAGACCCAACGAAATTTATATCGATAGTATCAAAATGATGAGATGAGTCGATTTAGCCATATCCGTCTGTCCGTCAGCCCGACCGTTGTCTTGAACGCAAGATAGTCTCTCAGTTTTTGAGATATTTCAGCCAAACGTGCACCTATACACTTAAATGATTATTTTTCATAGCAGGTCATATCGGCCCATTGTAGCATATATACGAACGATTTTTCAGATTTGCAAATTTGTAGGACTTAAGACTCTGAAATTTGGTATTCTACACACACATATTGAATTATATATTGGTATTGAAAATCATCGACATCAGAATAAGATTTATTTATTTGTTGTATAGTTGTATGGGGCAATCGATTTATTCAGATACAAGGTTTTACGTCAAAAATACGTCAAATAGCATCTAAGAGCGCTATATTTGGTATTATACGCACGTTAATATTGAATTTTACAATTTGCTATAAATTTGATATTTTCATAAAAGGTATACACACATGGGCGAGAACAGCCATTCTTTCTTGTTTTTGTGTTTATTTATTTTATGTGTATTGAGCTTAAAATATTTTAGAATAAACAAAAGTTGTTACCTGATAATTTAGAAGAAGGATTCATTCTGCTAGTTTTCTCGACGCCGCGGCTAAACTACGAGGAATTTCACTGAATAACGCTTTTTTACCTGGTACGTATCAGCCTCTTCTTGACGTTTTATTCAGATTTCGCAGAGCTCCGATAGCTGTACGGGAGATATTTCCGAGATGTTCTTACAAATAGATACTAGAAAAGTTGAACAGGATTGTCAGAGATTTTTATGTAGGTCTAATGAAGATCCACCCATTTCTCATTTTGTCATGCAGCGTATAATTTTCGGAGCAACATGCTCGTCAATAATTTCTCAGTTTGTTAAAAATTACAACGCTAAAAAATATGCTATCTGGAAACAAAGAGCAGTTCAAGCCATTACATCAAACCACTATGTCGATGATTATGTAGATTGATTTCAATTAGAAGAAGATGCCATCAGGGTTGTGCGAGACGTAATAAATATTCATACTGAAGCTGATTTGATTTGCGAAAAATTTAATCAAAATCAATGAAGTATTTAGTAGAAACAAAACAGCTACTACAAAAGATGTGTCACCGGATAACACTGAACGAATCTTAGGCATGCAGTGATAGCCAGAGTGACGAGTTTAAATTTGATCTGAAGTTTATTAAAGTCCCTGAAGAAATATTACAATTTCAGAGGAAACCAACCAATCCCTTCTGTTTTCTAGGAAATTTAACAATTACCACCAAAGTATTAAAGAAGTCATTACTGAATTGGAATGGGATGATGAGCTTCCAGATCAGCTCTGTAGTAGGTGGGTGTAGTTTTTTTTGCAGAGATAAGAAACAGTTACACATATTTTGCGATGCCAGCCAGATGGCAACAGCGGTAGTCGCTTACTGAGTCACCAGGAGGTGTTAAACTAGCCTATGTTGCCGGAAAATTGAACTGTGCGCCAGTCAAATATGTATCAATCCAAGTGGAAAAAATAGTTAAACTCCGATACACTTAAGTACAAGCATTTTGAGGCAAATTGGTTGGCCGAAATTTTGGAATCGTCATATGCTTCTGAATTTAGATGGGCTGATACATACAACCCTGACGAGATGTATGCAATACGAACCTGGCGGGCACTGAAAAAAATGGTTCAACTTTTCTAATTCAACCTCCAAGTAGCTGGCCGTCAGCCATGCTCGACTTTGTTATAGTGAACTGTGCTGACCAAGAGGTTTGCACCAAATATATCGGAATCGCGAACCATAATTGTCTTCAGCTCTATGATATTTCACGCTTTTCAAATTATGCTCGACTTAAGAGGACGATCGCCTGGATCCGAATGTATGTTTCTAATATAAAAATGAAATCTACTTATTAAAAAGAAGATGTAGTGGCCGTCTCGTAAATGCGCTGAATATACGAATGTAAATGAAACGGCATGTATGTTACCCAAGAATCATAGTTTACAAGATGGCTTGTCGGAATATACCATGAACGTTTTCATCACATTTAAAACCAGGTCACAATCAACGAAATAAGACGTAAATACTGGGTTCCATCATTGCGAGTATTGTTAAATATGTAAAATTCGAAAAGCGATTCCACGTCAATCTACCATGGCGCTATTACCAGTTGATAGAGTCGCGTCATTTGTACGACCATTCTAATGTACCGCACTTGATTATTTTGGACCTGTGCAAGTCACAGTAGCGCCTGGAAAGGAGAAAAGGTGGATCGCACTATTAACTTGTTTAAGTGTCCGAACAGTTCACTTGGAGATATCAGCAGACCTGAGTAGCGACGCGTGCGTCAATTTTTAAGATCACAATGCTATAACTGCTTCTCTCACATCTTTGGGAGTTAAGTGGAAGTACAATATGCCAGCCGACGCCAGCGCATGAGGAGCATGGGATAGATTAGTTCAGTGAGTCAAACGGGCTCTACATTCTATGTTAAAGGAGCATGCCCCCAATGTAGAAACACTCTACAGTCTGTTAGTCGAATTGGAGATCATCGTAAAGTCGAGGCCACTTACACACCTGCCTGTCACGCCGAGCGAACCAAAACCACTCACACCAAATCACTTTTTACTTGGTTGTATTAATTCAACACAAATACCTGCCCTATATGAACATCGATTATGCGCGCTGCGGAAGCAATGGCGTTTGCTAGAAAATAAAATCACTTTTGGAACCGAGCTAACACGTCATACGAAATGGATTCGCCCATCAAAGCCATCAAACACCGGAAGTCTTGTCCTAATATATGATATTGATTTGCCCAGATCTAAATGGCGCAGGGGAAGAGTATTAAATTTAAGCCTTGGGCCGGATGGACTAGCTAGATCAGAGGGGGTGACTACGGGCAATGGAATATTAAAGTGACCAGTATTCAAGCTGGTTGCATTAGATGTCGAAGATCACTCTGGTGAACGTTCAGCGGTCGGGAGTTGATTCACGGAAGGAGGGGATGTGGGAAATTAGCATTAGTTTTAAGTATTAAAGTGTTTTATTCTCAAATGCCAAATAAGGTAACCATGTGCCTTTCCTATTTCGTTGTTTCTTTGTCTTCTTGTTATTTGCACATAGCTGTAATGTTAAAATCAAATGTTAGTTTGAATTATCTTCATTCGCAAATTTTTCCTTAAAGTAAACGGGAGGCCTTGGTCAAGTAAGTTTATAAAATATATTAGCACTAATGGAATTAGAATTCATTGTAATATTTTAGAGAATAAACCCACACCCTCTTATAGTGATACACAATTGAAGAAAATGGGAGTTTTATTCTAGAAAGGCTTCTCGAAAGGAAATATTGGCGTTTCAGTTACTGCCGTAACAACTCCCCTGTCACTCCTGAAATCAAATTTTTTTCATTCATTGAATATCGGGATTGTCAAAATTATCTTTTAGTTTATGCTTATTTGCTTGAATTCCATTCGATTTTCAATTTGGAAATGCGAAAATCTTGAGAACTATGATTTTGCGATTGCTATTTGAGCGAAAAAGATTAGAACAGAGAGTTTTTGCAGTTTTAAAAGCCAAATAATTTCCATGATTTTGACAATTAGAACTCAAAAGCAAAAAACAGAATACACATGACTTGTAGTTTTCCTGCTCTCACCTTCATAAATTCGCGTTGATTGCTACTTATCGAATTTTTAAGTATTGAACATGACATTCTATAACATTTCATAGAAATTTTTACTTTACATTAAATCGCTCTTCCTAGTTTTAACGTAGTAACGTTGGAGAAAAACTTATATCAATGTATTATTATGTAATGACAAGTACTTGTAGAATTATTTTCACGTCAAAAACACCGTTTTCAGAAATAATTGAATTATGGCAAGTTTTTTGTCGAATTTCCGTAGTTTTACTCACAGTAAGTCGTAAATAATAGGATATTGCTTCCACTACATCTGTAAGTTTTAAAATGAAATGTGTATATACATATAATGATAACAATTTAAGGTACCTCTGCAAGGAGAAATGTTTGCCACTCCTTTAATATATTAAGCAGGAAGTTCGTTATAACCAGTAAGCAGTCTTTTAAATATTTAACGCTTAGTTATAATTTTATTAACGATATTCATTCTTCATCTGGAAGGACCCATGTATTTGGAGGAAAAGTCTAGTCCACCAGTAAAAAGTTATCCTTGCGGAGACAACGGAGAAGGGGACGAGATGAATTCTGCTGACAAAAAACATAATGACTCACGAAATAGAATTAATATACCTTCTCGGAAAGCAGTTGTTGGTAAAATTTATGCTATAATAGGTCCAGTGGTGGATGTAATTTTTGAAGAAAATGTACCCGAAGTTATGAATGCAATGGTAGTACCTGATTATGTAGGTGGAAAATTAGTTTTAGAGGTATGTCAGCAAAGATTTCTTATATATGAATGTTATATATAAATTATGTATATCGCTTTTCCAAGGTGTTTCATCATCTCGGTGATGGTATAGTACGTTCCATAGCAATGGACAGTACAGAAGGACTATGCCGCGGCCAAAAAGTAATTGACACTGGTTATCCGATTAGAGTGCCCGTTGGCAAGACATGCTTAGGTCGTATTATTAATGTCATTGGCGATCCGATAGATGAACGGGGCCCTATAATATCAGATTTTCATTCATTCATACATGCAGAACCGCCGGAAATGATAGATTTGAATGTAAAACCTACAATATTAGAAACTGGCATAAAGGTATTGTCCTGAGAATACTTATTTGAACAATCTAATCTAATTGAATGCTATTTAGGTCATAGATCTCTTGGCACCTTATGTAAAAGGCGGAAAAATCGGACTATTCGGAGGCGCAGGTGTAGGTAAAACGGTTTTAATTATGGAACTGATTAACAACGTCGCTAAAAAACATGGAGGGTATTCCGTCTTTGTTGGCGCTGGAGAAAGAACTCGAGAAGGAAATGATCTTTACATGGAAATGATTGAATCTAAAGTAATATCAATCGAAGATGACAGTTCAAAAGTAGCTTTAGTATATGGACAAATGAACGAACCGCCAGGTGCTCGTTCTCGCGTTGTATTAACGGGTCTTACAATAGCCGAGTACTTTCGTGATATGGATGGTCAAGATGTTCTATTGTTTATCGATAATATATTTCGTTTCACCCAGGCTGGAGCTGAGGTTTCAGCGCTATTGGGTCGCATCCCGTCTGCGGTTGGTTATCAACCCACATTAGGTACAGATATGGGTATGTAACAGAAATTTTGGTTCATGTGTACTATTATATACATACATACATGTGGTAAAATGTATTTTGGTTATAAGAAAAATTTGTACTGTAAGGTTCAATGCAAGAACGAATCACCAGCACTAAAAATGGTTCGATTACCTCTGTTCAAGCAGTGTATGTTCCGGCTGACGATCTTACTGACCCCGCACCTGCTGCTACCTTCGCACATTTGGATGCTACTACTGTACTGTCACGTGCAACTGCTGAATTAGGCATATATCCAGCCGTAGATCCCTTGGATTCGACATCGCGCATAATGGACCCAGTTATTGTCGGCGAAGAACACTATAGCGTTGCAAGAGGAGTTCAAAAGACACTACAATCGTACAAATCCCTACAGGTAATAAGAAAATATCTTCGTGATAGTAAAAAAAAAAAATTGCTAATTGTAGGATATCATTGCCATTCTTGGAATGGATGAACTCTCCGAAGACGATAAATTAATTGTGGCTCGAGCCCGAAAAATTCAACGATTTCTGTCTCAACCCTTTCAAGTAGCAGAAGTATTTACTGGCCATCCTGGAAAAATTGTCCAAATTGACAAGACAGTAGAGGGCTTCAAACGCATTTTAAATGGAGAAATGGATGATTTACCTGAAATTGCTTTCTATATGGTAGGTGATATAAATGATGCCATTATGAAAGCAAAAAATTTAGCCATGTCCATGGCAACGGAAAAATAAATCTTTAAATATATTCACGTACATCCATACATTTATAAACTACGTATGTATGTACATATGTAAGTACATAATAACATGCACCTCCTACATGATTTTCCCCTTCAGTTCTCTTTTTTGTGCCCGGAAGATAAGCTACACGAGAAATGGAATATCTACGTATATATATATATATATATACAAGTACAAACAAAACAATACTATTAAACTTCTGCTTACGTATGCGTCTGCCGGTGATATTTTATTGTTGTTGGAAAAAATATGCTAAATGGGCTTTAAGTCTTCATAAGATAGTTTTGGAAAAAACACATTTGAAACGTGCGCTGATCATTTCCGGTATATGTATATAAGTACTTATATAGGTTACAAAATATTGGTAAGCAGAAGGCGATCAAGTTGTGCACGAGTTATCGGTAACATAAAAGCAAAACACAATAATTTATGTCCTTATAATTTCAAGGTAAGTATAATAAAAGTAAGCGTTCTCCGCTGTGGCCAAATGGTTGGAAGTGCGTGTTTTGTTTGGGGTCTTCTGGGTTTCAGTCCAGATCAAACCAATATCTATATAAGTGTAGAAATACCGCCGAGCATATTTCTGCAAATAAAATTATTTTTTCACAAAAATTTGCCAGCTGTTCGAAAACACGAAGCCATTAAGACGGCCGCACCAAATGAACCGCGAATTGCTTACTTGTGTAGTATAAAGCGGAAATTATCTAAAGCTAATCTAAAATAAAAATTACATTCTCTAAGATTCCATGATCATGATATATAAATAATTATCCTTTCTTCAATATTTAAATGTATTCAACGGTGCTTCATTAGTTTTCGAAACAAACTAATTATTATAAAAATGTAACTTTATAATACATATATTGTTTTATTTGCCTGCGTGAATTACTTTAGATATTAATAAAAAAAAAATTTTATAAACCTAATAGGTATGAATATACACGTATAAAAATATAAATATACCTATAAAAATATTCTTATATATATATATAGGTCTGTATATACACGTATAAAAATATTTAGTGCAACATATGTATGCATTATGCGGATATTGCGTATGTATAACTCACCGCGACTCTTATATACTTGTACAACACATATAATTATCTACCTTTAAGAATAATGAGTTACGTTAATGAACATTAGTATCCATGTAAATACCTAAATATCTAAAGAATTGTCAATTAAAAATGTCTATGCAGATATCTACATATATATAATGTAGAAGAAAATTATTTTCTCCGTGCAAAAACGATTCACACGTCTTTAACACAGTAAACTCCACAGCTTTTTTTCCATTACTTATAAAATAATATATATATACATATGTATATACATAAAATAAATGATAATTACAATACTTTTTTTTACATAATGCATTGATATTCATTCGAAATCCGCCGGCTTTTTATCCTCCTATGTTTATTATAATTAATGCTTATTTTTCCGCTTCGATATTTCGCATTTTTATGGATTTAAGTCGATTTTTAACCGCTACTTAAGTCCTAATAATGCAAAGGATGGTATTGACCATTATTTTCATGTTCAGCATAAGTTTCATGTCGAGAACCATAACTTGCAGAAGCCACTGCATTTAAATGAGCAGCGCGGGCGTGTTGCACTTCCGGTGGCTCTACTGGTACGCCATTGTGAATGACTGGAATGTGAATAGGGCCCTGGTGTTTATAAGTACCAGCATATTTACTGCCATGTTGAACATCCCAACCTTCGTTATGATAATTTCTATTATAACTTGATCCTCCATGGCTAGAGCGTGTTGAGGCCTCAATTACTGCGGCAAAGTGAGTCGCTTTGGCGTGTTGAACTTCAGGAGTTTCCACTGGCACTCCATTATGAATCACTGGAATATGATAGCCATGAACGGGTATTGTATGCCCAGTAGAGTGACTTGTACGAGCAGCAGCATGTGCAGCATAGTGAGCGGCTTTAGCATGAGCAACTTCAGGTGTATCCACAGGAACGCCATTGCTCTGTGTTGCATGGCCTAAAGCTTTAGCATGAGCAGCGAAGTGTTCTGCTTTAGCTGCCTGAACATCCGGGGTGTCGATAGGAACGCCGCCATGAGTCAGTGTTACCTGGGGTATTGCATTTTGATGAGCATAGTTCCAAGGTTGGCCATAGAGTGATCGCTTATATAAATGATGATTATTTGAATCGTACAAGTCTGGGTGTACTGCAGCTGCGGAAGCAGCAGCAGCATAAGCGGCATAGTGTTCAGCCCGTGCATGTTGCACCTCTGGTGTATCTACGGGAACTCCATCTTTTGTCAGTACTGGAATGTGTTGCGGATAATGGTGTGCATAGGGCACGTACGAGTGAGCAGCAGCCGAGTGAATTGCAGCGAAATTAGTAGGTTGCGGTTCAGGAGATTTCGGCAGATTCGTACCGACAGCATTGAAGCCATGGTGAGGATCAGCAATATAAGAGAGCGATTGTACGTGCCCGCTACCATCAACGTAGGAATATGAGCCACGTGTAACTCCATCAATAGATCGACTCTCATGCTTTTGCGAGTTGGGATCAGTATACCCATAAGAATAAGTATGACTGTGAGGGTCGAGATGTTGAAATTGCGTCGAGACAGCTCCATGGAGAGATGAGCTGCACGTGGAGATAAGTAAAGCTAGTAAAATTATCTGCAAAGACAAATAAAATAATTAAAATAACAATTGGAGATTTAAAAGAGTATCTAAAAGTATACAAATTCATTTAAATACAACATCGCGCGCATTATTGAAGGGGAATTGGACTATCATAGTAGGTAAGAGTAATAATTCCACTTTATTATTACTGCTTCATGTGCCTGTGGCTCAATAAAATTAAAACTGAACTAGTACAATCGGTACGAAAAAGCAAAAACAAAATACGCTTCAATTTGGTTTTTGTTCTCCTGCTCTCACGTTTATTAATTTGACTTAATTCATATTCTTGCTTTGCTTTGCATGAAGGAGAATTTAACACGGTGGGGTTACTGTGTCAGCGAATTCAACTTTTTTTATTCATTCTTCTCAAAGGTTGTCAAAATTATTTTTTACTTTATTATGCTTGATTAAATTTAATCCATGTAGTTAATAATAAGTTCATGGTTATGAAGTTTATGGAGATCTTAAAAAGCAAAATCATAATCAGGTTGATCTTCTGCAAATACTAGCATACGTCGTAGTGAAAATTAGAAGATTTGAGCACTCGATAAGAGTGCACAAAGTGCGTAAAAAATGTAACGTTGATAATACTACAAGCCAGATAAGCTTTGATTGATTATAAATTGGCGTTCAACTCTCCATCATTCACTAAATATCATCTTGCACCCGCTATTTTGTGTCGCTTTGATAAATAAATTACTTCAACTGCTTACAGCAGAGAACATAAAGGGGATATATATTGTGTGGGTAATCTTGTCATCATATCGACAAAATGGGAGTCATTGACTACACAAGTTTCGTAAGACCCATACTAACATATGGAGCACTAGTGTGGGGTTGGCAGTGAAGAAGAAGAAACTTCTGAAACTGGTTTAACGTACTAGTCCACTTGATATAGCAGGCGCGATGTGAACTACCTCAAGTTATCCTTAACATTAGGCCAATCATAATACAAAGGATGTATGAAGCAGCGATAAGAGCTAGCTGACTAAAAGTCCTTGATAACTGTGTAATCCACTAAATATGAGGAACAAAACAGCATACAGAAAGTAATAACAGAACTCGAGCCGTATATAAAATGTGACCGAAAAGGGAAGCTTATCAGTAGAAATGAAGACATCCCTGTCTGTACTGATGGTTCTAAATGTGAGGCAGGCACAAGAGCCCCGATAATAAAGATAGCTTCAAGCTCAATTACTACAACTCTATCTTCCAAGCAGAAATAGTGGGCATTATTGGAGGTGCCAAATGGGCAACTGCTTTAATTGGCACAACTATCAGTAGACAGCTAAGCCTTAGCGTCTTCAAAAGTTCTCTAAAGCTGTGGACCAACCAGTTAGTAAGGTGAGAAAGTAGTCAAATGAGGCAACAGATATATATTGTAGTAAAGGTCATGTTCAATTAAATGATAATATGTAGGTGAGCCTCCGGCAGTTACGATTTCACTCGGATGTAAAAAAATTAAGCAAAGCAATCTAAAGAGCATATGTATGCCTTCTTCATCCAATAATTATAAGATTAGTTTAGTTTGTTTGGCGGATATAAGATAAACGTATAGAGCACTTTTCTTTCCCAGATATTGACTAGGGACCGGGTTTGATTTGCTTGAAATTTGGTATATAGGTAGTACAATTTTTCAAGCTATTCTTAAGCATTCAACTTTATTGTGCGTAAGCATTCATCTGAGTAGTTATTTTCAGATTCTGCAAGGTAGATTAATAATATAACAGTTGAGGCTTATTAAAAACTTTTAATTAAGAATTTCCTATCACTTTCCTTACAATATCAATGAAATATAAGAAAATTGTTTGGCTAAAGCTCGAGAATGGTTGCACCGATTTGACTAATTTTGATCTTGAAATGTCTGTGGAAGTTCGGTTCGGTTAGGAACATCCAGGAAGTAGAACAAGGATGGTATTAATAGTTCGATTTACTTGAGATTTTTTTCTTTCCAAGACCAGATAATCTATATAAAAAAATGTTATCAATATTAGGTTTATGGCTTAATTAAGTCGAATTTTTATTTGGTAATGTGCCATGTTCGATTTTCTCGAAATTTAGAGTTTACTGGAGCTGTTGCATCCATAGCAGTTTAATTAGGCCTTTGGCCTAAACACTTTGCTTATATACCGTTATTGTGTGTAAGCTTATGTTATATCAGCGTAGTAGCATGCAGCAGTATGTCGTCACTTATCATCACGATAACCGTGTGCGAGGGGTTCACGTTTCGAATCTCGCTGCGGGCAAATACATTTTTACTTTTGATGGAGTAGAAATTCAACACACACATATACATATCACAGTTTGTAGCACATTGCAGTATTAAAAAACAAGTGGCTTGCATGGGAAGTAAATTCGTATAGGAAAAATAGGAGCTAAAGAATTGATAAAAGTGTATTTAATTTCAAATGTTGCTATGAACATTCGCATAAAACATCAATACCCGTTTATAAAAAATTGCTCTATGACAATATGAAGCCGGGATAAGTCGACTTGAAAAAATGTCTTACCACGATAAACACTTTAAAAATACGGGCTTATAATGAAACCCCAACACAAAAATATCGGAGTAGAGAATTCCGAAATATATAATCAAGACATGATCGAATAGCCCAACAGAACATAATCCATTTAAAATAATCTTTCAGTGACGTGATTGACTTACATATGAAGTTTTTTTTTTTCAGTAGCAAAGATTTAACTGTTTGCTTTAAAAGAGGATTATTAAGAGTTGCTGCCGTAATTTTGTTTGGGATATGTTCCAAAACTAAAAAGTAATGAAAAAGGTGTCCCCATTTCCAAGGAATACTTATTAAAATATTTAAACGGGCAAACTAAAAACTTCCTTCTTATATTCCATTGGAAATGGATTTTCCGATGAGTAATTTTTTAAGTTTGATCAAAATTGAAATATTTGTATGAACATAAATTGAAGATAATATTTGACTAAAAGCAAAGGGTAATTTATTTTGTCTTTTTGGAATAAAGAGTTGTTGGAACTTTATCTTGTCTGGATGTTTTGTTATCTATATATTGTGTAGAAGGTATTTTGTTATGTTTGTGCCAGAAAACTTTTATTGTAATATTTCTTACCTTGTTTGAGGAATTATTTTCTTAAAATAATCTAATTCGAAATATATGAGTTCTAAAATATGTATTATATTTATTTTTTCTTTTAAATTATTTAAACCCTTGAGTTTACGCCTTTTTAAAATTTTAGATTACTCAAATGAAGATTAATTATTTTGTGATACAAGTTAATATTGGATATGATCTTATCACGCCAAAGGTGATATCATTGCTCTCTTTTTTTCTTGAAGAGCTTTTCAATGCCATATTGAAGCTAGATGTTATCCACAAACATGGAAAGAGTCGTAGATAATTATGAAAGCTAAACGCAACCCTGCCATCATTACTTGTATATAGACCAATCAGCCTGCTGCCTTGTCTTTTCAAACTTCCTAATGATATAATCCTTACTCACTTGTTTAGTTTTTTCGAAAAACATGACACAATTGATCAAGTAAATCGCGTAACCAATGAAATAAGGACCGATATTGTATATACTGTTCACCGCATCGAGAAAGTAACCACTTCACTTTTTGCGGATGATACTGCTATAATAAGTCTGCACAGTCACAAAAGTGTTAAAATAACACATTGAACAAATTGAAGATTGGCTAGGACAATGGCGTATAAAAGTGAACGAAAATAAAAGCAAACACATAACTTTTACATTGAACTCAACTGTCAAGCTAAATAATGTACCTAGTCCGCAAGCTAAAAAAAAATTACAATTAGACAAACACTTAATCTGGAGGCGACACATTTCCACTAAAAATCTGCATCTTAAGCTCAAATTTTCCAATTTGCATTCTGATCTTAGCCTTAAAAACGAAGTCCTTCCAATAAATAAATACAAATATTTAAAAAAAAAAGTTAAACCTGAAGCTAGTGCATAATTCTTTTTTCTCATATATTTCGGATGTGCAAGTGTGGGCATAGCCCATTGCTTACCTACATATCTAAATTCTATGTCACATAATTTTCATTCTTACAAAAAATATTGTTTTTTTTTTCATTAAAATCATTCATAAAAAATTTGCTAAGAATGTATGTGCAACATAAAAGCTCGTCGTCCTGCTTATGTTTGTTATGAATATAAAGCACACTTTTAAGATATAAAAGAGGCAAATTAAAAAAAAAATACACAAAGAGAATGCAGTTATTTTCGACTAGGAACCAGCAATTTATAATTCAATTTTTGAAATTATAACGCACACACACTTGAAAGCATGTAAGGGCAATGTGTAAGAGTATATCTTTGCTTTAAAATTAGCACGTTTTCTAATTTCGATTTAATTAAAATTAAAGTTTATTCACAAATTTGTATACCAAATTTAACTCATGTTAAAAAAATTAATACTTATCAAAAATTTTCACTAGAGAAAACTCTTAATATTTACTCACAAATAGTTTCATGTTTGATTATTATTCGATCACAAATTTTATTAGACACGGCACTGTTAATTAGATTCAGTAAATATATATGTATGTATGTGTTGTATAAGAAAATATATCCTGAGAATAGGTAGCGACGAAAACGGAAATGCAATCAATAGCTTTATAGGGCTTTATAATTTTCTTTTATATGAAATCTAGTTAGTTGAACCTCCTAGAATCGCGACTAGGACTGTTAACGAACTGTGCTGAAAAGTGGCCGGCACGTCAAATATATACCACCGAGCCCCAAACTGAATTATACCGAAATAGACAGAAGAAAGAAGTAGATAGCAAGAGCTAGGCAATAAGGCAGGTAATACATAAGTATGTATGAATTTCATAGCCATGGTAGCAACTACGAATATATGCAATAGTAAACTATAACAATGGTAACCAAACTAATAATTACAACAATAAAAATAATACCAACAAAAAGTTAACATAACAAACAAACGAATCTACCATATAAACATCGTATCCACTTTTCTGTGCAGAACTCAATGCACAACAATAATATTACGGGTTGAAATAAATGCTAACATCACTGATACAATTTCGTTCACACACACACACACACACACACACACACACACACATAATAATCGAACTGCTGTTTGTAATCATATTTGAAAAACAAACACAATATAAGACACAAGTACATGGAGCCGCAAAGTGCTGAAGAACCAGAAACTGATCGTTCGTAGATATGAGTGAACCGGTCGAACGAAATGAATCGCAATTGGTTTTGTCAAGTGCAATGGCCGAGGTATCATAGCAAATAGGTGAACGGCAAATGCTTGTAAGCAAATTGTTGCAATCCTACCAAAACGAAGGCAAGACAGATTTTCTTTCGTAGCTTTAAATATATTCAAATGCAGATTTTTTAGCAAACAAGCGAGAGCATGTATTGGATTTCAATATGCGGTTTTGCTGCAACATTTGCAACTAATATTTTATAAGCATTTTTATGGTACGAACCGGACAGAATGCGTGAAATAAAATTGCCGTTCTGTAACTGCGGAATAATTCAAATTGAACGTTTTATTCAAGTAAATCCAAACCTAGTGGTGAAAAATTTATATTTAATTTTTCCTTTCATTTAAGTAACCTTAAAATAAATAAGAGTTATTTTGTTCCTGAATTTCGCAAGACTTTTTTTATTCCTCAACAAATGTTTGGGTGCAAAGTATAAAAAAAAAGTTTGATTTCTATGAGTAGCAAAAACATAACTTATGAAGAAATCATATATCCATATTATGGGAAATAGAATCGTGAGCTCATGTCAGTAATTTCGCTGGGCTTTTATCGCATTAAACCTAAAACTTACTGCAAGCTGGCGAAGGCTGGCGGAAAATCCCACACAGTTTCAAGTTGGTATAAGCTAGTGGTCATTATTTCTTAGCACGATTGTGGCGTAGCTGCTCACACTTATTATCTTGCTCTCAGAACTATTTTATAGTTTTAAATGTTTTGATGACAAGCAATGTTTATTATGTTTATGACGATAAAAATTACAACGATTATTCAATAAAATCCATTTTAAAATGAATTTAATAAATAATGAATAAGTAATAAATGATAAATGAATTTAATAATTTTTTTTTTGTAGCATATAATTTCTGCGAACTCAACTGATACAGAGAGCTTGGAGACCCGTACTTTTGTATTTAATATTGGTTTGAAGAGAGGCTTTAAACGTGAAGGAAAATAAATACATATCACAGTATTCCTGGCTGCAAAGATGCTAAAGAGAGGAGTGAGTAATTTTCTCAAACTAGCTTAATTATTATATATGCCTACACATCGCCCATGAGGCGAATGGTTTAGATTTATTGTAACATTATCGTTCAAGTAAAGAAAATTTTACAAACTCCAATAATATGTACATACATAAAGGACAATATCAGCATGGAAGAAGTAAAAGCTTCTAACTAATAACACAAAAACCTCCGCTTAAATTTGATAAATTTTTTACAAAAGTAACTGCACGTTCGTATCGAATATATGTGTATATGTATGTATACTTGTATACATATATGTAATATGATTGCATATTGTACTCCTCCCCAACCGGTTAATAAACCAAACTAGATCACGCTAAAATAAAGAGTACCGTAACTGTTGTAAACCACACAGTTGCAAAATTTCTAGCAAAAAATTTTGAAGTTATTCTAAAAAAGAACGATATTTGAGTAGTAAAAAAGCAATGTTAGGTTACTTGAATATACAAGCTATGTTATGTATTTGAGGCAAAAAAATGATGAAAAACGATGTGATTTACCTAACCGAATATTCTGGGTAAATAAACGGTTATGAAATAAAACTTTACTTTAGATTCGTGTCAAATTTTTTTTTCTTTCGTCCCTAAACCGAAATGGGCGATTGAATACTACTAGTTTGCAATTTTGCATTAAATAGTTCCTCTTTCACCATTTCCAATTATCGTAAATAGTATTTATATGAACTATCATATATGGATTGAAGTAAAATAAATTGTTCTAGAAAAGAAGAAATGAAAATGAATATTGCATTTTCGAAAACTAGATAGTAAAACTTGGTAGTACTAATTTTATCTGCGCTTATTGCATAGTCAAAACAGCTTCATTGAATTTACTAATAAATTATCACTACTTCATAATATATTAATTTGTATAGGTACCGTTTGGAAGAGTGCTGTTGTTTATCCTCAATCTGGCTCCAAAAATAATCATGAGTTCTTATATTAAGTGCCCATACAAGAGAAAAAATATGTGGACTTTATCAAGTATGGACAAATGAACAATAATTAATAATAGCTAAGAAGTATCAGGAAGGCAAATTTCCTCGCTACCATGAAAAAGATGTAGCCTAGGTCCAGGAAAAACTTCGGCTTGCAATCTCGGCGAATGGAGGCAATTTCCAAGTGTTTGGCATCTAGAAGAACCTATTTTAACTATTCTAGTGATAAATATTACGAGCTCAAGATTTGTTTCAAACAAGTTTTAGTAATTTACCAACAAGTATATTTGCACATCCATTTCAAACTCTTTATATGGATATTTACAAGGTAGCGCTCGTGCGTTTTGCAATGAATGCACTTATATACATACATACATATGCATATTATGTGTTTTTTTTTCATCCGAATAATGCCTAACCACTCTTTTAGGTGTAGTTATATAGATTTCTTTTAAAACTAATGTTGTTTATTTTTCCTCATCTACTCACTGCTAATTTGTATTAAAAACTTATCCAATAAAACTATCTATTTAACAGCTGTCCTTTCACTTTTAAAATTTATTAGAACTTAAACAAGTTCAACTAAACTCAGATTGTTAATTTTAATGTTTCGATTATAAAAGATATAGTTCTTTTCTACCAATGGAGCACAGAAATTTCTCGCCAGAACGTGAGCTTAGAAAACAGAGTAAATCGAATAATTCACTTTGGAATAGCACAAGTTATTACAATTTAATTAAAATAATAATTACATAATTCAGCTGAAAACCCACGTAAACAAATAATAGACATAAATAAGTAAGGAAGAGAATATTTCGTGTGAAACAAAACGATATACACTCGGAAATTATGGAAAATGGAGGACATCATGGACCTATGATATTCAATTTAGAATTCTGCTTGAACTTGCATACAATTTTAAATTAGTGCAACAGCCAGAAAAACAATTTCTTTAGATATTAGGATTATATCAAGTGCAATATGTTACACCATTATTAACGATCAACTTCAAAAACATAACATATGTTGTTGTTATTCTCCAGCTCACGCATAAAGCCTTACGTCACTCTTCTGACAGCTGCTATTTACACAATACTTACATCACCCGTGGTACTTATATATTTGCAGCCAATGTTGGCAGAATATTTTTGGACCTTACGCCAATAATGATTCAATCAATCCTCTGTATTCAGATATAAGAAAATCATACATTTCAAAGTCTGCAATAGAAATACGAATATAAATCAGTCATTGAAATCCGAATGTTACTACTCTGATCTACGCTTACTCATAATAGCGTTACTCGAATTAATATAACTTGCAACAGCCACGATATATGTATAACTCAAGACAACCCGCTTTTTTCATATACATATTTATAAAGCATTTTTCGAAATTTCATTGATTGTTATCTTGCATCAACGGCCGCAGTGTACTAATATAAAGTACCGAACAATCATATTTACGATCTATCCTTGTATCCAAACCATTCTAATTTTAGTCGACCTTTCAGTAATCCACTTTCCCAAAGAAGGTATTCTTTATCTTAATCTTAGCAAAATATATTAATGTACTAAATTTGAAGTAAATCGAAGCATAAACATTTTTTGCTACCATGCGGATGATTATGGGTTCGAACGCAGACCAGAAAAGCATCCAAAGTTATTGGAAATTATTTTAATTAAAAACCTTAATTTTTCTGTTGCGGTCGTCCATCGGCCGGGAATATCAACCCTTCCGAGTGTATATGAAGTATTCTGATATGAATAAAAAGCTTATTATAAAAATCCATCAGTCGATCGGAGACGACTTAAACGGTTATAAAAAAACTTAAATTTTATGCACCTGTTAATATAGGTATACATATGTACATATATAGAAACATATTATTTACATTTGGTTAATGCAAATTATTACACTTCATAATCTTTTACTACATTTACGCATTGGAAATTTCATGACGAATTTTCCTGAATACTAATATATTGCTGAATAAATAGGCCCTTGTCTTCTCTACAAATATTTGTAGATCATATGGTCCATTGTAGTACCCACAAATATACTTATATGCGTGTATTGTCGGACCAACTCATATATTTGTATTTGTACCAGCTTAGTGCGGCACGGCCATTCTTCGTGTTTTACCAATCATCACTACACGAAGTTACAATTGCGCAATAAATTTTATACTCTTAAGGTCGGTATGCAGCTCTTACGAAAACCAAGAACTCAAAGTGCAAAAAACAATGCGCGAAAAAATTTTTTATGAAGCAGTACGCACCTCGAACAAAAAATTTCCATTTTTACTGTCTATTTCTAAAGTTTTTAAACAAATACGAAATCACGGCAACACAGGTTTCCGAGCGAAATAAATAAAAAATAAAAATAAATGAATATATATCTTTCGCGAGAAAAAAAGAAGACTAATTTTCAAACGTATTAAAGCAAGCTTATAAAGCAATTTATGTAATGT
This sequence comes from Neoceratitis asiatica, assembly GCA_030068015.2. Lineage (NCBI taxonomy): Eukaryota > Metazoa > Arthropoda > Insecta > Diptera > Tephritidae > Neoceratitis > Neoceratitis asiatica. The sequence goes on along the minus strand of CM061528.1, from coordinate 304,287 downwards.
TTTTAGTTTTTTCATCAATTTCTTTACTTTTTATTTATTTTTAGCCATGAAAAAGGTAAGAATATATAATCAGCGACAAATATTTACCGCGCTCTACTCACGTTTTTCGTTTTGTTTACGTTTGCATATCTTCTTCCTTTGCAAATAGCTTTTCACAATAGAAAATCACCTGTTAAATTTCCATGCCTACTGCATTATTCCGTCCACGAAATATATGAGTTTTTTTCGTAAGAGCTGCATACCGACCTTTACACAGAAAATGTGTGGAAGTGAAATTGAGTCACTTTCGTTTCGCTGGCAAAGATGACTTGATACGAAACCATTGTACCAGTAACAAAACTCATAATTTTCGTCCATAAAATCTCTCTTTTTTACAAATACGTGTTTAACAGAACGCTGTGCGAAGGACAGAAATTGCAATAACAATAGAATGTTTCATTCCAGCGAATTTGGGTATAGGTACGAACCGCCGTCACGCGCCGGGATGGTGATGTACAAGTATTGAATATATGTACATATAAACTATATTATTATGGGGGGCTTAAATTCAAAATTTAAGCCTTAAGCCTTTCATTAAAACCCAAATTTTCATGAAATTTTAACATTGGTTACAACCCTGCGGACAGTACTTCAATTTTTTGTGGCAAAGGAAACGGAAAGTTTTTATTTCGTAAAATAGTGATAGTGTTTTATTATTAATATTCTTTTTAGTTTCAGAATAGTTTAATTAATTTCCTCATTTGGTAAGTAAATCCATGTATCCAAATGTATAAATTATTACAAATTGATCCTTTGCTTCCAGAATACAAGATGGCATTCAGGAGGTGTGTAGCAGGTTGCAGTCTATGGGTGCCTCTATGCCCCTTTCCTAAGGTGGGAGAAACAGCCCGGAGAGTGCTAAGAATATATTTGTAACAATTATAAAATTGTATGAAATGTGTAGCTAAATGTTTTTTTTTTGTATAAAATTGCTATGCTTAATATGACTGTTGCAAAGATTAATGTGTGTGTGTCTTTAAAAAACAGCTTTACTGATTGAAAGGAAAATTGGTGTGCATATGATAATGTTCTCCTGGATGGTTAGAAGTGCACCAGAGACCATGTGAGTGTATTGTATTTTGCATAAAACGAATATTTTCGGAAACATATTTTTTAATTTGTGTAGTAGCGGAACCTAGCGTGCTTTGCTACACCTATAAAAAAAAAATCTAACTGAAATTTAGAATTTTGGATTTATTTTTTGGAAAAGGAGAGGAAAAAAATTAATTGAATTTATTTTTTATTTTTTTTTTAAGTTTTTTTTAATTTATATTCAATTTCATTTCTTTCACTTTTTGTCTCCTTCTTTCAACACCACATACAATGTAATGTTCGTGTATTTTGAAATTTTACGTGTATTTGTTGTTGTTGCATGTATTTTGTATGGGTAGCGACCAATGTTCACTAAAATGGTTATATCTCTGGAACGCCTGCGCAAATCTCATGAAAACTTCACATTAACCTTCTCCTAATATCCCTTTATAACTGCTAAAATATTTGGTGCAATCTGGTATGGTGGTTCTCAAGTTATATGTAGGTGTTTATCAAAATTTGCATTGATTTTTATATATAAAGATGTTAAAATTTGCTTTTCCAACTAAAATATTTAAATTTATTTAAATTGAAAGTTAAGGAAATAATGATTAGAAAGAGTAAATTTTTGAATTATAACCATCGTCTTATGACGATGTGAATAATATAAAAAGATTCTCATTGAACATAATGTAGATTAAAAAAAACTTTACTACTGGTGGGGAACTTAATAGACTTTCATTATACATATATGTATATTCAGTGAGATATGATTCAGTCTGGGACTAAATCATTCATATTTTCATGCAATTTTTCTACAGCTTATATAAAATTAAAACAAATGTACATGTATGTGTGTATATACATATGTATGTATGCATATGTTATATTGATTACGGTTTGAATTATGGATTTGTTTTTAATTCTATTTGTGTATGTATGTTATATAAGTAGATATGCAGTTGAATGCGTTTATATGATACAAAAAAGTTCTAAGCAGATACCGCTTTAAAAAGGCTACCTTTGTTTACCTATTTTTGTAAAATAGTCTTCTAACTGTTCTATAATAGTAATATCATTTCTATCATTTAATGGATATGCTACACCATATTTCGAAATTTTTTCTTTTTAATTGAGTGTAGGTTTCTTGTATTCCCGAATGAATACTTTCTCTGACATGATATAACGATATTTATTTCACTGCTTCAACCTCTGTTTCTACTTGTATATCTTGTGCTCTCATAGTGCACTTTATAAATTCTATTTGATTATCGTTGGTATCTATTAGTTTTTTTCCTGAACGACATTATATTTCCTTTCTGATATATCTGAAAATATTCAAATTTTTTATATATATTTCCTAAAGATCTCACCCTTCGTATTGAAATCATATTCTGATACAAAAATTATTCTCTTCCCGTGTATCATTTTCATTTCCTTTGTCTTATTATTTGTTAATATAATTTGCGTTTTATATTTGTTGACTATCTCATCCTTAATGTAAAAATGGTCACCTAAATCTTCTTCAGCTGAATGAGCTGTTGCAATTGAGTCATCATCATCTTCAGTATTAGTATTATTAGATAAAATATTTATTTGTGTTATTTCACTTCCCATCTTTTCTGAAATAGTGTATTCACTATTTTCTAGTCTACTTAAAAAATCTGCTACTCTATTTTCTATTCCTTTTAAATATTCTATGTCGATCTGGTATTTGCCTAGTTTCAGTAAACATCTTTTGTGTCGCGGCGACATTCTTTACCTCTGTACTTTGAATGTAAAAATTTTATTGGTTGATGATCTGTCAAATTTTTAAATTTTTTACCATAAAGGTATGGTCTGAAATAGTTTACGCTCCACATTATAGCCAAAAATTCTTTGTTTGTTGCGGAGTAATTACGTTCGTGGTTGTTTAACGTCCTTAATGCATAACATACTGGATGTCCCTCTGATAGCACTGCCCCTACTGCATAATTAGATGCATCAGTAGTTAAAGTAAATTGTTTCTCAAAGTCTGGGAATCGTAAAATAGGATTTGTACTAATTAAAGTTTTTAACTTTTAGAAAGCGTCAATATAGGTTGGGTCTTTTGTATTTTTACTCCTTTTTTCAAATATTTGGTTATTGGTTGTGCAACTTTTGCATAATGTCTCACAAATTTTCTATAGAAACCCGTTATTTCTAAAAAAAACTTTCGATTTGCTTCTCCGTTTTTGGAATTTCTAACTGCTCTATTATTTTTACTTTGTTCGGATTTGGTTTCATTCCATTTTCCGTTAGTATATGCCTTAAGAATTCAGTTTATTTTGTCATAAAATTGCATTTATCTACTTGAATTTTTAGATTAACCTTTTCTATTACTTCAAATATATCGGTTATTGATTTCAGGTGTTGCTGAAGAGATGTGCTAAATAAATATTAGAATATCATCTAAATACGCAACACATGTTTTATTAATAAAATCGCGTAATGTTTATTTCATAAGCATTTGGAATGTTGCTGAAGCTTTTTGAGTCCAAAAGTCATTCTTATAAATTCATAAAGTCCGTTCGGAGTAACGAAAGCTGTTTTTTCCTTATCCTGTTCTCTAACCAATATTTGCTGATAACCCTTCGCTAAATCAATAGTAGTAAAATATTGTGCTTTTCCTAGCTTATCTAAAATAGAATCTATATTTGGTTAAGGGTATTTATCATCGATCGTTTTTTCATTCAATTTCCTGTAGTCTATTACTAGTCTATATTTTTGTTTTCCGGAATTGTCCCTTTTCTTTGATACTACTATTAGCGGGCTGGAGTAACGTGACTGACTTTTTCTAATTATTCCCTGTGCTTCCATTTCTTTAACTTGTATTCATACTTCCTCTTCATGTTGAGGTGGATACCTATATAGTTTGGAATTAATTTGCTCATTTGTCGTTGTCCTGATTTCGTGCTGAAGTGCTAGTCAAACGTTCACCTTCTTTAAAAAATAGTGTTTTAAATCTTTTTAAAATTTTTATTATCTTGTGTTCTTCTAGATTGAAATGATCTAATTTTATACCTTCAATTCCATCTTCTCTAGCTTCTAATGTACAAATTTCATTTATGTTATAAGGGTTATTAAGTATATTGCAGTTTTTTTTTTGATTTCAAGTTAGTGTTTTTCTTCCATTTTAAAATATTAAAAGTGTTTTAAAATATCTGTTCCTATTATAAAATCATAATTTCTCCTATCAAATTTTGCCATTTTCCATCTTACTCTTGCTTCTTCCTGCAGATTAATTTCTTTTGGCACCATTGTTATAACATCATACTGTATTATGCCCTTATTCGTGATTGTACTGACAGCTAATGGCTTGTTTAGTTTATTGATTGGAAAATCTTTTACTGCACTATTTATTTGGCTTAAACTTATGCCAGTATCTAGTAATGCTATGTACTTTTTTCCACTAACATTAATCTCTATTTTACTTACTTACTTCTTTTTCTTTTTCTTCTTCACATTTTATTTTATTACTATTGCGACCTTCGCTGTCGTATCTTCTATAGTTTGTTTCTATGCTATCCACTTCCATAGGTACTACTTGGTCTTGCCTAGGTTGATTCCAACGACTTCGGTTTGAATTTTACCTGGGGTTTCCTACCTGTTGGCACCTTTGAAATTGTTCTGAATTGTTATTAAAATTTCCTCTATAGATTTTCTCTGTAATAAATGTGTCGTTGGGTTTGCTTTACTTGGGCTGAAGAGCTTCGCTTTGTCAGGAGATTTGTATTTATTTTGCTGTTCAAATCTTCCCTGTCCTTCATACTTCCTAGAATTTTTAAACTCCCATATATTACAACTGTCTTCATATCGTCGTTTGTTCATTATTTCTATTATCGTCATTAAATTTCGTTCGTCATAAATTCTATCTAATAATGTCCCTTGAGTCATTTCTTTAGTGATATTCACTAATAGGCTATTTATGTTCGTTAAATCTATACCATGGTGACCTTGGTAATAAACTATTAATTCGTCCGCTTTGTACTGTTTACTTTGTAGTTCAGTAGCTAGCTCACTTACCGAATTCACCTTCAAGTTGTTAATTCGCTTGTAAACTTGGTGTGGTTCTGTGTCTGGTCTGTATCTTCGTTTCAGTGCCCCCCTTATTTTATTCCAGTTGTGTGTTTCCAAGGAATTTATCGTATTACTGCCTGTGCCCGTGAATATAGGTAGTTGGCTTATATTCTTTATGACCCTGGCCTTCTCCTGATGATTTGTTAAAATTTGGCTCCTTTGAAGCTCAATATAGGCATTTCTCAGCTGCTCAATTTGTTGTTCACGTCTGGCTAGCTGTTCCACAATGTCGTCGGGTATGGCTTCCGCTTGTGCCTGCTTCAGCCTTCTTCTGTCGAAGATCTCTTGCCTTCTGAGACTAATTTTGATGTTGTGCCACGGTTAGCTAATCAAACTGGTTTGTCTATATGGTGGTGGTTTCACAAGATCTTTGATCCACTGCACTACCTCTGTTTCTTTCGCTGTGGGTGGTACCTTAAAATGTTTAAGTCACTGCACTGCCACTGAATATTTTCATGCGGGTGGTTCCTGAAAATGTTTAAGTCACTGCACTGCCACTTAATATTTTTATTTTTATTTGGTATTCTGTTATATCCCATAGAGTCCGGTTAACTCCTGAGTTGGCTACGGAATCGCAGGTTTTTGGTTGGGTATTATATTTTTTAATTAATTTAGACACGTTCGCGTTTTTTTTTCGTTTCGTATCACTATCCTTTTTTATTTATTTTTTGTTAAAGAAAAAAGGTCTACCGACTGCGCCAGATTCATTTTCGTGTTCACGAGGGGAGTTTTTAAAAAAGATAACAGATAATTATTTTGGCAAAGGCCAGTAATCAGCTTAAGCGCAAAATTAGAACAAACCCTATTTTAATTTTTCAACAATAAGCAAAGTTATTACAATTATAAAAAGTGCTTAGCTTTCTACTTTACATTTTACTTGGTTATTGCTTATTTGACATTTTTACTTAGCTAAAACAAGAATGCTTACTTAACCTTTTTATTTATTCTGCTTATGCAGTAATTAATTATTGGGTTCGTGGAAATTAATCAATTTTTCCATTTTGTTTTATGTTATTTTTCGACACTTTTAAAATAGGCCGGAAGTTGGTTTCAGTTTACTTTTTACTTACAATATTATTAAGGAATTGGTCGGTGTCGCCAATTGCTGAGTTGCTATAATTTTTATATGTAACTCGCGTGAGGGCTGTAGGTTTTAGATTATACCTTCGTTAGCTTGAACGGCCGCCGCTAAGCAAAAAATCGGCTAACGAAATCTGGGCAAAAAAAAAAATATGATGAGTACGCTCGGGAATAGTAGGAATAATTTTATATTAGTTTAAGCTACCCGCTTTCACACATAAACATTTCATTTATTAGCTCAAAAGTACATATTCAAAGATATTTGAACAAATTTTGTTTAAGTTTACTTTATTTATTTGTTAAAATATTATTTTTTCTTGAGAAAGAGGAAATAATTTCCGAAGTAAATTAACATTTTTAGTATAGTTAATGAATTTCTCTTTTTTAATTAGACGGCAGGAATAGATTAAGTTGTTGGGTTTAACGAACAAACAGCCAAATATTTGTTTATTTGACAAAGACATTTCTCTCGCCAGCTTAGAAGGGGACAGCTACTTAACTACACCGCCAGTCCGGATAAAAATTTAAGGATATTGGCATCCACAGTGAATGTTTGTAGTATTTCAATTAATGTAGGTGGTTTAAATATCGAAGACGGACAAGACAATGTTATAGAAGTAGGGAACGAAAATACTATAGGCCCGAGACTTCTTTCTTCAACGGGAGTTGAAAGCGATTTATCTTCAATTAACCCTTTTTTTTTGGATGTTGAATTGCAAGAGTCCCCTCGTGCCATAGTACATATAGTGCATCCCTAGTGCTCAATTTTAGAGGTTCCTAATGTAGTTAGAACGTGGGCAAATAGTAGGCAGACCCAAACTATTTGTTATTTATCGGAGTGGACCCCTAGAAAAAGAAGATATAGGGAAGGGCTAGATGTCAAAAATCGGGAAGTCGAACATTTGCGCAATGAGGTGAAATATTCAGAAAGGAGAGTAGAAATATTAAAAAATAGGGAAACTCTGTCTGTTAATGTAGTTGGGCAGGACGAAAACAGACTTATTTCAGAGCTGTGTGTGTGTGGAAATTACGTCCACATGTTGCTATGTGTGTGAGGAATTGCTTAAAAAATACAACCTGATCTCCAAAGGATTTTAGATTTGATAGGGGATTGAAAACACTAGCTCTGGCCGTAAAATTCTTATCACCTATTGCATTTAGATATTTCAAGCCCATTTGGCCACGAAACCCTGGCTGCAATTATAACAGCATAAAAGTTCTGGAACTGAGAAGGCGTGGCTTCACGGACGCACAGAGATATGTTCCAATATGTTGGGGCGAAATTTCTCTCAAAGTTCATTTGCAGTACGAAAGGAATAGGAACTGGATAGTAGGTGTAGAAGATTATGGAGATGAAAATCGTACATCCACTAGTAGCTACTAGTGTTTTAGCGATTTTCGTCCAAGGTATTAGTGGAGAGACTTGGACACACCCGTTAGCTTATTTTTTGTACATAAAGTATGCAAAGGAGATGTGATGAAAAAATATATATTCGAAGTCTTTGATCAGCTCCAGAGTATTGGATTGCGTCTCTCCCAAATGGTCACTGACTAAAGTTGTTTAATTTTTCGAGAATAGTAATAGTAACAACAGATAAGCCCTTTTTCAATGTGAATGAGCATAAAGTATTCTACTTTGTTGACTAACCCCTGCTAAAAACCCCTTGGAAAATAAGAAAATAGGGTTTCTTTTCACGGCCAACCTGTTGAATGGTAGGATGTAGTGCATGTTTATGAAAATGGCGCTACTAGCAGTATTGGTTGTACCCATAAGTTAACTTCGGCTCAAAATTCATAGTTCTAAGTCTCCATCTTTTGTTAATACAACCGAGTTTTTCCTTTTTTGATAAGCTATTAAATATTTTTCATAGTAATATTTTTGGAGCAATAGGGAACTTTAAGGATCCCTTTTCAGCATCTGTGGATCAATTAAAGTTTCTTGAGGAAGCCGAAATTTTCCTGAATTCTATCCGAGTTCATGCTAGTTTAGGTCATGACATCACGAATACTTTTAGTTTCATAGAAGTTTAGCTCCTCAAAATATACAGTTTAAGACATTTATGGCATTTCTGGTTACAGCAGGATTTTAATCATTTGAAATCTGAAACAGGACAGATTGAATTTTTTTTCGGACATATTCGCATAAGAGGGGGATTTGTGGTGGGAATAACTCCGCAGCGTTTCTCTTATCTTTTCTGACATGCCTGGGGCATAGGGTATATTCGATGTGTAAAAAATGGAAATTGCGAACACTAGTGGGAGTCTTTTTCTACTAGCTCCCTCCAAAGCGCCTGTAATAATATTTTGGTTAGATCTACCTTACCCCTATTCCAAAATTTCAAATCGAAGTAAATATTGATGTCAATGAAAGTAGTTTTCTTCATCGAAATGCGTTTGTTTATTTTTGCGGCTATTTGTATTACAAATATTTTAAGCACCATAATTGCTTAATGATTTTACCAAGATTTGATGGTGAATCACAGAAAAAGATTTTTCTTTTACGAAAGAAAAATAATATAGTAATTCTCAAATGATAAAACCACCAAATGGGCTTATAGATTTTAAAAATATAAAATTTTTATGTTTTACTCATAAATAGTGCTCAACTTCACCGTCAAAGTCTGATGTCCTTCGATTTTTCGGGCAGGTTTTTTTTATTTTTTAGGTATGAATTTCGTGTACTTTATAAAGTCTGCGTTCACCCAACGCATTTTTTAAGTAAAGTAAAAACACAACTGAAATAGTTAATTCAGTTAAAAAATTTTACATGAATTTATTCATTATATTTTTAAGGTTAAAATGCAAAAGCAACAATTTATATTTTCATTTTTATTTTCGTTAGAACGGTATCTAAGTGTACTAACATTTAACCGTAGGCACCACAAAGTCTAATATTTTGTTGAATTTATCTACTTATCTGTTTCCTCAGCTGTAATTCGGGACCATTCTGCCAGCATAACTCTTCGCAAAACCTCTTTACTTATTATTATATGCTGACGAATTCTTTTTCCTAATATATCCCAAAGGTGCTCTATATGATCGATCTATAGGGACATTGTACAAGAGCCAAAGTCTGACTATTTGAGCAGTATGCTTCGAATGGATATCCTGCTGAAACCAGGATTCTCTGCAGTTCGTTTCAAGTTCTTTTTTTAAATGTTTAAATTTCCCTATTTATACTTTGTCGATTCGATAAATTTAAGCTGAGCCACACCATTAGCCGCCATGTTCCTGATTTGCGCCACACAATTTGGCTACCTTTTATGCCGAATATACAAAACTTGCTCTAATCTGAAAAAATTACTTGTTTCCGGAATTCCGGAGACTTATCTATATAATTATGAGCAAATTCAATGCGCTTTCGTCTATTGACAAGTGAGATATAAGGTTTTTTTCGAGCGACTCTATCATGATACCCAGCTTTACGTAAAATTTTTCTAGCAGTTTCTACATAAATTGTTGTTTTTTTAATGTTTTATTTACGTTTTCAACTATAGTTGTTGACGTAATTCGCGGGTAAACTTTCACTAGATTTAATATTTTGCGTTCTTACGACGTTAAAATATCGGTTTGCTGGAAATTACTCTCTCTTTAAATAATTACTTAGAATAAAACACAATAGTAAATGTGCAAAAAGAAGAAGCATCTTCATGAAAAGTAACGATATTCTCAAATCAAGCAAACTGAACGCATAATCTGTGGTGGCTATGTTTGCTTGCTGCTGCACTTAGATACCGTTATCTCGAAATGAGTATAGGTTTTTATTTTTGCATTTTGAAATGAGAAATAATAATGAATAAATGCATGTAAATTGTTTTAACTGAATTAACTATTTCAATTGTGTTTGTACTTTACTTTAAAAAATGTGCTGGGTGAACGCAGACTTTATGGTCTATGTGTATATACGACTGAGTAATTTGTGTAAATGCATGTACCTGAATTTTGTGATATACATATTTCCAAAAGTTTTTTTCATTGATTTATTTATTTATTTAACTTTTTTGTGAATTGTTTTTGTTTTGTTATTTGTTAATTTTTTATTGTGCAATTTAATTTATGTTGTACAAATAAATATGTATTATATGAATAAGGGTGAAAATAGGCCTCCTGGGGAAGCGAGCACCGGTAACGCGCCTTTTTTACGACCGCAACGATAGTGTGCAAAAGCCCTTAATTAAAGGATAATAAAAAATTTTAATATGTTTGTATATATTTTCTTTTAGTTTTATATAAATTAATAAGTAAAATACTTGATGTTTTTTCAATATTTCCTACTAAAAGCATGCATTAGTACTTTTACTTCCGGTGATATTTGTTTCGTCCCTGGGTCAAAAAGTGGAGTATTTCGATCAGGTGATCTCAGCTGTTTTTTTTTGTTTTTTTTTGTTTGTTTGTTTTTAGGACTGTACGATGTACGAAACTTACTCAAATTCGCTAATATTGCAACTGAGAGCGTTTCCCATTTCAAATTCTAATGATGGCAGCAGTATTGGAGCGGAGATCATTCAACAGCTGATGTGCAAAAGGCACAAGTATTACTATGTAAATAAAAGAAATCCAGTGTTTTAATATCAAATGAAATTTGTATTGTAAATATTGCAAAAAAAATTGGATTGTTTGACAATAAAATATTGTACTAAAATTGCAATTACAGACGATTGTTGTATATCCTGAATCCCCTCGTAATGAAATACCCAAAATTCCTCTAAAAATTCCAAAACGTCACTTTCAAAACTGGTGGGACTATTCGGAAATGATATGAAAAATTAGGGGTTTTGAGCACTCTCACGAATTAAAGAGTTTCGTATCTAGTCATGTCGATAAGTCCACTCACAAGTAATTAATCCTTACAGAATATATGAAACAATGCGAAAGATTATTCTTTTATAAATTAATGTTGAATATATTAATATTGAAAAGTCAAATCAGCAAATTATTATCTCTTTAATACCGGGCAAACCTACAGAAATTTTGAAATTCTATCCTTTCATGTAAGGATGTGTCAAATCTTCTCTGTTTTGACTCCACCTCCTTACTGCATCATGACCTATGATAAGTCGTTCTTTAATTAAAGTGTGCATTCCAGGTCATGTCACATAAAAAATTATGAAAAAATTTTCAAATAAAAGTCAACTTTTTTGCTATACTCAGAAGTATTTTATTTTTTACGCAAACACATATACAGCATTTGGAAAGCTGTGTCAATTAAGATGGCTGCAGGGTACGATTTCTTAGGATGTAGAGGTAAGAAGTCTGAATACTGTGAAAAGACAAACGTGGACAAGTTCATATACATATAAACATGTATAAAAATATGTATATGTATACATACATACATATACGGGCGTTTTATTCGTCTACAAGAGAGGAAATTTTTATTAATTTTCTTGATTATGAATTAAGGTCATCTGTTATTAACTATAAGTCAACATTGTTTCGTCCTCGCCCTATTGTCTAGGACTTGTTGCAACAGAGGTTGACATATGTGAACTCATACCAAAACGATGGAAAATTCTCCTCAGCCACATCATGGTGGATTAAGTTACGATACTTTCAATCCGGTCTTTCAAACGGTCTAACTTTGCGGAGGGTTTAACTTGGTACATATTTATAGAGCGCGCGGCTTGTTGCAAAACTGACGACAGCTCCTGGTCGCATCTCCCGTGAACTAACATTACAATAAGATTTCAATTGAGCCTTAAGCAGACTATGTCGGAGTTGCCCCAAAAGTCCCCCTCTTACAGCATTAGTCAAACTTATCTTATTCAAACTAAAATCGTTGGTATTTAAAGGCTTCAATATTCTATGAAATATTGAAGCATACCAAACACTATGCGCTTATTACTATTATTATTAACATAAAAATTTATTATACATAAAAAATAATTTGTCATACTTTGTCTAAGAGAGGTGGGCATTTAAGCATATTGTGTATATTATGTACATAACATACTTATATATACCATCAGTCAGCCAGCTAGCTTTACTAGACGTTCCCAGCATAATTTTAGGCGTTAGTTTTTTGGCTCCTGCTATCTATTCAGTGCTGTACCTTTTTTCTTTAGCTCTGCAGCTCAACTAATTTTTTCCAATGGGGGCTTATCACACGATGATAGGCGTATATTGTGGGGTCTCCCTTTTTTGTGGGTTGGGCAGAGCACACTTAGGTTCCAAACTTCGGGTATTGCATACTCTATTTTAGGTCTTTGCTGTTCTTTATGCGGGTATTTGTTATTCAAACCTCTTCATAATTAGGTAATATAACATGTTTCCCCGTCATTGAATGGTGAATCGGGTTCTTCACCTCCTAGTTTTTCAGTTTCATTTCCATTCAGCAAGATGGATAAGTGTTCCCTTCTTAATAACAGTACCCCAATCGGTCAGCTTTGCTGCTTTTTACAAATGTGTCTCGCTTCCCCCTTCAAGTTGGTATATCTCCCACACAGATAGCGTTGCGGTCGCTGTTTGCGAGGTAAGCAGACTGATTTCTCTAGAAACCAATAGTTTCATTTGTATGTATGGAGCTTGGCCAGCAGAAAACTGTCTATCGTCTGTCATCTATAACAATACATTCATTCAATACATTCAGGTACATGATGCATTTTTTTATATCAGAATCTAATACCATAGAATCATATTTCGGTTATCGGCTAAGTTGATCAGCCTCAGCCCGCTTGGGATGTTTCATCGTGGAGGCTGAATTTTTCGACAGTTGACAGGTATCTTTGACACCTTCCTGGCACACCCTAACTTTAAAAACGCAAACCAAAATTTCGTCTTCATGGCGGTGTAGCTCTCATAAGTACTCTCCACTTGCTCGTAAAAGGCATCTTTGGTCACATTCAGGTCCAACCCAGGTACACATCCTTAGATCGTGACCCTAAAAAAGCTGTGTGGTCATCATAAAAGGTGGAGTCTCTAATTCGATATCAGCTTTGTTTTCTTTTTCATTGACGTTGGTTTCTATGGGGCGGCAAAAATACTCTAGTGAACACCTAAATGGAGTGGTTCCACTAAAGCTTCCTCTATTTCAGCTATGACACAGCTCCACTTGGGTTGGTTAGGTGTCCAGGGTGTGTTACAAAAATAACCTAACTTCCTGCAAGTGAGACTTATTGTATTTTTTTTTTAAATTAAATTATATATTTGATAAAAATTTCTATTATGATAAATGAAATTGTGATATATAGCCTTTCTATATAAAGGTAGCGATATGAATGACACTTACTCACTATGTTATATATGTGAATCTAGTATTTACACGAATACAAATGTAAATATAATCAGATTCAGCGTCGAATTGACCTCTATTACTCAGTATACGATTCTCCCTCTGACTTTTGTGATGCAAAATAATGCCCGCATCATGCTTGTCGCTTGATGTTAGATAATTGAGAATCTCAAATTTGAATTCATCAACTTGAAATGGCGCACTTAAGCTAGATTCATTCAGTATCATATATTCGCGCAACAAATAAAGCCAGAGAACGGTGAAGGCAAGTGCGGTACAACAAATAACATAGAAATATAGTGTCATTGTGTAGTGTTCGCGCATGCAGAAACCCAACGAGCTGTATTTAACTGATTTAATCTTGACTTAGATATTCATTAAATTTTTTTTAGGCATTTGATAGACGAAATTAGTCCATTTATGGAGATTGTGAATCATATTTATTTGTTCATGTATGTATGTAGCACATATGCTTGCTCTTAATATATCGGAAGCTAGCAACTTATAATAAGTTAATACGAACAACTTCGTAACAATTTAGGCAATGAGAAAAGGCTTTAATTTGAGCTCGATGAAGATTATTTCTGTGAAAGCATACCCTTCACCACGAACACATGTTTCCAGTAATCGCCATAAGCATTTTCGTTTTAGTTTCAAACGCAAACTTCGTCTTGGTATAAACGAGCGTACTGGGCGCCTGCAATGGTGCCCCGGTGTAACATGTAATAAACTTTTAATTATTCTTCCAGCGGTGTTGCTGCCAATAACACTTGCGCTGATTCTACTTTTACGTATGGATAATATGTTAATGGCACTTCAGTTACATGAAGCTAAGAAAAATCAAGGGCAACATCTACCACAACAAAAATATTCCTCTAATATTTATTCACATTACACATACGATTTCCTGCCTGATAAAAGAGATGTATTCGGGGACATTGTTAACGAACAGTTTATACTACCAGTGGATGTGATGAACAAAAAAGAATTAAGTGAAAAAGAACGCCTTAAACGCTGTATTTCCTTTAAATATGGTCTAAGCGAAACACTAGAACTAGATGAACGTGATATTATGAAAGATGCCCGTACATCTTTCTTACCGCAAGATACAACAGCAATACCACGTGAATGCTTGGGTAAATTAAATTCAGTTAGACCTGAATCCACTTTTGTTAACAATTTGTTTGAGCAAATGCTGCGACGTTCGCGCCGCACCTCCGGTGACAAAATAGGTGAAGATATATCAAAGAATATTTACGACCATAACACATCAAATAATGATAAATTCGATTTGAACACTGATGAAATTGAAAACGATCAGAACCCTCTAAGTGAAGAGGATGCACAGCTTTTTGGTTCCACATCGGCATTACAAACTTTTTGGAATGAAGAGGGCACAAAGGAGACTATACGTGCAGCACAAGCTAAAACAATGAAAAAATATATGGATAATCGCATCAATCCGTGCTCCGATTTCTATAAATATGCCTGTGGGAATTGGGAGCGTTTGCATCCCATTCCAAAAGATAAGGCTGGTTTTGACACTTTTGAAATGTTAAGGGAAAACTTAGATGTCGTATTACGAGAACTGTTAGAATCCAAAGAAAAATCAGAAGTAACTTTGAATCAAAAGAAAGTTGTAAATATTAAACACAACAATTTTGGTCATGATTCTCATGCACATGCAGATATTATTAAATCTACTAAATCGGCAACCGATGCAGTTGTAATGGATGAAAAAGCAGCAAAAGCATTGGATCAATTTGAAAAGCAACTGCAAGAGAAATCTTCCAGACTTCGTAGGCATATCATTCAACGAAGACATGCTTTAAGTGTAGTCCTAAAGCGCTACAAACGCCAAAAAGCCGCGGCAAATAAAAGAAAACGTTTAATTAAAGTTTTGAGCCTCGGAAATATTTCATCTGAGGATGGTAACGGCCCAGAGTATATATATACGAATGACGCACCACTAAAAGCAAAATATCTCTATCAATCCTGTATAAATACAGAACTTCTTGAAAAGCGTGGGATCAAACCTCTCCTGAAATTGATTGATAGCCTTGGCGGTTGGCCCGTACTAAATCCTAATTGGAATCCCCAAAACTTTGATTGGTTAAATTTAACTGCACAACTCAGACGATATAACAACGATATCCTTATCGTAGAATGGGTAGGCCCAGATATTAAGAACTCGGACGAAAACATCATACAGTTTGACCAGACTAGTCTGGGACTGCCGACACGTGAATATTATCTACAAGATATGAATGCACGTTATTTGATGGCCTATCAGTTATTTATGTCTGAAATAATGCAAAAATTAGGGGCATCCCGGGATCGAGCTATTAAAACGGCCGCAGAGGTGGTAGGTTTCGAAACACGTCTCGCAGCAATAACGGCACCTGCAGAGCAACGTTTGAATGTTACTAAACTGTACAATCGCATGACGTTAAATCAATTGCATAAAGCAGTACCAGAGATTAACTGGTTGCGCTACCTTGTCATCCTACAAGATCGGAATGTGCGAGACTCTGAAGAGGTCGTCATTTATGCTTTGGAATATATGAACGACCTTGTTAGTTTATTACGTACAAGTGATCCCACCACTGTGTCCAATTATTTACTTTGGCGGTTTGTACGTCATCGAATTAATAATGTTGACGATCGTTTCGAGGATACCAAACAAAAATTTTACCACTCCTTATTCGGACGAGAAGAGAGTCCGCAACGTTGGAAGGTTTGTATTGCACAGGTAAATACTAATATGGGTATGGCTTTGGGATCAATGTTTGTTCGCAAATATTTTGACGAAAATAGCAAACAGGATACACTTAAAATGACACACGAACTGCAACAAGCTTTTCGTGAAATTCTAAAAAGCACAGATTGGCTGGATTTGAGTACAAAGCATTTAGCGGAACTTAAAGTCAACGCAATGTCGCTGAAAATTGGATATCCTGATTTTATACTAAACCCGAGAGAACTGAACGATAAATATGCAGGTATACAAATACATCCTGATAGGTATTTTGAAAATACTTTACATGTGCTATTGCACACGGCCAAAACAGAACAGAATAAGATACAGGAGGCTGTAAATAAAACGGCTTGGCAGACAGCACCAGCAATTGTTAATGCTTATTACAGTCGAAATAAGAACCAAATTATGTTCCCGGCTGGTATACTCCAACCACCCTTTTACCACCGCCACTTCCCGCGTTCGTTAAATTTTGGTGGAATCGGTGTTGTGATTGGACATGAGCTCACTCATGGTTTTGATGACAAAGGCCGGCTATTCGACCGCAACGGTAGCATACACAAGTGGTGGACAGATGCGTCAATTAAAGGATTCGACGAGCGAGCGCGTTGTATAATATCCCAATATAGCAACTATACCGTTGGTGAAGTTGGTATATCTCTAAATGGCGAGAGTACCCAAGGTGAGTACAAAGATAATTTATCTACATCCTCATATTCAATGAAAAATAATGTTTCTAACAAAAATAGGCCTTTGAATATAGCTCATTTACTTATAACCTAAAACAATTACAGGCCGCATTAAAAACAACCCATAAATATAAGTCGAGCTCGACAAGCAATCCTACTTGTATACATTTCTCAGACAATTAATGCCTGAATGTATGCAGGATTGAAAAATACTCGCTAACCCAACATTAAGTAAAAATAGCGGCTAAATTGTATTAATTGAATAATACAACAACAGATAACATGGCAGGCGTTGGCTCAGTTGGTAGAGCACTGGCCTGTGATGCCAGAATCCGTCGGTTCGATTCCTGGCAGAAGAAGTCTGATGAGGAGATGTGGTGATCTCCGAAACAGCTGTCACTTCTGCCATTCTTTCCTTGTTGTATAACAAAATATTCAATGAAAAATAATGTTTCTAACAAAAATAGGCCTTGGAATACAGCTCATTTACTTATAACCAAAAACAATTACAGGCCGCATTACCATTACAGGCAGACCCAAGCCTATTTTTAGATTCATATTATTTTGTCTGTAACACCTTAAAATAATCGAGATAAAAATAACATACCCATATATATATATTCCGACTTACTCAGGAGACAAGGCATTGTTTGTTTCTAAAAGATACATATGTAGATATCTACCAAAAACGTGATCTTCCACATATGTATGTAATGTGGGTTATATAGTTTACAATTAAAATAAAAACAAATCAGAAGTGCTGTATTGTTAACAATTGATACTCAGCTTGTATTATTGATTGTTTCGGTATAATTTTTGGTGTTTGTATCTCTATACTTTGTATCTCTATACGTTCTCGGACTTACACACTCTGGACGAAAGTTATAATACCAAAACATTTTCGTGAAAAGTATATAAATACTTTATTATTATTATACAAAATAAGATCGATTGTGAAGCCACAATATATTGATATACTGATGACTCTTAACGAACTAAATTAAAACAGCACAAAAAGACAGATATGAATGAAAATTGCTGTAGTAAACATCAAATTGCTAAATATTTATATTTGTATTTATAGGTGAAAATATCGCTGATAACGGCGGTTTACGTCAAGCTTTCCACGCCTATAAATCGTGGTTGAGGAACAATCCACAAGCTGCTGCTGATGAACGACTTCCCGGAATAGATATGACTGGCGAACAGCTTTTCTTTCTTAACTTTGGACAAGTTTGGTGCGGTGCCATGCGCCCTGAAGCCGTACGAAATAAGCTTAATACAGCTATACATAGTCCTGGCCGATTTCGAGTTATCGGTACTCTTTCAAATTCAAGGGATTTTGCAAGAGAATTTAAATGCCCTGAAGGTTCTCCCATGAATCCTGTACACAAATGCAGTGTTTGGTAACAATAGAACTATTAGAACTTGAGAAAAATAAACATGTTCGGTGGACATTAAAACGAATTTCATAGTCAAAATATTAATAACAAAGTCTTGATTTGTTAAGATATATTGTCGAATTTCGTTTACTGTAATGTGATTTATTTTGGATTTTACCTAGAGCAACTAATTAAGAATATCATAATTAAATATATTGTAATAATTAGGTGACACTATTATTATATTATCTAAATAAAATAAATTATTACATAATTAAGTAATTTCAATTTAGCAAGAATCTGTTATATATACTAAGTGTTCATAGTAAATATTTACATGTGTATCACGTATTCCTTTTCTCATTTTTTACACCAAACTTTTGCTTTAAGTCAATTGTAAATTTGTTGCAATACAAGATACACCCCACAACAAACATACATGACTAAATCCCCTTAAGACAAACTACGGATAACGCAATATCTAAGACAAGACAAAATTGCTTTATCCCAAAATTTACTGTACAGATAAAAAAATATATTGAAGCAGATGAAAAACATTTAGGACAATAACGTTTCACATGGAATACGAGTATAAGAAAGAAGTTAAACAGCGTTAATAAATATCTTAAAAATTCTATTTGTATATGGGAACACACTTTTTAATTTACAAGTATATCTCAAGATACCTCACGGCAGCATCTCTTAATCATCGTTTTACATTTTTTTTGAAACTTTAAATTTTTTTTTACATTTTTTCAAAAGACGGCAAACATAAAAAAAAATAATGGCGAACGAATTAAATAATCGGCTGTATATTTCGGATATTTGTATCATGCATACACTATATTAAACTATCCGAAACTTCGAAAGCTTTTCAATAAATTTGGAAAATTTCGAACGAACGCAATGAAAGTTTCTTCGTTTTTCGGTTTTTAATCAGTATCTCTCACACGCTGCTTGAAAAGAGTAGTTATTTTGATGTTGTATATTACAAATCGTGTGGTGAAAGAAAATGGAGAACTAAAAATAAGCAGATAATATTACTGTACAAAAAGCTAAAATTTACGCTTTCGAAAATGCAAGGAACAATTGCTAAATGTACAATTATCATATTTTTTATATATATATCTAATGTGTATGGGAATAATGGTATACCGATTGGTAAGTGTTTTCTGGAGAGTACAGATTGGTTTAGAAAACAATATTTCTTACAACGAGTGCTTTTGAGTTTTGATTCTCTATTTACATATATACCGAAGCATGAATCAATTATGACAGGTTAAAGAACTATTGCAGTTTTTTTTTCTCAAAATCAGAAGTTACTAGCTACTGCGACTAGCAGTCTTTTATAAAGTTGCAGTTAAGAGGGGCGAATTATGTACATAAATAGTATTAAGGGATATATAGCGTCATAAAACGTATTCAGCTTTATACAAGTAAATAGTACGAGTTAAGCACAAGCTCACATTCACCTGAATTTTTGACTATTTTTTGAGGGTTTCTCTCCCGGTGTAAATCAACTTCAGCTGACTGACCTAACCTGGTCAATTGCGCACCTACCTATCTTGTTTCTTTTTATAATACGAAATCAGAGCACACGTTGTCATTGCCAATTAAAATTCGTTTAAGTAATCAAGCTAATCGAAGGAGAGGCTTAAGAAATATAAATATGTGATAGATATCGAGGTATCGATAGGTTAGAACCAGAGGAAGTGTGTGATGGATGAGTTGATTTAATGCACCATACAAAAACGTTATTAGTGTCGTTTCATATGGTTGCTGGAGGCTATGATTTTAGATGTTGGTCGGGCAAGTACTCGAACCCACGACCTTTCTTCGGCTATTGTGGTCGGGATGAAAGTTGGTGAAGATAATTATTGACTTTTTGTAAGAGTAATAATGACATCGATAGATGTCTTGTATGGTACAATTTTGTATTGACCCCTTTTCTTTTTTATAAATGATATAAAATAATCCATATGTTTCCAAGTGCTTAAAACATTATTTTAGCAAATATTTTACATATCTTTCTCATAAGGCATGGCATCCAATGCATATATTGTGCTTGTAAATGCCTTTAAACGAAATAATACCATGGCCGATGTTTTCTTAAAAAGGCATAGTTTACTTTTTTACTTTAAGACAACCCTTGCGTAATTTTAACAGTTCATTTCTTTAGGTATTATAACCGATTACAATACAGAGCAGTTACAGAAGACTTTTGAGTACGCAATTTCAATTGCCAATACCGATTTGGGTATACCATTAGTAGCCCATAATGAAGAAATTAGCTATGGTGATTCTATAGAGGGATACACCCGATTGTGTAAGTTCATGCAGGTGGGTACTACATTTACTTCTCTTTTTTTGATGTTAATAATATAATTTTTATTTTACCAAAAAATGTTTTTCCGATCTCAGTTAATCGAAAGTTTGTGATTCCTTTTGTTTTAATACCTGTGACTATACCGTAATGCAGAATACCGACTTTAGAATGCCAAAATTAAGAAATTCGACAAAATATAATACCCTTGAAATAAAGTATTTTATACATATAACAGTAGTTTTACAAAATGGCACATGACGGTCCACAATGCAGGCCACCCCAAAAATAAATTCATGTTATGGTCGACGGAAGACATGCCTACAATTTTCTAGACACCTGATCGCTTTGAAGTTCTAATATCGCTATGGGCCGCTAAGAAAATAATTGCATATTACGAGGTCATTTGCTTCAATGGGTGATGAATACCCAGCAAAACTTTTTGACAAAGATCTGCACACACCTTTTTTCATACGAGTTAACGTATTCTTTCTTTATTTATTTCATTCTTGAACTCTGCAAAAATAAAATAATCTAATGTCTTGAATGTATATATGTACATATTTAGAAAGGAATAGGTGCAGTTTTTGGCCCATCCTCAAGGCGAACATCTACCCATCTGCTAACTATATGTGACGCCAAAGATGTTCCTTATATATATCCGCACATGAGTGAGCATTTAGAAGGATTTAATCTCTACCCACATCCGCTAGATTTGGCGAGGATTCTTCATGACATAATCAATATGTTCGAATGGAAGCGATTTATTTTCCTTTATGAATCTTGTAAGACAATTTTGAAATGATATGTACATGCATATATCATTTCCAATAACTTTAAGTTAAACCTTTTTCTTACAGCTGATTATTTAACCATTTTGAATGGTTTAATGTCATTATTTATCAGCGACGGTCCGGTAATCAATGTTTTACGATATGATCTAAAATTAAACGGAAATTATAAGGCCGTTCTACGACGTATACGAAAATCGGAAGATGGACAAATTTTGGTTGTAGGCTCAACTTCATCGGTTGCCGAACTTTTAAAACAGGTATTCATCATGCAAAAAAAAAAACATTTAAAGTATGGTATTAACTGATATGTAAATTATCTGTTTGCTCGTTTCTTTACAGGCCCAACAAGTTGGAATTGTAAATGATAAATACTCCTACATAATCGGTAATCTGGATTTTCACACTTTTGATTTGGAAGAATTTAAATATAGTGAGGCGAATATAACCGGTGTTCGTATGTTTTCACCAGATCAACTTGTGGTCCAAGATTTGATACGGAAATTGGGATATGATGAATACCATAATGTCAACGGTAGGTACAGTATTCGATATCCGTAATAGCATAATCAAAGTACCTATTATGAATATATACGATATATGTATGTACACATTGAGCTACATACATATATTTTGGATTCAAATAATTGCATTATTATTTTTATCATGTTTGGGGAAAATTCCTGGTTTTTATTACTGCACCTATCGATTAAATTAACTGAAAGTTACTTAATATGTTTTCAAGATACTGTTAAACTCCGTTGAATTTTAGGGCATTAGCTTATTGAAAAGTACATATGAAATGTGAAAAGGTAATTTTTAAGGCAAAGACAATAAATATTCATATTAATCCGAAGGAAACATTTCTGAAGCGTGGATATATCTATTGTTTCAATGTTCTTCCATTAAATTGTATTGAAACACTTATATTTGACCAATTAGAATTTTGATAAGCATATATATATATAAATAATTGAGTTATCAAACTCAACACTTACAAATTTAGTGGAGATAACAATTAAAATGATATTTGAAAGGCAAATTAAAATAATTACAATTTATTCTTTACGATATTCAACTAAAATTAAAAAGCAAGAAAGAAGTGACGTCTTCGGCCATACCTTTATACATTTTTGAAATTGATTTCATGAAAAATCGATTGTAATTGGGCTATAAATGTAGGCAGATTTCGAAAACGTAAATACTTATGTATATATACATAGTGATGCAATTCATTGCTAATCAGTTTGCAACATTGGCAGACATGTCAAACATATGCTTGGTATTGTTTTTGCGTTAAGGAACACTTTTGATTCTTTTTTTTGAGAAGTACACGAACAAAATGTACAACGAAATATTGATAAACATTTTAGTGCATAATTATTTAAGTCTATTAGAAGTATCAATTGATGGCGTTTTAAAATTAAAAAAAAAAGTTCTACAAAAGAGGAAACTGAAAATGAAGTAAGTGCCAAAGAATGCTGGCTTTTGGCAAATTCACTTGTTATCATTGAGAATAGCGACAAGAAAAGCGTCCAAAATAGTTTTTGGCACAGAAATATCATTACAGCATTCAAAACATGCGTCCAAGTCTTCCAAAAATTTCCAAGGAGCAGCTGTTCTCTCGACGTATTTTTGCGATTCCTTATACGTTTGACATATGTACATATATATATACATGTATATCTTCTCTCTCGCAGGAAAGGAAGGGTCGACTTCTTTTATCTCCTTTAGCACATTTCCAATAAAATTGTCCGTTTCTTTTTTATCGAGTAAAAATCGCACTCAATTTTTAATCGGGTTGCAATAAATAGCTTTTGCTAACAGTGCCGTCCACTTCTTCTCATTGAAATAAAGATAAAAACAATTATTTATAATAAATTTTTGTATAACATTGGTTTTTCTTACCATTCCAAATCTTCAATCGCCACATATATTTATAGCATCAACTTTGTTAATGTTGCGATGATTGCTTTCTGTTCCATTTGTTAACATTTTATATGGCAATATGGAGTTGTAAACTTTGTATTGTGGCGAATATGCTAGGCGAATGTCAGATGAAAGAGATGAACCGATAAATGGCATATTCTATAGCGAAGCTATTCAGTCGTAAAGTAAACGCGTTGGTGATTACATTACAGTAAAGTAATAAAAACAGTACATTATGAAAGTTGTAATACAAGTGATTGTAAATAGTGAAGTGAATTGGAATTGAATTGTGAATTACTGAGTAATAAAAGGACATTAAATAAATTCTTTATAAATAAAGAAACTGCAAATAAAGTTGGTTACTTTTATTTAACAATCCAGAGATCGTACCCAAAGGATTTGGGTAATCATCGAGGTTGATTCAGCTGTAGCCCTCCGATCTTGATGATTGTCAATGTCAAGATGTATATTGAGTTTACGTGTACAGAATGCCAAATTTCACGTTCTTAGGTGATTCTTTGACGAAGTTTTAACCTAAAATTACATATCTGAACATTTCTGCTGCATGGAAACTTTATAATATATAAGTAGTGGCCGATTCTTACAAATGATCAATACATTACAAAAGTACACTCGCTTACTAAGTTCCGCTCAAATATCTCAAAAATTGAGACTAGTTTGCGTACAAACAGACAGACAAACGGACATGGCTAAATCAACTCAACTCGTCATTCGGTATAAATTTTCATATTCATACAAGGTATAAAAAAGAAAATGTTTCTTTCATTTGCATTGATTTTTATATACATATATAGATATATATGTATGTCTTAATTAATATATTCCAACATTAATTTTTATTAAATATTTCTCTAGGTTCCTGTCCTATAACTATAGAAATGGCCTTAACTTACGATGCAGTACAGGTTTTTGCTGAAACTACAAAAAAACTTGTATACCATCCTCAAAGACTGAATTGCTCTGAATATAGTGATCATGTGCAGCCTGATGGATCAACATTTAGGAACTACATGCGCTCGGTATAATACTTTTAACAATTTTTATACAAATAATATTTAACCTATTAATCATCAAACAAAGATCAACCTTAATCAAAAAACCATAACCGGGCCTATATACTTCCATGGTGATATCCGCAAGGGTTATACACTGGAACTCGTAGAGCTTCAACCAAGCGGACTCATCAAGATTGGGACATGGGATGACCGTAACAATTTGACTATTCAACGTCAACGTATAACTGAATTATGGAGTGAGATCGACTTGAACTCTTTAGTCAATAAAACATTTCGTGTTCTGATATCAGTACCAGTAGGTTTCTTCATGTATGCTATATGTGTGTTAGTGTGTTCATTATTTAGCAATCCTGTAGTTCAGTACCATCGGAGCAGAGCTAACGATTTAACTAATTCCTAATAATTAGAACTGGGTGCCAGCCAAATACGCGTCATGTTATGTGACAAATGATTTTTGCGTTACAATTTCCTACGAGAGGAAAGAACCGTGCGACGCTCTTGATTAGTTCAAAAATTAGTGAATCGCTAATACACAATCACTTGCATTTTCATTAATTCAAAATTTGCTGGTGGTTTGACTAATTTAAAATTGCTGACAGTTTCATTAATATATATATATATATATACAAGTAATAGTAAAGATTTTTCGGCCGATCTCCTCCTCCAATTTTTAGTGTGGATCTTTTAAAGTTTTGTTCGAACAAATAGATTTACAATCCGCCTCCAAACGTCATATGGATTTCTGACAAGTGTCAAAAATACACTTGGAGGGGTTGACGTTCCTTTATTTTTTTATTTAAATAAAACTTCTATAATTTTGGATGTTGACCAGACCAGGACTCGAAACCTGGGAAATTAATACATTATAAAAAAATACTCTTACAAAAACTGTAAAAAAGTAAACAAATGTTTTTCTAAATATATTAATATTTATTTAATTTATGTAAGAGTTTATTGGCAAAGTGGTTGGCACGTTTTCTTATGAATTGTTGAACCAGCATCTTCTGCTGAGCCACTTCCTCCAGAAGAACTTGATACCGTAGAGAAACTTCAGCCATTGTTCTCTCCTTAAGTCCTCGAAATATAAAATACATATATGGTATATTTAAATAAAAAGAGGAAAATATATTTTACTGTACCTTTGAAGAAAGATTTTAATTCCTCCTTTTTTATACACAAAAAAAAATGAATAAACTAATTTTTTATACGCATACACCACTTTTTCCTTATTCGTCTCCGCGTCCAATGTCGTGTGGGTATGGCACAAACAAATAGAATTTCAACATGTTATTTCGTAATTTTTCTGGACTACAAGTTGCATTCCAAAACATTGGCGAAATGACTAATTACCAGTAATGCATCAAATCGTTAGTTGAATTTGCCCTCTGGTATTGGATAGTCGAAGTGCAGGGAGCTGTCAAGGTAGTGATGCAAAGATTTTTTATAAATTTTAATTACATTCAAGCTTCCAAAGTTTTTGCTAGAAAAGAGAAAGATTTTAACGTTAAATTACTACGAATCTACATTGAAGACGGAATGGTAAAAACTTAAATGCTATTGCATATTCTCACTTGGATTTATACGGTTTGAATTGCACATCGTCCTCTCCTTCCGTAAAATAGTTTCATCTTTATATAATTTTGTTAGTAATATGTATTTTCGATTTATAAAACAATACTAAATTTCATCTCAATCCTTAAATAGTTGTTTGGCGGCAATTTTGCGCTTTTCCAATAAGCTTTTTTGATTTTACTATTACTTTTTTTTAACAAATTCGAGAGGAAAAATATCACCATTCTGTCTGTTTCGATTGTTTTTTAATATTAAAACAAAGGACACTCTAATGTGCATACAGTACAAATTTGCTTACATTAACTTATTTGTTTACTGTTGATTTTAATATATTTTATTCAAAATTAGAATAAACCTTACGCTAGTTTAATAGAGAGTCATGAGAAATTGGTCGGCAATGATCAATATGAAGGTTACAGTATAGACCTGATAAAGAACTTAGCTGCAAAATTGGGTTTCAACTACACTTTCATAGACGGTGGTACGGATTATGGTAGCTTTAATAAAACCACAAATACAACATCAGGAATGATGAAAGAGATATATGAAGGTGTATGTGGTGATATAACATATATTATAAAATTTTTAAAAAATTAAATAATTTTTTATTTTAAGAGGGCTGACTTAGCCATTACAGATTTGACAATTACATCAGAACGGGAAGAAATCATTGATTTTTCTATACCATTTATGAATTTAGGTACATATATATAGACCTTTGAAAAAACAATTGATATTTTATTAAAGTTTATTTCAACCAGGTATTGCGATTTTGTATATTGCGCCAAAAAAAAAGGATACGGATATTTATTCTTTCATGGATCCCTTCTCCGGGGAGGTTTGGATTTATTTGGGTCTTGTCTACATTGGCGTTTCGTTTTGTTTTTTCATATTGGGACGACTGTCTCCAACAGAGTGGGATAATCCATACCCTTGCATTGAAGAGCCTGATGAACTGGAAAACCAATTTACATTAAATAACTCATTTTGGTTTACTACAGGCGCATTTTTGCAACAGGGTTCCGAGATAGCACCAAAGTATTTTAGTGATATAACATATTGTGTTTTATTGTGTTTTATCTATATGTTATATTAACATTGCACTTGATATTTAGGTCACTTTCTACTCGTACTCTTGCGTCAATTTGGTGGTTCTTTACATTAATCATACTATCCTCATATACTGCGAACTTGGCTGCTTTCCTTACCATCGATAAATCCATTGGACTCATTGACGACATAAATGACTTAGCCAATAACGAAGGAGGCGTGGAATATGGCGCTAAAAAAACTGGTTCCACGAGGAGTTTCTTTTCGGTATGCGATTACATGAATTTCTCTTATAGATCTGTAATATCAGATTTACATATTTATTTGTATGAATGAATGATTTATATAAAAAATGTGTGATTAATTTGTAAAAAAAAAAAAGTCCTTTGGCTTATAACTGTGTAACAAGCATTTGCAGCAATTTTAGGCGCTTCACCGTTTTTATTTATGATTTCAATTGACATTTGTTGAGCAGTGCGTTCTTACAAGTACTATTTCGACCAACATCCAAAAATATTGAAAATAAATTTTTCTAATTACGGTCAAGTCGCCAATTATATATAGGAGTATTTTTTGTTTAGTTTGGTTATTTTAAAAGTCGTATTTTACTATTAATAGCTCTTCAGGTATGTATGTAGGAGTATGGTGTATCAACAAAACTTAAATGTAAATAGGAAGCATTAATGATACAAAATCTATCGCAAATATATCATAACAGTCACAGTGAAAAAATCTAATTTTATTTTAGACCTGAACATATTAACTTTTCATTGATATTTCTTTCACAGTTAGGTAATAAACTAATTACACTAGTCATAGTGCGAAATCTTATATTGACACGAGTTTTAGCGACTGCAGGTATCAAAAAGTATTTGTGCCGGAAATTCAAAGCTTAACAACCTTTTTATAATTATTGAAGAAATTTTATTCATAGGTGCAAGTATGTAATAAACTAGTAATTACATATTTTACTAATAACTTTCGTAAAATCAGTCTCAATCAATTTATTTTACATATGTTTCCTATAATAAAATTGATTTTTAGACCTCCGAGCATGATGTATACAAAAAGATGAATGACTTTATGACGAAAAATCCGCATTTATTATTTGACTCAAATCTAGAAGGTGTCCAACGTGTTAAATCTTCTACCACATATGCCTTCCTAATGGAATCTACCTCGATCGAATATCACATTATGCGCGAGTGTGATTTAAAGAAAATTGGGGAACCACTTGATGAAAAGGGTTATGGCATCGCAATGGAAAAAAGTAAGCTTTATGGCTACAGCTAGATGTGTGTGTATATTTGTATGTACATATACTTGTACTTGTATAAATGAATTCATATATAATTATTTAATTGTCATGGTGTATTAACGTTTGATGTACATATATGTATGTTATATGATATTAAGAAGCATTTATTTGGAGTCAGCAAAATAATGAAAAATTCCTTTAGATTCAAATATGGAAATACAATACTATAAAAAAGCTATAGTTTGTAACTTTTCGCTGATATTTGAAAGAATTTAATCATAGGTATCTAATTATTTAAATTTCGTAGATTGGCCATACCGCGATAAATTGAATAATGCATTATTAGAACTGCAGGAACAGGGGGCCTTGGCGCGCTTAAAAAACAAGTGGTGGAATGAAGTTGGTGCCGGCGTTTGTAAGGTACAGTCGTTAAAGATAGGAGTAAACAAAACATAATTAAACTATACTTTTAGAAAAAGTCTGACAGTAGTGATGCTGAAGCACTGGATTTAAGTAATTTAGGTGGTGTATATTTGGTGCTTGGTATCGGAAGTGGCCTTTCTCTTATCTATGGAGTAGTCATGTGGTGCATATATGTTGCCAGGAAAGCTAGATACTTTGAGGTGCATAAAATCTCTTATTACTCTAAAAGCGTACATACTTATTTTCTTACTTTCTTCCAGGTGTCTTTTGGAGCAGCCTTTTTGGAAGAGCTAAGAGTCGCAATGGATGTTGCGAATAATGAACGCATCCTTAAAAGTGACCAATCTGTATATTCTCGTAGTAGAAATTCACTAGCTTCTATTGATTCAATAGAAACAGACTCAGAATTAGAAAATAGAATAGAAAATGATTAATAGGCTACTAACAGTATTCTGTTTAACAGCTTATTAAAATAGGATATAATCGATTTTTTAGCTTTATATGTTTACTGTATCTGTACTTTTTTCGCACTGGGGTGCTCTCATAAACACAATGTGTTTGGCGCGGTTAACAATAATAAATTAAATAAAAATCAACAATAATAAATAAATAAAAAAAATTTATAGCATATATTTACGGATTATACACCAACAATTGGAGATAGCAAAAGAAAAAACTGCACTCCACCCGATATTTTAAACGATGTGGAGGTCCGCGGTGGTAGGTAGATACATATATATATAAGTAATTGTTCGGAATTTATCATGTTATACATCGCATATTTATTAGCTAAATATATAAAAATATAATAGTAAATGTACTTTATATACGAAAAAAGAGAAAGCTGCGGACACTTATAGAAAAGTATCCGTGAGGATTTTTCACTCGGCCCATACAAACTCGCCTATTTGAATTTATTACATATATTTGGTAGGGACATAAATACTGTTACAACATTAAACACATGCATTTCAATAGAAGAATTGAGCATACCACATAGATCCCATATGATTTATAAAATATAACCTGTAAAGCGTTAGTCTGTATCGGGAATTCTAAATTGTGTGAGTTTTCAACATGGAATGGTCAGATAATGAAAACCGTATCGCTGTTATAGCGCTTTTTAAGTGTGAAATGAAAAAAGGTGATATTTCCAAAACACTTTGTCCGATCGGCATTAGTCGCATGTTCGTTTACCGGTGCATAAAACTGTTTGAGGAGACTGGGGATGTTAAAGACCGCCACCGGTCGAGCCGTCCACGCACAGTTCGAACGCCGCAAGTAATCAAAACTGTCAAATCAAGAATTCTGCGAAATCCGCTCCGAAAACAGAAAATCATGGCCCGGGAGATGAATGTTTCGCAAAAGTCCATGAGTCGAATTATTAAAAACGACTTGGGACTTGGGGCTTTCAAACGCCGTACCGGACATTTGTTTACTGCAGCTTTGAAAAAAAATAGGGTGGTAAAATGCAAACGTCTTTTGGTGAAGCAGGCTGATAACTTGCACGGAAAAATCTTGTTTACCGATGAAAAAATTTTTACCGTGCAGGAAAAATTTAATAAACAAAATGATAGGGTGCATGCCCGGTCATCTAAGGAAGCATCTGAACTAATTCCACGGGTCGAAAAAAGTCATCACCCAGCTTCAGTCATGGTTTGGTGGGGTGTCTCTTATGATGGGGTAACTGACTTGCATTTTTGCGAACAAGGGGTCAAAACATCGGCCAAAGTTTACCAAGGAACCGTTCTGGAAGCTGTTGTAAGACTACTTAACCATTCCATGTTCCAAAACTAAGCATGGACTCTTCAGCAAGACTCTGCGCCGGACCAGAAAGCTAAAACGACTCAAATCTGGCTCCAAAACAATTCAGCAGCATTCATTTCCTCTGAAGAGTGGCCCTCTGGCAGTCCTGATTTGAACCCACTGGATTACAAATTGTGGACAGTTTTAGAGGACATGGTTTGCCACAAAAGATACCCCAACATTGATTCTCTTAAGACAGCTTTGATTCGTGCTGTGGCCAATTTCCCAATTGAGGAGGTGCGTGCGGCTATTGATGATTGGCCACTCCGACTGAAAGCCAAAGGCGGGCATTTCGAATTAATACTGTTTTTTTGTATACAATATACATCAATAAATATGTAAAAAAAAATTGGTCCAAAAACATTCATTATTTTTTATTTTAGAGCATAAAATGTGTGTAACAGTATTTATGCCCCTACTAAGTACTTGTACATATGTCGCATAGTGCGCTTTCTTTTAAGTGCATATAAGTACATACAAGTATGTATATGGAATTTTATTTTCATTTTTGAAAAGATGAAAAATGTTTTTTTTTTTTATTGAAAAATAAAGTATATGCAGCTTAATTTTACATTTGAATGAATCCTTCGTACTTCTTCATATGTATATAAAGGGTGTTTTTTATAGAGGTATAGAACTTTAAGTTGGCATTACTTTTCAAGATGGCGACCGATTTAAGAGCTGTCAAGTGATTTATTCTCAGTTTAGTTTGGCAATTCATCATGAATAGACTCACGCCTGAACAACGCTTGCAAATAGTGCAATTTTATTTCGAAAATAATGGTTCTGTGCGGAAAACGTATCGCGCACTACGTCCATTTTAGCGATGTTTAGCGATGAAGCGCACTTCTGGTTGAATGGCTACGTCAACAAACAAAACTGCCACATTTGGAGTGAAGGTAATCCTCAAGTGTATGTTGAAACACCGTTACATCCAGAAAAACTGACTGTTTGGTGCGCTTTATGGGCTGGTGGAATCATTGGTCCGTATCATTGGAGAGAACGAAATCAAGCACTGAAGATGGCGGTTCGCCGAAACCGGTTTGTTACAAAACCAAAATTGACAAGGGATGACGAAAATTCATTCCAATATAAATCTAGTATCCACCCTGTCGGAAAAACACAAAACCAAATCAACTTATATCGCATTGTCTTAAATATGATAGTAACTAAATTAAGGAATCTGAATAGTGCATTAGATGCTACTTGTTCCGGGAATAAACAATTTGTTTAGCGTTTACCTGTTTCTTGTTTATGTATAAATTCTTCGATTCCTTAATCCAGAGTGCTCGATTTAGCCCCATACAGAACATCAGGTAGAAAGTGAGTCTTGGATAATTAAATATAATTTACAATAATCTAATTATGTTTATGCTTTACAAAAGCATAGTTCTATTTCTGTAGACAGCTTTCGTTGTTTTTAATGATTGTGAAGCTTTTTCAAAAAAGCGCACGCTTTTTCCTTTACAAAGTGTTCAAATGATTCAGTTTGCAATAGCCCATCATACAAGGAAACTTCAATCGCGGATATCGGCGCAAATGTTTGTGTACTGCTGTGTTATAAATATTTTTATTAGTTAACAACTTTCAACTTAACACAAGGAATATCCCTTTAATCTTTTTTTAATGGTGTTTTATAAAAATATATATTTGAGAACACTTTTGATGAAAAATTAGAGAAATAATGTTTATGAAATGTAAACTTTTTTTACTGTTCGTGTTTATTAGTCATAAATTTGATTTCTGCTCATCACAATATGAAATATCTATAAACAACAAAAAATATGGTATCGATAAATACAGTCAAAAAGAAACAATACCAATAGGTAACAAAATAATAAAATTTATAATTTTTGGACCCACATATTACATTTATCGCATAACAAATGTGTACATTTGTATGTTCATATAAACATTCAAATATTATTTTTAGAAGACTCCTGCTAGCATTTGAACTTTTTTCTGTTCATGGGCATTCGTATCTTATGTTTCGACACAATTGGGAGCTAAAAAATGGGTAGCTCATATATCGCACAAAATAATTTAAATTAAAAGCTAAATTTATTTTATCACCCGCCCGATAATTGTTGCTGCCACATGTGAATGTGAACCTCTCCAAATGTATGTATTTATGACAAGAAATTTAAATCTCTTCATAAAAATTCATCAGCCTTTCGGATGCAACTTAGAATAAATTGTATTTAACTCCATCTGTTAGAAAAAACAACAAGCTGCATACAACAAATTGAAGAAGGAGCTCGGCTGAAAATTGCTTCAGCAGTTACAGAGCACCAGTTTTTAAACTTATCTAAGAACAGGATTACTAATGTCACATCAAGATTTTTTTTAAATGAAATATGCAGTCTAAGCTGCTTTTACCGGTTGGTCAACGCAACAAAATGAATGCAACTGTAATTTTTTCACTTCCTTTCATTTTTGGTCCATCTTATAATGTAGAGACAAATTTTTTATTTGAGCGGATAGTTAAATACGCCTTAATTTTTTATCCTCAGCTTTTGAGCAGTGTCTACATTCCAAGCTACATGGTATTGAGGATTCCCTTTGCGAAGCTCTATACTGTAGTCATAACTTTGCAGTCTATCAATTCATCGGGCTAGCTGGTCTTCAGGATTCTTGAACTGTAGTAGCCACTTCAGCGCTGCATGATCTGTTCTAACTCGGAAGTGTTGGCCATACAGATACTTGTGGAAATGTTTGATACAATCCAGCAACGCTAAAAATTCTCTCCGCGTTACGCAGTAGTTTCGCTCTGGTTTCCCAATAGACCGGCTATAGTAGGCAACTATCTTCTCCTGCCCATCAATCGCTTGTGAACATATCCACTAGCATCTGTATCCATAATGAACCTGGAACCGGATACGCTAGCATAGGCGCAGTGCATAGATTTTCCTTCAGAGCTTGGAAAGCATCCTCTTGCTCTTTGTTCCATTAAAGTGTCTATTTTCCCTGGTGAACTCATGGAGACTATTAGCAACACTGGTAAAATTCGGAACAAATCGGCGATAGTAAGATATAGCCCCAGAAAGCTCCGTAATTCATGCAAATTCTTGGTCCTTGGCCAATCCTCACTGCTTCTATCTTTTCCTTTGCTGTGAAGATGCCTGCTGTGTAAATAACCTCCTTCTTGAAAAGCAAGCACTTTTTATGACTAAGTTTAAGGCCAGCTCTAGCTATCCTTTGAAAAACTTCCTCCAAATTGTCCAAGTGTTCCTCAAAGCTTTTATCCAGTACGATGATGTCGTCAAGATACACCAAACAAATTTCCCAAGGTAGTTCCTTAAGCACATGATCCAATAATCTTTCAAAGGTTGCAGGAGTTTTGCATAGTCCAAAGGGCATCACCGTAAATTGTCCAAGACCGTTTTCACCACTAAAGGTAGTATTCTCCTTATCTCTCTCACTTACTTCCACTTGCCAATAGCCGCTCTTAAGGTCGAGTGTTGAAACCATTCCGTGCCAGTATCCGAGTCTAGAGTATCATCGATCCTGGGCAAAGAATAGCTGTTCCTCTATGTCACATCATTTAGTCTCCGGTAGTCCACGCAGAACCACGACTTGTCATATTTTTTCTTCACGAGTACTACGGGCGAGCTTCATGGACTTGCCGATGGTTCAACAGCTTCACGTGTGGCTAGTGGGATACTTCGAGGAGCTTGGCGAATCCGCTTAGCGTCACCAGTACCAATACAATATTTCACAAAGTTGGTCCTGCCTCGTTTGTTGCCATCCTTGCCGAATATGTTGGAGTGTTTGTGCAGAAGTCGCTTAGCCTTATGCTTGTATTTGTCTTCTATCTCTTGCGTCCGTGCATCAACGTTGTCCTCATTATGCTTCACGCCGCTTTTAGGTACGGCTCTGCAAGTAATAATGGGATCTACCTGTTGACATTACCCCAACACAGTTCTCTTCGAAGTTTAATTTGATGATCTCACTGAGGTCAGTCCATCACTTTGTATTTTAGACAGTGTTTTACCCATAATAACGTCCGATTTAGAATTTCGTGCTGTTTCGACAACCCAGAATTTGTTTGTCCCACAATCTCCTTCAATCTTCTGACTTTGGTGGGATTAGTTTGTTTGATTCCACTTGTTGACTATATCAACAATCTCCGCGACTATGAACTTTTGTAATTCCGCCACATTCCCTATCGCGGCTGACTTTGGGCTGTGTTTGGGCATAGGTCTCAGCCTCATTGAATGTTGATTTTGGATTTGCGTATGTCTCTCGTTTGGGGTAGATGTCCTTTACCTCTGTATTTTTACTTTTTCGATGTGTTCACCAATAGCTAGATAAGCCAATCTCTCAATTTCGGAAACGTTTTCTTGCAGATTCATAGGGTCTTTGATCGCGCTTCTCCAACTCCATCTGACAAATTTGCCTCCTGTGTTCGCTACCATAGCGTCTTTCCATGACAAGCATTAATGCGTCGTAATCATCTCTCTCATATTCAGGAATAGTCTGCAAAATTTCCGCAACCGATCCTTACAACGCAACGAATAGTGCAGCGGATTTTTCCTCAATGCTCAAGTTATTTGCTTTGGTCGTCTTTTCGAATTGAAGTTTAAAGACCTGGAAACGGATTGTGCCGTCAAATGAGGGTGTTTTTACTCTAGGAGTGTTCACTGAAGTGGTTAGACGATTTAACTGCAAATCGCAGTTATTTGATTTGCCCGTCTTTTCGAATTGAAATTTAAAGACCTGGAAAGGGATTGTGCCGTCAAAGGAGGGTGTTTTTACCCTAGGAGTGTTCACTGAAGTGGTTGGACAATTTAACTGCAAATCGCAGACACGACCTTCCAACTCGTTGACTTTGGTCTCAATTAGCTCCTCTATTCTAATTCTGCGCATTCTTTGACAACACTCTCCTGAAGTTGTATGAGCCGGGATGAAATACGCGCTTCTTGGTCTTGCATTTGTGATGAAATATGGGCATTCATTTGTGACATGTTGGCATCTTGTTCATCCAACTTCTGTAACATCTTGACATGTTCAATACCACTTCTGACACCAATTGATCTTTTTTCCTAGCTACTCTCGATGATTTCCCAAATCATTCGAGCTAAATCACTGTATTGCTGAATAAAACTCCCAAGATTTGTTCGTTTGGCCTCTTAATCGTCAGGAATTTACTCAACGTTTATTTTGTCCACAATAAAATACAATTTTCTTCACTATACACAATGGTTTACTTTACAAATCTTAGACAAATCTTATAGCGTTATTACATTTTATGCTAACGTTGTCGCTTGCTACACAACTTTATATAAGTAAAGATAAAGATGTTGAGTCCGATGAGCCGATTCACTACACTTATTATCCTATGGGATTTATTCGTGAGTCTTGTTCGAAAAAGCATTTATTTGTAAAATAAAAAATAAAAAATATTTATATACTGGTATATCGTTTAATTTTGTACGCTATTAATTAAATGAGATAGAGCATTTCGCAACAGGTCTTATGAATGACCTGTCATCATTGGACACACCCCAAAACTGGATTAATGAAAAGGAGCTCAAAATTATTTTATATATATGCGGTTTTTCTGTCCTACGGGATATCTGTCGATTGCGTTTAAAAAAATTGTTTTACTAATACTTTATTATATCTTTCATGTACATGAAAAGTATATACATAAACTTTGGTCGGAAGTATGTAAGAACATAAATGAGAAAAGAGAGGCCAAAATTTATACCGATCGTATTAGAATGAAGAGCTGAATTGGTTTAATTATGCCCGTCTGTCCGTCTGTATGTTTATCTCAGTTTTTGAGATATTTCAACCAAACTCGCTATGCAGATGCACTCATACGTTTAAATACATTTGTCGAAACCGGCATAGTATATATACTACCGATTTTTCGGATTTAATGTTTTTGGTCGTAAACCCGTAAACACAATATCTAAGACCCTGAAGTTTGGTATCCTACACATATTACTTCAAATAAATATTGTTAATGAAAATCATTGGGTCTACTTCAGACCTTATGTACTTAAAAGGTATAAAAACAAGAATTACAAAAATGCAGAGTAGTCACTTCCACTGCTCCATCCAAACTAAATGAATAAGGGATATTTCATTCATATCATCTAAAGAAATAATATTGGCACCAAGTGATATCCAATAAAAAATGGGAAATTTTTAAAATTTATATCTAACGAAAATTCTAACTGAAATTTTAAATTTTCGATTTTTTTGGAAAAGTGAACGAAAAAAATTGATTTAAATTTTTTTTCCAAACTTTTTTTTTACTATTATTTTTTTAAATTCTATTTTCATTTTTTTTTTCTACATTCATTTTTTTCACTCTTTCTCTTTCAACACCGCATGTAACATAATGTACGCGTATTTTGGAATTTTACATGTATGTATTTTGAATGTGTAGCGACCAATGTTCACTAAAATGATCCAATCCCTGGAACGGCTGCGCCAATCTCATGAGAACTTCACATTAACCTTCTCCTAATATCCCTTTTTAACTCCAAAAAATGTGATGCAATTTGATCTGTTCGTTCTCAAGTTATATGCGTTCATCAAAATTTGCATTGATTTTTATGTAAATATGTATATACTTGTAGATTAAAAAAGGAACTAAATTCATTGTAGGTTTAATAACCGATCAGTTCAGTGAACATATGGGTACAATATTTGAACATGCAATTGACGTGGCTAATGCAGAAATAAAAGTACCATTGCGTGCCATCAAAGAGGAGGTGAATTATGGCGATTCTTTTCAAGCTTATGGCATATTATGCAAACTACTTCGGGTGAGCCACATTCATTCATACATTCAATTAACGATCAAGCATATAAAATCTTTGTTCTTCTTTTTCAGTATGGCGTTGCAGGAATTTTTGGTCCATCATCACGACACACTGCTAAACACTTAACCCCGATTTGCGATGCTAAAGATGTGCCCTACTTTTTTTCAGAAATGACCGAAAGCTCAGAGGCTTTTAACTTGTACCCCAATCCCTTGGATTTTTCAAAAGCTTTGTATTTCTTACTCACTGCATATGGATGGTCGCGTTATATATTTCTCTATGAATCTGGTAAATAGTAAACAAATCATTTAATACTTAAAAATACTTATTAAATAAATATTTTTGATTTGACTATTTACAGTTGAATACCTCAACATACTTAATGGTCTCATGTTACTCTATGGTAATAATAGCCCTACTATAACCGTTTTACGTTATGATATGGAACTGAATAATAATTATAAATCAGTTTTGAGACGTGTGAGAAAATCTGAAGACAACCGTATCGTCGTTGTTGGCTCTTCGGATACAATGCGGGA
Organism: Neoceratitis asiatica; assembly: GCA_030068015.2. Classification (NCBI taxonomy): domain Eukaryota; kingdom Metazoa; phylum Arthropoda; class Insecta; order Diptera; family Tephritidae; genus Neoceratitis; species Neoceratitis asiatica. The sequence goes on along the minus strand of CM061528.1, from coordinate 266,468 downwards.
ATTCTTGAAACAAGTATGTATGTAACATGTAAAAATATGACGAATTGTAATGTATCCGAAAAACAATTAAGGGAATTCATTTTCGGACGCCGTTCAGAGACGTTCTCCCAATGAAATTTCTTTTGTTATTGTTATATGTATCTTCTCTTGATCAATTTAATCTATTTTCATATAGATTTTCTTTTTCGAATGAGTTTTTCATACATATGTACGTTAGAAACAATGTTTGAGTATTTTTCTTTTTTATGGTTTTTGGTACAAATTCAAATCGTAAAAAGAAATTGTTTTTTATTTTTTAAATAAAATATTATTTTAAATTAAGTTTATTTTAACACCAGCGACCGTCTAAACTTAAAACTCTATCGGAAACATCTAATGCAAAGGCACAACGTAATATCGCAAATATGGAAAAATATTTGACTTCCGAAGGATATGACTTTAAAATAAATTTAAATTGGAGGGGCAAGATATTTTTAGATTTTCCAGCTGCAAATATGCATGGCTATAATTAGTCATATTAGCTTATTTATTTAAATTTTCGGGTTTACATTTGTATGTTGTTAATAATATAACTGAAATTTCATGTATGTTAATTATATACAGTACCAACAAAACTACTCCCATTAAGACTTCAAGACCTTTCTGCACTCAAATGTCTTCCACGATAACACGATAATCTATTTGACTGCCTCCAACATGGGGTACAGTAATTTGAAAGGTATTTTGAAAGAATTTATTCATCATGGGAAAAATTTTATCAGAGTTTTAGCACATATGATCAAATATGTCAACGAAAATACTAAAAGTCGGTTTGAACACCCTTGAGCCCACAATCCACAAAACTCGTTTTCGAAGTGTTTTCGATTGTTGGGTTATAGAAAATGAAAGTAAATGCGCCGTTTATTTTAAGTAAGTTTAGTTTTTTTTTTACTTTTAATAGTTATTTCTAATAGATAAATGAATATAATATGTGAACTTACATCCGACTATATAGATTTGTTACATGTAACTACATATATAGTAATATTCTAGGCTCAGCAAGTTGGAATTATAAATGAGGACTACACGTTCATTATAGGCAACCTAGATTTTCACTCTTTCGATCTCGAAGAATATAAATATTCGGAGGCGAATATAACAAGTTTCAGAATGTTTTCCCCGGACCACGACGTTGTAAAAGAAATTGTGGACAGAATGGGTTACAAATCTACTTCAGAAATTTTAAGAAATGGTAAGTTGCTCTTAGACCAAGATGTTTTTTACACAGAAAAATAAAAATATTGTTTAAGTCACAATATTAAAAACACAAAGTCAATAATTTATTTTTTTTTTTGATAACAGCGCAATTCGTTCTCTTTTTCCTCCCATACGATAATTTTTTATTTATTTATTGACATATGTATATGTATAATAATTATAATTTTGTTATAAACAAATTTAAGTTGATTATGAATGACCTTATTTGAACAATATCTGATGATGAAAAGGCAAGTTGATAGACAATACATACAATTAAAATGGGCTAGTGGTGTTTTTTTTCGCGAAAAACTTTTCATATATATTTGGATAAAAATTAAAATCAGATATTGTAATTAGAAAGAAAGGCTAAGGATAAAATGTATGAGATCAATCAAGGAAAAAGTTGAACATAATTAAAGCAATTATTATTTAAGAGAAAAAAATATTTCATTTAAAAAACTTTTGTCTAGTTACTTGGTATTTAAATTGTATACCTAAAAAAAATCAAATCTTATATACTTGTATAAGTATATATCCTTAATTCAAATATTTTCTTCTTACCCTGAATTCACAACTTTACGTATAAAATAACCAATGTTGGATGGGCAGCAGATGAGACAAAGGTTACACTGCATTTTGAATTTAAGAAATTCACAAAATGCAAGCTGAAAAATATAAATTACACATTTTAATTAACATAAACAATTGATTGCTTTTATTTAAATACTAGAAGACTAGAAAGTTTCGAATTTAAATATTACAACACGCGAGATATTTTATACCTACTCATGGAGGTTTGAATTAGATAAAGTCAGAGATTAGTCGATTTTTCGCTTTTCAAAGTATTCCAGGAAAATGGGAATATGAATTGCTCGACGTAAGCAGCATGCCACTACCCTGATCTAACAAATGTTTACACACAATATCGTTAATCGTACATGATACATATTGGCACCGCATGCAACCGCTGTGAATGCAACTCCAGAAAAATCTCATCAATCTGTTAATTTAGGCAAAAAGCTGCGCAGATATAAAAGAGCTAAATACTAGATATAACTAACTATGTATATACAAGTATAACTAGATTGAACCCGTTAACATAATACTAACTAAAATTTTTATAAAAATATCGTTATCTATTCCTGGAAAAACAAATCTCAAATAAATCGAATAATAAATAGGAATGTATGATATCAATCCATGGTCTACTTCATGGAGGAAAAGGTAGTGCTCAGGTTAATGTAAGCAAAAACTATCTATGTCCCAAATTTCAAGTAAATAGAACCATAAATACCGGTCCGGAGTAACTCTTACCACTGAGCAGCCGGCTCGGAAGATTACGTAAACGCCACCAAGACAAGTTTCATAGGACCGTCAGTAAACGTCACCTCCAGCAAGGTATGTTGCTCAAATGATGGGCACCCAAAGGAATACCTGGGTTAGTTTTTAAACTACAAGTATTTGGGCTTAATGTAAAATTTTTACATTTTGTTTTGAATTTCGTTATTTACAACATATCTAAAGAAAATTTAATTGGTTAGTTGGTATTATGTTTCTACAATGCAGAAGAAAAGATATCTTTATTCATTCAAATAATTTGGATATCAAAATAATTTAGGAGTGTTGGTATATATGTATGCCCATGCCGGAATAGTGTTTAAGACAAATGTATATATGTACATATGTAAGTACAAAAATATATAAATAACTGTTTCATTTCAGGATCCTGTCCTATAACACTGGCTATGGCTTTAACTTATGACTCGGTTCAATTGTTTGCTGAAACTACAAAATATCTACTAGGGCGAAGCGTGCCCTTGAACTGTAGCGACCGCAGTGAAAGTGTGTTAGATCATGGTTCAACGTTTAAAAATTACATGAGAACGGTATTTGCTTTTTTAATTTCACTTCGCCTTCGGCGTTGTTTATATATATAATTATGTGAAGTTTGGACTTATAGCTTATCAGATATACATATATAAGCTATTTTGATCTTTGGTACAGATACTGATTTGAAAATCAGAGTAAGGCTTTTGATGGATTCCACAAACACAAAAGTAAATATTAATCGAAAAAATATTATTAATCTGCTGGACAAAAGACCAATATCTACAAGAAAGTTTAAAGATTTATAAAGTTTGAAAATATTAATATTCAAAGTCAAAGCCCTTCTCCACCTGAAATCTTCATCTTCCTCTGATTCTACCAACAGGTACTGCATCGAACACTTTCAAAGCTTTCACGCATTCGGAGAACACGACCTAGCGTTCTTAGCTGATGTCTCCGAATTCACTGAACTATATCAATGTCGCCATATATATCTCATTCAGCTCATCGTTCCATTGGCTATGCCAAAGTTCAAAAGATACTGCGCAAAACCTTTCTCTCGAAAACTCGTACCTCCATTTCATCGGATGTCGACATACTTCACTCTCCTGCACCAGACAGCAGGATGTGTACAACAAACGACTTGTTATCGTAGAGTTTTGTTAAGGTTCGTCGAGAAGGAAAATTACTTTTCAATTGCCTACTCAATTTGTATTATTGCTGGTTCCAAGACGAAATTATATACAACCTCAAAGTTATGACTGTCCACAGTAACGTGGAAGCTGAGACGCGAGTGCCCTGACTGTTTGTTTGATAACAGACTCATTCGCTTCGCTTCTTTGTCTAACCTAGAGAAAACAGATCTAATGACCCGGTTGTCGAGGGTAGCTTTAAAACCGATGCAAAGGTGGTGCGTATCGATAATTTATTTCGTGTCTGCCTTAAGATTTGGCGCATGATGAATGGTAGATTTACCAGGTTTAAGCCCAATCAAGTCGTTGACGGAGCGCTTCAATCTATAACACATCATGCTATGTAGGACCTTATATGCGATATTCAGGAGGCTTATCCCTCGATAATTGGCGCAGACTGTAGGGTCCAGTTTTTAAGGATTGGGCAGTACATATTTAGGTTCCAATTGTCGGACATACTGCTGACCATATTTTTCTGAAGCATATACCTTGGCAGTTCTTCGCCGCCATAGTGGAATAGCTCTGCCGGCAAGCTAGTGACTCATACGGCTTTGTTATTTTTTAAGCGGGCAATCGCTATTTGTATTTCGTCACATTCGGGAATTGAAATGCCTACTTCATCATCTTCCATTGGGGATTCTGGATCACCACCTCCGGGTGTCGCACTTTCACAGCCCTTTAGCAGGTTGGAGAAATGTTCCCTCCATAAAGTTAGTATACCCTGGACTTTGATGGCCAGATTACCTTCTTGATTTCCACATGAAACCTTCTGTAAATGGTCGCATTCTTTTACTCAAGCATCTCGGTCTCCTTATCACACTAGCTCTTTGACCTTTCCGAAGTTCAATTATTCAGCAGCGCACAAGGGTCGGCTCCCTGGCCAAAATAAAAAAAAATCTAGTTACAATTTTAGCTGGAGATGTGTTAACACCATCTATTGATCTATTGAATCTTATGGAGGGAACATTTCTCCAACCTGCTAAAGGGCTGTGAAAGTGCGACACCCGGAGGTGGTGATCCAGAATCCCCAATGGAAGATGATGAAGTAGGCATTTCAAATCCCGAATGTGACGAAATACAAATAGCGATTGCCCGCTTAAAAAATAACAAAGCAGTATGAGTCACTAGCTTGCCGGGGGTGTCGCACTTTCACAGCCCTTTAGCAGGTTGGAGAAATGTTCCCTCCATAAAGTTAGTATACCCTGAACATTGATGGCCAGATTACCTTCTTGATTTCCACATGAAACCTTCTGTAAATGGTCGCATTCTTTTACTCAAGCATCTCGGTCTCCTTATCACACTAGCTCTTTGACCTTTCTGAAGTTCAATTATTCAGCAGCGCACAAGGGTCGGCTCCCTGGCCAAAATAAAAAAAATCTAGTTACAATTTTAGCTGGAGATGTGTTAACACCATCTATTGATCTATTGAATCTATTGAAATATGTATATGTATATATTTTTTGCATCACTCTCTCTCTCTTTCTCTATATATAAGAATAGCTGAAAAAGGCAGAGAGCGAAACTAATTTGGATTTGCAGTGTGAGCAACATGAAGATAATGTTTTAAAAGTTGAAATACTCTTCAAAAACAAAGTATTTGGACAATAGAAAAATTAGGTATTATAAATAAAATATATCATTTTTCTTCATAACTGGATTCTCAAATTCACGTACAACAGCCCCATGCTTTTGTACCTGAGAAGTTGTGGATTTCTCAGCCAGCGAGCAAGGAGAAAACAAGTTTATAAGATTCATTACTGGATGAGAAATTTTTCCCTGAGCCGGAAGTTCAGGGTCACTTTGAGAATCTTGCAAGCATTTAAAAGTTTGGAACATATTCTCATAATGCTTGAACTTATCCCAAAGTGATCCAACTTCACGACCAATCTCTCTAAAGCCATCACGGGTTTTCTTCAACAGTTTGTAGAACTCAATTTCGTTCGATCTGCATTTAACACATGACCATCTTAGTCCTTTTCAATTGTTCATCGAATCAAGAATGCTACCTGTTAACTAGTACAGTTTATATGGGCGAGTCCATAGCAAAGACAGCAGCCTTTAATGTTAAAATTTTCATGTAAGCAATTCATATTAAATGTATGGGTTATGAAAAATATTTAAAGAAACCAAAAAAAGGATATAATAGAAGAAAATAATAAGTAAGTAAGAAACGAAAATATTAAAAATTAATATGTTGAAAAAATCTAGACACAAAACTTAGAGAGGCGTAAAGATTTAATAAAATAAAACAGTTTACAATTAAAACAGTACACAATTAAAACACCCTCACACTTTTGTGGTCACTTATATAATAATCCTTTCTTCATTTAATGTATTTCAATATACTCAAATAGTAGCAGCATGATTTTTACAACCAATATATTAAATCAAGTATATCAGCACTAGTTAACTATATTTCTTGAAATTAATCACCCAGTATCAATAGCAGTTTACGGTAGCTTTTCAGCAAAACATTTTATTCCGCTAGTTTACCTTATTTACACTGTATGGCCGAGAAAGTGAAAAAGTGAATTATTGTCTTGAAAAAAATAATAGAAGCTAAACAGCTTATTTTTAATGATTCAAATTACACGAAAGAGGAGAAGACATTCATAAAAAACTTAAGAGGAAAAGCAAAATCAATGAGGAAAATTGTAAGTACGCTTAAATATTCCAAAAAAAAAGTTTTTACTGCCCTTCTTAATGTAAAAAAAAAAAACAGAAACGCCAGGTTGAAGACGAAAAATATCATAAAATAAAATGGAGACGAAAGCGTTTAATTCGTCATTGCAAATCTAATCATTTTCTATTCTCTAGAGATATGAAAATAGAACTAAATTTACTAAACTTCATGCCGGAACTTCTAGATATGTACCCTTGCTGATAACAGAATTGCTTTTGGCAGAAGACATCTTTTCCGTCAAAATTGGAAAAAAATCGTCCACAGTGCATAAACCTTTCTGAAGAATCTCTTGATAGCTCCGACAAATGTATCGCGAAGAAATAGACAGGCAAACAAGGAGGAGAACTTTGTTTTATTATTCCATTGGCGACATTGCTATTCATATTTTAGGACATTCGAGAAAATACTCAATTATTGAAAAGTATGAAGATTTCTCTGAGGAAACTCATATTTACATAACGACAGAATTTATATCGATACAAATCGGTAGACTTGGCAAGCAATTTACCATTAAAATATTATTGAACAAAGCCTTATAATATTTTTTATCCTGAATTCAAATTTTATAAGTGGTACAGAAAATACCGGCTTTTGACATAAGGAAAATATCCTAATCAGTCGAATTTGCGTAGGAATTCATGATACACAGTAATTGAAGAAAATTGTGTGTGTGTATATATATATGTGTGTGTGTCGGTTACTTTTCGAACAAACTTCGTAATTTTAATTATAACAATTGTTTTTATGAGTCGTTGGTTATTTATTTTATATTTAGTTATTTTGTGACTGTTTCCAATTATTTATAAATATTTTTTTTTTTTTCGCACAGCTTCATATGCAAGAACGAACTTTAACTGGTGAAATTTACTTTGAAGGAAATATTCGGAAAGGTTATACTTTAGATATAATTGAATTACATCCATCTGGAATTGTAAAAATCGGAACCTGGAATGGCTCGAACCTCACAATACAACGTGTGTCGCAAACAAGTTCTGGCATCGATAACCGTGATAACTCTCTGGCCAATAAAACATTTACCATATTGTTAAATGTACCGGTAATTTATAATATATACATATTATTTAAATTTAGTAATCTAAATAGTAATTAATTTCTGCATTAAATCACATAAATAATATCTTTTATACTTTATTCATTATAAAACCATCAAGATAGATATAAACATTTATTATTGATCACCAGCCTAACCGCCTAACATGATTAGGAATGGCTAAAAGTGTGAACACTAAATGTTAGATGTTATATTTTTTAATATTTCGTTTTTATTTGCCGCAAACATGGGCACATGTGCAAATTTACGCTTCATATATTTATATATGTATAAGTATACATAAAAATAAAACCAAATTTCATATACCCTCAAATTTCGTAAAATTTTGTTAAAAATTTGTATTCGCATCAATAAAAATAAAATTGAATTGTTTTACATATACAAAAATAACTAACAACAGTAAGGGGGTTTTTCAGCGTACATAGAAATTTTATAGATGTCCTAGACAGCTCTCCTTAAAAAAAAACGTAGAAAACATTTTACAAACATAAAAGTAGCAAATCTTATTAAACTAAATGGTCTGTGAAGGAAATAAATTGCAATGATAATTGAATTAGATTAGAAAGCGAATTTGGGGACAAACTGTATGCCTTATAACTATTTACCTAGGCATTCCTAAATTTTGAACAAAACCAATTGTTTTTAATTGAGTTTATTAATGTCGATGATAGTAATTGTGTGCATCCACGAGTAATTCGTTTGTTGATTTTTGCTGGTATCTACTACAAATAGTTTAAGTAACATAATTGCTTAATGGCTTTACCTGGTAAAGTTTACCAAAATTCATTATAGAAATCTAAGAAAAATATTTTTACTTTTTTAAATAAAATACAATTACTGAATTTAAAATACCATAAAATTGCTGATTTTAGATAGTAGATAACAACCACCCAAATAAAAAACTGTTATACAACTTGCTGGCTAATCGTTGTAATGTAATGTACTAAATCGTTTTTCATCTTTTAGAACAAACCCTACGCTAGTTTAAAGGAAAGTTTTGTTAAACTGGAAGGAAACAGTCAGTATGAAGGCTATGGAGTTGATCTTATTGAAAGCCTTGCAGAAAAACTTGGATTTAACTTCATTTTTAAAGATGGTGGCAATGATTACGGATCGCATAATAGTACAACAAAAATAACGACAGGGATGTTAAAAGAAATTGAGGAAGGCGTATTTATCAAAAAATTATTAGTTTTATATTTAACTAATTAGATGTTTATTCGTAGCGAGCGGACTTGGCTATAACGGATTTGACAATCACAGCAGCTCGTCAACAGGCGGTCGATTTTTCCATACCTTTCATGAATTTAGGTTAGTTGAAATAACAGCCATGGAACTATAATTAAATTTTTAAGTATACTATCAGGAATTGCAATCATACATCTAAAGCCGCAGAAAGCAGCCCAAGCGTTCTTCACATTTATGGATCCTTTCTCAACTGAAGTGTGGTGGCTTTTAGGACTCTCCTTTCTCCTAATTTCATTCAGCTTCTTTATTTTGGGACGTCTGTCACCATCTGAATGGGACAACCCTCACCCATGTATTGAGGAGCCCACTGAATTAGTTAATCAATTTACTATAGGCAATTCTTTATGGTTTACTACGGGTGCACTTCTGCAGCAAGGTTCTGAAATGGAACCAAAGTGAGTAAAACACATATGTACATATTAATGTAGATTTCCTTCCAGTTATTTAGCTTTATCTTTAATACTAACATTTGTATGATTTTTTTTATTTGTGGCCTGATTTTGATAATTAGTTTATATTTGTTTACGTATTTGCATATTTATTATATTTACAAGTAGTACGTACTGCATACGCATATAAGTTACGGTTGTGATAACATACTACTTATGTTACTAAGTAAAGCCAAGAACATCTTTATTTCGACTCTCTAATTGGAAATTCAATACGTTGAACCAATGTAACCGCTGTGCTCTTCTTTAAAATTTTAAGTACGAATAGAAAGAGATTAAAGACAAGAATGCATAAAATACCAAAATGAGCTCTTAATATTCATGTTAAACCTTTTATTTTTATGCTTTTCATGAACATTAACATTGGTCCAAAGTATGTAGGTAAGTAACAGAAGCAGAAGATAGAGCCTCACCAAAATTTATACCGAAAATACCAGAACGACGGGATGAGCTAATTTAGCCATGTCCGTGGTATTATGCACGCGTAAATCCAAATAAATATTGAAAGAATACTGAAAACCATCGAAATCGGAAGACTATATCATATAGCCCTCTTACAACCTATTTTTCACATATGAAACTTAAGATTAAAATCTTCAAAAAGGCATATTCTTATTCTTCTTTGTTTAGGCACCACTCACGCGATTATAGCCGCATCAACAATAGCGTGCAACTTCTCTTCTTCTTTTTGCCGGTTTGCCGCCAGTTGGAAAAACCAAGGGAAACGAGGTCGCTCTCCACCTGATCCTTCCAACGGAGTAGAAGTCTTCCTCTTCCTCTGCTTCCACCAGTGTGTACTCCATCGAATACTTCCAGAGCTGGAACGCTTTCTTCCATTCAGTGTACATGACCTACACAGCGTAGCCGCTGTCTTTTCATTACATGAACTATGCCAATGTCGTCTTTTAGCTCATACAGCTTATCGTTTCATCATCTGCGAAATTCGGCGTTGCCATCGCGCAAAGGAAAATAAATCTTCCACAAAACTTTTCTCTTGGAAACTTCTAACGCCGACTCATCGGATGTCGACATCGTCCAGGCTTCTGCACCATATGTCAGATATGGAATGATGAGCGACTTGTAGAGTTTGGTTTTTGTTCGTCGAGAGAGGGCTTTATTTTTCAATTGCCCACTCAGTCCAAAGTAGTACCTGTTTAGCTCTGTAGCTCGTATTATTTTTTCCAGCATTAAATTGAGAAATCACATTATAAAGAGTCACCCTGTCTGAAGCATCAGTTGGTATCAAGCGGCTGGGAGAGGTATTTCCCAATTCTCTAATTCTGACTGCGCTTCTGGTATTATCCAGGGTAAGATTGCATAGCCGTATGAGTTTTGTGGGGATATCAAATTCACACATAGGGCCGATCAGTTTTTTGACGGTATGCTTTAATCTTTCACACAATACGCTAGATAGGACCTTATATGTAATACTAAGGAGGCTTATCTCACGATAATTGGCGCAGACCATGGAGTCTCCCTTTTTTGGATTAGGCAGTGCACACTTAGGTTGCATCCGTCGTACATGCTTTCGTCCGACTATATTTCAATGAAGCAGATGTACGCACCTTGTCAGCTCTTCGCTGCTGTATTTGAATAGTTCTGCCGGTAGGCCATCGGCTCCCGCCGCTTTGTTATTTTGTAAGCGGACAATCGCTATTTGAACTAATTCATAGTCGAGCGATGAAACGTCTATATTATCGTCATCGATTGGGGTTTCGGGTTTGCCATTACCAGGGCTTTCACTTTCACTGCCATTGAGCAGGTTGGACAAATGTTCCCTCCATACATTAAGTATGCTCTGGACATCTGTCACCATATTACCCTCCTTGGTCTCTACATGAGCTTGCACCGGTCTTGAAACCTTCCGTTAGTCGCCGCATCTGCAGATCGACATTTCTCATTGTACCAGCTGCTTTTCTGTCATTGTTGAAAACCAATTGTTTCCGAAACAGCGGTACCCTCATATCGAGTTGCTGATGAGTGCGCTCAGAGAGCAGGTGTGCAAGCCGAGTAGAAAACGTGCTGGATGCCTTCACTGATTGCAGCTTTTCGATGTCGAACCTTCCTCGTGTTTGTTGAGGGGCGTTCTTTGCTGCACAGAGGCGCATGGGTACCTTTGCTGCTACAAGATAATGATCCGAGTCGATATTTGACCCTCGGATCGTACGTATCTCTGGAACACTGTCTTCCGTCTATCACAACATGATCGATTTGGTGACGTGCTCTTCGATCTGGCGACAGCCATGTAGATTGATGAATTTTCGTACTTGGACGTAAATCAACGATAAAGAACTCCGATTTATTGCAAATTGCGGCTAGAAGTTCATGCCCCGGGTTGAATGCCAGGACTTGGCAACGTTTTCTCTATCCCACCACAAACCCAACACCAAATTTGCGCTACTTTAAACCAACCGCATTGGATTCGCCTTCTCACTTTAGATCGCCCCCAAAGGGATATTTGTTGGCTGGAACCATATGTAAAAGAATATTTTCTGGCCACTCCCAGGTGAATGACAGTCAAAAATTTTCCTCACTTGCGTGAACTTCGTCCTAAGGAAAAAAGAATCTAAGAGCGTCAAATTCACGTATGTAGAAGCATGAATTCAAATAAATATTGACACTGAAAATCATCAAGAAGACTATAGAACATTATAGCAACGAGTTTGGACGTGTTTTACAAGGGCTTTGATGTCAAGTTCTTTGTATTAGTAAATTTTAAAACATATTACGAGATCTTAAATTGCTCAAATATACCCAACCAAAAACGCAAAATCATTATATTTGTGACTAGCAATACCCGGCCACACGCTATTGTAGGTCTTTCCTATCTTGTTTAATTTAGACATTGTAATTTGCATTGTAAAGAATAATGCAGTTAATACAAAATATTAACCTTCTTATTATATTAATGACCTATTTACATATTTAGATTTACGTGCTTACAATATCTAGAATTTGCAAGCGGCAATCGATTGGATCGGTCCTAGGTTCACTTCACAAATTTTAAGAAAATCAACCATATATAAGATTTTTTCGGATAGATCGGACGCAGGTCCAAATTTCTAGTGAGTTGAACAATACGTAAGATGTTTTGGATAGATGTTTTTGGATAGAGCAAGACAAAACAATTGATGATGCAGTATCGAAAGACATATTCCTCAATTTAGGATTTCCACATTTGAATGTGAGAAAAGAAAAGAAACTTCCTCCTCAAATAGAAGAAGGACTTATTCGTCACACACGAAATGATCCAAACAATAACTAAAATTAAATTATTTTGAATTATGATTGACAACAAATTATAGTTCCACGATCATATCGAGAGCATTGTAAGAAAGACTTCGATAAAAATTAGATTCAGGAAAAGGACATGTTATCATCCAAGCAGAAATATAAAATCATAGTTTATAAATAAACTAGCGGACCCTAGCGTGCTTTGAATTTTCGGTGTTTTTTTTTTTTGGGAAAACGAAGCGAAAAAAAATTAATTTAACTTTTTTTCAAAACTTTTCTCTATTAATGTTTTTTATTTTATTTTTAAATTTATTTTCGTTTTAATTTTTTATAATTTAGTTGAAATTTGAAACAGAAATACCCTTTTCTTCCGGGAAGTGGACCCGGAACCAAAATTTAATACGTTGGTAGATTTTTGTCTTCATTATCATATACAATACTTATTTCCCGGGAATGTTACATCCATTCTTTTTCCTTCAATCTTATTTCGTACAAGCGAAAATTAAAGTAGCGGCATTCTGGCCGTTTGCTGCTAGTTTGACAAATTTATGAAAGGTGTATACTTGTAGACTTCGCCATGGCCAAAGACAGCACATCTTTCTTATTTTTATTTTCAATACAAGATTTTTCGTCTTTGTCTTTTTTATATAAAATATATTTATATTTTTTTCATAAAGATTTTTTTACAAAAGTATCTCGCAAATACCTCTAAAAATCCGAGTTAATGAAAATGATAACATGATCCGGTCCTTACCTATGGGGCTGTTTTAGACCTAACAAATGTTTAGGTTACTAATACTATGTTTAGTGTAATTTTTAAGTCACGTCAAAATGTTATTTAATGTCAAATAGATAACTGTTTCATTTCAAGTATTATGGGGAAAGTTTCACTAAATGTTTTCTTTTGGTCTCAAAAATATTGCCACTTTAAAATTATTTAACTTATTTTTTTCATAAAGAATTTTGGGACCTCAGACATAATTTTATTTCCATAAGATTTCAGAAAATAAACTACAAAACATTCTAATTCTTATTAGTTTTCTTCGTTTATTTCACATATATAGGGTTTTCCAATAAGAGAGATATTATTTCTTTAAAAAAAGGACACACTAATTCTTAAAGAAATTCAAATGTTTTATAATTAATGTGAAGTACAATCGATACAATTAAGTTCTGAATATAACATCATTCTAATGGACTCCACGTCTTCTTTCGCAGGAATGAATTTGTTGAACCCAATTTTTTTAAGAAAATCATCTTCTCCGATGAGGCCCACTGTCATCTGAGTAGTGCGGTAAATAAACAAAATTGTCGATTCTGGTGCGAAGAAAATCTACAAATTATTCATGAACAACCATTACATTCACCTAAATTGACAGATTGGTATGATTTTTGGTCTTTCGACATGAAGCTGGTAGCACCGTTACTGTCAATGGAGAGCGGTATAAATCGGTGATAACCAACTTTTTATGGCCACAATTGGAAGAAGTTGATCATAACAACATCTGGTTCCAACAAAACGGGGTTACTGTCGCACAGCATGTGCAACAACCGAATTTTTGCGAAAATTTTTTAGAGATTCGATTATTTCAAGAAATTGTGACATTGAATGGTTTCTAAGAAGTTGTGATTTAACACCATTAGACTACTTGTTATAGAGTTATCTGAAGTCATTGGTCTTTAGCAATAAATCAGACTCCCTTCAAGCTTTGATAGTCAATATTGAACATGCTATTCATGAAATACGACTTGATTTAGTGGAAAAAGTGCTCAGTAATTGGATTCATCGAATTCTGTCCCGCAAAAGAAGTCGTGGAGACCATTTAAATGATGTTATATTCAGAACTTAATTGTATCGATTATACCTCACATTAAATTAAAAAGCATTTGAATTTCCTCAACAATTAGCGTGTTTTTTTTTTTTTAAAGAAATCATATCACTCTTATTGGAAACCCCTATATAGGTACATACATGTACATATTTAATAACATAGCTTCTACTCTGATTTATGATGTGCGTTTCGAAGTTTTTTTTTAACTAAATGGAGGAACTTATAGTTTATTCTAAACCAAAAAACGAACGGGAACGGCTGATGGAGTTTTATGAGGAGCTTTTCATATCTTGGGTTGAAATTTCCAGTCGAGGGGTGTCAGCTATTAGAATTTTTTTTTTAATTATGAAATAGTTTTTGTTGAAAGCATGTCTCTAAATTAATAATAAAATACATATGCATATTCTGATGTAACTTTAATAATGTGCAAAGTATTAAACATGTATATAAATCGCATATATGTAATTGAGGAGGTTCCGATTTTTTATCTTCAAATTTTAGAGCCATTTCGACTCGAACGGTTGCTTCAATATGGTGGTTTTTCACTTTACTTATGGTTTCTTCTTACACCGCAAATCTGGCAGCCTTTTTAACTGTTGAAAAGGAAACCAGCCTTATTGATTCTATAGACGATCTAGTTGAAAATAAACATGGAGTGGTTTATGGTGCTAAAAAAGATGGTTCAACGAGAGAATTTTTCGAGGTAAATTTACTTATACTTAAACGGTAATAACTTCTAAAGAAAGATTACAGTTCTATTCGGTGAGAAAAGTCAGTAAGAATTATATTTATATATAAGTGGTGCTTTTTAACGCTGAAGCTATTTTCAACACCTTCTCTAATTTATAGTGTTCGTCTTTCCAAAAAAAAGGGGGGAAATGTAACCATGATAACAAATCACATGTTTTTCTTGTCTGAAATTTTCCTATCTCAAATTTACAACGTTCCCTCTAAATATCCAAAGTGTGCTCTCTCGTTGCAAATTTTACTGGCATACTGTTACAAATGTTACTAATTGTTACTGGACGGCTGCTCACCGAACCGAATTTATGAATGAACTTAAATGAAAATATATATCATATCTTTAGAAATCGGAGGATCCCCGACATAAGATAATGAACAAATTCATGAATGACCATCCTGAATATTTAACTAATGACAACACGGCTGGTATAAACCGTGTTGACAAAGGCTATGCTTTTTTAATGGAATCTACTTCAATTGAATACAACACAATGCGATTGTGTAATCTGAGTAAAATTGGCAATACATTGGATGAAAAAGGTTACGGCATAGCGATGATAAAAAGTAAGAATCCAATTTATAAAACCTTTTTAATAATTGTAATATATACCAACACATAGTTTATACTTTAATAATAAATAAATAAAATTAAGCAATATTAGGGTTGTTTATTGAGCTGTACTAGCAAAATTTTTGCTTTAACTGCTCTACTTTTTATTTTCTGCTTCCCGGGTTGGTTATAATGGAAGTGACGCAATGAGGAAAATTATAGGACAGTTATACTAACACTTGCTGTCCCGAAATTGACAGCAACAACAGTTGTCAAAATTTGTAAATGTTTATAAAATTAGACCCAAAATAAAAAGAATGATTTCCAGAAAATCCATCGTTATTTAAATAATAATACCGATAATAAATACTGAATATTTGTGTATAATACTTTTCAAAACAATTGTCAAACTGTCAAATTGCCTTAAGAAGGCGGAGGAATCTAAGACATACGAGTACAGTTCCTTACAATCCGTACCGTCACGCCGCGTTCATTTTAACCATATGCATTTGTTTCACATGTAATAGATATTTTAGTGAGAGTTCCGCAGGTCGTGTTACGGTCCGCTACTTCCATTATAACCTGCATTTCGTCTTTTTGTGTCGAGTAACTTACTTGAAGAGTAATGATTAAATAATTTAAAGTGGGTAACGAAGAAGCTTACTAGCTTACTCCTGGTCAAATCGGCTCGGTTATAACAACCCGTGTCGTCTCTTCGAAAATTTTGGGGAAATATAGTGAAATTTTATATAAAAAGGTGAATAAATTTAACTTCTTATAAAAAAAATTAAATATTGGCATTACTGATTACCGATTACCGAAAGGCTTTGAGTGTTTGCTTCGTTGGAATTTTTATTTTGAATATGGTGAGTAAATAAGTATTACTTTATATTATGCGGTTATAGTCGAGAGTCTCTTTGCTGCAAAATACCCACGCAGCTAGAGATACCATTATTACCTAATAAATGAAAAGTATATTATCTTTCAGGAAATATCTGAATATTATTATAAATACTTATTTATTCAAAATATTAACTCCAACGAAGAAAAATAAATCAAACAGTCAAAGCCAATGCCAATATTTTATTTTCTTGTTAGAAGTTCAATTTCTCAAACTTTTTAGAAAATATTTCACGAAATTCCCTCAAAACATGTAAAGAGATTACACGAGTTGTTATAAGGAAGAGAATTTCATTAATTTGAAATTGGTACACCTCCGAACAAATTAAAGATAAGATAAGAGTAACTCCTTTCTCTTTTGTATTATTTATACGAGTATACATAAATATATTACATCAACATACAAACTAATTGATACAAAAAAGTATTTTGACGAAAGGTTCACATTTTCAAAAGAAAAGTAAGCAAAATATCAAAACGGTTATGTTTATAAATATAGAAAACAGCTGATGTACTCAAATAGCTTCAAAAACTCGCAAGCCCTGTTAAATTAGATCTATTCTGACACATAGCTGAGTTGGTGGATAGTTTTACATCAAGACGGAATTAACTTAAATATGTCTTTAGGACTTCATTTAACGATTGAGCAAGTTTGTCTTTCGTGAAACATATTCAGGCTTAGCGGACAATTTATCATATTATATTCATCAACTGCTCATCATAATAATATTAATTGCGATTTTTCTATACAATTGAAGATTGGCCTTACCGTGACAAATTTAATAATGCACTTCTTCAACTGCAAGAACAAGGCGCGTTAGAGAAGCTCAAAAACAAATGGTGGAAAGAAATGGGTGCCGGTATTTGTACTGTAAGTTAATAAATTTTTCTATACTTTTCATAACCTCGAAACGGTATTAAAAGATCCATATATGTAATCCTTTGGTCACATGATGTAACTGCATAATTGAATATCGTAAGATTATATCCGTTTGTAAATCGTATAAAGACTTTAAATTTATTTTTTCCTTCAGTGGAACTTGGGAGATGCGCACAGATATTTCTTTTTCAGGAAACTTATAACCATTCTTGCTATTTTGCACTTCACCAAGTCTTCATAAACATGCTTGAAACGCAGTCGACATTACTGGGTCATATTCTTAAGTTTTCCTAAACATTAGAAAAAATTTTAAATTTGATATTTGATTTACTAATTTTATGAAAAAAAAGTACTGAAAATGCATGATGAAATAATAACCAGATGAAGTAAGTAAACAGTTGTCCCGCTCCCAAATGCTGCCTTGGTAAAGATATTGTTTATACATTGCGCTAGCATTGTGAAATTCTGCTATGGAAGATTCTGGAAAAAATACGTGTGATGTTTTTGAAAATTTTTTTCGGTACGATTCGTGTTTTAGGTGGAATGCTTAAAAATTCCAGTCGTATACAATTTAAGTATAGATTAGTAGGTGGGTCGCTTAGATATTGGATGTTTGTTATATTAAATGTTTGTGTTTTTATACAGATAGAAATACGAAAAGTTTTACCTTTCGAGGAAATGTGAAAACCGATGATACGGAATGGTTTCGTGTCACAGTAAATTCAATTTCCTTAAAATTTTAGTAGAACAAAATGAAACCTCTTTCTACTCTACTTACTTCATCTAGTTATTATTTTATCATGCTGAAAATTAATATGTACCAAGGCGAATTTATGAAGGTGAGAGTAGAAGAACATATACAAGAATTAACATGTATTTTCTATTTGCTTTTGAGTAACGATTACCAAGATCATAGATAAATTTTGAAAACGCTTACAAATAGATAACGACACAGTTTTTTTGTGCACCAATGACCGATATCCCATCCGAAACAGAGGTATGTGGATATCCCAACACATCCTGATATTTGTACAAGTCCTTCCGATATTACTATTTTATGTTAGAGCTTGGAAAGCCTGCTCTTGTTCCTTATTCCACGCGAAATCTCTATTTTTCCTAGTGAACTTATGGCGGCTGTTAGCAATTTTCTTCGTTCACTACCATATTTTTATCCCCGCAAGCCTCCTGCAGGGCATCGTCATCATCACTTAGAATATCAAATCGATTTGGGTGTATAATAATTTGTCTTTTCTAGGAGGTTCATTATTTGCTCGTTTTCTATTTTTTTCTGGAACATTTTGCCACTTATGATTTGTCTGTTCATTTTTTTTCAATTTCTCCTCCTCCATTCATTTCAGAAGAATTGTTAGTCAGCATTTGTTAAATCAAACTATATGATGTAATACACTAGCCGATAAAGCACGTCAGATATAGGGCACGGTCAATTAACGACTCAATTAAAAAATTTTGAAAAAAAAAATATTTGAAATAGATTTTATTTATTTAATTTGGAAACTGTAAGTGGATAACCCTGTATGCGACATTGACATACATAATTCAGCGAGTAAAAAGACAGTGACTATGCTGGCTAGGTCATGTTGTCCGAATTAATATATATACTTATATTATATTAAGTTTCCGCTTACTATGAAGATATTATAAAAGAGAAGAAAATTGTTTCTATCTTTTTTTAGTTCGATTTATGACATCCAGATATACATATGTAGTTAGCGGTTAAATTATATTTAAAATTGTGAATCGACTTGAATAACCTATAGCGAAATTATGAAATTTTGATTGCGAGTACAATTGGCGTGTGCCTCAAGAAAAATAAATGAACAAAACAATATCATGGGGGGTTCAGTATGCTATTATAACGATTTTCGGATCGTTAAAAATACTTAGCGACACATTTAATATTTCGAGAATTCGCTATGCATATTTTAACCCAAGATGAGAAAATAACGCACTCTTGGTCCGTGGATAGAAGTTTATTACGAGAAGTAAAATATCCCTTCAACTTAAATGAAACAAAATTTCGAAAGTCAACTTGATAGCCAACTAAAAGGCAAGATAATAACGGCGATATCTACAGAGAAACAGGTAAATAATGCAACTTTCAAGTGTTTTTAAATTTTTAACTTTATTAAATTGGTTGAAGGTTCTAACCGCCTTGTGATTCTTCACAACTGGATGCTATCAACGTCCTGTTGGAAAGCAGTGGGGGAGAGCCATGAGACAGTCGTCCATAAGCCGCTTTATACATAGAGTAACAGACGCAAGCAATCATTAGATATTTTTCGCAAAGGTTAGATTTCCTATGATTCAAAAAGAACGGCGAATTTTCGCTTCATCATTGGGGCTATCGAATGCACTCATTTGCCAATCAACCACCATGGATACTATTTTTATCAATGAGCAACTGGTAAGAGAATTTCATTTATTTGAATTCCATTGCAACCATTTTAATAAAAAGGCAATATCAGCTAACAACAATCATTATAATTGGGTTACTGAATCACGCAATCGTTAGTGCAAGCGACAAAATTCGTTAGTTAACAAGTCGACAAATCGTACCGATAAAACTTACAGAATTCTCCTACAGGTTACGAAATTCCGCAATAAAATATATATACATATATTTAAAACTGTTGGAGTAATTTGCCTTCAAACAGAAAGTCAAGACATCCGAAAACCACTTGTCATATTCACCTCTATTATGATTGGCGTCGTGACGTTACAAAATTGCTATTGAGGTAGTTTTTATCGATAACTAGTTACAGCGAATTTCGCAAATGAATGTCAAAATGTCACAAATGAAAGCCGGCATTACACCAAAGATGGGTGAACAGGATGCCAAGATGTCACAAATGAGTACCAACATTTTACAGGAGAATGCCGGCTTTCATTTGTGACATTTTGACATTCATTTGCGAAATTACAGCCAATAACATGTTCTTGCCCATACTCTTTTCTTCAATCCTCATGATGGAATCCCTATTTGCTCAAGTCAATACACTCGGCTTCCATGATTGTAGCCGCGCCTTATTTCCGGTTGAAGATAATCTTCACTTCGCCAATTCATTTTTTATTGTTGTCTGGGATTTATCTATTTGTTCTTTCTGCTTCTTAATCGTCAGGAATTTTCTCATCGTTTATGTACTTCCAAATAAATTACAATTCTCTTCACTTGTGCACCAGTGGTGCCGCTACTGACTTTCAACTCCATTGCCAGTGTTAGCTGCCGCCGCTCCTTTTATACCTGTCTATGGCCCAAAAACTATATATTCACGTGATCTAAAACATGCTGATAACTCAATTGCCTGCGATAGCTGCTGCCGCTCGTTTTATCTATCCTTCGTATATTTATATCTACTTAAAAATTCCATAGGATTGACTTAAAAAGTAAAAGAACTTGCAAAATTTTGTATTAGACGTCAGCAAATTTGGCTTCGACAAATTTTTCATCGTTTATCGTCGACGATGCCAACGCTGTAACTAGTTATCGATAAAAACTACCTCAATAGCAATTTTGTAACGTCACGACGCCAATCATAATAGAGGTGAATATGACAAGTGGTTTTCGGATGTCTTGACTTTCTGTTTGAAGGCAAATTACTCCAACAGTTTTAAATATATGTATATATATTTTATTGCGGAATTTCGTAACCTGTAGGAGAATTCTGTAAGTTTTATCGGTACGATTTGTCGACTTGTTAACTAACGAATTTTGTCGCTTGCACTAACGATTGCGTAATTCAGTAACCCAATTATATTATTATTATTATTATGATTTATTAACAAATTAAATAAATTAACATGTTAAAAAGGATTGAGCACTAGCTGCCAGGGCTATCAGCTCTAACCCAATTATAATGATTGTTGTTAGCTGATATTGCCTTTTTATTAAAATGGTTGCAATGGAATTCAAATAAATGAAATTCTCTTACCAGTTGCTCATTGATAAAAATAGTATCCATGGTGGTTGATTGGCAAATGAGTGCATTCGATAGCCCCAATAGTGTCTCCAAAAAATGGTGATTTTGATGAAGCGAAAATTCGCCGTTCTTTTTGAATCATAGGAAATCTAACCTTTGCGAAAAATATCTAATGATTGCTTGCGTCTGTTACTCTATGTATAAAGCGGCTTATGGACGACTGTCTCATGGCTCTCCCCCACTGCTTTCCAACAGGACGTTGATAGCATCCAGTTGTGAAGAATCACAAGGCGGTTAGAACCTTCAACCAATTTAATAAAGTTAAAAATTTAAAAACACTTGAAAGTTGCATTATTTACCTGTTTCTCTGTAGATATCGCCGTTATTATCTTGCCTTTTAGTTGGCTATCAAGTTGACTTTCGAAATTTTGTTTCATTTAAGTTGAAGGGATATTTTACTTCTCGTAATAAACTTCTATCCACGGACCAAGAGTGCGTTATTTTCTCATCTTGGGTTAAAATATGCATAGCGAATTCTCGAAATATTAAATGTGTCGCTAAGTATTTTTAACGATCCGAAAATCGTTATAATAGCATACTGAACCCCCCATGATATTGTTTTGTTCATTTATTTTTCTTGAGGCACACGCCAATTGTACCCGCAATCAAAATTTCATAATTTCGCTATAGGTTATTCAAGTCGATTCACAATTTTAAATATAATTTAACCGCTAACTACATATGTATATCTGGATGTCATAAATCGAACTAAAAAAAGATAGAAACAATTTTCTTCTCTTTTATAATATCTTCATAGTAAGCGGAAACTTAATATAATAGAAGTATATATATTAATTCGGACAACATGACCTAGCCAGCATAGTCGCTGTCTTTTTACTCGCTGAATTATGTATGTCAATGTCGCATACAGGGTTATCCACTTACAGTTTCCAAATTAAATAAATAAAATCTATTTCAAATATTTTTTTTTCAAAATTTTTTAATTGAGTCGTTAATTGACCGTGCCCTATATCTGACGTGCTTTATCGGCTAGTGTATTACATCATATAGTTTGATTTAACAAATGCTGACTAACAATTCTTCTGAAATGAATGGAGGAGAAGAAATTGAAAAAAATGAACAGACAAATCATAAGTGGCAAAATGTTCCAGAAAAAAATAGAAAACGAGCAAATAATGAACCTCCTAGAAAAGACAAATTATTATACACCCAAATCGATTTGATATTCTAAGTGATGATGACGATGCCCTGCAGGAGGCTTGCGGGGATAAAAATATGGTAGTGAACGAAGAAGAGTTGATTATTCCAAAGCCGCCACCTTTAATCATATCTGGAGTTTACAATATAAGTGAAATGATAAAATCTATTTCAAGTGTAATTACTAAAAGAAAAATTAGCTATAAATCGTTGAGAGATGGACAAATTCGACATATGCTAAATAACATAAACCCATATCGTGAAATTGTAAAACATTTAGACACAAAAGTGAGTTTCCATGCATATCAACTTAAACAGGACCGACCATATAGAGTAGTGATAAAAGGAATTCACTTTTCCACTTCTTTGGAAGAAAATAATAAAAATATTTCATTACTAGGTTATAGAGTGAGAAACGTATTCAATGTTAAAAGCAGAATAACAAAACAGCCGTTGTCAATGTTTTTTCTTGATTTGGAACCAGCGCCAACAACAAAGAAATATATGAACTTAAGCATTTAAACAATGCAATTGTTAAGGTAGAGCCTCCTCGTCAAACAATTGACATTGTGCAATGCTATAGATGTCAGCAATTTGGGCATACCAAAACTTACAGCAAAAAACCATATAAATGCGTAAAATGTAATTCAATGCATCCAACCGCTCAATGTAGTAAACCCAATGACACTGACACAGGTAGGTACCGTGCATTGCTTGCAAAGCCATACCGCAAATTACAAAGGATGCACTGTATATCAACAACTTATCAGAAATAAACCAATGTCGCAAATATAAGAAAAATATAAAACAACAAAACTTCCCTAGCTTAGGCAATGGTATACCTCAACTAAATTACACTAACAATGAAAC
This sequence comes from Neoceratitis asiatica, assembly GCA_030068015.2. Classification (NCBI taxonomy): domain Eukaryota; kingdom Metazoa; phylum Arthropoda; class Insecta; order Diptera; family Tephritidae; genus Neoceratitis; species Neoceratitis asiatica. Next base: position 243,092 of record CM061528.1, on the reverse strand, counting down.
AAATGGCAGTACTGAGCAATCTTAAGCTAATGTTTTGAAAGGTAATGTCATGAATGAACAAAATACGATGAAAACCTGTTATTAGAAAAACAAATAGAATTAACAAACGCATTTCTTAATATGATATCCCTTCTTATTAATAAGCTATGCAAGTGATTTTAAGATTAGCAATATGGAATGCCAATGGCTTATCCCATCACACTCCAGAAACTGAAGTATTTTTAAATTTTGTGAAGGCTAAGGAGTCGATTTTGGTCACCAGGGAAGTAGAAACTTTAACGGTGTAACTTTCATACAGTTCTTTGGACTTTTCATAACATACCATAATATATCAGTAGATATTTTTGTGTATTGGAGAAAAGCTTTCATATCATCCCAGTCAAACTGACTCATAATATCACTCCTATACTTGAAACCTTAACCAACAAGCATATGGTGTGTTCCAGAACTTTAGGTAGCATTCTCAGATAATCCAGAAAATAAGTGTTTCAGAGATTCCAGCTTAACTCTAAGATGTCCAATAGGGCATAACTTTTATAATTTTTTTTTTTTCATTATGAAAGCTGTAGTACTTTGATAAGACAAGAGGTTTACAATATTTTCAAATACATACATATATTTCTTGGCAAGAAACTGAGCTTTCAAATCACTGCCTTCATCTTTTTAACATTCTATAAGTACCAGAACTTTTTTTTTGGAAAAAGCTGTCCCAATCCACTTTGAATGGCATTTATAAAGAATAGTTCTGGAATCCTTACCATTGTTGTAACGATCTTAAGTCAACAAAACAGTGACATGAAAGATTAAAATGTTTCATATGGAGGCCTATAATACCATTAGTCAGTTTGGAAATGATTTGTTTCACTGGAAAACTAATAAATTTTATTACATTTATTTTTAAACTTTCGTTTAAAATATTTCGCCTCCGAATGGTTTTTTTTCAAGAGGAGTTTTTATTTTATGTCAGAGATAAACTCTTCCTGCCGAGGTCCAACTATAATCGGTCTAAGAATACGATTTTATATTATTAATATTGTAACGAATTTGCTAAATTCACCTCGATGATTTTCCAAATCCTTCGAGTCCGATCACTGGATTACTAACCAAACTCCCGAGATTTATTTGTTCGGCTCTTTAACCGTCAGGAATTTATTTGTACAATTTTGTCTTTAGCCAACGGCTTATTTTACAATTATTTATACACACTTATTATCTGCTTCACTCAGCTTATCCGTTTCTCAAACACACATAGCTCACAGCAGTGTTAACTCCACTAAGTTGTCTACTCGTCTCTTCTTGTGATAGCGGCTGCCTCTCTTTTTATACCTATAGATGACCTAACCATTCTGTTCACGCGCTTAAGGATAGGCTGATTGTTCGTTTGCCTGCGGTAGCTGCCGCTACTCCGTTCATCCTTAACGACGTAGAATTTCCTTTAATCTGTCTACCCTTTTGTTTGTCCTTGGTATGGGTAATTTGCATTATACGGCCGCTTCTTTATTTTCTGTCCTTCCGGGAATTGCATTTACATTCAACAGTTCAACAGTTTTGTTTGTCCTTGGTATGGGATTTTCGTCGCACTGCGCTCCACCTAAGTCTGATCGGCCCGATCAGACATACCATCTGTTCCAAACGCCGCGAGCCTTTCTAAGTGAATCACCTTTATTTTGGTTCGTGGTTTTCCAACGTTCTGGATTCGATAGTCCGTACGATTTATTCGTCCAATTACTTTGAATGGACCTTCCCGCTTGCTGTGCAAGATATTCTTCCGTGGAGAATCGTGCAGCCTTACCAGATCTCCTTTCTCAAAGCTTTCAGGATTCCTCGCCTTAATACATCCTTCTACCTTGTTGTTCATAACCTTAGGGCGTTGCTCAACAGTTTTGCGTACCTCTCTCAACTTCTTCATTAGGGCACGAGACATCTTGCCACTTCCGTACGTATTTCCCTTTTCTTTAGGTCGATCTTCATTCCTTGACCAAGGAGAATGTCCACACCAACTATAACTTCATCTAAGATTTCCGCTACTAGGAACTCATGCAACACTGTCATATTCCCAATGGTGACTTTACACGTGGCTTTTCCCAGAACTCTGGCGTCCTCACCAGTTAATGTTTTCAACTTAGCTCCATGCAATAGGCTTATTTCCCTGGTGATCAAATCGGATCAAATGATGGAGTTTGACGCGCCCGTGTCCACAGTTAGTTCTCGCTCATGTCATATCCGCTGATAGTAACGCTGCTCGCCTTGTTATCGATTTGTCTCGTAGAACCCATATTACAATCGCGGGCGAAGTGTCCAGGCCTTCTACAGTTGTAGCAAATCCTGGTCCTCATCAGTTTGGCGGTTTTCGACGTTTCCCAGATTCCTTTCATCACATCTGGGCTTTCCAGCTTCGCACAGTTCGCTTTGTACGCCGGTCTGTACAAAAGCTCGGCCGCTTCCTTTGTCTGAGCATACGAGATAGTCTCGGCAAATGTTGGCTTTGGATTCGCATACGCCTCTCGCCTGCTATAATTGTTCCTTATTCCGCTGATAAACCTCTGAATTTTTATCCTCTCGAGGTATTCTCCAAGACTATCTCCATAACCCAAATGAGCTAGCCTCTCAATCTCAGAAGCAAATTCCTGCAAGGTCTCGTTGGACTTCTGATAACGGTTCTCTAATTCCATCTGGTAGATTTGTCTTCTATGCTCGCTACCATAACGTCTTTCCACGCCTCGCATTAGTGCCTCATAGTCATCTCTCTCGTATGCAGGAATTATTTGCAAAATTTCCGTTGCTGGTCCCTTCAATGCCATGAATAGTGCAGCTGATTTCTCCTCCATGCTCCAGTTATTTGCTCTAGCCGTCTTTTCGAACTGAAGCTTACAGATGTGGAAAGGAGTGCTAGGGGTGCTCCTCGAAATGCTTGGACGATTCGAAAGCAATTCGTGGACACGTCCTTCCAATTCGCTAACTATGGTCGCAATTAGCTCCTCTACTTTGCTTTGCTGACCTTCTAGCTCGTTGACTTTGGTCTGAATAAGCTCCTCTATTCTGTCTTGCCTTTCCTCGATTACATCCTGTCTCTCCTTGAGTTCTGTGTATTCTTTAACAATACTCTCCTGAAGCTGTATGAGCCGGGAGGAAATACGCGTTTCTTGGTCTTGCATTTGCGATGAAATGTGGCCATTCATTTGTGCATCTTGGGATCCTGTGCATCCAACTTTTGTGAAATTGCAGGCAGTAACATGTTCATTTCCATACTCGTAGATGAGCTAGGAGCCTTTTCTTTAACTTTAGTTGCTGACTGCTCTGAATCTTCCGTAGTCCCCACAGCCTTTTCCTTCTCCATTTCTTTCTTGGATGTCTCCTCGTCCTCACGGCAGAATTCATATTCGCTCAAATCTATGCCTTCTGCTTCCAAAGCTTCTCGCAGCCGTGATTGTAGTTCAGCCTTATTCCCGGTTGAAGATAATCCTCTCTTCGCCAATTCCTTTTTGAGCGATAGTATCGTTAAATCTTGAATCTTGACCATTTTCAAATATTTTTGTTGTTTTTTTTCGGAATTTATTTAGCAATCCCACTTCTGACACCAATTGTAACGAATTTGCTAATTTCACCTCGATGATTTTTCAAATCCTAAGAGTCCGATCACTGGATTACTAAACAAACTCCCAAGATTTATTTGTTTGGCTTTTTAACCGTCAGGAATTTATTTATACAATTTTGTCTTTAGCCAACGGCTTATTTTACAATTATTTATACACACTTATTATCTGCTTCACTCAGCTTATCCGTTTCTCAAACACACTCAGCTCACAGCAGTGTTAACTCCACTAAGTTGTCTACTCGTCTCTTCTTGTGATAGCGGCTGCCTCTCTTATTATACCTAAAGATGACCTAACCATTCTGTTCACGCGCTTAAGGATAGGCTGATTGTTCGTTTGCCTGCGGTAGCTGCCGCTACTCCGTTCATCCTTAACGACGTAGAATTTCCTTTAATCTGTCTACCCTTTTGTTTGTCCTTGGTAGGGGTAATTTGCATTATACGGCCGCTTCTTTATTTTCTGTACTTCCGGGAAATTGCATTTACGTTGTCAACAGTTTTGTTTGTCCTTGGTATGGGATTTTCGTCACAATATATTTTGGTTTTGGTGCCATCTACAGGAAAAACTATTTTATTCAACACAACACAAACAAGCCAACATCAAAAATTCTTGTACATCAACTATTCTAATTTCCAATCGATTAACCTGAGGATAAAGCAAATATAACAAATAGCCAATTTCTATGCAAGTAAATAACAATTAAAAGTGATTTTGTCAGTCATTAATTGGTAGATAATCTTGTCCGCCGAAATGAATTCGCATTTCGTTCACAAAATTCGAAAACAACTTTGAAAACTGCACGACGACGAAGATGAGGATGAAAGTCATCAAGAAATGTTTTTATTTGCAAAATTACAATTCTCAGTAGAATTCCAAAACTATGTAAATAAGTAGACAGACCGAAAGAGCTACACAGACAGATGATTGAGTGTGCAGACCTGTGCCAATGGCATTGAGTGCAGAAACTTTATCTTAAGCAACTGGATGATGAGGAGTAAGTGGAAAAAGAGAAACACTTTTCTCAAGTTTGTCGAAAAATAGAAGCTAATCTTAATTATTGGCCAAAGCCTAGGCCTAACCCATACTACGAGTTAACAGTAAAGCTTCGCTCTATAGTTGTGCTTAGTCGCAAAGTCTAAGGCCATCTATGCCTAAAAATAATTTCCGCCTTTTATTTGCTGCGCTCGCAATAAAACAATGTTAGACCAGCTAATCAGCAAAGAATGACGGGGCGACCAACAGAGAAGAGGTCGTGAGCGTTCTAGTTAATATAGTCTCCGATGCTGAAAGCAAGCATAGAAGGCTTTGCTGACAAGCGTAAGTGGAGATAAAAAATTGTATTGTTGAATGACTAGTTTCCTTATGCATACCAAGATGGCTGAAATTATTAACAAAAATAAAAATAAAATAAAATAAAAAAATAAAAAATATATATAAAAAATAATATATATATATATATAAATAATAAATGAGAATTATATTGATATGATGTTAGTGTCAGAAACACACTTTACAAATGAAACATTTTTTTAAATAAGAAATTATGATATAATTGCTTCTAATCACCCAAGTAATAGGGCTCATGCTGGCTGTGCTGTTTTAATTAAATCTGATATAAAATATGATGAGCTCGAACCAAATGCCATCGATACAAGCTGCAGGAATAAAAATTAAAACAAACAATATCGACCGACACATATATGCCCAGTATAACAACTTCTGAATGTGAAAGTTTCTTTTACATCCTCGGTCCCAGATTCTTTGTAGGAGGTGATTTCAATGCTAAGCATTCCTGGTGGGGACCACTTACCCCAAATCCAAAGGGTAGAGAGCTTTATAAATGCATTATAAAAAAGCATTTAAAAACTTTGTCAAGCGGGGAACCTACCTACAGGCCGAGTGATCCATTGAAAGTTCTTGATCTTCTAGATTTCGTTGTATACAAAGGTATTCCAACACAGCTATTAGATATTGCCAGCTCTGAAGAACTAAGCTCTGATCACCAATCATAGTTAGTTACAACACATTAATTAATACCAAACAACGGAAATATTTCCCTTTAAATAACAAATGTGAAATTAGTATTTTTCAAGATTGGATAACCCAAAATGCGGTACTTAATACCTCTGTTAAAACTTCAGCAGATCTGAATAATGCTGTAGAAGCTTTTACAAACTTAATCCATGAAGCAGCTTTTGCTGCTACTCCACAAAGAATAAATGAGTTCTCACCTCGTAACCTAATACACGAATCTGCTTAGATCAGAGCATTAATTCAATGTAAACGACGTAAACGAAAAATCGGGTGGAAATTTCATTCGGTCATCACGCCTCGTTGGACCTAAAGAGGTGCACGAGCTATTTTAGCCGGCTTTTCACACTGCACCCTTCGGTTGACAAAACGAAACGACGAGTAACCCGCCGTCTGCGCAAACTGCCGAACACCAGCCCGACGCTCGATTTCTCCAGGGAAGAGGTTCAGGGGGTTATCGGGAAAGCGAGAGCCTCTAAATCCATCGGCCCTGATGGAATAAGCATGCTGATGTTAAAACATTTGGGCCCAGCGGCTCAAGCTTCCCAATCTGTCCCTTACCACCCTAATTATACCCGACGTGTGGAAACTGGATAGAGTGATCCCGATACTAAAGCCAGGGAAACCCGCAAATAAAGGAGAATCATATCGTCCGATATTTCCCCTTTCCCCAGTAGCGAAGACAATTGAGTCCTTGCTGCTCCCGTCTCTCACACATCATCTGAGCCCAGCTACACGTCAGCATGGCTTCCGAAAAGTGCACAGCACCACAACTGCACTTAACGCCATAAACATTCAGATAATTCATGGCCTTAACCAAAATCGACCCTGTGCGCGAACTGTTCTAGTAGCACTGGACCTGTCGAATGCTTTCGACACGGTAAATCATTCAGTGCTACTATCGGACATTAAGGATTCCTCATTACCGCCTAGGTTGAAGAGGTGGACCATGAACTACCTGAGTGGTCGACGATCATCGATTGATTTTCGAGGTCAAACATCAAAGCTACGGAAATATAAACAAGGGGTTCCGCAGGGTGGTGTCCTCTCTCAGATGCTGTTTAATTTCTACATCTCGAGGCTTCCTCCACCACCAGAGGGCGTGTCGTTGATCTCGTACGCCAATGACTGTTCGATTTTGGCGCCTGGCCAAGATATTGATAGCCTTTGCTCTTCAGTAAACTGCTACCTCGCCGACCTTTCCAACTTCTTCACTGCACGACACTTACATCTGCAACCCGCGAAATCCTCTGCCACCATTTTCACCAACTGGACGAAGGAATTCCGGCTAGAACTCGATGTGAAGGTCGGTGACGTAAAAATTTCGACCACGAACAACCCAAAGTTACTGGGAGTAACATTCGATAGCCTGCACTCCTTCACTCCGCATACGATTGCAATTGCCACCAAAGTGCAAAGCCGCAACAAAATCCTCAAATCGTTAGCCGGCAGCACCGGGGGGAAAGACAAAGAAACACTGCTGGCAACGTACAAGGCAATTGGCCGGCCGGTCGTAAACTATTCTGCGCCGATTTGAACGCCGTGGACTAGCACGACGCAGTTGAAGAAGCTACAGACCTGTCAGAACACCGCCATTCGGACCGTGACGGGAAACCTCCTGATGGCGCCGGAGCACCACTTACACAGTGAAACATCTATGCTCCCAGTTAAGGAGCATAATGTTATGCTGTGTAAGCAGTATCTGCTGGGATGCTACCGTATGGATCATCCCAACAGGCACCTGCTGGAAGCCAAACCACCGCCTAGGCACATCAGGAAGGGAGTACTTGACTACCGGGACGACATACAGCAATCCAGACAAGACCCGCTGGACAGGACGGCGTACAGACAGGCCATCAACACCATTCACCGAGAGTCCGTCAACACCTTCTTGAACTCTCTTCCAGTGAATGGTGTTCTCGGAGTCAAACTATCACCCATCGCAGAACAAGAGCTCGAGTTGCCTCGTGAGACCCGCGTAACCCTGGTACAATTAAGATCTGGATATTGTAGTAGGCTTAACTCCTACCTATCCAGACTCGACCCTGACATATCCAACACATGTCCCGCTTGCAAGAATCCCCGCAGGACACTAACCACCTCTTTGCATGCCCACTTAACCCGACTCATCTAATACTCCTCTCCCTTTGGACCCTAAACAAGGCTGGCGTATGCCGCTACAACAACAACAACAACAACGGGAATAATGAGGGACTTGTAGAGTTTGGTTTTGATTCGTCGAGAGAACATTACTTCTCAACGGCGAAGTTATCTACAACTTCAAAGTAATGACTGTCTACAGTGACATGGGAACCAAGAAGCGAACACGCTGACTGCTGATGACAGGAAATATTTTGTTTAGTCCTCGTTCACCACAACGCCCATTCGCTTCGCTTTTTTTGTCTAACCTGGAGAAAGCAGAACTTACGGTGCATTTGTTGTAGCCAATGATATCAATATCATCGGCATACGCGAGCTACTAGCTAACGGATGCAATATTATAAGGTCCACAGCAGTAAAAACTTGTCAAGATAAATATTTTGTAAGTGGCAATATCAAACAATTCTGAGCAACGTTTAGTGTCAAAAATTTCGAAGTGAAACTATCTTATAAAATTTTTATATCAGTGGTGTGATAGCGTTTTCATGTTCGAAAACAAAATTAAATTGAAATGAAGAGGGTAGATTGAAGAACATCAATATTGTGACGGAAAATCCCACATACGAAGGATAGACAAAAGAAGTGGTAGTGTGATTGAAATTCCCCGTACAAAGGACAGACGGAAAGAGCGGCAAAAACTACTACAGGCAGACGAGTTAGCTCATGAACGGAATGTTTCGACCATCGTTAGGTATAAACGGAGCGGCATCAGCTATTGTAGGCAAACGAATAATTATCCTATTCTTGAGCGAGTGGGCAGAATGTTTGGGTCACCATCAGGTATAAAAAGAGCGGCAGCAGCTATCACAGGGAAAGACGAGTAAAAAACGCAGTGGCGTTAACATTGCTGTGTGTGCTTTAGAAACGAATAAACTGTGAGAAGAGGAAATTAATTGTGTATTATAAAGAATTTTAAAGTAAACCATTGTGTATAGTAAAGAATTGTAATTTTTTGTGGACTAAATAAACCTTGAGTAAATTCCTGACGATTAAGAGGCCAAACGAGCAAATCTTGTGAGTTTTATTTAGCAGTCCAGTGATCGGACTCAAAGGATTTGGGAAATCATAGAGGGTAGCTACGAAATTACGATATCAATATCAACTATGTTACATTAAACATTAAAAAAAAAATTTTTTTTAATTTCTTTTAGTCTACTAAACAACGAAGCGAGGATACAGAGTTAAAAATGAAGAATTTGATAGGTATTTACATAGTTCTGATTGTCGGAAGCGGTCTCGCATTTATATATGGAATAATTAGTTGGATTTGTTATATTCTAAGAAAGGCTAAACATTATCACGTAAGTAAAAAGTATCTATTATAATTAAAAATTACACTATTTTTTAATAATTTAAGGTACCCGTGAATGAAGTCTTAATAGAAGAGCTCAAATTTGCTTTAGATTTCAATAGTCACACAAGAATTCTAAAAGATACAGTTTCTATTTACTCTCATAAACGAAACAATTCCTTCTCATTTGCATCTATTGATGTAGAAATCAATTAATAGGTAATAACATATGTATCTCTTTGCAGTTATGATATTACTTTTATTATTTAATATATAAAACATAATATAAAATAGTATTTAGTATAAATGCAAATTCTTTTTAATTAAATTATAAAACAAAGATATAATCAGTAAAACTCATCAAAATCTTGAACCCTATTATCATATATTAATAATAGCACAGAGAAGGATCAAATCTAAACACTCACCTTAATTCCTTCGTTTTTTTTTACTCTAAAATAATATAAATAAAATTTAAAGAGAAAATGTTATGTCATATTTGTTGAAGGTTCACTTAATGTGTTTTATTCATATTCGTGTGTACATATGCACAAATAAATAAATTAGCAAAGTTTGCCATTTTGTATTCGACAACTATAAAATTGAAATACTAACACTCTTTATACACTATATTATAATAATAATGTTTTGTTCATACTACAACATATTTGCCCTTTAAATAAAAGAAAATTAATTTTCCTTACCGATAATGAGTTTTCTCATTTTAATAAAATTGTTTTTTTTTTGTGGCTGGTTACCCATTCTATAAAAAGTTTACTGAGAAACTCTCTTAGGTACGGATGCAGGTGTCAAAAAGGTAAAAAAAACTTTTTTATCAATGAAAGCATAATTTCCAGATTTCAAAAAAATATATATATTAAAAATGGTATGCTGTACTCGACAACGACAGCCTTTTATGGTCGTTGACTAATTTCTCCATTAAATACATTTACTTATGGTCGATGGCTAATTTCTTAATTAAATACATTTACTTAAGAATTGAGTGTTTTTACTAAAAAAGATATAGGCTTACAAACACATTCGTAATGATAGTAGTAATAAATATATTACATAAAAATCTAAGATCTTCAAGTCCAGTTTTTTGCTCTCCACAATAAAACATGGATATGGTTATCTATATCATGAGCTCGCGTACTCGGGTCCCGACCTTGCTGGTGATGTGTAGGGTTAGTTTCTGGCTGAATATTTTCGTTTATATTATCTACGTCCATATAGCGAGAGATCAATGAGCGATAACGACGACCAATTGTTACAAATAGTGGAAAATCAGGGTGAGGCACGGATATAATGCTTTTTATCTTTAAAAATGAAAATTATATTAATTAAATATATAAATGAATAAAAACCAAACAAATAACCAAATCTATAAAAGACAAGATTTAGTTAGGTAAAACTAAATTCGGTTGAAACCGAACCTAAACATTTTACTAATATTTCTGTTTCCTGGAGTCGGTTAGAAGAATTGAAAAATTATGTAATTTCTGTTTTAAACATATTATTATTATTACACAGATTCCGAAATGTATAATAGTAGCTATAGCACCGTATCTAGAGAAAGCGTTTTCTGCTCTGCCAATACAATTTTGAATCGCGTTTGACTTTTACGTAAAACTAACCCAACTCACAGTTGTACAAGACTAGTATAGACTTTTTTAAAATAAATTTTAAATTAACTGAATTTATCGGAATTCTGAAATCCAATTTCGATTGGAAAAGGAAGGAATCCAATCGGAATTACATAATTATGTTCCTACCGGGCGTAATTTATCTGAATCCATGTTCGAATCCGATTATTCAACGAATTTGGTGTTCTGTATTTCGATTTATCGGAAAAATCCGAGAAATTGTTTAAGTTGGGATTGCAGAACAATTTTTTCAGAACTTCCTCGATTGCTTTAATTTTTTTTCGATGTTATCGAAACTTACACCTGATATATGTTATAATAATGGAGTAAGTACTGAATTTTAATAATGTATGTATTCGTACAAATGTTCAGAATTTTTATAAAAATTTATTATGGTTTCAGTACTGTCGGCTCATTTGTGTTCTGTTTATGTGACAAAAATTAAGAAAATGCACAGAGAAGCAAGAGATGATGTCGTACATGTATACAAACATTACATCAGTTTTCTCATTTCGGCCTTAAGAACCTGGTGGAAAATTGTCCTACAAGCTGATGTGCATTGAAGACAGCCCTTCCTCTCATTTGATCGCTCAAATGATCAGTACCGTTTTCTTGTACGGTAGGTAGGAAGCTTCCAGCTAGCTCACCCTTAAATGAATGATATGAAAAAAGTTTGCAATTTTATAGCATTTATGTATATATTTTTAATTTATTAATTGTATTCAACAATTCAAGAATGCCTTGTAGCTTATATTTTCCACAAAAAAACCTGAAATACGAAATTGAGTTTGGCAATTTTTTATGTATTCGTTCACAACATTTACTGAACATCATAAATCTTCATGGTTTCTTTTAGCATATAGTTAAAGCATATTCAGCTAGAGCGTTTTATTTTTTTTTTCAATGCGTCTAATTTTTTTTCTTAATGGTTGCCGCCTTCGGAGAATTAATAGCAGTAGCCAATCATCATGACCGTGCTGCTAAATGTTGCAGAAGGGAGGGCCATTAAACCCATGTTCAAAAATGTCTGTCTATATTAAGAGAATATTTGTCGAATCTTCGGGTTGAGAGAAATTCTTGAAAAACTTTTGGGTTGTGTAATTTATTCAGAATTTCAATGGTATTTTCAAATATTGCTTGCATAAGAATAAAAAATAAAATTATATTTAAGTTGAAAAGATTCTATAAATTTTGTAAAATACCTCATTTTCATATGGACGAAAAACGGTTATCGGTCTCAGAGTAAGCACTTCAATAATTATCAAGCATCCCCACGTCGTACCAATGTATAGCTCATCACCGTACGAAGACAAGGCCGAAATTTGACATTTGATCAAACTTAAGTGTTCATCGATAGATATACTTTTCAAGGATTCTGAACAAGGCAACAATTTAGAGCAATCCAATTTGTTCTCAATTTGTTTCTTATATACATTCCATTGATAAACTATAAAGCCAGGATAAAGGCAAGAAAACACGAAGTCATCTGTCGCGCACATACGTGCGACTTTAACATCTTCAATGATATTAGGTTCTTCACTGTGACATAACGATTGGTGCCCACAAACACCAGTTTTGCTCAAAGGAAAAACGTTAATTTTGCCAGCCATTTCGCCACACCAAAGTTCGTATTCGCTGCAAATAATGAATTTATCATTTATTTGGTTAATTAAACATCTCTTGGATCACCTCTTACTTTTCAATAATTACAGAGCAAGCGCTATGCAGTATTAGGCCAGAACAAATTTCTGTCAATACAAATGTACCTTCCGCAAATGCACAATTTGTGGGTACTTTCATGGAATCCACTATAAAAACTCGTCCATTGTGTAAACCAATTGCAACGCGATCAATGTTACGTAGATATACTAAACTGATTACTGGTGATTTTATAACTGGATCAAGCATGTATGAGAAAATATGTGTATAGTTTTTGGTGCTGCAAAATTAAAACAAGTAAAGTTTTCATTTAGTAAAGAATAATAAAATGTATCACAATTTTTTGGAACATGCCTGTATGAATGTACATTTCCTACCGCATCGCCAATCCAAATACAATCGTCAATTAAGCAACAACACAGCATATTAATGTTATATTGGCGTGATGTAGAGCGAGACCGAGAATTGTTTACATCGTTACTGACGTCCGGAGATGGAGAATGATCCATTTTCAAACGATCCATACACAATATGCTGCTGTCTTGTAAAAAGTTTCCCGACTGGGAAACATCCAGAATGTCAATACGTGAATTATATGAAGGCAACCAAATCTCCAAACTTGCTAGATCATCTTAATTAAACAGAACGCACAAACGATTATTGATAACAATAGTACATAATTAATTACCTTCCATTCTAGTAAGGACATTGAATACGCCACAGACAACTTTTTCGTTGTGAGGCAAAGAAATGGCATCCAATAAGTGTATGCTCTCAGGCGCAGTGAGTATTGATACAATTTGACTTGCTGATGGACGTTTTTTGGGCAAATCATCCCAGCAAAGGACCATTAAATCAAGGCAATACGTAGGGAATTGAATTTCTCGATGAGTAAGGGGTGGCCGACTACCTTCTAATATACACTCTTTGATAGACTCGTGGCCTTCGAATGGTTGTCGTAGGCTAATAATTTCGTATATAAACATGCCGAATGAAAAGCAGTCAACCTTTTCAAAAAAATTAATATTTCACATGAAAATATTTTATCATTTTATCTTAAATACAAGCAAACACCTTCTCGGTGTACTCCTCTTCTCCATTATATCGTATGATTTCGGGAGCCATAAACCCTTCAGTGCCTCCAAAACCCTTTGAGCCGCTTGGTGCTGTCTGACGACTGATTCCATAATCCGCAATTTTTATAAGAACGCTACTTCCTGGAGTGTCTTCACTGCAATTAGTGTTAATGATTTTCTAAAAAGCCCAATTATTTTCCTATTATGTACATCCAATACTTATACGGATGCAGATTTTTAATCATAAGTAAGTGTTCTATAAAATTATTAAAAATGTTACTATAAATATAGATCGCTATGAAAAATTTTTTAAATGGACATTTACCACGTCCTTAATCTGACTACTAATTGAATCTCGCTGTTTTGTACTTCCGATTGAAGTATATCTGTATAAGCAATTATGTATAAAATATTACCATGCGGGTTTTTTTTTCATCATTGTCTTTTTTTCTTACATTATTTCAAGTCTTACCTATGCGGCTCTGGAAAATCCCAAACAAGAACATTTTCCGACTTTAAATCTCGATAAATAATTCGTCGTCTATGTAAATACTCAATTGCACGTGCAGCTTGTAAAACTAATATTTGGAATGTATGTGGCCCAATATGAGCACCACTTCGTCGATATTGTCGCAAAATAGAATCGAGACTACCCATTGGAGCAAGCTCTAAAACTAAGGCCAAAGGTTTAATGCAAATACCAACCAATGGAACAATATTTGGATGCTTTAATGTAAGAAGAACTGCTAATTCTTGCCGCGCAGTGCAGTATGCTTTACAAGCGTGCTGAAGCGGATCACGATCCCATTTGCCCATAGCAACTTTGTAAGCCATCAATGCACTCTGAAAAGAAAGAAATTTTATTTAAATTCAAATTTCGATGTATATACTTGAAAATATCACCTCCTTCGCTCTCGGCCCTGGAGGTACTGGCTGCAGCATTTTCATAGCCACACCTTTGAAACTTCGAGTAGCTTTGATTTTGCAGGTTGCCTTAAATACAAATCCAAATGCACCGCGACCTAAAAGTGTACCTTTAACAATATCGTCTGAGTTTACGCTGTATCGGTCAGGTATGTCTGCAAATACAACGTCAGGTGCTAACCAAGTAATTTGCATTTCCATATGAACAGGACAAACGATTTTAGTTTGATTATACACAGAAAGAATACATTCTTCAACCATCCAGCAATAGCAGATATTAGGAAACTCTGGCTGATTATAAAATGGATGTCCATCAACTGATGTATTTCGGGAGGAGCAAGCTGAATCAGGTCCTACGCCTGAATCAGCATCCGAAAGGTAAAGTGAATCCTTAAAAGAAAAATATTAATTTGAAAATGTTGCTGTATTCGGAACTGTATAATTTCTTTACATACATATGTATATTCTCATTACATTTAAAAGTGCGTTCCACAGAATAATAGTAGAAACATTCACGAACATGTCTGTGACCAGTGGGTGACTTCCGTGTCAGATCACAAACGAACGCGGTGGTGAGATTTCATTTACATGGCACTCACATACGTTTGATTGTGACAGTTCACACGGAACGTCCGTTTACGTTCGAGAATTTTTCTACTATAAAGCGTAAAAATAAAGCCGATGGCAAGTGGCTTGAGAGATTGACTTTGACACAACACATGCAACTTTACAAAATTTCCCTCATAAGAGACGCTGGCGGCAACGCAACGCCAAAAGTTTCGCGTGTTGACGATTACCTGATTTTAATTAAGAAGTGTTTGTTTAATTTTAATGCGAATTCGAAAGACTTAAGAAAGAAAGCTCCAAAACAAGTTCAATATTTACTTAATAAAACAAATTTTTAACCTTTTGATGGAAAAATAATTGAATAGAAAAATTTTCATGGAGACATATTATTATTGTTTTTCGTTTTGATAGCAATGTTGGAAATTCCATGGAACGCGTGAAGACCTATCTGCCAGTGGCTTAACTTATTTTCCCAACTGTCACAAGCCTGTTAAAACAATGGTGAACGTGACGTGATTTGAGAGTTATATAGCGGAGCCAACAAAAACATAGCGACCCAGCTGATAAAACCTATTGTGACGAAAATCCCATACCAAGGACAAACAAAACTGTTGACAATGTAAATGCAATTTCCCGGAAGGACAGAAAATAAAGAAGCGGCCGTATAATGCAAATTACCCATACCAAGGACAAACAAAAGGGTAGACAGATTAAAGGAAATTCCACGTCGTTAAGGATGAACGGAGTAGCTGCAGCTACCGTCGGCAAACGAATAATCAGCCTATCCTTAAGCGCGTGAACAGAATGGTTGGGTCATCTATAGGTATAAAAAGAGAGGTAGCTGCTATCACAAGAAGAAACGAGTAGACAAGTTAGTGGAGTTAACATTGCTGTGAGCTATGTGTATTTTAGAAACGGATGAGCTGAGTGAAGCAGATAATAAGTGTGTATCATAAAGAATTGTAAAATAAGCCGTTGGCTAAAGACGAAAATTGTACAAGTAAATTCCTGACGGTTAAGAAGCCAAACAAATAAATCTTGGGAGTTTTGTTTAGCAATCCAGTGATCGGACTCGAAGGATTTGGAAAATCATCGAGGCGAACTTAGCAAATTCGTTACAATTGGTGTCAGAAGTGGGATTGCTAAATAAATAAAAACAACAACAAAAATATTTGAAAATGGTCAAGATTCAAGATTTAACGATACTACCGCTCAAAAAGGAATTGGCGAAGAGAGGATTATCTTCAACCGGGAATAAGGCTAAGCTACAATCACGGCTGCGAGAAGCAATGGAAGCAGAAGGCATAGATTTGAGCGAATATGAATTCTGCCGTGAGGACGAGGAGACATCCAAGAGAGAAATGGAGAAGGAAGAGGCTGTTGAGACTACGAAAGATTCAGAGCAGTCAGCAACTAAAATTGAAGAAAAGGCTCCTAGCTCATCAACAAGTATGGACATGAACATGTTATTGGCAGCAATTTCGCAAATGAATGCCAACATTACAAAAGAAATTACGCAAAAGTTGGATGATCAGGATGCCAAGTTGCTACAGAAGTTGGATGAACAGGATACCAACATGTCACAAATGAATGCCCACATTTCATCGCAAATGAAGACCAAGAAGCGCGTATTTCATCCCGGCTCATACAGCTTCAGGAGAGTGTTGTTAAAGAATGCACAGAACTCAAGGAGAGACAGGATGTAATCGAGGAAAGGCAAGACAGAATAGAGGAGCTAATTGCGACCAGAGTTAGCGAATTGGAAGGACGTGTCCACGAATTGCTTTCGAATCGTCCAAGCATTTCGAGGAGCACCCCTAGCATAAAAGCACCATCCTTTGACGGCACCACTCCTTTCCACATCTTTAAGCTTCAGTTCGAAAAGACGGCTAGAGCAAATAACTGGAGCATGGAGGAGAAATCAGCTGCACTATTCATGGCATTGAAGGGACCTGCAACGGAAATTTTGCAAATAATTCCTGCATACGAGAGAGGCGTGGAAAGACGTTATGGTAGCGAGCATAGAAGACAAATCTACCAGATGGAATTAGAGAACCGTTATCAGAAGTCCAACGAGACCTTGCAGGAATTTGCTTGTGAGATTGAGAGGCTACCTCATTTGGGTTATGGAGATAGTCTTGGAGAATACCTCGAGAGGATAAAAATTCAGAGGTTTATCAGCGGAATAAGGAACAATTATAGCAGGCGAGAGGCGTATGCGAATCCAAAGCCAACATTTGCCGAGACTATCTCGTATGCTCAGACAAAGGAAGCGGCCGAGCTTTTGTACAGACCGGCGTACAAAGCGAACTGTGCGAAGCTGGAAAGCCCAGATGTGATGAAAGGAATCTGGGAAACGTCGAAAACCGCCAAACTGATGAGGACCAGGATTTGCTACAACTGTAGAAGGCCTGGACACTTCGCCCGCGATTGTAATATGGGTTCTACGAGACAAATCGATAACAAGGCGAGCAGCGTTACTATCAGCGGATATGACATGAGCGAGAACTAACTGTGGACACGGGCGCGTCAAACTCCATCATTTGATCCGATTTGATCACCAGGGAAATAAGCCTATTGCATGGAGCTAAGTTGAAAACATTAACTGGTGAGGACGCCAGAGTTCTGGGAAAAGCCACGTGTAAAGTCACCATTGGGAATATGACAGTGTTGCATGAGTTCCTAGTAGCGGAAATCTTAGATGAAGTTATAGTTGGTGTGGACATTCTCCTTGGTCAAGGAATGAAGATCGACCTAAAGAAAAGGGAAATACGTACGGAAGTGGCAAGATGTCTCGTGCCCTAATGAAGAAGTTGAGAGAGGTACGCAAAACTGTTGAGCAACGCCCTAAGGTTATGAACAACAAGGTAGAAGGATGTATTAAGGCGAGGAATCCTGAAAGCTTTGAAAAAGGAGATTTGGTAATGCTGCACGATTCTCCACGGAAGAAAATCTTGCACAGCAAGCGGGAAGGTCCATACAAAGTAATTGGACGAATAAATCGTACGGACTATCGAATCCAGAAAGTTGGAAAACCAAGAACCAAAATAAAAAAGGCTCGCGGCGTTTGGAACAGATGGTATGTCTGATCGGGACGATCAGACTTAGGTGGAGGGCAGTGTGACGAAAATCCCATACCAAGGACAAACAAAACTGTTGAACTGTTGAATGTAAATGCAATTCCCGGAAGGACAGAAAATAAAGAAGCGGCCGTATAATGCAAATTACCCATACCAAGGACAAACAAAAGGGTAGACAGATTAAAGGAAATTCCACATCGTTAAAGATGAACGGAGTAGCCGCTATCACAAGAAGAGACGAGTAGACAACTTAGAGGAGTTAACATTGCTGTGAGCTGTGTGTGTTTTAGAAACGGATGAGCTGAGTGAAGCAGATAATAAGTGTGTTTCATAAAGAATTGTAAAATAAGCCGTTGGCTAAAGACGAAAATTGTACAAATAAATTCCTGACGGTTAAGAAGCCAAACAAATAAATCTTGGGAGTTTTTTTTAGCAATCCAGTGATCGGACTCGAAGGATTTGGAAAATCATCGAGGCGAACTTAGCAAATTCGTTACACTATCTTATGAGAATGAAAAGTTATCACCGCTCAGTTGGTGGTTTCTATGTTACAACTGTCAGTAATGGCAGCGCTAAGCGATAGTAAATTTTCATAGATCCACAATTTATATAACATTTCTAAACAGATCATGTTTCGACAGAAATTAACTCTTTTGGATTTTTCGTGCTAGGAAAATAGCTCCATTCGCCAATAAAAGTCATAAAGAATTAGGCAGTAACAAAATTAGTATTAGCCACTCATATTTACTGAACATTTCTAAGATTGTTCTTGCATAAAATCCAAAAATGTTCAGCAAGAACTTAATTTTTACTTTTAATACGACTACTACTTCATTTCGATCATCATCCTCGTCGTTAATAGTCCATTATCGCCATTGTGACAATGTTTTGCGACTCATTTAGTCTACACTGCTTTCTAGTATACTAAAGGAATCCAAAATCAGCTTACATTGTACAAAAAAAAAAACAAGAATATTAATTATATGATTCCAACATTTCTAATTTCCAATTCCTCAACGTTGAATAAAATTAATTTCAAAAATGACCGCTTGCATGAATTCATCACAAAATTTTTTAAATTAAAAAAAATTTTTTTTGTAAATGTATTATGTATTTTACTAAATTTATGTAATCTTTAATATAACAAATTGCTAAATTCGTGCGCTTTTATTTTACTGAGATAAGTATGAGATATACCTATTTCTACCAAGCGGTCATTTTGACCGATATATAAAAACATTAGCAAAGTTCACGATTGCTTGTGTAAATGCGAACAAAACTTTATTATAATGTTGCTAGAGTGTATTGCAAACTGTGGCAGCATTATAGCATATCCAAAAGCATATCGTTTATTCTGACTACGGTGATTCCCACGAATAAAAAGATTTTGTGCTTTGTTCATAATTAAAATTTCTGCGTCAATGTAATTTCATTTTTCTTTGGTGCTTTTTATGTAGAGTTGAAATAATAATACGTAGTGAAAAATTCTTTGGCATATATTTTTATACAACTAATATTGTAAGTAAATTGCAACAAATATATATAATATATATTATATTTATATATATATTATATATATTATATTTATTCAGTAAAAATCAGTAAAAATCTTTACCGTAAAGATGCATAGACGTTTGAAAAACACAAGAAGCAAATACGAAGATATATATGAATCCTCAGACACCGATAGTGGGGTAGAAAATATCCTCAATAGGCGTAGACCAGGAAGAACTCTGAGAATACCATCATATTCTGATGAAAGTGACGACCAGATTGGAATTGCTGCTGATGGAACCATGTGGAATGAAATAAAAGCTGGCTCCAGTCCAGGACGAAGAGCAATACACAACGAAGCCAACATAATTCGGTCAAAACTGAAGGGGACAAAAATAAGCCTGAAACTATAATATTTTATAACAAAACTGAATTCGGGGTAGATATTACCGATCAAATGGCCAGAAAATACACTGTGAAGTCCTGTTCTCGAAGATGGCCTCTCCAAATATTTTTCAATATTCTCGACTTGGCAGCAATAAATGTATAGGTTTTGTATAATGAAACATGTGGAGAAAATATATCAAGAAAAGATTTCCTGTTTCAATTAGCGGAAGAACTTTCATCAAAATATGAAGATTCATCTGAACTAGAAAACTTTACCAATCTTTTGACAAACTATCAAAGTTCTAATATACGAAAAACTTGCCAAATGGGTTTATGCAATAAAAATAAAACCACCAATATCTGTGATGGTTGTAAAAAATATGTTTGTGGTGTAAGTACTTTGGAAAAAATCTCTATTTGCAAAAAATGCGATAATCAAAATATAACCTAAAAAATGTATAATATTTCTTCTTTTTCTCAAATTTTAGTATTTTTCAAACGAAACATCAAAGCGGTCATTTTGACCGCTTGGTAGAAATAGGTTTACAACAAATGCTGGTAAACCTAGTGTTAATATGAATGATTAAAAAAAGGAATTTTATTAATTTTAATTGACTGATTTCAAACAATTAAATTAAGTAATACAGTTGCCCACTAAAAGCAATGCCAGTAGGCGAAAATCATCACCGCTCACCACACAGTCTGCAATGAAGAATTGGAACCTATGAAAATTGAAGTGTTAGAGTTATAATATATTATTATATTTTGAACAATGCAAGTTCATTTAGGATTCCTTTATTTTACCAGAAGGTGACTACATGACATGGTGACCGCAAGACATTGCGAACTACCGTCACAATGCCATCGAAAGCGACGACTATGAACAAAATGAAATGTTGGTGGCATTTGAAAGGAAAAATAAACATTTTTTTTGTTTTTGTTTGTTGAAACTCACTAAAGACTTACTTGTGATGTTCGTTCGCGGCGCCCAGAATTGGTATACGGTGAAAGAGGGTTAATTGTACCATCTGCAGTATTTTTAAGATTGCTTCGATTGGAAAACTTATATTTATTTAAACTGCTTCCGCAAGTTTTCTCTTCCATAGAATTACCCCCTCCAGCACAATTATTAGTATCATCAGATGCTTCTCCGCTATTACCACTTGTCACTTTTAGCAAACATTTCGGGCATAAAACCAAGCGAGTAATTAAAAATCTCCCTTCGGACGTGTGCACAAAACGCGTACCTAAAGCTGGATACCAATCTTCAAGTAACAAATCTATGTGATCTACTGCAAGCGCTAATAATTTGGCTATGACAGACATGTTGGGCTCAATTTTCGAAACTAGCTCTTGATCGCCATTTGATGCTACTTGATATGCAGCGAGAGTGATAAGTGGAAAATACACTTCCAATATACTGGAAGATGCTAAATTCAAATCGCTCCATACACCATCCAATTTGAGTCTGAAACGATTTGTTGAGTTGCGGAATGATCGTGCGGATGAGGAGCCATGTAGCGGAATTTCCCATATTTTGAAAAGTAAAACTGTACCGAAACTCAATGAAAGCCCATTTTGCCATAAATTCCATTGAGTTTCGCGTTCTAAAGAGTTGCGCATGTTTAATTCCATGCATTTCTATAAAAAATGTAAAATATTAAAACAATTAAAAGTAGATATGAATACTTCGCATGTAATTTACCAAGATTATTATATTATTTACTAATGTAAGTAGACTTACATCATTTATTGGCAAATAAATTGTTTTGATAGCTTCTGAGATTTGTTCATCAGCCAGTAATCTTGTTATTATACGAGACCAAAATCCAGAAGGAAAATATGTCATTAAAAGAATTCGCCGCAGTCCTACATCAATACCAAAGAGGTCGTTAGTTGAAAGAGGCAAGAAAACTAAATTTATCTCGTTTGAACGATCTGTATGCAAATTGCGTATACGTGAGCGTTGGAAAACCTAAAGATATTTAGAAAGTAATAATATGTTATATGCATTTTGCAGTATAAACACGCTTACTTTAACAGCGGTCCCTGTATTATAAGAAAGGTCTTCACTATGGGGCAACAGCGAAGGTATAAGTAAGGTGCGCGAGTCCCATGTTAATGCTACCTCAAATTTATTCAATAGGCTTACAATATAACTAAAAATTAAATTTATAGCTTTTGAAATAATTTTCTATTAACTTTTATAAGTCACTCATACTTTCGATTTCTATTGCTCTGTATTTTTTGGTTTCGAAATAATAATCTTAGATCATCCATTTTCATAATGCCAGTGCGAGCAAAGGGATTAATTTCTCGTACTGTCACTACATGCGCCAACATATCACACAACCATTGAGGATCAAGAAAGTAATAATCACGCAATGTTGCATCGTCGTAATGCAAGATAACACCATTTTCATGTAAAAACATTGTTGCTTGGTTAAGTTCCGCCATATCCCGAAAGCCTTTGGAATGATGTGAGCGCATTTCTTCTGTAACAAGCTTGCGATATTCTTCAGCATTAAGTACTGGATCCGTTCCAGCAATTCGTAGATTAGTTACAATAACATTAACAATATCTTCCAGAGCAATGTAAGTAGCAGGTACCTTTTGTAGTAGAAGCGGCTCTTTAGATCCAGGCGAACGCAACATGAACGCTGTGTCGTAAATAATATTGGCCAAAATTCGCACGTTATGTAAAGTCCTGATAATTAAATAAGTTAATATTTTATAAAAAAAAATATTGCATGTATTTCTATATATATTTTATCATTAATAGTAGGTGATTTTTTAAGGTAAACAAGACAAATACAGTCCAGTTCACTTGATTAGAGAGAATATTGAAAGGAAATTCTGATTAAAACTACGGTATTTAACTTATATTTGTATATGTATATATGTACATAATTGGCGATTTGTAAACTCTGAAGCGATTTGAAATTCACTAAACGCCCAGGCCCAATGCGAACTGGCTGTGCTATCTTTTCTTGACTTGTTTTACTTTGTATCATGTATGTAAGTAAATGTCTATATTCAAGTGCTCGAACAAAATTTTCGTATGAAGTAAATCTGACTTTTGAAGTCTGTACATGATAATTTTTGTTGCTAAGTTAAATACCATAGTTTTAATAAGAATTTCTTATCATAAAAAATACTGCATTACATTGGCAGTAGCATCAGGAGTCGGTGATATCGACGTATATCCACATAACGCTATGTCCGTATACCACTCATGTTTATTCGATGGTTAAAAGATATTGACCTCGTAACAAAAATTTAAAGGCCCTTCCCGCATCTGTGATCAACAATAGTATTTGAATTTTAGAATTTTCCTTTGGTATTATAACCCGCTTCCGAAGAAGGGTGGCATTATTGTGGATTTTGGTAGTTTTTAACAAAAGTATAATTCTGTCAGATTATACGGTTTAGTTACAAATTGAATAAATACAATACGATACACAGTAAATACTTAAAAAATTAGTTCAATCTTTTTACCCAATCTCCCCCTCAACCGAACAAGGGAAGCGCCTGATGGATGAACGTAAAATCCAACAGATTGGTGACCGACAACCAGGTACAGCCCGGGCTGTCCTGAACTCGAGACCGGTCTCAGAAAGTCGAGGTTCTTCTTACCTCTAACGCTGAAGAGATTTGCTCATGAGCTGCTATAAAGTAAATTGCGATTAAGAAACGGTGAGAAATGAAGAAATTATTAATTAGTTTGAAATTCTCAGTAAATATTTTTTATACAAAAAAGCAAATCAGAAGAATCGAGACGGGCGGAATGAATATTAAAATCGTTTCTAAGGGCTGAAGAGATTTGCTCATGAGCTGCTATAGAGTAAATTGCGATTAAGAAACGGTGGGGAATGAAGAAATTAGTAATTAGTTTAAAATTCTAAGTAAATATTTTTTGATACAAAAAAGCGGGTCAGAAGAATCGAAGCGGGCGGATCAATATTAAAATCGTTTCATAAACATTTGAATGTTTGTTTTGCATACATACCGAAAAAGGGGCCTAAAGGGTATGACCTGAAAGGGATTCTCGAGTTAAGCTCGCCAAGTAAAAAATAGACTATTGATAATACCTCTTATCAACTTTGTTTAAAATAAAACTCTACGCATCTCCCTACGACTAATAAGTGTAAGTAGATTAATAAGCCTTAATCGATATTTGTAAGGAGGGAAATTCTTATTCGCGCCCCAATGTAAATTTCTTAACGCAAGTAATAGAAATTTGTTTTTATTCCAATTTATCACTAATTTAAGTGAAAATTAATTCGGTAATGTATAGGAGACATTGGTAAGTACATCAATAAAATGGATAGAATCGAATCATATCCATTATATCTTTGTATTCTTATCCACCCATATTTATTTCAACGCAATCGAACTAATACTGCGCTTTGGTTTACACTATTCAAAATACTTTGTAAATATAATGAGCCCTGAAAAATGGATCATCCCAATGATAGGTATTTCGCATTCATAGCGGTTGCGACTTATGTTTATAAGTCTAACATTGTTGTGTCTGGATGAATCAGAAAAGTGGCGTTCGGCTGACTACTTTGCATTCATATTTAAAATTTTATGAACAACAGTAAATATCGTAAAAGCGACTGACATTCGAGCAGGGTGGTAAAAAATTTAGGTTTTTGAATATTTAAAAGAATTCTTTTAAATTTATTTAATGTAGTTTTAATATTGAAATTAAAATATTTTGCTCTTAGATAGCACCACAATACAAAACCAATCACAAATATCCAAATACATAAGCGTGAAATATTCACCAGAAATCGAAATTTTCTGCATTACAGAGCGCAGCTTAGAAAGAGTGTCAAAAAAATAGAAACTGATATTTCACCTTTTCACCTTTCCTTTTATAATTTGTCCGCTGTATACAATAGAACTTCTCTAACACAAGAGAAGTATACTTTCAGCTGCCTGCTCTTCTACTGAGCAGTTTGTACACTCTCTCAACCACACGTTCTGACATTATTTTCTTTTGCTACCGCCTAACATTGTTTTAACTGTATTCCTCTTCGTCAGCAACTGCAATAAATGGAAACATTGATACACCAACACACATATATATCTATTCCCAGCTATTGTATCTTCCCTGCAGTGAAAACGTATACTAGTATGCAAAAAATGTTGTTATTATTTCTAGAATGCCACAAATGAGTATCATTTCCTAATAAATGCTGTTGAAGTTCGTAGATAGTCGTTGCCCTTTATATCACGACGATAGCCGAGTTAGAGGTCATCACTGTAGCGCGTGAGGTTCTCGGTTCAATTCTAACTGCTGGCAAATTTATTTGTAATTTAAATTTTGTATTTGGTGAATTACAAATTCAACACATACTTATATTTTTACATTTCATGGGACTTAGCTGTGTTAAAAATACTCGAAAACTAGTAGGATTCTAGTTAACACTTAGTATTTTTCCCTCCAGGATATATACTTTTACATTCAAATGCAAGTGTGTAGCGAAACTTCCTCCACTATCTGCTGGGTGGTATATTTTTTAATATAGGCTTTTCCAATTAAAGTGAAATGATTTCTTTAAAAAAATACACTAATTGTTATGGAAATTCAAATATTTTTTATTTAATGTGAAGAACAATCGATACAATTAAGTTCTGAATATATATATATATATATATATATATATATATCATTAAAATGGCCTTGCAGGAACGAATTCGATTAACCCAATTTTTCGTATTTCATGAATAGCAAGTTAAATATTGACTTCTAAAGCTTGAAGAGTCTGGTTTAATGCTAAAGACCAATGACTTCAAATAACCCCACAAGAAGTAGTCTAATTGTGCTAAATCACAACATCTTGGAGGCCATTTAATGTCACAATTTCTTGAATAATTTGTGGATTTTCTTCGCACCAGAATCGAAAGTTTTGTTTATTTACCGCACCCATTCAGCCTAATCGGAGATGATTTTCTTGAAAAAATTGGGTTCATCGAATTTGTTTCTGCAAAAGAAGTCGTGGAAGCCATTTTGCCATTAAGCGATACTTAATTGTATCGACTGTACTTTACATTAAATAAAAAACATTTGAATTTCCTTAAGAATTAGTGTTTTTTTTTAAAGAAATCATATCATTCTTATTGGAAAACGCTATATATAACAGTTTCTTGTTCTATATTTCCGCTTTTAATGTGAACTTTTCTAATATCAATTGGACACAGTTCCAAGAAATCCCAAGGCCAAGAAACGAAAACGAAAAAGATGTCGAAAGCGATACCAAGGCGAAATCTACTTCGCCAGAAAGCGTAAGCGCAAGAAGGGAATTCTCGCAAACACGCTCAAAAATCAAAGCGTACGACCCCTGTGCGAAGAAATACATTGCCGAAAGTGACATTCTAGTGAGATATTGTGCGAAATTCGGTGATTCTCCCATTGAAGAGCACAACGAATCATATCTCGAAATCAAATACAAGTGTCTGGACGATTGGTGAACTCGTTTGCAAGCATATGCAGGGTTTTTCCCAAAACAAATGACAGCTTGCCTGAAAATTTCAAGTGATCCGCAGAAGGCAAGTAAGATGCATGCCTTGACATCTACGACTTGGCTAAATCGAAGATTTCGGATCAACTCAACTGCTTGGTGTAGTCGAAGTTCCAAAACCTCCATCCCGCGTGGAACCCACTTCGGAGCAAACGACCATCACCTGAAAGATTGTAAGAGCACGTTGACATGTGCGAAATGCCAAAAAAGCCATAACACTCTTTTGCATTTAGAAAAACCGCAAGCTTTGCTTTTGACCTTGGTTGCTTCCAAAATTAATCAAAATATTACGGCCCATTCAATAGTTCTACTTCAGTTGACAGAGCTAAGCAGCGACCTTCACCATGAGTCGGTTATAGACAGCAACCTCATTCCACAAATTCTTGTGGAAGGACTGCAGAAAGTTTGCATAATTTACTTGCGCGGAAAACCATATTTGGGTTGATCCTTAGTTGATCTGTGGCAGAAAATATGACTTCATTCACCACTCAAGTAGAACGAGCTTCCATGACACGCTTAATTCACAACTGAGACAATTCTGGGAATAGAAAATCCACCAACTCCACAAATCTCGCCTGAAAATAAGGCATATCAAGATTATTATCTTGCAACAACAACTCGCAAACCATGCTTATATTTAGAAAGCATTTCCTGACAAACTTAACCTAGGACATTTCTGGTCTGCGGCTTTCCTGCAATTCCTCAGCATGGAACACACGCTTCAAAGCCACATTATTAACGGACACGTTTTCATACACCATTCTATCCAATTTCAGCAACCATAGCAGCGACAAAACGATAAATTCTGTCGTCGTTCGCAATTCGTTGAAAATTTGCCAGTCATTTCACATATCGAAATCCATCGGCGGATTAATTTTGCTCCGGGGCAGGGTACTCAAATCGCCGTGTTGCCTCGGAAAAAGCGTATTATGCAACAATTTATATCCATACATAGCCTAAGAACCAGATAATATCCACTCTTCTGGTTGCAAAAAGCTGAAATACTGAAAATCGTGAGCTGCGCGGCGCAGCTAACAAAAATTGGTCGATTCTGAGATTGTGAGATTCTGAGATCGTGTTGGAGTAGCTCGAAAACATGGAAAACATGCATATCAAACTTCCCAAATTCGGGAATATGTCCCAAGCAGTGTATGGCGCCACGTTGCAAGTGGCGATAATCCCGCTAACCTCGGCACACGTGGTTGCAAACCACAAGACATGGCTACCAATTCACTTTGGTCGAATGGACCTAAGTGGCTGCCGTACCACACATATTCTTGGCCAATTTCCGCCAGAAAAACGCAAAATAGAGGCATATCAAGAGCTCGAAGAAGACCACGATTTTCTTTATCGTTTTTCTACGTTCTCTCGAACGATACGCATAACTGCGTACATGTTTCGTTGCGTGAACAATGTCCAACATAAGTCAAATAAGCAACCATTAACATAATTACCACGCCACATCTGGCCCATGTTGAATGCTAATTCGCTAAGCAGCGTTTATTTAAATTTTCGCAATCTCGCTATTTCCTCAGCGAAAAAGATGCTTTACAAAACATAAAGCCAATTGAAAAAAGTCCATTCCTCACCCTGAATCCATTTTTGGATAAAAACAGACTTCTTCGTGTCAATGGCAAATGTCAACTCAGCTATAATGAGCGGCACCCAATAATCATCCCGACTACGTCAACATTCTGTCCATGCAGAAACGCGTCTTATGCTTCAAATGGTCAGACAAGAATACTTCATCCCGAAGCTAATGCCTTCAATAAAAAAATGCATTTATTACGCAAAGCTTGCATCTTTTACAAGCAACAAACACGCTCCCAGCTTATGGCCGCTCTACGCCATGAGCGGCGCTCAATGTCCCTCCCATTTTCCGTAACCGGAGTGCAGGGCCGATTTTAATAACTTCAGTATAAAGATCTCCTACATTTATCAAAAGGCACGCTGCCGTATTCGTTTGTTTCGAGACAAAGGCAGTGCACCTTGAGTTATGCTCCGATCTCACCACTGAGGCAGTCAGAGCAGTATTAGCCCGCTTTGTGGGCAGACGAGGATATCCTGCCAAGATGATGAACGGCAATGGAAAAACGTTCATCGGAGCACAGAGAGCAACTAAACGTGAATTCGTGAAATTATTTAACAAATGTCGGGTAGATATTACCCAAAAGTATGCACCCCACGGCATCGAGTGGTAATATATACCACCCAGCGCCACATACATGGGCTGCGTCCCACAAATTCACATATGAAGAGTTTACAACACTCTTAATTCGAATTGAGAATGTCCTCCACTCACGGCCACTTTCGGCATTATCACAAGACCCAGCTGATTTCAAAGCACTTACTCCGGGTAATTTTATTCAAGGCGCTCCGATATTGGTCATTAACGGGCCTAATGCAAAGGACCTCTATTTAATAAACCGATGGGAGAAAGTCAAAGCGCTTCACAATCAATTCAGTCGCCACTGTCTGGCGCTTACCATAGTAACGGAGGAATGTGACTCATTTGGCAGCTGCAGACGGTGTAAAATGGCGCATCACCTTATGTTGTAAAAAGGGGCAGCATATCAAATCCAATAACAATAGTCGCCGCAAGCAAAAGGACGGCAAAGGAGATAAGATACCTTTTACCTGCATCGACACTACCATGTGCAACTGTGCGCGCTACGACCACAACTACGCACGCGCCCACCACCGACGGCTCGAATAATTAACAACAACCGCCCGCCACTCAACAGCACACCGTCACACCATGGCGCCACCCAACAACGTGCCACACAACAGCTCACTACAACAACGTACCATACACCAGGGCGCCGCCCAACAACGTACCACACAACAGCTCGCTACAACAATGAAGGCAAAAAGCAGCCGAAACCACACAATAGCTCATATTTCGAAAGCACTTTTAACAAAGGCGTTTAGAAGCCGCACAGCCTAATCCGCAATCGCCGAAGTCATCCGCGCCCTGCAAAAACTGCAGAACGCACTAGCAAGAGTATCCCTACAGAGCGGACATGATGTTTAACTGCGCAACCTAAACTTTATTGCAAGCGCAGTGCGCGTTATTTCCGGGCTCCTTTTTTCAGTGTCTCCTTCCACGCGGCTATCCTTCCATCCCTTTCACCCCACTTCGTTACCCGAACTATCGCTTAGCCTAGGTAGTTTGAGCCAACTAAAATCAATCCAAAAATTACCATCTACACGCGCGCAGGGCGTCTTCTACCGCGGGACCAATTGTTATAAATCCATAATTATATAAATTAAAGATATAAAAATTATAATTAATTATAATATATTAAAATTTTGAAAATTTAAATTGAGAGAAACCTTTCTTTTTATTTAACAGCGGAACGATTATAAACTCGGCAAATAAACCGAAAAAGAAATTAAAGTAGTTAAAAAGCTAACCCTGTCAGTAAGGCATTTGTTTACTAGAGGTACATATCAATAGCTTTTCATATCACCTGTTGATTCTTCCCTGAACCCTGAAGTGACTCCTGCGATGTCCAAAAATATATAAGATGGCTGTGTATTGTATTATTTACTTACCGACAACTAATCTCGATAGAATCGATTACTCTTGGAAGTCCAATTTTTTCTGCGTCAGGTATGGCAATGAATTTTTCCCGAATAATTTGCTGAAGTTCCTCTGCCTCTTTTGCGGAAAACGTTGCCCCGACAGCATCGAAATGTGTACCAACAATTATTACTGCCGAATTGGGAGCGCGAGCCTAAAGGTTTGATAAAATCGAAAATACGTTAATCAAATCAAACTTCCCACGAAAGTACAGAAACACATCGCCTCAAGCGTAAGCGAGAGCAAAGTTATGAGGAAAATAATTTTGACGTACATATACTATGTGTACTCTGTTTAGGTCTTAAGTCTAGAAGTAGCAATGAACGATATTCCATATTTTAGTTACAGTTTGTCAAACAATTGTTTGCAAAATCAAAAACGTAATGGAAATTCAATTTAAACTAAAAATTTTAATAATAAATTCTTATTTTTCAGTCTTTTTTTGATTACAATACTGTTTAAACATGTATTAGCGATAAGTATACCGAGAAAAAAGTCAAAAGGAAGAACCCAAACAAGAGAAAAACAAACAAAACCTAAACTGGAGGCAGACCACCGAAGCTTTTACGTCGGGATCAATCTAAAATATTGAAAGAAGTTGATAAAAACCCTCGAATAAGCTTGAGAGAATTGACAAATGTCATTAAAAATGATTGCAATACGAGCATGAGCCATGAAACTGTGCGAACAGTGCTTAATAAACACAAATACTCTCCACATGTAGCAAGAAAAAAGCCGTTACTTTCAATAGTTAATATGAAAAGCGATTGACGTTTGCTATTGCTAACGTACAAAAGCCACCGGAGTTCAGGGATGACGTAATCTTTTGTGACGAGACAAAAATGGATTTGTTGACCCCCAAAATAGCAATAAGTTGAAGTATAAGCTATATCAGGACAACGATCCAAAACATAAATCGCTGTTATGTCGGACCGGGGTTCTATATAATTGCAACAAAGTTTTAGATACCCCTGCCCAGAGTCCAGATTTGAACCCCATCGAAAATTTGTGTCCATTTTTAAAGAAGATGGTGGGCAAACGGAGCCCAACTAACAGAAGTGCTTTAATTGAAGCCATTAAAGAAGAATGGAAAAACCTGCCTTTAGTTTATGATCTTAATTGATTGGTGCAATCAATGCCGCGACGGCTTCAGGCTGTGATAGATGCCAATGGCAAGCACACCAAATGTTAGACTTTGTCTACTTTTAGTTTTTATATTTAAACCATTTTTGAACAATATGATTGGATTTTACAAAGAATTATTTGACAGCGACAAATTTATTACTTTTAGGTTTTCTTTATTTTTGTTTGGGTTCTTCCTTTTGACTTTTTTCTCAGTATACTTATCGCTAATACATGTTTAAACAGTATTGTAAACAAAAAAGACTAAAAAATATGCATTTATTATTAAAATTTTAAGTTTAAATTGAATTTCTATTACGTTTTTGATTTTGCAAACAATTGTTTGACAAACTGTGCATACATTCGAAGTTCGAAAAGCGATAGCTCACTTGAAACTCTTTATTTTGTGACAGCGCTTTAAAAAATTTTGTAAAATTTTTTATTTTATAACATTTTCCTAAAATTTCCCCTTCGGTGAAAAACTTCCCTTTTGGGATGTTTAGAGGAATTTTGGGCATATTTTTTAAAACTTATAGTTGTGCAAATAAATACATTTGCTCCGACGTATCTGCTCGTACGTATTTGGTATCAGTAAGTACACATATTTTTTCTTATTTTAACAAGCAAATTTACTGTTTTTATTGAAAACTAACCGATTTAAGGCCGTGACTAGATGTGGCTTTATTTGGTGTTTCATGTAAAGGCTTATTTTTGTGACATTACCACAAAACTTTGTTTGCATGCAGAGTTGTGAGTTGGATTGTAGTTCAATGACCAAATTATATACTTTTTCGATGATCCGTATTTTATTTTTTTTTTTAGATTTATAATTTTGTTCGTTGATATGATGACACTGTACAGTGCATATAAAAATAGTATAACTATATATATGGTATATGGTAAACTGCACTCTTACCTGTATATTTCCTAACCATTGCAGAATTTCAGCTAATCCTTTATGTCCATCAGTTATTCTCCAGAGCACTAAATACAAACTACGTTTGGACAAAAAATACTGATGTGTTGCGTAATATCTTTAAGAATAAATAAAATTATTGAAATCTAATTGCATAATTTAATTGCATAAACCCACTCCTTTTGGCCACCAAAGTCCCACGTACGAAACATTACGGGTCCATGTGAACCTGTCGATTTCTTGCGTTTTTCACATATCCAAGTGCCAATATCAACCCCAACAGTTGAAATATTCCCAACACAACTTGTTTTTGGGGCATTACGTGAATGAGCCATACGTTTGGCCCAATGATTTTCAGTGGCACGTGATTTTTGTGATCCCCCTCCCTGCCGCAGCAAATCTAAGAGTGTTGTTTTTCCTATGCCCTGAACGCCCACAACCATTAACTTCATGCGGGCATATATTACGGATTTTTCATAAATTGACTTCAAGTAGCCAATTATATCCATTGTTTTATATTTTTTACTTTCAATCATAGATTTAAGTGGTTCTTGCAGCAAACAACCACGTGTGTTCAAATTCCATAAACGGGAAAGAAGTCCCAGGTGTGGTGGAAGATCCGTAATATTTACATTACCACTTATGTTTAATACGCTGAGTCCACTTAGCTCGTGTAATGAAGCAGGAATTTCCTAATAAAAATATGTTAAAATCTAAATGTGCGCCTTTAAATTACAACTAACCTTGAGGCAATTGTTGCTAATATCAAGCATTGATAAATTCGGAAATATCAACTTCGATTTGGTTACTCCTACAACACTCCAATCAGCATCGTCGGATTCACTAAAAAGAGTCGTTGCATCATCTGTAGATAATTGTATGCGCGTCAAGAGATTATCGGCTAGTATAAGAGTACGTAGAGACTCAAGTCTTAAGTGTCGCCGATGTTGACAAACGCTTTTAAGTACTGCGCTACGAAATGAACTGGGTTTTCCACTAACAACCGGCTTTGTAAATGTAAATGTTTCATCAATGGGCTCGTTAGTGGCCGGTGCTACGTAACTGTAACAAAGCAAATGTGGATCAAAATCGGTAGTGATCCGTGGTAAGCTGGGCCAACACGTAATTTCATTATGACTTAAATCTAATTGTTTGAGTGTTGATGGATAACTCGTAACGTGTCCCATTGACCTAAAGGAAGATTTAGTTAAACACTTTCCTTAATATAATTACATTTTTACCTCAAACTATTATATGACATATTCAGTCTAGTCAAATTAACCGCCAAACAAGGCAACGCTGTTGGTATGCTAGTAAAGAGATTGTTAGCGATATTTAAACTATTTAACTTGGAAGCACTCTCATCGTTTTTCGATTTATTCCACTTCATCTCATTATCAGTTATCTCTAATGTATTAATCCAAATGTTACGATGTATCAGTTGATGGAATTCCAAATTTCTTGATTTGGAATTGTATGCGTTCGGGAAATCCTTATTCGAATATGATTCACATTCTAACTTCTCCAAACTGAGATAAGATGTTGAGGTCTGTTAATACAATAAGTAGTCAAACTTAACACATTATCATATACATTAAAAAAGCAACACACCTGCATAGGTGATACTGGCAAGTCTCTGAGCAAATTAAAAGCTACATTTAATTCACGCAGTTTTGGCGCTTTCCACATATCAAAAGGCATTTCTTGTAATTTATTATTTGAAACATCTAATATAGTAAGAGATGGTAAGTGAAATATTTCGGTAGGCATTGTTATTAAGCGATTATCCTGTATGAAGAGCTCTTCAAGAACAGGACAGTTGTAGGTATATTTGCTGCTATTAGGTGTCTGCTCAGGTGGAGGTAAACTGGTAATTTTGTTTTGAGCGATGTTTAAATATCTATATAGACAGTGCAATTTTAATACAAAGTATAATTTAATAATAAGATACTCACCTCAAACTAACTAATTTGAATATTTCAATGGGAATGACAGTTAAACAGTTATGTGATAAATCTATACGCGTTATTGCAGCCAATGTGATTTCATTTACCATTGGGTGTCCATGTAGTTTGGGATTCAGTTGAAGAACTCCTTTAACCAACCAATCAACGCTGGTATTGTAAAGTTAATTAACATTTAAAAAGATAAAGAAAAACACTTCTTAAACCTACCGTACGAAAGGCAACTGAACATTTGTATTGTTATGCCAATCTATAATAGTTGGCACATTTGGAAACATCGCGCTGTAAGAAATATTTTTTGCGGAAGGCAGGAACACATTCACAGTAATAGGTGCTGGTAAACTTTTTTTGTTGATTTTATAATCAGAATCCGGATGAACTCGAATTGCAAGTAATCGATTCAATAATTCTTCATCCCCCGAGTTGACGGCAACACCTAATGCAGTGCCATTTTCATCGCGGGCTCCATATCTACGAGTATAACCAAAATACCTAATTTTTTAATATTAAACTAATTATTACATATGGGTTTACCTCAAAAGCAATTCCACCATTGGAAGTGAATGTTGTTTGCATGCTTCAGCAATTGGAACATTACTCAGACCATATATTTCTTCAATACACTTTGGATCGTTGTGATCTTCCACTGGCTTTGCGACAATATTCGGATTGGCACCATGTTGAAGTAATAATTTAGCCACATCCACGAAACTACCTCGTACGGCTGCTAGGAGAGCAGTTTCACGAGCCGCTCCACATAGTATATTTAAATTGATGGGACATTTCTCACACTCTTTATCTTCCTGAAAAAGTACAGAACGTGGGCATATACAAAAAAAAATTATAATAATAATATTTACATCGAATAGAGTCTCGCTTTCACTAGATATATTTAATTTTGACATAATAGCTTGAATACCAAAAGAAATACGCTTTTTGGTGGGCGTGATAGGAGTGCTATCGCTGCAGGAACCACGAGTTTCGATATTTCCACCTGCTCCCATATCATCACTTAGTGTTTTCTGGCATTTTACACGCCAATTAAGCAGTAAATTAACAAGAGATTTATTTCCCAAAATGCTAGCAATGTACAGACTCGTCTGGCCTGTAACATCTTGAGCGTTCGGATCGAAAGGTAAGCGCCACTCCCATAGACCTTCTTGATCACGATAAGAACTGTACAAACGTTGTGGATATTTGAAACTTAGGAGTAGCTCAACCAAATGGGCATGACCGTTAATACAGGCAGCATGTAGTGGCAGCCAACGTTCTACCGTAGGTTGCTATAAAACATAAAATTTAGCAATATTCGACATATTTAAAATAAAAAAATATTTAAAAAATTTGACACCTGTATTAAATCGGGAAATCGTTCCAGAAGCATTTTTGTTATATTATAATGACCATGTTGGACAGCAGCATAAAGCGGTGAATATTTAGTAACAGCATGAGTGCGACCATCGGCACCTGAATCTAAAAGGCGATGGGTTATGCTCTCATATCCGGCTTGTGACGCTCTAAAATATTTAAACGAAATAATATATTTACATCAAACATTCACGTACATATAGTACATTTGCCCTTAACAATAACACAGTGCAACATTTTTCATTTCAACGTTTCAGGTATATGTAGGTTTTTGGCGATTGTTACCAAAACTGCATCATTACTTTTGCCAGTTTAGCTGCCGTTCGAATTTATAGCCTTATACATACATTACTTGGCGCAAAGTCGATTTTGGGGACTTTTTTTTTAATTTTCACACGGCTTCATCTCGGTTAACCGTAAAAAAGTTTTACATTTTCTTTCACTTATTCATAAGTACAATTTTTCTTAATACACGAAAACAATATTCCTTACAGTTAAACATGATATAACCGTGTGAAAAACCGATGCAGAAACCGTAGGTACTTTCAGCAATCGTCAAAACCTATGCCCGAGAATATATGTTGTACTGTGTAATTATTATTTATGTATTTTAATAGTATGTCTTTATTTTTTGTTTTTCATAAAAACTCTAATTTTATTTGTAATTGCTAAACAAAGCTAGAATTTCAAATCTTATGAAGTTCATTAAAAGAACAAAGCATAAGTACATTGCGATTATAGTTAGTTCAGAATCTACATAAATAGAATAAAAAAGTTTTCTGTAAAAGCCAGAGAGAAACTGTGAGGTTCAACTTAAATGCTATCGTCGAGGTCATCCTAACATATATTGCTTACTCATTATAACATTATGCTCTTTAACTGGGAGTATAGATGTTTCGCTCTGTAAGTACAGGGTCGATGGCATCAGGAGGTTTCCTGTCCTTAGGGTGATGTTCTGGCGAGCTTGTAACTCCTTCAACCGCATCTCGCCAGTCCTCGGCGTCCAGATCGGTGCAGCGTACTTTACGACTGGGCGGCCAATTGCTTTGTATATATGCGAGTAACATTTCTTTGTCTTTTCTTCGGGAGGTGCCAGCTAACGATTTTAGGATTTTCTTGCGACTCTGTACTTTAATGAGTGCAGGAGTGCAGACTGTCAAATTTGACTCCCGGTAACTTTGGGTTATTTATGGTCGAGTGAAGAAGTGGGAAACGTCGGCGCGATAGCAGTTTACTTTTGAAGAAAGGATCTCAATATCCTGATTCGACGCCATCTCTGGACCCAAGTGTTCTAGTATTAACATGATTATTCTGTCGGAACCGATGGATTTGGAGAATTTCGCCTCCACCACAACCCCCTGAACTGATTCCCTGACGGCGGATCACACGTCGTTTCATTTTGTCAACCAAAGGGTGCGGTGTAAATAATCTTCTAAAATGGCTCATGCACCTCTTCGGTTCGGACGAGGCGCTATCACCGAATGAAACATCCCCCGGTCATCACGTCTCGTCGGGTTAGACAATAATTTGACGGTGTCCCAAAGCTTGGTTGCCTCAGAGGTAATCCTCCCACATGATCAGCTTGTGCTGATTTATCTGTCGGCGAATCTCCGCGTTGAGTTCCCTGATAAAGGGATCTTCGGGATCAGTGTAATTAGTCGCACCTTAATTCTAATACCACCGCTTCATTGGGGAAATTAAGGCGGATTTCCGCCATTCGGCCTGCCGGAATTAATCGGAAGGCAGCGGAAGTTAAATTGTAAATATGTCTCGGAAAGACGTTCATAATATGTCGAGTGCGGGAGTGATGCGTGGGTCGTGGATGCTGCTGCTGTATAACCCGATATAGATGATGCCGCGGACTGATGGTAAATGGCGGTGGTGTGGCATTTGCAAGAGGGGTCAGACTCCTACAGCATGGGATGCACAGACCAGAACAGGCCCAAAAGTGCACCAGCACTTCCAGCACCTCCTCCAATTTGTGGTTTTGCGACTTGATGTTTTTACCAACAAATGGAAGGACCTGCAGCTTTTCTAAGCCGCCTCCGAACGGTCGATGGATTTTTATGAGGAGCTCTTATTTCGTGACAGAAATACACTCGAAGGGCTTGATATTCCCTGCCGAGGGGCGACTGCAATTAGAAAAATTAATTTTTCATCGAGAAACAGAAATCCCCACTTGTTTGTATTCACACGAATGCGTGCAGAAGACAAACCCTGGGCTCGCGCCCATCAGGATTGAGACAAGTAAGATCCTGATTTTGATATACTGGAAAAAATAAATATGAATTAGTTTGCTTACGGGCTGGTGAGAGCGGTATTCTGCCACTTTAGTAAACAAGGGTGACACCTTGCTGAAATGGCTGGCAGGCTAATATCGCAATTGCCTCCGTCTCGTTAAAACCCTGGCAGGTCTTCAAGTGCGTTCAAAGCACGTCGTCATTAAGTTGGCCGTACAGGTTCAGTTGAGATGGAACTCCTGATATTGCGCCTGGTTGGCTCTGTACACAATTTCCCATAAGGAATTGTGTCAACCCTCGCGAGGACCTACCGTATGCGTAGACAACCTCGGGCCCTTTGACAGGGCGACTGTACAACGTGCGGAGATAGCGGCTTGGAGCGGAGACTCATAAAAATATGAATACACCTACAAACAAACAATTAGAAAACAAATAACAAGAACAATCAGAATCTAACAAGGAAATTGAAGACCATTGCAATATTTTCCGTAGAAGCAGCAGAATACTGCGGTCTCCGGTACTATATAAGACACCGAAACCACTTACGTCAGTATTGAAACCAAGAGAAAGGGCGCATTCCCGCAAGAGCAAAACGTCTCAAATCAAACCAACACAGCAGTAACAGAACCAACCCAGAATAATACTCATAACATAAAAACAGGAACTCACAAGGAAGATGAGACTTGCAGAGGAAGAGTTCCTAGAGAAATGCAGCAGGATAGTGCAAAAAATGAAGCAAGCAATGTCGAAACAAAAAAATGTTAGTCTCGATGTTAAAAACGGTGCGTCGCAGCTGGATGAGCTGTTTGACATAATTAAAAGTTGCCGCATGAATTGGAAAATGACCGAAAAAGAGTCAAGATGTATTTCCTTGGCTAAAACACACGATATTCCCATATCAGAGAGCACACCAGGGCAACCCACTTCAAAACGACGTGCTACTAGCCCGGTAGACTCACCAACGGTAGTGAGAGCCCGCAAGGCAGATGACGGAAAATGGCAAACAGTGTTGTCAAAAAAGAAGAAACGAAGTGAAAGCGGGCAGGCACCAGGAACTACAATCAACCCCACTAGAAAAAAAGAAGAATGGACAAAGGCAACCGGAAAAGACAAACCGCCGAGTAAAACAAGAAAACAATCCGAAGCAGTGATTATCAAACCAGCAGAGGGAAAAAGCTACGCTGAAATCCTAAGAAACATCCGAGGCAAGATAAAACCAGAAGAGACAGACATAAAAATTAAGGGTATCCGAAAAACCCGGGCTGGTGCGGTATTACTAGAAAGGGAAAAAGGGCAAAGCGTTAACCAAGCTTCTGCGATATGATTAAGAAACCCCTGCTGAACACCGCCACGGTAACAGATATAAAGCCTAAATTGACAGTAGAAATAAGAGACCTCGATTCCCTAACGACAAGGGAAGAAGTACAAGACGCAATAAACAGTGCGCTCGGAGAACCTGTCACTGATACCAAAATCAACATCTCGATACCAAATAGCAGAGAACAAGTAAGAGCCTACGTAATCTTACCAAGCCAAATGGCAGAAGCATTGTTAAAATCACCACGTATTAAAATCGGCTGGATTAACTGTAGGCTACGACTGAAGGAAGCCATTAAAAGATGCTTCCGATGCTTTGGGCCAGGCCACTTAACATGGGACTGCAGGGGACCAGGCAGGAAAGCTCAGACTATGTATAAAGTGCGGCCAACCAGGACATAAGCTGAAAGAATGCACCAGACAGCCACTCTGTTGCCTATGTTCGGACGCAAAGATTAAACAGACAAATCACATACCGGGCTCTACGAATTGCGCGGTATATAAAGGTCTTCCGCCAAAATGAAAGCCCTACAAGCGAAAATGCATAGATGTAAAACCGCAGATGCACTACTGACCCAAATGACCCTTGAAAATCACTACGACGTGGTCGTTATAAGCGAACGGAATATGGCTTAACGACAACAGCGGAACTACCGCAATGTGGCTTCCTACCGGCAGTAAGCTCTGCATCACTGCCAGAGGCAACGGAAATGGCTACGTTTGGGCCAAATTCCACAATTTTACTATAATCAGCTGCTATTTAACACCTAGCGATAGCATTAATGACATCCAATCCAAGCTCGATAGTATAGAAGACGCAGCGCGAGAGATTGAAGGAAACTTCGTAATTGCTGGAGACCTAAACTCGAAAGCAATCGAATGGGGGATGCCAAATACTGACTCCAGAGGTAAACGAATACACGAAATGGCTGCCCGACTTGGTCTTTTGGTGATTAACACCGGCGCCGCAACGACTTTCAGAAGACCAGGATGCGAGGAAACTACACCAGATATCACATTAGCATCAGAGCGTATAGCAGGTATGATAAAAATCTGGGAGGTACTTGAAGATTACACTGGTAGTGACCACCAATATATATCATTCACAATAGATTTACAAAACCGATCAACACAA
This sequence comes from Neoceratitis asiatica, assembly GCA_030068015.2. Classification (NCBI taxonomy): domain Eukaryota; kingdom Metazoa; phylum Arthropoda; class Insecta; order Diptera; family Tephritidae; genus Neoceratitis; species Neoceratitis asiatica. The sequence goes on along the minus strand of CM061528.1, from coordinate 203,003 downwards.
TACAAAAAACATCGCACTACGCGTAAATGGAACGTATCAAAACTAAACTCCAGCGCATTGATATCCGAAATTGATGAACATACATTCAACGAGAATAAACTTGGAAATGTAAGAAAAACAGTTGAAGCTACAATGCTCGCGATCACCCGAGCATGCAATAAAGCGATGCCGAAATCAGTAAACATGAACTCAAAACGCGCTGCGTACTGGTGGGCAGAGAATATAGCGCAATTGCGAAGAGCTTGCCTTCATCTTAGGCTTGTATATACGAGAACCAGGAGAAGAAGAGAGGCAACCGCAGAAAGGAAAACATATCACGCTGCGAAAAGAGAACTTAAACTCGCAATTGTTAAAAGTAAAAAGGAAAAATGGGAAGAGCTGCGCAATGATTTAAATAGGAATCCATGGGGTTTAGGGTACAAAGTCGTCATGGGAAAGCTAGGTGGCAGAGCACCTCCGCCAGAGCTGAGCGCCCTCAAAATGGACAGAGATACCGCCTTTTACGATTGAAGAGCTGCAGTCAGCAACAAGCAAGTTGAAGCCCAAAAAATCGCCTGGCCCCGACGGAATACCTGTTGAAGAACTAAAAGTAATAGCCATCAGCCGCCCGAAAGTACTGCTGTACATGTTCAATGCTTGTCTAAAAGCCGGTGTATTCTTAGAAATCTGGAAGAGACAATCGCTCGTTTTGATTAGCAAGGGAAAGGGGAACCCCGACAGCCCATCAGCATATCGGCCGCTTTGTATGCTGGACACCGCTGGGAAACTGCTTGAAAGGATGATTAAACCCAGATTAGAATCAGCCATAATTAGCGCTGGCGGTCTATCACCAAAACAATATGGGTTCAGACCCAAGAAATCGACACTAGGTGCCATTGAGAACGTCACGAGAAGTGTGCAATTAGCTCAACGAGGGTGCCATAATAATAAGAAGATAGTTCTATTGGCGACGTTAGATGTTCGAAATGCCTTCAACAGCGTCCAATGGAGATCAAGTTCAACATACCCAAGTACCTCAACTTAATTATAAGGAGCTACCTAAAGGACAGAGTTCTCCTATACCATACAACAGATGGTACCCGCAACCTCAGAATTACGTCAGGCGCAGCACAGGACTCGATACTTGGTCCTGACCTCTGTAATGTCAGTTACAACGACAAGATGCCTGATGATGCATACCTAGTTGGATACGCGGATGACATTGCAGCAATAATCACCGCCCGCGACACAGAAGACGCACGAAGGAAACTAAATCAGGTAATGATACGAACCCAAATGTGGCTTGACTCACGCGGTCTCAAATTAGCAACAGAAAAGACCGAGCTGTTACTGCTAACAATGAAGCACATCCCATTAGAAATAAACATGCACACTTTATCCGACAACCTGAAGACACGTAGGGTCGTCAACTATATAGGCATAAGATTGGACCCAAGGTTAACTTATTGGGCAGAAATGCAACACGCCGCGGAAAAGACCTCTAAAATAACATCTCGACTCAGCAGGCTGATGTCCAATATCGGGGGACCTACGCAGGAGAAAAGAAAACTACTGATGACGGCAACTATGGGTATTCTACTTTACGGTGCAGAACTATGGGCAGATACTTTAAAGAAAGAAAACCGGCGCAAGACTATAGCCAAAGTCTATCGTACGGCAGCATTAAGGGTAGCTTCAGCATACCGTACGGTGTCAAATGAGCCGTTCTGGTAATAAGTGGAAATGTTCCTATATAACTCCTGGTACTAGAGGAAAAAAATTTGGGACCTTAAGAAGCAAGGAATGTGGGAAAACGCGAGAGACGATCTAAAACTGGATACCTACAATCGATGGCAAAGCCGCTGGGAACAAGGAAATTGCGGCAGATGGACCGCCAGGCTAATTAAGGACGTGAAACTCTGGGCACAGAGAAAATTCGGGGATGTGAACTACTTTGTCACTCAGATGTTATCCGGACACGGATATTTCCGAAAATACCTACACAAAATTGGCAAAGCAGAAGAGCCGTCCTGCATATACGGCGACGCTATCGAGGACAGTCCAGACCACACATTTTTTAAATGCGAATGATGGCAAACAAAACGAGAGGCACTAGGAAAACTGGTAGGCCCACTGGATGCGGACAACATCCTACCAGTAATGCTCCAGAGTGAATCAAACTGGAAATATATATCAAACTACGTAGAGATCGTACTACGTCAGAAAAAGCGGGACCTGGACGCAGGTGACGAGATGTAATCTCAATACGAGAAAAATGGAACGTCATCCTGAAGTAATGCGAAAGCAGTTTCCAGGGTGGGCGACGGTTCCTTAGAGGAGAGTTTTTAAGTGACCCGCAAGTGGCACATACCATTGTTTGTGACGACACATTTTTCTTCTCCTCACCCGCAAAAAAAAAATTATTATTATTCTTATTATTATTATTATTAGTTTGAAACTAATAACACTTAAAAAAGGAAAATAAGTGAGTACGAAACTGTATTATTTTCAAAATTAATTACAATAATTATATTTATAAAATATTTACAAAGGTAAATTCACATGAATGAAACAGATGAACAGCATATGCATGTTTCATAATTCTGACAAAAACAAAATACGCTGTAATTGTTTTATTTGTTCTCGTACTCTCACCTTTATGAATTTGCCTTCCGGGCATCAAACAAATAAAACTTACAGAAAAAGCAATGTGTTTGTTCCAGCAGGTGCCATATTCGCAATAATTTGTCTTTCACTGCCTAATGCTTCCAAAAGTACACGCACCGTGCGATCATCTCCACTTGTGACAGCGTTACGCAATTCACGATGTTTTATCATTCGAACTTGTTCACGTGCATCTGCAAAAAAAAAAAATTAAAATGAAACAGAAAAAATTTTAAAGCCGATGGCAGATAAAACTTATTTGCGTTGCGTGGCATCTCCAACTTTGCCAACAAATGACACGGTGGACATTTACCTATTTAATTATTTTTCTATCAAAAAGCTAAAGTTTTGTTATATTAAATAATTAATTAACTAGCTTGTTTTGAAGCTTTCCTTTTAAATTCTTTGAAATTCGATTAATTCTAAGAAAATTAACGGAAATTAAAACCAGCGAAAGGTCAACGCGCATAAAAATATGAGAGATGCCCAACTTTTGACATTGCGTTGGCGCCAGCGTTACCTATGAGGGAAATTTCGTAGAGTTGCATGTATCCATCTTAGACGTCAAAGTCAATCTGTCACACAACGCGACGCAAAAGTCCTATCTGCATCGGCAAAAGTCAACTTTTTCAATACTCAATTCAGTTCCGGAAATTTTATTTTACCTAAGCTCTGTTGTAATTCAATAACTTCATCCACAAAATAATCGCAGGCATCCAAAGCAGTTTCAGTGCCAGGTTTGGGCTTTTCAACAAAATTCCATGCCATCTTGGAGACGATAGTAAAGAAATTTTAACCAAATGTTGATGAACCTAACAATGGGTATAATTATCGCATAAACTCGCAAAAGTATCATTTTTATGCTAGTTGGCATTCATTAAGCAGCATTGGGAAACTATTTTAATAAAAAGTATCAAATTTGTGATCAGCTATTTATATGCAATTTGGAAAGTTTATAATACTTTTTCAAGTCCTTGCAATTAGGAAATTATTCATCGACATCGAAATTTAAATTTATTTGAAATTAATTAATAATTCAATTTTTTACATAATTATTATTTTAATTTCAAATAATTTTATTTTAAACTGCGGCATTATCGCTGATTTATAAATTTGTAAACATGTTAAAATTGTACACATAAAATAGTGACACGGCATGTTAATCGATTGATGTTTTAATTTTTTTTTAATAATTGATCCAGGTAAAAAATAAATTCATTCAAAAATAAGTTCTAGCTATAAATCAAGTTAAACCTATAGCGTAAGCAGAATATTCATCGTCGAACTAGGCAGAGTCCGTAGGTATCAAGTTCTTGTAAAGACTGTGTGTAAAGATTGGATGCAGACTCATGAGCAATTTCGGTGCAGTTAGAAAACTCTTTGAATCAATTTCTCTAGTGATATAGGAATGCTTAGCTAAAGCGATGTGGGGGTGAGATCTGATTGAGTATTCATATTAACACTTTCATAAACTTTATTCCAGTTTAGTGCGCTTTATGGGCTGGTGGAATCATTGGTCCGTATCATTGGACGTAGTGCGCGATACGTTTTCCGCACAGAACCATTATTTTCGAAATAAAATTGCACTATTTGCAAGCGTTGTTCAGGCGTGAGTCTATTCATGATGAATTGCCAAACCAAACTGAGAATAAATCACTTGACAGCTGTTAAATCAGCTGTAAATAGAAACATTAACGAACGTAAACGGACGATCTGCAACAATCACACTTATTTGAGTACCATCCCTGCAGGAAAAAATACTAGTTGTTAACTAGAATCCTACTAGTTAGCATTTTTGCACCAGCTGGTTCATCTTCCATATATTCTCCATGTAAGAAATTTAACACAGCGATGTCCTACGAAATGTCATATATTTATAAGTATGTGTTGAGTTTCCAATTTAGCAAAAATAAAAATAAACATAGAAAATAATTTGCCTGCAGCCTCACGCATTACAGTGATAACCTCTAACCACTCGGCTATGGTTGCGATTTGAAGAACAACGACTGAATGCGTACTTCAACAGAGCTTATTAGGAAATGGAACTCAGTCATGGCGTTCTAGAAATAACACCAACATACGAATGGCGCGATGGTGAAAATTATTATTATTCCCGTTTTAGGGCATTTTTTTTTTTTTTTTTTTTGATAATAAGAGCTTGTATTGATTAAGGAACGTATTGTTGATGATGGGTCGTATGTATTGGTAAGAAATTGTAAAAAAATTCAACTACGGCAATGGAAATTCTAGGACTGCTGGAAAACTGAAGTTGAATTGGCTAAATGTACGATGTACGCGTGTGAATTATCTATTACGAGTGTGGGCGCACCAAAAATTTCACTTCAGTGAGTAATCAGCTTACAAAAACAAAGCTATTTAATTACAATGGATATCCGGGCAGCGCTATAGCAGAGGCACCGTTTATGTATCATACAGTACTAGTTATATAACTAGAGCTATTAACTTATTAAAAAGCTTATATTATGAATCCAATATTGCATCGGATTTTACATAAAAAATTAAGTTTTTATTTTTATTTAGTCTTTTTTTCATGCCCATAATCTATATCTATGTATGCATATGTATGTAAAAGTCAAAGCAAATTTTGATGAACGCCTATAACTTGAGAACAACCAGATTAATTTGCACCAAATTTTTAGGAATTGTAAAGGGATATTAGGAGAAGGTTAATGTAAATGTAAATGTTTTCATGAGATTGGCGCAGCCGTTCCAGAGATATGACAATTTTAGTGAGCATTGGTCGCTACCCATACAAAATACATGCAGCAACAACAAATACATGTAAAATTCCAAAATACGCTTACATTACGTTGTATGTGGTGTTTAAAGAGAGAAAGAAAGAGTGAAAAAAATTAAAATGAAAAAAAATAAAATAAAAATTAAAAACAGTTCTGGTTTAAGAATAAAAATTTTATATTAAAACAAATATTTTGACATTTCTTCACACAAAGCTAGCAGTTTAGATTAGATTTTCTTGATTTTTATTACAGGTGTAGCAAAGCACGCTGGGGTCGCTGGTTATACCTATGTATAATTAACTTCTTATAAATATTTTTTAAGAAAAATTAATTTAAAAATCGCGATTATACAGGGTTCTCCCTAGGATGTCACAATTTTTTCGGGAACCACGACCGGACACAATGCTTCTGTAATTTTTTTATTTTAATAAGTTGTTGAACGGTTTTCGCTGTTAAATAGCAATAGCTACAGAAGTACGTAGGATTTTTCCAATATATGCATTTTTGACAAAAATGCGGTTCTTTAAAGGAAAAAGTAACAATTTGGTCTAAAAAAATTGTTCGAAATTTGTGGATAAAAAAAAACTATGCTATCCTACGTACAGTTTTGATATAAACGCGTTCAAAGTTTCGAGTATGCCTTACTGCCTAAAACAGACGCTTCAATTGGAGAACGAAAATGGGGCATTTAGAATTTTTGATCGGGATAACATTTTTGAGACCATACTGTATCATATGAAAGAAAAAAATCATTTTCCGAGAAATCTGGAGTGGCCTAACCCCTTAATTCGCAATCATTGATCAGATATTTCCTGATGTACACGTACAATACACTAATCATGAGTAGTTGGCAGAAATAGAAATTTTAGCAACAAATAATGTGGACATTAATGAATTGAATTTCAAGATTTCACAGTTGTTGCCAGGAGACACAATTTGCGATGCCACCGGAGCTGTGAATTATCCGACTGAGTGTTTGAACTCATTACATTTACCAGGCATGCCACCGCATAATTTACAACTGAAGGTTGGATATCCTGCTATTTTGCTTCGTAATTTGACCCACCGCCGCTGTGCAACGGCATGCGATTAGTAATTAAAAAATTGATGAGTAATGTTATCGAAGTCATCATTTTAAATGGCGAATTTCGAGTTGAAAATATATGACCACCACGGATCCCTATTATACCTACAGATGTCCAATTAGATTGGCATTTGCAATGACTGTCAATAAGTCTCAAAGCCAAACGATGTTTGTTTGTGGCTTGGATTTGAGCACATCATGTTATTCACACGGAGTGCTCTCGAGTAGGCAAACCTACCACTTTGTTTGTGTTAGCTAAAGATGAGATTACAAAAAAATATTGTACACTCTATTGTATTAAATTGGATTGTTGTTTTTAGTAATAGATTGGATTTTTTTTAGTAATAGTGTAATAATAAATAATATATATGTATATAATTATAAGAAACCAATTACAATAAATTTAAAAATTAATTTTTTAGTGTTATATATTTTTCATTATCCGTCATCGATCACAACGCTCAATGCCTCTTTCACGCATATACCGCATCCTCACACACTCATAATAAGTTAGTTACTCTTTCTACCGAAATATTCTCTAGAAATAATTTATAAGGCAAAACAACGTTTGCCGGGTCTTCTAGTTGTAGTATAAAGTAATTATACTTAAATAAATTATTTCATAAATACATGTAGTATTATATTATATTAACAAAAATAAAAGTGTACTTAAAAGTATTTATTTTCAACGAAAAAATCTGGCAACACTTGTGGTAGAAGTTGATACATTGTTTCTGGCAGTTTTGAGGAGTAAATTTCGTTTAGTAGTTTAACGGTACATTGTGTTTTGATTTGAATTTTTTTTTCCTCAAGAAATTTAGGGCCTATTAAAGCTAGAGAAGTGATAGTAGTCAAGGACTGAAAGTAAATTTTATTTGTCAAAAATGCGTTAAATTTATGTGTAGCTATAAAGAATCAAGGCGAATTTACCAAGGTGAAGTTACAATGGTAGCGAATTCAACTTTTTCATCAATTAAATTTAGAGATTGTCAAAAGTATTTTTTAGTTTATGATTTGCGGGAAAAAAATAATTGGCCATTTATCCGAAGATTTTTAGTTGATATTTTTTTTAAGATTTTTTATAAATTTTAAATTCTGTAATGTAACAAAGTTTTTATTCCCTCTTTACTGTATATTTTTTTATTCAGGACCTACTCCTGCGGTAACAAACCGTTTTGGATCCTTGAGTCACGACTAAAAAACGACAGCTTCAGTCGACCCACTCTGACGTATACGGTTTAAAGGTTCTATGAAGTATAATTGCAGCGTAGGTTCACAGAGGTGCGGCTGCGAGCGTATGTCAATCAAGAAGCAAGCGGTTTACTATATAAATTTAAACGTTTACGCCTAGCGAGGTGTGCGCTGGATTTGGGACCACTATTTAGAAAGCTTTAACAACTATTAACGCCCAGACCTCACTTTTGATTACAACCGCTGCAAACGTATTAAGAGCTGATTTAAGGGCACGCACCTTTAATGCATACTTAATTGGGAAGGTACCGCTGCCCTGCTTATTAATATCCTCATAAGACTAAAAGCTAACATCACCGCTGTCCAAGTCGTGCGATGGACGGGAAAGGACGGAGACGAGTAGGTCCTTGATGCTGGATTCGTGGTCTTGGCATTCACCACAACCCGCCTCATAGCGAAGTTCTTCAACATATCGCTGATATGCCACGGCAGAGAAGGACGATGTGACCAAGTATGTCTTTTATGAGCGCGTAATGACTTTAAAGTCAGGGTGACAAACAAGGAATTTACGGCACAACTGTCGGAAAGTTCAGCCTCCATGACGAAACATCCCTGAAAGGGTTGGGCCTGGAATATGGTTGTATGTAGCACATCATTCCCGCACAAGAAAATTCAAAAATCTACTTGACTGACTCGACCATTACCTTGTGGCAGCAAAGATACGCCCCGCCTCTATCCGTAAAAGAAGGCCCGTCAACAAACACAACGAAGGATCAAGGTCGAAAAGTTGCAATCACAACAGACAGCCGAACGGTTTCCTACTAGACTTGCACTCTTGACTCCTGGTCTCTCATCGGCAAGTCGGTATAAGTGAACTTGGGGCAGCAGTTCAAACTCCCTACGTATAGCTCCAAACAAAACCATTGCTTTTCGAATCAATCGAAAAGCTAGTACGATGTGGACTGCCGTTCGCTGTGAAGTGAAAGGATACCGCCTACCTCGCAACGTTGCGATCGGCCACAAAATAGAGATAATGTTGGGAAATTTTAAGCGGCGACTTACAAAAGGGTTCAATATCTCATCATACTCTGGTAGTATCCAAAATATGCCGAATTTATGGAGGGCACACTTGTGCAGCTTGCTGAATGGAAGTGAAAAGAAACACCAGGAGAGATGTTCCACAGCCGCACTATGAAGAAATTCGAATAGCGATCTATAATGCAGCAAAGGAGTGACAAGGCGCATGCATCAGTTGAGATCCTATAGAGTCAACGCATTCGCGACCCAGCTCCCACGTCATTGGTCATAACTTTTAAGTTGTAGATAATTTAGTCTTTCTTAGAACCAGCATTAACACCAACAACAATGTCACCCTGGAAATTCAACGCACAATCACTGATGTCAACTACTACTTTACAAAGATCAAACTCTACAGGACACTTATCGTTCTCAACATGCTGTATGATGTGGAGGTATGTATATGAATTGACAACAGCGAATATCGCAGCCGATAGAATGAAGTGCTGTACGAGATATACGGCGACATTGAAATAGTTCAGCGATTCAAGAGACAGAGGCTACAATGGCTAGGACATGTGTTCCGTATGGATGAGAATACTTCAGCTTTGAAAGTTTGCGATGCAGTACCCGTCGGTGGAAGCAGAGGAAGAAGAAGACCTCCACTCTGCTTGGTATTTTAAATTGGCAACAAACAGTAAAAAAAATGAAAGAAAGGCGCGCTGTTGTTAATCTCGTAAGTTTCTTTTGCTTTACTGGTATTTTTTCGGCCCAGGGTTGTATTTTGTAAAACTTTTATACAAAATTGCAATTTTATGTTGCTTGCATATTATTAATTTATAAATTATTCTATGTAGTGGCAACGCCTGCCTAGAAGTTTTTTTTATTGTGATTGTTAGTAAAATAAAGGCAGACTCCCTGTATGTAAAGTCTAACTTTAAATGTTGATAACTATTTCTTTGCGTGTGGGAAAATTTATTTTTTTGATAATTACAGATCTCATACTACCAGCCCTGAGAATTTCATAAAAAATTGTAAATTGGTTTTCGGGGAATATCTCGGAAACTGTTAGATTTTAGTCGCCTCTTACGATAGACATGCCTTACCGAAAATAATTTTTAAATCCTAGTCCGCAGTGGGAAATCTTTAGAACATTATTCCCCTTTGAAGGGGTGTAAGGCACAGGCGGTGGGAGCGGGGCAAAGAATTTAACTCTAGATTAACCCCTCCTACGGTTTTTAAAAAACTCTAGGGAAGCTGTTGACAAGTAGACGAAAAAATTAATCAAAAAATTTGTTAAAAATTTGAATATATCCCTTTTATTAAAAAAAGAGCACTCATGTTTGAAATATATTTTTCTATAAGAGTATAGCCCAAATCATAAATACATACATATGTACGTAATCTATATTTCCAAAGTTTAACCCACAAAATATCTTTGCCAATCACAAATCCAGCTGTAAACTTTTCACATTTAACCACAAATATATTTCTAGGAACAGTAGTAAGTTCTTAAGTCATGAACTTTTACTTGTAATCTTATATTTAATGGTTTGCTCTTCTATTAACCGGTAAACTCGTATTTTAAAGCTATTCGTATAAAACCACTATTGTAGAAACCGAATACCAAAGTGAATGATATGTATCATTGAAAAATCAATAAATGAAAAGCCTAGCCATACTTTGTAAAAAAGGAAATTGTATTTCGAAAAGGCAACAGTGTTTTGATCTGCCGAAAAACTGACCCGGCTGATTGCTCGCTGTTAGACAAAGTTGGCAGTATTGACTTTTATAAATAAGTTTTAGATAAACAGAAAATGCACTTTTTTCAAAATAAATGTAAATTGAAATCGTTTATTTTCGATTTATTTTATTTGTTTAAAAGTATACCTGCACACTGGCAGCTGGCAGCATTTCGCCATTGCAAACGTCGATAATTATTGACAACATATCCCCTTCCAGTCGGGTGGTACAGCTGGGAAGTATGTAAAATGGCTAGTTCGGTTATAACTTTGAAGACTTTAATAATCCAGCAACAATTTTGCAACAATCGAGGCTGCCACTACTTTTATTTTATTTTTACAAAAGTAACCAAAAAGTAAATAGAGGTAACCATGTACGCGGTCAACAAATAAATCAAATCGCAAATGAGCAAAATTAACCCACTCACAAATACCAATTAGCAAGCTCACAAATACCTTGAAAAATTCCGTACGATTTTTATATACAAAGAAGTTCTTCATTGAATTCTCTTTAAGAGAGTCAAAACCAGATTTCGTTGCATGTAACAAGACGGATGTAACAAGGTCAAGGCGAATATATGAGTATAATACGCAAGCAGAACAAATACACCAAATACCGTGTATTTTGTTTTTGTTTTTTGTAGCAATTGTCAAAATGATGGAAAATTCATGGGCTTTTAAAACTGCACAAACTCTCTTTTCCACTCAATCACAGTCACAATTTTCCCACCCTTCATGTAGGAGCTAATGTGGCTTTTCCTGTAACCATATATCACCTGTTGTCCCATGGAACGTGGTTTTGATTCACACTACTTCTGTATATATGTATATATACTATATATAAAAATATAATATATATATATATATATACATATATATATATATATTATATTTGTATGCATAAATGAATAATATAGTATAATAATCCATTTGTATAATAAGGCATTTTCTCCTATATTATACGACTTAATAGCCGAGTGGTAAGCATTGCATACTACCATTCGGAGGGCAAGGATTCGAGTCCAGATTCGAGAAACATCCAAATTATAGAAAATTGATTTTTCTAATTGCGATCGGAACTCGGCAGAGAATGTCAAGCCTTCCGATTGTATTTCTGACATGAAATAAAAGCCCCTCATAAAAATCCATCAGTCGTTCGGAGGCGCCTTTGAATAAACTGGAGCGACCCCATTTGTTGGTAAAACGTCAAGACGCAAAACCAAAAATTGTAAGAGGAGCTCGGCAGAATGTCCCTTCGGCGGTAGCTTTCTCTCACTTCCTCTCCCAAGTTATGTAACTATAACTTAGAATATAAACCAGCCCCTGGCCCTCTTCTAAGATGCTAGATACGAAACTCTTTACTTCAAGAGAGCATTAAAAAATCTGAATTTTTATAACATTTACGAACGGTGCCACTGTGATTGAAAAATACCTTTTTGGGATTTTTAGAGGAATTTTGGGTATTTCATTACGAACAAGAAGTGCAACAATGGTCTTTAATTACAATTTCACTACAATGATTTATTGAATATAAATCGAATATTTAGTTTTAACATTAAAAGTACAATAATGTTTAACATTTCCTGCAGAAGCAATATTTTTTAATTTAAGACAGTGGATTTTTTATTTACATCTGACACTGCTGCCAACATTAGAATATGAGATGGGAACGCTCTCAGCTGCAATATTAGCGAATCTAGTCATCTTTGCCCTCTTGGTAGAGTTTGTGGACAATCCCTTAATTTTCAGGAATATACTCAACGTAATGATTTATTTTACAACTCTTTATAATCACACAGTTACTTTTCGCTTTACTTTACACCAATGTTGTTGCTATCAAGTTTTCAACTTAATGGCCTGTGAAATCTCTTGCCGCTCTATAGCTGACGATGGCCCAATATTCGGTTCTTGTGTTCTATAACATGCTGGTTATCTGCATCTCCCTTTCGCCTGTCATTCGTATTTTGAACTAGTCACACAAAATTTATCCCCTGTTTGTCATTACCAAGTTCTTTCTCTGCCATCGTACACTCCTACACGCAGAAAAACTATCATATGGTCATATAACAGATGAGATGACCTGATCGAAATACTGCACTTTTTCACCAGGGATATAATAAATTGACCGAAATGAATGGTAAATTTACAACTTAAACTGAATTGCATGAGACAAAAATTAACATAAAAAAACAATTCGCAAAAAAAATTAAATAAATATAAAAATTCAATACAAACCGAAAATTTTTTAAGTGTATCACATAATTCATATATTTTTATACTAAGTAGTATATAAATATCTGAAATGTACACAAATACTTAACTTATACGCGCCTTGATAATAAAGTTTATATATACATTACATTGTCATCAATAAATTCGTTTTTTTTTTATATTCTTAAGCATAAACTCTGTAAACAAATTTAAAAATTGTACCGAAGACATATTTATAATGGCAATATTCTCAACTGAAAACCAGCGGTTTTGCTCTAAATTCAGGGAAATGTAGCAAAATAGCTGTTAGCAACCCGGGGCTAGTGACTGCGTTTCGCGCCTATCCCGAATGTTCGCTTTTTCATTCCATTCTACTCTTATTGCAATTTCTGTCCTTCACAGTGTTCTGTTAAACATGTATGTGTAAAAAAAGTGAGATTGTGTGTGTGAAAATTAGGAGTTTGTTACTTGTAGACCTGTACAATGTTTTCTACTCTTAAGACCATATGCGATATTGGTCTCCACTACCTGGAGTACATTTCTTGAAAGTTCTAATGATTGTTCGGAGTAAATTGTGAATTTACAATTGGATAAACTGTGGGTTTATAAAGAGTAAGTAAACCCTGCGTTTTCGAGATAGTTTGTAAATTGTGTATTTGCAATAAAGCTGAACAAGAAAACTTGGGACTTTTATTTAACAATGCAACGATTGAACCCGAAGGATTTGGGAAATCATCGAGGTAATTTAGCGAAGTCGTTACAATTGGTTTCAGAATTGGGATTGCTGAAGAAATCACGAAGGATAGCTATTGGAAATGGTCGAAATTCCGGATTTGACGATACTGTCCCTCAAAGGGAACTAGAAAAGCGAGTATTTATCTACAACTGGCGATGAGACATCCACAAACGATGTAGAACCAGGAAGTGCGTATTGCACCCCAGCCCTGTCAGCTCCAGCGGAACAAACCTTTTGGCAAATTTAAAAAATATTTCTCTAATGTCGAATTCGAAATGCTTATGAATTGGTGAAAAAAAATCATATGCCGCCGCATCCGCAATCCGCAATTCGGGTGCCGGAATGAAGTAGAAGGCAGTGGACACGACGTCGCGATGAAAGGAATCCCGAATTGCGGATTCCGCCATAACTGCTCCACCGACTAACAATGATAAGCCTCATATCGAAATCCTCTGCCACCCTTTTTACCAGCTGGACGAAGGAGTACCGGCTAGAACTCGATGTGAAGGTCGATGGTGTAAAAATTCCGACCACGAATAACCCAAAGTTACTGGGAGTAACATTCGATAGCCTGCACTCCTTCACTCCGCATACGACTGCAATTGCCACCAAAGTACAAAGCCGCAACAAAATCCTCAAATCGCTAGCCGGTAGCACCTGGGGGAAAGACAAAGAAACGTTGCTGGCAACGTACAAGGCAATTAGCCGGCCGGTCGTAAACTATGCTGCGCCGATTTGGACGCCGGGGACTAGCACGACGCAGCTGAAGAAGCTACAGACCTGCCAGAACACCGCCCTTCGGACCGCAACGGGAAACCTCCTGATGGCGCCGGAGCACCACCTACACAGTGAAGCATCTATGCTCCCAGTTAAGGAGCATAATGTTATGCTGTGTAAGCAGTACCTGCTGGGATGCTACCACATGGATCATCCCACAGGCACCTGCTGGAAGCTGAACCACCACCTAAGCACATCAGAAAGGGAGTACTTGACTACCGTGACGACATACAGCAATACAGACAAGACCCGCTGGACAGGACGGCGTACAGACAGGCCATCAACACCATTCACCGAGAGTCCGTTAACACATTCTTGAACTCTCTTTCAGTGAATGGTGTTCTCGGAGTCAAACCATCACCCATCGCAGAACAAGAGCTCGAGTTGCCTCGTGAGACCCGCGTAACCCTGGCACAATTAAGATCTGGATATTGTAGTAGGCTTAACTCCTACCTATCCAGACTCGACCCTGACATACCTAACACATGTCCCGCATGCAAAGAATCCCCGCACGACACTAACCACCACTTAACCGACTCATCTAACACCCCTCTCCCTTTGATCCGACCCCGTCGAAACAGCACGTTTCCTGGGCCTCCCGTTAGATGACCTCGATGACTAAAGCTAAACTTGCCTGACCCTAAACGGGACTGGGCTTGCCGCTACAACAACAACAACATAAGCCTCATATTAGGAAACTCAATTTGGAAATTCGGCAGCAGGTAAACCAGCACAAGCGGAATAAGTTGGAGGAACACTTAAGGTCTTGCAATCTCTCCTCTGGGCAGAACACCCCTCGTCCGAGCCGAAGAGGTGCACGAGCTATTTGCATCGCGGCCCTTGATTTCTCCAGGGAAAAGGTTCAGGGGGTTATCAGGAAGACGAAAGTCTCCAAATCCACCGGACGGAATAAGCATGCTGATGCTAAAACACTTGGGTGTAGCGAACATTGAGGAATCCTTACAGTACTTGGGGTAAAGACAAAGAAACGTTGCTTGCAACATCCAAATCAATTGTCCGTTCGGGCGTAAACTACGCCGAACCAATTTGGCTTGCCAGACGCAGTTGAATAAACTGCAAACCTGTCAGAACACCGCCCTTAGGACCATGACGGGGAAACCTCCTGATGGCACCGGTGCATCACTTGCACATCTATGCTACCAGTTAATGAGATTTTGTTGGTAAAAAATTATCAATACCTAAAAAAACACAAATTGGAGCTCGGCCAAAAATCGCTTAAGCGCTTACAAAGGGCCAAATATAGGGTTTTACAATAGGAGTGATATCATTTCTTAAAAAAAAAAGAAAAACATTAATTGTTAAGGAAATTCAAATGTTTTTTATTTAAAGTGAAGTACTATCGATACAATTACGTTCTGAATATAACATCATTCAAATAGCCCCACGACTTCTTTTGTAGGAACGAATTCGATGAACACAATTTTTTACCACTTTTTCTACTAAATCAAGTCGTATGTCATTAATAGCAAGTTCAATATTGACTTTTAAAGCTTGGAGAGAGTTTGGTTCATTGATAAAGATTAATGACTTCAAATAACCCCACAAAAAGTAGTCTAATTTAGCTTCATGGAGGCCATTCAATGCCACAATTTCTTGATATAATCGAATCTCCAAACCTCGCAATAATTATTATTAGAATAACCTATATAATATATATAATATATATAATATATATAATATATATATATATATATATTCTTTGTTGTTATAAAGAATGCTCTGTGTTATAAGACCTGCAAATATCCCAGTGTAGACAACCATCAAAAAATTAAACAAGGTAGTGGTAGCCCAAGCTTATTTCCGAAATGTTAATTGTAAATTGAAATGCTTAAAATAGCAAATGAACATTGAATGCATCAATAGTTCATTTTTTTTAGATTGATAGTGGATATTTAAAAAAAAAATTAATACTTTCGGCTACTTTTTGGGAAAATCTTTAGAATTGTATCACACTTTGAAGGAGTGTGGGGCGCAAACGGAGGCGGGGCACCTCTAACTAATCTCATTCGAAAGCCAATGAATTAAACTTTTGATTAATGCAACTCTAACACCGCTGGTGTTCCTAAAAAGCTCTAGGGAAGGTCTTGAAAATCGAAAAAATTTCACATTTTTGGTACATTTTGCCCTAAATACAAGATAAATTATGAAAATAAATGCTCAAAATTAAAATTAATATATTTCTTTCAATGCTTAAAACATAAAAAAAGAAATGAATGTACAAATTTTAATATTAAGTGTCGCTTTAAAGCATAAAATTTTAAGAAAATAATCGAATAAATCACATACTTTTAATTTATATATAAAATCTAATAAATAAAATGCATATGAGTACAAAAATATCGACAGATGCTGTTTCTCCCGCATCAAAAAGACACAAACAAAATCGCGCAAATGTATCGAAAGCCAAAATATGTGCAACTTTTAAACATTTATCCCTACTTTATAATAGATCAACAAATAAAAATTTAATTATTTAATGATAGTTTGTTTTATTAAGCTTAATATTCAACGTAAATGCAAAAGTAGGAAAATATGCAAATTTTGTTAAACCATTGTAGGAAAACTACAACACATAAACAAATAAAACAAAAAGTGAACAAAAGTTTAATTCATTGCCTATCAATGCCTTTATAAATTATTTAATTCGGACTACACGTTTAGACGCAATAAGCAGTGAAAGTGAGATACAATTCTAAAGCCGACCCACTTTTTGGGCTGTTAGGATACTTGGTTTTAAAACGCCGCGACTACACTGCTACCAATAACTAACAACCACCAAATATTCTTCATGCTTTTAAATTGACGAAAACCAAGTAGTTAATAGTAGACATCCAATCGACATCTAATCGACAAACTTTAACTACTAATTATTCATTCATTTTAGAAAGTGCACAAACCTGCATCCGAATCAGAATCACTCATTTTTACTTGAACAGCTCAGATCGTTTCTTTCAATATTTTTTTTATAACAGGTCACAAGAAATGAATTAACTAAAATTTTTGCTCAGTTACAACATATCCACTGTACTATGTTATTTACATTCAAGTATAATTCGAGTAATGTTTACATTTACGAGGCATCGATTTCGCAAACACTATTAGCGAAGATGACTAGGTATGAAATTTTCTCAAATTCGCTAATATTGCAGCTGATAGCGTTCCCCAACCCACATTCTAATGTTGGCAGCAGTGTCAGTACCGGTACCACTATGTAAATAAAAAAATCCACTGCTATAAATTTAAAATAAATTTGCTTCAGCAGAAAATATTAAAGTAATTATTGTTGTTCTAATGTTAAAACTTAGTAGAATAAATATTAGATTGTTTTTCAATAAAATATTGGTAAAAAAAATTACGATAAAACTGATTGTTGAACTTCTTGTCCGATATAAAACACCCAAAAATCCCCTAACAATCCCAAATAGTTATTTTTCTATCACAGTGGCACTATTCGAAAATGTTATAAAAATGCATATTGTTACGATCTTGCTGATTAACCTCGATGATTTCCCAAATCCTTCGGGTACGACCTCTGGATTGTTAAATAAAATCGCCAACTTAATTTGCAGTTTCTTTATTTATAAAGAATTTAATTAATGTCCTTTTGATTACTCAGTAATTCACAATTCAATTACAATTTACTTTACTATTTACAATCACTTGTATACAACTTTCACAATGTACTGTTTTTATTACTTCAATGTAATGTAACCTCCAACGCTTTTAATTCACGACTGATTACTCTTGCAGTCGTATGTCGTCCTTATATACTTGTTTGCTTCTTGAAAACGAAACCCCTGGAATAATCGCGTCGTTTACGATAATCGCCTCGTTTACGCTCTAGAACATGCCAGTTGTCGGCTCCTCTCTTTCATCTGTCATTCGCTTCGCTTTTTCGCCACACTATTATAACAGCAGCCATTTAGAAAATGTAAATATGAATGTGAAGAGGAATGACAAATTTTACAGCGATGAATAAGATAACAAAGCGTGTCAACCGAGCACAACAGAGCCGGTACACTGCTCTCTTCGTCGTCGCCCTTTCCCCAATAATAGTTGCCGAAACAAAAGTATTCGTGTGTAAACACAGTATATGAAATCGCTTGGAGTTGCTTTGCTTTGACAAATTTCTTTAGGAAAGCATCGTAAATTTTAGTTTTCTGTTCTGCATATTTGCAATTGGTCAATACGTATAGAACGTAATTTCACGTTAATTTACGTTCTATGCCTACTTAAGCACGAATACTGCGATAATCGGGAAGACGCAAAAATTTAATAAACGTAATTTAAAGTACATTACTACAATTTGAGTGCTTTGTGCAATAAATTGACTTTAAGCTGTCGGTATCTAATTAATAAGGAATTTTACCTGCGAAGTAATTGGTTTATGTAAAATGTATAAGTAAAAGTATAGATGTTGCTTCTCAAGCAACGTGATTTGTATATATTTCTTGGAATACCAAGTGATTATTTGTCCAACGGCTGTATTGGATAAAGGACTCCACAGAGTAACAAGTTTGTAGTGTCAGTAGTGGGACGGTGGGTATAGTAATTATTTTAATGTCGATTGAATGAAAATGATCTTGCCTAATAACCGTAAAACTTACAGATCTACCATTTTCAGAGTGTTTGAATAGCTGCTTAAAAAAAAAAACAAAAAAGTGACAAGGCGGCAGCAAGTTGTAATAAGTTTGTGGCAAAAAAATAAAATTAAAAAGGTGATATATGTATATTTATTGTTGTTAATAACCTTTTCGAAATTAGTAGAGTATTATTAACATAATATGCAACTCCGACGATAATATTTTTAATACTTGAAGAATTAATATCCTTACTTGTATATATCGGTTAGGAGCCGATGAAAATTTAAGAAATGTAGTAACAAAACCATATTTATTTACTAAAACTTTAATATGTATATATATTGATGATGAACTATTTTTATGAAACGCAGGATATCAATATGGCTCCTCTGTCCTGCCCTACAGAGTCTATAGACTTTTGGAGGAATGAAGTGCCTCAGTGTGCCGAAGTTAGCTGTCTTATGCCAAATGGTATACTTATATTAATGGTGTTTCCCACCAACTCCACTATAAGAGAAATTAAAACGGTGAGTGAATAATATGTATGAGAGTTACTATGCCATACGTTTGCGTACCTTTGCATGATTCTTTGATTCACGTTATTCAAAATTTAGCAATTTCACAACACATTTTTTTGTGGTTAATCTTCAATCGTCAGTTTGGTATAAATATATAAGCTCGGTTTTGCATAAACGCAGTAAAAGACGAAACAAATGCTTGTTGTCATTATGTCTATAAATGCGATGTGAGTAGCTTGATCTAAATAAAGATTTTGACTTTTTTTAAATTGCCATGCTAATTACCACTCTACAAAAACGAGTACCGAACAGTTTTAGTAGTTCGTTACCCCGTTCTTTGCCCAAAATTAGTTAGAAAAATGTTGAGTTTTTGAACATATCGAGCAAAAAGAAAGGTAATAATAATAAATTTTACTTGTCTGGAACGGCTCAGTGTAATATTTAAACAATATCATTAAATCTGCTAGGGGAAACCTCACTGATCCTACATCGATGCCTGCAGAAAGTTGAGATATCAAATAATAAAGATATTACGTAGCGTGGGGACATTATTAGTTGATACTGTGTAAAACGCAACAATAGGTTTTTATAAATATTTGTTATACTATGAGCCACTAGGTACCAAGCGAGATTTTATACATGGTTAGTCTCTCTGTCTGCTGAAAGCGTGTTGGCTCCCACGTCACTGTTCGTAGCAATAACTTTAAAGCTGTAGAAAATATCGTCTGTCCTATGATCAAATCAGTATTTACAGTAATAAAAATGGAACAAACACTATCTGATATGAAAAGTAAAAGTGCATTTAACGCTATTTACACTGTCTGAAGTTATTCAACAAAGAGGTAGGTATCATTCAACTTTATTTGCGTAAGAAAATTAAATGATGAGCAACATATCGAAAAAATCAAGAAAGAAATATATAAAACTAATTAAAATAAAAAAATTAAGTTAATTTTTCTAATTGCGGTCACTTCTCCGAAAAAATTGTTTAAAATATCTTCAGTAATAACTATAACAAAAATGTTTTTTTTTTAATTTTGTTTCAGGAAGTGATTCGACAAGCAAAAAATTTTCCCTTATGCCATTTAATTAAAGACCCATGTGACTATGAAGTAAGTGGCATTTCGAATTTCGCCAACGTGGATTGTTTTAGTGATGAAACAAAACGATTATCTGAAATTCAACCATTTTTTTGTTTATTGCGCTTGGGTGAACGCACAGAAACTTCGACAATATCCAGTGATTATGAGCTATCTAAATTAGTAAGTAATATGATTGGAAAGTCATTTGAAGAGTATAGTGCGCAACGAACTCCCGAGGTGGATGATTTTCGTCGCAAATTGGCTCATTTATGCGAAAAAATGGAACAGGTGCGCTCCCGCTTCACATGGTCAGAGAAGTTACTATACGAACATCCAATGCGCGTTGCAAATACCCCAGTTATGCCCGAGCTGATACGTAAACGGTTAGGAGGTACAAGTTTTCTAATTGTTGTCAAATTGGAGAATGACGAAGGCTCCTATACAATTCCCGTTAGCGAACATGACACTTCAAGCACAGTGATTGAGTCTGCACTTATGAAGATGCAGCGTTCTCAAATAAGGGTTGGGGATCGACCATCAGATTATATATTAAAAGTGCGCGGGCGAGATGAATTTATATTCGGCGAATATCCTCTTATCCAGTTTATTTACATACAGGTAAGTAATTGGTAAATTGCAGATATATAAAAAAAAAAGTGCAAAAATTTTGACTGCATTTGTCTTAAAGGAAAGTCTTTCTGGATCTGATGTACCTAATGTAGTTTTAAAACCTATTCACACTTTGCAATCATACATAAACTACAAAAATGATTTGAGCTTCCCTCATAAACGAGCACGGAAGCCCGAAAATAATTCGTTATCTGTCCTTAATACTCGGAACCAGTGTCAGGACCAAAAAATCATTTCATCATGGGATCTTGAAAATCCATTTAGATTGCGTTTACATCAAATAGAGAATGTAAATTGCGATCTATCTCGTGCTATCAAAGTAGGCGTTCATATTGGTCTCTTTCATGGCGATCGCCGTCTTTGTGCACAACAATCAATTGAAATCGCAATTAGCAACAATCGTTCATTTACATTTGAGAAAGACATCTCATTTGACATACAAATTAAAAATTTACCTCGAATGGCTCGTTTGTGTATGGCCATATATGAAGTAACAAAAGCATCGCGCTCCAAAAAGTCTTCAAATACAAGT
Organism: Neoceratitis asiatica; assembly: GCA_030068015.2. Taxonomy (NCBI): domain Eukaryota; kingdom Metazoa; phylum Arthropoda; class Insecta; order Diptera; family Tephritidae; genus Neoceratitis; species Neoceratitis asiatica. The sequence continues at coordinate 181,477 of CM061528.1, read as the reverse complement.
CGCGACAATATCTACAAAGAAGCAAATACATATGTGAATAACAATCCATTGGCTTGGGTGAATACGACTGTGTTTGATTATAAACATCAAATGCGTTCTGGATGTTTAGCACTGTATACGTGGACTTACGCAGATGATATACAGTCCGATGAGATTTTGCATCCATTAGGGACGATTGAACCAAATCCCCGAAAAGACGGCTGTGCTATAGTAAGGCTATCATTCGATAGGTAAAAATCTGTTAATATCCCATTATTACTGTGAATGTCGCTAAGCAATTTTTTTAATGAACTGAAATTATAGTAATGGTTGTGAAAATATTCAATTTCCATCTATGGATGCAGTGCTGAAATATGCAGGAGAGCTAGATCTCAATGAATCTTTTAATAGAGAAAAAATAAATGAAAATGTCAAGCCAATAAGTTCTATGCTATCACAATACCTCCGCATTGATAAAGTTTACGAAATGCATGATCAAGATCGGAATGCATTGTGGTCACGAAGGTAAAATTATATTGTCTGCGGTGAAACTAAGTAACTAATCATAATTCCTGACTTCTTCAGATACGAAATTTTAGCGGAAGCTCCTGAAGAACTATCGACTTTATTGCATTGTGTTAATTGGAATGAGCGTGATGAAGTTGCAGAGACTTGGAAGCTTTTGCTACAATGGCCTACAATATCAGTTGAAAGATCGCTGGAATTGCTTGATTATGCGTATCCAGATCCAGCAGTGAGAAGTTTTGCCATACGTTGTCTTCGGTTTTTAAGGTCAGTATTAACTTAGTAAAGTCAATACAATCTTAACTTTACCTAATTATTTCATTGTGCAGAGATGAGGAACTGCTTCTTTATCTCTTGCAATTGGTGCAGGCTATGAAGCACGAGTCTTACCTAGATTGTGATTTAGTAACATTTCTTCTGGAACGTGCTTTGCGAAACCAACGTATTGGGCACTATTTTTTTTGGCATTTGCGCTCCGAAATGCAAACACTCTCTATGCAGACCCGTTTTGGATTATTGCTGGAAGGGTATTTGAAAGGTTGTAAACCGCACGTGCCACATCTTTGCAAGCAGCTTAAAGTGTTAGATGCACTTAAAGCTGGCTCTTTGATCGCCAAAAAGGGTAGCAAAGAAAAGGGACGAAAAGAGATGCAAGATTTCTTTTCAAGACAGAGCAATAGTAGTATATTTCAAAGTATACAAAATCCATTGAATCCAAGTTTTCGTTGCAAAGGTATACATCCCGACAAATGTAAAGTAATGGATTCGAAAATGAGACCACTTTGGATTGTGCTAAAAAATGCTGATCAAAGCTGTAATGATATTTATATAATTTTCAAAAATGGAGATGATCTACGGCAGGATATGTTAACCCTGCAAATGTTGCGAGTCATGGATCAATTGTGGAAGAATGAGGGGTGAGTAATAAATGTATGACCAGCTTTATCATAAAGATAATCAATTACAAGGTAATTACCAAACGACTTCAATTCCATCTCATTGAAATATTGGTTTATAGTATGGACTTTCGAATGAATATATATAACTGCATTAGCATGGAACGTCGTCTAGGGATGATCGAAGTAGTGCTAAATGCAGAAACAATCGCCAATATACAGAAAGAAAAAGGTATGTTCTCAGCAACTTCACCTTTTAAAAAAGGTTCTCTATTTAGCTGGCTGAAAGAGTATAACCGCACTGATGAAGAAATGAACAAAGCAATAAACGAATTTACATTAAGTTGTGCTGGATATTGTGTTGCTACGTATGTTTTGGGCGTGGCAGATCGACACTCAGATAACATTATGGTTAAACGTAATGGACAGGTAAACTTGACGAAAGAGTTTCAAATTAAAAAATTTACAAATTTTTTTCGTTTGCCTATAGCTTTTTCATATTGATTTTGGTCATATTCTTGGTCATTTCAAAGAAAAATTCGGCGTGCGACGGGAACGTGTCCCTTTTGTCCTAACACATGATTTTGTATATGTTATAAGTAAAGGACGTAATGATCGAGATTCTGAAGAATTTCTTTACTTCCAAAATATGTGCGAAAAGGTAGTAAAATTGTTTATATAGAAATACATACAAAGTTGCATGGTATAAAATTTTAATAATGTATATTGCAGGCATTTTTAGTACTGCGAAGGCACGGATGCCTTATATTATCCCTATTTTCAATGATGATATCAACTGGACTGCCCGAATTATCGTCGGAAAAAGATCTAAATTACTTAAAAGAAACCTTAGTATGTATGCAATTTCAGTTTTATTTTTATATATTTAATTTTCTTTCTACTCTAGGTTCTCGATTACACTGAGGATAAAGCTCGTGAACATTTTCGTTCAAAGTTTAGCGAAGCTTTAGTCAACTCATGGAAGACATCATTAAATTGGGCTTCACATAATTTTTCAAAAAATAATAAACAGTAGACATACATATGCATTTAAAATAGCTACATAAGTATATAACATACTCGAACGGCTACGTAGAATTGTAGTATTTAAGTGGACGTTAAGCACTTATAAATAATAAAAAATCGATGGTTATTAATATCAACAAAAAATTGTTAGGTGTGACATAGGTCCGTTATACATAACTTATCAAAAAAGGTAAACAATACACCACATAATTTTTAAACGATTAACAAATACATATGCAGACATAAATGTATTTTTGTACTGAGTTGGTTCCAATTAATTAAAAAAGATATTAATATTAAAATCGCCGATGTTTAATGTAAATTATCTTCATCATTTGTTCTAATAACTTTTGTTTATATCTGATTTGCAGTTGCTTTACTGTCGTATATATTGTATTTTGTTCACCGCTATATTTCTGCAGACTGTGACATAAGCATAAAGTTTGCAGTGTGGTTTTTTATGAACCTATAAATCTTACCGATTAGCTACAGAGTAGAATAAAATAAATCCGATATATTCATTCACAACTTACGTGTTCTTTCCTATTAATCTTCATATTTCTTAATATCTAATAGGAATTGTATAATTATAAACTAGGTAGCGTCCTAAAAGGTGTAGTAGCTACATATATACATAAATACATATGCAGTTCAAAATATTCAACTGAAAAAAATTCAAAATTTTTTAAAAACTATCTTTTTGTGTTTTATGATGGGGCAATAACTTTATACATGAACATAGTCGTACATCATAAAAATGTAAAATTTATTAATACATTCGTATTTTGATTAAGCATTAAAAGGGCAAGATAAAATTTGTATAACTCGAAAGCCAAAATCGATTCAAATACATATTTATACTCTCCTTCCAATCAACTTCTTAAGATATCCGAGAAATATAACCAACAATGTTACACAGATATTAAACACAAAACCCCTTTATAATAATAATTATAATATCTAAATTGAACAAGTTAGAAGAAAGCAACAGAATGTAAGGCTGGGTCTGCTAGTTATGAATAATAAAGAAAATCATCAAAAAAACATTAAATGGATTCGGTTTTTATATTGTTTAGAAGCAGGTAAAGCTCAAGTAATTGCCAAAGCTATATTTCTCTAAGAAACCAATACATTATTACCGCTCTTTTGGCTTTTCTTCGCATAATATCTTTTGCAATGCTACTGCTTTTAACGTACTGGTGCATCTCAAAGGTTGATACAATTCTGTATGCCAAAAATAGATTCGTCCATAGATAAATTTCGGGAAAGTTTGTGATGAATACGTAAATGGTCTGACATAAGCCGTTACTCCGTCTTCAGGAAGTTGTTCCATCAGCGGCGATACTGGTTTGGCCTTGTCGATACGATACGCACTTATAACGTTTGGACATGCTGTAACCAGTATTTACGGCGAGCTTCATTTAGCGTTGTGATGTAGGCGCTAATGAAAGCAACGCCTTATAAGTTTAGAAACTATCGGCTTCATTACTACCACTTCTACTACATTGACGTAGGCACCGCTTTCGCGATTATAGTCGAATCAACCATGGTCTTCTGAGCTTCCAAATAGCACCTGCAGAATTAAAGGTGCGGTTGTTATGTCCAATGATATCAATATCATCGGCATATGCTAGCAATTTTACTTCATTACGTAGTGCTTAATTGGTTTATTACGATTCCAATCGGCGTTAGTTTTCGAGAGAAGGGTTTTACGATGATGGATTTATGGTAATAAGCGAATCGAGAGAGAGCGGCTAGAGGGCTTCGTCATGTTCTACTTGCGGATGAGAACTCTAGCTTTGAAAGTATTGAATGCCGCCGTTGGAAGCAGAAGAAAAGAAACAACCCGCCTCTTGAATGATCACTTGGAAAAGGACTTGTTTTCTCCAATTTGCGTCAAATGACGAAAAGAAGCGATTCAAACGCGGTTGTTAACTTGGCAATAATCCGCAAGAGGTAAACGTCAGTAAAGAAGAGGACTCCCATCACGCTATTAAATTGCTGAACATATGGACTGACGTTTTCACGACTACAGCTACAGGTATTTATCGTTTCTGAGCGTATTTATACCCAAAACAAGATAAAAACTCAATAGGTGTGTAGTCGGCTTTATTAAACTTCTGACGATTCTAAAGGGTGTTTTTTATAGAGGTATAGAACTTTAAGTTGGCATTACTTTTCAAGATGGCGACCGATTTAACAGCTGGCAAGTGATTTATTCTCAGTTTGGTTTGGCAATTCATCATGAATATACTCACGCCTGAACAACGCTTGCAAATAGTGCAATTTTATTTCGAAAATAATGCTTCTGGAAAACGTATCGCGCACTACGTCCATTTTGATTGTAGCCGAATCAATAACTGTGCACCATTCGATCTCCAATTCGCGCAGTTTGGTGCCAATTGGAAATACCAAGCGAAATCAGGTCGCTCACTACCTGATCTCTCCAATGCAGTTGATTTCTTCCTCTTCTTCTGCTTCCACCAGCGGGTAGTGATTCGAACACTTTCAAAGCTGGAGTGGTTTCATCCACGACACGACCTAGCCAGCGTGTCCGCTGTCTCTCGAATCGCTGAATTATGTCAATGTTGTCCTGAAGTTCGCCAACTAAAGCCACACTGATATGGACCAATCAATTTATCGAATACTTTTGAAGCCGGAGTGCATTCAAAAACTTCCACAAAATTTCTCGACTCCTAAATCCGACTCGTCGGATGTCGCTTCTGCACTATATATCAGGATTTTGATTCGTTAAGAGAGGACTTTACTTTTCAATTGCCTACTCAGTTCAAAGTAGCACCTGTTCGCAAGAGTGATTCTGCGTTGGATTTCAAGGCTAGCATGACAATAAAGTTGTGAATGCTGGTTTCTAGACTGACGAAAATGTTCCTGGTCTATCATCAGGATGAAGAAATCACATGATAAGGAGTCACCCTATCTGAAACCTCGTTTAGTATGGAACGGCTCGGGAGGTTTTTGTTAATTCTAACTGCGCTTTCGGTATTACCAGGGGTCAGTTTACATGGTCGTATGTGTTTTTCAGGGATATCATATTCAGACATAGCGGTGTAGAGGTAGCTCTTTATCGTGCTGTCAAAGGCAGTTTTTGGAACTGATGAAAATATGATGTGTATCAATTCTTTTCTCTCGGGTTTTCTCCAGGATTTGTCGAATGGTGAATACCTGGTAAATGGTGGATTTGCCAAGTCTAAAGCCTGACTGATAAGGTCCAGTCAGTTTGTTGACGGTGGGTTTTAATCTTTAACACAATACGCTTGGTAGAAACCTATATGCTATATTGAGCAGGCTTATCCCACGCTGATGCATACGTCTTCTAAGTTCTTCGCTGTCGTATTTAAATAGCTTAGCCAATAAGCCATTGGCTTCGGCAGGTTTATTTTTTAAGCGGGCAATCATTTTTTGTATTTCGTCATAGTCGGATATTGGAATACCATTTTATCATCTTCAATTGGGGATTCGGGGAGGTTCAGCATCTCTAGGTATTGCATTTTTTTCACTACCATTCAGCAGGTTGAAGAAGTGCTCTCTTCCTAAACTCAGTATGCCGTGGGCATGATCAGTAGGGAAATTCTCTAAAATTTATCGATACGCGTCGTGCGTCGCCCTCATATATAACCCGGTTGCTCGCAACCAACCGCCTAGAATAATCTAATCTTTCTCTTTACGAATGTTCTCGATCCACGCTCTAAAGCATGGCAGCTATCGCTTCTCTCTTCCATCTGACTTTCGCTTCGCATTTTCGCCACACTGCCCTCTACCTAAGTCTGATCGTCCCGATCAGACACATTCGCTGTTCCAAACGCAGCAAGCCTCTCTAGGTGGACCACTTTCATCTTGCTTCCTGGTCTCCCAACGTTCTGGATTCGATACACTGCGTCATTTAGCCGTTTGATTACCTTATATGGACCCTCCCAAACGAATTTAAGTTTTGGACACAAACCACTCTTCCGTTGTGGACTGCACAGCAACACCAAATCTCCACTTCGGAAGACTTCAGAGTTCATCGCTTTGTCATACCTGGCCTTCAATTTGTAATGGCTTCGTGATTTTGGCCCTTTAGTTGCTATGCACTCCTTGCAGTTAGCAACCCACTCAGCAATCGATTGACGACAACCAACCCAATAGAACCGCTGCTTGATCTTCTCCAGCATTTTCTTAATGCCGAGGTGCCCTCCACTAGGATCATTATGAAATTCCTTAAGAATATCCGGAATTCTCAACCTCGGAACTGCTATTAGCCTTCTAGAGCACTGGCCATCTTCACTTTCCCATACTCTATGCAAACAGCCAGATATCAATTCTAAACTACTCCATTGGGCCCAGTTTGCCTTAGCGATTGGACTTTCCGCTGCCATTTGCTCTATACTTGGCCGTCTATTCTCCTCCAATCCGTGCATTACCAGTTTCACGTCTGGGTCTTCCTGCTGACATTTTCTTAAATGGCTTGACTCCCACTTTCCTGCTCGTGTAATTGTTATTCGCCGGACATCTATTATGCCCTCAGCTTTTGAGCATCGTTTGCGTCGTCTTTCCTCTCTGTTGGAGCCCGACTGGCATTCCCGTGCGAAGTGACCTGCTTCTCCGCAACTGAAGCACTTTCCACCTTGATTCTTGACACCAGAACGATTCATTCCTTCTATCGACTTCAGAGTTTTCAATATTTCAGTCATCACATCTGGTGTTTCTACCTCCAAACGCTTCACTTTGTGGGCTGGCTTACATAGCAGTGCCGCTGCTTCACGTGTCTGAGCATATGCAACAGTTTCAGCGAATGTTAACTTTGGATTCGCATAAGTCTTTCGCTTGGTGTACATGTCTCTAATTCCGCTGATGAACCTCTGGATTTTTAATCTTTCGAGATATTCACCCGATGCGTGCCCTGTGGCTAAATGAGCCAATCTCTCGATTTCAAAAGCATATTTCTGCAGAGATTCATTGTGTTTTTGGTCACGCTGTTTCAGCTCCATCTGGTAAATTTGCCTCCAAGGGTTCGCATTACTACGCAATAGTTATCCCTCTCATATTCAGGAATAGTCAGCAAAATATCCGCTGCAGGTCCTTTCAACGTAACAAATAGCGCAGCGGATTGTCCAATTATTTAACTCAGCCGTCTTCTCGAGCTGGAGCTTGAAGATCTGGAATGGAGATGTGCCGTCAGAGGATGGTGCTTCTGCCCACGGGCCGTTCATCGATCTGGCTGGACGATGCAACTGCAAATCTCGGACACGTGGCTCGAGCTCGTTGATTTTGGTCTTAATTAGCTGCTCTATTTTGCCTTGTCGCTCCTCAATTTGATCCTGCCTTTCCTTAAGTTGCGTATTGTCTCTCACCAGATTTTGCTGTATTTGTGCGATTTGTGCATCCAACTTTTGTGACATGTTCGCGTTCATTACAGACATATTTTGTGAATAACGCGCACCCTGTGCATCCATCTTTTCTGATACCTTGGCATCCTCTGCATCCATCTTTTGTGACATGTTGTCATTGATTTGTGACATGTTGGATGCACAGGATGCCAAGATGTCACAAAAGTTGGATGGAATAGACGGAACAATCGCACAAATACAGCAAAATCTGGTGAAAGACAATGCAGAACTTAAGGAAAGACAGGATCAAATCGAGGAGGGGCAGGACAAAATAGAGGATCTAATTGAGACCAAAGTAAACAAATTCGAAGATCGGCAAGATAAGACAGGTCGTGTCCGGGATTTGCAGTTAAATCGTCCAACCACTTCAGTGAACGCTCCCAAGGTAAAAACACTATCTTTTGAAGGTAAAATTCCTATCCAAGTCTTTAATCTCCAGTTTGAGAGGGCGGTTGAAACAAATAACTTGAGCATAGAGGAAAAATCTGCTGCGCTATTCGTTGCGTTGGAAGGACCTGCAGTAGAACTTTTGCATTATGAGAGAAATGATTACGAGGATTGATGCGAGCCCTGGAAAGACGCTATGGTAGCGAACACAGAAGACAAATTTACCAGATGGAGCTAGAAAAGCGCGACCAAAAACCCAACGAATCTCTACAGGAATATGCTTCGGAAATTGAGAGATTGGCTCATTTAGCCATTGGAGACGCTTCGGGTGAGCATCTCGAAAGGGTGAAAATACAAAGATTCATCAGCGGAATAAAAGACGTTTACACCAAGCGAGAGACATATGCGAATCCAAAGTTGACATTCGCTGAAACTGTTTCGTATGCTAAAACACGTTAAACGGTGGCACTCATAAGCAGACCAGCATACAAAGTCAATAAAGTTTAGGTTGAAACACCAGATGTGATGACCGAAATAGTGAGAACTCGGAAGTCGATAAAAGGAATGAATCGTTCTGGTGTCCAGAATCAAGCAGGAAAATGCTTTAAATGTGGAAAGCCTGGTCACTTCGCACGCGAATGCAAAGCGGGTTCCAGCATACAGGAAGGACAGCGAAAACGGAAGGCTGAGGAAGATGAATCATCAACTTCTCCGGCGTTAAACTAAAACGAGCCAGTCTAAATTGGCGTATGCTGGCTCCTGCAATTGTATGCCCCATAATCTCCATCTCGCGAATTGGCAGAAAAACGAGCAACATTACTATTGGTGGATATGTGGATGGACGGATACGGGCGCATCACACTCCATCATTCGAACTGATCTGATCGATAAAGAAGTGAGACCATTTCCTGGAGCAATATTGAAAACGGCGACTGGTGATGATACCCAAGTGGTGGGAGAAGTAACATGTGAGGGAATAGGGAATGTGACGGTGTTACATAGTTTTATAGTCGCGCAGATTGTAGATGAGGTAATCATAGGAGTGGACTTCTTGATGGATCAAGGTATCAAGATCAAATTATGGGTTGTCGAAGCAGCACAAAATTCTACACCGGACGTACTAATTGGTAAAACCCTGGCTAAGACACAAAAGAATGGACACATCCCAGTGATAGTATTAAATGACTTCAGATCACCAGTAAAAATTCATAGTGGAACTGTATTAGGGCAATGTCAAGAGGTAGAAGCCATTATTAACAGCAATGATACATCTGGAATCGACTCTATTGGCTGCAAGGAGATAGAGGAAGATATCAATGCATGGACGCAAGGGTTGAAAGACAAGTACAAACACAAGGCCAGCCAGATGATCCGTAAGTACTCCAACATATTCGACAAGGATGGCAACAAACCAGGCAGGACCAACGTAGTGAAGCATAGCATTGATACTGGTGACGCAAGACCAATTCGTCAAGCTCCTCGAAGCGTTCCACTAACCAAACGTTACGCTGTATTGGCAAATAGAAGTGAGTGAAGAAGATAAAGAGAAGACAGCCTCTAGTGTTGGCAACGGTCTATGGCAATTTACGGCAATGCCATTTGGGTTATGCAACGCTCCTGCCACTTTTGAAAGACTAATGGACCATGTGCTCAAAGGACTACATTGGAAGTCTTCTTTGGTGTATCTGGATGTCATCATCCTATTGGGAAAAAGCTTCGATGAACATCTGAGTAATTTGGAAGAAGTTTTCCAGAGAATAGCTGGCGCTGGTCTTAAACTAAGTCCTAAGAAGTGCTCTCTGTTCAAGAAGGTCATCAAGTAACCACGAAGGGCGTTTATACTGCGAAGGAAAAAATAGGAGCAGTGAAGGATTGGCCAAGACCCGGAAACTTGCATGAATTAAGAAGCTTTCTTGGGCTGTGTACTTACTATCGCCGCTTTGTTCCGAATTTCGCCAGCATAGCTCATAGTCTCCATGAGCTCACAAGGAAAAATAGATCTTTCGAGTGAAAAACTGAACAAGAGGAGGCTTTCCAAGCTTTAAAAGAACGGCTATGCACTGCACCTATGCTAGCGTACCCGGTTCCAGGTGCAACATTTATTCTGGACACAGATGCTCGTGGTTATGGCATAGGAGGTGTACTTTCGCAAGTGATTGATGGGCAGGAGAAGATAGTTGCCTACTATAGCCGGTCTATTGAAAAACCAGAGCGGAACTACTACGTAACTCGGAGAGAACTATTAGCGTTGGTGGATTGCATTAAACACTTCCAAAAATATCTGTATGGTCAACATTTCCGAGTTAGAACGGATCATGCAGCGCTGAAGTGGCACCGCAAGGGTAATACGCACGGAAATGCTGAGGCTATGCCCCGTCGACCATGTAGTTTGGAATGTAAGCACCGCTCAAAAGCTGAGGGTAAGGAGGACATAATAGACATCCGGCTAATGACAGTTACGTCAGCAGAAGAGTGGGAGGCAAGTCACTTAAGGAAATGTCAGCAAGAAGATCCGGACTTGGAATTATTAATGCACGGATTGGAAATGAATAGACGGCCAAGTAAGGCACAAATGGCAGCGGAAAGTCCCATCGCGAAGGCATACTGGGCACAATGGAAACGTTTAGAGTTGATATCTGGCTATTTGCATAGAGTATGGGAAAATGAAGATGGCCAGTGCTCTCGAAAGCTAATAGTAGTTCCGAGGTTAAGAATTCCGGATGTTCTTAAGGAATCCCATAATGGTCCTAGTGGAGGGCACCTAGGCATTACAAAAACGCTGGAGAAGATCAAGCAGCGGTTCTATTGGGCTGGCTGTCGTCAGTTGATCACTGAGTGGATTGCTAACTGCAAGGAGTGCATTGCAGCTAAAGGGCCAAAGTCACGAGGTCATGGGCAGATGAAGCAGTATAACTCAGGTGCACCATTTGAGCGGGTTGCCATGGATGTAGCCGGCCCATTTCCTATTAGCAGACAAGAAAACAAATACATTCTTGTGGTTATGGACTACTTTAGTAAATGCCCTGAGGTCTACCCAATTCCAAACCAGGAAGCGAAAACAGTTGCGGATGCATTCACTCACAATTGGGTTACCAGATACGGTGCGTCTATAGAATTGCACTCAGACCAAGGAAGAAACTTTGAATCGGCGGTGTTCCAGGAGATGTGCAAGATACTTGGTATCCGATAAGCCCGAACGACAGCTCTGCATCCTCAATCAGATGGCATGGTAGAACGATTCAACCGGACCCTGGAAGAGCACTTGCGGAAAGTAGTGGACAAGCATCAAGATGATTGGGATGTACACATACCGCTTTTCCTGATGGGATATCGGTCCGCAGTGCATGAAACAACAGGTCAAACACCTGCCAGGATACTGTTTTGTAGTGAACTTCGGTTGCCCAGCGATTTAAAATTTGGAATAACTGGTGATGCGAGAAGATTTGGAAAGGAAGCGTCTACTGTTCTCGAAGAAGAGTTAAGAGATATACATGCTCTTGTGAGACAGCGAACTCAAATTATGAGTGGCAAAATGAAGGCTAGGTATGACAAGGCGATGAACTCCGGTTTCCTAAATGGAGATTTGGTGTTGCCGTACAATCCACAACGAAAGAGAGGTTTGTCCCCAAAACTTCAATGCAATTGGGAAGGTCCATACAAGATAATCAAACGACTAAACGACGTAGTGTATCGAATCCAAACCGTAGGGAGGCCGAGAAACAAGATGAAAGTGGTCCACCTAGAGAGGCTTGCTGCGTTTGGAACAGCGAATGTGTCTGATCGGGACGATCAGACTTAGGTGGAGGGCAGTGTGGCGAAAATGCGAAGCGAATGTCATATGAAAGAGAGAAGCCGATAACTGACATGTTCTAGAGCGTAAAACGAGAACGATTCGATTACTCTAGGCGGTTGGTTGCGAGCAGCCGACTACTATATAAGGGCGACACTTAGCTGCAAAGCAAATCAGTCGTAAAATAAGCGCGTTGGTGATTACATTACAGTAAAGTAATAAGAATGAGTACATTGTGAAAGTTGTAATACAAGTAATTGTAAATAGTGAAGTGAATTGTAATTGAGTTGTGAATTACTGGGTAATAAAAGGACATTTAATAAATTCTTTATAAATAAAGAAACTGCAAATAAAGTTGGTGACTTTTATTTAACAATCCAGAGATCGTACCCGAAGGATTTGGGAAATCATCTAGGTTGAATCAGCAAAATCGTAACAATATGGTCAAAAACAGCTAAGATCACCTGATCGGAATAGTCCACTGTTTCATTTAGGGATGTAATAAATATGACTGAAATGAATGATAAATTTATAACTTAAACTAAATAGCACGATTCAAAAAATTTAATTCTTCTATTGAAATGCGTGTGTTTAATGTTGTGACAGCATTTATGTCCCTACCAAGTATACACATATGTATATACAATTAAAAAAAAAATCATATAGAAAAATCTCAACATGTAGACAAAAACTTCATATCTATAACATGATTTTTTTAAAGAAGGATTTCGTTGCAGACCAGTGTAATCTTTGGAAAATTTTGTTCAGTTAAGACCTTACATATTAAGTACAACCATCAATAAAAATTAAAACATTCGTCAACCGATCACTAGGTATGCAATGTAATATTTTTCAGCAGATAATATAAAAGTATTTATTATTTAAAATTAAATTATACTTTAAGTGCTTACACAAATTGAAGTGTTAATAGTTGCTACATTATACATTTTTTATTATATTTTTCACTGAAATATTCTTAAAGTAATAATAAACAACTATTTGGTGATGAAAAATTTTAAAAAATTATTCAGTATGAAGTATAATATAAGTGAAAATGATTTAAAACAAAATGCGAGATCGGTCAAATTGCTATACAGCAGCTCTGAGAAGTATTATTGAAAATTTTAAGATGGTTCAACTGTTTTGTTTTTGATTTTTTCACAATATAAAATTATTTTAAAATTTCAACTTTAATGCTTGCTGGGCTTAGGATCCAAAAACAAATTGAAGCCAAAGGGCCACTCGCCTTACAACATTCGTTATATTAAAATCCTGATTAGTTAAAATTTGTTCCAGAATTCTTGTTATCAGATATCCAATTCAAACGGGTTCATGCCATTGGCACTACATCATAATGTCATGATAGCCTATTCCAGTTAACTTTTTTTAAATAAGCAAATAAATTATATTTTCATATCTTTGAAAGATTTTTTATTAGCCACTTACTAGTAATATTCAATAGGGTATTTACATTAACATAAGTAAATATGTTTATTTATAACATTATATATATATATTATGTAGGCTATATATTATTAGTTAGTTAAAGAATGTACGTTTCTAAATATATATATTTTGCAGACACATTTAGGTAAAACATTTGTGTTAAAAAACATATATACTCTCTCATATATCCCTAAGTGTGCGAGTTAGGTCTTGAGTTGTTGCTCGCAGTACGGTAGTAATAACATTTGTCACAATAGTTTTGCAGTTTGAATATATACATGCATATGTACTTAGTAAAGGCACAGTTATAATTCTAGTTTTATTGTTTTCTTTTTACTTCAGCACTTTCGCCCATACATTATTCTAAATTAGTGCACAATGGTGTACGAACAGTGAGTTTTGATCACTTTTTGCTATTAGCACTTAATAAGAAAAGTTAAGCAAAAAAAGGAAAAAAAAAGCGGCAATCAAGCAATTTTTTATATATTTCGGAATGTTTGAAGGACGAGGAAGTAGTCCCTTAACACGGATATTTGTGGATATATAAAGAAATATTTCCTATGTACAAAACTAACAATTTTTGCTTAATCATTGTCTTGAAAGATAGAACCGATAAAGGTGAGGATTTAAGGCAATATTACTGGTGATGTAGTAAACATAATCGTGCTTAGCTTAAATATTTCCTTTAATAATGTATATATATATAAATACATGTGGTTTGCGTCGAAATTCTGTTGATACTAAAAAACTATGTAACGAGGGTATGCTTATGCACCTTTTTAAAGTAAAAACAGACCCTCCTGTTCTTTTTTTTTTTTTAATATGCTTACGATGGAAATAATGTTTTTATTTAATTTTCAAAGTACAGACATTTATTCAAATTTTTTCAGACTAAAAGAAACTTGTGGTTATAAAAAATTGTTTAGACTAATAGCCGTATTTTTTTCGCGTATAAACATCTGTGCTTAAAAGTAAAATGTTCGTTTATTACTTATTTAAAAATTATTCGTCAGTTGTAAAAAAGTCAATGAAAATATGTAATAAAACTTGGAAGAGCTCAAGATTTTGTTCAAACGGCTTATAGACTTTGGTTTTGATCCGTCGAGGGAGTACTTTCCTTTTCAATTGCCTACTCACTCCAAAGTAACATAGCATTTCTTGGAAGAGTGATTCTGAGTTGGATTTAAAGGCAGACATTGCTGGTGTTGTTGATACTGGTTCCAACATAGATGAAACTACCTACAACTGAATGTGCTAAGTGTTTCTTTGATGATAGTAGATTTTTCGTATTATCCTCGTTCCCTACCAGACCCATTCGCTTCGCTTCTTTGTCTAACCTGCAGGAAGCAGAACTAACAGCGCGGCTGTTAAGGCCATTGATATCAATATCATCGGCATACCCAAGCAATTGTATTATTTAGTAAAATATTGTACCATGTCTATTTAGCTCTGCAGCTCTCATTATTTTCTCTAGCATCAGGTTGAAGAAATCACACGATAGAGTCATCCTGTCCGAAATCTCGTTTGGTTCCGAACTACTTTGCCCTTAACATTCCATATAAATTTTGAGCTCAAATATATATACGCGTAAAAACAAAAGCTATTATTAAATTAAATATGTAGTTTTAAGACAAAAAATTGTGCTATGTTTTGCCTTTTAAACTCACCAGCTTCGTTTCCCGGTAAAATTGCTTGTCAAATTATACTTTTTTGTATGAAATATATCACCGTGTTATAATGGACAGCAGTATTCCTTTAATTTTTAATTTTTTTTTTTTACAGATATTTTCATGTAATCTCTGCCATAAGGTTCTATTCACCTGATTTCCTTTTTACGCGATCTTTTTAAGTTTTTTTTTTTTTTAAATGTCACTGTTTGTGTGGATTTTTCTTGTTTTACGTGTAGAACGTATCAATTAATTTGATTTATTTAATTCACGCCTATGTATAATTTTGCTTATTTTAATTTAAAAAATATATTTTTCTTAATCGTGCTGAGGTTAATCCTTCGGCTAAATTAACCGAATTTCAACGTATTCCATGAATTTCATGAAAACCGAAAAGTTGAAGCAGTTGAAATAATCACTACTTTGATAAAAAAGTTGATCTGACCCATTGCATGGTAGGACTCACTCACTGGTAACCACGTGGGCAATATGGCTGCCAAAAATAGAAATTTAATAATTTCAGAAAAGTAAAAAACCCTTGGGACTTTTTGGTTTACTTTTTCGCGATTCTACTATGTATATGCATACAAAAAAATATATACATATGTAAATATCGGATTTTATACGTAGTGAGTTTGTACGACTTACATAAACGTTTGTCACGCAATGTTTTATAAAAATTCGACAGTAAAAACTAATTTGTATAAAATTTATTTACTCTTACAATTAATTATTTTGTTCCCAATTACCCACGTACAAAGAGGATGTAACTGCTACAGCAACAACAAGAACTGGGTAAGATGTATAAGACCAAACTTCTCACAAAGGTAACAAGTTTATTTGTAAATCGGCCGATACTGATTAACTGTACATAATAAATTCCCTTTAATATATAATTTCTTATAATTTACTCTATTTTTTTTTACTACAAAACTGCTCCTAATAAATACAAATACCGGAATGTGAAATGGGACGTTTTTTGAATTATAATAAATTTAAGGGAAGTGAAAATTTAATAATTCAAATCATGATACAATAATTTAAAGGTAATTCGGGTTCTCTCTTCGCAGTCGAGTTCGCAGCTACTTGGCATTAAAGTTAATTTGTTTTTTTCATGCATTAGCCATATTTCGCATAGTCCTATTACCTATTCATAAATACTTATAGCCAATATAATAATTTCTGCTTAAGAAATATCCCCAAAAATAATTTAAATATCTTCAAGTTGAATATATTATAAGTGGCAAGATCACACAAAACAGAGCCAAATATTTGGAAGTGAAACTACCCAAAAATAATTGAAGCGCTTCTATGAGCAGTTAATTATAGAACACCATACTTTAGAATAAGAAACTATTTTTTTAATTTCTTTTGTTCATTATTTGGAAACGGAAATGGAATGGAAAAGTAATCTTTCTAAGACTTTGCACTGGAAGGAAAGTGCAATATCTTCATATTTTGTCTGATTTCACGTAGTTAACAATTTCGTTAGCTGATCCCTGGCAACAACGTATTGTTTTCATAAATAGAACAAAATTACATTAAATAACACTTTGTACCCAAAAGCACAAATGTACACTATTAAAATTTATGACAGCGTTTTCTTCCGTTTTTACTAACGGTACATATGTATATCTGATTAATAACTTATTCTGCAGAACGACTTAAATGTAAATCCTAATGGAAGCTATACGATTTTTATTATCCGTATATGTATAATGATTACGAAACTTAATATATTTTCCTGTTTAATTTTAGCAGTTATAACAAAAGTCAGTTATAGTTGATAGAAGAATAGTCCGATTTATATGTTTTCATATGTTTGGAATGCTCTATTCAAAATACAAACGAATAGCACAAAAAAAAAAAATTGATGTTTTAAGCTGCATAATTTTAATTGTGAGAACCCAAAGATTAATTTCTGAACAATAGGACATTATATGCCAATTCGGTAAATGATTAATAATATGATGGTTCATATATCTCACAAAACTATAACTAATTTGCATTCAAACATACGGGCATGACTTAATTAATTTAACTTTAACCATAATTAAATCAGCATGGATGGGTTTATCTTTTCTCTATTTGAGACTTAGAGTAACCATTCTATCATATAAAAAATTTCGTAAACGCCTTTTGTTGCTAATGACCTAAAATTTGATAAACAGCATAGGTAAACATACTCATTTTTAGGATACTAAAGTCATTATTTTCGGATTTATGGGATGAGGCTTAATTCTTTTCACAAAAGAGGAGGGATTTTCACGACTAATGAGTTTTCCTTTAGTTTTAATTTCCATGACAGAGTTGTGCGTGGAAATATAAATATATGTCCTCTGTCGAGAAAATTACAGCTAATAATAAAGTTATGAACTAAGAAACTATAAATAACTATTTTGCTTTATGAAATAGTTGACCCTCATCATTCTCCCAAATACATTTTGCTCGCAACATTTTGACGGAATTACAGAATTAAGGATGAATGTACGTACATATGTTCATATGGTTTTTACTTTCTAGAGATATATGTTATGTACGCACGGACCCATGTTAGTGTGTATGAATGCTTTTGTGTCCACCGGCTAAGGATTTTTCCGTAGAAGTCCCACTTCGATATTATTAAACATTCAATTTGTGAAAAACGTGATTTTCGTATTTACAACATTTCAATCCTTTCTGATCCATATTACGTTCACTTCAATAGAATCTAAAATATAAGGCCCATCGTTTCTGTATTAACCGATAAAGGCTTTCTGCAAAGTCTTCTGTGTAACTAAAAATCTATTCGTTTCCGAAAATATCGGAAGGTAAGGTCTACCTTTTCTCGTTAGCTTACTGATAAGGTGTTACCTACAATGACATGCCTATGTAAATATTGGCGCCAAGAAACGAAAGTAAAACCGATTCGGTGTTTTTTTTTTTACTCCGTGTTCATTTCTGAGGTAAGTTTTTTTGCGGCTGCCTTATGAAAATTTTGTATCATGATTCAAATTATAGATTTACATAAGCCTTTATGTTTTTATACTGTGTATTTTAGATCTGCACATCTATGTATGTTTACTTCAGCTTCTTTCGACTAATAT
Organism: Neoceratitis asiatica; assembly: GCA_030068015.2. Taxonomy (NCBI): domain Eukaryota; kingdom Metazoa; phylum Arthropoda; class Insecta; order Diptera; family Tephritidae; genus Neoceratitis; species Neoceratitis asiatica. The sequence continues at coordinate 163,288 of CM061528.1, read as the reverse complement.
TTTGCCGAATTAATTTTTATAACAAACTAATAGGAAGTGAGCTGTAAATATGTATAAAATTTTATCCTAAAACTTTGTTTTATAAATGTTATACTTTTATAAGTCTATCTATGTTCATATATCTATTTAACTACTTGGTTTAAATAATTTATATATTAAAAAATTACGACAATCTTCATATTATTTTCTAAAAAATTATTCATTTCTATATTTTGTAAACATTTACGTACATATGAATACAAAAAAAACACGAATCCCACCGTAATTCTCTGCTTCGTTCACGTTCTAAAAAAAAAAATTATTTCTGCTCACTCGATACTTATGAAAATCAATTCTCCGCATAGAAATCCACAGCCATGAACCATTTAGTACAGATTCGACGAAAGATTTAGCTCATATTATGTACACGCGATTCTTGATTCGTTGTTCGTATGCGTTCTACTTAACATTCGCAAAAGTGAACTCACATTTTTTTCAAGTGAACGTGAATGAAGGGGAAAATTTTGAAAAATATATGTATGTATATACGCGTGTAAATGAAATAAACAGAAATTCAATCAATGTTAATAAGTGTATATTTTTGAACCCTAGTAAAAATATTTCCATTTAGTAATATTGTTACTGAGCAGAATGCGGGACAATCTGAATAGCGAAATATAAAGATAATTTTCTAATGGAAAATACAAAGGAATATCAGGCTTTATTCTTTATAGAAAAATTCAGATTGATTGTTATTTAAGTGTGTTAAACACTTCCTCAACGATCGTTTAACATTGGCATCAAAGTTTTTGTTAAAAGCAAATCTTGCGAATTTACTTTAACACAGAAAAATCAATTTTCCTATTTTTTTTTAATTCACTGTGGTTTAGATTTGATTTAGATCTAAATAAATCATTTCGAAAGTTATGGTCCTAATATGATTGAAAACTGAATTAAGTTGGGCTATTAATATTACAACTGGCTGATAGCCTACCTATCGCTAGAAAAAAATTGATAGTTGAGTTGTCAACCATAATACAAAGAAGCAGACAACATAAAACTCAACTAAGAACTTAGTTGTGAATCATAATAGGGACATTTTTCATTTCAAAAGCAGTTAATGAAATGTATATTTTCAAATAAAATTGATGTCACTATCCACTATCCATCAGCTGGTTTTTACTTAAGTTTGTTAAGTTTTTATCCCTATTATGATACACAACTAGACAACAAAAAGTGCTTAAGGAAAATTATAAATAGAGATCGCCAAAGGTAAATTAAAACGTCATTGAGCTAACAATATAAATTAAGGAATAGTTTTAGTTATAGTGATAGTATAACGATTTTTAATATATTAAAACACATTTTGGATGTATCAATTTTAAATAAATATGCCCTTAAACGCTCGGCTGTTTTGAGTAGTTTTAATAACTTAACGAAGACAAGTTGTAATGTTGAGAACATAAGTTATTCGAGCCGTGAATCATAATAGGAGCATTGTGTGTCTGGAAAGTTGTTTTAGCGGCTATTTTGTGAAATTAATTTTTTGCTGTTCACACTACTTATTTCATAAAATTTTTCTTTACACTCTTAAATAAATAAAATGTTTGTTTAGTAACTTTTTTTTAGCAGTTTTAAAGCAGGTGGGGAAGAATGTTTGAATTTATTCATTAAGCTCTAGGCTCATTTAGAAAAAACGGTCTTTAACTGAATGAATGCTCAAGAGAGCAGGAATGGGAAGACGTAATCAGATCCGATAATTAGATATCTGATAATTAAATATCTGATCTGGACCGAAAAATTATGAAGATTTCCATTGTAAACGATAAGCACTTTAGCCGTATCACTGCACTGACCACTTGAGAATTTCATTCTTGCAAATATGCATAAACGTAAATGCCTACATACATACATAAACGCCAAAATTCAAAAAAAAAAAAAAAAAGCCCAATGCCTAAAGTTATGAAAGGATTTACGCTCCTCGCGTAAACATTGGGTTATTTTCATAGAAAAATGTTTTAGTTGCGCACAGTACAGTTTCCGTTGAACCAAATTGATAATGCGTGCGAAAAAAATCGGCATACATATATCCATTATAAAAGATTTGTGAGAAACGATTTATTTCAAACATTCTTCATTTCAGAAGATACAACCGATAATATAAAGGCAATATATAATAATGTATGCCCTTATAATCTAAAATTAAATTGAATGGTGCCCGCTGGGACTGAGTGGGTAGCAGTGCGTAGTTCGTGAAAACACAAGTTACGGTTGGCAATGAAGAAAAAATAATTTCACAAAATAAATTATTTTTCGGGTGTTTGCACGGAGACAGTAAAACGTAGTAAAAGCTTTATAGAATAAAGCAACTTAATTCTGGTGCAATGCTATACATTTCTAGTTGAAGTGCAGATACAGGATAACATTCTAGCAATAAAAAGTATTCTTAAGGATTTAGCTCACGTCGGTCACGTCCAAAATTACATTATAAAATGGTTACACTGCAAATTCTTAGGTACATACAAGTACATACATAAAAATATATTAGAATGCGAAAACTCAAATGGCAGGAAGCAATTAGCCAGAGCCTAAAGTTATGAAAGGATTTACGCTCCCGGCATAAACAATTGTTTGCATTTCACATTATAAATGGTAAAATATTTAGATTCTAAGTATTTTTTTAATTTTTTGTGAGGAATGTAAGGGGTGTGATAGTAAAAAAAAATTCTAAATGCTACCAAACTTTTAAATTGTTTGAACTTGTTCTCAACAGTTGTACCTAATAGATATTATTCAAGGTAAGAGTGAATCATCATTTAATGATAGTGTCTTTCACAGTTTTAATTACAAAAGAAAAAAACGAGTGGGAACTTTTGCTATTCGGAAAACTATATTGCTACGAAAATGATTTGACGTGCTTTTTTTCGCAATAGATATATATAGGAAATGAAGCATTTGTTAAAGGAATTAAGATATTTTCATCAATAGGGTAAGTCTTATTGGTTGCGAAAAGAATTATAAAAATATATTGTGAAGTGCATACATGTGAATGGAAAAAATATAGCCTAGAAGTAAAAAGTGTAATTCATTACTTTTTTCGACACTTCGTCTGGCCTTAGTAATGTGAACTAATCCAATACGTGCAATGTTCCTGTATTAAAAACTTCTTTTCATTCGATATTTATATAGATTATATAAAGTATAAATTAGAGCTTTAAATACCGGGGTATCGAGCAGTGTGAGCAATAAGCAATGGGCAAGTTGCTCAAATGCTCGGGCCCCTCGACTTTATTTGTTATAATCTTGAGCTCTAGTATAAATGGTGTAAGGATATTTATTTTACGTTCTGCATTGATCAAAATAATTAAATTGCAGTTTCCGCTAAACATGATTGTTCTGCCGTCAGCCTGTAACTTGTTCGTAGTTGCAATTTGATTTCATTCGCTGTGCAATACTATCTAACAAATAAATCACGTATTCATTTTATTTTAATTATAAAGGGTTTAGCATTAAATATTTCTCTCTCACTTTGTGGGATTCAATAATTATTTTCAAGCCACAAATATCTTAATATAAGTTATGTATTTAAAAAGTATTGCACAAAGTAGTGTACAAGCCGAAATAAACTTACCAAAACCTTATTTTTTTTAAACAAGATGGTATAAAAAAGTATTCTTAACTATGATTTGTACACATACCTCTTTCTTAAACAATACTTTACGAAACTTTACTAATATAGAACCTTAGACGTATAGAACTTACAAAGCTATAAAATGAAACTGCACTCAATGCTTAGACAGGTTCAACGGCACATCTGTAAAAAAAAATATTAATATGGTAAGAATAAATGTTAAACAAATAAGAAAGAGTAATGGATTATTCTATGGAAAATAAGGGTGATACATATACAAAATATAAAGAAACATATGATGAGTTCATTCACTTGCTTGAAAGTTTAAACTTTGAGCTATTAGCTCATATTTCCTAATTTATATACATACTTATTTAGTAGTATTTTTAAATATTGCAATAAGTTGTATTATTTTTTAGTGGAGTGGAGGATTTCCTCACCATCTGCTTACACCAGCGCGTATTGCTTCAAACACTTCCAAAGCTCGAGTGTTTTCATCAATTCGAACGACAATGTCGCAATATATCTCGTATTTCCAGGCTGACATTTTTGATGTTGTTGTTGTTACGACTTTAAAGTTATGATTGTCAACAGTGACGTGGGAGCCAAAAAGGGGAAGGCGCTGACTGCTTGTTTGATTACGGAGATGTTTCGTCTTGCCCTCGCTTCTTTGCCTAACCTGGAGAAAGCAAAACTAACGGCGCGGTTGTTGAGGTCAATGGTATCAATATCATCGGCATACGCTAGAAATTGTACACCTGTAAAATATTGTATCTTGCATATTTTGCTCTGCGGATATTGTTATTTTCTCGAGTATCGGATTGAAGAAATCACACGATAAAGAGCACCCTGTCTGAAACCTAGTTTCTGCTATTATCCAACGTCAGTTTACATTCAGACCAAGCGGCACAGATTTAGCTCCATTTCGTGCCGTCGAGGCAGGTTTACAATCGATTAAAAAGTGGTGTATCGATTCCGTTTGGGTCTTTTCCAAGATTTGACACAGACTATTTTAGGCTTTTACGTATAACCGTTAGTTAGACAGAGCCTTTGCAACTTGGGTATATATCAGAAATGAGTGCCGGTGACTGCTTTCAGCCCTACTAGTGACCTTAGCTTTTTTGCGGGGTGTGTAGTACTAACAGCACCAGGCCTTACATGCAAAAAAAAAAAAACAGTTGAGCTCTCGATCACCAAGAGCACACAATACATATACCTTTAGGGGTTGTTTTTTACAAAAGCAAATTATATATTATAACGGAAATCCCAAATACGAAGCACGGACAAAAGGAGTAGCAGTGTGACTTCATTTCCAAATAAAAAGGAGAGACAAAAGAAGTGGCAGTATGATGCAAACTGACCATACCAAGGACAAACAAACTTAAGAAGCGGCAGTATGATGTAAATTACCCTTACCAAGGACAAACAAAAGCGTCGACAGTGTAAAGGAAATTCCCCGTCGTTAAGGATAAACGGAGCGGCTGCAGCTACCGCAGGCAAACGAATAATCAGCCTATTCTAGAGCGCATGAACAGAATGTTTGTTTCACCCGCAGGTATAAAAAGAGCGGCAGCCGCTGTCACAAGGGGAGACGAGTAGACAATGCAGTGGAGTTAACATTGCTGTAAGCTGTGTGTTTTAGAAACGGATAAGCTGTGTGAAGCAGAGAATTATTCATGAAGAATTGTAAAATAAGCCATTGAGTATAGCAAAGAATTGTAATTAATGAAAACTAAATAAACGTTGAGTTAATTCCTGACGGTTAAGAGACCAAATGAACAAATCTTGGGAGTTTTATTTAGCAATCCAGTAATCGGACTCGAAGAATTTGGGAAATCATCGAGGGCAGCTACGAAAAACGTTACAATATGTTACGTTTCTTGTTGAAGTGATGGTTATAATGGAAAGAAAAAGGCCATCACAAACAGAAACAATAAAGAAAACGAGTAGAGAAAACCATCGCATTATTTTCTTAAACTGATTCAATACTCGTGTATGAAAATGCTATAGAATAAATGGAGTGTACTAGTATTTGCAGGGTACCGGTGTCCATCTTTGGTATATATGTACAATCGGGTATAAAAATAATTGGCGTATATGTATACACATTTAGCCTATTTCTTTTTCAGCGAATCAAACCGATTTCAATTTTCTCAAGACCTGACGTAATATAATGAGAAATACAAGGCCTTAAAAGCTGATCCTCAGAGTTGCGACAGATATGTTCGAAGTATGTATTTATTAACAAGCAAGTAAGTTTTCTATGTGTGTTCAAGTGAATTCGAGACGAGTTTTCGTATTATTAGTTCGATTTACTAGAATTTGTTACATATGCATGTGGTTTTTTCGTTCAGATTAACAAGAATACTATTTTTTCCGGAAAGTTTAACAGGGACCGATCCATTCAAAGTGGACCAGGAACTATTTATAATTCGATTTAGTTGAAAGTTGTTACACAGTTGTTTTTTGTTTATATATTTTTATGTAAAACGCAAACACCAAGCTTTGTATGTTAATACATACAAATTTAATATTTTGCCTTAATTGAAGTTTAACTAGAACGTTCATGGACAAACTGAAGACAATTTTGGTTGATTTAGCTACTAAAGGGTGATCCAAGTAGAGGTACTTTTTTCAATAGCCTTTTTTTGACAGATCGCGCGTGAGTCGTGTCAAGCTGTCATTTTATTTTTGTTCAGTATTGTTTGGAATTTCATCATGAAAAAACTAACGCCTGAACAACGTTTACAAATCATTCAACTTTATTACGTTCTGTAAAGAATGTGTTTTGCGCGCTTCGCTCAACTTATGGTCAACATAATCGGCCTACTGAGCGTACTATTCGCAACACCATCCCCCATCTTGAGACCCAGTATTGGATTATATTCGACCGAATAGACCACGGCCAGCACGCAGTGAAGAAAATATAGCGACGGTAGCTGAGAGTGCACAAGAAAGCCGTGAAGAGTCTGACATATGGAACGACTTGGCGCATTTTTCGTCGATATCTTAAATTAAAAACATACAAAATACAGCTTGTGTAAGAACTGAAGCCGCTCGACCTTCCCAAGCGACATCGCTTTGCTCTATGGTCTCTTGAAAAGTTCCAAGAAGATCCGACGTTTTCGAGCCAAATTTTGGTCAGCGATGAGGCCCATTTCTGGCTCAACGGGTATGTAAACAAGCAAAATTGCCGTATTTGGTACGAAGAGCAAACTGAAAAGATTCAAGAGCTGCCATTTCATCCAGAAAAAACTATTTGATGCCTGATATTGAAGCTTGTGATCTCCGCGACATTTGGTTTCAACAAGACGTCGGCACTTCCCACGCATCAATCAATGGATTTATTGAGATAACACTTTGGTGAGCAGGTAATTTCACGTTTTTGGCCGGTCGATTGGCCACCAAGATCGTGTGATATCACGCCATTAAACTTTTTCCTGTGAAGATATGTGAAGTTTAAAGTCTATGCGGACAATCCCACTTCGATTCAGGCCTTGGAGCAAAACATCATGCGTGTCATTCGCCAGTTACCAGTCGAAATGCTCGAACGAGTCATCGAAAATTGGATTGGATGAACCATCTGAGACGTAGCCGCGACCAACATTTGATAGACAATCTTCAAAAAAATAAACTCCAAAAAATGTTCTTTCGAATGATAATAAACATTCCCCTTTAAATTGAATTCGGTGTTTTTTTCTTTAAAAAAGTAAGTAACCTCGAAACGGATCACCCTATAGTTTCATAGTGCGAGGGCCTGTTTCCATTTTTGAAGCTTAGACAATTTTTATTGATTTAAGTAGATTGAGCAATAGTTCAGAAGTGTATGTATAAATCTATTCATGAAACTGTTATATCTAGTTTAAGATGTTATTTACAATTATTTTAGGGTTCAATGTACCTGAATTATGCTCTTCTTTGATACTAGAACTTCTTCCTGCCTCCGATCGTAAACCTGTTGCATTATTTGGAATTTCATCAGCTGCTAAATCAGTCGTTTGCTCAGTCATTATTGGCTCTGAATCTTGTCTTCCGCTACATGCGTTTATTGTGTGATGAGGGACTACCGATGTGCGGCTAAGGCTATGTGTGTGCATCAGTGCAGATGAGGCCAATATTTGCTGCTGTTGTTGTTGATGTTGCATTACTGCTGCCATCGCCGCATTTACACCATTGTATGCGAAACTGTGAAACGATGAGGGTGACATTCGTAATGATGGTGAGGTTGTCGCTGATGTCATGTGTAACGGTAACGACGCGCTACCATAATGTGACCATAATTGTGGTTGCCGCAACGCCGCCAATGCAAAATATGGGTTCATGTAGGCGGTTGGCATTATTGATGGAATGTATTGTGTTGCTATAGAAGCAGAACTGTTTGTTCCCCCAGACCCAACAGATAAAACTATGCCTTGTGAAAGTGGTGAGCTTTGTTGAACTGGGCTTGAAGGTTCATTCGATGTAGTCGGAGGGTACATATAATAATGTTGAAGTGGGGAAGGAACTGTATTGCTACCTGGAGATCCATGTTGCAATGGATGAGAACCACCTCCGCAAATATTTGCCCCAGAAACAGGAGTTCTGCGATCCTGAGGAGAGTACGTATCCTCAAAAGGGCGATCAACTGATGACGCACTACTACTATTTACCACAGCGGCAGTAGGAGACGCGAATTGCCTACGAATCGATGCAGTCTTTTTTGGTACAGTTCTTGGAATAGTATCACGTGGTGAATCAGTCATAGTACGAGAATTTGATGGCGAGTTTTCTCTACTGTTGCCAATAGAACTGGAAGCTGGTTGATTGACTGGAATTGTAACAGATGCTGGCGAAGTAGTCCTATTAAACGCTGAAGGAAAGCGAGATAAATGTGGCTCTGCTGTGCAACAAGAATTATTCGATGCAGTTTTAATAGTGTTTGATGGGGTACTTGTCGAGGGTATATATTTCGATAAAGACGTATACGGCAAGTAGTAGCTTTGATTTTGTGAATGCATCGTTGTTGCGGAATCTAAATTTAAAGAGTGGTCGGAACCATATCGTGTTTTATTGTTAAATGCTCCAACCTCACTAATAGCTTGGGATTCACGCAAGGGCGAAACATAAGGAGGAGAACGTATTTTTTGAACCGGAATTGAAGGCGACTTAACCCCTGTTGTGGAGCATTGTTCTGGAGACTTTGGTGAAGCAAGCATTGCACGCAAATATGATGGATCACTATAATGCTGTTGTGACGAGTTTTGATGTTGCTTTGGATGATAACCCATAGTACTAACCATTGTATCGTTGGATCTATTACTTGAACCAACATTTGTTTTCGCTAATGATGGAGTCATTGAGTTGCTACAACCGCTGCCTCCCAAAAGCGAATTTATACTATATGAGCTGTAAAGGCGAGTAGGTGCCGTTGTCATTAGAGTTGGAGTAGTATTTGATTTTGCATATGTAGACGGCAATGGTCGATGTAGGTTGTTTTCAGAAATTGTATGATTTACGCTAGACGAAACTTTACTAGTTGTATTACCAACGCCACGGTTGTTATGAGGCGACTTAATACTTCGATAAGAAGATGCTGATGAAGATGACGCATTACTCTTTGCTCGACTTCGCTTACCACCTGCTACATTACAATTATCTTCTAAAGAGACTTTTTCGAATTCGCGAAGAATACGTTTGCGCGGAGATACATGCTGCTGGGGGTACTCGACTAGGCGTGTTGTGGATGATGTATTTTGTGGCGGAACCTAAAAATACAGTGTTATTTATAAGTTTTCAATTTTTCAATATTTCTTTACCTTTTGAGAAATAAAATTACTAGGACCTTGGATGATATTTGAAGATCCAACAGATTGACTCAGCCTGGAGAGTTGTGCAAGACGTTCAGGAACTCTGTCTATCAATTTTTGCACGATTATATTGAGCTTAACTCGTTTTTTAGGGCTTTTAAGGCCTTGTTTTTCATTAAATTTTACACAAAAACTTTGATCTTTGGGAACGGTTTTATCGACTTTAAAATTAGGGGAAGACAAATCGCCTGTGCTGTCATTTAGCTCAGGCTCTGTGCCCTCATTCCTAGTTGTCGTTGATACTAAATCACCATTTTCTGTTGTTTTAACTTTCTCTATAATAATCAATTTAGCGTCCTCAATTGCGGCATCATTATCATCATCTTTACATTCTTTATTCACCGCGGATTTGTCATTCTGACTTGGAGAAATGGGAAATGGAGGTGTCGGTCCATCTTCCATTCGATTTTCTATGAAATCGTTACCGGTTAATGTAGCCGTGGATGAGCTTGAACATCCGTCTTCTTCATTAATCACACCAGGATTAATTTCAATATTCCAATTATTTTTCATGTCGCTTTCTTTTTCATTGTCCTTTTTTATAACCCTGATATCGGTTTTATTTGATAATAATTTTTCTGAAGGTTTTAAACCTATAGAACTTAAATTTGTGTTTTTTATTTTGTTTTTATATGATGATAAAAGTTCTTTTGAAGTTTTTAAAACTATAGAATTTAAATTTGTGTCGGAACGTTTCTCTCGATACTCGAAAATAGGTATTCCAAATGGACACAAATTCTTATCATATGGCTTTCTACGCTTCTTACGAGCTAGAAAGGCTGCTATTTTATTCATAGGAAGAGACTGTGGCCGACGGTAATATAGTGACATGGCTTTTGATATGCCACACCGAGGAGATAGTTGTTTCCAGCAGTGATCTCTTTGCCAGGGTGATGATTGTATAGAGCTGTTGTCATCTGAAACTAAAATCCAATGATATAGTTATTGTTTTAAATATCTCATATAAAAATTATGCATCCTTACAACTTAAAGATGTCAAACTTTCATTCTTAGAGCATGCAATTGATGTGGCCAAAGTTGGTGTGACGGTAGATGATGTGGTCGAAGGTGCACGGAACATTTTTCGCGGTACAGATATCCAACGGCTCTTTTCACCATCTTTGGAGCGCGCCAATTCCAATATGACTTTTCCATCTAGAAGTAGATCACAAGTTAACAAATTAATTATATCATAATCAACTCGAAGAATACAAAGTACGTTAAAAAGAAAGTCAGATATTGACACGGATGGTTAAATTTTGCGGATTGCCAATGGCTTTAAAATAAGTTTTTGTAACTGTATTCTAAACAGCTTAAATTATCCACATTATATCTCTGGACAATTGGCAAGAGAACCTTTTTCAAAAAAGACTTTGTTTAGGAGATCGAGAAAACATGTTCAATGCTTTCTGTGGAATAAGGTCCTTACAATGGAAACATAAAGTTAATTAAAACTAAACACTGATTATTAATCAAAATAAGTTTTTGTAATTGTATTCTAAACAGCTTAAATTATCCACTTTATATCTCTGGACAATTGGCAAGAGAACCTCTTTCAAAAAAGACTTTGTTCAGGAGATCGAAAAAACATGTTCAATGCTTTCTGTGGAATAAGGTCCTTACAATGGAAACATAAAGTTAATTAAAACTAAACACTGATTATTAATCAATTTGTTTTCAATTTGGCATTTTATTTATTTAAATAAATGCAAAACAAATAAATAAGATGTTTTGTGAAATTTTACTTGAGTGTATCTGTTTTTCATCTTAAGTCAAATCAAGTTTATTTAATATATAGAAATTTATAAAATATGTATTTTACAAAAGAACTTAAATGTAAGTCGCAAAAACTGACGATAAATAAGACAAGCCAACTTTCAAATTGTCAAATGAATGGCACAACTTTTCTATTTGGAGAATTGTCTTGTCTCGAGAGAAGCTGTTTTGCCAAATGTCCACAGATATGTATGTATTCCAATTAAATTAAATTATAGAAACTCTATATAGTTATCCTATTAACTTGAAGCTAATATTTTTAAACAAAATTTATTTTTCTTACATATACCTGTCATTATTGTTATTGTCGTAGCGGCTTGCTAACTCCGCCTAGGGTCAGGTATGCCCAGTCTTAGTCATCGAGACCATCTAACGGAAGAATTGGCAAAGGTCGGCGAGATAGCAGTTTACTTTCGAACAAAGGCTATCAATATTCTGACCAGAAGCCAATATCGAACAATCATCGACATATGAGATCAAGGAGACGCCCTCTGGTGGTAGAAGCAGAATCGAAATTAAAAAAAAAATTAAACATTATCGGGAAGAGGAGCCTGCGGAACCCCCTGTTTAATTCTTCGTAACTTTGAAGTTTGACCTCGAAGGTCAACCAATGATTGCCGACAACTCAGATAATTCATGGTCCTTCTCTTCAACCCTGGCGGAAATGAAGAGTCCTCAATGTCCGATAGCAGCACTGCGTCATTGACCGTGTCGAAGACTTTCGACAGGTCCAATGCTATGTCCGCGCACAGGGCCGATTTTGGATGGGGCCATGAACTATCTGAGTGTTTATGTTGTTGTGATAGGACTCTCCTTTCTTTGCGGGTTTCCCAGGCTTTAGTACCGGGACCACTTTACCCAGTTTCCACATGTCGGGTATAATCAGAATGGTCAAAGAAAAAATTCAGAACCTTGGTCTCGCACCTCTTCGGGTCCAACGAGGCGTGATCAGATTAGACAACGATTTGACTGTGGCACGGGGCTTGGTCATCCTAGAGGAGAGATTGCAGGACCTTAAGTGCTCCTCTTACTTGTTGCGCTTGTGACGGTCAACCTTTTGTCGAATCTCCATGTTGAGTTCCCTAATGAAATTTCCACCCGATCATCAAGTCTCGTCAGATTGGAAAACGATTTGACTGTGGCACAGGGCTTGGTTATACTAGAGGAGAAATTGCAGGACCTTAAGTGCTCCTCCCACTTGTTCCGCTTGTGATAGTCAACCTTTTACCAAATCTCCATGTTGAGTTAACTAATGCCGGCATCTCCGAGATCGGCTAGGTGTAGTGCGTCGAGATGGAAGAATGGTGGTCGTCTTTGTCACACGCAGCAGAAATAATCTGTAGGACTAGGATTGGTTACGCCAGCCCTGATAAGAACCCTATAAGTACTCTAACTTTGACAGATTTGTTGATAATTGAGATCAGATAAGGAATTTAATTCCTTCCAATACCGAGGGGATTTTTAATGTTTTCGATTTATAAATATAAATATTCGATTTGTTTGTTCACACTTTAAAGCTACTTAGATATAGCATAATTTAACCTTTATCGAATCTTACTTACTTTTGAAAAATTGTAATCTACCGCCCAAAGTCCCACTGCCTGCTGAAAAATTTGCTTCAATATCGTTGTTTTTAGCTCCACCATTTCTATGCAATAGCAGTTTTTCACTTTTACTATTGATTTTGTCTTTATCGCTGTAAGCATTACTATCGTCATTTAGAGGCACGGAAGATGTGGCATTCATTGTACAATCAATAACGTCAATATCCGAAACCTTTGCACTGCTAACTAGATGAGCTGATAAAGATGTTGTACACCCAGAGCCCAATGCAGCAGCAGCGGCCATGACTTTATCGGTAATTTGCCGCGATACAAATTTCTATGAAGAATATTCAATGGTGGGTTTGATTGAAAGTGCTGTGGCCTCAGGGGCAGGTGTATGAAATTCTGGTAGCTCTGCCTGTAGCACCTTTGTGGTATCTGTTGTATTCTCTGTAGCCGCAGCAGTACCATTTCTCGTGGTACTTTCTTCTTTTTGTTTAGTTTATTTGACCAATATGAACTTATAAAATAACTTTTGAAGCATTTATTGCTTGTGATACTATATCTATATCTGCATTGTTAATCTATGCATTTTTTTTCTACTCCTAAAATAAAATTGTCATTCAGAACTTCATCAAACCGCATTCGTTGACCCTTTTTTAACTATAAACGTTATTTCGCCCACGTCTACTTTCGTCGCTCTGAATGTTGATACAACTGTTTATATTATTATTATTTAAGTCGAAAGTGCGCTTATCTGTCATTTTCGTTGTAGCATCATTGTAATGTTTATTCCCAAAGTTACATGTCCTAGTTGTTTTAAATGTCAAATTCTACGCCGTCATGGTGTATGATCGTGCTATTAACCTCAGTCGAGAATTATGTAAAGGCTGAACTTTTGATGTACATTGCAGTTTTCCTAGGTTTTGGTTATTGACAATTTCCTCCAGTGATTGTGCTTAAATGCTTTTTGTCCGTATATTGTATTTTCTGCAAAGATACACATATGTTTATCAATACACATATCTATGTGAAATATATAAAATGTTTACATTCCCGAACCTATTGTTGAATTTAGGAAACAGACATATGTAAATACCATCGTGCCACTTTTAAGTTTAATCGAGAGACTGTTCTTGAGTATATGAACATGTACTTATATGATTATTATAGACATACATATGTATAAGTATTTATATTATCACGTATATCAGCACATGCACCTAAGTACCTACTCTCGAAATCCGCACTAATACATGTCCACAGTAATTAATTAATGCCCGTTTGGTAAAACAGCAACAAATTAGTAAATGTATGTACATACATAATGCTTTATGGTGAACTTATTTTCTATAGACAAATGAAGCTTCCAACGAAACAGCATTATTTAGCCAGTAGACTATTATATGTCACTTGCCTCACTAAGAAAATCAATCACTACTGCAACTTGTTCCTCTGCTCGCTACGATGCAGAATCATTCTATCCTCTAGGAGGGAAGGGTCATTTAATTAAACGAACGTTCTTTAACATTGGGCACCTTAACCATTCATGACCATACTAGTTCATTCACTACTTACATATGCTCTTAACACCGTTACAAACTATAAACGCGGTCTATATTTTCTTCATATATGACATATCCACACTCCCTCATCCGTCAAGCAATACAACTTTTCTCAGCCGACTATGTTAATTGAGATTTCGCTACCAGTGATGGTAAGCACAACTGTAAGTTTCGGGATCTTTATTGTTTAATTACATTCAAAGTTTATATACCCATGTGCTTGTTACCAGAGGTTTACAGCTATAAGCAATACACTATACTCCATAAATGCAAATTTTTTAATGGAAAAAAGCACACAGCTTCCTAAATAAGTAAGAATTAGCCAATTAGTTAGAGTTTGAAAATTACTACTCGAAAGTAAAAAGAAAATACACGGGAGTTGTTGTATTTGTTCTCCTGCTCTCATCCTTATAAATTCGCCTTGATAACAAGTGTAAATTTAAGCAGCTACATTTGAATCTGGTCATTTATATATTTTTTTTCTTTTTTAAAGTCTTTTCATAAGTACTTTAATAAAATTAGCAAATTTTATGGCTTTTTTACTTACGAATTGTAATCAAAAATTTATGTATTTCAATAATGACGTATTCTACATGCTTCATGGCCGTCTTTCCATAAAAATCGTACTAAATATGTTTTTTCTGATAGTTCCCTGTAAGAACGAATTTCAAAAACGATTCTTGAAAGATTAAAAGTCTTACTTATTCATACTTTCTCAAAGCATATTCAGCTATACCTTTTTTCCTTTTAAATGCGATTAATATTTGATTTTGTATAAGTACATCGACGTGGCTCTCTTAACCTTAATAATGTATTAGCAATATGATGAAGGTAACAACAACCTTGGTTTGCAATGTCTTCTGGTAAATTAAGCTTTCTATTTCGTTAAAAAAATATTCAAAATTTTTAAAATACGGAATTACCTAAAAAAAAGGTTAAATGAATATAATAAAAGGTAATCGATTATCAATATGGTGGAAAATTAAAAAAAAATAAGTTTTTTAGGTCCTTCGTCTCTTTTGACTTCATACATACAGGTGGTAGGCTCCGAAAAACCACTTCTTGTGAAGATAAAGCAAATACCGAGTAGTTCAAAAATATCCCTTTAAGATGGCTAGATAAATACAAATTGAATTATGATTACATATTAGCCTTGGATGCAATCAACGAAAAAACCATGAGTTCGCAAAAGTGAAAAACAATAAGTGGCGAAGTTTTTTTTCTCAGATGAATCCGTGCTTAGCATTGAAGATTATCATAGACTGAAGATCTAGGCAAACAAAACAAAAGCAAAGCTTACATCCACGATATTGTAAAGGTAGAAGAAATGTGATGGCCTGAGGTATATTTCAGACAATGGATCATGTCCAACAAAGTTATCGGTATTAAAAACATTATCCAGACCTTTAAGTTGCCCCATAAAGTGAACATATCAACATAATAACGATCCGAAACGTACAGCTGAAAGTGTGAGACTGAATGGCCTATATGGAGTAACCACACAGAAAAACTATACACATATTATGAGATTGTATTTTGGAAAATACATGTTTTAAATAATTAAAGTGAGTCTATTACACGAAGAGGTGCAACGGTATTGAAATAATTATGAAAATTATAGCTAACAAATTTTTTTCTTATTAAATACTAAAATCATCCAATAGTTCCCGAGACAGTCGGGTCTTTATCACGGAACGACCCGGTCAAGCACTTTCACTCTCACAATATTCCCCAAATTGGGCTTCGGGAAATATTGCGGGAGTGACAGTCCTTGGCCGGATAAAAATCCGGGTCGTTCCGGTATAAAGACCCGACTGTCGCGGGAACTATGGATTTTAGTCGCCTCTTACGACAGGCATGCTTTACCGCGGGTAAATTCTTGAACCCCTAACCCGCAGGAGGTCCCGATTTGGCATATTTTTATGTGGTTACAGTTACAGCACAACAAAAACAACAACAAAATAACTCACTTCGCTTAGAAGCAATATTATCGATATTTGATTTAAAATCTTATGTTTTTGAACCAATACATGCGTTTTATTTTTGTCTGCCGGTCTGAATGAATTTTGACGATTCAGGTAGCTTCCAGGAGAAGCATCACTGTAATATATTTTACTAGACAACACATTATTACCGGGTATCATAAATACCTTGTATATCGGGTTAAACTATGTAGAACCGAACTTTTAACATACAATTCTGTCCATTCAATTGAGCCAAGAGCACAAACATATTATGCCAAAGAGAATAGAAAGATGTTATCAAACATGCACTGCAGTGGCAACATACCCGGCTAAGAACTGATCCTACAATAGCATTTATCAACTACATCATTTTTTACACATAAATATTATGTATAAAAATAAGTAGAATTGTGCGTTTGATAATAAAAATTGGGAATGAAGCCGTCGAGCGAAGTGGCGTGGACAGTGGTTTCGCTAATTTTGCTAAGCGTTTTGAGTCTTTTATGAAAACTTATTTGCTCAACTAGAGGCAATTTTCAGTATTATTTTACTAAATATCAAATATTTTATATCACAAAATTATATATCAAAAACGAACACCGTGACTAAAACTATCGAAAAATGTATATACACCTCGTACGCAAATGTACATGTCCAAATTAAAAAAAAAACGTAATAGCAATGAATACATAGATGAGGAAAGGGCGTACCAATTACCAAAAAATTTTCTCTAAATTCACTTTAATTCCTAGGGAATTTTGATAAAAACACATATTGCTTCCAAACCATCACGTTTTCGACACTCACCAATCAGTATAAAAGCGAACGGATCACAAAAACTAAAGTAAAACAAAATTATTAATGAAAAATGCAAAGCACGACGCGAAACACAATGGAGGAACACAAGATGTTGAATCTACGAATTAAACGAATGACAGCAAAGAAGAGGCATACGAGTACGCAAACGAACGACGCAGGCAATCAGCAGCAGATAACTTACATACATATTTATGTTCAATAAAAGCAGAGAATTTTATTACAAAGCATTCTTGGTACGCGACTTTTAAGGCGTTTAAATTTTAGAGAATGTTAGTCAATGTTCTCAGCGGTAATATTCTGTTTTAATTTGTGCAAGAAGAATTCTGTCGACTGTTTTCGACGTTCGTGTGAACTCTGCATTCTCCGACGCCTACTGCGCTGCATTCGGCGTGCTGCCACGATTATAACTGAGCGAATATAGAGCCATATATATGTGTAAGGAGAACGTATGAACGTGGGAAAATTCCTTCGAGCGTGGGAAAATTTACTGTCTGCTGTATTCGTCTCACTCGCACCTCGATACATTTATATATTTTGGGATATTAGTAAATACCGAGAGCGTAAAAAGAAAGAACGTATACAAGTTGTAATTGGTTACTCATTTGGTTACGTGGTTACTTTCGCAAATTTCGCGTTTGTTGAATAATTTTGTTCATTTCAATGACTACGATGTAGAGACAACAACCAAAATAGCTTAGATTTCAAAATCCAGAACTCAGTATCAAGTATTAATTTAGGGGAAATCGTTTTTTTCAGCCCATCAAGATTTGTATTATATACAGTGGCGGACAAAAGTTTGCATACACCGCCTGTATTCGTTGTGTAGAAAGCACAATCACTTTGCTGAAAAATGTAGGTATACAGTTTTATTTGAAATCCTTTTCTAATCACGTGTTATAAAACAAATCCATTCTTTAACATAAAATAAAACAATTATGGTGAGAACTCAAAAATATCCTTGACAAAAGTCTACATTCACCACCTTTCTTTACAATTTTTTTGTAATTATGTTTCCTAAATTGCTAGTATTGAATTTAGTTGTGGTTTAAACACATTAGCATTAACAATGGCTCCGTGAAAAGAAATATCCATTGACGTAAGACTCTCGGTTATTCAGCACAGAAAAAAAAATCGTGTAGCAAAATTTAAAAAATGTTAAACTTAAGTCCACCAAAGGTACAGACCTTTGTAAAAAAATTTGAAAAAATGGATCCAGCGAAAAAAAGCCGCGTGTTGGCCGCCCGATGAAACAACTCGAAGAGATATCAGCTTTATTCTGAAGAAGATGAATAATGATCCTAAAGTTACTGTTCCAAAATTAGTCAAATCATCGCAAGCTCATCAAGGAATTGTGTCCATTTAAGAACAATTCGAAGAGCTCTGAACGATAACGGCTTCCACAATAGAACGCCACGTTGGTTGCTTTATCATGCTCCAAGGCACACCACCTCAAAGCCCAGATTTGAATGTTATTGAATATGTCTGCTCAGCATTACTCAAAGAACGTCTTTTGAAGCTTGGGACAGTATTACTCCCTCCGAATTGACAAATTTAGTAGTTTCGATGCCACGACAGCTTTAAGCTGTTATTAATGCGAACGGTGGACCAACTAAATACTAAAAAGATCATGTTACCTGATATTAACCAAAATTTTTTGCGCTAAGATAAGTTATGCATATACTGTATGCAGACTTTTGGATTTACGTTTTTTTCTGTCATAGCTTTACTATTTCATGTTAAAAAATTATTATTTTTTTTATGATAAGGGAAAATAGTTGAAATAAACTGTTTTGTTAAACTTTCCAATAAATCTTTTGGTCTTTCAACTCAACAAAAACGGGGAGTGTATGTACACTTTTGTCCGCCACTGTACATATATTGTAACAATTTTCGTAATTACCCTCGATGATTTCCTAAATCCTTCCAGTCCGATCATTGGTTTGCTAAATAAAAGTTTCCGGATTTGTTCTTTCGGCTTCTCAATTGTCGGAATTTACTCAACGATTATTTAGTCCGACCGCAATAGCATTGCGTACTACAATTCGGAAGGCCTGGTTTCGATTTCAGATTCGAGCAACATCCACAATTATAGAAAATAAATTTTTCTAATTGCGGTCCCCCCTCGGCAGGGAATGTCAAACCCTCCGAGTGTATTTTTGGCATGAAATAATATTTTCCGCTGGACACAGTTTATCCTTTTCTAAAACACACAGCTTACTGCAATATAAACGCCACTGCGTTTTTTACTCGTCTGCCTGGAAAGATAAAAGGAGACGAGTTATTAGCATGTTCCAGACAGCGTGAACAGAATATTTGGGTCATCACCAGGAATAAAAGGAGCGGCATGTTATTGGCTGCAATTTCACAAATGAAAGCCAACAAGTCAGAAAAGATGGATGAACAGGATGCCAAGATGAACTGGTAAGGACACCAAGTTTCTAGGAAAAGCCACGTGTAAAGTCATAATCGGGAATATGACAGGGTTACATGAGTTCATAGTAGCGGAAATCGTAGATGAAGTTATAGTTGTTGTGGACTTTCTCCTTGGTCAAGGAATGAAGGTCGACTTCCATGAGATATAGAAAATAGATCTTTCGATTGGAACATTGAACAAGAGGAGGCCTTCCAAGCACTAAAGGAACGACTATGCACTATGCAGTGCGTCTATACTAGCGTACCCGGTTTCAGATGCAACATTTATTCTTGATACAGATGCTAGTGACTATGGTATAGGAGGTGTACTTTCACAAGTGGGGCAGGAGAAGAAAGTTGCTTACTATAGCCGGTGTATTGGGGAATCTACTGCGCAACTCGAAAAGAACTACTAACGTTTGTGGATTGTATCAAATATTTCCACAAATATCTGTACGGTCAACATTTCAGAGTTAAAACGGATCATGCAGCGCTGAAGTGGTGAAGAGAGTGTGTAAATAACACATAGTAGACGTCGAACTAATGGCAATTACACTAGAAGAAGAGTGGGAGGCTAGCCACTTAAGGAAATGTCAGCAGGACGATTCAGACATGGAACTGTTAATGCACGGATTTGATGTGAACAGACGGAACAAATAGCAGCGGAAAATCCCATCGCGAAGGCAAACTGAGCACAATGGAGCACTTTAAATTGACTGGCTGGCGAAGTTCAGAAGTCACGGACTGATGAAGCAATATAAATAAGTCAGATACACCATTCGAACGAGTGTCATGGATTTAGCCGGTCCATTCCCTATGAGCAGATTAGGGAACAAGTACGTCATGTTAGTTATGGATTACTTTAGTAAATGGTCGGAGGTCTACCCAATCCCAAAGCAGGAAGTTAAACCACTTTTACCAAAAAAGTAATTTTGAGTTAAAGGTATTTCAATGTGCCTGATACTGGTTAATTGAACAACTTGATCGACAGCCCTGCGCCCTCATTCAGACAGCATGGTAGAAAGATTCAATCGAACCCTGTGGTGGAATTCCATAAGCTATTTTAACGATTTTCGGATAGATACTTACGACAATTTTAATGATTCCAGTCTGCTCAATTTGGAACCAACAGTTGTGGATGATGTACGCACATATGTACATACATATTCAATAATTCAATAATTTTGATAATAAATTTGATCCGATATTCAAGAATCGTGGTATGTCGGAATAAAGAAAGGCGGATTCACAGAAGCCCTAGAGGACTTAGCTATATTAGATCGTGACTGAAGAAATCGGTGGCGGTGATCAAAAACTTGTATAAAAAACGCTGATGGTGAACTTTTAATTATTTTCAGTAAATAAAAATTAAGAGGTTTAGGATTATTGATTTGTTCATTTTTTGAATAAAATTTTTATTTATTTATTTATTTACATTTTTGTGTAATATGGTAGGCAGTTGAATGTTTTAATTTTTCTCATCTAATTTCTCAATAAAGAAAGTTAAAAGAGACACGTGACTGATTAGTTGGGTATTCGGTTCCTCTAGAGGCCTTTTTATCGAAATGATTTAAAATTAAAAATAAATAAATAAAGCAAGAATCAAAACAGAAAAAAAACATTTTCAAATCAAGTATTAAAAATTGTCTGTCTGCAAATTTTGAAAATAGATACAAAAACAGAGTTTTGTTATATAAAAATAGTACGAAAAAAGAAAAAGCGAAAAATGATTATAGTATATTTTAATTAATAATAAATATGCAGGAGAATATCAAATATTTTTCAATTCAAATGGCGATTCTTTACTAAATTTTTTGCTACAATTTTTTAAAGAGCAGAGTATACATAAATCAGATTATATATTACGACCAAATTTAAAAAGGGTTTTATAAAATATTTTGAATTTAACAAAACAGAATAATAAAAATAGCCTGAGGAAAATGAGTTTTATATTGTGGCATCTTCTCGTTATTCTACGTTCTCTACTGTTGCATATGCTCAAACACGTAAAACGGCGGCACTCATAAGCAGACCAGCATACAAAGTCACTAAAGTGTAGGTAGAAACACCAGATGTGATGAACGAAATATTGAAAACGTTGAAGTGGAAAACCAAGTTACTTCGCACTCTAATGCAAGATGGGTTCCAACAGACGGGAAGGACAGCGAAAAGGAAAGGCTGAGGAAGATGAAACATAACCTCAGTCGTTAAACTAAATCCCATAAATTTCGTCTCGCAAATTGGCAGAAAAACGAGTAACATTACTATTGGTGGATATGTGGATGGACGAGAGCGAATATTAACAGTGGATACGGACGCATCACACTCCATCATTTGAACTGATCTGATCGCTAAAGTAAGACCATTGCCTGGACCAAGATTGAAAACGGCGAGTGGTGAGGACACCCAAGAGGTGGGAGAAGTAATATTTGTGGTCGCAATAGAGAATGTGGCGGTATTGCACAGCTTTATAGTTGCTCAGATTGTAGGTGAGGTAATTAAAGAAGTATACTACTTGGAACATGGCATCAAGATCAACTTAAATAACCAAATTATGGAGTAACATGTAAGCACCACTAAACATTGGCTATAATTAAACATATGCAGCAAGTGGTCCTAGAAGGCAGTGCACAGATCCCACCAAAATCAGAAGCAGTTGTTTGGACAAAGATTGATGGAGATTGTGGGACAAACAAATTTTGGGCTGCCGAAGCAGCACAAAATTATACATCAGACGTACTTATTGGTAAAACCCTGGCTAAGATGCAAAAGAATGGACGCATCCCAGTCAGAGTATTAAATGATTTCAGATCACCAGAAAAAATTCCTAGAGGACCTGTATTAGGGCAATGTCAAGAGGTGGAAACCATCATCAACTGCAATGATTCATCTGAAATCGGCTCCATTGGCAGGAAGAACATGGAGGAAGATATAAATGCGTGGGCGCAAGGGTTGGAAGACAAATACAAGCACAAGGTCAGTCAACTTATCCGCAAATATTCCAACATATTCGACAAGGATGGCAACAAACCAGGCAGGACCAACGGAGTGAAACATTGCCTTCATATTGGTGACGGTAAGCCTATTCGTCAAGCCCCTCGAAGTGTTCCACTAGACAAACGTGACTCCATTGGCCAAATGAGTGAAAGCGGTGCTATCGAACCATCGGCAAGCCCTTGGGGCTCGCCAGTAGTACTTGTGAAAAAGAAAGATCTCTATCCTTAAACTAAGTCCTAAGAAGTGCTCTTTGTTCAAGAAGGTCATCAAGTAACCACGAAGAGTTTGTACTGCGGAGTTAAAAATAGTAGGAGTGAAGGATTGGTCAAAACCCAGAAATTTGCATGAACTTTTCTTGGGTGTGTACTTACTATCGTCGATTTGTTCCGAATCTCACCAGCGTAGCTAATAGTCTCCACGAGCTCACTAGGAAAAATAGATCTTTCGAGTGAAAAACTGAACAAGAGCAGACTTTTCAAGCTTTGAAAGAACGGCTATGCACTGCGCCTATACTAGCTTATCCGGTTCCAGGCGCAACATTTATTTTGGATACAGATGCTAGTGGCTAAGGTATAGAAGGTATCCTTACGCAAGTGATTAATGGGCAGGAGAAGATAGTTGCCTACTATAGACGGTCTATTGGGAAACTAGAGCGAATCTACTGCGTAACTCGGAGAGAACTACTATCGTTGGTGAATTGCATCAAACACTTCCAAAATATCTGCATGGTCAACATTTCACAAGTTAGAACGGGTATGCAGCGCTGAAGTGGCTACTACAGTTCAAGAATCCTAAAGGGCAGCTAACTCGGTGGATTGAGAGACTGCAAAGTTATGACTTCACCATCGAGCACCGCAAAGGAAATTTGCACAGAAATGCTGGCGCTATGTCTCGTCGATAATGAAATTTGGAATGTAAGCACTGCTCAAAAGCTGAGGGTAAGGAAGACATAATCGACCAAGGTCCGGACCTGTAACTACGAATGTATGGATTGGAGATGAATATACGGCCAAGTAAGGAACAAATGGCAGCAGAAAGTCCCATTTTGGGCACAATGGAGCAGTTTAGAGTTGATATCTGGCTGTTTGCACAGAGTATGGGAAAGTGAAGATGGCCAGTACTCTCGAAGGCTAATAGTAGTTCCGATGTTAAGAACTCCGGACGTTACTAAGGAATTCCACAATGGTTAAAGGGGCGGGCACCTGGACATTACGATTGCTAACTGCAAGGAGTTCATAGCAGCTAAAGAGCCAAAATCACGAAGTCAAGGCCAGATGAAACAGTATAACTCAGATGCACCAATCAAGGAAACAAATACGCTTTTGTGGTTATGGACTACTTTAGCAAATGTACTGAGGTCTACCTAATTCCAAACCAGGAAGACAAAACAGTTGCGGATGCATTCACTCACAATTGGTTATTATCAGATACGGTGTGCGTATAGAATTGCACTCTAAGCAAGCAACAAACTTTGAATCGGCGGTGTACCAGGAGAAGTACCTAGTACTTGACATTCGGAAAACCCGAACGACAGCTCTGCATCCTCAATCAGATGACATGGTAGAACGATTCAGCCGGACCCTGGAAGAGCACTTGCGGAAGGTAGTGGACAAACATCAGGATGATTGGGATATCCACATACGCTGTTCCTGATGGGATGTCGGTCGGCAGTGCATGAATCAACGGGTCAAACACTTGCAAACAAACTCTTTGATAGTGAAATTCGGTTGCCTACCGATTTAAAATTTGGAATAAATGGAGATGCGAGAAGAATTGGAAAGGAATCGTCTAGCGTTACACAGGAAGAGTTGAGGGAGATGCGTGCTATTGTGCGACAGCGAACTCAAATTATAAGTGACAAAATGGAGGCCAGACAAGGCGATTTTGGAGATTTTGTGTTGTTATACAAATTACTATGGAAGAAAGGCTTGTCCCCATAACTTCAATGCAATTGGGAAGGTCCATATAAGATAAACAAACGGCTAAACAACGTTGGGAAATCTAAAAACAAGATGAAATAGGCCCATCTAGAGAGACTTACAGCGTGGCAGTGTGGCGAAAATGCGAAACGAATGTCAGATGAAAGAGAGAAGCCGATAAATGTTATGTTCTAGAGTGTGAATCGAGAGCATTCTTTATATAAGGGCGAAACACAACCGCAAAGGTAATCGGTCGTAAAGTGAACGCGTTGGTGAAGCCACTACTGTGAAGTAAGAATAGTACATTGTGAAAGTTGTGATATAAGAGAACATTGAGTAAATTGTTTATAATCAAGAAACTACAGATATATTTGGCGACTTTTATTTAAAAATCCAATGACCGGACTCGAAGGATTCGGAAAATCATCGAGGTTAACTTAAAAAATCGTAACACTATCTTATAAACCGTGTAATAATACTATGCCTTTTACCATGCATTAGCAAAATGCATATTTCTTGCATGCTAATTTTTACTAGATGAAATTTTCCCAGCACGTGCATACATATTGTTACGATCTTGCTGATTAACCTCGATGATTTCCTTAATCTTTCGGGTACGACCTCTGGATTGTTAAATAAAATCGCCAACTTAATTTGCAGTCTCTTTGTTTATAAAGACTTAATTAATATCCTTTTTAATTATTCGGTAATTCACAATTCAATTACAATTTACGTTACTACTTAAAATCACTTATATACAACTTTCACAATGTACTGTTTTTATTACTTTACTGTGATGTAATCTCTACGAGTTTAATTCACAACTGATTGCTTTTGCTGCCGTACGTCGCCCTTATATACTTGTTTGCTGCTTGAAAACGAAACCCCCGGAATAATCTCGTCCATACGATAATCCTCTCGGTTACGATAATCGTTTCGGTTACGATAATCGTCTCGTACGCTCTAGAAGATGTCAGTTGTCGGCTCCTCTCTTTCATCTGTCATTCGCTTCGCATTTTCGCCACACTGCCCTCCACCTAAGTCTGATCGTCCCGATCAGACACATTCGCTGTTCCAAACGCAGCAAGCCTCTCTAGGTGGACCACTTTCATCTTGTTTCTCGGCCTCCCTACAGTTTGAATTCGATACACTACGTCGTTTAGTCGTTTGATTATCTTGTATGGACCTTCCCAATTGCATTGAAGTTTTGGGGACAAACCTCTCTTTCGTTGTGGATTGTACAGCAACACCAAATCTCCATTTTGGAAGCCTTCGGAGTTCATCGCCTTGTCATACCGAGCCTTCATTTTGTCACTCATAATTTGAGTTCGCTGCCTCACAAGAGCATGTATCTCTCTTAACTCTTCCTCGAGAACAGTAGACGCTTCCTTCCCAATTCTTCTCGCATCACCAGTTATTCCAAATTTTAAATCGCTGGGCAACCGAAGTTCACTACCAACAGTATCCTGGCAGGTGTTTGACCTGTTCTTTCATGCACTGCGGACCGATATCCCATCAGGAAAAGCGGTATGTGTACATCCCAATCATCTTGATTCTTGTCCACTACTTTCCGCAAGTGCTCTTCCAGGGTCCGGTTGAATCGCTCTACCATGCCATCTGATTGAGGATGCAGGGCTGTCGTTCGGGTTTTGCGAATACCAAGTATCTGGCACATCTCCTGGAACACCGCCGATTCAAAGTTTCTTCCTTGGTCTGAGTGCAATTCTATAGGTGCACCGTATCTGGTAACCCAATTGTGAGTGAATGCATCCGCAACTGTTTTCGCTTCCTGGTTTGGAATTGGGTAGACCTCAGGCCATTTACTAAAGTAGTCCATAACCACAAGAACGTATTTGTTTCCTTGTTTGCTTAGAGGGAATGGACCGGCTACATCCATGGCAACCCGCTCAAATGGTGCACCTGAGTTATACTGCTTCATCTGCCCATGACTTCGTGACTTTGGCCCTTTAGCTGCAATGCACTCCGTGCAGTTAGCAATCCACTCAGCGATCGACTGCCGACAGCCAACCCAATAGAACCGCTGCTTGATCTTCTGCAGCGTTTTTGTAATACCTAGGTGCCCTCCACTAGGACCATTATGGAATTCCTTAAGAACATCCGGAATTCTTAACCTCGGAACTACTATAAGCTTCCGAGAGCACTGGCCATCTTCACTTTCCCATACTCTATGCAAACAGCCAGATATCAATTCTAAACTGTTCCATTGTGCACAGTATGCTTTCGCGATGGGACTTTCCGCTGCCATTTGTTCTTTACTTGGCCGTCTGTTCACCTCCAATCCGTGCATTACCAATTCCAAGTCCGAATCTTCTTGCTGACATTTCCTTAAGTGACTTGCCTCCCACTCTTCTGCTGATGTAACTGTCATTAGCCGGACGTCTATTATGTCTTCCTTACCCTCTGCTTTTGAGCAATGCTTACATTCCAAACTACATGGTCGACGGGACATAGCGTCAGCATTTCCGTGCTTATTACCCTTGCGGTGCTCGATGGTGAAGTCATAACTTTGCAGCCTCTCAATCCACCGTGCAAGCTGCCCTTCGGGATTCTTGAACTGTAGTAGCCACTTCAGCGCTGCATGATCCGTTCTAACGCGGAAATGTTGACCATACAGATATTTGTGGAAGTGTTTAATGCAATCCACCAACGCTAATAGTTCTCTCCGCGTTACGCAGTAGTTCCGCTCCGGTTTTCCAATAGTCCGGCTATAGTAGGCAACTATCTTCTCCTGCCCATCAATCACTTGCGAAAGTACACCTCCTATGCCATAACCACTAGCATCTGTGTCCAGAATAAATGTTGCACCTGGAACCGGGTACGCTAGCATAGGTGCAGTGCATAGTCGTTCTTTTAAAGCTTGGAAAGCATCCTCTTGTTCAGTTTTCCACTCGAAAGATTTATTTTTCCTTGTGAGTTCATGGAGACTATGAGCTACGCTGGCGAAATTCGGAACAAAGCGACGATAGTAAGTACACAGCCCAAGAAAACTTCTTAATTCATGCAAATTTCTGGGTCTCGGCCAATCCTTCACTGCTTCTATTTTTTCCTTCGCAGTACACACGCCCTTCGTGGTTACTTGATGACCTAAGTAATTCACCTCCTTCTTGAATAAAGAGCACTTCTTAGGACTTAGTTTAAGACCAGCGCCAGCTATTCTCTGGAAAACTTCTTCCAAATTACTCAGATGTTCGTCGAAGCTCTTTCCCAATACGATTATGTCATCCAGATACACCAAACAGGTCTTCCAGTGTAGTCCTTTCAGCACATGGTCCATTAATATTTCAAAAGTGGCAGGAGCGTTGCATAACCCAAATGGCATTACCGTAAATTTCCATAGACCGTTGCCGGCACTAAACGCTGTCTTCTCTTTATCTTCTTCACTCACTTCTACTTGCCAATACCCGCTCTTAAGGTCAAGTGTTGAGAACCATTCTGTGCCAGTTAAGGAGTCTAGTGTATCATCGATCCTGGGCAAAGGATAGCTGTCTTTCTTTGTGACATCGTTTAATCCCCGATAGTCCACGCAGAACCGCAACTGGCCATCTTTCTTCTTCACGAGTACCACCGGAGAGCTCCATGGACTTGCTGATGGTTCGATAACATCGCTTTCACTCATTTCCCTAATTATTTGGCCAACAGCGTCACGTTTGGCTAGTGGAACGCTTCGAGGAGTTTGACGAATTGGTCTTGCGTCACCAGTATCAATGCTATGCTTCACTACGTTGGTCCTGCCTGGTTTGTTGCCATCCTTGTCGAATATATTGGAGTATTTACGCATCATCTGGCTGGCCTGGTGCTTGTACTTGTCTTCCAACCCTTGCGTCCATGCATTGATATCTGCCTCCATCTTCTTGCTGCCAATAGAGTCGATTCCAGATGAATCATTGCTGTTAATAATGGTTTCCACCTCTTGACATTGCCCTAATACAGGTCCTCTAGGAATTTTTTCTGGTGATCTGAAATCATTTAATACTCTGACTGGGATGCGTCCATTCTTTTGCATCTTAGCCAGGGTTTTACCAATAAGTACGTCTGATGTATAATTTTGTGCTGCTTCGGCAGCCCAAAATTTGTTTGTCCCACAATCTCCATTAATTTTCGCCCAAATAACTGCTTCTGACTTCGGTGGAATCAGTTCACTGCCTTCTAAGACCACTTAGTTGCTGCTGTATGTGGAATCGTAGCCCATGCTTAGTGGTACTTCCATGTTCTTATACTCCATAACCTTGTTATTCAAGTCGATCTTGATACTTTGCTCCATCAAGAAGTCCACTCCTATGATTACCTCATCTACGATCTGCGCGACTATAAAGCTGTGTAACACCGTCACATTCCCTATTGAGACCTCACATGTTACTTCTCCCACCACTTGTGTGTCCTCACCAGTCGCCGTTTTCAATATTGCTCCAGGTAATGGTCTCACTTCTTTAGCGATCAGGTCAGTTCGAATGATGGAGTGTGATGCGCCCGTATCCACTGTTAATTTTCGCGCTCGTCCATGCACATATCCACCAATAGTAATGTTGCTCGTTTTCCTACCAATTTGCGAGACGGAGATTATGGGGCATTCAATTGCAGGAGCCAGCATACGCCCTTTTAGACTGGCTCGTTTTAGTTTAACGACTGAGAAGTTGATGGTTTATCCTCCTCAGCTTTCCGTTTGCGCTGTCCTTCCTGTATGCTGGAACCCGTTTTGCATTCGCGTGCGAAGTGACCAGGCTTTCCACATTTAAAGCATTTCCCAGCCTGATTCTTACCACCAGAACGATTCATTCCTTCTAACGACTTCAGAGTTCTCAATATTTCGGTCATCACATCTGCTGTTTCAACCTCCACTTTATTAACTTTGTATGCTGGTCTGCTTATGAGTGCCGCCGTTTCACGTGTTTGAGCATACGCCACTGTTTCAGCGAATGTTAACTTTGGATTCGCATATGTCTCCCGCTTGGTATAAACGTCTTTTATGCCGCTGATGAATTTTTGTATTTTCACCCGTTCGAGATGCTCACCTGATGCGTCTCCGATGGCTAAATGAGCCAATCTCTCGATTTCCGAGGCATATTCCTGTAGAGATTCGTTGGGTTTTTGGTCGCGCTTTTCTAACTCCATCTGGTAAATTTGTCTTCTGTGTTCGCTACCATATCGTCTTTCCAGGGCTCGCATCAATCCGTCGTAATCATTTCTCTCATAATCAGGTACAGTTTGCAAAAGTTCTGCCGCAGGTCCTTCCAACGCAACGAATAGTGCAGCAGATTTTTCCTCCATGCTCCATTTATTGGTTTCAGCCGTCTTCTCAAACTGGAGCTTGAAGACTTGGAAGGGAATTTTTCCGTCAAAGGATGGTGTTTTTACCTTGGGAGCGTTCACTGAAGTGGTTGGACGATTTAACTGCAAATCCCGGAAACGACCTTCCAATGTGTTGACTTTGGTCTCAATTAGATCCTCTATTTTGTCCTGTCGCCCCTCGATTCGATCCTGTCTTTCCTTAAGTTCCGCATTGTCTTTCACAAGATTTTGCTGTATTTGTGCGATTGTTCCTTCCAATCCATCGAATTTTTCCGACAGCCTAGCATCCTGTGCATCCATCTTTTGTGATATGCTGGCATCGACTTGTGACATGTTCGCGTTCATTACCGACATATTTTGTAAATTACGGGCATCCTGTGTATCCAATTTTTGTGAAATTGCAGCCAATAACATGTTCATGTCAATACCCGCAGATGAGCTAGGAGCCTTTTCTTGAATCTTACTTGATGGCTGCTCTAACTCCTTCGCAGAATCACTAACCTCTTCCTTGTCAACATCCTTCAAGGATACATCTTCATCCTCGCGGCGGAATTCGTATTGGTTCAAGTCGATACCGTCGACTTCCATTGCTTCTCGCAGTCTCGATTGCAGCTCTGCCTTATTTCCAGTTGTAGACAATCCTCGCTTGGCCAACTCCTTCTTGAGAAGAGGTATCGTCAAATCTTGAATCTTCACCATTTTTCAATAATTATCCTTTGGAATTTATTTAACAATCCCACTTCTGACACCAATTGTTACGATCTTGCTGATTAACCTCGATGATTTCCTTAATCTTTCGGGTACGACCTCTGGATTGTTAAATAAAATCGCCAACTTAATTTGCAGTCTCTTTATCTATAAAGACTTAATTAATGTCCTTTTTAATTATTCGGTAATTCACAATTTAATTACAATTTACGTTACTATTTACAATCACTTGTATACAACTTTCACAATGTACTGTTTTTATTACTTTACTCTGATGTAATCTCCTCGAGTTTAATTCACAACTGATTCACGACTGATTGCTGACTGACTCCTTGCAGTCGTATGTCGTCCTTATATACTTGTTTGCTACGTGAAAACGAAACCCCTGGAATTATTGCGTCGTTTACGATAATCGTCGTTTACGATAATCGCCTCTTACGTTCTAGAACGTGCCAGTTGTCGGCTGCTCTCTCTCATCTGTCATTCGCTTCGCATTTTCGCCACACTGCCCTCCACCTAAGTCTGATCGTCCCGATCAGACACATTTGCTGTTCCAAACGCAGCAAGCCTGTCTAGGTGGATCACTTTCATCTTGCTTCCTGGGCTCCCAACATTCTGGATTCGATACACTGCATCATTCAGCCGTTTGATTACCTTATATGGACCCTCCCAAACGCATTGAAGTTTTTGGTACAAACCTCTCTTCCGTTGTGGACTGCACAGCAACACCAAATCTCCACTTTGGAAGCCTTCAGAGTTCATCGCTTTGTCATACCTGGCCCTCAATTTGTAATGGTTTCGTGGTTTTGGCCCTTTAGTTGCTATGCACTTCTTGCAGTTAGCAACCCACTCAGCAATCGATTGACGACAACCAACCCAATAGAACCGCTGCTTGATCTTCTCCAGCATTTTCCTAATGCTCAGATGCTCTCCACTAGGACCATTGTGAAATTTTCTAAGAATATCCGGAATGCTTAACCTCGGAACTACTATAAGCTTCCGAGAGCACTGGCCATCTTCACTTTCCCATACTCTATGCAAACAGCCAGATATTAACTCTAAACTGTTCCATTGTGCCCAGTATGCCTTCGCGATGGAACTTCCCTTTGCCATTTGTTCCTTACTTGGCCGCCTGTTCACCTCCAATCCACGCATTACCAATTCCAAGTCTGGGTCTTCCTGCTGACATTTTCTTAAGTGGCTTGCCTCCCACTTTCCTGCTCGTGTAATTGTTATTCGCTGGACGTCTATTATGCCCTCAGCTTTTGAGCATCGTTTGCGTCGTCTTTCCTCTCTGTTGGAGCCCGACTGGCATTCGCGTGCGAAGTGGCCTGTTTCTCCGCAACTGAAGCACTTTTTACCTTGATTCTTAACACCACAACGATTCATTCCTGCTATCGACTTCAGAGTTTTCAATATTTCAGTCCTCACATCTGGTGTTTCTACCTCTAAACGCTTCACTTCGTGGACCGGCTTACATAGCAGTGCCGCTGCTTCACGTGTCTGAGCATACGCAACCGTCTCAGCGAATGTTAACTTTGGATTCGCATAAGTCTCTCGCTTGGTGTACACGTCTTTAATTCCGCTGATGAACCTCTGGATTTTTAATCTTTCGAGATATTCAGTCGACGCGTGCCCTGTGGCTAAATGAGCCAATCTCTCGATCTCAAAAGCATATTCCTGTAGAGATTCATTATGTTTTTGGTCACGCTGTTCCAGCTCCATCTGGTAAATTTGCCTTCTGTGTTCGCTACCAAAGCGTCTTTCCAGGGCTCGCATTACTGCACCATAGTTATCCCTCTTACATTCGGGAATAGTCAGCAAAATATCCGCTGCAGGTCCTTTCAACGTAACAAATAGCGCAGCGGATTTTTCTTCGATGGTCCAATTATTTAACTCAGTCGTCTTCTCGAACTGGAGCTTGAAGATCTGGAATGGAGCTGTGCCGTCAAAGGATGGTGTTTCTACCCACGGGCCGTTCATCGATCTGGCTGGACGATGCAACTGCAAATCTCGGACACGTCGCTCGAGCTCGTTGATTTTGGCTTCAATTAATTCTTCTATTTTTTCTTGCCGACCGTGCAATTCGTTGACTTTGCTCTCAATTAGATCCTGTCTTTCCTTAAGTTCTGCATTGTCTTTCTCCAGATTTTGCTGTATTTGCGCGATTGTTCCTTCTAATCCATCAAACTTCTGTGATATGCTGGCATCGATTGCAGATATATTTTGTGAATTACGGGCATCCTGTGTATCCATCTTTTCTGATATCTTGGCATCCTGTGCATCCAATTTTTGTGAAATTGCAGCCAATAACATGTTCATGTCAATCCCCGCAGATGAGCTAGGAGTCTTTTCTTGAATCTTACTTGATGGCTTATCTAACTCCTTCGCAGAATCACTAACCTCTTCCTTGTCAACATCCTTCAAGGATACATCTTCATCCTCGCGGCGGAATTCGTATTGGTTCAAGTCGATACCGTCGACTTCCATTGCTTCTCGCAATCTCGATTGCAGCTCTGCCTTATTTCCAGTTGTAGACAATCCTCGCTTGGCCAACTCCTTCTTGAGAAGAGGTATCGTCAAATCTTGAATCTTCACCATTTTTCAATATATATCCTTTGGAATTTATTTAACAATCCCACTTCTGACACCAATTGTTACGGTCTTGCTGATTAACCTCGATTATTTCCTTAATCTTTCGGGTACGACCTCTGGATTGTTAAATAAAATCGCCAACTTAATTTGCAGTCTCTATTTATAAAGACTTAATTAATGCCCTTTTTAATTATTCGGTAATTCACAATTTAATTACAATTTACGTTACTATTTACAATCACTTGTATACAACTTTCACAATGTACTGTTTTTATTACTTTACTCTGATGTAATCTCCTCGAGTTTAATTCACAACTGATTCACGACTGATTGCTGACTGACTCCTTGCAGTCGTATGTCGTCCTTATATACTTGTTTGCTACGTGAAAACGAAACCCCTGGAATTATTGCGTCGTTTACGATAATCGTCGTTTACGATAATCGCCTCTTACGTTCTAGAACGTGCCAGTTGTCGGCTGCTCTCTCTCATCTGTCATTCGCTTCGCATTTTCGCCACACTGCCCTCCACCTAAGTCTGATCGTCCCGATCAGACACATTCGCTGTTCCAAACGCAGCAAGCCTCTCTAGGTGGATCACTTTCATCTTGCTTCCTGGGCTCCCAACATTCTGCCGTTTGATTACCTTATATGGACCCTCCCAAACGCATTGAAGTTTTTGGTACAAACCTCTCTTCCGTTGTGGACTGCACAGCAACACCAAATCTCCACTTTGGAAGCCTTCAGAGTTCATCGCTTTGTCATACCTGGCCCTCAATTTGTAATGGTTTCGTGGTTTTGGCCCTTTAGTTGCTATGCACTTCTTGCAGTTAGCAACCCACTCAGCAATCGATTGACGACAACCAACCCAATAGAACCGCTGCTTGATCTTCTCCAGCATTTTCCTAATGCTCAGATGCTCTCCACTAGGACCATTGTGAAATTTCCTGAGAATATCCGGAATGCTTAACCTCGGAACTACTATAAGCTTCCGAGAGCACTGGCCATCTTCACTTTCCCATACTCTATGCAAACAGCCAGATATTAACTCTAAACTGTTCCATTGTGCCCAGTATGCCTTCGCGATTCCCTTTGCCATTTGTTCCTTACTTGGCCGCCTGTTCACCTCCAATCCACGCACTACCAATTCCAAGTCTGGGTCTTCCTGCTGACATTTTCTTAAGTGGCTTGCCTCCCACTTTCCTGCTCGTGTAATTGTTATTCGCTGGACGTCTATTATGCCCTCAGCTTTTGAGCATCGTTTGCGTCGTCTTTCCTCTCTGTTGGAGCCCGACTGGCATTCGCGTGCGAAGTGGCCTGCTTCTCCGCAACTGAAGCACTTTTTACCTTGATTCTTAACACCACAACGATTCATTCCTGCTATCGACTTCAGAGTTTTCAATATTTCAGTCCTCACATCTGGTGTTTCTACCTCTAAACGCTTCACTTCGTGGACCGGCTTACATAGCAGTGCCGCTGCTTCACGTGTCTGAGCATACGCAACCGTCTCAGCGAATGTTAACTTTGGATTCGCATAAGTCTCTCGCTTGGTGTACACGTCTTTAATTCCGCTGATGAACCTCTGGATTTTTAATCTTTCGAGATATTCAGTCGACGCGTGCCCTGTGGCTAAATGAGCCAATCTCTCGATCTCAAAAGCATATTCCTGTAGAGATTCATTATGTTTTTGGTCACGCTGTTCCAGCTCCATCTGGTAAATTTGCCTTCTGTGTTCGCTACCAAAGCGTCTTTCCAGGGCTCGCATTACTGCACCATAGTTATCCCTCTTACATTCGGGAATAGTCAGCAAAATATCCGCTGCAGGTCCTTTCAACGTAACAAATAGCGCAGCGGATTTTTCTTCGATGGTCCAATTATTTAACTCAGCCGTCTTCTCGAACTGGAGCTTGAAGATCTGGAATGGAGCTGTGCCGTCAAAGGATGGTGTTTCTACCCACGGGCCGTTCATCGATCTGGCTGGACGATGCAACTGCAAATCTCGGACACGTCGCTCGAGCTCGTTGATTTTGGCTTCAATTAATTCTTCTATTTTTTCTTGCCGACCGTGCAATTCGTTGACTTTGCTCTCAATTAGATCCTGTCTTTCCTTAAGTTCTGCATTGTCTTTCTCCAGATTTTTCTGTATTTGCGCGATTGTTCCTTCTAATCCATCAAACTTTTGTGATATGCAGGCATCGATTGCAGATATATTTTGTGAATTACGGGCATCCTGTGTATCCATCTTTTCTCATATCTTGGCATCCTGTGCATCCAATTTTTGTGAAATTGCAGCCAATAACATGTTCATGTCAATCCCCGCAGATGAGCTAGGAGCCTTTTCTTGAATCTTACTTGATGGCTGCTCTAACTCCTTCGCAGAATCACTAACCTCTTCCTTGTCAACATCCTTCAAGGATACATCTTCATCCTCGCGGCGGAATTCGTATTGGTTCAAGTCGATACCGTCGACTTCCATTGCTTCTCGCAGTCTCGATTGCAGCTCTGCCTTATTTCCAGTTGTAGACAATCCTCGCTTGGCCAACTCCTTCTTGAGAAGAGGTATCGTCAAATCTTGAATCTTCACCATTTTTCAATAATTATCCTTTGGAATTTATTTAACAATCCCACTTCTGACACCAATTGTTACGGTCTTGCTGATTAACCTCGATTATTTCCTTAATCTTTCGGGTACGACCTCTGGATTGTTAAATAAAATCGCCAACTTAATTTGCAGTCTCTTTATTTATAAAGACTTAATTAATGTCCTTTTTAATTATTCGGTAATTCACAATTTAATTACAATTTACGTTACTATTTACAATCACTTGTATACAACTTTCACAATGTACTGTTTTTATTACTTTACTCTGATGTAATCTCCTCGAGTTTAATTCACAACTGATTCACGACTGATTGCTGACTGACTCCTTGCAGTCGTATGTCGTCCTTATATACTTGTTTGCTACGTGAAAACGAAACCCCTGGAATTATTGCGTCGTTTACGATAATCGTCGTTTACGATAATCGCCTCTTACGTTCTAGAACGTGTCAGTTATCGGCTCCTCTCTTTCATCTGTCATTCGCTTCGCATTTTCGCCACAATATCACGTAGCAAACAAGTATATAAGGACGACATACGACTGCAAGTCAGTCAGTCAGCAATCAGTCGTGAATCAGTTGTGAATTAAACTCGTGGAGGTTACATTACAGTAAAGTAATAAAAGCAGTACATTGTGAAAGTTGTATTCAAGTGATTGTAAATAGTAACGTAAATTGTAATTGAATTGTGAATTACCGAATAATTAAAAGCACATTAATTAAGTCTTTATAAATAAAGAGACTGCAAATTAAGTTGGCGATTTTATTTAACAATCCAGAGGTCGTACCCGGAAGATTAAGGAAATTATCGAGGTTAATCAGCAAGATCGTAACAATTGGTGTCAGAAGTGGGATTGTTAAGTAAATTCCAAAGGATAATTACTGAAAAATGGTGAAGATTCAAGATTTGACGATACCTCCTCTCAAGAGGGAGTTGGCAAAGCGAGGATTGTCTACAACAGGAAATAAGGCAGAGCTGCAATCGAGACTGCGAGAAGCAATGGAAGTCGAAGGTATCGACTTGAACCAATACGAATTCCGCCGCGAGGATGAAGATGTATCCTTGAAGGATGTTGACAAGGAAGAGGCTAGTGATTCTGCGAAGGAGTTAGAGCAGCCATCAAGTAAGATTCAAGAAAAGGCCCCTAGCTCATTTGCGGGTATTGACATGAACTTGTTATTGGCTGCAATCACAAAATATATCTCCAATCGATGCCAGCATATCACAAAAGATGGATGCACAGGATGCCCGTAATTCACAAAATATATCTGCAATCGATGCCAGCATATCACAAAAGATGGATGCACAGGATGCCAAGATGTCACAAAAGATGGATGCAAAGTTTGATGGATTAGAAGGAACAATCGCGCAAATACAGCAAAATCTGGAGAAAGACAATGCAGAACTTAAGGAAAGACAGGATCTAATTGAGAGCAAAGTCAACGAATTGCACGGTCGACAAGACAAAATAGAAGAGCT
This sequence comes from Neoceratitis asiatica, assembly GCA_030068015.2. Taxonomy (NCBI): domain Eukaryota; kingdom Metazoa; phylum Arthropoda; class Insecta; order Diptera; family Tephritidae; genus Neoceratitis; species Neoceratitis asiatica. The sequence goes on along the minus strand of CM061528.1, from coordinate 126,151 downwards.
GATAAAGACCAAAATCAACGAGCTCGAGCGACATGTCCGAGATTTGCAGTTGCATCGTCAAGCCAGATCGATGAACGGCCCGTGGGTAGAGGCACCATGCTTTGACGGCACAGCTTCGTTCCAGATCTTCAAGCTCCAGTTCGAGAAGACGGCTGAGTTAAATAATTGGACCATCGAGGAAAAATCCGCTGCGCTATTTGTTACGTTGAAAGGACCTGCAGCGGATATTTTGCTGACTATTCCCGAATGTAAGAGGGATAACTATGGCGCAGTAATGCGAGTCCTGGAAAGACGCTTTGGTAGCGAACACAGAAGGCAAATTTACCAGATGGAGCTGGAACAGCGTGACCAAAAACATAATGAATCTCTACAGGAATATGCCTCGGAAATCGAGAGATTGGCTCATTTAGCCATCGGAGACGCATCAGGTGAGCATCTCGAACGGGTGAAAATAAAAAAATTTATCAGCGGCATAAAAGACGTTTATACCAAGCGGGAGACATATGCGAATCCAAAGTTAACATTCGCTGAGACGGTTGCGTATGCTCAGACACGTGAAGCAGCGGCACTGCTATGTAAGCCGGCCCACAAAGTGAAGCGTTTGGAGGTAGAAACACCAGATGTGAGGACTGAAATATTGAAAACTCTGAAGTCGATAGCAGGAATGAATCGTTGTGGTGTTAAGAATCAATGTGGAAAGTGCTTCAGTTGCGGTGAAGCAGGTCACTTCGCACGCGAATGCCAGTCGGGCTCCAACACAGAGGAAAGACGACGCAAACCATGCTCAAAAGCTGAGGGCATAATAGACGTCCGGCGAATAACAATTACACGAGCAGGAAAGTGGGAGGCAAGCCATTTAAGAAAATGTCAGCAGGAAGACCCAGATTTGGAATTGGTAATGCACGGATTGGAGGTGAACAGACGGCCAAGTAAAGAACAAATGGCAGCGGAAAGTCCCATCGCGAAAGCATACTGGGCACAATGGAACAGTTTAGAATTGATATCTGGCTGTTTGCATAGAGTATGGGAAAGTGAAGATGGTCAGTACTCTCGGAAGCTTATAGTAGTTCCGAGGTTAAGAATTTCGGATATTCTTAAGGAATTTCACAATGGTCCTAGTGGAGAGCATCTAGGCATTAAGAAAATGCTGGAGAAGATCAAACAGAGGTTCTATTGGGTTGGCTGTCGGCAGTCGATCGCTGAGTGGATTGCTAACTGCAAGGAGTGCATTGCAGCTAAAGGGCCAAAGTCACGAAGTCATGGGCAGATGAAGCAGTATAACTCAGGTGCACCATTTGAGCGGGTTGCCATGGATGTAGCCGGTCCATTCCCTCTAAGCAAACAAGGAAACAAATACGTTCTTGTGGTTATGGACTACTTTAGTAAATGGCCTGAGGTCTACCCAATTCCAAACCAGGAAGCGAAAACAGTTGCGGATGCATTCACTCACAATTGGGTTACCAGATACGGTGCACCTATAGAATTGCACTCAGACCAAGGAAGAAACTTTGAATCGGCGGTGTTCCAAGAGATGAGCCAGATACTTGGTATTCGGAAAACACGAACGACAGCCCTGCATCCTCAATCAGATGGCATGGTAGAGCGATTCAACCGGACCCTGGAAGAGCACTTGCGGAAAGTGGTGGACAGGAATCAAGATGATTGGGATGTACACATACCGCTTTTCCTTATGGGATATCGGTCCGCAGTGCATGAAACAACAGGTCAAACACCTGCCAGGATACTGTTTGGTAGTGAACTTCGGTTGCCCAGCGATTTAAAATTTGGAATAACTGGTGAGGCGAGAAGAATTGGGAAGGAAGCGTCTACTGTTCTCGAGGAAGAGTTAAGAGAGATACATGCTCTTGTGAGGCAGCGAACTCAAATTATGAGCGACAAAATGAAGGCTCGGTATGACAAGGCGATGAACTCCGAAGGCTTCCAAAATGGAGATTTGGTGTTGCTGTACAATCCACAACGAAAGAGAGGTTTGTCCCAAAAACTTCAATGCGTTTGGGAGGGTCCATATAAGGTAATCAAACGGCTAAATGACGCAGTGTATCGAATCCAGAATGTTGGGAGCCCAGGAAGCAAGATGAAAGTGGTCCACCTAGAGAGACTTGCTGCGTTTGGGACAGCGAATGTGTCTGATCGGGACGATCAGACTTAGGTGGAGGGCAGTGTGGCGAAAATGCGAAGCGAATGACAGATGAAAGAGAGGAGCCGACAACTGGCACGTTCTAGAACGTAAGAGGCGATTATCGTAAACGACGATTATCGTAAACGATGTAATAATTCCAGGGGTTTCGTTTTCACGTAGCAAACAAGTATATAAGGACGACATACGACTGCAAGTCAGTCAGTCAGCAATCAGTCGTGAATCAGTTGTGAATTAAACTCGTGGAGGTTACATTACAGTAAAGTAATAAAAGCAGTACATTGTGAAAGTTGTATTCAAGTGATTGTAAATAGTAACGTAAATTGTAATTGAATTGTGAATTACCGAATAATTAAAAGCACATTAATTAAGTCTTTATAAATAAAGAGACTGCAAATTAAGTTGGCGATTTTATTTAACAATCCAGAGGTCGTACCCGGAAGATTAAGGAAATTATCGAGGTTAATCAGCAAGATCGTAACAATATTTAATGATTTTGCATTCTTTTATTTTTTAAATAAGTCATTTATGTACAGAGATTTGTTTTGTTATTCCTAATTACTAAACTTAAAATTTAAAGCTGAACTCACCTATTAATGCAGCATCATCTTATGTTATACATACATATGTACATTTGTATAAGTTATTCAATTTTATTTGTAAAACGTTTTCTTAAGTTTTTCCTCAAACTCGACATACCAAAACTTGAGACAACTCTTTGCAACTAAAACCGGAAAATTGTTCCTAACTGCACAATAGGAATCTGTTAATATGAAATAATTTATTATACAAATTGCTCTTGACTATTTGCAGAGATTTCCATAAGTCGCCAAGCAGCTTTTGGATTCAATTCATTTGAATCTCGGCAGAGAACCCATACATAATTTACCCGCATGACTTTATCAGGATCGCCTTCTATAACTTGATGGTTACGGTCCCGCACGCACATAATCTGTTGGGCTTGAAAGGTAATTATCAGAACTGGCCCCTGTTCCATTACCTTACCCATCGCCAAATCTATATTTTCGATGTCAAGGATCTTCGAATCCAAATACATACCCATCTTAATCGCTTGAGTTATCGGTGTAGCAATAATATTGTACGTGCTTTCAAAGCACCAGTCCTTTAGAATCTCCAAGTTCCCCCGCACCATCGCTTCTAGAATGTTTGGTATGATATCAGTTTCGCAGTCTCGAAGAAACTGTTTTTGATCAAAACTTGGGTCAATTTTACAAAGTTCAGTTAGTGTTTCCGATAGCTCAGTTTTAGAAAAAAGTCCACCCATAACGTCAGAGACTTTATCAGTCAAGAGTCGGGAAGCGCGTATAACCGGATTCTCAGACTCATCGTATTTCAATTTCCAGTCAAGCACTTTATTTACATATGCATTGTTGTTCTTAAAATTTTCCCACGATTGATAGAATTTTGAATCCTTATGTAGTTCAACTCCTGGTGGGATAAGATGTAAATAAAAAATAGATCAAGAAATAAAAAAATGCTATTACTATTATCTGATTTCTTATATATTACATCTTTTATAATTAGCAAGAGTCAGACGTGGTTTCAAAAAAAAAAAAACATATAATTTCTAAAAATGATTACGGCCAAGTGACCGCCGCGGCTGGCTTGAATAAATTCCGAGACGAGAGGCGCAATTTTCGAACATTTTTTCCAGCAATTGGGACATATGGACCCAATAACGCGTCGGATATGTCAGTCCGACGTCCAAATCGGAGAATCATAGTTTACAACCGGTCGACCAATTGCCTTGTATGTTGCCAACAACGTTTCTTTGTATGCATTCGTATGCGGAGTGAAGGAGTGCAGGCTATCATATGTGACTCCCAGTAACGCACGAACGATTATTTGAACCATAACCAACAAATACACATCAAAACAGAGATTGTATCTTTAAAAAAAATCCGTATTGAAAGGGTTAAAGGACAAATTTCAAAAGGGAGAATTCATGTTAAATTTTATTACTGGAGCGCAATGTTAAGTAAAACCCGATTTTCCCCCCTATATTTATGCATGTTGTTGTTGTTGTAGCCGCAGAAAATTCTCCAAATGGGGGAGACATTCGGGGAACATTGTGGGAGTGACAGTCCTTGGCCGGATAAAAATCCGGGCCGTTCCGATATAAAGACCTGACTGTCGCGGGAACTATTGATTTTAGTCGGCTCTGACGACAGGCATGCCTTACCGCGGGTAAATTCTTGAACCCCTCCGGAGTGGGTATATTTATGCATGTATTCGCGTACGGCAGCCATAGCGGTTATTATTGCGTACTACCATTCGAAAGGTCGGAGTTCGAGTCCAGGTTCGCCATCTCCAACAATATATGGAAATGTCAAGCCCTCCGAGTATATTTCTCGCATGAAAAAACACCCCTCATAAAAATTCACGGGCCGTTCCGAGGTAGCTTAATATAAACTATAGGTCCCTTCATTTCTTGTTAAAAAAAGAACATCTAGACATAAAAACACCAATTGAAGGCGGAGCCCGGCCGATTCAGCGGTTACAAATATATTTAAAAAAAAAGAGTTAACCATAATTCATTTTAATCTGTTGAAATAGAAGCCCTGCCACTATTTTCTTGTAGTTTCACTTTTTTGCGCCATTTAATCTAACAATGCATCCCCAATGGAAATCAAGTAGTGAAAAATTTTCACCGGCCAAATATGGAACACGGTTTACTGTAAATTGTGAGGTGCAAGGTGAAATTTGGAAGTGTTACTTCAAACTTAAAAGTCCATAAAGAACGTTGTTGTTGTTGTTGTTGTAACCCCAGAAAATTCTCCAAATTGGGCTTCGGGTAACATTGAGGGAGAGACAGTCCTTAGCCGAATAAAAATCCGAGTCGTTCCGGTATAAAGAACCGGCTGTCGCGAGTACTATTGGATATTAATAAATAATTCCTGGGAAAACAGCATTAAAAATATTATATGTCGAATTGAACTGAAGCTACATTTATTCGGTCACTTACTATCTAATAATATATGTCCAAAGATCGTGTGCGGGAAAGTGTCAACTATCATAAGACTAAGTGCAAAGTTTGGTCATTTCGTTGCTTTGGAAAAGGTCTCGTTTTCAATTGATCAATAAATAGTACATTTTCTTAATACATTAGAAAAATACACGTAAAAACTAATAAATCAATTAAATCGAAAATTTGAATTTATTTATTTTACGTCTATGCAAACTCCTTTAATAATCCATAATTACATATGTATGAGATGGAAAAACTTCACATTGGTAATATGAAACACTTCACATGTTTTGCATTGTACATATCACTTACCTGTCGCTTCAGCATTAGCTTCGACTACCCTTTCATCATTTCCATAAACAACTTCTACGCGTTTACGCAGTTTTTGGGGAGATCGGTAGACCCTAGAATTTATACTTTGAGATCCTATTTCTTGTTTTATCATTTCTGTTGTTGTTGATATAGCCTGAAAAGCTGATGTTTGTCCTATTTTCTCACTTTTCTCTGTAATAGTCTCAGTAACACCTTTAGCAGTTTTGGATATTTCTTCAGATATTTTTGTTGCCCTTTTTGCCATATCTGATTTACTTGCTTCGTCAAACACATCACTGACCTTTTCTTTAATACTTCCTATCTGCTCCTTCAAAATACTCGAAGATTTATGAGCTTCAGATTCAACAATGTTAAATTTTTGTCTTGCCGATTGGAGAGCGTCGGATTGTTCCAATTTCTGTGCTTCTTCTCTGAATTTCTTTATATTTTCCTTCATTTCTTTGTTCTTTTCCATTTCGGATTTAATATTATCGATAAACTGAGAAAAAAATCCTGGTCTTCTACTTGGTTGCGAATAGTAACGCTGAAAACGTAAACTCTATATACTGTCAATTTAGAAAGCTAACAACACTATACCTGGAGGTGTAGTCCTGGCCAGTAACGACATCCGTGGACTACCCTATATGTACTATTGCTATATCTGCCACAAGACGCCGCCAAGATTTTGTACTTCAAGTGCATGCGAACAAAATAATATGTAATATAGTCAACAGAACATGTCAGATTTTATCAATTCAACAAATAGACTTAACAATAATTTAAGATTACCATTGTTAATAATTTTCCAGGAACTATTGATTTAAATTGTAAAAGAGAAATGAATATAATTTCAAAGAAAATTTATGTAATTTCGTACTAACAGCACCGAAAGACAATATTTGAAGCAACCATCACGCTGTGTAAATGTCAAAAGTCTGACAGCTGAGCTGAAATATCATCGATATCTGTTTCGATGTTTTCATTTTATCGAATTATTATTCTTCTCTCACTAATGATGTTAACTTTTTTTTAGATAGATCCTGTTCTCACAGTTCTAAATCCTCGCAATCGCTTAAGCCGATGGCAGAGAGGACTTATGTGCCAAGTGCGTGACAGATATACATTGACGTCTAAATATATACATGCAACTCTACGAAAATACTTCATAAGCAACGTTGGTGCCTACGCAAAGCAGAAGGATGGTCATTCTCATCTTTTTGAGGGCGTTGACATTCCCTGATTTAAATTTCAATTTATTTCCTTAACTTTAATGCGAATTCTAAGAATTATGAAGGAAAACTTGAAAAAACGCTACAATTATTATTGATATGACAAATTTTTAATTGCGTCATACCACTGGAGTTTTTCATATCCATCTTTCTTGATTACGTTATATTTTTCAGTAAAGCATATTCTTGCGAAAATGCAGAACGAATGATCAGATCAGAGAGAGGACATTAACTAGCAAGTTCTAGAGCATAAATCGAGAATATTCGTTATAGAGAAAATTTCGATCACTCCAGGCGATTTAGCCTATAACGGAAGTGAACTCGTTGATAGTAACAGTAGTAAAAATATTACATTGTGAAAGCTGTAAAAAAAAGTGATTGTAAATAGTGAAGTGATTGTTTGTTATTGAGTAATACATTAACATTGAGTAAATTCTTTATAAATACCAACTGCAAAGTTAGTTGGCGATTTTCTTTTAACCATCCAGTGATCGGTCTCCAAGGATTTGGAAAATCATCGAGGTTAATTTAGCGAAATCGTAACAATATGCCAAAAATAAAATTTGGAAGAATTTTATTTATGTGAAAAATAATAATTTCACATAAATAAATTTATATATATATATATATAATAATTTGACATAAATAAATTTATATATATATATATATTATTTTTCACATACATGAAATTCTTCCAAATTTTATTTCTGGTACATTGTTACGATTTCGCTAAATTAACCTCCATGATTTCCCAAATCCTTCGAGTCCGATCACTGGATTGTTAAAAGAAAGTCGCCAACTAAGATTGCAATTGTAAATAAAATAAAAAATCGGAGACGTAAAATAAGTAAGAAAACTAAGTTAGCTTTGTGAAAAACTGACTTATTTTTTTACAAAGTGAATCAAATCCGTAAGAGCTTAAAATGATTGATCAGATGCCAAGACAACGGTTTATTTCAGTAGTAGAAACTCCGACATAGATTGTTGGCATTGAGAAATTAACGGTCTCCAAAAAATAATTATATTTATATTATTCAATGTGTGAAGTATATGTATTTATAGACTTTTGATTTAGTTTTGTGCTACAAATCTCATTTATTAAATTAACTTTCTAAAAGAAAAAATAATGTTCAGCACAAAAATTAAAAATTTAAAAGTAAAACTTATTTAAAAAAAAATCCAATACTTTGCAGCTAATTTTTTAAACCATTCAAATCAACATTTTCATGAAATAAATATATTAGAATTTTTAAAAATTACAGCGAATTTAAGATAAAGAAAAATATGTCAGAAGATTATCCAATCTCAATTATAATCTGTAAAAACTACCACAGTTTTTTTTAAGATAAAGAAAAATACGTCAGAAGATTATCCAATCTCAATTATAATCTGTAAAAACTACCACATTTTTTTTTGCATCATGGTTAAATTTATACTTCATTTTAGTATAGTTTTAAATCACAAGCACAAAATAAACATTCAAAGTATGCATAAACCAAATATAGCTTATCTATACGCGCTCTAAGTACTGCAAAGTTTCTAATAGATTCTGTTCTATTTGCCTGTGCTTTTGACAGCAGATGTTGTAACCACGGTTGTCGTTTCAGTCCAAATGTAAAAATTCTGACAGTGTTCAAGCAGCTAACTTGTCGTATAAGCATTTAAAGTAAAACAAGACAAGGAAAGCCAGCAGAGCCAGTTCGTATTGGGTCGAGGCCTTCGCCGCGCACTTTTTGCTTGCTTTTTCACATAATTGTCATAATCATGGAAACTTCCATTATTTTGAAAACTGTACAAATTCTCCGTTTCACTCTTTGCGCGGAAATCAAAATTCTCAAGATATTCGCATTGACAAATAGGATTTTAGGTAAACAAAACATAAGAAAATAATATTGTCAATCTGGGCGTTCAAAAAAAATTTACTTGACTGACATAGTAAATACAACACACCTTGTTAATTTTGGCTTGTATGTCATAGTACGAAATATATACGTAATTTTTCAAAAATCAAATATTCTGATTACCCTGCTTCAGGAAGTAACATCCGTTAGGAAATGTATATGGAAATCACAATAGAGGTTTTCCTGGAAAAAAACGGATTCATATTTAATGTAATTAATTCTTTCAGTAATTTGGAAGCGATATTTTCTTTCTGCACTAAAATATTTTAAAACGTACCTATTGGGTGAAATCTATGAAACTAAAAAGTATAGCCACATTTTTACCGAGTGTAAAAGTAAAACGTAACGGCTTTATAATACTAATAGGTGCAAAAATAAATATGCTTGGAGCAAGATGTTTTAGTTCACGAGGGGTATGTACAAATGGACTGCGTTATTTGTTAGAGTTTATTATTTAGTTCATGTATCTCTTAAAGGACGCCGTTTCTTTTCTTGAATTTGGACCTCTTGATATTAAATATATGCCGGAATCAGGTCTGGATAAAACATTTGCAATTAACTGTTCATCAAGCCCTTCTAATACATCGGCAGAATCTTCAATATCGTATCTTTCACCAACTATATTAAATTCATATTCGCCAATTATGGGCAAAGCTATCACCCCTACTTGGAAGGCCACAAATAATTTTAGCGACAATGAAGTGTTTGACATAAATGTCCCATTGCTAGAGGGAAACGAAAATGCTGAGAAGCAACAAAATGAGAGATCTGATGGACAATTAGCTTCGCAGCAGAACTTTCGGAAATTATTAGACCTTACACATGCTCAAACGGAGCAGAAAAACGAAATATCCAAATCACTTAAAATGTTTGCCTTCTTGGCTTCGTACAAATATGAAAACGGTAATTGGAGAATTTGTGTTGTATTAACGTTATCTACGAATATGTACCAGAACTATATATTAAGTCATCTGATTTGTTTTTTAATTGCGGTATGAGTAATTCTAACCTACATATGTTATAGGCGACTGTCTGTCTGTCTATGAAATTGCGGTAATGAATAATCCTAACCTATTGTCCTTAAAGGCGGCCCATCTGCCTGTCTGTAAAAATTTTAACAAATTTTCAAACAATTGCCAAAATTAAATATTATGTATGTATTATGATTCTGAAATACTTTTTGAAATATTTTTTAAAAATATGGAATATGTTCTGTATGAATACTAATCTCAAATATTTCAAAACGTTTAATAATATCTCAAGTGCACAAAATCAAGACATTAGTTTAACTGAATTTTAATAAGGTTTATTTATTAAAAAGTAATGGGTAAGACGATTATAACAAAAAATGTAAACTAGTACATATATTTTTTAGAAAAATTAGTTCCGGTTCCTGTTCCGGTATATAAATAGATATTTTACTTACCTTTCAAGCGGTATATTACAAGTTGGATTAGAATATTTCGAAATAAGCGCTAAAAAGTCACTGGGAATATAGTTATGAAAATATAAACCCATTAAAATGTTGATCTAACCACGTCCAGCTGTCTGTTTGAACGCAAACCAGTCAAAAAGCCATATTTAAGAACCGAAAAAACTTTGACTTAAGCGAAGACATGTCAAACATTTAATTGTTTTGTGAATTGCTGCTGAAAAGTGGTTCTGCTTGCTTCCTTTTTTTTTTTTTGAAGCTGGTCCATTTTGCTCCTACTTGAACTGCTTTGTTAATTTACAGTTGTTCTATTGCGTACATGTATTTTCCATATAGCTTATCTGGTAAAGGCTTCAATTTGAACAAGGCGAATTTAACAAGATATGGCAGCGAATTCAACTTAGTTCTTTTTGTACGTGGAAATTTAAATTTTTTTTTTAACGTGAATATCATAGAAAAAGAAATTTAAAAAAATATTATATTTGCAGATCCGTTGGAATCAACTAGAGATTCTACAGTAGACGACATTATGGAAGAATTCTATTGTAATGGATATGTTGTTGACGAAAAAAATGTATTTCAACAAGGAAAACCATGGCATGACTTATATAACTTCAATAAAAATATGTACAACAACACTGGCAACCAGAGCAGTTTGAGGTTCGGTATTGTAAGTTATGCAAATAAGAATAGCAGTAGCCCTGCTAATCATAGTATTTACGATGCCTTGAATCAACATTGTTTCGATCCGAATTTAAGAATGCTGCACTCACCGGTCCCATTGGCTTGTTTCTATGACAGAAACGCCTCGCAGATGCCTCAGAAAAATATCGCTGCAGTCACAGTTGCCGCAGCAGCCGCTGCTGCCAATATTGACTACAACAACAAAAACTTTAAAAAGCCACAGAAACGCTATGGCAATATGAAGTTGGACAAGTTTGTGAGTTTAATTAGAATATTATTTTCTTTATTGAGTTGCATAGTAAATATGTTTATGTATAAGGTATAATCAAGGCGAATTTAACATTTCCTTTGAATTTGTTTCAAATTTTTATTCGTATATGCGAAAATTTCTAGAATTGTAATTTTCTAATTGTGGTTTGCGCGAAAAAGAGGGGAACGGAGAGTCTATGCAGTATTCCTTGATTTTGGCAATCACTAAAAAAAACCATGATAATTGTTTTATTTGTTATTTTGCTTTCATCTTAATAAATTCGCCTTGGGTACAATACAAATGTGAGGAAACCATTTACGACAGCCATAGCTCGCCGATATTAGAATAACTAACGCTGATCTGATAAACAGTATAGATTGGCAACCTATGCTAACGCTCGCATAGGATAACTTTCCCATAATTATATCGATTGACAGGCCCCTTGACTTTGTTTCCGTGAACCACCGAATCTTCGTTAACTTAAAAAAAAAACTAACTGATCCGGCTTTGCGGATGGTGATTGCGGAAATTCACCCCAACTTCCCAACCGAAGCGGCGGTTTTAGCAACAAGGCGTGACGCAATATGCCTAGCCGATCCCGGAGATCTCCGCAATAGGAAACTCAAATTTGGAGACTGCAAAAGGTATACCAACACAAGCGTCCGTAGTGTATTTTACTTGTAGATACGAAATAAAAGGTACTTCTCATGAAAATCCAACAGCCGTTCGGAGACGGCTTAGAATCACAGGAACACTCCAATGAAGTTATCCTGAAAATTTCAAGTTAATCGGTCGTTAACTTTTCAAGACGAGAATCTTTACAAACGAACGTAGGATTTATATATATTATCGAGCACATGTAATTAACTTTATGTTGTAAAATTTTCATTTTGCGTTTGTGTTATTTGCAACTACGAAACATACTAGTGCACATTTTATAACAAGTGTTAATAACCAGTACCTATTTGATAATTTTCAGTCTGCAGTAAAGCACTGTGTTTTTTGCGAAAATAACAACGAACCAGAGGCAGTAGTGAGAAGTCACGCCGTACGCGATTCGCTAGGACGTGTTCTATGCCCTAAATTACGGACTTACATTTGTCCAATTTGTAAAGCTTCTGGGGACAAGGCGCATACAGTTAAATATTGTCCACAAAAACCTATTATCACAATGGAAGACGCAGTGAAAGCTGAATCTTTACGTCAAGCAAAGAACTTGTATTTTAAACAAGGAATGAAAGCATAAGTAATGAAATACTTTTTTTTTTAAATCGGCAAAACTGGTTTGAAACTTGATATACTCGTATTTGAACAGAAGATTTTTGATCTTAAAAATAATTTTAGAACAAGACTTTTCTTTTCAGTAATTATATTTTTTAAGATTCGTACAGAGAGATAAATGTACGTTAAATAATTTTTTATTATTTACTTTTCGTTTTAGTAAATTTTTTAATAGTGGCACAGAATAGTAAATGTATAAATGTACCTTAAATAGTGAGTTATTCGTTTAATTTAATTTGTAAACTGTTCATGTTTAAAAAGAAACACGCATTTTAAGAAATGTGTAATTTGAAGTAAAAGTTTTGCGCTTTCTATGTATGTAAATATTTTCGTGTTTAAAATAGTGTTAAGTTGTGTAAAATCATTTAAGTTTTCGATAGCTTGAATTGACAACTGACACTTCTAAATAAAATTTTGAACCATTTTATTTAACAATATACGTACAAGTTTTTGGAAAAAAATACGTTATGTTTTTAAATAAACAGCTCGTAATTCATTAGGATTACAGCTATTCGTTATTTTATTATTGAAGTATTAACATGCTGGGCGCGTTAACAGCGGTTCGAACATAGTGGTTCACGCCCAGATGACGCTTCTATGTATCAATTTACATTTTAAGTTTATATATTTAAAAAATTCCATTTGTTTTTAATTTAATATACATACTACAACCGCTTACATTGGTAAAACATTCTTTTTAAAAATATACGAGTTTAGATATAAATTATTAAACATGCATATATTTTCTATTCATAATGCTTACATTTTGTATTGAGTTCTGTTTCCATAATATCCATCACCAAGATACTTAAAATGATGGTATTTTTGTGTAATTTACTTAAATAGGTATATATATAAACGTCTCTTAATTTTCTTAAATGGTAAATTATGTAATTACCATAAATATAAGTTTACATAAAAACATGCCATGTAATAATTTTCACCCATTGTAAATAAATAAAGAGCAATCAAACATAAGTTCAGCGTTTTCCAATTTTTGTATTCTCTCCATATAATAAGTTTTTGTTTCAAGGCCGTCAAAATAGTTGTTTGTTTCTGCAATGATCTCTTCATTCGACCCAAATAGTCGCAGGATAAGTTCGTAGCCCAAATTAACTTGTGCACCCGTTCGTGGCGCTGACGGAACATCGCCAAACACTCTTTTGAAGTGGTTACACAGCTGTACTTATGATCCTGTGTGAGCAATCGCTGCACCCATTAAGCGGATAGCTTTTTCATAACCAAATACTTATGTATGTAAAATCTAATGTACCCGAGATGCTTACAGTCTCAGCCACTCGACGTATTTTTACTCTCCGACAGTCTAATATAATCCCATAGATTTTATCGACGATTTCTGTCGTGACGATCTCTTTTTGGCCACGCTGTGTGAAGAACAGAAATCATTGGCAACTCGCTCACTTGGCACTATTTACGGCTTTTTTTGGGAAAGCAAGAGGGTCCGGGCAGAGAATGTAGAATATATATATGTATATATATATATATATATATATATAGCGGAAACTTTGCTGACTATTTCTGAATATGAGAGAGATAACTATGGCGCAGTAATGCGAGCCCTGGAAAGACGTTATGGTTACGAGCATAGGAGGCAAATTTACCAGATGGAGCTGGAACAGCGTGACCAAAAACACAATGAATCTCTGCAGGAATATGCTTTTGAAATCGAGAGATTGGCTCATTTAGCCACAGGGCACGCATCGGGTGAATATCTCGAAAGATTAAAAATCCAGAGGTTCATCAGCGGAATTAAAGACATGTACACCAAGCGAGAGACTTATGCGAATCCAAAGTTAACATTCGCTGAAACTGTTGCATATGCTCAGACACGTGAAGCAGCGGCACTGCTATGTAAGCCAGCCCACAAAGTGAAGCGTTTGGAGATAGAAACACCAGATGTCAGGACTGAAATATTGAAAACCCTGAAGTCGATAGCAGGAATGAATCGTTGTGGTGTTAAGAATCAGGTTGGGAAGTACTTCAGTTGTGGAAAACCAGGTCACTTCGCACGCGAATGCCAGCCGGGCTCCAACAGAGAGGAAAGACGACGCAAACGATGCTCAAAAGCTGAGGGCATAATAGACGTCCAGCGAATAACAATTACACGAGCAGGAAAGTAGGAGGCAAGCCACTTAAGAAAATGTCAGCAAGAAGACCGAGACTTGGAATTATTAATGCACGGATTGGAAATGAATAGACGGCCAAGTAAGGAACAAATGGCAGCGGGAAGTCCCATCGCGAAGGCATACTGGGCACAATGGAACAGTTTAGAGTTGATATCTGGCTGTTTGCATAGAGTATGGGAAAGTGAAGATGGCCAGTGCTCTAGAAGGCTAATAGTAGTTCCGAGGTTGAGAATTCCGGATATTCTTAAGGAATTTCACAATGGTCCTAGTGGAGAGCATCTAGGCATTAAGAAGATCAAGCAGAGGTTCTATTGGGTTGGTTGTCGTCAATCGATCGCTGAGTGGGTTGCTAACTGTAAGAAGTGCATAGCAACTAAAGGGCAAAAACCATGAAACCATTACAAATTGAAGGCCAGGTATGACAAAGCAATGAACTCTGAAGGCTTCCAAAGTGGAGATTTGGTGTTGCTGTGCAGTCCACAATTGAAGAGGGGTTTGTCCCCAAAGCTTCAATGCGTTTGGGATGGTCCATATAAGGAATCAAACGGCTAAATGACGCAGTGTATCGAATCCAGAATGTTGGGAGACCAGGAAGCAAGATGAAAGTGGTCCACCTAGAGAGGCTTGCTGCGTTTGGAACAGCGAATGTGTCTGATCGGGACGATCAGACTTAAGTCAGAGTATAAATTTTTTGGTGAATTTCTATGTAGTTACAATTTGAACAAAAAAGGCTTAAATAAAACTTCGAATATCACGATTATTTCAATATAATATTAAAGTATATATAGAATATTTTTATAAGGGCTATATTTCCTATCGAGAAAATATAAAATATATTCATGAAATGAAAAATTTTAGGAAAACTATTTATTAAGTTGTTTAACAAAATATCAAAGCGACCTTGCGCTGCACTATATTCCACCATACTGGCTGTCAAAATCTAAATTCAACGCCTATACGTCCTTGTCAAATACATAGGCTGTTCTCAGCTGTGAGCTGGTTCCTGAAAATCACCTGATAGTTTCCATACTCCCTTATACTCTGCTTAAGTGGAGGGCAGTGTGGCGAAAATGCGAAGCGAATGACAGATGAAATAGAGGAGCCGACAACTGGCACGTTCTAGAGCGTAAACGAGGCGATTATCGTAAACGACGATTATCGTAAACGAGGCGATTATTCCAGGGGTTTCGTTTTTCAAGCAGCAAGCAAGTATATAAGGGCGACACATGACTGCAAAAGGATCAGTCGTGAATTAAACTAGTTGGAAATCACATTACAGTAAAGTAATAAAAACAGTACATTGTGAAAGTTGTATACAAGTGATTGTAAATAGTAAAGTAAATTGTAATTGAATTGTGAATTACTGAGTGATCAAAAGGACATTAATTAAACTGTTTATAAATAAAGAAACTGCAAATTAAGTTGGCGATTTTATTTAACAATCCAGAGATCGTACCTGAAGGATTTGAGAAATCATCGAGGTTAATCAGCAAGATCGTAACAATATTGTTACGATCTTGCTGATTAACCTCGATAATTTCCTTAATCTTCCGGGTACGACCTCTGGATTGTTAAATAAAATCGTCAACTTAATTTGCAGTCTCTTTATTTATAAAGACTTAATTAATGTGCTTTTATATATTCGGTGATTCACAATTTAATTACAATTTACGTTACTATTTAAAATCACTTGTATACAACTTTCACAATGTACTGCTTTTATTACTTTACTGTAATGTAATCTCCACGAGCTTAATTCACAACTGATTGCTCTTGCAGTCGAATGTCGTCCTTATATACTTGTTTGCTGCTTGAAAACGAACCCTCCGGAATAATCTCGTCTTTACGATAATCCTCTCGGTTACGATAATCGTTTCGGTTACGATAATCGTCTCGTACGCTCTAGAAGATGACAGTTGTCGGCTCCTCTCTTTCATCTGTCATTCGCTTCGCATTTTCGCCACACTGCCCTCCACCTAAGTCTGATCGTCCCGATCAGACACATTCGCTTTTCCAAACGCAGCAAGCCTCTCTAGGTGGACCACTTTCATCTTGTTTCTCGGCCTCCCTACAGTTTGAATTCGATACACTACGTCGTTTAGTCGTTTGATTATCTTGTATGGACCTTCCCAATTGCATTGAAGTTTTGGGGACAATCCTCTCTTTCGTTGTGGATTGTACAGCAACACCAAATCTCCATTTTGGAAGCCTTCGGAGTTCATCGCCTTGTCATACCGAGCCTTCATTTTGTCACTCATAATTTGAGTTCGCTGCCTCACAAGAGCATGTATCTCTCTTAACTCTTCCTCGAGAACAGTAGACGCTTCCTTCCCAATTCTTCTCGCATCACCAGTTATTCCAAATTTTAAATCGCTGGGCAACCGAAGTTCACTACCAAACAGTATCCTGGCAGGTGTTTGACCTGTTGTTTCATGCACTGCGGACCGATATCCCATCAGGAAAAGCGGTATGTGTACATCCCAATCATCTTGATTCTTGTCCACTACTTTCCGCAAGTGCTCTTCCAGGGTCCGGTTGAATCGCTCTACCATGCCATCTGATTGAGGATGCAGGGCTGTCGTTCGGGTTTTGCGAATACCAAGTATCTGGCACATCTCCTGGAACACCGCCGATTCAAAGTTTCTTCCTTGGTCTGAGTGCAATTCTATAGGTGCACCGTATCTGGTAACCCAATTGTGAGTGAATGCATCCGCAACTGTTTTCGCTTCCTGGTTTGGAATTGGGTAGACCTCAGGCCATTTACTAAAGTAGTCCATGACAACAAGAACGTATTTGTTTCCTTGTCTGCTCATAGGGAATGGACCGGCTACATCCATGGCAACCCGCTCAAATGGTGCACCTGAGTTATACTGCTTCATCTGCCCATGACTTCGTGACTTTGGCCCTTTAGCTGCAATGCACTCCGTGCAGTTAGCAATCCACTCAGCGATCGACTGCCGACAGCCAACCCAATAGAACCGCTGCTTGATCTTCTCCAGCGTTTTTGTAATACCTAGGTGCCCTCCACTAGGACCATTATGGAATTCCTTAAGAACATCCGGAATTCTTAACCTCGGAACTACTATAAGCTTCCGAGAGCACTGGCCATCTTCACTTTCCCATACTCTATGCAAACAGCCAGGTATCAATTCTAAACTGTTCCATTGTGCCCAGTATGCTTTCGCGATGGGACTTTCCGCTGCCATTTGTTCTTTACTTGGCCGTCTGTTCACCTCCAATCCGTGCATTACCAATTCCAAGTCCGAATCTTCTTGCTGACAATTCCTTAAGTGACTTGCCTCCCACTCTTCTGCTGATGTAACTGTCATTAGCCGGACGTCTATTATGTCTTCCTTACCCTCTGCTTTTGAGCAATGCTTACATTCCAAACTACATGGTCGACGGGACATAGCGTCAGCATTTCCGTGCGTATTACCCTTGCGGTGCTCGATGGTGAAGTCATAACTTTGCAGCCTCTCAATCCACCGTGCAAGCTGCCCTTCGGGATTCTTGAACTGTAGTAGCCACTTCAGCGCTGCATGATCCGTTCTAACGCGGAAATGTTGACCATACAGATATTTGTGGAAGTGTTTAATGCAATCCACCAACGCTAATAGTTCTCTCCGCGTTACGCAGTAGTTCCGCTCCGGTTTTCCAATAGTCCGGCTATAGTAGGCAACTATCTTCTCCCGCCCATCAATCACTTGCGAAAGTACACCTCCTATGCCATAACCACTAGCATCTGTGTCCAGAATAAATGTTGCACCTGGAACCGGGTACGCTAGCATAGGTGCAGTGCATAGTCGTTCTTTTAAAGCTTGGAAAGCATCCTCTTGTTCAGTTTTCCACTCGAAAGATTTATTTTTCCTTGTGAGTTCATGGAGACTATGAGCTACGCTGGCGAAATTCGGAACAAAGCGACGATAGTAAGTACACAGCCCAAGGAAACTTCTTAATTCATGCAAATTTCTGGGTCTCGGCCAATCCTTCACTGCTTCTATTTTTTCCTTCGCAGTACACACGCCCTTCGTGGTTACTTGATGACCTAAGTAATTCACCTCCTTCTTGAATAAAGAGCACTTCTTAGCACTTAGTTTAAGACCAGCGCCAGCTATTCTCTGGAAAACTTCTTCCAAATTACTCAGATGTTCGTCGAAGCTCTTTCCCAATACGATTATGTCATCCAGATACACCAAACAGGTCTTCCAGTGTAGTCCTTTGAGCACATGGTCCATTAATCTTTCAAAAGTGGCAGGAGCGTTGCATAACCCAAATGGCATTACCGTAAATTGCCATAGACCGTTGCCGGCACTAAACGCTGTCTTCTCTTTATCTTCTTCACTCACTTCTACTTGCCAATACCCGCTCTTAAGGTCAAGTGTTGAGAACCATTCTGTGCCAGTTAAGGAGTCTAGTGTATCATCGATCCTGGGCAAAGGATAGCTGTCTTTCTTTGTAACATCATTTAATCTCCGATAGTCCACGCAGAACCGCAACTGGCCATCTTTCTTCTTCACGAGTACCACCGGAGAGCTCCATGGACTTGCCGATGGTTCGATAACATCGCTTTCACTCATTTCCCTAATTATTTGGCCAACAGCGTTACGTTTGACTAGTGGAACGCTTCGAGGAGCTTGACGAATTGGTCTTGTGTCACCAGTATCAATGCTATGCTTCACTACGTTGGTCCTGCCTGGTTTGTTGCCATCCTTGTCGAATATATTGGAGTATTTACGCATCATCTGGCTGGCCTTGTGCTTATACTTGTCTTTCAACCCTTGCGTCCATTCATTGATATCTTCCTCCATCTCCTTGCTGCCAATAGAGTCGATTCCAGAAGAATCATTGCTGTTAATAATGGCTTCTACCTCTTGACATTGCCCTAATACAGTTCCACTAGGAATTTTTACTGATGATCTGAAGTCATTCAATACTCTCACTGGGATGCGTCCATTCTTTCGTAGTAATAGGCGACTGTCTGTCTGTCTATGAAATTGCGGTAATGAATAATCCTAACCTATTGTCCTTAAAGGCGGCCCATCTGCCTGTCTGTAAAAATTTTAACAAATTTTCAAACAATTGCCAAAATTAAATATTATGTATGTATTATGATTCTGAAATACTTTTTGAAATATTTTTTAAAAATATGGAATATGTTCTGTATGAATACTAATCTCAAATATTTCAAAACGTTTAATAATATCTCAAGTGCACAAAATCAAGACATTAGTTTAACTGAATTTTAATAAGGTTTATTTATTAAAAAGTAATGGGTAAGACGATTATAACAAAAAATGTAAACTAGTACATATATTTTTTAGAAAAATTAGTTCCGGTTCCTGTTCCGGTATATAAATAGATATTTTACTTACCTTTCAAGCGGTATATTACAAGTTGGATTAGAATATTTCGAAATAAGCGCTAAAAAGTCACTGGGAATATAGTTATGAAAATATAAACCCATTAAAATGTTGATCTAACCACGTCCAGCTGTCTGTTTGAACGCAAACCAGTCAAAAAGCCATATTTAAGAACCGAAAAAACTTTGACTTAAGCGAAGACATGTCAAACATTTAATTGTTTTGTGAATTGCTGCTGAAAAGTGGTTCTGCTTGCTTCCTTTTTTTTTTTTTGAAGCTGGTCCATTTTGCTCCTACTTGAACTGCTTTGTTAATTTACAGTTGTTCTATTGCGTACATGTATTTTCCATATAGCTTATCTGGTAAAGGCTTCAATTTGAACAAGGCGAATTTAACAAGATATGGCAGCGAACTCAACTTTTTTAGTTCTTTTTGTACGTGGAAATTTAAAATTTTTTTTTAACGTGAATATCATAGAAAAAGAAATTAAAAAAAATATTATATTTGCAGATCCGTTGGAATCAACTAGAGATTCTACAGTAGACGACATTATGGAAGAATTCTATTGTAATGGATATGTTGTTGACGAAAAAAATGTATTTCAACAAGGAAAACCATGGCATGATCCTTACTATAACTTCAATAAAAATATGTACAACAACACTGGCAACCAGAGCAGTTTGAGGTTCGGTATTGTAAGTTATGCAAATAAGAATAGCAGTAGCCCTGCTAATCATAGTATTTACGATGCCTTGAATCAACATTGTTTCGATCCGAATTTAAGAATGCTGCACTCACCGGTCCCATTGGCTTGTTTCTATGACAGAAACGCCTCGCAGATGCCTCAGAAAAATATCGCTGCAGTCACAGTTGCCGCAGCAGCCGCTGCTGCCAATATTGACTACAACAACAAAAACTTTAAAAAGCCACAGAAACGCTATGGCAATATGAAGTTGGACAAGTTTGTGAGTTTAATTAGAATATTATTTTCTTTATTGAGTTGCATAGTAAATATGTTTATGTATAAGGTATAATCAAGGCGAATTTAACATTTCCTTTGAATTTGTTTCAAATTTTTATTCGTATATGCAAAAATTTCTAGAATTGTAATTTTCTAATTGTGGTTTGCGCGAAAAAGAGGGGAACGGAGAGTCTATGCAGTATTCCTTGATTTTGGCAATCACTAAAAAAAACCATGATAATTGTTTTATTTGTTATTTTGCTTTCATCTTAATAAATTCGCCTTGGGTACAATACAAATGTGAGGAAACCATTTACGACAGCCATAGCTCGCCGATATTAGAATAACTAACGCTGATCTGATAAACAGTATAGATTGGCAACCTATGCTAACGCTCGCATAGGATAACTTTCCCATAATTATATCGATTGACAGGCCCCTTGACTTTGTTTCCGTGAACCACCGAATCTTCGTTAACTTAAAAAAAAAACTAACTGATCCGGCTTTGCGGATGGTGATTGCGGAAATTCACCCCAACTTCCCAACCGAAGCGGCGGTTTTAGCAACAAGGCGTGACGCAATATGCCTAGCCGATCCCGGAGATCTCCGCAATAGGAAACTCAAATTTGGAGACTGCAAAAGGTATACCAACACAAGCGTCCGTAGTGTATTTTACTTGTAGATACGAAATAAAAGGTACTTCTCATGAAAATCCAACAGCCGTTCGGAGACGGCTTAGAATCACAGGAACACTCCAATGAAGTTATCCTGAAAATTTCAAGTTAATCGGTCGTTAACTTTTCAAGACGAGAATCTTTACAAACGAACGTAGGATTTATATATATTATCGAGCACATGTAATTAACTTTATGTTGTAAAATTTTCATTTTGCGTTTGTGTTATTTGCAACTACGAAACATACTAGTGCACATTTTATAACAAGTGTTAATAACCAGTACCTATTTGATAATTTTCAGTCTGCAGTAAAGCACTGTGTTTTTTGCGAAAATAACAACGAACCAGAGGCAGTAGTGAGAAGTCACGCCGTACGCGATTCGCTAGGACGTGTTCTATGCCCTAAATTACGGACTTACATTTGTCCAATTTGTAAAGCTTCTGGGGACAAGGCGCATACAGTTAAATATTGTCCACAAAAACCTATTATCACAATGGAAGACGCAGTGAAAGCTGAATCTTTACGTCAAGCAAAGAACTTGTATTTTAAACAAGGAATGAAAGCATAAGTAATGAAATACTTTTTTAAATCGGTAAAACTGGTTTGAAACTTGATATACTCGTATTTGAACAGAAGATTTTTGATCTTAAAAATAATTTTAGAACAAGACTTTTCTTTTCAGTAATTATATTTTTTAAGATTCGTACAGAGAGATAAATGTACGTTAAATAATTTTTTATTATTTACTTTTCGTTTTAGTAAATTTTTTAATAGTGGCACAGAATAGTAAATGTATAAATGTACCTTAAATAGTGAGTTATTCGTTTAATTTAATTTGTAAACTGTTCATGTTTAAAAAGAAACACGCATTTTAAGAAATGTGTAATTTGAAGTAAAAGTTTTGCGCTTTCTATGTATGTAAATATTTTCGTGTTTAAAATAGTGTTAAGTTGTGTAAAATCATTTAAGTTTTCGATAGCTTGAATTGACAACTGACACTTCTAAATAAAATTTTGAACCATTTTATTTAACAATATACGTACAAGTTTTTGGAAAAAAATACGTTATGTTTTTAAATAAACAGCTCGTAATTCATTAGGATTACAGCTATTCGTTATTTTATTATTGAAGTATTAACATGCTGGGCGCGTTAACAGCGGTTCGAACATAGTGGTTCACGCCCAGATGACGCTTCTATGTATCAATTTACATTTTAAGTTTATATATTTAAAAAATTCCATTTGTTTTTAATTTAATATACATACTACAACCGCTTACATTGGTAAAACATTCTTTTTAAAAATATACGAGTTTAGATATAAATTATTAAACATGCATATATTTTCTATTCATAATGCTTACATTTTGTATTGAGTTCTGTTTCCATAATATCCATCACCAAGATACTTAAAATGATGGTATTTTTGTGTAATTTACTTAAATAGGTATATATATAAACGTCTCTTAATTTTCTTAAATGGTAAATTATGTAATTACCATAAATATAAGTTTACATAAAAACATGCCATGTAATAATTTTCACCCATTGTAAATAAATAAAGAGCAATCAAACATAAGTTCAGCGTTTTCCAATTTTTGTATTCTCTCCATATAATAAGTTTTTGTTTCAAGGCCGTCAAAATAGTTGTTTGTTTCTGCAATGATCTCTTCATTCGACCCAAATAGTCGCAGGATAAGTTCGTAGCCCAAATTAACTTGTGCACCCGTTCGTGGCGCTGACGGAACATCGCCAAACACTCTTTTGAAGTGGTTACACAGCTGTACTTATGATCCTGTGTGAGCAATCGCTGCACCCATTACGCGGATAGCTTTTTCATAACCAAATACTTATGTATGTAAAATCTAATGTACCCGAGATGCTTACAGTCTCAGCCACTCGACGTATTTTTACTCTCCGACAGTCTAATATAATCCCATAGATTTTATCGACGATTTCTGTCGTGACGATCTCTTTTTGGCCACGCTGTGTGAAGAACAGAAATCATTGGCAACTCGCTCACTTGGCACTATTTACGGCTTTTTTTGGGAAAGCAAGAGGGTCCGGGCAGAGAATGTAGAATATATATATGTATATATATATATATATATATATATAGCGGAAACTTTGCTGACTATTTCTGAATATGAGAGAGATAACTATGGCGCAGTAATGCGAGCCCTGGAAAGACGTTATGGTTACGAGCATAGGAGGCAAATTTACCAGATGGAGCTGGAACAGCGTGACCAAAAACACAATGAATCTCTGCAGGAATATGCTTTTGAAATCGAGAGATTGGCTCATTTAGCCACAGGGCACGCATCGGGTGAATATCTCGAAAGATTAAAAATCCAGAGGTTCATCAGCGGAATTAAAGACATGTACACCAAGCGAGAGACTTATGCGAATCCAAAGTTAACATTCGCTGAAACTGTTGCATATGCTCAGACACGTGAAGCAGCGGCACTGCTATGTAAGCCAGCCCACAAAGTGAAGCGTTTGGAGATAGAAACACCAGATGTCAGGACTGAAATATTGAAAACCCTGAAGTCGATAGCAGGAATGAATCGTTGTGGTGTTAAGAATCAGGTTGGGAAGTACTTCAGTTGTGGAAAACCAGGTCACTTCGCACGCGAATGCCAGCCGGGCTCCAACAGAGAGGAAAGACGACGCAAACGATGCTCAAAAGCTGAGGGCATAATAGACGTCCAGCGAATAACAATTACACGAGCAGGAAAGTAGGAGGCAAGCCACTTAAGAAAATGTCAGCAAGAAGACCGAGACTTGGAATTATTAATGCACGGATTGGAAATGAATAGACGGCCAAGTAAGGAACAAATGGCAGCGGGAAGTCCCATCGCGAAGGCATACTGGGCACAATGGAACAGTTTAGAGTTGATATCTGGCTGTTTGCATAGAGTATGGGAAAGTGAAGATGGCCAGTGCTCTAGAAGGCTAATAGTAGTTCCGAGGTTGAGAATTCCGGATATTCTTAAGGAATTTCACAATGGTCCTAGTGGAGAGCATCTAGGCATTAAGAAGATCAAGCAGAGGTTCTATTGGGTTGGTTGTCGTCAATCGATCGCTGAGTGGGTTGCTAACTGTAAGAAGTGCATAGCAACTAAAGGGCAAAAACCATGAAACCATTACAAATTGAAGGCCAGGTATGACAAAGCAATGAACTCTGAAGGCTTCCAAAGTGGAGATTTGGTGTTGCTGTGCAGTCCACAATTGAAGAGGGGTTTGTCCCCAAAGCTTCAATGCGTTTGGGATGGTCCATATAAGGAATCAAACGGCTAAATGACGCAGTGTATCGAATCCAGAATGTTGGGAGACCAGGAAGCAAGATGAAAGTGGTCCACCTAGAGAGGCTTGCTGCGTTTGGAACAGCGAATGTGTCTGATCGGGACGATCAGACTTAGGTGGAGGGCAGTGTGGCGAAAATGCGAAGCGAATGACAGATGAAATAGAGGAGCCGACAACTGGCACGTTCTAGAGCGTAAACGAGGCGATTATCGTAAACGACGATTATCGTAAACGAGGCGATTATTCCAGGGGTTTCGTTTTTCAAGCAGCAAGCAAGTATATAAGGGCGACACATGACTGCAAAAGGATCAGTCGTGAATTAAACTCGTTGGAAATCACATTACAGTAAAGTAATAAAAACAGTACATTGTGAAAGTTGTATACAAGTGATTGTAAATAGTAAAGTAAATTGTAATTGAATTGTGAATTACTGAGTGATCAAAAGGACATTAATTAAACTGTTTATAAATAAAGAAACTGCAAATTAAGTTGGCGATTTTATTTAACAATCCAGAGATCGTACCTGAAGGATTTGAGAAATCATCGAGGTTAATCAGCAAGATCGTAACAATATTGTTACGATCTTGCTGATTAACCTCGATAATTTCCTTAATCTTCCGGGTACGACCTCTGGATTGTTAAATAAAATCGTCAACTTAATTTGCAGTCTCTTTATTTATAAAGACTTAATTAATGTGCTTTTATATATTCGGTGATTCACAATTTAATTACAATTTACGTTACTATTTAAAATCACTTGTATACAACTTTCACAATGTACTGCTTTTATTACTTTACTGTAATGTAATCTCCACGAGCTTAATTCACAACTGATTGCTCTTGCAGTCGAATGTCGTCCTTATATACTTGTTTGCTGCTTGAAAACGAACCCTCCGGAATAATCTCGTCTTTACGATAATCCTCTCGGTTACGATAATCGTTTCGGTTACGATAATCGTCTCGTACGCTCTAGAAGATGACAGTTGTCGGCTCCTCTCTTCATCTGTCATTCGCTTCGCATTTTCGCCACACTGCCCTCCACCTAAGTCTGATCGTCCCGATCAGACACATTCGCTTTTCCAAACGCAGCAAGCCTCTCTAGGTGGACCACTTTCATCTTGTTTCTCGGCCTCCCTACAGTTTGAATTCGATACACTACGTCGTTTAGTCGTTTGATTATCTTGTATGGACCTTTCCAATTGCATTGAAGTTTTGGGGACAATCCTCTCTTTCGTTGTGGATTGTACAGCAACACCAAATCTCCATTTTGGAAGCCTTCGGAGTTCATCGCCTTGTCATACCGAGCCTTCATTTTGTCACTCATAATTTGAGTTCGCTGCCTCACAAGAGCATGTATCTCTCTTAACTCTTCCTCGAGAACAGTAGACGCTTCCTTCCCAATTCTTCTCGCATCACCAGTTATTCCAAATTTTAAATCGCTGGGCAACCGAAGTTCACTACCAAACAGTATCCTGGCAGGTGTTTGACCTGTTGTTTCATGCACTGCGGACCGATATCCCATCAGGAAAAGCGGTATGTGTACATCCCAATCATCTTGATTCTTGTCCACTACTTTCCGCAAGTGCTCTTCCAGGGTCCGGTTGAATCGCTCTACCATGCCATCTGATTGAGGATGCAGGGCTGTCGTTCGGGTTTTGCGAATACCAAGTATCTGGCACATCTCCTGGAACACCGCCGATTCAAAGTTTCTTCCTTGGTCTGAGTGCAATTCTATAGGTGCACCGTATCTGGTAACCCAATTGTGAGTGAATGCATCCGCAACTGTTTTCGCTTCCTGGTTTGGAATTGGGTAGACCTCAGGCCATTTACTAAAGTAGTCCATGACAACAAGAACGTATTTGTTTCCTTGTCTGCTCATAGGGAATGGACCGGCTACATCCATGGCAACCCGCTCAAATGGTGCACCTGAGTTATACTGCTTCATCTGCCCATGACTTCGTGACTTTGGCCCTTTAGCTGCAATGCACTCCGTGCAGTTAGCAATCCACTCAGCGATCGACTGCCGA
Source organism: Neoceratitis asiatica (assembly GCA_030068015.2). Taxonomy (NCBI): domain Eukaryota; kingdom Metazoa; phylum Arthropoda; class Insecta; order Diptera; family Tephritidae; genus Neoceratitis; species Neoceratitis asiatica. The sequence continues at coordinate 99,440 of CM061528.1, read as the reverse complement.
CAGCCAACCCAATAGAACCGCTGCTTGATCTTCTCCAGCGTTTTTGTAATACCTAGGTGCCCTCCACTAGGACCATTATGGAATTCCTTAAGAACATCCGGAATTCTTAACCTCGGAACTACTATAAGCTTCCGAGAGCACTGGCCATCTTCACTTTCCCATACTCTATGCAAACAGCCAGGTATCAATTCTAAACTGTTCCATTGTGCCCAGTATGCTTTCGCGATGGGACTTTCCGCTGCCATTTGTTCTTTACTTGGCCGTCTGTTCACCTCCAATCCGTGCATTACCAATTCCAAGTCCGAATCTTCTTGCTGACAATTCCTTAAGTGACTTGCCTCCCACTCTTCTGCTGATGTAACTGTCATTAGCCGGACGTCTATTATGTCTTCCTTACCCTCTGCTTTTGAGCAATGCTTACATTCCAAACTACATGGTCGACGGGACATAGCGTCAGCATTTCCGTGCGTATTACCCTTGCGGTGCTCGATGGTGAAGTCATAACTTTGCAGCCTCTCAATCCACCGTGCAAGCTGCCCTTCGGGATTCTTGAACTGTAGTAGCCACTTCAGCGCTGCATGATCCGTTCTAACGCGGAAATGTTGACCATACAGATATTTGTGGAAGTGTTTAATGCAATCCACCAACGCTAATAGTTCTCTCCGCGTTACGCAGTAGTTCCGCTCCGGTTTTCCAATAGTCCGGCTATAGTAGGCAACTATCTTCTCCCGCCCATCAATCACTTGCGAAAGTACACCTCCTATGCCATAACCACTAGCATCTGTGTCCAGAATAAATGTTGCACCTGGAACCGGGTACGCTAGCATAGGTGCAGTGCATAGTCGTTCTTTTAAAGCTTGGAAAGCATCCTCTTGTTCAGTTTTCCACTCGAAAGATTTATTTTTCCTTGTGAGTTCATGGAGACTATGAGCTACGCTGGCGAAATTCGGAACAAAGCGACGATAGTAAGTACACAGCCCAAGGAAACTTCTTAATTCATGCAAATTTCTGGGTCTCGGCCAATCCTTCACTGCTTCTATTTTTTCCTTCGCAGTACACACGCCCTTCGTGGTTACTTGATGACCTAAGTAATTCACCTCCTTCTTGAATAAAGAGCACTTCTTAGGACTTAGTTTAAGACCAGCGCCAGCTATTCTCTGGAAAACTTCTTCCAAATTACTCAGATGTTCGTCGAAGCTCTTTCCCAATACGATTATGTCATCCAGATACACCAAACAGGTCTTCCAGTGTAGTCCTTTGAGCACATGGTCCATTAATCTTTCAAAAGTGGCAGGAGCGTTGCATAACCCAAATGGCATTACCGTAAATTGCCATAGACCGTTGCCGGCACTAAACGCTGTCTTCTCTTTATCTTCTTCACTCACTTCTACTTGCCAATACCCGCTCTTAAGGTCAAGTGTTGAGAACCATTCTGTGCCAGTTAAGGAGTCTAGTGTATCATCGATCCTGGGCAAAGGATAGCTGTCTTTCTTTGTAACATCATTTAATCTCCGATAGTCCACGCAGAACCGCAACTGGCCATCTTTCTTCTTCACGAGTACCACCGGAGAGCTCCATGGACTTGCCGATGGTTCGATAACATCGCTTTCACTCATTTCCCTAATTATTTGGCCAACAGCGTTACGTTTGGCTAGTGGAACGCTTCGAGGAGCTTGACGAATTGGTCTTGTGTCACCAGTATCAATGCTATGCTTCACTACGTTGGTCCTGCCTGGTTTGTTGCCATCCTTGTCGAATATATTGGAGTATTTACGCATCATCTGGCTGGCCTTGTGCTTATACTTGTCTTTCAACCCTTGCGTCCATTCATTGATATCTTCCTCCATCTCCTTGCTGCCAATAGAGTCGATTCCAGATGAATCATTGCTGTTAATAATGGCTTCTACCTCTTGACATTGCCCTAATACAGTTCCACTAGGAATTTTTACTGATGATCTGAAGTCATTCAATACTCTCACTGGGATGCGTCCATTCTTTCGTGTCTTAGCCAGGGTTTTTCCAATAAGTAAGTCCAGTGTAGAATTTTGTGCTGCTTCGACAACCCACAATTTGTTTGTCCCACAATCTCCATTAATTTTCGCCCACACAACTGCTTCTGACTTCGGTGGAATCAGTTCACTGCCTTCTAAGACCACTTGTTTGCTGCTGTATGTGGAATCGTAGCCCATGCTTAGTGGTACTTCCATGTTCTTATACTCCATAACCTTGTTATTCAAGTCGATCTTGATACCTTGCTCCATCAAGAAGTCCACTCCTATGATTACCTCATCTACGATCTGCGCGACTATAAAGCTGTGTAACACCGTCACATTCCCTATTGAGACCTCACATGTTACTTCTCCCACCACTTGTGTGTCCTCACCAGTCGCCGTTTTCAATATTGCTCCAGGTAATGGTCTCACTTCTTTAGCGATCAGGTCAGTTCGAATGATGGAGTGTGATGCGCCCGTATCCACTGTTAATTTTCGCGCTCGTCCATCTACATATCCACCAATAGTAATGTTGCTCGTTTTCCTACCAATTTGCGAGACGGAGATTATGGGGCATTCAATTGCAGGAGCCAGCATACGCCCTTTTAGACTGGCTCGTTTTAGTTTAACGACTGAGAAGTTGATGGTTTATCTTCGTCAGCCTTCCGTTTTCGCTGTCCTTCTTGTATGCTGGAACCCGTTTTGCATTCGCGTGCGAAGTGACCAGGCTTTCCACATTTAAAGCATTTCCCAGCCTGATTCTTACCACCAGAACGATTCATTCCTTCTAACGACTTTAGAGTTCTCAATATTTCGGTTGTTGTTGTTGTTGTTGTAGCGGCAAGCCTAGTCCCGTTTAGGGTCAGGCAAGTTCAGCTTTAGTCATCGAGGTCATCTAACGGGAGGCCCAGGAAACGTGCTGTTTCAACGGGGTCGGACCAAAGGGAGAGGGGTGTTAGATGAGTCGGGTTAAGTGGGCATGCAAAGAGGTGGTTAGTGTCGTGCGGGGATTCTTTGCATGCGGGACATGTGTTAGGTATGTCAGGGTCGAGTCTGGATAGGTAGGAGTTTAGCCTACTGCAGTATCCAGATCTTAATTGTGCCTCAGGTAATTTTAGCTCAATATTTCGGTCATCACATCTGCTGTTTCAACCTCCACTTTATTGACTTTGTATGCTGGTCTGCTTATGAGTGCCGCCGTTTCACGTGTTTGAGCATACGCCACTGTTTCAGCGAATGTTAACTTTGGATTCGCATATGTCTCCCGCTTGGTATAAACGTCTTTTATGCCGCTGATGAATTTTTGTATTTTCACCCGTTCGAGATGCTCACCCGATGCGTCTCCGATGGCTAAATGAGCCAATCTCTCAATTTCCGAGGCATATTCCTGTAGAGATTCGTTGGGTTTTTGGTCGCGCTTTTCTAACTCCATCTGGTAAATTTGTCTTCTGTGTTCGCTACCATATCGTCTTTCCAGGGCTCGCATCAATCCGTCGTAATCATTTCTCTCATAATCAGGTACAGTTTGCAAAAGTTCTGCCGCAGGTCCTTCCAACGCAACGAATAGTGCAGCAGATTTTTCCTCCATGCTCCATTTATTGGTTTCAGCCGTCTTCTCAAACTGGAGCTTGAAGACTTGGAAGGGAATTTTTCCGTCAAAGGATGGTGTTTTTACCTTGGGAGCGTTCACTGAAGTGGTTGGACGATTTAACTGCAAATCCCGGAAACGACCTTCCAATGTGTTGACTTTGGTCTCAATTAGATCCTCTATTTTGTCCTGTCGCCCCTCGATTCGATCCTGTCTTTCCTTAAGTTCCGCATTGTCTTTCACAAGATTTTGCTGTATTTGTGCGATTGTTCCTTCCAATCCATCGAATTTTTCCGACAGCCTAGCATCCTGTGCATCCATCTTTTGTGATATGCTGGCATCGACTTGTGACATGTTCGCGTTCATTACCGACATATTTTGTAAATTACGGGCATCCTGTGTATCCAATTTTTGTGAAATTGCAGCCAATAACATGTTCATGTCAATACCCGCAGATGAGCTAGGAGCCTTTTCTTGAATCTTACTTGATGGCTGCTCTAACTCCTTCGCAGAATCACTAGCCTCTTCCTTGTCAACATCCTTCAGGGATACATCTTCATCCTCGCGGCGGAATTCGTATTGGTTCAAGTCGATGCCTTCGGCTTCCATTGATTCTCGCAGTCTCGATTGCAGCTCCGCCTGATTTCCTGTTGTAGACAATCCTCGCTTGGCCAACTCCTTCTTGAGAAGAGGTATCGTCAAATCCTGAATCTTCACCATTTTTCAGTTATTATCCTCTGGAATTTATTTAACAATCCCACTTCTGACACCAATTGTTACGATCTTGCTGATTAACCTCGATAATTTCCTTAATCTTCCGGGTACGACCTCTGGATTGTTAAATAAAATCGTCAACTTAATTTGCAGTCTCTTTATTTATAAAGACTTAATTAATGTGCTTTTATATATTCGGTGATTCACAATTTAATTACAATTTACGTTACTATTTAAAATCACTTGTATACAACTTTCACAATGTACTGCTTTTATTACTTTACTGTAATGTAATCTCCACGAGCTTAATTCACAACTGATTGCTCTTGCAGTCGAATGTCGTCCTTATATACTTGTTTGCTGCTTGAAAACGAACCCTCCGGAATAATCTCGTCTTTACGATAATCCTCTCGGTTACGATAATCGTTTCGGTTACGATAATCGTCTCGTACGCTCTAGAAGATGACAGTTGTCGGCTCCTCTCTTTCATCTGTCATTCGCTTCGCATTTTCGCCACAATATTTAAAAATATTTCTTAAAATATTGGAAGAAGACATTTCATGACGAAATGGCGCGGTTTAATTTAACTAAAATCGTTACAATATTGTGACAAAAAATATGGTAGTGGCAGCTCTGTAAGAGCTTGCTTACTGTCAAATGTTCCGAAAAATCCCTACCAATGAAAGAAGATTTGTGTAAAGAGATCACGTGTAAAGAAAATGGAAGGCAGCAAATTTAATCATTCTATTAAAGTACCTACACAATATAAGCGAATTGCAGCAGTTTTAAAAGCAGCTTTAGAACGAAAAAAATCATTAAAATCACTTATTTTTGAAGAAAAACATGCGGTAAGTTTTCAGTATAGTCATTTGTAGTTTAAGTAATGTGTGTGTTTTTCAGCGGATGCGAGGAATGCAAGCAGTGTTGAAACAGTATGTTGATAATCGAGGTGCTATAGACAACGCAATCGCTCGAACCAGAATTTTGGAAGATAATCCACGTTTGTGTCCTATACTTTGCAAGATTCTTGTAACCGAACTGATATTTGGGCGCAAAAAATTGACTGGAGAAAGCAAACCCGTCCTTACGGTTCTCAATTATCGCGAAAAGCTTTTAGAATTGTTGAGTGAAGCAGTCTGCGATACAAAAGAAGTTAAAGGCAAGCAATTTTTTCTATTCATCAGCTGATTTTTAAGGTAGTTATAAAATGAACAACACCAACTTGGAAGAATTACCCGTTATGAAAGAACCAGGGAATCCGATAAAAAAACAAAGTGAAGGAAAAGATTCTATGCTGTCAAATGGCACCAGTACCATAGCGTTCGTGTGGTTGGTTATCTTCAGTTTTCTGATGTTCACATTTCCTTTTATTGCTTTTTACGGTGTTCGGTCATGGTTGCGTGAATCTTTTGACATTTCAGAGTTCTATGTCAATTGCTGGGCTGTACTTTCCTCAGTCTTTGTTGTAAATGTTATTATTTGTCTATATGTATACAAAGCTATAAGTGAGGAAAATAGTGAGTCTGAGCCAGAAAAAAAAACAAAATAAAACGAATACATTAAATATTATTAGAATAAATCAATAAATTTTATATTCATGTTTATATGATTGGTTTTCTTTCCTTAGTTTCGAAGCCTCGCTATGTACGCGTTAATACAAATTTACTCAGCTTGGCTGAAGTTTTCCAAATGTTGGAGACGGAAAAGTGGCGTAAAAAAGAAGTGGTTAATTCAGGATCTTATAACGATTTCTTAGAAACCATAACAAAGCTTGAAGAGGATGAATACTTGGTTGACATGCATTTAGATGACCTTTTGATATTTCATTCCAAACAGAAACACTATTGGGCATGTCACCCATATGTAAAAGAAAAAAAGCTTATGCTTCAAGATAAAGTAAGTAATGAGCTTTTTACCAAAGCTAAAAAGAAAACTTTTATTTTTATTTATTTTTAGGGAACGTGCCTAGTAGCAGAACTCCTGCATCCGTCACCTGGTGCGTATGTACTTGATATGTGTGCGGCTCCGGGTATGAAAACGATACAGATATGCAACGTAATGCAAAATAAAGGAACTATTTATGCTGTAGAGCAAAATACGGATCGCTTCTTATTGTTACATAAAATGACTGAGTCTGCTGGATGCGAAATAATCGAATCTATAAATGCCGATGCACTAGCCATAGGTAGATACACAAACAATCGAATTGTGTATTCAAACTAAATTCACCTCTATTTCAGATTGTAACCGTTGTCCATCAGTGGAATACATTCTTGTTGATCCGTCTTGCTCTGGATCCGGAATGCAAAACAGAATGTCTTTAGAGCCAGATGAAAAAGACCCGGCACGTATTAAGCGTCTTGCCGGATTACAAATAAAAATGCTTTCCCATGCGTTAAATTGCTTTCCTAATGTAAAACGGGTTATTTACTCTACTTGTTCTCTTTTCGAAGAGGAAAACGAGCAGGTTTGTGTAGAAAATGTAATTGTCTTGTGAATTTATAGCTATATAACCTTTCTTTAATGTAGGTGGTTCAACGTTGTTTAAGTTTAAATCCAAAATTTAAATTACTCAATTGCAAAAAAGCTTTGCGCAATAAATGGAATAATGTTGGTAATGTTAATTACAAAAATGTGGGTAAATATTGTCTTTACACACGCCCAGATCAAGATCATGCTGATGGAATATTTATAGCTTTATTTGAAAAACGGCGCGAAGAATTTGACTGATGTATTTAAAATAAAACTTAAGGATAATTCAATTATGTGTTTTCGTGCAAGTGTTTTCGTGTGTATTGGTTTGCCACATCTCGTTTAAGAGCAATTTGAATATTTTAGTCTATTCACCGTTGTAAATAACATTCCTTTAAAAATCGGTAAATGGATTGGTAAAGTAGAGAAACCAGATCTGTATTCAGAATGCGTTGTCTTTTATTTTGCAGTAACAGACAGAATTCCAATAGGTGAAGAACGTTGATGTTGCAATACAAAACGGTCAGAAGCTGTTTCTATTACTTCCAAGGAGATCAGCATGTGTCATGACAGTGTGTCCAATCCGAAGACGTATTTAGGGTGTGAGAATGTTGATGGGTATTGTGGATTAACCCTATATTTATTACTGGCTCACTAAACTCTTGGTGGTCGCATACGAGACGATAATGAAGAAAACACATTTTGTAACACATTGCAACAACGGATTGCCGTAGGGTATATTTTGTAGATGTATCTTCCATATTGTCCCTCAGAAAGGGAAAACCATGTTTAGCGAATATATTTTAATAGGTGATAGATACGACACCAAGTACTTCGAAATATCATCACATAATCAAGTGGTAGCTACTTTGAGATTCACGTCTCATGACGACACAAAGGAATAAGTGTTTAACGCCAAAGGAAGCGTCTTTAGCTATTGATGTGTGTCGTTTTGCGTTTGACCAACCATTGCCTTTATTGGAAAAATGTTTTCTCTTTATATACAAAATTTCTTACTTTACATATACATGATACTTACAAACTAAAAAGTATTATATGCAAAGTCAGCATATTGATATTTTGGTAGTTCACATTGACAAACCGATACTGTCGATCAGTCATGCTGATCAATACGTGTGTTGGTCAATGTGACGGATTGAGTAAGCATAAAAAATACATTGAAAGTGCTAAAAACGCATTCTGAGTAATGGAATAGTATATAATTGAAGACAATTGTATACGACTATTAAATTCCTCTTTTAGCATTCTGAGTAATGCTACACGATCAGCCTTAGGAATAGTATATAATTGAAGACAATTGTATACGACTATTAAATTCCTCTTTTTTTTGTTTACATTTGTTTCACATAGTTATAAAATACTAGTGTGCCTTGCTACATCTGTAAAAAAAAAATCAAGAAAATCTAATTGAAATTTTGAATTTTTGGTTTTTTTTTTGTATGTTAATTTGATAACAACAATTAAAAAGTGCAACTCCAGAAACCAAATAAACATTAACAAAACGTAAAAAATAAATTTATTAAAGCTCGATAGTGTTATAATTTCAAATTAAAGTCTTATTAAAAACTGCAGCGAATATAACACGTAAATAAATGAGTGACCAGCGCTCACCTTTAGAGCAAGGTCACTCGATGCAGAGGACGTCAGGCACTGAGTATGAGTTAAATACTCTGACTAGCCAATACGGAACACAAACAATAAACATAAATGATTTGTTACAATATAATCCATCCAACATGACAACTTTGAGTGGCCTACGTGCCAATTCTGTTAATGAGAACCTTGAAATGAGTACCGAAAGTGAGAATAAAGTGGAATGGCAAACAGTGACAAGCAAAAGGCGACAGTTCGGCTCTCCCACTATTGACCGCAAGCGAACAAAGTCAGACGGCCACATGAACTTAGAAAAAACTAATAATATTACTGAAAACAACAATTATACCATCGGTAGTTGTAGTAATACAAACAACAATAACATCATCAACAATTCCAGTAGCACAAATATGTTTGCCGGCTTAGAAGATGAGTCGAAATGTCATAACATAGCAGATCAAAACATAGAAGAGACTTCACCAAAACCACCACCAATTATTATACCTAATATTACAAACATAAGCGGTATGGTTAAGTATTTCGAAAGTATCATAAATAAGTCTGAGTTTAGCTATAAAGCTTTACGAGATAGTCAAATTAGGGTAATGGTCAAATCTATAGATTCATACAGAACTCTAATTGCAGATATGAAGGAAAAACAAATAAACTTCCATACATATCAACTTAAGCAGGAGCGTGCGTATAGAATTGTTTTAAAAAATTTACACTACTCTACTCCAGTAGATGAAATAAAAAAAGAAATAGAAGCATTGGGTTTTCAGGTTAGAAACGTGAGTAATATACGAAGCAGATTCACAAATATGGCTTTATGTATGCATTTTGTTGACCTAGAACCAAACAATAACAATAAGAATATCTTTGAATTAAAATATCTCGGTAATGCTATTGTAAAGGTTGATCCACCGAAGAGGGTTACTGACATTGTACAATGTCATCGGTACCAAGAGTTCGGTCACACCAAATCGTATTGCACAAAGCCGTATAGATGTGTCTGTCTAGATCACGCAACAACAGAATGTAGGAAAAGCAAAGATATACCAGCGAAATGCAAGGTGTATCAGAACCTTGCCAAAAAACCAAATTTTTTAGATAAAATACACAATGTTTCAACCTATTCTCATGCAGATCAACATTTCCCCCGATTGCATAACTCTACACAAAGGGAAAATGTAAATGCCAACCCAAATATGTCTTATGCACAATGTGTCCAAAATAATTCAAATCAAAATAATAATATTCTTGAAAAGATTGAAAATTTGCTTTCTAAGCAACTTGAAATGACTCAAAGTTTATTTAAAATGATGTCCCTGTTGTTGGAAAAACTATGCAAGTAAACCTCCGAATAGCGATTTGGAACGCCAATGGCTTGAACAGCCATGTTGATGAAGTAAAAATGTTCCTTAATTCAAACAATATTGATATTTTCTTAGTGTCCGAAACTCACTTCACTAGTAAATCCTACTTTAAAGTTATGGGCTACAACCTTATTTGTACAAATCATCCCTACGACAGAGCTCATGGGGGCTCTGCTGTCTTAATCAGATCTACCATCAAATACGAAATTTTAGAAGAAGTGAGAGAAGAATATTTACAAGCGGCCGGTGTTAAAATTAAATCTGACACTCACGATTTACCCATATACTCAGTATACTTTCCACCACGATTCAGTATAAAAACTGATCAGTATGTTGACATTTTTAAAAATTTTGGTTCCAAATTTTTTGTAGGTGGGGATTTTAATGCAAAGCACCCGTGGTGGGGATCTAGGCTCGTTAACCCCAAGGCAAAGAGCTTCAACGATGCATCACTCAAAGAAATTATGACAATTTGTCAACAGGCACGCCAACATACTGGCCCAGTGATCCCAGAAAAATCCCGGATCTTCTTGATTTTGTGGTATACACTGGTATACCCATTAGCAAACTAAGTATACAGAGCAGTAACGACCTTAGTTCCGATCATTCTCCCTTAATTGTAATATACAATGGTAATTTTCATAACATTTCCAAAAATATAAGATCCTTACCCCAAAAACTGACATCGAATCCTTCCAACAGTGGATTTCCGTTGTAAATAACATTCCTTTAAAAATCGGTAAATGGATTGGTAAAGTAGAGAAACCAGATCTGTATTCAGAATGCGTTGTCTTTTATTTTGCAGTAACAGACAGAATTCCAATAGGTGAAGAACGTTGATGTTGCAATACAAAACGGTCAGAAGCTGTTTCTATTACTTCCAAGGAGATCAGCATGTGTCATGACAGTGTGTCCAATCCGAAGACGTATTTAGGGTGTGAGAATGTTGATGGGTATTGTGGATTAACCCTATATTTATTACTGGCTCACTAAACTCTTGGTGGTCGCATACGAGACGATAATGAAGAAAACACATTTTGTAACACATTGCAACAACGGATTGCCGTAGGGTATATTTTGTAGATGTATCTTCCATATTGTCCCTCAGAAAGGGAAAACCATGTTTAGCGAATATATTTTAATAGGTGATAGATACGACACCAAGTACTTCGAAATATCATCACATAATCAAGTGGTAGCTACTTTGAGATTCACGTCTCATGACGACACAAAGGAATAAGTGTTTAACGCCAAAGGAAGCGTCTTTAGCTATTGATGTGTGTCGTTTTGCGTTTGACCAACCATTGCCTTTATTGGAAAAATGTTTTCTCTTTATATACAAAATTTCTTACTTTACATATACATGATACTTACAAACTAAAAAGTATTATATGCAAAGTCAGCATATTGATATTTTGGTAGTTCACATTGACAAACCGATACTGTCGATCAGTCATGCTGATCAATACGTGTGTTGGTCAATGTGACGGATTGAGTAAGCATAAAAAATACATTGAAAGTGCTAAAAACGCATTCTGAGTAATGGAATAGTATATAATTGAAGACAATTGTATACGACTATTAAATTCCTCTTTTAGCATTCTGAGTAATGCTACACGATCAGCCTTAGGAATAGTTAAATTCCTCTTTTTTTGTTTACATTTGTTTCACATAGTTATAAAATACTAGTGTGCCTTGCTACATCTGTAAAAAAAAAATCAAGAAAATCTAATTGAAATTTTGAATTTTTGGTTTTTTTTTTGTATGTTAATTTGATAACAACAATTAAAAAGTGCAACTCCAGAAACCAAATAAACATTAACAAAACGTAAAAAATAAATTTATTTAAGCTCGATAGTGTTATAATTTCAAATTAAAGTCTTATTAAAAACTGCAGCGAATATAACACGTAAATAAATGAGTGACCAGCGCTCACCTTTAGAGCAAGGTCACTCGATGCAGAGGACGTCAGGCACTGAGTATGAGTTAAATACTCTGACTAGCCAATACGGAACACAAACCATAAACATAAATGATTTGTTACAATATAATCCATCCAACATGACAACTTTGAGTGGCCTACGTGCCAATTCTGTTAATGAGAACCTTGAAATGAGTACCGAAAGTGAGAATAAAGTGGAATGGCAAACAGTGACAAGCAAAAGGCGACAGTTCGGCTCTCCCACTATTGACCGCAAGCGAACAAAGTCAGACGGCCACATGAACTTAGAAAAAACTAATAATATTACTGAAAACAACAATTATACCATCGGTAGTTGTAGTAATACAAACAACAATAACATCATCAACAATTCCAGTAGCACAAATATGTTTGCCGGCTTAGAAGATGAGTCGAAATGTCATAACATAGCAGATCAAAACATGGAAGAGACTTCACCAAAACCACCACCAATTATTATACCTAATATTACAAACATAAGCGGTATGGTTAAGTATTTCGAAAGTATTATAAATAAGTCTGAGTTTAGCTATAAAGCTTTACGAGATAGTCAAATTAGGGTAATGGTCAAATCTATAGATTCATACAGAACTCTAATTGCAGATATGAAGGAAAAACAAATAAACTTCCATACATATCAACTTAAGTAGGAGCGTGCGTATAGAATTGTTTTAAAAAATTTACACTACTCTACTCCAGTAGATGAAATAAAAAAAGAAATAGAAGCATTGGGTTTTCAGGTTAGAAACGTGAGTAATATACGAAGCAGATTCACAAATATGGCTTTATGTATGCATTTTGTTGACCTAGAACCAAACAATAACAATAAGAATATCTTTGAATTAAAATATCTCGGTAATGCTATTGTAAAGGTTGATCCACCGAAGAGGGTTACTGACATTGTACAATGTCATCGGTACCAAGAGTTCGGTCACACCAAATCGTATTGCACAAAGCCGTATAGATGTGTCTGTCTAGATCACGCAACAATAGAATGTAGAAAAAGCAAAGATATACCAGCGAAATGCAAGGTGTATCAGAACCTTGCCAAAAAACCAAATTTTTTAGATAAAAGACACAATGTTTCAACCTATTTTCATGCAGATCAACATTTCCCCCGATTGCATAACTCTACACAAAGGGAAAATGTAAATGCCAACCCAAATATGTCTTATGCACAATGTGTCCAAAATAATTCAAATCAAAATAATAATCTTCTTGAAAAGATTGAAAATTTGCTTTCTAAGCAACTTGAAATGACTCAAAGTTTATTTAAAATGATGTCCCTGTTGTTGGAAAAACTATGCAAGTAAACCTCCGAATAGCGATTTGGAACGCCAATGGCTTGAACAGCCATGTTGATGAAGTAAAAATGTTCCTTAATTCAAACAATATTGATATTTTCTTAGTGTCCGAAACTCACTTCACTAGTAAATCCTACTTTAAAGTTATGGGCTACAACCTTATTTGTACAAATCATCCCTACGACAGAGCTCATGGGGGCTCTGCTGTCTTAATCAGATCTACCATCAAATACGAAATTTTAGAAGAAGTGAGAGAAGAATATTTACAAGCGGCCGGTGTTAAAATTAAATCTGACACTCACGATTTACCCATATACTCAGTATACTTTCCACCACGATTCAGTATAAAAACTGATCAGTATGTTGACATTTTTAAAAATTTTGGTTCCAAATTTTTTGTAGGTGGGGATTTTAATGCAAAGCACCCGTGGTGGGGATCTAGGCTCGTTAACCCCAAGGCAAAGAGCTTCAACGATGCATCACTCAAAGAAATTATGACAATTTGTCAACAGGCACGCCAACATACTGGCCCAGTGATCCCAGAAAAATCCCGGATCTTCTTGATTTTGTGGTATACACTGGTATACCCATTAGCAAACTAAGTATACAGAGCAGTAACGACCTTAGTTCCGATCATTCTCCCTTAATTGTAATATACAATGGTAATTTTCATAACATTTCCAAAAATATAAGATCCTTACCCCAAAAACTGACATCGAATCCTTCCAACAGTGGATTTCTGAACATATTAACTTAAATGTACCGATGGAAACAGGTATTGACCTGGACGCAACAATAGAATCTTTTACAAATCTCATCCATGAGGCTGCACATCTATCAAGCCCTAAGGAACAACCTGCTCCTAACGATAACTTTCAACTCCCAGCTGAGATATTGCAGCTTATTGCTTCCAAAAGAAGATTAAGAAAAGCCTGGCAGGAAAATAGATATCCTGCAGAAAAGAGAGCTCTTAATGAAGCGACGAAGCAACTAAAGTTAAAGTTATCTGATTTTAAAAATAAGTATTTCAGTTTGTTCATTAAAAATCTTGAACCCACAAAAAATTATGAGCACAGTCTCTGGAGAGCTACAAAGTACCTAAAGCGACCAACCAAGCGTAACGTCGCTGTAAGGAATTCAGATGGTGTATGGTGTAGGAGTGATGAAACCAAAACAGAGGCTTTTGCTAAACATTTCTATCAAACATTTCAGCCTAATTCTTCGAATAGCAACAGCGACGATACAGAGGTACTAAATTTTCTGGAATGTCCATGTCAAATGGACTTTCCAATCAGTAAGATACTAAATAGCGAAGTCTCAGCAGAAGTGTTTAAATTAAGTAATGGCAAAACGCCCGGATACGACTATATTGATAGCAAAGTTATGAAGGCTCTTCCTGAGAAAGCTATCGAATTTCTAACTATTATTTATAATGCTATTCTTAATACAAACCACTAGCCAACTCAGTGGAAATGTGCTGCTGTTATCATGGTACCTAAACCGAATAAACCCGAAAACTGTGTCAAGTCCTACCGTCCTATTAGTCTGTTGGCAACATTTTCGAAAATATTCGAAAGAATATTTTTGCAAAGAATGTTGCCAGTAACTGAGATCACAACATCATACCTGAACATCAGTTTGGGTTTAGGGTGAAGCATGGTACACCGGAGCAATGCCATAGGATTACAAATGTTATTACAGATGCACTTGAGGGGGAAAAATACTGTTCTGCTGCTTTTCTAGATATCAAACAAGCCTTTGACAGAGTCTGGCACCCGGGACTTCTTTTTAAAATAAAAAAGCTTTTACCAGCACATTTCTACTTAGTACTCAAGTCTTATTTAAGTTTCAGACACTTCTACGTCAGGCACCAAGATACGTCATCAGAAATTTATGGAATTAATGCTGGTGTACCTCAGGGTAGTGTTTTAGGTCCCGTCCTATATACTATATTTACATCGGATATGCCGACGTCGGAAGGAGTAGAAGTGGCGACTTTTGCTGATGATACCGCCTTTATCGCTTGTAGCGAGGCCCCTGTAGAAGCTTATTCTATTCTTCAAAATCAACTTGACCTTTTAGGGTCTTGGCTTATAAAATGGAAAATTAAAGATAACGCAGAAAAGTCCACACACGTCTTTTTTACATTAAGAAGAGATCAATGTCCTGCTGTATTTCTCAACAATGATCAGATTCCTACTAGTGATAAGGTCAAGTATTTAGGAATGCATATTGATCGACGCCTTACTTGGAAACCCCATATTAAGGCTAAGCAACAGCAGCTAAAAATAAAAACAAAACGCATGTACTGGCTGTTAGGTCGCAAATCTCAACTAAGTCTAGAAAATAAAGTTCGGCTCTACAAAGCTATACTTAAACCTATATGGACCTACGGCATTCAGCTTTGGGGTACTGCTAGCAAATCCAATATGGAGATCCTACAACGGTATCAATCTAAAACATTACGATCAATGGTTAATGCGCCTTGGTTTGTCACCAATGAAGTTATTCACAAGGACCTAGGTGTTCCTTTTATAAAGTTTGAAATACCGAAATTCAGTGCTAGATATCTTACACGCCTATCCAACCACATAAACCCAACTGCTATTTGCTTATTAGACACGATTTATGAAACTATACGGCTAAAGCGCCGCCATATCTTAGACTTGCCATTCCTATAAAATTTGAAATCTCTAAAAAAAAAAGTAATTTTGAAATTTATATAACGTAAGAATGTATGTAAATATATCAAATTTATACATATTTCTCTATGTAGATTTGTGTAAGGCAAACCTACCGCTGTCATTATCTTATAAGATCTAATTTGCTGAATGTCTCATGTAAGATAGATTGTAAATAAAATTTAAGTTAAAATATTTGTTTCACATGTGTCTTTATTGTGCTGACTGTTTTTTTTTCTTCTTTTCTTCTTTTTTTTTTTTTTTTTTTTTGGACAACATGCAGTTTTTGTTTTCTTTGGCTTGTGTGCATATTTATTATTGTGAGTAAATTGGAGTGTTTTTTTTGTGTGTTATTACTAAAGGTTTTATACTGTTTTAAGCCTATTTTTATGAATTATAATTTCTTTATTTTTATTGTTTCTACTACTATTTCCTATTCTATGTGGTATTAAAGTAAAATTGTTATTCTTATCAATACTTTTAACCTTATAATGTCCTTTATATTTATTATCTAACTTATGGGAGGCCTCTTCTCTAACTAACACTAAATCTCCTATGTTTATTTCCTTACTGTAACTACTTTTATCATAATTGGATTTTTGTTTTTCTTAAGCCTCTTGGACTAATTTCCTAGATCTTTGCTGTGCTATCTGAAGTCTATATTTTACTTCTTTGTCGTAAACTTCGTAGATGTACAATGGGCTGATTTTGTTTTCTTTTAGGAATTCGTAATTCGGTGGATTTTTTGCAAATATAAGTTCAAAAGGACAATATTTATGTGTGGTTGATGGCGTTGTATTGTAACAGTACGCGAAATACCTGAGGTAATCATCCCAATCATCTTTGTCACTGGATATGTATGAACCTACATATTCATTGAATGTCCTGTGACTGCGTTCTACAGTACTCAAAGTTTGATGATGATACGGTGTTGAAGTTTTATGCTCAATTTTTAACAGTTTACACAGTTCTTCGAATAATTTATTTTTGTACTCTGTGCCCATGTCCGTTATGATTGTTTTCATGCGTCCATAAATCAGAATGAAATGCTCGAACACGGCTTTAGCGATTGTTGTTGCGTGTTTGCTTGGGACTGGGATCCCTACCAAGTATTTGGTTAGATCGCATGTAATGGTAACCGCATACTCGTTTCCATTCATTGACTTCGGTAATGGTCTGACTGTATCGATTTGTACAATATCAAATGCCTTCGGAGGTGTCTCCGTTATTGTCATTGGCTCCTTTATATGCTTATTAGTTTTATTTTTCTTACAGTGGATGCAGTTTTTTACGTATTTTCTTACGTCATTTTTCATATTTAGCCAGCTATACTTCTGCTTGATTTTATCTGTCATGCGATTTATTCCTGGGTGGCCACCACTAATAGGATCGTCATGATATTTGTGCAAAATTTCTTTAATTTTCCCGGGACTTGTCACATATATAACCTCGGGGGTTAGTGCAATTGTTAGATTTTTGAGAACCTTGTTACCTATTTCTATAAATTTGCCTACTGCAGTATAACTTCTTTTAAACAATTTGTCCCCTAAGGACAACTGTATTTGTACAAGTCCTAAATTGTCGGCTTTTTTCAAGCCTGGTAAAGAGTTGTTCTAAGTCAATCTTATCATCAACAATTAGGTTGCTTGTATCCAGATCGCTACAAATTTTCTTTCCTTTTTTGAAATATAATTTCGGAGGGTCGAAAACGAGCTCGACATGTCTTTTTACTTCAAATTTATTTAGCGTTTCGTATATTTTGGGGTTCTCTTTGTGACATTCTTTATTTTCAATATTACTGCTGGTATTTTTTGCTGGTGATCTTGTTCTTATTTTTAGTATTTTACTTGCTTCCACTGACATATCTTTTAGGTTTGTAATTGTTATGCGAGATAATGCATCCGCAATGTGATTTTGCTTTCCGGCGATATACTCCACTTCAAAATCGTACTCTTCTAAATCGAGTCTTACTCGTGTTAACTTAGATGAAGGACTCTTCATTGAGAAAAAGTATGTTAAAGTGCGGTGGTCGGTTTTAACTAGAAATTTTCTGCCATAGACATATGGTCTGAAAAAGGTTATGGCCCAATGGATTGCGGCTAGTTCTTTTTCTATTGTGGCTTTGTTGATTTCACCTTTTGTGAATGACCTAGAAGCGTAAGCAATTGGTAACTGTTTGCCATCGTGTTCTTGGCTGAGGACTGCCCCACAAGCGTACCCACTAGCGTCTGTTGTTATGCAGAATGCTTTATTGAAATCTGGGTATTGTAAAAGTTTTGGACTAATTAATGCTTCCTTTAAGTAAACATTCTTCTTGACATTCTTCTGTCCAATCGAAGGAAACATTCTTTTTGCAAAGCCTTGTTAATTTTCTTGAGTGTTCTGCAAAATTCGGTACGAATCTTCTGTAATAATTGCAGAAAGCTACGAATCTCTTAACTTCATCGGCTGTTGGATAATTTTGGACTGTTTCATATTTGCTTGGGCCGGGTAGTATTCCCTTGCTTGTTCATTTATGACCTAAATAAGTTACTTCTTGACTGAAAAATAGACATTTATCTGGATGTAGTTTTAGGTTCTATTTTCTACAAGTGGAGAACACGTCTCTTAAGTTTTTTAGCATATGTTTTTCAGAACAACCTAATACAACCAAATCAGCCATGTAGAGAAATGCTTGAGATGGTTTGATGCCTGCAAATGCTAGTGTCATCATTCTTTGGAATGAATTTGGTGCTACTGTTAATCCATAGGGTAGTCTTTTGAATCTATATGTGCCGTTTTCAGCTGTGAATGAGGTTATATCCCTCGAGTCTGGGTGTAATTCTATTTGATGAAAACCTGACATAAGATCCAGGCATGAAAAATATTTTGCTCTTCCAAGTTGATCTAAAATATCATCAATTCTTGGGACTGGGAATTTATCTGCTGCTAACTTTTTATTTACCTGTCTGTAGTCAACCACTAATCTCCATCTTTTTTCTGTGCTCCCTGGAAGCGATTTTTTAGGTATTAGTAAGATTGGGCTATTGTATTCTGATATGGAGGGTTCTATTATGTCATCTTCGATTAGCTTATTTACCTGCTTGCTTATTTCTCCTTTTTGTGTCTGAGGCAATCTATAGTTTTTTATGTAAACAGGAGCATAATCCTTGTAATTTTTGTTTGTAAAAATTATTAGAGGAAATTGGTTCTGTTTCTAGTGCAAATATGTCTATGAATTATGTGCATAATGTTGTTAGGTGAGAATTGACAAATTTTGGAAAGTTTTTGGTTAATCTTTTTAATTTTTCTGTATCATTGATATTGTTATTGTGTGTGGTTGTTTCAATTAGTTTATAGTCATCTAGATTTTCAGTATTAATTTTGTAATTTTTAATAGTTGTGTTTTTATGTCTTGTGTTGATAATTCTAACGAAAGTTTGATCTTTATTTGTAATTGTGTTTGCTATAAAAATGCCTTCAGATAATTGTTGATGTGGTATGAAGATGTTTTTACTATCGGTGCTTACTTTAACTTGTCTAATGACTTCAGACCTAGCAGGGATCGGAATTGTATTGACAGACAGACAATTTGTTAGATGCATTGTTATTGTTTGGGGAAAATTATATGGTCTTAGGATTAATTTATCCTCTGTTTTGCCATAATCTAAAATACAATTGTACTTCTTTATAAAATCTACTCCTATTATTCCGTCGCATGGGATTGGAAAGTCGTCTTCTACGACATTGAATTTATGGTAAATTTGAAGGCCATCATCTTTTAAATCCGCTTTAACTGTGCCTAATGTACTGGTTATACCCTGACCAATGCCCTTTAAATCTGTGATTTGCTCTGTCTTTACTTTATGATTATTACTAATTTGATGCTGATAATGGAGATATCTGCTCCTGTGTCTATTAAGAAATTTGAAATTGAATTATTTAATGGTGTCCTTGTAGATATATAGCTGTTTAGATGTATATTTAGTACACATATTCCTATCTACTGATCTTGAAGTGGAGTTTCTTGGTTTTCCTGCTGGGTGCAACCGCGCACGTTACGGGTCTGGTTATAAGGTCTATTGCCGTTTTTGCTTTGTGATCCTCTCTGGGAATTATTATTTGGTCTAAAGTTATTGTTGTTTCTTGGTTGCGGTCTGAATCTCCTACCTCGGTAACTCCCGTAGTTGTTACTTCGGTAACCTCCACGGAAATTACTTCGGTACTGACTTTGTTGTCGTATATTTAAAATTGTGTTTGAGCTGCCCGTTATTTCTGTACAGCTGTTGATAAATTTGGAGATTGCGTCGTTCATTGATGTGATCGTTCCTGCTTTCATAATCATTTTGATCTTGTCATTGGAGCTGTTTTTACACATAGCTTTGACTGCTGCTTGTGTTGAATATTTCGTTGCCAAGTCTGGATTAAGTCCATCCGAGATATAAGCTCCTTCTAATGACCTAGTGAATTTTTTCTATTTCAGCGCTGTATTGATTTGCAGTTTTGTTGCGTTGTTGGATGTTCAGGAGTTTAGCTGTTAAAACTTCTACTGATTCGCCTTTTATTGCAGTTTTTAGCTTTGCTTTTATTTGGGCAAAATTGTACTTTCGTTATTAATGAAGTTTCTTGCCGTGCCTTTTACCTTGGTTTTTATCATTGTTATTGCTAAGGCTTCGTGCTCATCTTTGATTTTATCAAGTATATCAAGGGCATCTAAGAAACTGTGCAAATTCTCTGGCTTGCCATCAAACTCTGGTAGCACTGATGAAGCAGTTTTAATAAATTCAACTACAGTTTGTGTCATTGTAACTTTTATAATTGGGATGTCTAATGGCTTATTTTCTTCCACTGATGGGTTCTGACTCGAAGAAGGTGATGAAGTCTGGGCAGGTTTTGAGAAAATTAAATTAAAATCAACCTGGAGTTTCTCCTCTACTGTGGTTGGTATTGGTATTTCTATATTGTATCTAGCTAAAGAAGATACCAGTTTATCTCGTACGGCGAAAAAAAATTGGTAAGCTTCTTTTAGGTGTTCTTTGGTAAGTATACGGTTTGCCGTATTGATCACCTGTCTTATACTATTTAGAGCTTCTAAAATTATGTTCAAATGCTTTATTATTGTTTCTGTTTTTATAGTAGCGTTTTTATTTATTCATTTATATGACTTATCAGCTTTCGTTTTTTCTTCAGATAATGTGTCGTAGATTTCTTGCCATTGATTCATTTCTTGGCATATAGTATTTTTGTTTAGATGCGTTGTTGTACATTGTTCAATTGTCTCAATTTATTCTTTATATAATTTTTTATTAGAATTGCAATTGCGACAATTAAGAATGTAGTTACGCATACAAAAATAGTTAACCATTTATCTGAAATTTCTTCTTTATTTTCTATACAAAGTTTTGGTTCGTATGACCAGTTCATTTTCAGAATTTCAGAATTTTTTTAAAAGAAAAAATTTTCATTAAAGCTATTATAATATTATTTAGTCTCTATTAGGAAATAATCATCCTACTTATTTCTTCTGCCTGAGTTGTAGGGTTTTTTACATCTTCTAATGTGGGTTCCCTATTCATGCCTATGGAATCCCAAAGTTTCTTTAACCAATTTAATTCCTGTTCAAAATCTCTATCTTTTGGTTTTAAATTTGCAATTTTATCTTAGTTAAGGGGGTTTTTTGAGAAATCCCTCGGCATTCCAATTTACTCGATAATACTTATAAAATTTTATTTTATTTTTTATTTTTTATTTATTTTTTTATATTTCTTAATTCTTTCATTTTTTTTTCTTAATTTTAGCCTATCTATTGTATTCGTAGTAAAGAGGGTTTTTTGAGAAATCCCTCGGCATTCCAATTTACTCGATAATACTTATAAAATTTTATTTTATATTTTATTTTTTATTTATTTTTTTTATATTTCTTAATTCTTTCATTTTTTTCTTAATTTTAGCCTATCTATTGTATTCGTAGTTAAGTTTAGTAGCCTATAGGTTTCATCTATTTCTTTCTTTTTTCTGACTTGTCTACCTGCTCGTTTCCTTTTTGGGATTTTTATTGGGCTAGGTATTTTAGGTATTTCTTCCTTTTTATTAGGCTTATTCCGTCGCCGATACTCTTCTATGATAATTGGTGTCGGCCCTAGCTTTATAGTTTTATTGTTTTTAAGAATTTTTTCAGAAAATTTTATAAATTCTTTTATTGTGTCTTCACACTTTTTAAATACTCTACGAAAATCTTCCTCAGTGGTAATCTCCTGCATACCTATGAATTTTTTTTTTTTGTTATCCCTAAGCAAAAATGAAAATTTTTGCTATTGGTTAAGCTGCCGTGAGGCTGCCAAATTTATTCTAATATTTATTATTATATTATTATATACTTAAAAATAGTAGTATTTTATGCTGCCAGTCTCGGATCTCGTATCCAGGGTCAGTATCGTCCTATTTGGAGCTTAATAAGATGTGTCCTGGTTGATATTCCACCCTTTTTATGCTGATATTCCACAATTATGCCGCCAGCCAATAGTAAAGCCAATAGAACATATGCACACCGTTGCGCACATCTACCAATCCCCAATCCTTTTCACCAGGTCCAAAACCACTTGAAGTTGGAGCTTATAATCCAGCCGGCTATATACTTGTTCCCGAATTTCAGAGGGAAGCATTCGCTTGGCGCGCTGGTCTTTTTTTTTAGCGGTTTTGCTTATCAGCAAATTTTCCGCTGCCTAATAATTTATTTAACTGGCAGGATCGCCATGATGTGTGTCGTTTTGCGTTTGACCAACAATTGCCTTTATTGGAAAATGTCTTCTCTTTACATACAAACTTTCTTACTTTACATATACATTTCTTACTTTACATATACATGATACTTACAAACTAAAAAGTATTATATGCAAAGTCAGCATATTGATATTTTGGTAGTTCACATTGACAAACCGACACTGTCGATTAGTCATGCTGATCGATACGTGTGTTGGTCAATGTGACGGATTGAGTAAGCATAAAAAATACATTGAAAGTGAAACGCATTCTGAGTAATGCTACACTATAAATAAACCTTTTAGCCGATGGACTGCAGGAAGAGCCCAACGTAATATTGGCTACGTGTCTGCTGTAAGAAAACCAAAACCTGCATTGTCGAAACGAAGGCTCGTTTGAAGGGATAATGAAAAATGGAGTGAAGATGACTGGAAGCGAGTAATCTGGTCAGATGAATCTAAGTTCAATCGTGTTCAGTGCGATGGTAGTAGTATTGCTGGCACCGTCCCGGAGAAACCATACAAAGGCGCCATGTCAAAAAAACGGTGAAGCATGGTGGCGGAAGCCGCCAATACTGAAGAAAAAATACTTTTTCAACAAAACCCCTACATACATCAAAAATCGTGAAAGAATGGCTAGCTGAGCAAAACTTCAAATTTGTCCTGCTTAAAATCCTGATTTCAATCCGATAGAAAACTTGGTGACAATCGTGAAAAGACGGTTGGGACAATGTCAAAGGGCCCCGGCCAACATAGATGAATTATGGCGACGTGTACAGCACGAATGGCAAAATATTCCCGTTGAAATAATTCAAAATTTAGTGAAAAGTATGTCCAAAAGCATGAAAAATATCATACGTAATACAGGTTTATGGACTAAATAATGAAAACGTACTCCAACTGTTCATTAGCTGAAACGTCCAAAATTGAGTAGTGAGAATTGTAAAATAAGTCATTGTAACATTAAAAAGTGAAGCGAATTATTTTTATATTAAATCCCGAAGGATAAGAATTGAAAAATGGTAAAGATTTGATGTTACTTTCTCTCAAAAGAGAATTGGAAAATAGAGGATTATTTACAATTGGAAATAAGGCGGAGCTGCAATCACGGCTGCGAGAAGCAATGGAAGTCGAAGGCATCGACCATTATCGAGCCAATATGTGTCCCAGATTTGCATTTGACTCGCCCAACCACTTCGATGAACCTGTGCAATGGTTGGAGTCATTTTAAGACCTATTCAGGCTTTAAGATCCATAGGGAGTGGACTACGCATTACGTGACCTCATGCTGCCAGCGCTCAGCTGTGCCTCAAGCCTTCAGTACCTTCAGCACAATTACCCACTTTGGGTAACACCCTTACCAACGGAGCTCCTCGCAGCATGACTCCCAAAACCTCCACTTCTCTAACCCCCTCCCTAATACAGCTCTACTTCCCGCCCGGGGGCTACCCAGCAGATCCTAGTACCCCGCACAGTCTGCTCGGTATGTCAGACCATAGTACGCCGGAGCAAATGCAATTCTTGCACTGCCTGGTGTCACTTTCGGTCGTGCGCTGTCTTGTGGAGTGACACATATGTTGCCCCTTGCTGTAGGAGTCTGTACTTGCGGGTTACACAGAAGCAACAACCAGGATCTATGCATCACTCCCTCATCCCCCGTATTACGATCGTCCCTCCGAGACATTTCCGACTCTTTCAAATTAACTGCAACGGACTCCAGGGAAATATCGACGAGATAGTCGACTTTATGAACCGGGAGCACCTTTGGCTGCTATCCAAGAAACAAAATTGATCACCCGCTCAGCCGGGTTGGCTATAACATAATAAGAAAGGATCGCGAGTGAGATCATGGTGGAGGCTTGGCGTTTATTTTACACAACACCGTGCAGTATCATCTTATCAGCGGCGACATCCGGTCAGGCGGTGTCGAGCTCTAAATATTTAATATATATATTCCTCCGGTTACTAGTTGTCCCTTAGATTGACAGTTTCCCGCCACATCGTCGTGTCTACTGCCGCCCGCTTCATCTCGGCGGGCCGATTGCAAAAATCCGCCCAAACCTCCCCACTGAAGCGGCGGTTTTAGCGACAAGGCAAGACGCGCTACGCCTAGCCGATCTCAGTGATTCTCACTTTAAGGAACAAAATACGAAGATTCGGCGAAAGCTAGATATCCACAAGCGGAATAAGTGGGAGGAGCACTTAAGGTCCTGCAATCTCCCCTCTAGGGTAACTAAGCTCTGGGCTACAGTCAAATCACTGTCTAATCCGACGAGACGTGATGATCGTGTGGAAATTTCATTCGGTGATCACGCCTCGCCGGATCAGAAGAGGTCGGCGGCTATTTACTCTACACCCTTCGGTTGACAAGACGAAAAGACAAGTGACCCGCTGTCTGCGCAAACTGCCAAACACCAGCGAGGCGCTTGATTTCTCCAGGGAAAAGGTTCAGGAGGTTATTGGGAAGGCGAAAGCCTCCAAACCCATTTGCCCCGACGAAATAAGCATGCTGATGCTAAAACATTTAGGTCCAGTGGAAGCAAGGTTTTCAACTTTTCTTTGACCACTCTAATTATACCCGACATGTGGAAACTGGGTAGAGTGGTCCCGCTCCTAAGCCGGGGAAACCTGCAAACAAAGGAGAGTCCTATCAGCCGGTATCTCTCCTTTCCATAGTAGCGAAGACAATTGTGGCTTTGCTTCTCCCATCTCTCACACACCATCTGTTCCCAGCTACACATCAGCATGGCTTCCGGAAAGTGCATATCACCACAATAGCACAGCGCCATAACCACTCAGATAGTTCATGTCCTCAACCAACTCGGCCGGGTGCGCGAACTGTCCTAGTAGCGCTGGACCTATGGAAATTTTTCAAGGTGAAGAGGAGGACCATGAATTACCCGAGAGGTCGAAACCATCGGTTGACTTTCGAGGTCAAAGGTCAAATTAAACAGGGGATTCTGCAGGGTGGTGTCTCTCCCCGATACTGTTTAATTTTTATATTTCGAGACTCCTTCCACCACCAGAGGGATTGATCTCATAAGCCGATGATTGTTCGATATTGGCTTCTGGCCAGGATATTGATAGCCTTTGTTCGAAAGTAAACAGTTATCTCGCCGACCTTTCCCACTTCTTCACTGCACGACATCTACACTTACAACCAGCGAAATCCTCAGCTACCCTCTTCATCAACTGGACGAAGGAGGGCCGCCTAGAACTCAATGTGAAATTCAATGACGTAAAAATTCCGACTATGAACAACCCCAAGTTACTGAGAGTCACATTTGACAGCCTGCATTCCTTCACTCCGCATACAACTGCAATTGCCACTAAAGTACAGAGCCGAAGAAACATTTTTGACAACATACAAGACAATTGGCCGGCCGGTCGTAAACTATGCTGCTCCGATTTGGACGTCGAGGACAAGTGGGATGCAGTTGAAGAAGTTACAAGCATGTCAAAATCTGATGGCGCCGGCGCGTCACTTACACAGTGAAACATTTATGCTCTCAGTTAAGGAGCATAATGCTATGCTGTGTAAGCAATATTTGTTGGGATGCCGCCGCAGGGATCATCTTAACAGACACTTACTAGAAGCCGAACCTCCACCTAGGCACGTTGGGAAGTGAGTACTTGACTACCGCGGCTCTGTACAGCAATACAGACAAGAACCACTGGACAGGACGGCGTACCGACAAGCTTTAAGCACCATTCACTGAGAGTCCGATAACACCTTGTGAACAAGAGCTCGAGCTGCCTCCAGAGACCCGTGTAACCCTGGCACAATTACGGTCTGCATATTATAGCAGGCCCAACTCCTACTTATCCAGACTCACCCTAACACTAGCCACCTCTTTGCATGCCTACTCAACCCGACTCATCTAACTCCCCTCTCCCTGTGGTCCGAACTCGTCGAAACAGCACGTTGGCCTGCCGTTAGTTGACCTCGATGACCAAGACTAGGCGAGATGGAAATGAAGAAGCGCGACCAAAAACCCACACAATATTTGCTGGAATCCGCTTACAAAATTGAGAAATTGGTTCACCAAGCGAATCCAATATCAGGTGAAAAAATTAAGAGAAGACTTTAGTGTTGGCAGCAGTCTTTGGCAATTCAAGGTGATCCCCTTCGGATTATGCAACACTCCTGTATCTTGATGATACATCGTATTGAGAAAAGGCTTTGGTTGGTCGAGGCCCAGAAATTTGCACGAATGAAGAAGTTTTTTTTTTGGGCTGCGCACTTACTATCGCGGATTTGTGCAAGAATATAAATATATGTGGAACTATTATATAACTCCTACAATTCCCTAATACTATTTCATAATTTTTCTTATCTCACGAGGTTTTAACCTTCAGGTGAGTGAGGTTAACACATCTCTTAACCCTCCCTTCCATGAAGCATAATTGGTGCCTCATATTCTATGTTTCCCAATTTTTAGCTTCTACTCACATTACGGCTACCATAGGTCGATATAGCAAATAAAAAAAAAAAATAATAATAATGATCATTTCATTGCATTCATAACATGTGTATTTCGTACAGTGGACATAGTACAAATAATGCCGTTAACTAATATACTACAAAATTAGGTGACTTTAAAAAAGAAAGAGAGCAAACGCTACCCTTAGCGTCACTGCTCATGGCTTAGAATAAAAATCTTAGAATAAATCTACAATAAAAAATTAACATAATCAGAATAACATAATGTAAATTATACCCTCCATAACATACATTTACGGTTATTTGTTGTCCATAGCCTTAGATATTTTGTAGTTATTAAGTTTGTTTAAGGTTTGTCAAATTATTAGTGAAATATACGAATATAATAAAATAATTTTAAATTAAATACTCACATTTTAATTGTTATCTAGCGTTGTGTATCGTTGGGCCCATGGACAACATGACTGTGTAAATATTGGCTAATGATGACTGCGTGGGTTTAATAATTTGACATAGCTTAACAGAATTTACCAATTTAAATTTGTACAATATTTGGTTACATGATAAAAATGTAACTTATAATCTATTCACATTGGATAAATTTTTTCTTCTTCTTTAAATTAAGATCAGTTCTTAAGTTTATTGTTAAGATTTTTTAAAATTCATTTTGCTTTAAATGAAGAGTAGTTCAATTAAGATTTAATTTTAAATAAAGATATTTTAATCAATTAATAATATTTTAATAAACGAAGGAACTTGTAAATGGCGTCGTCTCGTATTGAACGAGACACAAGTATCTGTATGGGGAACACTGCTCGAAAGCTGAGTGTGAGAAGAAATAATAGACATGCCTTGCTTATGGTTCCTTGTGCTTACGGACTAATTTAATAAATGGCCGGAGGTATACGCAATTCCAAACCACATCCGCTACAGTGATGTGTTCCCTTACAATTGGGCTACCAGATACCTGCACACTCAATCAGATGGCATGGTAGATTGATTGAAAATGCATTTGGGGAAGATCGTGAATAATTATCAAGATGATTGGGATACACATACATACCTCGTTTCCTGATGGAATATCGGCAGCAGTGCATGAAACAACGGGTAAAACATCTGTAAAGATAATCTTTGATGGTGAACTTCTGTTGCCTAGTGATTTAAAATTTGGAGTAAATAGTGATACAAGAAGAATTGAGAAGAAAGCGTCTAACATTCTAGAAAAAGAATTTATACATACTCTTGTCAGACAGCCTACTCAAATTATGAGTGACAAAATGAAGGCCAGGTATGATAAGGCGATGAACTCTGAAGGTTTCCATAATCCACAAAACTTCAATGCAATTGGGAAGGCCTCTATAAAATAATCAAACAGCTAATCCAGACTGATGGGAGACCAAGAAACAAGCCACCTAGAGAGGCTTACAACGTTTCGAACAGCAAATTTGACTTACACAGGGGGAAAGCAGTGTGGCGAAAACACAAAGCAACCGCGTTGACGATGGCATTACTGTAAAAAATGGAAATAGTAGATTGTGGGAATTGTAACCAAAGCGAATTTAACAAGGTAACTTTTTTCATTCATTCTTTGCAAATATTGTCAAAATTATTTTTTAGTATATTTTGGTTGTTAATTTCATTTGCTTAAATTTCATTTGATTTTATATTTGTAAACGTGAAAATCTTAAAAATTGTAGTAATGTGATTGTAGTTTACACGAAAGAAGAAAGGATTAGGGTGTTTGTGCAATTTTAAAAACCAAAATATTTTCCAAAATTTTGACAATCGCTACCAAACACAAAAATAAAATACACGAGAATTGTTGTATTTGTTCTCCTGCTCTCACCTTCAAATAAATTCGCCTAGACAATCAATCATTGGACATCGAGATTGTCGAAATTATTTTTCAGTTTATTCTGTTTGCTTGATATATGTATGTACATACTTTTTTTTGTAAATGCGAAAATCTTGAGAATTGTGATTTGTGCGAAAAAAGAGTGGAATAAAGAGTTTCTGCCGTTTTAAAAACAAAATAAATTCCCATGATTTTGACAATTGCAACTCAAAAGCAAAAACAAAATATTTGGGAATTGTTGTCCTGCTCTCGTCTATATATGTAAATTCATCTTGTATAACATCTAACCTGTTCGAAGTTTTAAAGATTGATCGAAACGGAGCGGAGCAGAATATCAAATCTGCCGAACGAAAATAAATTTCGAATGAATGTAGGGACGCGTTAGTCAAGGGTGTAAAATTCATCATCTTGACTGTTGCCAACAAATGCCGTTAAGCAGCCACCAATAATATTTCTCAAAGCTTTATGACTCTTTTGGGTTAAACGCGCAAAGAGATATACCGTAAACTCCAATCGAACATTATACATATATTATTATACTTAAAACATTTATGTAAATATACCAAATATTTTTTGGGTAAAACTTAAATAACAAATTCAAATAAGATTTTTGAAAATTATTGGTAAAATTCACGGAAAGTTGTCTCTCACAAAATCGAAAATTGATAATCGGTAAGATTCACGGAAAGGTGTCTCACAAAATCGAAGTCCGGCAATATTTGTTTGCGAAGTGGAGTGGTGTACAGAAGAAGTGACAGCGGCCGAGTTCCTCCTCCAATTTGTGGTTTTGCGTCTTGATGTTTTTACCAACAAATGAAGGGACCTATAGTTTATTCTAAGCCGCCTCCGAACGGCTGATGGATTTTTATGAGGAGCTTTATTTCATGCCAGAAGTACACTCGGAGGGCTTGATATTCTATAATTTTTGATGTTGCTCGAACCTGGGCTCGAACCCAGGCCTTCCGAATGGCAGTACGCAATGCTAACCACTCGGCTATCGCGGCGCCTGAACAAAAAACAAAAAACGCCTTTTGCTATTAGAGTGAGTAACAAGTCAAGTTGTACGATTTGCCAACGTTTGGGTGCAATGCAGAAGAGTGGCCTTTTTTTTCGGTAATAATAAATAATTAATATTAGGTATAGCTACCAACAAAACCTTATGCGCCTACAAAGAAGCAGCCCCTTCACTTCATATTTATTCCGCTGATTTGCTGAACGTGCTAAACGAATTGCAGTTCAGATTCGGTAGGCCAGATATTTTGGTAAAAAGTCACTTAAATAATTTGCCGCTACTTCCGTTAATACCTTATTATAAACCTGAACGAAACCACCTTTTTTATAAGGGTGCGTAACGTGATTTAATTTTTGAAGCATTTTTTTGCTAAATGTCAGCACATCCCATTTAGAGCAGAAGACTTGCTAGATGCTACAAAACAAGCAGTTCGACTGCGCAAAACACGCACAGGGAAAAATCGATAAAAAAAAAAAGCCAAGTCTATATTACAGACAACAAAGAGATTAATAGGTAAGCGACGCATGCATCAAAACATCACAAAGACGCACAATTTCCTTCACAAACAATCCTGATACCTGGTTACTGCATTTCGCCGACTTTTATTGTAAACTACATATGTATGTAAATTTTCAGACACAGAAAAAAATTAGTGCACATAATGATTACAGTCTTCCCCCTCTTCTGCTATCAAATTTTCTAATATTTACAAAAATTGTCATCCAGACTCTAGGAGACTAGGAGAACCATTCGTGAATAATCGTATCGCTGAGATGTGTTGGATACCTACAATCAACTGTGTATATGGGGCTAGGCTGCCTCAAAACCAGTCCAGGTTCAATAAAAACTGTCACTGGATCAAATACCCAGATGTCTTAAAGAACGATGAACAACAGTAGCCCAATACCACTATTGTGCGTCCTAGTAAACCTCTAATAGATTTTACTAAATTTGATTCGTTTTTGAAGCTGAAACGGACCGACGAGCCAAAACACTATTTCGGAAGAAATCAGTGCCTGTTAACCTAAAGCTTGTGCAAACGTTAGACCATGGAATACTTGCTCAGTTGATCTGAAGGCAACTTCATTGCAAATCAACGACTTCGTTTTAATCTAAACAGTGAAGTCACTGTCAGAAAGGTCGTGTAACGAAGATCTTCCCAGCTTGCAGCAGAATTTTTCTTCCTCCTGCCACACGCCTAGCTTGGTTAACCATAAAAGGTGTATATTGGGAAGGTTCACGAGGGAGGAGTGTTGGAAAACCTAGCGCAAGCTTCTTCAAAATTATCAACAGTTAAACGGCAATAAATTTTAGCAAAGCTTTCCCCCTTTTCTGAGCTCAGTGCGCAAAGCAAGCCGACGATATAAGGAACACAAGTTTAAAACAAATAAACACAAATAAAACGTTGCACTTATATATTTACAAACAAACATAAATATATAGGAATATTTGTGCAGTGAAACCTACCTTAGGCAGACACTCGTCGTCGGGCTCCCAAGAAAGATGTCCGCTTAAGGACAAGCTATTTTAGAATTAGTAAAATTTTAATTAATGTAATTCTCACTAATTTATCATTTAAATAAAAAGGTATCAGATTATTTTGCTCAAACATGAATTTTATATATATCTTCATAGATCTATTTAAATATGCCCATAAATATATTTACATTTACATTAAATACTCAGTTGAAATAAATTTTATGAATACAAGAAGAATGCATGTTATATGTACAATGTACAAATGTTATTGCTATCTGTACAAGTGAATGAAAATGAATACCACAATATCTTACAAAATTATTGCGAATATGACCTGCGAATTCCTGATAGAAGTTTGCATACGCAAACAACAAATGTAGTATCAAAAAAAAAAAAAAAAATTGTCGATGCTTTTTCATGATTCAATAATTTAAGGTTGGATAAGTAGTGACAGGGTAGTTTTGACACTCCTTTACAAACGGTTGAATTTCGGAAAGTAGTAGAAAGAGATCTAAAATAATTTCCGATTTGTGAAAAGGTAGTGATAATGTAGTCTAAAAGGATTAAAAAAGTAAAAATGTTAGTTTTTTATTTAGTCATTTTTATACATCTTATATATTTTAAACAAATATAAAACTTAGATCAAAGAAAAAGTTTAAATTGAAAATTAAACTTGCAACTATATACTTTGTTGAAAAAGGGTAATAAAGAAGTATTAAAAATTTAAATCTTGTCGAATAATATGGACAATTTATCATAATTAAAAAATTATTCAACGCATTCCTTTTTTATATTTATTTAACAAATATATTTATTTAACAAATATATTTATTTAACAAATAAATACTTCTTGAAGCGATACCAAGAACTATCCGTTCGGAGGCGAGCTAAAGTAAAATTTGATGGCAAGCTTCTGAAGTGTCGGCCTCTTAATTGGAAAGGTACGGCTGCCCAAATGGTTTATGTCCTTGTGAGAATTAAGGCTGACGTCACCGCCATCCAAGGAACGCGATATGCAAGGCAAGGACGGAAGAAAGTGGGTCCGTGTGTTAAATTTGTGGTGAGAGGGAGACTGAGTCGCCGAGTCCCGGCATTCACCCCGGCGGATGAACGTCTTCCTTCAATCCGCATCAAAGCAAATTTCTTCTGATTTTCGCTCACGCTCCGACATAAAGAAGTGCAATGTAATTAAAAATACGTTCAATAAATACCTAGAACGCACCTCTGAACCCCCCGCAACGATATCCAAATTCTGTTTGGCAACTTTAAGGCCAACTTCTGATCAACTTCAAGGAAGACTGAAATATGGTTGTCTGTAAAACCAGTTTCTGTTGAATCAAAACTTATCCAACTATTGGCTGTCTTAGAGTCGAAAATCCCGCAACCGATTCGATCATGTAGCGATAGACGGAAGACACTGGTCTATATACAGTGGTCTAGATATGCTTGGGTTCCGGTGTTCTAATTTAAGAACTAGAACGGTGTTCTAATTGTTGAAATTTCAAATTTAAAAAGATTACCTAAGTTTTCTTACTATGTATTATGCTTTCCTATCTTCTGTTGCTATATAACGAACAATTTATTTTTTACCCCTTGGTTTATTTAACAAGAATCCTTTTATAGATACATATGTGGATATGTACTCGTATATCCGCTAATTCTTTATGGTTGTGGTTCTTCTTATTGTATATTCGAAGCTTCATTTCAGGAAATACATTTTTACTTTTCTCCCTTCTTTGCAGAAACAGAAATAAACAAACAGTGAATTACCATTCAAGCGGATTCACAGCGATTTTAACACCACAATTACCTGAAACATCCTATAATTTTAATATATTATGGGCACATGTATAAACTTACCAAAAATCGGTGGAGATATAAAAATATGTGCAAATAAATACAAATTCAAATAATCAAAAATTAAAATAGTTGTAGACAAACTTAACCAGCCAATGGAAAAGAAAGAAAGAAATATGCTGTCTACCAAATGTTTTCAAGAAAATTCAAACAAATTTATTACTATTTAAATTTTTTAAGAGAAAGGCACTTTTTTACAAAGAAGCATTATGGTATTAGTAAAGGAGCCGACCTGCCATGAGGGAGCGAGAATACTGTCTATATATTTTTAGGAAAAGTGGAAAAATTACAACACCAGTCTGAGTGGTAGAAGTTATAGATATTTCAGAAACCAACACGTTTTCTCATCAGACTTCTTTCCAGACAGCCTTGTTCGAAAATAAATAAGAAAATAACTATGTTAAAATAAATACCATATTTTCCATATTTTTTTAAGTTTGCATATACTCCATGAAATCCGTTTAGGGAAGTTTAAAATCCTCCAGTTTACTTTTTTACACTTTTTAATATTTTTTTTTAAAGGCATATATATTTTTACAATAGAAGATGGAAGCACGGAAAAACGAAACAAATTTAATTGCAGATGACTATGAAGTTAACTGCGAAGGAACAAAACGAAAGCTTGAAGAACGTTAAAAATTCGTGCTATTTAGCTTCATTACTCATAACCACTTTCATCATGAAAAGAAGTGTAAATTGCTTATCAAATACAATTCAAATTATTTAAGGATAAACTCATAATATTTTAAAATATAAAAAATATAAAATCATAATGTGTCGTAACTAAAAGGAATATAAAGTAAATTTACTGTTCGAAAAAGGTTTTAAAAAGATTACTTTTTACTATTTAAATATTAAGCCGCGCGTACTGTAAATATGATGAAGTTGGTTCGGTGGCGGCAACTGTTGTCGTAACCTTACTATTCGAATAATTGATACACATATAATTCTTTTTTATGCAATAAATACCTTCTCAAAAAATGTACAGAAAATCGAAAAAGATTTATAGAATAGGGGGTTACGACAACACCAAAATCATATGTTTAATAACGAAGTTGGTTAAATTTCGTGGGTGGCCAAAGCTTTCAACATAAGTCTTCATAATTTTATTCATAAAGCAGCTTAACATTTTGACTATACAATTCTAAAGGCCCTCAATATACTTTCCTAAAATCTGCAAAAAAAAAAAATAATGGAATTAAATATGTCTCAAATAGTTTTGTGTCGAAAAAAAATTATTTTAATCTTCAAAAAATAATTTTTTAGTCCTATTTTACGGGGTAAAAGTGGTATCAAACGAAAGCGAGAAGCTCACAGATTACGAATATAAATCCTTACGAGCAGAGTTTTATAGTTTCCAAGATATTTGCTTAATTAAAGTTAAAAATGTGCATATGTTTTACACATTTATTACTATTAAAAACACTTGGTACTTATTTTTTACATTCTTAATCTTTATTTTACACTTTCCGCACTTATTTTTTACATATATATGAATATTTTGAATAACATTTTGATAATAAACATTTAATAACTACTGGCCAAATTGTTTCAAGTAAATTCGGAGTAGCACACGGTCGCAAACTTATTTCATATGTTGTGCTGAAATATTATCTACATTTCGGAAAATTCCCCCTATAAGTTTAAATATATTTTAAAAATAAAAAAACATATTTTGATAATATAAATATTAATTTTCGCCAGCTGTAAATATGACGAAGTTGATTCGGTGGCATCATCGGTTATCATAACCGATTATTCTATAAACCTTGACATTTTATGGAATTTTTTTATATATTTTAAATATTAAGAAATTCTTGGATTATTTCGATCGACGCATATTCAGCTAGAGATTTTAAATACCACTAATATTTTATTTTGTTTATCATCGTAACCTTTGCAGGCATTGTGACGGTATCAACACCCTCCTTCGCAATGTTCTGCGGCTCATTTGGCCGACACTGTTTTTTAGTAAATTAAATAAATCCAACATCAGTTAACATTTTACAAAAACTCAAGCCGTACACGTTTCTAACTACTAATACCTCAATGCCGACTTTGTGGTGTGCGAGCAATGATACCACTCCACTGTCACCACATTTTCTTTTAACGCGTGCCTTAAATTAAATTTAATAAAATTACATTTGCTTTTTTCTTTTGTTTCAAAATTCTAATATTAAAGTATGAATCATATTTTCATTTCAAACAATTTTTGTTTGGTTGGTAAAAATTTTTACTGGCTGAAAATTTCCTTGCACGAATTCGTTGCAAATTTTATTGGCTTTTTGATTCACCGAAAGTAGGTTCAGTAACAATTTTTACTGGCCAGCCCTCACCGAACAAGCTAATAATAAAAATTCTGGTTAAGTACATATGTACAAGTATGTATGTACAGGTGATAAAATATAGAAAGTATCAGGGATTAATTTATGTGTGTACAATATCTCTGCATTCTCAACATTTTTATTCGATCCCAATTCCATTTCTGCTGTCAACAGATTAGCATTTGGTTTTCTGAAATTTTAGGCTACGACACAACAAATGAGTAAGATGTGAAAATTTTAATTTGATATTTGAATTTTGAAAAAAAAAAGTTGAATTATTCAAACAAATAAATATTTCACCACCAGTTTTACCTTTTTTACTACTTTAAGATTCATGGTAGAAGTAGAAGTTCCTAAATTGATCATTTGTACATTTGTGCAAGAAGATATATCGAGCATAATAGAGGTCGAAGAGAACCATAGGTCCCAAAATTATGGTAATGTTTCTGAGTGCGGTTGTTCGACTATAAGAATTTACACATACTCGTACATATACAGTTACCAAGGCTAAACTCTTCTATGTACGCTTGTATTATTTATTTTCTGCTAATAAATTTTCTAATAATAGTAATGTCTGGATGAGTCAGTAAAAATTTTTGAGACCCAATTTCATGCAATGTCTATTGTCAATACATAGCTGATTGCAACAACTGTAATTTGGTGGAATGAACACGTGGTGGAGAAAGTGAGGTTAAAGGTAAATATGGCCCTGCATTCCCAGAACCTGTGCCACCAACAATGCCTCCACCTTGGGTGCCAGACACTCGATTTCTTGAGCGCTCATTTGAGATAAATTCAGCTACTGGTTGTGGAATTTCTCCTCGAAATGGTCGGACTTGTGGGGTACTTCTAATGAGCTGCTCTATTTGTGATAGGCCGTGAGCTTGTCGCCTCGAGCTAACTCCTTCCAATGTTTCTAATTTAGGCGGCAAAACCAAATTACCATCTACAATGGATTTACCATCAAATGTAACAACAGCTCCGCTTGGTAAGCTTGCATGAGGTATTTTGCGATTATCTGGTGGCAGGTAATATGTGTCAATACGTTCTGCTGCTTGGGCTTCTCGATCATCTTCTTCATCAACTTCCTCAATTTCGTATGTGTTATCTTCGACAATTAAGCTTTGGTTTCTCGAATTCTCGGAGTAATCTTCGTCAGGTTTTTCGTCTTTTAAGGTTTTTTTTGTAGCGATTTCCTCCAATTTAGTGGTAGCTTCTTCTTCTAAATGTACTCCGTCCAGTTCCGTTAAAATATCCTCTAGGGTAGCATTTCGCAGTTTAGCCGCAATTGGAATCTTGGCTGAAATATTTGAAATAGGTTCGTTTCCACTTAAAGTCAATGTAGACGGTATGATATTTCGTACATGTATAGTAATATTGGTACTATCAGGTGGCGATGGAATAAACATTGGCTCAAAACTTTGTGTTTGTGTCACTTTCTGGGCTGTGAGAAAAAGTGTGTCCGTTTCCATTGCTTCGTCAATTTCCGATCCCGGATCTTCACGACGATGCGCTACTTGGTCTATACTGAGTGGCGGTAGACCATTTTCTGCACGAATAATAGGACGGAAACCACTTT
Organism: Neoceratitis asiatica; assembly: GCA_030068015.2. Classification (NCBI taxonomy): domain Eukaryota; kingdom Metazoa; phylum Arthropoda; class Insecta; order Diptera; family Tephritidae; genus Neoceratitis; species Neoceratitis asiatica. The sequence continues at coordinate 62,453 of CM061528.1, read as the reverse complement.
CTATTACTACAGAATCGGACTTAAAACCATAATTTTTAACAGGAGCTTTTGAAACAGAATTTTCATGTTTATCACTATTATGTAGCTGGATTGTTTCATTGGGAACGGTGTCATTGTATGGTACTGGTATGATGGAGTTTTGTATCGAATGTGAGAGTATTGAATCATTTTTTCGACGTGCGTTTAAAGTTGTTGGCTGACCAAGTAATAAAGCGGAAGCTGCTAAAGATTGTATTGGAAATGGTTTTTCCTTCAGGAATCCCTTTAAATGTCCAGGCGTTGCTTTACGATAATGGCTAACGATAATAGATGGCTGTGGTATAGGTTGTATTGGTATTTGAGGTGTACGTTGTATCTGTTGTGGCAATACAGGCTTAGTGATTGGTACCTTTTTGATGGGTCTGAGAACTGGACGAAGTCCTGGTAATTTTACTGGTTGCAAAAGTTCAGTGCTTTGAGGTGGACGAAGAAATTCTGAGAGGCCTATTGGTTTCTGGGAGTGTGCTGGAATATTAGTAAGATTATGAAAATGATGGTAAAATTGTGTTTGTTTTGATTGATGAGGCAAAAAATGATGCGGTGATGATGTGGATGACGATGGCTTTTTTGATTTTATTCGAGATAAGATTTGTATATTTCTGTTATGTGAATATGCATGACTTTCACCATATAAAACTTCTGGTACAGCTGTAGCAATGTAAGGCTCTAATGGTAGTTTAGAATTGGCTTCGACTGTATTCGATTTCATACTTCCTAAGGCCTTTGTTTGTTGATGAGGAGTGATTGTGGATGTTGTTGGAACACTATCTGGATTACGATGTAACTTGTTGTTACTGCTAACAATACTTTTGATTGTATGATTGTAACCATTGGCGTTCTTCAGAATGTTTGCTTCGAGAGCTTCAGCAGCATGGATTCCATCTGAAATCAGTTTAGTAATTTCCGATGATTTCGTTATTTCAAAAGTGAATTTTGGCGGAGTTCCATTCATATTATGATTCTTAATCAAATCTGTTTGGTGCTTGAATAAAAAATTTTCGTTGGGGCTGACCTTGGTTTCATGACGAATTGACGCTTCTGCAGTAACATCACCAACATCATCGGCATTAGTAAACGGAATGTGTACTTCTTGCTTTTCCGAAGCCGATGCTGAAAATCTTGGATCTTCGCAAGAATCCTGTACATGAATTTTCCAGCCTAAATAGCGATGTGTGAAGCATTGGTAGTAAACGGTGTCGGGAGTATCACGGTCGGGAGTCCAAGTTATGACGCCGGGTTCACCATGATCACATTTCAAAGTCAAAGTACGTTGATAAGCGCCGAAGGATTGATAATCATCTGCAGGTGGACCGTCGACGTCCGGTGTCCAGTTGCAAAGTCTTCCAACTCCTGTCGGTGTCAGTTGACCCGAACGAGACCGATGCACTCCCGCAAAAATGCGAACAGCCTATAAAATGCAATGATGAGTACTGTATTGTAATTCTTCAATAAAGAAACATGGGATTTGAGTAAAATTGTTAACTATATATAATGAATATAAAAATTTTGCTCTTAAAATGGGTTTGCCTGTATACATTTGTAACAATGAGATTTGCTAAATATAGCGTATACGAAAAAAAATTAATTCCAAATAATTACGATATAATTAAATTCTATATCATCCTGTACAGTAAAATAAAACTGCAAGGTCGAACTCCTAGGAATTAAAGATTTACCCATTGAAAACTTTTCGAAACCTCAAAGTTTAGTGTAGGGGAATCTGGTATTCGACTATTTGATTTTAAAGCTTACCCTTACTTAGATACTTAGATCACATTATAGTTAATTAAAAGATTTAACAATTATATATTCGGTACTGACCTTCTTCTCTTCTTCTCTTTTGTGTTCGTAACCACCTACAGAATCATCGGTTATATAGAATGGATGGTATTTTGCCGGTATATCAGAATCAATGCCTCCTTCTACAACAAATGTGTATGTTTTGCCCCGAACGACATAAATTTCAGGAATAAGCAAGCCGTTTATGTACCATGATATGCCCCAACCAACGTGTCCTTCAGTAATATATCAGGAAAGTGAATCCGCATACTTTTATAAATAACTAAATAGCATATACCTGTTATAGCTGAGTAACCATGCTTTCCACCTGTCGGACCCATTTGTGCATAAAAAACTCCATCATCTGGTTCATAGCATTGAATGGCAGGAATGTCCCAGGCCCCGCTTTTATTAGCAGGCTTTGGTGTCGGAACAGGACGTAGAAGTTGATGTGGGTGTGATTGTTCTAAAGGTGGAGATTCTTGGCCTCTATTCGAATTCTGAAGAGCCGATGGCTGGTTATTGTAAAATTCCTCTTCAGATTGATCATTAATTTGACTTGGCGTTGTAGATGCCTTTCTAGGCTTAAAAGAAGTATAACTCTGAATTCCAATATATGGGTTTTTTTTATCTCTTTCTTTATCATTCTCATCATCTGGCTTTAAACCTTCAGGTGATGGACAATTCCAAATGGGCTGTCGGCCGAAATCAATCAAAGTTGAAAATCGGGGAAAATGGGTGTGATACGATGCTTCATTGCGTTCATTAAGTGGGCCAATGCCCCACACGATCGCTTGAGAAGCATTAACTAAAATTGGAACATCAAATTTGCTATTTGATTGCAATGAGCGTTGATAGGTTACGATGGAGTAACCGTTTACCCATGCTGCGTTTAGTAGTCGTATTGAGTTTGCTCCGTTCTGTGATTGAAATTATCAAAATATTTGTTTAATTTTTATTAATGTACATTATCTGGATTGAGATGCGAAATACTTAACCTCAATTTTCACTTTCGGACAGACTCCAAAGCCACCAGAACATTGGGACTTATCGCCTAAGTAATAATCCACTGCAAATCCCTTACCAGTATTCTTTTCTACCCAAGAAACTACAACATCGGCACCAATCATTACGCTTTTTTCAGGGTTTTTTGAAACGCCGAACGACATGTATTCGTTGGGATCTAAAATAATATATTTATCATAATTTAATCAAAAAAAATATCCCTTGACTTTTGCTGAACACAAAAGATACTATACGAGTAATGATATAAAAGTGTGGGAATTTTCTGAGGTGGCTTTTACTACAACTTTCAAAAATACATTGATTATTCTAAATATATATAAATATATAAGTAACATTTTTTACATTCATCGGCCCAAATGGACCGACTCAAAACAATAAGTTGTGTTTCCATAAATCAGGCTTCTTTTTGCGAAATGCTTTACGCAAACGACGCACGACACCCAGAAAATATTCCTTGCTGACATTTTGGCCAGACGAAAAGAATTCATAATGCACAACACTTCGGTAGTCGAGTCATCTTGTACACAGTTACATTAGGGGTATTCTCTTTGTCTAGGAAATGCATGCTACGGTGCACGGATAGGAAAATTTTCCTATCTGTGCAATAGCACAACAAGGTACAGTTAATAATTGCCAAAAGGTACAGTTAATAAGGAATACTGAAAGGAAGTTATGCATTATGCGATCGGAGTTTGTGAAAACCAAATCGTGGATTCTGCATCAAGATAATGCACCAGCTCACACATCAATGTTTATTCGTGATTTTTTGGCCAAAAACAATACCGTAAGCATGCCTCAACCACCGTATTCACCAGATTTGACTCCCTGCGACTTTTTCCTATTGCCAAAATTAAAGAAAGCAATGAAAGGAAAGCCACAATTGATTAGATCAAGTCAGAATCGAAGAAAGAGCTGATGACCATACCGAAAAGCGCATTTCAGAAGTGCTGCGAGGATTGAAAAAAGCGTTGCACAAGTGTATTATATCCGAGGGGGATTACTTTGAAGGGGACAAATTGTATATTGATGAATAAATAAGTACTTTTCAAAAAAATTCAAAATTCACCTCTTCCTTTCAACATACCCCGTATTTGGTTTTTGGAGGGCGCGGAACGTGATCTCGAGCGAAAGTCTTACAAGTTATTACTTACAATATTGTTTTCAAAGAAAGTTCTTATAAGATATGATAAAAACAAGTGGGGAAAGTAATTGAACGTTAGATACACGAATGATTCGATTGTACCGAGAAATGTGATTATTTAGAATCTATGTCAAACTCTTTGTTTTTTCACTAAATGTTCAAAGCTAGTCGGAATTCGTAAATACTTCAAAAAGTAGTGGAATTTGAATTTTTGGTGGTACCCCTTAATTAAATATTTCCAAGAAGTTTCATTGAATTTCATCCATTTAGGCTGTAAATACTCGGTGTTGATTATGCGGAAAATTCATGAGACGTTAGCATGGTTACTAACCGATTACGATGTTATTCGAAAAAAAAAATTTATATTCACATTTTTCGTGTTTCGTGTTTTCATGATTTTTAATAACTTAAACTTACCGTTACATATAAAGTAAACTTCGTTTTTTATCCCATTTCTTTAATTTTCTCCTTTTAATTTTTACGCAAAGTCTCTTGCCTTATTAAGTCTACAAAACCCTTTTCAAGCTGCGCTTGAATTTGTGATAACTCGATAAGATCGATCAAGTAGTTGAATTTTCATACAAATATCTGGTTTAACAAAAGGCCTTTAAAGTCTGTGTTAAAACATCATCTGTCTCGAGTGTCTTGTCTTAGTACAAATACATGTGTTATTCTCTATGTTATACTCACGATTAATCTATGCTATATAAAAATTATAATTTTGTTGTAAAATAAGTGAAATAAACTTACCTAATTTAGCGATAAGTTGTATGACAATACTGTCACCTGCTACGGCCCATCTCACTTCAAATGCTAAATCATCATAAAGAACTTCACAATTTAATCTCGACTGTAAAATTTTGGAAAAGAATAAAGTATTTGTGTTTGTGCCAACGAAATGATAGAAATAATGCGAATTCAACCAAAATGTAAATTAACTAAATATATTGGTGTAAGATGTGATTCCCATATGCCCAAATGTGAATTTTGTTGTAATTTGAAAAATATAAACTTTATAATTACATATAGGTATGGTGAGAGGAAATTGATAAATTGTCTGTCTAAAACTGATTCAAAAGCTTCATTGCCTACATCAGACATTTGCTACAATAATATAATACTTTAGTAGCCATAACTCACTTCTTAGTTTTTGCAAACCTGACTTAAAAGTTTAATCGTAAGCGAATTTCTATACAAAGGTAGAGATACCAGTATGGAAGATAATCGTCTAACGTTAAGTTATTTCTCGCTGTTTTTATCGAGTCTGATACCCCGAATGGCAAAGTTTCAATCAGTCTTGTTTTGTTAAAACTGAAATTGACACTAATTCTTGAAGCCATCAGAACAACCAATTTAAAAGTTATGTTTAAATTAAAAATGAGGACGTGCAACATATATGACATGAATTTCAAAAACGAAAAGCTCATATCAACCTTATGGAAAGTTATATTTAAACACACGATTAATTTTTACAAAAATATATGTATATTTGTATAGTGAACGTAAATAAAAATAATATTTTTAAAACATATTGATATCTGACTTTTATAAACAAATAATTTATAACAAAATTAAAAAAGAATACTCGAATAGCTTAGTATCATTCAAATAAATTTACTGTTACATCGCTTTATACATCTTAAAAACGTGCTCGGAAAGTGAAAGTTCTTACACATAAGCCAATATTTATACAGTACTTGTTAATTTAATCGAATCTACAAAAATATTGATTTAAAAATTATATGGTTAGGTTATTCACAGTGAGATTTCTCAACATATAATTTCTACTTGGCCCATCGAAAGAAATGTGTGAAATTGGTTTACATACATTCATATACATATGTATGTGCTTATAAATTTATGAATTTTATTATTAAAGGTTCTCTATATAAATGAATATCAATAATCAGTTATCATTTTGCACACCAAACTTTTAGCAATGTTTTAGTTACTCGAAGTCACACCTATGCATATTTTTAATATACATTTTCGAGAATACTTTTTAAAGGGGCGATCTTAATCTTTAAATTGAGCACATTAAGTATTCAATATATGTCTATAATCAATATTATAACGCCCTAATATTAATATGTGTCTTCCCTTGTACATTTTCTAAACTATTATTATAACGACAATATTTCAATAGAACTATACATATGGTTCATATGTTCAGTAATTGTCAGCAATACCTAAAAAAAAAAATTTCGTCTACTACGACGATAATGTCTTCAATAAAGGCACATTGAAAATAAATATATTAAAAAACTAAAAACACACACTTTAAACGACATCGAACTAAAAAGTTAAAAATAATTAGAAAAACAAGCTTAAAACAACGATAATTGAAAAAAATGGTAGTAATACTGTGACCAGAGCATGGAACATTATTTTATTCTTAGTTCGATGTTCTTTTAGACGGTGTTTTTTTTTTACTTTTTTAAATATATTTTGAACCTTTTAGTTCGATGTTCTTTAAACCGTGTTTTTTTTAGTTTCTTAAATATATTTTGAACTTTTTGGTCCGATGTTGTTTTAAAACGTATTTTTTTAATTATATTAATTTTTTAATTTTTAAATAGATTTTTATATGTGCAAATTTTGACTTCAATTTGTCCGTTTAGAAGGGGACGGCTACATATATACAAGTGAAACTAATATAAGCGTGTTAAAAAGCAGGCACAGGCCAAGCAAAAAGGATTTGGCGGCAAAAAATAGGTATAGTACTTTCATAAATTATGTAGTTTAATAATGTTTTATCGTGGCGGATATATATTCAAAAATTTCAAAACTTAATGCAACGGTAAGAAATCAGACTTTTGACGTTTGAACATCATTTCATACTCGCATATAAAAAATTCTGATCAATCACGGCTAGTGACCGTTTAAAAAATAATAAAGCGGCGGGAGCTAATGGCTTGCCGGTCGAGTTATTCAAATACAGCGGCGACAAGGTACATGCATCAGCTTCTTTACAGAATATGGTCAGACGAAAGCATGCCCCGACGATTGGAATCGAATCGAAAAACTCAAAACGGACGATCTATATTTTTATCAGAATCAAGCTTATATTTGTCCATCTCTTGATCAGTGATCCCCTTTCCGAAAAGAAAATATTGCATATGTTAATATAGACACATGCTAAATTTCAAGCAAATCGAACTTTACTCCCTGGTCGATTTTCGGCATATGTTTGTCTATACAAAAAGATACCTTTTCAAAAAAATTTAACCATAAAGAAGATTTTTTTTTCGAATCGGTTCTAGACAAAAAGATACCTTCGCACAAAAAATTAACTATAAAGAAGTTTTGTTTCTTGTGTTAATTTAGGCAAAGCGATACCCGTGCAAAAAAATTTTCGGAACAGATCGGTTTCAGGTCCAAATTTCAAGTAAATCGAACAACAAATAAGATTTTTTTGGAAAGATACGCCTTCATTAGGGTTTCATAAAAATGTGATGCAAAATACTAATTGAACACATATTAAACAATATAGAGCGAGGCCTTTATCTGAAGTGAAATTAGCTGATTTACTTTCTTATGACTCATACTGCAGTAATTTATTTCATCACGATTATAATTTTGATTAATAGCTCTTTAGTGCAGATCTTATAGTACTCTTCCGTGAAAAATAATAGCGTTGAAAGCTGTTTTCTCGACGACCACGTTCGAAGTCAGCAAATCAACGTTTTATAAAGAAGTTCATATAATACTTTTCAATCCAAGAAATTTTCCCATCAAGAAGCAGTATAAAGTTAAAACCTGGAATTTTTTCGAAAATAACAAAAGTAGTTTCACCCCCAACACAATAACTCCAAAAATTATAAGTGGAAATTTTAACAGCTTTCCTTTGAAGGTTTAGTGGTAACTGAAAATGCTCTGAATGTGCCATCTACATATGTATATACATATGTGTTAGGACAAAGACTTTTCGGCCTATGTTTTATATAAATGGTGCAAAAGATGTATAGTAATTAATAAATCAATCAAGGTTTTCACAACAGAAAATTTTGCTTTTTTCCGCGCAAATTAAATAATTAAATTCAATTCTTTAGAAGAAGAAGATTAGATTAAATAGTTTTTCTTTCGAGAAGTGGACCTGGAACCGATCTATAACCGCAGTAGACATTGAGCGATCAAATAAATCATATTTAAATTTCAATATCAGTTTTTCTATCATCCTGGAGTTTATCTGAAGTTCAGAAAGAATACGATTTGTGAATTGTGTACGAAGTCAAAATAATAGCCAAAGTTTTTGCAAAATGTCTATAGATATATAAATATACATACATACATATGTATATACACTGATTTTATTCATAAAACCATATGTCAAGAGTTACTTGTGTTATTCACAAGGTTTATTCAAGGCGTTTTCCGTTCAAACGAATGGATCCAATTTTGATTTACACATTTTTAGAATAGCACTTTATCATGCTATTTATGACAAATATTCAGTAACACAACTTTTGGCAGAACCTTTCATATTTAATGAATAAGATCGAAGTTGGAAAATTTTGAGATAGATAAGTTTCACTGTTTACCAATCCAAATTCAATAAAAAAACTTTAATAATCAGCTTAGTAACGTTGCAACTTCTGGTAATATAGATTAACAAATCGCCTTAACCCATTAAGCGTAATGCATGCACGTGCGTTTTTACCTGTGGACTAATGCCAAGCATTTTTAAAGACGGTGGCACATTTAATCCTTCGGGTATACGAACATGGCCAAAATCGACGGTGAAAGCCTCGCACCATACACCAAAATGCCCTATATCAAAAATTGTCAAGTCATCAGGTAACGTGAGTACAATAGTCTTGTGATCATAGCGTCGCAATGGGATTTCTTTGCCGTTCTCGTCTGGTATACGTAGACCTTGCGGACTCGGTCGCTGTCCGCGACCAACCCAGAACTTAGCATCTGGAATTTAAAAAGATGTTTATTGAAAGAAACTTATAAAACAATAAGATTTAATCCTAACTTATTTTTTAATTGAATAATGAAGAAAAATATTAAAAACTAAACATGTATCCATACGTATATTCATATGTAAATATATCTATATATTTTTATTACTCAATCTGCTTAAACCTAAGCCAACAGTAAGTGGACAAATGTTAAAACTTAATTATCAAAAAATATGTGTTGGCTCAAGTTAACCCCGAGTCTTTCGTACCAGGGTCCTCTCCTTTGAAGGCGGGGACATCTCTTCGCTGTAGCCGGGAATTTCTTGATGACTTGAACAATGCTTTAGTTAACGGACTGGAATAATTAATATTTCAGTTTTGTGAGGTACTTCGATCATTCAACTTCAGACTTAACCAGTAGGATATCATGGTCTTTATAAATATTTATGTTACGAACGTTCCACTGTGCGCCCGTTAGTACTCTTAGAATTTTGGACTGGAACCTCTGTATTTTTTCAATATTAGTTGCACAGGCCCACAGTTGAATACCATACATCCAAATTGGCTTTATAACTGCGTTATAAATTAGTACTTTGTAGTCTAGTTCTAGTGGAGAGTATTTATGTGAAAGCCAATTTAATAAAACTAGTTGCATTTAATCATCTACATATGTGTCTTTTACATGTGAGCCTTCTATCTAAGTGCATACCGGGATATGTTACATTATTTGTCTGGGGAATATTTGTACCATTTAATATGATTGGAGGACATATTTGCGGCCGTAATGAAAATGTAATGTGTTTACACTTTTGTTCATTGACTTTAATTATCCAGTTTGTCAGCCATTCTTCGATGTGGCATATATGATCATCAGTCACTTTTGCTGTTTTTCTAGGACTTTGTCATCCGCATCCTCTTTTATTACTCTTCGATTTACTGGGATGTCTACAGCGTATACTCGTATAATGTATAACATAGGCACAAGGACGATACCTTGAGGAACTTTTTCAAAACTACTAAAGTAGCTTATAAGTAATTGGTGACAAATGGCTGTAAGACGCAGTGCTTAAAGCGGTTTCTTAAAAGTACCTCGGTGCCGCCATGCGCTTTACTATCGGGAGAAGTTCTGGAATAGAATTTGAACCCTGGTATATAAAATTTTTTTTATACGTCGGGTGCGTTTCGGACAGGAGCATAAATCTATAAAATTTTCTGTTAAAAAACGTGTTACTTCCAATTAATGTTGGTTGACATGCTTTTTCTTCAAAAAACAAATATTAAGCCCGCTCTTTTCTTATTCATGAAACAAGCTTTAATTAAATCTTGAATCATGTTTTGCATAGTCAACATGAATTGTGTCATGCACTAGGTAAGGTTTAAAATCATTGATTCAACACCTCAATCAGATTGATTCTGCGGGGTCTGATCTGAATGAATTTTTCTTCAATACATTCGCATATGAAAATTTATTTGACTTTATATTTTGCTGATTTGTAGCAGTATTATCTATAGACTTTTTTACAAATTGGATTTAAGGTCTGTTTACCATTTGACTCCGGCGAGCCTGGATGGTGTTGGATGTCCTTACTTTTATATCTTGTATACAGGGCAATCCCTTTAGTCGGCTGTACCTCCGTAATTACTATATTTTTTCATGGTTCTTTGGACGTGGGATTTAGATCTTCACATGCTACACAATCACTGCGCAGTGTACAGTAGGATTAAGTATGGCTGAATTCTTTGCAGTTGATACATTGATCTGGACCATTTCTTTCCCAGAGATGTAGGAAATATTTTCAATTATAAATGGCATGCGTGGCAATAATAGTATTAAAACGTAATAGTTTTTATTCCTGGAGAATAATGTTCTTGCATTTGTATTGGAGGGCGATTGCCATGATGTGTGGTTGTTTGTTGTTCCCCGTCGAAGACTTTCCCGGACTATTTGCTTATGAATCTGCCGACTTCGCTGTCTGCTTAGAATGAGTTAATTTCGAATAGTTTTGTTGCTTTTTATCGGTAATTTCTCTTATGGTATTGCCCTTCACGTGCACACGGAGAAACTTTGTTCATGGCAATTTCTGCCATTCCATTTCATTTTATTTTCGCAATTTACTACACACTCCATCCTTTTAGAAGTTTTTACATATTTTGTAATATAAATTTTACTCATATGTATTCAACTAATATATTTACATTTACATATACAGATTTAAATTATAAATTCCATAATTTCTCTAACATTCATTTTAAACTTATCATAACAGAAACCATTCGGAGAATGTAAATATAAATGTGAAAAGGAATAAAAAATTTTACAGCGACGAATAAGATAACGAAGCTTGTTGCCCAAGCACAACAGAGTCGGTACGCTGCTCTCTTTATCGTCGCCTTCTCCCCAACAAACTAACAGTTTCGGCAACAATAATTGCCCTGTGCAAACTCAGCTTTAGCGTTAGGTGAGTGATGTTGAGAGACTTTTGCTTCATAGTTGCTTTTTTTGCTGCTGATGATGTAGGCGTTGTTGGCTCAACAAAAGAAAAGTAGGTAATAGAGAGCTTCAGTCCGGCTGGTTTTTCCGCGATACAGTCATTTGGTTGTTGAATAACTTGATTTATTTTTGATTATACTTTTTGTTTATTTATATTATTTTTTTTTAATATGTTTAATTTTTATTCTACTTAATATATTTTTAAGGGTTCTGTGAAAGTCACAAAAGAAACTTGCCTAATTTATTTGGCTTTTCACAGTATATTTTAATGTATTTTATTTACTATAAGAGCTAATTATGCGTATGCTCTTTACAAGCAGACAAATTTTATGTATGTACACATATGAGTAAATTGAAGCACTACGCTCGATATTTATAATTTTTTCTTTGATAAGAAATTTCAGTAAGTAGGCTCAACTAGCACTAGGTGGGCCATTTTGGTGCACTATCATAAACCTTTAAATTCTCATTTCATCATTTCTTTCAAATAATTCAGTATTATCTATGAAACTGCTTATATTTGTTATGTTTTTTGTTGACAACCATTGGTACCAGATGGATTTCAAGTGTTCTATTCGGGTTTGTGATAGAGCTGGGCATTCACAGAGAAAGTGTAAAACTGTTTATTTCGGCAAACATATGCAGTACTTTTTTACGCGCATATTTATATATATATGTATTGTGAAAAACAGACTGAATGGAGTAGCAGTGTGACGAGATTTCCAAATAAAAACAGACAAAAGAAGCGGCCGTATGATGCAAAATACCCTTACTAAGGACAAACAGAAGGATCGACAGTGTAAAGGAAACTCCCAGAAGACAGTGTTAAGGATAAACGGAACATCTGCAGTTACCGCAGGCAAACGAATAATCAGCCTATCCTTAAGCGCGTAAACAGAACGTTTGGGTCCTCTACAGGTATAAAAAGAGCGGCAGCCGCTATCACAAGAAGAGACGAATAGACAACACAGTGGAGTAAACATTGCTGTGAGCTGTGTGTTTTAGAAACGGATAAGCTATGTGAAGCAGAGAATAATTGTGTACCATAAAGAATTGTAAAATAAGCCATCGGACCAAAAATTGAATTGTAATTATTAAAGACTTAATAAACGTTGAGTTAATTCCTGATTATTAAGAGGCCAAACGAACAAATCTTGGGAGTTTTATTTAGCAATCCAGCGATCGGACTCGAAGGATTTGGGAAATCATCGAGGTAGCGACGAAAAACGTTACAGTTGCTGTCAGAAGTGGGATTGCTAAATAAATTACAGAAAAAAAATCAAAAATAGTCAAGATTCAGAATTTGACGATACTACCCCTCAAAAAGGAATTAGCGAAGCGAGAATTATCTTCAACTGGGAATAAGGCTGTGTTACAATCACGGCTGCGGAAAAGTATGGAAGCAGAAGCCATAGATTGGAGCCAGTATGAAATCCGATGTGAGGACGAAGAGACATCCACGAAAGATATGGAGAAGGAAGAAACTGTTGGCGTCGCAAAAGAGTCAGAGCAGTCAGTAACCAAGGTTGAGGAAAAGGCTTCTACGAGTATGGACATGAACACGTTACTGGCTGCAATTTCGCAAATGAATGCCAACATGTCACAAAAGTTGGATGAACAGGATTCCAAGATGTTACAAAAGTTGGATGCACATGATGCCAAGATGTCACAAAAGATGGATGAACAGGATGCCAAGTTGCTACAGAAGTTGGATGAACAGGATGCCAACATGTCACAAATGAATGCCCACATTTCATCTCAAATGCAAGTGCAAGAAGCGCGTATTTCATCCCGGCTCAAACAGCTTCAGGAGAGTGTTATCAAAGATATGGAAATAAATCCATCTTTAAGCTTCAGTTCGAAAAGACCTGCATATGAGGGAGATGACTGTGAGACACTAATGCGAGCCGTGGAAAGACGCTATGGTAGGGAGCATAGAAGACAAAGCTATCGATGGAATTAGAGAACTGCTATCAAAAGTTCAACGAGACCCTGCAGGAATTTGCTTGTGAGATTGAGAGGCTATCTCATTTGGGTTATGGAGATAGTCTTGGAGAATACCTCGAGAGGATAAAAATCCAGAAGTTTATCAGCGGAATAAGGGACTATTATAGCAGGCGAGAGGCGTATGCGAATCCAAAGCCAACATTTGCTGAGACTGTCTCGTATGCTCAGACACAGGAAACGGCCGCGCTCTTGTGCAGACCAGCGTACAAAGCGAACTGTGCGAAGTTGGAAATCCCAGATGTGATGAAAGGAATCTGGGAAACGTCAAAATCCGCCAAACTGATGAGAACCAGGATTTGCTACAACTGTAAAAGGCCAGGACACTTCTTTCGCGATTGCAATATGGGTTCTACGAGACAAATCGATAACGAGGCGAGCAACGTTACTATCAGTGGATATGTGGGTGGACATGAGGGAGCACTAACTGTGGACGCGGGCGCCTCAAACACCATCATTCGATCCGAAATAAGTCCATTGCATGGAGCTAAGTTGAAAACAGTAACTGGTGAGGACGCCAGGGTTCTGGGAAAAGCCAGTGTAAAGTCACCATCGGGAATATGACAGTGTTACATGAGTTCCTAGTAGCGAAAATCTTAGATGAAGTCATAGTTGGTGTGGACTTCCTCCTTGGTCAAGGAATGAAGATTGACCTAAAGAAAAGAGTGATGGAGTGTGGAAATTTGCATCGGACCAAAAATAGAATTATAATTATTAAAGACTTAATAACCGTTGATTTAATTCCTGACGATTAAGAGACCAAACGAACAAATCTTGGGAGTTTTATTTAGCAATCCAGCGATCGGACTCGAAGGATTTGTGAAATCATCGAGGTAGCGACGAAAAACGTTACAATATATAATATTTTGCGCTATGTAATTCCTGAATCGTTTTTCCATTTTGCGGCTTGATGTTTTTACGAACACACGGTCCCTCCAAGTGTATTTCAAGCCACCTCCGAAAGGTCGATTAACTTTTATGAGGAGATTTATTTCCATATCTTCTTCGTCATCTTGCATTTTATATAGATTTATGCTCATATGTTAAGCCATCAGTCTATGTTATCAGTGTATGCATGTTGGGCCGTCGATCAGATATCCGCTACGATTGATAACATGTGTATGTAGCCTCTCTAGAACCTTCAGCATGAGGAAGGTGAGGATTATAGGTCTAAATTTCTTAGTATTATACATACTACAAGCTTAATAGATCTTTTCAAGCTTTAAAACCATTAGCTTTAGCAGGTAAATAACATTGTGCATCGAACATACCAGTACCTACTCACAATCTTTGCTTATATCCAAATCATACGATTTTTTTACAATTTGTCTCTTTCCCGGTTCCTGGTGCAATTTCGGGAAACAAAATTATTTTATTAAGCATCTAGTTATTTAACCAAATCGAACCATATATATATATAATTTTTATTTTTATTTTTTTCAAACATATCGGTCGACTTCCAGGACGAAAGAATATTAAGTCAAAATAACTAAAAGTACAATTTTCGGCCTGGTCCACTTTGAAATTTCAAGTAAATCAAATCATAAATATGACTTTTTCGAATAAGTCAGTCCCAGGTCCACTTCCCTTTGTGTGGCAAAGAACGCCCGTCAACAAACACAAGGAAGGTTTGACGTCGAAAAGTTGCAATCACAGCAGACAGCTAGCAGGTTTTCTACTCGGCTTGCACACCTGCTCTCTGAGAGAATCTAGATACATATGCGCGTAAAAAATACATCTATTGAATGTCTTGATCACAACGTCCACCTTGGCAAAACCAAAATTTTCTTTTTAAATATAGCAGCTGCTTATTTCTTTTAAATCCTGACCTTGCGCATTGGGCACACTCACATTTGATTTAAAATTATTATATTATTGCTACTCGATATTGCGCATTCGAAAAAAAATTAAATAGAATTCTTAAATTTTTGTGACAGCTTTTACTAAATTAAATGAAAATAATTTTTTTATTACCTGGTGCTTCACCGTCATAACTGAAGTTTGGTATTAAAAGTGTTTGAGCATCTACAATTACAATATTATCCGAGGACACTTCGTGAACGCCCTTTAAAGGTGCAATTTTCTGAGGTCGCGGAAAGTTCAAATCAGATGGAATGGAGACATCACCGAAGTTCACAGCAAACTCATCACACCAAACCGAAAACCATTTAATATCACGCAAAGTCTTCCCGTCGGGTAAAAGGAGAGTGATATCTTTGTTGCGGTATCGGTGAGTTAGAGCGTTTTCACCACCACGTTCGTCGCGTAAACGTTGAGCACCATCATTGCTGGGTTTTGGTGTTTGACCAACATAGAAGTAGGCAGCTAAACGAAACGAGAGATTTTATACAAATTATATGAGTTATAAATGAAATTGGTGAACGTTCACTTTAGGCAAAAGAGAATGAATTGTATTTGACATCAATAAAATTGTAGGAGGATGATTTAGTGACATAATTTCATCAAATCTGGTGTACTAATATTATTATTGGATAGACTCCAAGATGATATTTATTATTTGTTCTATCGATTTCATTACATTTTTCATAATTATTTTTTCATAATTGTTTTTGCATGCTTGATTAGTTGTCTACATATGCAATTTTCAATCCGCGATTCTCAGGTCATATTGGCAATAATTCAATATTAATTCAAAAAGGGTAGATTTTTTTAAACGAGCGCTAAAAACGAAGCGCATTTAATGTCAAATTGCTTTGTAGTCGGCTGCGAAGAGAGAACGAAACTATCTTTAAATTATTGTAACATAGAGTTTCATAGGTCGTCATTTTTATCGTTGATGATATACATATATATATATATATATATATATATGTATATGTATATATATATATATACATACATATATATATATATGTATATATACTAGCAGGCCACACGTTGTTGTGGCTTTCTATATGAAAAAAATAGTGTTTCTAATAATCTAAGCCAAAACCTACCTATGTACTGAATTTCAAGTAATTTGAACCATAAATACGATTTTTTCAAATGGAGCAGCCCCTGGTCCACCTCTCGTTATGAAAAATAGGTACAATTTTGGAGGAGTTCGAGGTCAAAAACTCTTACAGAATTTTATATAGATAGATATGATTTAGTAAAGGTCGGTCCACGGTCCACTTCTCGAAGAGAAAAGTCGTGTTCCTGCTAATGAAAAATAGGTAATAACCTATTCGCAGATCTAGCGAATACATATACGAAATTTCACTAAAATCGGTTCAGCAGTTTTGGAGGAGTTCGAGGACAAAAACTGTGACAGGAGAATTTTATATGAATAGATAAGATTTCGAAAAGGTCGGTCCATGGAGACTTAACCGCTTTGAATGTTTTTTGAATATTGCATACATATATTGAGCACAAAAATTACGATTAAAATCATCCTTATAAAGTTAGAAGAAAGGAAATTCAAAATTAACTCCAAATTCATATGGAGCTAGTTGATGCTAAATCAAAACATTTTTTTGGGACAACTGATTATGGTAAGACTGCTCTGTGATTTTTTTTTCGTGATAGTGAAACACTGCAACTATTACTGATTTATGCAAAAATTTATTCAAAAATTTCCACATAATTTTAAGGGTGATTACTTTATTAAAAAGTTTGAAAACTATATTTCAGAATTAAAAAGTAACATTTAAGGTTACCAAAATGTTATTTATACACCACTAAATAAATAATTGGTTAAACTACGCTTTTATTAACCATTGGATTAATTTTTAACGACGATCGTAGGTACAGTTATATTAGGAATTTAAAAAAATTAAATTTAAAAAATATTTTGCTCCATACTCGAGAATATTATGTTAACTCACATTCTGACGGGATATAAAAATAAAAAAATTTATCCTGCTACTTGTTTAAACGATCTACTGTGCGCGGCGAGAAAAAATTTACTTGGTAAATAAAGGACAACCTATTATATATACCTATGATGCATGATTTCAAATTATATCATAATTTGAAATTTATGCATAATTCATAATAAACATATATTATTGTGTTTACCCGGAGCTTCGCCATCATAATTAAAGCTTTTAATAAACAGAGTACGAGAGTCGACGGCGTACACATCTCCTGAAACGCCATGATGTAATCGCGTTAGTGCTCCTATTTTAGTACCATAATATGGAAAAGAGGCACTTACAGTTGTAACTGAAAAATAAAATAAATTAAATATTAGTTTAAACTTAATTATAAGGAAATTAATTAATATAATTATATTATAATATTTAATATATCAGTATATGTATAATTTATTATTATTATTATTATTATTATTAATATCAACAGTTTACCCACCTCCCGCCCATCCGCACGCGGGGCGCTGTCCGCATGACGCACGGAACTTGTTTTATTTTTCATCAATGCCGAGTCACGATGAGGAGATGTCTGTTTAGTATCGAGAACTAAAAAAGTTCAGCTACAAACAAAATTCATCAGCTGATTTTTAAGAATTATTTCAAACATAAAATGTAATGGATCGATTTGTTGAGAGTCGACAAAATAGCTTTCTTAATATGAAAAAGCGAGTCAGATATGTCAAATGTGCTTGAATGAGAGTTGAAATCAAGACACAAACAATGCAAAGGCTCGTGAAATTCAAAATTCGTTTTGCAAGTATAATTTATTATTATTATTATTATTATTATTGTAGCGAAAATGCGAAGCGAATGACAGATGAAAGAGAGGAGCCGACAACTGGCATGTTCTAGATCGTAAACGAGACGATTATCGTAACGAGACGACTATCGTAACGACGCGATTATCGTAACGACGAGATTATTCCGGGGGTTTCGTTTTCAAGCAGCAAACAAGTATATAAGGGCGACACCTGACTGCAAAAGGATCAGTCGTGAATTAAACTCGTTGGAGATTACATTACAGTAAAGTAATAAAAACAGTACATTGTGAAAGTTGTATACAAGTGATTGTAAATAGTAAAGTAAATTGTAATTGAATTGTGAATTACTGAGTGATCAAAAGGACATTAATTAAACTGTTTATAAATAAAGAAACTGCAAATTAAGTTGGCGATTTTATTTAACAATCCAGAGATCGTACCTGAAGGATTTGGGAAATCATCGAGGTTAATCAGCAAGATCGTAACAATTGGTGTCAGTAGTGGGATTGTTAAATAAATCCCAAAGGATAGTAATCGAAAATGGTGAAGATTCAAGATTTGACGATACCTCTTCTCAAGAAAGAGTTGGCAAAGCGGGGATTGTCTACAACAGGAAATAAGGCAGAGCTGCAATCGAGACTGCGAGAAGCAATGGAAGTCGGAGGTATCGACTTGAACCAATACGAATTCCGCCGCGATGATGAAGATGTATCCTTGAAGGATGTTGACAAGGAAGAGGCTAGTGATTCTGCGAAGGAGTTGGAGCAGCCCTCAAGTAAGATTCAAGAAAAGGATCCTGTTTCATCTACGGGTATGGACATGAACATGTTATGGGCTGCAATTTCACAAATCAATGCCAACATGTCACAAAACATGTCACAAATCGATGCCAAGATATCAGAAAAGATGGATGCACAGGTTGCCCGTAATTCATAAAATATGTCTGCAACGAATGACAGCATTACATCACAAATAGTTGAACAGAGGGAGCAAATATCATCCTTAGGAGGAACCATCGCGCAAATACAGCAAAATCTGGAGAAAGACAATGCAGAACTTAAGGAAAGACAGGAACTAATTGAGAGCAAAGTCAACGAATTGCACGGTCGACAAGACAAAATGGAGGAGCTAATTGAGACCAAAGTGAACAACGCATTGGAAGGTCGTGTGCGGGATTTGCAGTTAAATCGTCCAACCACTTCAGTGAACTCTCCTAAGGTAAAAACACCATCTTTTGATGGAAAAATTCCCTTCCAAGTCTTCAAGCTCCAGTTTGAGAAGACGGCTGAAACAAATAAATGGAGCATGGAGGAAAAATCTGCTGCACTATTCGTTGTGTTGGAAGGACCTGCGGCAGAACTTTTGCAAACTGTACCTGATTATGAGAGAAATGATTACAACGGATTGATGCGAGCCCTGGAAAGACGCTATGGTACCGAACACAGAAGACAAATTTACCAGATGGAGTTAGAAAAGCGCGACCAAAAACCCAACGAATCTCTACAGGAATATGCTTCGGAAATTGAGAGACTGGCTCATTTAGACGTCGGAGACGCATCGGGTGAGCATCTCGAAAGGGTGAAAATACAAAAATTCATCAGCGGCATAAAAGACGTTTACACAAAGCGAGAGAAATATGCGAATCCAAAGTTAACATTCGCTGAAACAGTGGCGTATGCTCAAACACGTCAAACGACGGTTCGGTATCTCTCAGTTGAAAAGGTTGGCTACAACCCTCAATTGTAGTAACGAATTGTTACGATCTTGCTGATTAATCTCGATGATTTCCCAAAACCTTCAGGTACGATCTCTGGATTGTTAAATAAAACCGCCAACTTAATTTGCAGTTTCTTTATTTATAAAGAATTTAAATAACGTCCTTTTGATCACTCAGTAATTCACAATTCAATTACAATTTACTTTCTATTTACAATCACTTGTATACAACTTTCACAATGTACTGTTTTTATTACTTTACTGTAATGTAATCTCCAACGAGTTTAATTCACGACTGATGCTTTTGTAGTCATGTGTCGCCCTTATATACTTGTTTGCTGCTTGAAAACGAAACCCCCAGAATAATTCGTCGTTACGATAATCGCGTCGTTACGATAGTCGTCTCGTTTACGATCTAGAACATGCCAGTTGTCGGCTCCTCTCTTTCATCTGTCATTCGCTTCGCATTTTCGCCACATTATTAATCTCAACGGTTTACCCACCTCCTGCCCATCCGCAGGCGGGGCGTTGTCCGCATGACGCACGGAACTTGTTTTATTTTTCATCAATGCCGAGTCACGATGAGGAGATGTCTGTTTAGTATCGAGAACTAAAAAAGTTCAGCTACAGAACAAAATTCATCAGCTGATAATAAATAAAGCTGTGAACCTGTTCCAAATTGCAGTTATTTATAGTGTAAGTAATTGTCTGTGTGGCTCTTCGGGAGAAACACATAACTTTACATTTCCTAAGATTTAGGGGCATCCGATTTATTTTACACAATTTAACCATGCTGTTTATGACTATTTGCAGTAAGATACCTTCATTTGCCGAAGTGTAAAATTTATAAAGTTTTACATCATCCGCATACATTAAAAGTTTAGAAAATTTTATCTAAGATATATCGTTTCTAAATAGTGAAAACAGAATCGAGCCTAGATGATTACCCTGAGGTGCTTCTGAAGAAACATTAGCGTTATCTGAAATGGAATTTTTAAACATTACTCTTTGAGTTCGATCATACAGATATGTGGAGAATGTAAAAACTTTGGTTGGAAACCCAGTAAGTCAAGTTTCGTGATTAGCAACGAGTGACACGTTTTATCAAAATTTAAAATGAAAATTTCTGTCAACGGCCGTTTCGTTGACTTCAATGGTTCGCATAGCTTTTTAATGGACTAGGTTTTAAAAATAAAATTATCTGCGGTGATTTATTGAATCCATCTATGAATCCTAAAATTAAATAATACAGTATCAAAAAACTATATCGAAACATATCCACATATGAATGTATTACTATTTCTAGACCATGAGATTGTTTTAAAATTAATTTTCGTACACCATGAACTGTCCTGCTTGGATCCTATGACTTGAAAACAAACTACAAGTAAAAATTATTTGTGAAAATCGAATAACTTATAAAAAATTTATAGAAAGTTTAACAAAGCTGAGAAAGCAAATTAATATATTTCAGGTCTGAGAGAACACTAAATTATTAAATAATAATACACATAAACTCAAAAATCATAAATTTATTTACATATGCATATTAAAAGTAAGCAACAAAACATCACTGAATCTGCCATCACCGGTAATTTAACCACAGCTACAGATAACATAGAGTAGATGCATCCACCATGCTGCGGACGACCTACTTTTTCCATACTTGCGGTACAAATATGAACTCGAAGCTAGGGTATACAAGAGATGTAGCGGTAGCCAATGGCCATCCGGCAGCAAATGGAACTAATTTCTTTTTAGCAACAACGCCAACTACAACCCAATAAACAAAAATATGAAGTCGACAAAAATATGTGATCTCCAGCATCTAAAGTTTTTGGTACCGCGTGGATAGCACATTTAAGAAATTATTTGATTATTATTAGCAATATCAGATAAGCAATTTCTTTAATATATAAAGTTAGATAGATTAATTTAACGCTGCAAACGTAAATATCTATAAATAAAGTGACATAAAAACCTTGGTTATTTAATGAAATTTAAATTTTACTAAATACATACATATGTATATATATATAATAAAGAACTCGATTGTTACATAGTTATATTAGAGAAAACGATTTTCTACCTAATTAGAGGTGAATTCGTTGTGTTTATTGGGATTAAACCCACTTCAAGCATAAATGTATGTGTAGTCTCAGTCATGAAGTTATCAGCCTCTTTTCGTAGTTATATCAAGGAGAAATATGTACATATTTTATGCTAATCATATCCAAATATTTTATGCTAGTGCTTATGTATGTATGCATAAATATAACAGTATTATCATTATATATTTCATTCAAGAGAATATATGTATGAATTACATTCATAACAGAAACATTTATATTGACACATATTTATACATACATATATGTATATAAGTGCATAGCAAATATCTAAACAATACGAATTTGTTAGCGGGTGCGTTAAGCTGTCTATAATCTGACTAAACAAGTGATGCAAGTAGGTACGTGTATACAAAACGCATACCTGTACGTACATATATACATACATATCTATAGTAAATCTATATCAATGTATTCATATACATATGTACAAATGCATGTGTAGATATGTATATGCACAGTGGTCGTTGAAGTTTAAATATTGAAGAAGTACGAATAAATACGAAGTTTTAAGTTTTAAAGGATATGCATCTATATACATATGTAAGTATGTATAACTGTATGCAAATTCATAAATAGTATGTCATTAAGGTAGTTTTAGATAACTCACATACAGATTCAGGTCAGGTATATGCTTATTTAAATTTGTTATTTGCAATGAAGGTATTTTGTAATTAGTATAAAAGTTTGATGTTTAATACTCACTACTGTTAAAGCATATTAATCCAAATACAACGTTTATTAAAATCTGGCCTTTCTGAACCATTTTGAATTTCGTAAAACAATGATTTCGAAGTATCCGATCGTTTGATTTAAATAGATTATATGTATTGAAATACATCCACTGCCTTATCGATGATTTTACCAAAGGTTCATACATATAATTGCCTGAAATTCGGAAATTTTTTAAATATAATAGGGGTGCGATATTCGAAACATGTATTTTTTTACCAAAACACCATATGCCACACGTACATATGTATGAAGAAATATAACAATACCTAAAAATAACCACATATGTTGAGTTTCGCACACTTAGTGAACATTTCGTAAATCACTTAATTGCACAAAACCAAAGCTTACTTCGCACAAAGCCACCTTTCCTGCCCCCGTTGAATTGTTGGCAACAAAATGTAGTTTTAGCTTAAATCTCCAATTCGCAATTTTCTTGTTATTTAAACAACTTTATACCAGTTTCAACTTTAAACTTGCACAGAAGCAACAGATGACTGTCACAATAAAGAAAATAAACAAGTCAATAAAATACTTTGCTATGTGTGTATTGGTGTTATTATTTTTTTGTCTATAAATGGATAAAATTCAGTTAAGGAAAACACAACTATTTGAAATACGTCCGAACGCCACTGATAGCCAAACCGAAATGAACACCAAACGTACAGACCAGGCACGGTTGGCTATTACCAAAGTCACGAAGCTACTTCATTAAGTCGATAGCTAGCATTGAAACAAAACAATAGATGATCACAGCTTTGACTGAAGTTGTAGACTCATGTGTACATTTGTATATACAATATACATATATGTATGTGCATACAGCATGTTTTATATTGGAACTATGGGATTTTTACTAAATATAAAATAATTGTGATATTATTATCTTCCGACGTAAAATACACCAAGAGAGGTGGTCAGCGATGCTGCGGTGCCAAAACCTTCTTACTTATACTTATGCAGGCATATTAGTACACGATTAATTTGTCGAGGCCACTCTGTACGTAAACGCTCATTCCAATCATGCAATAAAGTGTCTGCACATGCTCAACTTTTGGCTAAGCAATGAATCTTATCGACAGATAATGACTCTTTTGATGGCCAAAACCAGAGCCCATCGCAATAATAGACCCGTATTTAACCTATATACAATATACATATATGCATTTATGTACTCGTATATGTATGTTGTAAAACTATCTTTCAATGTATGCATTTTACATTTATACATTCGGGCATTTCCATCATAAATTCTGGTGCATGTTAAAATATTACATTCGGAATCATTTTATATATCTAATGTAAATAAATTATACTTCATAACCCTATATGCATATATCTTGAGCGTATTAGAAAATAACCCAATTGTTTTTCTTCTTCTTATTTTACCATCAATAATTGAAGAGACGGAACATTGTAGTCATGAACTTAACAGTACAAAACATAAAATTGTTAGTAGGACTGTTAACAGGGCTTTGCTGGTTGGCGTCAGATGCGTTCAAATTAGGCATGGTTGAGGACAATAAATACAAGTAATATGTGGTGGTGGTTAAATTGTTAATGGTCAGAAACGCCTGCTTTAATTTACCAAGAGAACAGCAATGTAACATATTTACGTCAAACTAAAGACGCTAAAGGAAGTGTAGGAAGAATAGATAGAAAATGAAGTAGTTGGTGCAAAAGCCATTCTAGTTAACAACTAGTATTTTTCTCTGCAGGATTTATATCAATGATCGTCAGTTCATATCACAGTTGCGGCGTCCCGTATTCTCTTGCTCTCAAAAGTATTTTATGATTTTAAATGCTTTTACTGACATGCAATGCTCATTATTTTGTATGACGTTAAAAAGTTATAACAACTATTCAATTAAAGGGCATTTTAAAAAGAATTTAATAAACCTAAATACTTTTTTAGTGCATATTCTTTTCTCTGTTGTCATTCGTCCATCTACAACCATGTTTATATTAGAGCTCTAGACAGCTGGGTACCGAGCAGTACAAGCAGCTCATATCCGTTCATTGCACAACTGCTCAACAATTTCTTTAGCGTTTCAATGATTTTTAGTTCTGAGAAAAAAGTCAAAGTTTTTGCCAAATGGTCGTGCTCTTGCTCGAAAATCTTCGAATAGATTTGAGCTCGCACTGCGCGAAAATATTTGAGCAAAATCTTGAGTTCTACTTCATATACACATCTGCATGAGCAAGTACAAAAAATTAATGTCTAATAAATTAAAACCCAAAACAAACCAATACAATTAACTCATTTATAATTAACATAATTCATAAATTTTAATTATTTTAAGAAAATATAAATTTTTTGTTATTATTTTCTTTATTTTCCCTTCATAAAGGTAAGTTTCATTGTCAATATCTCTACTACCTTTTCTTGTATGCTAAAAAGATGCTGATTATTGTTCAAGTTTTCTTCTTGCGCTGTTTCACTATTCGATCTCCCGTTATACTTGTGCACGGGGTGGTGAAATTCTTGAGTGGCCGCACTAATACATACATATATGAGTTTGCGAAGACTAGTGGTGTGTTGAAAACAGCCACTAACAAAACAATCAATTTTTTGGAATACTCATTGGCATAGGTTTCATTTGCTTCCCTGGAATCCGAATGCACTGACAGAACAAATTCAAAATTCCTCTACTATCTTACAGAAGAGTCAATATCTTTTGGAGATTGCAATCAATTATTGATGCAGTGCGGAATGCCTTTCCATTTTTAGAAGTTTCAAGAAAAGAGGAAGAACGATATTCCATAGATGAATAAATGATAGCCTTTACTGATCGTTGTTCAGTTCGTCATAGTTTGCCCCACAAACCAGGAGGTGTTGGTTTAAAATATGAAGTACTAACTAAATCAGATAGATTTATTCTCGATTCGAGATTTATCGGAGCAAGACAATACCCCTACCAGAAGAAAATATCGGAATTAGTTCCGAAGTTTTGGGTCAAAGTCAGTTTTTTTAAAAAATGAAAAGAGGGGATGTGGAGGAATTTTGTGATACAGGTGACAATAAAAGGATTCAAAGTCGGTTGTTCTGGCCTCAACCGCCTTTGGCTGCAGTCCGGTGAATATCCTCCGGCGTTCTGCCAAAAAAAGAAGAAAAAAATCTTCCGAGTCACTCGTCAGAATGGATAGTGTGGACATTTGTGACCAACAAATGGAACCGTAACGAACATTTTTCAAAACCCGAAAGTGGGCACTAAAGATTCATTTCATTGACTTGATCTGTTACAATGCTTGGATGGAGTATCGTAGCTTTGTCGAGAAATCGGAAAGACACTAAAAGATACGCACGGTTCACTAAGAATTCGATTGGCGCTAGCAGGAGTTTTGGTAGCAGCTCAATCCAAAACGAGCGGGGAGTTGTGCTCTGGATCCGAATCAGACGATTTACACCAATGTCAACACTCTATCTTCAAAACGATACTGTCTGCCGGTATGTGCCGTCGAAAAGCCTGTAAACCACGTACAAATTGGAATTTTGTATTAAATACAAATCTCAACAACAGCATCAAAAATTTTCCCCGAATAAGAATAATCCGTTTAGGACAACCGCTGAATCCATTCATATTCAAATTAAGTTAAAATATAGTATTTTTTATATATTGTAACGTTTTTCTTAACTATCCTCGATAATTTCCCAAATCCTTCGAGCCCGATCACTGGATTGCTAAATAAAACTCCCAAGATTTAATCGTTTGGCCTCTTAATCGTCAGGAATTTACTCAACGTTTGTTTAGCCTTCTATAATTCCAATTCTTTACTATATCCAATAGCTTATTTTACAATTCTTTATGGCACACAATTATTCTCTGCTTCACACAGCTTATCCGTTTCTAAAACACACAGCAATGCTAACTCCACTGCGTCTTCTACTCGTCTCTTCTTGTGATATCGGCTGCCGCTTTTTTTTATACCTGAAGATGACCCAAACATTCTTTTCACGCGCTCAAGAATAGGCTGACTATTCGTTTGCCTGTGGTAACTGCAGCCGCTCCGTTTATCCTTAACGACGAGGAGTTTCCTTTACACTGTCGACACTTTTGTTTGTCTTTGGTACGGATCATTTGCATCATACTGCCGCTCGTTTTTTTCTGTCCTTTTTACGGGGAATTTTCTATACATTGCCGACCCTTTTTTTGTCCTTGGTACGGGTAATTTGCATCATACTGCCACTTCTTTTCACTGTCTTTTTTATTTGAAAATCACGTCACATTGCTACTCCTTTTGTCTGTCCTTCGTATTTGGGATTTCCATCACAATATATTTTTCCAAAAGCTCCTAAGTGGAACATATGGCCTCAACAAACATATTACAATTCAATTTATTTGAAACTAGAGATTTTAATTGTCTCCAAGAATGGCTAGATCTTTTCGCTTCTGCTTCAACTTGTCGCCTCCATGTATTGACTGTTATCAAACTACTAATTTTACGCTAACGTCGTATGCCTACGGGGGGGGGGGTTCAGATTTAAGCAAAAGATAACATAACGTATCAGTATTATAGGTATACGGACGAGGCATTTACCCCTAAGATATAATCACCATAATTTAAACTTTTTATATAAGCAAATGTTTGAACCCGATTGCGAATAAATTTTTTTAGTTTCAAACTTGCCAGTAAAGCGAGAAAGACCAATGCTACGCCACAATGAATATTTTTCTCTTCAATTTTTTTCTATCTAATTTTGGCGTTTGGATTGGCGTTTATATGTGGAGCCATATAGGTGTGTTTGTTCTTATTTAGCTGTTCTCTGCTAAAAACGCGATTACACCATCCTAGCATGAAATATATGTATAATCCACGTGGATGGTAGAGTACTCCAAAAATAGGCACAATCCGTACAAGATATATGGCCTAATTAAAATTACTTTCTCTTATGGCTGAACCACCTCTACATACTCTACGGGGTTGCAATGCAACATATTGTCTTGTTTTGAATACAGACGGCTTTATCAGAAAAATTCATATTCATAGATGAAAATACATACATACTTGTATACTTATAACGAATTTTAATTTGTATTGGAACATATTAGCTCAAACTTGCGCACGTCTTCTATATACCGACCAAGCTAACCAACGAAATGCAATAACAGTATTAAAAATTTTCTGTATATAAAACTTACTACACATTTGCAACCTCGTCCAGTACTGCGATCGTTAAAACACGAGTAATCATCAGCTAGCGAGAAACGAGTTGCTCCAACTCTTGATTACAGAGTAGTAATCCAATAGATACTCCAATGGACTAAATAGGCCACACATTTTTGCGGGGTTAATCAACACCAACACACTGACGGTAGCGCTCTACATGAACCGGCCTTTACTTATCTTCATATGTACATATATACATACATATGTATGTATATTAAATATATTTAACTTGTAGGAGACATTTTAAATTAGTTCTAAATTGAATGTGCTGCTGCTCAATCAAATTTTCTTCCGTGTAATGCTTTGTAAACAAATTTTTTAGAAGGTTTGTAAATATCAACAACAGCATTCATATATTGTATATAAATTTTTTAATGTTATGCAAACGAAATCGTATACAAAATTGCATAGATTTAGTGAAGAAGTGAACAATAAAAACACGCGAGTACCAACCAAAAGGCAGACGGCCAGGCGAGAGGAAAAAATGCATAGCACATTACATGATGAGGTATGAATGTTTGTACATATATACGTACATATTTATGTATATAATGAGAAAAAATGTCTTGAACAAGATTTTATAATATACATATACATATGTAAGGGTAGCCGATGGCAAATAGGACTTTATTGCTTTGCGAGACATTCATAACTTTGCTAGTAAAGCGGGAGACGCACATAGTATGACAATGAACACTTTTCTTTTCAATTATTTTTCTATCAAACGCGTCAACGCGCTCTAAGAAACGAGAGATGGCCAACGCCAGTTGCGTTTGGCGCCAGCGTTTCTTCTGAAGGAAATTGAGGAAATAAAGTTACATGTATTCATCTTAGACGTCAAAATCAATCTGCCATGCAACGCTCCGCAAAAGGCCTATCTGCCATCGACTGGTGTGCTGTGTGAATGATTTATTAATTTTTTGACAGCCTTTGTTATATTTTATACAATAACATGTTTTAATGTCATATTTTCATGTAAAACATTATAAAAATTAATTTTTAGCTTGAGTTTGAACTGATTTAATTTCATAACACGGGTGGGTGTTGCCCAGGCCACTTTCTATGGGAGCCGTGAATGTACAACCATTAAGCAAACCGAATCGAAACTCGTTATGTAAATGGGTTTTACTATTCGACAAATTAAAACAGAAGAAATGAATAATCTGTTGTAATTTTCAGTTTCCATATGTATTTCGCTTGTTAAGCAAATTTAATGTCTAACTATCAAATATAAACATTAATAATTTGTATTGCTTCCGCTCGCTAGTTCAATCTTCCCAATGACGACTGACTTATTTATAAATAAATACATATGTATATACAACAGAAATTGTTTAAATATACTCGGCTGTAATAAGTACGGACATATGTATGTATGTTTATACATCAAACTTCATGGAATGACGAGACGTATCGATTTAGCCTTAGTGGGCATTGAGATGTTTTAATGAAACTTACGAAAAAAGTCAGTAAGATTAGAGAGTAACAAAATAAAATGCCTTATTCTTGAAAATAGCGAAATTTATTGAGTTTTCACAGAACAGCATCAATTCAAAATTAGCCAGCATATTGGTTGTTGTTTTCCGTTTTCAAGTATTTTCATAAGTATTTGAATAAAATTAGCAATTTTATTAAGTTCTTAATTTATTAATTATATTCAAAAATTATTATATTTCAACATGATTTAATTCTATATATTTTATTTGCAACAATTTGTCGCTTAGATTTCTGAGGCTGATGCTTAGGGTGCCTTCAGACGTAGCAACTAATTAATTTAATATTACATGTCAAAACTAAACATTTCGAAATTTAATTTCAAGAGCAGTCACGCGTGTCATGAAACATTCCATTGGAATTGAATTTCATTTTCTGGAAATTAGTCTGAATGGCCATTTTGCGAAATTAAATTTCTCTGACAATACTCAAATACATTGACAAAAAGTTATCACCGCTTGTCGATGCCGTTACTGACATTTGTACTGCAGCAACTAGAGGCGATTTGATTTTTTCCGTAAAATTGACTGAGGTGACTGCTCGCTCTTGTGACGGAATTAACACCATGCTTCGCAATGATTGTGGCTCATTTGGTCGACATTGCTTTCTAATGAATTAAACCATATTTTCGATTACAGAGTACATTTAGTATTCAATAGATTTGTTGTTTTTACATACATTTGCTTATTACATTTTGATTGCATATAATTTTTGTCTTGTTGGCAAAAATGCAACCATATGATACATGTTATATGTTTTTCTTGCTTTGTAATTCTTAGTGGCTGAAATTTTCCTAGGACGAATTTGAAACATTACTTAAAACATTACTGGTTTTGAGCCTTACCGAACGCGGTTCAGTAAAACATGATAGCAATTGTCTCTGTCCAACAGCTCGCTGAACAGAACTAATACATACGCAATAAAAAATAGCTACAAATAAAAAATCTCAAATTTTCAGGAGTGACAGCTATATCGACGAATGTAATTTTCAGTTATAACGATATTTTTTTCAGTTAAGCAAGTGTGATTTAAAAGCGTTTTTGTAGTCGTTTGAGATGTATTCTGTGAACTTACTTATGAGAAAAAGTTCTTTTTTGATTTTGAGTTGTCATTGTTTTTGATTTAGTGAGCAATTTGTGTGATCGTACAAATACATATACACATGCATATGTATCAGAGCTTTGCGATAACAACAGAACTAAACTCCCATTTAATACATTGTGTAAATTTTATATTTTA
The DNA here is from genome assembly GCA_030068015.2 of Neoceratitis asiatica. Taxonomy (NCBI): domain Eukaryota; kingdom Metazoa; phylum Arthropoda; class Insecta; order Diptera; family Tephritidae; genus Neoceratitis; species Neoceratitis asiatica. Next base: position 31,951 of record CM061528.1, on the reverse strand, counting down.
CGTTCGAGAGGTACTAAAACTGCTGTGTTGGTGTGATGTATTATTATAAATGTATATTTATATACATACATACACAATAACCAAAAATGTGACCTATTTGATCTATTATAACTTATCTCATAAAATTTTTATTATATTTCTCTATTTATACAGTACATAATGAGTAATCACATAAGAATTAGTTATTTGACCGTTCACTTCACAATTAATTATGTTACATATATTCCAGATCTAAAGGAATAAATAATTTAATTTAAAGAAATAATACAAAAGATAAATTAATGCTTACAAGCAGAAGGACTAAAGACGGCTTAGTGATTACCAACTTGTTTAAAAACATGCTTTTCTATAAAAGGTTACCATTACCTATTTATTAGGCTATTTCTTTTAATTTGAATTTTTCAGCTAAACCAAAATGGTTACATTGTTATCGAAAATTTTCTTACATCAGACGAAGTCAATGAACTTTATTCAGCAGGACGAAAACTTTGTATGGATGCACCACAAGCAAATCGGAAAATCTTCAGCACAGTAAATCAAAAGGGAGCTCACAGTAAAGAAACATATTTTCTTGATTCAGGCGACAAAGTTCGTTTTTTCTTTGAGGAAGGAGCTGTGGGAGAAAATGGTGAACTATTAGTAGATCCTATGATTGCTCTAAATAAAGTAGGACACTCTTTGCATATTCATCATCCCATTTTCAACAAGATAACATTTAGTAATCGTGTGAAGGAAGTGTGTTATCAGTTAAACTTCAATAAGCCGGCCGTGTGTCAAAGTATGTATATCTACAAAAATCCAGGTATAGGGGGCGAGGTTATATCGCACCAGGATTCATGGTTTTTACACACCGAACCGAGTTCGGTGATTGGGTTTTGGTTTGCTCTCGAAGATTGTACTCTCCAAAATGGTTGCTTACAAGCTATTAAAGGATCCCATAAAAGTGGTGTTCATCGCCGTTACATGCGCAATCCGGACAAAGAAGCTAAAGAATTACTAATTTACGATCGTCCTGCTCCAGTTTATTCGCAATCAAGTTTCACACCACTAATTGTAGACAAAGGTAAAAAAAATGTAATGTTGGTACTTTGGCATATACATACATATGTATATATAAAGGTAAAACTGTACATAATTTTGCTTATCTTATATTTTGTAGGCACTTGCATCATTATTCACGGCAATGTAGTGCATAAGAGTGAACAAAATCGATCACAAAAGAGTAGGCATGCTTATACCTTCCATGTTATTGAGACCGAAAATATTGTAAAATATTCTGAAGATAATTGGCTTCAGCCACGTGAAAATACACCTTTTCCTGTTTTGTATGAAAGAAAAAAAGAAAATTTAGTTTTATAAAAAAGCCTTACTTTACTACAAACAGCTTTCTGAAGAGTATGGAGCCGTGATGTACATATGTATAAGTAGCAAAACAAATGTAAAAAAAAAATAAATAACTAAATTTTTTAGCAATGCTTAGAGTAAAAATAATTCCTCGTGTATACGGGTAAGTAACGAAGCATCAGGTGAACGTATGGCAGCTGTTCTGCCTTAAATCCTTTTGTTATTGAATTAAATCCCGTCCCGGGCTATACGACTACTGCTTTTACCAGCCATGAATTTATCATTCATCCACGTCGACTAGAGGCATCAACTGAAGTCGTTGGAGGCATAGGACCTTAATAACTTCAGTGCAAAATCGAAATGCTAATTAACTCAAGGAGCTTCGGTCGAAGGAAGCAAAATGGCGACTGTTTTCTGTGGTTATCGGTCTAGCTTTCATATGGCAAAATATCGCCACATCATCCAATGAATGAAAACCTCGACCGCAAGGATACTGATCTTAAATATTAATGCATACATATCCGGTCACTGAGTCCAAATTCCGATCGCAAAAAATCCACCGAGGTAATAGCTATCATATTTAGTTCACTTTTTTCATGATTTTATTTTATCATACAAACCTGAGAAACTTGGGCTTGATTTTTTTATTTTATTTTTTCTAAATTATACGCTATTTTTGAGTAAACGAATAAAACTTGAATACCATTCATATAATGTAAATTTAAATAAAAATTATTATAAGCATGTATGAAAATAACAGAAAGAGAAACGATTTACAAAAGATAAAGAGTGGTTTTCGCCATGTCTGAAAATCTGTTTGAAGGCAAACTACTCCACCAGGATAATTAAGGATAATTTTTACGAAATTTTGTAACCTGGCAGGATATTGTTTTATTAATTTATTTCGTTTTGAGTTTCCTGCTAATTGTACCGGAGGTCAAAATAAATATATGGATATCATAAATCAAACTAAAAAAATAAAAATAAACCATTTTTCGCTCTTCATGCACATGAAATGGTATATTAACTTTTGTTCGAAGTAGGTAAGTACCAATAGAAAAATAGATAGGCTCACCAAAATTTATACTGATGGTATTTGAATGACGAGCTGAGTTGATGTAACTTTGTAAGCAGGTGCATTTATACGTACATTTGTCGGAACCGGCCAGATATATGACCAATTTTTCACATTTTCGCCGCAATATATATTGTGTGAAAGAGAGGAGCCGACAACTGACATATTCTAGAGCGAAAACGAAACGTTATCGTAACGACTCGATTATTCCAGGGTTTCGTTTTCAAGCAGCAGACAAGTATATAAGGGCCACACACGACTGCAAAAGCAATCGGTCGTAAAGTAAACGGGTTGGTAATTACATTACAGTAAAGCAATAAAAACAGTACATTGTGAAAGTTGTATACAAGTGATTGTAAATAGTAAAGTGAATTGTAATTGAATTGTGAATTACTGAGTAATAAAAGGACATTAAACAAATTCTTTATAAATAAAGAAACTGCAAATTAAGTTGGTGATTTTTATTTAACAATCCAGAGATCGTACCCGAAGGATTTGGGAAATCATCGAGGTTGATTCAGCAAAATCGTAACAATATATATATATATTTAATATTTCCTCCTGAAGCAAATCTCTTAAAGATAGTGAATTTTTATTATGATATAATTTTACAGTCACAAGCTTTAAAAATATCTGCAAATTTCTCTCATTATGATAACTTTGTACTCCTTACTTTATAGTCTTCAAACTGCATAATATCCTAATGATAACTTTCACTATGCTCTTTCCTCCAAAATTACTTAAAACCAACCTATTAAAAAAAAAACAGTCGTGCTTTTGGTTCTATTTTCTTAAAAGATGCCTATGTACTTTTTTTTAGCTAAATATAAAAACTTTAATTTGGTACATATGTAGGTACTAAATCGGAGCAGAGTAGATAACGACCTGCCGGTCAATTACCTTGTATGTTGCCAACAATGTTTATTTGCCTTTACCCCAAGTGCTACCGGCTAGCGATTAGAGGATTTTGTTGCGGCTCTATACTTTAGTGGCAATTGCATATAAGGAATTCAGGCTGTCAAATGTGACTTTGGTAATTTTGGGTTATTTATGGTCGGGGTTTTAACATCATTGACCTCCACTTTGAGTTATAGCCGGTACTCCTTCGTATAGCTGGTGAAAGGGGTGGCAGAGGATTTCACTGCTTGTAAGTGAAGATGTCGTGCAGTGATGAAGTGGGAAAGGTCGGCGAGATAGCAGTTTACTTTCGAACAAAGGCTATCAATATCCTGGCCAGATGCCAATATCGAACAATCATCGGCATATGAGATCAAGGAGACGCCCTCTGGTGGTGGAAGGACCCTCGAAATATGAGAATTAAACTGCATCGGGGAGAGGACACCACCCTGCGGAACCCCCTATTTAGTTTTTCGTAACTTTGACGTTTGATCTCGAAAGTCAACCGATGATTGCCGACCACTCAGGTAATTCATGGTCAACCTCTTCAACCTAGGCGTCAATGAGTAGTCCTCAAAGTTCGATAGTAGCACTGCGTAATTGACCGTGTCCAGTGCTACTTGGACAGTTCGGGCACAGGGCCGTTTTTGCTTGAGGCCATGAGCTGCATGAATGTTTATGGCGTTAAGGGCTAAGGACACCACCCTGCGGAACCCCCTATTTAGTTTTTCGTAACTTTGACGTTTGATCTCGAAAGTCAACCGATGATTGCCGACCACTCAGGTAATTCATGGTCAACCTCTTCAACCTAGGCGGCAATGAGTAGTCCTCAAAGTTCGATAGTAGCACTGCGTAATTGACCGTGTCCAGTGCTACTTGGACAGTTCGGGAACAGGGCCGTTTTTGATTGAGGCCATGAGCTGCATGAATGTTTATGGCGTTAAGGGCTGTTGTGGTGCAGTGCGCATTCTGGAAGCCATGCTGATGCGTAGCTGTGCACAGATGGTTTGTGAGAGGCAGGAGAAGCAAGGTCTCAATTGTCTTCGCTCCTAGAGACAGGAGAGATATCGGCCGATAGGACTATCCCTTGCTCGCAGGTTTCCCCGACTTTAGTAGCGGGACCACTCTACCCAGTTTCAACATGTATGGGTATAATTAGAGTGGTCAAAGACAAATTGAGAACCTTGGTGATGCTTATTCCGTAGGGACCAATGGATTTGGAGGCTTTCGCCTTCCCTGATGAACGTCTTCCCTGGAGAAATCAAGCGTCGCCCTGGTGTTTGGCAGTTTACGCAGTCGGCGGGTCATTTGTCTTTTCGTTCTGTCAAGAGTGTGCAGGTAAATAGCCGGCTAAAATAGCTCGCACATCTCTTCTGGTCCAACGAGGTGATCACCGAATGAAATTTCTACACGACCATCATGTCTCGTCGGATTAGACAGTGATTTGACTGTGGCTCAGAGCTTGGTTACCCCGAAGGAGATTGCAGGACCTTAAGTGCTCCTCCCACTTGTTCCGATTGTGGATGTCTAGCTTTTGCCGAATTTCCGTATTGAGTGCCCTAATGCGAGGATCACTGAGATCAGCTAGGCATAGCGTGTCTCGCTTTGTTGCTAAAACCGCCGCTTCAGTGAGGAAGTCTGGGCGGATTTCCGCAATTCGGCCAACCAGGATGAAGGGGGCGGCAGCAGACACGACGATGTGGGGGAAAACTCTTTCACCGTGGGTGACGTTGATGGGCCAGTTAGCTTTTTCAAAGTTAGCAAAGGTTCGGTGGCCCACGGAAATAAAATCGGGAGGCCTATCAATCAATAGGTCGCCAATCTATGCTGTTTATCAGACCAGCGCTAGCTATTGTGTTATCAGGAGAGCAATGTCAGTTGCCCAAAATCCTGGTAGGAGCTTCGTCGTTTATTGTGCAGAATGTCGTATCGTCTATCAGATCCACCAGCTCCATTCCTCTACGATCATTTGAAAGGCAGGAATGCCACAGATCTTGATGCTCTTTAAAGTCGCGCAAAACCAAACGGTTTTCGCCTCTGAGTAGCGCACCTATATCAGGACGGTGTCCAACTGGTCAACTAGTAACCGGAGGAATGTATATATTAAATATTTCGAGCTCTACACCGCCTGACCCAATAAATATGCCCTGACATTCCAGGGGAGTATAGCTGCGGTCGATGTCGTCGTCGATAAGACGATACTGCACGGTGTTGTGTAAAATTGAACGCCAAGCCTCGCTATCAGGCAAGGGGCAATATATGTGTCACTCCACTCACGAGTGGTGCGCAGGCCAGAGCATGACCGAAAGTAGCACCAGCCAGTGCAAGAGTTGCATTTGACTGATGCCACATTTCGACGTACTATGGTCTGACACACGGAACAGACTGTGCGAGGTACGAAGTGCTGCTGGGTGGCCTACGCACGGGAAGTGGAGTTGGATGGGGGTGGGATGGTAGAGATGAAGAGGGTTGTGACTCATGCTTCGATGAGCTCCGTTGTGGGTGTTACCCAAAGTGTGTAATTATGCTGAAGGCACTGCCGTAAAGGTTTCAGGCGCGCCTGGCCGCTGGCAGCAGAGGGCCACGTAACGCGTGGTCCTCTCCCTGTGATTCTTAAAGCTTGAGCAGGTCTTAAGATGATGCCAACCATTGCATTGGTTGCATCTAACCGGGATGAATGGTGGAGTCGTCTTTGGCACACCCTGCTGCAAGGTATTGCTCCATTGACGAACTAAGACTAAGTTTATCTGAGCACCTGAATAGGGTTAGGTCGCCGAAAGGGTCACAGCCCTCGACCGGGGTCAACTCCGGTACGTAGAACCGACTGTCGTGAGAGTCATGAGAGTCACACTAAAAAACTGCATTTTAATTAATTTGATATTTGTTCAGTAAATATATAATCTTTTGTAAGACACTGCTGTAAATCACTGTATGTATATACATATATACGAAAATAAAATATTTTCTGTTGAAAACAAACAAAATAATATAGATAAATCATTTAATGTTGTATTAATTTAAAAATCAAAATATCGCATACACATACATTTGAGTATATATTAAAAACTAAAAAAAAAAATAAGTTAATTTTTCTAATTGCGATCGGCCAATGTCAGGAAATGTTGCCTCTCAAAGTGCATTTCTGGCATGAAGTAAACAAAAGGTCCACATAAAAAAACAAGGCGCTCACCACTATTTCGAGGAGGAGCTGGCCGAAAATCACTTCAGCGGTCACAAAGTACCAATTGTATATATATCAGCGTGTGTTTGTTATTTTGTAAAGTATTTACCAAAAACTTATTTCAAGCTCACTCTAAAACTGAAATCACATATGCATTAAAATTTTAATTGGTTGGTATTCCATTATTTATTCATGCCGTTTCAACTGGTTTATTCATTATGGATTTTATTTACGGGTTAATGTTCAAACATCATCAAATAGATCGCGAGGTGGGGATCCTAAACGTCTATCCATGATTTCATAGCTTTGAGTTGTCTCAACCAGATTGGAGGGATTTGCGGTGCCTTTAAATCCGATTTCCTCATGAGTACTTAACCCAAAGCGTTCATTAATTTCTTCAGATAGACTGCGAGGTACTCTTAATGGTGACGAATGAGGGTTTAAAGATGTTGAAACAGTCGCGTAACCAACTCTCTCCCCATCGCACAACAGTCCATCTGTTGGGGTACGGTATGTACCAAAGCCGCTAACTTGCATGGTGGATTCACTCAAATTACGATATTTAGCAATGTATTCATTTGTCATAGAAGATGGAGGTTTGCGTCTTGATAGTGCTTCCTCTACACGTTGCCGACGCCTCTTCTCACGTGCGATGAGATCTTTTCCTTCTTGAGCCAACTCAGTTGCAATGGTTTCATTCTGTAAAAATTGTTGAAAACCCATAGCATTTAAAGCACGGCTACCAAAACTAAACCAAGTAGCTAGACAAAATGCCAGCATGCACATTGGGAAATAAATGTTAAACCCATCAGAAATTATCCCAATAACATCCATGTGACCCATAATTTGGGTGTAGTATGTTTCAAGAATGCGCTAAAAAATGAGTATTTAAATATTTGCTTTACTTTTTGCAAAAATATAGCAACTTACCTCTTTAATAATATGTGAGTCCATGTGTATCAGTCCAAGAAAATTTAGACACATTGGCGGCGTCAATCGACATAATAACATGCCACTAAATATTAAGCTATGCTCGTTTGTTTGGTGATGAGGAGCCAGATAATATAAATTTAGAAATCGTATCCGCAGAATAGTAGAATATGTGCAATAAAAAAGATAGCAAAGTACTATCATTGAAAACAGTTCAATAGTAAAAAAATCGTAGCTGTACTTCGCCATATTTATGACATTTGCAAATACGGAAAGCACTGGACGTCTATTGAAAAAAGTAAGTTCACTCCAGACGACCATGATTGACATTATTGACGTTAATACAGATAGCATTTTCAAAAAATGAGCTTTACAAAAACACTCCCAATACCAGTGAAATAACGGGCTGTATATAATTCTGCCTACTTGCGTTCTTTGCGGCGGAAATTCTGATTTAAATCGACGATCTGGAGAATGCATATTACGGGAAACGTCTTCCAGATAGAAAACGTTCATTATTTGTACCCTCCAAAGAGATTCGCTACGTTCTAAGGTCTGTAATGATTTGATTACTTGCTTGTGAATGCGTATTAGTGCTTTTTCAGAAGGTATGATTGATGAGGTTCCACCATTACCACCACCTCTTGTGTAGTTCCGAACAGCACGTTCCAGAAGCTCTGTCGGTACTTTGCGCAATATAGTTTCCACACACGGCCGCAATTGGTGATTGTTTGGAACGGCGCGACTTATACCTTGTAAAGATTCTAAAACATCGTCCACGTTTTCCTCTGCCTCTGCTTTACTCGAGTTTAATTTCGCTACCTTAAAATATGCATATTGCAACGTAAATCCAGGCATAGAATTATTCCATAGTGAGCGAGGTACTTCCACTAGTGCATAACCTAAAAAATTTTTTGATTTTATTTCAAATTTCAAATTAGCCTTTAATAAAAAGAATGTTATTGTTTTAATAATTTAAGAATATTTACATATCTGCAAATATATTGAGAGAATACTGATACATACCAAGCAACAATATTAGTAAGAATAAACCCCAAGTGTTAGAAGCTGAAGAAGCAATGGCTTTGAGTTTCTGCCAATCTAAAGATACACCTTTTGCTGCTATATATATCAGCAAAATACCACATATGAATAGATATGAACTGTAATATATAGCATTCTCGATCAGTGCAGATTTTAATTTGCCTTTGATTGTAAAATCACCAGCTTTAAGGTACGACTGCATCAGCGGCATAATCAACCAAGTCAGCAATTGCGAAGTCCAATATATTATTCGCCATAAATTTGGAAATAATGAGTCTGGAATCATACCCCATGGCGCTTGACATTCTGTGCTAGCGACATATGAACTATTCAAGTTCGATGTAATTTGCAAACCGTTACTGTTATATTCTTGTAAACATTGCCGATACAAAGTCTTAATTAAAAGAAGGAAAAGAAAAAATATATTCCTAAAAGATACAAAAGAAAAATGAAAACCAAGCACTTACATTTGTGACATCAAGTGGGATTGTAAACACAATAAGAAAGGAAAAACACCAAGCTATCAGTACCGATACAGTGACAATGATATGTTGATGAGGAATGTTACCATAACGAAAGAGTAAATATCCGGCAAGCGATAAAGATGTTAATACCGCTAGAGTAAGTAAGTGTGTCATCTCGAAATAATTATCTTAACAAATAATGGCAATATTTTCTTGTACTCGAGAAGATTGAATGGCTTTCTCTGAGGCCAACTAATTCAAACGATTTTTTCAATAAGATTAACTCTTTTAGAAGCATCTACACGTTTCTCTTGCAGTTGTAGTGCAATCTTACGTTGCATTTCTTCTAAACGGTCTAATGTGTGGGATTTTAAAGGTAATAAATGTGGCTTGCAGAAAATTAATTCAGTTTTTTGTTCGAAAAATAGTTTTCCAGTTGTTGGCTCAATTAATTCGATTTCTTCGATATCGGTATCTTCAGACGACATAATTAATATCGTTTTTCATAGAACCAAGTCAACGTTGATTGTTAATATTCCTGCAATATTGAATCTTTATTAATTTTAAATCATTTTAAAATACCTTATTACTCATGTATTTGATAATATCATAATATCTTAATGTTTAACACTTTTCCGCTTAATGATTGTACCAACCGAACATATAGTTAGGAACCGAAATGGTAATATAGCATTTACAATTTTTAAGTAAAATATATTCATTATATATTTATCTATTCTATTAAGTAATGATAGAAGTCTATCGTTAATATTGATTATTGATAGGTCGATTTTGAATATGTGACAAAATAAAGATCAAAGAATAATGATTACTTTTGAGTGATATTTTTTTGCCCACAATAATATTTTTGTTTGAGTGTTTAACTAAAACTCGAAAAATAATTGTTATCGACTAATCAAAATTGTAAAAATCATGAAATAAGAATTCACTTCAGATCTGAAAGAGTACGCAAAATTCGTTTCTTTACGCGGCCAAAGAACGTAAATTAATAAGAAGGGAATTATAGTTCATTTTGTATTATTTGCCATTCCAGTTTACTAAAATTCATGTTTGAATTGCAAAAATCTTGTTACCGTTTGATAATATCATTCTGATGACGGCGCTGATCGTATAAACAAAGTTAACTTTTATTTTCCTCTGAATTTAAGAAAATGATGGACTCCTTCAACAATAAAAGATTATTAGTCCTATAATATCCCTTTGTTGTTCTTATTTTGTTCATACCACTGTATATTTGAGAGAGCAATTATTAGCGGTGATGCCGGTTGTAAATATGGATTTCAGTTATAATCGGAAGATCTGCTCTCGTGTTATGGGCGTTAAGATATTGTGGCGAAAAAGCGAAGCGAATGTCAGATGAAAGAGAGGAGCCGACAACTGGCATGTTCTTGAGCGTAAAACGAGACATTATCGTAACGACTCGATTATTCCAGGGTTTCGTTTTCAAGCAGCAGACAAGTATATAAGGGCGACACACGACTGCAAAAGCAATCAGTCGTAAAGTAAACGCGTTGGTGATTACATTACAGTAAAGTAATAAGAAAGAGTATACTGTTAAAGTTGTAATTCAAGTAATTGTAAATAGTAAAGTGAATTGTAATTGAATTGGGAATTACTGAGTAATAAAAGGAAATTAAATAAATTCTTTATAAATAAAGAAACTGCAAAGTTGGGATCGTATCCGAAGGGTTTGGGAAATCATCGACGTTTAATCAGCAAAATCGTAACAATTGGTGTCAGAAGTGGGATTGTTGAAAAATGGTGAAGATTCATGATTTGACGATACCTCCTCTCAAGAAGGAGTTGGCAAAGCGAGGATTGTCTACAACAGGAAATAAGGCAGAGTTGCAATCGCGACTGCGAGAAGCAATGGAAGTCGAAGGCATCGATTTGAGTCAATACGAATTCCGCCGCGAGGATGAAGATGTATCCTTGAAGGATGTTGACAAGGAAGAGGCTATTGATTCTGCGAAGGAGTTGTAACAGCCATCAAGTAAGATTCAAGAAAAGGCTCCTGTTTCATCTGCGGGTATTGACATGAACATATTATTGGCCGCAATTTCACAAAAGTTGGATGCACAGGATGCCCGTAATTCACAAAATATGTCTGTAATGAATGCGAACATGTCACAAAAGCTTGATGGATTAGAAGGAACAATCGCGCAAATACAGCAAAATCTGGTGAAAGACAATGCGGGACTTAAGGAAAGACAGGATCTAATTGAGAGCAAAGTCAACGCATTGGAAGGTCGTTTCCGGGATTTGCAGTTAAATCGTCCGACCACTTCAGTGAACGCTCCCAAGGTAAAAACACCATCATTTGACGGTAAAATTCCTTTCCAAGTCTTTAAGCTCCAGTTTGAGAAGACGGCTAAAACAAATAACTGGAGCATGGAGGAAAAATCTGCTGCACTATTATTTGCGTTGGAAGGACCTGCAGCAGAACTTTTGCAAACTATACCCGAATATGAGTCAAATGATTACGACGGATTGATGGGAGCCCTGGAAAGACGCTATGGTAGCGAACACAGAAGACAAATTTACCAAATGGAGTTAGAAAAGCGCGACCAAAAACCCAATGAATCTCTACAGGAATATGCTTCGGAAATTGAGAGATTGGCTCATACAAAGTCTATAAAGTGGAAGTAGAAACTCCAGATGAAGGGAATGTGACAGTGTTACACAGCTTTATAGTCGCGCAGATTGTGGATGGGATAATCATAGGAGTGGACTTCTTGATGGATCAAGGTATCAAGATCGACAGTAAGTAAGTGATCTTAGAAGGCGGTGAACTGATTCCACCAAAGTCAGAAGCAGTTGGACTCATCCAAATCTTCGTTCCGGTGGTCTTTAAGCTCCACTATATTTCGTAAACAAAACTAATTTAGTCCCCTCAGTAGCTACGTACACTTTGGTCGAGACCAAACTGCTTATTTGCGAAGAACATCGATAGCATCGATAATCCATCGATTGTTTACAAACTCCAATATCTAATTGCCTTTCCTATTAATAAAAAATTATAATTGTTGACTGAAGGCAGTAACAGAAATGGAATCTATAATTTGTGATTTAGACCGACATCGTACCAGTGGCGATGGCATGGAAGAGGAGCAGATGGATATGAGTAAAGATATAGTTATACAAAATGAAAGTCGACAAATCTTGCGCCGAGCAACTAGTGCTAACGTAGCAGAATATGTCCATAGAAAAACTTCAACTAATATTTCAACCTATAAAAATAACTTATTACCATTACCTGGCTTGCATTCTTTATATCGCCGTTCTGAAGGTGCAATACGTAATCTTGCTCCCGTTGCTCCTAAAGGTGAACTTGTGCAGATGACACCTCATTTAGCTAAACCAGTAACACGTATAAGCAAGCATCTAATATCGAAAGTACCCAAATTCATACCATATGAACCTTATCCAGGCGCTACAATCCCCATTGTATCAAGCGTTGGCATAAAAAAAGAACCTACGAAAATAGAAAAAGTAAATAAAAACAATTTGGATATTGGCATTCTGGTAGGCCAAATGTCAACAATACGTACACAGGAACTGTATGAAAAAAACTGCAATAAAGCGAAAAGTGTCACTGCTTTTGATCAAAAACTAGAAAAATTAGCAGAAGATCTCAAAATTACTAAGGAGGAACGCGACTATTTTCAAGGACAATTCAGATTTCAGACACAAGTTAATTCTGAATTGAAAAACTTATTGATAGCATCTGTAGGCGAAGATCTGCAAACACAAGTCAATGGGCTCACCGAAGACAAGCTGCAACTGGCGCGTGCTCTACTGGATACCGCAAACAATTTAACAACACACACAGTAAATACATTATGTATATTTAATATACATGTTCGGGGAAATCTTTAGAATTGTATCCCACTTTGAAGGAGTGTGGGGCGCAAAAGAAAAGCCAATGAATTAAACTTTTGATTAATGCAACTCTACCCCCACAGGGGTTTCTAAAAAGCTCTAGGGAATGCCTATAAATTATGTAATTCGGTCTACGCGGTTAGACACAATAAGCAGTGAAAGTGAGATGCAATTCTAAAGCCAACCCAATGATCGCAATACTTAATTATTGAATGTATGAAAACACATTTTTCTGGTTTTTTTATAGGAGCAAATTGAGTTTCTAGCCGGTCAGTGTGAAGTATGGCGCTCGAAATTTCTTGCAAGTAGCGTTATGGTAGAAGAGTTGGCGAGGTGGAAAGCTGACTTAACACACAAAAACCAAATACTAGATGAATCCGTGAAACGGTTATTGCACGCTACGAATCAGATTCGCGAAATGCAAATGGAAATTTTAAGAAACCTTAAATTTGTTGCAAAAATGCGTTACTTAAATCTCCCAGCAACCGATGTGATTAGTCTTAGTGCAGAAAATCTAAATATTGTGCAACAAATGGTTTTGCATTCAGGCTTAGGTATACCAGAAGGTGATTTAAAGATTATGAGTGCTAGTAAAAACCCATTGTCCGATGCGGAAAAATATGCAGTAAAGGCATTACAATTCATTAGTCAGCCGCTAATGGCTACTGATGACGCCATAAAAGCTTTATTTGAACAAGTTCAACGGCCATATATTCAACCCAATTTAACAGCTATAAAAGAGATTAATAAAGTCAAATAATTTTTTTGGTTGGAGCGAGAGATCGAAAGTAACGATTAACATTTACTTTCAAGCATAACCATTTATAACTCTGCTGCAAGAGTGTTTCGTCGGCTTTAAAAATCGTCAGTGATGTTGATGTTGATAATTCTGGGGAACATGACCTTTCATAAACTAAATCAAACAATATTTAAACGTTTGTTCCTTTCCAGCAATACGTGTCACAGAAAATCATTAACTGGGAAAAATATGAAAATAAGTGTTTCTCACAGAGTGAGAGATCCACGAGATTCGAATTGATTTTTTTTTTTTTTTTGAAGATTATTTTCGATCTCTGGTCGCAACAATAAAACTTAAAAATTGGGAGAAGAATTTCAACAAGGGTTATGTACATATGTACATATTTTACTCTATATGTAAAGCTTGGAAATAATGTAAAAGTAATAATTATAAATTATTTTTGTATTTATTAATTTTAATTAAGCGGTATTAAAAGGTTGTGTGTTAAGAGAAAATTAAATTTACATTTGGGTACTTAAGTTGATAAAGACGTAATTTATTGATAACTCTGATTTTGATGTGTCAGGCTATGTAATGTTTATGAAAGATTGCCGAATCACAATTAAGAAAGCCTCAAATTATTTTGGCATATCGATTGGATCATGTCATGCAAGTTTTTCCAATGTTTTGTAAATTTTGAGCAAAACAGAGCGAATGAAGAAGAAGAATGCAGAATTAATGAAGCGTATTATAACATATGTATATAATGAAGCGTATATATATAACAAGCGGCCGAGCAACAATAAGGAGTACTTTTTAGAATTAGAACGCCGTTGGTCTGAAGCATTTCGAAACTAGATTTGTGAAAAAACAGTTCATGACTTTCATTTGATCCGTTAATGCATATGCTTAAAGTACATTGTTTGCTCGTGAAGTTTGGCCAACAAAAATACTGAAACTGTACCCAAATCTCCATCTTCACCAGACATGGCTCCGTGTGACTCTTATTTTCAATAACAAAAACCTTTAAAGGGCCATCATCTTACAGCCGTGGATGACATTAAAATGGCATCGCTGAAAGAGCTAAGAAGAAACGTTGGTACAAGTGGGAATTTCCTTAAGTAATTTCCCGAGTATCATTCGAAATTTATGTGGATAAATATTTTCACATACCTCATATACATATAAATAAATTTGTTTATTTTTTCTAAACCACCTTCGAACGGCGGATGGGTTGAAGAGCTTTTATTTAACGCCAGAAATACACTCGGAGAGGTTGACATTCCATACCGAGGGGCAACCGCCCCTAATTATAAAAATGATTTTAGGTCGCAAAAAAAAGTTACATTTGATAGCCTGCACTAATTCACTCCGCATACGACTGCAATTGCCACCAAGGTACAGAGCCGGAACAAAATCCTCCAGTCGCTAGCCGGTAGCACCTGACGCAGTTGAAGAAGCTCCAGATTGGTCAGACCACCTCTGCCGGAGCACCGCTTACACATCATTCATAAACTTTTTTTACATTATTTTATTTAGTTCAATAAAAAGTAACTACACAAACTTTGGTACCAATAATTAATATAAATTTAGGATGAGATCACATATAAACTAAAAGGTCATTCAAACCAAACAGAAAAATCTGCGTTCACTTTAAGAATAAGGAAACAAAAGGCTAAAAACTAAAGATTAACAATTTCTACTGTGTGCTTCGGGACGTTGTCATCTTGGAAAATAAATTGCTCGTCGAGTCCCAGCTTTACTGCACTTTCTTTTAAATTTGTTTGCAAAATATTGAAATTTTCTACGCCCTAACTTGCCTTTCAACCCCACATCACAGCACCTGCACCACCGTGCTTTATTGTGGGTACGAGATTTCGCTTTTCCTGCGCTGTTCCGTTTTTCCTCCAAATAATCTTACGGCTTTTTACCCCAAAAACGCAAAACTTCTCTCATCTAAAAAATAACTTTATTCCAGAATTCTGGAGGCTTGCTTAAGTGCTCTTTCTCAAAGGCAATCCGCTTGAGACGATTTACTCTCGATAGGAAGGGCTTTATTCGTGCGGCTCTGCCATGAAATCCGGTTGTTTTCAGAATTTTTCGCACCGTATCTGGACATTATTTCTTTTGGTATTTTAAACCAATGTCTTTTGAAAGTTGACTTGCTCTTAGACGTGGGTTAGTTTCACAAGAATGGTTAGGTTGCGCTCTTCTCTTTCCGTCAGTTTTCTTCGACGTCCAGAACGTGACTTAGACTAATAAGATTTCGTTTGTCTGAAGTTGTCTATTATTCTCTGGACAGAGGAGTACTGTCTCCCAACAGTTTTTGCGATTTCCCGATCACTTTTACCATTCTGCCACAAACCAACAATGATTCTCCTTTCGCCAATTTCAATTTCTTTTCGCTTTTGGTCCATAGTCAAAAAAAAACAATGAGTTTCTCCTATATTTATGTATATATGCTTTAGCTTCTTCCTAATCGCAATTACTATCGTGTATCATTTAAAATTAATTAACATACTTCAAATAATACTCTTCAAAATAAGTGAAAATAAAATAGTGATTGCTTTGAAATGCATATTTAGTATATTTAGTTGTATACTTTAATACAGTGAACGAACGCAGACTTTTTCTGCCATGTGTATGTACATATGTATATTATAATCGAGAAGATATTTTTTAGTAAATGCAAATCAGCCCCTGACAAATTTCATTGATCTTTGATATTGTTTTTGTCGTGTACGTGTCCAAGCGCCGCTGTTTAAAAGTCGGGATTTGAGCACGCACTTCTTTCACGAGTTCAAAGTGTGGAAATAATTCAAATATTAACATACATATGTATGTAACAAGTAGAGCACTTATACAAGTACTACATATACGATTTTCTACCTTTGTCAGCAACAACAATGTCTTCACCATGACCAGCGCTCTTTAAAATTTGTCCCCATGGATCAACTACCATAGAATGACCCCATGCTATGTATTCGGCATCCTCATCGCAAGCAGGTGATATAGTTACAACATACAATTGATTATCGTTTGTCCGAGAACGCTGTAAAAACTCCCAGTGCAAGTGGCCTGTAGTCTTATTAAATGCTCCAGGGTAGATCAACATCTCACCTCCGTCAGTTCAACCAAATTTATATTCTTAAATGTATTCTTGTTATAATTAAATAAATATGTACCTTTATTGTTATACACGCGTGCTAGCTCTTTAAATCGCATATCGTAGCAGATCCCAATACATAAGATTGGTATCTTCTATATTTATTACCGTAGAATCGCTACCAGCAGTTAAAGTTTCCGATTCTTTAAAGCGGATTCTTCCTTTTATATCAATATCGAAAAGATGCATTTCACGATATTTTGTAATCAAATTTGCATTTGGGGCTCAAGTCGTACATGTGTTGTTAATAGCACCGTTTTCACAGGTATAATTCCACCAACAATGTACATATATACCATGATTTTTTCCTGCTGCAGATAACTCTTGCGATGTGAGTATTTGGTACCATACGGACAGTTAAAACATTCTGGCAGTGCCACCAAACGGTGTTTATATTTATGAACAGCTAGATTTATTTTGTACATTCGACAATTTGTCCTTTCCACCCTTTAATTGAAGCAATAATAAACGCATGACCTCTGTATTATATATATTATGTTATAATGTACATCTATGTATATATAAGAAAAATATAGAACACTATTAACTTACTTTCTCCTAACTTGCCCATATTTGACTTACTTCAAAAAGTGGTAATTTGTCCAACTATATATTGTATATACTTCATAATAAAGTAGAGAACGTATAACATGCTACTTCACTGTTATCTAGTGGTGAATAGGGCTCATTCATGCCTGGGGTGAAATGCACCCATCATGTTCTGGCTCAGTGAAAAAGCGGAATGAAATGACCATCGGTACGCGCTGGTCCTTTTCCAGAGAACTTATAAGTTGTCTGCTTTTCGTTGTTGATATAACATTAAACTTTGCATATAGAAAAATAGTTATTTTAATAATTTTAATGCAATCTCACATAGCTACTCTAAACATTTTATATTAATTAGAAAATAATATTTTCATTTACTTTGATAATTGAACAAATACATTTATCAAAACTTATCATACAACAATGTAGGGTTCTCTGTCAAAAACAATCGGTTGCAAGCACATGTCATACATTTCCTGACTAGAATTACCTGGTGACCTAAACGGCAGAATAAAATCCGGGTGAACTCCGGTACGTAGAACCGGCTGTCGTAGGAGTGGATACTGTAGTCGACTTAATTCCTACTTATTCAGAATCGACCCCGATATACCACCATCGTATGTTCCGCACTCAATGACTCATCGAACACCCCTCTCCCTTTGGTTCGGAACACGTCGAAATAGCACGTTTCCTCGGCCTCCCGACTAAACCTACCTGACCCTAGGCGAGGTAAGTTTAGCAATAGTAACAACAACAACACATGCACATCACTTTTTTGAGGAAGCCATATCTTAATAAATTCAAACGTTGTACTTTTTAACTTTCTTTAATTTTCATTTTATTGTAATAAATTTCAATTAAGTACATACAATATGTGTGTTATTTGGTGTTCGCTAATGATTACAATAAAAGACAAAAACTACTATACAACAATGAAATGAAATGGTGAGCCTGAGTTCAAAGCCCATTGCGCTTGAAATTTTTGTATTATTATTTCAATATTTAATTTCTTCAATTTTTTAAATTTATTAAGAAGCTTTATAAAATAATTTCTAAATTTTACTAATTTAGTTCAATTTAAGTATTATTTGTCTTTGACTTCTATAAATTCAACTTGAATTGATGTTCGCAGGTAATCACTACAAAAAACCAAGAATACTAGTCAACAAGGCAATGAAATGATTTGCGCGAGTTCGAAACCCACCGCGCCGGAATTTTTTGCATTATATTTTCTATTTTTAATTTTTTTTTAATTTGTTAAGAAACTTTATACAGAAATTTCTAAATTTTACTAATTTAGTTGAATTTAAGTATTAATTGTCAATGATTTATATCGATTCAACTTGAATTGATGTTCGCAGTTGATCACCACATAAAGCAAGAGTACTATTCAACAAGAAAATTAAATGATTTGCCCGAGTTCGAAGCCCAGCGTGTCTGAAATTTTTGCATTACTTTTTTTTTTTTTTTAATCTTTTTTTTTTAATTTATTAAGAAACTTTATAAAGAAATTTCTAAATTTTACTAATTTAGTTGAATTTAAGTATTAATTGTCTATGATTTCTATCGATTCAACTTGAATTGGCCGGTGTTCACATCCTAAAAAGGAGAAAAGAGTTTGTTGACTTTCCTTCTGAAATAACAATTTTTATTTAAAATAATTTTTTTATATTAAACTAAGTAAATCAAAGCCATTTAACTGTATAATACAAAGAAATCTCCCATTTACCAATAATTATTTGAGTTTTTTCGATCATTAATATTCTACCAGAGAACGTATAACAAACGAGAAGGACCAGCGCATGCCGATAGTCATTTCATTCCGCTTTTTCACTGAGCGAGAACACGATGGGCGCATTTCATGGATGAGCCCTATTCATCACTAGTTAACAGTGAACTAGCAGAAATCATGTTAAAAATGAGAAAATTAATGCAAAATAAATGTAAAATTGATAAAACCTGTGCGAGATAAATGTAAGCATGTAGATGGTTATTATCAGAATATTCTGAGCTTATCAATTCTTGATGATTGGCTTTTAAAAATGTGCATATTTTTATTAGATATTTCTGAAATTTAAAAATGATATACACATGAATTGATATGTATGTACGTACATACGTTTATATGTAAACAAGCAAAAAGCGTACACATCCAGCAAAAAAAACCATTCCCATGACAACGCTAGTTTATATTGCAAAAAAAGTCCTCATCATGAACGCACACAATTCCCTTCGCGCGACTCTTCCACAAACCAAAATGCCAAAAACGTGATTATTTTTAAATATATTGTTTTTTCATTGAATTTATGTTCAATACTTCGATATTATCGAAAATTTTATAGAAACTAGAAATCAATGAGCAATTACTTATGTAAAAGTACTGTAGCTAGATGCACACTGCATAGTTCAAATGTGATGTGCATATTCGTGGTACACAAAATGCGAAAAATAAAATAAATGACATAAAAATCAAACATTCTTGAAAGCAGCATTTTGCCATCCTCGCTTGTGGACAAAAAGCACGCGGGAAGGCAAGGAATTGCTTGCTGGGCGATATGGGCTAACAGGCTAACAGCGAATTTAGCAGCATGAAGCCGATTTGCAAATTTTAGCACACGAAGTAAATTTTATTCGAAGTCACAAGAATTTGGAATGATGCTTGAAGACGGCACTTGAATGTTACGGATTGAAGGGAAAAGGGCATGCAAATGTATGTTGTTGCTGCATAAGCTATTTGCTATAAAAAGAAGAAGCAACTAAAGCAAATACCGCATGCTTCTACTCTTCATCCACAAGCACTTTCCTCGCGACGAAGACAAAATTACAAAATATTAAAAATTGATGTTGAGCTGACGACAATGCGAAAACACATACATTCATGCATTTTAATACCAACACGCGAAACATATACAATCATAACAATGCGAATTCCCTTCCTTCATGCATCCCCAATCCACAAACATATCCTCCTGCGTTCTTCTACGTTCACTGTGAATAGTCTCTTATTTCTTTCGTCGATTCCGGCAGCTCACACGGCTGTCCGCAATTGGACCTTCTCGTTCATCTACGTTCTCTGATATAACATAAACTTTGCATATAAAAAAATTGTTATTTTAATAATTTTATTACAATATGTGTGTTATTTGGTGTTCACTAGTGATTACAATAAAAAACGAAAACTACTATACAACAATGAAATGGTGAGACCAAGTTCAAAGTCCATCGCGCTTGAAATGTTTGTATTATTATCTCCATATTTAATTTCTTCAACCTTTTTAATTTATTAAGACATTTTATAAAATAATTTCTGAATTTTACTATTTTAGTTTTTAGAATTAAGTATTAATTGTCTATGATTTCTATCGATTCAACTTGAATTGATGTTCGCAGGTGATCACCACAAAAGGCAAAAATACTATTCAACAAGGAAATGAAATGATTTGCCCGAGTTCGAATCCCACCGTGTCTGATATTTTTGCATTACTTTTCTTTAATCTTTTTTTTTTTAATTTATTAAGAAACTTTATTTTACTAATTTAGTTGAATTTAAGTATTAATTGTCTATGATTTCCATCGAAATGAAATGGTTTGCCGGTGTTCGAATCCCACCGTGTCTGATATTTTTGCATTACTTTTTTTTTAATCTTTTTTTTTAATTTATTAAGAAACTTTATTTTACTAAATTAGTTGAATTTAATTATTAATTGTCTATGATTTCTATCGATTCAACTTGAATTGGCCGGTGTTCACATCCTAAAAAGGAGAAAAGAGTTTGCTGACTTTCCTTCTGAAATAACACTTTTTTTTCTAATTTTTTTATATTTAACTAAGTAAATCAAAGCCATTTAATTGTATAATACAAAGAAATCTCCCATTTACCAATAATTATTTGAGTTTTTCCGATCATTAATATTCTACCACAGCGTATAACGAACGAGAAGCAGAGACCGTATAACCAGAGAACGTATAACAAACGAGAAGGTCCAATTGCGGACAGACGGAATCGACGAAAGAAATAAGAGACTATTCACCACTCCCGCTAAAATTTAACAGAATTGTCTCTGGTAACCAACATTTCTGAACAGAATGAGCAATAAAATCAACAGCTATGTTGTTATTGTAACATAAGCAAGTTAATAGGCATTTTTGTATTCTTGCTTAAGATTTCCAAACAAAAACATAAATTTGCCAAAAAATTTATTTTTCGTGTTAGTTATGGATGACTTCTAATGATTGTGAAATTTAATTAAATTTTCGATTTTCCATATATATACTACTTGGAATCAAATATTGTATGTTCATAGCCATAGTTGATTTGCCGTCGGCATTTCGAAAAACTCCTTTGTTGTCGGCGCTTCGATAATTCAAATACATAAATCAATTTTTGGAATTTAATAATTTATAATAATATCATAAAAAAATTTATATTAATAAATAAGCAAATAAAAAAAATTAAATTTAAAATTAATTTTTCTACATCTACATTCTAGAATGAACAAATATATCTGGTATATATATATGTATGTATATACGCCGACTCTTTAATAAATAAATATTCAAAAATATAAATCCATAAAAAATCTACTCTTTTGTCAATATTGCTTCTTGCAGTATTTCAACCTGCACCTTAGTAGTAAAAGTTAATATCGCTTCACGCTTTACCATTTGTTTTACTAAACATCTTGTGCGCTGCACGCATAATTGTTTAGTTATACTAAAGAACTAATAGAAATAGATTCTGATTTATTCTTTATTTCAGCTTCATATATTTATGTACTTGCATATTGCATATATATAAATAAATATGTACATACATACGTATATGTATGAATTAAAAAAATAATGCATTTCTTTTTTCATAAAATGCTATGTAAAGAAATTATAACATGTAAACATGAAAAATATATGTATGTACATACAGCGTACGTAATAATCGATTGTAATAATCCTATTCAAAACCAAAATATTGGTTCCTAATAACAAAACCATACATCAATAGGGGTATTCTCTATGTCTAGGAAATGCATTCTACGGTACACGGATAGCGGTTTTACTATCCGTGCAATGGCATAACAACAAAACACATGCAAAAAATATGCTATGATAGGAAAAATATCTTATATCAAAACCTATGTATATTTATTTCCCACAGATAGCAATAAGGAAAAAGCTACCCTGTGAATGAAAAGCAACTCTGTGCTGGGTTGTTATTATTGTTTCTCTTGAATATGTCACAATTTTGCAACGTGGGTGCTCTCTGTCTCTAGCACGATTCCATAGGAAATGTTTGCCTAGTATGTATTTCCTAGACATAGAGAATCCCCCTATTGATTCATAATAGCAAAACCATTCATCAAAGACATCAATACATCAGTGAAAAAAAAAATATCGCATATAAACCCTTTTCCTTCCTTCTACTCTTCATCCACTAAGAGTTTTCTGAAGACGAAGTCAAATTTGCCATCAAATATGTTTACAAAAGTCGCAAACTCATAAATTCAAATGAACCTATGTGTATACAAAGAAAAAAAAAACGATATACATCCCACTACCAATAAGTCGTTTCAACGACCAAAAATTAGAAATTAATGTTGGCTGACGACGACGTGAAAACACATGCATTCATGCATTTGAATATGTATACACCAAACACATACAATATGCTCTTCTATCCGCCATCCACAAGCATTTTCATCGCGACGATGACAAAATTTACAAAAATCAGATATCAAGTTGGTCTGAAGTTGAAGCCATATACAACACTTGCAATTCTCTTCCCTCGTACCCGCCACCAAAAAGCAATTTCTTTGCTACAATAACAAAACTTGCGAAAAAGTTGAAATTGATGCTGACGAACAAACACAGAAATAAATTTAAAAAGTAAGAGAATATATCACTGGTTGGGTCTCGAACCTGAGCATTGCAAGACCACTTTGATAGCGTTTTAACCATCGCACCTCAAACAAATTTGAAATCAATTCATTTTATGAGGTACTGATTACAATTTGCCGGTAAAAGCAGACAAAATCTTCATTTCGTTGAGCACAAAGGAGCGACACATATTTTTTTAAACAAACATATGTGCAAAATCCTAATATATGTGCGTAACTTGTATTTTAGCTTCTACATCAAGCCGATGGTCATATGGAAAAGCAGTGAAATTTCAGATTTAATTATAATAATTTTTTTTTCTCATTCCGACAGGGTGAAAAGTTGATGAATATTGGAACGAGTTCCCGTCGTCCCTTGTCAAATATGGTTTTAAGACAAACCGGTTTCGGCGTTCTGCCATCTTCAGTGTCGTTGATCATTCTGATCTGTTATTAGACTTCGTCTGGTATTTATAGTGATTTTCAGTTATTACATTAGGTACCTGCTGTTATTATGCAGCATCATGTATGTGTATGTGTGGTGTTAATTCTCTTGTATTAGGGTTGTTTTTGTGTGTACCTGTATTTATAGTTATTAGATTAGGTACCTGCTCTCAGCATGGGTTGTTGTTATGCAGTATCCATGTATGTGTGTGTGTGTGGTGTTAGCTCTCGTGTATAAGGCTTGTTTTTGCGTATACCTGCGGGTGTTTTTGGCTTCATAGTTTGACGGCTGGTGTGGTACCTTGAGACGGGTAGAAGTCGGTAATTTTGGTATGTTGCTTTATGCTGCTTCCTGGCTGGTTCTGTTTGTTTATTGTTATGCTTCCTGCTTTGTTCGGTGTACCTGAATCTTTGTGTTGTTTTTTGTAGATCAGTTTTAAAGGTTCAAATATTTCGTTCGAATTAGTATTTGTTTGCTCGTTTATTATTCTTCCATCGAATGTTTTCTGTTTGTAGATTTCCATGTTTTCAAGCACGTTCAGGCGTCGGCCTTTTTTCTGGATATGAAGTACCTTGACAGTTCTATTGATGTTTGCTGGGGAACAATTATTTTCGACCATGTAATTGCAAAGTTAGATTCTGGTATAATGGTAGGTTTTTGTTTCTTTTTATTGAAGTCTCTTATATGTTCTCGGAACCTTGTTCTTATTTTTCGTCCTGTTTGACCTATGTAACTGTATTGACATTCGCAGGTAAGTTTGTAAACTCCGTGTTTGTCAAAAAACAACACAAAGATTCAGGTACACCGAACAAAGCAGGAAGCATAACAATAAACAAACAGAACCAGCCAGGAAGCAGCATAAAGCAACATACCAAAATTACCGACTTCTTCCCGCCTCAAGGTACCACACCAGCCGTCAAACTATGAAGCCAAAAACACCCGCAGGTATACACAAAAACAAGCCTTATACACGAGAGCTAACACCACACACACACATACATGGATACTGCATAACAACAGCAGGTACCTAATGTAATAACTGAAAATCACTATAAATATCAGACGAAGTATAATGACAGATCAGAACGATCAACGACACTGAAGATGGCAGAGCGCCGAAACCGGTTTGTCTCAAAACCAAATTTGACAAGGGACGACGGGAACTCGTTCCAATATTCATTAAATAAAAAGGAATAAAATGTAATATTTAGTTTAGTTCAGTTCTTGTACTCAAATAAAGATGTGCTCATAGAGCACTAAAAACTAATTTTTTTATATCTCTTAATTAATCCCGAGATAAGTGGCGCCCAACGTAAATGGGCCACGGTAAGCGCGGTAGGACATAAATATTTAAATGGCCAATTGCCTTTAAGGAGCAGAGTGCCAAGTGACTTAGTAAAAAGTTACAAGTTCTATTTTCGCAAAAATTAATCGGCGGGTAACGTACCTAACCGTTCGCAAAAAAAAAAAAAAAACGCTTCCAGCCCGAAGGAAACCAGCCTGAAAGGTCCGTCCTCAGGCAACCTCGACGACCGTCTCCTCAGCAGGACCATTAGTAGCGCGGACGAGCGCAAAAAGGAGCAACCCAGCGGGAGCAGCGAGGGATTATTCGTAAGACAATTAGCCATAAGGAATTTTAAGTGATACGAAGTTCAATAAAAAAAAAATTTTTTTTTTTTGTGAGAAAACTACAATAAAACTAAATCAAGTCAATACCAATTGAAGTATAATAAAAATAAAATTTTTGTGAGGGAAATTAAATTAGAAACGAAATATTATTAAGGAAAATTTTGTGGAAAAAATAGTGAAACAAAAAATAAAATTGTGCTACAAAAGTATTAACAACAATAAAAAGCTGTAAAATCATAACAGAATACAACAAAGTTGAAGTTTTAAAATATCCTTCAACTTATAATATAACCCTAATTCCGTGAATCCTTATACGGACCCTCCGGAGTAGAAAGGGTCCTCTTCCAAGAAGGGGTCAATAATAACCAAATAATAAAAAATAAATAAAAACCATAAATTTTTTTTTTTTTTTCGAAATGGCTACTAATAATAACATTATTAGGCCACCAGTTTTGGCAAGTAGTCTAACTCAACCAAATACCGAAAGGGACATGACTAGCCAAATAGCGGAACTAGTCGCTAGATTAGTGGACGCCAGATTAGGCCAAAAAGAAAATACTGTATCGGAAACAGACGAGACCATTACCGTGACAAACGGACACAACATAGGAGAACTGGATAAAATACCTGATGTAGTCAGGAGCCTGAGGGAATTCTCTGGTGAACCAAGAGAATTCAGCTCTTGGAAAAAGAGCGTAGAGAGGATAATAAAAATTTATGAACCAATATGCGGTACTCCAAAATATTTTGGGATACTAAGTGTGATTAGGAATAAAATTATAGGCCAAGCAGACGCGGCATTAGAGTCGTACAACACCCCATTAAATTGGAAGGCAATTTGCAAGTGTCTTACGCTCCACTATGCCGACAAACGAGACCTCGGCACTCTCGAATACCAAATGAATTCACTCCTACAAGGACGTTCAACCACACAGGAGTTTTACCAAAGTGTTTACTCCCATTTATCTCTCATTTTAAATAAGATATCCTGCATAGATATGAGCCACGAAACTCTTTGCATTATGACCCAAACATATCGAAATAAAGCACTCGATACGTTCATTCGTGGTTTGAATGGTGACTTACCAAAATTATTAGGTATGAGGGAACCAGTGGACCTTCCACAAGCTTTACATCTCTGCCTCAAACTAGAAAACCAATACTTCAGAACAAATTATGCCCATGGAGTAGCAAGAAACCTCCATAATCCTACCCCAGTACGTCCGACAATAACCCCTGTCATTTCTAATAATCGAATTAATCCAAATAACAAAGGAAACCCTTATTTCTATCCAGAATTAGCATACCTCCCACAACTGCCCAGGAATCCCAATCCAACTCCAAACCCTGGTCTTGGATATAATCAATACAACAATTTTAATAACTTTAGAAACAATCCCGTTCCTCCTCCTCGCCCTTTTGCTCCGAAACCACCGAATAAGCCTGAGCCAATGGAAATAGATCAAAGCGCTCAAACGCGTAATGTCAATTATATGAATCGACCGACACAAAACAATACTTCTCAAGCTAAAAGACCAGCTTCAACGCAGCTCCACGCAGACAAAAGACAACGAAATTATAATATTGAGACACAGGACTACGAAGACGTTATGGACAAAAATGAAGAAGCAGGACAATCATTACATGACTATGTTTATCCTTCTGAAAATCCAGAAGATAATTACCAAACGGAACCCGATTCTTCTGAAAATATTGATTTTACAGATATTCATTTTTTAGAATGAATAACTCTTCACTGCCTTATATTGAAGGAAAAACCGGCAATGGAGAGATAATGAAAATATTAATAGATACTGGGTCTAACAAAAATTATGTGCAGCCTCAGTTTGCAAAAAAGACTATTAAAAACGAAACTCCATTTTTCGCATCCTCTATCGGAGGAAATATTCAAATTACTCACCACACTTTTGCAAACGTCTTCGGACTGAAAGATACCACCATAAAATTCTTCCTGATGCCAACGTTGAAATCTTTTCACGCCATTATAGGAAACGATTCATTAAAAGAACTAGATGCAGTAATACATGCAAAAGACAACTATATGTCAATAGGCAAAAATAGAGTTAAAATCAAATTAAAGCAACAATTCTCACAGGACGTTAATCTTATAAATATCAGGACAGAACATCTAAATCAAATACAAAAGGAGAAATTGCAAAAATTAGTTAACAATTTCAAGACGCTATTTGCAGATCCCGAAGAAAAATTAACTTTTACTACTACAGTGAAAGGCGAAATTCGCACCACCACAGATAGGCCAGTTTATACCAAAAGTTACCCTTATCCAATGTGTCTAAAAGAACAGGTGGAAAAACAAATTAAAGAATATTTACGCGATGGAATCATTCGACCATCTAGATCACCATATAACGTCCCCGTATGGGTGGTACCCAAAAAGTTAGATGCATCAGGAGAAAAAAAATATCGTATGGTGGTCGATTACAGAAAGCTAAACTTAGTAACAGTGCCTGACAAATATCCTATCCCTGAAATCAACGATGTATTGGCCCAGCTCGGTAAAAATAGGTATTTTTCAACAATTGATTTAAAAAGTGGATTTCATCAAATTCCACTAAAAGAATCAGATGTCGAAAAAACAGCGTTTTCCATAAATAACGGCAAGTACGAGTTTACTCGACTGCCTTTTGGGCTGAAAAATGCCCCTTCAATTTTTCAAAGAGCACTCGATGACATCCTCAGAGACCACATTGGCAAACGGTGCTATGTTTACATTGATGATATTATCATCTTCAGCAAGGATCAAGAAACCCATTTTAAGGACATAGAAACAATTTTCGAAACTCTAAAAAACGCCAACTTAAAAATACAACTAAATAAAAGCGAATTTTTAAAATCTGAGGTTGAATTTCTCGGATTCATTATTTCCGAGAAGGGTCTTAAAACGAATCCAAAGAAAACAGACGCAATAGTGAATTTTCCAACACCCAAAACCTTGAAAGATCTTCGTTCTTTCCTTGGACTTTCAGGGTATTATCGCCGCTTCATAAGAGATTACGCGAAGCTAGCAAAACCCCTTACAGTCCTTTTAAGGGGGGAAGATGGGCGTAAACCCAAAAACATTTCAAAAAAGACGCTCATATCGCTGGACGAAACAGCAATCGAAGCATTTAATAAAATTAAACTATCTCTGACAGCAGAAGAAGTTATGCTTATTCATCCCGACTATTCAAAAGAATTTCAATTAACAACAGACGCCTCTAACTATGTGATTGGAGCTGTACTATCACAAAACGATAAACCAATTGCTTTTATATCCCGAACACTAAGCCAGACAGAAGAACACTACGCCACGAATGAAAAAGAAATGTTGGCGATTATATGGGCTTTAAGTAAATTACGAAATTTCCTTTACGGATCTGCGAAAGTTAAAATATTCACCGATCACCAGCCCTTGCCCTACGCAAATAGTACAAAAAACAATAACAATAAAATGAAGAGATGGAAAGCCATATTGGAAGAGTACAACTATGAGTTGCACTACAAACCAGGAAAGGCAAACGTGGTTGCAGATGCACTTTCGAGACCGCCCCAAGTAAACTCCTTGACAGGAACCATGCATAGCGACGAAAGCTCCGAACATAATCTAATACCTATAACGGAGGCTCCCATAAATGCTTTTAAGAACCAAATCTTCTTAAATGTAGACGACATTTCTACATACAGGTTCAATATAGTTTTTCCCACCTACCACAGGCATACTGTTACTGAAAGCGACTACTCTCACGAAAAATTAATCCAAATATTAAAACGATATTTAAACCCATCAGTGATGAATGGCTTAAGCACCGAAGAGCATATCCTTGGAAAAATACAAGAAATTTACCCCCTACACTTCAGAAACTATAAAATCAGATTCACGCGCAAAATGTTAAAAGACGTGACGGACGCAGGTGAGCAGGAGAATGAAATCTTAAAGGAACATAAACGAGCACATCGCAGTGCACGCGAAAATAAAGAACAGCTCTTACGATCATTCTATTTCCCAAGAATGCAGTCAAAAATAGAATCAATAATAAAGCAGTGTAAAATTTGTAAAACGCAAAAATACGAAAGACACCCTCCAAAACCCATTATTCAGCCAACTCCGATTCCACAATATCCTGGACAGATCGTACATTTAGACATTTACTTCACAAACGACAGAGTTATCCTTACAGCAATAGATAAGTTTTCTAAATACGCACAAGCGGCATTAGTTAGATCAAGAGCCACACAACACATTAAAGAACCTCTAAGAAGACTATTGATGTGTTTTGGAATACCAGAAAGAATAGTTATTGATAATGAAAAATCATTAGGATCAGCTTCAATAGTTCATCTCTTAGAAAACGAACTAAATATAGAAATATTTAAATGCCCACCTTATACTAGTACAGTAAACGGACAAATCGAACGCTTTCATAGCACTTTATCAGAAATAATGCGCTGCCTGAAGGCAGAAAAAGTTCATTCATCCTTCACCGACCTCCTCGACAAATCCATTTGGAAATACAATTACTCTATTCATTCTACCACAAAACGGAAACCTGTAGAGCTATTTTTTGGACGACGTGTAGCCTCTGATCCCCTTCAAGTTGAAGTCGAAAAATAAAAGAATATTCGGAGACTTCAACGTAAACAAGATGCTGACCTAAATTACCACAACAAAAAAAGAAATCCTTACAAAAACTATAACGTGGGCGACGTGATATTTGTAAAAACCAATAAGAGAATAGGAAATAAACTTACATGCCGATACAAAGAGGAAACCGTAGCGGAAAATAAAAACAGCACAGTTACCACAGACTCTGGAAGAATAGTCCATAAAGGATTAATAAGAAACTAAAAAAAAAAAAAAAAAAAAAAAAAAAAAAAAAAATGAATTTTTAGATGATAGGAGTTATTTTTTCGTTTTGCAGGAAACAACATGACGAACTTCATTAGATACATACCGTTTATATTAAAACTATTGACGACTGGCCACTGTGACACCCAAATTTTAGATTACAGCAATTCCCAAATTATTGCAATCGATGAGGGAATTGCACTGCTACAGACCGGTACATTCAGACTCATACACAAAATGAGACTAAATCAATACGAGGACGCAATCTTAGACATTGAATCTACTATCAAGACCTACGTGACACCCAAGGACAGCAGTTACCTTTTCCTCAATCATGACATTGAATTAGTAAAAAACATACTTGACGGACTCAAACCTAGACGAAAACGATCGCTGAACATACTAGGGACAGCCTGGAAATGGTTGGCAGGTACTCCAGACCACGACGATTTTCAACTGTTATCCGACCATACCAATAACTTATTGACTAATAATGACAAACAGGTAATGATTAACAGGATAACGATCAACCGATTAAACGAAATTTCGAAAACGACAAATACCCTTCTAAACACAGTCCAGTCTAGTGAAATAGCAAAAAGAGAGATTATCCGCAACACAGAACGCAAATTGAAAATAATTAAAGAGGAATTGGTTCAGATAGACTACTCAATACAGTGGGCCAAAGCGAACATAGTCAACTCCTTTATTTTATCAAATTTTGAAATTAACATTACAAAAACCGTTTTCGAAGAACAAAATATGCCTTTTGTAAATCTTATAGAAGCCTTGGAGTTTAGCGAAGTTAAAGTCGCATCCAATCAATCAACTTTGTTGTATATTGTTTCACTACCAATAACAGAAAAAAATAGTTGTATAAAGTTGTTATTAAAACCTGTAAAGATGAAAAATGTTAGCATTAAGTTGGAATTTGAAAACATAATATTTTGTAAGAATCAAATTTTGGGAATCAAAAACAAATGTAATACTTTAGATGAGATATCAATTTGTAAAGCCTCAAACTTTGCAAATATAACTAACTCTAAGTGCATCCCTAATCTAATTAAAAGCTTGCCTTCAGCATGCACCACTACCAACAATCAACATTTACCGACAATCGAAGAAATAACACCCAACATCCTTCTACTAAATGACCACAGAGGAGAGGTATCAATAGATAACAGATCTGTATCATTACAAGGAACTTTCCTTATTTACCATAGCAATTCTACAATTTTGGTGCAAAACCAATTATTTAAAAGTAAACAGCTATCAGCTGCTAAGCCATTACCCGCAATAGCGCAAATTTCGAATGCGACCAATATATTTAAAGAAGCCCTGTCCTTACAGATGCTGAAAGAATTACAGATAACGAACACCGAACAGCTGAGAGGAATTAAGTACAAATACGGCGCTAGCCTAACCACTAATTTCATCATCCTTGGCGTAATTATCAGTCTACTGTCATACAGGACGTACATATCCCGAAGGAACTACAAAATCACCATAAACACTCCAACAAATGTGGCCGAAGACCCTTCTGGTACCTCAAATCACAACAGCGAGGACACTGTTGAACTTAAAGGGGGAGGAGTTAACTCCACAAAAGTTAACAGCGCGATTCCCACGCGCAACACATTTTCTGCTGACGCTATGTCTGCGAATTTGGAATATCATATCATACCGTAACCGTGTGAAACAAACAAGGCACATGTTGGTGCATGTGACAAAACGCCGGCGCAAGCTTAGGTTAAGAATAAAATGTAATATTTAGTTTAGTTCAGTTCTTGTACTCAAATAAAGATGTGCTCATAGAGCACTAAAAAATAATTTTTTTATATCTCTTAATTA